>OX422213.1:534983466-539783466 GCA_949130495.1 Sambucus nigra
CCTTTAGTCTTGAAAATGCATATTTTTTGCAAGTGTTATAAAATTTGTAGAATAAATCACGTGGTAGACCCATTTGATAGGATTTGGGGCTTAAAATTCATCTTCTATTGTATACAAACTTGTAGTATTTCGAAGTTGAGCATATAAATAAGTTTAATGAGGGTTTTATTGGGTTAAACATGAAATAGAGAAATTAGAAATTTCAGCCCTTTAAAGTGTGCGAAAAAGGTGTTGAAAATATGTTAAGTGTAAGTATTTAAGATTACATGTTGTAATAGAGAAAATCGTGTTTTCTTATAGAGTAGTCTTATATATTCAATGATTTCTTAAAAAATATAGTAATGAAATAAATATGTTTCTACCTTGAAAGGAATGTCATTCCAAAATGTTAAAGAAGTGTTAATGAGTTAAAAACAGTTAATAAGTTAGGGTTGATAAGTTAAGGGTTTTTGGAAAATAACACTTGTAAAATGGAGAAAAGGGTAAGTTTGAAAACAAAAGGGTAAAATGGTAATTTTACATTTGAACATTTTTATGAAATAAAAATATTCAAAAAGGTGTTACATAAAAAGGTCCTCAATGAACATGCTTTTGGGATAAAATCAATGTTAGAGTAAAAATGATAAGAAATGATGATTTTTAAAATGTAACACGAATCGGGGTGAAACCCCAAGTTTTGGCTTCGACCGGAATAAAGGAAAAAAGAAAAAAGTGAAATAATTTAGGCATTTGAAAAATGTTAAAACACATTAATAAGGAATCAAATGTCACCGGAATAATTAAAGAGGTCCCGGAGCCCTGAGGTGAAAGACCAAAAATCACTGGCCAGAGCATATGGTAGCATAGTCAATGGTGTGGAGTCGGTCCAAGTATGTGGATATTGGAATATTTTGAGGGAAAAGATAATTAAAATGGAACATACCAAGAAATGGGTTGTGTGGTTAATATATGAAATCACGACCTAACTTGAATGGATTAATAAATATTCCGGTAAAGGATAAAATGGACAAGTAATGTGAAAATTGATTAATGTACATAAAGTAAATGAATGATAAAGTGGAGTGATTAAATGGGTGGCTAAGAAACCTAAAGAGGTTTAACTCATAAGTAATATAAGGGTGTGTTTACATAAGGTTTTCAAAGGAGAATAAGTATTTTCTAACACAACGTTTACGTGTGTTGAAAGGGTGATTTGAAAAAAATTCTAATGTGAATTAGTGTAAATGAAGGAGTAATTTCAAAAAAAGAAATGATTTTCCTTAAACAAATTGTATTTTTTTTAAGTATTTAGTCGGGTGTGTAAATCAATAAATAAATGTTAAGTTAAGTAAAATGAAATTCTTTTACAAAATTAAGGTGAATTAATCGATACAAGTAATGCTTTTGGAATAAAAACGATTTCATGAATATATATATATATATATATGTGTGTGTGTGTGTGTGTGTGTGTGTGTGTGTGTTACTTGGATGTACACATAGACATAACATGTTATAGTCTCCTTTCTGTCATTCGATTTTATATTGTATTATTGTATATTTCTCACTGGGTATCTGGTTCATTCCCTCGTCTTTGTTACGGAAAGTTGGGTGTGGTTTCATAATTTGAGGGCGTTATACAGGTAAATATTCCATTTTATTTTACGTTAGTAGCTCTCTATGCTTGGATTTCGGGGATGTTTCCCACGAGTAGTTCACGTAGCTTGATTTGAAATGGAAAAACCATGCTAAACAAGTGAATACTAATTAAATAGAATTGGACTAGCAACATTATATAGGTTGTTTCATTTCACTTCACACCTAACGCTCTGTTCGGACCGGGTTGACCACGTGTGACCCATAAATTCGGGTCGGTACGTTACAAATGATATCAGAGTTCTAGGTTCAAGGTTCTTTTCGAGAGTGACGTGGTGAGGTCGATAGTGGATCTTTTGATATCGGTGTTGGTTTTGAACCGGTCATGCTAGTTTTGGTGATACTTTTAGCTCGTGCTCTCGATGGAAGAGTCAAGGACATTAGCACGATAAGTAATTTAGTGTAAATTGGTATACGATCAAGTTAGCTATTATTAATCGCTTTCGAACTTCTGATTAGACATGTTAGTAATTTGCTAGTGTCCTTACGAGCCAACGGTAGTGACACCGAGATTTTTAATGTGAGGTGCTTGTGTGTCAACCCTTGATGATATATGAGGTTTGTTGAGGTGTTGATAAAGCTTAATGATGTTCGTTAAATTATAAACATGAATTTTGTAGAGCCAACAGTGGAGATTAGGTAACTAGAGTGTCGTGCCTAGGCAGTATTGGTTGTGACAAGAATGCATTGAATACTGGGGTGCGACACTTTTAGATGGATAATAATTATGATGTAATTAGGAAAATTTCATCCATGGGGTAACATCATGTTGTATGACAGTTGGTGATTCGGTAAACATGAGGAACTGTGTTGGTCAACACTTGGGGATGTGCACTCGATCAGAGTCGGTAAGATAATGTTGCTATTACTGAGTGTCTTAGTAGTTGTTGATTGAAAGTCGTACCTTGCAAGGTATGATGTGAGTTATGGGCAAATTATGGTAAGTACACTACTTATGTAACAATGACGATTAAGGAGACTTAGGACTGAACTCTAAATAGTCTTTCATATCAGGGTTTAGGAGTTATAATGCAATTTTGAGGGATAGTATCTTTAGTGATGTTGGTAATGTAGGCCTAGATATTTATAGATTATATACGATGTCCTATATCTTGACAGAATCCTTAATGGTGTTAGTTTGTGATTTAATACATGGTCTGGGCGTCATAGCCGTTGATAGAAAGATAAGTTTGTAATATAAGTGTCAAGGCCATTTTGGTGGCTTAATTAATGGTTAGACGCAAGGTAATCTGAGTGTGAATGTGGTTTAAGGGAATCTTAGAGTTTCCATAGGACTAATTATGTGTGGCATCATTGGAAATAAAAATAGACTTGTTGTGACGTCTTAAGATGTTCAATGGTCAAGGTATGACATGTGTAGAAGCTTATAGAATAGTTACTTTTTTGAGAGCCTAGTAATATTGATGTGTGTATTAAGCAGTTGGTAGAGTGTACCTACAATGAGAAAGTTGTGGATGATGAAATCTTGTTGAGTTTTGTGCACTTTATGTGGAGTATGTTTGGTATCTTTAGGAAACTAGTCACGGATGGTATGGAGAAGTGGTGTTGTCCTAGTGATGATCATATTAAAGGTCAGGTAATGATCTCAGGTTGTTGTTCAAGGTTTAAAAGAGGTTAACGGTGTGCGTTCCTGGTTCTATCATCTGAATTGCCACAAATGGGTGATGTAGCCTTCTAAGAGAAATTGGAAACTTATGTCATGAGTGGGTGTGATGCTCGGGTGTCGTGGAATGACTAGTGTATACAGTGTGACACTTGATTCTAAAGAGTACTAGGAAATGTATTATGGACTTAGATTGACGATGTCATATGGATACTTAAAAGTGACACCCTAAAAGAGGGATATCGAAGCATGATTAGACTGTTGGCATGTATAACCAGTATCAGTTAGGATAACCATAGAAAGGTAGGGGCTAGTTCTTGGCATGTCTTTCCAAGCTGATACAGATTAGAAGATGTAGCATTATGTGGTACCTACTACCCTTGGAATTCCAATGAGGAACGGTGTGGCCATCATGTAAATTCAGTTTGGGTAGAACTCGAAAATAAGCTTAGTGAAAATCTTGCATAATTGGAAGGTGAATGTATCGCTTGAATGGGGTACTACCTAGAGATACTTTGGGGTTGCGATCATGATACGATAAGGAGGACAATAACCTAGGTGAAGTAGGTTGGTGACGTCATCACCGGTAAGATGGATAAGGTCGTGGTCGATAAGGGCGTTAGGCATTCGCCGATCGAAGTGATTCATATGTGTCAAGGATGTAAGAGGGAAGGCCTTACTCTTAAGGAGGGAAGTCTGGTATTTGAATTTTCTAAGAATAACAGGTTCATATGTTTCTTTCATTTTGCAAGGATGCATGGTTGTGATTCGATTCGTCACAATTGGTGACTCGGGCTAGGGTGTGTAGCTAGGATAGTGTGAAAATCGGAATTTTCCTTAAATTATAAAAGCTTTGATTCCAATTTGAGAGAGTGATTTCTTAAATTATATGCTTTGATACCACTTGGTTCACGAAATATTCAATTTTCAAAATTTGGGGGTATTTTATAAATTCAAAATTTTAAATTCAAATGCGATGGTTCACGAAATATTCCAAATTTATTTTAAAAATTTATTTTCTTCAAATTCAATTTTCACTTCAAAAACACAACTTCAATTCATGTTAAAATATACACAATCCAAATTAAAACATGCTTAATTCATGATTAACATGAATTTTGCCAAATTAATTGATTCCGAGTTGAATTAAAGTAAACTAAATTATGCAATTTAATTAAGCACCAGTTAAATAATTTTTATGTGGTTAAACCAAATTTTATCTTGTTAAACCTAAGCATGCATCTAGATGAATTTTCAAGATACACAACCATAATACCGCGATCTATGATGGGAAAAACTTCAAACGGCGAAACCACAAATCCACTATGTATGGTATTACAAAGTACATGACATAATACTTACACAACGAATTGACGCCCTCGTAAGCCTTGACGCTCTTCGTTCCTTCCATCTCTGCCTAGTGACAATGTATGAGTCCACCTACGTCTCGAAATCCACCGATGGGGCAAAGCTACCATCACCCACACGGAGTCCACTGTATGAAAATCCACGTACACGGAATCTTCCATAGAAACTGTCTTTATGTTGTAGAGAATAAGCCTGGTGCTAAAATGATGATCTCAAAACATATGTTATGAATAAACTTGGATCACCGAAACTATATGGGTGTAAACTTGTTTTTTTATGGAAATTAAATCATTTGTGATTCACAAAAAACAGAGGACTTTTAGGATAGATGTTTTTAGTCTCAAAGTGTGGAAAAAGTCACCTAAAAAAATTAAATCCCGAACTATTAAAAAAATTGGGAAAGTAGTGGGGAGTTACCAAAGAAAGCTGCTTAAAAACTAGCTGAACTGTCCGGTCCTTTGAACGAAAAAATTATGTCGTTCGAACGATATATTTTGCATGGAAATTAAATCATTTGTAATTCATAAAAACCAAAGGACTTATAGGATAGATTTTTTTAGTCTCAAAGTGAGAAAAAGTCACCTAAAAAAATTTAAATCCCGAACAATTAAAATGGGCCGGGAAAGTAATGGGGAGTTACAAAAGAAAACTGCTTAAAAACTGCTCGAACTGTCCGGTTGTTTGAACCAAAAAATAGTTTCATTCAAACGACATATTGAACGAGAAGATATTAGCTCGAAAATAAAGTTTATTCAAATGAAAAAATAAACAATAAATCAAGCGATATTTCAACGTAGCCTCGTTGGATACCTCGTTCA
The DNA here is from genome assembly GCA_949130495.1 of Sambucus nigra. Taxonomy (NCBI): domain Eukaryota; kingdom Viridiplantae; phylum Streptophyta; class Magnoliopsida; order Dipsacales; family Adoxaceae; genus Sambucus; species Sambucus nigra. The sequence goes on from OX422213.1 coordinate 534,988,909, forward strand.
AACGGCCTGGGAATCTCGTTTGAATGAGGTCATTCGAACGATTTTATCAATTGACTTTTTAGAAAACTTATTTTTTTCTTAAAAAAATAGAAAAGTCATTTTAAAATATTTTTACGTAATAAAGGACACCTAATAAATATATCCAAGTCTCAATATAACATATGCATTCATACTTAAGAGATCTTTGGAAAGTTGATGATGACACATGGCACGAAATGTGACATATGATGTGATCTTCATTAGACTTGGTCGTTGCGTTCTCAACTCAAATGTCATAGGCTTGAAAGGTCACAAACTTCTATCTTGTAACTCAAATAGTTTTGTCTGGAACTAACCCATCACTTACAAATTGACTCAATTAGAAATTTATCCTTACAGATAGTATTAGTGAGAACTTGTGGGAGAAGTTGTAGATTTGAAGCATGTTGCATAGGTTGACGACCATAGTCCGTTGCGTACAGATGGGATTTTCTTGTAATGTTGTTTGTTCCTTCTGATTCTGTTGTGTCCCTTCGATTCCGATAATCGAGGATTGGTATTCCCGTGACTGTGGTAGCCCGAATTTGTACTAGGTTATGGTACAATTCGGTTTAGCCCAGTGAAGTGTGGTTGGACCTAGTTTAGTCGATGCAACTTGGTAACTGGGTACACCACTGTATAAGGTATCATTTTATTTCACAAACTTCTTTGTGAAGATGGTTGCACTTTCGAACACACTATTTTTTCATAGTATTTGCTTTCATTAGGATTAACGACCTTAGGATTGACCGACATTCCGGCCAGGGGGTCTGGTTATAAAGAACCTGGTCATGATTTGAGGACATTGTATAGTGTTAGAACTCGAGGAAGCTTAGCACATAGTGTTACTTTGCCACGGTGAATGGATTGGTTTGACACTCAAGTGAGTGCTCTAAGTGGGACACCTAGAGTAATATTAGGGTCATCAAAGTGACGAAGTGGTGGGTGTCAGATGAGTGCACGATGATGATTTGGTCATTGTGTTGCTCCATGGAGTGAGTGAATTATGATATGAGGTTATGCAGTCATAATGACTCAAGGATTTGAAGAAACTTAGAATTTGTAGTTCTTAGATTCGAGATGATTTTTGATGATGAATTGGATGATTGGTTGTACAATGGTTCACTCTTGGGTGAGTATTGATCACTAAAGAGGGTTGACCGGTAGAGGCTCTAGTACTCTTTGGGTATTTGCAAAGGTGGCCCTAGGATTTGTCTGCGATTAATCACCAAGTGAGTGGAGGCTCAAGGATAGTTATGTGATGTCCATGGTTGGCATAACAATGAGCGTTAGCGTATGTTGCATGATGAAACTTTCGGTGATGGAGCGTACGATGTTAACTTAGCATTCGAGGACTTTGATGGTATAGTCTTGGAGGATTTCTATGACTTAGAATAGAAATTGGTTAACCCCATAAGCTTGAGGATTGACATGTCGATAATTTCGGGGACAAAATTTCCTAACGAGGGAAGAATGTAATACCCACCCCTAATATTTTATTATATTTCCGTATAACTTATGAATAGATGAGCATTTTGGATTCGGTTCACTAATATATGGACCTTGATTTCTATATTGGAATGACTTTTGGATTCTTGGTGGTAATGTTGGATGTTTTGAGTAAAATTTGAAGAAATTTAGGAAGATAATTATTCGAACGAGTTGAAGGTCGTTCAAACGAGATTGGTGTTTCCTTCGAATGAAGATGAATAGTTCGAATGAGAAAACTAGGTTGTTTGAAGTGGGGATAAAACGAGGATCGAACGAGATCCTTCCACATAGCAGGTCAGTTTCGTTAGAAGGTCGTTCGAAGGCCAGTTGAAATGAGAGGCCATTCTCATTTGAATGAGGTCTCCCATATATTTTAAATCGGGTTGCCCTTATGTGCTATCACATTTTGGGTCGTTGGATTGATGAGGTGTCGAGCTCTGGTGAACCCAGATTGGGAAAAATGAGATTTTAAGGTTTGGGGATATTTTATAATAGTTTGTAGGTTTATATGGGGGATTTATATTGTGAAGAAGAGCGAGAAAGAGAGTGAGGATGAGTATTCCCCCATCATTTTCAGCATTCTTTCTCTCTCTCCCACCACCACAAACCACCATATATCCACCTTGTACAACCATATTTCCCAAGTAATCCACCATATTTTAACTTTAAATACCCATTTCCTCCATGGTTGAACAAAGCTACGAATTTGGAGTTGCTGTTGGTGGGTTTTTGGAGATAAAGATGGAAGAGTTTTGTGGAGTTTTGAAGGGTTTTTTAATGGACCTTTCATGGAGGCAAGTTTTATGGAGAAATATTACCTCTTTAATGCTACCTTTGAAGGTTAAGGTTTCCATATTCTCATAAATTTCATCCTACGATTGTTGGAGATTCATTTGAGGTGGAAAAATTGTACACATAGTTTAAGACTATATTTGCATATTAGTAGTCTTGTAGCTAGAATTAAAGAGTAGGATACATTATAATATACGAATGAAATTTCAAATGATTTGTGAAAATGGGTTTTAATACTTTGACAAAAATGATATATTTCATGAAAATTTGGTGTTTAAAGATTTTCATGGAATAAAAATGTTGGAAGAATGTTTACTTGTTGGGAATAAATTATGAATAAATATTTCAAAGTTTTCTTGAAAAAGTTATGATTTTTATGGAAATGATGAAACTTCTAGACATTTGGTGCTAAATATTTTATAGAATAAAATGTTTTGAAATATATTACAAAGTTTCTTACAAAAATGAAGATTTATAAGATTGTACATTTATTGAAGTTTTGAAGAATAAAAATGTCCTTTAGTCTTAAAAATGTATATTTTTTGCAAAGTTATGAAATTTCTAGAATAAATCATACGTTAGACACATTTGATAGGATTTGGGGCTTAAAATTCATCTTCTCATGCTTATAAACTCGTTCAATGAGGGTTTTATTTGGTTAAAACACGAAGAGAAATGTAATACCCCGTAATTTTTATGACTTTTAAAATGGGTTATATTTTAACTTAATGGATTAATTGGATTTTACTATGAATTAATTCATTTGGGCTTTATCCGAATTGTGGATATTAAAATGGATGATTCTGAATATTACTTAAATATATTTAGGTAATATATGAATGTGATGTCATTGATATGACGGTGTGATATAAAATCGGTAATTTGAATTTTTAGTCAGACGCGGTATGGGACGTGTCGGGACTAATTTATTAAATTAAAAAGGAAATTTATTTTCTATCGACCTTATAGTTATTTCGACTGCATCGTTGTGTCCGGAAGGTTCGAAATAGTCAGAAAAGTCTATTTGGAAGTTAATTTTGAGTCTCGGGTCATTTGGAAATGAAAAGACAACCCAAAAGGGCATTTTGGTTATTTTTACAAGGGGGATGAATAGTGATTTCGGGTTTTGTCTTATTATAAGTATTTGGAGATTAGTGTATGTAGGTTCATTTCACCTCTTCTACACAAAATAGAGAAGGCATCTTCCTAGGGAGAGTGAACGGGTGCTTTGGAAGGGAAAAGCTTACTTGGGAAGGAGAAGAACTAAGAACCAAGAGTCACCACCACCAACCACCACCGGAGGCTGACCGGAAAAGGGAGAACCACCTGAGATATACTACTCCAAAGGATCAGATCTTCATTAGAGGCAAGTGTTTGATATTTGCAATTTAAGTTCGTATATTGTCCATGTTAGGATAGTTATAAAATGTGATGATTTTCATGCTTGGAAGATGAAAGGATATAGTTGTTAATGGATTTTTGGAATCTAAAAATATATAGGAATTAAACTCATGCTGTAGGTAGTTAGTAATCCAATAAATATTCATCAATCTGTGGAAGAAATTCTGAAAATAATTTAGTGTTCTTGAAGATAATATGTTGATAATTTTCTGGAAAAAGAGGAAAAAACGAGTGGAATGAGAAGAGCCAATTTGGAATGCTTAGATCTTCTTTTTGAGTGCATTTGGATGAGATTTAAGAAAAACTCAAAGAACATACCTAACTCAATTTTTCGTGTAAAATCCAAATCTGAAGTCGAATTGATGATTTGAATAATTTTTTAATCTGATTTTTCTGAGTATTTGAAATATGAGAATTCATGATGTTGTTTCTTTTTAATGTTGGTTCTTATCCCAAAACTTTTGTAGATCTTCGGTGATTATTAATTGGATATTATGGGAATTAGAGAAGATCAGTAAGCCCTAGTTAAGATTTGAATTAATTTGATTGGGATTAATTGATTAGAATTATGATAATTAAAGTTAAAGAGATTTCGGTTGCTAGATTCATGTGTTGGATTCTAATCTGATTGTATGAGGATTAAAGATAGTTCAAGTAGGGGAGATCTAATATAACACTTGGATAGCCTTAGGGTTGCAATTTAAACATCAAGGACTGAGTTTAAGCTCATTATTGATTTCGCAAAGGATGAGTGTAATACAAGAGCGTAGTGGTATCGCTCCTGGATAGAGATGGGAGTTTAGAACACATTTGGTTGAAAGAGGGGATGATGTTATTCCGATCGCATATTTGAAGTTGACGAACCTCCTCGATCGACAAAGTTAAGTAGTAGTGTATTGGAGGAGTTCCTTGTTTGGATTTCGCTTTGCGAGACGCTCCGCGCATGAACCTTAACGACGTCGGGAGTGGAGAGATGTTTTAGGATGCGAGGATAATTAAATTATGAAGTAAAGATATGACATTTTAATACGTGGGATTTAAAGAGATATAATGCTACGTTAGAGAATAATCTAAGGTTAATGTGAGTACCTTGTTGTTAGTATACTATAGGTATGATAATACCTATTTGATTGATTAATGATTATGTGTATGACATACCTAGCTTACTTGCTATCGGTGGGCGGTTTGCGCGTGAGGCCAGTCATATCCTGATGAATCCATGGGATCTTTGATTTGTCTCTTGAGAACATAGGTTTATGAAAGACTTATCGGGGAGTTGATAAGTCCGCTGACTATGGGTACGTAGATATGTGCGTGACCCATGGGTATGAGAACTATGTTCGCCTCCAATGATTGTGTTGTTGTTAATGGTTCGAGGTATCCTCACCGAACCTTTTGTCCCCTTTTCGGCAACCAGCGATATTGGGACATGATAGCAAAGTAATGCATTGCACCGCAACTGTGACTCGGGGTGCCATATTATATATGAATATATATATATATATATATATAATGGATTAAATGAATGAATGGATATTTATTATGGTTAAATCTATCTACGGTGATAATTGTAGATAACGGTGAATAGAGAAAGATAATTGAATAAAGTTAATGAATGTTTATTGAAAAACTTAATTCATATTAATGAGAAATGATTCATGGTAATGAGAAACGATGAGAAATGTAAATGAACAATAATGTGACGTATGGTATGGGACATACGGGGATTATGATATTGGGATGGAATTATAATATGGAGACTAGAAAAGAGGAACCATTAACTAGGAGGTTAATAGGAAACGTTAAGTGTGCACTCTAGTTGAGAGGTGAGAATGGAAAGTGAGAGTTGGGTCTAACATGTACATAATAAAATATTTATTGCACTTGTTAAATACTTGCTGTTTTAAAAATCATTTTCACAATCGGGCTCTGACCCGTTTCCTTGCATATTTTCTTTTCTATTGTATCTTCTATATCAGGTGTCCAGCAACAGGGACGTCAACCTTAGCGGATTATGACAGGCTATGGATTTATGGAGTTTTGCTTAGACGCCTATCATCATTTGATTCATAGTATTCTCTTAGTAGCGCATGTCGCCCAAAGGATTCAGTTATCTTCTTCTATCGGGGTCAAATACTATGGTATTCGTGTCATTTTAATACATTTGATATTGTTGGGATTACTGTAATGGATTAATATTATTTGGGAATGTTTATTACAATTGTATTCAAATTATTTTGTGTTATCTAATTGGTTATCAGTGTTGTAGAATAAAATGTATTGTGTTATTCTTAAACTGGAAATGGATTTTGTTAAATTAAAATTTGAAAAGTTTTTAACACCAGCTTAATTCAGTATTGGGTGAGTTGTAAATGTTTTTGACAGTGATGCTAAGAATAAGCCAACTGTATATTCTGTTTTAATTTGGTATGGGACTGGCCACCCGGTATTTAATTGGGCGAGGTGTTACAGGTGGTATCAGAGCATCAGGTTCTAGTGTCCTTTAGGATCTGTACGGCTTACTGTGTTTTTAGCTTAGCGTTCTTTGATATAGAGCCCTATGTTTAGGATTGTTGATCTCTTTGGTAAGATTCCGTATATATCAGTGAATCTTATTTACGTTCGGGAGTGATCGAACAAAGAAGTATGGCAGATGAGGGCCATTGAATGGATAGCGGAGATCGTACTTAGGAGGTTATGAAGTATGTTTGAGTATGATGACCGTAGTCGAGGTCATCCCTATTATGGAAAATTGAGGAGAGACATCAGTAGAAGTTCTTGAAATGCGGGAATTGTGTGTGTTACCTAACGAAGGCAATATATTCAAAGGCTTGGGCATATAGTGGAGTGTGGTTAACTAGAACTGAAAATTTGGGTTAAATTTTTTCTTGACTTATCGGAGCAAAGTTATAATAGTGGGATTCAACAACCACCACCCACGAATGAGGGTGTGTTCTCTATCTAAGGAATTATAAAGCGTATATAGATTTTTGTAGCGATTAATATTATATGGGAAAATGGGTTGCTAAACTTTGACAATAGCACTGTTATTTACGTAGACTCACCGACGGGTGTAGGATACCTATATTTTCATGTCATCATGTGGGTTTGATTTTTATCACGGAATTACTTACTTTGGGCATGTTCGAGCATGATATGACTATCGGCATGCATTGACTTGTGGTATATGAGAGCGTATGTACTACTACTATAGCTAGCATCTTGTCTTTTATAAGAGAGTAGATGATTAGACTTTATTCGAATTAATAAAACCTGTAGAGAGGTTATAAACTATTGACTAAAGACCTGAGGAGTTTCGATGACCGACTACTTTAGGTAGTAGTGTATCGGGGGGGTTCCTTGTTTGGATTTCACTTGCGAGACACCCCACGCATGAAACTAATAACCGTTGGGAGTCTAAATAAGATAGGTCTTTAGGATATGAGTTTATAACCTTTGCTATTATAATGAAAGTTGTACGATAGGGTGTATGGGCGCCCTGGATGATTGGATCGTAGTAGTTTTCATAATTGGGAAAAAACAGTAAGTAGTTGGAACTTCAGAATTTATTTGTTCAATATGTGAGGCTCATTTTCCCCAAAATTAGTCACGAGGACGGTATAGGGAAGGTTGGGTAAAGTTTATATTCGATTCAGTTGGAACTATATGGTGAGGCTTGGCGTATAACATCGATAGGGATTTTCATTAATGTACTGTATGGGCGGTACGTCTTAGATTTCTTGCGATGTGAGATTTATACTCGGAGTTGACCTTACCGGTATGACTTATATTCCTGAATTTTGGGACAAAATTCTGTTATAAGGGGGGAAGTATGTAATACCCCGTAATTTTTATGACTTTTAAAATGGGTTATATTTTAACTTAATGGATTAATTGGATTTTACTATGAATTAATTCATTTGGGCTTTATCCGAATCGTGGATATTAAAATGGATGATTCTGAATATTACTTAAAGATATTTAGGTAATATATGAATGTGATGTCATTGATATGACGGTGTGATATAAAATCGGTAATTTGAATTTTTAGTCAGACGCGGTATGGGACGTGTCGGGACTAGTTTATTAAATTAAAAAGGAAATTTATTTTCTATCGACCTTATAGTCATTTCTACTGCGTCGTTGCATACGGAAGGTTCGAAATAGTCAGAAAAGTCTACTTGGATGCTAATTTTGAGTCTCGGGTCATTTGGAAATGAAAAGACAAACCAAAAGGGCATTTTGGTTATTTTTACAAGGGGGATGAATAGTGATTTCGGGTTTTGTCTTATTATAAGTATTTGGAGATTAGTGTATGTAGGTTCATTTCATCTCTTCTACAAAAAATAGAGAAGTCATCTTCCTAGAGAGAGTGAACGGGTGCTTTGGAAGGGAAAAACTTACTTGTGAAGGAGAAGAACTAAGAACCAAGAGTCACCACCACCAACCACCATCGGAGGCTGACCGGAAAAGGGAGAACCACCTGAGATATACTACTCCAAAGGATCAGATCTTCATTAGAGGCAAGTGTTTGATATTTGCAATTTAAGTTTGTATATTGTCCATGTTAGGATAGTTATAAAAGGAGATGATTTTCATGCTTGGAAGATGAAAGGATATAGTTGTTAATGGATTTTTGGAATCTAAAAATATATAGGAATTAAACTCATGTTGTAGGTAGTTAGTAATCCAATAAATATTCATCAATTTGTGGAAGAAATTCTGAAAATAATTTAGTGTTCTTGAAGATAATATGTTGATAATTTTCTGGAAAAAGAGGAAAAAACGAGTGGAATGAGAAGAGCCAATTTAGAATTTTTAGATCTTCTTTTTGAGTGCATTTGGATGAGATTTAAGAAAAACTCAAAACACATACCTGACTCAATTTTTCGTGTAAAATCCAAATCTGAAGTCGGATTAATGATTTGAATAATTTTTGGACCTGATTTTTCTGAGTATTTAAAATATGAGAATTCATGATGTTGTTTCTTTTTAATGTTGGTTCTTATCCCAAAACTTTTGTAGATCTTTGGTGATTATTAATTGGATATTATGGGACTTAGAGAAGATCAGTAAGCCCTAGTTAAGATTTGAATTAATTTGATTGGGATTTAATTGATTAGAATTATGATAATTAAAGTTAAAGAGATTTCGGTTGATAGATTCATGTGTTGGATTCTAATCTGTTTGTATGAGGATTAAAGATAGTTCAAGTAGGGGAGATTTAATATAACACCTGGGTAGACTTAGGGTTACAATTTAAACAATAAGGACTGAGTTTAAGCTCATTATTAATTTCGCAAGGGCTGATTGTAATACAAGAGCGTAAAGGTATCGCTCCTGGATAGAGATGGGAGTTTAGAACACATTTGGTTGAAAGAGGGGATGAGGTTATTCCGATCGCATATTTGAAGTTGACAAACCTCCTCGATAGACAAAGTTAAGTAGTAGTGTATTGGAGGGGTTCCTTGTTTGGATTTCGCTTTGCGAGACGCTCCGCGCATGAACCTTAACGACGTCGGGAGTGGAGAGATGTTATAGGATGCGAGGATAATTAAATTATGAAGTAAAGATATGACATTTTAATACGTGGGATTTAAAGAGATATAATGCTACGTAAGGGAATAATCTAAGGTTAATGTGAGTACCTTGTTGTTAGTATACTATAGATATGATAATACCTATTTGATTGATTAATGATTATGTGTATGACATACCTAGCTTACTTGCTATCGGTGGGAGGTTTGCGCGTGAGGGCAGTCATATCCTGATGAATGCATGTGATCTTTGATTTGTCGCTCGAGAACATAGGTCTATGAAAGACTTACCGGGGAGTTGATAAGTCCGCTGACTATGGGTACGTAGGTATGTGCGTGACCCATGGGTATAAGAACTATGTTCGCCTCCAATGATTGTGTTGTTGTTAATGGTTCGAGGTACCCTCACCGAACCTTTTGTCCCCTTTTCGGCGATCAGCGATATTGGGACATGATAGCAGAGTAATGCATTGCACCGCAGCTGTGACTCGGGGTGCCGTATTATATATGAATATATATATATATATATATATAATGGATTAAATGAATGAATGGATATTTATTATGGTTAAATCTATCTACAATGATAATTGTAGATAACAGTGAATAGAGAAAGATAATTGAATAAAGTTAATTAATGTTTATTGAAAAAATTAATTCATATTAATGAGAAATGATTCATGTTAATGAGAAACGATGAGAAATGTAAATGAACAATAATGTGACGTATGGTATGGGACATGCGGGGAGAATGATATTGGGATGGAATTATAATATGGAGACTAGAAAAGAGGAACCATTAACTAGGAGGTTAATAGGAAACGTTAAGTGTGCACTCTAGTTGAGAGGTGAGAATGGCAAGTGAGAGTTGGGTCTAACATGTACATAATAAAAGATTTATTGCACTTGTTAAATACTTACTGTTTTAAAAATCATTTTCACAATCGGGCTCTGACCCGTTTCCTTGCATATTTTCTTTTCGATTGTATCTTCTATATCAGGTGTCCAGCAACAGGGACGCCAACCTTAGCGGATTATGACAGGCTATGGATTTATGGAGTTTTGCCTAGACACCTATCATCATTTGATTCACAGTATTCTCTTTGTAGGGCATGTCGCCCGAAGGATTCAGTTATCTTCTTCTATCGGGATCAAATACTATGGTATTCGTGTCATTTTAATACATTTGATATTGTTGGGATTACTGTAATGGATTAATATTATTTGGGAATGTTTATTCCAATTGCATTCAAATTATTTTGTGTTATCTAATTGGTTATCAGTGTTGTAGAATAAAATGTGTTGTGTTATTCTTAAACTGGAAATGGATTTTGTTAAATTAAAATTTGAAAAGTTTTTAACACTAGCTTAATTGAGTATTGGGTGAGTTGTAAATGTTTTCGACAGTGATGCTAAGAATGAGCCAACTGTATATTCTGTTTTAATTTGGTATGGTACTGGCCACCCCGTATTTAATTGGGCGGGGTGTTACAAGAAATTAAAATTTTCATCCCTTTAAAGTGTGTGAAAAAAGTGTTGAAAATATGTTAAGTGTAAGGATGTAAAACTATATGTTGTAATAAAGAAAATGGTATGCTCTTATAGAGTAGTCTTATATATTCAATGATTTCTTGAAAAAGAAAGTAAAGAAAGAAAGATGTTTTCAACTTGAAAGGAATGTTGTTCTAAAATATTAAAGAAGTGTTAATGAGTTAAAAATAATTAATAAGTTAGTGTGGGTAACTTAAGAGTATTTTGGGAAATAACACTTAAGATTGGAGAAAAAGGTGAGTTGGAAACAAATACATAAAATGGTAATTTTATGTAAAGTGGAACATTTTTATGAAATAAAAATGTTGGAAAAGGTATTATACAAAAAGGTCCCCAATGAACATGGTTTTGGGATAAAATCAATGTTAAAGTAAAAAGAATAAGAAATGACTATTTTTAAAGTGTTACACGAATTGGGGTGAAACCCCGAGTTTTGGCTTCGGCTGAAAAAACGGAAAAAGTGGAATAATGTGGACATTTACAAAATGTTATAACAGATTAATAAGGACTCGAATGATACTAGGATAATTAAGGAGGGCCCGGAGATCAGGGGTGAAAGACCCAAAATCACTGGCCAGAGCATATGGTAGCATAGTCGACGCTGTGGAGCCCCGTTAAAGTATGTGGATATTGAAAGAGTCTGAGAAAAAAAAAATGGAACATGTCAAGAAATGAGATGTGTGGTGAATATACGAAACTACAACCTAACTTTAATGCATTCATAATTGTTCCGGTAAAGGATAAAATAGACAAGTAATGTGAAAATTGATTAATGCCTATAAAGTAAAGGAATGGTAAAGTGGAATGATTAAATGAGTGGCTAAGAAACCTAAAGATGTTAAACCCATAATTAACACAAGGGTGAATTTATGAAAGATTTTCAAAGGAAAATAAGTATTTTCTAACACGATATTTGTGAGTAATGAAAGGGTAATTTTCAAAGAAAATACTTGTCACACCCTTCTTTTTGGTACGAATGCACAAGAAGTACACATAAAGAATTAAATTAAAGATAAGGCGGAATATCATAACTTTAATCAATATTAAGTAGGTTTACATAGGTTGTACCACCGCAGGGGTGAGTTACATTTTTATAATACAAACTATAATGTAAAAAATCGAAAAGCGCCACTCCTTGCTCCCATCTGGCTTATTCTCTACCCACACATTCACATGTTCAAATAGGTGATCGATATCTGTCTCTAACAGGGAAGATATATTATCCTCTTTCTCTGAACTCGTTTGGAGAAAAAAGGTATTAGCAGAAATATGTTAAGCAGGTTCTATTAGTTCTCTCTCTCTCTCTCTCTCTATATATATATATATATATATATATATATATATATATATATGTGTGTGGGGGGGGGGGGGGGGGGAGTTGGAGTATGTATAGAATCAGTGTTTTAGAAACGCTAAAAAAATAAGCTAATAATTTCATACTTATTAGTTTATAAATAATATTAAAGTTATGAAACAAAAGTGCAGGGGTAACTGAATCAGTATGGAACATGGTACCTGTTATTAGGTACGAAGGGTTAAAGTTGATCCATAGTTAAATTCAAATACATGTGATAAATTCAAATACCGATGATATGTAAAAAAATATGTAATATGGAAGTACAATATCATGGACACACTAAGAGTAAATAGGAGCTATTACATAGTGACATCAATAGCAATATGTCAAATATGCAAAGTTTAATATTGAAAAGGTAGGAAAAACTACTTGCTCGGTATTTCGGTTAGCTTTATATATCATAAGTGGACATTGGGAAGAGCTGGTACTTGATTTTCTATATACAATGCTGGGGTATGTAAGTATTTTGGATTAGGGTAGTCAGTTTTGTACTAAAACTGTATCTTTTAAAGTTTTGGGGGTTTAATTGTAAATATTTTGGGACATTGAAATACTGGACTTAAGATCATTATTGAGCTTTCGTGTAAGAGACGTTTTGTCTCAAAATATTTTGAAGTATTCATAGACAAAGTTTGGGGATCAAATTCATAAACTAAAAATGTTGGGAGGGGTTAATTTGTAATTTTAGAAAAATATTCTTAAGTAAAAACCTCATTTTCCATAACTTAGGCTAGGTTTATCCAAATGTTGCCTTACCTAATACCATTTTAACCAGAAAAATAAAATAAAAATATTGGAAAAAATTTCAAAAAATTTCTGATTGACCACGAATCCTAACGCGCATGGCCAACATTTCTGGTCAAAATCTTCATCTTCAACCTCTCGATCTTGACTTTTAGGGTTTTTGAATTTTGACCTCGAATTTATCCTTCATTTCTATACCATTTAAGATGATTTCTTAACCAACGTAACCTAATTTTTCATGAGCAATCCAAATATTAAGTTTTGTGGATTAAGATAGTGTATCTCTAATTCTAAAACTGTGTGTGTTAATGCAAAAAACTAGACCGAATCCTATTTTTATGATCACAGATAAATAGATAAAAGCAATCCAATCAAGCACATGCGAGACAAAGATTTTTAAAGTGGTTCGGCTATAAGAAAAAGCCTACGTCCACTGTTATTTTATTCCCAAGGGTTTACAATAGCACCATGTGGTGGAGAAAAGGAGAAAGAGGCGTATGTCTTGTGTATGGTCTCTCATAGTTGTCAGATTTCTCTCTCGTTTCGGCTAAGGGAATACATGTATTTATAATGATGGGAGATAAAGAGATTCAATGTCTTTATACATTCAGACATTTATGTCTACATATAATGAATCTAATTGTTGGCCTTCTATGATGGTTGATCCTCCTTGAATTGCTTGGTATGCTATGTGTTGTCATCTATTAATTTAGTATAAATGTACATTAAGGCTCATTAAATGCGTTGTCATCTTCATTAATGCACATTAAATGTATAGTTATCCTTTAATCTTCCTGGTTGGTATGCCGACCAACTCTCCTCGGGTGCCGACTAACTCTCTTCGGGTGCCGACCAACTCTCCTCGGATGCCGAATATTGCCACGTAGGATGACATGTGTCCTTTTCTGATTGGTCCTCGTAGATGAAGAATTTTTACGTTAACAGAAGCCTCCAATGCTCCATGATTGATGGTTCACTGAAAGGATGGAGTATTTATTCTGCAGTGTTTCTCGGTGCTCGTAAAATTCTTGATCTGCCTTCTTGATTTGTTCAACATAAAGTGCATTATCTCCTGGATGACATATGATGCAGGTTGATCGATGGTTGATAATATTTCTTTTGAGGAACTCTGTGTGCTATGTATTACCCCTGGGAATTTAGATGCAGCCATGCCATAGTATGTAGCTTGTAGCTTGTCATAATCTTCAAGTATGTTGGTTGGTTGGCTAGCCGACCAATTGCCTCCTGTGTCGAGCAACTGAGTGTTAACTTCACGTGCTTGATTTTTCTGATTTATGCTCCTCTGAATACTTTACAGAGTAACATAATAGATTTTGAACCCAACTCTTCAATCTGATTAGTACCAAGCCTGTGGTGGACTTTGAAACATTTTCATACAACTTCTTCTTCAATGTTGGTCGGGACAGTAGTAGTAAAGATCTCAGTGATGTAGATGCTGAATTTGACTCCTGAACTTCAATAACATGTGTATAATAACTCCTGAATATGCCTCCTGAACTTCAATATGCCTCATATACTTCAATAGCATGTGCATAATAACTCCTGAATATGCCTCCTGAACTTCAATAGCCTCCTGAACTTCAATATACCTCCTCAACTTCAATATCAAAACTAATTCCTAGGCAAGAAAAATAACTTCTGAATGATAATTAGTCGGGGCCCCGACTATGTAAGTTTGTGGAGTTGAATTTGATTCTCGACTGCATGATGTTATTAGAATGTGACACCGAATGAAAAACTGAATTTGTAGTAAAAGTCCCCAAGTGTGGAATATGAACTTTGAATGCTTTCTTCGCCTTGAAGTATGTTTGCGGATGAATATACATATGTAGAAAGACAAATTGTCCTGTTTTGCATAAATAATGAAACTTGCTCCACCTGCTGTATAATTATAGTGACTTGTCACTCTTTGGGCCTAAAAAATGTAACAACTTTCATCCCATGATCCTGCTTAGTTTAACCAACTAGAGTTTATTGTAAATTGATTTGCCGACCAACCGGAGTTGGTGGATTTTATTTACCGACGAACCGTAGTTGGTGGATTTTTATTTACCGACCAACCGTAGATGGTGGACCGACCAACCGTAGTTGGTGGACCGACCAACCTTAGTTGGTGGATTTTTATTTACCGACTAACCGTAGTTGGTGGACCGACCAACCGTAGTTGGTGGATTTTAATTTATCGACCAACCGTAGTTGGTGGACCGACCAACCATAGTTGGTGGATTTTTATTTACCGACCAACCATAGTTGGTGGACCGATCAACCGTAGTTGGTGGACCGACCAATCGTAGTTGGTGGATTGTTATTTACTGACCAACTGTAGTTGGTGGATTTTTATTAATAAATGTTAGAGACTTCCTCGAAGCTGACCAACAGATTATTGGGAATAAGATAATATAAATATTGGAGACCTCCTCGGAGCTGACCAACATATTGTTAGGAATAAGATAATATAAATACTGGAGACCTCCTCGGAGCTGACCAACAGATTGTTGGGAATAAGATAATATAAATACTGGAGACCTCCTTGGAGCTGACCAATAGATTGTTGGGAATAAGAGATTATATGTTGAAGACTTCCTTGAAGCTGAATATATATAGAGAGAAGAAATCTTCCAATCTCCATGCTGAGATAAATATAAAACATGCATAAACATAAAAAATGATTTAGAATAATAATAAACTGTCTTGCAGATCTGTCGAGTCAAAATTTCATACTGCCGAATAAGAGTAATATTTTCCAGAATATAAGAAAATGGCCGAGTACTTACCGGGCCTGAATATAAATAAGAATTACCCCGACCAACTATCCGTTGGGGGTGAAATATAAAAAATGTTGTAGATCTCTTCAGAACTGAATAAGTATCTCGTCGAGCTCCATGTTGAGATGAATATAGAATATGAATCCCAAGGGATATATAGAATAATTTGTGCTTGAGCCGATATCTGGGCCTGAATATAAATAAGAATTTCCCCGACCAACTATCCGTTGGGGGTGAAATATAATAACTGTTGTAGCTTTTTCTCGGAGCTGAATATGATAATAAGTATTTCGCCAAGATCCATGATGAGATGAATATAGAATATGAATCCGAACGGATATATAGAATAATTCGTGATTGAGCATAAATCAGAGCAGTAATAAAATATATAGTTCCTTGCTGAGGTGAAATTTCATAATGCTGAGCAATGATAATAGTTTCCAGAAGTTTAAGATTGTTTCCGAGCATTCGTCGGCGTTGAATCTTGTACCTATAAAAATTAATAACTTGCTATACCATATGTGTAGGATGAATTGATTAGTCATACGAATAATTTACTCATCCAATCAATATATGATATGTATATGCTTGAGAAATAAAATATTAATTTCAAAAAATGAAATAATATATGTTGGCTGATATGTCGAGGCAAAATTGCCTGATGTCGAGCAATAATAGTTTCCAGAGGTTTAAGATTGTGGTTGATCTTTCGTCGGGATTGAATCTCGTCCCTATGAAATTTTAATAAGATGCCCGAGCACCTGTCGAGACTAGATCAAATAATTATTGTCATGAGAATAATTATTCAGCCAAACAATATGTGATGTGTATCAGCATAAGACAATAAAAATTTCAAAATATGAAATAATATGTTTTGTGTCAAATGTGTGTGAGATGGACAAATTTTTATTAGATATGCGCCATAATTAAGACGTAGAGTTTTTTGTAAAGTTATTTAATCTCCAACAACTAATCAGGTATAAGTTGATGTTTGAAATATTTATTTTGAAGTATAACTTATGTAGATTTAAAAAATTTATTGTGTTAGAAAGGTATGAATTAAGAAATGGTAGGGGGAATTTGTCTTTTTAACACCATGGTGGTGATTTGGACAAAGTCAAAATGAGAAATCTGGGGGAACACAATTTCCACTCCTTCGTTCTTTCATTTGTTGTGAGCAAACTATCGCCGACCAGTAATAGCTGTTGCCGACCAGCGATGAGTTGACGTCGATCAGTGAGATGATGATCTTCTTCGATCCAGGCAAACCTGTCATCGACCTATTACAAAGCAACTGCCGACCATCATTTGAGAGTTCTCAGGTTGTAGAATACATGGTGCCGGCCAAGAATCGACCACCAAAAATGGTCTCCGACCAACAATAGATATCACCGACCAAGAAACAGACGATCGCCAACCAATGAGTATCAATAGATTCGTTGACCTGTGTTAGATATTGTCGACTAGAAATTCATCGACCAACAATGGTTAATCTTTTTTGTTGTAGTGGTGGTCGCCGACCACTAGACTGGATCTTGATGCCGACTAACATTTAGGAGAACGTCCGACCTGTACAACTTGTATAGAAAAAATATTTTTGATCAACAAATAGGAGTGGACGATCAGTTGTTGGTTCTACCGACCTACGGTATGAGTCTCCGACCAAGAAGACTTGTTACCGACCATGGCCAAACAAAAATAAATACATCTGAGTGGAAATAGATCCCATCAATCAGTAAAATAGGAGGTCGGAAACCCTTTGTTTTGGCTCTATACCAGTGCCGACCAGTTATATGGTCCATGGGTGATTTCCTTCCGGGCATGAAATTGATGTTGCCGACCAACAAACAGTGGATTAGGAACCTTTCAGGATGTTCAATACCTGTTGTCGACCAACATTTAGGAGGTTATGGATCTCCTCTTGATGTATAATACATGGTGTTGACCAACAAATATGTCTCTGACCAATAATAAGGTACCTGTACGACTTTGTTTGTTACCACCGACCAGTTATTAGATGGCCTGACCCAGTCCCAATCTATGCAAATCTGTGAAAGATGTCAATAATAGTACTACCAATCAAAGAACGGGTATTACCGACCAACCATGATAACCTCCCTCATAACTGCACAAAAATTGTTCCAACGTTGCTAATGGGTTTCGCACCTTGTCGCCGACTAATAAAAGAGGTCCAGTGTATTTGTCGACTAATTAATGGTCATATCAGTGTGATCGGTGACCACTAAAGAGGTTGCTGATGTATGGGCTTGGTGTTTTACTGATCGCCAACTTCTGTCAACATATGGGGTCTTCATACCTCGTTACCGACCAACTCTGAGAAAAGTGTATTTGTAGAAAATATTTTTTTGCCCCTGAATTCCAGGTCGCTGGGATTGAGTCAAAAATCTTGATCGGAGTTAGCAGGTCAGTAGGTAGAGAACTCATAAAACCCAACACTTTTGATCGTTGAAGATCTTTCCCATAGAAAAGTTCATAATCCGATTTCTTGCTATAGAACATTAGAATTGTGGGGATTGAATTTGTACAACTTCTCTTCCCAGTCAGGTCATCGGAGTTTGATTTTGATGGCCAGTGATAAATTCAACATCAAGTTTAAGAATAAATTTATTAAATTACTAAATCGATCGTCATCAGATACAAGAGAAGACTAATAAATCAAAATTAGCACATCAATATGTAAATATATGATCAATATTATGGAAAAGAGAGAATCGTTTTGAATTCTCACCCCTTCTTATGAACGGGTTTGTTTGGAAAATGGTTTCGAACCAAAGATTTGCAGAAATTGAATACAACATATATATTTTCTCAAATAAATCAAATTGAATAGAACTTTTGAAGTAGATTTGGGTCATAATTGTGATAAAATTATTCTTGATTTTAACTTTTCTCATTCTCTGATTAAAAATATAATGGGAATTTGAATAGTCATCAAAGATCTTTCAAAAATTATTTCAAAATCAATAATGAAAATTTTCAAATCTTATCATCGTCGTATATATTGGTATATGTAATCATTTAAAATATTTATTCCATGATATAAAATTGAAACTTGAGAATCAAGTAAAAAGTTATGATTTATGAAATCCACTATTTTTCAGATTTCTAAGTAAGAATGAATCTAACAGTTATGATTTAAAAATCATGATATGCAACATTTTGCAGATAAAAATTGGACAATTAATTTATGTATATAAACATAAAAATCATGATTGAATCAAAAGATGTATGTATAATTGATTATACGTAGAGAAAATAAAAACTTAGCTTTTGATGGAGAACAATGCTTATAACACGTTCCCACAGACGGCGCCAATCTGTTGATGCAAAAAACTGGACCGAATCCCATTTTTATGATCACAGATAAATAGGTAAAAGCAATCCAATCATGCACATGAGAGACAAAGATTTTTAAAGTGGTTCGGCTATAAGAAAAAGCCTACGTCCACTGTTATTTTATTTCCAAGGGCTTACAATAGCACCATGTGGTGGAGAAAAGGAGAAAGAGGTGTATGTCTTGTGTATGGTCTCTCATAGTTGTCAGATTTCTCTCTCCTTTCAGCTAAGGGAATACATGTATTTATAGTGATGGGAGATAAAGAGATACAATGTCTTTATACATTCAGACATTTATGTCTACATACAATGAATCTAATTGTTGGCCTTCTATGATGGTTGATCCTCCTTGAATTACTTGGTATGCTATGTGTTGTCATCTATTAATATAGTATAAATGTACATTAAGGCTCATTAAATGCGTTGTCATCTTCATTAATGCACATTAAATGCATAGTTATCCTTTGATCTTCCTGGTTGGTATGCCGACCAACTCTCCTCGGGTTCCGACTAACTCTCCTCGGGTTCCGACCAACTCTCCTCGGATGCCGAATATTGCCACATAGGATGACATGTGTCCTTTTCTGATTGGTCCTCATAGATGGAGAATTTTTGCGTTAACAGTTTTGTCAAAATTTTGACCTAATATTTGTTGATTTCTTGACTATGGCAAGGACTCATATGAACATGGGTTGGTTTATGATATATATAAGAGTGGTTTAGTCTTGGTTTCAAAGGTTAAGATGTATTATACATCGAGAATTTCAAATTTTCAGGTTTCGAGTTTAAAATACACTTTCGTCGATTTGAGCTTAATATACACATTTCATGGATTTTGACCATTACACTCGAGATTCTTAGGTTGTAATGAAGTTATATGTAGATTTAAATCAAATTTTGGAGCTTCATATCAATATTCACCATTAAAGCTTAAGCTTTAATGGCATATCTTCATATTTTTTCTATCCTAGGTTGTTCTACATGTCAAAGCTTGAATATTTTTATTGTTCTTAGTATACTAACTACACAAAAAGTAAATGGAAACGAAAGAACTAGAAATTAATCATAAAATCATGGTGTACTTACTTTGAGTGGAATTTTGAGTTTTTGAACTGAAGTTTAAGGTCTGTCTTAACTACTAAAATGGTGGGGTATTTATACTACACACTCAGGGGATTTGATTGGGGGAATTGGGTGGTGGATTTGAGCTGATCATGTGAAGTTTTCAAGGTTGGTAAGTGTGGCTCACATGTGTGCATGGTGTACACATGTGCGTTTTAACTTCTAGTGCTAATGTGGTGCACTAGGTGGATAGGGATTTTGCTAAAATGAAGGAAACTTTGAGGTTTGGTCCTTGTTGGTCTTGTAATTACATTTATAGCCTTAAAAGTTACTTTTTTTTATAATGTATAGGGGTACTTTTGTAATTTCAAAATATTTTAAGTAATTGGGATTTTATGTTAGTTGGTGTCTAAAGGATTAATTTGATATAAATTTGGGGCTTAGGGATAAAATACACATCAACCTATCTTACTTTTAAATTTCAGGGGTTATTTTGTAATTTACTAAAACTTCAAGGGTCTAAGTTTATTAGCAAAATTGTAGGTTTTCAAGTATAGTTTCTTTCTTCTTAGAAGACTTTGTATTTTGAATACTTTATAAGGGTTTAAATAATATCCATATGTATTTAAGGTTAGAAAAATATCCCGGTTCTTACAGTCTACCTACCTAAAAGTCGGGGTATTGATTCTTCATTGCTTGTTCTGGTTCCCATGAAGCTTCTTACTAATTTTGATTCTCCTAAAGTACTTTAAGTGAGGGAATTTTCTTGCTTTTGAGATACTTCACTTAACGAAAAAGAATTTGAATTCATGGTTGTACTTTAAATTCATGGTTGGGTTTGATGGAAATGTTTTTCCATGTAACGGTGTGAAACGAATCTGAAACATACTAGCATAATCGTGACACATGAAATACATTATGAATATTAGATAATTCCATAGGCAATTCTAATTGATAGGCTATGGAGACAATTCATTTAGAAATTATGAATGGTCCAATATATCTAGGGGCTAGTTTCCCTTTCTTTCCAAAGTATAAAATTCCTTTTCGGGGAGAAACTTTCAGTAATAATAGATCATCAACTTGAAACTTTAAGGGTTTCTAACATTGGTTTGCATAACTTTTCTATCAGCCTTGAGCTATCTTTAATTTCTCTCGAATTTGTCCTATTCTTTCAGGGATTTCTTAGATTATTTCGGAACCATAGTGTTTACTATTTCCCAATTCTATCCAACATACGAGTGATCTACATGCTCTTCCATATAAAGCTTCAAATGGAGAAGCTTTAATATTGGCTTGATAACTATTGTTATTTGAAAATTTGACAAGGGGTACATGCGCATTCCAATTGTCAGACATATCTAAAGTACAAGCACGAGGAATATTTTCTAAGGTTTGGATTGTATGTTTTGATTTTCCATATGTTTGTGGGTGGAATGCGGTACTTAAATGAAGTTTAGTACCCATTACGGTTTGCAATTCTTGCCAAAACTTTCCTACAAAATGCCAATCACTATTTGATACAATGGATAAAGGAATTCCATGTAATCGAACAATTTCTCGAATGTTGAGTTTGCTAAGATTTTGGAATGAATCGGTGGTCTTTGAGGGAAGAAAATGAGCAGATTTGGTATGTCGATTTACTATTACCCAAATTGGATTATATCCTTGGGATGTATGAGGTAGTCCACTGAAAAAATCCATGGTACTATGATCCCATTGCCACTTGAAAATTGGTAAGGGTTGGAGAAGTCTACTAGGGTGTTGGTGTTCTATCTTTACTTGTTGAAAAGTAAGACATTTCCTTACATAATTCTCGACATCATCTCTCATATTTGGCCTCCAATAGTGTTTTTTCAAAGCATGGTACATTTTTGAACTTTCAAGGTGCAACATAAATTTCAAACGATGAGCTTCTTACAGTACTTCCCCTCGAAGAGATTCGTTATTAGGTACATACAATATATTCCTAAATCGTAACCCTATTTCTTTATTGTATGCAAAATCAGGATTTTGGTTCAGAAAGGTTCGTACAAAAGAATCTTGGGTTTGTTGAACTAATATTTTCTCTCTTAACTCAGGATAATCAATAATATTAAAGAATTTCGCAAAAGCAGTTATCAACCCCAAGTCATATTACTCTGTAGTAGCAACAATATCGTATGAGATTAAAGTATGGAGTCTCACTGGATTTCGACTTAAAGCTTCGGCTACTACATTGCCTTTGCCCGGATGGTAATTTAATTTATATTGGTAATCCTCCAAATATTCTATCAAGTGTCGTTATCTTAAATTTAAGTCCTTTTGGTTAAATATATATTTCAAACTTTTATGATCCGAAAAGACTTGGAAATTTATACCATAAATGTAAAAAAGCCAAATTTTTAATGCAAAAACTATAGTGGCTAATTCGAGATCATGTTGAGGATAGTCACGTTCCTGAGTTTTGAGTTGTACTGACCCATAATCTATATCTTTCTCATTCTGCATAAACATACATCATAGTCCTTGTAATTAAGAATTAGTATACGTCGCTGGAAGGAATAGTGAGGATAGGAGCACTAGTTAGTTTGTCCTTCAATACTTGGAATGATTGGTTACATTCTTCAGTCCATACAAATGTAACTTCCTTCCTAGTTATTTTGAAAAAGGGAAGAGAAATGCGAGAAAATCCTTCTACAAAATGATGATAATATCTATCTAATCCTAGAAAACTTTTAATTTCAGTAATATTGGTAGGACTTATCCATTCTGAAATGGCTGAAATTTTGGATGGATTGACTTGGATTCCATTTTCAGAAATCAAATGTCCTAAAATTTTGATTCCTTTCATTGAAAAATCACATTTTCTCTTTTTATCATATAATCGATGGTTTCTTAGAGTAATTAAGACTGCTTTAAAATGCTGGGCATATTCTACTGGATTCTGAGAATATACAAGAATATCGTTAATAAAAATGATAACAAACGGTCAACAAAAGGTCTGAAAATTCTATGCATTAAATCCATAAAAGTTGGGGGTTCATTTGTTAACCCAAACGACATTACGGTAAATTAAAATGTTCGTAGCGAGGTCGAAAAGCAGTTTTCAGAATGTCTTACTCTTTAACGCGTAACTGATGATAATTAGATCGTAAATATATTTAAAAAAAAGACCCTTGCTCCTCAAAGTTGATCAAATAGATCTCCTATTGGGAGTGAAGGATACTTATTCTTAATAGTTACTGAGTTCGGTTTATGATAGTTGTCGTCAATTTTATAAAATATCGCAAGTGCACGGGCTATTATAGAATAACGTGTGTAAGTACGGGTCGAACCCACAGAGATTTATCAATTTTAACTTTTAAAAGAATTGCAACTGTCCAACTAGACGAAATGGGATGGAGAATAATTATGAATTACACTAAATAAAGGAAACTACGATAAATGAGAGTAACACGAGATAGTTGTAAACAATTAGGAAATAATTAGGATTCGGTGTCCATTTATCACGTAACTAATATTGCACACTAATTTAATGTTGTCATTCCCCTTTTAAAACTCAAATTAAATCGACTCTCGCCACGTTTAATTCAAAAAATATGACGGTTATGATCAAAATATTTTTTAAGTCTCTAATAGACGGCTAAAATCCCTATTCCCTTAGAAAATACGAGTTTTAAAATTCGCAAATGTATTTAAGCATGGACTATCAAAACAATCAAAGTGCAAGCATAATCCATCAAAAATTACTATTTTTAAATCTCAAAACTTGATTTGACAAAACAATCTTGAAGGTTCTAAAACACACTCTCGTGTCGCATTAAAATGAATACCGAATCCTTAATAACAATTAAAACAAGTAGGGAATAAACAACGATAAAATTAACGTGACAATATTAGCTAACTACGATAAACTTCACCCTACTCCTAATATAAGCATCACGCTACCATAATGAAAGAGAAATTACAAGAATGAGTAGAGATCTTCATTAATAAACCAAACTTACAAATAATTCTCTCACAATAATCATCAATCCTCTAAAACAAATGATAAAAACTTTCTCTCAAATTGATTACAATCACTCAAAGTTGCTCCTCGAAATCCTCCATGAAATTCCTCTCTAATTGTCTACGAAATTATGAGCCCAAAGGTCCTTTTTATAGGACAAGCGGTGAGGTATTTGAGTTATGGTGGGACTCTTTTTGATTGGCCGAATGGTGTTGGTAGCTATCTCTCCACCTCTTTAATCTTTGGATCGTGATAAGGGACGGAATTTCTCCCCACTCAAAAACTCTTATCTTTTCTTGCTGAACACGCATGCCGAGTTTCGTCCAAATCGGAGAATAAATATTTCCGACTTTTAACAGCTTATTTTCGAATGATCGTAAAAATCATCTTTTTCACGCCTTTTTTTAATTAATCATCAATTTGCACCAAATTCCATCATTACATGCAAAAATTTCACTAGGCAACTTTTTTCACAAATTAGCACAAGAATATTATAAAATTATCGAAGTGCCCATTTTTGACTTAAAATTGCCATTTTCAATATGAATTCAATCATTCTAGCATATTTTTTTTCTCTTTTTAATAAAATAGTCCTAAGAACTTATTAAATAAACTAAAATGGGACTAACAAAGTGTAAATTTGGATATAAAATATACAAAATAATGCACTCATCAAATACCCCCATACCTAAACTTTGTTAGTCCTCGAACAAAAATAAAGTTAAAATCTAACTCACTTTCATAGGAATCACGATTGTACTTAGCATGTGCAACAAGCCGTTAAACCCCTAGGTTACCCTAGTGGATGAGTTTTTTCTCGTAAGGGTTTGCAGTGAATATACCCACAAAATTCATAAACTTGACTCAATAAAAGACAAAAAAGTAATATAAGCAAGTTTGAATGCAAACTTCATAAATATAGTGGAACTTCATTTTTTAATCTCAACTTATCGTGCGTGTGTGCATAGCCAATATAACTGTCTGTTTCAAAAGATTTGATCGTTACATTTCTTATCCGAAAGTTCGTTTTGATTTCAAAATCTCACTGAATGCACTCGCAATCGAACACTCGGAAATGGGTTATTTTCTCTCAGTATATGTGAATAAAAGTGAAAATTTATATGAACATATATCACATATACATGATAAAAATGGAATTTTTTAATGGATGAGTATGATCTCATGAATGGAAAATCGATTACTTTTTGAAAATATTGAATCACACCATAGATCCTATTCATCTTCTCTCCACACTTTAACTAATTTTGCTTGAGATCGATTAGGAATTTCTTTTGTTGTATTATAGTCTCGGATTTGGATAGAAAGAATGTTTTTTTTTGGGTTTCAAAGTTTCTGAGAATATAGAGGTTTTTCGGTATTTTGACTTTTAGGCACTTTTCTTCCAACCTCCATTTTTCTTTTGCTTTCACTTTTTCTTTTCAAACTCACATTTTTTCACCTTTTTTTTCTTTTCTTTTCACACATTATTTTTGCAACTTTCTTTTCTTTTGGCCGTTTTCCAATCGTAATTTTACCCTAGTATTCTCAGAAAATGGGTGTGGCTTTTTTTTATGGGCTTTAAACTCCCAGTTGGAGTAGGATAGTGGGCTTTCAACAAAAGGGTTATCTTCTTTTTTTTTGGCTCAAATGGGCTTGCAATGTAAAAAATGTTGGAGTTTGGGCTTAATTTTTGGGCTTTCAAATGATGGCTTAATCTCATTTCTCAAGTTTCTTTAAGTCTATTTCTATCTCAAGATGACTTACTAAGACTTCTAGTGCTTAAGATTCACATTTGGCCTTTCGTTTTCAGTAATCGAACAAAATAAAGATTTTGAGTTCATCAACAAATTTATTACTGAAGGAAAGTTTGAGTTATTTTAACTAAGACTGATTTAAATATCTCAAAAATGATGAATGACACAATATCTCACCGGGTTAAAATCTCCACATTTATTCATTAAATATATTAACTTTTGCTTGAATATCCATTTTCGATCATATTATATGTCTAATGTGTAGAAATTTTATAAGTTGAGAGATCCATGAATTAATTCTATATTAAGAAATCATTTCAAAACTCAATTATATTGAAAATCTTTTTGGATTTTTTTTTAAACGGAGAAAAATGACCTCAATACCCCCAAACCTAATTTCTACCTTGTCCTCAATGTGATAGACAAAATTGAAAAGGTGGGAAAGATATGAAAGATATTACCGTAATGAGGGACTTTTTTCAGCGCATAATTCCTGTAAAATGAAAATTATGATACAACAACAATGACCCAATTTTATGTTCACTCTTGGTACACAGGGTCTTAGAGGAGAATGTCCTCCTCTTCTCGATCTCTCAATTCCATATATGGCTTTAACTTTTGACCATTAAATTTAAAAATTTCACCATTTTTAGGATTCTCTATCTCAATCGCACCATGTGGGTAGACTGCCATAATAATAAAGGGATCGGCCCATCTAGAACTCAACTTACTAGGAAAGAGATGCAACCTAGAATTGTACAAGAGAACTTTCTATCTAGGCTCAAATGACTTCCGTAGGATGGACTTGTCATGAAACATTTTCATTTTCTCTTTATACAATTTTGCATCTTCGTACGCATCATTCCTAATCTCTTCCAACTCATTGAGTTGCAGTTTTCGAACCTCTCCCGCAGCAGGTAAATCGAAATTGAAGGTCTTAATGGCCCAATAGGCCTTTTGTTCTAACTCTACCGGAAGGTGGCAGGCTTTTTCGTAGACAAGCGTATATGGGGACATACTAAGTGGCATTTTGTAGGCAGTGCGATAAGCCCACAGTGCATCCAATGACCTTAAGGACCAATCCTTTCAATTCAGATTCACTGTCTTCTTGATGATTTGCTTTATTTGCCTATTGGAAACTTCAACTTGACCACTAGTTTGAGGATGATAAGAACAACCTACTTTGTGTGTGATCGAATACTTTTTGATGAGACTCTCGAAGGATCGATTACAGAAATAGGTTCCTTGATCGCTAATGATGGATCGAGGCGTACCAAAATGAGAGAAAATATTTTCTCGCATGAATTGGACCACCACATGGAAGTTATTTGTCCTACACAGTATGGCTTCTACCCACTTAGACATATAATTAACAGCCAAAAGAATGAAAAGATTCCCGTAGGAATTTGGGAATGGACCTATAAGATCAATGCCCCAAAAATAAAAAATCTCGATAATCAGAATGGGATTTAAAGGCATCATATTCCTACGTGTGATCTTTCCTAACCGTTGGCAATGATCACAACTCCTACTGTAATCATTCGAGTCACAAAAAATGGTGAGCCAATAGAATCCACATTACAAAATATTTGCAGCGATCTTTTTAGCACTGAAATGAACTCCACAGGTTTGGTTATGGCGGAAAGAGATTACGCTTTGAATCTCATGATTGGGTACACACTTTCGAAGGATTTGATCGGGATAATACTTGAAAATATATGGGTCATCCCTAAAGAAATGCTCGGCTTCCTTTAAAAATTTGGAATGATATTTCTTAAACCAATGCAGTGGCATTTCACTCATAAAAAGATAGTTCACAATATCGGCGAACCATAGAAGCGGAGAGACAAGCATCAGTTGCTCATCCGGAAAGGAATCATTTAGTGTCAACATGTTATCAGATAATTCAATGGTTAACCTAGACAAGTGATCCGCCACTACATTCTCACACCCTTTCTTATCCCGAATTTCAAGGTCCAACTCTTGCAGTAATAAGACCCACCTAATGAGACGGGCCTTAGCATCCTTTTTAGACAAAAGGTATCGCAGGCCCGAGTGATCGGTGAAAATGATAACTTTGGATCCTATCAAGTAAGACCTAAACCTCTCAAGAGAAAAAAGAACAGCGAGGAACTATTTTTCAGTCGTGGAATAGTTCAATTGGGCATCATTAGGATTACTACTGGCATAATAGATGACGTGAGGAAGTTTCTCATTACGCTGACCGAGAACTGCACCTATATCATAGTCGGAAGCATCACACATGATCTCAAACGAATGATTCCAGTCAGGAGGTCGCATAATAGGTACAGATGTCAATTCTGTCTTTAGCCTTTCAAAGGCTTGAAGGCATTCATCAGTGAAATCGAAGGGTATGTCCTTGGCAAGAAGATTGCACAAGGGTCGAGAGATTTTGCTAAAATCCTTAATAAATATTTTATAGATACCAGCGTGTCCTAAGAATGACCGAACTTCACGCACAATTTTTAGGGGTAAGAGATTAGCAATGAGATCTATTTTAGCTTTATCTACCTCGATACCCTTTTCAGAAATAATGTGACCTAGCACTATGCCTTTTTCTGACCATAAAGTGACACTTCTCCCAATTAAGCACAAGGTTCTTTTCCTTACACCTCTTCAAAACGAGGGTGAGTTGATGGAGGCACTCATCAAAACTCGACCCAAATACAGAAAAATCATCCATAAAGACTTCGAGAAAACATTCCACCATATCCGAAAAGATACTCATTATGCACCGCTGAAAGGTAGAGGGTGCATTGCATAACCCAAAGGGTATGTGTCGGTAAGCAAAAGTACCAAATAGACAAGTGAACATGGTTTTCTCTTGATCCTCAGGAGCGATGGGAATTTGATTGTAGCCGGAGTAACCATCGAGAAAATAGTAATATAGATAGCTAGCTAATCTCTCTAGCATTTGGTCTATGAAAGGAAGAGGAAAGCGATCATTTCGTGTAACAACGTTCAACTTCCTATAATCAATACACACTCGCCAACCGGTTTGAATCCTCGTGGGTACTAACTCATCATCGTTATTTTTCACCACCGTGACACCGGATTTCTTAGGGACCACTTGACCGGGACTGACCCATTGGCTATCAGAGATGGGGTAAATGATACCCGCATCAAGAAATTTTAGCACCTCGGCTCGGACGACCTCTTTTATATTGGGATTAAGTCTACGTTATGCTTCACGGGAAATTTTAGCATTGTCTTCTAAGTGTATCCTACGCATGCACACCGAGGGACTTATCCCCTTAATGTCGGCTATGGTCCATCTTATGGCTTCCTTGTGTTCTTTGAGAACACGTAATAGTTTATCTTCCTGTTCTTTATCTAAGTCTGGCGCGATGATAACAGGTAAGGATTCAGAAGGTCCTAAGAACCTATACTCGAGCGTTTCAGGCAGCGACTTTAATTCAAGCTCGGGAGCTTTCTCGATCGAGGGTGGAATAGGTGATGAGGGAAGTGAGAGGGGCTCAGGTTTAGACTTCCAATTTCCTAATTCCATGATAGGGGCGGAGTCGAGGAGGGCATTGACTTCTTCGATGGACTGCTCGACATCAAATTCGGACCCAAAAAAGGCAAGACAAGATGCTAAAGGATCGTCATTATAAGTTTGCTTGAAAGTTTCTTGGATGATACTATGAATCATGTCAACATCCACGAGTTCATCGTCATTGGAAGGTTGTTTGGAAAAATTGAACACATTACGGTCCATAGTCATGTTCCCAAAGGATAGGTTCAATTGGACGCTACGACAACTATTGACGACATCAGATGTGGCGAGGAAAGGACGACCCAAAATCACAGGGATTTGCATAATAAGATGGTGCACTTGTTTAGTGTCCAAGACAACAAAGTCGACAGGAAATATAAAGTCATCCACTTTAATTAGGACGTCCTCAACAACACCTCTCGGGATTTTCACCAAACGATTGGCTAAGGACAAGGTAATCCTAGTCGGTTTTAACTCCCCCAAACCTAAATTCTCGTAAACGGTGTACGTCAGAAGATTTACGCTCTCTCTTAAATCTAGAAGGGCTTTCTCGATGACGGGCTCCCCTATCTTAATAGAGATCGTAGGGGTATCTAGATCCTTATACTTGATGGGAGTTCGATAAGAAATGATCGACATTGCTTCTCGACGAGAAAAGATTTCTTTGGTACATTGATGCTTCTCTTAAAAGTACAAAGGTCCTTCAGAAATGTGGCGTAGGATGGGACTTATTGAATAGCATCAAGTAGTGGGATATTGATTTGTACTTGCTTGAATACTTATAACATCTTATCAACTTGCGCCTTTTTCTTTTGGGGAACCAAACGCTGGGGAAATGGAGCTTTTGGGACATAGGTCTCTACAGATGGCTCGAAAGGTAAGGGTGAAGAGGAAGTTGGATCCACGGGTGGATCTTCCTTCTACTTTTTTTTCTCGGATTCACTCTCGAGAGGTGGTGAAATTTTTTCTCTACTTCCTTGTTGGACCTAAGCGTGTTGATGGATTTTGCATGCTCTTGGGTGTGTGACGCGCTCGTGCCGTCTTGAATAACAAATTGACCCCTAGGCATGTTACCCTTTGGATTGGGTTCGGGCTGACTCGGGAATGTTCCCTTATTCCTCTCACTCAATGCATTAGCTAGTTGGCTCATTTGAACCTTGAGTTTGGTAATGGCTTGAGTATTCGCATGCATGCTTTGATGGGTCGATTGGAGGACATTTTGCGTGGTTTGTTGGAATTGAAGGGTACTTTGGGCAAGAAGGTTCATCAAATTCTTTAAAGATTGGATCTTTTGGGATGAGGGATTCGAGAGTGAAATGGCATTCTTTTGGAAACTCGGGGGTGGGTTACCGGAAGATTGACCTCCACTTCCTTGGTAATGTCCCTTGGACTATGAAAGATTGGGGTGGTCTTCCCATCCCACATTGTATGTGTTGGAATATGGGTCATACTTTGGCCTATTTTGGTATAGGGCATTGGCTTGCTCGGTGAGTGCCTTGTGGGCCGGAAGGGTGGGGTAATTCTTGACTAAGTGGTCGAATGCATCGCAAACCTATATGTTGAATGGCCGCAGATGGGGTTCGATTACCCTCTTTTCCCGTCTCTAAAGATTCTAAACGTCGGGCCAATGTGGCCACTTTGGAATTTAAATCATAACTTTGTTCGACTTGGTGAGCAAAACCCTCATTGGACGTGGTGGGCCTATCATCTCTATTGGGTGCCCATTACTGTGACTTTTTCACTACGGCTTCTAGGAACACCCACGCGTCAACCTCACTTTTCTCGATAAAATCACCATTACACAACAACTCGAGCATAGTTCGAGTATTACAATCGAACCCCTCATAAAGAATTTGGACTTGGCGTCCCATCTCAATCCTATGGTGCGGACATTGCAGTGGCAAGTCTTTGAATCTCTCCATATACATCCATAATGCTTCTCCCTTCTTTTGGCTAAATGTGTTAATGGCGTGACGTATCGACGTCGTTTTTTGGTTGGGAAAGAATTTTTGGAGGAAGGCGACACTCATTTGGTTCGAAGTGGTGATGGATTCGGGTGTTAACGAGTTAAACAAACTCTTAGCTTTTTCTTTTAACGAGAAAGGGAACAATTTAAGTTTGACAATCTCATCGGTAAGTTGTTGATACTTATTGGTCCCACAGATGTCCTTGGATTCCCGAATATGAAGGTTTGGAACCTCTTTGTCGGTACCTCAAAACATAGGCAACATTTGGATTGTTCCATGATGGAATAGAAAATTATTTGCAGTGTGATCGGGTAGACGTATATACGAAGGTTGACTCGACCTTGTCGGATAAAGGTAATCTTTAAGGGAATGTGGAGCTAACTCGTATCCTATTTCGATGAAAATAAAAAATCTACCTACGTAAGTATCGAGAATGCTAGAGTCCACACTCGACAAACGACAAACGACCAGTATGATCTCGAAACCAACTTCGCATACACTGAGCTCACTCGATAATTTTTTTTATGTAAAGAAAAAAAAAGGATTGACTCAAACCACTTAATTCCTAGCTAACACAAAGCAATTTGAAATATCTAATTTAGGTGAGGGGAATTTCAATTTTAAAATCTAGTTTTCCCGAGATTAATCGACGACACATGGGTCTCCAAATTAATCTCCCTAATTAGAGAACTCCCACTCTTTGACAAGAGAGAATTTAAAAGACAACCAACTACGGTTATCGCCTCCAATCTCGCTTTTTCCTCCGGGTAGGTGGTCGGTATGAAGACACATTAAAAACCACCAATCGTAGACAAGGTAAAACGGAATCGATTTGACAAGTTCGCGTTGGAGTAACTTTTAATTATAGCCTCATTAACAGGTTCCCTATGAGCTATGTGATATCCTAAGGCCAATGTCTACTTGATTTTAAATTAAATGTGATGGCTCGGGATATGCAAATCCTAGGTTAATTAGTGATTTTCGGGCCAAGGAAGGGTGATGAAATCGCCACCTTATCTTTCACACGGGTTTTGCCCTTAAGTCAATTTATGCAACGTACTAAATTAAATCACGTAGGAGCACACATAAACGTACTTTCGGTGTGAACTTTTTACGGTCACTTGTTTACGTCGGGCTGAAGTTTAAGTTGATGTCGATTGGAGGGAAATGCTACCTACGCTTCAGTCGTCTCCGAGAGTTCCTTGTGCTTATGGCCAGATTGCACAATTTTTTCTTCACGTTCGCGCACCGTTGAACCCTTTTTCGAATTTTCCTTCGCTTTTTTTTTACTTTTTTTTAATATGCTCCTAAAAAAAACAAAAGAAACTACACAAAACGTAAAGTGTGACACATACACAAAAAAAATCAACGAAAAGAGAAGAACAAAAAAAATGACACACGCACTAGTGGTGTGTTTAACAAGAAAAAATAAAGCACACTTATGACACAATTTCTTTTATTCTGGAAATTCCTACGTGAAAAAAAAAAAATTTGAATTTTTTTTTTAATTTTCGGATTTTTTTATTTTTTTGAAATTTTTACTAACAAAAGTGCAAAAGTAAAAAAAAAAACTAGTCCAAAAGTCACAACCTCTTTAAAAAAATTGAACAAATCCCCGGCAACGGCGCCAAAAAATTGTTGTCAATTTTATAAAATACCACAAGTGCACGAGCTATTATAGAATAGCGAGTGTAAGGACGGGTCGAACCCAAAGAGATTTGTCAATTTTAACTTTTAAAAGAATTGCAACTGTCCAACTAAACGAAATGAGATAGAAAATAATTATGAACTACACTAATTAAAAGCAACTACGATAAATGAGAGTAACACAAGATATTTGTAAACAATTAGGAAATAATTAGGATTCGGGGTCCATTTATCACGTAATTAATATTGCACACTAATTTATGTTGTCATTCTCTTTTTATAACTCAAATTAAACCGACTCTCGCTGCGTTTAATTCAGAAAATATGACGGTTATGATCAAAATATTTTTAACGTCTCTAATAGACAACTAAAATCCCTATTCCTTTAGAAAATACGAGTTTTAAAATTCGCAAATGTTTTTAAGCATAGACTATCAAAAAAATCAAAGTGCAAGCATAATCCACCAAAAATTACTATTTTTAAATCTCAAAACTTGATTTGACAAAACAATCTTGAAGGTTCTAAAACACACTCTCGTGTCGCTTTAAAATGAATACTGAATCTTTAATAATAATTAAAACAAGTAGGGAATAAACAACGATAAAATTAACGTTACAATATTAGCTAACTATGATAAACTTCACCTTACTCCTAGTATAATAATCACGCTACCATAATGAAAGAGAAATTGTAAGAATGAATAGAGATCTTCATTAATAAACCAAACTTACAAATAGTTCTCTCACAACAATCTTCAATCCTCTAAAAAATGATAAAAACTTGCCCTCAAATTAATTACAATCACTCAAAGTTGCTCCCGGAAATCCTCCACGAAATTCCTCTCTAATTGTCTACGAAATTATGAGCCCAATGGTCCTTTTTATAGGACAAGCGGTGAGGTATTTGAATTATGGTGGAACTCTTTCTGATTGGCCGGATGGTGTTGGTAGCTATCTCTTCACCTCTTTAATCTTTGGATCGTGATAAGGGATGGCATTTTCCCCCACTCGAAAACTCTTATCTTTTCTTGCTGAACACGCATGCAGAGTTTCGTCCAAATCAGAGAATAAAAATTTCTGACTTTTAACAGCTTATTTTCGAACGACCATAAAAATCATCTTTTTCGCGCCTTTTTTGAATTGATCATCAATTTGCACCAAATTCCATCCTTACCTGCAAAAATTTCAGTAGACAACTTTTTTCACAAATTAGCACAAGAATATTATAAAATTATCGAAGTGCCCATTTTTTACTTTAAATTTCCATTTTCAATATGAATTCTATCATTCTAGCATTTTTTCTCTTTTTAATAAAATAGTCATAAGAACTTATTAAATACACTAAAATGGGACTAACAAAGTACAAATTTGTGTATAAAATATACAAAATAATGCACTCATCATTAGACTATGCATAATCTGAAGCTTCCATCATGTTTCTTGATAAAGAAAACCGGAGCTCCCCAAGGTGATGAACTTAATCGAATAAAACCTTCGTCTAAAAGATTATATAATCGGGTATGGAGCTCTCAAATTTCAATAGGAGCCATTCGATAAGGAGGTATCGAAATAGGAAGTGTATTAAAATAAAGATTGATACTAAGCTCGATCTATCTGGAAGGGGTTAATCATGGTAAATCTTAGGTAAATGGTAAATCATAGAGGAAAACATCTTCAAATTATTCCTACAGATTTAGAATTAAAAAGGAGATTTAGATCCGAAAATTTAACGGTTCCAATGGACCTGATCCTTGAAATACAAAAGAATAATTATCTTCATTTCAAAAATAATTTTTTTAGCATGACAATCTATATAAGCATGATGTCTTTGATAAAACATCTATTCCGATAATAATATCGAAACCATAGATATCTAAAATTATCAAATTAACAAGGAGTGTTCCTAGACCAAGCTGAATTCTACAATTCCTATAACCTTGTGTTGGTGTATTGATTTCACCTATTGGTAATTCAATATCTAATGGATCCGTTAAAGATGTAGGTAATAATTGCAGTAATTTATCCAGTTTAAGACTAATAAAAGAATGTGTTAATCCTGAATCAAATAAAATACGTGTAGGAAAATGTTAAAAAATTGTCATACCTTTTATCACGTCATGTGTATTTTGTTTAGGCAGTATAGTGTAGTTCTTCCCACGACTCGGGATTGGCTTAATTACTTTAGTAGATTTTGGCTTGGATTGATTCTGGATAGGACGAAATCTTGTATTTTGTGATGGTTTGTTTGACTGACGATAGATTAAAACATATTTTATCTTAGGACACTATGCCCGAATATGTCCTACTTCATGAAAATCATGACAACGAATTGCTGAACGTGTTGTGTTATGACGAATCTGGGAATAAGCTTATCCACTCAAGTTTGAATAAGGGTGTGGTTTAGAATGAGATGGGGTTCTAATGATATTGTTATTCCTGATAATAGGGGGTGAAGATAGGATTATGGTAGAAGAATTGCATTCCACAATGGACGCAACATCAATCAGTTGAGAATACTCACGGAGTTGTAAATGAGCTATTGAATTCTTAACTCTCAGATGAAATTCTCTTTTAAACTGATTGCATCTCTTTACCTCAGTATCTACATATTCTAGAGCATAACGAGATAATTCGGTAAACTTGGCCTCTTATTAGGCTACTGATAGGTTAGCTTTTTGTAATTTTAAGAAATCAACAGTATGTTGATCTCTCTCAGTCTTGGGAAAACCCTTTTTGAAGAAAATTTCCTCAAATTTCTCCCAAGTAAAATTAACAACATCCTTGTTATGTGACATTACTTGTTACCAGAAATCAGTTTTACCCTTCAATATTTAGGATGCAAAAGTCACTCGGATAAAAGTAGTCATGCCTACTCCATTCAGAATTTTAACAATCTGGCGCATCCATTTCCCAGCTTCATTGGCGCCTGTCTTTCCAAGAAAAGATGGGGGTCGTTGCCTTATAAATTCTTTAAGAGAATTCATTCCATGAATTTATTTAAAAATGTCCTCTGAGGTAGAACGAGTTGTTTATTATTTTCGAGCTAAAGAAGTAAGTTCATGAAGACAGCGCATGATTCCTTCAGTTTGGGTTTATTCATATTAAGTTCTAATGGAGGGAATTCGAGTACTAACCCTCTTAAAAGTATAACAATTTAAATAATAAGAATCGTTAGCAAAAATAGGCCATAAGCATATTATATTTCACATAATGAGTTATATGATACATTGGCATTATAGATCACAACCTATATATTATTGCAACTAAAGTGTTAGTATTGAATACTTTCTACAATATTTTATTATGTGATCCACACTGACACAACTTTGACTTTGGATTATTTGAGTTGGGAAAACAGCTTCATCACTGGAGCTAGATTCTATAATGACTAAATAATCTCCTTGATCCTAACCATCAGTTGAGTCATCTGTAGTACTAATATAATTCTCATCATGTACTTCACCATTGGATGTGTCATCAGGATACATAGGTGGAGTTGGCATCTCATCTATAATTGCAAGATTTTTAGCTTCTTAAAATACTACCGCATCATTCACATAATTATCCACTTTCCTCATGACTTGCATTTCATCCAGAACTCTATTTATCAATTGAAGTCTTTTAACATCACTACTCGAGCATGTCCTATTCTCATCGAATGCACGAATCATGTCTCTTAATTATGTTAATGCCTCTTCTATAACTTAGGTTTCCCAACGATTATCTGGTTCGATGTCTATATTGAATAAGAACGTGTCCCATGTATTAATGATGCAAAATGGAATGTCCTATAATAATAGTAATAAGATAAGTTACAAAATGATAAAATAACTAATATCTTATTTTCTTTCCCGTATAAAATTTTAGCCCGACGATATGTTTAAATTTAAAACATGCTCTGATACCAACTTGTCACACCCTGCTTTTTGGTATGAATGCACAAGAAGTAAACATAAAGCAATGAATTAAAGCTAAGGCAAAATAACATAATTTTATTCATTATTAAGTAGGTTTATATAGGGTTGTACCACCATTGGGGTGAGTTACATTTTTTGAGTACAAGCAATAATATAGAAAATCGAAAAACACCACCCCTTGCTCCCATCTGGGTTATTCTCTGCCCACACATTCACACACGCAAACAGGTGACCGGTATTTGTCTCTAATAGGGAAGAGATATTATCCTCTTTATCTAAGCTCATCTCGAGAAAAAAGGAATTTTCATAAATATGCTAAGCAAGTTCTACCAGTTCCATAACAAGTATATATATATATATATATATATATGTGTGTGTGTGTGTGTGTGTGAGTGTGTGTGTGTGTGTGTGTGAGAGAGAGAGAGAGAGAGAGAGAGAGAGAGAGAGTTGGAGTGTGTATAGAATTCGTATTTTAGCAATGCAAAAAAAAAATAAGCCGATAATCCTATACTTATTAGTCTATAAAGAACATTAAAGTTTTGGAACTAATAATACTATACTGACCAGTTCATTTAAGAAAATGAAGTTCATTACCAGTATATTACGGATCATGTAAAGAAAGTCAAGGATTCTTGAACTAATAATCCCATTCTTATCAGTTCACTAAGGGGTATAGAAGTAATTAAGCCATAGGTAAAATCATAATGATGACAATAATTAACCCAAAACATTTGGGGAAATGTAATCATCTGTGTACACAATTAAAGTGGTACTCATACATATGTAGCAATAATCAAGGCTCTCAATCATCTGATACAAGTAGTCCAAGTAGAAAGTTCTATGGGATAACACGTCAGTCTACTTTCTAGTTAATACTTATTCTTATAATATAATGGCACAAAAGTGGAGGGGTAACTGAATCAATATGGAACACGATACTAGTTATTAGTTGAGAAGGGTTAAAGTTGATCCATAGTTCAATTCAAATATCGGTGATTAATTCAAATACCGATGATATGTAACAAAATATGTAGTATGGTAGTATAATAACATGCACACACTAAGAGTAAATTGGAGCTATCACATAGTGATATCAATAACAGTATGTCGAATACGCAAATTTTACTTTTGAAAATGTAGGAAAAATTTACTTGCTCTGTATTTTGGTCGGCTTTATATATCACAAGAGGATATTGGGAAGATAAGGTACTTGATTTTCTATATACAATGTTTGGGTTTGTAAGTATTTGGGATTAGGGCATTCAGTTTTGTACTAAAACTGTATCTTTTAAGGTTTCGAGGGTTTAATTATAAATATTTTGGGACATTAAAATACTGAACTTAAGATCATTATTAAACTTTGGTGTAAGATACTTTTCGTCTTAAAATATTTTGAAGTATTCATGGGCAAAGTTTGGGGATCAATTTCATAAATAGGAAAAGTTAGAATGGGTTAATTTATAATTTTTAAAAAATATTCTTAAGTAAAACCCCATTTTCCATAATTCAGGCTAGGTTTATGCAAACACGGGCTTACCATATGCCATTTTAACTAGAAAAATAAAATAAAAATATTGGAAAAAATTTCAAAATTTTCTAATTGGACAAGCGCCCTCACGCACGTGGCCAATATTTTTAGTCAATGTCTTCATCTTCAACCTCTCGATCTCGATTTTTAGGGTTTCAAAATTTTGACCTTGAATTTCTCCTTCATTTCTAGACCATTTAAGATGACATCTTAACCAACATAACCTAATTTTTCATAAGATATCCAAATATTTAAGTTTTGTGGATTGAGATGTAGTGTATCTCAAGTTCTAAAATGCGTGTTTTGCCAAAATTCTGACTTAATATTCATGGATTTCAAGATCATGGCGAGGATTCTTATGAACATGGGTTGGTTTCTACTATATATAAGAGTATTTTAGTTTTATTTTCAAAGGTTAAGATATATTATACATGGAGAATTTCAAATATTTAGGTTTCGAGTTCAAAATACACTTTCGATCGATTTGAGTTTAATAAGCACGTTAATGGATTTTGACCAATACATTCGAGATCCTTAGGTAGTATTGATGTTATACGTAGCTTTAAATCAATGTTTTGAGCTTTATATCAAGATTCACGATTGAAGCTTAAGCTTTAATGGTGTATCTTCATATTTTTTCTATCCTATGTTGTTCCACACGTAAAAACTTGCATTTATGATTGTTCTAATTATACTAACTTCACAGAATGCAAATGGAATTGAAAGAACTTGAAATTACTCATAAAATCATGGTGTACCTAGTTTGAGTGGAATTTTGAGTTTTTGAATTGAAGTTTGAGTTGTGTCTTAACTATTGAAATGGTGGGGTATGTATTCTACACACTTAGGGGATTTGATTAGTGGAATTGGGTGGTGGATTTGAGATGAATATGTGAAGATTTCAAGGTTGGTAAGTGTGGCTCACATGTGTGAATGGTGTAAAAATGTGTCTTTTAACTTCTAGTGCTGATGTGGTGCATTTGGTGGATAGGGAGTTTATTGAAATTACGGAAACTTTGAGGTTTGGTCCTTGGTTGGTCTTGTAATTACATTTATAGCCTAAAAAGTACACTTTTTTTTTATAAAGTATAGGGGTACTTTGGTAATTTCAAAAAGTTTCAAGTGCTATAATTATCTTTTTATGTTAGTTGGAGTCTAGAAGATTAATTTGATATAAAGCTAGGGTTTAGGGATAAAATACATATCAAGTTATCTTACTTTGAAATTTTTAGGGGCTATTTTATAATTTACTAAAAGTGTAAGGGTTTAAGTTAATCTAAAAAATTCTATGTTTTCAATCATAGTTTCTTTCTTCTTTTGAAGTGTTTGGATTTTGAACACTTTATAAGGGCTTAAACAATATCCGTAGGTATTTAGGGTTGGAAAAATATCAGGGTTCTTAAAATACTAATGTGAATTGGTGTAAGTGAAGGAGTAATTTCGTGAAAAGAAATGACTTTCCTTAAACAAAGTGTATCTTTTTAGTATTTAACTGGGTGTGTTAAACCAATGAATAAATATCAAGTTAAGTAAAAGGGAAATCTTTTACAAGACTAAGGTGAATTATTCGGGACAACTAACATTTTTGGAATTAAAATGGTCTCTCTCTCTCTCTCTCTCTCACACACACACACACACACACACACACACATATATAAATATCTCTCTCTCTCTCTCTCTCTCTCTCTCTCTCTATATATATATATATATATATATATATATATATATATATATATATATATATATATATATATATGGTAGTTGCATGTAAAGGTAGATATAACATGTTATAGTCTCCTTTTCTCCGTTCGATTCTATATTGCATTATTGTATATTTTCCACTAGGGATTCAACTCATTTCCTCGTCTTTATTACGACAGGTTGTGTGTGGTGTCATAATTTAAGGGCATTATACTAGTAAGTATTCCCTTTTATTTTACATTAGTATCTCTGTATGCTTGGATTCTAGGATGTCTTCCATGATTCCCTCACGTATCTTGATATGAAATGGGAACGTCATGCAAAAAAAGTAAAATGTTAATTAAATAAAACTGGACTAGCAACATTGTGTAGGTTGTTTCATTGCACTTCACACCTAACTCTCGAGTCGGACCGGGTTGATCACGGGTAACCCATAAATATGGGTCGGGCATTACAAGTTATATCAATAACAAAATAAATATCAAACGTCAAATAACATATTTAAATTAAAAGGATACAAACTTAGTATTCAACAAAAAAATTACACAAAACATGTTCACTGGAATTTTTTTCCAAATAATTAAATAAATACAACAAATTCAGCTCCCAATGAAAACTGGATATAAACAAAATAGACTACAAAATTATCTTACATTTATCTTCTCATGACTGAAATAATATGACATGTAGTTACTATACATTCAAAACCCATGACATATATATATACATATATATATATATATGTTATTAATATTGAGGAATTTATGTTATAAAGAACTTCCCAAAACAATTTACCATTGTGATAATATAAAAAAACCAAACATGAT
The DNA here is from genome assembly GCA_949130495.1 of Sambucus nigra. NCBI lineage: Eukaryota > Viridiplantae > Streptophyta > Magnoliopsida > Dipsacales > Adoxaceae > Sambucus > Sambucus nigra. Next base: position 535,029,854 of record OX422213.1, read on the forward strand.
AATTTAGATATCGTTATGTAACATCATAGCTTTAGACTATTTTTGTGTATCCCATTACAAATCGTCATACACCGTCAAGACGAACCAAACTCAAGCATCTCCAAGTTTGAAGACTTCCCGACATCCCGTTAAGGTATAAAATAATTTAGAGTTTAAATTAATTCACTGAATTATGTCTGGGATGTTTTATCTTTTACCAAATATGAATAGGTTTTTTTATTTTTGAAAAATATTTATTTCTATTTTTATATCTCGTTCAAGAGAGATTAACATGCTATTAGATAGGTCATTTGTTCATGTTTTCAAATGTGTTTCAAACGAGGCCTTAATATTTCAATTTGCATAAGGTTGTTAGAAGTGAACCTGAAGTCGTTCGAACAACATCTCAATGTCATTAGAACGAAGTTTGTTTCTCCTTCGAATGACCACGCGGCCTCAGAATTTATGAACGTCGTATGAATTTCTTTTTCGTATTCAGAACGTTAAAAACTATTGCCAATTCCGTTTCTTCATAAATTTTGTGAAAATTCTTCATGTTTTAGCATAGGTTCACTACTTAAGACTAAGGATGAGGCTGAAGGAGGAAGACTGTGGTCTTATCGAGGGAATCATTGGTAAAGGACAATTGTGGTCATTGTGGTTCTTGTGATAATCGTTGTTGCATTTCACTTGTAAGGTTGTAAGTTGCGATTTGCAAATTATCAATGGAATAAAAGGTTTTAACCTACGAAGATTTTCCCTGAAACTTGACCATAGTTAATTTCTTTGTTTGATTTATTAGTTTTATCACCATAGATGCATGTTTAGGATTAAAAGACAAAATTTGTTTAAAATTGACTTCCGCATTTATAATTTGGTAGAGGACTCATTATTTCTACCCCGACAATTGGTATCAGAGTTGGTTGCACTATGTTATTGTGTTTGATCCATGTTTAGTGCACTTTTGGTGATTTTGTTTTGTTTCTCTTCTCTCGATGGGTTCTCACAGTTTCGACGACTTAAATTGTTTGAATTTGAAGGTTTCTAATAGAACTGATATTCTTGAAAAAGAAAATTATAGTTTTAAAACCGTTATGGAACTTTTTCAAATTATTCAAAATCAAAGGGATTTATTTTTTGAGGGACTTGTGGACATGAACTGTGATTTTAGAAAATTAGAATTGTCCAAGAAAGAGAGTAATGATAGAGTCTGATTTTTAGAGAAAAAAATTAGAGGACTTTAAAAATTCTAGGGTTAATATTTGTGCCTTTTTTTATTAATGATTTTAAGCCACGAGAGAAGACTCCCAGGGATAAGTTTTCTTTCATTGAGGGGGAGAGAGATAACCTTCTAGGAATGATTGAAAATATGAAGAGGAAGCCCCTAAAATTGGAAGAGTCAAATTCTTTACTTGATCCTAAATTTTAAAGTTAAATATGATTTAAAAGACTCTAGTAGTTTGAGTAGTGATGGTACTGGCTCACATATTTCTGGTGCTTTAAGTGTTAAATCCAAGACCATTGTTTGCTTTAGAAGGTTAATCAAATCCAAGGATATTATAAAAGGTCAACTCGTAGGTAACATTCCTCTCGTTTACACATGCTCGCATTATGGTAGAAAAGGTCACCTTATGCATTTTGTTTTTATCTTGGAAGAGGTCCTAGGAAGTTGAAGTCTATGTCCCATTGGTTCCATAAAACCCTATTCGTTATTTCAAATCTATTTGGGCTAGGAAATTGATTTTAAATGAACTAGGTTGTAGACTTGTTAATTCTCACATGCTTGCACATGATTCTTCTCTTGCTATATCTTATGGATGATTGCTTGCATGATTTTGTTTGTCATACTCTAGTTGTGCTTCCTGATATATGTTTGCTAGTGTTATGACTGCATATCGTTTGTATTATATTTTTCTTTATGGAGTCGTATTTGAAAAATACAAAAAGATTTTATTTTGATAATTTTTTTTTGAAAAATACCAAAATATTTTTGGTTTTTGCGTATTTTAGTTTTACAAATTTGGTATGGCATATTGGTGTGATTCAATCTAATTCACTCCGTAATTTCCATGTGTCTAGGGAATATGGTTATGACTTTAGATACTTAGATTTATCTTAACTATGTTTATGGAGTTGTTTCAAACTTGATTTGCTTAATGGATTCGAATTTGTATATGCTTCCATATACATATGCACGAGCTTATTACATTTTTACTTCATATGTACATTTGAGCTTAGTGATATGTTCTCCCATCAATTTTATCATCTACATGTTTATGTGACTACGGAGGATTTGTGCATGCAAGAACCGTTGCCCATAAGAGTTTGTTTAGTATTGAAAATATGAGTGAACACGGGCGAGGGACTGGTTAACCCATCGTGAAAGCCACCATTTGAAAAGATCCCAAGAAAAAAATAAGGTAATAAAAAGAGCAAGTTTGCCAAAAGGGGCTAACATAGTTTAGTTTAATTTATCATTCAAAGAAATCACTTCAAAAGAAAAGAAAAGAAAAGAATGAAATATGTTCATGTTTATCTTTTGAGGGAGTTTAGTTGAAGATCAATGGGTTTTCACAATGATACCTACTTATACCTACTCTGTTATGATGCTATTGATTTATAGAATCATTAATATTTCAGGCTTGTGTGCATTGTGCTTGTTTTGGTCATTAAGTTCAACTTTATTTGTCACTTGAGGATAAAGCTTAGTTTGATAAAGTTTTGCGGTCAATTTGAACTTCTTGAGCATATTTAAGTGTTTGGTTTATAATTCTTTTATTAGTAGTTTACACCCATTCATTCCATCCCACACGTTTGGACACATTGATACTATGCTAGTGTGTAAAGCTTATGTGTTTTGTGTTATGTTTTGTAGTCATTTATACCTATTCATGTGAGTCTGATTTTCTTTGATATATTTTGCATATAGTATATATGGTATTGTATGTTATTTTTGTAAGTTTTACATTTTTCTTTGAAAAATTGAAACTTTTCAAAAATAGTAGGTTGTTTGCCTTTGAGATTATCATTACATGTGCTTGATCTATATCTTTTTGTGACTATATCTTATCTTCTACGTTATGCTTCGTATTTCATGCCCATGTTTCTACTTCTTTGTCTATTTCTGATTAAAACAAAGGGTGGAGAGCAAACTAAAATGAGTTTAATTTATGGGAGAGAGCTTGTTTATGAGTTTTATAGTTTTATCATTGATACGTCACGAGGGTGTATTTTTCTTATTTCATGTGTGTAGGTACTTAAAGCGAATTTCAAGAAACACGGATGCAGAACAAGAAAGGGAAGAAGAAGTTTGAAGACAAAGAGATTTATGCCATTCCGTTCTAGGGTTAAGAAGGGTTTTAGTATTCTTGTCATAGGATATTTTTATTTTTATTTGGTGTTCGGCCATGGTTGTTTGTTTTATACCGAAATAGACAAAGGGGGAGATTTGTAAGAACAATTTTTCTAACATTGTTCATAGCATAACTTTAGACTAGTTTGGCATATCCCGTTATAAATCATCACGCACCATGAAGATGAACCAAACTCAAGCATCTCTAAGTTTGGAGACTTCCCGACATCCCGTTAACATATAGAACAATTTAGAGTTTAAATTAATTAGCTAAATTATGTTTGGTATGTTTTATCTTTTAGCAAAAATGAATACGTCTTTTTGTTTTTGAAATAGATTTTTTTATATCATGTTCAAATGAGATTAATATGTCATTAGATAGGTCGTTTCTTCATGTTTTCAAATGTGTTTCAAACGAGGCCTTACTATTTCAATTTTCATAAAGTCGTTATAAGCGAACTTGAAGTCATTCGAACGACATCTCAATGTTGTTAGAACGAATTTTGTTTCTCGTTCGAAGGACCGCGCAACCTCAAAATCTGTGAACGTCCTGTAAATACTTGTTTTCGTGTTCAAAATGTTTAAGACTTTTTCCAACTCCATTTCTGCATAACTTTTGCATAAGTTCTTCATGTTTTAGTATTCCAAAATACTGTTTAATTCACAAAAAAATCCTTGAATATTTTTCTTGTGAAGTCATTTAAAATCCTAGAAAGTTTAGTATCTTTGCATACACCTTATGGAGAGGATCTCCGTGGTTGACTTGTGATACCTGCGATGATTCACTGTTGAAGACTAAGGCTAAGGCTAAAGGAAGAAGACTGTAGTCTTTGTGGTTATCGAGGGAATCATTACTGAAGGACGATTGCGGTTGTGGTTCTTGGGAGAATCATTGATGTATTTTACTTATAAGGTTGTAAGTTGCAATTTGCAAATTATTAGTGGAATAAAAGGTTTTGCCTTACGGGGGTTTTCCAGAAACTTGGCCTTAGTTGACTGCTTTGTTTGATTTATTAGTTTTATCACAATAGATGCATGTTTAGGAAAAAAAGATAAAATTTGTTTAAAATTGTCTTGCGCATTTACAATTTGGTAGAGCACACATTATTTCTACCACAATAGGTCCTAAAGCTACTATCGATGGAAAAATTACAAAAAAAAATAATTCGGTGCAATGCTTTTTCTAAACCATAAAATAAATACAACAAATTTAACTCCCAATGAAAATTGAAGATGAACAAAATAGATTACAATATTATCTTACACTTTTCTTGTCAGATCTCAAATAATATGATTTATTGTCACTATAAAGAACAACGAAACACAACATAGAAATTAGCAATTTCTTTTCTTTGTGGAGTTCCACATGGCTACATGGTTGAGTAGATAGATTTAAAGTTGTATGTTGCTTTATAATATTAGTGTTGATAAGCATGTACTTATATATAATTGTTTGGTTCCAAGCATGTTTTCATAATTTGACTCCGGCACAATTTGGGCTTAGCCACATATGGCTTAGGCTCAACTTGAACTACAATTCAGGTTTGAAAGTTTGGCTCAAGTTTAGCCTGACACAAGCTCATTTAAAGATTATGGCAAATTTAGTCGAACATGTTTCAGACTTACCCGACCCAATTGACAGGGCTAGTTATGTTATCTACACAGATTTCTTTTATTTTTTGTAACACGATATTAGTTTTACCTAACATTAAATATTCACGAATATTAGATTTATAACCACCAAACCTCCTATTGTTTTATCTATAGTCATTGGGGCTTCGGTCAACGAATGTTTCAAACTATAAATAATTTTCAAAGCTGGACATTTAGGCACTTTTAAAAAAGATATGTTCAATAATATCAAGAATAAGGTATATGTGCACTAAAATTATCGAGCGACTAGTTTCCTTTTAGGTTTTTCTTTCATTTGTGTAACCTTAAGCTTACCAAGTTATTTATTTCTAATTTTCCATTTCAAAAAGTAACTAAATGCTATTTATGGTTTGGAAATATATTTTACAAATTTAATTTATTTTTTCTTCTGTTATTTTATCATTGGATTAATTACACTTTGACATTTTCGACTTTGCATCTATTTTCACTTCACACTACAAGAAAACTGATTTTTAGTGACATAAGTTTCTGCACCTAATTATAAAAAATTCGCCACCAAATCTTTTAGTGGCAAAAAAAATTTCGTCATGCTATTGCTACTAAAGGTGTGCCGCGGATTGTTTTCGTGGAAATTTATTAAATCCCAACTAAAAGTTGACTTTTTAGTGACAAAATCACTTCGCCACCAAAACATCGCTTTAGGTGGAGTTTTTTTTTTTTTTTGCATGTAATAAAGATTAAATTGCCACTAATAGTTGATAGTTTGTCACTAACTTTATTTTTTGTAGCAAAATAAAAATTCACCACCAAAAGGAACCTTTCGTGGCAAAACAAATCGCCACAATTGAACTTAAATTTGTATGGAACGATTCATAGTTGATAGTTTTCCAGCAAAAGACTATTTTTTGTAGCAAACCAAAGAATCGCCACCCAAAGGGTTGTTTCGTGGCAACAAATCTTCACATCTAATCTTAAATTTGTATGGAACAACTTTCTTAGCAATTTAAATTCGCCACTAAATGACATTTTTTATTGCAAAAAAAATTGCATAAATTGATGCAATATGTTTCACAATACATATACGCGTTGCTTTGGTAACAACTTAATTTCGCCACATGTTTTTATTACTTGTCATCCAATTTCATATAATACTCAAAATAAATCATATACACAATTCTAATAAAGTCATTGACATTTATATTCCTCATAAAGATAGCAATCTTTGAAAAACAAATCTTTGTCTCAAAAGTTCCTACGCTAAACACTATTTCAAACAAACTATTTACAAGAAATGTTCTACCATTCGAAAAAATAAATAAAATAGGTCTAATCCACCATTCTTCTTTATTGTTACTCTCCTCTACAAAAGCTTCCACTGAATCTGCAAAAAAACACAAAGAATTTGTTTAGAATTATAACTTTGAAAATCAATGCCAATAAATTTTGGAAGATTAATCAAAGTACATTTATAAATTTCACTTACAAGTCTTGAAAAATAATAATAATATGATAAATCACATTCATTGACATCAAATTCGTTTCCTAATTATACCCACCCACCCACCCAAAAAAAAAAATATTTTTTCTTCTCTGTGTATTAGGATTATTATTAGAGAATAACAGGAGAAAGCAAAAATTGTGCATGTCAAATATAAAACAAGTTTGTGGTTATGTGCTTACCAAGAAGAGTTATATTGTTGTGTAATGAAGTTACTTAATGCCTCAAGTTTTCCATTAAGCTCATCCATTCGCCCTTTCATTATCGCATTCTCCCTTCTTGCTTCATTAGCTTCTCTCCTTGCTTCATCTTCTTACCTCGCCTCGTCAGCGTCCTTCCTTGCCTCAACAACTTGTCAATCTCTCTCAATGTCTTTCTCCTTTTGCATAGCAGCAACTACAGATGATGTGGGTTTAAGACCAACCCCACGACCACATATATATCCTGGGCGATGTCCTAGAATTTCTTGAAATGCATCAGCATCATTCTTCTCCACCGTCTTCAAGTTCAGATTATGAATTGATTATTGCTTGCACATCATCCTATTAATAACAGTGAATATATTATAATTATATCATACTATATAGGTAAAAAATTTATTAACAAACTACTATTGAAACAATTCTTACTTAGATATAATGCAGTACCTCACAAGAGAACCATTAGAGAGACTTTGCCACATGGGAAGATCGGATTCAACCTTCACTGGACCTCCTTTTATTCCAATTACATTTCTCAGCTCGTTTAACCACTCAACCTTATCTTCCATACTCTTAGCCGTCAACACAACAACACCATGAGCTGCAAAATGAATTCAAATCTAAGTTGACATTGACATGTAACCCTTTGGGTGACTGCTAAGGGAGCACCACTGGGATTACTAGTCCAGTGCAGCTGAAAGGTTTGAAAAATGGAGCATTCTTTGATCTAGCATATGACAAGTGTGTGTAGAGCTTCAAACATATAACTGAATAAATTAACAATTCATCTTTTCTTGAGCATAGTTTAAAAATGCTTTCACAAAGAAGAATATTTGTTTGCTCTTGTTTCTAGTTCTTAATTTCAAATATAAATATACAATTAAACTGTGTTCAATCATATACTTAATAAAACAAACTCCGAGAGATATTATTAAAGCTATAGAGAAATTATAAAATGATGTTAGTCATGGCCATGGACTCTTTAATGTTGATTGTAAGGTAAATTTAATTCTCTCTAAGATAAAATGATTGGTACTAAACTTTGAATACCAATCATGTTATCTTACATATATACAATACTTAAAGAATTTGATGTTCATGACTTCAATTAACCGGCGGCTAGCAAGCACTAAAGGCCATATTTATTAAAATACTCAAGACTTGATTGATATACTCACATGGCTACTAGAGAGATACTCAACTACAAAAACACCAATTACAAACATACCATCTCGATTGATATCCAGACTTTAGCAAGCACTCAACTTTGCAAAGAGACCCCACATGACTACTGGAGAGATACTCAATTACCTGATTTGTCAAACCTTGGTGATTTGAAAAAACTAAAAGCTGGTGATTGTGTGAAGCTAACAGAGATCGAAGGACTTGAGAAAATGAAATTCTTAGAATTGTTGGATATTTTTGGATACGAGGCAATTGAAAAATTACCAGATTTGTCAAACCTTAAAGATCTAGATGAAATAAAAGATCTTGGTTATGGGCAACTAGCTGAGATATCGGGACTTGAGAAACTGATATGCTTAAAATCGCTGGACATTTCTGGATGCGAGTCACTTGAAAAATTACCTGATTTGTCAAAACTTAGAGATTTAGATGAAATAAAAGCTTGTGGATGCGTGAAACTAACTGATATATGGGGACTTAGGGGACTTAAGGTATATTATTTCTTAAAATCATTGGACTTCTGGATGTGAGGCAATTGACAAATTACCTCATTTATCAAACCTCAAAGATTTGAAACAAATAAAAGATGGTGACTTCGTAAAACTAACTGAGATCAGGGGACTTGAGGAACTGAAATTATTAGAATTGTTGGGCATTGCTAAATGTGAGTCAGTTGAAATTCTACCAGATTTGTAAAACCTTCAAAATTTGAAAGTCTTAATTATATGCGGCTGTGTGAAATTAAATAAGATCAGGGGACTTTAGAAACTCATAATATCAAGCATTTCGGTTAATCTATATATGCGTTTGCCTGCTTCCCTGTTTGAACAAGAAGAAAAGAAACCCAAACCTAAGGTGCTAATTTAATTTAACACCCGATCTATTAATGCTTATGACTTGTCCATGATCACGAAGGTTTTACCTTTGCATCATATAGCTTGTTAATACATGGCACCATACACATAGAATATCAGTAAGATATGTATAAAATTCTAGGATCTAATAATGGATTCTTACTCAAATTTCCTACAATTGAGCAGAACAATTGTAGATAAATGCAATGAAAGAACTTGAAACAATATGAAAACATAAGAAAAATTAAATTCCAAATTATAGTCTTTCAAAACAATGGAGTTACCCACTTTTTGAATGCTTCAATGAGCACACATGTGCTTCATCTGGTTTAATGATTTCGAGCATTCAAAGGTGTTATTTCAGAAGAATAGAGTAACTGAACACTATAGTTCCCATGTTTAGTAACATAGTTCCCATTCTCCAATAGAAGTATACACCTTAAAAAAATAAAAGACATTATACATAAAGTAGGGAATTACCTGCAGTCTATGCATAGAAAAAAGGCAAAATATGCTCCATTCTAAAGGTAACCTATATTAAAATATTTATAAACCGTAATGACAAAAACTACAAAAAAATTGATTAAGCATTCGAAGATACTACCAACCCAATATATACTGAAAAAAATGAATACCTGCTTTCATTGCACATAAGCACAACTAAGTCTCGAACCAGGAAATTGTTCAAGTCTGATCTAATTGAAAATGTGGATAACTTAATAAATAAATGTTAACGTGAAAGGAGAAATAAATATACAAAATTTATAAACTCAAACGGGGCCTTATTTGAAATGGAGACGATGCCAGAATTTATAAACTCAACTAATTAGCACAAAATTCTTACAATAACTCTTGCAAGTAAAATCTAATTATATCCGATAAAAAATGAACTAATTAGAACAAAACATATAAAAGATAAATGACCAAAGGCGTTACGAGCTCAAGAGATACATTGTGGAATAATAGAACCAAGGTTGCAAGATAATGGCATTTACAACTTTGTTCTTCTTGAGCATCACAAAAGATGATGTTTGCTGCTGCAAAATCATGTTAAGAATTAGTAAATAGTCAATTTAAGGGCATACTTATTTTTGAAAGCAGGCCTTAGCTAAGTGTTTAATAAATATACCATACTATGAACATTATAACCCCTCACACATGTTATTTAAATAACCAGCATCATTTGGACAAAAAACATAAAACTTAGCTAAGTGTTCACGTAGCTAAGTTCTTTGTTTAATAAGAGAAAACATACAAAAAAAACATAGAACTTAGTTTGATATTATATTTATCTCCCTACTGTCAAAGGGGACTTTATGTTTCGATTAACAAAACACTAAAAACTTATGTTCAAGTATCAATGTGCTAGGATCCAAGCGGAAGGTACATTACCTCCATTAGTGAAGAGAATTGGGGTATTTCATGAAGTTAGAATACACATGAAGTTGGAAGTTCAAAACCTACAAAAAAAACTTTATATTTGGACAACCCTGCCTATATACTCATTGGGGCAGCCCTGCTTATGTACTCCAGTCGGTCGTTCCACGAAGATTATACAACCTCACCATCATATCTCCTTTGTCTTAGACCTTCATTGTGCTAATTCAAGTTCAAATAACCTCTTTCACATGTTCAACTACCAAAGAGGGTGAAAAAGATTGAAATTGTGTTGATAGAAAATGACCCGGCAGAAATTAACAAACTTAAAGCATAAACACAATCCAACTAACTTTATCTCTATGAACTGTCAGATTAGTGGTTCTATTACAAACGCCAACAATATATAGCACAGGATGCCCTGTAGTAAGTTTACATACAGGCCATATTAGTACATATAGGGAAGATTAGTGGATAGTTGTATACACCCATACAACATTCCATAACTTTGAGCTCTATACAGTAAGGTCAAACTATATGCTCATTTAAATTAATGGTTGAAGTTGAATCCGTGATGATTAAGAAAAAAGTGGGGAATGAGACAGGTCCCACAAATGTTAGTTTAAAATATGTCCGGTCTTAAAATATTGGGGCAAGGGTGAGGTCCAAACTATTTTAAACTATTTGAAATGGGACCTGAAAGTAATTGAATCAAAATATTTTAGTAAGTATACACCTACATGTGATATACTCATACTTTTCAAGAAAATTTATTTATCCACTCAAGCATAATTTTGGACAGACTAAAAATAAAAGCATGACTATTAATTTTGGATGGAGGGAAAATTTGTTTTTTGGAAATTTGGAGCATCCAACTCAATATTGGTTAACGTGGAGTTCTAGATGTGAGATATATATTTCGCCCCCTTGTAACGGATATGAGACATGTTGGTGACTTTGTTGGATATACGCTTTAGGAGTGTGTGCTATTTTGATCTGCCGAATATCTTTGAAGTCTTATGTTGTGTGTAATATAATTGAAAACATTTGTGATATTTAATGTATTTAAGTTTCTTTTGCAATTTCTTGTGCATTCGATCTTGGGCGTTTGCTGGTATACTCCTTGTTACAGGGGAAAATTATAGAAAGAAAAACCTACAGTAGTCTTGAAATATAGGTTTCTTCTTGATTTTTATTTTCTCTGTGGTTAGAAGTTGGGGTTATAGGAGGGTTTGGTCCAACACCAAAGCAATAAAGCTTGTTCTTTCATTCTTTGTGTGTTTTGTTATTGTCCTCTTTTATTTCATTTTTTTCCCGTAAATGTTCTTTGTTTCCGAGAAGACAAAATGCGACTGCAGTTTATGATGTCATGTTTTATTGATTATTATACTAAAACTATTTAGGCATACCTCTTGACTGTCTGAAGGGTATCAAACATCGTCTTGCTGTTGGTAATATTACCTACGATTAACTTTTTGTTACTATGTTAAATTTAATTTTAGATTAAAGAGGGAATGACTATGCGCATGTGACTAATCTCGAGCTATTATTCCCCGATCCAGTCCTTAATGGTGATCCATGTCCCTATGGCCATAACTGCCACTTTCGGCATTCGCTTACCGAAAAGGAGAAGTTGTCAAGCATTTGGTAAGTTAATCGGCATTTCCTCACATAAAGACGAGTTTTGGTGTAGTGTAATTGGTTCTTTAGAAGTTTTAAGGGGGGTAGAGAAGGTGCAGAACGCCAGAACATAACATGATCAAATGGCCAATGAAAGGCAGTGTTCTTGGAACTAAGCACCAATATTCAATTTTTATTTCAAATCAAGCGGAAAACATGGGATTAGACAATAATCAGATAATATCCACTAATGCGCATGTTTTGGCAACTACCACGATGACCATATAAGAAACCAAAAAAAAGTCATTAAATATTTTGTTGCTAATTAGAAGTAAATCATACCCTCATTGGTATGTGAAATAATGTCTGGAGATTCAGCTACATTTGGATGACTATGTCCTGAAGAATGATGATTTGTCTCTACCACAAACCATTGCACTGGAGCTACTCTATGACCTATAAAAGGTACGAAATGGATTAACATAATACTATTGTAACTAGTGTTGGTGGAGTAGTCAATATTACTATTGTCTAAGTAATTTGATTTAGAATACAAAGATCATACCGTCATTATTGTTATCCATTGATGCAATAGTGTTGGTGGAGTAGTCAATATTTAGGTCCTTTGATTGAGAAGATGGGGAGCGTGTGGATTCTCCCATTAATCTTTGATGCGTAGACAATTTTTGGACACCAGCATGATCTGAACCAGGGATAACTAAACCAGAAACCAACAACATTAGTTGAGAAGATATTGATGCAAAAATTATGTAAAACATCAATACACTTTTAACATTTTAGCATAATTACAATGAAAACATGGAGGAAATTCACATCAATAATGAAAATTATCAAGCATGAAATCATATCAAATAACTGAGATAACATCATCAGTGATAAGGATAATTAACAAATTCTAACATAGTCGTCGTCGTCGTCATTTTTTCCCTAGTGATTCTTTCAATAAAGCCCTTAAAACTTATATCAAATCAGTAGTCACTAAATGAAAATAAAAAATTGTCTTCTATGTTAACATAAATTTAAAATTATGAATTGACGATACATGATATCATATAGAATTCAAGATTAGTAGCATGATTGCAATATCCAAAACTTTCTACTCACAATGTTCCCATAGTGGATTCTATGTAATGGTTTAAAGTTTAAGTTTTGTTATAAATTAACATAAATTTTAAAACTAGTTTGGAAAGTAAATCATACCCTCAGTGGTATTAAAACCCGATGAGAAAGTGTCGGGAGAGTCGACTACATTTTGATGGTTGTTTTGTGAAAAAGGCTCATTCGGCTCTCCACAAATCATTGCCCATAAGCTGTTTTATGACCTATAACAGGCATAAAATGGATTAACACAATACTTTTATAATTATACTTAACTTAACGTTGGTATATTTCCTCCTTAATTATATATTTGTAATTTTCAAGTAATTTGACTTAAAATACAAAGACCATACCCTCATTGTTGTTAACAACAGATGCAATAATGTTCGGAGAGTTGGCGACATTTGGGTTAGTTGAATGAGAAGGACATGTGGATTCTCACTGGAATCCTTGATGCGAAGAATATCTTGGGACACGTGCAGGCACGGAACCAATCATAACTACACAAGAAACCAAAACCATTAACTAGGGATTTGTATGCAGGAATTATGTCAAACATGAGTATACATTTAAAATTATAGCATAATTATAATAAAGATATGGAAGATAATCAAAACAATTTCAATAAGATTTATTTTCCCAATAAGTTGTTATTATAAAGTGATCACACCAAATGGAATTTTATTGAGATTTTTTAGTGGTGTAACTTAAGAAGTGAAAAGGGATAAAAAAACTCATCCATGTGTACTTAGTAATTCTGAATTGGAGACCAACTTTATTTTCAAGTGTTCTCATTAGGGACATATTAGATAACCTGTAAATAATGTGAGTAAGAGTTTGTTCCAAAGGAAATATAACACAACCGGTTAATAGCGAATAACGGAGCCATTAGACATATTTCATAAGAGAGGTAAAGAATCAAGTGAAAATACAAATTTTAAGGTGACAATATGAAATGATAAAAACGAATTAGCAATCTTGAAAATAATCGAGAAAATTATTAATTTTATATCGGCTAATATATTTTTCAAAATAGTTCAAATTCCATTTTCCATTTTCAATTTATACGTCATGTATCCACCCATAAGACTGAAACGTAATCATTAAACTACATAAATATTAAAGACACACATGTAAAGGAGACAATTAAGCTTGAATGTAAGCTTGGATTAAAAAACAATCATCCATTAACTGGACAAAATTAGACTCAAAATGCATTTAAGTGGAGAAGTCAAACGAGTCAATAGTGATGAAGTCGACCAACCATTCATAAGTTTAAAATCTAACCAGAACAAGACATCTACGTAGTAACCAAATCAAATACCCAAAGAATAACATATGAACATGAAAAATAAAATTTCAGACCAATGCTAAAAGAACACCCAATAGTCCACATGACATGAACTATACTTTTCAAAGTATATATAAAACTGCTGTAAAAAAGTATCTATAGAATTACGTTCATGTATATGCTAAACCAATGTCACTAACATTAGGGGTTTATATAACCTAAACTAACAACGTATTCTTGATTAAAGATCTAGTAATGGCCTTTACAAAATGACCCCTAAAGCATCAAAATAAACATTTTGTCACAAATGGAACAATATCCATCCATGCATTCCACGCCTTGGTCAATGCATCACTTATTCGACTCTAATCAGTGCTCATTGACAATGGACAATAGTAAAATTGCTGCTATAAACAATGTTAATATATTCATTTCATAGCATTCCCCTTGATCTTGACACACGCAGGAAAAAATCTAAATCATACGGATTCTAGAACCAACATTACAAGTAGATTTGCATCTTGATAGTGGATTATACCTCCTTTAATTCAACATGAGAAACAAAGGACACACCCAATCACTGGCCTTTCTTTGACAATAAATGTGAACTAATATGATACGGATGGACCATCAAGATATTCCACAATACCCATGAATACTAACACAAATAGATTTTGTGAGAATCCAACACATTTAGAATCTCAATCCATGCTTTGGGACTCAAATCATTGCAATTGAAGTTGATAAGAAAATAGCCAATAAAACCAAAGATCTACACGAGTCACCAACTGCTTTAGACATGAAAAAATTAATTTTGGAACTAATCAATGGAATATAAAACCTCTTCTAACACTAAATTTTCTTGTAATGAATGATATTAGTTCAATGAGTGAAAAGGTATCGGATCGACTAGATCGCCTCTCTTGAATGGATACATAAAGACTAAATTAAAATAAACCCATAAGTTTGAAGTCATCAAAAGCATAATCATAGTCACACATATCACTTTCATCCACACTAACCCCAAAAAGAAATTTATGACAAGAAATGTAGAATAAAATCAATGCGTAAAGCTACCAAGATCACAATCATACCCTCACTGGTATTAGCACCTGATGAAATAGTGCCTGCAAAATCGACAATATTTTGATGACTAGGGGGTGAAGGAGGGTGATTGGACTCTCTCACAAATCGTTGCACATGTGTTACTCTTTCACCTATAACATGCATGAAATGGATCAACATAATGCTAATCTATACTTAAAAAAAATTGATAACCCTACTTAACTAAAATTATATGTATGTTGTGAATTAATATGTTTCCAAATATAAAGATCTTACCCTCATAGTTGTTAACATCAAAAGGGATATCGTCGGAAGCGTCATTGATATTTGGATTAGTTGAACTAGAACGAAGACCCGTGAATTCCCTCGTGAATCCTTACCCTCATAAAAGATCTTGGGGAGCGCGCACGATCGAAACCTAATACAATAAAACCAAAACTTACAATAGCTATGGAGATATGTATGCAATATCTATCAGTGCACACCCAATGTGTATGCGATGCATATTAATATCAAAAGGATGAAAACAAAATAAATCGTAAATAAAATTTTGTCTTAGACTAGTCAAATAAAAATAATATTGTCGCACTGATGCCTTGAAATAGTACTCTTTCATGGCAGCAGACTCTAGCTACCGCATAACCGGACTATAGGATGAATTGAACCGGACTGTATGTTAAATTGTATTTTAGCCTTGTAGGTCTATAGACATGGATTTTGTGTAGAAAAGTGATTCATTTAAGAGCACAACAATGATTAAAGGAGAGATCAACTAAGATTTTACATTGGGATCCTATCTTATAAAACTATCATTAAGCACTGAAAAATCTTATTGCATTTTTTACATAGTTTTATTTTTCGGGTAAAAATTACTACCAACTTATTCTCTTGTACTAAAAAATTCAGTGACAAGTGCTGAACAAAGTCATACTGACTTGAAATTCAGCGAGAAGTGCTAAACAAAGTCAGACTGACTTAAAATTTCCAACAAACATGTATAATTTTCTGCTAAATATGATGCATCCTACACTATATTCTATGCTTTAACATGCTACATTTAAAGGAGAACTTTATGGCACGGAATGACTAATATTATATCCTTAATTTATGGACCTTGGATAACTATAAGTGATTTTAATAGTGTTCTCGGAGCTCATGAATGCAGGGAAGTTAGAATTCCATACTACATACCATATCTTGACTTTAGAAAGATGATTGGTGACTGTTAATTCTTTAATATATATACTTTTAGTATCTTTTTTACTTCGAAGAAAAGTCCTACATCTATGGTGGTGCGAAGTTTAAATAGAGATCTATGTAACCATGAATGAATCTGCTCTTGGACTAATGTTTCATGCTTTGGTCTTCCTAAATGTGGTTCTGATCACCACCATCTTCTATTTCAATCTTTCAAAATGCATCTTAGTGGTCCTCAAACTTTTAAATTCCTTTCTTCTTTTTTTATCATAACCATTTTCTTCATTTGGTTAAGCAAGTTTGGAATCAGAAAAAACTTTGAAAGGAGCTATATAAAAGTGGATTATAAAAGTTTTGGGAATATTCATAGCAGAATTATTAAATATAAAGCTGAATTACTAAAAGTGCAATATGAAATTGACAAATATGTCCATAATCATGTTAGTCTTTACAAATTCAACACAAAGATAATTTAGTAGAGGCTTTGAATTTTGAAGAATCTTTCTGGAGAGACAAACTAGATTTAAGTGGAATCAATATAGGGATAGGTGCATTGCATTATTCAACAAATATGTCAAGCACGGGAGAACAATAAATTATATCTCTATGATAAAAAAAGATGATTTAATTCTGACTGATCCTTCCCAAATCAAAGATCATATTGTTGACTTCTTTTCTTCTATGTGTGCCCACAATTCTAATGTATCTGACAATGGTCTTATTGAATATGTGATCCCTAACATGGTGATTTCTCAAGAAAATTTGCTGTCGTCTTCTATTCCATATTATGATGAGATCCATTCCACTATTTTCTCAATGGATCCAAAATCTGATTTTGTACCAGTTTAGAAACTAGAGGATTCAGTCAGGAAGAAATAGTAGGTTAGTAGGACCATTTTCGACAAGCAGTTAATTGAGCTCAACCTTAATTCCCCTATCCAAGTGAATTGCAGGAGTTGTGATTTGCATTATAGGATCCTTTTCATTATCATAGTTCATGATTTTTCCATTAAAAGATAGTTTATTTCTTCTTCTTTTGTATTCAGTTTTCCTACATATATCAACTTTAGTTACGAATTTGTTTTATAGTCATTTACTTACATATACCATGTTTTGATTCATTGATAGTAGATATATGTATTCTGTGAGTATTTTTCTTTGGAGGATGATTTGTACAATGAACGTATTTGTTGGTATCATAG
This sequence comes from Sambucus nigra, assembly GCA_949130495.1. Classification (NCBI taxonomy): domain Eukaryota; kingdom Viridiplantae; phylum Streptophyta; class Magnoliopsida; order Dipsacales; family Adoxaceae; genus Sambucus; species Sambucus nigra. The sequence goes on from OX422213.1 coordinate 535,047,407, forward strand.
TTTTATATATTGTGAGTGTGATTTTGTTTTACAATTGGTTTGTCAGTTTGGGGTAAAGGTGATTGCTCTTTGTTGACGCAAAAATTCTCCATCTATGAGGGCCAATCATAAAAGGACACATGTCATCCTACGTGGCAATATTCGACACCCTAGGAGAGTTGATCTGTAAGGACATTTTTTCTCATGTCCAACATGTTACATTTGTGTATGTCGTACGCCGCTACATTTGGCACGTCACCTCACGATCTCACATGACGGCCTCTATCCGAATTCCGGGAATCAAGCATTCAACATCTCCATTAATATGTCCCACATCTGCCTCAACGACTTCACGGTCCAAGATTTTAGGGACTTAATGCAAGTGGTACGCAAGGGAAGTCAAAACAGTGAAAAAAGGCACTATAGGAGAGTTCAAGGGCATTTTCGTAATTTTACATCCATAGTTCGGAGGTTTGGTCAACTAGAAAGTTGAAGATCTCGTCGCAAAGAAGATACTGGAAAAAACGGCACCTCAATCTGAGCTACGGTGAAGGAGTTATGGCCTTTTGAAGATAGAGAAAATTCTTTAAAGAATGCTGTTTGTTTTTTGTACGCTGGATAGAATTTTAGAGTTTTAAAAACATGGGACTCTTCATAGTTTTTCCTATAAATACCAACTTCGGGGGAGTTGTTTTGCAAGACTTTAGGAGACGAATTTGAGAGTCCAAATACATCTAGTCTTCATATTTTTGAGTCCCAAGACTCATGTTTTGATTCACACATCCTTGCCAAATATTTGTGAATCCTTTTGCAACCCAAGAACACAACTTTGGTTTGTTCAACCCTTGTGGAGGAGACCGTTCTTCTTCTTCATTGCAGCCCTACTGGAAAGGGATAATTCCAGCCGCGACTACAGAATCCGATACCCGAGGGTAATTCTTAGTCAACTTGTATTTTCATTGTAATCCGATTGTAAGCCATTTTCTTACAAATTATAGTGAAAATAAATGGTTTTGCCCCTGAGGGGGATTTTTCCTTAATTGCATGTGTTTGAATGTTCTTGCGTAGATTATCAATTTATTCAATCACATACTGCTGCATGTTTAGAGTTTGTTTGTGTTAAAAGGGTTTTATATATAATTTGATCATTTGAACGCGAGCACACACATCTTATTTGATAAATCATCTATATGCATGTCTTAGGGTTTAACTAAAATTTGGGATTAATTAAAATTGGTTTTTTATTTGAGAAGTCGCAATATTTCCGCTGCTGCTGCTCTCTCAAATTGGTATCAGAGCGGGTTACGCTAATTTATCGCGTGATCCTGATTTTTCGAGGATTTATTTTTTTTGATACAATTTGACTTCTCACGTCGTCAAATTGGTATCAAAGCCTGTTGCACTAAGTTATTGTGTTTTGATCCTGATTTTGCACAAAAATGGCTTTTGATGGTTTTGATGATCTTCGATGTCAAATTTTTGAAAAAATTAATTGGAAAATTCACACGAACTCTTGTTTTAAATCTTCTGTTGAAAACGAATCTGAGAGGTGTCCTTGTTGTGAGGGTGTTGGTCACACGTTACATGAGTGTACAAAAAATTTAAAGAAGAAATTGAATAAACCGATTTCTCATGTTACTACCCTTAGTGATTGTGATTCGGAAGAAGAAGCTTTTTATGCTTCTAGGCGAGAGTTTCCCATCCTTGTGATTAGTAATGATAGTGAAGGTGATGGGAGTGTGGATGAAAGTGAGGAGGAAAGTGTAGATGAGCATGACTTGCAAACTGCTTTCAATGAACTTTATGCTGAAACTTTGAAAACAAAGAAAGAAAATTTGAAATTGAAAGCTCAGTTGAAAGAGTGTGCCATAAAAAATAATGATTTTTTAGTTGAAGAACTTAGGGCTCATGTGAAAATTTTGAAAGAGAAGCTTGAGTACGTCGAGGGTGAGAGAGATATTCTTAGAGGGTTGATGGAGACTATGAAAAAGGAGCTTTTAGAGTTTGAGGATTCTAAACGAGTACTTGAATCTAGGATATGTGAACTTGTGGTGAAATTGAAAGATTCAAGTAAAGTGAAATTTGATTTGGAGTCTAGGTCTGAAAAACTTGATAAGATTTTAGGCACAGTCGAGATCAAAACGGATAGGGGTGGGATTGGCCTTGAAAAATATGTTGCACCCATTCCCACACGTGTGAGAGAACCTCCTAGGATCATTAGGAGAGACCCACCTAGGCAAATTCGGAGAGAGCAACCGATAAATTTGAGGAGAGGGCCACCTTTAGGGAACACAAATCGCCCGATTTACTCTTACACACATTGTGGTAGGCAAGGTCATCTTAGGCAGTTTTGTTATAAGCTTATAAATGGACCTAAGAAGGTTAATGAAAGAATAAATTCGATTCCCAAAACCCCCACACTTTGTTACACATCAATTTGGGTTAGAAAATCGGATTTAGAGGGTTATGGTTTATTTGTCCACGATTCCCGTTTGCTTGCACGTAATTCACCCCATGTGAAATCTTTTGGTTGATTGTGATTGCATGTTTGTCATACACTAGTTGTGGTTTCATGATGTATTTTTACTAGTGTGATGACTTGTACCTTTTGTATATATTTTTTTGAAATTTTTTGAAAAATACAAAAAAAAAATTAGTTTGTTAAAATTTTGAGAAAATCCAAAAAGATTTTTGTATTTTGTTTGCACCTTTTATGGATGAACACTTTGGATGATCGAGTCACAACATCATTCCATTTTTTCATGTGACTATTTGATAGTGTTTTGAGACAATAGGTCAATTCATCCATGTGCTTTATAATGTTTGGAGTCATTAAGATGTAATTAAGTGTTACTTCCTACATGTTTGACTCATATTTCCTTTATTGCACACATGCACGGATTTGTTTGATTATTGTGCTTGTCTTATCACATGTTGGTTGGGTGTTTTCACTCCAATCCTGTCTTTAAAACGAACCAAGTGCGATAATTTTTGTAAGAAAATTGTGCATATAAAAATCGTTTTGTGAGTTTGTGTGATTGGTTTGATAACGGGGAGGGGCTGCGAAAGGTAATCATCTATCCTTTGCGCAAAAGCCACCGTTAAAAAGGACCTAAAAAATTGAGGAATTTTATTATCCGAGGTCCAAAGAGGTTAAAAGAGCCCGAAAAAAATTGAAAGGCAATAAAAAGAAATTCATGCCAATTATGGGCCATTTAGGTTTTTGCTCCAATTCTCCAAAGTTTGAGAATTTCGATTACCTCTAAAAGAATATTTGTGAGGGAGTTTGGTTGGAGTATTTAAAACGGGTTTGCACGTCCTTGAAATGCTTGAAAATGCGCTACATAGTTTTGGACGTTATTGGTGTGGAAATCACTTTGACTTTGATTTGTTGATTTGCATAAGACGATGTCATCTAAATTCAACAAATTTTTTTTACACCTAAGGATACTTTTGATGTTCATTCGTTAGGGGTACACATATGCATCGTGCACATATGATTGATTGAGTTGATTTACCTATCGAATGTGTTCACACCCATTCATTCCGTTTCCATGACTTGGTTGTTTGAGTCTAAATCCATGGTGTGATTTTTGTATCATGTTTTACATTTTTTTTCAAAATGGTATCTATTTTTTGTATGAAAAATTGAAAAATCAAAAAATAGTTTGTGAAAGGTTTTTTTGAGCATCTCCTTGCTAGAGCACGTTTACCATATTGATTGATTCCTTGATTTGTATACCGTGACACCCCGACTTTGCTTGTTTGATTCATTCTTCTTATTTGTCTATTTGGGGACATCATAAAAAGGGGGAGAAAGAATTATCATTTTATGGGGGAGTTTGAATTTTGGGGGAGTTTTTGAGATTTGACTTATGCTTATCATATATTGGTATCTATGTTTATCTCATTTTAAACTCGATACGTCACTTGGTATTTTTCTTTATCTCATGTGTGTAGGTACTACATTGATGATCTCTGAATTGCACCCCCTGATGAGAAAAGATTTGAGATTCCTGAAGATTTGAAGAACAAACGATGAAGACTATTCATTTGTACCTTTTCCAGTTTTGGGTTCATGGGAGGGTAGATTTGTATAGCCAATTTCATATTTGATAATTCGGATTTTTTATGTATGTACCGGCATAGACATAGGGGGAGATTTGTAAGGACATTTTTTCTCATGTCCAACATGTTACATTTGTGTATGTCGTACGCCGCTACATTTGGCACGTCACCTCACGATCTCACATGACGGCCTCTATCCGAATTCCGGGAATCAAGCATTCAACATCTCCATTAATATGTCCCACATCTGCCTCAACGACTTCACGGTCCAAGATTTTAGGGACTTAATGCAAGTGGTACGGAAGGGAAGTCAAAACAGTGAAAAAAGGCACTATAGGAGAGTTCAAGGGCATTTTCGTAATTTTACATCCATATTTCGGAGGTTTGGTCAACTAGAAAGTTGAAGATCTCGTCGTAAAGAAGATACTGGAAAAAACGGCACCTCAATCCGAGCTACGGTGAAGGAGTTATGGCCTTTTGAAGATAGAGAAAATTCTTTAAAGAATGCTGTTTGTTTTTTGTACGCTGGATAGAATTTTAGAGTTTTAAAAACATGGGACTCTTCATAGTTTTTCCTATAAATACCAACTTCGGGGGAGTTGTTTTGCAAGACTTTAGGAGATGAATTTGAGAGTCCAAATACATCTAGTCTTCATATTTTTGAGTCCCAAGACTCATGTTTTGATTCACACATCCTTGCCAAATATTTGTGAATCCTTTTGCAACCCAAGAACACAACTTTGGTTTGTTCAACCCTTGTGGAGGAGACCGTTCTTCTTCTTCATTGCAGCCCTACTGGAAAGGGATAATTCCATCCGCGACTACAGAATCCGATACCCGAGGGTAATTCTTAGTCAACTTGTATTTTCATTGTAATCCGATTGTAAGCCGTTTTCTTACAAATTATAGTGAAAATAAATGGTTTTGCCCCTGAGGGGGATTTTTCCTTAATTGCATGTGTTTGAATGTTCTTGCGTAGATTATCAATTTATTCAATCACATACTGCTGTATGTTTAGAGTTTGTTTGTGTTAAAAGGGTTTTATATATAATTTGATCATTTGAACGCGAGCACACACATCTTATTTGATAAATAATCTATACGCATGTCTTAGGGTTTAACTAAAATTTGGGATTAATTAAAATTGGTTTTTTATTTGAGAAGTCGCAATATTTCCGCTGCTGCTGCTCTCTCATGATCAACACCCGAGGAGAGTTGGTCGATACCCGAGGAGACTTGGTCGGCACCCGAGGAGAGATAGTCGGCCCCCGAGAAGAGTTGGTCGGCATACCAACCAGGAAGATCAAAGGATAACTATGCATTTAATGTGCATTAATGAAGATGACAACGCATTTAATGAGCCTTAATGTACATTTATATTGTATTAATAGATGACAACACATAGCATACCAATCAATTCAAGGAAGACCAACCATCATAGAAGGCTAACAATTAGATTCATTGTATGTAGACATAATGTCTGAATGTATATAGACATGGTATCTATTTATCTCCCATCACTATAAATACATGTATTCCCTTAGCCAAAGGGAGGGAGGAGAGAACCGAGAGACACCATACACAAGATCCACACCTTTTTCTCTCTCTACACCACATTGTGCTATTGTAAACCCCTGGGAATAAAATAATAGTGGATGTAGGCTTGTCCTTATAGCCGGACCACTTTAAAAATATTTGTCTCTGATGTGCTTGATTGGATTACTTTTATCTATTTATCTGTGATCATAAAAATGGGATTCGGTCCAGTTTTTTGCATCAACAGATTGGCGCCGTCTGTGGGAACATGTTACAAGCATTGTTCTACATCAAAAGCTAAATTTTTATTTTCTCTACTTATATCTAATTGTATGCACGCATCTTTTTATTCAAATCATGATTCTCATATGTTTATATCCATAAACTTAGAGATCGAATCAATTATATATTGTGCATACATATATTAATTCAATCATGATTTTATATTCACAAATTGTTAAATCAATTTTTATAAATTCGCATAAATGTATATTTCATAATCACAAAGTTTGAGAAATTTGTGTACATATTATATTATTTCTCTTTTAAGGAAATAAAATAATTTCTCTGTATTGATAAATCTCTTTCATATGAGTATATACATATCTGATTCATTTGGAATTTTTTTAATTTAGTCATAATTTTTATATGCACTAACGGTGTGATCGATTTCAATTTGAGGATCTGGTGAATTTTAGACTCCTAAATATTACACAAATCCTTACAAATATGGACCCACCTGAAAATTTTCTAAACAAAAATGTTGGATCTAATTTTTATATATATCGGGCACTTACATTCATGAACTGCGAATTTCTTATAATCTGCACACAGACAACACACAATTTAAAAAAAAAGGCAATTTGTATCCCACAACATATAGAAAGGAATAATATTCAACAAGACAGATCTAAAAAATTCAAACTCCAAAACACCAGATCTTCAAATAGACGTTTCTTACAATTTCAGTCCCAATGATTAAACCTCAGAAATATCTATGGATTCCACTCTCAAAAGCCATAAGGTCGCAGAAAAGTCTATTTTTGACCCCGGACCATTGTAAATTCGATCATGAGAAATGGATTTTTATCTTAATGAAGATGATAAAGTTGGATCGTCATCCATCTGATTAAGGAGGTTGGCTTCGAAATCAACAACACCATCACCGACTCATCTTCTAGTAGTCGACAACTCCACCGGACGATTTTTATTGGATGAAGGCAAGGTGCAAAGACCCATCAACAGATGGATCAGATAAACGTCCCTATCAAATACCTCTATACCAGACTTCCTTCTGTTTGGCGGACCATCGATTTTTGGTCGAAAATTGTAAAAACCTATTTGACGCAATCATCACCAGCTTGATGCGATATAAATAAGGGAGAAAAGGCGCCTACTTGGGCTAAAGATAGGGCTAAAGATGTATCCTTCAGATTTCTTCTTTTAAAAATTGGTCGGCACCAAATGATATTGGTCGGAGGCATCTGGTACTGATCGGCGGCATCTATTACTCTTGATCGGCTAAAGGTATCATATAGTTTTGAAGATACCCCGACCTCCTATTTGTGGATCGACGACTGCAGGATGGTAACTGGTAAAGGCAGAGGAGAATCTAATAATTACAGGTGGGTCTCCATCTAACAATCGTTGATCTGCTCCTTGACGTCAACTAATTTGATTTGGTGTATGAGGATTACTTTGGTCTAAATTAACCATCACCGACTAACATTGTGGAGCTTCTTTTGATGGCTCGACCAATATGGTGGCACCGATTACTGGTCGACACAGGTATTATATAGCTTGAGAGGTTCCCAACCTCCTATTTTATGGTCAGCGACCTTTGACTCCTCCAACAGATCTATAATAACAGTTTCCCGAGCTCCGACCAAGTTGAAAAGCCCATCAAGTGTATCACACTGCGAAACCCTCGCGGATAATGATTATTATATAAAGCCATTTGTCTGGAAAGTAAATCATGAACCTTATTACTGATCGGAGACGAGATGGGTTAAGCTACCAAAAATTTATTAACAGATATTGTACAGTTGTTGGTCGGCAATTGTTGGTCGACACACTCATTGCTGGTCGGCGACATCTAGTCGACATCTCCTATATGTTATAACAGGTCGGCATACAAATTTTTCGGTCGCAGTCAACAATTTTTTATGGTCGACGACATTCTTTATCAGTCGACACCATCTTCAGACCACCTTTTTATTGATCGACAACATCTCTACGTTGGTCGGAGACCACTATTTCTTTGTCGACACCACTATATTGGCATCATCCAATCTCCCATCATAAGTTGGCAACATAGCAAAACCATTTTTCTTTTTGGTTGGCAGTTCCTCTGTGACAGGTCCGTGCCGGATTTCATAGGTCGGAAGCTTCCCAACCTCATATAACTGGTCGGTGGCAGTTAAACAGGTCGGCATCGGTGCTCGACCATTTTTTGGGCCATTTTGTTGGTCGGCGACATCTTAGCCTTGGAGGAAGTTGAGACTCAAGAGTTAACACCGGAATTAAAAAATCCTTTAGTCTTCTCATTTTGACAAAGTTAACACCATGGTGTTAAATGATAAATTTACCCCTTACTATTTATTAACTCACACTCAACTAATAAAATAATTTCTTAAAGCTAAATAAAATATACTCCAAAGCTTTACCTTTGAATAAATTTTCTGAACCAATTTATATTTGGTCTTTTACTTAAATTAAAATGCCTATCATTTTTATCAAAATTTTCTCACGAAATACACGTGGCACAAAAATATTATTTCATATTTTGAAATTTTTATTATTTTATGCTGATACACATTATATATTGTTTGGATGAATAATTATTCTCATCACAACAGCAAAGATTAACCAATATTTGGTCGGGATTACATATAACTGGTCAGCATCATCAAATTAAGATCGGCAATGATCCACCATCAGATCTGATCCTCATCGCCAGAGAGGTCATGTTTTAAATTATGCAAGTCGGATATGGTGAATTTGGTCGGCCAAGAGCCTCTGTATGTTGGTCAGCTTCAACTAGTCGGTGTTCGAGCAACTTATTAAATTCCGCATGCACAAGATTCACCCCCAACAGTTATCCTTTTATCATGTATTATACATCAAGAGGAGCTCCACGACTTACTATTTATTGGTCGATGGCATCTATTTCTACTCGACAGTTCTCATACACATGGTCAGCATCAAGTCGGCAAAAATCCTCCACCGAATTTCAATTTACCAATTCCACTCATCAACAAAGAACAGTTGAAAAACTTCTGGTATAGGTCGGCTGTAAAAGGTCGGGGCACCTCATAATTGCAAGTATGGCCGAATGATTGTTGGAGAGCAGGTCGGCAACCAATACTACAACACTAAACATCACCATAACCAATTGTGTTAGTCCACGAATATAGCTAGTCGGAGAAATCAATTATTGGTTGGAGGCATTTGATTATGATCGGTGATGGATATTATGCAGTTTGAGGAGTTCCCGAGCTCCCATTCGTTGATCGGCTACATCTATTTCTACTCGGATGTACCTATTGTTGGTCGGCGTGTATATAGTTGGTCGAGAAAATCAGTTGTTGGTCAGCAACATCTCAACCTTGATCAAAGGCAGTAGAAAACTAATACCAGAATTGAAAATTGACAATTCCTTTGGTTCTCTCTTTTTGATTTTGATAAAATCATTACTTCGCTGCCAAAGGACAAGACTATCCCCTTATTCTTATCATTATCCTTTATTAATTCAAAACATGAAATTCCTAGTTGAAAATTTGCATGGAGAAAAATTAAGATGCATACTTGGTTATTTTCTAATCCACAGAAACTTTATGTGAAAAATATTTCAAGACCAAAAAATTATATTTGAGCATTTATTAAATTTGAAATAATTCCTAAAGTGATAAATAATTTCTAAAAATCAATGTACATTTGGTCTTTTACTTAAAATTAAAATGTCAGGCATCTTTTATAAAAATCTGCTCACATGACATCATAGTCGGTATAACACAAGCGATAATATTTCATATTTTGAATTTTTTATTTCCCTATGTCCGAATGAATACACATCATATATTGTTTGGCTGAGTAATTATTCTAATGAGAATAACTATTTTATTTAGTCTCAATAGGTGTTTGGGCAACTTATTAAATTCCACGGGTATAAGATTCAATCCCGACGAAAGCTCGGTCACAATCTTAAACTTATGGAAACTATTATTATTGCTCGACGTCATGCAATTTTGCCTCGACATATCGGCCAACATATATTATTTCATTTTTTGAAATTAATATTTTTATTTCTCAAGCATACGCCTATCATATATTGATTGGATGATTAAATTATTCTCATGACTAATCAATTCAGCCTACACATATGGCAGAGCAAGTTATTAACTTTTACAGGTACAAGACTCAATGCCGACGAATGCTCGGAAACAATCTTAAACAGTTTGGAAACTACTATCATGGCTCAGTATTATGAAATTTCACCTCAGCAAGGCATTATATATTTTATTATTGCTCGGAGATATCAGCTCAATCACAAATTATTCTATATATCCCTTGGGATTCATATTGTATATTCATCTCAACATGGAACTCGGCGAGATACTCATATTCAGCTCCGAGGAAGAACTATAACATTTATTATATTTTACCCCCAACGGATAGTTGGTCGGGGTAATTCTTATTTATATTCAGCATGGAGCTCGGAAAATTTCTTCTTTCTATATATATTCAGCTTCAAGGAGGTCTCCAACATCTATTATATCTTATTCCCAACAATCCGTTGGTCAGCTCCGAGGAAGTCTCCATCATTTATTTTCAAAAATCCACCAGCTACGGTTGGTCGGGAATAAAAATCCACCAACTACGGTTGGTCGGGAATAAAAATTCACCAACTACGATTGGTCGGGAATAAAAATCCACCAACTACAGTTGGTCGGGAATAAAAATCCACAAACTCCGGTTAGTCGGTGAATCAGCAAATAACAACTCCGGTTGGTCGGACAGCAGATAATAGGTGGAGCAAATCTTATTGTATATGAAAAATAAGAAAATTTGTCAAGTAACATACTTTAAGGTCGAGAAAGCATTCAAAGTTCATATTCCACACTTGGGGGCTTTTATTATAAATTCAGTTGTTCATTCGGTGGCACATTCTAATAACATCATACAGTCCAGCACTAAATTCAACTCCACAAACTTACATAGTCGGGGCCCCAATTAATTATCATTCAGAAGTTGTTTTTCTTACTCGAGAATTAGTTTTGATATTGAAGTTCAGGAGGCATATTTAGGAGTTATTATGCACATGTTATTGAAGTTCAGGAGTCAGATTCAACATCTACATCACTGAGATCTTTACCACTACTGTCCCGACCAACATTGAAGAAGAAGTTATATGAAAATGTTTCAAAGTCCACCACCAGCTTGGTACTAATCAGATTGAAGAGTTGGGTTCAAAAGCTAGTATGTTACTCGACAAGGTATTCAGAGGACCATAAATCAGAAGAATCAAGCACATGAAGTTAGCACTCAGTTGCTCGGCATAGGAGGTAGTTGGTTGGCTAGCAAACCAATCAACATACTTGAAGATTATGACAAGATACAAGCTGCATACTATGGCACGGCTACATCCAAATTCCCAGGGGTGATACATAGCCACGTTCACTTGACGAACGGAGTTCCTCAAAAGAGATATTAACAACCATCGATCAGCCTGCATCATATGTCATCCAGGAGATAGTGCACTTTATGATGAACAAATCAAGAAGGTAGATCAAGAATTTCACAAGCACCAAGCAACACTGCAGAATAAATACTCCATCCTTTCAGTAAACCATCGAGCATGGAGCATTGGGGGCTTCTGTTGACAAAAAAAATTCTCTATATACGAGGATCAATCAGTAAAGGACACATGTCATCCTATGTGGCAATATTCGACACCCGAGGAGAGTTGATCGACAGTCGAGGAGAGTTGGTCGGTACCCAAGGAGAGTTGATCGACACCCGAGGAGAGTGGGTCGGTACCGGAGGAAAGTTAGTCGACACCCAAGGAGAGTTGGTCGGCACCCGAGGAAAGATAGTCGGCCCCCGAGGAGAGTTGGTCGGCATACCAACCAGGAAGATCAAAGGATAACTATGCATTTAATGTGCATTAATGAAGATGACGATGCATTTAATGAGCCTTAATGTACATTTATATTGTATCAATAGATGACAACACATAACATACCAAGAAATTCAAGGAAGACCAACCATCATAGACGGCCAAAAATTAGATTCATTGTATGTAGACATAATATCTGAATGTATATATACATTGTATCTCTTTATCTCCCATCACTATAAATACATTTATTCCCTTAGCCAAGGGGAGGGAGGAGAGAACCGAGAGACACCATACACAAGATCCACACGTTTTTCTCTCTCTGCACCACATTGTGCTATTGTAAACCCCTGGGAGTAAAATAACAGTGAACGTAGGCTTTTCCTTATAGCCGAACCACTTTAAAAATCTTTGTCTCTCATGTGCTTGATTGGATTGCTTTTAACTATTTATCTGTGATCGTAAAAATGGGATTCAGTCCAGTTTTTTGCATCAACACTCTTAATTGCAATGACAATGTTTCTCATAGAGAGATCAAAATAGCACTCCTTTCTTAATTACTTTTTAGCTACTGGTGTTTTTGTTCTTATTTTAGTTATTAAGACACAATAATACCACCAAAATCCTAAAATTGGTTAAGAGGCACAATTGAAATTGCTTGTCGAAAAAAGACAGAAATGCAGAACACTTTCATCTTAGAAAAATTTTGAGTTCCAAATCAAGTATATGCAATGGACTATCAACTCATTATTGGAAATATCATTAGTACTAAACTTACTTATTTATAGACACGTGTGCATTTAAAAAACAAGTTTGATGGAGGTAAAGAACTCCCAGCTACATATGCGTTTGCATTGGTTGAGCATCATCAACCGGATAAAATTATACTCATAATGCATTTAAGCGGAGAAGTCAAACGAGTAAATACTGGAATTAAACCTCACTACTCTGTCTTGGCAGTGTGTTGCGCCTCCTAAACACTAGCATACGGGATGAAAATGATTGTGGATGCAATCCTAAAATTATACGAATTGGTCTTAAACCTCACCACTTTGTCCGAGCAGTATCTATGGATTACCTTGTGGAACAAAAATTCGTTGGTGTGGATTTTCAGACTGGTGATAAACACCATTTCAAATGAAGCAGAAAACAGAGGATTAGACACCAATTTGACAATATCCTCTGTTTGTGGATGTTTTGGTAACTACCACGATGAGCAAACAAGAAACAAAAAAAATAATTTAATATTTTGTTTCAAATTAGAAGTAAATCATACCCTCATTGGTATTAAAATTCGATGAAATAATGTTCGGAGATTCAGCTACATTTGGATGACTACGTCCTCAAGAATGATGATTCCGCTCTACCACAACTGATGCATTGGAGCTGCTGTATGACCTATAATAGGTACGAAATGGATTAACACACTACTATTGTAATTATATTTAACTATACATTGGTATATTTCCTACTTTATTAGATATTTGTATATTGTCAAGTAATTTGATTTAGAATACAAAGATCATAGCCTCATTGTTATTATCATCAGATGCAATAGTGTTGGTGGAGTAGCCATCATTTTGGTCCTTTGATTGAAAAGAGAGGGGCATGTGGAATCTCCCATGATTCTTTGCCACGTAGATAATTTTGGAACATGAGCACGGACGGAACTAGGCATAACTAAATAAGAAACCAACACCATTAGTAGAGGAGATATGCATGCAAAAATTATGTAAAAAATAAATACATTTTTAACATTTTAGCATAATACCAATGAAAACATGGAGAAAAATCACATAAGTAATGAAAATTATCAAGCATGGAATCATATCAAATAATTGAGATAACATCAACATCAGTATATACATCATATCATTCAAAGTAGTTTATAAAAAGTGACAAGGATAATTGATAAACCTAAGAAATAGTCGTGGTCGTCATCTTCACCTTCACTCAAATAACTTAACCCCTCCTCTCTTTTCGACGGGATATACTCTTCATCCTTGTCAAACCTTTTTCATTTTCCCTTTGTCTCACTCTTATTATTATTATTATTATTATTCCTCTTACAAGAACCCATGTATAATTCAGCCCCTCTATGAAACCCCATTGCCTTTATTGTTGTTATGTTATCTTTAATCCTATTCATCCTTTATTTCTCGTAGTTTGACATCGTCATTGTTATAACTATTAAAGATATTACATAAACATGCAATTTAGTTCAATAAAAACATTTCACAAGTGTAATTTATTAAAACGTTCCTATAGATCGAAGGGTAATAATTAAAATAAATCAAAACATTTACTAAGAAGAAAAAATAACTAACACAAACTGTCAAAATTCCTCATCATCTTCATCTCCATTATCCTTGTTAATATCAGCATTATCATCCTCGGACAACAAGATGTTATCATTTATATCATGTATCCGGTTTTCTCCTTGCACATTAGCCATACTAACATCTATTTCTCGATATCATCCCTTCGTAATGAAAGACATTCGTCTTCTGTTTCCACTATTTCATCATCTACAATATTATTCTCAAGTTGTTGGTACGGTTCCTCATCACCCATCTCCTCATCCTCCTCTGCTACAGTTTCAGGAAAGTCATACTTGTCTCGTGGAGTATTGTTCACTACAACTTTCCAATCATTTCCCAACTTGATGTCTGGAACATAGAGTACTTTATCTTCTTGATAAGCTAATGCAAATTGTTGGTCTTTGTAACATGTATTAGCGGTATTCAAACTAATGAAATCATACTCATTTTTACGAAATCCGCACACCCCCTTCTTTTTTTCAAGGTCCCACGAGTCACACTTGAATAGAACAACACAATTATTCTCTGGGTATTCCAATTCGATAATGTCAATCAACTAACCATAAAAATCAATATCTTTTTATTCATGTTCGTACACTACAATGATTCCACTATTTTGAGTTTTTTGTATGGGTCATGATCTTGGGTGTGAAACCTATAACCGTTGATTAAACAACCCTTATAATGTTTCACTCTTCGATCGGGGGACTCGCACTTTAATATGCTAACCTGTTTATTGTTTATATATAAATGCTTAGTAAGAAATAACAAGCCTAATCGGTTTACACACAAAAAATTATATTCAACTACTTAAGCGATCTTCAAACCATTTGGGATTTCGCTCTGCATGCCTTCGGTCAATATTTGTGTTCCTTTCGGCTTTTATCAAATTCTTGTGCTTACTAAACATATATAAATGAATTTAATTAGAAAAAATAATGTGTATATATATATATATGTGTGTGTGTGTGTGTGTGTGTGTGTGTGTGTGTGTATGTGTGTGTGTGTGTGTCTATGTATAAGGAAAAGAAGTAGTATAGCTTAATATACTTAACGAATTCTTCTATTTCATCACAGTTATCCAACACATATAAATGAGTATTTTCCCATTCACTTTGTGTGATGTATTGGTAATCCTCTTTTCCAAGCAAACGATCGTTGTATCGAAAAATGAATAAACCTTCTTGAAAATCAACACCATTATAATTTCTCTCGGGTTAATTGGATTTTGTCTCAACACCACGTAGATACATCGAGCAAAATGTTACGCATTCATTAAGAACGTAAGCCTAAACAATTGAGCCCTCCGGACGTGCTTTGTTTCCCACAGTAAGTTTTAAGGTGTGCATATATCTGTCGAGAAGTAAGATGGTCAGAAAATGCAATGAAAACATTAAATTATTACTAAAATAAGATATCATTTATTACATTTACCTTTCAAACGGATACATCCATCAATACTGAACTGGTCCACCAGGAATGGCTTCTCGTGCAAGGTGAATTGGAAAGTGAACCGTAATGTAAGGACACAAATTTCCAATTGAGACTTTTGTAGTTTTGGCTCAATTCCGAACAAAAACGTTTGAGTCATTGGATAGATTTATTGATCATCCTTCAAGCCTATGACACACTAAAGTTGAAGACGTAGCGGCCAAGATATTAAATCTTCATCAAATGCCGAGTTTGTTGTGCCTCGTTTCTACGTCATCAACATGGTTCTATTGCTCCAAAGGTATGAATGCAATTGAATATATATATATATATATATATATATATATAGGAGCTTGGAACATTTTATATTGGGTAATTTTTTTTTTAAACTGTGGTTTATTTTCAGAAAGATATGGGCTAAAACTAAAATTTTAAACTGTGGTTTATAAAGTATATAAAGTTTATGGGCTAAAACTAAAATTTTCAACTTTCTGGAAGTTCGTTCGAATTGTCGTTCGAACGAGTTTGCCAACGTGTTTCCACATTGTCCACTGGAATGTCGTTCGAACAAAACTGATGTTCAAATGAGATTTCTAACAAGTTCGCACTGGAACATTGTTAGAAGCCTCGTTCGAACGAGACTTCGTTCAAACGAAAATGTCATTCGAACGAGTTTTGGCGGGAACAGTTAATTGGCAGTTTTGAGCAGTTTTTTCTACTTTCCCACTTCTTTCCACACTATCTTTTTTACAGAACTTCTTAAGTGCGGAAACCAAATTTTTAAACGTAACTTTTTCATACTATTCCAACTCCTAGAGAGAGTTTTGAGAGTTCAACTTTAAAGAAAAAGTTCATTGTTTAAAGTGTTAATTTCTCAAGAAAATCTTCCAAAACACTTTTGTTGTACACCCAAAGTTTTTTTATCCCAGTTCCTTTATATATATACATTTCTTAGAGTTTTGACACCGATTTACTCTACCTATTGAAGAGTTCTTTGGGTTTTCTTCTACATCCCACAAAGAAGAAGAAGAGTTTGTTTGCTGCGGCATTCATATATGATGAAAGGCACCATATGTGGTTGACGATTGCTTCCTAGTTCCTCATTGGTGAATTCCAAGGTTCTGGTGGAGTCTGGGATTGTCAACTAAGCGGAGGTCGGTACAAGAAGGAGCATCGGGGGTTGAAAGGAGTCGAGTCAAGTGTTGTAAGTCTTTCTTGTCTTGTACTTGTAAAATACCATACTTAGTGGACTTAAGGCTAGGGCCGTCCGAGGTTGTTTCCCGTTTGTGAGTTTTTCCTCGTACATCGTGGCGTAGTGATTCATTGTTTAATTTTATCTTGCTATATCACCTAGAATGCATGCTTAGGTAAAAAGATAAATTTTGGTTTGGTCACTACTAATGTTTAATTTGGTGCTACATAATTATTTGGGTAAATGCTAACTTAATTCAAGTCATTAATTTAATTTGTTAAAATTGGTTTGGCCTAATTTGGTAAAATAGAAAAATATGACGTAGGCAAATTTCTAGGACTTGGGTTGAGTTAATTTGGTTTGAGTGAAATTAACATAAGTGTGTGTTTAATATAATTTCACTTTGTTTAATTTTAATTTAAATAGAAATTAAAATTTGTTAATTTGTTTTTTAATTGAACCATCATCTTCGCTTCCGCATCTAAAAAGGAAATTATTACTTTTTGAAGTAAAAAGATTTTTTAAAATAGGCGGCTTCGAGTTCCAATAAGTGGTATCAGAGCCGGACCGCTAATTTATCACGTTAAAGGTCCGTTTTTTGTCTTTTATATTTTTATGCTCCTTGCATTTTTAGGTGGTTCATTTTTTACTCACTCTCATTTTTGTATCTCTCTATGGGATGCCTTAATGATAATATGACCATTTCTAATGATAATGAAGTTTTTTCTATTCAAGAGGAATTTAATGAGCTCAATAAGTGTAACGAAAAATTAAGAGAATTAAATTTGAGATTTGCAAAAAGAATTAAATTTCTTGAAAATAAAAATTCTTTTTTTAAAGCTAAAGTTGATTTTTTGCCAACCTCGCTATCTCAAAAAGATATTTTTCGTGAAAAGCTCATGGACATGAATCACAATTTTAATATTTTAGAAAAGTCCAAGAAAGAGTGTGATTGTCGAGAAAAGACTCTTAGGGATAAGTTTGCTCACATTGAGGGGGAGCGTGATAACCTTCTAAGTGTTATTGAAAATTTAAAGAAGGATTCCCATAAAATTGAGGAGTCTAATTTATTACTTGAGTCCGATATTTTAGAAATAAAACATGACTTACAAGACTCAAGTAGAAGTTGTGATGGTTCTAGAATTAAAAAATTATTGATGATTTAATTTAGGGATTTAGAATTGAATAAATATTTTTTTGACAACCTCAAGTTCAAAATATTAAGTGGGAGGGGTTTCAATTGTTGGGTTTTCTTGTTATAAAAAACTTTGTTTTCCTTAAAACTTTAATCGATCATGTATTAGGAAGAAGAATAAAACAACTATATCTAAATAATAGATCTAAGGCTTAGATTACCAATCATTTTTTAATCTTGTAGTTTATCCGATACGGAAGCTAATACATGAAGTCCAAGAAAGAGAGTGATTGTCGAGAAAAGACTCTTAGGGACAGGTTTGCTCACATTGAGGGGGAGCGTGATAACCTTCTAGGAGTTATAGAAAATTTAAAGAAGGAGTCCCGTAAAATTGAAGAGTCTAATTTATTACTTGAGCTTAAAATTTTAAAAATGAAACATGACTTACAAGACTCGAGTTGCAGTTGTAATGGTTCTAGCTCATCTGGTTCAAATATTTCCGTTGCTAAAGCTAAGACCATTGTTTGTTTTAGGGGGTCAACTTTATCCAAGGAGTTTAAAAGAGGTCAGACCTTAGGTAACATTCCTCGTGTTTACACATGCTTGCATTATGGTAGGAAAGGTAACCTTAGGTCATTTTGTTTTGATCTTAAAAGAAGTCCTAGGAAGTCTATGTCTAGCATTTCATTAGTTCACAAATCCCATCATTTTAAATATACATCTATATGGGTTCGGAAATCATTCTTAGACGCGCTAGATATTAGATTTGTTGATTCTCATTTGCTTTCACATGAGACCTCCCTTGCTAAATCTAAAGGTTGAATGTGTTAGTTTTGTTGGCATACTCTAGCGTTTTATGCTTCATATTATATATCATTGCCAGGTGTATGCATGTTTAGTCATTTTCTAGTCATTGCTTTATTTCATATCTCATGCTAGAAATCATGACTTGTTTATCTTTTGTATTATATTTATTTTGGTTGCATTAAATGAAAAATACAACAAGATTTTTGTTTATCATTTGGGTTTTTATCTCTTGGTAATTTAGGCTTAATGAAAAATTCAAATAATTTTTGTGTGTATTTTGAGTAAATGTTTTTGTTGTTTGGTTTAAAAATTTCAAAAACTCAAAAAGATTTTATTTTGTGTGTATTTTGATTTTACACACATTTTTTGGCATATGTTTGTGTTTGAATCCTCATTTCGCTTGCATGTGACTAGAACTTTTGGTTAGAATTTTAATCCTTAAAATGTTCTTTATCATGTTTACATAGAGTAGCCTAAGTTTGACTTGCTTAATGGATTCACTTTTATATGACTTTACACAAATGCACGAGCTTTTTGAACCTTAACGTCACATGTTATATTTGAGCTTTGCGAGGTGTTCTCCTACCAATCTAGTCATCTACATGTTATGTGACTTAGGAGGACTAGTGCATGTCAAAATCCGTTGCACATGAGATTTGTGAGAAATACAAATTTATATATAAATGTGCACGGGGAAGGGCTCCGAAAGGATTTATTATCCTTTGCGAATAGTAAGCCATCATTTGCTTGGACTTAAAAGAAATACTTGGTCCAGAGGCCTAAATACAGAATGATGGCATTAAAAGAAAATATTTGCCAAGGCTTATGTTTAATTGATATTATCATTCAAAAATAATATATGCTTATTGAGGGAGATTGGATAGTATATCAATGGTTTGCACAATGTCATGACTCTATTGGTTTGTAGAATCATCCATATGCTAGACTTGTATGCATTGTGTATGTTTTTTAATTGAGTTCAATTTATATTATCACGTGAGGTTATATTCAAATGTGATGAAGTTTATAATCAATTGGGAACTCCGTGAACATGTTTTAAGTGATTGGGTCTAAATTTAATTGTTACTAGTTCACACCCCAACAGTTCCGTTTCCATATGACACATTTATGCTATAAGAGTGTGGAAAATCTTATGTTATTTAGTTTTGTGTCATTTTGGTGTTTATATCTATATGTGTGTACTTATGCTTAGTTTGTATCGATGTGTATACATATATATGATATTTTATTTGGTCTTCGCCTTGCTTTCTAGTCTATATATGCTTTAATTCATAAATGGTATCCATTTTGTTTCATTCTTTGTTGATATCGCATGCTTAATACTTTATGTATCATATTAGTATCATTTTTCTTGCATCTTAGTTGGTATCCGATATTATTTGTTGGATTACTTATGATTTTGTTGCCCATGTGCTTTAATGTTCTCATCACTTTACGCACTTTTGAATGTTTAGCTTGTTATCCCATTCTATTTATACATTATTTAGTTTAAGGGGTGTATATGCTTTAATTGGGGGAGATAAGTTAATTTTTTATTCTTTAGCCTTTGTCTATTCCTGAACAAAAAGGGGGAGAATGATAGGGGGAGAAATGGTATCTATTCCTATTATAATCGTATCTTAGTTTGAGGGAGATTTACCTTAGGGGGAGACGTCTTTCTAAGTAGTTCATTTGTTTGATAAAGGGGAGAATTAATTTAAGGGGAGTAATTATTTTAATTGCATTTAATATTTAGATATACCCTGTGCGTTTGATAGTTTGCTTAAGTGTGCAGGAAGTCTTCTTAATGACAACGTTCATCATCGGGTAAAGATAATGATCCTTGTGTTGTTTGAGTAAAGCATTGTAATTTTATTTTGGGTGGGACATTTTTGTCAGTCTAGTAGAGCTTGACTGCCCTTTAGGATTTTTGTTTAGTTCTTGTCCCGGAATAGCCAAAGGGGGAGATTTGTAAGGAAAAAAAATTTCCAATTGAGTCCTTTGTAGTTTTGGATCAATTCTGGACAAAAACGTTTGAGTCATAGGATAGAGTTATTGATCATCCTTCAAGCTTATGACACACTAAAGTTGAAGACGAGGCGGCCAAGATATTAAAGATTCATCAAATGCCGAGTTTGTTGTGTCTCGTTTCTACGTCATCAACATGGTTCCATTGCTCCTAAGGTACGAATGCAATTGAATATATATATAGGAGCTTGGAACATTTTATATTGGGTGAAATTTTTGTTTAAACTATTGTTTATTTTCAGAAGGATTTTATAAAAACTTTAAAATAAAGTCTGCAAAGTTTTTGGGCTAAAACTAAAATTTTCAACTTTCTAGAAGTTCGTTCGAATTGTCATTCGAACGAGTTTGTTGTTCGAACAATAATGTCATTCGAACGAGTTTGCCAACGAGTTCCCACATTGGCCACTGGAATGTCGTTCGAAGTGTCATTCGAACGAAACTGATCTTCGAATGAGATTTCTAACGAGTTCACAATGGAACTTCGTTAGAAGCCTCGTTCGAATGAGATTTCGTTCGAATGAAAATATCGTTCGACCGAGTTTTGGCGGGAACAGTTAATTGGCAGTTTTGAGCAGTTTTTTCCCACTTTCCCACTTCTTTTCCCACTATCTTTTGACAAAACTTCTTAAGTGTTGAAACCATGTTTTAAAACGTAACTTTTTCATACTATTCCAACTCCTAGAGAGAGTTTTGAGAGTTCAACTTTCAAGAAAAAGTTCATTGTTTAAAGTGTTAATTGTTTAAGAAAATCTTCCAAAACACTTTTATTTTACACCTAAAGTTTTTTTATCCTAGTTCCTTTATATATATACATTGCTTAGAGTTTTGGCACCGGTTTACTATACCTATTGAAGAGTTCGTTTGGGTTTTCATCTACATCCCACAAAGAAGAAAAAGAAGAATTTGTTTGCTGCGGCATTCTCATATGGTGAAAGGCACCATATGTGGTTGATGGTTGCTTCCTAGTTCCTCATTGGTGAATTCCAAGGTTCAGGTGGAGTCCGGGATTGTCAACTAAGCAGACGTCGGTACAAGAAGGAGCATTGGGGCTTGAAAGGAGTCAAGTCAAGTGTTGCAAGTCTTTCGTGTCTTGTACTTGTAAAATACCATACTTAGTGGACTTAAGGCTAGGGCCGTCCGAGGTTGTTTCCCGTTTGTGGGTTTTTCCTCGTACATCGGGTATAGTGATTCATTGTTTAATTTTATCTTTCTATATCACCTAGAACGCATGCTTAGGTAAAAGGATAAAATTTGGTTTGGTCACTACTAATGTTTAATTTGGTGCTACATAATTATTTGGGTAAATGCTAACTTAATTCAAGTCATTAATTTAATTTGTTAAAATTGGTTTGGCCTAATTTGGTAAAATAGAAAAATATGACGTAGGCAAATTTCTAGGACTTGGGTTGAGTTAATTTGGTTTGAGTGAAATTAACATAAGTGTGTGTTTAATATAATTTCACTTTGTTTAATTTTAATTTAAATAGAAATTAAAATTTATTTTTTTGTTTTTTAATTGAACCATCATCTTCGCTTCTGCATCTAAAAAGGAAAGTGTTACTTTTTGAAGTAAAAAGATTTTTTCAAATAGGGGGCTTCGAGTTCCAACAAGTGGTATCAGAGCCGGACCGCTAATTTATCGCGTTAAAGATCCGTTTTTCTGCTTTTATATTTTTGTGCTCCTTGCATTTTTAGGTGGTTCATTTTTTACTCACTCTCATCTTTGTATCTCTCGATGGGACACCTTAATGATAATCTGTCCCTTTCTAATGATAATGAAGTTTTTTCTATCCGAGAGGAATTTAATGAGCTTAATAAGTGTAACAAAAAAGTAAGAGAATTAAATTTGAGATTTGCAAAAAGAATTAGATTTCTTGAAAATGAAAATTCTTGTTTTAAAGCTAAAATTGAATTTTTTTAAACGTCGCTATCTCAAAAAGATATTTTTCGTGAAAATCTCATGGACATAAATCACAATTTTAATATTTTAGAAAAGTCTAAGAAAGAGAGTGATTGTCGAGAAAAGACTCATAGGGACAAGTTTGCTCACATTGAGCGGGAGCGTGATAACCTTCTAGGTGTTGTTGAAAATTTAAAGAAGGATTCCCATAAAATTGAGGACTCTAATTTATTACTTGAGTCCGATATTTTAGAAATAAAACATGACTTACAAGACTCAAGTAGTAGTTGCGATGGTTCTAGCTCATCTAGTTAAAATACTTCCGTTGCTAAAGCTAAGACCATTGTTTGCTTTAGGGGGTCAACTTTATCCAAGGACTTTAAAAAAGGTCACACCTTAGGTAACATTCCTCGTGCTTAAACATTCTTGCATTGTGGTAGGAAAGGTCACCTTAGGTCATTTTGTTTTGATCTTAAAAGAAGTCCTAGGAAGTCTATGTCTAGCATTTCATTAGTTTCCAAATCCCATCATTTTAAATATACTTCTATATGTGTTCGGAAATCATTTTTGACGCGCTAGATATTAGATTTATTGATTCTCATTTGCTTTCACATGAAACCTCCCTTGCTAAATCTAAAGGTTGAATGTGTTAGTTTTGTTGGCATACTCTAGCGTTTTGTGCTTCATATTATATATCATTGCTAGGTGTATGCATGTTTAGTCATTTTCTAGTCATTGCTTTATTTCATATATCATGCTAGAAATCATGACTTGTTTATCTTTTGTATTAAATTTCTTTTGGTTGCATTAAATGAAAAAATCAAAAAGATTTTTGTTTATCATTTGGGTTTTTATCTCCTGGTAATTTAAGCTTAATGAAAAATTCAAATGATTTTTGTTTGTCTTTTGAGTAAATATTTTTGTTGTTTGGTTTAAAATTTTCAAAAACTAAAAAAGATTTTATTTTGTGTGTATTTTGGTTTTACACACATTTTGTGGCATATGTTTGTGTTTGAATCCTTATTTCGTTTCCATGTGACTAGAAATTTTGGTTAGAATTTTAATCCTTAAAATGTTCTTTATCATGTTTACATGGAATATCTTAAGTTTGACTTGCTTAATGGATTCACTTTTATATGACTTTACACACATGCATGAGATTTTTGAAACTTAACGTCACATGTTATATTTGAGCTTTGTGAGGTGTTCTCCTACCAATCTAGTCATCTACATGTTATGTGACTTAAGAGGACTAGTACATGTCAAAATCCATTGCATATGAGATTTGTGAGAAATAAAAATTTATATATAAATGTGCACGGGGAAGGGCTCCGAAAGGATTTATTATCCTTTGCGTATAGTAAGCCACTGTTTGCTTAGACCTAAAAGAAATACATAGTCCAAAGGCCTAAAAACAGAATGATGGAATTAAAAGAAAATATTTGACAAGGCTTATGTTTAATTGATATTATCATTCAAAAATAATATATGCTTATTGAGGGATATTGGATGGTATATCAACGGTTTACACAATGTCCATTTATCATAGTTGAGCTTTCATTGTCATAACTCTATTAGTTTGTAGAATCATCAATATGCTAAGCTTGTATGCATTGTGTATGTTTGTTCATTGAGTTCAATTTATATTGTCACATGAGTTTATATTCCAATGTGATGAAGGTTGCAATCATTTGAGAACTCCGTGAACCTATCAAATTCTTTCCATGCTTCCCCATCCGCTGGATGTCTTAATGCATTGGCCTCTACAATGCGCTTATCTTTATGCCACCTCATCTCTGAAGCTATATCCTTATTTATAAATAGACGTTGCAACCACGGTTTAAGTGGAAAGTAACGAAAGACTTTTTGAGGGATCTTCACACCATTGGCTTTTTCGATTTTCCATCTAGATTCTCCGCATGTTGGACATTTAGTTTTTTCCTTATTTGGTCACCAAAAGAGAACACAATCATTTATGCAAACATCAATCTTCATATAGTCTAAACCCAGGTCACGAACTATTTTCTTCACCTCGTAAAATGACTTTGGAATGTGGGCATCATCTTTCTTAAAAAGTTCAAGAAACGAGTCAAGAGATTTCTCACTCCAGTTGTTCATTGACTTTAGATGCATTAGCTCAACAATGAAAGATAATTTAGATAGCTTCTGACAACCCGAATACAGTTATTGTTGCGTATCCCTAGCTAATCTAGCAAATTTTTCTCCGTCACCCTCGGGCATTTGAGTAGCATGGCCATCAGATTCATCCCCTAAAACATCATTGTTGTAAGGTACGGTAAACATATCATGTAACATTCCCTCCATGTCATCTTGATCAAACTCGTTTGTAGTGTGTTCTTCGTGCTCTATATTATCATTATCTCCAACTTCAAACTCATACTCATACTCATTGTAATCATAAGCATTTTCGTTCTCTAATTCCAATGGTTCACTATGATATATCCACCTAGTATAACTCTTCACTATGCCATGTATAAGCAAATGACTTTGAACGTCATGGCGATTTTTCCAATAGAAGTTATTACATTTCTTACAGGGGCACTTAATATTTCCATTTTGCTCAACATTAGCAAATCAAAAATCAAGAAATTCTTTAACCCCATCTCGATATGCACTACTAATTCTATTTGGATGATGCCTTCAACTCTTATCCATTTCAAAACCCTAAAACTTGAGAGAACATTCAAAAATATCAATGATAAACAAATAACAATAAATTCACGAGATATTTAGAAATAATGAACAGTAGTTATATATAAAAAGAGCCAAACAACATTTTGCACCAAGTAATGTTGCGTACTTGGCAACTCATATTAAGGACATACATTCATATATTTTTATCCAAGCCAACACATTTTGTTTCAATCAATAATGTGGGTGGTATATATATATATATATATATATATATATATATATATATATATATATATATAGTCATTCGAAGGTCACTTTTATAAGTTTGAATAGTGATTCGTTGCATTAGAAAAAAATAAAGACGAGCGAAATATTAATCAAACTACATTGAATAATGCAATTCCCACCCTCTCCATTAATATTATGACCAGTTATACCAAAAAGTCACTCAAACATTTTTTATATACATTTAGTCCGAGCCTTCTTATTTTGTTTCAAAAAGTCCCTCAAACACCCATTTAACTAATATTCTCTTATTTTTAAAGGGTCGCGCTAGCGGCATTCCTACTCCACCTCCCCCACCCCACCCCCACTGTTGGAACTTCCTCGATCCTCACCAGGTCTCCCTTTTTAGTGTTTTTATATGGTAAGGAACCTTTTGGAATAAAATAAAAAGGCTTGGACTAAACATGTATTAAAAAGTGTTTAAGGGACTTTTTTCCATATGCCTTGTTAATATTATTGGTGATGATGGGTATATCATTATTCAATATTTTAAAAAGCAGGCAATTATGCGTGATGTTTGTGTGTGATAGCGCGACATTGGCCACTTTGATTTGTGAGAAGCCCAAATAGTGTGCGTGGTTGATGACTTAGCATGCGATTTTGACGCTTTTTCACGCTATTTGAGTGATTAACCCTATTTAGTGCTATTTGGGAGCAATTCGAGCATAATCCATTTTAATGCATCAATTACAAAACTACGTCATTTTGTTCCTTTCTTCATTTTTCCCTCTTTTTTTAACCTTTAAAAATGAAAATCAATATCTTTAAACACTAAGGGTGTGTTTAGTTGTATAAAATAGGGTTGTTTTCCAAAAGAAAATTCTAAAAAATTTCCATAAAACTGAAAATATATTCAAATTTATTTTTCCAAAAAAATTTTGAAAATAGTTTTCTGATTTCCAAATTTCCATAAACAACTTTACAATATTTTCAATAAATTTTCACAATGTTCAAAATTACATTTACACCCCTAATAAAATTTAGCAAAAGCAATGAAACCGAAAAAAAAATCAAGTATTTTATAATACTCATTTGAAACTTGATTAAAATAAGATGTATAATTCATATGTAGCTATATGTATATGTGATTCAAATCAACCCGTTAATAAAATAGGTAAAGATTTCATAATACCCATTTAAAACTAGATTCAAATCAAACCTATGATAAATACATACATACATACATACATACATACATACATACATACATACATACATACATACATACATACATACATACATACATACATACATACATACATACATACATATATAGTGATACATAGCTGATTCAAATAAGCAAAGATTTGAAATCCAGCAAGTGTAGATATAGTTGGTGTCCTTCTGAAGTGAAATAAACAAGTGTTTGTATCTTTGACAACCATTTATTTAGCATAATAATTCTTGTTGTTGATGTTGTAATATGACTCGTAAGATGATGTCGTGCCATCTAAGATAAGTATTAACATAAGAACTTCAAAACTATGCATAAATAATAAAGAATTGGGGGGAAAAGAGTGTGTTTTAATCCATTATTTACGTGGTTCAACTTTAGATTTAGACTACATCCAAAAATGAGGTTAATATCCAATATAATAAGTGCTTTATACATTATAATAAAAGCTTATAGTACACGATGAGACATAACTAGTTTTAAAGAGAGTATATTGAAGATTAAGAGAGACTAAGGTCTTCCGGTCAAGGACATATGGGGATGATGATTAAAACTATTTTTCTATTGTGGGGAGAGTAAGGTTCTCAAGTTAGGCAGGACTTACCATAGAGTGAATGATATTTATAAATAGTATAGTGAACGATCATATTTATTAGATTCAAATAAGTTCTCATGTGGTCCTCAAGCGGTAGAGGCTTGTACATCCTTTTTAAAGACGCTCAAACTTGTTAGAATTATCTAAACCTATGTTGTCCTAAAACGAGGTGTAAAGTCCATGGCCTTGGATAGTGTTTAATGAGCTAGTAGAGTGATGACATTATTGTATGACATTATCTAAGTTTATATTTGCAAGTTATATACTCTTGCTAAGACGTCAAATGGAAGAGCTTAACTCTTAGGGATTTTCAACATACTTGAGTGAATTGTGGCCTCAACTCCGAAAACTTCCTTCTATTTGATTTCTCAACAACAACTTCATCGATATCAATATTTTTATGGATGATACATTTTTCACACAAAAATTAAAGCAACCTCTTGACAATGGAAACACTCTTTTAGATTTCTTGGCAAAAAATGAAAGTTTGGTTGTGAATTCCCCCAAATCTTCTTCAAATGTTTTCCAAATCTTTAATAGCTTGATCATTATAAATAATTTGGTATTTTTGGTATTTATAATGGAAGAATTTAACTTGAGTTCTTTAAACAATACTAATCGCATTCTTCATCACAATTTTTATTCTCTATTGAATAACATAGGGTTATTCTTTTTTTTTAGTTTTTTAGATAACCATAGTTAACAGTGACAATGTGTAATAAATTTTTCTATCCATAGTCACTGGTGCAATATTTTCTCAATCTTTGGAATGAATAAGATTAAGAAACTTAAAGAAATCTGTGCGACCTCATACATGTATGCCATTTGTTTTTTTAAGACCATGTATATGTTAAAATCTCATGCATGTATGTCATTTATTTTTGAAAGGGGACCTCATACATGTTTGCTATTCTTAATGGGATTTTCTTTTTAAAACTGTGCTTGTCGTTTATTATTTTTTTATAAATGAGTTAGAGGTTCATTTTGAAACAAGAATCATATTTGCAAGAATGACATCTATTTATTTCTAATATATTATTCTGATGAGTTGGGACTTGATCATAAAATACCAAAATTCCTATAGTATAATTGAATACTTCATTTCCTAAATGGGGAGTTGATATTATATCAAGTAAAGTTTTGTGTACAATCGTAGTAGTTTATCTTAACTATGGGGACCTGCCTGATGTTTCATGAACTTTTATGATTGTTTAAAGTAGGGGTGTGCATCAAAATTGGCAACCCAAATAACCAAATCAAACCGACCTTTGTGGGTTGGGTTAGTTAGATTTGTTTTCTCCATGGACTGGTTCTGGTTCCAAAAAATTGAGAATTGAAGTGTTCATTTCGGTTCTCAGTTATATCTGAACCAAACTGAATTGAACTGATAATCGAACCCATGTAACGGAACAGAAGAACTGAATCAGGAACCGAACTCATGAAATAAACCCTAAGAATTAAAATTGAGAATCAACCCGAATAGTTGTTTGGATACTTTATGATTTATGTACGGTATATATAGTGCTGCTAGAAAAATGCTATATATATATATATATATATATATATATATATATATATCATATTTTAGTTAAGATGTAATGAAATTAGATAATTAGTTTTTGCAAAAAAAAATTTGTGTGTGCTTGATATTGTTTTTAAATAAATTATTTGAGTGAAACATGTTACTTAAAAAAATAAAGCATGTTAATATTTAATGATTTGGTTACGATGTAATGGCCTTGGATAATTTATATTTTCCAACTTTTTAATTTTTATTTATATATTAGAAAATGATTTGAGCAAACTATTACTAATTGCAAAAAGAATACAAAACCATGAACTAAAAATCTGAATCAGAATTGCGAACGAGAACCGTGAACTAGAACAGTGAACCAGAACTATAAACCTGAATTGTGAATTGAGCCGAATCGAGCCAAGAACTGATGGTTCAGTTGGGTTTAGTTATCGTAGGGTATCAATTCGGTTATAGGTTTAAAACCATGGTTACAACCAACTTTGATTTTGGTTCTAGTTTCATAGTGGAACCGAACCAAACCGACCCATGTGCACCCCTGGTTTACATAAGAATGAATCGATAAATTAGGAATGTATTGAGTCTAGGTGTTGGCTTGATTAGACATTCACGATCTTATAAATTTTGAAAAGGTTGCATATATTAGTAATCCCAAGGATTAAAATATTCATGCAATTATTGCTATGATTGTTATGAGTGCGAATCAAATTATTAGGTCTAAATCTTCGCAAAGCTGATAATCATTATGTGAGTATGTCTAATATCATATTCTAGAGGAATCCTCGTACATGCGATATTTTGTATTGTAATATCCCCTTGATAAAATTATATGTTTTGATTCTAGCAGTAGACTTGTCTAGTGCATTAATGTCTGGTAGGGTATCAAATAAGTTAGGTTTCAGATCAAGAAATGAATAAGATGTTGGTGAAAATCTATTAGTTATGAATTGAATATCAATATTGTAAACTTCATGCCAGGAAATGTATTATATGATATCTGGCTTTGCAAACAAGTCCTCTTTATTCAAGTAATTATGAGATAATTAATTAAGAGTGAAATTAAAATTATTCAGTGGAATTAATTACAATTAAATAGAGAAGAAAATTTATCTCGAGGTGTAATATGGAATTTTCATATGTCTTTTTGGAAGAAAATTTAATAATTTAGCCTTAGGTCCCCAATACTCTCATTACATTAAACACCTTCATCTAAACTTGATTTTAATGTTCTACTAAGGTTTTTTGAGTGAGGACCTCTTTGGAAATAAGGAATTATCTCCTTTGAAATTGGTTTGAATGAGAGAATTTCATTATAAGAAAAATCACATAAGATGTCAATTTCTCATGAGGTTCTCTCATGAGAAGTTCAAACTCATCTCTCGTTCGAACATGGCATTTATTATAGGGAAACGTGTTTTACTTGGGGTGCTTTACGCTGCTATGTATAAATATCGTATAGGTGTGTTTTCCCAAGTGAAAAAAATCAAAATAATTAATTTCTAAATCCCATACACACATAGAGAGAGAGAGTGGCATATAAATACAAGGTGAATAAGGATAAACTAAATATATAGAGAAGAAAGAGAATAAAGGGAAGTATCTTATGTTGAGCTTCAATTATTAGGGTTTTATTATAAAACTATGTATAATATTTACTTTTTAATAAAGGCATGTGAGTTCATTTTCGAAATAAGAATCATGGTTACAAGAATGCCTTATATTTATGATTTAAAATATTTTATACTATATCAGTAAATTGAATTAGTAGGAATTTCGAAGAGTTGGGTTCGGCTTGATCATGGGAGATCGAAATTCTAGTTATAGTTGAATTGAATATGTTTACACCCTAAATGGGAGTGACATCTTATTGGTATAACTTCATATGAAATCCTAGTAGTAGGTCTCAAACTACAAGAACTTGTCTGATGGTTCAAGAGCTTGTACGATAGTTTAATAGAGGATTGTGATCGGTACATTCAGGAATTTATTGAACAGGACCACCCGTGAGATTTAAGTCGAAGGGATGTCTAGATTAAACTTATGTAATCTCACATCATTTGCAAAGGGTGAATATATTCTTAATCCTGAGGGGTATGAGGATTGGAATGATTCTAAGATTCTTTCTTTGATTGCTATGGGTGCGATTCATTTATATATTGAATCAATATATCCTGCAAGTTGAGCAATAATTTTGTGAGTATGTCTGAGATCATACTTTGGAGAAATTCGTATCCGAAAAATTTCTTAGATAATGATACCCTTTTTATAAAGTAATATGTTTTATTTCCACCAATAAAATTAGGTCAGTGGATTATATCATAATTCAGTGGATTAGCAAATAATTTTAGTCTGAGAATTAAGGAATTGATTGTTTGTTAAAATCGATTAACGAAAAATTGATTTGACCAACATGCAATTTTATTTTAGAATACGACCTATTTTTTTCCAAGTGATTTAGATATAACTACATTGGAGTGCAGTAGTGATTATTTAGTGGAATTAATAGTTATTAAATAAAGAAAGGAAATAATTATCATAAATCTAATTGGAATTTCGGAGTATTTATTTGAAAGCTAATTTAATTATATATCGTATGTCTCTAGTATATTCCATTGCCCAATTTTTAGTCCCTAAACTCCCTAGAAAACCAGTTTAGCTAAAGCTCATGACTTATACCTATTTATATTGGTCTAAGCTAGAGTTTTAGTGTAATGATCCATTATCGATAATTAAATAGGGAGATTAAAAATACTATTCATATTTTTGTGAAGGTGAGAGGAGAGAGAAGATGATTTCTATCATATTTCACCATGTGTTCATCTCCAAAAGTTCTGACACACAAGAATTACTTTGGGTGGATCATATATTAGAATATTTGAGATGTTCGGAGAATTCTATCAAGTTTTTTGGAGATATTGGACTGGTATAACGATCATCACCATCATCATATTTCTCCTCAAATGGATCAGAACAAAATCCTCAAGGTACTATATTCGAAACCCTGTGTTAGTTCTTGAAACATAGTTCTTGATTTTCATTTTCTTGTTCATGATTTTTCAAAGTTCTTTGGGCTGAATATTTTTTACTTTTTAAATGTCAATTCCTATTTGTTTTCCCAGCATCAGTATCCTAGTATCGAGTGGTGACCAAACAAATTTTTTTCTTAGTAACATCATATATTGGGGGATCTGAGATAACTCTACATCTTCCTCATATATTATCCTCTATATTAGATCACCTAAAAGATCCTCAAGGATATGGTGATCTAAACCCTAGATATATTCTTTAGATATAGTTATTTGATTTATTTTTTAAAACATAAATGAATAAAGTTTTGTATATTATCAATCCCTAATAATTGGTTTTAAATCTTTTGTTACCAATTGATGATGTTTTAAATGGTTCATCTTGTCCACCATTGAAAGATAGGGTTTCTTGTTAAAAAATTATATATGTGGATGTATATCTTTTATACGAACGTGGTTTCGTAGAATACATATTACTCCCTTCATCATGGTCACATATTTATGTACTGTGATTGAATTCTACGGTGGTTTATCTGTAACTACTTTTGCTAGATTCGATTTAGTTGTATAATTAGGTTATTTTAATTATTAAAAAATTGATGTGTATGGAGGAGTTTGTTAGGGCATGCAATAGTTTTTCTATAAGATATTTCCTAAGGTTTTTTATTTTTGTACATTTTAGATGGTATGCATTAATGAACCATTCTTGATGCATTGATTTTGGACACAAATCTATGGTCCTCGTTCTAATGAGGTCACTGTGGAGAAAAATGTGGTTTCTTTTGTTATTCTTATTAAAAAATATATTTGGAACAATTTATTGATGCTAAAAAAATCATAACCATAAAGGTGTCTAAAAGAATCCCACTTCAAAGAGAATTCTAGTTCGGAGAGTTGTCTACTTCAACCAAGATTCTAATTCTTAGAGAGTTCTAAATCAAGAAGAAGTCTTGCCCATAACGTAACTGTAATTTGTTTCCTTTTTGATATAATTAAACTTATTTGTGATTAGTAATATCTCTATCATCTAATATTTATTATGCTGATAGTTTTCTAAGTTGATTACTTCATTAATTAGGGACGTACATTATTATGGATAGCATGGATTTATTTGTGTGACCTGCTTAGATCTCAATTTTCTGAAAATTCAATTTTTTTTTTGTTTCTAAAATTGAATTAATTCAAGCAATCAAATTAAGGTACAAATTAATTTTGGTATTCGAACTTTTAGTTTCTTAAAAAAATTATATTAAAAATTAAAATAATGAGTAAATTTAATTTAATTTGTGCAGTGAATTGAAAAATTATTGATGATTTAATTTAGGGATTTAGAATTGAATAAATATTTTTTTGACAACCTCAAGTTCAAAATATTAAGTGGGAGGGGTTTCAATTGTTGGGGTTTCTTGTTATAAAAAACATTGTTTTCCTTAAAATTTTAGTCGATCATGTATTAGGAAGAAGAATAAAACAACTATACCAAAATAATAGATCAAGGCTTAGATTACCAATCATTTTTTAATCTTGTAGTTGATCTGATATGGAAGCTAATACATGAAGGAGATGAAGAGATGATTCGGATATTCTAGTATATGATATTATGAAGTCCAAGAAAGAGAGTGATTGTCGAGAAAAGACTCTTAGGGACAAGTTTGCTCACATTGAGGGATAGCGTGATAACCTTCTAGTAATTATAGAAAATTTAAAGGAGTCCCGTAAAATTGAGGAGTCCAATTTATTACTTGAGTCCAAAATTTTAAAAATGAAAAATGACTTACAAGACTCGAGTTGTAGTTGTAATGGTTCTAGCTCATCTGGTTCAAATATTTTCGTTGCTAAAGCAAAGACCATTATTTGTTTTAGAGGGTCAACTTTATCCAAGGACTTTAGAAAAGGTAATACCTTAGGTAACATTCCTCGTGTTTATGTCTATCATTTGATTAGTTCCCAAATCCCATCATTTTAAATATACATCTATATGGGTTAGGAAATCATTTTTAGACGCGCTAGATATTAGATTTGTTGATTCTCATTTGCTTTCACATGAAACCTCTCTCGCTAAATTTAAAGGTTGAATGTGTTAGTTTTGTTTGCATACTCTAGCTTTTTGTGCTTCATATTATATATCATTGCTAGGTATACATGTTTAATCATTTTCTAGTCTATGCTCCATGCTTAATTACATGCTAGAATTATGCTTCTTGTTATTTTTTTCATTTTAGGCTGGATTTAATGAAAAATACAAAAAGATTTTTGTTAATCATATGTGTTTTACCCTTTTCATAATTTATGCTTAATGAAAAAAATGCAAATGATTTTTTGTGTGTCGTTTGAGTAAATATTTCTATTTTTGGTTAAAATTTTGAAAAACTCAAAAAGATTTTATTTTGTGTGTATTTTGGTTTTACACACATTTTGTGGCATATGTTTGTGTTTGAATCCTCATTTCGCTTCCATGTGACTAAAAAATTTTGTTAGAATTTTAATCCTTAAAATGTTCTTTATCTTGCTTACATGGAGTAGCTTAAGTTTGACTTGCTTAATGGATTCACTTTTATATGCCTTTACACACATGCACGAGCTTTTTGAACCTTAACGTCACATGTTTTATTTGAGATTTGTGAGGTGTTCTCCTATCAATCTAGTCATCTACATACTATGACCTAGGAGGACTAGTGCATGTCGAAATCCGTTGCACGTGAGATTTGTGTGAGATATAAAAAATGATGTATATAAATGTGCATGGGGAAGGGCTCCGAAAGGAAAAATATTATCCTTTGCGAGTAAGCCACCGTTTGCAATGGACCTAAAAGAAATACGTGGTCCAAAGGCCTAAAAGGAAGTAGGACATTAAAAGAAAAATAATTTGCCAAGGCCTAATTTGTTTAGTTGATTTATTCATTCAAAAGAATAATATATATGATTATTGAGGGAGTTTGGATGATATATCAACGGTTTGCACAATATCCGTTTATCTTAGTTGCACTTTCAATGTCATGACTCTAATGGTTTGTAGAATCATCAATATGCTAGGCTTGTATGCATTGTGTTTTTTTGTTCATTAGTTCACTTTATCCTGTAAAATAAAGGATAAATTCAAGTTGATAAAGTTTTGCAATCAAATGCAGACTACGTGAACACGTTTGAGTGATTGGGTTTTAATTCATTGCTATCTTGTACTTATGCTTAGTTTGAATCTATTGTGTATACATATATATGATATTTTGTTTGTTTTTTAGTCTTTGCCATGATTAACTAGTTCATTTATGCTTGTAATTCTCTTTTGGTATCTATCTTGTTGCGAATTTTATTTCGATATCACATGCTTAGATTACTACAATCAGTTGATATCTTTCGTTATCGCATCATAACCGATATTCATATCTTTATGTGGACTAGTTGAATTTTAGTTGCCCATGTGCTTTAATGTTCTCATCACTTTCTGCACAATTGCATGTTTAGCTTGTTATCACATTCTCTTCATCCCTTGTTTATTTTAAGGGTAGTATATGCTTTAATTGGGGGAGATAAGTTAAGTTTTGATTCTTTATCCTTTGTCTATTCCTGAACAAAGAGGGAGAGAATGATAGGGGGAGAAATAGTATCTAATCCTATTATTATCGTATCTAAGTTTAGGAGATTTAACTTAGGGGGAGTCATGACCTTCTAAGGTAGATCATTTGATAAAAGGGAAGAATTAATTAAGGTGGAGTCTTTATTTAAATTTCATTTAATATTTTAATATTCCCTATGCGTTTAGTGTGTTGCTTAAGTGTGCAGGTATTGTAAAGCGGCATCTATTTAAAGTGGAAAAGCGTTTAATTCTAAAGTGGTATTTCGAGTCAAGCACTGTACTCTTTATTTTGGGTGGGATGTTTTTGAGTCTAGTGAGCTTGACGGCCCTTTAGGATTTTTGTTTGGTTTTTGTCCTGGAAAAGCCAAAGGGGGAGATTTGTAAGGACACAAATTTCCAATTGAGTCCCTTGTTGTTTTGGCTCAATTCTGTACATAAAATTTTGAGTCATAGGATAGAATGCTTGACCATCCTTCAAGCCTATGACTTACTAGATTTGAAGACGTAGCAGCCAAGACTTATAAAGATTCATCATTGCCGAGTTTCAAGTCCCATGTTTCTACATCATCTACAACATATTCCATAGTCTCTAAAAGGTATGAATGCATTTCTATATAAATATAGGGAGACTTGGAATATTTTACAATGGTGTACTTTTATTTTAAAATAAGGTTTATTTTCAGAAGGGTTCTTTAAAACATTAAAATAATGTTTCTTGGCTAAAAATGGAATTTTTAAGCTTTCTGGAAGTTCGTTCGAAATTATCGTTCGAACGAGTTTTTCGTTCGAACGAGAATTTTGTTCGAACGAGGTTTGCCAATGATTTGCCACTGGAACTTCGTTAGATAGTTCATTTGAACGAAATGTCGTTCGAACGAAAATGTCGTTCGAATGAGATTTCGGCGGGAACTGTTTTTGGCAGTTTTTTTGGCACTCTCACTACTTTGTCCCACTTCTCTTTCACAGAATTTAATGACTTTGGGACTAGAATGTAATACCCCGTAATTCTGCATAGTTAGGAAAATACTTTTTTTTTCATTTAAATTACGTGGGTAGATTAATTTAATGTGATAAAAATATGTTTTAAATTAAATTACGTGAGTAGAGTAATTTAATGTCATGTAATGTTAATAAAGTAATATGACGATTAAAAATTTACTAAATGTGAGTAGTAAATTTTGAATGTTGATATGTACGGTCTAGCGATTTATATGGACATACCTGAGTTATCTCAACCGAGTGTCGCGCATAGACAAAAATTGAAGATGAGATGAGAAAAATATTTTAAGAGACTCAAAAGATAATTTATAGTCCACAGATGATTCCAAAAGGGTCGAATTAGTCAAAATAGTGTACCCGGGGGTACTAATTGAGTGCCAGGCCATTTTCGGTCTAAAATCGGGACCATTCGAGGGCATTTTGGTCTGTTTACATTTATGGGTAAGGAGACCTACGGATTTTGAAACCCTAAATCAGATTATAAGAGTTGGAAACTAGGGTTAGAAAGAAATAAAATACACCATAGCCATTAGAGAGAAGAGAGAAACAAATTCCTAAGGCAAGAGAAGGAAGGAGGAAGAATTCTAAGGAGATTTCACCACCAACCTGTTGGGAAGAAAGATTGAAGGATAGAAATCATCAATCATCAACAACAACCACGGAATCAGACCCTACAAATCATAAGGCAAGTGGTCATTTGCAAAATAAATTGAGTTATAATACCCATATTTAAGATTTATGAAGAACATGATTTTTATGATATTTTTGGGAGTAAAACACTTGATTATGATCCATGATTGATAGGAATTTCATGTAGAATGTTTGTGGATCTCCAAATATTCTGATATCATAGAAGACTAGATGATTAAATCGAACTAAAACTCTGAAATCATGATGAAAGATGAAAAGATAGTATTTTTAGGGTTCTTAAAAAATAGAAAGAGTTTTAGTTAATTTGATCAGAATTTATAATGATTTTGTTGTTTTAAATCGTTAGTAATCATCCCAGAATATGTAGGAATGATTAGAAATTGTTGGTTGCAAATATGGTGAATTATCATGAGAGATAGATAAACAAAAATGGTGAAACCCGTATGAAGAAGACGATCTGGGTCTGTCACTGCTTGATCGATCGACCCTTGAATGTAGATCGATCGAGCAGTCGATCGATCGATCGACCCTGACTGCACTTTGGAAAATTTTATGGATAAATTTCCTTTTAATTACTGTCACTTAATGGGAACCTTAGTTATGATATTTTACCTATGAGGAGACTTAATAAATACCAGTAGGTGTACCGTTAGATTTCTTCAAAAAAGATTGAGTGGGAAATTTGGAGAAATGGACCGACGGGAAGATAATAGAATTGAGTCGTATGTCGGGAATGTGAGAATTTAGTTACGGAAAGAGTGAGAATAGATTCAGTAAAAATACCAGTAGGTTAAAGATAACTTAACTACTGAATCAAGAGAGGGGTAACTAGGACCCTTAGAGTTGCGTGAATACTCGAATAAATGCAATAGTGAAATAAATTATAAATTAATGAGTACGGTGAATATAAGTAAAATAAATTACGTACGGGCATGAGTTGATAGGTCAGGTGTGTACCTACTAAATTATATAAAATTTTGGGTTAAGAGAATTTTACCTAAATTAATTATGTTAGGGTCGATGAGACATCCCGAACTAACATAAAGTTATTATACGTTTGGGGTGGATGTAAAATGCCGAACCAAACCTTAAACTGGTGTCGCGATGAAAGAGTCCCGAACAAGAATATGTGTATATATATATATAAATAGTTGGGGTCGATGGATTATTCCGAACCAACTATCACTTGGGGTCGATGAATCATTCCGAACCAAGAGTCCTTATGTGTGGTAAAAGGATATGTTAGTGATAAATAATATTCAATACATGATTGTGTGATAAAGTGTATTCTATGTGCTTAATCTACAGACTTAGAATAGTAGATAATGAGATGAATTTTAAATATATTTGTAATAATTAAATAGCGTGATGTTATTACAAGAATAAGGATAACTAGCAGTAAATAAATTATCTATGCTTATAGTACATGAAATATGGATTATTAAACTACGGCGAGTAGGTCATGGGAACTTAGTGAGGGCGTACATAATGTGGGTATTTTAATCTAGTTATCTGGGGTAGTATAACTAGGTGAACTAAGTATCCTCGTTAGACATGCACTATAGAAGAGAAGTGAGGAAGTTCAAGGGAGCGGATGAAACCTTAAAATGTGTAATCAATAACTCAATTGTAAATATTTTCAAATGTTTTGAGTACTAACTCTTGCTATGTAAAATCTTTAAAAACCTTTTAGGTGTCTAGCCACAGGGACACCCAACATGATTTCATTCCAGGGATTTGGAAGTTGTAGCACATGTGGTTGTTGTAGGGATTGTTTAGACGATTTCTCTTCTTCAGTTCTAGTGCAGGATCTCAGTTTTAGTATTCTTAGTTGGGACATGTTGTCCAATCTTTACTTTTACAGTTATTCTGATTCTGGATTTTGAGTTAAATTTATTGGCCGTGGTTTTCGACAAGATTTTATCTGCATTCAGTTATTTATGCGATTTGTTTTATCATTACTGAAATTGTATCATTTTTGTATGGACTGTTGATTCTGCTTAAGGAAGATAAAATTTGGCAGTAGCTAAATTTCACGTAGGTGGTTCGTAACATAAAAAGTTTTCGGCAGTGATGCTAAGAATGAACCATTTAAGAAACTTGTTTAAATTAAATTAAGGCTTGATCACTCAAGGTTTAATTAGGCGGGGTGTCATCGAAATTTTTAAAAGAAGTTTTTCCATCTCCTAGAGAGTGTTTAAGTGCTTAATTCTTTCATAAAAAGTTCCCTTGGTGTTTGTTATCCAAATTGATATATTCAAAGAACAAAACCAATTTTACACCCAATTGTTTGTGTTAATCCAAGTTTCTATCTATCTATCTATCTATATATATATATATATATATATATATATATATATGTGTGTGTGTGTGTGTGTGTGTGTGTGTGTGTGTGTGTGTACATCTTGCTTGGAGAGTTTGTTTAGCACCGGATTCATATCTACTGTAAAAGAGAGTTTGGGTTTGCTTCTACATCCCACAAAGAAGAAGCTTGTTTTGCAGTGGCATTCTCATACGGTGAAAGGAATCGTGTATGGTTGATGGGTTCCTAAAATTCTGATCGGGGGATTCCGAGACCGCGGTGGAGTTCCGTGATTATTCGCAAGGCAGAGGTCTGTACAAGAAGGAGCATCGGGGCTTGGATGGAGTCAAGTCGAGTGTTGTAAGTCTTACTGCCTTGTATTTGTAAAACTATACTTAGTGGATTTGAGGCTAGGGTTGTCCGAGGTTTTTTCCCGTTTTGGGTTTTTCCTCATAGATCGCAGCATAGTGGTTTGTGGTTTATTTTATCTCGCTATATCACCTAAATGCATGCTTAGGGGTAAAAGAAAAAATTGATTATATCACTACTCTTGTTTAGTTGGTGCTAAAATTAATTTGGGTAATGTTAATTTAATTCAAGTCATTATTTTATTGTATAAAATTTGGTTTGGCCTAATTTGCTAAAATGGATTAATTATTTTGTTAGGCAAATTTCTAGGATTTGGGTTAAATTACTTTTGGGCTATAAGTTAAAATATTCACAAGTTTGTTTTAAAGTGCAAGTTTTAATTTTGAGAAAATTAAAATCCGGTTTAGTTTAGTTTAATTTTAATTTTGGAAGAATTAAAATTGTAATATTTTAATTGTGAATCTTGCTTAGTACGGTCCCTTTATTTGAACCATCCTTATTCCGCATCTCTTTAAAAGGAAATTACTTTGTGGTAAGATTTTAAAATTAGGGGTCCTATTGTTTTCAGAATCCTCTTGGGCGACATGACCAAAATGAAAGATCAACTTCTAGAGAGTATGAATCAAGAATATGAAAGCGTCTAAATAAGGTCCACAACTCCATAGCATCCATACCATCGTCAGTAAACCCAATCCTCTATGGCTGGCGTCCCTGTATATGGATAGCTAATATATATATATATATATATATATATATATATATATATATATATATATATATATATATATAGAGAGAGAGAGAGAGAGAGGGATAGAAGAGAGAGAGAGGAGAATGTGCAAGTAAATGGGTCCGACCCCGAAGTGAAAACAATTTTAAAAATAGCAAGTCAATAAAAGCTAGATTCATCAGTTATTATATACATGTTAGCTTATCAGAATCTCTCTTGAAATTCTCACCTCTCATCTAGAGCGCATGACTATCGTACCTTAAAACCATACTAGTTACAATCTCATGATAACTAGTTCATCCCGGTGTATCCACTAACCATATCCCAATTCATTCCCACGTATTACTCTCGCAATACATTTAATAATATCATATGTATCCATTTAGATTCAACATGGATAAGCCCCTTATTAATTCAATTCAATTAAATTTTCTCAAGCTTAATTAATTCTAGATATCATTATCTTTCAATTCTACTTTAGTCACACAGTAAATATCATCATATGTATATATATATATACATTCACTCTAATAAATTTGTACAATAGTGTATTCCGAGACACATCGGTGGTGATGCATTACTCTACCCAATACATCTCATCACTGTATAGGGGACTATAGTTTCGGTAAAGATCCCTCGAACCACAAATATTAAATCACAAATAATGGATGTGAACATAGTCCAAAGCCTTTGGACTACGCACATACTTTCGCACCCAAATGACCGTTCTTTACCATTGTTCTCACTAATGGTAATCGACCTAAGTCCTATGTTCTCAAGCGACAAGTTAAAGAGCCCCCCATATAGGCTCATCAGGATGTGACTTCCCTCACGGGTAGTCCTCCCCCATGTGACACCCCGCGATCCGAGATAAGGAGTGGCCAGCCCGATACTCAAACGCAACAGGAATCATGGATGGATATCATTCTCAGCATCAACAATATAAACTGAGTATACGGGAAAACCACCGAATAAATCAGAAAACGGGTTGCCAAAAAGCGTAAAAATTTTAAAATGCAGTGATGAAAATTAAATTTAAACAACCCAATCTGATAAGCAAGCGGAATTCCACAAAAATATATAATACAATTAAAACGAATGTACACAAATGGACCGAATAAGCTGTCGGTCCGCAGCTACGTAGAACA
Organism: Sambucus nigra; assembly: GCA_949130495.1. Lineage (NCBI taxonomy): Eukaryota > Viridiplantae > Streptophyta > Magnoliopsida > Dipsacales > Adoxaceae > Sambucus > Sambucus nigra. The sequence continues at coordinate 535,088,961 of OX422213.1, forward strand.
TCATACAACCATTTAATATCGTAATTAATACATTCATTAAATCAATTACAAAACTTGGGCCACACGCCCGAATATAAGACCCGATCATATCTAGAATGCAAAGAGGAAAGCCTCTAATACAATATCCTATAATAGCCCGCAAAATCTTACAGCTCGTCGAAAGCAAAGAAATGGGAACATCAAAACGGGCGTCCTTGCGGGGGAGCACCTGAGCGGATATAATCATATATGCAAGAAGAAAAGTAAACCGGTCAGGGCCGGGTTCTATATGATCACCAGAAGAATAAAAAGCATGATAGAAATGAACAGTTATGCATGAATGATAAGGATGATAATATGACAAAGACATGCTATCTACAATACACTTAAGTAATTATGAAATGAAAAGTTGTATGCATAATGAAAGAAAAGTAAATAACTTAAATTTAAAACCTTAACTCATTACCCCAATTACCATATCCTTCTTACATTCCTTAATAGGAATTAAAAAAACCATTTGTTTGGTTTACATTAAGAAGATATAATTTCCTTTCATTTATTAACTTCCATAGTTAATTATCTTACCATTTCATCTTTCCATTCCTTAATAGGAATATCATTAATATCAAGTGCTCTTTATGGCACATATCTCATTAATCTCATTTCCCGTGCTCTTTATGGCACGTATCCATGCTCTTTATGGCATATACCCATCAAGTCCCACTTGATGCAGAAAAGTTATATTCACATACATATAACGATTCTAAGACCTCCCCTCCGAGTTTCCCCACTGGGCGCGCCCCAAAATGACCATCATCTTCCAGGTCCTATCTATATAAGACAACCTGGGATCATAACGCAACGTCGGGAAGCGGCCATATGCCTGCGGGAAAGTCAGGACCACACCCGGAATCCCCTAACCAGCGCAGAAAAAAATATACAAAACCCCGCATATGGCCTAGGACTATATCCTCCCTGCATTCACTAGCCAGGGGGCATCACCAAGCGCGCAAACTTCCCTTATGATGTAATTTAGAGAGGTGTGTTTAAGTAAATTAACATTTACCATTTAAATCTCATTTTCATTTTCAATTACCATTACAAATTCCATTTCCAATATCCATGTGTTTGGTTCTTTTTTTTTTTTTTTTATTCGAACCTATCATAATTATACAACCGGGTTCATTTTATTTGAACCAATCATCAATAACATAGCTTGGGTTCATTTTTGGTGGAACCTATCATCTTTAAATCGTTTGGGTTCATTTTATGCGAACCAAATTCCCATCGAATATTATCATTAATATTCCTCAATTTACAAGTCCCGACTAAATCTTCAAATGATCATTGTTATCTTACATGTCTCCCAAGTTCATATAACTTTGATAAGCCCTTAAGTTTGCAAGTTAGGGCATTCAAACTCCTAACTTCTACAAATTAAATGGAAGAAGTAATGCCTTAACATTACTTTAAAACTCCCCGGAATAAACCCTAGATGAACCCATTTCTAGTCTAGGGTAACGACCAAAACTCAGCTAATACTCTAGGACTCTAAGTTTACTTCATTCAAGAAGGTTCCTAGGTCCCAATCCTAAAGAATAAGGATGAAAATATAATAGGAAAAAGACCCAAAACTGCTGGAACCGAATCGATTCGCCCTGGAAGCGAATCGGTTCGGTAGAAAATTTCAAGTTTCTGCATCTGCCGAATCGATTCGGCCTTAACCCGAATCGATTCAGAAACACAGACCTGGGAAGCTGCTTCTACGCGAATCGATTCGCCCTAGGGGCCGAATCGGTTCGCCCCTGCGAAAATGCCAAGAATGGCTATGGAGTCTTGAACTCCAATTTTCCTTAAACCCAAAACCAACTCAAACCAAGATCATCTATCACCACCAATACATAATAAAGGCCCCTAACTACCCTTATATACAAAAATTATCATCCAAATTCATCTCCAAGGGTTAATACCCAATTAATCAAACAAAACCCTAAAATGATTAAACACAACAAATTCACAACTAGTCATGCTAATTAATCCACTTAAATCACATTATAGCAAGTAAATAACTTGCCTTGATGTAGGAAAATCAGATTTGAGGAAGATACAAGCAAGATCCAAGCTCCAATCTCTCTTTTATCCAAAATTCTCTTCCTCTCTCTCTACTCTCTCTAGGGCTCAATTGGGTTTAAAGAGAAATGAGGGAAAATAATAAGGTTAGCAAGACTTAATTGGGCCTTAAGTCTAGAATTGTCCACTAAATTGACCAATACACGATAAAATAAATCGCAACTACACATTTAAGATATAACCAGTCAAAAGTGCCCAAAATACCAAAATGCGATATGGCACTTATTTTGACTGTCTCACACCCACCGGGACTAACTACATCCTCCAAATTATCATTTGGAAATTTTATAACTCATTATACTTCCGGTTTCTCATTAAACCAAAATGTCATTTTAATTCTTAGACACAACAATTTACCACATGGATATTTTTACCTACACATCAGGTAATCATACAACATTTCAGTAAATTTTAACCTTTTTCATATTCAATTAATATTTACTCAACATCCATCATTTTATAATTAATTACTACACATAGTAAATAAATATAAAATAGGCTACCAAAAGAGAGGGTTTGTGACACCCCGCCTAATTAAATACCGGGCGATCACTCCTTTATTAAATTAAATCAAGGTAAACAGTTGGTTCATTCTCACCATCACTGTCGATAAAAATAATTTTCCCATTTAACACCCTAAATAATTAAGCTAAGTGTCAAAAACATTTTTCATATAAACTTCCAAATTTTAATTACAGAAAAGATTTACTTATACAAAACAACATTTCTACAATATAGAATCACACCACGAAGAACTAAAATAAAACCATACATTCGTCAATCGAATGTCAACATAATAAAACCAAACATCATAAACTATCCTGAATAAATCCCATAAAACAATACTGGGATAACTGAAAATATAAAAATCCCAACAAGTAAATGAAATGCTGAAAGGGGCGACACGTGCCCAATAAATGAGAGTAATAAGAGTGGAGTCAATAACAGAAGCCGTCTACTCAAGTGACCTGCAACTTCCACCTAAGCTGCAGCTCGTTCTTCTCAAAGGATCCTAAGCAAGACGCCCCTGTGGCTGGGCACCTGAAAATATACATATATATACACAAGGGAGAGAGAGAGAGAAAGAAACGGGTCAGGGCCCGAAAGTGTGTTTGATTTTTAAAATACGTTAAGCAAGTATTTAAATTGATACAGGCCAATGCAAATCATATTATTTCGACACTCTCTTGAGAAATTCTCACCTCTCTTCTAATGTGCACGCCTATCGTACTAACCTTCCCAAATAGTCTAGTTTATCTTAACTTACTCATAAGTTTTCAAAACCGAACGATGACAATGTTTTAAAAAGGTTACTTTCAATTAGTAGCACTACTCTCGTTTTAGCTTCATTAAATTATAAAGTTTACCAGTGCCTTCTCATACTTTCACAAAACAAGTATTTATTATAGTGTCAACAACTATGTCCTACTTATCAAATCCCAGTAGGCAGTTAAAGTATATAACCTCATATATATATTAACTACTCGGATAATATATATATACATAACAGCACCCCAACTAAACTATGGTGCGGGCATACTCTGCTATCCAATCCCCGTATCGCTCACACAAAGGGAAATACAAGTTCGGAATCACTCTCGAACTGTATTAACATATACAAAACAACGTTGAGGCGAAGCATAGATTCCAAGTCCAAGAGGTCAGTACATACCCACACGTCTCTTAGGACCGTCCGACTATCAATCTGATAGCCCGTACCTAGGATCTCTATCTTCTAGGGTACAAATCAATATCCCCCATAAAGCAACACAGGATAAGATCGTCCCAGCGCGGTAATCTCAGGGATAGCAAGTAGCGCGGGTACGTTTTTCACATATATATAATATATGTACACACAATTATATAAATATACCCATTTCATCATATTAATATAGGTTTCTCTCGTAACCCATAGTCACAACATTTATCTTTAATTTCCCATTATTATGATTACGTATAAGGTTTCGTCTCTAACCTTAACTCGAAGAGTTTTCTCACTCATTACCTAACACTCATGGGTCATATCCTTACCAATCTAAAATTCAGTAAGTGACTTTATTTAATTCCAACGTAACTCTCTTACGCACCTCACCCTTAAGTTTCATAAATTCAACCTAAAGTAAATATCCCATAATTACCCTTCTCGTTGAAGATTAAAGGTTCTAACATTTATCCCTATACCCTACTGGTCCTCCATATCTCTCAAATCCTTTTATTTAGAATGCCCAAGGGTTATTTCACGATAATTTAATTTAACTAAATAAACAAGAGAAATAGGATTCTGCCAGGAGGGGTCGATCGATCGCAGCTTGGGGCTCGATCGATCGAATCCTTTCAATCGATCGAAGCTCTATGCTCGATCGATCGATCAAGCAGGTCTGGGCAAAAATTCTGCAGAAATTGCAGTGACGAGATTGATTAAGTTTCTTCATCAAAACTCATATTTTCCAACACTAATCGACCCAAAAAGTCTACTGCTAACATCCTAACATAATTCCAGATATTTTTAACGATCAGCATGCGTATATTCATCATTAGACATGGTTAAACAACCTAAAATTTCATCTAATCATCAAGAACCCTAAGGTTTTATTAACTTTTGTTCTAATCAGTTTTCTCCAAAATTTCCTTCTAACAAGTCATTACAAATTCGTGGGTTAATCATCTACTTCACATATTAATTTCCAGAATAAGGTTATAATGATTTCTACATGCAAATCCCTATCAAAATTGGGGTTTTCTTCCATTGATTATACTCCTAATCATTCCTACACTAATATGATTATTTCACTAACGAAAATATGCAAGTTAAACACTTGCCTGGGATTTCAGAGGTCTGGTTTCCTGCTGATATTGGTGTGGTTGCGTTCTCCTCCTCGTGATCTACGCGTTGGTGGTGACGGTGGTGCGATTGGTGGTGTTTTGGCCTTGAATCACCTTGAGAGCTCTCTCCTCTCTACTCCAATGGACGTTCTAGGGTTCTGAATGTTCTAACCCTAAAAGGCTGACTTAAATGGCTGCTAAGGATGGCTGAAATTCGTGGGTTTAATTACCCTAATTTGTAAAATGACCAAAATGCCCTCCCGGGTCACTAATTAGGCCTAAAACGCCCCGAGGCCCAAACTAACCCCCCGGGTATACTTTTATGACTATCTCGACCCTTCCGGACGCGTTGGCGCACTCAAAATGACCATACGGACAACTTATAAAATATTCACTTTTTAATTAACATAATTAGTCCCGACGTGACACGGGCACGTCCCGACTTAAATTTCCGAAATAGTCATTTAATTTAGTTATGACATTCAATATAACCAATATAATATATTACTATCCTCATTAGTAATATTCAACAAGTTTCCCATAATTACTAACTCTAGTCACGTTAATAATTATAACATAATTAATTTCGGATTTTTATTAAATAAATCATCACATTAAATTTAATAAATCCCCAAATTAAATATAGCATAAAAATACGGGGTATTACATACTTCCCACCTAATAACGGAATTTCGTCCCGAAATTCGGAAAATAAGGCATACCTGGTAAAAACAAATCTGGATATCTCTCGTGCATATCTGCCTCACGCTCCCAAGTGGATTCCTCCACATTATGATGCTCCTACTGGACTCGCACAAGTGGAACTACTTTCGACCTCAATCTCCTCTCACTATAGTCTAGAATAGCCATTGGTCTCTCCTCGTAAGAGCTATCAGACTGTAAGTCTATCTCGTCTATCGCAATGTGAGTATAGGCCATATCATCCCGAAGATATCGTCTCAACGACGAGATGTGGAATACATCGTGGATGCGATGTAAATGTTCTGGCAATCCCAACCTGTATGCTACTGGCCCAATTCTCTCGATGATGGGAAATGGTCCTACGTACCTCGGAGCCCACTTTCCCTTCTTCCCGAACCTCATCACTCCTTTCATAGGAGATACACGCAACAACACTTGATCTCCCACATTAAACTCCCTGAAGAACCGTTTCGCATCGGCGTAGCTCTTCTGTCTGTCTTGGGCTACCCGAATACGACTCCTGATTATCTCAATCCTCGCGGAGGTCTCCTGAATTACTTCTGGTCCTAATAACTTGTTGTCCCCCACCTCGAGCCAACAGGTTGGAGAACGACAAGGCCTGTCGTACAAAGCCTCAAATGGAGCCATGCCAATCATAAACTGATAGGAGTTATTATAAGCAAACTCGACCAGTGGAAGGTGTGGCTCCCAACCTCCTCCAAAATCGAGAATACACATGCGTAGCATATCTTCCAACATCTGATTAGTACGCTCTGTCTGTCCATCTGTCTGTGGGTGGTAAGCTGAACTCAATCTCAACTCTGTACCCATAGCCTCCTGAAAGCTTTCCTAGAAACGTGACACAAAAATCTTGTCTCTATCTGACACAATATTCAGGGGCACCCCGTGTAATCTGACAATCTCAGCGATGAACAGCTGAGCATACTGACCCGTGGTATAATCTGTCCGCACTGGCAGAAAATGGGCCACCTTGGTCAGACGGTCTACAATCACCCAGGTAGAATCGTGGCCTCGCTGTGATGTAGGCAATCCTGTAATGAAATCCATGGAAATACTTTCCCACTTCCACGCGGGTACTTCCAACGGCTGAAGTAATCCCGACGGTTTGTGGTGGTCCACCTTCACCAGCTGGCAAGTAGAACACTTGGACACAAATTCAACGATGTCCTTCTTCATCCCACTCCACCAGTACTGTCGTCTCATGTCCTGGTACATCTTATCGCCTCCCGGATGTACTGCAAATCGGGACCCATGAGAATGAGTCATCACTTCATGACGTAGTTCCGCTCCTTCTGGAACCACTAATCTCCCATTAAACCACAACCCTCCATCCGAACTAACAGAATATGACTCAGCACCCTCGGCTAGAAGTCGTACAATCTGCTCCTGACAAAATGGGTCTGTGGTCTGTGCCTGTATCACCCTCGTAACAATCTCGGGTGTGACTGACATCACGGATATGAAAGAACGTGCTACTGCGTCCTGGTGACCCAACTCCTTCCACTTTGCTTTCCAGATGTCCGCTACATCGTCAACCGGTCTACGGCTCAACGCATCAGCAACTACGTTGGCTTTCCCCGGATGATACTGTATATCGAACTGGTAATCTTTCACAAACTCTAACCATCTACGCTGATGCATATTCAGCTCTCGCTGAGTGAACAGGTACTGCAGTGACTTATGGTCTGTGAACAAATGGAATTTCTCGCCCAATAAATAGTGCCTCCAAATTCTCAATGCAAAGACGACCGCAGCTAACTCCAGGTCGTGGGTGGGGTAATTCTTCTCATGTGGCTTAAGCTTGCGGGAAGCAAAAGCTATAGCCTTCTCCTCCTGCTGAAGTACTCCCCCAAGTTCTCGTAAGGACGCATCTGTGTAAACCAGGTACTCTACACCCGGCTTCGGTAAAGCAAGGACTGGTGCCGAAGTAAGCTTGTCCTTCAGCTCGTCGAAAGCCAACTGACAAGCGTCATCCCAGACATATGGTACCCCCTTGCGAGTCAGATTCGTCAATGGACCCGCTATTTCAGAGAATCCCCGAATGAACCTCCTGTAGTATCCAGCTAACCCCAAGAAACTACGCACTTCCGTCGGTGTCGTGGGCTGCCCCCACTCCCTCACCGCTGACACTTTGCTCGGGTCAACTGCTATCCCTTGCTCAGAAACAACATGGCCCAAGAATTGTACCTCTCGCAACCAGAATCCACACTTCTCGTACTTAGCATACAACTGATGCTCTCGTAGAGTCTGAAGAACCTGCCTCAAGTGTTCGGCATGCTCCTCCTCGGAGTGTGAATATATCAGAATATCATCTATGAAGACGATGACGAACTGATCCAAGAACTCTCTGAATACTCGGTTCATCAAGTCCATGAAAATGGCTGGGGCATTTGTGAGTCCGAATGGCATCACTCTGAATTCATAGGACCCATATCTCGACAAGAAGGCAGTCTTTGAAACATCCTGCTCTCTAATCCGTAACTGATGGTACCCCGACCTCAGATCTATCTTCGAAAAGAAAGTTGCTCCCCTCAACTGGTCGAATAGATCATCGATTCGAGGCAACGGATACTTATTTCGCATCGTGACCTTGTTCAACTTCCGGTAGTCCACACACAATCTCAGTGAGCCATCTCTCTTCTTTACAAATAAGACTGGAGCGCCCCACAGTGAGGTACTCCTACGAATGAAACCCTGACCTAATAGCTGCTCAATCTGATCTCGTAGCTCTCGCATCTCTGCCGGAGCCATACGGTACGGTGCGCGTGCTATAGGTCTCGTATCCGGCAATAAATCTATAACGAAGTCTATCTCACGACTGGGCGGTAGGCCTGGTATCTCCTGAAACACATCGGAATACTCCCTTACAACTGGGATCGAATCCAAAGGAATCATAACCTCCTTAGAGGTATCCTCCTCTATGTAATATAACTGAGAGGTCGAACCTCCCTCTGGGCGAGGCATCGCCACTACAAACATCTCTTGCCCCGGAATGGCAAAAACAATGCTCCCACCGAAGTAATCAATCATGGCTCTATAAGATGCGAGCCAATCCATACCAATAATCACGTCATGCTCGTGCATGTCTAAGACTAGCATGTCTGCAGGCAATACCAAGCTACCAATCTCTACCCTTACTCCCCGGTATATAAAGAATATAAGTGACCCACTCCCCAGTGGTGAGTCAACACACGTCACGGTGCTCTCTGCTGTGGCTAACAACCCCAAGGACTTCGCAAAATGCGTAGCTATAAAACAATGTGTTGCCCCCGTATCAAACAAAACTTTACCCATAGTACCATGGATAGGAAACATACCCTCAATCGCGGGTGGTGCCTGTGGAGCTGCTGCCTGGTGGACGTTATAGACACGTCCATACTGTAATTGCCCCTGTTGTACTGGAGCTGCTGGAATGGCTGGTAGGGCTGGCACCTGGGCTGGAGCTGGAAGGGCAGGTGGAAAGAGTGGCCTCTGCGGCTCATTACGGGCTCCCTGCTGCTGTGGGGCCCTATCGGCCTCTGGGCAATCCTGACGCTTATGGCCGTGCTTGCTGCACACAAAACACCGGCCTCTGAAATTACCTCCCCTCTGTCCCTGCTGACCACGGCCCTGCTGGCCGTTACCTCCACGCCATTGGCCCTGTTGGCCCTGATGTGTACGATGTTGGCCTTGCTGGCCCTGCTGTTGTCCCTGCGGTCGGTGTTGGCCCTGCTGGCCCTGCTGATTAGGCTGACCCTGATGGCCCTGCCTGAATCCTCCGAATCCCAGCCTAGAATCACCTGAACAGAATCGCTTAGCAGGGTCCCCCTGATGGGAACTCTGCTCGTGCTGACGAGTCTGCCCATGAGTTGGTGCCCCACCGGCACTATTACCCCCGGTCCTGCCCTGCTGGCTGGACTCTCCTTCTCTCTTGCTTCCCTGAAGATGGAAGCGGTGATCCTGGCAATGTAGTAACGCTGCATTGAGTACGTCAGTGAAAGTACTCAGGGATAGATTCCCAATAAGGTGCTGACGGATCCTCCAAGCTAACCCGTCGACGAACAGCAAAATTTTCTTGCCCTCAGTGGGTGCCTCATCTGGCACAATAGTGAGAAGTCTCGTGAACTCCTCCTCATACTCGGCTACAGTAAGGTTCTCCTGCTTCAGATTTAGTAATCTCCGCCTCATCTCAGTCTGCACTGCGGGTGGAAAGTACTTGCGGTCAAACCGCTCCCAGAACATCTGAATAGGGATCGTGTCCCTCTCCTCCAAAGTAGTAGTGGACTCCCACCCATATAATGCGGCTCCCACCAGCTTAAAAGAAGCCAATAACTGCTTTTGTACCTCGGTACACTCATACATGCGAAGATGCCGCTGGATGTCTTTCTTCCATTGGCTGACAGTAACAATATCGGAGCTACCAGAAAACTCAGGGGGATGTGCTTTCTGAAAAGCATCCCGAACCCTCTCCCATGCAGATGGAAGCTGTGCTGGTACTGGCGCCACTGCCTGGACCTGTGGTGGAGCCTGCTGAATCACCGCTATCACGGCATTTACCGCCTGAGCAACGATGGCGGCTACCTCATTCGCATTCATTGTGCCTGGTGCCTGAGCTGCTGGTTGCTCGGCTTGGGCACGCCTATCTTTCGGAGCACGTCTCGGAGGCATCTGAAACGTGAACAAAATTTATCAGTCTACAGTCATCATCGAATCTCAATTAGCTGAAGACTTAAACGTAAAAGCAGGAATACAACAATCCTAAAAATAGGGCTCTATAGCAAAAACGATAAGCTGAAAGCGAAGTAAGCCGTACAGATCCTATGGACACTAGAACCTGATGCTCTGATACCACCTGTGACACCCCGCCTAATTAAATACCGGGTGATCACTCCTTTATTAAATTAAATCAAGGTAAACAGTTGGTTCATTCTCAGCATCACTGTCAATAAAAATAATTTTCCAATTTAACACCCTAAATAATTAAGCTAAGTGTCAAAAACATTTTTCATATAAACTTCCAAATTTTAATTACAGAAAAGATTTACTTATACAAAACAACATTTCTACAATATAGAATCACACCACGAAGAACTAAAATAAAACCATACATTCGTCAATCGAATGTCAACATAATAAAACCAAACATCATAAACTATCCTGAATAAATCCCATAAAACAATACTGGGATAACTGAAAATATAAAAATCCCAACAAGTAAATGAAATGCTGAAAGGGGCGACATGTGCCCAATAAATGAGAGTAATAAGAGTGGAGTCAATAACAGAAGCCGTCTACTCAAGTGACCTTCAACTTCCACCTAAGCTGCAGCTCGTTCTTCTCAAAGGATCCTAAGTAAGACGCCCCTGTGGCTGGGCACCTGAAAATATACATATATATACACAAGGGAGAGAGAGAGAGAAAGAAACGGGTCAGGGCCCGAAAGTGTGTTTGATTTTTAAAATACGTTAAGCAAGTATTTAAATTGATACAGGCCAATGCAAATCATATTATTTCGACACTCTCTTGAGAAATTCTCACCTCTCTTCTAATGTGCACGCCTATCGTACTAACCTTCCCAAATAGTCTAGTTTGTCTTAACTTACTCATAAGTTTTCAAAACCGAACGATGACAATTTTTTAAAAGGTTACTTTCAATTAGTAGCACTACTCTCGTTTTAGCTTCATTAAATTATAAAGTTTACCAGTGCCTTCTCATACTTTCACAAAACAAGTATTTATTATAGTGTCAACAACTATGTCCTACTTATCAAATCCCAGTAGGCAGTTAAAGTATATAACCTCATATATATATTAACTACTCGGATAATATATATATACATAACAGCACCCCAACTAAACTATGGTGCGGGCATACTCTGCTATCCAATCCCCGTATCGCTCACACAAAGGGAAATACAAGTTCGGAATCACTCTCGAACTGTATTAACATATACAAAACAACGTTGAGGCGAAGCATAGATTCCAAGTCCAAGAGGTCAGTACATACCCACACGTCTCTTAGGACCGTCCGACTATCAATCTGATAGCCCGTACCTAGGATCTCTATCTTCTAGGGTACAAATCAATATCCCCCATAAAGCAACACAGGATAAGATCGTCCCAGCGCGGTAACCTCAGGGATAGCAAGTAGCGCGGGTACGTTTTTCACATGTATATAATATATGTACACACAATTATATAAATATACCCATTTCATCATATTAATATAGGTTTCTCTCGTAACCCATAGTCACAACATTTATCTTTAATTTCCCATTATTATGATTACGTATAAGGTTTCGTCTCTAACCTTAACTCGAAGAGTTTTCTCACTCATTACCTAACACTCATGGGTCATATCCTTACCAATCTAAAATTCAGTAAGTGACTTTATTTAATTCCAACGTAACTCTCTTACGCACCTCACCCTTAAGTTTCATAAATTCAACCTAAAGTAAATATCCCATAATTACCCTTCTCGTTGAAGATTAAAGGTTCTAACATTTATCCCTATACCCTACTGGTCCTCCATATCTCTCAAATCCTTTTATTTAGAATGCCCAAGGGTTATTTCATGATAATTTAATTTAACTAAATAAATAAGAGAAATAGGATTCTGCCAGGAGGGGTCGATCGATCGAAGCTTGGGGCTCGATCGATCGAATCCTTCGATCGATCGAAGCTCTATGCTCGATCGATCGATCAAGCAGGTCTGGGCAAAAATTCTGCAGAAATTGCAGTGACGGGATTGATTAAGTTTCTTCATCAAAACTCATATTTTCCAACACTAATCGACCCAAAAAGTCTACTGCTAACATCCTAACATAATTCCAGATATTTTTAACGATCAGCATGCATATATTCATCATTAGACATGGTTAAACAACCTAAAATTTCATCTAATCATCAAGAACCCTAAGGTTTTATTAACTTTTGTTCTAATCAGTTTTCTCCAGAATTTCCTTCTAACAAGTCATTACAAATTCGTGGGTTAATCATCTACTTCACATATTAATTTCCAGAATAAGGTTATAATGATTTCTACATGCAAATCCCTATCAAAATTGGGGTTTTCTTCCATTGATTATACTCCTAATCATTCCTACACTAATATGATTATTGCACTAACGAAAATACGCAAGTTAAACACTTGCTTGGGATTTCAGAGGTCTGGTTTCCTGCTGATATTAGTGTGGTTGCGTTCTCCTCCTCGTGATCTACGCGTTGGTGGTGACGGTGGTGCGATTGGTGGTGTTTTGGCCTTGAATCACCTTGAGAGCTCTCTCATCTCTACTCCAATGGCCGTTCTAGGGTTCTAAATGTTCTAACCCTAAAAGTCTGACTTAAATGGCTGCTAAGGATGGCTGAAATTCGTGGGTTTAATTACCCTAATTTGTAAAATGACCAAAATGCCCTCCCGGGTCACTAATTAGGCCTAAAAACGCCCCGAGGCCCAAACTAACCCCCCGGGTGTACTTTTCTGACTATCTCGACCCTTCCGGACGCGTTGGCGCACTCAAAATGACCATACAGACAACTTATAAAATATTCACTTTTTAATTAACATAATTAGTCCCGACATGACACGGGCACGTCCCGACTTAAATTTTCGAAATAGTCATTTAATTTACTTATGACATTCAATATAACCAATATAATATATTATTATGCTCATTAGTAATATTCAACAAGTTTCCCATAATTACTAACTCTAGTCACGTTAATAATTATAACATAATTAATTTCCGGATTTTTATTAAATAAATCATCACATTAAATTTAATAAATCCCCAAATTAAATATACCATACAATGCTTTTTATAAAGCGCCATTCCAATAGTGAATCGATGCAACTTATAATATGTGAATTCAACTAGTGGGAGGCACAGTTCCCGACTACTATTTAAAGTCAAGCTCACACAGAAGGAGCATATCCTCCAACATGTGGTTTACCCTTTTGGTCTGGCCGTCTGTGGAGGATGATAAGAAGTGCTTAACCAAAATTTAATCCCCATGGCTTCTTGGAAACGTGCCACAAGTGGGAAATGAAAAATCTTATCTTAGTCGGAAACTAATAATCAAACGCACCCCATGTAGTCCAACAACCATTCCATGCCCGGCCAATACTACTGGCGGCGCATAATTGGACACATAAGTCGTTACCCGACTGAACCGCAACCTTAGAACCGCCAAACTCCACCATATCTGCCTTTCTTAAGTCCCTCTCATTCGAGAAAAAATTCCCTTATGGAAACGCGCCCCACCCTCAAGGTCAATAGAGCAGGGCAATGTTCCCTCAACCAATAACTTGTATATGTGGTCTTAACCACCCCTGTCACTCCTACGACACCTTGCAAAGAAGTGTTGCTCGCACGAAAAACTAAGTTCTTCCCAGGAAGTATCATCTCCCTTCCTCTACGGCGATCACCCCCACGATGCACTTCAATTCAAACAGGGGATAATACTACTCACACGTTTAAACTTATGATGCGCATGAACAATATGTCGATACTCCAGTATTATTACTCCCTCAACATGGCAAGGACTTGTCAATTGAATCCACCCTCGAGATTAAAACATGGGCTTAGGAGTGAAAATAAATTCACCCTTCCATCCCGAAGGCTGAGTTGCCAACGTAACGTTCTAACTACGAGAGGCTTCATCTCCTTCGGCCTAACCAACCAAAATTCTCCAAATCTCACACTTCTCGTTACTAGGAAACATTCCCTCTTAGATTTAACACACAACTTATTTGTGGTAAACTCCCGACAACCCTCCTAAACAAACGCCACATCAACTAAAGGCCTTATGAACAAACAATCCTAAGGTCTACCCACCTATATCCTATCTAAGTCGTATACGCATAGTACTAGGTATATCCCTTGTGCCCAAGGCCTTTCTCAACTCCCGACATTTGCTCGGTTTCGTGCGTGGGACGTCTCGCCGAAGCGAAATCCAAACAAGGAACCCTCCCGTTACACTACTACCTCGCGTTGTCGGTCATCAAGATATACAGGTCTAAGACACATGTTCGGGATCGAAAAGATTCTACTTATATACATTACCAATTAAATAGCTGAAGATTTAACAATTTAAACATTCACTTTTTATAAAGCCTTTAAATTTTATCCTCCATAATATATACCTTTTTAAATAGCCTTCTTATCAAGGCATAACCCGAAGTCTTAACTCGACTTCGCATCCCAGTCTCCCTCACATCGTTCAAAGGAGAGAACTGTATACAGTGCTTCTATTTCGCACTTTATTAGCCATTAATCACTCTTCTACGTGATTCTCGGCTAAACCTTTCCACCCATCATCTAACCAATAAAAATAAAATAAAATAAAAAATGAAATTAATTCAAGAAGAAAAAAAACAACATCTCCCCACTTCCAACGTCATCGAGGTTCACGCGTGGAGCGTCCCACAAAAGCGAAATCCAAACAAGGAACCCCTCCTATACGCTACTACTCAACTATATCGGTCGTGGAGATAAGGCATACCAATCACATCATACCCGACCATATCAAGGACGAGTAAATCGGCCTCAAAGCACAAAATACCACAATAAATCCCTATGTGTAAACAAACAAGAAATTGAGAGAACCATCACTCGTAGAAAACTCAACGCTTGTCAAATTACTCTCAGCAGATTTTATCAAATTTGTAGTCTGAGAAGAGCTCATAAAACAACTGAGCGCGTAACACCCGCCTCAAATAACACATAACTCAAGTACCTCTGAAATACAACTTACCCTTAATAGCGGGCGATGCTAACGAACCTGGAGGGAATATAACCTCCCGAATATAATAAACTCTCCCATACAGTAGCTGTCCCTACTGCACGGGAACGACCGGATCAAGTACCTGAGGTGGAAATTTAACGTATGGCTACTACGGAGCCCTAGGAAACTAACCCCCATTATTTCTAAACTGGGAAATGCCCTGGCCCCAAATGGTCTTTACCTCCATGACCATGCCGACCAACATGTAGTAAAGCACCCTTTACCGTACCGAAAGTTATTGCCACCCGCAATAAATCCTCCAAAACGTAGTATCTGAGACGAAACCCCTTGTCGAGGGTCCCTCCCATTCTGCTCATAACCCGAAGGTTGGGATGAGGGAAATACTCCTCCTCCAATCCCAGGTTCTCCAAGCTTTCCTTCTTGCCCCACGATAGTAGCTTTCTTGCTACCCGGTATATATAACCGATGCTCAAGGCAATGGGGTGAGGCTGCATTCATGACCCCACCAGAAGTTATAAGGCTGGATTACGCAGCAATTGATGCCGGGTTCTCCAGTCTAGACCTCACATAAACTTATAGATCTTCCGAAGTCACTTCATCCGGGACAAAATACGCCAATCGTGTAAACTCCTCTATATAATCCGCCATAGATCTCTCTCCTTGCACAACATTTTATCATTCGAAGGTGGTGTTGTCTGTCCTCATTCCATTTATTGGCTTTGATAACATCCATGCCTCCCTCAAATACCGGGGAATTGACCTTTAGAAAGGACTCTCTAACCCTTTCTCACGGAGTAAGTCCTATAGGAACTTGAACATCGTGAGCCCATTATTGAGACTGTGGAAAATGGTTGGACCTCTACGGTCATGGCGGTGTTTATCGCTTGGGCTACTATGTCTTCTACATCCACAATATTAATGGTCCCTTGTGGCGACGGTGGAGAATCTACCTCCTCTTCTACATTCCTATATCGTCTCGCTAGCCGACCTCTCTAGGCGGCATTCGAGATGAAGAAACAATAGAGTTAAGATACTATCTATCTCGCAGAAGTTCGCAAACATAGACAACTACACAGTCCTAACCTTAGGCTCTATATCAAAGAACGCTACGGTAGAACATGACGAATCCACATAGACCCTAAAGACTCTAGAACCTGATGCTCTGATACCATCTTTGACACCCCGCGATCCGAGATAAGGGGTGGCCAGCCCGATACTCAAACGTAACAGGAATCATGGATGGATATCATTCTCAGCATCAATAATATAAACTGAGTATACGGGAAAACCACCCAATAAATCAGAAAACGGGTTGCCAAAAAGTGTAAAATTTTTAAAATGCAGTGATGAAAATTAAATTTAAATAACCCAATCTGATAAGCAAACGGAATTCCACAAAAATATATAATACAATTAAAACGAATGTACACAAATGGACCGAAGAAGCTGTCGGTCCGCAGCTACATAGAACATCATACAACCATTTAATATCGTAATTAATACGTTCATTAAATCAATTACAAAAGTTGGGCCACACGCCCGAATATAAGACCCGATCAATCTAGAATGCAAAGAGTAAAGCGTCTAATACAATATTCTGTAATAGCCCGCAAAATCTTACAGCTCGTCGAAAGCAAAGAAATGGGAACATGAAAACGGGCGTCCTTGCGGGGGAGCACCTGAGCGGATATAATCATATATGCAACAAGAAAAGTAAACCGGTCAGGGACGGGTTCTATATGATCACCAGAAGAATAAAAAGCATGATAGAAATGAACAGTTATGCATGAATGATAAGGATGATAATATGACAAAGACATGATATCTACAATACACTTAAGTAATTATGAAATGAAAAGTTGTATGCATAATGAAAGAAAAGTAAATAACTTAAATTTAAAACCTTTGCTCATTACCCCAATTACCATATCCTTCTTACATTCCTTAATAGGAATTAAAAAACCATTTGTTTGGTTTACATTAAGAAGATATAATTTCCTTTCATTTATTAACTTCCATAGTTAATTATCTTACCATTTCATCTTACCATTCCTTAATAGGAATATCATTAATATCAAGTCCTCTTTATGGCACATATCTCATTAATCTCATTTCCCGTGCTCTTTATGGCACGTATCCATGCTCTTTATGGCATATACCCATCAAGTCCCACTTGATGCAGAAAAGTTATATTCACATACATATAACGATTCTAAGACCTCCCCTCCGAGTTTCCCCACTGGGCGCGCCCCTAAATGACCATCATCTTCCAGGGCCTATCTATATAAGACAACCTGGGATCATAACGCAACGTCGGGAAGCGGCCATATGCCTGCGGGAAAGTCAGGACCACACCCGGAATCCCCTAACCGACGCAGAAAAAAATATACAAAACCCCGCATATGGCCTAGGACTATATCCACCCTGCATTCACTAGCCAGGGGGCATCACCAAGCGCGCAAACTTCCCTTATGATGTCATTTAGAGAGGTGTGTTTAAGTAAATTAACATTTACCATTTAAATCTCATTTTCATTTTCAATTACCATTACAAATTCCATTTCCAATATCCATGTGTTTGGTTCTTTTTTTTTTCTTTTTTTTTTATTTATTCGAACCTATCATAGTTATACAACCGGGTTCATTTTATTTGAACCAATCAATATTAACATAGCTTGGGTTCATTTTTGGTGGAACCTATCATCTTTAAATCGTTTGGGTTCATTTTATGCGAACCAAATTCCCATCGAATATTATCATTAATATTCCTCAATTTACAAGTCCCGACTAAATCTCCAAATGATCATTGTGATCTTACAAGTCTCCCAAGTTCATATAACTTTGATAAGCCCTTAAGTCTCCAAGTTAGGTCATTCAAACTCCTAACTTCTACAAATTAAATGGAAGAAGTAATGCCTTAACATTACTTTAAACCTCCCCAAAATAAACCCCAGATGAACCCATTTCTAGTCTAGGGTAACGACCAAAACTCAGCTAATACTCTAGGACTCTAAGTTTACTTCATTCAAGAAGGTTCCTAGGTCCCAATCCTAAAGAATAAGGATGAAAATATAAAAGGAAAAAGACCCAAAACTGCTGGAACCGAATCGATTCGCCCTAAGGGCCGAATCGATTTGCTCCATCGAATCGATTCACCCTGGAAGCGAATCGGTTCGGTAGAAAATTTCAAGTTTCTGGATTTGCCGAATCGATTCGGCCTTAACCCGAATCGATTCGGAAACACAGACCTGGGAATCTGCTTCTACACGAATCGATTCACCCTAGGGGCCGAATCGGTTCGCCCCTGCGAAAATGCCAAGAATGGCTATGGAGTCTTGAACTCCAATTTTCCTTAAACCCAAAACCAACTCAAACCAAGATCATCTATCACCACCAATACATAATAAAGGCCCCTAACTACCCTTATATACAAAAATTATCATCCAAATTCATCTCCAAGGGTTAATACCCAATTAATCAAACAAAACCCTAACATGATTAAACACAACAAATTCACAACTAGTCATGCTAATTAATCCACTTAAATCACATTATAGCAAGTAAATAACTTGCCTTGATGTAGGAAAATCAGATTTGATGAAGATACAAGCAAGATCCAAGCTCCAATCTCTCTTTTCTCCAAAATTCTCTTCCTCTCTCTCTACTCTCTCTAGGGCTCAATTGGGTTTAAAGAGAAATGAGGGAAAATAATAAGGTTAGCAAGACTTAATCGGGCCTTAAGTCTAGAATTGTCCACTAAATTGACCAATACACGATAAAATAAATTGTAACTACATATTTAAGCTATAACCAGTCAAAAGTGCCCAAAATACCAAAATGCGATATGGCACTTATTTTGACTGTCTCACACCCACCGGGACTAACTACGTCCTCCAAATTATCATTTGGAAATTTTATAACTCATTATACTTCCGGTTTCTCATTAAACCAAAATGTCATTTTAATTCTTATGACACAACAATTTACCACATGGATATTTTTACCTACACATCAGGTAATCATACAACATTTCAGTAAATATTAACCTTTTTCATATTCAATTAATATTTACTCAACATCCATCATTTTATAATTAATTACTACACATAGTAAATAAATATAAAATAGGCTACCAAAAGAGAGGGTTGTTACACCCCAATAGCATGTAAGAATGGTATGTTATACACATAATCATAAATCAATGAAATAGGCATTATCATCAACCTATTTAGTGTTAGGTACTCACATGACCTATATCATATTAGGAATTCATCCTATCCCAAATACCCGTCGTATTTCTTGAATACCACCCGTACTTGTTAATCACGATTATTATCGTATATTTTATTATGTAGTTATCACTCAAATATTTTATCCGACCCAGGTACCCGTAAATATATCATAAATATTATCCACACTTGATATAACAATTATTCTCCTCTAAATCGTAATATAATTATGTAGATATCTCTCACAAAATTTAATCCTCAAATCCAAATAATTTTCCAACATTAACCCAAGTCCCTCGTTCCTTGTTAATGTACCAAAATTAATAAAATCTCACCATGGTCCAAATTACCATTTTCCAAACTTTTTTTTTCGATAAAGGTACATTCTGCCCAGAAATATAAAATTACAATTTGAGGCTTTTCTGCTATGATTTTGAAAAAACTTTAAACTTTAAACTTGTGCAGAACGTGATTTTATACAAAAACTCGAGTGCACACTGCCAATTTTCCCTTAAGACAATCCTAAATTTATTATACAATGTTTGTCCTTTTCCTCTAATTTTTCATGCGTTTTATCCATTTTCTTTCACCTAAACTCACTTGAAATATATTCTAACAAATCCTAAATATATCAACATCATTTCTACATGATTGTGGGTAATTATAATACAAGGAAAAACATCCAAATCACCAAGTTTATGTGAGAATTAACATCAAACCCAATTAACCCTCAAAATTTCATTTATCTAAATTCTCCATTTTTATACACCTTAAAAACCCAGAATTTAGAATATGATTTCTTCTCTAAATCATCAAATTTCATATTCAATCATGAATAGGATTCATCTACATGCAATACCTATCATCATTTTCACTTTTCTTCACACACACACACACACACACACACACACATATATATATATATATATATATATATATATATATATATATATATATATATATATATATATATATTCATCATGTTCATAACCACAACATGTGAATAATCAACTACATGAATTTGCATATCCATTGAATAAGATTTATGAATCATTTTAATCCCAAACTCATAAGTTCATAATACCAAAGAAAATCCTATTCTAACATGGATATTATAAACACTGAAATAGAGCAAGAATAGCTTGCCTCTTAGTGTAGGTATGAACCTTTGGAGAAGATAATGTTAGAACCTCCTCTTTCCTATTTTCGACAACTTTTCTGTCGCGCCCTGACTTAATTAAGTTAAACTCATTCTTGTTAATTAGTGATAAATTTCCTTAAACAATAAACAATGCTTTAATTTAAATCTCTAAGGAAAAATAGCATGAGATTTTTTTTCTTTCCAAAGGTATGTGTAGATGAAAACATAACTATATTTACATGTAACCTATAAGTACTACACAACTTTACATAACCAAGATATTAAGTTTAATATTTACACAACAAGTTTCTTGATATTCAAACTATACTAGATATCCGTCACTCCCCCGTTTTAAGGTCCTAACTTGGCAGTGAACTCCAACTAATAGGCGTACCTGAAACATAAAATTTTAGGAGTGTAAGCAACACAAGCTTAGTGAATGACCATATTCCACACATATAACCAATTCAAATAACCATTTTTATTTTCTAATGTTATAACCCAATAGGAATTGTGTGACTCTCGCAAGCCTGGACCCGCCACTCCAATTAACTCCCACTTAATAGGGAACACCAAATCCACTAATTAGGCCCGAGTACAACAAACCTTCAAATTGGATTAACGGGGCCGCTGCATCCCGTAGGACCCACCAGCCCTTAACATTATATAAAGGATTCACTAGTCCATATCATTACATAACATCGCTTAACATTTTTAATCATATGCATATGTCTCCTAAATACGACATCACTCCCATAAGCATTTTAACACATGTGATTAACTACACATTTCCATATGAACCTATAAGTATCTATATTTCATTAAGACAGGTCACTCACCTTGGATTTTGGTGCTAATATTAATACCAAACTACTTCCTTGGTATGGTAGTATTAGTTGCTTCCCCACCTAACAAGTCAATGTCATTAGTATTTGAATACACCGATTAACATCAAACCCAGTAATACATCACATCATTTGGTCAATAAGAAATAACTAAAGAGAAATTAAATATGATACTTCACATTTCTATAACACCCAATTAATTAGGGTTCTAACACAATTTACGTAATTAATTTACGAATTCGCTAAACAAAGTTATGCCCATTTTATTACAACCTTTTCCAAATCGTTTCTCAAGAAAAACAACAACACAACTTCAACTTCCTGGAATTTTCATAATTTTTATACAATTTAAATTTGCATGATATTCCACCCAATATCAGTAAACATATTGAATAATACAAAATTAATGTTTCATAATTTTTAGGGCTCATTTTCTATGTCGAGCAAAACGTCAAACACCTAGTATGCATTCTTGCTCCTTTAGGGAAGATTTTAAACCGAAACTTCAAACTATCACCAACGGTTCATTCCTTGGTATTTTTACACAATTTTAGGATATATTATACATGTATGAGCATATTTACTCTCCAACTTGAATCACTCAATTCCAATAAGTATTCCATGATTTATGCCATTTTTAGCATAACTAGGTCAAAATAGAACATTAAGGCATAACTTACTATTTTTAAGCATACATAACCTTGACCTTGAGTATAATTCATGGAAACATATAATAAACATGTTGTAGCAGAACTATACATCATAATCGTGAATTTTCTAAATCAAAATGCTTTAAGAAAAGATGATGTAAATTTAGGACTTTAAAGTATGCATTTACGATCCTAGCTCCAGTTCTAACTTATGTTCTTAACCCATCCTTGTTCCAACACAATTCAGCAATATGGGTATCATTAAAATATATATCCAAATCAAAAATTTTAACATGACAAGTATAGAACCCATCCATGTGACCAACTTTAATAAATATGTAATTACCTTACAAGGATTCCTCAATTTATAGAAAATTTCCAAAGATTTCTTCCTTAACTTTCTTCTCTTTCTCTCTCTTTAGGCAAAACTTGTTATTTCTTATGAGGAATAAGACATAACTCTCATTTATAATCATAAATACGTTGTATAGTGGTCCAATAGAAATAGGGGTAGTGGTAACACGTGATTGGTTGGATGAAAGGTCGAATTAGATAATTCCATTAATGACACATTTGTCCCACCTTGGTAAAATTACTGTTACTCACTATCACGGCACCAAGATTTACTCCCTCTTTGTGTATATGAGTAGATAACTTAAACATCTACAACTTTCATATTTTATGTTTTCCCAAAATCATAAAATTAATACGCCTAATTTGGTATCGAACAGGAAAGTAGCAATTTACCGAAAATCTCAAAACTTTCACATTTGGCGACCAAACATTGCCAATTTCGTATCAACACCCTAATTTACTTTTATAAACATAATCATTCATTGAAAAGACAATTTATTATGCATTTAACCACATAACTAATCATATATTCTAAACATGGTATCCCCGATCATAAGCTCAATTAGCACCTAATGTAAACAATACATATATCACATGAGCATGCATCCCCTAAACATGATAATTACCATGTTTAACACACATAACCAATTTATAACTTATAACTCCTAAGTCATAATTAATCATGTAATTAACCTTCCTAATCATGTTTTAGGGACTTACATTTTTTGTGACTTTTTGACTAATTTTCGGTCACTTTTCGGCTATGGTGAAAGGTGTAGTGATGGTGGTTTGTGGTGGTTATCCCCTTTAATTGCCTAATGTGACTCTTCTTCTTCAAGGAAAATCTTCCTCCCCAAGGTGACTTTTCTTTTCTCTCAAAGTCTCTTCACTTTCTCTCAAAGAACTCACAAATGAAAATAGATGCAATGAACCTTATGTAGAGAGTAAACCCACTTATTTAACAAGTCTCCAAGGCTAGATAAAAGACAAAATAATTGTGGTTACTATTCATCTCCCAAGCCAAATGACTAAAATGCTCCTTCGGGGTGTCCTTTCATCTTTCAATTGACTTAAGACCCAAATCAAACACCTGGGTATACTTATCTACCAATTTTTACCCTTCTGAACTCAACGGTACATTCAAAATGATCATCCGAATGATATTTAATTAATTTACATTTTATTACCCAATTTTAATCCTGACACGACCCATAAGCTCGTCCCGACTTAAGTTCTATAATTTTCGTATTTGTATCTCACGACAATATTCATAATTATCATATTCACATATTACTTATATATCACTAAGTAATATTCAATAATATATTACTCTTATTAGCAGTAATATTCAATCCGGATTAATTCCAATTAATTTATTAGTTAATTAATTCCAATTAGTCCACAATAATTTGGCCCATTAACTTTCTATTATTCTCAATTTAAAAGTCATAAATTACGGGGTATTACAGGGATAAGACCAACATCCTATTTTTTTCATCACCCAAAATCTTCATCCTAAGAATGTGAGTAGATTCTCTTAATTCTTTTATATAAAATTGACTAGATAATCATACTGTTACTCCAAATAACCAGTGAGTACATTTATCATGCTATCGCGGTATTTTAAAATTTATAATTGCTGCTTATTTAAAATGAAGTGTAAGTATAACCCTCCCCCCCACCCACCCAGAAAAAAATGGGGAGGTTCTATATGAACATTTTAATTTTAAAGAGTGTACATATGAGAATTAGTAAACATCGATTATATCTGATGACGATAAGTTAAACATCATGTTCTTAAATGATCTTAACCTATAGTGAACTAGGGATCCCTCATATTAGATATTGATATG
This sequence comes from Sambucus nigra, assembly GCA_949130495.1. Taxonomy (NCBI): domain Eukaryota; kingdom Viridiplantae; phylum Streptophyta; class Magnoliopsida; order Dipsacales; family Adoxaceae; genus Sambucus; species Sambucus nigra. Next base: position 535,113,413 of record OX422213.1, read on the forward strand.
GAATCACTAATCAATTTCCTGATCCGACAATGAGCATCATCAAAAGACAAGGAATATTATATGTTGTTGAGAAGCACTCGACTTCTTTCCTAAAAAGGAGGAACAAGGAAACGTCTATGTGTCAAGTATAATGATATATGGTTAAGAAAGTTCATAATCCTCGAAGATCAACACAAAATTCGAAGCAAATGTTTTCATTACAAGCAGTTAAAATATTGATAGTAACGGTGTCCAATTTTCCTAGAACTATAAGGAAAACGACAAGGTAATAGTTATTTATCTCAACAGTAAAAGAAAAATTTGCGGTCCGGTCTATAAGAATGTGGTGTGTATATTTGGGAGACACAAATCAGGTATGTAACTTTTTGCTAAGGTTCCAGCTAACCAAGAAACTACTTAAAGATGTTCCTTGTGGGTACCTATTGTCGATGAAGCCCATAATAGTAGCCGACCAAGCCCAAGTGAATTAATGAGGCACCCGACCCAAATTATAAGCTTTAATTAACAGTCAAAATTGAAGATATGACCAGGTATATTCACAAAATTCTTGGAGAGATATTCAAGCTATACTCGCCCAACGTGTTGGTTATAACCACCTTCAATTAACAAAATATGTATTGTATCCCTAGACCGGGGCAGAGGGGCATGTAAAAATAACCTTCTTGAGAGTTACTTAATAAAAATAGTAGACCTCCTTGTGGAGGTAGAGAAGTTGCCGAACCATGTAAATTCTTGTGTTTTGATTGTGATTATTTTCTTCTCTTGATCTCTTGGTGATTGTTTTCTTTCATTGTTGTTCGTGTTGAGATTTTTGTCACCACAATTAGTGCCTCCTGTGGTAATTTATTTTTATTCTACGAAAACCTTCATCAACAAGAACTAGTGATGTCCCATCATAGTTGTAATGTTCCTCAAGCAGGTGACATTCAACAGCAGCCTAAAGGTAAGTACTGAGATTCGTCATTCAAACCCAAGATTTCGCCAGGAGAGGTAAGTCTATGAAGAGAGCCAGGGGACACCGCAGTCCACGAAGATCTCTAGATGGATATAAGCCTATGAAGCCAGACTCTAAGAGTAGGAGGAGGCCACTCCCCAACAATAAGATGAGAATTCTTGCCTCAAGAGGAAATTGGAAAGGATGGATAGAGAACTCCATCGAAGCACGAGGCGACGCCATAAACGGACTCTTATCCCTTAGGAAGACAAGTCTCGCAGCCGAGGAAGGAGCATAAGGCGTGGTTCAAAAAGAACCCAGAGGCATTGGTTAGACGATGACCATTCTGAATGACTGTAACCAGCTCGCCGTTATCGGAATCCTGTTCGGCAGAACGATAATATACGAAGTTTAGTCTGGAGGGAGATGGACTAACACCCAGCTTATCTCGGTTCTAGATCTACGAGAGAGCTAGATGAGCGAGCTCTCAAAACTTATATGAAGGCCCTTTTTTCAAGGGAAATAGAAGAAGAGGCCGCAAAAAAGTTTGTAATTCCTAGGTTCAAGATTTACGATGGGAAGACTGGCCCCATTGACCATGCCAGTTAATATCGGTAAGATATGACTCTATGGAGTCACAATGATGTGCTCGTGTGTCAAATCTTCCCTTTGAGCTTGCACGATGTGGACCCAAAGGGGGTTTAAAAGCTACTTCATAGGTCCATCCAAAATTTATATACTTTGCCTGAGCAATTTATAACTCGTTTCATTACAAATAGCTCCCACCCAAAGAGGATGGATGCATTGCCTACTACAAAGAAGAAGACATAAGAGAACCTTAGAGACTACGCGAAGAGGTATTGGGAAGTGTTTAATGAAATCGAGGACTGCTCGGAGCAGGTCTCCATAACATCCTTCAAAATAGATTTACCGAAATCCTACCTCCTGCACCGGTTCTTAACTAAGGAGGATACATCCATCAATAACTTGATGGATCATTTTGAGAAGTATACCAAAGACGAGGATGTAACCCATCTTAATTTAGGGGATAATGGTCGCGCGAGGGTTGGAAAATGAGTGGAAAAGAATGAGCTATTAAAAAAGGGAACAAGAACGGGGCAAAAATGGCTCCAAGAATGGAAATAAAAATGATGCCTTGACTTCATTTCAGGCTGTGAATACAGCCTTCAAGGAGCCAATATACAATATTCTTTCTAGGATCATAGATGAGTCATTTATTAAGAGGCCGAAGAAGATGGGAGGAGACCCCTGCAAGCGGAATGACGCACTAAGGTGTGTATTTCATAAGGAGAGCGGCTACAAAATTGAGCATTATCAAGCCCTCAAATATTATCTCAAGGAATTAGACCAAGTCGGGCATCTTAATGAGTTTGTCAAAAAGAAGGTAGAGAAGATAGCAATGAATGGAGAGCTCGAAGAGGATATCGTCCACGAGTTCTTGGTGATACATGGGGCGTCAGAACTTGAGAAAATTCAGGGAAATCAAGCTTAGATAGAAATAAAGAAGCTTATTACAGTCATGCAGGACTTTTTGATTGGCCAAACTAAAACTCAGGTCGGGAAGCATCGATGACCGGAGGACATCGATTATAATAAGCACATTATGTTCATTGATGAATAGTTGATCCGGGTGAGAAGCAATTAGGGTGTCAACAGGTATCTCATTCGAAGTGATGTACCTAGAATTATTCAGAAAGTTGAAGCTGAGCGTAGACGACCTCAAGGAAGCCACTGTCCCATTGGTCAACTTCACCAAAAAGATTAAAGTTCCTTTGGGGAAGATTGTCCTACCAGTCAGTGTAGGAAATTTTGTAAAAATAATCGAGTTTCTAGTAGTTGACATTGAATCTCCATACTATGCCATCCTCAGTAGGGGTGGCTCTATGAAATGAAGGTCATACCCTTAAAATATTATCAAAATATGGAGTGTATAATAGATCGGGGAGTAGTCGAGATCCATGGAGATCAGGGTATGGCCAGAAAGTGTTTCATCGCAGCCATTTGCCCCAAGAAGGCAAAGAAAGTGGATGAATCAAAAAGCAAGGAAGAAGACCAGGAGTGGTTGATATCCTCCAAATAGCAGCTGAGGTATGATCGACTAGGAGTGAAGGAGACCATGATCCATCCCTTCGAGAGGGTCATTGAAGACCTAGAAGAAGTCGCTGATGGAAGTAGCTCAACTAAGAAAAAGTTTTTTATTGGTACCTTTTTGACCGATCTCGAGAAAAAAGAATGTCACCTTCCTTCGAAGAAATTTGGATATTTTTTCATGGGAACCCTACGAGATGCATGGGATTGATCCCACTATCGCTTGTCATCGATTGCATGTTGACCCAGCCTTCAAGACAGCCACATAAAAGGCTCGCTCAACAGCCTTAGAGAAAGCTAAAGCAGTAGAGAAAGAGGTCGGAAAGCTACTGGATGCAGGTTCCATACGGGAGTTTCATCTCCCTAAATGGTTATCCATCCCGATTGTAGTTCCTAAAAGAAATAGAAAGTGGAGAGTTTGTATCGACTTCACCAACCTCAATAGGGACTGTCCCAAAGATAGTTTACCCCTTCTAAAAATTGATCAATTGGTCGATGCTACATCATCTCATGAGAAGATGGGATTTTTATACACCTACTCTGGATACTACCAAATCACCCTTCACGTGCCGGACCAAGATAAGACCTCCCACATAACCACTGTTGGTTAGTATTGTTACAAAGTAATGCCCTTAGGTATTAAGAACATATGAGAGACTTATCAGTGGTTAGTTACAAAGGTGTTTTAAGAGAAAATTGGGGATACTATAGAAGTTTACATTGGTGACATACTCGTCAAGAGAAATCTTAAGGGTGATCACCTCTCTGACCTAGCGAGGACTTTTGATATCCTCAAGAAATACCGAATGAAACTCGACGTAAGTAAGTGTTCCTTCGAAGTCTAGTCAGGAAAACTCCTTGGATAATTGGTAAGCAAGAGAGGAATAGAGGAAAACCCCATCCAGATTAACGCCATCAACAAAGTTTAGCCCCCTCAAATAGTTAGAGATGTACAGAAGATCACCGCGCTCAATCGTTTCATTTCAAAATATTCAGAACGATATCAACCATTCTTTCAGTTGTTGAAAAGAAATAAGGACGTGACATGGAATTAGGACTACTCTAGAGCCTTAGAAGAACTCAAGGCCTATCTCAGTAGGCCCCCTTTTCTCATGATTCCTTATGAGGGCGATCCTTTGTACCCTTACCTCATTGTGTCATACCATGCTGTGAGCTCCGCCTTGGTATGTGAAAGAGAGGGAGGCTAGCATCCAGTCTACTATGCAAGTAAGACTATTTTAGAAGGTGAGCAACAGTACCTTCCATTGGAGAAGCTAGCCTATGTATTGGTGATAGCCTCGAGGAAATTGAATCATTATTTTGAGTCCCACGCCATCTTCGTGGTTACTTCACACCCTCTAAAGGGTATTCTAAGGAAAGAAAACCTCTCTGCCATCTGTTAAAGTGGTTAGTTGAGCTCAGATGGTTTGATATTCACTTTCAATTAAGAACAACCGTCAAGGGGAAGATCCTAGATGATTTCATCGCTAAGTTCACAAGAGAGCAGCCTACCAATTAGTCAAAAACCTATCGACCAAAGGAGAGATTACTGAACCGAGTGTTTGGACCTTATATATTGATGGAGCCTCCAAATCAAGGGGGTAGGAGTAAGTATCTTACTAGTGACTCCCAAAAATATAGTGCTCGAGCACGGCATTAGATTGGGATTCAAAGCCTCCAACAACGAGGCAGAATGCGAGGCGCTGATCAGTAGATTACGCAGAGCAATTGCTAGGGGAAGGTCACCTTTAATTCTTCGGTGACTCTCAACCAATATCCAACCTGATAAACGATGATTTTATCACAAAGGATGAAAGGATGGCAGCTTATCTCGTCGTTGTAAAAGGACTAATGGCCAACTTCGATCAAGTGGATGTTCAGTAGTTCGTCAAAGGACAGAACAACCATACAAATGCCCTATCAGAGTTTAAGAATAGACTCTGACTTGAGAAGAACAATCCAAATGGATTTCCTTGTGCAGCCCAGCATTGATCAGACTACTGAGCCAATGAATCCAAAAAAAATTCTCCACATTGAAAAGGCTCCGAGCTGGATGGATCCCATTATAGACTACTTACGAAGTGATGTACTGCTAAGTGACAAGAGGATGACTCATCAGATAAGAGTCAAAGCTGTTCACTTTCACTTATCTCCTGATGGGAAGTTGTATAAGTGATCCTTCACTGGCCCTACCTCCATTGCATTCATCCACAAGAAGTCGAGCAAGTTCTACACGAACATCATGAGGGAATTTGTTGAAGTCACGCAGGAGGAAGGTTGCTAGCCTTTTGAGCAATGAAGGAAGGGTATTGGTGTCCATACATACAGAAGGACGCTGGAGTCTACGTTTGAAAGTGTAAAAATGGAAAAAACACTCACCCATGGTCCACTAGTCTTCCAGCGACCTAAAAGCATTAACCAGATTGTGTCCCTTTATCTAGTGGGGTGTGGACATCGTAGGTCCTCTACTTACTGCGGTAAGCAATTGGAAGTATTTTTTGATCACCACAGACTACTTCACTAAGTGGATAAAGGCAAAACCACTAGCAAACATTAGGGACACTGACATGATGATGTTTATATGGAGAAAGATCATTACCCGCTTCGGTCACCTAGGATAATAATTACTGATAATGGGACCCAGTTCGAGAGTGGCCCATTCCAAAGTTTTTGCAACGATCATGGAATTAAGAATTACTTTAGTTATGTAGTGTATCCACAGAGAAATGGTCAAGCTGAGACTTCCAACAAGATAGTGATTATTGGACTAAAAAGAAAGCCTGGAACGGGCCAAAGGAGCTTGGGCAAACGAATTGCCCCACAGCCTTTGGGCCTATGGCACCACCCCAAGATGAGCAACTGGGGAAACACCCTTTTCACTCACATATAAAATGGAATCAGCCATTCCACTAGAAGTTGATCTCCCTACCATGAGGTCTACGTTGTTCGACCAAGGACATATGATGAAGCATTGCTCACTCAACTTGGCTTAGATGATGGGCGACGAGAATTGTCTCTAGTTAAATTGGCATCCTACTAGCAAAAACTAACAAAATAGTACAACCAAAAAATCAATCCAAGGAAATTCTAAGTTGGGGACTATGTCCTAAGGAAAGTCCTTGGTAGCGCTGTGAAACCATTAAATGGCAAACGGAGACCAAACTAGGAAGGACCCTTCAAGTTAGTAAGAGATGACCTGCAAGGAGCCTATTACTTGGAAATGCTGGAGGTCAGGAGGATACCAAGGGCTTATAATGCGACCTATCTGAAATTTTCTACTTCTAAGACTTTCTTTATCTTTTCATCATTAGTTTAGGCAAATTTTTATTTACAAACTGATGTTACTCTTCGTTTATAATTTTGGTTAATAAAACTTGATTGGCCTAGGCATTCTACATGTATTGGTTGTCCCAATTATATTTCGATATGCACCCTTTACAAGTCACAGGCTTCACTCTTTTTATGATTATAATTGAATTCCTGGATTACAGTACGTTGTCTAACTTACTTCAGACAAAGGATCTTTTAAACCAGCATCTTATGATTACAACACAGTGGTTATGTCTATCCTAACTCAACTCGTCCAAAGCATAATTAGCAGGGTTGGCACGTGGTAACCCTCCACAGGCCTTCGTTCAAAAATATAATTCGCCCCATAGGTTTCTCCGTCAATAAATAAAGACCTATAGGGGATCCTTAGCCAGCAGGGCCAAACCAGGTTGGTTACCAACATAGCTTGTCTCCAAAATACTTCTCAAGTGGATTACCCATCAATCAGGTGTATTCTTGACATCGCCCTTCTTAAGCCTAAGGTAGTGTGATGACATGAACCCAGAAGTAAAGTAGGTGGAACGATATGGCTAAGGCATACTAGACTAGGGGAATGCGGAGTTGAAATTAAACTCTAAATGACATTTAATTGGCTGAAGTGCCCAAAATAATTAGATTTTATTAATAAGGCAAAAGTAAGCGACACATGTTTAGTCGGCCTATGCCTAGAACATAATTGTTTTTTACTAAAAATTACATGGCTACATGTATAAAAGTAATGAAATAAATTGAAAATAAGAAGATCTATGTCAGTAAGCAAGGTAGTCCTCTACTCGAGCTCTCCAGCCATCATCAGGGTGAGGGGCAAAGCTCTCCACAGCCTCCTCCAAGTTTAGATCAAATAGCCACCTCGGTATGCCATCTCTAGGTATTCAACGATCATCCTTTCTAAACGAATTTGGTTCTTAGGTAAGGGGAGTCATCTCGTGCTTGTACCAAGGGGCATAATTCTTAGGAACCATCAACTCCTTGAGGGCACTCAGCCACCGTCTAATAAAAGCCATCTCCTCGACCTCCTTCAACTTCATGGAAGAATCTGTCCATCCTTGGTCATATTCATCAACCCATACTTGTTGAGGACCTTTTTGAAATAGGTGCCTCAGCCTTGTGACATCTCTTTGGAGTCTGGCAGCAATCATATATGCTCGCTAAATGTCTCCATTTAGCTCGAAAATATTCCTCTGGGAACTGCCATCATCTCTCCTAACTCGCTACGTGGATGATGACGAGGAACCTTAGATAAATCAGGGAGCACTCCTTGGAGTATTTTCCTTGAAGCAAGTGACCTCTCTCCTTAAGGCATCATTTTCTTGCTACAACACCTCCCCAACTTGATTGATCTTGGATGCATACAGGAGGTTCGCCTTCAAAGCATCCATCTCCTCCTGATCGAAAGCGCTAATCTCCTCCATCTTTGTAAACCTATCCTTTAGTCTGGCAACTACTTCGGACTGGTCTTTATTGTCCTTATTCGTTACCCTAAGGGGATTTCAAATATTAATGAAATCCCCGTGAGCTTAGTCGCTTATGTTCGAACCAAGGATCTATCCTAGACGAGAGGTAGCAGGAATATATCATTAAGATCAACAAGCTACAAGACATCGAACAAAAATAGCACATATATTAGTTAATATAAATAGGGAATCTCTTTTATTCATTGGGAAGTGGCACTGGCCAAGTACAAGTACATCAAATGATAAAAATGAAAAATAAAAAAATACACAAGTGAAAAAGGCCTAGGAGCCTAGTTGGTAGGATCAACCTGCTCAGTGGAGGCTGGCTCCTTCCTCTTGTTAGTAGCAGCCTCGTTCATCCCAGCCACAACTGCACCTCTCTCAGCTGGAAAAGAATTCACACCCTGGTTGTCAGTAGGGGCATTAAAAGTAGGGGCATCAGATCTGAGTTAGTTCGAGCAACAGGGACCTTCTCTTCAATAATGGGCTTGGGACTCGGATGATGTTCGTCGAAGATAGATGAGTCAGCAGTAACTCTAACAATGACTAAGGCCCGATCCTAACCTTTCTTAAAATTAACTTAACTGATGTAGTCAATCTGGCCATCAATATCTTCATATGTTGTTGCCCATCCCTCATTATATCTGCTCTTTCTGACAGTAGACGTCTCTTCCTCCAACTTCACCACCATCTCGACCAGCTCCTTATTCGCATCCGTCAGCACCTTATTCTCTTCTGTGGCAGCGATATTACCTTTAACCACCAGTTCATAAGCCTCACACGGATACTTAATCTCTTTATATGCCTCGATTTTCCCCTGAACAAAAGATAATTCAGCCTCTGTGAGAGCCGTCTCGGAGGACTTAAGATCCTCCTAGGTAGACCTTAGGCTCTCCTAGAGCTCAGAATTCCTCCTCAATAGCTCATTTCGGGTGCAACTGAGGACAATGTTGTCAAACATAAACTGAAAAAAGAGACAAATGTTAGTAAATAGATGACGAAGAAATTACAAGTCAAAGAAATAGAGAAATGGGAAGTGGCCTTACCAAAGCAAGCCCTTGATCTCTTTCAAGTCTAACTGGTCAGGGACAATGCTCGAAGAACACTCACAATCTACCGTGAGCACTACTCTCTCAAGTATCATTGGGGAAATATGAGGGGCTAAATTCTTAGAGGCCCCCATAGCTGGAACAACCACAGACAGTAAAGAGGCATGTGCTTTCTTTATCCCCTCTTCTCCTCTCCTCATCCATTTTTCTCTCCTCTTCTTGGCTTCCTCATATCTTCATATCTTCCTCTATTTTTATCTTTTTCTCCCTCTTCTCTTCCTCGTCTTTGCTCTTCACCTCTTTTTCATGAGTTGTTGTCTTAGAACCGCTGGCAGTGTCCCCAGACCTTTGTTTCTAGAATTTCAACCTATTGGACAAAAGGACATCATCATCATCATAACAAATTAAGTTTTTTATTCTTGGGGGAGCCATATCTTCCTCGCTAGACCCTCATGTACTGGATCCTTCCTCAGTGGACCTTTCTCCACAGGATTCCTCCTCATTGGATCCTTCCCCATTGGATCCTACCTCGCCACTACCACCACTTCCACCTTCAACAACACCAGTCTCTGAGTTGCTCTCCTCCTTGTCGTCTAGCTCGATGACCTCAAGAAAACCTTTTTATTCTTCTTCTTCTTTTGGGATATCAAGGTGGGGAATGGTATCCACTAAGTGAGCAATAAAACTGGTAATAATGTTCTTGTATTCTAATAATAAAGAAGCAGACCTAGGATGTTCACCTTTATCTATGGGGGCCCTTATTTCCCAGCCTTTTACCAGCTCAACAGCCCAGATATCTTGGAGAGTAGGTTCTTCATTTTTAAACCTCATTACAAAAGGGAAAGAGAAGCGAACATTAGAAACAAAACACATTAAAGTAGACAAGCAAGCCATAAATGAAAAGGTTTGGTAATAACCTATGTACTCCTCCTCATAAGTAGGGATCCAACGTCCTTTGTGCCTTATGCCCTCTGTTTGGGGAGGAAATTGCCAGTTTCTAGCAATGAACCCTTCAGACCAATAGTCCTTATAGGAATCAGGTAAATTTACCACTAATACCCTATCTGGACTCCTCGCCTTTAGATATAAGAGACCCTCGCTTGTGCGAGAAAAGTGTAACAGTAGAAGATTTCGGTTAACCCTAAATTGGTGCCATAGAGCTTATTTATTCTATGGAATCGATTAATAATCTTCCAAACATACAGAGAGTATTGAGTAGAAAATATGTCAAAGTATTGAAAAAAGTGTAAAAATAAACGATTTAGGGGGAATGTCAAACCCCCTTGAGACAGTAAAAGGACATGTATCCAATGTCCATCCTCAATATCATGAACATTGTGAGGAACAGGGGAACACTCAATGTCTACCCAACTAGGGATATTGTATCATTTTCTAAATTTAGCTAGAGATTTATTATCTATTTTTGCCATGGAAAAACCCTAGTTACGGTCGAATGAAAATAAATTATGAAAAGAAATAAAGAAAAAGGAAGGAACTGGTGAAGTGAGAATCAAAATGGAAATGTTGAAAAACTTCAAATTTGAGAAGATGAAGAGAAAGAGATAGCTTGCAAGACGAAGACCACGAGACAACTTGGGAAGCAAAAGAAGCAAAGAAGTTGAAGTGACGATAGAGTTCATCCAAAACTTGAGTTTAAACTTCTCAATGATAGATTACACTGATCGAAGAAGATTTGCTACTCAAATATCCAGTAAAATGATGATTCACACCCCTTATAATCGCATGAACTATAATAGTGCCAAAAATTTTGATCGCATGTCGATTCACACCCCTTTTTAAAAAATTTAAGCCCCAATCATGACCCCAAATTTTATTTGTGGGTGTCTATTATCGATCAAGCCCATAAGAGTAGCCGACCAAGCCCAAGTGAATTAATGAGGTGCCCAACCCAAATTATGAGCCTTGATTAATAGTTAAAATTAAAGATATGATTGGGTCTATCACCAAAAATCTTGGAGAGATATTCAAGGGATACTAGACCAATGTGTTCGTTATAACCACCTTCAATTAACATAATATATATTTTACCCCTGGCCCGGGGTAGAGGGGCATATAGAAAAAACTTTCTCGATAGTTACTTAATAAAAAGTAGTAGACATATCCATGGATGTAGGCAAGTTGTCGAACCACGTATATTCTTGTGTTGTGATTGTGATTGTTTGTTGCTCTTGATTTCTTGGTGATTGTTTTCTTTTATTGGTGTTCGTGTTGAGATTTTTGTTACCACAATTGGCGCCATCTGTGGGAATTAATTTTTATTCCTACTAAAACCTTAATCAATAAGGACTAGTGTTGTCCCATCACATAATTAACATCCCTCAAGAATGTGACATTCAGCAGAAGCCTAACCCTCCAAGGGTAACGTCTGAGATTCGTCATTTCAACCCAAAACTTCGCCAAGAGAGGCAAGTCTCTAAAGAGAGCTAGGGGTCGCCCAGGTCCATGCAGATCTCTAGTTTATATACGCTTATACATCCAGACTCCAAAAGCAGGAGAAGGCCACTCGCCAACAGTAAGATGAGAATGCTTGCCTCAAGAGGAAACTGGAAATGATGGAGAGAAAACTCCATCGAAGCACGAGGCGATGCCACAACCGAACTCTTAGCCCTCAAGCGAGCAAGTCTCGCAGTCGAGTAAGGATTTCGAGGTGTGGGAAAGAACTGAGAGGCATTGGTGAGACGATGACCATTTCGAACGACTATAACCAGCTCACCGTTACAAGAGTCCTGGTCGGTAGAACCATGATATAGGAAGTTTGGCCCAGAGGGAGATGGACCAGTATCCAACACATCGTGGTGCTAGATCTATGAGAGAGCTAGACATGCGAGCTCTCAAAACTCAGATGAAGTCCCCTTTTTTAAGGGCAATATAAGAAGAAGAGGTCCCAAAGAAGTTCACGATCCCGAAGTTCGAGATTTACAATGGGAAGACTGGCCCCTTTGACCATGTCAGGCAAAATCGGTAAGTTATGACTCTATGGAATCACAATACCGGCAAGCTATGACTCTAAGAAGTATCCCATTTTTTTTTTTTTTTTTTATGGAAATAAAAAGGTAGTTTTTAAAAATTAGTTTTATGTACATTGTTTTAAAAGATATAATGTTTCGAGTTTTTAAGTTGATTTAGAACGAATTTCGATTAATTTAACAATTTTTTTTTATCAAGTTGGTAAATCTTTTATTTGTTCTAGTATAGTGGAAAATAATGTATAGATTATAATTTTATTATCACTAATACTGCTAAATATTGAAATGAGTAATATTTATAGACAATCAATATTGATAAAGTTTCTTTCGTAGTTGAACTAAACATAGTTTTTGCACTTATGCTTAGGTCATTTTAAATCTAAAAGGAATTCAAAAATTGGTATAAAATGGAAAATGTAGTATATTGGAAATGAAGGCACTTCTAGTGTATGAATCTTATTTAGCATGTAAAATGACTAAGAGGACCTTCACAACCATAAAGACAAAGAATAAAAAATGCAATGGAAGTGGTTCATTCTGATTTATGTGGTATTAGAACATTCTTGTTGGGACTTTAGATATGATATAATATTCATTTTGATATGATATGGTCCACGCCCGTATATTTCGGACTATAACATTCTTGTTGGGATTTTACAATAGAGATGACTATATATATGCTAAATCTAGTTCCATCTAGATCAATTTCTTTAACTTTTATGGAACTGTGGAATTGGAGCAAACCTATTCTTGGACATATTCGGATATGGGGATGCCTGACACTTATGCTATGGATGGAGCCAAGGAGGTTGGAATGCCAGATATAAGTATGTCTCTTTTTTTATTCTGAAGGTTTTAAAAGTGGTTTATGTCATATTACTAATAAAAATAAGGTTATTAATATCAATGTCTGGTTCTACAAAGAGGATTATATAATAACCAACTCACCCCAGAAGTAAGTTAGTTTTACAAGGACTATTTCTCTAGCATGATTGATGTTCATATCTTTAATGGTTTCGAGTGTGCCATGAAAGTTAATGGTCTTATTGACAAATTGAATCAAGAGATTCTGTACCGTTTGATGCTTAAATCAATAACACTTTCCAGTGAGTACTAAATAAGTTTATGAACTAAATTAACTAGAATTTAAGAAAGAGAATGTAAAGTGAACAAAATAAAGATAAAAAAAGGTTCAAAATAATAAAAACGAAGAATCAAAATTAAGCGAAAAAATTTATACTATGTAATGTAAAGCAAGTTACACTAAGAAATGTCAAAACAATTTAAATGTAAACGTAAAGTAACTTTTCATAAAAACTTAAAGAGAATTACAGTAAATGTACCTTACAAACTACTTAGAAGAAGAAGAAAAAATGTAAAGAAAATAAAATAAAATATATGGAAAAAAGGTCTAAACGAGTAAACGTTGTTTTGTTGTTGAGAGAGTCCTCTTTTCCTTCAACCTTGAGTTGCTTATTTATAGATACCTTTGTTGTGCAACTGCTATCATAAATATCAGAACTGCTATCATAAATATCATAATTGCTATCATAAATATGTCCCTTTGTATATCTTGGCTATAATAATCGGTTTGTACTTCCACGTTGTGATACTCTATTGGTCTGTAATAATATAGCGTAAACCCCCTTACAATAATTGATTTTTGAGAAAAAGTAATAAATGGGTTATTGATATTTGCACGTCACATTCCTATGTTTAGTCACCATTACTTTATTAGCTATGATGATTAAGTAGACATCTTTGGCCATGAAAATATTTTTATTACTAGTCCATCAAACTCTTAGTCTTTTTGTCTAAACTCCTGTGATTTCTCTTATCATCATTTTTTTCTATATAAAAATTATCCTATAATGGAGACGATAATGGCAACAAAAGGACCACTTAGGAGTTTGGGTCATCTTCCTCACCAAAATCAACTGGGGACAATGTTTATCTCTCTCTTCCGCCTCTTTAGGGTGGGATTTTCTATACTACCGTTGATTGACCTTCTATTATGGTCAGAGAACCTGAGGATAAGGAATCTGATGATGCTATAAATTTTAGTGTTTAAGATGAATATGTGGTAGAAGCCGAGGAATACGAACCCAAAAACCATATGAATATTGAATCAAATGACTATGGTCAATACCCCACATTGGTTCATAATGGTACCATCCCATCTCCCCCTCTTCCATCTTCATGGGAAACACCTATTCAACATTCTCGTGACAAAATGAGTTACATTTACGACCATTCTCACACTTTTCCCCATTTTCCTTTTAAATTTCAGATGCAAGTGACTTAACTCACTTTTACTTTCCATCCTATGGGAGCCTATGCCTAGTCCAAGCCAGCACAATCCATTTTTCCTATTGATAATTTCCAGTCTCCTTACCTCACCAATGGCCTCCATACCTCCTATGTCATGACAAGGGTTATCTTTGATTTGATTTCTTTCAAAGCTTTGGTTACTGAGTCAATTGTTTCTGACACCCCTCTCCCGGACCTAATTTTAATCCCATGCACATTATCTAGGGACCCAATTCGTAACTTAGAGAAATACGTCCAAGATGGCTTTAACATTGGTTATCATTCGTTTCCTTTTTTCTCCACCGCCAATAATGTTGTCAAAGGAGGTATGGAAGCTCTTCATGCCTTCTTCGATCTTCCTTCTTGTGTATTGTTAAAAGTCATGCTCAAAATAACTTCATTTGGGTCTGCCTATTCATTTAAAACTTTAAAGACTCTCCACCCATTACCAAGGCTCAGATTGTATTTTTCTTCAAGTTTTATCCTTTTGTTATGAGGCTAAGGTTAAGTATTTCTGAATTTGAAGATTATGATGATCGAATCTCAATCTAATATGATCTTCACATTACTGCATATGGAATTTTGGAGGATTGGAGGGAGATTGTGATGGTTATGTTCATCGCTAAGGCGACCCGAAAGATTATTTCTATGATGTTCTTTCGTCAAAGGGAATTGACCTTATTACCCAAGAATTAAAGGGAAAATCTCAATAGGCATCTCAGAGCTTTCATTGCTGAGGCAGTTCTTTGGAATCTAGGTCAAGATTAAGATTTTATGGACTTAGAGCATAAGAATATTGTTTATTTGTTAAATACATTCCAAAAATTTGTTACATATGCATTTTCCCATTACTATTCAATCCAAATAAAGTAATTTTATGTTTTTCTTCCAATTTTTTATGATCTCCACTTTTTGATATTAATGGAAAAGATTACTTTTGTTTAGAATAAATGTTGCAGTCTTATTCGTGTGCTAATGTCTTACATACTGTGCCACTGCTTGTTATATATTTTTACATTCACTTTCGTGGTTAATTTTAATTAAACCAATTATGTGACTACGACCTATCATTAATCTTAGCCATGTGATGAATATTTTATATAGTAACCAAATTTGATATGATATATGTACTTGTAAAAGTTTTCGTAACTTTATATCAAAAAATATTTCAATTTTAGTCTATCCTATATACATGTTATTAGTAATAGTCCCACCAAATCCAATTGAATGTATGGATGTGTCCAAACAATAACTTTTTCTTTCTTACATGAATAATTAGTTCTCATTAATGGATAACTTTTATTATTCCATTTAACCAATATATTTTTCTGCCTTGGAATTCCCAACACTATATTTCGATTCTTGGGCCATTGACAAGCCACAAATCTAATCACGTGGACATTCTCATTGATTGAGCCAATAAATGCACTTTTTTGTCTCTCCAGATCCCCATAACTTTGAATTTTCTGGGGAAAAGTTTTTGAGACACGTGTTGGCGTTCACTTGGTACTATTCTTTCATTCTAAATGGTCCTTTTGAGATATTTAAAATTTTCTCGTAGTTCTCTTCTATTTTTATAGACTACTCTCTCTCTCTAATCATCTTTTAACATTTCGGCTCTTTTTTTCCTCTTCTCCGAATCCCTTCATCGTTAATGGCTTCCAATTCAAAAACCCTAGATTCTTATACCCAATTTCAAAGACCGTTAGGGAGTTTATGAAACCAAGCATTGAATTGCTTCATTTTGGGATGGATGGTTCCACAATATTTGACATCTGCCAACTGACTAGACTAAAATCCACTAGGTAAGATGTTCACCCTCATATATCATCATCTAAATGCCTTGCATCCTTCAAGAATGAAAATTCCCTTTTATCCTATTTTAATTTTAAGAAGTGTCACAAAAAGGCTAAGTCAGTTATGTCTGACAGGGAATATTACTGCTTTCTCAGGCTTTGGATATCAAGGCATGCATTCTGTGTCAAATTTCAATGGGTAATG
This sequence comes from Sambucus nigra, assembly GCA_949130495.1. Taxonomy (NCBI): domain Eukaryota; kingdom Viridiplantae; phylum Streptophyta; class Magnoliopsida; order Dipsacales; family Adoxaceae; genus Sambucus; species Sambucus nigra. Next base: position 535,129,587 of record OX422213.1, read on the forward strand.
TTAGATTATTCTTTATTAGTGACCATTCTTATTGAGGAAAGATAGGTGGATTTAGTCCTTATCTATTATGTTCCCTTTGTAGGTAATGTTCTGAGATTCAAGTTAATCCCTTTAGCTTCCCATGAAGGTGGCCCACTTTGAGCCCACAAAATTTGGTTTCATGACTATTTTCATGTGATTGGACATATCATAAGTTGTACAATTTCATCCATCTGAACACTTTCCATCATACAAAATATCGAAACAAGAGCTTCACGGCTCTTATTAACATGTTTAGGGGTATGAAAATATGATCACCTAAGGTTCCTCCTCCAACCTTTGTTAGGGATTACTCAAGCCCTTTTTTGGATTTTTTTATTTTGAATAATTCCTCCTCCATTGAGGTAAAAGACTCCTACTAGGGAAGATTTTTAATTAGAAGACTTGTTTTGTGTCACTTCTCCTCTTAACGCCCCTGACACTAAGTCTTATGGGGAGATTTACTAGCGTGTCTAATTATTAAAATGATTTGGCATGTGTCAATACATTCTTATTCTTAAGAGGAATGGTGTCAATGATTTTTTGTATACTAGATCCTCTCATGTTCCCGGGTTATCTATCATTGTAGGGTTTGCAAGCTATGTTGAGATTTGAATAACCTTTATCATAGTTAATGTTGAGTTCACTTCCTGCTGAGCATCGATTAAACCCAAGGCATTAAGCCCTAAACTATTTAATCCTTATTCCTGGGGTGCCTTGGGTATGAATGCTTCCACCTTGACAGGCCGACATTTTCCTGGTAGAGTTAAGCCTCAACATAGTTAGAGCTAGTGCGAAATGATAAAAGGGTCTTCTTCCACCTCCTCTATATTCCATTCCTCGTTCATAATAATAGCTTCTTCGATGATAAAGAAAGAAATTTTAGACTTTCTTGTGCCTACTTAAATATCTACTGGTAGTACACATTTGGTCGACTTTTTATCTCTAGAAAAGCCAAAAAAATTAATTTGAGTTTGGACCAATTTAATATTTCGCTTATTTATTCTAGAAAGAACGGAATATGGCATTATATAAAGAGAGGTGCCATTATCTACAAATATTTTATTTATTAAAACTCCATTCACCCAAGATTTTATGAATAAAGGCTTAATGTTATTGTTAATATACTTAGTAGGATATTTTAGCCCATATATGATATCCAAAGAAGACACAAACAAATTAAGGTTGTCTACCTTTGATCCATTGTCTTCATCCAACTCCATTTCTCGAACTTCCTGTCCCTTTCCAGTTTTGAACGTCTTTGGGAGGATCACTATCATGTTGATTTACATTTGTTATGGTATAGATCCAAATTGGACGAATTACCACTGAGCAGTTCTTTGATCACATCCCGTTGCATCTATAACTGCCATCTCCTCTTTTTCTTCTTCGCCAGAAGAGATATCTTCTGATATCCTATCCCCATCCACACTCACAGCTTTTTCTAATTCTTTAACCTTCTTAACCAGCATGTATGAAGAATATTGGATCCCTTTTTATTTTCTATAGAATATAAGATTTGGTTTCGAAGCCGAATACACGATACATTCAGATTTGAGAAAGCGGGTTCTTATGGATAGTTCGTATCCTAACTTTCACACACATAAATTCAAGTTTTAGCCAAATTTTATCTTTATTAATTATTAAATGTTCATGCAAGATAAATTCCAATTTTAAACTAAATCCAATCACACAATCAAACCAAATAAACAAAAGAAGAAGATTAAGAAAAAATCCATTTTCGGAAAACCTAAATTTCATCAGTGTTAATAAATTGATATACTCCATGACTTATCGACTATTTAGAGCTCCACTAATTGTAATGCACAATCTTCAATTCGTCAACAGAGATGACAGAGTCAAGCACCGTCCATAGGGAGCAGTCTTCCCTCGATATCCACCGATCAACCTCATGATACACGATTCTATCTTGTTCACCAGTGGAGCCTCGGCCCCTCAAATCAGTACACCAAAACACGCCATTAGTAACAGAATTTTACCATTACTAAATATATTAGTAACACAATTTTTCTGTTAGAAAAAAGGAGTGGGGCATGAAGCTAGTAACGATAAAATTATGTTACTAATAGTAATGGAAAAAATTAGAATTAGTAAGTGTAAAATTCTGTTACTAATAGTAACGGAAAAATAAGAATTCGTAACGGTAAAATTATGTTACTAATAGTAAAGGTAAAATTCAAAATTCGTAACAGTTAAATTCTGTTACTAATAGTAACGAAAAATTCAAAATCATTAACGGTAAAATTCTCTTACTGATAGTAACAGAAAGATCAAAATTAGTAACGGTAAAATTATGTTACTAATATTAGTACATATTTTTAAAAAAAAATCAAGGGCCCTCCCCAAATCCAGAACCTTTGGCCAATTCCTTACTAATTACACCATTCCATATTACAAAATCGAGTTGTAAGCTGCACCCATAAGAACATAAATAAAATCAAATATATTTATATGATACTATGGGTACCAAACTGAGGTTTCATTTGGTGAAGAACAATGATAAACACAAGTCCTCATTTCCAAGAAAATGGTAAATATAGCACATTCTTTATGGCATTTCAACAAACACTCAATATACACATATATGACCAAATAAAAATTAGCAACTCAAAACCATTAGAAACAATCTCAAAACTACAAATCACTGTCAGCTCACTACTCTTTCTTCATAATGGACATAAACTTAGATGAAAATAGATTAAGAAAAACATCGTCTCCTCGATGCGATTTACTTCTTCATCAACGAATCAAACAACGATGAAGATAGATAAATCAATAAATAATGTGAAGAGAAAAGTTTGAGTCTTATAAGAGCGATCATGATAGATAAATGGATCAAAAATCGTAGAAATATTGTTATTACATCAAATTTGATCTCTTCGGAGTCAATGTTTTCGTCCGAAACAGAATAATCTAAATCGAAACAGAAACAAACTCGGAATTGTGATTTTTGTTGATCGGAGAAAATAAAGAACTATGAGCAAACTATGAAACGTAGGATTTTGTATGTAAGTAATTATATAATTAAACATACAAAGGTAGTTTAAAAAGTTCTAATTACTGGAGCTAAAAAAGAAATTGCTCTCTTAAAACACCATTCTAAAAGAAATATTAATTTCATTTCATTTAAGAAGTAAAAAGACCTGAAAAAAATAAATATCATCCCCCTGGGAGCAGGGGTCTAAAAGTTGGATTCCCGCCAATGCATCTTTATTTTTGTGACCCGTAGGTTCAGCACACCTAAAAGAAACAAAAACTCAAGCTCTAAGTACGATTATAATTTTTCAAAGTTAGGGAAGGAGTAAACCATCCCATGAAAAATACCTTTTGACCCTAAAAACTTCGTTAACGGTAACAATATCCATTACTAGGGACCCGTACTCATTCGCTCGAGAATTGGTCTTCGAAGAAGCTGACAGAAACTCTACCGCTGGGTCCATGCCCAAATCTTTCCATATCTCAATCTTATATTATGTTGCAGCTTCGATTTTAATGTGATCGTCCACTAGTTCAGACCGATCATCAATCAAAATCTTGACTCTACAGCCAGCAGAGATTAATTTATTGACATTAATTGTCTTCATGATTCCCTGTTGAGCAACAAAATGGAATGTATATGTGAGAAGAATAGTTCTCACAATGAGAAAAGAAACTAAAGGAAATGTAGTATCAAAAGAGTTTACAGAGCATATCCTTACAGCCATAGACAAAGTTAAGGTTTGTTTAGTTATAGCATACAAGATTGTTTTCCTTACTTATTTTTCAAAAAAATTCCATGAAAATAGAAAATTAGAATATGTATTCATGTTTGATATTTTTTCAAAATAGGAAATTACAAAAGAGTTTTCCAAATTTCCTAGAAATTGGAAAACTACTTTATCAAATTTACCATAAACAAGAAATACGAAATTACATATCACACCCAAACTTTCCATAAACAAGAAAACAACAATTTATTTCTACCAAATTCTGAAACGCAAGATCATAATAGTAAAATAGTAACACTTAAACTAAATTATTTGTAAACTGGAAAACCTTGTTTTTATTTGTAAACTCAAATAGTAACACTTAAACTAAATTAGTAACAGAAACTTATTGTTAGAATTACTAATAGTAAAATAGTGTTAGTAATAAAAAAATTGGTCTGTTACTAAAAGCTTGTTTTGGTGTAGTGAACTCTACAAGGGTATGATGTAGCAAGTATGGAACCTGGATTTGAACAATCTAAACAAATCATATATGGGATGAATGATTTGGAAAGGAAAAATGTTTTTCTAAAACACAAAGATGAATACTTTTGGGATAGATATTGTTTGTTTTATCCAAAAGTCGTAAGAAAAACTCATCAAAACAAGATTTTATAGAAAAACACAATTTTTGAGGTGCCGATCTCGTTCGAATAATAACACCAGGTTCGTTTTAACGAGATCAATTATCGTTTTAACGATAACCCATTCTCATTCGATCAACCTTATAACTACTTTCCAACGACTCTGGTTCTGTTAAACATAGAATACTCGTTCGATGTTCGTTCGAAGCTCATTACAACAAAAAGGGACGATCAACATCTCTTTCGAATGCGATTAATAATTAAAAAACAATTATTTTCAAACTTAGTTTTAACCAAATGCCTCATTTTAAAAGGAAAACATGCCAGAATATAATTTGAATGAGAAACAAAAACCATAAGTCATCTACTTCCCTCAAAGGTTGTTGACAAATCCTACGACTTGAAATCCGAAAACTATGATGGGTCACTAACATGTCTTCAAATGATCACAAAGGCAAATTTGGATGTAGTGTTCGATTTGAAGCTATGGTTTGTAACGGGATACGCCAAACTTCCAAAGCTATGAGCTATTATAAAATCTTGCTCTTACAAATCTCCCCCCAGTACAAAATAAAAAATCGAAAACCAAATTACAAAAAAAAGTCTAAGACAATGTATCATATGTCCTCCAAAATCTAAAAACAGAACGACATTCGAAACTTTGTCTTCAACTTAATTTGTTATCCCCTAAGATAATTGTATTCATCTTATGTAGTCCATGAAATCATCATCAAAGTGAAAAAGACTTACACACATGAAACAAAAGAATATTATGATGGGTATGAGTTTAAAAAAATAAACTCCCCCTCAATTTCTTCTCCCCTTTTTTGTCTGTAATAAAAAATGGGACATCAACTAAGCATGAATAATAATCATCAAATGAAGAATCAAATATATGATCAAAAATATAATCAATAAAGCACATGCGTTGAAAATCCAAAAGCCATACCAACTACTTTTGAAATTTTTGAAATTTTCGAGTATAAGGTATAACAAGTACATATAGGTAAAAAAATACATAAAACCGTGGAATAACACTAAAATAATCAAATCATGAAATTGGAATGTAATTTTTAAACATTTTCATGGGCAAATTTGCATAGGCATTCATAACATAGGTGAACGAAGTCAATGAGATACTTCAAAAGAAAAACTCAATTTCAACCTTAGGTGTAAAAGTGTTGAACTTGAATGAAATTGACTTGACTTATGCAACATGCCATGAATTTAAATGATTCCCAAATCAATAATGTCAAATTATTTAATACTTTTCAAGAGAGTTCGTTGGGCAAACCCATTGATTTTCTACTTTATAACACCCTCAAGATATCACATATATGAGAATTCATTCTCAATTATTTTGAAGATATCATAATGCTCATATGTAGCGAAGCATCAATGAATTAAAATGGCCTTGGCACTTATTTTTTTGTGTGTCGTTAATCTTTTAGGCTCGTTTTGCAAATGGTGGCTTTTAATGTAATGAGAATTTTGCTATTTCGTAGCCCATTTCCATTGCTTAACATATATCAATTTTTTTTGGACAACGAAATCTGGATAGCGGTTCTTACAAGAACAACTTACCTTATTTTACATTTGGGTCGTTATTAAGCAAGATTGAGATGAGAACACCATATTCGACACTTGATAAGGAAGTACAATGTTCAAAAAGTCCATACACGTGTGCAATAAAGGTGATATAGAGTCTATCATGGAGAAAGTAATCATCAATGAATAACGTAATTCTATCCACACATTATGACGAACACTAACGAAACCAATCCATGTCACAAAAACATCATGAACAAGTCATGAGAATGGGTGAAATGTAAGGGTGATCCGAATATCTGAAATGTTCATCCATATATGGTGAAAAATAAAAATATGATTTTTTTTTCTCTTTTTCAAATATTTAATCAAAAATAAAATCTTTTTTCAAATTGTTAAACTTTTTCTTAAAAACTAAAACTCTTTTTGGATTTTTCAAAATATATAAAAAAAATGTAAAAGTAAAATCTAGCAACAGGGATGTAAGATATGATCATGATAAATACCCTACACTACACAAAGTACTCGAACTCAATCAATGGAGAAAATAACCAAAAACCTCCTAAGATTCTCGAAACTAAGTGAATTTATAGGTTTTGTAAAAATATCGGCTCATTGATGTTCAGTGCTCACAAAGCTCAAGGACATAACCTTCTCCTTAACAATATCATGAATAAAATGCTCACGAATCCTATTTTTCTTTGTGTGGGAATGTTGGACCGGACTATAGAATATTTGGATCATACTCGTATTATCACATGAAATAGTCATTCTGCTTTGGGAGATCCCATAATCTTTCAACATTTTCTTCACCCATAAGTGTTTCATGCAACAACTCTTGGCAGATATATACTCAACCTCTGACGTGAAAAAATTTATGAAGTTTTTCTTATTGATCAACCAAGACACAATAGAACTCCTAAAGTAAAAACACCCACCCGAGGTGCTCCTATGACAATCAACATCCCCGACCCAATCGACATCTGAGTAGGAGGATAAATGGTCATTGGTATCCAAGGAATACCAAATACCGTAGGAAAGAGTGCCAATCACGTATTTGATGATACGTTTAAATGAGAGCAGGTTAAACTCTTTCGAGGACGCTTTGTATCGTGCCCAGACTCCAACGTTAATGGAAATATTAGGATAACTAACGGTCAAGTAGAAGAGTCTTTGCCTAAAGTGTCTTTGTTAAGGTTAGTTCATGTACTCATAGGGGGTGCATGACTTCCTAGAGAGTCTAAACCAATATTCTTCACTAAGTACCTAGCATATTTGGATTGAGATATAAACCTGGAGACCTAAGCAAAATGTAAGCTCACTAACCATGCTCATCTCAAACTTTCTCTTTATCTCCTCCTCAAAATTATGAGCATGTTGGAAGCACATGGATCTAGTGACTTGTTATCCACAAAGACTTGGGCAACAAAGATATAACCACTCGCTCTCCTCATAAACAACGTCTTATTAACTCCTCCTCTCTTGAAGCCACGAACTAAGAGATAAGAACTGTGACTCTCGTACCAAGAATGAGGTTCTTTCTTCAAACTATACAAATCCTTCTTAGGATAAAATATGTGTCGTGGGTACTTTGGGTCTTCAAATCACTTTTAGTTAATCCACATAAACTTCCTCCTGAAGAATGTCGTTAAGGAAGGCACTGTTGACATCCATTTGATATAAATTGAAGCGTAGATGACATGATATGGCAAGCAATAAGTATATGGACTCAATTCTAGTAATAGGAATGAATATCTCATCAAAGTCTACACCCTCAATTTGTGAAAGGCCTTGAGCGAACAACTTAGCCTTATCGTGAACTATGGTTCTCATCCATCTTATTCTTGTAAATCCCCGTGATACCTTCATATTTGTCGATCTAGGTCGGAGGAATAAATCCCAGACATAATTCTTACGAAATTAAAGAAATTCATCTTGCCTAATGGATATCCAATGCTCTTTCTTGAGCGCTTCTTTCATATTCTTGGGATCCACTAAGGAGGTGTAGCAAAGGTGGCTCACCACATTCCCAAGTTGATCGTGAATCTTGACACCTAGTATAGGATCACCAAGTATAGTGGAAGGGTTATAACTACTTCGAATGTAAGAGACTAGATCCTCTAAATCAAGAGTGGGGTCTATTGGGGTAGTATAAGGTACGATGGGATCATCACGAGGGGGTGCAGTGTTCTCAAGGCTAGGGTTAATATACATCGGCAGTTCGTCGTCTCTAATTGTAATGTTTATTAACTTCATAACCTTAAATCTTTAAAGGTTAAACACCCCATAATCCTTACTCGATAATGAATAACCTAAAAATATCCTCTCAATGCTCCGGGAGTAAAACATTCCTAAGTTATCTCTTTCTCTCAAGATGTATCCAGTACTCCTAAAGACACAAAAATCGGATAGGTTCGTTTTCTTCCCTATCCATAACTCATATATCATGTGTAGCATGCATGGATGAAGATACATCCTATTCACCGTATGGCATGTGCTACTCACCATCTCTGCCTAAAAACATCTACGGACATTTCTTCCAAGAAGAATGGATCAAGCCATCTTTTAAATCATCCGGTTCTTCCTCTTACCTATCCCATTTTATTAAGGGGTAAGAATGGCCAAAAACTTTTATTTGATGCCCACTCAATCATAATAGCTATTCACTCCAACTTTTTTAAATCCAGTGTCATTATCACTACGTATCCGATTAATAGTGACACCAAGTTGGTTTTGTTGGACCGTGTTCATTTTATTGGACATGGCACTTAGTTGTTAGAAACTCAACCGAATTATATTTTTCTCTAAGATACCACACGATAGAGTATATCGATAAGTCATCGACCATCACGAGAATGTATCTATTTCCAACTACGCTCTTTGAACGAGTAGGACCCATAAGATCCATGTGAATCAACTTCAGCAAACGTGAGGTGGTAATGGTATTCAACTTTCGATGGGGACTTTGAATTTGTTATCCATGTTGGAAAGTTCAACAAATCGAGGAGCTGATTTCCCAAGCGATGATAAGCCATGAACTAGGTTCTCTCAAGATCTCTAAAGTTCACATGAGCTAGTCATTGATTCCCAAGGTCCATAAAGGAGACAATGACACCCCATTGATTAAAATAATGGGTGGCCAACCTTCTATTACAATAAAAATGAAATCTCATTGGCTCATTTTTAGCATCACTGTCGAAACTAATTAATTACTAACCACCTATTATTAAATTAAGTCGTGTCAATTTTAATCTTTATCAGCGTGACATAAAAATATTATAATCAAACCATAATTATCTATATAACTTGAATTACAATCCACAATCACAAATATATCAAAACTCGAAATTTATTACATGCCAAACTGTTCTGATTAAATCATCAGAATAAATCTGAATACAATAGTACTCAGAATGAAATAAACATAAATGGTAATAAACTTATTGTCTTAGGCAACCTGCCTGAATAGGAAAAGAGAGTCCTTTACTAGAATATAGAAATAGAAGAGACTAAATAAAACTCTGTAACATCCACAGTTGTCTCAGCTTCGGTACTTAGGGATGATCACGCCTGGCATCCTTGTGGATGGACACCTAAAAGGTTTTGAAAATATATTTTGATACGGGGCAAAGCCCAAAACCATTTGAAAATATTTTAGAAGTTATTAAAATGCATAGATAAATGTATATTCATTTATTCATATTTAAATTGGCACTGCATTCTCTCTTGAGACATTACTTACCTCATATCTAAAGTGCATACTTAACGTATACATTTTAATTACCTAGTTACGCTACCCACATAACTACTTCCCAAGTGTCCTTAAATTCCATACACTATCCTATCCTGCATAATTTTTTATAGCTTCACATTCGCTAATCATTATAATTTGCTGAACTTTCAATAACTTTCACTAGCTATTAATTCTCACAATTTAATTTGATGTGTCCATATTTATTTTTCTGCACATATATATACGCATTTTATTATCACATCATGCATACATATATATATCACTCACTATACATGTATAACCAGCATCCGTAATAACAATAATAACTCTCACAGATGCGGATCTCTGATGTTATCATCATCTCGGGAATACCTTTATCATCCTCGCTACCCCATCATAATCTCACACTTAATTACGATAGAGAACAAAAAATGACGGTGGAGGCGGTTATAAGTTCCCCGATTAATGAGCAATAACCATACCCAAAATTACCTCACCTAGGACTCAACCTTAACACGCACATGCGTGGCGATTATGACATGTGAATAATACTAACCCTGTATTCACTAGCCAGGGAAGATCGGGGATTTCATAGAGACCGTGGCATTATTGCACACAAATGAGGATTAGGAATGATTCCATATCAATTATCATCGCTCCTCACTCCTTGAAGTAATAGTTCATTGGATTGATCATATACGTTAAACTTGGACCGATCGAACTTTATCGCAAATTTTGCGTTCCAAAGTTGGCTTATGCTAATCAAGTTTTTTTTAACCCTTCGACGTACAACACATATTCTAGTTTAGGAAATTCGGTTATCACAATATAGCCACATCCTAAAATACTAGACCTTCCCCCATCTTCAAATGTGACTTTGCCTTCCTTGCGATCCACAAGGTTAGTAAAATATGACTTGTCACCTGTTATGTGCCTATAGCACCCACTATCAAAATAACATTGGGAAGTATTTTTAACCATGAGAGGAATGTGAACAATAAGGTCTTTGTCATGTTGCTTAGATACCCAAGTGGAGGTAACCATTTGTTTCCCTTATTGTTATTGACTCTAGTCGTAGCATTAAAAGCGTTCTTAAAATGCATAGACATCTCTGAAAAGTTTCAATTAAGATTTGAGAAGTCGTGAACAGGAACTCAACTTCCTCTCAAAGACTAGCAATGTCACTATTACAGTGTGCGGGAGTATGTGTGCATTGAGTTCTCCCTAAATTGTAGTAAAAATACCTAAGGTTACCTCTCCTTTTATAATGGGTGGAAACATAGACTCTTTTGGGTCTACCTAGATTCACTAGTTTAGGTTGAACGCTTTTTCTTTATTTAGGTTGAGGCCCATAAGGATCTACCATAAATTTAGGAACCAATTTCGGTGTGACATGAGTAGTTGATGCACCGTCATAACTTATTCTTTGCCTCTCCTTAATCATAAAGTGGGAACGAGTAACATCTTTTCAATCTTCTTTGATATATCATTTATTGTAACCTTGACCTCCGGGGAACATTCGGGATCTTTTTAGAGTTGGGATACAAGGGATAAATGGGCTTCAAGTTTCTCATGAGTCTCTAAAGAATCATAAAGATCTCTCGTAAAACTAGATACTTTGTTGGTCAAGTCATCATTTTTCCTATCCACTAAAATGACTCTTTCTCCCAAAGAAACTCTCACCGAGGACTCACACTCTCTCGATTCTCTCACCCCCTTCTCTAAAGCTAAAACCTTAAAAACCAAACCTTTAATTTTTTTTCTTTTTCATTTTTAATGACTCGGCGTAAAGCTCAACATAAATCTTGGTGTAAACACGTTGTAAATCACTCCCCCCCCTCTCTCATAATGTCATATACCCCACTCTCTCCGGAATGACCTGACTCACTATCGAGGTCATCATGTTTAGAAACCGCGTCATCGGCGTGAGGTGTACTCAATGTACTACCATTTCTAACCATGAACGCAATGAAGTTACGTCTATGCGTTGATTCTTTCTTGGAATCCACCGACTCGATATAACTATCATTAAGCGTTCCATTAAAGGTAGCTTTTCTTTTGCCTTATCTCTTTAATCTCGTGGCACACTCTTGAGCTTTATGACCTTTGCCCTCACACTCATATCATCTCTCTATATCTTTCTTAGGTTACTTTCCCGTTATTTTTTTCAAAATATTTCTTACCTAATTTATAGTTTGAGAACTTTTATGAAAAAAGGTTAACATCATCAAGATCAAAGTCACACTCAGAGTCAGAAGAAACCTCCTTTTTTCGTTTATATTGATCTTTTAAAGCAATTCCCTTTTCCTTAGGATTAACATTCTTTGGAAACATGTCGTTGTCATAAGTTTGAAGGTCTCCTACGAGTTCTTTTAACTTAAGAGTAGGTAAAATTCCCAACAAATTAAGGATAACAACCTTAGGAATAAAATGGGATGGAATGCATTTCTCAAGAATTCTCTCACCCCAAATTATAATTAAAGTTCACGATATCTTAAAATTGTGTTAAAATTTATTAAATGATTTTAGACTCTTGTATAGTAATGGTCCTAAATTGTGTGGTTAGATTTTGTATCTTAGAAGCTTTCATAACATTGGTACACTCGTGAATGATCTAGAGGGTATGCTAAGCTTCCATAGAAGAGGTGCACTTCATGATGCAGCGAAACTCATCTGGGGTGATGGCTCCAAAAATGGCACTAAAACTACGTGAGTTAAAATTACTCCATTTTAATTCATCCTCCGTCTAAGTGATGGCAGGTTTTGGACTTATGACATCGTCGTTAGTCATTGTGGGTGGTGTCCAACCTCTTTCACAAATTAGCCAAACATAATCATCAAGCACTTTCAAAGCTGACCTCATTCGAGCTTTCCAATCAGCGACCCATAAAAAATAGGTATCCTATTATACAAACTATCCATAAATCCTAATTTTTTAGAAATCACATAAAAAGTTAGTGGAACCTACCCTAATAGTAATTTGAGAAAGCTAGTTTGTATGGATAGTCTTTATATTAGGTTATGCACATACAAATTCAATTTTTAGCCCTATTTTATCATGATTAGTTATTAAGTGTGCATGCACGATAAACTACAAATTTAAATTAACTCCAATCACACAATCAAACCAAATAAAGACACAAAGAAGATTGAGAAAAAATTCCTTTAGGGAAAAACCTACAGCTCAGTACTGCTAATAAATTGACAAACTCGATGACTTTTAGATTATTTAGAGATCCACTAAGTATAATGCACAGCCTTCAATTATTCAATAGGTACGTCATAGCCCAACACCATCTACAGGAAGTGGTCTTCCCGCGATATCCACTTATCAGACTCAGGATGCCCGATCCTGTCTTCTTCAGCAGTACAGCCTCGGCTCCACAAATCAACAGTAGAGTATAACTCTACAAGCTTATGATGTAGCAAGTATAGAACTTGGGTTTGAATAAACTCAACAAATCATATATGGGATGAATGATTTGGAAAAGAAAAATGTTTTTAAAAAAACACAAAGGTGAATACTTTTGGGCCAGATATTAGGAATTCATTTTTGCTAAAAGACTTAAGAAAAACTCATCAAAATAGGTTTTTATATAAAAATACATGATTTTTTAGGCGGAGATCTCCTTTGATAGAAAATGGCAACTCCTTCGAATGAGAACCCCAGTTTCATTCAAACGAGATAAATTCTCCTTCGAACAACAACCCATTTTCATTCGATCAACCTTCTAACTACTTTGGTTTTGTTAGATAAAGTATACTCATTCGATAGTAAATCAAATATCATACCAATGGAAAGGGAGCATCGTTATAACAAGATCAATATCTCATTCGAACGATTTTAAAATTAAAAATTAATTTTCAAAACTCATTTTAATAAAATGCCTCTATTTAAAAAGTAAACATCCCATAATATAATTTGAATGAGAAATAAAAACCACAAGTCATATACCTCCATAAAGGGTTGGTGACAAATTTAACGACTTGAAATCCATAAATGATGCTCGATCACTAACATGTCCTCAAATGATTGTGGAGGCAAATGTAAATGAAGTGTTCGGTTTGAAGATCCAGTTTGTAACGAGATATGATAAAATGCCAAAATTCCTAAGCTATGACCAATTATAAAAAAATTCTCCTATAATATCCACTTAAATACAAAATCTCTGAGGCCTCTTCCCAGGCCCTATATTTTCTTTGAATCCTCCTTTATTAAGTGTCTGAAATCATAATTTATGGCTCCTTTTTTATTGATTTTAGTAGCTGCACTAGATGCCAAATCCCTGGAACTACATATTGAAGTTTTATAGCCTTGGCCTCCTCGGCATATCATTGAATTGTCGGTAAGCCATTGGGTCTTGATACAAGAACCAATCCGGCACTCCCTTCACCATAGAAACTAATTTTGCAACCCCCACGGGCCTTGAAGCTCCCATGTTTTGATAAGATTTTGCTTCATTAGAGCTTGGTTTGATATACTAGTAGTTCATTGGTGTCTTTTTGTTTCCTCGATGGTGATAGGGGTGAGTGAATAGCCTTATTTCCTCAGGGTAGTTCCTTTGAAACTCTTTTAGCTCTGGAATTCCTTAGACTTGGTAAAATAGTCACCATTTCCATTTTCCTAATATTTTTTACTGCTTTCCTTTTATAGTAATAATTTCACATATCCCAACGTAACCTTCTCCACACCTAATAACAAGAGTTTCAATATCACCTGATCAGGGTCAGTAGCTTCTTCAGGCTTTGAGTCTATTAAACTTGCCTCCGTGTTAATCTTAAATTAACCATGTATCTTATTCCTCATTAATTATATGGATTACATATTAATCCCCATGCCCATTACATTAATAAATGGGTCTTCATCCGATGGGGTGAAATACCCAGAATTTTCAATTCTAAATGTTGGATGGTTCACAATATATTCCAAATAAATATTTCTTTTCGATTTAGAAATTAAAGTTCAAATATTATTTTCTCCCAAAATTAAACTAAAAGTGAAATTAAACTAAACACACACTTTAAATTTCCACTTAATCAAAATAATTTAATCCAATTCCAGTTAAACAAACCAAGCATGAATATAATCTAATTAAACTAATGCTGACTTGAATTAAATTAACACCAAAATAAAACTAAAGTTGGGATTTAAACCAAATTTTATCTTTTGAACCTACACATCCATCTAGGTGATTTTTGAAAGATAAAAAAAAAATCGCAAGCACGCTATGCTGCGATACAACGGGAAAACTCTTGGATGGACCTGCCTACGAGTCCACTAAGTATGGTTTTATAAATACAAGACAAAATACTTACAACACACGACTTGACTCCCTTCAAGCCTCGACGCTTTTTCTTGCATATCCTTCCGCCTAGTCGACAACTTGAGAGTCCACCAGAATCTTGGAATTCACCAATGGGGAACAACTACCGCCAACCCACACATGGTTCCTTTCACCGTTTGAGAACGCCGCAACACAAAACAATCTCCATTTTGGGGTAGAGAAGGAACCCAAACTTTCTCCTTTATGGGTAGAGATGAAACCCGATGCAAAATAATCTCCAAGCAAATATATATATATATGTGTGTGTGTGTGTGTGTGTGTGTGTGTGAAACTTGGATTTAAACAAACATGGGTGTAAACATGTGTTTTGGTTGAAATTAATCCATGAAATATTAACACACGAAAATGGGACTTTTTGTTGGAAGTATTTTCCTTCCCAAAAGATATGAAAGGATGAAAAAAGTCTCTACAAAAAAAAAATTATTGCACTTATTTTATCAGGTAAAATGTTAGTGGGATAGTGGGTGAGTGGGGATGTTTTTAAACAAAAACAGACGCCGGTCGTTTGAACGACTTTTCAATGTCATTCGAAACACACGGTTCGAATGAGAATTCAAAAAGAAAATGGGACAAAATCTCATTAAATAGGCCTCGTTTGAACGAAGATGTTTGAACGAACTTCGAACAAGAAAATAGTGTATTTTTGCAAAATGATGTTTGAACCTCGTTTGATGTTCATTCAAATGACCTGGGCATCTCGTTCGAAGGAGATCCTAGTTTCATTCGAACGACTTATCAAAAAATCCCAAAATACTTTTTAAGTCCACAAACTTTTATGTAAAGATCTAAAAAGATTTTATGAGAAAAATAAAAAGTCATTGATGATAAATGCTCATAAAAGGAACACCCAAATAAGTTTTCCAAGATCCTATATATATTAATGCATTCATACCTTTGGAGACCTTGAAAAATGAGACAATGTTGATGATGAGAAACAAGGCACTTGAAACCGGCAATGATATCTGCTCTTTTGCTTGGACGCATCGACTTCAACTTTTCAAGCGTCATAGGCTTGAGGTACAACTGTCTATCGTATGACTCAAATTGTTTGGTACAAAAATCTATCCTATGACTCAAATTATTTTGTCCGGAATTAAGCCAACACTACAATTTGACTTAATTGAAAATTTGTTCTTACAAATATCCCTCTTTTGCTATTCTAGGAAAAAATCAAACCAAAAATCCTATGGGCCATCAAGTACGCCTAGACACAGTCCCACCTAAAAATAAATAAAAATATATACGCTTGACTCAACTCATAGAAAATGCTTTGCCGCTTTAAATAATTCCATTAGAGATCAAATCCTTCATACTTAAACAAACCATTAAACACATAGGGAATATGACAATATAAAGTGCGTAAAGATAAATACTCCCCCTTAATTAATTATTCCCCTTTATCTAATAATGTCAACTTAAGAAAGACGTCTCCCCCTAAGTTAGATGGCCCAAAATAAAATGGTTTCGATACCATTCCTCCCCCTTTTTGTTCATGAATAGGCGAAGTTCAAGAATAAAATAATTTATTTCACCTCCAATTAATGCAAATGCTCCCCCTAATTTAAACATGGGATATGTAATAAGGAAAAAACAAGTTAAACATGCAATGGTGCAAAAGGAAACATGAGCATTAAAGCATATGGGAAATAATGAAGTACAACCAATCCATATAAAAATTCATGGACATAAACTATGATGTGATAATAAAAAATTATGACTTGTAATGAATTATGATAAGCATAGGATATCAAAAAAAATCGCAACAAGATAGATACCAATTTTGAGTTCAAGGCCTACATGGACTAGCTAGCAAAACAAAGATATATATATATATACACACACAAAAAAAAAAACCAATAGCTCACACTTACATATACATAGGTATAAACACCACACAATACACAAAGTACATTAAGCTTTCCACACTCATATGGAAAAAAAATTCTAAATGCATGTGGTAAACGGAAGTGAAGGGGTGTGGACTAGAGACTAAAGGAATATAAACCCAATCACCTAAACATGTTCACGGACTTTTCGTTTGATTGAAAAACTTTATCCAACTTAAATATAGCCTCATGTGACCAGAAAAAGTGAACTCATGGAACAAACATACACAATGTACACAAGCCTAGAATTTTGGTGATTCTATAAACCAATAAAGTCATGACAAAAATAGCATAACTAGGATACATAGTCATTGTGCAAACATGTTGATATATCCAACCAAACTTCATCATTAATATTCTTTTCCTTTTTCTTTTCTTTATGAACAATGAATGCCTTGACTAATTTTATGCCACGTTTTAAGGTCAAATTTCAATGGTGACTTTTCACGCAAAGTAGTTTTGTCTTTCACAGCCTGATTCCATTGAAAAACAACTACACCGGATAAATATTTTTCCTTCCTTTTTTATATAAATTCGGGAAACAGTTATTACATGCACAAATCATCCATAGTCATAGTAACATGTAGATGACTAAATTGATAGGAGAACATCTCACTTAGCTTAAATATACATGTGAAGTTAAATTTCAGATGAGCTCGTGCATGTGTGAATCGAGGCATATAAAAAGAGAATCCATTAAGCAAGTCAAAGTCAAACTACTCCATACAAGTAGGACAAAGAACACTTTAAGTATTGAAAATCATAACCAAAAGTTCTATCCACATGGAAGCAGATATGATATTGGATTCAAACACAAGTATATGCTATATAAAATGTGTAAAACTAAAATAAACAAAAATAGAAAATCTTTATGAGTTTTTCATAATTTTTAACCAACCACAAAAAAACTCAACTCAAAAGAAAACAAAAATATTTTTGTATTTTTCAATGGGACCAAACAAATTAAAATACAAGAGATACACATATCATAATTCTAGCACCTTTTTATATGATAAAGAAAAAACTAGAAAATGACAAACAAACATACAACTAGAAAAAAAAATTAACCTGAAGCACAAATGATATAGTATGCAAACAAAGCTAACACATTCAACCTTTATATTTAGTAAGGGAGATATCACGTACAAGAAGATGAGAATAAAAAATCCTGTCTTGTAAAGCCGCCAAATCGGATCTCCTAACCTAAACTAGTGAAGCATTATGCTCTGAGGATTTGAAAATCTTGGTGACTCTACTATTGGACTTCCTAGGACCCTTTTTAAGATCAATTTTTTTTTCTAAGATGACCTTTTCAACCACAATGTACACAAGCAAAGACCCAGAGAAAAGTAGTACCCAAGGATTGACCTCTTAAAGTGTTCTTAGTGGATTCTCTCTAACATAAGGTTTTTGCTTTATTTTAGGAAGCATTTTGAGTATCAAAGCCAATACTATACATGTCATTTTTTATTTGGATGGTTCCTAAGATTTTATCTAATTTTTTGGACCTACGCTCCAAATTAAATTTGACCCTACATGAATCTTTCAATTTCTCTTCTAAATTCTAGACTCGAGTAAACCCTTACTCTATTCAAACCCATGATGCTCCTTTTCATAGCCGCTATGAAACCTCTAAGTCTATCTCTCTCACCTTTAACGTATTCAAGTATCTCTCTCACATGTCCTAAGGCCTTTCACTAAATCACACTCATTATTAACGTTGGCACGTTCTATCAAACAATCTTCCAACTTCAAGTTAGCCCTTTTTATTTTAATAAATTCCTCATATATCTCAAGGAAGGCCACTTAAAGTTCTCTCTCATCAACCTCTTGTTCTTTTTCATTCTCTTTTCCACTCTCTCTACCATCAAAATGTTGGGATTCACAAACAATGGCCTCAGAAGTGTCATGTAAAGGAATAACTTCATGGGAAGATTCACAATAATTGCTCACATGATACGCCATCAACGCGATAAAGTTATGCTCAATGGGGGAATCGGGTCCCTCTTCCTTTTCACTATGACTAAGGGTAGCATTATATGAAATTGGTTGCTTGCCCTCCTTCATTAGTTTGGTGGGACACTCTCTTGTCCTATAGCCATAACCCTCACAACCATAACATCTATTCGCCTCTTCCCTATTAAGATCTTCATAATGCTTTGTAGGGAATTTTTCGGCTTTGTCATACTTAGACTTAACAAATTTCTTAAAATCCTTTTTAAGATTGTCTTTATTAAACTCAAGAAATTTTCTAAACATCCTTGAAAACATCGCCATCTCATCAAAATTGATGTCTCTCTCCACCTCCAAAACTTTTTTTTTCTCCTTTTGATCTTTCAAAGGGATGACCTTATCTTTCTTCTTCTCATTATTGGAAGTAAACATGTCAAGTTCATATATTTGTGATTTACCTACGAGAGATCTTCAAGTTTTGTAGATGCTAAGGGTGTTAAGAATTTAAAATGGTCACTTTTGGAATAAACCTATCGGGTAAGGACCTCAAAATTTTCTTTACTACACGGTTGTCGAGTGTCTTTTCTCCCAAGTTAAACGATGAATTAACGATATCGAAAAATCTAACATAGAATTCAACAAAAGACTCACTTTCAAGCATTTTAATGGTTTCGAATTGAGTGGTGAGGTTTTGGAGTTTTGAAGCTTTAACGATATTTGTTCCCTCATAGATGAGTTGGAGAATATCCTAAGCCTCCTTAGACGTTTAAAATGTCATAATCCACCAGAACTCATCGGGTGTAACCGCACTAAATAGGGCATTGAAACCACATGAATTAAAATTTGCTAATTTAAGTTCATTCTCACTCCATCTCTCTATGGGTTTAGGTACACGCTCATTTTCAACTAGACATGCAGGTAGAGACCACCTGCTAACTACCGATTGCCAAACCTCTCATCTAGGGATTTAGGTGATGATTCCATTTGCGCTTTTCAATAAGCATAATTTGAACCATAAAAAGGATGAAATTTTGTAAAAAGTGAATTTTCCATTTTTAAACCAAAAGCAAAAGGATCTTAACATAGTAATTTAGCGTTCCCGCTTTGATACCACTTCATGGGGATGAAATACCCTGAATTTTTTATTCTTAATGATGAATGATTCAAAATATATTCCAAATTAAAAATTTCTTATTGATTTACCAATTAAAGTTAAAATATTATTTTCTCCCAATATTAAACTAAGTAAAATTAAACTAAACACACATTTCAAATTTCCACTTAAACAAAATAAATTTAATCCAATTTAAGTTAAACAAACCAAGTATGAATATAATCTAATTAAATTAATGCCGACATGAATTAAATTAAAATAAAATTAGCACCAAAATAAACTAAAGTTGTGATTTAAGCCAAAATTTATCCACAATGGGAAAAAACCTCGGACGACCCCGCCTACAAGTCCACTAAGTATGGTTTTACATATAGAAGACAAAAGGCTTACAACACATGACTTGACTCCCTTAAGGCCTCGACGCTTTTTATTGCAACCACCTCCGCCTAGTCGAAAACTTAGGAGTCCACCGAAATCTTAGAATCCACCAATGGGGCACAGCTACCATCAACCCACACACGGTGCCTTTCACCATAGGAGAACGCTGCAACACAAAAAATTCTTCATTTTGGGGTAAAGAAGGAACCCAAACTTTCTCCTTTATGGGTAGATATGAAACTCGGTGCCAAACAATCTCCAATCAACTATATATATATATATGAAACTTGGATTTAAACAAACATGGGTGTAAATATGTGTTTTGGTTGAAATTAATCCATGAATTAACACATGAAAATGAGACTTTTTGTTGGAAGTATTTTCCCTATCAAAAGCTCTCAAAGGATGAAAAAATTCTCTAAAAAATTTGTTCCCCTACTTATTTTATCAGGTAAAACATTAGTGGGATAGTGGGTGAGTGGGGAGATTTTTAAACAAAAACTGACGTCGATCGTTCGAACGATTTTTCAATATTGTTCGAAGGACACAGTTCGAACGAGAATTCAGAAAGAAAATAGGCTAAAATCTCTTTAGATAGATGTGACATCCCGCCCAAATAAATACCGGGTGATCAGTCCTATATCAAATTTAAAATAGGAATCTCAGGGGTTCATTCTTAGCATCACTGTCAAAAACTTTTTAAAACTTTACTAACCACCTAGTATTCAAAAAGACTGATGTCAAATTTTATCTTTTTATTAAACAATTAAATATGCATGCTGAATAACAAATAAACCATACATCCAAACCATGAGTCTAAAACAATACTAAATGACTAAATGACATGCCGAATAAACAATCAGCTCAAAATCCCAATAATAATAATTCAATAAATGAATACATAAACCAAATACTGAGTCTAAAAGTAAAAAGGGGAAACATGACCTGAATGAATCTACAACTGAGATAAGAATCCTACTCTAGGAATAAAGAAATGATACGTCTAAATCAAATCCTGCAACCATCCACAATGTTGCAGCTGCGTAACCCTGGAATAGATAAGTCAACTATGGCATCCCTGTGGCTGGACACCTGTTAATATACATATACATAGACAAGAGAGAAGAAGTACAAGAAACGGGTCAGAACCCGATTTATAAAAATGTTTAGCAAGCATTTTATTGCAATAAATGAAATGCGTAGTATATAATGTTCATAATTGCTTTTACGGTCTCACTCTCTTGAGGACAATCTCACCTCTCTTCTATAGTGCACACCTATCGCATTCATTTATTCCGCCTAGCCATCTGACACACTTCTAACTAGGAAAAAGGCTTATCCTTATAGTTACCCCTCGTAGTAGTATATCATATTTGATCTCAACAATTATCATTTTTTAAATAAGTGTTATCACACTAAAGTCAAGTATTTACTATTTACGTTTATATAAGATTTCACTATCTTAATAGTCTGTAATTCTCTCATTGTAGATATACCATAAGCATACATATATATCCCTCACTATTATATATATGTATTAACACAATCTTAATAGCCTACAATTATCACATTGTAATTATATCACAAGTATACATATATATCCACCACCATTATATATATACTAACACAGCACCCTAAGGATACACCTATAGTGCATTGCATACTCTGCTATCATGTCCCGGTACGTCTCGTACTCAAACAAGGACTATCGGTTCGGAAATGTCCCACGAACCATATAAACAAATCACACATATTGGCGGCGAACATAGTTCACATACCTATGGGTCACGCACATACCTACGCTCCCATAGTCAGCGGACTTATCAACTCACAAATAAGTCTTTCACAGTCCTATGTTCTGAGATTCAAGTCAAATATCCCCCCGAAGGTCACTCAGGATAAGACCGTCTCTACACAACCCCCGCGATAGCAAGCAGCTAGGTATGTCATACACATAATAAAACAATCAAATATGTATTCACGCACCCTATTAAAATATTAGGTATTCACACAACCTTTCATTGTTTTACGTATTCACACAACCTATCATTGTTTTAGGTATTCCCGTAACCTATTATCATTTTTCTATTGGATTATGTATTCCCATATTTATATATATAATTCACACATTCATATATATATACACATATTCCAATTATTACTAGTTCGCGCGTATTAAATACGATCCAATACCAAAATAACTACATCCCACTATTTAATATAATTTTTATAATTATATATCTCACCTCATATATACTTGATTAAGTTCATATTAGTCTCACAAAGTTCCCAACAATTTTTAGTTCCAATTCGGGAAAGTTTCATCACTAATTAAAACTCCAAGGGTATTTTAGACATTTCACAATATATGCCTCAGTAATGAAATTCCTAGTACCGTGTACTACTCTCCATTTTCTATGCGTGGCCACAAACGGCACGTAAATCCGAATTCGTATGACAAAGTTATGCTCATTTAAAGTTGTGCTAAAAATCAAATAACGCGTTCCGTCTTCAAGGGTATTTTAGACCTTTCAATTTTTGTGTCTAATTAAAAACATTCCCAGGACAGCGTAATACTCTTCACTATCTATGTGTGGCCATGAACGTCACACTAATCCGAGTCCGTATGCCAAAAGTTAGGGCATTATAAAGATTCACCTCAAAGAAGATTTAAAAAAAAAACATTTCTTAAAAAGTTTTCCCACATTCTGCCTAGATTAATAAATTGATGTTTTGAGGCAGTTTGGAGCAGTTTTGGAGGAAGCGCGTGAGACAACAAAATGTAGAAAACGCGATTTTCTACAAGGCAACGCGAACAGAATCGCCATTAAAGCTCCAAAACCTTCGATTATACCCAGATCTTTTAACCCAAAAACCTCCCAAGATTCATCCTAAATCCACCCAAACATCATCATTAACAATTTCTTCCAACAGTACCACTAATGGAGATTCAAAAACCAAGATCTAATCATGTTGTTCACTTCTCAAATTAAGTTATAATTTCACTATTAACCCAATTTCTCACAAAGTTAAAAATCCCCTATCAATGGTTATTCTTCATCTTCTTCACCATAAACCCACAAATTTCAATTCAAATTCCTACTTCCAAATTTCCAGAATTAATAGACATAATTACAACTATTTACATCATTAACTACAACTCAAATTAAAGCAAGAAAACACTTGCCTTGGGGGATTAAATCCGACGATCCCATGTCGAAATTCTTTCCCGGATTGCTCTTGTCATCCTTCTTTCCTTCTTCTTCTTTCTCCTTTCTCTCCTCTCTCAACCCTTTGTGTTTTGGAATGACTCATGGCTGCCCAACACACTTAAACCTAGGTTAAAATTCCCCAATCCCGTAATTAAGCCTATTGGCCAATTAAAAATGACTTAAATGCCCCCGTATGGGCTCGATCATGTCTAAAAATGCCATGAGACCCATTTACTACCCCCGGGTACTCTTTTCCTACTATCTCGACCCTTCCGGACTCAACCGTGCACTCAGAATTGTCATCCGAGATACTTTATAAAATTTTCCAATTTCAACCTCAAAATGCGACACATGTGAAATTTTCAATAACCCGAATTAATTTGAATTTCTAAATCCCCAAATTTAAATAATAAATTCTACATCTCCAAATTCAATAATTTCTCCAATTTAAATAAATTAAATTTAAATCACCAAATTAAATGAATTTCTCCAAATTAAATAAATCCAACCCACTAATTTAATTAATTTATATATCCTCTAAAATATGGGGTGTTACAATAGACCTCATTCAAACGAAGATGTTTGAACGAACTTAGAACAGGAAAACAAAGTATTTTTGCAAAATGTCGTTTAAACCTCATTTGATGTTCGGTCGAATGACCTGGGCATCTCGTTCGAACGAGATCCCAGTTTCGTTTAAACGATTTATCAGAATATCCCAAAATACTTTTTAAGTCCCAAAACTGTTATGTCAAGTTCTAAAAAGATTTTTTGAGAAAAATAAAAAGTCGTTAATGATAAAAGTTAACAAAAATAACACCCAAATAATTTTTCCAAGCTCCTATATATATTAATGCATTCATACCTTTGGAGACCTTGGAAAATGAGACAATATTGATGACTAGAAACAAGGCACTTAAAACCGGCAATGATATCTACACTTTTTCCTTGCCATATCGACATCAACTCTTCAAACGTCATAGGCTTGAGGTGTAAAAATCTATCCTATTACTCAAATTATTTGGTACAACAATCTATCATGCGATTCATTTTATTTTGTCTGAAATTAAGCCAACAATACAAATTGACTCAATTGGAAATTTGTCCTTATCATCAACCCCTATAGTATTCCCTTCTTTCCCAGGATATTTAATTTTCCCTTTTCTAATAAACTTTTCCACTCTGTCATGAAAAACATAACAAGCATTAGTTGAGTGAGAGAAGACATTATTCCATTTATAATCATTTTTTTCTTTTCTTTCCCTTGATTTTTGTTAGGAATTTTCACATCATCAATATAATCCAATATTTATTCATCCTTCGATATATCAAAGGAATTATTTTTAATTCTCTTTTAATTTTGGTGCAGATGACTTTGTTGATGTATTCTTTCGAACTAAGGGTTCATAAACTATATATTTAGTTTTATTTAATTTAGCAATATCTATTTCCAAATTTAGGTCCTTATAATATGTTTTGAAAGAAGAAGTATTTCTTATATTCTCTTCTCCTATAAGAGTCTCATATATGTACACTTTTGAATCCTAAATTCAACCTCATCTCTAAATCCATCCGCATTAATCTTCTTTTGAATCCTAAATTCCATCCCACTTTGTGTCAATTTGACACACTTAAATTCAAGTAGCGATATTTTACATTTGTTCCGCGCTCTTTGAAACTTGTTTATGAAGCTAGTTGATTTTTGATTTGGCTTTTGTCTTAGTCTAGTCAAGTTATTCATATACACTTCTACTTCAATATGGAAGAACTAGACACGGAACATATCTTCCATTTTCTGCCAACATTGAACAATATTAGGTGGAAACCTTATAAACCAAAAGAAGGATGCATCAATGAGGGAACTAGAGAAGAAACATAATTTAAGTTATATATTATTTCATGCATCAGAACACTAACTAATGAACCTTGATATATGTCCAACTATGATTGGAGTCTACACCCCCATTTGGGGTATGGCTTCCTATATATTGGATTCTGTACCCCCAAAGCCATTGGCTGTGAAATCTCATGTATAAAATCCACAATTTCATTCCTCCCAACTCCCCAAGTAATTACCTATTTCATTAGCCAAATTCTTGTTCTATCATTGGTGTTGGTTGCACCAAATAAAGGTGGGATCTGTGAAGGAGCATTTTTCTGTCTTTGGAAAGGCATTGGTTGAGATGCCAGAGAAACTTGGTTGTCTGACCTTTGGAAGGGTCGTTATCAAATCTCCTATTGTTTCCCAACCCCCGAATTCATATTAGAGTATAGGATTGGTGACTACCCCATAATGAAAAGCCCTTGAAAACCTTAAATTGGGTTCATTAAAGTATGGTCTAGTCTTTCCCACTTATAGGATAAATTCCCTATACTAGGTTATTATAAGCCATATATTAGTGAGTGTAAGATTTTCCTAAACTCTCTATTGGGTTTTTTACGCCTAAACCAATAGTGTTTATGTAGTTTCCCATCCTTAGGTTTGTTCCAAAATTGGATTCACCATTATTGGGTCTATAATACATTAGGTGAAAAGAGTTGGGTTGTGTGGTCGTGTTTACACCAATTTGTGGTGTATAGCCACGACCATTAGGTAATATAACAATAAGATGAGACAATCTATAAGAAACTATTGTGATCATTGTACTAATATTCTTCATTATATTCAAAAGACGGTCAAGTACGGGGTTTAACAGATGTATTAATTGATATAAGTTTTTCAGGACATACCTAAGACATGTGTTATACTTGGATTTTAGGCCTTTAAAGACGTCGTCACATTCAGATCATGGTTTTGAATATTTGATCTCATGTCTTGACTAGTTTCAAGCATCGTTTGATCTGTGGTGGTTGTGATATATTGTCTACTTGAAACAATCTCACTAACATTCTATGCACCAGAATAAATCATTCTTATCATAGCCAAGATAAACAATTATGTAGCACTATTGTCCCATCAGACGTGCTAAAGATATATTTTTTTTATCTTGATTGGTCTGTGTATTTTGATTGTGTGCAAGCATTCCAAGCAAGGTTATGGTCTTGCCAACCAATTGAGTATCTTATCCTTGTGATAATCAGGCGATTGTGTAGCATTCAATATTTCATTAAGAAGACTTTCCAAGGAGTACTAAATAAGTTTGTGAACTAAATTAACTATCTAAATAAGAGAATTAAAGTGCAGAAAATAAAGATAAAAGAAGGATCGAAATAATTTTAAAAAATGAAGTAAGATAATTAAACATTATAGGAAAATAGTTTATACTAAGGAATGTAAAGTAAGTTACACTAAGAAATGTAAAAACAGTTTAAATGTAAAGACAAAGGAAATTTTCATAAAATGTAAAGAGAATTACAGTAAATGTTCCTTACAAACTACTTCAAAGAAAAACAAAAAATGTAAAGATAACAAAAGAAAAGAAAAGAAAGAGCAAAGAAAAGGAAAGGAAAAAAGGTTTAAACGAGTAAATGTAATTTTTTAGGGAGTCCTCTTTTCCTCCATCATTGAGTTGCGTATTTATAGAATCCTTTGTCATGCAATTGCTATCGTAACTATTGGATGTTATCCATTTGAATGTTCCTACTTAGGCTCACTCATGACCCTAAAACCATTATTGTGATTGCCCCACGTACAAGGTATTGACAAATGTCAATTGCCTATGTAACCGTTTGTATTAATTTGGCCCTTTATATCTCTAGACTATAATAATCAGTTTGTATTTCCATGCAGTGAAACTTTATTAGTCAGTAATAATATGGAGTAAATAGAGACAAATGAACATCATATTTTCTGTGTTTCTAGACCACGTGTATAGGAATAAATACAACTTAATGTCGATAATACATTAACTGACAATAGTGTGAATATTACCCATGGTTATGTAAGACGCATTACTTATACTGGATCACGTGTGGGTGACATCATAGTTGGAGGGTCATGAGACAGTCAATCAGGTTAGTGTTTTGGGTGAACATTTTAGTGAGATCCAAAGGGAACACGAACCAAGTATTAGTAATAACAAAAAACATTGTAATATAAGTAATTTTAGATTTAATTTAGTACAATGGATACCATGATGGATTTTATGTATTCGAATTAGTTTTGGGGAGATTAGAGACTTGTTGATGGGATAAAATGCATCGGGCACAAGTGGATCTACAAGAAGTTAAATAATAGATAGATATATAGATGGAATAAGGGGATGTCTTGTGGGGATATGGCTAACCCATAAAGAAGGGGATTAAATATGAGAAACGCTTATTACATGTACACATGATAGAGTCTATTAAGATTCTATTAGCATTAAGACTACATTCTTAAACAGTACTCTTAACGAGTGCATCTATATAATGCAACCCAATGGATTCATAGAAAGTATCCAAGAAAGCTATGAAAGCTTAAGAGATCCATTTATGGAATTAATAAATAGTTAAGGTCGTGTAACATCTAGTTTGATCAGGAAATCAACATTTGGATTTTGATAAAATCCTGTATAATACTTGTTTGTATGAGAAGCACAACAAAAATGTAATGGATATTGATAGTCTCTTAATCAAGAATGATATGGGTATATTATCTTATATAAGAGTGTTGTTGGCATGACATTAAAAAGTTAGGATAACATACTCACATTCTTGGGATCAAGGTTTCTTTGGATCAGATAAATAGGATGTTAGTCTAATCCCAAAACATTTGTTTTGATGATGTGTTCACAAAGTTCAGCATGCAAAATTTCAAGAAAGAATTTGTTCCTTTAAAGCATGGAATCACTTTGTCTAAGGATGAATCTCTTAAATAATTTAATCTAATACATATGATGAGGAATACATCTTATGTTTTAGGAGTGGGTATCCTTATGTATGTTATGTTCTGAAGAAGACTAAATATCTGCTTTACCATTGGCACGACCAGAAAATTATAGCTTAACTCATATGAGGAGCATTAGATTATAATAAAGAACACTATTAAGTACCTGAAAGGACTAAATCTTATGTGTTAGTTTTCTTAATGGACACTCTTATACATTTAGGGTACATAGGCTCAGATTTTCAATGGAAGAAGAATTTTAGGAAATGGAGCTCATGATTTGTTTTTACCCTATGAGGTGAATCCAATAGTCGTAGAAGTATCAAATAATCATGTATTGGTGGTTTAACCATCGAAGCCGAATATGTTAAACAATGGAGGTTGTTTGGATTTAAAACTTTGAAAGCAATTTGGGTGTGGTTCCTTATGTTTGTAGTTTTCACTTAGATTGATTTAATTATGATCGTGACAGGAAAGGTTGTGCTCTTTCTAACCAATTGATTATCTTAGCCTTGTGATAATCAGGTGCTCGTGTATCATTTTGATGATTCAATTAAGAGTACACGTGCTTCGCTTTGGGAAGAATTTGATGTGAATGCTAAATTACTGTAATTAACTAGAACTAAAGAATAAAAATCGATGGACATAAGACGAAAGTAAAATAAAGCTTTGAAATTAAATAATGATAAATGTGATGAAATCAACAACTACAATATGAAATTTAAAGAAATTAAGTAAAAATAAATAAAAGGTAAAGGCAGGGTAACTTTTAATAAAATATAAAAAAAAAGTTACACTCTGCCTTACAAAATACTTTGAATTGTAAGAAAAGCTGCAAATAAATATTAAGAATGGAAAATAAAAGGAAAAGGGATAAAATGAGTAAATGTAATTTGTTTTAGAGAATTCTTCTTTCTTTTTCTTCTAGCTACTTATTTATACATTTCCTTAGGATGCAACTACTATATAACTGTTGGGTGATTATGCACTTAGAGTTTCATCAATTTATGCTTATATGCCCCAATAAGCTCCACTTAGTGCTAAATCCCATGCCCAAAGCCTTAACATGTGTCAAGTGATTGAGATCCCCTTTGCCTTTAACAGACACATTATATTGCTCTAATTTACGATTGCTGATTCTATGTGTCAATCTCTCATTAGATGGTGATAATATGGTGTAAGCATACCCCCACACTAATTGATATTTTGGGGAAAATTAATTAGTGAATTGTTAGATTTCACATGCCACAATTCCACTTTCATATCATCATTACCCCTGAGCATATGTTGTTTGTATAAACTTTTGTTGTCGATGAAAATATATCCATTCCAATCTATCAGTCTCTTCAACTGAACTCTTTATCTCTTGATCTTTAATGTTCACTGACCCTAAAAATGACGTTTTAAGATGATAAAGAAACTAGTCTCAAAAGTGTCCGTGCCATTGGCTCTTCTTTGAACTCAGTTACTACTATTGAAGTCCCCTAGGCCATTGCCCATTGCAAATTATTTATCTAACAATGGAAATCTGATACTGTAATTTAGGGTACGTGGAATGTTTACATCCCTATTGAACCTTCTCTCATTCTAGATGCTACCATTCATCCACCACCTATTATGGTAAGATTCCTTATTATGAACCCTTCTTCAAAATCCCCCCCCCCCCCCCCCGAGCTTGTCACAGTACCGGATAGGCCATATTGTTTTAGGCTCTTCCAATTCTGGGTTGATCAAAGTTTTGATGTCCCCGCCTCTTATGAGACAACAATGCTCTTTTATGACATTATCAAACCTCCGTCTAATGGGGTATGATTTTTGGAAATGGTTGAAGCTGAGGCACCTGATCTTATCCCTAAAAAGCATATTGATAAGACTCACCACCCTAAACTGGTTCATTATAACTCTCTAACAGCTCCTCCTCTTGATGATATGTGTGTTAGTTACACCATCACACACCCTTATTTTCTCCTCAAATACTCGCCATAAGTGGGTTTTCCCTCATTCAATCATGCCCTCCGTGGGGCATATGCTTTGTCAAGGAAATCAAACCTCATTATCCATTTTGAAATTATACCAATGATTATCTTAATCTTTTGGCCGCTTGGCATTGCACACCTATGATGATCCTAGTAAGATGTGGTTAGCTTTCTTTCTCATACCTTTGTCCAACCTTCCTCACATTTCATCTCAAATGATATGTCTAATTAGTTTATCTTCAATTAAGATAACTTTGACTTGGATGCCTTTAAAGCTTTAGTCACTAAAAACATATTATCCACTAATCCTCTCTATAATCTGATAGTCTACCTATAAAATTTGGTAAAGCATCCCTTCAATAATTTATAGTAATATGTCATTGTTTATTTGCCTAATATCTTCCCTCATTTAGAGTATTCTACTTCTTCTATTGACTTTGGAAAAGCCTTATAAGTCCTTCATGAATTTTCCCATCTTCCTCATAATGTTTTGTTAAAAGGCCAAGTTAAGAAAACTTCTCATAGGCATGTATGATCCTCGACCATTTTCCGAATAGTTCTCTTAAACCCAGAGTCCATAGCTCATACTTTAATAAAACTCACCCTTCCTTAAATAACTGGGTTAGTAAACTTTCTATTAATGTCGTATATTATAGGGGACAAGTTTGAACTCGTGATGATCTCTACTATTTTGAACTCAAAATTGAGGAATGGAAGAATTTTGATGAGGTCTATTTGAATGGACAAAAATATCCATCAAGCTGAAGCCCTTGGTTCAGAGGCCATCCTTAACAGGTCCAAGGATTTGGAATGAGAAGCTCGAGAGGTTGTGTTGAATTGCTAATATTATGAGCCACTATGTTTTGATTACGCCCAAATAAAACCTTATCTTGATTTGGAGTAAAAACATCTTGATTATTTATTGAATACTTTCCACCATATTGTGAATTATTATCCCCCTCACTACTACACACTTCCAAGAATGTGATATCGTATTTCTGCGTCTCTTATAACGCTCGTGCTCAAAATATAAATGTACAAATATTGTTTTGTTCCGAATTATACTTGATGGTTCATGATCAAACCAATGTGCTGTGGATATTCAATGTATTTTCTCACTTCTTTGGCAATTAATTTGTCAAATTAACTAATTTTGTTACCTTTGCCTATAAGTTTTTTTGACCATTTAATGAAAATTCTATGCTTTAACCAAATTTAGTATGTTGCATTGTAACTATTTTTTTTTTTTCATGCATGTTTTATTATTGGTAGTGGTCCCACCAAATCTCAATGCACATGTGGAAATGTCCAAACAATAGCTTTATATTTCCAATTGGAATAATTAATTATTATGAAATAGGAAAATTTTGCAATCCCTTTTAACCAATATATTTGTATGCCTTAGGACTCTAAATATTTAATTTTGATTTATTAGGGTATTAATGACCCTTATATCAATCATGAGGGTATTTTGATTGATGGACCAACTAATGTCGCCTTTTTGTTTCTCCCCATTTCCCCATAATTTCAGTTTTGGAAGGAACAATGTAAGGAAAAATTTGCAATTGAGTCAATTTGTATGTATTAGCTTAATTTTAAAAAAACCATTTTGAGTCATAGGCTAAGCTTTGAGTTATTGATCTTTCAAGCCTATGACATGTTTGACGAAGATGTAGCGGTAAAGATTCAAAGATTACACATCATGCCATGTTTTATTACACATTTGTATTCATGTTTTCGTGAATATCTCAAGTATGAATGCGTATGATTTTGATCCTTGGAAATTTAATTTTTAGTGATTTTTTCTTTACAAATATGTCTAGAGCTATTTTAAAAATATTTTTATGAAATTTTTTTAGTCGTTCAAATGAGATTAACATTCGTTTGAACGAAATGTCGAGTTCTGTATAATGAACTTCCAATGAACATCTGATGGAGTATCTTTGTTTGTCATAGGTTTCTCCATTAAAATCTCGTTTTAAGTACATTCAAACATGATTATGTGTTCATTCGAATGAGTGTGAAGTTCATTTGAACGAAATAAGGTTTTCATTCGAATGAACCTTACTTTTGATTCGAACGAGTTTTCTAAAAATTTGGGTTATCTCAAATTTTTTATTTTCTATATAAAGGAGGTCAGCTATAAAGTTTTTAAGAGACGTTTCACAAAAAGCATTTTCCTAGCTCTATCCAAAAGCTTCCAAATCCTAGTTTCACCCAAAGTGTTTAAAGATCCAAGTTTCCATCTTTATATGATTTGAGACCTTATTCATGGGGACTGGAGTTTATTTATCTCACCATCTATGTGAGAAAATTTTAGTGTGGTGAACTCCATACATGGTTTGCTCTTTAGACGTGGTGGACTATGTGGTGTGGTATTGCGGTGAAGAAGTGATGATTCCAAATTCTGTATTCACAGATGGTTGTTGAGCCTGTTCGACGGATATCAAAATGGGTGGACTCACACTTTATGTCAAATTGCATGGGTGGACTCTTGCATTGCACTATAGAGGAGAGGTTATCGAAAACACATCAAGGTTTGCGAGGGCATTGAGTCTTTGTAGTAAGTCATCTGTCGACTTTTGTAATTCCTCATCATAGTGAATTTTTTGGCTAGGCCGTCTAAGGTTTTCTCCATTGTAGATTTTCCTCGCACATCGGTGTTTTGTGCGATTATTTTATTTATTTTATTTGTTATCATCTAGATGCATGTTTTAGGTTAAGAAGACAAAATATGGTAAATCGTTTTCACACAACAACTTGGTTTAAAATTGGTGTAAAGTGTATAGTTCGATTAAACATGTTTAAAGTTTTAGCATTTAATTTCAAAAATTAAAAATTGAATTTGTAATTTAGACCATCTCTCTGTACACTTTCCTATTACGACACTTTCAAATTGGTATCAAAACTAAACACAAAGTTATCGTGTATAGATCCATGGTTTGGGCATGAATTTTTGGGGTTTTTATTCGGATGGTCATTCAGTTTCTAGGTCACCGATATTTGATGGGTCTAATTTCCCATAGTGGAAAATGCATATGAAATCAACACTTAAGGTGATATCTGAGAGGGTTTGGTTATCTGTTGTTAGAGGGTGGAATCCACAAACCAGTAAAAAGGTAGAGAGGTTCTTTTAAAACTCATAGTGTTATGGAGTGAGGAAGAGAATAGATCAAATTACAATTCTTGATGTTTAAATTCTATGTTTTGTTCAGTCACGTTGGAGGAGTTTCGTCGTATCACGACTTTTGAGATATCGAAAGAGGCTTATGATATACTCCAACTCACCCATGAAGGAACTAGTGCTGGTAAGGCTTCCAAACTCCAAAACCTCACCCCCTTATTTTGAAACCATTAAAATGGCGGGTAGCGAAACCTTCGATGAGTTCTATGCTATATTGTTTGAAATTGTAAACTTTTCATTTAACTTGGGAGAGAGAATACTACAATGCTAAGTAATCAAAACAATCTTAAGGACCTTGCCTAAAATATTTAATTCAAAAGTGAAGGTTTTGAATTCCTTACTTACTTTGGACTCTACAAAATTTGAAGAGCTTGTAGGTGATCTTCAAACTTATGATTTTGACATGTTACCTACAAATGAAGAAGAATGATAAGGGCATTGCATTGAAATCTCGGAAGGAGGAAACATCTATTTCGAATGATAAGTCTGAAATAGATACCGATGATATAGCCATGTTTTTTAAGAAGTTTAAAACATTTCTCAAGTTTTAAAAATAATTAAAAGATGTGAAGAAGTTTGACAAAAACAAGTATAATGAAATTAATCAATTCCTTAAAAATCGTAATGATAATCCTAGGAATGATGATTAGGATAGATACTTTGCATGTGAGGATTATGCTCATAGGGCAGCTAAGTGTCCCATTAAACTCGGTGAGGAGGGTAAGAAATCGAAGGTGTACAATGCTACAATTAGTGATGAGGGATCGATTCCCCATTGAACACAACTCCATCGTGTTCATGGCTAGACATGACAACCCAAATGAAAAATCTCCCCATGTAGATAATTCTTATCATGACACTTCCGATGCCATTTTTTATTCCCAAGTGAGTGATAGTAGTGTGACAGGAGAAGAACGGGATGATAAAGCGGTAGAAGAAAGTGAACCCCAAGATGCCTTTCGTGAGTTGTATGAGGAAAAGTTGAGTGTGAAAAAGTCAAACTTGAAGTTAGAAGGTAGGTTGAAAAAATGTTCCATAGATAATAACAATTCTAAATTGATTGAGGACCTTAAGGAACATAAGAGGGCTCTTTGAGATGAGCTCTAGTATGTTGATGGGGAGAGAGATAGACTCCGTAGTTTGATGGAGGTTTTGAAAAAGAAGATTATTGAGTTTGAAGAGTCTATGCATTTTTCGAGTCTAGGATAGTGGATCTAGAAGAGAGATCAAAAGACACGAGTCATGTAAAATTTTCTTTGGAATCTAGGTCGAAAAATTTGGATAAAATATTAGGCATCGTCCAAATCAAAGATAAATAGTGTGCGATTGGATTTGATGCTCAAAATGCTTACACTACTAAAGTCAAGACTATGCTTTTGAGAGACTCAACCGTTTCTAGGAATGTTATAAATGGTTAACCCATAGGTAAAAACCCTCACTATGTCTACACATGCATACATTGTAATAGGAAAGGTGACCTTCGGTGTTTTTCTTCGATATTAAAAATGGTCCTATAAAGTCTAAGTCTAGAGTCACCTAGGTTTCCAAAACCTTTAAGCATCATGTTACACCTATATGGGCTACGAAATCCAATTCAGAGCCTTTACATGATAGACTTTTTCATTCTTGTTTTCTTTCACATGATACTTCAGATGTTATATCTAATGGTTGATTGTGTTCGGATGTTTGCTTACACTAGATTTTGTGTTTCATGATATATGTGTTGGCCAATTGAATATTGTTTGATTATTTTGTATTTTTATTTTTCATTTATTGGGTTTAATTGAAAAATAAAAAAGATTTTGTATGTCTTTTAAATTGGTATTTATATGAAAAATGTTTAATAACTCAAAAATATTTTTAGTTTATTTGTAATTTACTTTTACACATTTTGCATGCATATTGGTGTGTTTGAATCCACTTAATTCCATGTGTCTATGATGTTTTTTTAAACATAGGACTTTATTAAAAATAGATAGGAGAAAAAGCCTCTCCCAGTCCCAGGGCTCTTACAAGCGCTGATGAATAGAAAAATTAAGAAAATTTGCAAAATATTGAATAAGAAGCATATGACCTTATATTATATTTAAGAGACGATTTCTCCTTGCCACTTAAAGATGGAAATGAGTCCTGTTTTTTTTTCTCCATTTTGATTCATTCCATCCACTTCAACTGGATTATTTTATTATTTAATGTTCCCAAAAATCTCAAAATAATTGCTAATTTAAGTATTGAGCATTTGAAATTGAGTTTTACCATAGTTTTTCACAATCGTGTCCACAGTAAACTCCCGAGGTTTTGCAGAATTAGGAAACATTCCTAGATCAAACTTAGTAACCTCCCCATATAAATTAACTTCAGGTCCTTCCTTTTCACATAAAGAATAATTTATGTGAGTTCAAAAGTTTGGAAAGTCCTCCGGAGGAGGCATATCACTATAGGAATCATCATTATCCGAAATATCCCCTGATAAAATATTCTGAATATATTTTTGACCCATATGTTTAGGGGTATGATGTTTTGTGTCTAGGATAATCATGCTTGCATAGAGTTATTTGATTTCAATTTTCTTAATTGATTCATTTTGTATATTCCTCACTTATGCACGATATCTTTTCAATTTTAAATTCACATTTTTATATTTGAGATAAGTGGTATGTTCTCCCATTAGTATTTTCATCTACATATTTTATGACTCTATGGGATTTATGCATGTAAGAATCATTGCTCGTGAGTTTGTTTGAATTTTATTGAAAATATGAGGATGCACGAGAAAGGGATACGAAAGGTGCAAATCTCCTTTGTGGGATAACCACCGTTGGCAATAGACTAAAATATGAGATGCAAAAACATAATGATTAAAGGCCAACTTAGTTTATTCGTTTTATTTTAAAATATTGTATCTTCAAATCAACTGAGTGAAAAATATGATGCATGTTTAGCTTTTTAGGGTGTTATGGTTGAAGATCAATGGATTTGCATAATAAATCCTAATTATGCTTATCATGTCATGATGCTATTGATTTGTATAATCATCAATATTTTAGGCTTGTTTGTTCATTAAGTTCACTTTATCTCTCACTCAAGGCTAAATCTTAGTTTGATAGAGTTTTGTGGTCAAATAGAATTTCTCAGACATTTTGAGTGATTGGTTCATAATTCATTTGTGTTTAGTTACGCTCATTCATTCTAGTCCCTCATGTTTGGACATATTGTTACTATGCCAACGTGTACATCTTATGTATTTTGTGTCATGTTTGTAGTTGTTTATACCTATATATATGTGCATGTGTGTTATTGATATATTTTGCAGATTTTTATATATTACATCGGTTGTTTTGAGTCTTTTCATTTTTCATTTAATCCATGTTTTCCACATGCTTTATTTTAGATTCAGATTCCCATGATATACGATCATATTAGTATCTCTTGTTGATTCTTTGCATTAATATTTCATGCATTCTTATGTAATCAAGTAAGTATCATATTTGCATCAATATTGGTACTAATTGATCATTTTGTGGAGTATTAATGCTTGTGTTGCCCGGTTATGATTTGTTGCACTATTATTCCTTCCTCTTAATTTCACATTGGTATTAAATATTCTCACATTTAGGGGGATATACGATTTATAATGGAGAAATAGTTTTATGCATCCTATCTTTGTCAATTCCTGAACGAAAAAGGGGATAAACGGTATGTTTATCTTTAAGTGTTAGGAGGATATTTTTATCTGGGGGGGAGACGTCTTACCTAAGTTGGGATCGTTAGATATAAGGGGAGTTTTGTTAAGCAGATTTTATACGTATTTTATTCTCATTGAATTTGAAGGTGTGTTTGAGTGTGCGGGTATGTGTTTGTTGAGCTCTATACTTTTTTTTCCTTTGGGGTTGGAATTGAATCCTTTGGAGATCTTGACGACCCATAGGTTTTTTTGTTTTGCTTTTGTCCTAGAATAGTCAAAGGGGGAGATGAAAGGACAAATTTTCAATTGAGTCAATTTTTATATATGGGCTTAATTCTAGACAAAAAACTTTGAGTCATACGTTAGGCTTTGAGTTTTGACCTTTTAAGCCTATGACGCGTTTGATGAAGATGTAGCAAAAAAGTTTCAGAGATTACACATTGAGTCGTGTTTCGTTCCAGCTTATCTTTACATTTTCGAGGATCTTTCAGTTATGAATACATATGATTTCTATCCTTGGAAATTTAATTTTAGGTGATTTGTTTTTTACAAATATGTTTAGAGTTTTTTTTTAAATGTTTTTTTGAAGAAAAAATATGTTTTTGTTTTTGGGTTGTTCGAATGAGATTCAGCATTCCTTCGAATGGGATGTTGAGTTCATTAGAATGAAATTCCAACGAAATTCAACAAGACATCTGTATTTAACCTGGGTCTATCTGTTAAAAGCTCCTTCGAAGGAAGTTCAAAAAAGATCACATATTCGTTTGAACGAGTGTGAAGCTCATTTGAACAAAATAAGGTTTTCATTCAAACGCACCTTAGTTTTCGTTCGAACGAGTTTCCTAAAAAATTTTGCCGCCACAAATTTGGTGTATTCTATATAAAGGAGTTTAGGTATCATGTTTTTAAGATACTTTTGGTGAAAATTATTGTCATATCTATATCCAAAATCTCCCAAACAGTAGTTTCACCCAAAGTGTTTAAAGATCCAAGTTTCTATCTTTCTATTCTTTGAGATATTATTCGTGAACACCAGACTTCATTTATTTCATCATATTTGAGAGAAAATTTTAGTGTAGTGGACTCCACACTTAGTTTTATATTTATACGTGGTGGATTCCATGGTGTGGTGTTGTAGTGAAGAAGCGAATATTCTATTTTCCTTATTCGTGGACAATTTTTGAGCCTGTTTGGTAGATTTTGAGGATGAAAAACCCTCACTAAGTTATTTTAACTTTTGTTAAAGAGGTTAAATGAGTTCCGAACTAATTTTTGAAGAGACTGTTGTAAAAATCTTGATTAGTACACAAAGTGTGATAAAAGCAGTTTGTAAGAACAAAATATTCAAGATTCTTGGAAACAGGTTTTTAGTTTAAAATTTAAGTCTATGCAGCAGATTGTAGCTATGGAAAATGAAGAAGCACACACAAGAGTCAAAAAACAATTACGTGGTAAAGCCCCACCCAAATTCAGGAAACATCCACGGAGGTCTCTATACCTAAAAATAAAAATCCACTAAAACAGTTGAAGGTTACAAGAATTCAACGGGAAACACAAATAAAAACAGGCCTATTCTAAGTCTAGAAATATACCTACACTCCTCGATTATTTTCTGACTTCTTTAAGGCTCTGATGGTGTCCTCTTTGTTCTTTTACTTGGTTCCTTTTACCCTTTGGCTTTATGTCAATTCAATTGGTCAGAATCTCTCAACCAACAATACTATTTAGTGATGGTGAGTGATTGTGTTATGAGTGTTGTGCCCATATCACATGCATGCACCCACACACGCTCAATTACAAACAATTTCTATGAATTACAGAACTTCTAAGTGTGAAATGTCTTTTCCGCGCTAATGAAACTAGACTTAGTATTTTTCTCAGAATGTTTTCAGATCCGTGAATCTTTAGAATTTTTAAAACAGAGATTGTTTAGAAATTATTTATATACAAATTTTTTTAACTAAAAAATCTTGATAGATCTGAAATATACAAGTCATTAATTCAGGTTTAAAAAAAAGTTGAGAAATGTTGGATAAAAAGGATTACAAACTTTACAAAATAAATCCAACGTAAGAGAATGATTTCTTAATAAAGAAACTAGAACAACCTATGGATCTAAGTGAATATGTATCATCGATTTAGATCTAAAACGTTTCTAAACAGAAACGAGATCTAATTTTTTGAGGCTGTTGAGTGAGAGATTTAGACCTAAGAGGATAGAAAAATGAAAACCAGAAGCCCCTAACTTTCAAACTATTTTCTGAAGAAAATTTTGTAGAGTTTTGTTTGCGATTTCTATTTTTTCTCTATTTTATTTCTTTTCTTTTTTCCTCTCTCTCCCTCTTCTCTCTTCTCTCTCGCTTTTTTCTATCAGTCCCTTAGACCTTTTAGAGATTGAAATTATGAAGACGAAGGTCTCTATTTATACTAGTGTTCGAAGGATCTGGAAGCTTAAGGCAAATCAAGGGTTGAGATTGAATTGACTGTTTGAACTCTTTATCTAATGGCTAATAATGGACCGCTCTGATTGGCTCTTATTAAAGTCACAAGGATCATCCAAGATATCATGCAAACCTTAGATTAAAGATGATCGAACGGTTAAGATTGAATCTCTAATCACAGACACATAGAAAAAAAAAATCCAACCAATAAAAAAAACACGGGTACGGATATAAGTGACGAAAAATGCGTGTTTTTTATTTTTAAAAAAACCAATATGCACCTACAAACGTCTCTAGCTCTTTCAGATTCTACCCAAGGCAGTTTTATGAAGTTTTAATATATGAAAATTAAACCCTACATATTTTAAAACACTAAATTTAATTCTTTAAAAATAGATTTTAAATGTTCAAAAATTCCTAAAAATTCCAAATTAGTGTAGAAAACTCATTTTAATCCAAATTAACACACACACCTCATATATGAAATGAAATATGAAAATTTGCAATCATAGAGTGTTTTGTGTGTTGGTTTTCTAACTGAAGACCATTGATCTTTGTTGATGAATATAGTCTTGTCTTGAAGTTGCAATGAAGTAATAGGAGTGACTCAATTTTTTCTTCTTTTCCAAATTAGTTGATATCCTATATAGTATAGACTCAAGTGAGTCAACTATATAGTGTGCTTAAATCTCCCTCTTCGAAAATGAGAGACAAAATCTCCTTTGAGTCATCTAGGACTCATAAAAATAAAAAAGAAGAAAACCTTATTCCTATACAAAAGGTCTATCTAGCCCATTTCCTAGAAATTAAAAAGTACACAACTCAACTATATACAAACCAATCCCATAAATGTATCTGATGGTAGTAAAGGTACTGAATCCTGAAAAAATAAAACACCTCATGGAAAAGATCAAGAATTTTGGTTGAATTTATACAATAGAATATCCAAATGGACTAAAATATCTCCCCCCCCCCCCCCCCCCCCATTTTGCCTTAAATGAACAAAGGGTGAATTAACAAAACAATCATATATAAAGTACGAAATTATAAAACTATCAAACTAAATTATACAATGGATCACCTCAAGGGTCTCCTACATAAAACAAAAATAGGAAGCATCTTTTGTCATTTTTTAAACAACCGTGCCCCACATCCTCAAAGACCAATTATGATAAAGAAAACAATCAGAGGATATAATAATAGGTGATAGAGATCTATTTAGGAATTATCATACCAATGGATTTTCTTAAATATTTAAATCGTATGTTATCCAAAGGTTTAGTGAACAAATCAACTAGTTGATATTCAGTGGGTAAATAGTTTATTTATAATTCTTTAGATTCAACTAATGCTCGTATAAAATGACGTCTTATCTTAATATGTTTAGTATGGGAATGTTGAATAGGATTCTTATAGATATTTATCGCACTTTGACTATTGCACTATCAGTCTAGCTTTTCTTCTATAATGCCATAATCACTAAGCATTTGTTTTATCCACATTACTTGAGCGCAACAGCTCTCTGTTGCTATATATTTTGATTTTTCTTTGGAAAGTGAAGTGCATTTTTTCTTTTTACTGCTCCATCATACTAAATTATTACCTATGTAATAATAAGAACCTGATGTGCTTTTGTTGTCATCAAAACACCCAGCCCAATTAATGTCGATGTATTCCAAAATTATGCTAGATGTATCTTTCGTGTACCATATACCTAGGTTTATTGTCCCCTTAACATATTTAATTATATGCTAACACATTGAATGAGACTTTCTCTAGGTGCACTTTGGTAACGGAAACAAATACATCCATCATACATGATATCAGGTCGAGAGGCTGTTAAGTATAACAGGCTGCCTATCATGCTTCTATATAGGGTAGGATCTATAGGTTTCCCAAGTTTATCTTTGGATAGTTTCGTAGAAGTAATCTAGTAGTCCTAGCAATTTTGGAATTATCTAAATCAATTTTTTTCACTAACTCTATTCATTACTTAGATTGCGATATGAATAAACCATTATCATTTTTCTTTACTTGAAGTCCTAAGAAATACTGAAGATCCCCCATAAGTGACATTTGGAATTCCCCGTGCATAATTTTAGAAAAATCTTTAACCTCAAAAGGCGAAGTGGAACCAAATATTGTGTCATCAACATAAACCTGAGCGATTAAGAACTGTTTGTTAAACTTTTAACAAATAAGGTCTGGTCATTTCCACCTCGTCTAAACCATTTATTGATTAAAAAGGTTAACATGAATTCGTACCAAGCCCAAGGACTTGCTTTAAATCGTATAGTTACTTTTTC
Source organism: Sambucus nigra (assembly GCA_949130495.1). Taxonomy (NCBI): domain Eukaryota; kingdom Viridiplantae; phylum Streptophyta; class Magnoliopsida; order Dipsacales; family Adoxaceae; genus Sambucus; species Sambucus nigra. The sequence continues at coordinate 535,171,524 of OX422213.1, forward strand.
AATCTATACACATGGTTTTGGTAATGAGGGTCAATAATAGATTTTGAATCATCAACACAAGTCTCATCTGTCAAAATACCATTTGAAAGGCAAATTTCACATCCATTTGATAAAGTGTGAATTATAAATGGCAAGCTATGGCCAAAATCAAACGAACGAACTCAAGGCATGTGACTGGGGCGAAGGTCTCCTCAAAATCTATTCCATAAACTTGAGAGTAAACCTAGGCAACTAATCTAGATTTATTTATAACTATCATCCCAGATTAATCTGTTTTGTTTTTAAAAATTCAACGAGTGCCAATAACTATTTTATTTTCTAGCCTGGGCACAAGATACCACATGACATGACTTTTAGATTGGATGAGATCTTCTTGCATGGAACCTATACAAAATGAGTCATTGAGTGCTTCATTTACATTCTTTGGTTCTATTAAAGAAACAAAGCATGCAAAATGAGCAACATTACGTAATTGGGAACTTATACGCACTCTCTCTTCAGGGTTACCAACAATATTATCTATAGGATGATCTTTAGAAACCCAGTTTGATACTTTAGGGGTCTTAGTTGGTAAACGATCAACTATCTCTAGAGAGGTATGTGCAAAATTGTTTTCGAAATCATCCACTATAGTTGAACCTTGTTCTTTTCTCTTGACATTAGTGTCACTTACTATCACATTTATTGATTCCATTATGACTTTGGTACGCAAATTATAAATGCGATAAGCCCAAATATTAAGGGAGTAACCCAAAAATCTGGCATTATCACCACGGGTTTCAAATTTAGAAACGTGTTCTCCGCATTTACAAACGTAATAAGTACTCCCAAAAGTTCAAAAATATTTTAAATTGGACTTCTTGCCGTACCAAAGTTCATAGGATTTTTGCTTGGTATTTTTATAAATGTATACCTTTTTGGTAATATGACATGTTGTTTGTCAAGTTCTTAGCTTGTATAATTACCCTAGCCATTTCTTGGATTTTGTGATTTTTTTGCTTAACAACACCATTCTATTGAGGTGTTTTAGGTGCACTGAACTCGTGTAGGTAACCAGTACTCTGTTACGCCTAAGTCTTTAAATTCACATCCTCTATCACCATGGATTTTATTGACTTGGATATCTTTTTCATTCTCGATTCTTAAGAGAAGATTTAAAAATTCTCGAAATGTATCAAATTTTTGTTTTAAAAAGTCAACCCAAGTGAATCGAGTAAAATCATCCACCATAACCAAAATATAACGGTCACCACAAAGGCTTACAGTTTGGGAAGGACCTATGAGATACATATGGATTATCTCTAGACGTTTTGCTGTTAAAGTATCTTTAACTTTCTTATGAACAAATTTAACTATTTTTCCTTCCTGACACAGCTCATAAACAAGATTTGAAATAGGTTTTATTTTTGGCAAACCTCTAATTATATCCTGTGAGATTAATTTGCTAAGATTTTCCTAATATATGTGACCCAAACGATTATGCCATATTTCATTGTCATCAAGTCTGGCTAATCTACAAGTCTCATTACTCGGATTTGCTGTGTAACAGTTATCAGGGGTCTTGTGATCATTAAGGTTATAACCACCATTCTCATTCAAGATTTTACAATTAGTTTTTTAGAATTTGACTGTATGATTGGAGTCGTAAAATTGTGATATACTTAAGAAATTAGATTTAAGAACTTTTGTTAATAAGACATCTTCGAGAATTAGGAGTCCTTTTTCTTGGAGTGTTCCTTTGCCTGGGATCTGAGTTGATACTCCATCCCCAAACAAAATATTTTCTCCTAAGAAGTCAATTCTTTCAGGTACTTTAGTATCTTCTCCGATCATATGTTTAGAACATCTACAGTCCATGTTACACTTCAACTGGAGTATTAGTCGTTCTTTCTAACCCATATAGCTCTAGCTTTAAAAGGTTTATGAGATTTTGGTTTAGTAATAGATCTAGGACTCTTTCTCTTAGACTTATTCTTAGCATTAGATCTTTTCTTCCTATTCCTAGAGTTAGAGTTTTAATTAGGTTGTTTTGGATGTACATAATTATTTCTACTCTGTCTAGAATAGTTAATTTTTTTGTAAACTGGTGATTTATAGACAGACTTATACATTCATTTTTTAAAACATTCATTGAGACAATGTCCATCAAAATCACAGTATGAATAGTATTAGTCGTAGGACGGTTGTCTCTGATTTTTAAAATCTTTGAAAAGAGGTTTATCCATTTACTGGACATTGACCTTAGGTCTAATTAAAATAGTTTGCCATTTAGGTTCAAATCTCCTAATAGGGGGAAAACATATTTGGCCTTAGGTTTAGCGGTAGGCTTTGGATAATTTTTCATCAAGATGTTTAGCCGTTTTTTCGTATTCTCAAAATCAAGTTTTATGGATTGAAAGTCAGGACATAGATCAATATGTTTGTTTTTAGAAGAAAAAAATGTATATTTTGCTAAGGTTTTGTTTATGTCTTAGTTTTTTTTTTTTATCAAAACCTAAGCTTGTTTTGTCTTTAGAATTGGTTTTACTAGAGGCAACACAATCTTGAAAACAATTGGAATTACTTTCAACTTAGAAATTTTTTTTGAAGACAGTTGAAACCTTTTCTTTAGATTGTTCCAATTCTATCGAAGTTTCCTTATATTTCTTTTCCAAAACTTCATTTGACTGAGAAAGTTCTTTAATTTTTTTTCAATAAAAGATTTGATCTTGGATTCATAGGCCAAACACTGATTTATATAGTCCTCAGCATTCTTCTTCACCATTAGGCTTAAAGATTCAATTCTTTCAGTTAGGTCCTTGACTGTCTTTTCTAGTTTGGCTATCTTCCTAAATATCTTAGTCTATAGTATGTGAATGTCAGGGAGGTCATCATTATCGAATTCATTAAGCGCAGTGTGTGAATTTCCTCTAACGTTTCATTTGTTGTACTCACACACACATTAAATTCGTCATTGTTTCATTCACTTTGACTCACACACATCATCGTAGAGTTAGTACTTGTAGAATCAAAATTATTAATATTATTTAGGAATAGTGCAGATAAATAAAAAAATAGGCAAGACATTATAGAACATATCAGTACTAGGCATGATAGCATCAATTTCATTATTACTAGTAGACATATCATCAGAATAGACAATTTTAGCAAAAAAGGACATGCATGGGTCAAAAGTATTAGATGATACAAGCTTGGATACCAGACTCGGAAGAAGTAGTAGGGGAACGGACGGAGCTCCGAGGTGATTTGACTGAAGACTGAAACCAATAAGGAGCCAGGCCAAAGGCGTGCGATCGACCTGAGAAGGCGCAAAATGGGACTTATTTTGAAAAAAAGAAGGAATTTTTTTTTTGACATTTTTTGTTTCTCTTTTGAGATCGAAGGACAACATATTTTTGGATTTTTGATAAAGAAGAGAAATTTTTTTTTGGATTTTTGATAAAGAAAGGAAACAATGTTTTTAGATTTTTGATAAAGAAGGAAAAAATGTTTTTGGAATACAGGTCTCAGCATGATTATTATTATTATGTTCTCACTTGTATTAAATTCTCCTAAATGAAAAATGAAATGTCAGACGGGACCCGAGCCTGGAAAAGTTGGGTTTGTAACATATGCAAATCTATGGCTGGACTTGTAACCAGGATCACGGGTAGGGTCCCGTTTTAAAGATGAGCGAACATTTGAGCTGTAGGCCGACCCAGAATTTTGGCAGAGTTTCAGGTCAAAACCGGCAATCTAATATGTGTGTCCTAGGCTTGCACTTATATGCAGGTATGCAGTTGGTTGGGTGAATCGGAAAGGGTTCCCCCCTTCGGCGTGGCTTCCACGATATATGTTTTGCTTTTTGAGGGCAATCGGCACGTGTGAACAAACCATTTGATATACCTAAGTGTATGTGAATTGCCTCACCATATACCTCGTGGGAATGGTACATGTGAGAGAAAATTTGATATACTCGGCGTACGTGAATGAGTTCCCTGCGATATACCTCCTGTCATGACTTCGGTCAAGCGATGAGATGCGGGGGAACCGTTCGATATACGTCGAAGGTACTTGGCCAATGTAAGGTGAGAGTCATATCGCTTAGGAAAACTGCCGGACCAACGCCCATCACGAAGTGACCATCTAGTTACTGGATAAAATTTTGTCAATCACAATGCTCTTTGGTGATATTTTGTGAATCATGCATGATTCTCTTATGAGTATCTTATGTTGAGAGTATATTTCTTGATCATGCCCAACAGGGAGCAAAGTATGAGTACCAATGGTATGCCAAGTACGGGTGATGCATGCAACATGGGGATATATGTGATCCTAGGTTCACGTGGTGTGAAGTGTACACGTAAAATTTTCTACAACTGTGTGAATAGAAGCATAAGCATGAGGTACATGGGTGAATAGAAGCATAAGCATGAGGTACTAGAATCTATTTACATGGGTGTTTTAATTTTTACAAGTGTGTGAATAGAAGCATAAGCATGAGGTACACATGAGTAGTAAAAGGGGAACATGCAAATAGGGGAATATATAAGAAAATAAAACACCCATGTAAATAGATTCTAGCCCTCAAATGAAAATCCCCAGCGGAGTCGCCACTGTGGCCATCCCCGATCCTCGCAACGGGAGATGATCCCTTTGGTCCCGCACGTCCCTCTCGGGAGAGCTTCGGCCACCGTCATTAATGAGGTGAAAAATATAGAGAGATGGAGTCGCTAGTCTAGTTTACTCAAAATAGATAAAAGAAAAGAGATCGATCCCGAAGGACAGCATCCAAAGACATACTGAGATATACGAAACCAAAATGATTCGAAAACGGGTTCGGAGGCTAAGTTACGAAATGGGAAGGTCTTAAGCACTCATTCTGACCTTACGGTCTCTCATGGGTTGTTGCTATTTCCATTATTTCCCCATGATATGTGTGCATGTGTATACGTAGTGGAGATAGGAATCATCAACTTGTATCATGGAAGAGATTAAGCGAGTCATCCATAGGAAAGTTCCTAAGGATAATATTAGAAAATAGGATTTACGCGATTATCCTCACGTTGATCGTTATAATGGAACGATAACCCACATGGAATACGCCACTAAGAACAAATATATGTATATATAGAATTTAAGATAATTGAGTTTAAAGAATATATAGAAAATAGAAAATGAGAGAAAAGTAGGAATAAGACTCGAGTCATGAGTTTTACCCCGAGATGCCTACTTAGCCTATAGAGGCATCAAAGTCCACGTAGTTCGCATGCAAAATGAGGGGTGGGATTTATCCCATAAATCCAATCGAGGACTTCTCTTATATGTATGTGTGTGTGTGGGTGTGGGTGTGGGGGTGGGGGTGGGGGTGTGTGTGAAAAGTGTTTTAGTTGTGAGAAAAGTGTGAGAATTCCCGTTTGGAATTTATGAGCAAATACATCTTTTCTTATTTTTTGGGTTTTATTTATATGAAAATAAGAGATGTGCAATAATACCAGATAAAAAGTATATTAAGATATGTGATATGAGAGAATAAAAGTGCTAAGTAATAAAACAAGTTAATGCGAATTTAGGGGAATTTAAAGAGAGAGTTGGACCTTCTTGGAGATCTTGAGCTTGATCTTGGATGTTGTAGAGCATCACTTGCACTTAGATGATGATGGAGGGTACTTAATTCACCTAGTTTAATGAAAAAGGTTATGAAAGGTGAAGGTTGGAAAGGTATTTGGATGTGAAAATCACGCTGACTTCGAGAGGGGTTTTCTGAGCTTACTGAGAGTAATGGATCTCTAATTTTTCTCCTGCTTTGGAATGAGGTTAGGCCCTCCTTGTTATAGGCCCGGGGCATTGCCGATTGGAATAGCCTTGGTCCTGCCAATCGGCAGGTGTGTTTAGGCACACTGCCAATAGGTAGGGTTTGGACCCTGTCGTTGGCAGTCTCTTTCCGGTTCCTTCGAAAAATCGATCGCAGAGCGCAAATCGTTGAGTCAAATCGCGCACGGGGCGAACCGTTGGAAAGGTAATTCAAAGACCTTCAAAATTATTTGGACTTCTCCCGGGTCTGGGAGTTGAATTTGGGTCAAATGTGGATAGAAAGCATTCGTCAGTCCTTTGGACGGGGAATAATCGAACGCAAACGGATCGTTCGTCCGCATGGTAAGTCAGAATCGTGCACGGGGTGGACCATTATAAAGGTGAGGAGATGTACTCAACATTCCAAAGAGTTTGACCCAGTTTGGGGAGTTGACTTTTGTCAACCGGGGCCTGGAAGTGTTCAGTGATCTTTTAGAGTAAAACGGATCGTTCGTCCGCACTGTAAGTCAGAATCGCACACGGGGCGTACCGTTGGAAAGGGGTTTTAGTGCCCTTCGAAGATTCATTTAGCCTCGTTCGATCTGAAAAGTTGACTTTGATCGAATGGAGTCCGGGAGCGTCCGATGATCTCCTGATCGAGTTTTGGGGGAAAACGGGTCGTTCGTCCTTACCGTAAGTCAAAATTGTGCATGGGACAGACCGTTGGAAAGGGGATTCAGTGCCCTTCAAAGATTTATTCAATCTCGTTCGAGCTGAAGAGTTTGAATTTTGGTCAAATGGAGCCTAGGAGTGCCTGATGGCCTTTGGGTCAGTACCCGGGGTATGACTTGGGTTTGCAATGATGAAGGGAGGTTCTATGGAGCTAAGGAGAGGTTAGGGGGTATTATAATGGGATGTCTACAACCATATTATTTCATGATCTTGTAGGGATAATAATGCACCATATGTTCTCCTTATTCTCATGTTTACAAATTGATTGTGTGATAAAATATATAAATAACTAGTGAATAGCGGTGTTCATATGACTCATCTTACTTCACCGAATAATATCTACATATCACTATATACCCAATTACCATATGAAGCCTAGAAACCTGATTTAAGTCTAACCAACACGGGACCCTAGTCACGGTTCCTAATCTTATTATTCTTGTACCCTTGGCATATATTAAACTTGTTTGTCCTCAGTGAAGATCACTCATGTACCCCTAGAATATTGAGTTAACTCTCCCATTTATTATCCCCATGAGTATAGTGAGACTCGATTCACGTACATTAGGGTAAATCAAAATGGCCCTCTCACACATACTTTAAGATATATTATGAAGGGTTCTTGACAAAGAATAAATCCTTTAGCCTCGTATAAATCCCACCATATCCTCACGTAATAGAATTTTTAGGGCGCTCCCTAAACAATCCGGGATATTCTCTTAATCGAGATATCTCCCCAATTGGCTTTGACAACCAAGAAAAAATCACTAAAATGCAGCTTGGGACTCAATAGCTAAAACATTCACTCATCATTCCTAGCATTTAAGCAAAGGATTTGAAAATAATTTAGTGTATCGTAGGGAATGGGTCATATCTTGGGATAACCCTATATATACTCTCCTTTTTTATAATAGTATCTTCCTCCTATTTGGTGTCTCCTTATTAGTGCCTTAACTCTACACCTTTTCAATCTATATGATAAAAATGTCTTAGCACCATGACCGGAGCTACATATCTTAAACCTCGACTCCCTATAGTCTGTGCAACTTGAAAGGAGACAACGCGGTATCACTAGTTAATGTCCTAGTTACTTTGACCATGATGAGAAGTGAAATGTAAATCGTAATTCAAGAGCATATTTTTATCTGATTTTGACCTGAGAACTTTGAAGGTCAAGAAGTAAATCTACCACCTATGAATGGCATTCCCCAACCATTTGTAGATAACACTAAAAAGAATCCTCCGACAATGACTACTAAAAGGGCATCGATCCTAAACATGAGAGAGGATACATTTGACATGGTCTGACTCAGAATGTGGGTTTAGACGCTCTAACATAAATTGTGACAAATATGTGTAACTCATTTTACCTTGCTAAAATACAATGCATACTTATATATTCCAATGATAGACTACCTAGTAAATTCAAAATGCATGACCTCGAGAATTATTTTTGGATAGGACCACTCCTTATGCACCTTAAACTCTACATTTGTTCCATGAAAGTGATAGGGGATTATAAATAAATCACGTCTTAAATACTTAAACACACCTTATCTGGAAGTTACCTCTATTGGTTACTATTTATGGATGATAGAGGGGCAAATGGCCTAGAGAGACATCTATTAGGAATTCATAAAAAAGTATAGATACAATGATGAGACATAAATAAGTCGTTGAAATCTAGAGATGATGAACAAAGAGTGGGAGAACAATTGGGGACCTCCATTTCTTTGTTGAGAGGCAAGGTTGTTCATATAGTCAACATACCCTCATAAGAAGATCTAGTATCCATAGTGAAGAAGAACTTAACTAAGTCATATCATAAGTATATGAAATTTCAATACTTTCCACATTTAAAAGGCCCTTATGGACACAAGGTCCCAAATAAATAACGATATCTTGAACTATCAACCTAAAAAAAAACTAAAAAATGAAGAACTACAACTACGATCAATTTGATCGAGAGTACTTAACCAGCACCATGGGCATAGGGATAGAGATGAAATTTTAACCATTATACGATCCCATGAGCATGATATTCGAAGCTTTAAGGATAAAGGGTTATTAAATCCCATGGGTCAAAGGCCCACACCAAATCCTTTTCCAAAACATTATCGCACTAACTTGTATTGTGAATACCACCAATGCCTAGGACACAATTTAGAGGTATGTTAGACCCCAAATCATGATATCCAGGATCTTCTAAATCAATGGAAAATCATGGACCCTTCAAAACTAAATCTATATGTTGATACCAAATTTATTCTGCTGATATGGACCTATTATTTAAAGACGTGTGTCATCTAAGGTGGCAACTGTAAATGTTTATACTGAGCTACTCAACCCCCCGAGGAACTACTATACTCCAAATAACTCAAGATCACCGAGCAACTAAAAAGCCACGAGGAGCCTAGGGGTCCCGAGCAGCTCAAACGTGTCGACCTACTTAGTCGGTCTGAGCTACTAAGTATGGACCTATTATTTAAAGATGCGTGTCATCCTAGGTGGAAACTGTAAATGTTTATACCGAGCTACTCAACCCACTGAGGAACTACTATACTCCAAATAACTCAAGATCACCGAGAAACTAAAAAGCCACGAGTAGCCCAGGGGTCCCGAGCAGCTCAAACGTGTAGAGCTAATTAGGCGGTCTGAGCTACGAAGTCGGTCCGAGCAACTCAAATAGTTGTGGCATACGCATCAAGGAAAAGCGAAAAATAACTGCGCATTAAATGTACAGTTATTATCGTACAGATGTATACGCCTAATAGACAGCTATGCATTATTCATTCATATGTACAACCTCAAGGCTATAAATACATTGTAATCTCCCCATTAGAGGGACGGGATGAATCTCTTGGTAAAATCATTTATCGAGAATTCCAGGCAAAACAATCAGTAATACAAAAACAGTGGATGTAGGCCATTCTCTTAAGGCTGAACCACTTTAAAAATCTATTGTCTTATTTCTTTACTCATTTTTATCTCTGATTAAAATAATTAGGTCAAATCTAATTTTTTACATCAACAGATTGGCGACGACTGTGGGAAACGATTGTAATTAGCGTTTTTCACCAAAACAACTCATTATCAATGGCTGATAATTTGGAATCCAGTAATCGAAACACGAGGATTCCCCCAAATCCTTCTGCTCCCCCAAGTTTTTCAGATTTGGCTGGTATTATGGCCAATTTAGCCCAAGGGCAAACGGCCATGCAAGAAACCATGCGTCAACTCATACAAATCGTTCAAGGCGGAGTGTCAGCCCAATCAGGACAACGAAGTGTTCAAAGAAATATTCGTTTGTTCTCTTCGCGAACTAGCGACTCATATTGTACTGAGAGATCTAATGATCCTTATTATCAACCTGGACGGACTTCCTCGGTACGAGCTATAGACACTCAACAAAACATCACTATATCTCTAGAGATGACAAGTGCTCTTGAAAGTTTGAGTAGGGTCTCTCCTTTTTATCGTCTGGGTCCTAGGAGGAATAGAAGTCCCCCTAGGATTGTGTCGAGGAATTCTCAACGACCATTTGATATGAAGGAAGGCTCTTCCCAATCACGACCAGCTGCTCGTCATGAAAGATCCCAAGAGGCTAATTCAACACAATTAGTTACTCGAACCAATAGGATCGAAGAGGGAAATGATGCACGGAAAGGCTCAATTCAAAGGTTGGAGGATAGATTAGGGGAGATGGCTAAAACTAAGAATCCTCTACAAAGGACCTTTGTCCGAGGAACACCATTCATACAAGAGATTGTGGACTTTCCCACACCGTCGAAATTCAAAGCCCCAGTAGTAACACCAAAATATGATGGCAAAACTGATCATGTTCTCCATATAGAACAATACCAAGCAGTTGTTGATATCTATGTTGTTCCAGACGAGATGCGATGTCGGGCATTTTTAGGAACCCTTACTGGATCTGCTCAGATGTGGTACAATAACCTTCCTCGGGCAAAAATTGCAACTTTCTTTCAGCTAGCAGAGCTCTTCATTGGAAATTTTTATTTTGGAGCTAAGCCAGTCAAACGAGTAGCACACTTGCTAAGTGTTAGATAAAAGGCAGGTGAGATCACCAGGGATTATATTACTCGTTTTAATAACGAGAAACTGGAAGTAATTAATTACGAGGAGAAAACAGCAATTACTTCTTTGATGAGTGGATTGTTGCCCAATAAATTGTAATATACTGTAGCCAAAGATCCACCCAGGACCATGGCGGAACTGATGGCAAAAGCAGCAAAAATCTTGAATGCCGAAGAAGCCATGGTCGGGAAGAAGAACGCAGACACTAAGGAGATCAAGGTGGAAGATGGTAAAACTAAAAAGAAGGAACAAAAGAATAATGGTGGTAACAGGCAATCAAAGGGTAAGCAAGCATTGGAACAGATGAAAAAATACGAAAATTATACTCCCTTGAAGATGGATATAAATCACATTCTGGAAGAGATCAAGAACAACGAGGAACTAGCTTGGCCAGTAAAAATGAAGGCAGATCCTGATAAGAGAGACAAGTCCAAATATTGCGAATTCCATAAAGATCATGGTCACACGACCAAGCGTTGTATAGCTCTTCAGAATGAAATTAAAGCGCTCATTAGACGAGGAAAACTGTCCAAGTATGTTGATCATCAAAACGGTGGTCGAACCAATTAACGAGGAAGGTAAAGGTCTAAATCTCCTCTCCGAGCAAAAGATGACAAGAAAAGGGATCATGAACATGATCCAGAAGATGACCCCGATCTCCCCAAAAGACCGAGACAACTATAACGTGAGGTATTTTCAATTCGTTTTGGATCATTTAATTGCAATGTCATTGCAGGTGGAGATGCAGGAGGTGGAGACCTTACTGCAGAGAGGAAAGCTTACCTTAGTGAGGCTCAAGCTTGTTCGTACATTCAATGAATAAATCTAACTGAAGATGATCGCCCGAGGAATGTGAACAAAGATAAACTGGTCATCGATTTTTCTAAGAACGACCTCGCAGGTGTGTTATATCCCTATGATGGCCCATTGGTGATCAAAATGAGGATGAAGGAAGTGGTGATTCATGAGTATTGGTAGATAATGGCAGCTCGGCAGATATTATGTTCTACCCATGTTTTGATAGTTTGAACCTAAAACTATCCCAGTTGGAGCCATATCATAGGCCCCTCCTCGGTTTTACTGGCGAGAAAGTTTTTCCACTTGGGACGATCAAGTTGGATATGTTCATCGGTACATGGCCTGCTTGTCGAACAGAAAGAGTGCGCTTTTTCGTGATGGAAAAAAATGTCCAGTCAGCTTATAATATAATCATGGGAAGAGTAGGTTTGAAGAAGTTCGAAGCAGTACCATCTACTGTACATCAATGTTTAAAATTTCCAACCAACTTTGGAGTAGGAGTGGTGAAGGGTGACCAAAAAGTAGCTCGGGAATGCTACTATTCATCTGTCAAGCATGAAGAGCGTGAAGAATCCAGGATGAAGACTACTACTTATCAGGTAGATGAGATAGAAGATGCGGAGATTGAGACTTTAGACCCAAGAGATGAGTCTCAGGTCGTTAAGGGTCAAGTCATGGAGGCTACTGAAAATATCATTCTGGACGACGAACACCTAGAACGAACAACTCAAATCGGTGCGTCGTTGGATGCCCCATTAAAATAGGAATTGATAGCTTTCTTGAGAAGCAGGAAACAAACTTTTGCATGGAGCCACGAAGACATGCCAGGGATAGACCCAGCCTTCCTATGTCACGAGCTTAATGTGAACAAGGAAATCAAGCCAGTGAAGCAAATAAGAAGAGTGTTCAGCCCTAAAAAGAACCAAGCTATACAAGAAGAGGTCGAGAAGCTTTAGAAAGCGTGTTTTATTGAGGATGTCAAATATCCTGATTAGCTAGCTAATGTGGTGATGGTAAAGAAGAAAAACAACAAGTGGAGGATGTGTGTGGACTTTACTGATCTTAATAAAGCTTTTCCAAAAGATCATTTCCCTTTGCCCCGAATCGATCAATTGATGGATGCTACCTCGGGATACGAATTGTTGAGTTTCATGGATGCTTATTCTGGTTACCACCAGATTAAAATGAAGCCTGAAGATAGGGAGAGTACCTCTTTTATCACTCCTAGGGGAACTTATTGTTATAATGTTATGCCTTTTGGACTTAAAAAAATAGGTGCAACGTATCAGCAGTTGATGAACAAGGTGTTTGCAAAGCAAATAAGTCACAATATGGAGGTTTATGTTAACGATATGCTGACGAAGAGCAAGAAAGCTACTGATCATCTAATTGACCTAGGCCAGACCTTTGATCAACTAGATAAATATCAAATGAAATTGAACCCTACCAAATGCACATTCGGAGTATGAGAAGGCATGTTTCTCGGGTATATTGTTAACCAACGAGGTATTGAAGCGAACCCAGAAAAGATCAAGGCTCTATTAGGGCTACGATCTACAACGACAAAGAAGGAAGTGCAAAGTCTCACAGGGCGAGTTGCAGCACTTAATAAATTTGTATCACGAGCAACTGATAGATGTCTCCAATTCTTAAAAACACTCCGAAAAATGTTTGAATGTAATGATGAATGCGAGAAGGCCTTTCAAGATTTGAAGAAATACCTGGGAACACCTCCATTGTTGTCCAGACCAGTGATAGGAGAAATACTATACTTGTATCTAGCAGTTTCGGAAAATGCAGTGAGCTCGACATTAATAAGAATGGAGGATGGAGTAAAAAAACCAATCTATTACACTAGCAAGGCCTTCCGAGGAGCAGAGATCAGATATCCAAGACTAGAAAAGTTTGCACTAGCATTGATCGAAGCGAGTAGAAGAATGAGGCCATATTTCCAAGCTCATACCATAGTCGTGTATATTGATATGCCGTTAAGACAAGCTCTTCATAAACCAGAAAATCAGGGAGATTGATGTACTGAGCAGTAGAACTTGGTGAATATGACATAGTTTATGATCCTAGATCGTCGCTTAAAGGGCAGGCAGTGGCAGATTTTATCGCAGAGTTCACCTATCCTAACACCTCTGAAGAGCAGAAGTTGAATACCAACCAGCCTGTGGATGTTACAGGATCATCAAATTTAAACCCCGACCAACTTAAGTTGGTTGACGAGCAAGAGAAGATAGTCGACGAGCAACAAGAAGTGCTAGAGGAGGATATAAAGAAGCAATAAATATTCCACTAAGGAATTTTGTCCGATCAAAAATTTGATGATCAGTTACCCATATGGAATTTGTATGTAGATGTCTCTTCGTGCAATGCAGGTAGTGGAGCAGGGATTATTTTGAAAAGTCCAGATGAGGTCGATATGGAGTATGCTATGTGCTTTCAATTTAAAGCTTCTAATAATGAGGCCGAATATGAAGAAATGATTGCAGGTTTAAGTCTAGCCAGAACGATGAAGACAGAGCAGGTTGTTGTATTCAGTGATTCACAATTGATCGTAAATCAGGTTCTTGGAGTATATGCAGCAAAGGGAGAGTTGATGATGAAGTACCATATGAAAGTAATGGAATTGGTATCGAGTTTTATTATTGTTCAGTTGGTCAGAGTACCAAGACTAGAGAATGCAAGAGAGGACGCACTAGCCCGATTAGCATCAGCCACACGCACCGAGCTACGAAGAATAATCCCAATAGAGATTCTAGGTGGTCGGAGCATAGACAAAGATCTGGTCATGAACTTCATTGATCTTGATTTGGGACCATCATGGATGGATACCATCAGGGCCTATATTGAAGAGGTAACCTTACCAATTGACAAACTCGCAGCTAAGAAATTGAAGTTCAAAGCTGCTCGTTATGTACTAACCAATGCTATTTTATATAGACGAGGAGTTATAGCAGCGCTACAAAGATGTGTTCATCTCTCCGAAGTGAAAGATTTGATCGAAGAAGTTCATGAGGAGTCTTGTGGAGCCCATGTAGCTAGTTAAACGCTCTTACGAAGGATAACCACGCAGGGATATTACTGGCATACGATGAGGGCTGACTGCGCAGCTTATGCTAAAAAATGTGACAAATGCCAACGCTTCTCGTCCATTCGAAGAACTCCTTAGACATTGTCAACACCCATAACATCCCCTTGGCCATTCGCTATATGGGTAATAGACTTGGTCGGACCACTACCAACAACTGAAGGAAGATTCGAATACTTAGTGGTCGCAGTGGATTATTTTAATAAATGGGTGGAAGCTGAACCTCTCATTGATATGACATACAGCAAAGTCTGTCAATTTATTTGGAATAATATAATTTTCAGATACGGCCCCCCACATGCGCTCATTACTGACCATGAAACCCAATTTGACAATGAAGAATTCGCTGCATATTGCCAACAATCGAATGTATTGAAGGTCCATTCTGCACCAGGTCATCCCCAAAGCAATGGAAAAACTGAGGTAACAAACAGAACGTTGCTAAATGGTTTGAAAAAATGAATGAATGATGCAAAGGCAAATTGGATTAACGAGCTACCATCTGTGCTTTGGGCATATCGCACCACACCACGAATAGCAACTGGAGAGTCCCCATACATGCTGGCATTTGGGAGTGAAGCTGTCATACCTGTTGAATTAGGTCTACCTACACATAGGGTACTTAATTTCAATTCTCCTATTAGTTATTTGATGAGAAGATTAGATCTAGATATGCTAGAAGAAGTCAGAGAAGAACCAGCTATAAGAAATGTCGCGTATCAACAACGAACAACTTCGTTCTACAATAAAAGAGTCAAGAAATGTGATTTGAAGGAAGGGGATTATGTGTTGAAGAAAGTCATCCAAAAGCATAATAAACTAGAATCCAACTGGCACGGACCCTACGGAGTGACGGAAGTTGTTTGTCCAGGGACATACAGGATTGAAACCTTAGAAGGAGAAGAATTCAAGAATGCATGGAATGCAGAGCATCTTCGAAAGTATTACCAGTAGTTGAAATTTCTATGTAATACAATTTCTTCAATAAAGTGAGGCTTTCCCATTATTTTTATTTGTTAAAAAAATTTCGGAATATTAGTGGTACACACTATACAAATCAATTACCACCAACTCTAAGTTGGTCGGGAAGCAATTACCACCAACTCTAAGTTGGTCGGGAAGCAATTACCACCAACTCTAAGTTGGTCAGGAAGCAATTACCACCAACTCCGGTTGGTCGGCAAATAAGTTACCTCCAACTCTAAGTTGGTCGGAAAAAAATTACCACCAACTCCGGTTGGTCGGTAAATCAATTACCACCAACTCTAAGTTGGTCGGGAAGCAATTACCACTAACTCCGGTTGGTCGAAAAATCAATTACCACCAACTCTAAGTTGGTCGGGAAGCGATTACCACCAACTTCGGTTGGTCGGCAAATCAATTACCACCAACTCTAAGTTGGTCGGGAAGCAATTACCACCAACTCCGGTTGGTCGGCAAATCAATTACCACCAACTCTAAGTTGGTCGGGAAGCAAATGACCATCAACTCCGATTGGTCGGTAATTTAAAATAACACAGGACATTTTTGTCTTTTTTATAGATATACATACGTATTCGTCAAATAAGAGATATTTCATAAATATTTCGAAACCAATAACAATTAAAATTGCAAAGAAAACTAAAGATTTCTTCATTAAAACCAGAACAAATTACGTATGATAAATTGCAGATTACATGAATGAAATTCATTACATAAACAAATCCTATTATATAGGTTTCTTTCCCTCTGCCTTTGACACAGGGTCTACCCCAGCTGGAGGATCATCAAGACTGTAAGGAGAATTTATGAAGTTCAGATCTTGCAACATTCTGACGTTCATTATAGAAGGACGATCAAGCAGATGTTCTAGCCAAGATATTTCAAAGTTTGAATGGAGACTATAGTCATCAAGATACTTGGATATTAGAACACGAGGAATGGCCCGCGTTGGAATCCAACTAAGGTCAAGCTTGAAAGGAGGCACAGGTAGATTAAGAACTCCAGGAGTGTAGTAATCCCATAAAAAATGACCTCTCTCCAATTTTAGAACACAAAGAGCATTCAGCCATCCCTGTTTGTACCCTTCATTGTTCGACTATTCTAAACGAGCATCAAGATGGCAGAGTGCTTCATTGTAACCATCCATCCAAAATTCTCTGGGATGTTTATGGAACTGGTAAGTTAACCTCTTCAGTTGCTCGTGGAGATTCTTCACCAGGATGTCCTTATTTTCTAAGGCAGAGCTTTGTGTGGAAAGTTGATCGTTGAGGTTTAGATTCTTCTTAGACATCTCTGCTAAAGCCTGGTTCTTTGTCATTAATTGAATTGCCTGATTTTCCAAAGCTACTTGAGTTCTTGCATCTTCAATAGAGATCTGACCAGCCCGTTCTCATCCCTGAGAAGAAGACATTACTCGACCGCGAGTAGAGGTGGAAGGTCCAACTCTTTTCAAAGTTTCCAATTCATCTCGCAAGTTGGTGTTCTCTACTTCCAAAAAAGAGAAACCTTCGTCATTGGCAGGGACCAAAGCTCCCGAGGAAGATGCTACAGATTTTAGTTGGGATATCTTCTTTTGCAAAACATTATTTTCCTCCTCCAACCGTTTAGCGATTTGCCTATGCTCCTCAACCTCAAGCTTTAGAATGCTCTCTTTCTTCTCGTAGGCAGCGATGAATTTATCATACCCTTTTTTAGCATTTAACTGTTGATATTTCTTCTCGTACCCCTGGTGAAAAAGTAGGGAAGACTATTTGTACTGCTACTGGAGTTCCTCTATAGTTCCTTGAAGATCCTCAATCAGCTCATAATAAGCTACATTATTGGCAACAGATTGGTCGAGCAAGCATTTCAGATTCTGGTAAGCCTCAACTGCTCGGTCAGAAACACCTGATCTGAGGATATCGATTATTTAAGCCTCATTCAGATCTGCATGACCAGCTTTGAAGTAATCATCGCATTTCTTCATTAATTCTGTGTTATGAGCTGATAATAGCTCCATCCTGGCTATAAACTAGCAAAGAGAAGCCATAAACAAGATCAATAATGATAAAGACAGGGTAAGAAGAAGAAAGTCGATATGAATAACCAAAAGTTTGAATTCTTATTCATCAAAAGGTACATACAAAGCTCAAGGTTACATTCAAAAGGAATAACAAAATTAAAACTCGAGCAACTTTACACTTTCTCCTTGTGTTTTACAACTTCGTCGGAAAGCTGGGATGAGGAGGTTGGTTGCTCGAAAGATAGTGGTATCTGCTCGACTGAGGTACTGGTGGGCTGAAGTTGCTCGTAGAAAGTTTGAACAACTGTAACAGGAGGAATTTGATCTCCAATCATCATGGAAGATTCCTCTGAGGCAGCTTCGTCCTCTTCTTCTTCCTCAGGAGAGGGAGGAGGGCCATGAATGTGTTGCTGGAACAATTCTGAATTCTCAATAATTTTCATCTCTTTCAAAGCAGTAACCCATCCATCCCTAAAGTACTTGAGGCTGGCATACTCCATTTGCGAAGTCATGGAAGCTAAGCCCTTGTTCCACCCCTTATCCCAACCAACACTGAACGATTTTTTGACAGCCTTTTTGCTCTTTTCTTTCTCCGAGGAGGTCCTTTCCCTAAGGAGCTCCTCGACAGCTTTCAACTTCCCTTCCACCTCTTCCTTCTGGCGATCAACCTCACGAAGTCTACCAATTTCCTCTTCTTCTCAAGCTCTTCAGCATTTTTGAGCTTATCCTCAAGCTCTTTATTATTCTTCTCAAATTCTTTCATTTTCTGCTCTAACCCCTTAGAGGCCTCCACAACTCGATCTCTCTCTTGCTCGATGGACTTGAGTTACTTCTTCCAAGACACTTTATCTTCTTTATACTTCTGACGAGAGTCCTTTAAGGACTGAGTTAGACCAATAAAAGCTTCCTCTACACCTCCCGAGGATCTTGAAGCTTTAATAGCCTCATCCTTCTTCAGAATACTGTTGAAACATGTTACCAGCTGAAGAAAGAAATAATTTTGAATCAATACAGGGACATATCAGTGAAAAGTGAAAACTTAGACTAGTAATACTTATTGAGGCAATATGTTTAGCTGCTAAGTCAGTGACCCTGTCTCGAGGAAGAGTGTCTTCAATACCTTGGATTTCTGGGATAATCTAAGACTTCACATAGCCCATGGTAGAGGTCGGAGGAACAAAAGTGGGAACACCACTTTCAACATTTAAAGGTTGAAGGACAGGCCCAACAGGTCTCTCAGATGAACTTTTCTTCAATTTCCTCGAGGGAGCAGGAACAGTTTCAACTAAAGACGATATCTTTGTTGGAGATATAACGATAACCTCACTTTGAGGAAAGATAGCAACAACCTTGCTCGGAGCCACAGGGGACTTCTCAATAACTTTCTCGATAGCAGCAAGAGGAGCCGCATCAATAATTTTCGCCCCTTCTTCTGGGACATTTTGTTTGCTTTTCTTTGCCTCCACATTGGCAGAGTCCGATTTGTCAAAGAAGGCATGATATCTTCTTCTCTTCATTATGTTACTAAGGGGAATATTCGATTCAGGGGAGGAACCTTCCACACGAGTTTCAAAAGCTGGTACTTGGTCGATGTCAACCACCACTGGACGAGCAGTGAAGGATGAAGTATATCTCTTGTACTGCAACAAATAAGAGGCTGATCTGATATGTTCGTCAGCAACGGATTGGTGTAAACTCCAGATAAGTTTCAAATGCCTTAAATTAACATAAGTTTCTTTGGGAGACTTTCTCTTGCTGTCAACTGCAAATAATCAAAAATCAAATATGAGTGAAGAATTTTATCAAGCATGAAGAAATCATAATTTCAAAAGTAGAACAAAAATAAAAACAACCTATCCCATTGCCATAAGGAGGACATCTAGGACCTTGATATACATCATCTCCATTTAATGGAGGATGTTGCCAATTTTTCATTACCACTCCATGTTCAAAATAATCCATGTTGACATCAGAAAGATTGACAACTAATGCCCTATTCAAAAACCTAGTTTTCAAATAAAAAGTACTATCGCTAACAACCCATCTGTAGCAATACATTATCTCTGGAATCCCTAAATGGGTTCCATGGAGTTGGTTTAACCTATGAACTCCATTAACTATTCTCCAGGTATTTGGCGCTATTTTTGCAGGTACAACATCAAAATACTGACAGAATTCCAAACATAAAGGATTTGGAGGAAAAGAAAAGCCACATTCGGCCACAAAGATACTTGGAAACCAATATCCCTCAGCCAAAGAAAAATAGTCAGAAGGTTCAGAAAGTTCTTCCAATATGACCCATGGTGGAATTGAAAATTTAGAGCGAAATTTGTCAAGAGATTCAATAAGGTAAACCACAATGAACAAAGTAAATAAAAGAAAAGGAAGAAAATCTTACAGGAAATGAGAGAATCAGTTGACAACGAACGATGGAAGAAAACGAACGCACAAGATAGAAAAGAAATGAATAGTTCAAAGATACAGATTTGAAAATGTAAAAGACGATAGGATTTTCTGTAGCGCTTAAATACCTTACCTTGGGAATGGGTAAAAATAATGATTACAAAGAAAGACGTTTACGTTACCGGCGCCAAAAAGGAGAAAAAGGGCACGAAAACCGAAGCAGTTAGAAAAATTCAAAATATTCGTGAAGTCTGATTATATGAATTCAAAGAAGAAATAAATACAAGGAAAACACTCCTAAAATTCATAATGACTATTTAATCCCGCTATATTTCGAGAAGAATGTTCCACACTCCTCCTCAACCTCGAACTGTGAAACATTGGGGCTTCTGTTGATACCAAATTTATTCTGCTGATATAGACCTATTATTTAAATACGCGTGTCACCCTAGGTGGTAACTGTAAATGTTTATATTGAGCTACTCAACCCCCCGAGGAACTACTATACTCCAAATAACTCAAGATCACCGAGCAACTAAAAAGCCACGAGGAGCCCAGGGGTCCCGAGCATCTCAAACGTGTCGAGCTACTTAGGCGGTCCGAGCTACTAAGTCGGTCCGAGAAACTCAAATACTTGTGGCATACGCATCAAGAAAAACCGAAAAATAACTGCGCATTAAATGTACAGTTATTATCGTACAGATGTATACGCCTAATGGACAGCTATGCATTATTCATTCACATGTGCAGCCTCAAGGATATAAATACATTGTAATCTCCCCATTAGAGGGACGGTCTGAATATCTTGGTAAAATCGTTTATCGAGAATTCCAGGCAAAATAATCAGTAATACAAAAACAGTGGATGTAGGCCATTCTCTTAAGGCTGAACCACTTTAAAAATCTATTGTCTTATTTCTTTACTCATTTTTATCTGTGATTAAAATAATTAGGTCAAATCTAATTTTTTACATCAACACCATATATCATCAAGAACCATTTATTAGATTACATGATGGGAATAAATGCCCTTACCAATAATATCATCATCTAAGATCTATCCCTCCTCATCACATTCGTCATCCCCAGATTAGAAAGTCATCCCAGTATAAAAAACATCGTCAAATGACAGCTGGCCCACGTAGTAACCACTAAAAAAATATATAGATGGAATAGTACACATGGTGGGAATAGTCAAAATAACAATAAATTGCAACTTGTACCAATTGATGCATGTTATCATTGCGAGAGAACCCAGTTTGAGCGCGATAAATACCTTCCACCTACATGGTAACCTCTATGAGAACTAGGAAATAATATAATATGAAGCTCAAAATCTAATGTAGTTCATACGTGGTCGAAAAAGAAGAGGCGTTACTCGTAAAGAATGAGATGTGTTCATCGAATCAAGTGATGAAGATATTAATACTTTTCCAATGGTTAAGACACAATGAATCATCATCCAATGAAGAACTGAATTATTTTTATCACCTCTAGGCGCACTCTTAATTTATATGAGATCCTTACAAAATTTTAACTCCAAATTTGGATTCCATGGAAATTGACCACTTCATAAGATCATAAATATTATATAAGAATCCATCCCTTAACCTAACCCCATTAGGGGATAAGACTAAAGACAAAGGAAAGGGAGTGATGGATCATCATCTTATATAATGTAAGAAAACAAAGTCCTCAAGAAAACTCAAGCCAATATCTCATTATAGGGGTGCTGATGTCATCCAAACCTCAAAGGGATGCCATCCTAAAAAAATCCTTTTAGAACTAAGTTCCCATCACCAACATAGTGCAAGATATAATGGACACCACGAGGAACCTAAAAATTGGAATAATCATCTCCTTTAATAGTGTTGAATTGCCAAAAACTGGTCCTTGCAATATAATGGTGATAAAACATCATGGTCAACATTTGGGTTCAAGGAATAGCGATGATTATTATGAATTATTGTCCAAATTTAACTACCAGATTCGTTGAAATCAAGCACAAAGATTTTATTCCAACCACACAATCTAATAGATCTTATAAACACACTTAAAATTAAGTCATGGGATCCTTGCAATTAGAGATGGAGATCATTTAAAAAAAATAGTTTTAGAGCCCAAAGTCATCGACTTATCCATATCCTCCAACCTCCTTTTGTAAAGGTTGTGGATTCACGATATCGGGGGAATCATATCTTTCTTACATATGAAAATGAAATTATTTTGTGGATAAAACCTAATCACGATACTTGGGGATTCAACCCTACTTAATGGGGAAAAAAACAAATACCCAAGTACTCAAAATTTAACACAAAACTAAGGATATCTCTATCATCGGGTTTCATCTCAATCCTCTAATACACGTTATGATCATGGGTACTAAGGATCTTATACCACCCTAGTACTATACATACAAATTCTATAATGTGATGCACGTGATGATGAGGATAAGATATGTTCCAGGATTAGACCATGCAGATACCTTTATGATCCAACACCAAATGGGTGGGTTCCAATCATAAAGAGTACTCACGTTCCAAATAGTTTAAAGAATAGTGTCCTGGATTCAAGAATATGGTGAATGGACATTCTACATACTATCAAGGACTTAACTAATATTTTGTTAAGAAAGGATATAAATTTACTACCTACGTGTTCTGCGAGACATGATGTGACACCACTAATGGAAAAAAATGTCAAGATTCAAAATATTCTTCCAAGATATCCCAAAATGGATAAAATGATGTTAATAATATTTCTAACATGACTAAGGATAGAGACAATTATTTTCTTGTTGGGATACAAAAAATCTATAAAGGATGTTGAGTTCTTTTAAGATTTTTTTATAACTAAATAAGAAAATTAATGATCCCGTTTCATAATTTATTCAAGAAGAATAACATTATTCTCCCTTATAGATCTATAAGCCTCCATCCTCTTGAGGTTAATTACTTGATGTACTTAATAACATTAACTATTTATGGATGAAATAAAATTATACTTTGAGTATATTCGTGTGTCTAATGTGAATGATGATGAATTCTAATGTCATGATCATGAATTATCTTTAGAAATCCTTAATAATAAAGAGTTTGAATACCTCTTAAAAGGAATATAAACAAATCGACTACGCACAACTTGATGACAAAACGATCAGGTTAGCTTATGATCTAATAATGAGGTCAAAGAAGTTAAAATTGGCTTCAAGATAGGCAAACAAAAATGATATGAACTAACTAAAATCCTCTTAAAATACATTAATGAATTCATTTTATCATACGACGACATGTTGAGCATTGAACTGAGATAATCCTTCATCACATCTCTACTTAGACAGTCAAGCAAAAGCTCCTTAAGATTTAACCAAAATGGTACCATAAAGTGAAATAATAAGCCATGAACTAACTAAATGTATAGCTACTACGGTTTCTTAAACATCCTAAATGGCCACCTAATGTAGTGCATGCCCAAAAATCAAATGAAATTTTGAATGTGTGCAGATTATAGGAACTTGAACAAATAAAATATTAAATATGATTCTCCCTTAATGTCAAAATCATCATTGAAAATACTGTGAGATAATCGAGGAAAAACATGCTTTATAAACCCTTGGGGAACCTTTTGCTATACTGTCACACCCTTTGTGCTCTAGAATGCATATACCGCATACTAGAGGCATGATACCACCATGATACACTACATAATGCGTAAATAAGTTTATTTCTACATCGATGATATAAGTAACCAGTATAAAAATAAGATGGTCGCATATTAGTTTTTAGAAAATTCTTTGAAATGCTACGAATGTACGAGATGAGGTTGAAATCCTAAAAAGGTTTCTTTGGAGTTAATCAAGGAAAATTATTAGGATTTATACTTCAATGTGGAAGGGATAAAAGTAGACCTACAAAGTAAAGGCCATTTTTTAAATACCACCCAAACATAGAAAAGGAGGTATGAGGCTTCTTAGGTCATCCCTAGAAAATTAACAGAGTCATATCCTAGTTAACATTTATATGACAACCCAATTTCAAATTAATGTTCAAGGATTGCACCAAAATATGGAATTATTCACAACAAGGGAGTTTTAAAAGGATCAAGAAATATTTTACTTACATGCCTATAATACCCTTGCCTTAGTTAGGTTCACCACTTATGTTGTACCTCATCGTAACAAATACAAATGTTGAAGGCATTATGGCCTAATATAAAAAAGAATCCCGTAAGGAACATATATTTATTATGCCAACTAAAAGCTAACTACTTGTGAGGAACAATACATTACTTTATAGAAGTCATGCATGTCACTCATATTAGTAACCCAAAAGTTGTGACACTTCATTATCGCATTTCAAGTAAACATGATCTCACAAATGGATTCATTTAAACAATTATAAAAAAAACACTCACCAGTAGGAGGAAAATATGGAAAATCATGCTCATATAATTCAACATGTAGTATGTCCACTAAAAGTTCATAAAGGATAAGCCATTTATAACTACTTGACAATTCTCCATTGTAAGAAGTGGATGGAGTTACTAAGCATTTTTCGTATATCATAATAAATGAATGTAAAAATTTGTATTGATGGGAATTTTACTTCGATAAAGTCTTTAAAAATAAAGGATATTACATCAAGATGCTACTAGTCTTGCAAGATGGGAAACATTTGTTGACCACCATAAAACTAAACATCGCCTACATAAACAACATATTATAGTATGAAACATGCATTGGAGATCTCAAGATATCCCGTGGAAAGGGAATACAATAATATGACATGTTCAGGGTTTCATCTTTAGTCATCTTTTAAATTTTAGTATAATGGAAAAGGGGAGAAAATGTAACACTATCATAATTATTGGAAGAAGTTGCCTCCTATTTTGAAAACACTCAATTCTTTTACCTACATCGATCTCAAAATTACTTTGATGATGCATTATCCACACTTTCCTCAATAGTAGATATTCCATATTAATGGATATATTTTCAGTCAATATACATAAGAAAGATCAACTAGGATTTACATATGAAATAAGTATGACTGGGGTATCAAAAAAAGAGCCCTAGTATCATGATATTAAAAAAATCCATCAACAAAGAATGTATACCCCCATATGGAATAAAGAAAAAATGAAATGACACTCGAGAGATCAACCTTATAATTCTTCCTTTTCATAAGACCATTGTATAAGAGGAATTATAATGGTACCTAACACTGATGTTTTACTTGAGGAAAATAAGATAAGGTAGTTAAGGAAATCCATAGGTGACTATGGTCTACCTATGAATGGAAAAATATTATCTGATATGACATCACCCTAGACATTTTACACATGCATCATCATTATTAGGAACGTCACCCCATAAGCCTCCAATGACCATGAGCCCATACTAGTTCCATTGATTGCTTCAAAGGCTGAATATTATAATGTAAATAATGTCAAGAAGGTTCCATAAATCATAAAAAAACACAATTTACCGATATGGAATACCTCTTAAACTAGTCTTCAATAATGGGATTAATTTTTAGGATGAAGTTAGGAAAATCATCAGTGAGTGTATAATACAACGATGTAAATCTTCATCATACTGCCCAGACCAATGCAAATATTGAATCCAAAAATAAAAATGTGAAGGTTATCCTCAGTAAAATAATCTAAGGATGCTAAGAATGGTCGAACAAATTCCTTTATGAATTTTTGGTATACGTGACTTCCACCTAAACACCAATTAGGGTAACCTCATACTACCTCGTATACGGTATGAATGAGTGCTTTCCATGGAATTGGAAATGCCCTCCCTTAGAGAAATACTGGAGATCTATTTAATTTTTCATCGTCTCAGCATGAATAGTGTTTGATGAAGATTCATCGAGAACATGGTATTCATATGCCTTGTGATCTTTTGCCATATTCCTAATATGGACTATTGGGGACAGACTATGGGATCTTCCTTCGTGATAACCTTATTCTCTCTCTCTCTCTCTCTCTCTCTCTCTCTCTCTCTCTCTCTCTCTCTCTCTCTCTCTCTCTATCTCTCTCTCTCTATCTATCTATCTATCTATCTATCTATCTATCTATCTATTTATATGTTTGTTTGTCTATCTATCTATCTATCTATCTATCTATCTATCTATCTATCTATCTATCTATCTATCTATCTATCTATTTATATCTCTATCTATCTTTATATCTTTTTATCTTTCTTTCTCTATCTCTTCTAATTATGAGTTAGGGTATTTTGAGTTTCAAGTTTTATAAGATTTGGATAATGTGATATCCTTAGGTGTATATATGTATGATACAACACGAAATCTAAGGATATATAAGAACATAGATCCTAATGGGCCTAGGTAAACCTGATCTGACCCCAATCCTAATCTGAGTCCATTAGTTATAATTAATTTCACTAAATAATTATAATTGTAACTCTAATACTTAACCAAAAATTACAGTTCTTATTATTAATTACTTATTACTTTTAATTAACTTCTTTAAGTCCTTCAGTCGTCCAGTATAAATTATATGTAGTTCCAAATTAATATGATCGACCTTCAAGATTTGACATATATAAAACTTATAATCATCTCAAGGAGGTATCACTAATCTCTATATTAAGATGTGGATTTCATCCATAAATGACTTTCACCTATACATTAATCATCACTACCCAATTTATTATGCTTATTGATCCAATAATCAATCTCACTCTACAAGTTAAAGAAATAAATATCTAATGCACATATCCCATTTAGTATATTAGGATTAAAATCCTTAAGTAAACCTAATAATGTACACTCTCATATAAATTCACTCCTGAACTCAAGGTGATCTCATTTGATGCACATAAAGTGTACTAGCATAATAAGTTGAAATTATATTGCTCCCCGTAATTGAGATAGACCTACTAATGATGTATCCCTACCGATGGTGTGTGAATCTCCATCTAAGATTGTGAATGAGAAAACATATATTAAAATATAACCGATGATCCTATCTTATGTGTATTTTGTGTACTTTATACACTAGATCACCTACTATGCATAATAAAAGACCCCGATAATATATAAAATAATACAAACATTATGCATATACATAATTCTCATTAAAATAGGAAAAGCTAATGGATCAAGAATTTTATCATGGTTTGGTGAATACCTTTCATTTAGATCTTAGCCTCAAGACAACACTTTTGAAAAGTCCACTATCTTCCTATCACTAGGTAAAGCACCATCTTATAATGATTTCAAATACCTTGAAACCACAACTAATAAGAATTTCATCTCTTACCTAAGTAAATGTCATGAATTCAAAAATAATCACACTTATTTGGAACCTAATAACTAAGTGACTGCATGCCTCAATGATATAATCGATTTCTCGTCTTTCTCGGGATACCAAAGACATAGGATTTCTTAGTCTCACCATTCACCCAAGCTTTAAGAATAGCCATAAATAAGCCATGATATTGTATTAAAGTGTAATTATATCTTGAATACCTTCATAATAAAAATCCTTCCAGAGTGGATGCAACATTATAGAAAAAATCGACCTCATTATTGAGTAAATAGATCAATATGAGCATTGTCATTAGTCGACGTAGTTAAACTCGCATCTTATTTATTTTTCGTTCTTGGAACTTTGTTATTGTAGTTGGTACTCTTAATTTTGAAGAAAACCTCCTTGTATTGTAGAATATGAACTTTACTTTGGCAAAACTTTAATGCATTTATAGTTTTGTCATAATCACTCTTCATTCAATCATTTATGTAATTGATGGAGATACAAAAATTAGTGTTTTCTATTATACCAAATTTGGAAAAACTCTTTCTTATTGTCTTTTTACCAAGTATGCACAAGTTGTGTTTTATGCCAAATATGAGAACAGACTTTTTAAAAATGATTTATTGTATAATTCCATTTAAATAGTCTTGATCCAGAAAATGTCCATCATAATTTATCTAGGATATTAAGTTAGCTAAATCGCATTAAAGTCTACCACTTAATCCACCAATGGCCTCCAAGAGTTAGCTATCGGTCAAGAAGGATCTATACCTTATTGTTTTAGGATATCCCTTATCGACTATGATAAGGAAAATATTTTCTCATAGGTTTGGAAAGCCTTATGAAAGGAAAACCATTATGTTATTATAATTAACATCCTTTAATTGTAAAAAAGTATCATGTGTCCTATATCAAACTCCCTCGTGGTAGACTGGGTAAAAGCCCTACAAGAAAATGTCGGTTCATCAAAGACCTTATAGATGGTAATCGTTCCCTAAAAAATAACGTCTAAAAAATGGCGCGCGTTAAATATATTCTTTTATTTACCTTAATAGGAGGAAAATTGGTTTTGTGACATCTGAAAAGTGTAAGAGGAGTAGAGATCCTTCTATCACCATTGTATTGAACCTACCACTAATAAGGGAGTTGTGTTAGCTTCATCATCAAAACTTTGAGAAGACATGATAAAAAGAAGTAAGGAAGAAGTTTGATGAAATAAGGAATCAAAAACTCAAGAGAGGATAAGATATTAAAACATGGGTGAAGTTGGGATCCAATCCAAGGCCTAAATTTTAAGGATGAAAATTAATTATTGTTGTCACCCTATAAAGGACATTTGGTCGCTAAGAGTAACCCCTAAAATTTCTCCCGCTTGTGTGGTTGGATGGGTGGTACTAGATCGATTACTGATGGTCCATTTTAATTTATTATGTGGTAAGTGTTTTAAGGATGGCAAAACAAATTTCTCTTTTTGTGAAAAAACCTTTTCCAATTTTTAATTCGCACCACATTGTGAACAAATTTCTCTCTTAACCAAATTTTATCTTGATTAATCCTAAACATCCATCTAGTGATTAAAGCAAGTAAAATAAAGAAAATAATACTCACAACGTCGGATGTATGAGCAAAGCCACAACGGGAAAAACCTCGGACGGCCCAAGACAGATAATCAATATGAATATGGTTTTACAAAGGAACAGACGACAGTCTTACTCAAGGACTAGATCCACCCATGAGACTTGACG
This sequence comes from Sambucus nigra, assembly GCA_949130495.1. Classification (NCBI taxonomy): domain Eukaryota; kingdom Viridiplantae; phylum Streptophyta; class Magnoliopsida; order Dipsacales; family Adoxaceae; genus Sambucus; species Sambucus nigra. Next base: position 535,200,438 of record OX422213.1, read on the forward strand.
CTCCTCTAGTCTTCAACCACTCCTCTCACAGTGCCCAAGAAAAAAGTAACCTTATTCCACGATGTTTGTCCACAACACACGTGTCCACGTATGTCTCAGTGTCCAATCATATGGCTTTGTGTTGCCTACGATGTTGAACACGAACTCCTTCTCTTCTTCACCGCAAAACCCAATGCTCAAGTGTAGAAAAAACTCTTCTTGGTGCAACAAATATCATTATATCATATATTAATGATAACTAGAGTCTTTGAAAATCTAAGGATGCATTAACTTTGAAAAACCTTAGAAAACTTCTGTGCACAAACATTCTGGATAAATACTGACTTTTGGAGAATGCACACTTGCAAAATCTGATGAACACACGCCATTTAAATAATATTTTTAAGGCAGTATCTCATTTGAGCAACTTGGGTATGCGGTTCTAACGAGATGGAATCTTGCTCGAATGACTAGTCCAGTCGTTTGAATGACACGCTGAATTATACCCCTAATTAAACTCAATCTTTAATTCAGCCTTATCTGATTTAAACGGAGTGTAATCAGTTTTAAGCACTTATAAAACGTTTTAAAAACATTTATTTAATAAAAGAGCATCCTTATCCTTATAAAAATTAATTCTGAGTCCCATTAAATATTACGCATTCAGACCTGAGTGATCTCTAAAAGAAATTAAACTTTGAAGACGAATAAACTTGCACCAATTAAACTTCGGCATAAATATTTCCTTTAAGCTTTGCCGCAACGTCTTCAATTAAAGTTAAACACATCATAGTCTGTGTGAGATTGTGACAATAAAAATACGACCTGTGACTCAAACGTGTTTTGTTCCGGGAATAAGTCAAATAAACATATAACCGACTCAATTGGAAATTTTGTCCTTACAATTATGTTCCCTATAAATTTATCCATTATTAATATAATCTAGGGTATTTAATATAATGCCCTTTGATCTTCAAAAGAAGATTAATTTCCCTTTCCACTAACTACAAAAGGAAATATGGGCTACTCATGTCACCGTAATATGCTCTATGTTCGTTTTGAACTGTTCACATCTCTAAAGAATAGAAGATCCCTCAAAAATTATATTAGGCACCCCAACCCCTTTTATCAGGCATCAACTAGGTCCCCTAGATAGTTAACTCCCATCTAGAACATCGGTGAAATGAAACGAGTCTTGTGAACCAACATTAAGCAAGTAAATTAGCTAATTAAAGTCAGCTAACGTCTTTGCCTACTACAACATACCTTAGATCACCTAATTAAGGACTTTTAAGGGTCTCAACCCTTTGAGTGAGGCTTAATCCATTGCAATACGTTGATTATCATAATCATATCGAATCCATATAAGCATAATTCACCATTCCAACCTCAATATCATAAAGCAATAAGGAATGACCAAACTCTAATTAGATAAAGGAAGATAATGTCTTTATCTCCACTCTAATGGTTTGGTAGAAAGTGAAATAATTTTACTACTTGAACCCATTCACTTCCCTAAATTATGGTGAATCTGAAAATCACATCTAATGTTGTGATCAACTACTCATGATGACTGAAAAATATTCTTCCACACTCTACCTTCCCCACTAAAATTGATAAACCTCGGGGAGCTTCCTAGCATGTTGGTGACGTCATTCCCCACCCTCTATATGGTGTTGTTATATACAAAGTTGTTAGGGAACTCAAAAAATAACTTTAATTTGATTTTCAATTAATACCAACTCTACCAATAGCTAAAGAGAGAAATACTTTGTCTAAGTCTTTATGCTTGTTGTTTTGAGTTAAGATACACAAAGAATGTGTTATGTATCAGTATATGGGTCCTAAGTGTGTTTATTTTTCTATAAGGTGCCAATTTAGTTGCATTCTAAGGAGCATAATCCATTACAAAGACCTTAGATGATCTTAGATAACATCCACCTTTAGTTTGAGGTTATCTTACTTGAAACTTCTAATCTTAGAAGGTATACACATAAAATACAAACTTTCATAGTGGACGTAGGCTCTTATAAAAAGATTCTAAACCACCCTAAATGTTGTGTCATCATTATTATCAACGCATATCCCATTTTCGTCTCATTTCAGGGATCATTTATTGAGGCCAGTGTCTCAAGCTTGTCATTGCATTCCAAGGAGCTTAGGCCATTACAAAAACCTTAGATGATCTTAGATAACATACACCTTCAATTTGAGGTTGTCCTACTTGTAACTCCCAATCTTAGAAAGTATATGCACAAAATACAAACTTTCACAGTGGACATGGACTCTTATTTAAAGGTTGTAAACCACCCTACATCTTGTCTTGTCATTATTATCAACTTACATCCCGTTTCAGGGATAATCTGTTTAACCTAAGGTCTCAAGCTAATTGTTGCACCATCAAAATTTGAATGGTTTTTCTCATGCTTGTGTCTAATGTTCGAATTATCTATTTAAGCTATGATCTCAAGCTAGTTGTTGCACCATCAATATTTGAATGGGTTTTCTCATGATCGTGTCAAATGTTCATTGTTGATGTATTTATCCTAATATTGTGCCTTGTCTCCTTCACTAAACATAAACATAACAAAATCCTTGAACAAACCTTATGATTGATATTATTCCACTAATTTAGAGTTTCCTCCCAATTACTCAATTAATCTTATATTAACAAAGATGTCCATAACCTATCGATACATAATTGATGTCGAGATTGTTCTTCCTATCAAATTCATCGAGGTAGTACATTATTCCATAATCCATCTTGAACGATCCTAGTTTGCAACCTATTCTCTTAATCTAATTTCTTTTCAAGCGGAACATGAGTAGGTCCTGCAATTTAAAAATAATACGCACAAATAACAATAATTCAAATAAACATGATGGAGAAAAATAAGGAATACAAGATTTTTTTGGCATTGATGATCACCAAAAATATAATACCTAAAGATTATTACTTGAAAAACATTTATGTTTGTTTCCACTGACTAATTCCTCTTCTCATTTTAAAACATAAAACTTTAACAATATAAATGAAGACTCGGCAAACTTTCAAGAACTTTACCACAAAATAATATATATATATATATATATATATATATATATATATATATATATATATATATATATATATATATATATATATATATATACAGAAAGGATCTCATGCATACCCAGTTTGCATACCCTCCGTGCGGACCATTTTTTTAAAATAGTAAACAAAATAATTTCGGGCTGATTTTTTTTTTATGATTTTTAAACATTTCAGTAGGACCATGAAAAAATAATCAGCTCAAAATGATTTTTTTTGCTATTTTAAAAAAATCGGTCAAACTTTGTCAGTTTTTAAGTTGTTTTTAAGTTGTTAAAAACTGACAAAGTTTGACCGATTTTTTTAAAATAGCAAAACTATTCATTTTTAGTTGAATTTCTTTTTTATGGTCCTATTGAAATGTTTAGAAACTATAAAAAAAAATTACATCAAAAATATTTTTTTTACTGTTTTATCAAAATTGGTCCGTGCCAACGGTATGCAAACTGCGGTATGCATGAGAACCTTTCTCTCTTTCTCTCTCTCTCTCTCTCTCTCTCTCTCTCTCTCTATATATATATATATATATAATATCTCTTAAAGAAAAATTTACCATAAAACTAATATTCAACATATCTTATAGATTAAATATGTTATTTAATGGTAATTTGTATTATATGTGCAATAGTTATTCGTAATAAGAGGTGGGGTTCCAAAAATTTTACTAGTGCACTTTGGGATCCATTTTAGACTTTTCACGACGCCTTTTAAAAAGTAAGTGTGACAAAAGATCAAAAACAGTTTTACAAAAACTAAAAAATGGACCCCAAAAATAAATTTGGAAAACTTTGGATCCCATATTCATATTACATGTTCCAAAATGCAAATAATGTTGTTCGTGTTTGAATTAAGATGTCTCATTGTCTGAGCGTGGAGTGTGTGGGTGGTCAGGAGGTTTGCCCCTACTGTGGAAGTTTCTATTAAAAATTATTCTCTGAATATGTAAATTACATTATCATGGCTTCTGGAGGTTCTTTTACCCCGAGGCTTACGGGGTTTAATGGCTTCCCGAAAGTGAATAAATGCATGTATGGCTGGAATCTCCTTAAAAATTTGGTGTTCGGAAACCATCTCCCCTGATTGTGCGTGGGGGAATTTAACGAACTTCTTGCTGCTGGGAACATAAAGGGGGTAGCACTAGACCAAATTAGAAACTAAACAATTTTTGGTAAGCAGTTGATTCATGAGTTTACATGGTGCAATGGAAGAATTGAGGAATGTCTGCATCTTTGTTTTGCAAATTTAGACTGGGAAATGGCGTTCCCAAACTACCTTTGTCTCCCACGTGGAGCAACATGGGTCTGATCACCTACCTATTGGCATTTCTGTTGTGGGGTCCACCCATTCGTGGACCCTCCAAAGAAAGAGAAAACATATCTACCGCTTCGAAGCGTGGTGGGGTAAATATGATGTTATCCAAAAGTCATGGTGGGAGACTGCTGAACATTTTGGGATAAACGAGAAGCTAAAGGAGTGTGAGTCTCACCTTATTCACTCGGCGCAGAAAAATATACTAGACTAAACAATGCTTTACATGAAATATGTGATTCGATAAATTAGTGGCAAAAGTAAAATAGCTCTGTGGAGAGATAATTGGCTATTAAGTCCCTTGAATAAAAAATCAACATTATGCTGGAGGCAGAAGAACTTTTTTAAAAGCAAAGGGGAAAGGCAGAGTGGTTGAAGGAAGGGTATAGAAATAGGAAGTACTTCCACGCTAAGGCCACATAAATCAAAAAGTCCAACTCCATTGTAGAGTTATATGATGGCAACGACAATTGTGTTCGGGATGAGGTTAGTATTGGCAGATGTGACGTGGACTATTTTACCGATCTCTTTAAAAAAAATAACCCTCACTCGGATGCCATTGAGTTTATCCCTGATGGTATCAGCAGTCGGGTATCAATTCAGATGGACACCATGTTGGTAAATGAGTTCACGGCCCCTAAGAATACTGATAATCTCAAACAATTATTCCCTCTTAAATCATTATGACTTGATGGCATGCCAGCACTGTTTTTTCGAAAATATTGGCATATTATTTTGCCCTCCGTATCAAATTTTGTTCCAAGCGCCCTGAATAATGCTAGGCATCTTCAAAGTATAAATCACACTTTTATCACTTTAATCCCTAGTTAAAAATCCAAAAACTATGTCTCAATTTTGCCCTACTAGCCATTATAACATTATCTATAAAATTATTTCTAAAATGTTGGCAAATAGGCTAAAGCGTGTTTTAGATTTTATTGTCTCGTAAAACCAAAGTGCATTTGTAACTGGCAGACTTATCACTGATAATGTCATTTCATCTTTTGAACTAAATCACTCTCTACATAGAAGAAGAAAGGAAGGAAGATTTTCCTTAAAATTCGACATGAGCAAGGCCTACGATAAGGTGAATTGAGGTTTTCTTGAAAAAATTATTCTAAAGTTGGGTTTCTGCGATAAATGGGTGGGATTGAATATGAAATGTGTCTCCTTGGTTTCTTTCTCGATTTTAATCAGCGGGTGGCCTTAGGGTCACATCAATGTCTATCAGGGAGTGAGACAAGGGGACCCGTTATCACCTTATCCTTTTATCATATGCACGAAATGAATCTCTTCAATTTCTGAGATTGCCAAATGGGAGGGGAAAATTGTAGGTTGGGCATCTAGCAAAAATGGTCCAAAAGCCTCCCATTTATTCTTTGCGAATGATAGTATCATTTTCGGGGAGATGGTTCAAAGTGAGATGATTGAGATAAATAAAAATCCTTAAAGTGTATGAGTGTGCTTTGGGCCAAAAATTCAATGTGGTTATATGTGGAGTGATTTTTAGTGTTAATATTCCTCTTGATAAAAGAACGGTCTTTAGTGAGTCTTTGGGATTCGATAGGTTGGTGGACTTGATAGATATTCAGGCTTACCGTCGGTTGTGGGAAAGTAAAAAAAAAAATAGGTCTTTTCGGGTTTAAGAGAGAGGGTCGGGATGAAGCTAAAAGGGTGGAAAGAAGTCATTTTATCCAAAGATGGTAAGGATTTTTTTATAAGATCAGTTGTCCAAGAGTGCCCCACTTTTGCTATGCATTGCTTTAAAATTCCAAACTACGCATGTGAGAATCTAAAATCCCTTATATGCAATTTCTGGTGGGCCTAGAGAAAAAAAAGATAGGGGTTTTTGGGTTGAGTTGCAAGAAGATGTGCAAGCCTAAACATGAGGGTGATTTGGGGTTTTGTGATCTAAAAGATTTTAATCTCTCTCTTCTCGCTAAACATGGGTGGAGAATTTGACTAACCTAAGTTCTTTCAAAGGATAAATATTTTCTAAAAATTACCTTTAGGGAAGCTGAGCGAGATCATAAGTCTTTATATATTTGGAGGAGAATATGGGAGCCTAGGGAGGTCCTTAAGAGGGGGTGAGATGTAGAGTGGGTTAAAATTTGGGGGGTGTGGCCATCCCAAAATCATCTCCCTCTCTCCTTCCGCGGTGGTGGGGAAAAGAAGGGGGAGAAAAGGTATCGCGCCCTCTTACTCTCTAGGAGCACTTCGGCCATCGTCGGTGTGGGGTGAATGTAAATAGATGGATTCGACATCCTATTTTACACAAAACACACAAAAAAATATGTCGCCACCTTGAGAGAGCGACATCAAAGACAAATCGATGCATACAAAACCAACAGTTCAAAGGTTCGGGGGCTAAGTTATGGAATAGGAAGGGGTTAGGCACTCATCCCACCCTTTCGGTCTCTCATGGTCTTGTGTTATTATTTTTCTTTATTTCTCTGTGAAATGTGTGTGTGTGTGTATATATAATGGAGATCGAAATCGTCCAACTCATATCATGGAAGAGATAGAGTGAGGTCATCCATAGGAATGTTCCCAAAAATAATATTAAAAATATGATTTATGCATTTATCGTGATATTGATCGTTATAATAAAATGATAATATATGTTGGATGAAATGCTAATACAGATCACAAACATAATATGCATTAAAATAATGCAAAAATATGACAAATGTGGAAATGGAGGATTTGAAAAAATTGGAAAATTGGAAATTTTGACTCGAGTCTCGGGCTTTATTGTGAAATGCCTACATAGCCTATAAAGGCATTAAAGTCCACGTAGTTCGCATGCAACAAAGGGGTGGGGTTTATCCCATATATTCGAACGGGATTCAATTATATGTGTGCATGTATAAAATGTGTTTTAGTTTTAAAAATTTGTGATGGATAATCCCGTTAGAACTTATAGACATAACCCTCTTTTTGTTTGTTTTGTTTTTTTTTATAGAAAATACAGTATGTGCAATATAACTAATAAAAAGGTGAGATGTTAATGTGTATGAACCAAATTATGAATTTAATGTAATTAATGCGAAAACAATAAATCTAGAGAGAGAAGGGTTTTGGACCTTCTTTGAAGAATTGAGGTTTGATCTTGATCTTGGATGAACTCCCTTGAATGCTGAGATGAATGTTGGATGAAAGGGAATGAAATTTTTCCAAACTGGGTATGAAAACGATGGGAATATAAGATGGGATGGAATTTCTCATAAGAAAACTTCACTAATTGTAAGAGAATATTGTTGAGATCACCGATGCTGATCGATCTGAGGTGTGATTTGGAGTGAGGTAATGCCATATATTTATAAACTAAGGGGGTTGCCGATCGACATATCCCTAGACCTTCCAATCGGTTGATAACCCTAAGCACACTGCCAATAGGCAGGAAAATGAACCTGCCAATTTGCAGTCTCGTGCATATTTTTTTGGAAAAAATGGTCGTGAAATACAATCCATTGATCCAAATCGCACATGCGGCATACCATTATAAAGTTAATTAAGACACATTCAAGAGTCCTTTGGACCACTCCTGAGTTTGGGAGTTGACTTTTGGTCAAACGTGACCCGAAAGTGATCATCGATCTTTTGGACGGGAGATCGTCAGACATAAATCGACCGTTCATCTGATTGGTAAGTCATAATATTGCACGGGGTGAATTGTTGAAAAGTTTATACAAGGTAATTTGATATTACTAAGAGGTTCACTCAATTCGAAAAGTTGATTTTGGTCAACTAGGGATCGAAAGCGTCTAGGGACCTCTTAGAGTAAAACGGATCGTTCGTCTGTACCGTAAGGCTAATTCTCACACGGAGTGGACCATTAGAAAGGGTATTCAGTGACCTTATAAGATTCATTTAGTCTCATTCGAGTTCAAAAGTTGACCTTGGTCAAACGAAACCCGAGAATGCCCGATGGCCTTCGAATCGATTTTTGGACGAAAATAGATTGTTTATACAAACGATTATGACGTTTTGCAGAAGGGGTGGACCGTTAAAAAGAGTATTCAGTTACCTTCGAATATTTAAAGATCTTTCACTCTGACGATGAAGCTGACTGGGGTCAAATCCGAGCCCGGGAGCACCCGATGGTCTCCAAATCCATTTTTTATGGTAAAATGGTCCTTTCGTCAATCATTATGCCGATTTGTGCATGGGGAAGACCCTTGGAAAGGGTATTCAGAGCCCTTTGAAGTTTCAAAGATCTTTCTCTCTAACGATAGAGTTAACCGGAGTCAAATGGGGCCCGAGAGAGCCCGATGGCCTCTTGATCGGTACTTGGAGTATTACCCTGGGGTCTCCAGTGAAATGGGGAGGATCTAGGCACCTAAGGAGAGACCTAGGTGGTCTTAGAATGTGGTGTGTAAAGAAAACCTCGATGGGTGATCCTGGAAAAAGAGAAAACCATCGAATAGACACCACATAATGTTTTAAAAGAGGTCTATTCTACGGACCTAAGGGATGAGGATGGCCGTTTCAGAGGGTTGTAAGGACATTTTGTCCATTGTCAATATGTATGTCGTACGCCGTTATACCGTTGAAGAAACTCAAGATCGCATCTACATCAACGAATCCGAATATCAAAGCGTCTTCAACATCATAACCTCTCGAGAATGAACTTGGTAAAGTTTTGCTTTTAAGTCCCTTAAAGTTCATACTTAGTATTGGGAAATTTTTATAAAATAATTTTTTATAAAAATAAGAAATAAGTTTTTTCAAGCAAAATCAGGCTTTTAAAAGTTTTTTATTTTCAGATAATCGGACCGGTCCGCCCATATTAAAAACTAACCGGTACGCCTCTATACCGGACCGATTCGCTTTGCACCAGTGAACCCCGGATCGAATGCAAACCGAAGAGGCCTATTTGGAAAACGAACTGATTCGAGGTCGGATCGATCCGCCTCCAAGCCGAACCGGTCCGCCTGGGATAAAATCAAACAGTTTTGTGAGTGTTTTTACCACCGACTCATATTTCTTATATATATACCTATTTCGGTGATGAATTTTTCAAGTCTTTGAGAAAACATTTCTAAGAGTACAAACACAACAAGACTTCTATTTTTGATGTGCTAAAATTCTTTTTGATTCACACACAAAAATCCCAATTACTTTTGTGAATCTTTTGGAACCCTAGAACACAAGCTTTGCTACTGTTCAACCTTTGTGGGGAGATCTTTACAACCGAGGATTGCGTGTCATTGCTGAGGGAGTCTCTGCAAAGTTTTATGGCTCTGTGTCATTAAGGAGAGCTGCGGTTCTTCCTTTGTTGTTTGGGTTGCGAGTCCTTGAAGGGTGTTGCGTGTATTCTCTTGCTGAGTTCAAGACTGCGTGTCTTTGTGGGTTGGCTGCGTATTGATCCATTGCAGATTTCTCTATGTAATTGTAAGTTGCGATTTATATATTCATAGTGAAATAAAGGTTTTACCCAAAAGGGGTTTTTTCCTGAAATCTGTGTCTCAGCATATTTTTGTGTTACATGCTTTCGTTATTTTTGATGGGTTGATTTAGATGCATGTTTAGGGGGTGTTTAAAAATAGACTCTAATTAAATAAGGTTTAATTATAATCTTTCGAATTAATTTTAATCGATATCACACAGTCGCAATTTACAAGGGTCGGGGTCGATTCTAAGGAAATGCTATGGATGAACAATTCTGCGGGTCGAGTTCAATTCTGAGGACTTAAGATGGGGGCGACCAATTCTGTGAGCCGAGGTCAATTCTGAAGACCTAAGGGGGAGCGACCAATTCTGGGGGTCGAAGCCAATTCTAAGGGATAGGAGTGACCAATTCTGTGGGTCGAAGTCAATCCCTAGGGCTTAAGTTTAAGTGATTAATTATGCGGGTCGAGGTCAATTTTGAGGTCCTTAAGTTGAAACGACCAATTCTGAGGGTCGATGCCAATTATGAGGGCTTAAGTTGAAGCGATCAATTCTGAGGGTCAAAACTACTTCTGAGGGTCGAAGCCAATTCTGAGGGCTTGAGTATAAGTGAACAATTCTAAGGGTCAAAGCCAATTCTGAGGACTTAAATTGAAGCAACCAATTCTAAGGATCGAAGCCAATTCTGAGAGCTTGAGTAAAAGTGACCAATTCTGAGGGTCAAAGACAATTTTGAGGGCATAAGTTGAAGCGAACAATTCTGTTGGCTTAAGTAGAAGTGACCAATTCTGTGGGCCGAGGTCAATTATGAAGACCATAAGATGAAACGACCAATTTTTAGGATCGAAGCAAATTCTGAGGGCCTAAGTGGAAGAGACCAATTTTGCGTGTCAAAGCCAATTCTGTGGGCTTAAGTCGTATTTTTCTTTAGGGAAATTTGGAGACTCAACTAGGGAAATTATCTTTGTGGTTTCGTTGGGGATTTTGGGAAAGCATTTTATTTTGAGTTTTTTGTTTCGTTGGGGAAGAGGAATTAATCCAAGGATTGGATGTTTCCTTATTGTAGAATTTTTCGATTTTTGCAGTGTCCTTTGTTGGGGGGATATAAGTGTTCGTCTAGGGAAGTAATCTTTCCTCTAGAGAAGTAAGTGTGGTGAAAATGTTTTTCTTGGTGAAAAAGGTTCTAAAATTCATTTGGTAATTTTAGTAATTTTTTCAGGAATTTTTTACCTTTTGGGGAATTTTCGTACGAGATTTCAGAGAGGGTGCCAATCGGCATGGTGTGATGGGTGACAAATAGCATTGGCATAATCTTTTGGTCTACCTCGAGTAGGTAAAGGGACAGTGCCGATCAGTATGCTGATGGGAGTAATCGATCGTTTGCCCCTTAGCCTCCAATAAAAAGGCGCGAGATTTCGTCATTTTTCACAGCTTCCAGACTTGCTCTCTTCTACTATTTCTTTCTGCAAACTGTTTTAGCATTCCAAAACCAAAAACTGGCTGATTTTTCAAGCAATGAGGTCCACATGTCATGGCTAAATGTCGACGACTGGGTGAACTTGGAATGGTTGGTTAGAGTGCCCCTTGCACTGGGTAATGAGAATTCTTTCGACTCATTCGAGCCAGTTTTGGATAAGTGGTCTCTTTTGCGTGAGCCGACGCATCATCGACCCTCTAGCGTGGTGTACCCTAGCGACTATTTAAGTATTGATAACCTTTGGTATTCTTTCCTTCTTTTTTGGTGATATTTCCTTTTTTTAATTTGGACAAGGGTTTTTCCTTTTTATCTTTGACAGATTGATACTCTACGTCGAACCTGCGGTCTCGAGCAATGACGAGGCTTAAGGACATCTGGCAACACCTTCCTCCAGTGGTGTGTTGGGTGATATCATCCGTCGGTTTTGGTAGATTCGCATTCGCACTCGACGAGATGCCTCGTTCGACAATTGTTTTTTTCCCTTTCGAGGAGAGTTGGTGGGACACCCCCACACTATGCATTTTGGCTTTGGGGAGATGATGGTGACTCCCATAGATGTGCAGTAGCTGCTGGGGATGGACTGTGAGGGGGTTCAAATAGAGGTGGACAGGACCTTACCGGTGATGTCGGCGACGGTGGAGGCGGCGTTAAGTGATGTGGAGAGGATAGTCTCTGGGGACTCTATTTGTTTATCTCTTTTGAGGGAGATGTTGCTGATTTCGTGGATCGACGAGACTGGCCCATCTATTTATTATGCTTCTGTTGTGAGGGTTCTTAGTGGCGACGTGGCCCACTTGTGGTTTTTTCCATTTTTTAGGGTATTTTTAAATGTCCATCTTTTTGAGTGGGGGAGCCTGAGTTTGGCGACCCTTTATTTTTCTTTGGACGTATTCAGTCGGTGCTGTTGGCAGACCTTTATTGGTGCCACATATCTTCCGGAGGTATTCTTTATGTTTTGCATTTTCCTTTATCCATTTTATTCTTAATTCCTTGATTGCTGACCCTTGTTCTTTGCAGACGTGGTTTTATGAGGTAATTGGGCTTAATGCCCAATTGACAGCTTTGAATGACGAGTTTGTTATGTACGAGTGGCAGAAGTCCCACCGGCAGTCTAGGCAACCTCTTTCCTTAGGGGCACTGCGTCAGGTCTTGAACGACCTGATGAGGGATCGGGTAAATCATTCTTTCTTTTCTTGAGTTAATTTTTTTTCTTGGTGATCTTTTCAGATACTAATTTTCTCTTGGGCATTTGCAGGTGACTTTCTATCCCTGGCGTACGCCCATCCAGCACACGAGGGTGACCACGCGGAATGCGCGGTTACGACATCTGCTAGCGCATGAATTTGGCTACTCCTGGTATCTCGAGGAAAGAGTAGTTCGAAGGGTGGTGGAGGAAAAGGTAATGGTGCCTCTTGTGAGGCCCCCGATGTATATGAGTTGAGAGCGGGAGATGTCAAATGATGCGAGGGTGGCGGCAATGATTGGCGAGTCTTATTTATCATATATCGATACGATGACGACTTATGATTATTTTGACTTTGTGTCGAGCTGGTTGATTCTGCCCAACGTTTATGATGTGATGCCTCTACCCCATGCGGGCTCGAGTCGGCCAGTGGTGTCTTCCCATTATGCAGGTGGTGTGTTGACATTGGTAACTACAATGACCTCGGAGGTTCCCTTTGTGCGGTTGGCTCGCCTTTTTATAATATCTCACGAGCTGACAAAGGGGCGGTGCTTATGTTGCACCGTCCTAATGCGATGGACCCAGAGGAGCTGGGGATGACAGAGGATGTTCTTCATCCGGTAGTATACTTTTCATCTATGTCTTTTAATTTTATGATTTCTTTTTTTTTTTGCCTCAGACTGACGGATTTTCTTTTTTCTATTTTTCTTGCATCACATTCGGGTGTCTAGCAACTGGCTGAGGGACATTCGGTATTGGATAGCCTCTGTGACGAATCATATTCGGGAGTCAATCCCGATTCCTTCTTGTCTGGTGTCGTATGCCTCATCTGAGGAGGGGTATTGTTGGGGGAGCGGAGGTACATCATCTCGTCGCCAGGGAAAGCGCGCACGCCATAGTATGGAGGTTCTTAGAGAGAGAGAGAGAGAGAGAGAGAGAAATAAGAGAGCGAAAGAGAAAGTGAGGAAGAGAGAGAGATGGAGAGAATGTAGGTTAAGGTAAGAGAAAAGATAGAGAGTTTAGGGGGGGGGGGGGGGGTCGGGCTGAGTCCCGTTGTATTTTTCCTTTCCTGTAAGGCAAATATAATAAAACAATATCTACGCAATGAAATGAAGTTTTTACTAATTTTTGTTTGAGTGACTTAATGCATATGATCTTTTTACTTTGCTGTTGAGACCGTAAAAGGAATTTAAAATGATTTGAGGGAAAAATTATTTTAAAACAGGATAAGTAAAAACATAGGGAGAAGGAAATTCGAAATTCTTTAAGAATAACATTTACTTTAATGAGATTTTTGATTTTGACAAAAAAAGGATAAAGGGAATTTTCCAAAAATAGGGGGTTGCCGATCGGCGTGCCCCTGGTCCTTCCTATCAACATGTCAGTCCAGTCTAATCAACCCAAGGCTTTGATTGCACTTTCTTCAATGGCTTAGTGCTTTGGTGGGATGTCACACCACGCCAAATTATGGCGTCCGCCACCACTAAAACTAAGTCGGACGTGAGTCAATAAAATACCATTCTTAGCATGCGACAGGTATAAGACATAAATAAATCAATCCTCAAGATGAATAATTGAATCAAACTCAATTGATAACAATAATTGAACGATAAAAGATCCATCACATGCTAAACTCCAAATAATAGACTAATATCCAATGATATAAAACTGAATAAAACCCATACAACTTTGGAACCGAATGGCCCAATCAAAACCATAAACTATGTCTCAAAGTACATACGAAGGAATGGAAAACTAAACTAAATCAACACATATAAGGTAGATCAAGTCCAACTACACCTCCAAGAAAATCCTCAAACAACTCTAAGCAACTTCTCCAATTATTAATTCCTGAAAAGTAAGTCAGTGCACGAGGTCAGAGCCCCGAGCATGAATATACACTACTCCCCTCAATTAGGATCCTTGAATACAGACATTAGCATTATACGTAATAAATATCACAATAGAATATTTTAAGTTAAACGAGATAATTAATCACGATAAATATAAATCACTAACTACCAGCAGAGATCCCTATTTAAAAAGGCACACCAATATGATTTTAAATTCCCAAGTCCCACGATGTGAATTTACTTAAATTAAATAATTTTTATTATTGTTTACTTTTTTATGGAGATCCTCCCGCCCCGGGTGGTAATTTCCACCAAAGTGTCACACTTCTCCTTGTCAATCGTTCTCTGACCCGTTTAAAATGTCAGCCCCGACACATGACAAGGTTCCACACACGACACGACACGACATAAATCGTTCTCTGACCCGTTTAAACTGTCAGCCCCAACACATTATGTTGCCACAAATTTTAATACCCGTTTTTATCTTAGGCATTAATTCTCAATTTCTCAATTTATAAATTACCCTACCCTTTTTCAATGTGAGATCCTCAAAATAACCCTTAGTCCCATACCTAAGGGTCCAAGTTATCAATACGTCCTACCCTATGTATATAATGAATTTCTAACATAAACCTCGACCTAGTCTCATGCCTAGGCTAGCATAACGACGATAAAGTGACAAAATATTAGCCCACCCCCAACATAATAAATTCGTAATAATCTACCCTCACTAGTCCCATACCTAGAAGGTGTAAATCATCAAAATGCATACCCACTAGTCTCATACCTAGAAGGCAACACGTCGTAACAATGATATTTTAATAAAACCAGCAAGTCACATAAATAAGCACAATTAATTAATGTACTAAACTACGCACGATAGACCAATTCCATTAAATCTTATTTTCACCAAAATTGATCTCAATTAACTATTTCAATATAAACACCGTCATCATTAATATGACATAATCCCAATTTCATTATCTCGGCATAACTTACATGAGTTAATCGCACCCAAATTCATTTATTTCAAAACTAGGGTTTGTCTACATGCAACCTATACTAATAACACCCAAAATCCACTCATAAATCCTACATATCCATGGGTTATGAATATTATTCATATAAAAATATTTCATAAAAACAGCCCCAAGTTTTATGTGTCCATTTTCTCTAATTAGAATGCTAATTTTTTATAACAAACACATGAGATTAAGATTTAGGCAATACTTAAAACGCATAATACTAAAGGAAAAGAATAGAGTATTCATGCCTGAGATTAGTTGGATGAAATTTTTGAATAGAAGGTTGAAATCCTCTTGAGAAAACACCAATAGACTCTTTAAAATTTGTGAAAAGTAAGGGCTAGGGGTTGACGATGAGAGAATTATATTTTAAAAAAGCTTTCTGGAGAAAGTTTGGGTGAAAAGTGATTTTCGAAGTCCCATCCCACTATTAGTTTAGTATATACAGGGTTTAAGAGTTAAAACACAATTAGGAGACTCCCATCCAATCACCTCCTCTATAGTTCGAACAACGTATGGTGTCGTTTGAATGAGAAGCTATGTCGTTTGAACAACGCCAGTGTTAAAATCTCAAATCTTTTAAAATATGACTTTTATTATATGATAAATATTCTTAAAAACGTACCTGCTAGATTAAATGATAAAAACCTTATAATCTTTTTATAAAAGACTCGAATTAATTCCCGGTTGAAAATTTATTAATAAAACCAAGTTAAATTCCTTAAAGGCCATTAACTCCAAAAAAAAAATTATTTCAATACAAATTAATTAAAGTCAATTAATTAAAACTGGGGGTGTTACATAATTCCCCACTAGCAAAGAATTTCGTCCTCTTAATTAGACGAATAATACACATCAACGCGTAAATCTCACAAAAGAAAATAAGGTTCACATATGCCAACCTGTAGAATGCCATAATTGGGCGCCCATACACCCAATCCTACGCGAACCTACCGCACGAACAATAAAATAGTATATATTGCCTATATACATACGCATAACTATGAAAATAACGATGTGCCACACGCTCTCACAAATCCCCACTCGATCCTATCTACAGAAGTCATAAAAATGCTAACGTCTTCAAATTAAATCTCAGCACCAAAAATCTATACATACGATACCTAAAATCTTCACTAAAATCTTCAAAATAATTATCGTTACCACAATCCATTCTAAGGATCCTCATATCAAGGTTACTAATTTTAAACTCAATGCCTACAATGTCCTTAACACAAAACTGCATATCTCCAAGAAACACATCTAACACGTATGCTAGACCCTTTACCTTAAGGAGTATGAATCAACAAAGGGAATCGAAGATCGCCAACACGAAAGCTAAAATGGACTCATAACCTAAGAGACCTAACACCATGCTCTGATACCATCCGTTACACCCCGCCTAAATTCTGGAGTTGGCCGCCACCAAAACTAAGCCGAACGTGAGTCAATAAAATACCATTCTTATCATGAGACAGATATGAGACATAAAGAAATTATTCCTCAAGACTAATAATTGAATCAAACTCAATTGATAACAACAGCTGAACGAAAAAAGATCCATCACACACTAAACTCCAGATAATAGACTAATCTCTAATAATATAAAAATGAATAAAACCCGTACAACTTTGGAACCGAATGGCCCAATCAAAACCATAAACTGTGTCTCAAAGTACATACGGAGGAATGGAAAACTAAAATATATCAACACGCATAAGGTAGAGTAACTCCAACTACACCTCCATGCAAATCCTCAAATAACTATAAATAACTTCTTCATTTATTAATTCCTGAAAAGTTGGTCAACGCACTAGGTCAGAGCCCCGAGCATAAATACACACTACTCCCCTCAATTAGGATCCTTGAATCCAGACAGTAGCATTATATGCAATAAATATCACAATAGAATATTTTAAGTTAAATGAGATAATAAATTGCAAAAAACATAAATCACTAACTACCCATAGAGATCCCCATTTAAAAAGATACACCAATATAATTTTAAATTCCCAAGTCCCACGATGTTAATTTACTTAAATTAACTAACTTTTTATTATTGTTCACTTTTTATTATGGTGGTCCTCCCGCCCCTGGTGGTAATTTCTACCAAAGTGTCACACTTCCCCTTGTCAATCGTCCTCTGACCCATTTAAACTGTCGGCCCCGATACAATACGATGCCATAAATTTTAATACCCATTTTTACCTTAGGCATTAATTCTCAATTTATAAATTACCCCACCCTTTTTCGATGTGACATCCACAAAATACCCCTTAGTCCCATACCTAAGGGTCACCAAGTTATCAATACGTCTTACTCTATGTATAGGATGAATTTCTAACGTAAACGACTACCTAGTCTCATGCTTAGGCTAGCATAACGACGATAAAGTGATAAAAAATCAACCCACCCCCAACATAACAAAGTAGTAATAATCTATCATCACTAGTCTCATACTTAGAAGGCGTAAATCATTAAAAGGCCTACCCACTAGTCCCATATCTAGAAGGCATCCTAAAATATCGACAGAGCAATAATACCCAACAACCCGTCGTCACAATGATATTTTAATAAAACCTACAAGTCTCATAAATAAACACAATTAATCAATGTACAAAAATATGCATGATAAACCGATTCCATTAAATCTTATTTTCACCAAAATTAATCTCAATTAACTATTTCAATATAAACATCATCATCATTAATATGACATAATCCCAATTTCATTATCTCGGCATAACTTACATGAGTTAATCACCCCCAAATTCATTTATTTCAAAACTAGGGTTTGTCTACATGCAACCCAAAATCCACTCATAAATCCTACATATCCATGGGTTATGAATATTATTCATATTAAAAGATTTCATAAAAACAGCCCCAAGTTTTATGTGTCCATTTTCTCTAATTAGAATGCTAATTTTTTATAACAAAAACATGAGATTAAGATTTAGGCAATACTTAAAACGCATAATACTAAAGGAAAAGAATAGAATATTCTTGCCTGAGATTAGTTGGATGAAATTTTTGAATAGAAGGTTGAAATCCTCTTGAGAAAACACCAATAGACTCTTTAAAATTTGTGAAAAGTATGGGCTAGGGGTTGAAGATGAGAGAATTATATTTTGAAAAATCTTTCTGGAGAAAGTTTGGGAGAAAAGTGATTTTCGAAGTCCCAGCCCACTATTAGTTTAGTATATACAGGGTTTAAGAGTTAAAACACAATAAGGAGACTCTCATCCAATCAGCGCCTCTATAGTTCAAACAACGTATGGTGTCGTTCGAATGAGAAGCTATGTCATTCGAACGACATATGATGTCGTTTGAACGACGCCAGTATTAAAATCTCAAATCTTTTAAAATCAGACATTTATTATATGATAAATATTCTTAAAAACGTACCTGCCAGATTAAATGATAAAAACCTTATAATCTTTTTATAAAAGACTCGAATTAATTCCCGGTTGAAAATTTATTAATAAAACCAAGTTAAATTCTTTAAAGGCCATTAACTCCAAAAAAAAATTATTTCAATACAAATTAATTAAAGTCAATTAATTAAAACTGGGGGTGTTACATAATTCCCCACTAGCAAAGAATTTCGTCCTCTTAATTAGACGAATAATACACATCAACGCGTAAATCTCACAAAAGAAAATAACGTTCACATATGCCAACCTGTAGAATGCCATAATTGGGCGCCCATACACCCAATCCTATGCGAACCTACCGTACGAACAATAAAATGGTATATATTGCCTATATACATACGCATAACTATGAAAATAACGATGTGCCACACGCTCTCACAAATCCCCACTCGATCCTATCTACAGAAGTCATAAAAATGCTAACGTCTTCAAATTAAATCTCAGCACCAAAAATCTATGCATACGATACCTAACATCTTCACTAAAATCTTCAAAATAATTATCGTTACCACAATCCATTCTAAGGATCCTCATATCAAGGTTACTAATTTTAAACTCAATGCCTATAATGTCCTTAACACAAAACTGCATATCTCCAAGAAACACATCTAACACGTATGCTAGACCCTCTACCTTAAGGAGTATGAATCAACAAAGGGAATCGAAGATCGCCAACACGGAAGCTAAAATGGACTCATAACCTAAGAGACCTAAGACCATGCTCTGATACCATCCGTTACACCCTGCCTAAATTCTGGAGTTGGCCGCCACCAAAACTAAGCCGAACATGAGTCAATAAAATACCATTCTTATCATGAGACAGATATGAGACATAAATTAATTATTCCTTAAGACCAATAATTGAATCAAACTCAATTGATAACAACAGCTGAACGATAAAAGATCCATCACACACTAAACTCCAGATAATAAACTAATCTCTAATAATATATAATTGAATAAAACCTATACAACTTTGGAGCCTAATGGCCCAATCAAAACCATAAACTGTGTCTCAAAGTACATACGGAGGAATGGAAAACTAAAATAGATCAACATGCATAAGGTAGAGCAACTCCAACTGCACCTCCATGCAAATCCTCAAATAACTCTAAACATCTTCTTCAATTATTAATTCCTATAAAGTTAGTCAACACACTAGGTCAGAGCCCCGAGCATGAATACACACAACTCCCCTCAATTAGGATCCTTGAATCCAGGCAGTAGCATTATATGTAATAAATATCACAATAGAATATTTTAAGTTAAATGAGATAGTTAATCTCGAAAAACATAAATCACTAACAACCCGTAGAGATCCCCATTTAAAAAGGCACACTAATATAATTTTAAATTCCCAAGTCCTACGATGTTAATTTACTTAAATTAACCAACTTTTTACTCTTGTTCACTTTTTATTATGGCGGTCCTCCCGCCCCGGGTGGTAATTTCTACCAAAGTGTCACACTTCCCCTTGTCAATTGTCCTCTGACCTGTTTAAACTGTTGGCCCCGATACAATATGACGCCACAAATTTTAATACCCATTTTTATCTTAGGCATTAATTCTCAATTTCTCAATTTATAAATTACCCCACCCTTTTTCATTGTGACATCCTCAAAATACCCCTTAGTCCCATACCTAATGGTCATCAAGTTATCAATACGTCCTACCCTATGTATAGGATGAATTTCTAACGTAAACCTCGACCTAGTCACGTGCCTAGACTAGCATAATGACGATAAAGTGATAAAAAATCACCCCACCCCCAACATAATAAAGTAGTAATAATCCATCCTCATTAGTCTCATACCTAGAAGGCGTAAATCATTAAAAGGCCTACCCACTAGTTCCATACCTAGAAGGCATCCTAAAACATAGGAAGAGCAATAATACCCAACAATCCGTCGTCACAATGGTATTTTAATAACACCAACAAGTCACATAAATGAACACAATTAATCAATGTACCAAACTACGCATGATAGACCAATTCCAATAAATCTTATTTTAACCAAAATTGATCTCAATTAACTATTTTAATATAAACACTGAATTTCATCATTAATATGACATAATCCCAATTTCATTATCTCGGCATAACTTACATGAGTTAATCGCCCCCAAATTCATTTATTTCAAAACTAGGGTTTGTCTACATGCAACCTACACTAATAACACCCAAAATCCACTCATAAATCCTACGTATCCGTGGGTTATGAATATTATTCTTATAAAAATATTTCATAAAAACAGCCCCAAGTTTTATGTGTCCACTTTCTCTAATTAAATTGCTAATTTTTTATAACAAAAATATGAGATTAAGGTTTAGGCAATACTTAAAACGCATAATACTAAAGGAAAAGAATAGAGTATTCATGCCTGAGATTAGTTAGATGAAAATTTTGAATAGAAGGTTGAACTCCTCTTGAGAAAACACCAATAGACTCTTCAAAACATGGGAAAAGTTGGGCCTAGGGGTTGAAGATGAGAGAATTATGTTTTGGAAAATCTTTCTAGATAAACTTTGGGAGAAAAGTGATTTTCGAAGTCTCATCCCACTATTAGTTTAGTATATACAGGGTTTAAGAGTTAAAACTCAATTAGGATACTCCCATCCAATCACCGCCTCTATAGTTCGAACAACGTATGGTGTCGTTCGAATGAGAAGCTATGTCGTTCGAACGATATATGATGTCGTTTGAACGACGCCAGTATTAAAATCTTAAATCTTTTAAAATCTGACTTTTATTATATGATAAATATTCTTAAAAACGTACCTGCCAGATTAAATGATGAAAACCTTATAATCTTTTTATAAAAGACTCGAATTAATTCCCGGTTGAAAATTTATTAATAAAACCAAGTTAAATTCTTTAAAGGACATTAAGTCCAAAAACATATTATTTCACTACAAATTAATTATAGTCAATTAATTAAAACTCGGGGTGTTACATGGGACATGTTTTTTCTCCTAGAATTGTAGGATTTTTATCTTCGGTTAAGGATTTCTAAGTATAAATAGGGTAAGGGTGGAGCATTTTCTTCACTCCTCCATATTCCTCCTGTTTTGAATTCTTTTTGCTTCTTATCTTATTATTTTGTGATATTGATCTCCCTGGGAGTGTTGAATTTGTTACTTACCTCGAAAACTTAGAGGCGATGTAGACTACGATGCTTTCAACATGCATCGAGATTCATTATGGCGCAACCGACCTATAGAATGGAACATGCTAATAGCGGTGGTAGAACTCTGGTAATCTGAAGACCATGTCTTTAGTTTTGTCTTGGACGAAGTTTGTCCGATTCATGAATAGTTCTCTGACATGCTGGGAGATAAATCCCAGTGTTACGATAACTATGCCTGAATTCTCCCGATCTCCTCGGGAGTTGTTAGTGGGACTTCTCCATATCACTCCTTCAGCAACTCGATCACTGGTTATAGGAGGGTGATTTCACTCCCTGCTTTGCTACATTTTGTGCGTTTGTAGGATATTAATTATGATGGCTATACTGGAGCCATCATTCTGGGATTGATTTCAACTATTGGTGACTAGGGAATTATTGGTGGACCCATAACTCCCAGCCACTGCTTCATGGATGTCTTATCGCCATAATCCTAGTTGAGACTCTGAACGGTATAAATGCTTGGTGGGAAGGAAGTTTTTACTTCCTGAGGAGTAGAACTGGCGGAATACCAATATGTTCGGTTGGTTTGCCTTCGATAGACCTCTTTCTACTTTCACTGGCGACTCTTACACCAATTTCACTAGGAGAAGATTATGCCACCTTGGACACTAGATTTCTTTCTCGTCGAGGATTTGATAGAGCGCATGCGCATGCAGCTGGGCTCTCTGTGGAAGAATCGTCGACCGTCGACCCGTCCTTCCCAGTCTGTTGGCCAAGTCTGGCATGTTTCTGAGGATTACATGAAGTGGTTGTGTAGGAGAGTGGTTGACAAGATGCTGGTTGTGGAGATCGGGTAAAGGTGGTTCGCCATATCTGACACCATAGAGGGGGTGTTGTTGTTTTCCCTAGGCTGGTCCGGGCTTACCGTTGTATGGAGGGTTTGTGGCATTCTATTAAGAAATGGGAGGTTTGGGAACCCCAGGATGTGGATGATGATGGGTCGGTTCTTCTAGTAGTTGTGGGTAGGATCCATGGGAAATTCATTTGTGAAGCTCTTATATGGTGTTTCTTGTTATATAGGAGAATAAATTTAGGAATGTTATTTACGAGTAATGGGTTTCTGTTTATATTTAGTTTCAGGAAAATAAGGGTAGGTTGGCTAGGTAAGTTGTTTGAGTCCCTATACTAATGTAATTGTAACAACATTTCATCAATGGAATAAAGAAAATTTTAATTATATTATTGTGCTCTTTATTAGTTTTTTTCATTTAAAGTATCTATAACAATCGCTAAGGCATACATAATCCTTTTGTCCATGTACATGATAAAATGAGCTGTCATTCTCAGTAATAAAAAAAGAATAACATTTTGTGAAAAAGAAAGGCGTCGTGCTCATGTAAAGCGTATGAGCTGCCTATGTACCTCTGGGGGTTTTGAAAATTTTCTGAGTTTCATTTTCTAGAGTAAAAATATTTTTAGAGGATCAGGCCCCACATAGTTCTGAGTATAGGGAAATGAAGAATTTTTTCCCTTATTTTTTTAGAATATAAGGGAGATGAGAAGAGTCATAGTGTGCCGAGATTCAGGGTAGTATTTCTTGAGACGGTCCAGGTTAACTGGACAAGCCATCGCTTCCCCAATGAGGTCAGTGAGCATAGAGGCACCACCATGTAGGATTTTTTTAACAATATAGGGACCGCTCCAATTAGGCTTGAATTTCCCTCTGGGGTCCCAGATGGTATCTCAATTTTTTTAAGGGCACTATTCATCGGCGGTATCATTGTATATGATATAGAGCCTTCGGTCTCCTTTCGTCTAAGAGTGACAAATCACTAAGATAGATTTGGTGCCAGTCTTCCTTGATGATTTTTCTTTCAAGCATGATGTGAACTGCTTCCATGCCGTATACCAGAGAGTAAGGGGTATCCCCCATAGATTTTTGAACTGAAGTGCGGTAGCCCTAGAGGGCGTAAGGGATTCGATCGTCCCAATCTCAACATATTTTGATCATCTTACTGGTGATGGCTTTGAGGTTCTTATTAGAGGCTTCAACATCACCGTTGAGTTGAGGTCGGTAGGGAGAAGACTTGTTCCTCTAAATCCCATACTCGTCGACTACTTCTCTGACCTCTGTTTTGAAATGCAACCCGTTGTCTGGCAGCATCTCATGTGGGATCCCATATCGGTAGATGATATTTTTTTGGATGAACCTGGCCACCTTCTTGGCATTCATAACTGTGTATGACTCGGATTTAACCCATTTGGTGAAGTAGTCAATGTCAACCAAGATAAATTCATGCCCATTAGAGGCTGCAGGAGTAACTTTCCCTATGATGTCGAAGCCCCATGTGGAGAATGGCCAAGGAGAAGTCATGTTGTACAATTCTTGCGGAGGTAAGTGCTAGAGGTTGGAAAAATACTGGCATTTGAGACATCTTCAAACATAGGCAGTGCAATCCTGATCCATGGTAGTCCAGTAGTAATCCTATCGGATGATTTTCTTGGCGAGCATATGGCCATTTATATAGGGTCTTCACTCCCCACTGTAAATTTTCTGCATCATCTCTTCAATGTCAGCCCTGTGATGCATTATAAATGGGTTCCATCAAAGTTTCTATTTAACAGTGCTTTATCGCACACAATGTATCGGGCAACCAATTTATGGAGAGCTTCTCGGTCTTTATTTTTAGAACCTTTGGCATACCTACCATGCTTGAGGAGGTGCTAAATATCATAGTACTAAAAGTTGGCTATATTAGGATCTTCTTTTGTGATAAGCTCAATGTGGTAGTAGTGAGTTGGTTTATCTTGCTTATGGACTAGGAAGGGTGCAATTGTTATTCCTTTGGTCATGTCAACTATTGGAGGCTAAGGTAGTAAGGGCCTCGACTAGGTTGTTCTTTGCTCGAGGAAGGTAGTGGAAGGTGATATCATAGATTTGGGAGGCCAACTTTTCTAGGTGGGCATGGAAGGGTAAGAGTTTCTCGTCCTTGACTTTCCATATTCTGAGTACTTGACCGATGATGAGGGTTGAAACCCCATAGACATTTAGGTATCGAATTCCTTTCTTGAGACAAACCTTGAGGCCTACCGTGCACGGCTCGTATTCTGTCATGTTATTGGTGCAAGGAAAATCCAGCTTTATGGCAATGGGAGTGTGTGAGAGTCATGAGGGTCAATTAGGAGTATCCCAATGCCATACCCTTTTTTGTTGGCAGAACCATCAAAGAAAATTTACCATCGGAGGTCTTCTTGGGAGGTACAAAGGATATTCTCATTTGCAAATTCAAAAATCCAAACATCAGTTTCTTCCATAGGGTAGTCAATGAGGTAGTCAGATATGGATATTCCGTTCATGGCTTTCTGCCTGATATACACAATATCAAATTCGGCTAGAAGCATTAACCATCGGGCCATTCGGCTAGACAGGACAGGTTTCTTGAGTAGATATTTAATGGAATTTATTCGGGATACGAGTTTGATAGGAAAGGCGAGCATGTAGTGCCGTAGTTTTTGGGTGAACCAGAAGAGGGAGACACATGCATTATCTAAGGCAGTATAGTTAACTTCATACCTGGTTAATTTATGACTGGTGTGGTAGATGGCTCTTTCTTTGCGAGACTAGCAAAGCCCGAACTATAGTATTTGTTATAGTCAGGTATAGGAGTAGGGTAAGACCAGGCTGTGCAGTATGACTATCGAAGGTCGGGTTAGGTATTACTTTATTTGATCAAAGGCTTCTTAGCAATATTCGTTCCAAATCTTGGTTGAATCCTTTCGAAGGAGTTTGAAGATAGGTTCATAAATAAAAGTTAACTGGCCGATGAACCGGCTGATGTACTGTAATTTTCCCAAGAACCCCCGGACTTCCTTCTCCGTTTGGGGTGGTGGCACCTCAAGTATGGCTTTCATCTAAGCACGATCTGCTTTTATCCCTTTCTCACTAACCGTGAATCCCAAGATCTTTCCTTTAGTAACACCAAAGACACATTTATGTGGGTTAAGTCGCATCTGATATTGTTGTAGTCGCTCGAAGAACTTTCTGAGAGAGAAAACATGAACTTCCCTAGTCTTAGACCTTTTATTCATATCATATACATAGACCTCAAATTATTTGTGTATCAGATCATGCAAGATGGTTATGGTAGCCCTTTGGTAGGTAGCCCATGCATTTTTTAGACCAAATGGCATGACGATGTATAAAAAGATTCCTCAAGGGATGATGCATGCGTTTTTCTCTTAATGATCCGAGTGCATCTTGATCTGGTTATATCCAACAAACCCATCAACGAATTACTTAAGAGCATGAATGGTTGTATTGTCCACAACCATGCCGATATTGGGCTGTGGGTAATCATCCTTTGGAGAGGCCTTGTTAAAGTCTCGATAATCAATGCACATGATAACCTTCCCTCCTGATTTCGGCACGGGTGTGATATTAGCTATCCATGAGGGATATTCGATCACACGAATGAAACCCACATTCAACTGTTTGACTAATTCTTCCTTAACCTTGAGCGACCATTTGGTGTCGAGTTTCGCATTTTCTGTTTGAGTAGTTTGCATTCTAGGAGAGTTGAAATCTCGTAATGATCGATCTCAGGATCAATGTCGGGCACGTCTTCCATAAGACCATGTGAAGACATTGTAAGGACACAAATTTCCAATTGAGTCCATATATAGTTTTAGCTCAATTCCGGAGAAAAACATTTATTCATAGGATAGTATGTAATTGTCATACTCTCAAGCCTATGAAGTGTTTGTTGAAGACGTAGCGGCAAAGAGTATAAAGCTTCATCAAATATGACGGTTTGCGTGCCTCGTTTCTACGTCATCAACTAGGGTTCCATGCTCCCAAGGTATGAATGCAATTATATATATATAGGAGCTTGGAACAAGTTTATTGGGTGTTAGCTTTTATAAAAACTGTGTTTTGTTTTAAGAAAGAATTAATTAAAACTTTAAAAATATGTTTATAAAGTTTTCTGGGCTTAAACAAGAATATTCAAACTTTCTAGTTTTTCGTTCTATAGAGTCCTTCGAATGAGATTGTCGTTCGAACGAAAATGTCGTTCGAACGAACCTGCCAACGAGGTTCCAGTATAGGCCTATGAAATGTCGTTCGATATGTCGTTCGAACGAACCTTATGTTCGAATGAGATATCCAACGAGATTCTAACGAGTTCAATCTGGAACGTCATTAGAAGTCTCGTTCGAACGAGAATTTCGTTCGAACGAAATTTTGTTCGAACGAGATGCCAGGCGGGAACAGTTTTTTGGCAGTTTTGCACCCATTTTCCCACTAAGTTTGTAACCAACTTTTTCAGATTTTAATATGTGCGGGAAGAACATTTTCCATCTTAACTTTTCCTAACTTTTCCATTCCATTCCATCTCTTAGAGAGAGTTTGAGAGCTAAAATTGTTTAAGGAAAATGTTCAAGTTTTGAGTGCTATTTTTCAAGAGAAAATATTTTATCACTCTAGTTTTACACCCATATTGTTTATCCAAGTTCACATATATACATATCAATTGATTGGAGTTTGGGACCGGTTTATCTCTTCCGTTTCAAAGAGAAGTTTTGGTTTGCTTCTACATCCATCAAAGAAGAAAACATTTTGTTGCGATTCTACCCACTTGGAGAAAGGCTCCATGTACGGGTGACGGTGACCATATAAAGTCCTATCGGTGGATTCCGAGACCGCGGTGGTGTTCCAAGGTTATTCTCTAGGAAGAGGTGTCTACAAGAAGAAGCGTCGAGGCTTGAGAGGGATCGAGCCGTGCGTTGTAAGTCTATCTATCTTGTAATTGTAATTCCGTATCTAGTGAATTTGTGGCTAGGGCCGTCCGAGGTTTTTTCCCGTCTTGAGTTTTTCCTCGTACATCGCGGCGTAGTGGGATTGATTTATTTTATCTTGCATAACAATTTAGAACGCATGCTTAGGATAAATCAAGATAAAATTCGGTTTAAATTATCATACTCAATTTAATTTGGTGCTAAATTATATATTGGGTAAAGTTTATTTAATTCAAGTCATTTGTTAAAATTTGGTTTCGCCTAATTTGCTAATATTGATAAATATGACTTAGGCAAATTCTAGGACTTGGATTAATCAATTGGTTTAAGTGAATATATTAATTGATTAATTTTACTTCACTTGGTGTAATGTTAATTTGTTTAAGAAATTAAAATTTATTGTTTTAAAGTTGAACCATCACACCGCTTCCGCATCCTCTTGAATTTATATAAAAGGAAATTACAATATTTTTAATTGTGTTTAAAATTAATAAAATCCGGGGTTCCAGATTTTTACAGATTGGTATCAGAGTCGGAGCGCTAAGTTATCGCGTTAAAGATCCATTTTTCGGCTTTTTGTATTTCCTTACCTTTTTAGGTGGTTCAATTTTTTATCACTCTCATATTTTTCTCTTCTCAATGTTACGTCTTAATGAAAATTTGTCCAATTTTAATGAAAATAAAATTTTTGATTTTCGAGAGGAATTAAATGGGCTTAACAAATGTAACGAAAATTTAAAGGAATTAAATTTCTTGAAAATGAAAATTCTTGTTTTAAAGCTCACATTGAGTCTTTGCAAATCTCCTTATCTCAAAAAGATATTTTTCGTGAAAAGCTCATGGACTTACATTCAAATTTTGATATTTTAGAAAAGTCCAAGAAAGAGAGTGAAAATCGTGAAAAGACTCTTAGGAACAAGTTTGCTCATATTGAGGGAGAGCGTGTTAACCTTCTAGGAATTATTGAAAATTTAAAGAAGGAGTCCCATAATTTTGAGGAGTCTAATTTATTACTTGAGTCCGAAATTTTAAAAATGAAAAATGATTTTCAAGACTCTAGTAGTAGTTCTAATGGTTCTATCACATCATGCTCAAATTCTTCCATTGCTAAAGCTAAAACCATTGTTTGTTTTAGAGGGTCAACTTTGTCCAAGGTCTTTAAAAAGGGTCACATCTTAGGTAATATTCCTCGTGTTTACACATGCTTGCATTGTGGAAGGAAAGGTCACCTTAGGTCATTTTGTTTTGATCTTAAAGGAAGTCCAAGGAAATCTTTATCTAGCATTTCATTATTTCCCAATCCCCACCATATTAAATATAAATCTATATGGGTTAGGAAATCATTATTAAATGCGCTAGATACAAGATTTGTTGATTCTCATTTACTATCACATGAAACCTCCCTTGCTAAATTTAAAGGTTGAATGTGTTAGTGTTTTATGCATACTCTAGCTTTTTGTGCTTCATATTATATATCATTGCTAGATGTATGCATGTTTAGTCATTTTCTAGTCATTGCCTCGTTTCATATCATATGCTAGAAATTATGACTTGTTTATCTTTTTGTATTGTATTTCTTTTGTTTGAATTAACTGAATAATATAAAAAGATTTTTGTTTATCATTTGTGTTTTATCTGTTTCATTTGAGATTAATGAAAAATACAAATGATTTTTGTTTATTCTTTTGAGTATATATCTTTATTTTTGGTTAAAAATGTCAAAAACTCAAAAAGATTTTATTTTGTGTGTATTTTAGTTTGACACACTTTATGTGGCATATATTTGTGTTTGAATCCCATCTTTTACGCTCCCACGTGGCTAGAACTTTTGGTTTAGATTTTCAATCCTTAAAATGTTCTTAACCATGTTTTATATGGAGGAGTTGGATTTTGTATTGTTTAAATGGATTCTATTTTTATATGCCTCTTTTCACACATGCACGAGATCTTTTGAAATCTTAATGTCACATGTTATATTTGAGCTTTTTGAGGTGTTCTCCTACCAATCTAGTCATCTACATATCTATGACCTAGGAGGACTAGTGCATGTCACAATCCGTTGCACGTGAGCTCTGTGAGATAAAAAATTATATATCTAAATGTGCACGGGGAAGGGCTCCGAAAGGATGAATTAAATCCTTTGCGATAGTAAGCCACCGTTTATTGGATCTAAAAGAAATACGTGATCCAAAGGCCTAAAAACAAAATATTTGGCATTAAAAAGAAAACAATTGCCAAGGCCTATGTTTGTTTGATATATTCATTCAAAAGCAAAAGAATATATATGCTTATTGAGGGAGAATTGGATGGTATATCAATGGTTTGCACAATGTCCGTTTATCCTAGTTGTCTTTAATGTCATGACTCTATTTGGTTTGTAGAATCATCATCATGCTAGGCTTGTATGCATTGTGTATGTTTGTTCATTGAGTTCAATCTTCATATTGTCACATGAGGTTATATTTAAATGTGATAAAGTTTGCAATCAAATGAGAACTCCGTGAATGTTTATTAAGTGTTTGGGTCTAAATTTAATTGTTGCTAGTTCACACCCCAACACTTTCGTTTCCATATGACACATTTTTGCCATACGAGTGTGCAATCTTATTGTATTTTGTGTCATGTGTGTGTTTATATCTATTTTTATATGCAAGTACTCTATTGATATATTTCTAGTACATATACATATGATATTTTGTTTTGTCTTTGCCTTGCTTTTAATTGCCCATATGCTTTCATGTCTTATCACTTTAAGCTTCAACATGCTTTTATGTTTATTAGTTCTTTATCCTTTGCCTATTACTGAACAAAAAGGAGGAGAAATGATAGGGGGAGAAATGGTATCTAATCCTATTATTATCGTATCTTAGTTTGGGGGAGATTTATCTTAGGGGGAGACGTCTTTCTAAGTATGTCATTTGTTTGATAAAGGGGAGAATTAATTTAAGGGGAGTAATTTAATTAATTGCATTTACTATTTTGATATTCCTTATGCGTTTGATAGTTTGCTTAAGTGTGCAGGAATTCTTCTAAAGCGGCATCTTTCAATGGCAAAGCGTTTGATCCTTGGGTTGAGTCAAGTTTGGGTGGGTTATGTTTTGAGTCTAGTAGAGCTTGACGGCCCTTTAGGATTTTTGTTTGTTTTTTGTCCCGGAATAGCCAAAGGGAGAGATTTGTAAGGACACAAATTTCCAATAGTCCATATATAGTTTTGACTCAATTCCGGACAAAAACATTTATTCATAGGATAGTATGTAATTGTAATACTCTCAAGCCTATGAAGTGTTTGTTGAAGACGTAGCGGCAAAGAGTATAAAGCTTCATCAAATATGCCGATTTGCGTGCCTAGTTTCTACGTCATCAAATAGGGTTCCATGCTCCCAAGGTATGAATGCAATTATATATATATAGGAGAACAAGTTTATTGGGTGTTAGGTTTTATAAAAACTGCGTTTTGTTTTAAGAAAGAATTAATTAAAACTTTAAATAAATGTTTATAAAGTTTTCTGGGCTTAAACAAGAATATTCAAACTTTCTGGTTTTTCGTTCGATAGGGTCGTTCGAACGAGATTGTCGTTCGAACGAACCTGCCAACGAGGTTCCAGTATAGGCCTATGAAATGTCGTTCGATATGTCGTTCGAATGAACCTTATGTTCGAATGAGATATCCAACGAGATTCTAACGAGTTCAATCTGGAACGTCGTTAGAAGTCTCGTTCGAACGAGAATTTCGTTCGAACGAGAATTTCGTTCGAACGAAATGTCGTTCGAACGAGATGCCAGGCGGGAACAGTTTTTTGGCAGTTTTGCACCCACTTTCCCACTAAGTTTATAACCAACTTTTTCAGATTTTAATATGTGCGGGAAGAATATTTTCCATCTTAACTTTTCCTAACTTTTCCATTCCATTCCATCTCTTAGAGAGAGTTTGAGAGCTAAAATTTTTTAAGGAAAATGTTCAAGTTTTGAGTGCTATTTTTCAAGAGAAAATATTTTATCACTCTAGTTTTACACCCATATTGTTTATCCAAGTTCACATATATACATATCAATTGCTTGGAGTTTGACACCGGTTTATCTCTTCCGTTTCAAAGAGAAGTTTTGGTTTGCTTCTACATCCATCAAAGAAGAAGACATTTTGTTGCGATTCTACCCACTTGGAGAAAGGCTCCATGTACGGGTGACGGTGACCATATAAAGTCCTATCGGTGGATTCCGAGACCGCGGTGGTGTTCCAAGGTTATTCGCTAGGAAGAGGTGTCTATAAGAAGAAGCGTCGAGGCTTGAGAGGGATCGAGTCGTGCGTTGTAAGTCTATCTGTCTTGTAATTGTAATTCCGTATCTAGTGAATTTGTGGCTAGGGCCATCCGAGGTTTTTTCCCGTCTTGAGTTTTTCCTCGTACATCGCGGCATAGTGTGATTGATTTATTTTATCTTGCATAACAATTTAGAACGCATGCTTTGGATAAATCAAGATAAAATTCGATTTAAATTATCACACTCAATTTAATTTGGTGTTAAATTATATATTGGGTAAATTTTATTTAATTCAAGTCATTTGCTAAAATTTGGTTTCGCTTAATTTGCTAATATTGATAAATATGACTTAAGAAAATTCTAGGACTTGGATTAATTAATTGGTTTAAGTGAATATATTAATTGATTAATTTTACTTCACTTGGTGTAATGTTAATTTGTTTAAGAAATTAAAATTTGTTGTTTTAAAGTTGAACCATCACACCGCTTCCGCATCCTCTTGAATTTATATAAAAGGAAATTACAATATTTTTAATTGTGTTTAAAATTAATAAAATTCGGGGTTCCAGATTTTTACAGACATCCATAAATTCCTTCAGTAATTCTTCGAGTTATGCGTGCTCATGCTTGTTAAGGGTAGACACTATGCTAATCTCTCACAGTTAATGACTAGAACCGAGATTAATAATAACAGTTTCATCTTCATTAACTTGAACGCGGTTATGTTATTTATTGTTAACCTTATTTAGATCAGTTAAGCATTATTTATTTACAAAATCATCATTGTCAAGAGTTTGATTAGAATCAAGATAATAAATGTAAGGCACATCAAGATACTCAAAATCTTCATTTATTTCGTTGTTGGGAAAAATAGTGTTGGGAACCTCATCAAAGGAGGTCTCGATTACATCGGAATAAGGAGGAACAACAAGAGAAGAGGAAATAGGGTAAACATCTGGGTTAAGTTGTATTTCTGTAGGTGGAATAAGTAGAACATGCCATTTAAAGAGAGGTGCATCAACAACTTTGATTAGGCAGGATAAATCCAATGATCTAGCGCTTGAGTGAACCATATAGAGTGTTAGCCCCAACGTCCGCAAGTTGAATGAATCCTTGAAATCACTTCCCTCAAAATCTCCGATAGCAGCTATAATCTCCTCAATGAGTGGTCGCACATGATGCTAGGAACTTTAAGCCCATGAGTAGTTGTCTTAGAAGAAGATCTCCATTCCTGGTGTCATCTTCTTGTCCACATGACATGGTTCGAGAAATCCACAAAAAGGAAAATCTTCACTCTCTCTCATGAACCTTTCATCAAAGGAATCTCTTGAGATAGTCTTGTCACTTTTTAGCCTTCTCTTCAACCAAGGTTAGCAGAGCAGTTTGAGTTCTTCTGTTGACGATCGATAACCCAAACTGCAAGGAGAAAAAGGCGTTCTTCAGTACTATGGGTTTAAGTATTCCCTGTTATCGTTGACCCAACCCCAGTCCACGCATGAAGTGCATGTTCTTGAACATCTGGATCACATTGATATTTCTATGAGGGTTATAATCTGGGAAAACCCTGTCTTTGAAATTATTCCCTGTTGGGAGTAGAAATGGTTCAACTCAAAAACTTGACAAAAGTATATCATTTACCCCATGATGTATCTCTAGTACTAGATTACTGATGCTTACATTCTCAACATTATCGTCGGCACCCAAGATGGTGATGACCTGCCCATTGGTGAAGAACTTTAGTTTTTAATGAAGGGAAGAAGACACAACCTTAATATTATAAAACCATTGTCATCCAAGCAATAGATTGAAACAATTCAGGATGTCAATGACCTGGATTTCAACAACATGATTTATAGGGCCGACCCCCCATTGTAAGTTTTATGGATCCCATTAGTCCTCGACAAGTATTATAATAAGCGCGAACTATAGCAGAGGTTGGAGCAAGGTCACTTACTTTCAGTCCCAAGTAATTGAGGGTTGTCAATGGGCAAATATTAAAAGTTGATCCATTATCGACAAGCGAAAGTGAACTGGTATTTCCCATGACTTCAACAAAGATATTCAGAGAATAATTGTGATTTGGCCCAATATTAGGGATTTTTTCATCGGAGAAAGAGAGTATTCTAGTAGAGGTTAGAGTTTTGATCAGATTCACTGTTTCTTCTGGCTTGGTTGAAGGAGGGACTGTGGGTCGATGAGTAGTTTGATCAAGGCATTTCGGTGCAGTTGGGAAGACATAATGAGTCCCCACAAGGTGATGTTAGCTTGGTGTTGATGCAAAAATTCTCCAACTATGCAGACCAATAAGAAAAGGACACCTGTCATCCTACGTGGTAATATTTATACTTATTCGGCACGCGAGGAGAGTTAGTCGGCACCCGAGGAAAGTTAGTCGACACCCGAGGAGAGTTGGTCGGCATACCAAGCAACTGTACAGAGCAACGAGCAACCTTGCGTGCAGAGCAATTCAAGGCATGCAGAGCAACTCTAGATCAAAGGATAACTATGCATTTAATGTGCATTAATGAAGATAACAACTCATTTAATGAGCATTAATGTACATTTCTACTGTATCAATAGATGTTTACTAGATGACAACACATAGCCTTTTCATATTGACAACCTCAAGGCTATAAATACATTGTAACCCCATCATAGGGAAGGATCTGACAACTAAGAAACACCATACACAAGATACACATTTTTTCTCTCTCTTCACCATATTGTGCTATTGTAAACCCCTGGGAATAAAATAACAGTGGACGTAGACTTTATTCATAGCCGAACCACTTTAAAAATCTTGTGTCTCTTATATGTTTGATGTGAATGTTTATCTTCATCTTCAATCTCATCCTCATCATTTATCTGCTGTTGACGCCACTAAAATGGTAGAGACCATTTTCTTTCTTCAACAGATTGGCGTCGTCTGTGGGAACGTGTTACAAGCATTGTTCTCCATCAAAAGCTAAGTTTTTATTTTCTCTACGTATAATCAATTATACATACATCTTTTGATTTAGTCATGATTTTTATGTTTATATACATAATTTAGTTGTCTCATATTTATTTACGAAATCTGCAATATATTGCAAATCAGGCTTTATATTCATAAATTGTTGGATCAATTTATATTCATGAATATGCATAGTCATAATCGCAAATGTTAAGAAAATTCTATACAAATATATTTTATACAGACATGCTTATATAGAGATATGTAGATATAAGATACTTTGAATGTCATCTCTCATATTGATTGACATGAAACAAACATTAACAAGTCTCTTTCATAATAAACTTTCCTGCATAAGTTTGATTCGTGTGTATATCTGCCATCAAATCTGGATTATTTGGTTCATGTATCTTAGAATTTTGTGAATGGATAAACATTCTCTCATTAAAGATATTAACATAGTTTATACAAACATATCTGTCACTCTTCTTAGATATTTCATTTACAAGAGATTTATAAATTGTGTAGTCTCTTAAAAAAAATTCTGGGTGAACACATATGATCCCTTGTATCAATTATACTGATACTAAGAAAAATATTGAAATGATTCTACCAATATATCAAAGGATTTTCCATCGATCGAAAGGAACCGGAAATGGGAATTTTAGTTTTTTTTAGATCTTGATCTCTCCTTAATATTTGTTCTATTTGAATTTGATTAATTCTTATCAGTAATAAATTCGATATCAGTCCTTTCGGCTTCAATGCTCTAAAGCAACAAAATTGGGGTCCGTCTATTTCAAATTTTCTTTATTAAAAACTGTTGAAACCGTTTGATTTCTTCACAATCATGTGAGGATCCAAAATTATATCTCTGGTCAAAACTATATCAGATTATTGTCGCAACATAAAGCCTTGTCTAGATGATAAATCACAGGGTCAGGGGTAATGATTCACTCTGAAACCCATTACAGGTTGAAGTTGAAACCTAGTACAGGTTAAATCTGATATACATCATTTCTATTCCCCCTCTATTGAAAAATTATCAACAGTGATACGATCGTCCCTAAAAATTCATTTACTTACC
This sequence comes from Sambucus nigra, assembly GCA_949130495.1. NCBI lineage: Eukaryota > Viridiplantae > Streptophyta > Magnoliopsida > Dipsacales > Adoxaceae > Sambucus > Sambucus nigra. Next base: position 535,236,407 of record OX422213.1, read on the forward strand.
TCCTGAAAAGGGGAAGAGATGAACAGACATGATCTTTATTATTAAAGGGAACCACCTCACTTATAGGCTTCAACAAGTATTTACCAGATTCGTTCATATCCGGCAGAGTCACAACTCTATATGATCACTATTTGGACTAGAAACAACAAAAAGTCTGAGTCCCCAGATTTTTCGCTTCGGATTTTTCACTCAAACTTGGATTTAAGATCAACAAATTATTTTTTGTTACTAAGGCATATATTTTTTGATACCAAGTTACCTCATCATCACAACTCATTGATGGACCATATTATCTAATCGACAAAACACTTTATAGGTCAAAAACTCCTATTTCTTGATCGGCAACAGTTGGCACCATATGATACTGCTCGGATACCAAAAGAAGATGTAGATAACATTATATGGATCAGACCTGTAAGTCGGCCAAAGTCGGTAGATTTTATATAGTTGGTTGGAAATTTTTAAATACTCAATCCCAGACATCATCAACATCAACTATTACTCCTCTATTTTGATCTAAATTACGAACACGACAATTTTGCCTGGTCATTTTGTTGGTCGGCAAATCCTATATGTTGGTCGGCGATTCTGGTATGACGAACAAACTAGGTTAGGAGAAATTTACTACAGGTCGGCGACAAAATTTTCACAGGCCGGGGGCTTCCCGACCTCATATACCTGGTCGAAGACATCGTCAGACTTCTCTTTCTTGATCGTTACGTAGATCCATGAACCTGTTGATACTCATTGGCAAACGAACACTGGGATTTAGGGTCGATTGCCTTCAACCCGTTGACTAATATCATTGGAAAATCCACCCTTGGTGGTCGGGACCATTGTACAAACAAGAAAATTCAAGCGACACCTCACGGTGCCAATATTAAGTCGACAAAGAAGAGCACCACATCAGAGTGTTGGTCGGCTAATTTTTTGGGTTTCAAATTTGGCATGGGACTTAAATATATTTAAGTCTATAAAAATGTTTACTGAATAAAAGAGGCTTAACAAATAACTTAGAAATATTTTACTAGACTTATATTTGAGCATTTGCTTAAAATAAAAATTCATAACTGATTATTTGCTGATTTAAATCACAGAAACTTAATATGAAAAATATTTTTGAGACCAAATTATATTTGACCATTTACTGAATTTCAAATAATTCCTAGAGTGATAAATAATTTCTAAAAAATCAACGTACATTTGGTCTTTTACTTAAAATTAAAATGTCTGGCATTTTTTATAAAAATCTGCTCACATGACATCATAGTCGGTATGACACAAGCCATATTATTTAATATTTTGAAATTTTTATTGCTTTATGCTGATACTCATCATATATTGTTTGGCTGAATAATTATTCTCATGACTAACTATCTGAACTAGTCTCAACAGGAGTTCGAGCAACTTATTAAAATTCCATAGGTACATGATTCAATCCCGACGAAAGCTCAACCACAATCTTTAACTTTTGGAAACTATTATTGCTCGACATTAGGTAATTTTTCCTCGACAGATCAGTCAGACATATATTATTTCATATTTTTGTTATTGTTATTGCCCGAGCATATACATATCATATATACTGACTAGTTGAATAAATTATTCTCATGACTAATCAATTCAGCCTATACATATGGTAGGGCGAGTTATTAATTTTTACAGGTACAAGATTCAATGTCGACGAATGCTCGAAAATAATCTTACACTTCTGAAAAATATTATCATAGCTCGGCATTATGAAATTTCACCTCAGCAAGGAACTATTGATTTTATTGTTGCTCTGATATCTGCTCAAGGACAAATTATTCTACATATCCATTGGGATTCATATTCTATATTCATCTCATCATGGAGCTCGACGAGATACTTATTATCATATTCAGCTCCAAGGAGAACTACAATGGTTATTATAATTCACCCCCAACGGACAGTTGGTCTGGGTCATTCTTATTCAGGTCCGACAATGTTCTCGGCCATATTCTTAAGTTCTGGAAAATATTATTCTTTCTCGGCATTATGAAAAAAATTTCCTCGACAAGATACTTATTCATCTCCGAGGAGAACTAAAACATTTGTTTTATTTCACCCCCAATGGATAGTTGGTCGGGGTAATTCTTATTTATATTCAGGTCCGACAAAGTACTCGGCCATTTTCTTATATTCTGGAAAATATTATTCTCACTCGGCAGTATGGAATTTTACCTCGACAGATCAACGAGATACTTTATTATTACTCTGAATCATTCTTTATCTTAGCATGGAGCTCGGTAAAATATTTATTATCATATATTTAGCTCCAAGGAGGTCTCCAGTATTTATTATATTTTAACCCCAATGAACTATTATTTAGGAAAATTCTTTTCTCTATATATACTCAATTACCACCAACTCTGGTTGGTCGGGAACTCAATTACCACCAACTCTGGTTAGTTGGGAACACAATTACCACTAACTCCGGTTGGTTGGGAACTCAATTACCACCAACTCCGGTTGGTCGTTAATTCATTAACTACCAACTCCGATTGGTTAGGACCAAACTAGGAAAGAAGATGGATGACCTCCCGGGGCATCCACTGTCTAGGCAATAAGGTAATCTTAATGGGATTACTACAACTAAGCAAGAATATGGGATGAAAATCATTCCATTTCTTAGGCCCAAAGAGTGACAAGTCACTATAATTAAACAGCAGGTGGAGCAAGTTTCATTGTCTATGCAAAATAGGACAATTTGTCCTTCTACATATATATATATATATATATTCATAAGTAAACAACAAGGAAAGCATCTTACAAACTATTTCCAAGAAAATGAAAATGCAAACATGCAAAGATCTCAGGGATTCATTTCAGGGAACATTTCCTCGGCCTTATTTTTCTAGCAAGACCAACATACTTCAAGGCCAAGAAAGCATTCAAGGTTTATATTCCACACTTGGGGGCTTCTATTACAGATTTAGTTATTCATTCGGTGGCACATTCTCATAACATCATGCAGTCGAGCATCAAATTCAACTCCACAAACTCACACTGTCGAAGCCCCAACCAATCATCATTCAGGAGTTGTATTTAGTTAATTTTTGCTATTGAAGTTCAGGAGGCGTATTCAGAAGTACAGGAGGTATATTTAGGAGTTATTGTGCACATGCTATTGAAGTTCATAAGTCAGGTTCATCAAGCCAACCAACATACTTGAAGATTATGACAAGCTACAAGTTGCATACTATGGCATGGTTGTATCCAAATTCCCAGGGGTGATACATAGCACACGGAGTTCCTCAAAAGAGAGATTAGCAACCATCGATTAGCCTGCATCATATGCTATCCAGGAGATAGCGCACTTTATGTTGAACAAATCAAGAAGGAAGATCAAGAATTTCACGAGTACCGAGAAACACTACAGACTAAATACTCCATCCTTTCAGTGAACCATCAAGCATGGAGCATTGGGGGCTTCTGTTGACACAAAAATTCTCCATCTATGAGGACCAATCAGAAAAGGACACCTGTCATGCTACGTGGCAATATTTATACTTGTTTGGCACACAAAGAGAGTTAGTCGGCACCCGAGGAGAGTTAGTCTGCACCCGAGGAGAGTTGGTCGGCATACCAACCAACACCTGGCATACCAAGAAACTATGCAGAGCAACGAGCAACTGTGCAGAGCAACGAGAAACGAGCAACCTTGCGTGCAGAGAAACTCAAGGCGTGCAGAGCAACTATAAATCAAAGGATAACTATGCATTTAATGTGCATTAATGAAGATAACAACTCATTTAATGAGCCTTAATGTACATTTCTACTGTATCAATAGATGTTTATTAGATGACAACACATCGCCTTTTCATGTTGACAACCTCAAGGCTCTAAATACATTATAACCCCATCATAGGGAGGGATCTGACAACTAAGAAACAACATACACAAGATACACACTTTTTCTCTCTCTACACTGTATTGTGATATTGTAAACCCCTGGGAATAAAATAACAGTGGACGTAGGCTTTATTCATAGCCGAACCACTTTAAAAATCTTTTGTCTCTTATATGTTTGATGTGAATATTTATCTTGATCTTCAATCTCATCCTCATCATTTATCTTTTGGGATTTCTTCAACTGGTCGAGGATATTTCTCTCTTCGAGGGTCATTTTTGGCATAGGAAGATTCTCAACATGTTTTCCCTTATCGATCGCTAATGATTGTAGGTTCGGAACTTAGTATATCTCCCAATCTAGTCATATGGTTCACAGAAGAGGGAAAAAATAGGAACCATTTTTCTTCATCTATCTCAGGTTGTTCAGCCACCTTATTGATTTTCTCCTAGCAGCTCTTCAAACGATATCATTCCATATATTTTAACTATTGATCTAGTCTTTTGGGGCTTTGCTCTTCATCTGAACTATCAAATTTGTCCCCCTATCTGGTGGCAACAATATCATCTTTCCACAAAACGTCAGTACACTCCACAACTTCAATGGCCTCTTCATATATATCCTCCCATTCAACAAGGAGATGTAGAAGTGAAGGGACCAGGTGCCCCTATAGTTTCAAAGCATCAAGTAATCAGGACATATTGCAAATTTCACCGGTCTATCGATATAAGTATGCCATGATCTGGACCACATCATCTAAACTAACTTCATCGGTAGGTACCACCCAATTTTTTTACTATCGAGCCCATTTTTAATCTTCCAAGAATAATGTGCTGAATCTCTGGACGTCAATGGTCATTTTTTAGGGCAATTTCAGCACGAACTCTAGAAGATGGTTCAATACTGCTAATAATTCCATAGCTTTTCCTCCAGAACGTGTACAGACAATAATGGATGCTCTAGTATTAAGTGACAAAGCCTGATCGATGAAACTGGTAGGGTGCAGGAGAAAATATAGGCAAACTTGGAGGGGTTTAGGGGAATATATGGGTATGATCAATGATTTACTAGGTATGATCAGGGTAGAAGGATCAAATTTTGAGTCTTCTTCTAATAATATAGCATTTTAATGATTTGGGAGTGGATTATGGGTAGTTTTTGGTTTAGGATTGGATGGTGGGGTGATGATACCTCGGTCAATCAGACCTTGGATTACATTTCGGAGGTGGAAACATTGATCAGTGGTATGATAAGATTTTGGCTTCGTAACGGACGAGGGTCCAATAGCTTGATAAAATTTCAACTTAAAAAGGCCTAGTAAATTTTAGAAAGGGGAGTGTGTAGCTCGGTGTATTCCTTTTTTACTAGGTTTGGGAGGCTTTTTAGTTCCCATGGAGTGGTAGGTTAGGAAATGTTATTGATAGTTGAAACTGCGGTATTGGAAGGATTTCTGGGAGTGAACTCTCCGGATACTTTCTTTGGTTTAACTTATGTTTTGGCAAGAATTTCTTTGATTTCTATTCCTGCTTCTCGAAGGGCTAAAAAATGAGGGTAGTGTTGTCCTCCCATCATCTCTCGAACATGGTCCAAATAGTTCCTCTTCACGATACTGACTTGCTCCTCTTCGACAGGTTGGTTAGTCATGGTGGCTGCTTCCTCTCTCCACCTTGCTATAAAGTTACTTACTGATTCCCCAGGATTCTGTTTGAACAATTCTAAATCACGTCAAGTGACCTCTAACTCTTTGTGATACTTGTATTATGATATGAATTCACGGCCAACATCCTTCTAACTGCGAATTCTAGATTCCTCGAGAGATAAGAACCAACGAAGAGCGATGTCTTTCAAAGTCTGTTGAAACATTTGGGCCATTATTTCCTCAAAAGCTCTAAGGAGAGTCATGGGTCGGTGGTATCTTCAAAGATGAATAATTGGGGGTCACTACCTCCAAATTTCTCAATATTAGGCATCTTGAACTTTTTAGGCAGCCTTGCTTTAGGATAGGGAGACATATGGGTGTAATCCATGTAGTTCCTAGAGATTCAGACTTAGTCAAATTTCTTGGTCGATATCTTGAGGTCCTCCTTGACCTTATTCAATTCTTCCTCCTTCGGATAAAAAATTATGGGTAGTTTAGCCCCTGGCTGGGCAAGGTTCGACATAAGGAGTTGGGATGGCGACGACCCATTAGCAGGAGGAGCACGTTGAGCGTGTTGAGATTCTTCAGGGACCCATATAGGCTAGGGTGCGAGTGGACCCATATCACGGTGGAAGAGGACCTCAGTCATTTCAAAAATAAGGACCCGATTTGTTGCATCTCATGAACCTCGGTTTGAAGGTTGTCAATCTTCGCAGTGAGTTGGGCTAGGACCATCATCAGATTTGACTGCACATTCAGTACTTGGTTTGAATTCTCCATGGAAAATGAATGAAGATGAATTTCAGACTCGGAGGAAGTAGCGAGGGAACTAACGGAGCCAAAGGCCGGTTCGACGAAAAATCGAAGCCAATAGGGAGCCAGGCCAAGGGCCGGGTATACGATCGACCTGAGAGGGGGTAAATTTGAATTAGTTTTGATAGAGAAAGGAGAAAACTATTATTTTTCTTTTTTTTAAAAGAGGAGGACAAGATTGTAACAACCTGCGCAATTCTAGCATCGGTCGCCACTAAAACTATGCCGGGAGAGAACTAAATAAAATATCATTCTTAGAATGTGATAGATATGAGACATATAAAATATATTCCATGAGATAATAATGAAATCAATCCTAATAAATAATAATCACCAATGCGATCAAAAATCCATCACCATGATAATCTCCAATAATATCTAACTCGAAATAAATATAATCTCCAATAAATTGAATTCATAATGAAATATCTGAATAAAATCGTAACAACCGTGGAACCGAATAACCCACCAAATCCATAAACTATGTCTCATTATAAATGTGAAGGAATGGAAACTAAACTAAACTACTAAAGAAAAAATAAATAAACTCTAGCTGCACCTCTAAGATATATCTCCAAATACTCTTGTGCATCTACCCGAGCACTAATACCTGAAAATATTAGTCAACAGACAGGGTCAAAGCCCCGAGCATGAATACCGGCTACTCCCCCCAATTAGGATTCGTGAACCCAAATAATATCAGTATACATGATAAATATCACAATATAATATTTTAAATTAAACGAGATATGATTAGGCGCAATAAAAATAAATCACTAACTACCCAAAATAATTCTTATCCAAAAATCCAACCAATATTATATTAAATATCTAACAGTCCCATATTGTTAATTTAATTAAATTAACCCAAATTATCACTCTTCTCAATTAATTATTATCAAATGTGGTACTACCGCATAAAATTCTTACTCCAATAATTCATATTATTATAGCGGTCCTGCCGCCTCGGATGGTACTCCCACCAAATCCACATTCCCCTCGTCAATAGCCAGCTGGTCCTTTTAAACTGTCGATCCCGCAATGTGATGAGGTTCTACACACGACACGACATAAACACCACCTGACCCGTTTAAATTGTCGGCCCCCGCACATTATGTCGCCAATAAATTTTAATACATGTTTAATGTCTTAGGCATTTATTCTCAACTAATTATCTTTCTCATTATTTTATATTTATAAACCCCACCCTTATTAGCCATGTGAGATCCTCAAAAACACCCTTAGTCCCATACCTAAGGGTCACCAACACATTAATACGTCCCACCTTAATTATAAGATGAATCTCAAATTATAACTCCTCCTAGTCTTATACCTAGGCTGGCGAATCGACGACACAAATAAAAATCAACCTCACCCTGGAATCACCCGTCTGTAAAAATCTACACTCACTAGTCTCATACCTAGAAAGCATAAATTGCAACTAAGTCCTACCTACAAGTCCCATACCTAGTAAGCATCCTAAAGTATAGGTGAGATCATACTACTAAGATCCTGTCATACCCGCGATGATAACTATCAATATCAATCAATCATATAATCAAATAACACATATAAACAATATCACAAATTTATTCGTGATGGCACAAGTTAATTTAATTTCATTAATAATATCGTCGTTGTACTTAATACAATTATTCCCATTTAATCGTTATAGATTAATCACCATACAAGATTCATGAAGCATTCCAAAATTCTCCACTTTTATCAACTACATAATTTTTGTGCGTGTATACACGTCCCGATTTTAATAAAAAAATTTACCCCCATGAATTCTACATACAATCCTATACCCATAATAACCAAAATCCACTACTCTCTCCTACGCACCCAAGGGTTTCAAGTCTTATTCCATATTACGATTTTTCATCAAAATAGTACTAAATTTAGTTTTCACTTTTTGTAATTATGTTTCTAATTTATTTTAAGAAAAACATGTCATTAAGGGTTTAGGCGATACTTAAAACGCATAATACTAAAGGAAGAGAATAGAGTATCCATGTCTGAATAAAAGTTGATTGAGAATTCTGATTTTAAAGATGTATTATTCTCTAAAAGTTGATAAAGATTTGTTCTTGACGAGTCTTGAAAAAATCTAGTTAACCTTGACAAAATTTGAGTTGAAAATTATGTAGAATGGGGCTAGGATTTAGAGGTTGCAGAAGATGTAAAAGAGGAGAGGCTTCTGCTCTAAAAGTTAATGAAAATATGTTTTAAAAGTCCTATCCCCGAGTTGATTTTATATCAAAATAAATAAGAGTTTGATTAGTAAAAGAATTCCAAGAAAACAGGACTGTTTGGCGTAATCCTAGCCCCGGCTTGGTTTTATACCAAAATAAATAAGAGATTGATTAGTAAAACAATTCCAAGAAAATAGGACTGTTTGGCGTAACAGACCGGGGAACCAGTCCAGCCAAAATCATGGGTTTGGTTCGGTCGCAGAAAATAAAATCAATTTTAATTTAAATTCCTATTTTAACGCCTGTTTTAATTTCGATTAAAGTCCAACTTTTCAATATTAAAACTCGATATTTTAAATTACTAAAAATTAATAAATGTCAAAATTTTATTTTACCCAAAAATATTTTCGAATTAATTTAAATAAAACTTATTAAATTTACGGGGGGTTACAAAGATGTTTTTGGGTAAAAAGGAGGAAAAATATTTTGGGTATAAGGAATGACGTATGCTTTTGGTATTTTTGATAAAAGAGGGGAAAAATATTTTTGACACTTTTGGTAAAGAAAGAGGAAAAATGAGAAAAATGATCTCAGCATGATTATTATTATGTTTATTTGAAGCACCTTGTACCTTTGACTTGCTTAAGTCTACATTGTATAAGTGCTCAACTAATTTGGAAATATTGACAAAATTGGTTGTCTATCCTAGAATCCAAAAAGCCTCAGAACCTATCTCTCTAATCCTCTTCAATGATCCATGATGGTATAAAATGAATCACACTACACACAATTAGAAGTGCATACATGTGTTCATATTGCTTAAAATTGAGTGTGTGTTTAATTCCCCTTGAATTGGAGCTTTAATAATTTTTTGGGAATTTTTAAATAATTTTTAAACCTTTTTAAACATTTTTAAACTTTTTTTAAATAAAGGTTTTATTAATAAAATGAGGTTATATAATTTGTGGGGTTAATATTCTATTTTGGAAACTTCTGTTTTCATTAAAATGTTTGGTTGGGTAGGAACTCAAAGCGCTAGAGACTTCAGGGTGATGTTTTGTAATTAATTTGACGCGCGTGTGAGAGCCACTCACAGGCCTACACTTGTCATCCTCCGGGTGAATGTATTTGTGTTTGTTATGTGAGAGGTCTGGATGGATGTTTGATGATCATTGGATCATTCCTGATCAAGGGTCTGCATGTGTTCTTGGTTAATCCCGGTGCTATCCATATGATCCAATCAGAATCATTTTAAACCACCGTTGTTTTATAACCTTTGGATCAAGTCAAACCTTACAAGACTTGATCACAGCCCTTGATTTCCCTCGAACGTCCAGAACCTTCCCTCAGCCCTAGAAATACCCTCCTCTTCTCCGCCTTAGAAGACTTTTGGGCCTTCGTATTTCTGAGAAAAAAAAATAAGAGATAAGTGAGAGAAGAGAGAAGTGAGAGAAGAGAGAAAAGAATAGAGAGAAGAGAGAGAAAGGGAAACAGTTAGCCCAAAACCAAACCCTAACCCTTAAACACTTCAACTCAGAAACAAACCTTCGTTTATATATCACCCCAAACATATCCTTGAGTGTTTGAGAGAGAGTAGTTTGTTGTTTATTGAAGCTGTAACCTCATTATCTTTGATCTTGTACACAACTTAAACATTCGTGTGAAGATCTTGTTTCTTTTTCATAGAAACTTTAGATCTACACTCTGCATGTTACATTTTCACTAGATCTGCATATTTTCTACTTGTTTCAAGAAAATCTTTACTGATTTGGTTTTGAAAATGTTTTCTGGTTTCTTCTTACAAAACTTAACTCTGACCTAGTTGGATTCGCACTTGGAGGGTTTTCAATCTCATAAATATTTTCAAAAGAGATTGATTAAGGTCTTGACCGATTTCTGAAGCAAGATCTCCGTGGAATCTGGGTTATATTTAAAGGTCAAAAAGGGTTTGAGTTCTGTGAGAATGAAATAAACTAAAATCACTGCATATAGTCTTTATATGTAATTTACTAGGGCTGTTTGTAAATCTAAGTGTGTGTGAGTTCATGCATGTGAATAGGAATCACTACACAAACACTTAACACACTACTACACTGAAAGTGTTGTGTTTAAGATCTGAGATCATTGAGTCGACATAAGGAAGCTAAAGCAAAGGAAGTTAGCAAACTGGAGAAACATCATCAACAAATCAGATCTATGAGAAGTTAGAAGGACACCAAGTGGGGTATATTCCTAAACTTAGAATAGGTTGATTTGTGTTCTTGCATGTTGTATTGTTTGTAACTATTTTTGTTATTAGTGGATTTTTACTTTTGTGACTTAGAAGTCATCGTGGATGTTTCCTCTGTTGGGAGAGGTTTTACCACGTTAAAAACTGTGTGTTGATTATCTTCATCTACTCATCTCATTCTATAAGTGTGCTGAATTTTTGAAACTGCCTTAGTTTTAAAAACTGATTACACATTCTTAATTACTCTCGTACATAAGTTTCTTTGTAAACAAATCTAGTTTATAATTTTTATTTTCAAAAGAAAAGGGTTTCTCCAACAAACAATTCGGAGTTGCTTATACAGTTTAACCTTGTGTTAAATGGAATTAGCGACGTTTTTCAATTGGTATCAGAGCCCTGTTAACTTTTATTTCAAAAAGATCTTGTGTTTCTGAAATCGTTTTCTGAAAAACCTAACTGTGGACGAGAAGAATGAAAGGTTTGGTAATCTTTCCAGACCTCCACTCTTTGATGGAAACAACTTTGCTTACTGGAAAGTAAGAATGGTTGCCTTCATCCAAGGGACTTTAGGAGATGATGTCTGGGACATTATCGAAAATGGATACACTTATCCTACTAAACCAGCCACTGAAGGAAGTGATGAGAGGGTAAAGAAAATCTTAAGTGAATTTACCCAAGAAGAAAAAACTATTTCTCGAAATAACAATAAAGGCAAGAATGCCATTTTTATTTCTATTAATGAGTATGAGTTCAAAAGAATCTCATCTTGTGCCACTTCTAAGGAAGCGTGGGACACATTAATCACTGCCCATGAAGGAGACTCAAGAGTTAAAGCTGCTAAAACTCAAATGGTTATCCAGCAGCCGAACTCTTTGATCATGTCTGATTTTGAGTCTTTTGATGATTTTTACATGAACTTGACTGATATAGTCACTAAGTTGCATGCTAATGGTATTACTTATGATAGAAATGAAATTGTTTCTAAAATCCTAAGGTCATTACCACAAAAGTTTGACAGTAAGAGGTATGCTATTGAGGAAATGAATGATCAAAACCTTACCCCTGAGTTACTCAGTAGCAAACTTAGGACTGTGGAAATGGAATTAGACTTTAAGAAACAATTGAATCATTCTCAAAGAAAACAACCTAACTGTAACTTGAGTTTTGCCTCTAAGATACCCAAACTTGAGTCTAATTTGACCAACTCTGACTCTAATGAGGAGTGTGATATAGAAAAACTAGATAATCAGATTGCCTTGATGTCTAAACAATTTAAGAAAATTGTCAAATTTCGAAACAAGCAGGCAACTAAACAAGGCAAGCCTAATTATCCTACTCTGTCTAATCCCAAACCTCATGCGAGAGGTCTTGATAAACATCCTAAGGACAACAATTCCAGACCCACTAGAGACCTTAAAAAGATTGAATGTTTTAGATGTGGGAAACTAGGTCACATTGCTCACGATTGCAGAGTTAATCTGAATAAAGCTAACACACATAATAGAGCCATTGTCTGTAAAACTTGGAATGATTCAAGTGACTCTGATGAAGAGGAACTTGAGTCATCTAATGTACTTGACCCTTGCATGTCTTTTTATGCTAAGATCATTTATAATAATGATACACATGTGTGTGATAATGATGCTCCTACTTCTGCTTGTGTGAATACTGCTTTGATTGGCCTAGATGCTTTATTGTCTGAAAATGTTGCTAGTTCTAGTTCCGTGTGTGTGAGTCAAAGTGATCTCGATAATGACGATGCAAATGGGTGCGTGAGTACTAAAACTGAATCGTTAGGGGTCACTACACACACCTCACTTAGCGACTCAGACACAGATGACCTCCCAGATATCCATACCTTGTATGGTAAAACTCTTAAAAAAGGCACTAGACTAGAGAAGACTGTTAGAGACCTGACTAAGAAATTAGATGATCTAAGTCTTATAGTGAAGTTGAATGCTGAAGAGTACACTAACCAGTGTCTGTCTCATCAATCTGAAATTGAAACTTTTGATCAAAAATTAAAAGAGTTAACTAAAACTAATGAAATCCTAGAAATGAAATATAAGGGAACATTATTAGAATTGGAGGAAGCAAAAACAAAGACAGCTACTGTTTTAAAAAAGTTTTCTAAGTTTGAAAACAATTCAAATTGTTTTACTGACTTTGTTGTTGACTCCAAGACCAATTCTGATGATAGAACCGGTATTGGATTTTGCCCTAAGAGCAAACCACAAACTACTAAACTTGAACCTATTAAGTTTATGTATGGGAGCAAAAGACCAATTGAAACATGTCCAGACTTTCATTTGATTAAAAAGGAATTTGATCAAAAGCAACAACAGAAAGACATTGGAGAGTCTAGTAATTCTAAGGCTGACACTGCACTTAAGACTAAATACGTCTGTCCTTTGATTAGAAAGGTTGATTCTACCTATAAGACCATCCCTCCTAGGAATAATACTTCTGAGCAGAATGCTGTCAAATCTATCTTTAGAAGTTTTCCTAAGGAAATTCATCCCTCAAGCAATCAATATTGCTCATACTGTGACATTTATGGTCACTCCTTTGAAGGTTGTTATGCTAGGCGTCTAAACACCCCTGTGTACAACACTTCTGTCTACAAGGACTTTAACTATTCTAGGCAAAATCGTAACCATTATGTCCTTCCAAGACAACCTGATAAGAACTCTAACTACAGAAATAGAAAGACCAAAACTAAGAGTTCATTTAAGAGAAAGGCTCCCAGAAACTTTCCTAAACCAAAAGCTCAAATTTTTCACAATAATCAGTTTGCTGCTCCAAATGTTTTTCGACAAAAAGCTGTCTCTCGAAAATTTTATCAAATGAGGGCAAACTTGCGCAAAATTAAAACTAGAGCTATTTGGGTTAGAAAAGAGGATCTTTTACCCCAAATGAAGTGTAACATTGTCATCACTACTTTAAAAGATGAACACACTTCATCTGGTTGGTATTTAGATTCAGGATAATCCAAACATATGACAGGAGATGAAACCAAACTTTTAAACAAAACCAGATTTGCTGGTGGGAAAGTTGTTTTTGGTGATGGTGTTTCATCCCAGATCATAGGTAAAGGAACCCTAAAAGAAGAAGGAATGCCTGTTCTCGAAAATGTTCTATTAGTTAAAGGCCTCAAAGCCAACCTCCTAAGTATATCACAATTTTGTGACTCTGACCATACTGTCACCTTTTCAAAGAACAATTGTAAAATTTTAAATGATAAAGGTGAATGCATTATTACAGGATTTAGAACACCTGACAATTGTTATACTGTCAAGACTAGTTCTGAAACCTGTAACATTGTCAAAATGGATGACAATGAAATCTGGCATAATCGTATGGGTCACTTAAGTTATGATATCCTTGGAAGATTGTCTAGTCAAGAGATAGTTAGAGGAATTCCTAAAATTAAACCTATTTCAAGTGTTGTCTGTGGTCATTGCCAGGAAGGAAAAATAGTTAAGACTTAGCATAAAAAGGTTAAAGACATCCTCACCTCTAGACCTCTAGATCTCATCCATATGGACCTTATTGGTCCTTCTAGAACTGTTAGTCTTTGTGGACACAGTTATATCCTTGTCATGGTTGATGATTTTACACGATTCACTTGGGTTGCCTTCTTGAAACATAAATCTGACACGTTTCAGAATTTTTTGAAAATTCTTCTAAGAATTGAAAATGAGAAGGACACACAAGTCAATCGCATTCGTAGTGATAGAGGGGGAGAGTTCATAGACACAGGAATAGTTGAATATTATGACTACAATGATTACAAACATGAATTTAGTGCCCCTAAAACTCCTCAGCAAAATGGCATTGCTGAAAGGAAAAACCGAACTCTTCAAGAGATGGCACGTGTCAAGTTGCATGCCAAATCCCTACCTAAATACTTCTGGGTAGAATCCATTAGAACTGCCTGTCACATCACTAATAGGGTCTATCTTAGGAAAAACTCTAAACAAACCCCTTATGAGTTGTGGGACGGTAAGAAGCCAAATCTGAAATACCTAAGAACCTTCGAAAGTCAGTGTTATGTCTGTAAAGACAGAGAACATCTGTCTAAATTCGAGACTCGTGGTGATAAAGCCATCTTCTTAGGATACTCCCCAAACAGTCGTGCTTATCGTATATACAATCTGCGTACTAAGGCCCTTATGGAATCGATAAATGTAATTGTAAGTGACACTATTGTCGAAAATAAGATATCTGAATCACCTATTGTGGTTGAATCTGAAAATGATTTCAAAACTGATTCACCAGAAATAGATGACTCATTACCTATTGAGAGTCCAGAAGTACCTGGCTGGGTATCTAAAGATCATCCAATTGACAACGTGGTCGGTAATCCTAATGAGCCAGTTCGTACTAGATCCCAGTTAAGAAATTATGCTAATTATGCATGTTTCGTCTCCCTTGTGGAACCGAAAAATGTTAATGAAGCATTGAATGACACACACTGGATTTCTGCTATGCAGGAAGAACTTTTACAATTCGTCATTCACGATGTCTGGTATCTTGTACTGCGGCTTCAAAACAAAAATGTTATTAGAACGCGTTGGATTTTTAAGAACAAATCTGATGAAAATGGGGTGATTCTTAGAAACAAAGCTAGACTAGTTGCTTAAAGCTACTCTCAAATAGAAGGGATAGATTTCAGTGAGACATTTGCCCCTGTCACACGTCTGGAATCTGTTCGACTTCTTTTCACCATAGCGTGTTACTTAAAATTCACACTTTATCAAATGGACGTAAAATCTTCTTTCCTAAATGGAATCCTGTCCGAAGAAACGTATGTAGAACAACCCAAAGGGTTCATTGACCCTAAATACCCTAATCATATTTTTCGTCTAAAAAAGGCTCTGTATGGCTTAAAACAAGCTCCTAGAGCTTGGTATGAACGCCTTTCCAACTTTTTGTTGGATAAGGGTTTTAAGAGAGGAGGAAATGACCTGACTATCTTTGTCAAACATTTTGACAAAAACATTATTATAGCCCAAGTCTATGTAGACGACATCATTTTCGGGTTAACTTCAAACTCTGAAGTTAAATCTTTTTCTGCTATTATGCATAAGGAATTTCATATGTCCCTTATGGGGGAGCTACAACTTTTCTTTGGATTTCAAGTGAAACAGAATTCTGATGGTTTATTTGTTTCTCAAACTAAGTATGCCTTAGACCTTGTTAAGAAATTTATCTTAGAGAATGCTAAATTTGCCAAAACACCTATGAGTACTACCATTAAATTAAGCAAAGATGAAAATGGTAAGTCAGTTGATTCCACACTTTACCGTAGTATAATTGGTAGCCTACTCTATCTAACTACCTCACGACCAGACATAATGTATGCTGTATGTCTGTGTGCTCGTTACCAGAATAACCCTAAAGAGAGCCATTTATTGTGTGTAAAACGTATAATAAAGTACATAAAAGGCACTCTCAATCTTGGACTTAGGTATACTAAGGATACCTGTAGCACCATCATAGGGTATACTGATGCTGATTGGGCCGGTTGTACTGATGATAGTAAAAGTACTTCAGGTGCCTGTTATTATATCAGCAATAATTTAGTTGGATGGAGTAGCAAAAAACAGAATTGCACATCTTTATCTACGGCTGAGTCCGAATATATAGCAGCAGGAAGTTGCTGTGCTCAATTATTATGGATAAAACAAATGTTAAGTGATTATGGGATTAAAGAAGATCAATTACAATTGTATTGTGACAATCAAAGTGCCATTAACATATCTAAAAACCCGGTTCAACACTCGCGAACTAAGCATATTAAAATAAGGCATCATTTTATACGCGAACTTGTTGAAACTAAGGAATTAGAAATTCATTACATGCTTACTGATCTGCAACTTGCAAACATGTTCACTAAACCTTTAGACTATAACAGATTTCTGTATTTGCGAAATTCTATAGGCATGGTATGCGCTGATTAAACTCTTAAAACCTTAAGTTTTACCCTTTGTCCATTTGAGACAAAATGGGGGAGAAATTTGAGTTTTATGAGTTCAATATTTTGTTCACATTTCATCTAAACTGCTTGATCTTAGTGTGTATATTTGCAGGAATCTCTTCTACTGATTGTCTACCGTTTCTAGTGTAAAAATTTGTAAATAGTTGAGTTATGTAATTTTTGACTTTCTAGGAATTGGGTAGATAGTATCTTTTGTATAGGACTAGGTTTTATTTTTTTTGGTTCCCTACGAGTTTTAAGTTAACTCAAAGGAGATTTTGTCTCATATTTCCAAAGGGGGAGATTGAAGCACCTTATACCTTTGACTTGCTTAAGTCTACATTGTATAAGTGCTCAACTAATTTGGAAATATTGACAAAATTGGTTGTCTATCCTAGAATCCAAAAAGCCTCAGAACCTATCTCTCTAATCCTCTCCAATGATCCATGATGGTCTAAAATGAATCACACTACACACAATTAGAAGTGCATATATGTGTTCATATTGCTTAAAATTGAGTGTGTGTTTAATTCCACTTGAATTGGAGCTTTAATAATTTTTTGGGAATTTTTAAATAATTTTTAAACCTTTTTAAACATTTTTAAACTTTTTTTAAATAAAGGTTTTATTAATAAAATGGGATTATATAATTTGTGGGCTTAATATTCTATTTTGGAAACTTCTGTTTTCATTAAAATCTTTGGTTGGGTAGGAACTCAAAGCGCTAGAGACTTCAGGGTGATGTTTTGTAATTAATTTGACGCGCGTGTGATATCCACTCACAGGCCAACACTTGTCATCCTCCGGGTGAATGTATTTGTGTTTGTTATGTGAGAGGGCTGGATGGATGTTTGATGATCGTTGGATCATTCCTAATCAAGGGTTTGCATGTGTTCTTGGTTAATCCCGGTGCTATCCATATGATCCAATCAGAATCATTTTAAACCACCGCTGTTTTATAACCTTTGGATCAAGTCAAACCTTACAAGACTTGATCACAGCCCTTGATTTCCCTCGAACGTCCAGAACCTTCCCTCAGCCCTATAAATACCCTCCTCTTCTCAGCCTTAGAAGACTTTTGGGTATTCGTCTTTCTGAGAAAAAAAATAAGAGAGAAGTGAGAGAAGAGAGAAAAGAATAGAGAGAAGAGAGAGAAAGGGAAACAGTTAGCCCAAAACCAAACCCTAACCCTTAAAAACTTCAACTCAGAAACAAACCTTCGTTTATATATCACCCCAAACACATCCTTGAGTGTTTGAGAGAGAGTAGTTTGTTGTTTATTGAAGCTGTAACCTCATTATCTTTGATCTTGTACACAACTTAAACATTCGTGTGAAGATCTTGTTTCTTTTTCATAGAAACTTTAGATCTACACTCTGCATGTTACATTTTCACTAGATCTGCATATTTTCTACTTGTTTCAAGAAAATCTTTACTGATTTGGTTTTGAAAATGTTTTCTGGTTTCTTCTTACGAAACTTAACTCTGACCTAGTTGGATTCGCACTTGGAGGGTTTTCAATCTCATAAATATTTTCAAAAGAGATTGATTAAGGTCTTGACCGATTTCTGAAGCAAGATCTCCGTGGAATCTGGGTTATATTTAAAGGTCAAAAAGGGTTTGAGTTCTGTGAGAATGAAATAAACTAAAATCACTGCATATAGTCTTTATATGTAATTTACTAGGGCTGTTTGTAAATCTAAGTGTGTGTGAGTTCATGCATGTGAATAGGAATCACTACACAAACACTTAACACACTACAACACTGAAAGTGTTGTGTTTAAGATCTGAGATCATTGAGTCGACATAAGGAAGCTAAAGCAAAGGAAGTTAGCAAACTGGAGAAACATCATCAACAAATCAGATCTATGAGAAGTTAGAAGGACACCAAGTGGGGTATATTCCTAAACTTAGAATAGGTTGATTTGTGTGCTTGCATGTTGTATTGTTTGTAACTATTTTTGTTATTAGTGGATTTTTACTTTTGTGACTTAGAAGTCATCGTGGATGTTTCCTCTGTTGGGAGAGGTTTTACCACGTTAAAAACTGTGTGTTGATTATCTTCATCTACTCATCTCATTCTATAAGTGTGCTGAATTTTTGAAACTGCCTTAGTTTTAAAAACTGATTACACATTCTTAATTACTCTCGTACATAAGTTTCTTTGTAAACAAATCTTGTTTATAATTTTTATTTTCAAAAGAAAAGGGTTTCTCCAACAAACAATTCGGAGTTGCTTATACAATTTAACCTTGTGTTAAATGGAATTAGCGACGTTTTTCATTATTATGTTCTCAATTCTATTAGGTTTACCTAACTGCAAAAATAAATGTCGGACGGGACCCCAGCCTGAGAAAATTGGGTTAGAAAAATATGTAAAAACATGGTAGGATTTGCTACCAGGCTCATGGATAGGGTCCCGTTTTAAAAAGACGAAATCGCGAGAAAATTTGGGCAGCATGCCGACCCATCATTTTGGTAAAGTTTTGGGTAGAAATCGGCAACTAAATACGAGTGCGCTAGGTTTGACGCCTATACGATGGTATAAAATTGATGTGTTAATTGTAAGGGTTAACCACTTTGGCAAGACTTCCATGATATGCATTTTTCTTTTCAGGGCAATCGGTATGTGTGGACGATCCATTTGATATACCTGAGTGTATGTGAATTGTCTCCATATATACCTCGTGGAGATACTATGCGGGAGAGAGAGAGAGAGAATTCGATATACTCGATGTACGTGAACGAGTTCCCTGCGATATACCTCCCATCATGACTTTGGTCAAGCGGTACGATGAGGGGGGAACTATTCGATATAAAATGAAGGTACTTGGCCAAAGGAAGGTGAGAATCATATCGCTTATCCTAACTGCAACCTTCCGGATCAACATCCATCACAAAGTGACCCCCCAGTGACGGGACAAACTTTTGTCAATAGTCATGCCCTTTGGTGATGTAGTGTGAAAAATGCATGATTATTGATTAGTATATTATGGAGAAAGTAAATTTTGATGAGCATTAAGCAGGGGATAATGTACAAGTATAAAAAATAAATATATGTGAAGATTATACTAAGCATGGATATATGTGAGTGAGTGATGTATGAATATCTACAAGTGGGTGGGTGGTAGTGAACCTAAGCATCAATTAAATATAAGTGGTGTGTGACAAGTGTGAGTAAGCATGAATATATACAAGTGTGATAAGTGGAGGTGTGTGTAAGTGACACCTAAGCATGGATATTCTAAATGGTGTGTGCAAGATGTGGACATAAGTGATTTTAGGTGCACGTAGTGTGAAATGTACATGGAGAGTATCTACAAGTGTGTAGTAATATAAACATGAGGTATTTATGTGAAAGAAATAATAGAAGAGAAAAGAGGGAATATATAGATAGGCTCATATGCACACAAACAGAAAAACAAAACACCCATATAAATAGAGTCTATCCCTCTTATGAAAAATTGTCCCAAGTGGAGTCGCCACTGTGCCCATCCGGAAATCATCTCACTTTCTCCTTCCGAGGGGGTGGGGAAAAGAAGGGGAGAAAATTTATCGCGCCCTCTTACTCTATAGGAGCGCTTCGACCATCATCGATGTGGGGTGAACGTAAAGAGAAGGAGTCGCCAACCTATTTTACACAAAATAGGCAAAATAACATGTCGTCGCCTTGAGAGAGCGGCATCAAAGACAAATTGATGCTTACGAAACCAATAGTTAAAAGGTTTGAGGCCTAAGTTACAGAATGGAAAGGTGTTAGGCACTCATCCTGCCCTTTCGGTATCTCATGGTCTTGTGTCATTATTTTTCTTTATTTCTCCGTAAAATGTGTGTGCATATATATATAATGGAGATAGAAATCGCCTAACTCATACCATGGAAGAGATAGAGTGAGGTCATCCATAGGAATGTTCCCAAAAATATTATTAAAAATATGATTTATGTGTTTATCGTGATATTGATCGTTATAATGAAACGATAATATATGTTGGATGAAATGCTAATAAAGATCACAAACATAATATGTATTAAAATAATGCAAGAATGTGGCAAATGAGAAAAATGGGGTATTTGGTAAAATTGAAAATTTGGAAAATTGAAAAATTGGACTTGAGTCTCAGGGTTTAATTCAAAATGCCTACGTAGCCTATAAAGGCATCAAAGTCCACGTAGTTCGCATGCGACATAGATGCGGGGTTTATCCCATAGATTCGAACGGGATTTTATTATGCGTGTGTGTATAAAATGTGTTTTAGTTTTGAAAATATGTGATGGATAATCCCGTTGGAATTTATATGCATAACTAATAAAAAGGTGAGATGTTAACGTGTATGAACTAGAGTAAGAACTAAATTATGAATTTAATGTAATTAATGCGAAAACAAAAAATTTAAAGAGAGAGAGAAGGATTTTAGACCTTCTTTGAAGAATTGAAGACTGATCTTGATCTTAGATGAACCCTGTTGAATGTTGAGATGAATGTTTGATGAGAGAGGATGAAATTTTGTCAAATTGGGTATGAGAAGGATGGGAATATAAGATGGGATGGAATTTCACATAAGAAAACTTCACTGATTGCAAGAGAATATTGGTGAGATCACTAATACTGATGGATCTGAGGAGTGCTTTGGAAATGAGGTCATGACCTCTATTTATAGGGAAAGGGGGTGCCTATCAGTATATTCCCAGCCCTGCCAATTGGCAGGTAACCCTAGGCACACTGCCGATAGGCACGAAAATGGACATGTCAATTGGTAGTCTCGTGCAAATATTTTCGAAAAAATGGTCGTAGAATGCAATTCGTTAATCCAAATCGTGCACAGAGAACATCGTTAGAAATTTATTTAGAGACTTCAAGAGTACTTCAGACCTATCCCGGGTTCGAGAGTTGAATTTGGATCAAACTTGGCTCGAAAGGGCTCGTCGATCCTTTAGACGGGAGATTGTCGGACGAAAATGGATCGTTCGTCCGAACGGTAAGTCTGAATCATGCACGAGCTTGACCATTGGAAAATTTATATGAGGTACTTCGACATTCCAAAAAGATTAGCTTGGTTCAAAAACTTAACTTTGGCCAACCGGGGCCCGAAAGCGTCTGGTGACCTCTCAGAGTAAAACGAATCGTTCATCCATATCGTAAGGCAGATTCGTGCACGAGGCGGATCGTTGAAAAGGGTATTTGGTTCCCTTCAAGTATTCATTGATTATTGTTCAATATGAAGAGTTTACCTTGGTCAAATGGAGCCCGGGAGTGCCCAGTGGCCTCCGAATTGATTTTTAGGAAAAACGGATCGTTCGTCCTAACGATTATGTCATTTCGCGCATAGGATGGACTATTGGAAAGGTTATTCAGTTCCCTTTGAATATTCAAAGATCTTTTCTCTGAGGATGAAGTTGACTAGGGTCAAATCGGGGACCAGGAGTTCCCGGTGTCCTCTAGATCAATTTTCGATGGTAAAATGGTTCGTTCGTCTGAGCCATTATGCCGATTCACGCATGGGGGCGGACCATTAGAAATGGGATTCATAGACCTTCGAAGTTTCGAAGAGCTTTCTCGCTGAAGATAGAGTTGATCGGAGTCAAACGGGGCTCGAGAGCACCCAATGGCCTCTTGATCGGTACTCGGAGTATGACCTGGGGTCTGCAGTGGAATGGGAAGGTGCTAGAGACCAAATGAGAGACTTAAGGGGCCCTAGAGTGTGGTGTCTACAGGAAGATAAATGGATTCCAAAATCGCACAATTTTAAACCTTTTTCGAGGCCAAATCGCACACATCATAACTATTTCATCTCGGATCTCATTGACCCATTATCGGGTCAATGGGACGTTGTTCTCATGTCTAATTTTTTCTCTCAGCGGGACGTTAGTGATATCTTTAGCATGCCTTTAAATGGCCCACTGTCGGAGGATAAGTAGATTTTGCATTTCGAGAAGAATGAAAAATATTCAACTAAAAGTGGATACCCCTTAGCTTGGGAAATTGACGTTGTCAACGAGATAAAATAAATTACCTCCCCATCCTTCTCCTTGTGTCCCCCAGCTAGAACATTATTTGGAAAGGAATTGTGCCAAATAAGGTGAAGCATTTCATTTACTGACTTTATACTAACTCACTTCCAACGGGTGATAATTTGCTTAGATGTAAGATGAACAATCATGATCAAATTTGTTGCGTTTGCAATGATGGGACAGATTTTGCAGTGGATATATTAAAAAAAATCTTCTTTAGCAACACATCTCCTTAATTGTTGAAGGTTAAATGCAGATATTTAGGGACTTTTGATGATATTATTGGCATATGGATACTCTTTTTGACCCACACTTTATATAACATTCATTTTGATTTTGTTTGTGTCGCTTTATGGGTATTATGGTCAAGCAGAAATAAAGTATTTCATGGTGATGGTAGGACCAACGCTTATGAAGTAGTGACTCGATTAACAAATTTGTTTATTGAATTTAGGAATGTGTGGGCTAATGATTGTCCTCCAAAATATTTAAAGGACAAAAAGTGGACCCTCCCCCCCCTCCCCCCCCCCCCCCAAAAAAAAAAACCACCCCCACCTCCAAGATGGGGTGTATAAAATATAACTTTGTTGTGGCTACTTTTGCTATTACAAAGAGCAAGACATTTGGGTCACAATTAGGGACGAGAATGGAAAGCTACTTGGGGCGCTATCCTGGCGTATTTGGCAACCTCTTAAAGCAGAACATGCGAAAGTAATGGCGACGTGCATTGCAACGAAAAGTGTGGCTCGCCCCATTTTACTCTTGAAGGTGACTATTCGTGGGTGATTTTTAAGCTCCGCAATAAGGATGATGATTGGTCGTATTGTGGTACTTTTACTAGGTCTATCAAATCTCTTCTTTATTACGGTCACCAAATTGTTTATATATATATATATATTAATTGGCTCGATAACCTACCACCTACTTATTGGCTCAACATGCCAAGAATACAAATGACTTTTGTGCTTGGCATGAACCTCTATATTCTTTGGAAACTCCTTTCTTAATGATGTAACTCTCATTTGTTAAGTTGCAATCATGTTGGTATTAAACAAAGTAATAACCCTGTAAGTTGGTCTAAGTACAAAATCATAATGCCTTGAACTTGAGCACGTAGTAACACAATTAATAAAAAAGTATATATCTTTTAACTTATTTTTACAACATCAGATTACACAATGCAATTACCCCGATGTAAATCCGTGGTATAAAATGGTTAGTAGCAGAAGCATTATCCATATAACAAAAAAGATGGGCGTCATGTGATGGGTGTGTGTCCTCTATCGTTGTAGGATTCCCGACATGCCACAGTGATAGCCTCTTAGACAAAATAGCTCCTGGCCTGGCCCATAACTGTAGCAAAATCCCACTTGTGACTCTTTCTCTCTCTTCCTCTGCATCTGCCGTGCAGTGCTAGGTATGGGATGGGACTCACTAACTGTCCGCATTTACCCTCGAATAATTTGAGTTGCAAGGGACCACACCTCTCAACTGTTTTTTATTCTTCTTTTTATATCCACATGCTTTGTATTTCCATAAGCCTAATCATTCGGGAAATATGCCATTCTTATCTCAGTAACATCAATACGGAGACAACAAACTATATAGGAAAATATACTTTCCATCTCCTTGTACCTTGTAAAAAGCAAGCATATTAAGACAGATCGAATTTCTTATCGATACATATAGGGTTTACCTTACTCCCCAAAAGATTTACTCTTTCAATAACATTTTATGGATTTCATAATATAAGAAATCAGTAGTTAAAATTGGCACTTGTTGCCTATAAGAATCACCCAAAATATTACATTAATATGAAATTTATAAAGATTAAATTTCAGGGGTCCTTTATCATGTTTTTCGGGACACATTAATAATGACTCAATTGATATACTCACTTTTTTTGGATTTCATTATCAATTAAGTGTAAATTCACGAGATGCGTATGTAAAATATTTACTTTGATGATAGCAATACACAAATACAATTGTATCACTATTTAGGTTAAGAAAATGTTGACACATATTATCACAATCGAAACAAACAATTTCATATCAACGTGGTATTACTCTTGTACTGTATTTGCGATCATAATATTTTATAAATACGTGGGTATACTTGTGATTATAATTTTTCACAAATATGTCTTCTTTATTTGGAATAGAAGTAGAAAAGTTAGAATTTTAGAGATACCAACTCAACCAAAAACATATTCATATAACATAAATAGGAGACATTATATGTAGATAATTTAGTATAAAATATAAAAGCAAAACCATAATTTTAAAGCTTGAAAACAAGTTTACCCCTTAAAACCTAAATATATTCTTACCAGTCTAGAAATAACGTTTGAGATTGAAATAAGAAAAACAATGGCATTATTGTACCTCAACTTAACTCAACTCAGCGCAACAAAGCCTTTTCTCAATTATTTGGGGTCGACTACATGAATCTTATTTTTCATTCCAATTTGTCGAGTGCAATTTCTTCGGTTAAACCACATGACATCATGTCCTTTTTTATATTACCCCACCAAGTAAATTTAGAGATACATTTACCACTTTTATTACCATCAATACTAACTAAATCACTCTTCCTTACAGGAGCATCCATTGGTCTATGCTTGACGTGTCCAAATCATCTAAGTCGATTTTCTCTCAATTTATCTTCTACAGGTGCTACTTTTGTCGTTTCACGAATTTGTTCATTTTTAATTTTATCCTTTCGAATTTTATGACAAATTCATCTTAGTATTCGCATCTCCACCACACTCATTTTCTGCATATTTTGTTTCTTGGTTGTCCAATACTCTGTCCCATATAACATGACGGATCTAATGGCCGTCCTATAAAAATTTTCTTTTAACTTCAAATGTATACGTCTATCACACAAAACGCCGGTAGCACTTCTCCACTTAACCCAGCCTGCTCTAATCCTATGAGTAACATCATCACTAATATCTCCATCTCTTTGGATAATCGATCCTAAATAACGAAAATGATCATTTCTAGGTATCTATTGACCCTCCAATTTCACTACATCTCCATTTGTCCTCCTATTATTACTAAAATTGCACTCCACATATACTGTTTTAGTTCTGCTTATTTTAAATCCTCTTATTTTCAAAGTTTCTCTCCACAATTCCAACCTAACATTAATACCCGTTTTAGTCTAA
This sequence comes from Sambucus nigra, assembly GCA_949130495.1. Lineage (NCBI taxonomy): Eukaryota > Viridiplantae > Streptophyta > Magnoliopsida > Dipsacales > Adoxaceae > Sambucus > Sambucus nigra. Next base: position 535,262,328 of record OX422213.1, read on the forward strand.
TCCACTAAAACAATATTATCTGTAAATAGCATACACCATGGCACCTAATCTTGTATTTTTTCAGTCAACTCATTCATAACAAGAGCAAAGAGATAAGAACTTAATACTGAACTTTGGTGTAGACCTACCATAATTGAAAATTCACTATTTTCTCTGGTTGATGTTCTTACTGCAGTCATCCCACGAACATACATATCCTTGATCACATCAACATATTTGCGAGTCACTCCTCTTTTATATAGAACCCACCATATTACATCTTTGGGTATCCTATCATACGCCTTCTCCAAATCTATAAAAAATCATATGAACATCCTTATTTTCTCCTTATAACTTTCCATTAATCTCCTCAATAAATCTATTGCTTCCATTGTTGACCTCCCAGGCATAAATCCAAATTGATTTTCAGATACCATTGTCTTTAATCTCAATTCAAAAAAGAATGCCACGGTTACAAAATACAACCATCAGATTGTAACAGGATTATATGAGTAAAGCAATAGAAGATAGAACTTAACGAAGAACTCACAAATGCTCAACAAGAATAATGAGCATTCAATATTATTCATTTATTTATAGCTACGTTACAACATAAGAAATGAAACTACATCTAACAAACTAACTGCCTAACTAGTGATAAGAACCAATCTACTGACTTAATAGTTCAAACAAACTAACTAACTGTTTTAACTAATCATTGACCATTGGATCCTTATTATCCCCCCTCAAGCGAAAAGGAGATTGAAAAACTTTGAGCTTGGCCTTCAAATATTAAAATCAATCTTTAGAAAGAGCTTTAGTTAAGACATCTGCTATTTGATCTAATGAAGGGACATATCTGACTTCAAGTTTGTGAGCTATAATTTGATCACGAACAAAATGGAGGTCTATCTTAATGTGTTTAGATCTATCATGAAAAACTAGATTAGCATTCAAAGAAGTAGCACTTTGATTATCCACCCACAAAACTGGATGTTGAGGTAAACTAACTTGAAGTTCATAGAGAAAGGATTGAAGCCAAATAACTTCTGTAGATGCATTTGCTAAAGATCTAAATTCACTTTATGTGCTTGAACGTGCTACCACGTATTGTTTTTTTAAAGACCATGACACAAGGTTTCCTCTAAAGAAAATATCATATCCTCCAGTTGATTTTCGATCATCAGGACTATTGGCCCAATCAGCATCTAAATATCCTTCCAACATCAAATAAAGGGAAGCTTGAATTAGCAATCCTTAAAAAATTATCCCTTTAAGATATCTGAGAAGCTTCTTGCAGGCTTGCCAATGAAGTATAGTGGGAGCATGAATGAATTGACTGAATTTTTTTATGATGAAAGCAACATCTGGTCTTATTAAAATGAGATATTGAAGGGAATCAATGGTGCTACGATATAGAGAGATGTCCTCAAAAGGATCTCTATCCTTGCGTAACATTTATAGGGCATATGCAGGTCTTAGCACCTTTCATATGTACCTTTGTTAGAAGATCTGTAATGTATTTTGTTTGAGTCAAGTAAAAACCATTTGTTGACCTATATATTTCCACTCCCAGGAAGTAATGAATAGACCCCAAATCTTTCAAAGAAAATTTATTTTGAAGATCATAAATAAACTTTGCAATAAGAGAATCATTTAATCTAGTTATCAAGATATCATCAACATAAACTAAAAATAATATTAGATTTGTTCCTGAACCAAATATAAACAATGAGGCATCAGATTTAGCATCCATAAATCCCCACTTTTCCAATGTAGACTTAATTTTGTCATTCCATGCTCTTGGGGCCTGCTTCAAACCATATAAAGCTCGATTGAGTTTACAAACAGGCGTTGGATTTTGAGAATCTTCAAATCCTATGGGTTGATTCATGAAAATTATTTCAGTCAAATTTCCATTTAAAAAGGCATTACTAATGTCCAGTTGTTTAATAGACCAATTTGAAGAAACATCCAGAGTAAGAACCATACGAATAGTTTATGGTTTAACTACAGGACTGAAGGATTCACTGTAGTTAATGTCAGGTGTTTGTGAGTAGCCTTGTGTCACTAATCTTGACTTGAACTTGTCTAACTGTCCATCAGCTTTAAGTTTGATTTTAAATATCCACTTATTTACCACCACAGATATATTTTGATTAAATGGAACCAAAGTACATGTGTTGTTCTTTATCAAAGCATCATATTCATCTTGCATGGATTTCAACCATATAGGATCTTGCATAGCTTGCTTAACAGAAGTGGAATTTCTTGGAAAAGATATTCTGGAAGAGGATAAGAAGTGGATAGATAGGATTTGGGTTTGAAAATTCCATTTTTGGTATGAGTGGTTATAGGATGAGTGGATGTGACTATAGGTGGAGAAGGATTTTATATGGATGGTAAATGGCTTGACTAAAGATTTTTAATAAAATCTTGTGCAATAATTTCAGAATCAATGTTATCATCATGAGGAATATGATCATTAGGAAGAATATGATCATGATAAATAGGATTATGAGGAATATGATTATGAGGAATAGTTTGAAAAATGGCAGTAGTAGATGAATTATTTGGGATAAAAGGAGATTAAACTTTTGTGGTTAATAATTGTGATGAGGAAAATCATATTCATTGAATGGGACATTTCTTAAAATGTATATTTTTCCTTTAGAATTAAAGTGAAGATAGCCTTTATGAAGCATGGAATACCCAAGAAAAACACATTTCTCAATTATGAGGTTCAATTTATGCGATATGTATGGTCTTAAATGAGGATAACAAGCACATATAAAAGGTTTTAGATAATCATAGTCAGAACTTTTGCCAAATATTTTTTCAAAAGGAGATTCGCCTTATAATAAAGGTGTTGGAAGTCTATTTATCAAGTAAGCTATAGTTTAAAAGGCACTCCACCAGAATTTAAGATCCATACCAGCATGAGCAAGAAGAGTTAGGCACATTTCAGTGATATGCATATGTTTCCTTTTAACACGACCATGTTGCTCATGAATATGAGGACGAGGATGCTGAAAATAAATCCCTTGATCTTGTAAGAATGAGGCAAAACTCATATATTCTCCACCCCAGTATAATTGAACAGTCTTGATAGGTAAATTATATTGCTTTTCAATAGGAACTTTAAAGTGTTTAGAGACTATAAAAATCTTAAACTTCAGATGAATAAGATATATCCATGTATATCTGAAAAAATCATGAATAAAATGGATATAGTATCTATAACAATTAGTAGATAGAACATGTGCAGGGGCCAAAAAATCAGTATGAATTATAACTAGAGGTTGAGTAGCTCTTGAATCAGATAATGGGAAGGGAAGTTTATGTGATTTTCCTTATTGACATGCTTCACAGAACTTAAGATCATTAAGATGAATAACTGCTTAAGAATTACATTTTAACATCATTTGTTTCACAATTTTTGAGTTGGGATGACCAAGTTTCCAATGCCAAATATTGACATCATTAGAGATAGAGACATTTAAGGCAGTAGGTATAGATGAGGCAATAGAATCATAATTTTTGCAGATTTGAACTAAGTACAAAAGAAGTGCAATCAATTCTATCTTTTATAGAGGTATCTTCACTCTTATAATTATTAACACCAATCATATCAAAATTGCACACATTATATGTTGTATTACAATCTTTTGTAGCTACGTTGCACTCTAATTAAACTTCTTATGGATGATCTTTCTTAATGGTTCCAATTTAAAGCATGTAAAGTCCATCTTTAACTCTGCCTTTGAGTAGCACATTGCCCGAGAGTTTGTCCTTGACAAAATAACATGTAGAGTAACATTCAAGAAAGACATGGTTATCTTTAGTTAGTTTAAACACAGTAACTAGAATTTTTTTTATCTCAGGAACTCTTAGGACTGATTGAAGTTTGATAGGAGTAAAAGATGAAGATAATTAACAATTATATGTCGCATACCGCTACACCATCGAAGAAGTTCAAGATCACATTCATATCAAGACGGATCTGAATAATCAAGGTTTTTCAACAAATAGCCTCCGTGGATTGAATTTGGTAAGGTTTTGGTTTAGAGTACCTTAATAATACACCTAGAGTATTGGGATCACTTTTTATAAAATAATTTCTTAAGTGTTGGAGCGGAGATATAAATATTTTTTCAAAAAATATATTTTCATAGTTTTTAAGGTAGTACATTTTCTGAAAGGATAAACAAAAAAAATTAATTTTTAATCATCTGGTTCGCACGACATCGCATCTGGTTCGAATGACATCATTTTTTGCTCGAACGAGACGTGTTGTCGCGCAATACTTCAAAAGACACCATCTCTCGTTCGAACGACACCACTACGTTAAAGTTCCTATAAATTGGACTTTCCAACTCCGTTTTTCTCAAGAAGTATTTCACATTTTTCATTCTGCAAACACTGCATATTAGCAGAATACCTTTCGCTTCTTTATTTAAGGCTTAAAACCCTTTTTGTTTGTCAATTCACAAAATCCCGATACCTTTATGTGAGTTATTTTGGAACCCAAAGAACATACTTTGCTATTGTTCATCCTTTGTGGGGAGATATCTACAAGCGAGATCTGCGGGCTATTGTGGAGTGAGTCTTTATGAAGTTTATGATTGTGTGTCATTGAGGATCTTCTGCGTGTTGATTATTTGCTGAAAACTGTGTGTCTGGAATACGTGTCCTTGTGGTATATCTGCGTGTGAACCATTGCTGATTTCTAGCCGATGCTTTGAAGGTTTGACGAAGACACTGTGCATTACACTTGTAGCTGATTATCAAGTTTTATGTAAGTTAATGGTCTTGTAAACTTGTCAAAGTTCTAGAAATAAAGATTTTTCCCTTCGGGGAAATTTCATGAATTTTGTATCGCATGCTTACTTGATTTGTTTTGACACATAGTTGCATATTTTAGGGATGAACCAAAATTAGTTTGAAATTAAGAAATTTGTGAAAACCACCGAGACAATAAATATTTTTCATTCTCAAATTAGTATCAGAGCCTGTTGCACTAATTTACCGTGTATATCCTGTAGCAATTTTTTGGGGTGGTTATTTGTGTTCCTCTCCTAATTTATTTTTCTTGATAAATTCTCATACTGTTGATGTTGTTAGTCAAGATGAGGTTGATAAAGCTCACGACCGTGCTGAAAAATTAACTCTTTTGAATTTGAAACTTTGCAAAAGAATTAAAATTTTGTAAGAATAAAATTATCTTTTTAAAAATAAGTTTGAATATTTGCAAACGTTTCAAACTCAAAGAGATGTTTGTCGTGAGCACTTTAGTAATTTGTGCAATGAATTTAATGCTTTAAACTTGTTCAAAAAAGAGAGTGATGATATAGTCCTTATTTTAGAAAAAAGAATTGAAGGACTTTTAAAAATTCTAGAGTTCCCGTTTGTGCTATTAAGGATAAAAAATTAATCGATGATTTTACGGTACGTGAGAAGACTCTTAGGGAAAATTTGCTCTTATTAAGGGTGAGCGAGATAATCTTTTAGGAATTCTTAAAATTTGAAAAATGAATCACTAAAATTGAAAGAGTCTAATTCTTTGCTTGAGTCTCAAATTTTGAAGTTGAAAAATGATTTGAAAGACTCGAGTAGTTCGTGTAGTGATGGTAATGGCTCATCTTGTTCACATGCTTCAAGTGTTAAATCCAAGACCATTATTTATTTTAGAGGGTCAATAAATCCCAAGGACATTAGAAACGGTCAACCCATAGGTGTCATTCCACCCGTTTACACATGTTCATATTGTTGTAGGAAATGTCACCATAGGCGTTTTCGTTTCAATCTTCAAAAAGGTCCTAGGAAGTTTAAGTCTGTGTTCCCGTGGTTCCCAAAATCCCTATGCGTCGATGCACACCTATTTGGATTAGAAAATCACTTTTAGAGGCACTAGATTTTAGACATATTGATTTTCATTTGCTTGCACATGATTCTTTTCTTGCCATATCATATAGATGATTGTGTTTGCATGATTGTCATACGCTAGTTGTGCTTCTTGATATATTCTTGCTAGTGTTATGACATGTGTACTTTTTGTATTAGTTTTTTTTAACATTTTGGAAAAATACAAAAAGATTTTATTTTGATAAAATTTGAAAAATCCAAAAAGATTTTTGTATTTTGTTTAGCACCGTATATGAATTGAAATTTAGGAAGATCGAGTCACAATTTCATTCCATTTATCCATGAGACTATTTGATAGTGTTTTAAGACAATAAGTCATGTCATTCATGTGCTTTATAGTGTTTGGATTAATTAAGATCTAATTAAATGTTATTACCTACATGATTGACTCATTATTTCCATTGATGCATACGATCACGAATTTGTTTGAATATTTTTCTTGTTGAATCACATGTTGGTTATGTGTTTTCATCTCAATTTTATCTATTAAAATGAACTAAATGCGATAAAACAAGATAATAAAAGGTGTGCATGTTTTAAACCGTTTGCCGTGAGTTTCTGTGAATTTTAAAAAAAGGGGAAAGGCTATGAAAGGTACACATCTATCCTTTACGATTAAGCCATCGTTTAATTGGACCTAAAAAATTGAGGTATTTTAATTATTCGGGGTCAAAGAGGTTTAAAAGAGCCCAAAAAAATTTAAAGGCAGTAAAAAGAAATCTATGCCAAAAAGGGGCCATTAGGTTTATTCACCAATTCTCTAATGTTTGAGAATTTAGATCACCTTCAAAAAAAAAAAATATATATATATGAGGGAGTTTGGTTGGAGAATTAAAACGGCTTTGCACGTCCTTAAAAAGTCTTGAAAAGCGTTAAAAAAATTTTAGACGTTATTGGTGTGAAAATCATGTAGACTTTGATTTGTTGATTTTGATTTAAGACGATGTCATCTAAATTCAACACATTTACACCTAAGGATGATTTTGATGCTCATTCGTTAGGAATACATAATATGCATCGTGCACATATTACATGATTGAGTTTTATTTCCTATCGAATCTGTTCACACCCATTTATACCGTTTCCACGATTTGATTATCTTAGTACGAATTCATGGTGTGTGTGTGTTTGTAACACTTTTTTATAAAAATCAAAAATAAAAAATAGTTTGTGTAGTTTTTTGATCATATCTTGCATTGAGCACGTTTGTCATATTTATTTTCCTTTGTTTACCGTGACACCCCGATTTGATTTATTTGGTTTATTCTTTTCGTAGTCTATTTCGAATAAATAAAAAAGGGGGAGAACGGATTATGATACTATGGGGGAGTTTAAGTATGGGGGAGATTTGATTATGCTTTCATGTTTATGCTTTATATCATTTCAAACTCGATACGTCATGAGGTTTTTACTTTGTCTCATGTGTATAGATATAATTGAAGATTTTTGGATTGCACACCCTAATGATGACAAAGAATGTTTGAAGTTTGTTGAAGATTGAAAAAGTTTGAAGACTTGTCATTTACCTTTTCAGTTTTGGGTTCATGGGAGGGTAGATTTGTATAGGTTATATTTTGATTGACAATTCATATATTTTTATTTTACCGGCATAGACATAGGGGGAGATTTGTAAGGACATTTTTGTCCGTTATCAATTTATATGTTGTATACCAATATACTGTTGAGGAAGTTCAAGATCACATTCACATCAAGACGGATCCGAATAATCAAGGTTCTTCAACAAATAGCCTCAACGGATTGACTTTGATAAGGTTTTGTTTTAGAGTTACCTTAATAATACACTTAGAATATTGGGAACATTTTTTATAAAATAATTTTCTAAGTGTTGGATGTAATACCCCGTATTTTTATGGCTTTTAAATTTAGGGATTTATTAAATTTAAATTGAGATATTAATTTAATATTAATCCAAAAAATTATTTTAAATATTTACTAGTGTGATGAGAGTTAGTAATTATTAGAAATTTGTTGAATATTACTTAATGAGTAAAGTAATATGTACAGTTGAATTGATTAAAATTGTCACGGGTGAATAATATGACAATTATGGAAATTAAGTCGGGCGTGCCTGTGTCGTGTCGGGACTAAATTATTATTATAAAAAGGGAATAAATTATAAGTCGCACGTATGGTCTTTTCGAGTACGCCAATGTGTCGGGAAGGGTTGAGATAGTTAGGAAAGTGTACCCGGGGGGTAGTTTGGGTCTCGGGACGTTTTTAGGCCTAACCGGCACCCCAGAGGGGTAATTTAGTCATTTTCAAATTAGGCCTTAATTAAATGACGAAAATTGGGACATTATTATCAGATATTAAAAGATTCTTCTAGGGTTAACACTCTCAAAAAGATATAACGACAATGAGAGGAAGAAAGGAAAAAACTTTCCAAGAAATCCAAGGCCAAGAACAAATTCAATTGCACCACCACCACCGCCAAAACATAGATCGTAAGACGAGGAATGCAGCCATATCCTTATCACCAAAAAATCAGACCCTTGAATCCGAGGCAAGTATCTATCTTGCTACTTTTATAGTTGATGTTTCACCCATGTTAGAATAGGATTGATAATTATATGTTTCATGTAAGAATTTGAGGATTTAGGGAATTTAAATCACATGTTTTGGAGGAAATATACATATTCTGAAAATCTCAACATATGTAGAGGATTACCCACGAAATTGTATTGATTTAGAAGTGAGAAATCTGGAAAAAAAATTAGAAGAATGGAAGTTTAATGTAAAATTAGGGTTCTTGATAATTATGATGAATTCCCCCTTTAATTCAATACTTTTGATGAATTTGTACATGCTTCACGTAGGAAAATCATGTATATGGTTATATGTAACCGGTAGTAAATTTGTTTGGGAGTTTGGGGATCATTAATGGAGTTTTGGTCGAGGTTAGAAAAGAAAACCCGTAGTTAACAATGGCAGAATTCGGAACACGTGCTTGATCGATCGATCGACCCCTTTCCTCGATCGATCGACCCCTCCTGAAAAACTGCATATTTTTCCCTTTTTGTTTAATCCGGATAAAATACGTAAGAACCCTTGAATATCATTTAAAGAGTATAATGGGACATGAAGATGCACAGTAGTGACTAAGTAGACTCTGTTGAGTGAAATTTTATATGAGATGAAATTGTGGGTTAACGCGGGGGGGGGGGGGGGTGCATCACACATTGGAAATCGTGCTTTTGTTCACTAAAGAATTAAGAGACTCGTGAAAGACTTAGACCAGAAGGTTAGAGAGGGTGTACCTACTGAAATTATATTTAGTAAGAGATAATACTTCGAGAGATGAGAAGTAAGTACGAAATGATTATAATTGAGAATAAAAGAGATAAATCATTTATACGAGATAATTGGGTAAAATTGTACTAAGTACGGTTAATAATAATTATTATGGGTCATGAGAAAACCTAATTGGAAATTTGAATATTTATATATGGTCGTGTGATTGTTCATATAGTAAATATTATTTCAAAATAATCATACTCGCGCTACTTGCTATTATGGAAGTTGCCGCGCCGGGACAGTCTTATCTCGATGGAACCTTTATGGGGGATATTGACTTGTACACTAGAACATAGGATTCCTTGGTACAGGCTATCTGAGAATGATAGTCAAATGGTCCTAAAAGACGTGAGGGGTATGTGCTGACCTTTTAGTGACTTGGAACTATGCTTCGCCTCCATTTTGTGTGTATTGTGTTAATACAGTTCGAGAGTGATTCCGAACTATTATTTCCCTTAGTACGAGAGATACGGGGACTTGATAGCAGAGTATGCCAGAACCATAGATTTTATATGGGGTGACAATAGTATACATATTATATGAGTAATTAATATATGTATACGTATATATGGAAATCTTTTATTGTGCGTATAAGTAGTTAAGTATTTAATAAATGCTCTAAACTTTCTATTAAGTGTCCGAGAACTTTGTAACAGTACTGAGATATTCTAAGTAACGTAAGTAATCATGAAAAGAATGATCTCTAAACTAAATATCATAGCCTTGATTAATTTTAGAAATCAAACTTTATGGGAACAAGTTAGATAGACTTATGAAATTTATCAGTACGGTAGACGTGCACACTAGATGAGAGGTGAGATTTTTCAAGAGGGTGTCTTATACTAACATGGTTGTTACATTAGCTGGTAAGTATTTTAAATACTTACTAAACTATTTTACACTCAGGCTCTAACCCGTTTCCTGTCATTTTTCTCTCTCTTGGATATATATGTATGTATTACAGGTGCCCAGCCACAAGGGCGTCATACATAGGTTCTTTGGATTGGACGTGCTGCAGCTTATGCGGAAGTTGCAGACCCTTATTTTAGACGACCTCTTCATTGATTATGTTCTTGTTTTAGTTATGCTTAGTTAGGGCATGTGTCACTTGATTTCCTATTCCGTTTGGATTTGTCACAGATTTATGTTTATTTATATTTCCAGTATTCCGTACTCATTGGGAGTGAACTCTTGTCAGGATGATTTCATTTGTGGTTCTTTAACTTGGTTTGGTTAATTTTAGATGGCTTAATTCTTTTGTGTTGTTTGTCATCCTTAGCATTTGTGTGATTCTTAAACTGATGAATTTTTAAAAAGGTTTTCATATTGGAATTTAATAAAATGGAAATAAGACTTTAAATTGTTTTGACACTTAGCTTAATTATTTAGGGTGTTTAAATTAGAAATATTTATTTTGCGATAGTGATGCTAAGAATGAACCGACCGTTCACCTTGATTTTAATTTAATAAAGGACTGATCACCCAGTATTTAATTAGGTGGGGTGTCACATTGGAGTGGAGCTGTAAATATTTTTTCAAAAAATATTTTTTCATAGTTTTTAAGGTAATACATTTTCTGAAAGGATAAAAGAAAAAAAATTATTTTTTAATCATTAGGTTCAAACGGTATCGCATCTGGTTCGAACGACATCGTTTTTCGCTCGAACAAGACGTGTTGTCGCGCGATACTTCAAACGACATCATCTCTCATTCAAACGACACCACCACCTTAAAGTTCCTATAAATTGGACTTTCCAACTCCATTTTTCTCAAGAATTCTTTCACGTTTTTCATTATGCAAACACTGCATATCAGCAGAATACTTTTGGCTTCTTCATTTAAGGCTTAAAACCCTTTTTGTTTTTCAATTCACAAAATTCCGATATCTTTATGTGAGTTGTTTTGGAACCCAAAGAACATACTTTGCTATTGTTCATCCTTTATGGGGATAGCTCTACAATCGAGAGTTGTGTGCTATTGTGGAGTGAGTCTCTACTAAGTTTATGATTGCGTGTCATTGAGGATCTTTTGCGTGTTGATTCTTTATTGAAGACTGCGTGTCCTTGTGGTATAGCTCTGTGTGAACCATTTCTGATTTCTAGCTGATGCTTTGAAGGTTTGACGAAGACACTATGCATTACACTTGTGGGCGATTATCAGGTTGTATGTAAGTCAATGGTCTTGTAAACTTATCAAAGTTCTAGAAATAATGATTTTTTCCTTCGGGGATTTCTCCTGAATTTTGTGTCACATGCTTACTTGATTTATTTTGACACGTAGTTGCATATTTTAGGGATCAACTAAAATTGGTTTAGAATTAGGGAATTTGTAAAAACCACCGGGGCAATTAATATTTTGCATTCTCAACCAACGTGTGAAATCAAGAGTTTCTTACCATTTTCAACTGTTATGGTTTCAACTCCATTATAAGGAGCATAATCATCAAATTTATCGATATTAGAAGAAACATGATTTGTAGCTCCAGTGTCAGTATACCAAGCCATGTCACACCCAAAATCAGATATATCATTAGTTATCATGTAAGCCACATGATCATAATCTTCATCTTATCCTTCTTGATCACAAATATATGCATGAGGCCCTACTGAGTTTGCAGATTTGCTAATAGGAGTCTTGAATTATCAATCAAACCTATAATGGCATATAGCAGCTGAGTGTCCATACTTGTAACATACTTAACAAATGAGTTTGTTTCCTGGAAATCCAGCTTTAGCATTTAATCCACCTCTTTTAAGACCACTATTAGATCCAAGAAATTTACTAAAACCACGACCATTATTATTTGATAAACCAATATTTTGACCCCCGATGTCCATAAGAATAATTAAACCATCATGGACCATTGTTGAAGGTTAAATTGGTAGCCATTTTCATTGAGAGATCAGTGATAGTAAGATGTCTCTCAAGCCTACTTTCATGAGTTAAAATAAGAGCTGGAACTTCTTCAAAAGATAATGAATCATATCACGTAGTGATGTTGACCACTATAGGATTAAAGTCTGGGCCCAAGTCATTAAGCAAATTGGTAATCAGTTCATTATCTTCAACACAATAGCCAGTAGTGGCTAAATTATCTGTTAGACTTTTGAGATTATAACAGTAACCAGTGATTGAAAGATTCCCTTTAGAAATAGACTAAAGTTAATTCTTGATTTGATGAAGTCTAGCTTTAGTTCTACTGGAATATTTTTGTTTTAAGGCTTTCCAGATTGAGGAAGAACTTATGAAAGTAACAATAGATGCAAGGACTGCTTCTTTCATGGATGATCGTAGTCAACTTAGAGGAAGTTGATCACGATGAAATCATGTGGAGTATTCGGGGTTCAAGAAATCATTAGCAAGAAATTGAGAATGTTTTCCTTCATTAAGAACAATTTCATCTAAGCCATGCCCTATGACAATAGGAATGACTTGAGATTTCCATGAAAGATAGTTTGAGCGATCAAGTTTGATGGTAAGGGATGAAACAGGAGAATTAGAAAAAGGATTCCAGTTGGAAAAACCTCCTTTGGAGGTTGAGGTTGACATAGTGAAAAAACTAACCAACGCTCTCATACCATAAAAGGATTCTATGAGTAAAGCAATATAAGAGAGAACTTAATGAAGAACTCACAAATGATCAATAAGAATAATGAGCATTTAATCTATTCACGTATTTATAGCTACGTTACAACAAATGAAATGAAACTACATCTAACAGACTAACTGCATAACTAATGATAAGAACCAATCTAACTGACTTAATAGTTCTAAAAAACTAACAAACTGTTTTAACTAATCATTGACCAAAGGGTCTTTATTAGATTGATAGTAATTTTGGGACTGAGCTTTGATTCATGAGTTATGAATGTTCACCTTTAAGGCTTGTAAATAGATTTACTATTCCACCAAACTTTTGAACTAAACCAAGTCTAAGCAATAATAGAAACACATGATTGAATTAATATCTATAACAAACAGTGGCAAAAAAATTTCAATGTTTCTCAATTAGCCAATTAGATAATTATTTGAATTTATCATGTAAAAACAAAGGTTGAAAGTTTTTCACTTACTTTTTTCCGTGACCACTATTTATGATATAAGTAAATATTTTTTTATCGCTCGCAATTGTGGTTTCTATCAAAATTCTACAAAAAATTTATCCCATCAATTTTAACATTAAATTTGTAAGTCTAAGCCATTTTTATTCATTGTAATTTCAAAAGTGAATTAAAACATGTAATTATTAGATATGAAAATAGAACTTCAATACGATCCTTTGGAAAAAAAACTTAAGCAATAAATAATTTGGCCCCTTTTTGTGACTAATATTATAGTGTGAGTAAAGTATGTTTGTTTTAAGAAGAAAGTTTGAAATATTTCTTGTACAAGTTTATACCGTGGGAGGTAATTGTCACTCCTAAAATACATCCAATGTTTACATGTATAATGTTTTATCTCAAGAACAAAATAAGTTACATTTTGCAAAATCACTTTTAGTAATATATATATATATATATATATATATATATATATATATATATATATATAGAGAGAGAGAGAGAGAGAGAGAGAGAGAGAGAGAGAGAGAGAGAGAATGAGGGGGAGAGAGAGAGAGAGGAAGACTCTCCTATATCATACTCTCTACATCACTAGGCCATAAGAAACCTTTTTTTTTTAATTTTTTTAACTTTCGTCTTTAGATTAACCTTTCAAGAAACACATATTCAAAAGATTAGGTCAATATGCATTTTCTAGCTATTTTAAAAAAATTCACAAAATTCTGCTGACGCGAACCTTAATGTATTTTTAGGAGTTTTTTTGTTTGATTTGAAAAAAATACCTAGAAATTGTATTTTGACTTAAATTTTTGAACATGTGTTAATTGGAAGGTTAACTCCATGGGTAAAATAAAAAAAGTATTTTAGGACTTAAAGTTAGGTGTGATGTAGAAAGCATGATGAATAAGAGCCTTGCTCTCTCTCTCTCTCTCTCTCTCTCTCTCTCTCTATCTATATATATATATATATATATATATATATATATATATATAATAATGCTCCTGTGCGGACTAGTCCGCATTATAAGAATGCGGACCGGACATTTGTCACCTAACGGTGCGCTTAGAAATTATCGCCTAAATTATAGGCACACTCTCTCTCTTTTCTGGGCTCACCGCCAGGTGACACATGTCCGGTCCGCATTCTTAAAATGCGGACTAGTCAGCACAAGAGTAGGACTATATATATATATATATATATATATATATATATATATATATATATATATATATATAACACCGTTGCTTTATTCAAATATATGTACAAATGGATATCTTTCTTCTTAAACAATATGATACATCTTTAAAATGAAAATCAAAAACTCTAAATAAATTCTAAACTCACAAACCAACTATATTTTTTCAGAGACCGATGCTGGAAAATCCATTTTACTCCACCACACTGAGCCATAAATCATAAAAAAGATTAAGCATATGTGCCTGTCTACAATGGCAGAACTAGGATTTGGAGTCGATGGGTGCGGATGTTGCGGTCAATGTTGGGATTTGGTTGTAGAAGTCTTGAAGTCGATTTTTTAGGGTTATTTTTTATTTTCAGCAATTTTTCAGCCCGAGCAAACTTTAACATTTTTTTTCAGCAAATAAAAATATGAAGGTTCTAAAAAACACGGGGCGTGATCGAGGTGTAGAGGTCAAGCCTTAAGCCTTAAAAGCCTAGGCGGGTTTAAGCGTAAAAAGGCGTGAAAATGCGTTTAGACCTTCTTAATATATTTTTAATATTTTAAAACCATAACAACGCTATTAAAATACTAAACTTGTACATATCATAAAAATATGTCTGAATATATGAAAATTAAAATACTATTTGATTATTTTAGATGAGATAATGGTCTGGTTAGTTAAAAAATTCTTTAAAAGGCGATATCGTTTCACTAAAGCATTGTTGTTTTTAGAAAAAAATTCGCCTTAAGGGTTTTATTAAGAATAAGGCGTAAAAAACTTAAGGCGAGGCGTTTCGCCCAAGCCTTAAGCCTAGAATGCCTAGGCGAAGCCTAAGCGAGTTTTTTAGAATAGTGAAAAATATAAAACCTCAACATAATATTTTCCAAAATTTAATCTAATAGTTTGAATTATATTTCCGCAATTTAAATTAGCAAATCTTTCACCAAATATATTTTCAACATATAAAAATTGACAACCAAATATTTCTCACTCCTACACTGTCCACAATTATAAATTAGCAAATAAATATTTCATCCAAATATATTTACAACAAATAAATAATAATTAAATAAAATATATTTCAATAAATTTTATATATTTTCATAACCCAGAAATGTTTCACGAAATTAATTTTCATGAATATTTCATCAAAAACTAAAAAACAATCTTGATAAAATTATATACATACATGTCTATACAGCTACTAAACCAAAGTAAACAAATATTTCTTTCCACAACTCAACAATATAACCATAAACTTCTTTGAGATCAGTGAATTAAAGTTTTCAATTTTTGGAAAAGAAAAAGCATATAAAATAACAAGATTTATGCAGAGAGTCAAGAGAAAGATACCAATCGTGAAATACTCTCCCATTTGTTGCAGATACAATAAAGAAATACATGTAGAAGAAACTCGAGGATCGATTAAGAGAAAAAAAGCTACCGTCGGGGAGCAGGATCGCAACAAAAAGTTGGGAAAATGAACTGACTTAGAGATAGAGGAGGGAATTATAAAGTCAGATGTTAGGGTTTTCTTAATTCGAAAAGTGGGGTGGACATCGAAAATCATGAAGCGCGTATTTTTTTAAGTATTTACAATGTTTGTCCCGGAGCTTTGAAAAGTATAGTTTTGGTTACCTTTTATTACAGAAACTTATATTTTGGCCCCCAAAACTTATTTTTCTATCGTATATATGAAAAAAAATTGCCGAAAACTCCGTGGGTATAGTCGCACCCACTCGGGACCATGTAGGTCCGCCCCTGCCTGTCTAACAAAATAATTTTAGGCTTAATTAAGAGATGATCACCTGACAACCAATTACAACAAGGAAAAAGAAAAAGGAAAAGAAAATAATAATTAATAAAGAACACGAATGTCAATGTTCTTAATTGAATTAAAGTTTGATACATTGAAGCTTAAATATATATACAAATTATAATTTTAAAAAGGTCAAAACTCATTAAGAACACAAAACAAGAACTTTTTATCTCTAAAACACATAATACTGACGAATTAACCAAAAAAATGACACATGGAATAAAAATCAAAGTAACTTTAGAAATCACTGCCCTCACGGCGACACGTCGTATGTCACTGATAGATAAACACTTGATATGAAATCATAAGTCAAATTAACTTGAGAAGTCGCCGCCCGACGACACACCATATGTTACCGGTAGACAAACAAGCAATACACAGTCTAGGTGCGGGTTCTATAGTAAAGCTTGTAAAAAGATTTGTTTGTTTTTACCCTAAGCACATAAGTCCTTGATGAGTTCCATATTTTTCCTTCACTCTCTACACTTTTAGATATATTTTGATATCAATGAGAGAGACTTTCTAATGGTTGAATGTGAGATAAAGAAAGGTGAAGTGTAGATATATTGTAGCAATTAGACTTACCGCATTTTAATTGAGAGATAGATAGAGAGAGAGAGGGATGAACAAAAGGGGGGGGGGGGTAAGAAGGAGACGAATATGGGAGGGGAGGGGAATATAGACACTTTTTTGAGAGAAATAAAATCCATTTGGTTGTAAATAAAAGAAAAAAGAGCATGACATATGGACACCTTACTTCTGAACAACAACTCATGTAGTCTAGTTTATAATAGTTATATAGACATACAATCTAAGTCATATAATATGTGACACCTTTTGATCTTCAATTCATTTAATTTTAGGTTATTTTTTACATTGACCCAAGAGATGATGCCATCAATAGACATAACCCTCCACTTTTAAAATAATTAGACTTATCCCTGAATGTGCATCTACTCGCTTGTACCTTAGGCATCAACCCACTTGTACTATATATGTAAGGCCCTAAAACATGATTAGGAAGGTTAATTACAAGATTAAGTATAAGTTATTAGTTATAAATTGGTTATGTGTGTTAAACATGTTAATTATCATGTTTAGGGGATGCATGTTCATGTGATATATATGTGGTTTATATTAGATGCTAATCGAGCTTATGATCGGGGATAACATGTTCAGAGCATATGACTAGTTATGTGGTTAAATGCATCATAAATTATGTTTTTAATGCATGATTATGTTTATAAAATTAAATTAGGATGTTGATACGAAATTGGCAATGTTTGGTCGCCAAATGTGAAAGTTTTGAGATTTTCGATAAATTACTACTTTCCTGTTCGAAGCCCAAATTAGGCGTACTAGTTTATGATTTTGGGAAAACACAAATTATGAAAGTTGTAGATATATGAATTAATGTTATAACACAATAAACGGTGTGTTAAACGGAGGCTCGTACAAGAAGTTATACCGAAAGTACGAAACAAGGGAAAATATGTCCATCCCTTAAGTGACATTTGTCTTATTAGCACACCATGTGCTATTTTTTGATTGGTTGAAGGGTGGGTGATGGTTTGGCCGACTTAAACTTGTTAAAACAACTCACTTTTTCAGCCAATTCAGCTATGAACAAGAGTTTTGCCTAAAGAGAGAGAAAGAGAAGAAAGTTAAGGAAGAAATCTTCGGAAAATTTCTATTAATCGAGAAATCCTCGTAAGGTAATTACTTCTTTATTAAAGTTGGTCACATGGATGAGTTATACACTTAGCATATTTTTATTTTTGATTTGGATAAATATTTTAATGATACCCATATTGCTAAATTGTGTTGGAACAAGGATGGTTTAAGAACATGTGTAAGAACGAGTATTAGGATCGTAAATGTTAACTTTAAAGCTAACATGATTTTAATTCCCTCCTTTTGATGCTTTTTAATTTAGGAAATTCATCTTTTTGATGTGTATATGTGTTGAAACATGTTTATTATATGTTTCCATGATTGATACTCAAGGTTGAGGTTATGTATGCTTAAAAATGTTAAGTTATGCTTTAATGTTCTTTTTCGACCTAGTTGTGCTAAAAATGGTATAAATCATGGAATACTTATTGGAATTGAGTAATTCTAGTTGGAGAGTAAACTAGACTCATATATGTATAACATATCTGAAAACTGTATAAAAATATCAAGGAATGAACCTTTGGTGATAGCTTGAAGTTTTGGTTTAAAATCTTCCCTAAAGGAGCAAGAATGCATACTAGGTGTTTGATGTTTTGCTCAACATAGAAAATGAGCCCTAAAAATTATGAAACATTAATTTTGTATTATTCAATGTGTTAAATGATATTGGGTGGAATATCATGCAAATTTATGTGGTATAAAAATTATGAAAATTCCAGGAAGTTGAAGTTGTGTTGCTGTTTTTCTTGAAAAACGATTTGAAAAAGGTTGTAACAAAATGGGAATAACTTCGTCTAGCGAATTCGTAATTTAATTCCGTAAATTTTGTTAGAACCCTAATTACTTGGGTGTTATAGAAATATGAAGTATCATATTTAATTCCTCCTTAGTTATTTCTGATTGACCAAATGATGTGATATATTATTGGGTTTGATGTTAATCGGTGTATTCAAATACTAATGACATTGACTTGTTAGGTGGGGAAGCTACTAATACTACCATACCGAGGAAGTAGTTTGGTATAAATCTTAGCACCAAATCCAAGGTGAGTGACCTACCCTATGAAATATAGATGCTTATATGTTCATATTAAAATGTTTAGTTAAACACATGTGTTAAAATGTTTATGGGAGTGATGTTGTATTTAGGAAACATATGCATATGACAAAAAATGTTAAGCGATGTTATATAATGATATGGACTAGTGAGTCATTTATCTAATGTTAAGGACTGTGGTGGGTCCTACGGGATGTGGCGTTCCTATTAATCCAACTTAAAGGTTTGTGTACTCGGGCCTAATAAAGGGACATAGTGGTTCCCAATAACTGTGGTGGGTTAATTGGACTGTGGCAGGTTCAGGCTTGCGAGAGTTTCATAATTCTTGTTGGGTTATAGCATTAGAACAAAATAAAAATGGTTATTAAATTTGGTTATATGTGTGGTATATGGTCATTCACTAAGCCTTTATAGCTTACACTCTTTAATATTTTGTTTCAGGTATGCTTATCATTTGGAGTTCACTGCCATGTTAGGATCTTAAAATGGGGGAGTGACGAATATCTAATATGGTTTGAATGTCAACAAGCTTTTTGTGTAAATTTTAAACTAAGGATCTTGGGTATGTAAAGTTGTATGGTATTTATAAGTTACATTTAAAGGTAGTTATGTTTTTATCGAAACATGCCTTTGAGAAAGAAAACAAAATCTTATGCTATTTTTCCTGAGAGATTTAAATTAAAGCATTGTTAAAGGGAATTTGTCTCTAAATAAAATGATGAGTTTAACTTAATTAAGTCGAGGCGCGACAACTTGGTATCAGAGCATGGTTATTAGATTCTGGACAGGGCGTGAGGGTCTAGATTGGCAATGGACACTAGAAAGTGAGTTTGCTACACGTCTGGATTTTGACGAACAATGTTAATATTAAATTGCGGCTATTGTATTTTGTTTATGTTAATTATATTGCAGTGAGCGATGGATCCACACGAGCCGTATGATAGAACAGAGGGTGAGGCATCTTATGTTCCTAGTAGTCAGTAGGGACATAAACATATGGAAATGGAGGAGCCATAGGTGCAACAACAACCTATTGATGATGCGGGAAGAATATTACGTGCTGTGGCACAATTAATGGAACAAGATAGAGGTGGAGAACATAGTGGGGATAAGGATAAATTGCATGAGAGGTTCATGAAGTTAAATCCGCCAGCATTTACTGGAACTACTGATCCGTTAGTGGCAGAGGGGTGGATTATAAATGTGGAAACAATATTCAAGGTGATGGAAGTGCGAGATGAACAAAAGGTTTTTTTAACAACCTTTAGGTTAGAGGATGATGCAAAGTTATGTTGGGATGCTACAGAAAGGTTACTTACTACAATTGGGGGATTGGTGCCAATAAATCCTCCACAAATTATATGGGAGAGGTTTGTGAAGGTGTTCTTTGAAAAATATTTCTCAACTCTTTATAGGAAAGTGAAAGAGGAAGAATTTGTCACATTGAAACAGGGGAACTGAATAGTGGCAGAGTATAAAGCTTTATTTATATCCTTATCCATATTTTCACCTGACTTGGTGAGGACGGAAGAAAGTAAATGTAATCGGTTTCAAACTGGGCTGAGTGTAGATATAAAAAGCATCGTTGCTAATATGAAGATCACAGATTATGTGGACTTGGTGGATAGGGCCATGGTGTCAGAAAAGTCAATGAAAGAAATGCAAGATGAACACTCGAAGAAATCTAGACACGATGGTATAAGATCATATGGATGGGAGACGGGAACCTCAACTCAGAGTGTAGTGCGAGGAGTACCTAAGGGCCAAGAATTTAAAAATAATATAAGTGCACGTGGAAGATTTCAAGCTCGTGGGGGAAGGACTGGGATGAATTGGACAGAAAATGCATCTGTATCGGTACCGAGGGCCATAATTTGTTATAGATATGGTGGTCAAGGGCACATGTCTCGAGAGTGTACAATAGCTGAGATGACACCTTTATGTTTCCATTCTCACCAACCAGGGCACTTACGAAATAATTGTCCAATGATGGGAGCTACAACATCAGTTGGGAGTGTGGAAGTAGGAGGTAGGAGTTCTACACAGAATGTACCCATGGGAGGTAGAGGAGGTATATCCCAAAGTCAAGGTCAAGTCATAGTGTTTGCACTGATGCAATAAGATGCACAAGCTATGCCTAACGTAGTAACAGGTACACTTCCTATTGGTGATAAAGATGCTTATGTGTTAATAGATCCTGGTTCTACACATTTTTTGTGTCTTTGCTTTATCTGTTGCATCTTAATAAACCATTATCATCATTAGATTATGGTTTAGCTATTGTTACTCAAGTGGGGAAGGGGGGGGGGGGGGAGGGTTATTGAGAGGGTATAAAGGGAGTGTGTGGTGCGAGTGGGTGAAAAAGAATTACTAGTTGACTTGTTACCTCTCGATATGCGTAACTTTGATGTGATACTGGGTATGGATTGGTTGGACTCATATCATGTATATTTAGATTGCTTTAGGAAGGAGCTAATGTTTCGATTACCTGGTGAACCTGAATTTAAACTTGTTGGGGAATGAAATGTCACTCCAACATGTTTGATTTCTGCTATGAAATCTTATGAATTGTTAAGGAAAGGGTGTTAGGGTTATCTTTCCCATGTGGTGAACATAAGACAAGAGGCTAGAAATATATCATCTATACGAGTAGTTAATGAGTTTCCAGATGTCTTCCCAGAAGAACTCCCAGGGTTAGCACCAAACCGCGAGCTAGAATTTGCGATTGAGTTGGTACCAGACACCGCACCAATATCTATTTCACCATATCGTATGGCACTTGAGAATTAAAAGAGCTAACATTACAGTTGCAAGATTTGTTAGATCGTGGTTTTATAAGGCCTAATGTATCACCATGGGGAGCCCTAGTATTGTTTGTGAAAAAGAAAGATGGAACCATGAGACTATGCATCGATTATCGTCAATTGAATAAGGTGACTATCCGTAACAAATACCCACTACCCCGAATTGATGACTTGTTTGATCATTTGTAAGGAGCCAAAGTGTTTTCCAAGATCGATCTCGTATCCGGATATCATCAATTGAAAGTAAGAGACTCTGACATTTCTAAAACTACCTTTCGTTCCAGGTATGGACATTATGAATTTCTTGTCATGCCATTTGGGTTAACAAATGCACCGCCTGTATTCATGGATTTGATGAACCGTATATTTCACCCATACGTGGATTCTTTTGTTATTGTCTTCATTAATGATATTTTGACATATTCTCGTAGTAGGGATGAGCATGAGCACCACCTGCGTATTATTTTACAAACCTTGGAGAGAAGCAGTTGTATGCTAAGTTTTTTAAATGTGAATTTTAGCTAGACAGGGTAGTATTTTTGTGACATATTATTTCTGCTGATGGTATTTGTGTTGATCCCAAGAAGGTAGAAGCAGTAATGAATTGGGAAAGACCAACTAGTATGACAGAGGTACGTAGTTTTTTTGGATTGGCGGGCTATTACAGGAGGTTTATACCGAGGTTCTCTTCTATTGCATTGCTATTGACTAAGCTTACCAGAAAGGAAAACAAGTTTGTGTGGAGTAGTGATTGCGATAAAAGCTTTGAAAATTTAAAGGGTAAGTTGACATCAGCTTCGGTATTGACAATCCCAACGGGTACAAAAGGTTTAGTCATTTATAGTGATGCGTCGTATCAAGGACTTGGTTTTGTATTAATGCATCATGAAAAGGTAATTTCTTTTTCTTCTCGATAGTTAAAGATACATGAACGCAACTACCCTATACATGATCTTCAGTTCGCTGCATTAGTTTTTGCATTAAAGATCTGGAGACATTACTTATATAGTGTTAGTTGTGAAATTTTTACTGACCATCAAAGCTTAAAATACTTGTTTACTCAAAAAGACTTGAACTTGAGGCAAAGAAGGTGGAAGGAACTTATAAAAGATTATGATTGTACGACACATCACCATCCGGGTAAGGCTAATGTTGTTGTCGATGCTTTGAGTAGAAAATCTGGAGGCATAGTATCTTGTATTTATTTTATTCGATTTGACATGCTGAGAGAGTTAGCTTTAATGGGGGTGGAGTTAATTTTGAATGAGTCTTACGGAATAGTAGCATATTTAACTATTAGACCCACATTGATAGACTGGATAAAACAAGCACATGCAGGAGATACATAATTGGAGAAAGTGAGAGATAATATGAAAAAGGGTAAAGTAAATGAATTTTCTATTCGTAATGATGACATTATTATGTACGATAACCGTTTGTGTGTACCTAACGTGCCTAATTTAAGAAGAACAATTTTAGAGGAAGCCCACCGTTCTTCATATGCTAAGCATCCAGGGAACACGAAACTGTATAGAGATTTGAAATAATATTATTGGTGGCCGAGAATGAAACACGACATTGCAGATTTTATTGCTAGATGTCTAGTTTGCCAACAAGTGAAGGCGGAGCATCAGAATCCGAATGGTTTACTACATCCCTTACCTATTCTTGAGTGGAAATGGGAGCATGTTACTACAGATTTTGTTATAGGTTTATCAAAATCATCACGAGGGTTTGATTCTATTTGGGTTATCGTTGATAGGTTGACTAAGTCTGCACATTTTCTTCCTGTTAAAGCTACTTACTCCATGGATAGATATGCAAAAATATATGTGGATGAGATTATCAGATTGCATGGTGCACCTGTTTCTATTATTTCTGATCGAGATCCTAAGTTCACTTATCATTTTTGGCCTAGTTTACAACAAGCTTTGGGGACTAAATTGAAATTTAGTACAGCTTTTCATCCTCAGACTGATGGGCAGTTAGAAAGAACGATGCAAACACTTGAAGACATGTTACGAATTTGTGTATTGGTGTTCAAGGGAAGTGGGGATGAACACTTGCCACTAATAGAGTTTGCTTATAATAATAGCTATCATTCGAGTATTGAGATGGATCCTTATGAAGCTTTATATGGGAGAAAATGTAGAAATCCAGTGTGTTGGACTGAAGTAGGAGAATGAAAACTACTTGGGCCAGAAATTATGCAGCAGACTACTGAAAAGATAAATCTCATTCATAATCACTTGAAAGTGGCGCAAAGTAAACAAAAAAGTTAAGCGTATAATCGAAGGAAAAAATTTAAATTTGAGGAAGGTGATCGATTATTCCTACGTGTTTCTCCTTGGAAAGGGGTTATGAGATTTGGGAAGAAGGGAAAGTTAAGTCCCAAATACATTGGCCCTTACGAGATAGTGAAACGGGTTGGAGCTGTAGCTTATAAGTTGGCATTACCACCAGAATTGTCTCGGATACATGATTTTTTCATATATCCATGTTATGGAAGTATATGGATGATCCTTCACATGTGTTTATTTCACAACCGATAGAGCTTCAAGATAACATGACCTACGTGGAGGAACCCATTGCTATTGTAGATCGAAAGGAGAAAGTGTTACATAATAAAACCATTTCACTAGTTAAGGTGATGTGGAGAAGTCATAACATGGAATATGCCACCTGGGAAGGAGAGAATAACATGAAGAAGCAATATCCTCATCTGTTTGATAAGTTTCTCATGCGTTAAATTTCGAGGACGAAATTTTTATAAGAGGGGTATAATTGTAAAGCCCTAAAACATGATTACGAAGGTTAATTACATGATTAAGTATAAGTTATTATTCATTAGTTATAAATTGGTTATGCATGTTAAACATGTTAATTATCATGTTTAGGGGATGCATGCTCATGTGATATATATGTGGTTTATATTAGATGGTAATCGAGCTTATGATCGGGGATAAGATGTTTAGAGCATATGACTATTTATGTGGTTAAATGCATCATAAATTATGTTTTTAATGCATGATTATGTTTATAAAATTAAATTATGGTGTTGATACGAAATTGGCAATGTTTGGTCGCCAAATGTGAAAGTTTTGAGATTTTCGATAAATTGCTACTTTCCTGTTCGAAGCCCAAATTAGGCATACTATTTATGATTTTGGGAAAACACAAATTATGAAAGCTGTATATATATGAATTAATGTCATAACACAACAAACGTTGGGTTAAACGGAGGCTCGTACAAGAAGTTATACCGAAAGTACGAAACAAGGGCAAATCTGTCCATCCCTTAAGTGACATTTGTCTTATTAGCATACCATGTGCTATTTTTTGATGGTTTGACCGGCTTAAACTAGTTAAAACAGCTCACTTGTTCATCCAATTCAGCCATGA
This sequence comes from Sambucus nigra, assembly GCA_949130495.1. Classification (NCBI taxonomy): domain Eukaryota; kingdom Viridiplantae; phylum Streptophyta; class Magnoliopsida; order Dipsacales; family Adoxaceae; genus Sambucus; species Sambucus nigra. The sequence continues at coordinate 535,287,544 of OX422213.1, forward strand.
ACAAGAGTTTTTCCTAAAGAGAGAGAAAGAGAAGAAAGTTAAGGAAGAAATCTTAGAAAAATTTCTATAAATCGAGGAATCCTCGTAAGGTCATTACTTCTTTATTAAAGTTGGTCACATGGATGAGTTCTACACTTAGCATATTTTTATTTTTGATTTGGATAAATATTTTAATGATACCCATATTGCTAAATTTTGTTGGAACAAGGATGGTTTAAGAACATGTGTAAGAACGAGTATTAGGATCGTAAATGTTAACTTTAAAGCTAACATGATTTTAATTCCCTCCTTTTGATGCTTTTTAATTTAGGAAATTCATATTTTTGATGTGTATATATGTTGAAACATGTTTATTATATGTGTCCATGATTGATACTCAAGGTTGAGGTTATGTATGCTTAAAAATGTTAAGTTATGCTTTAATGTTCTTTTTCGACCTAGTTGTGCTAAAAATGGTATAAATCATGGAATACTTATTGGAATTGAGTAATTCCAGTTGGAGAGTAAACTAGATTCATATATGTATAACATATCTGAAAACTGTATAAAAATACCAAGGAATGAACCTTTGGTGATAGCTTGAAGTTTTGGTTTAAAATCTTCCCTAAAGGAGCAAGAATGCATACCAGGTGTTTGACGTTTTGCTCAACATAGAAAATGAGCCCTAAAAATTATGAAACATTAATTTTGTATTATTCAATGTGTTAAATGATATTGGGTGGAATATCATGCAAATTTATGTGGTATAAAAATTATGAAAATTCTAGGAAGTTGAAGTTGTGTTGCTGTTTTTCTTGAAAAACGATTTGAAAAAGGTTGTAACAAAATGGGAATAACTTCGTCTAGCGAATTCGTAATTTATTTCCGTAAATTTTGTTAGAACCCTAATTACTTGGGTGTTATAGAAATGTGAAGTATCATATTTAATTCCTCCTTAGTTATTTCTGATTGACCAAATGATGTGATATATTATTGGGTTTGATGTTAATCGGTGTATTCAAATACTAATGACATTGATTTGTTAGGTGGGGAAGCAACTAATACTACCATACCGAGGAAGTAGTTTGGTATAAATCATAGCACCAAATCCAAGGTGAGTGACCTGCCCCATGAAATATATATGCTTATATGATCATATGAAAATGCGTAGTTAAACACATGTGTTAAAATGCTTATGGGAGTGATGTTGTATTTAGGAAACATATGCATATAATAAAAAATGTTAAGCGATGTTAAATAATGATATGGACTAGTGACTCCTTTATCTAATGTTAAGGACTGTGGTGGGTCCTACGGGATGTGGCGGTCCTGTTAATCAAACTTAAAGGTTTGTGTACTCGGGCCTAATAAAGGGACATGGTGGTTCCCAATAACTGTGGTGGGTCAATCGGGCTGTGGCGGGTCCAGGCTTGCGAGAGTTTCACAATTATTATTGGGTTATAGCATTAGAAAAAAAAATGGTTATTCAATTTGGTTATATGTGTAGTATATGGTCATTCACTAAGCCTTTATAGCTTACACTCCTTTAATGTTTTGTTTCAGGTATGCTTATCATTTGGAGTTCACTGCCAAGTTAGGATCTTAAAATGGGGGAGTGACGAATATCTAATATGGTTTGAATGTCAAGAGGCTTTTTGTGTAAATGTTAAACTAAGGATCGTGGGTATGTAAAGTTGTATGGTACTTATAAGTTACATGTAAAGGTAGTTATGTTTTTATCGAAACATGCCTTTGAGAAAGAAAAAAAAATGTTATGCTATTTTTCCTGACAGATTTAAATTAAAGAATTGTTAAAGGCAATTTATATCTAAATAAAACAATGAGTTTAACTTAATTAAGTCGGGGCGCGACAATATGCATGTGAGGAGTTAAGTGTAATTTGTTGAAAAGCAAAGGGTTATGTCAAAATACAACATTATCTCAGTGGGCAAAGTAAAAAAAAATGATTTTTCACTTGCACAATCAGTAAGGAACACTTATTAAATCTAACGTTCGATTTATTAAATTATGCATCACATATTATTGAGGGGTGTAAAACTTAGTTTATACAGGTGTCAGTGGAACTTTCTTGACAATAATACTATTGATAACAACTAATTATCTAAGATATCATACACACAAAGAAATGTTTGCATGCACAAATACATACATGAGACGTACACATAACCATTTGCATTATACCTTAAATTGTCGCCTCATTTTTGGCACTTTTGGTTTCGACTACTAAAATAAAAACTAATAATTAAGAATAAACTATCAAAGCCTTTGCAATTCATTTATTGTTTATGTATAGTAGTGCTTTCATAACTTTGTGCTACAATATATACATTTACATAATTCCAAATCACTTCATTTGACATATCAAAATTTTTACTAATTTTTTTATCGAAATTTATCAAAAAGTCCATGTAGTATTCCTCGAAAGTGGAATGTTCTTTAGGTGGGATATATGATATGTGTTGGAGAGTCTGACTCTATATATTTATTCAGACAAGTTTGCGATCCACCCGATATATGAGGGCTTATAATTTTTTTTAACAAAGGTAAATAAGAAATTAAATCACAATAATTTAACAAATACGAAGTTAAATTAAAGCATTACTTAATGAAATACATAAAAAAATATGTGATAAAAAGTAAAATTAGGCATTAATGACATGCATTTAAAATACATGATACCTTCTATGTTAATTGATATGCAAACAATAGTGGTGGTAAATGGACGGATATGGATCGAATACCATATTTTTCATATACGTATCCGCTATCTGGATGCACTATCCATATCCTATACGTATCCGCCGGATAATTAAAACAACTATCCATATCCGTATCCACTCGGATACCTCAGATTCGGATAATATCCGTATCCGTTTACATTGTTTAGTCATCGCAAAAAATAACTATTAAAATATCCAATAAAATGAAATCCAATCCAATACAAATAAATATATAAAAAATTATTGCTTCCTAATATCAACAATTGTGGCGTCCATAATAAATGTAGCATTCCATAATGATAATATGACTTAAAGCCATCTATACTTTACAACCATATAAGCTTAAAATCATCCCCAAAAAAATAATAGTAGCATTCCATAATAGTAGATATAAATATGCACCTTTCAGATTAAATTAAATTTATTGAGAATGATAACCTCAAGGACCTTTTAGTCTTCAAAACATACTGATATTTTTATTTTAATAAGTATACATTTTTATTTTGTATATAATATATCTATTGTTAAATTTAGTTTTTATTACAATCAAAACCATCTCTTTACTTTTTTATTTCTCTCCTATATGTATTTATAATTAAGGAAACTAATGAACAACCACATGAACAATATATAAATACAGTTATATATTTTTATTTTTATTTTGTATGTACCTGTTGTTGCTAACTTTCTATTGCAGGAGGAGAGGATGAGCAGCGGCAGAGTGACGAAGTTGATACGCAATAGAGGGGCTGATGAGAAGCGGTGGCGGGGTTGATGAGCAGCAGTGGGCTGATGTGGCGGAGGGGGAGGTGGCGGAATGAATGTTTTTTGTGGAGTGAAATGGGGGTTTCTTTTCTGTTGTTTTGTACGAAAGAGAAATGAAATGAAATTAGTTTTTTTATTTTTATTTTGAGTGGGGGTATATGTTCTTTAGTGGATGTATGTTGTGTGTGATAGGGTGTATTTCAGCTTTAGTGTAACTTCATGATAATATATCCCATAAAATAATAATACATATCATTTTATAATATATCCAATAAAATAATAACTTTATAGTATTTTTGTTTTGAGTGAAGTATGTGTTTGTTTTGTTTAAGGGAATAAACAATTAAGTTTTTTTTTTTAAAATTATTTTATTAGTAATACTAATACTAATATTATTAGTAATATTTTAAGCATATGTTTGACAGATACGGATATCCGGTAAAACGGATATCCAGTAAAATGGATACTCCACATCAGATACGGATTATCCGTGTCAGATATTTGTACTATCCGTATCCGTTTTCTCGGATATTTTTATAGAATATCCATATTCGTATTCGTTTCCATTTTTAAATATACGCAAATTTAGATTCGGATATCTGACGGATACAAATTTTCGAATATCCGTTTACAGCTCTAGCAAACAATAGTGTTTGATCTATAAAAAATTATGCGTTAATGATTGACCAAATTTTAAATTGTAACAACCTTTTAATATAACACGTTTATTTTACCAATTACTATATTTGTAAAGTTTTATATGTCTAAATAAAGTTTGTTTAAACAAAAATAATATAGCATTGCACAAAAAAATACTATATTTGTGAATTTTATATGTCTAAAATAGACTGTAAATAAAACTAACTTGAGTCTTGAATGAAAAAAATATAGCAATCAATGTCAAAATTTGAGCACTACAAACATATAATATGACCAAACAAGATTTAGGCTAAACAGATATGGAGAAAATGACAGAAGAGACCGTTCGATTCCTTTTATTAAGGGAAACCAAATTGTTTAAAGAATAGAATACTAACATATAAAATTCTTTTCTTAAAAATAATTTTGAAGTTAAGAATCTTCAAGCAGTTACCAAACCCGTACTTTTTATTTTATTTTTTATGTATCCTCTCTGTTTTCCTATTTTTGTTAACTTTGCAATCAAAAAATAATATAAATTGATATCTCAAAACAAAAACATTATATGTGAATTAAAACTAGGATCAAATACCAAAAAGTTCTTCAAATATTTTTTAATACACATTTACTCTAAGTCTTTTATTTTGAACAAAAAAGTCCCGTACTCTATTATCTTTAAAGGTCCGCGCCAACAACATGGTAAAATCTTTTTAGTATAGTGGAGGACTTTTTGGTGCAAAATAAAAAACTTGGACTATACATATATTAAAAGAAGTTCAAGAGACTATTTGATATATGCTCAATTAAACTAGCGTAAAATTCCATATAATACTTGAAACAAACAAACATTTAGAGTTAAAACTTTTCTATAGAAGTAGCTTTAAAAGTTCCGTGGGGGGACCAATCTGCCTAGGCATTAAAGTTTGAAACTCAAAACACAAAAAATTATGAAATTTTTGAGAATTTAGGTGGACCAATTTTGAATCTTTTTTTATTCCATGATAAGAACCCATCAATAATCAAACAAAAATATGTAAGCGCAACACTCCAAATGATGCGGAGCTCTATGCCAATTCCATAACAAACGGCTTTTGGCAGATTACAGGTTTGGGAGCGCTTCCGTGGGACCATAACACAATAACCTTTAATACACTACGATGTTTTTCTTTATATATATATATATACATATAACTATTTCCTCTCTTTTGGCAAAAAAAAAAAAAAAAACTATTTGCTCTCTTGGTTAATTTTTAAATTTGCGCAAAACATGCCAGATTCTGTACCTACACACTATATTCCTATTTACTGTAGCATCCAAATGAGGGAGGGAGAGACCCGTGAGAGATTTCAAATCAAACTATCTTCATTTCTTGAGGGAAGTAGAAGACGAACATTATTGCAAGTGAGTAGTTTTAGGGAGGCTTATGTATTAGCAAGTAATTCTGTCTTTAAGAGGTATTAATTTAATATGACAGGATAATATAATTTTATCGTATTGGGCTGTTTTATTAAATGCATTAAATGGATGGGGTATACCAAATGATAAATAAATTAAATAATAAATATAGTATACATCACTCCGAGGCCAGTCATAGCAAATGATTTTTTTTTTCTGATCATTAGTAGATAACATGATAAAGAATTTTCTTGGGGATGAAAAGTAAATTAGAGCCTAAATTTATATTTTTTTGGGGGTACGAAGGATTATTAATTTCGAATGAGCTTGCGCGCAATTCAGACTATTTCTTTCGTTCTGAACAAGACTTGCGAAGAAAAAATTACCTTCCGTGATCCGTGTCTCAAAGTTTATGTTAGCGAAAAAAATCGAACTCATGACCTTAGAGCGTAAGTCCCTGACCTTAGAGCGTAAGTCCCTTAGTCGTGAGTTCCTAAATTTGAGCTTCATTCGGCCCATCTCTAGTGGGAGAGGCTAAAACAATGGAAATTTACAATTTTCAAGTTACATATTTCCGTTGGATCTCACTGTGGGAGAAGCTAAATAAGAAACTGGATGGGAGAGTATTAGCAGTCTAGGGCCTGGGTCCACCCTGGTCGGCAACATGTTAAGCGCCCACTCCATTTCCCATTTTCCAACACAACTTTTTTTTTTAATTCCTAAGACCCTTGGACAGGTAAGAGTTTAATGCCTATATTCCTGGACGGCTAACAATTTACAGCCCAGTGTTGGGATCCCTCACCAGCCCCACCAGTAAACAATGTATAGCGACGTCTAAATTTTCACATTCACTACACTTTCTCTCACGTAATTATATATTTTTTGATATTCATTATGAATTGAAAAAATAAAAATACAGACTTTTACATTTTTCACTGGAAATGGCCTCCTTTACTATTTCAATTTGAACTTTTAAGTTCAGCTAATAAAGAATTATATTTTGACCCTCACACGGTACCTACGTGAAATTGACGTGGGGTAGGTAGGAGTTTGGATAAAAAGATAAAAATAAAAGAAAATAATAAAAATAAAATTTACAAATGTTTCATTGTGTAAATTCTGACTTGTTAAATATAGAGAAAATATTGTAAATGGTGCCTTATTTCCTACTGCTACTGTGCTAAATATCCTTTTACTTATAGACAATGTAGCATCTCCCAAATGGGATTGCCTAGGGATAGGATCAGTGCACTCATCACCTATATTTGGCGAAAGAAACAATAACTAGTATAGATTGACTCTCTTTATCGCCCGTGTTTTGGAATTACTTATGCAATGTGACAAACGGAAATGAGGGCGAGTCTTGCAGGGATTCCAAAAGACTCCATAGCTATCCTATCATTAGACTTGAGAAAACGATAGAAACGTAAAACAGAAGCAAAAGTATGTGCGTGGGGTGTTTATCGAGTCGGACTGAACCGAATAAATTTGTTTTCATATATGTTCGATTTAATTACTCTCGGTCGGGTTTGTTATCTAAAACTAATTGCAAGACACTAATGAAAAATTATTAATTATACTTATCGTGATTTGTTAAATGGAATTAGAAGATCCCCACATGTTCTAGTCTAACTTATCACCAAAAGTGAAATACGCTAATATTTATCACCAAAAGATCCACACATGTTCTAGTACAATTACAATTTTGGTTTTGTCAATTTTTTTTATTATTAAAATTAAACGGTTTTATTCATTAAAACTGTTTCACTTTTGGTGTTATTTTTTGTGTTAGAACTTTTTTTTTTTAACAAATTATTTTCACTAAAAACTTTTTTATTGTTGTCAAAACAATTTTTTTATTGTTAATTTTTTATTTTTGTCACAACGGTTTTCTTTTTTGTTAAAAACTGTTTTTTAAAATATTTTCTAATTATTTTTTTTATTACAATGTGTTTTTTTTAAAAAAAAAAAAACTATTTTTTGCCTCATTATAACTGTCTTTATTGTTAAAAACTATGTTTTAAGAATAATATTTTTTCCGTTATAAGTTGATTTTTTGTTAGAAATGTTTTTTAAAAACTATTGTTTAATAACTATTTTATGTTAAGAACTATTTTTTTGGTTAAAATCTTTTTTATGTATCATTTTATTTACATTTTCCACTTTTGTCATTAATTTTTTTCAAACATCTCACTACCAGCTGAAAATTAATGTTATCAAATAACCCTATGTAAAAAATTATAGGATTTGTCATGGAAAATTTTGACATATATGAAAATAGTTTTCAAGGAAAAATCTATTCACTTTTGAACCAAACGGACCCTAAGACCTTTTCTTTTGCGTAAAATTCAACAAATAAATTTTTGGCAAATGATTTTAAAAATGACCTTTTCACATAAACTTATGTGCCCATTACATTATTGATAAATTAACCCAACATAAAAGGTAAACCAACATTCAATCATTTATTAAAGGCCTATAACAAAAACCTTATTATAAGTTTATCCACTTCAAAGGTATTAACTTTGTAGTTTTATCTTGATCATTTAATCAACTTATTAATGCATAGGTGACAAATATTGGTACAAAGACAAAGTTTGCCACACATATGACTTTTGCTTTTGAAACTGTGAAATACCACTTTTAATGTATTTATAACAACTCGCATATTTTAATATCAGGGTTGATCAAGTTCAAATATTAGAATGTACAAATTGTTATAATTAAAATATCATTTTAGCATGCGGTGGAAATATGAGATAATTTACACTACAAGAGTATTGAATTTTTCTGGCTCAAATTAATGTCGAGAAAAGCACTAAAAATATCGGGAACACTTTTTGCAGCATTTCTGAAGGCATTTTCACAAGGATGGTAATAGCCAATATGGTAAAAGAACAACGGCATTTTAAAAAATGCCTCGAAAAGTTAACGGCATTTTTAGCAGCATTATTTAAATTGCCGCAAAAAAAGTTTTGGAGGCATTTATGTTAATGCAAGTAATAACCTTTTCGCGGCATTAAAAAAATGTTGAGAATAACCTTTTGCAACACCTATTAAATGTTCAACACAGTTTTGGCGGCACTAAAAAAATGCCGAGAATGATAGTAGCGGCATTAAACAAAATATTGATATTATTTTGCAATATATGACTGTGAACAAGTGTTAAAAAAATCATTTATAACAAGTATGAGTGCAAGATTTATCACAATAAATAATCAAGGAAGCAATATCATGATGAAGGCAATTAACCACACACACAAAAATAGATATACGTGGTTCGACAACTTGCCTACATGTACGGAGAGGTTATTACGCTTTTATTAGTGTCTCTCAATGTTCGAGGTTACATCCCATTGCCCCCGGCCAGGATTTACAAATTATAGATGCAGAAAATAAGAGATTGAGTTGTACAAGTAACTCAATTAGCTCGTGGATAACTTGTGATGTCCCTGAATATATCCTCCGAGATTATTGGTAACCGATTTGAGTATATCCTTATGCATTTAAGTGTATGTCAAATACACGGGTTCAAATAAATAATTTTTTGGGTCGGACAGTTCGTTGTCCATGCTGATGGTATCACCAAAAATCAATTAACTATGTTTTGTGATAACCAGAGTGCCAATAATATTTCAAAAAACCCGGTACAACACTCTCTAACTAAGCATATATAAATTCGACATCACTTCATTCCTTATCTTGTAGAATCTAAATAACTCATTATTGAATATCTTAATACTGAAAAATAGCTAGCTGATCTTTTTACCAAATCATTGGATAACATACGATTTGAGTATCTGAGAACAACGATAGCTATGATAGTTCTCACATAATTTCTATCACATTTATCATAACCTCGGTAGTTTCACGCTAATAATTGGTTTCTGAAGTTTTAGGGCAATGACGTCTCTCAAATGACAAAAGACGCCTCCTAACACTAGTTTATGTAGGAGACCCTTGATTCTTCCATTGCTTATGATATTTTTTGTGATTGAAATCTATTTACATTTTCCTGATTTTTCTACTCTTTTTTATCCCATTATATATTTGACAAAAATTGGGGTAGAAAAACTTGAGTATCTTTGCAGTGACATATGTCTATTCCTATTCTAACTCAACTAATATGACATTCAAGTGTTTAATCTTTTACATGAATTCTTCAGACCCGCTATATAGCTTGTCCTATTTATTAGGAAATTGGTTTGTAATGTAGTTGAGTGATGTATTTTTTTCATCTTATTTGAGGTTCTAGGATGGGAATGGGTAGTTAGATCTATTGTATAGGACAACTAGAATTTTTTATTTTTCACCCACGAGTTCAGAATACTCAATGGAATTTTGTCTCTAATATCCAAAGGGGGAGATTTAGAACACACTATATAATTGAATTACTTGAGTCTATATTATATAGGAGTTCCAACTACTTTGGATATCGATACAAAGTAGGTTAGTTTTTATGAGTTGCTCTATCTCTCAAAGGTTCAAGCATTAATGACGAAATCCAGTCCAAGAAATCATCAAGATCAACCTAAAGGGAAGTTAATCTAATCTAACCACTTTCGGACACATACACTGCATATTATTGAGTTCAAATGTCCATATATTGTTTAATAACTTTAACAATGTTTAAGAATCATTTTAATTCCATTATAACATTTTTGAAACATTTTAAATAATTTTTGAAAATTTTAAATTTTGATTTCTAAAATTATTGGGATTAAATGTAGTGTTATGCAAAGTTTTTTTAAACATCAAACTTGACCTGGGTAGAATCTCAAAGCGGCACATACTTCTCGGGGTGAAATTTGATTTTTAAAGGAACTAAAAACTCGTGTTTTTCATTTCATATCTGTCGTACATGTGTTGGTTTATAGACGATTGGATTTGTGTGTTCTGTATGATACATTTTGTAAGAGGTTAGTTTAGATTAAATAGAGGCGTAACCCTTTTCAGTACAGTAATGATAAGTTAAGCAACATCACTATTGATTAATTACATGACACGCAATCACAACTTAGTGAAGATAAACTCAGTTTTAACTCACAAGAACTCTCGTGTATAACTCAAAGAACAATAATGAAACTCAGAGGTAACTCATTCAGAGGGAGAGAGAAGTAAGCATCCTAGATACACCTTGGTAGGCAGCCAAACGCCCCAACTGCCCTCAAAAGCTCTCTGTCAAGTATTAAAAGCTTCATAATAAATGGCAATGGTGGGTGAGCGAACTTCTAGTTCGTAATAAATCTCTCTTGCTGATGTATATTTTTCTTTCTAGTAATAACTTCTGAACTCTTAAAAGAACACCTCTTCCTCAGAGGTGGTTGGGGCCCTTAAATATCCCCCACACCACTCCCTAGAGAACTCAATCATTATTAACTATGAAAGACATCCCTCATACTTTATGTCACAAACGTTAAATGTTTGGTGCACTAGTTAGCTCCACATCATAAACATGAAATTCCAAGACATGCCTTTTGCCTAACCACTGTGTGTCAGGGGGTATCGTCACAGAGGTGACTCACCAACTGTCTGACAGCCCCAAAGACCGCAGTGGTTTACTCAAGTGCATATTTGACATTGCCTTGCTGTTTAGTGACATCACATAAAGTAGATGTGATATTAAGTAGAGGATTGTTTGGTTCATAACTCAACGCCTGATGAAACTCAAGGTTGCTCCGCTTGAGGTTCCATGGTCAGGGTCTTTTGGTGTTTTACCAGGTGCATCTAAGATGGTCAGGACAATCCCCAACAGTGACTCACTTCTCAATCCTCCAAACCAAGTCCCTCTGAAGTTCCCACGGCGAGGTCATTCGATAGAGCATGATATTTCTCCTAGACCCTGCCAAGCCTGGTCTCTCACGAGTACCGTTTGACCTCACACTGAATGCCATTATAATCATTACATTATTACAATCGTTATAACTCGTGGTCTATATATAAGAAAAAGATACAACATGATTAAGTAACGCAACAAAGCTATTGTTAATGGGGGGATTATTTGTAATCTAAAGATTACTTTCAAGCCCCCTCCATATTTGCCCCTTCGTGGGGAGATTTGTTGTTGGGATAAGAAATGTCTTTATGAAAACTTCTCAATCTGATAAACCTTGGTATCTCTATCTTCATTATGTCTTCTGCCGTTATTATTGTCAGGAAAAAGTAAAATTCTCCCCAATGTACGTGAACCAAAGTGCTGCAGATTGTCGGTGATTTGGCGAAGGGACACTGCCATTTTTCCTGTTTTTGAGATTCAACCGTTCTGTCTTTGCTTCCTTGGCTTATTTAGAATTCTCCCGAAACCTCTGCTGACTTTCTCAAGTACCCGTTTTCACTCTTAGTAAGTGAAATTCTCCCGTTTGTGATGTTGTCGAGTATAGTTGTAGGAAGTGGGTTTTTCGTCAGGACTTCCCCTATCGTTCAGACTTCTGGAATTCTCTGTTGTAAACTTCTCCTTAGGAAATTCTCCATTTGAACCATTGGGACAGTTTCTGCGTTAGGAGTGACTGGATATGTCTGACAAAAATTATGTCACCAAAACTCAAACTTGCCTAAGAAGAAAACCATTTATATTCCCCATGCATCACTTCATTAATGGCGTGGTGCTATCTTTTCAACTATCTGGACACTCCCCGAAGCGCCACGTATCCACTTGAAATGATTATAGGCGGCTTTGCACGTATGTTACTGAGAAAATTCAAAAGACGGGTTTAAGGGATTATAAACGTGAATTTTTCAAAACACTTAGCTATTTTCTTCGTTTTCTTCAAACTCCAGGCATACTTTAGAGAGAGAAAGTTTGCAAAAACTCCATTGTTTTCCATCCTTTCTTTATCTTTTTCCTCTGTAATCACCTTCAACCTTTGGTTACTCCATTCTTAATCATCTAGTAGCTCCTTCAAGCTTTTTATACCTCGATTTTGTATGTAATGGCCTCTTCAAGAAACCCTGGTGCCTCTGCCGCCAACACTCCACCTGCCACCCCTAATATCGCCGCTGTTACTAAGGGCGCAACCTCCTTGACTATCGCTCATCAAGAGCAATTGCATTTTTACTACCTGCCCCCCATTTTTGGCAAGGGTGATGATTTTTTTGGGTTTTGCAAGACTTGTATTTTTAACACAAAGTGTGATGCTATGGTACTTGGTGATGAGGATTAAAATGATGCTGATTGGGACTTCCTCCCCTTAGAGGGTACTCTTCGATTTCTCCTTGAGCGAGGGGACACCCATGGTCCCATATTGAGTTCGAAGGGCCGGGAGTTTTCTTGCTCACTTTGCTACCTAGAACCCTCACACGCAGAGTTCCCAGGATTGCATCCTCACAAACATTGGGCTTTATCAGGCGAAGTGGTTCGGTGAATTTACTCTGTCAAAGAACAATGCGGCCTTCCCCATCCTAGTGTCTCACTAGAACGTTACCACTCACACTTTTATTACTGCATGGGGTGAGTTCACAGTAACGTTGGAAGACGTTTGTGAACTTCTGGACCTTGAGGCCACAAGCCATGAGCCCTATTCTGATGAAGCTTTGGACGCCCAAGAGGCTGCTGACCATTCAGAGTTGTATCGTATATGCCGAAGGTGCATAGGTTCTTCAAATAAAGCCATCTTCACTCCCCTCATCAACTATTTCTTTCGAGATCCTTATAAGGATAGCACTTCTGAGGTTGTCCCTGGTCAAGGTACATCATTAGAACTACCTTATTACATCCTTGTCATTATCTCTCACTTCCTTTTAACAGGAAAACCTAACGACCAACCCCTAAGGGACCTCATCAACATATCCCTTCATTTGGCCCAAGGTATCAAGCTTCCTCTGGCTGTAATTGCCCTAGGATCACTCTATACATGGCTTGATAGAACCCACTTTGATATGGAACGGTGTCTTGGCCATTATAACCTGGCCATCTTTGCCAACTGCATACTTATGATGGGGTTCCTCTATGTTCGTTTCCTCGATATAGCAGATATAACCAACCGTCCTTCTTCGGGAGAAACACTTCTACCTCCTCGTTCTTACATTTATCACAAGAGTCAAAGTCGAAAGGAATTAATCTTTGTTATTGACAAATGGGACCATTTTGTGATACGACCCTACGGAGAGGAAGTCTTCCTCCATACTTGTGATTTTTTCAAAAATGAGCTAAGGGTGGTCCAACCAACAACTATGAACCTTATGGAAGAAGACCCTTCTCTTATTGTGGTTCTTCTGTTCTCTCCAAGTTACTTACCATCCTACACCGAGTGGGAACACACGTGTGAACATTACAGGCCCCATCAGTGTTCCCGTTAATTTAGTTTTGACTAAGGAGCTCCTCGCCCCATTTTCTAGCTAAACTACCCCAAGGTCACGTTCAGCGAGGCTTGTTCTCTCTTCACTTACACTATTGCGTGAGGGTGAGCTCCATAATATCTGAAAGAGTCACCATCTCCAATATCTTCAGGCAAGGAGATGTGACTTCTTTATTTGCCACCAAGTATTTGCCAAATCAACTGGCCCAAATCTTTGAATTTATTGAAGGGACTCCTGTATATCCCCCGGTTCTCTCATTTTCTTCACAGGAACTGGGTTTAAAAAGCAATTCCTTTCTAGGAATGGAGTTCCCTTTGATAAAAAATCCAAAGGAACCTCCCACTGAGCTTCCTCTACACTGTTCTATGATTCCCGTTGCTACTCCGAAGCCTAAGAAAAACCTGGCACCTAAATAGCCTGCTCCTTCAGAAGGTGTCTTTGGTGAAGGGGTTCTAACCGAAGTAGCTTTTAGCGAAGGTCCTCCCATCCACCAGCCAAAAAAACTAGGGGGTCCAAGAGTGGGACTTCCTCAAAGTCTAAGTCCCAACCTCAGTCTCAAGATCCTTTAGAGGCATTCCCCATCACCTCCGTTCCTCCTCCTATGTCTGCAGAAGTTAGTAAGGAGTTGAGGAAGAAAATTCAAGCTGAGGTGGAGCGAATAAATTATGAGTTTCGCTGACACGTTCCTATCGTTCCTCCTCCTACTGCCTTTCCCACTATCTTAGTATATCCATCGGAACTATGGTCAGGAAGAAGATCTCAAGGGTTCCTCAAAGTATTGGTGCTGCGGGTGCGAGGAAAAAGACTCTGGGTACTAAGTCCCAGAAGAAACGGGCTCCCGATATACATATCTCCCCAGTTCCTTCTGTTGCTGCTTCCCTTCCTTCCTCGCTAATAGTGATATCATTCCATTCTCCCTTTGGATCAGAGGTATGCATGTTTTTTTTTCATCATCATTCTTTCTATAACAAACTGCATCTGTCTAACTCTTAGCAACTTTGGTGCAAGAAGGTGAAGAAGAAAGGACCATCCTCCCCAGTGAGTCCTTTCATGGGGGGATATTTTGGTTCCTCTCAGACCGGTGTAACTCCTCCCCATTTCCCCAGGATCAGTCTTACTTACTCTCTTCATTTGTCCTCCCAACGTGCAAATAATGTTATTACATGGGGTGATTAAATTGAATCTGTGGGAATTTTCTCTCAGCCATAGGAAGCTCCCCCATCTTCCTCTGAATTATCACCTTAGCCCGAGGTTCCTCTGCCCATTATTCAAGCTACAGAAATTTCTCCAGAGGTAGCACATTCTGAACACTATTAGGTCTGACGTCTTTTCTCTCCTTTTTTTTTGTTTAATTTAAACCTCTTGGGATGTTTCGGGTCGAAGAGGCTTCTTTATTCGCTAACATTCTTCTTCTATGTGTATTGACAAGACCCATTATTGCAGTTACCCTCTTTAGAAACATTACTGAGGTGAGATAAACGTGAAGTATGTCTCTTTTCTTTTGTATTTATTCCCCACTTCTAACACTTAGTTTTATTTTGCAGTTCTTTCCAGGTCTAATCCCACCAATGTCTATCGGGACTCTTTTCCTCCCTAAAGCCATCGTTGACCCCTCTGCCCAGCATAGTGCTTCTTCTGGCACTAAAAGTGTGGGTGCATCCATGGAAGGTCAAACGTCTTCGTCCAACGCCACCCCAATATTGGCCTTAGTACCCTTCATTGGCGCAAGATCTTTACCGAACATTGAGGTTCCTCTAATTGAGGGTGCGGTTGAGGCTTTTGAGGAGATGAAATTTCCCCCCAGTAGTTCCCACCGTTGTAGCCTCTTTGGTGACTCTCGTAATTGCTCCAGCCATTACTGAGGTACTTCGCTAGTTTCTCTTCGTTTCTTGTTATTTGTCCTTTATTCTTGACAATGTACAATCTAGAAGAGTCTCATTTTTCAAATGTTCAAACTCAACTGATAACGGTGACTTAACAATGAAAACACTTGTTAACATTTTCCCTTTTGTAAAATTCCACCAATGACGGTGGCACCCATAACGGTGACTTAGCAATGATAACCACTTGCTAATATTTTTCATCAAACTCCACTAATAATGGTGGCTTAACAATAATAAACACTTGTTAAGATTCTTCATCATACTCCGCCAGTAATGGTGACTTAAAAATTAAAACACTTGTTAATATTTTTCGTCAAACTCCACGAGTAACGGTGACTTAACAGTAATAAACACTTGTTAATATTTTTCATCAAACTCTACCGCTAACGGTGACTTAACAACGATAAACTTGTTAAGATTTTTCATCAAACTCCACTAGTAACGGCGGCTTAACATTGGTAAACACTTTCTAAGATTTTTCACTTCACTCATTATTTGCTTGATCTGTCTCCAGGTTACTAGTATGTCCCTTTCAGTTAGAGAGAGGCCTCCATCAGTCCCTTCAGCCATCACATCACCCCATCGTGAACAGGCTATTTTGGAAGAATCTAGTAACAACGAATAAGGTTACATGACAGGTGCTACAACCGATAGCAAATCTGTTTGTGAGCTTCCTTTGCCTAACCTGGATCCTCATGAATTCTGTCTCATGGTCCTTCAACGATCTCCCTAAATGCATGTCAGCCATCGTTTGGTAATTGATCATATTTCAAACCATCACCTTGAGACTTTCACTGTCGATTGTCCTTGTACAAACATTGCGGTGACGAGATACAGGCTTCAAGCCATGACCATGGTTATCAATGATCTTGCCAATACTCCAACTGTAAATGTTATCAAGCTCCTTCTTAATCAATTTCTAAGTTATCAAAAGTAGTTAGTCAAAGATGGCTTTCGCCTTAATTGGCTGACTAATTACTTAAAGAATTTGAAGATCCGATAATTGGCAAGCCAGAGGGAACTGCTGTAACGAGCTGAGGAAGCTATGTTGGCTGATTTAGCATCTCTACTTGAAGCTACCAACAAGAAGGTAAAGGATATCGAAGAAGCTCTGCATCTAGCAAAGCTAAGACATGATGAACTCCTTATTGAGCGTGCACAAGTTTAAACAAGGCTGGAGGTTTCTATTAATGCCCAACAATCATGCCTAGCAGCTTCTTCGGGCCTGGCTGGAGATTTTTTTCTCTGCTCCGATCTTGTGGTTCCTCTTAAGACAATAATCTTTTCCACACTTGTATACATTTTCCTTTTTTTTCTTATGTGATTCTCGAGCAATAGTTCCTAATTTTGTAATGCCTCAAAATTTATGAATGAAAGAAAGGTTATATTTTTTTCCCGTGTCACTTCTTCGTGCTATAACTACTTGCGTAAAATACGAACTCTGCATTATTTCATTTCACTTATGTTGCAAAAAAAGACATCTTTTCAGAAAGAAAAGATTTTTATACTCATAACAAAACAACTAGATACAACGATGATCTAAAGTTAATTGCTTATACATGATATACTTTCAACCATTTATTGTTAATCTTAAATGGTTTGTCTTCTTCCATCTTAGAAATTAATCAATAACCTGAATCATGAGCCTCCTTTACAATTAAAGGTCCCTCCCAATTTGCTGCAAACTTAGGCAAAAGAAGCCCCATGATGTGCTTCACTACTGCCTTCAAAATGAGGTCTCCCTCCATGAATTTCCTTAGTCTCACCAAGTTGTCATACGCCCTGGAGAGATGCCTCGTGTACATTTAAAAATGTTGCATCGCATTATCTCTGTGTTTGTCCAATGCTTCTATCTGCACGTGTCTGTTATGAGGGAGCATGCTACTTACCAAGGCATATCGGGTAGAGGGAACTTCTAATTCCACCGGGAGAATCGCTTCATCTCCATACACAAGGGAGAACGGGGTATATCCTGTGGACTTTATTTTAGTTGTTCGATAGTCCCACAATATAGCTAGTATTTTATCATTCCATGATCCTAGGAAATCCTCCTTCATCTTGGCCAAAATGTTAACCAATGTTTAGTTAGTTTCTTCAGCTTGACCGTTTCCCTTTGGGTAGGCCACCGTTGAAGTGTGATGAACAATGGAGTACTTATCTATGAGCATTATTACCTCTGAATTGACAAAGGGGGTTCCGTTATCAGAGAGAATAACCTTTGGAATCCCAAAACGGCAAATGGTATATACTCTGATGAAGTTTCTCACCACCCCTACTATTTCCTTCTAAGTGGTATCGCCTCAACCCACTTTGTAAAGCACTCTGTTTCCACCAGTATTCAGATCTTCCCTCGAAGAAGGATGTCTTGCACCCACTAGATCACACGCCCAAGTGTTAAAAGGATAATGTGTGGCCAGAGAGTGTAGATCCACCGATGGAGCATGGTTCATATTCCCATACATTTGGCAAGATTTACATTTTTGAACGAACTCAGAAGAGTCTTTCTCCATCGTCGGCCAATAATACCCCAACATCATCAGCTGATCATATAATTTTTCCCCTCCTATGTGAGTTAGATCATGAGCTTATTTGAGGACTTTGGTTGCTTCCTCCTTTGTGATGCAACGCAATGGCCTGTTGAAGTACTCTCTTTGATAAATATGCCCCTTGATTATAGAACCTCGGGGCCATTCTTTTGAGTCCCATCACATCAATATTCTCCATTAGGACAACTCCATCTTTAATGAAGTCAATATAGGGATACCTCCAATTCGATTGAGCTTCAACGAAATGGCATTCAGCTGCCTTGAAGAACAGTTGGCACTTGCCACATTTATGTTGTTGCTCGGTTGCATCCTACTTCATTCTAGGCCAGAAGTATCCCTCCTTCTGAATTCTTCAATAAAGATGGATCTCAGTTGTCTCTCAGTGCTATTTGTGTGTTTTCTTTAGTCTCCACTCTGCTTCTTCTGTGCCGATGCATCTTGACAGCCATCCTCCCACATTTTTGAAGTAGAGTTTTCCCTAATTTGTAAAGTATTGGGCTGATTCTCTCAGTTCCATTGCTCCTTCCCCAGACTCCGATTGTTTTCTAATCTTTCCCCTCCAATCAGAGTCATCCTCCATCGACAGAATTGACTGTACCACCAGGGAGTTATTCTTCGCTGAATCAATACTGTAGTTGCATCGTCTCTCATGATCATCTTCTGAGTGATGGTGGCATAGGCGTCTGGATGACATTTCATCATTAAGGGATGCCTCTTAATCTCGGTCTAGTGAAACTGGTTGAGCAGCCTCTGAGCGATTATCTTTTAAGGTGCCAAAATTAGGTGTTTTATGCATATTATCCATTTACTTTCTGAATCACGAAGTTCGAATCACCCTTGAGGCAGAGTGAACAAATTCCCCTTTGAAGGGCCTACAACAACTCGAGAACTAATGCCTCATACTCTGCTTCGTTATTGGAACAAGGTAAGTATAACTTGTAGGAAAGATAAATTTATTCCATACCTCTTAAAATAATAACTCCTACTCCTCCCTTCTTCTCTGTTGAAGATCCATCAAACTGAATCATCCATTCCTCTTCGCTTACATCTAAGTGATTAGCCTATAAATCATCTCCTGGAATGCTCTCTCGTGGTGGCTCAAATATCCCAGATGGAAAGATTGCCAATGGGTCTGCGTATGCCTGACTTTTAATTGCGTAAGGGACCATACATTTCAAGTCATACTCTTAGAGGATGAGGAACCACCTAGATGCCCTACCAATTAATATAGTTCTTGCCAAAAAAACTTAATAAGATCACATCTCGTTACAGTATGAATTGTAAAAGATATCATATAATGTCTAAGCTTTTGTGCTACAAAACACCAAGGCTAAACAATGCCATTCCAAGCTACTCTACTTGACCTCTGGCCCATATATGATTATACTAAGGTAATAGACCGACCATTCCTGCCCGTCAATCTCATGTGCTAACATAGCTCCAATGGACCTCGTGGTGGATCTGAGGTATAACTGCAACGATATTCTTGCCTTTGGAGTAATCACGGTCTGTAGTGAAACGAGCAGCTTCTTCAGCCTAGTGAGAGACTCCTGGTGAACTTTCTCCCACTTTAACTTTGTGTTGTTTCAAAAAAGCTGCATCAATAGGTGTGTTATTTCGTCCAATCCAGGAACAAATCTCCTAAGGTAGGAGACTTTACCGAGGAAACCCTTGATCTCCTTCGCCGTTCTTGGACTTGGCATCTCCAAGATCGCTCGTTGTTTATCTTGATCCATCTGTACTCCCTACCGATCTACCACAAAACCTAGAAACTTTCCACTGGTTACTCCGAAAATGCACTTCAGCGGGTTCATCATCAGTTTGTACTTCCTACATCTGACAAACACTTTCCTCAAATCGCTCAAGTGGGACCCCTCCTTCTTCGATTTGATGACCAAATCATTCACATAAAACTCCATAATTTTTTAAAAGAAGTCATGGAAAATGGCCATCATTGTTCTTTAATAAGTAGCTCCATCAGTTTTTAGTCCAAATGGCATTACCTTGTACATGAAGTTGCCCAACGAGGTTCTAAACGTTATCTTCTCTGCATCTATGGGGTCCATCTTGATATGGTTGTACCCTATACACCCATCCATGAAACTATACATCTTATGTCAAGCCATTTCATCTATCAAGGTATCGATGGAGGGTAAAGGGAACTCATTTTTGGGGCAAGCCCTATTCAAGTCTCTAAAATCCACGCATATCCTTATCTAATTCTTGTCTTTCTTACCCATTGGGATAGTACTAGACAACCAAAGTGGGTGTTGTATCAGTTTGATGAATCCTACTGCCAACATGTGCTGGACCTCATCTTTGATCTTCAAGTTCAGCTCAGGCTTGTAGGTCCTCATTGCTTTCTTGATCGGAATAGATGAACGTAATACGTTTAATTTGTGGTAGCTTAATTCTTCATCTAGCCCCTCCATATCTGTATACTTCCATGAAAAAATGTCTATGAACTCCCGGATTAGCTCAATCAGAGCCTCCCATTTCTCCATACCGATATCATTTGTGAGGAAGATGGGCCTTAGGTCCTCTCCTTCTCTTGCCAAGTTTAGCTGCTCTAGTTCATGTGCTTGTGTCTTCGGTTGGTCCGTCATATAGTATGCTTATTCGACAACATCCTCAATGAATTTATGTATGTTATAATTTTCTATCATCATACATTCTCCCCATTAATCCACTAAAAAACACTCATATATCGGGTCAGCCTCCTCGTCGATCACTACCATAGCTCCTTCGGTTGCCCGTTCACACCATCATAGGTGATAAACCACCTTCCCTTCCTCAATAACAATCTTCCTACATTGTTTGTTAGCCATTGTAACTTCCTTTCTTTTCCTTTCCCTTGAAGCCTCTACCCTTCTTTCTTCAGAGAACCGAATCAGCACACTTTGTCGTGTGATCTCATGTTCCATCGGGTCCATTCTGGACTGCATCCTGTCTTTTAGCTTCTTTAAGATCTTCTCAGGGCGAGGGACCACTAGGTGAGCTTCTTATATTACACCTCTGCCTCTTACAGTTTTTCCATTCTGGTCGTTCATAAGTCCCATCCTTTCTCTGATCGAGGGAACCCAGGCTCCCTCCATTCTTCTCGTTAGGACTCTAACATCCTCCTCTAACTTCGTATAAAATGCTGCATCCACTAGGTGAGCTTCTTCTACAGTGAATGGCCTCTTTGTAGCCCGTATAGTGATCTCAGTTCCTTTGATATTTGCCTTGGTGCATTGGTGATACGTCGAGGGAACTAGTCCTTGATTGTGCATAAACACTCTTCCTATCAACAGATGGTAGGAAGTTGCACTCTCTATCACGTGTAACTTGATGTGGGAGCTCAGATTTCCCATTAAAATCCGAACATTCACATAACCAATGGACTTGGAAGACTAGTTGCCATAACCTAAAATCACCAAAAGCATGGGGACCAATCTTTCTCCTGGAATGTTAGCTGCATGGAAGGAGCTAATTGTCATGATGTTGATGGATTCCACCCATCCATAAGAGCCCTTGTGAATCTAACCCCGTTGATGCTGGAAGTCACATATAATGGTCTATTGTGAGGGAATATCATGACCCTATCTACATCACTGAACATTATTTCTGACAGAAATTTCCTCACCATCCTGGCCATAGGTCCATTCCATCTCATCGAAGGGACTGCATTCTTCTTCACAATATCCAGGATTGGTTGTGTTATCTCCAACCTAATTTCGTTTGGCATTCTCACCTAATTAAAGAACCAAGCAAACTTTGGGGACTATGAAACCGCGCAGTACTCCAAGCTCTTGTCCATTTCCTCACCTTCGATGTTGTATATGTCCTCCATATCCTTGGCACTTTCTTCTTCATATGCTAACACCACATTATCCATTCCTCTGGTACACTCCTCCAAAGCCTCCTTGAATTCCCCCTACTCTGTCGTCAGCTCCTTCGCTTCTCTTCTGCCTCATCGTCATAGGCCACCACCAGATGCCCCATGAGCTGGGAGGGGGTTATCATTAACATTTTGTAGAGGGATTTACCGTGTCCCTTCCTTTACATGTTTATCGATGATTCTACTAAACGTGAAATAACTTCCCGTTGGATGTTGAATCTTCTGATGGATCTGGAAATACTTGGGATTCGCTCTATTCGCCGCATCTGGTTCCATGGTGGGGATGCCCTTAGGTTCATACATTATTTCTCCTTCAACCATGGCGTTGTAACAACTAACAACCTCCTCTACTGCATAGGGTACTGGTGGTGGGTCTTCCCTATCTCTCCCAAATTTTCTCTTGTTATTCTTATTCACCAGTTTACCCTCGTCTACTCCTTCGGTATATCTCACTCGTGGGGACTGAGACCTTCCTCCCACTGGTTGTATCGTCTACCTAAACATCATGGGCACCACCACTGGGTTTGGTCGTAACACCAATGAGATATTCCTTGTTTATTTTAGGAATGCCTCAAAACTCCCCTCGCATGTCTTGTTAATGAGATGACAGATGTACCCAGGAAGCAGTCCTTTCACATAGATCTGTAGTAGTTTAGACTATTTGGCTTCCTCCCTTACATCAAGGGACCTTTCCCTCAACCTCCGAACGAATGCCAACATATTTTCCCTAGGTCGTTTCTTCTCTCTCCCCAGTTGGGTCAAGGTGAACTCATCTTCTCCCAGAAAGAACATCTGGACGAACAAAATGTGCCTCTCCTCCCACATGGAAACACTCTTAGGAGCTAGGAGGGAATACGAGGTTATGCCTTAGCAGTTAAGGATTTGGAGAACACCTTTAACCTGATTTTTTTATTATTGCAATGATTCCCCAAATGTTTAACGAAGCGTTTAATGTGCCCTTCGGGTTCCCACCCTTTCCTGTTTACTTTTAAAAGATAGGAGGAATATAATCTTTTGGGTAAGGCTCATCGTTATATTCCTGAGGGTAAGGCATATGAAATTCATCATAAATCGAATCTACTTTTCCATCAGATTGCGAGGAAGCTTGCATGAACTTAAGAATCTCCTTCTGCATCTCTTTTCTCATCTCATCCATGGCCGATACCGTTGAAGGAACGGCCAGAGGGACCACAGGTGGGACGCCCGATGCACTTGGAATAACCACAACTGTTGGAATGTTTGTTACTCCTGAGGTTCCCATTGTTGGAATTGTAATAGGGGGTATGCTTACTAGGATAATTCTTGTTGGAACTGCATTTGGAGGGGCCATTGGGGCCACCCCTGGCGTTATGAAGGAGTTGGCCTCAAATCCCCCTAACATCATTGAAGCTACATGAGTTTGAAAAAACTCATAAAATTTATTCATAAGAAGTTAAACATGAACTAGTCCTAACCCGGCGCTCGTGGAAGCTTGCATTACCCCTAGAACGCCTGTCACCATTTGAACTGGAGGTAAATCTACTCGAGAAGCTCCATCTCTAGAAAACTCCATCTCCCTCGCCGCTTGTTCTTCATTGTGTTGAATATCATCAAAGTTAAGTCTTCGATTACCATTATCCTGCATCATACTCTTTGATTAGAAGAATACCTCCCTAACAGATTTGCCAAATGTAAGAGGGTAGTTTAGTTTAAATAGAGGCTTAACCCCTTTTGAGTACATTAATGATAAGTTAACCAGTAGCACTATTGACTAATTACAGGACACAGAATCACAACTTAGTGAAGATAAACTCAGTTTGAACTCATAAGAACTCTCGTGTATAACTCAAAGAACAATAATGAAACTAAGAGGTAACTCATTCAGAGGGAGAGAGAAGTAAGCATCCTAGATGCACCTTAGTAGGCAACCAAACACCCCAACCGCCCTCAAAAGCTCTCTGTCAAGTATTAAAAAGTTCATAATAAATGGCAATGGTGGGTTAGTGAACTTCTAGTTCATAATAAATCTCTCTTCCTGATGTATATTATTCTTTATAGTAATAACTTCTGAACTCTCAAACGAACCCCTCTTCCTCAGAGGTGGTTGGGGCCCTTAAATATCCCCCATACCACTCCTGAGATAACTCAGTCATTAATAATTATGAAAGACATTGCTCATACTTTATGTCACAAACATTATACGCTTGGTGCACTAGTTACCTCTATGTCATAAACATTAAATGCTAATATATGCCTTTTCCCTAACTATTGTGTATCAGGGGGCTGTCGTCACAGAGGTGGCTCACCAACTATCTGACAGTCCCAAATACCGCATTGGTTTACTCAATTACAAATCTAACATTGCCTAACCGGTTAGTGACATCACATAAAGTAGATGTGATATTAAGTAGAGGGTTATTTGGTTCACAACTCAATGCCTGATGGAACTCAAGGCTGCTCCACTCGAGGTTCCACGGTCAGGGTCTTTTGGTGTTTTACCAGGTGCATTTAAGATGATCAAGACAATCCCCAATGGTGACTCACTTATCAATCCTCCAAACCAAGTCCCTCTGAAGTTCCCACGGTGAGGTCGTTCGATAGAGCATGAAACCTCTCCTAGACCCTGCCAAGCTTGGTCTCTCGCGAGTACCGTTCGACCTCAAACTGAATGCCATTATAATCATTACATTATTACAATCGTTATAGCTCGTGGTCTATATATAAACAAAAGATACAACATGATTAAGTAATCCAATAAAGCTAAAGTATGAGCTGCCATGCTAAGCTGCCTCGCTTGAAATGCCACACTGAGCTACCTCGCTTGAGATTCCATGCTGAGCTGCCTCATTGTCTTAATCCCAAACACTGTTGTTAATGGGAGGTTTATCTCTAATCTTAATATTACCTTTAAGACCCCTCTACACATTCGTAAGATGTAATTTCAATGTTTGATTGATCGTTATCAATGGGCTACATGCATTCTTGATAAATCCATGTGAAACCTATTTTAACCAATCATCGAACGTTATTTTCATTGCATGAGTTACACCGTTAGGTTAATAGTCAACTGGTCAAGATAAATCTTAATTGTTCATTTGTCTTAGAGGTACTCGATCCTTCTTAACCCACTATATAAACCTTCAAAGTATCTGACCTTAGAGACTTTTGGCATTCATCCAAATAGAGAGAAAATAAGAAAGTAGATAGAGAAGGGAGAAGAGAAGAAAAAAAAAAGAGAGAAGGGAGAGATAGAGAAGAAACCCTATTCTTCAAAATATCAACCTATGGGAGTTCTCCATAAATTCAAACACCAAAACCTTCAACTTTCGTAAATCAGAAACCCGATACCTTGCAGATTAGATTTATTTAGGTTTTTTAGAATTAGGTGTTGGCTTTTCTTGAAGTTTGAAGACCTCTTCAAGCCATTTTTTCTCTCAGAACTCATCTCTAAGAAATTCTTAGGTTTCTCTATATAAACTTAAGTTTTTCTAAAAAGAGAATATCACATGTTTAATTTTTATTCTCTTTTGATCTTTATTTTTTAGATCTATTATGTTTCAAAAGATTTTGAAAAACAAACTTCAGTTCTTTCAAGGTTAAATCAAATCCCTAAGACGTTTGTGTTTCTCGGATCATATTTCAAATTTTGTGAAATAAAATTGTATAAAAATAAACAGAGACACATAGGACCTTGGCTAGTTTTATAAGCATGGTTGTTTTTCAGATCTTATATGTATCAGAAGTTTATTTATCAAAATTATTTGAATCATAATATGCATGATAGATTCTTATGATTTATAGGACTTTGTCTGTATAAATAACTTGAGAGGGTGAGTTGCATAAATATTCATTTAGTGCATATCACAAACACATTCTCACACGAACACTTAGTCACAGTGGTTTTGTTTGAGAAACCTGATATTGTAAGAGTTGTTGGAATCAGAAATCAAGGAAAAGGAGATCAAGGAAAAGGCAAAGAAGCAACAAGGGAGATCAGTTCTAGTCAGAAAAACTTTGGAGTGGAGTATCTCATATATGTATATCTCTGATCTTTGTGTTCTTGGTTAAGTGTTGTAACTTGAATCTTTATTTTAGTGGATTTTTGGTTTGTGTCGTACAGGGCATCGTGGATGTTTCCCTTGATTAAGGGTCTTACCACGTTAAATTCTTGTGTTTATTTCTTTGAATGTTCTTAATTTCTGTTGTGATTGGTACTGCATCCTAGACTTAGTAGATGGTTTTTTAATTTCTAAAGCCAAAGTTAATCAACTACCAAATCTAGACTAAATATTCAGAAAATAAGTTTAAACACATCTTGTGTTGATAATCGAAAAGAGTTTTGGCCAAAAAGTTAATTCGGAGTTTACTCAACTTATAACATGTTATTAATATTGTAAATATTTTTTTCATAAGTGTCAGACCTAGTGTTATCATATTGAATGAGTCTTCGATGTCACTTCCCTCAGAGACCTCAATAATAGCTACGACTTTCTAGTGAGAGGATGCACTTGATGTTGGTAGTCTTAGACCCAAGAGTAGTTTTCTTGAAAGAATATTTCCATCCCTGACATCATTTTCTTATACACATGATCATACCATGGTTCAAGAATGACATAGAAGGGGAAGTCTTCACCCTCTTTGACGAATCTCCCGTTCAAAGAATCCATCGATACAATCTTGAAATCTTCAAAATGTTTCTTCAATCGTGGTTGGCGGAGCATTATGAGTTCTTCTGATGAAGGCTAATAACCAAGGTCACACGGTAGAAAGGCCTTTTATAGGAATATGGGCTCTAATATCCTTTGTTAATGTCTTCCCAGCCCTAGTCTGGGCATAAAGTGCATATTCTTAAACATTTGTCTCTTGTTGACATTGCTAAAAGGGTTTTATTCTAGACATACTCGATCTTTGAAATCATCCCCTACTTGAAGGGAAAGTGGATCAACCTTGAAGATAAAAAGAATCATTTCATTCAAACAATGTTATATTTCTAGTAACGAATTACTGTTGCCGATATTTTTAGTTCTATCATCGTTTCCCAAAATGCCAATAACTTGCCCCTTTGTGAAGAATTTTAATTTCTGATGAAGGGAGGATGATACTCCTCGAATGCTATGAAGCCATGATAAACCAAGAAACAAGTTTAAGCATGTGGGTATGTCATTAATTTGAAACTCATTAACGGGATTGATAGGATCAACCCCTATTATGAGTGTTATGGATCCTATCACCTCTCAACGAGTATTATCACAAGCAGGCACTGTAGTGGAAGTAAAAGTCAGGTCACTTACTTTAAAACCAAGCAATTGAAGGTTCTTATTGGGCAAACTTTAAGGGTGAATCTGTTGTCGACGAGTGACAGAGGGACTATCTTTTCCATTACTTGAATAGAGATGCTGAGGGCATAATTGTGATGAGGTTCGATCTTTAAAATATCTTCTTTGGAGAAGGAAATGAGTTTGGAGGTGGTCAAATGCCCAACTAGGTTCATGTCTTCTTCTGTAGTGGTGGAAGGAGGGACTCTGGGCCCAGTGAGCAACTTTATTAGCATAATTTGGTGTAATTGGGAATTTGTGAAGACATAAAGTGTCCTTACAAGGTGATGATGGTTTGAGTTTTCTTGAGCTGGTCTAGGATCTTACTTTCTTCTATGGTTATCTTTGGCATGGGGAGTTCCTCGGTAACTCCCTTTCCCTTGTCTGTTCTTGATGGCTGAGGATTAGGATCTTAGTAGTGTCTACCTAATCTGGTGATATGGTTTACGGAGGCGGGGAAGAACAAGAACCACATTTCTTCATTGATTTTAGCCTTCATGGATACTTTATTAATTTTTTCCAACAGCTCCTCGAAAGAGATCATCCTGTATATGTTGATTATTAGACTCATCTTTCCCTGACTCGGTTCCTTATTAGACCTATCAAATTCGTCCCCCCATTAGGTGGAGACAATGTGTTCCTAACAAGAGAAATCGATGCATTCCATGATCTCAAGGACTTCTTCTTATAAATCCTCCCACTTAACAGGGAGGTTCGAGAGTGAAGGGACCAACCCCTTGAAGCTTTAAAGAGGTGATTAGATCACAATTGCTGAAGTTTTCATCGGTTTGTTGAAACATGTCTGCCATAATCTGTACTACATCATCCAAAATGATTTCAATAATGGGTACCACCCAATTATACAAATCCCAATCCCATTTTTGGGCTTCCATGAATAAGATGTTGAACTTCTCACAGTCGATGGTCATTTCAGAGGGCAATTTCAGCTTGAACTCCAAGAGTTGGTTCAAAATAGCCGATAATTCAATATCTTTCCTTTCATATTGGCTACAAATGGAAATATAAGCCCTCGTGAGGAGTGACATAGGTTTGGGTGCGATTACCGGTATGATGGGTGTTTTACTGGGCACAATTTGGGTAGGTGCATCAAATTCCTGGTCATTTTCTAGGAATATGGCATTTGCATGGGTTGGGAGTGGGTTGTGAATGGTGTTGGGTTTAGGATTGGTTAGTGGGACGATGATACCCTGATCAATCAAACCTTGGATTACATTATGAAGGTGGAAGCACTGATCAGTAGTATGGATACCAGACTAGTGAAAATCATAGTTGGCATCAGTTTTGAAGTTTTAAGGAACATGGTTTAGAAATGGACCAGGTTCCAGAGGTTAGATAAGATTTTGACTTAATAAGGATTGGTAGACTTTATATAGGGGAGAATTGATCTCAGTGTATTTTTTTCTTGCTGGGTTAGGGAGGCTTTCTAGCACCCAAGAGGTAGCAGGATGGGAGATATTGTTGATGGTTGAGAGTGTGGCATTGGTAAGATTCTCATACTTTCTGGGGGTGAATTATCTGGATGCTTTTTTTGGATCGACTTCTGTCTTGGTATCACTTTTTTCAATTGCCAAACGCACTTCCCTAAGGGCTAAAAAGTGGGGGTAATACTTACCTCCAATAGTTGCTCTAATATAGGGCAAACATACTTCTTCATTATGCTGATTTGTTCTTCTTCGGAGGGCCAAATAGTCATGATGGATTCTTTCTCTCTCCACCTTGCTATGGAGTTGCAGACAATTTCTCTAGGGTTCTATTTAAGAATCTCTAGATCACAACATGTAACCTCTAGTTCTTTATTGTACTTATATTGCGACATGAACTCCTGAACAACATTCTCCCAGTTGTGGAATCTGGATTCTTCGAGGGATATGAACCAATAGAGAGTGCTGTCCTTCAAAGTATTTTTGAAAATCTGGGTCATTATCTCTTCAGAGGCATCTAGGAGAGTCATAGCTCGGTGATATCTGTGAAGGTGAACAATTAGGGGGCTACTTCCTCGATGGATAGCATTTTGAATTTATCTGAGAATGTAGCCTGCGGGTAGGGAGACATGTGAGTGTAGTCCATGTAGTTATTAGATATCTTAACTTGGTCAAAATTCTTTAACAATAGTTTCAAGTTTTCATTAACCTTGTTCAGTTCCTCCTCCTTGGGATCAACGGGTACTGGCAAGTTAGCCCCAGGTTGGACAAGGTTTGGCATAGGGACCTGAGTTGGAAGCGACCTATTGGGAGGTGGGGAACGCAGGGCATGCTGATATTATTTCGAGACCCAAATAGGCTCGGGATCATGTAAACCCATGGCATGAGGAAAGAGATCCTTGGATTCTTTGAGAACTCTGTCTCGGTTTCGTTGCATCTCATGAACCTCGATTGAAGGTTGTCAATCTTGGCACTGAATTGTACTAGGACTGCCATCAGATCAAGTTGTACGTTTGGTGCTTGATCGGTGTTTTCCTTGGAGGACTAGTGTAGGTAGATTTTGGACTTGAAGGAAGTTTTAGTGGTACTCATGGAGGTTCAGGGTATTTTCACGAAAGATCGAAGCCAGTAGGGAGCCAATCCAAGAATCGAATATGTGATCGACCTGAGAAAGAAAATATTCGAATTTATTTTTATAAGGGAGAAAGAAGAATTGTTTTTGTTGAAGAAGGGGGAAAATGTTTTTGGTAAAGAGAAGGAAAAATGTTTTTGGTATTTTTGGTAGAGAGATGGAAAAATGTTTATGGTATTTTTGGTAAAAAGGAGGGAAAACGAGAGAAGAGTCTTGCATGATTATTATTATGTTTATGTTTTCACTTATATTAGGTTTAGCTGGATACAAAATAAGTGCCGGACAAGAGCCGATCATGGGAAATTGGGATTGAAAAATAGGTAAAATAGGGTTTGACTTGTTTCCAGGCTCATAGATAGGGTCCTGTTTTGAAAAAAGACAAAATTGAGCAAACAATTGGGCGGCATGCCGACATGGCATTTCGATAAGGTTTCATGTGGTAATTGAAAAACTAAATATGAGTGCCCTAGGTCTGATGCCTATTTGAGGTTTATGCAGTTATTATCTTAGTTGAAAGTTTCTCCCCTTTAGCATGATTTACACAATATACTTATTGCTTTTGAGGGAAATTAGTACATATGGACAAGCCATTTGATATACCTGAATGTAAGGGAATTGCTTCACTATATACCTCATGTGGATAATATGTGTGAGAGAGAATATATTATAATCGACATACGTGAACGAGTTCGGTCAAGCGGTACAATGCGAGGGGAACTGTTTGACACACGTCGAAGGTACCAGGCTAATAGAAGGTGAAACTCATATTGCTTAGGCTAACTGCGACCTGTCAAACCAGCACCCATCATAAAGTGAGACCCCAGTACGGGATAAAATTTTGGCCAATATCCATGCTCCTAGTCATGTAGTGTGCAAAATGCATGATTCTTTATTAGTATATTATGGAGAGAGTCTTTTATTTCGCATAATGAGTACTGTACTAATAGGGAAGAATATACAAGTATCATGAAAAATAAATCTTGCATGGAGCATGAAGACTACACTAATCATTGATACATATGAGTGAGTGATGTATGAATATCTACAAGTGAGTGTGTGGTAGTGAACCTAAGCATGGATCAACTACAAGTGGCATGTGATATGTGTAATTCAGGATGAATATATGCAAGTGTGACAAGGGGAGGTGTGGGTTAGTGAAACCTAATCATGGATATTCTAAGTGGTGGGTAAAAATGTTGATATAAGGGGTCCAAAGTGTAAGTAGTGTGAGGTGTACATGGAGGATATTCATAAGTGAGTGATGGTGAAGGCTGAGTGAAAGTGAAAAGTAAGTGATAGGTGATATAGGCTTGAGATAAATATATACAAGAGAGGATAAAGGGAACATACAGGATGGTGCATACGCACACATGCAGAAAATGATAACACCCATGAAAACAGAGTCTAGCCCTCTTGTGATAAGTCTTCTCCAACGAAGTATAGAAAATAGAATCACCGGCCTATTTTGCACAAAATAGGCAAAAGAAATGTTGCCTCCTTGAGAAAACGACATCAAAGACATACTGATGCTTGCGAAACCAATAGTTCAAAGGTTCGGGGGCTAAGTTATAGAATGGAAAGGTGTAAGGAACCCATCCCGCCCTTTTGGTCTCTCATGGACATGCGTTATTATTCTCCTTAAAAAATCTATGAAGTGTGCGTGCGTGTATATATAAATGGATAATGAAATTCCCCAGCGCACGTCATGAGGAAAGGCGAAGTGATATCATTCGTATGAGTGTTCCCAAAATAATAATGTAATACCCCGTATTTTTTATGACTTTTAAATTTTGGGGATTTATTAAATTTAATTAGAGATATTAGATTAATATTAATCCATAAAATCATTTAAATACTTACTAGCGTGATGAGAGTTAGTAATTATTTTGTTATAATTTACTTTATGGGTAAAGTAAGTGGTGTAATTATGATTAGTAAAAATTATCACGAGAATCTAATTTGGTAATTTTGGAAATTTATCGGGACGCGCTTGTGTCGTGTCGGGATTAAATTTGGGCTATTAAAAGTAAATAAATTATAAGTCACCCATATGGTCATTTTGAGTGCGTCAATGTGTCCGAAGGGGTCGAGATAGTTAAAATAATGTACCCGGGGGTTTAGTTTGGGTCTCGGGGCATTTTTAGGCCTAATTAACACCCCGAGAGGGCGTTTTGGACATTTTACATTTTTGGTCATGAAAACCCACGAAAATTCTAAGGGTATATCAGATGGAAAGAGTCATATTCTAGGGTTAGAATCACCAAAAACCAAAGACGACTATAGGAGAGGAAGAGGAGAGGCTTTCCAAGGAGTTCTAGGCCAAGAACTCCACCGTTTGCACCGCCGTCGCCGCCAAACGATAGATCGTTCAACGAGGATCACAACCACACAAATCTCTTCGCAAATCTGAACCAAGAATTCTCAGGCAAGTATCTATCTTGCTCTATTTCAGTTAATGCTCCAATAATATTAGCCTAGGATTGATTAGGACTAGTTTTTGTGAAAGAAAAACCCATTATGGAGATTGAAATTTGCACGTTGTATGAGTAATAGATGTATTCTGGAAACCCAATTCATATGTAGAGTTTGAACAACGAAATTAAAGTAAATAAAGAGTATGAAATCTGGTAAAAGGATGGGAAGAAACTAAACAAAAGAAATATTAGGGTTCTTGATATTTTTATGGATTATGCCCTTTTAATTCGTTATTCATGGTGAAAATCTGCATGCTTGACGTAGGAAATTACTTATTTGAGGTTATAATACGTGTAGTATAAATTATTTGGAGTTTGGTAGTCAAAGATATCGTTTTGGATGATTTTGGAAAAGGAAACCCGTAACTGGAAATTCTACAGATTTGCCATACCTGCTTAATCGATCGATCGACCCTAGAGCATCGATCGATCGATGATTCGATCAATCGAACACCTGCCATCGATCGATCGAACCCTCCTATATAACTCATATTCCCTTTTTAATAGGTCATTCCAATTTAAATGATTAGACCTTCTTGGATATTAATGTTAGAATATTTTGGGATATAAAGAAGACCAGTAGGACTTTAGAAATATATGGAATCGTTGATGTAAAATGAGATTAACATTTCACGGAGGTGTTCTACATATAAGGGACAATGGGAATAAATGTTAAAGGGTGAGATTCGTAAGGAAGTTACATTGTAAAATAAATGAGTACCTACTGAAATTACACTTGGGGAGATAGGAATCCACGAGTGTTACGTAGTAAGTTGGAATAATCCCATGAATAAGAATAAGAGATAAAATGTTATACGTGATAACTAAATAATGATTAATAAGAATAAATATCATAATTATGGGTCGTGAGAGCGTACCTAAATTTGATATAGGAATAGTAGTATACATATATGACTGTGTTTATACATATACTATATACGTGTAAAAATCATGCCCGCGCTACTTGCTATCCATGAGGTTACAGCGCTGGAATAGTCTTATCTCGATGGGACCTTTATGGAGGATATTGAATCATACCCTAGAAGATAGGAATCCTTGGTAAAGGCTATCAGATCGATAGTCAAACGGTCCCAAGAGACGTGAGGGTATGTATTGACCCCTTAGTGACTTGGAACTATGCTTCACCTCATTTTGTATGTGTTTTGTGTTAATACAGTTCGAGAGTGATTCCGAACTTGTATTTCCCTTAGTACGAGTGACACGGGGACTGGATAGCAAAGTATGCCCGCACCATAAATTTTATGTGGGGTGCTATTAGAATATAAATATATATATATATATATATATATATATATATATATATATATAAATCTGGAATTTGGGAACTACCTACTGTGACTATGGTATGTAAGAAAAGAAAAATTATTTCAATTTGGGAATAAGTGTTTGAAAAGTATAATGTGTTACTGAGAAACTTTATAATCAAATGAGGCTTATGTGAGAACTTTACTGTTTAATAAAAAAGTTTAACTTCCTTAACAATTGAAATCGTTGGCATGAAATCTTATGAGTAGCTTAAGATAAGATAAGATAAACTGTTGGGAGTATTAGTGCGATAGGCGTGCACATTAGAAGAGAGCTGAGAATTTATCAAGGGAGTGCCGCACTAATATGTTGGTTGCATTATCCGGTAAGCATTTTAAATACTTGCTAAACTAATTTTAAACTGTTTTATAATCGGGCTCTGACCCGTTTCCTATTTTCTCTTCTCTCTTGTATATATATTTATATATTATAGGTGCCCAGCCACAGGGGCGTCTTGCATAGGATCCTTTGGAAGGAACACGTTGCGGCTTAGGTGGGAGTTGCAGGCCTCTTGCTTAGACGACCTCATTGTTGATTCCACTTCTAGCACTATTTATTCAGTTGGGCATGTGTCGTCCTTTTCCATTATTCAGTTGTTTTATCATAGATTGTGATTCGTTTATTTCTAGTAGTTATACTTTGGAATTTATTACTGTCAGGATGTTTTCCTTTAAGTTTTAAAGTTGGAATTTATGAGTTGGATGTCTAATTGTTTGGATTATATGTTCTAGTATAGTTGTTGTGTGAATTCTTAAACTATGAGTTATGTAAAGTTTTAAATGTGGGTTTTAAAATGAAATTTGGAAATTGATGTCTAAAAATGGTTTTGACACTTAGCTTAATTATGTAGAGTGTTTAATTGGAAACGTTATTTTTACGACAGTGATGCTAAGAATGAACCAACCGTTCACCTTGATTATAATTTAATAAAGGACTGATCACCCGGTATTTAATTAGGCGGGGTGTCACAAATAGTTAAAAACATAATATTTTCGCTCATTAAGATATCGATCGTTATGGCGGAAAGATGATGTATATTAGATAAAGCGCGAATAAGAATCAGAAATAAAATAAATAAAAATAATATATGAATAAAAATATGCGAATAGGACTCAAGTCTTATGTTTTGACCCGAAACGACTACGTAGCCTAAGAAGGCATCAAAGTCCACGTAGTTCGCATGCAACATGAGGGTGGGGTTTATTCCATAAATCCAACCGAGGCTTTTATTTAGATGTGTGTGTAGAAAAAAGATGTTTTAATTTAAGAAAATGTGGTGAGGAATCCCGTTTGGAATTTATGAGTAAAACCCTCATTTTCTTATTTTGTTTTTTTATAGAAAATATGTAATGTGCAATACTACTAGTAAAAAGTTGGATTATTAATATGGGTGGACTAACAAGAATAAAAGAGTAAAGTAAATATTAGATAACTAATGGGAAAATGACGAAATTAAAAGAGAGAGAAGAATGTTTGGACCTTCTTTGGAGACTTGAATATTGATCTTGATTATTGTAAAGGCTACCCTCGGAAGTGGATGGAGGTTGTCTGAGGAGACTGAAAGGTTTTTTGCTAAATTGGGTGTAAAAGAGATGGAAATGGAATGTGGGGGAAAGATTTCAATAGAAAAAACACGCTAACTTTGCAAGAATATTGTTGAGATCACTGAGTGGGATGTTTTTGGGGTTCCCTATAAAATGAGCTCATGTTATCCTTATATAGGGTCAAGGGGGTACCGATAGGCATTGCCTTTGACCTGCCTGTTGGCAGGCATCCCCAGACACACTGCCAATAGGCAAGGAAATGGGTTTGCCATTTGACAACCTCATGCAGATTTCTCAAAAAAATAATCATAAAACGTAATTTGTAAGTCCGAATATTGCACAAGGCATACCATTAGAAAGGTTAATCAGATACCTTAAAGAATCCATGGGCCACTTGAGTTTCAGAAGTTTATTATTGTCAAATGGGGATCAAAAGCGTCTAAAGATCTTTTGGACATGAGATTCTTAGAGGAAAAGGCATCGTTCATTCGAACCGTAAGGCCGATACACGCATAAGGTGGACCATTAGAAAGGGTATTCAGTTCCCTTTGAGGATTCATTTAGTTTCGTTCTTTCTGAAGAGTTTATGGGAGTCAAATGGAGTCCGGGAGTGCCCGGTGGCCTTCGGATCAGTTTTCAATGGAAAATTATCCTTCGTCCGAAGGGTAAGTCTAAATCCCACTTGGGGTGGACCGGTGGAAAGGGGATTCATAGACTTTCAAAGATTTATTGACATTTACCTTGGGCGTGGAAGTTGATTAGGGTCAAAATGGGGCTCAATGGCCTCTATATTAGTTTTTGGTAGTAAAATGGATCGTTCTTCCGAACCGTAAGGCCAACCCTCTCATGGGGAAAATGGATAGAAATGGGATTCAGATCATTTCTAATAATCATTAAGATCATCTCAGGCAGGAGAGTTGATCGGAGTCAAATGGGGCTAGGGGTGCCCGATGTTCTAGATCGGTACTCGGAGTATGACCTAGGGTTTTATGGTGAATGGGGAAATGCTAGGGACCTTAGGAGAATCTTAGAATGGACCTATAATGTCATGACTACAATTTATTTTAGGATGTCAAATATTATACATATATGCCATGACTATAAAAACTTCTCTTTTATAGAGAACACATCAATTTATTGGTAGATCAGGAAAAATCAAACAGTGCGATTACTTATGCGATCACGGGTGGAACATACCTGCACCATATTTATTTCAATCAATGGAATGCACACTACCTCAAAGTGGGGATGAAGTAGTTAAAATGGTTTTCATAAAGCACAATCTAAGTAATGTGATGCAGTTAGTAGAGCTTTTAGAACTTTAAAAAAGAAAAATGATCCCTCGTGGATATAACTGAAGCAGATAAGGATGTGTTCAGACTCTACCGTGAGAAAACATATGCATAAAAATGTTAATGTATATTATTTTCTTAGGATATAAGGCCTTCGTCCTAACATGAATAGTGTTAGAAATGCAATTGTAAACATATTTCAACGGATATGGCCAATAAGAACTTTGCGCTAAATGATGAAGTATGAAACTTATGACAGGGTTGAATCATAAAAAAAATGAATTTTTTGAAAAGTAATAACTTATATTATATTTTTATATTATTTTCTTACTCTTCTATTAACATTTAAACTACTGCATATCTATATATAAACACAGAAAATGGCATCCATGAGTCTAATTCCATCGTCCATACCAGCAAGTCCAAGTTAAGATGAACAAATTTTCCACTAATTCTTATGCAAAGGTTTCCCTTAACCTATGTGTGTTTCCTAGAAGTGTCAAGAATGATTATAAAGCTCGAGCCTCGGTGTTATAGGTATTGGCTTAAAATATGAGTGTTGGGATGTAGTTAACCAAATGAAAAAAAATGAATTATGGGATACACTCATGGTGGAGTTCAGTTATTCGGACGATCGAATAATGAAGGTCATGAAAGTTATGGGTATTTAGTTGAAGACGTTTAGAACTAGCCTCCGCTCAGATTATTTTAAGGTATTAGATGATGATGGTATAATCTCCTTGAAGGATAGAGTACTGGAAAAGGACCAAATCCCCCTTATGAGTTGAATTAATTCGTATTGCACGAATCATCTCATGCCAAATTAATATAAGGAACCAAGGACCGGTGAACAGAGCTAAGAGGAATGAAGTCCATTGTCTTGTTCAGATGTCATATGTGGAGAAAAATGAGGTGATGGTGCCTAAACTTTCTTATTTTAAAGTGTATATATATATATAATATATCTTGATCAAATTGTTAATGCAAAATTAATTTGTATATGCTTAAACATAAACGAGTTGTCGATCATTCGGAAGTGTATGTCAAAAGTCTTTGGTGAAAAACCTAGGAGTTTTATCCAAGGTTGGTTGACGATATGGTGAGTTTCATGACCTCACTTGTAATAATAAACTTCTTTAAAGTTTTGTCATCCAATCGCTTAATCAACTCATCCAAAATTTTACAACAAAAATTGAGCGAATTGAGAAGTATCTAAAGTTTTTCAAGATAAACTAGTTTCGATGAGGACGTGTTGACCATATTTAAAGGGAAAGACACTAGGGAGCG
The DNA here is from genome assembly GCA_949130495.1 of Sambucus nigra. Lineage (NCBI taxonomy): Eukaryota > Viridiplantae > Streptophyta > Magnoliopsida > Dipsacales > Adoxaceae > Sambucus > Sambucus nigra. Next base: position 535,325,459 of record OX422213.1, read on the forward strand.
ACTCGTGGAGTTGGCCCCATGTCCAAAGTAAACTTAATGCCATCACTTTTATAGTGTCATCGTTGAATAGATCAAAGACACGAGAAGAAAAACACGACGAGGATATGGAATTCTTAAATCATCCATTACTATGATTTTAAATGCTTTTGAATCAAATGGTCTCGAACGACCAAACGTCAAGAATTCTCTAATGGTTCCAAAGCATGAATTCTCATCACAAGATCCAACTAACCAATTTTCACCATGACATTTTAAGTGCAGTCTATATGATTCACCACTTCCAATTCCTCATCATTACACACCCATCCCATATACAAGTCCTCACAATTACACACTCGTTCATATGACATATCCTTTAAACATTCCAGATTCAACTAAGCCAAAAATTCAATCGAGCCTACACTGATCCATGTGAAGATTTATTAGATTTTTAAATTTTAAGCGGAAAGGTTGTTACATAAAAAACTACAGGAACGGTGGTGCACGACCATCGACTGCTGAAATTTAAATTTAAAGTTTATGTTACTAGTGTAGATCCAGGAAAAGGGAATGAAATGTTGTATCGGTAAAGTCATTGGGGGGAATTGTTAACGAGGTCGAGAAATCTTGAGAGGTTTGGCCCTTGGTCTGTCTTTTCCTGAAATAATTTGGAGTAATTTATTTTGAACAATTTGTAATAAGAATGTTCAGCGTTTGTACAAATTTATATTAAACTGTCGAAATTAACAATTTGTATAAGAAAGTTGAACGTGTATGGGAATTTATATTAAATAGTCGAAGTTTTTATTGTGTTTGAGTTTTTAAATTATTCAATAGTTAATGTTGTTCTGATTTGGATATGTGTATGTATGTGTGTGTGTGTGTGTGCGTGTGTGTGTTTATGACCTTATTTTTATTATTTTTAGCATTACATGTCAAATTGTAAGTCATATGCGGGCCGTGTAACTAATCTATCCAAAATGGTCGCTACGTTTATATTTCATATCAAATTTGATTTGATGTAGATGGATATATTACCAGGTTTGAAAATATAGAGTGGGTAGGGACTCATCCAACTGCTACATCAACTACCCCATCATTCTTGTTGTGCTGGGAGGAAGTGCTACATGTGTTGGCAAAACTATGATGGATGAAATGACGAACATTTTAGACTTTGAATACCCATCTCTGATATATACCTCAAAGTTTAAATCTCTTGTTCTTGGATTATGTGCTTTTCTTATATGAGATATAATTACTATTATCCAACATTGTAATTACTACAATCTGAAATGGCATACTTGTGCCCAATACACATGAGTATTTTTAGTAGACATCATAATAACGTCTGTTATTAGATAACATGGATGTTAGATTTTCTTCCTGGTAGATATTACCATTAAAAAAGTCTTGAACTAAGGGCCTTAATTTCTTCCTGGTTGATATATATGGTGGGCACTGGATCATAGAATCTCTAATTGAATAATTTGCTACGATTTATCAGTGTCTATTTAGAATAGAACTTCAACTTGGAAATGGATTAATATTTCACTTTCAGGGTAGACGTTGAAACCATGTAACTGATCAATACATACAAAATTTAAGAGTTAACACTGTTCAACTTCTTCTCCATATCATGTAATTTAGTAACTATTTTGGCAGTGTAATATCTTCTATTTCAACAATTGCTCCATATCTTTTTCATAAATACACAAAAAAAATTCTTTATGTTGCATTAATTTTCTATCAAAATCCACGGTGTAATATTGTCATTTAATAGCACTTTTGTATTCAATGTCATCTAATAATCCATTCACTTAATATGACTTCAATCCTCTAACAGATTTAGATGCCTCAGAGTTGAAACTCTTGAGAATCATCATTTTTCATAATTAAGAATATTTTTTCTGGAATATACTTGGATCTCCAACACTAAAATGTATCTTCATATAATGCTACATGGAAGAAGTATTTGGATTTTACTTTCAACGGTTATGATGTGGTCTATTCACTTAACACTACAAATGAAATATTGTTATAATAAAAGAGTGAGACCTAACTTATTCTGAATTGGTGCATGTTGTTAATATTCTTAATTGGTGTATGTTGAGGTTCATAACTAATTTGATTCTTTGTTAATGATTTGGCCGTTTGTAATTTTCTTGATTTGTCTTGTGTTTGAGTTTACTGAATGTTGTTTGTTCCTTGGTAGATTTATGCTTATTTAAGTTGGACTAAATTGATTTAAGGTGATATTTAAGTTGTATTTCCTATATTGTGGATGGTTTGGGTGTATCTGTAGGAGTCTGTGATGACCTTTCATTAGGAAATAAAGAGTTCATTGATTGGATTTGTTCATTTTTTCTTTAGGCTTGGTTACCACTAATTATGACAACATATATGAGTGAGGTGATCCATTTTTTGTTTGAATCATATTTTGTTGCTTGAATCATCATTTGTTTCCTTATTCATTTTTTTGGAATGAACTACGTTTTCCATAATCTTATTTGTTTAAACTAATCTTGAACTAAAAAAAATTTGTGGCTAGTGTGCAGGATATCATATTTGCCGAACTACGGTTATATCTTGTATTTTCGATGGTTAATGTTAATCATGAAGTCAATCGCGTACATAAATTGTTTTTACAATCTGATCTTAATATTATTAATTAACTTTTTAAAAGGGTAGGCCATAAATCTCTCCACCCTTAACCCACATACCACTAAAGAGAACCCCCTCAAACCCACCCCTCAAGGTTCAAACACCAAACCTCCTACCCCACTTATTAGGAGGGTAACCATTGGACCAAAGTCCTTTAGTTGATTTTAATATTAGATTAATATTCTTTTAACACAAGTAACTAGCTTTTGGGAATCGAATATTACTATGTTCACTAAGTATATGAAATGGTATGATTAGTGAATTTAGCGTTAGTATTCACCTTTTGCATGTTTATGTAGTGATTAGGCCATAAAACCATTTTACCACCTTTCTAATGATGGGATTTTATTTATCACTCCTAATTGTGACTATGTGTCAGTAAAAGTCCTTTTTATATTAAAAAAGAAAAAGAAAAAACACAGTTCGAGCACTTTTGGTCAAAATTCAATCATGTTCCCTAGAAAAGTAGTGAGTTAAACCCACTCAAATCAGCTAGTGATAACTTTTTCGAGGGGTCCTATCACTTATTTTGTTAACTTGATTTAAACAATTTCACTAAAAAGGCCCTTTAGGGTGTGTGCTTTAGGCAAAGCTAATCTTTTTCAAATTTGCTCAATGTTGTTATGCACAAATATGTGAACCAATTTAATTAACCCAATTTTATATTCTTAAACCTATATCAAGAAAATATGTGATTCAAGACATTAATAAATAAAGCATGCAAGAAAAACACAATTTTAATAAGAAAAATCCAAAAGGAAAAACCTTTTATTTCACTAATAGTTTTGCAAATCACAACTTTCAAATACAATTAGGGAAATTTGTCGAACAATCCTCCTGCGGGTGACTGTCTTCTTCAATAATGAATTCTCGCAAGAACCCATAAAGACCGCAGCCTTGAACCAGAAATGACTCCCTAGAGAATCACAAGGATCGCAACTCCTCCTTCAGCGGTGAATACCCTTGAGTATCCCCAAGATCAACAGTAGAGACAACTCTCCACAAGAATAACTTCGATAAAAAGTGTTTGCGTTCCAAAGATAATTCACAAAAGAACTGGGATTGTTGAATCAAAAACAAGTTTTGCCTAAAAAAGTGAAGACTATATTATAGTTATTTTGTAGTTTGTATAAATGAAATGTCTTAATCAAAAAGCTTCACGAAACAGGTTTTTATTGGGAAATAAAATTTTTAAGGCTTCGAAATCTCATTTGAATAAGATCTTAAGGTCGTTTGAATGACATTATCATGTCGTTTGAAGTGGATTCGAACGACCTATCAAACGACCCTCAAAAAATAAAATAGTACACTCTTGCATTTGAGCCACATGAGATTTTGGGCATCAAACGAGGTATCTAACGAGATGGTAATGTAGTTTGAACGGCATAGCAATGTCATTAGAACGACAAAAACATTTTTTTAAAAATGTCGCCTACAAGAATCTCAGAAAATATTTTAAGTTTAAAATAATGCCTCATTTTGAAACAAAAAATTTTAGAAAAGTATCACAATACTTAGTAAAAAATTAAGTAACATAAAACCAAATCCATACCAAAATTATATCTCGTTGCATAACTCTGTTGAATAAGCGTGATATTCGAATCCGTCTTCTTAAACATGTGAACGTGAATTACTTTGACAGTTGGAACGGGATATGCCATACACGTTGTAAACTAGGAACTAGGGACATGATGAAAAAAAATATCCTTACAAAAGTCCTGCTATGGCTATTCCGGTACAAAATAAAAATATCTGAATTATCAACAAATATACTATACAAATCTAATACCCTCCCGGAAACCCAAAAGGGGAAAGATACTAAACATGTAAGTCTTCAAAATCTTCAACTTTAAAATCTTTAAATCTCTTTTCTTTCTCTTGATTTTTTTAGGGAGCTTTGTCAAATGCGTGCCTTTCATAGGACAATTAAAGTGTACCTACACACAATAGACAAAAAAAATATACCTTCGTGACGTATCAAGTTGGAAAAAAATAAAACTCATAATTCTAACTCTCACTCCCTCATAATTCAAACTCTCACTCCACCATAATTCATAATTCGTTATCCACCTTTTTATTTGTCCCAAATAAAAAAGAAAATGAATGAAACATAATAAACCGGAGTGGGTCACAACAAGAATATCAGATCATCATAAATATATATCAATTAATCTCATGCAAAGATAAACGCAAAAGCTCTACAAACAATTTTGGTTTTTCAAATATTCTTCAAGTGGATTTTTTTTTTACAAAAAAATGCACGCAGTGAATTAGCACTAAGATAACAAAATAGAGGAAACATAATGAATAGATGTGAACAAATTCGAAAATCAACCCAAACAATCATAGCATATGTGCACTAAGAACACACTATATATTGACTCACTTGAGTCTTCATATATAGGAGCTCCAACGACTTTAGATATATATACAAAATAGGTTAGTATAGTTTGAGAACTCCATCTCCTCAAAGGTACATGCATCAAGAAGAAATCCAAGTCCAAGAGAATCTTTAAAGGGAAGTTAATTCTAACCCTAAAACCACAAATAGGACTCTTGCACAGCATCGTACATATTACATATGTTCTTGAATTGTTTATCATCACTTGAAATCATTTTAAAATCAATTTATTTCCAAAAAAATCATTTTATACAATTTTAAACATTTTTTAAATGATTTTCGAATTAATTAAAAAAGGTTTTAAAAGTTTTGTGGGTTAAAATTGGATTTCAAAAAATTGTTTTTTATGTTGATTGTCTGCTTGGGTAGAATCCGAAAGCGCTAGAGACTTTGAGATGTGCTTTGTAATTAGTTTCATACGCACGTCTCACCTTAATCCTGTGTGTATACGTGTTGGTTTTGAAGCGGCTGGATTTGTGTTTTCTTATACTCACATTTTGCATATTCATTCTCAGCCCTTGGATTGTTTTAATCAACGTACTGAATGCGATTATTTTCAATCCTTGTGATCCCAGGCTTACCCAGTCAGTGACCTTATAACCCACCGCCTAAGATAAGCCGTTGGATCAAAGTCAACCCAGTTAGACTGGATCTCAGCCATTGGATTGAGGCTGATGTTCCCTATCCTTCTTCGCTCAGTATAAAAGGAGGCCAAATCTCACCAATTTGAGACTTTTACTCATTCGTCAAACCAAAGAAAAAGAGAGAGTAGAGAGAAGAGAGATAAGGGAGAAAAGAGAAGAGAGAAGAAAAAGACAGAGAGAGAGAGAGAGAGAGAGAGGAAACTCGAGTTTCTTCGTGAGATTCAAACCTCTGTGAGATTTCTCCCAAACCAAACACCTAAACCTAAAAGTCCCATACATCAGAAAACCCACCTTTTGAGAGTTAGATCTTTTTAGGGTTTCTATGTTGTTGGTTTTGTGTTCTTCGTTTGAAGACCTCTTTAAAATACTTTGATTCTCTCAGAACTCATCTCTAAGGAAGATTTAAGTTTCATTATTGAAACCGAGTCTTTCTAAAAGAGAAAATATCACGTTTATAGTTTTCTAGTTCTCTTTTTAGATCTACTTTCTTAGATCTATTTTGTTTCAATAAGTTTCTAAAATAAAAGACTTCTATTTTCAAAAATAAGATTTCAGATCTAGTGAGTTGTATGTTTCTGAGTTTTATTTCGTATTTTATGAAATACTAGTGTTCAAAAATAAAAGAAGTATAAGAGAATTCGTACTAAAGTTTTTAGGAGTACAGATCTGAAAATAAGTTTTATATATCAAAACTTGTTGAACCAATCCATGCATGTTAAGTCATAATCTTATTTGTTAAAGTAGACTTCCAGTCTAGTTGGATCTGCAATCGGAGGTTTACAATTTCAAAAATATTTTCAAAATCCAAAAATTGTATAAGACCTTGAACCGTCTTCCGAGCAAGGTTTCCTTGAGATCTGTGGTTATATTAAAGATTAAGAAGTATTTGCTTAAGAAATCAAGATTCAAAAATAACTTTCATATTAGAACAATTGTAATTTGTTAGGAACGTTTGTATAAATATTGAGAGGTTGAGTTGCATGTTTGCATGTAGTAACACATCATAAACACTATCTCACACGAACACTTAGACACTGTGGTTCTTTTTGAGAATCTTGTACTTAAAAAATTTGCTGGAATCTTCATTAAAAAAGAAGAAAATCAAGGAAAATACAAGAAGCAGCAAGAAATGATCAAGTTCCAAGTCAGAATACCTTTGGAGTGGAGAATCTCGTGTAGGTACATTCTGAACTTAGGTTAGGATCTTTGTGATTCGCTTAAGTGTTGTAACCTGATTTTTATTCTAGTGGGTTTTTTATCTTGTGTCATAGATGGCGCCGTGGATGTCTCCATTGTTTAAGGATTTTACCACGTTAAAATTCTTGTGTCTTTTTCTGTGAATGTTCATAATTTTTATTGTGATTGGGACTGTATGGTAAATATAGTAGATGTTTTTTAAAAACTAAACTTAAAGTAATCAATTATAGAATTTACTTCATATATTCAGAAAAAGATTTTAGAACACATCTTGTGTTTTTCGAAAAGAGTTTTTCCCAATAAGTTTGTTCGGAGTTTACTCAACTTATAACTATTTGTTATTAATCTAGTAAACAAAAGGCTTTTAGTGTTAAGGCTATTTTTCAACTGGTATCAGAGAAGGAACACCTTTTGTGATCCTTAAACTTGAGAAATTGTTTTCAAACTTTAATTCTGAAAATCTCTGAGTATGGAAGAAAATTCTGAGAAGTTGGGTAACCTATCCACACCACCACTCTTTGATGGAAATAATTTTCCGTACTGAAAAGTGCGAATGACTGCTTTCATTCGAGGAACCCTGGGTGATGAAGTCTGGGAAATGATTGAAACAGGGTATGAACATCCTACTAAACCTACATCTACCACTTATCCAACAAGTATTAAGAAACTTCTCAGTGAATTTACTAGTGAAGAGACAAAACTATCTCTTGATAATAACAAAGGAAATATTGCCATCTTTATGTCCATAAATGAAAATGAATTTAAAAGAATATCCATATGTTCTACTTCTAAAGAGGCATGGGACACCTTAGTCATTGCTCACGAGGGTGATGAACGTGTCAAATCTAGAAAATCCCAAATGCTTATTCAGCAATACAACACCGTGATTATCAATGACAATGAATCCTTTGACGATTTCTACATAAGGGTAACTGATATTTTTACAAAACTTCATGCAAATGGTATAACCTATAGTAGAAAGGAAATTATGTCAAAGATTCTTAGGTCATTGCCATTTAAGTTTGACAATAAGTGATATGTTATTGAGGAAATGAATGACCTTAATATGACTCCTGAACTACATAGCAGTAAACTTAGGACTGTTAAGTTGGAATTGGACTTTAAAAAACAATTGACCAGACAGACCAGTAGAGCCTATAGTTCTAATGTTGTGTTTTCATCTAAATTACCAGTGACTAAATTGAACCCTATAGATTTTGACACTTACTATCTTGGAATCTGCGATTTAAAAAACCTTGACAATGAAATAGCTCTTATGAGTAAGCATTTCAAAAGAAATGTTGTAGCCTCTAAACAAGGCAAATCAAATTATCAAGGTAATCAATCTCACTGACCTCATGACAGAGACAATACCAAACACACTTATGACAATAGGTGGAATTATGACACCAACAGACCTGAAACAGACATAGAATATGTTAAGTGTCACCGTTGTGGTGAACTTGGTCATTATCCTAATAATTGTCCAGCTAGTTTTAATAACAACAACAAGGCCAATATGTGTAAGACATGGGATGACTGTAGTGATTTTGATGAGGATGAAAGTGATTCAACCCAGATAAATGAGAACTGCATGTATTTCTTTTCTAAGATAATATATAATGATGATGCATGCTTATCTGTTCATGAACGTACTATGCCTGTTGATGTTGTTAATAATATTGATGATAATTTTGTTCCTATTACTATTGAAAGATTGTGTGTGAGTCAAAGTGAGAATGTTGATGACGAATTGAACATGTGCATGAATAAAGAACCTATCCAAATTATAGGGGACAATTCACACGATGCACATAGTGAGTCTGATGATGATCTGCCTGATCTACATGAATTGTACACTAAAACGGTTAAGAAGAGTGCTCGCCTAGAGGAAATGATAAAAACCTTAAGTGAGCGTATCGAATTGCTTAAACAAACCATTAGGAAGAACAATGATGATTATATTGCCCAACGTGTTGCCCATGAGACTGAGATTGAGAATTACAACTTGAAAATAAAATCTTTGATTCAAAAGAACCATAAATTTGAACAAAAATACAAGGCAACCCTTATTGAACTAGAAGAGTCAAAGAAAAAGGTTTCAAATGTTTTTAAAAAATGTAAACATTTTTAAACACAAATCAAGACTTAAGAAAAAATTGTAACTGGAAGTAAATTTGACTCTGAAGATAAGTCTGGCCTAGGTTTTGGAAAAATAGTGCACACAAGTACGACCAAAGTTTCTCCTGAAAATATTACTTTTGTAAAAAAGGACAAACTTATCAAAATGTTGAAAAAGGTGAACCTAGTCTCAATGTCTCTCAAGCAACACATAGTCATTACAATCAACAGTTGAAACCAAACCACCAAACCAAATATGTTTGTGCTTTTGCCAGAAACCCAAGACAGAAACCTAAATATAGTGATGAATGGACAACTGTACCCAATAGATCCAAGCCTTTTTTCAAAGTCTTTAATAAGAAAGTCAAGTAATATACCTAATAGTACTGTTCCTATTGCGATATCTTTGGATATACTCTAGATGAATGTTTCTAGAAAAGTACATACACTCCTACCTACCAGAACTTTAACTATTCTAGGAAATCTAGAAATACTTATATTCTTCCTAGACAGGCCACAAACAACTCTAACTCTAAAAAGAAAAAGGGAGGGTCCAAGACTAAGAAGAAATCATTTAAAAAGACCCCTCAAATCTTTTCAAAGTCAAAAGGTAACAAAAATTTGAAAACTAAGCCTATTTGGATTCGAAAAGATGATTTACTACCCCAGCTCAAGTGCGACATTGACATTTCTTCTTTAAAGTCACAAAGAACTTCAAGTGGATGGTATTTAGACTCCGGATGTTCTAAACATACGATTGGGGATGAAAAAAATTAAAAAACAAGACAGACTTCCTTGGAGGTAGTGTCATGTTTGGAGATGGCGTTTCTTCTCAGATCATAGGTAAGGGAACATTGAGTGAGCAAGGGCTTCCGAGACTAAATGATGTTTTATTTGTTAAAGGCCTTAAAGATAATCGCTTAAGTATATCATAATTTTGTGACTCAAATCACTCAGTTACCTTTTCTTAAAATGATTGCAAAATTATAGATGAAAAGGGAAATTATATTTTGACAGGAAATAGAACCCCGAAAAACTATTACACAGTAATCCCTAATTCCGAGTCTTGCAAAATTTCCAGATTAGAGGATTCTGATCTTTGGCACAATATATTGGGACACACAAATTATGATAACCTTAGAAGAATGAGTTCCCAATAGATAGTTAGAGGCTTACCAAAAATTAAAAATTCTTTTAATCCTGTATGTGGACCTTGCCAAGAAGGAAAAATAAGTAAATCCCCACATAAGAAAGTTAAATATGTCCTTACCACTAAGCCCCTAGAACTTATCCACATGGACCTCATGGCTCCCTCTAGAACTGTTAGTTTCTATGGAAACTCATACATCCTAGTTATAGTAGATGACTATACGAGATATACATGGGTAGCTTTTATGAAGCATAAATCATAAACCTTCAATGAATTCTTAAGAATCCTCCTGAAAATTGAGAATGAGAAGAATTCCCAAGTATGTGGTATTAGGAGTGATAGAGGTGGAGAGTTTGAAGACTCTGGAATTTCTGAGTATTGTGTAGCTAATGTCTATAAACATGAGTTTAGCGCTCCCAAAACCACGCAACAGAATGGTATAGCTGAACGAAAGAATAGGACTTTACAAAAAATGGCTAGGGTTATTCTACATGCTAAGAATCTCTCTAGATGTTTTTGGGCAGAAGCTGTCCAAACTACGTGTCACATTATCAATCGTATCTACCTCAGAAAAAATTCCAAAGAAACATCTTATGAGTTATGGTTCCACAAAAAGCCTAATCTAAAATATTTTAAAACCTTCGGTAGCATCTACTATATCTACAAAGATAGAGAACATCTTTTAAAATTTGATACCCGAGGAGAAAAGGGAATTTTTCTTAGCTATTACCAAAATAGTAAGGCTTTGCGTGTTTTTAATAATAGAACCAAAACTATTATGGAATCAATTAATGTAATTATAGATGACACAAGTGTTAGGAGTAGTGACAGTCAACCAGTAACATTTGATGAGGACAATCCTTCTTTACCCCTTGATCGTCAAGATGATATTGATTCACTGCCACCTGAGGATCCCTCTGTACCCACCTAGTGTGACAACCCTCCCAAATAAATATCGGCTGATCAGTCCTTTATAAAATTTATAACAGAATGTTTGGTTGGTTCATTCTTATCATCACTGTCGAAAACTTAAATCCAATTAATTTCCTAACATTTAATTAAGCTAGTGTCAAAAAATTTCCAATTAAACTTGAAACCAATTGATTTAATAAATTTTTGAACATGTAATTATAAACCATACATAATAATTTAATGCTGACTGAATCAATTACTGAATAATTAAGACTGGATAAAATCCTCCAGTTCAAAGTCACAAACCAAACCATAATAAATACTCAATTCAACTGAAAATAACTACAAAGGAAACTGAGTACAACTCCGCTAAGGAGAATGGGCGACACATGCCCGAACTGAGATATCTGAACTAGGAACCGAATGGACTGAGAGAAGCGTTTAATCTCAATGACCCGCAACTTCCACAACAATTGCAACTCGACAAACCATCCAAGTATCTAGAATCGGTGTCCTTGTGGTTGGACACCTGTACTAATATATATATATATATATATATATATATATATATATATATATATATATATATATATATATAGCAAAAGAGAAAAGAAATGCAAGAGACGGGTCAGAGCCTGATGTTTGAAAAAGATTTATTAGCAAGTATTTAAAACTGCATTAAAGCAAGTATCATATGCATGTTAGTTCGAACTCTCACATGAGATTCTCACCTCTCGACAAGTGTGCATGCCTAACGTACAAATAATCCAACCTAGCAGTCTGACACACACTTAACTAGGAAAAGACTTATCATACTAGTTACCCCTCGTAGTAGTATCTCGTATTTGGTCTCGACATTTATCATTTTAAATAAATGTTAGCACACAAAAGTTAAATATTTACTATTTACGTTACTGAAGATTTCACTATCTTAATAATCTGATATTATCTCATTTTAGGTATACCAAAAGCATACATATATATCTTTCACTATTATATATGTATTAACCCAATCTTAATATCTTACAAATATCACATTGTAAGTATAACACAAATATATATAAATATCCACCACTATTATATATATATACTAACACAGCACCCCAAGGCTATACCTGTAGTGCATTGCATACTTTGCTATCATGTCTCGGTACATCTCGTACTCAAACAAGGTCTATCGGTTCGGAAATCTCCCACAAACCATATAAATAAATAACACGTATTGGCGCCGAACATAGTTCACATACCTATAGGTCACGCACATACCTACGCTCCCATAGTCAGTGACTTATCAACTCACAAATAAGTCTTCACAATCCTATGTTCTGAGATACAAGTCAAATATCCCCCCAAAGGTCACTCAGGATAATACCGTCTTAACATAACCCCTCGCGATAGCAACCAGCTTGGTATGTGATACCCATAATATCAAATATAGGTATACACACAACCCATCAAATCAAATGGTATACACACAACCAAATGTCATATTCCATACGTAGAATTACCATCACTAAATACTATTAATGTATTTTTAAATCATGATATTCCCTATCTCGTAATATATATAAGGATAATATGTCACCCGAAAATCCTTAATACAATAACCATAAGAAGTCCCACAAGTAACCACTAATTTTTACTCTTATAAGTTCCATATCTTTCGACTAATACCGTAAGTATTTGTCACGTAATACTCTCGACACATTTACAATCACGATGATCTCTCTCTTGTAATCTCCAAGACATGCTTCCCGTTCCCAAATATTTAAATTATTTACCCTCATATACTTCTTACAATTCCTGTACTATACTGATTTTCCCAAAATATCATTTCCTCATTTAGATTACCGTGCCACAATTATTTGGACCATTCTACAATTTCTCAAAAATGCAAAGTGTCACTCGAACAGACTTGATCTCGTTCAAACGAGATCACGTCGTCGCTTGAACCACATCACGCGAGATGTCAATCTCGCTCGAACCAAACTTTGCATGACATTCCATTATCGTTCGAACCATATCTCGCGAGATACGATCTCGTTCGAACAATTACATGCGACATCGCGTGACCTGGACTGTTTCGTCCTCTACCTCCAGATTCAGCGTTTTCCCACCATTTTTACTCCTAAAACCTCTAAAGATCAAGCCCAAACTTCCAACAATCACTTCCAACCATTATTCTAACATGTAAATGTGGTTTCTCATTACCTAACATCATTTAATCATCACCAATCACCCATATAATTCGAAATCACCAATTTATTATCAAGAACCCTAATTCTTAAATTGATACGCATAATTTCTATATTAAACCCATATTTGTTCATAGAAATCATCTTAAATTTCGTAGGCATCATCTTATCTACATATGGGATTCAAATTCTCATTAAATCAGCCCTAGGTTATGATATAGTTCTCCAATTTCACCCAAATTAATTTTCATAACAATGGTTTATTAACCTAGACTAACATGAACACAATTATCGCTAAAGAAAGTAAGTAATAAACACTTGCCTCGATTTCAAAGGTCTGATCCGTTGGTGTTGTTGGTATGAATGCGTTCCTCGCGTTTCGATCTACACGATGGTGGTGGTGGTTGTGCAAGGTGGTGAAAATAGCTTCTCCTCCTTTGGAATTCTCCCTCCCTCACCCACCGTGCCTCTCTCTTGATTTTGGTGTAACCTAACCCTAATTGTCCCCAATTAGATGATATATTATTTCTCCAATTTTCGTCCATTTAATTCCTCCAAAAATCCAAATTACAAAACTACCCCTATCGGGTTCCAGCTTGGCCTAAAAATATCTCGGAGTCCAAATAAAATATTCGGATGGAGTTTTCTGACTATCTCGACCCCTCTGGACTCAACGGCGCACTCGAAATGATCATACGAGTTACTTATAATAATTTACCTTTTTATTCCACTTAATTAGTCCTGACACGACTCACACGCGCGTCCCCGACTTAATATACCAAACTGTCGTATTTCTCTCTCACGACAAGTTATATAAGATCATCATTCTGTATTACTTATTCTTATAGTAATATTAATAATTACTAACTTCTCGTCACGCTAGTAAATATTAAATTTTAATCTGGATTAATAATTAATTCTCACATTTTAATTTAATTAATCCCATAATAATAATAAATCACATAATTATTTAATTCTTCGAAAATAGAGGGTATTACATACTTCCCCCCTAATAACGGAATTTCGTCCCGAAATTCGGAAAATAAGGCATTTTTGGTAAGGACAACTCCGGGCATTAACCTCACATCTCATGTAATCTGCGCAGTACCTCCCATACAGTACATTACCGAATACCCTTAATAATGAACACCTCACTAATGCTATAATTTACTCTCCAAGACTTACCATTTAAGTTTCACGACTTAACTTTTAGATAGTTACTATCTAGCCTCCTACTACTCGCACTAGTAGGTTAATTGATATTTAGATATATACAAATTTTTCTTACTACTATGTTTCATCAGTAGTCTATTCGTGCTTGTATGGTATATACTTTACACATAATATATACTATAAATGTTAACACATTTTTCCCATACTGCCTCCGTAAAGGACTATGGAACCTAAGCATGTACGCTACCGGCTCAAACTTAGCAATAATAGGAAAAGATCCCAAATCACTCGGTACCAATTTCCTCATTCCAACATGCAATAATGCAACTCCCAATCATTTCCACCATGGTTAACGGGCCCTAAAATTCCTCTGCACCTAGTAGATTATTTTCCTCCCCTTGATCAAATAAGCATAAGGATAACAAGGATTGATATATATAACGCCTCGAATGGAATCCTATTGATAATGAGCTAAGGGGAGTAGTCTTACACTAACTCCACAAGTGGAAGATATTACACTAAACCTTCCCATAATTGGAAATACAACATTACTCGTTGTGTAACTAGAACTCTTAGTCTTCCAGTCCGCCTGCGAGTGTGTTAGGCCGAATATGTTCACATCTCGATATTCATGGCCTCCCAAAAACTCTTCCCAATAATTGAGTCATAACTTTCTTGACTCTTTCGGACAAAAACTCTAATTGTACCCCATATAACCTTACTGTCCCAGGAATAATGGTTGGGGTTTACTGTTACACGTTATGATTTGTCTTAACTTGGCATAACGTGAACTACTTTAATTACCCGACCCACTTTAACCCACATAGGGTCGTGATACCATTATGAAGTAATTAACTCTGTAATGGTTCAGGGATTCACTCTCCCATTACTACCAAGGAATTGCCAATGCTGAAGGAACTCTATTATTTCCTGATGTTCAACTTC
The DNA here is from genome assembly GCA_949130495.1 of Sambucus nigra. NCBI lineage: Eukaryota > Viridiplantae > Streptophyta > Magnoliopsida > Dipsacales > Adoxaceae > Sambucus > Sambucus nigra. Next base: position 535,340,837 of record OX422213.1, read on the forward strand.
CAATTGGAGCTCAGTAATGTCTTGCATTTCTTATGCCATCACTACTATGGCTTTATCTCATTATTCATTTTACCTTTCCTATAACCCCATCCATATCAATGTCTCAGGAGACAGTGTCATCACTGCATGTCGCAAGTCCTTCCCCCTCTCTCTAAGCTTCAGATTCTCTTGAAACATGCTCTCTCCATGTCCTATTAAATAAGTTTCAACTTCTCCGAGTTAAACTTTATCCGATTCTATTGTGTCACAATCTTTCACTTAAGGAAGAAAAATTTATTACCCAAATATCTAGGGCGCCCATACACCCTATGCTTTGTGCATTGCAGCACCACTGTACTGGACGTGTTATAAAAATATCAAATTATGCCCCACATACTTGGCATGACTATATGGTAAGGTCCTACTCAGCCACCCTACCTTTTCCACCTAATAATATCTTAGGTTGTCCCATCGATCTGCTCGTGGTGTCAACGATTGGTAACATTATCACGTATTATTCTTATACGGACCCATCGGCCTTAATTTGTAATATAACCATTACTTCATATCTATAACTACGAATATTGTAGTTACTGCAATATTAAATCTATGTACTAAAGGCAAACTTCTCCCAACTTCCAACATTGACTAAGTTTAATGCGTGGGATGTCTCACCAAGAGAAATCCAAACAAGGAGCCCCCCTGATACACTACTACCTAACACTGTTGGTCGTCGAGATCTGTTAAGTCCTTACTCCATAACATATATCCCTGAATTCCCATCTATGAACATAAAGTCTACTCATCTACTTTCATGTCACTAAAGGCGACATACAATACGACACTCTCCCGATCACAAGTTATTAGTGCTATATAATTAAGGAGTTATATCTCTCCTCTCTATAATAAGTCAATATACCCTAAATCACATCAGTAGAACATCCCTGCTCAATGGGATCAACATAATAAGACAACATACTCATCGAAGTCTACAATACAATACAATACATATGCAGGCTCAACCGTCTTTCAGGTGATGCCTCGATCAAACCATATTTTTAAAATTTGAAATTTTTAGTACGATAGTCTTATCACACAATTTACTACAGTTCAAACCCTTGGTAACCAGTAACCATACAATATAATCATAATATGCTCTATTATCATAACGCTCAAGGGAGCACGAATCGTCACATAATACCATATACAAATTTCTCTTAGTGTCCACACTTGCTCCTCCCCGCAAGTGGCACAAAAATCTCGCTACCAAATGATAGTCATTTACATAATAAGTCTGTTTTCACCAGCGTACCCACTAAATCGAATTCACACTCAAATTCGTAGTATTAACTATTCACATATGTGGGTCCTCGAGGCACTTGTTTTGTAACCCATAATTATCTATAATTGTTATACCTTTCGGATTCCATTTATTAGATTTCCCTTCCTTTTTGATGGGTAAATTATTCTATTTTACGGCTCACCCGCCCGACATCGATACATTGGCCCCATATCTCTAGGCTTCAATTAGGGCCTTACTGGCCTTCCCTCTATTTCCTGGGCCCTTTCGACCCCAAAATACGGCATGCTATAGTTATTGAGGACTACACTGGTCCTGCCTAGACCTACCACCCTTGGGTTATTAGTCCTTGGGTCCAATTCTCTTGACCCGGTTCTTACACTGGATATTTTACTTTGTCCAATTGGTATGCCTTATAGGCATAATTTATTATTCCCGATACTATCAATTTCACTTCTCAAGTGATCACATTCAATACTGGTAACCCTTATCTCTACACACAGGGTAATTTCCCTTTCACTGGTCCTCCTGTCCTTATTGGAATGTCCTTCTCTCGGACATGGCAGTCTTAACTCCCAGATGTTATTTTCATTGTTCCTTGTGCTCTACAGGGCATATAGAACACATGGTCGACCCACTAGTTTTGACTGAATCCATCACTATCTCGTAAAGATTTAATCATATCATTTAAATAGGTTTCCCCCTACTGGGCATACGTTCTGGTGATATTCTACTAACACTATTGAATTCAACCTTGCCCTTCAGCTATGTATCACTACTTTACTGGATCCTTTTCTTCTGTGGTGTTGACATATTCTAATAAACATATACTTTGACGGCATTTATACTATTCACCTTAGTCGTAACTCCCATTCACGCTAGGGCATTCCACCCACGAGTCCATTTCAACTTACGGATCCCTTTTTATCTTTTGTAACTCCTACTAAGGTTACGAAGTTCGCTTACCAAGTTAACTCATCCTTTACGGTCGGTCCTTACTTGACCAACTGGTGGAAGATTAAACGGTCAACCTGCACCCAATATCTCAATTTGATTTTCTATTGTTACTCTTTGCCGTTTCTCTGAGCTAGCAAAATTTCTTCTGAATTTAAAATTCTGAGTGTCACTGCACTCTACTTTACATTATTGCCTTTGGAATACCTCCCTCCATTGGCCCATCACACTTAGATATTAATGTTGGTGACTTCTACCGCGATCACCGTTCCCCTAATGCTTCACAACTTTCAATTGTTTTCCTCCTCCCGTAGTCCCGCTAATGGCCTTCGCTGGTCGTCCCATATTGTTCGGAGTACAAAGTCCAATCATTCCCGCATCCGAATTGGATTCACTAAACTAAATCGCAGGAGAGCGTAAATCGCATATGCAGTGGAATACAACAATCCTAGTATAAGGCTCTACATAAAAAACACTAAGCTGAAACGTAATAAGCCGTACAGATCCAAAAGGACACTAGAACTTGATGCTCTGATACCACCTGTGACACCCTGCCCAATTAAATATCGGGTGATCAGTCCTTTATAAAATTTATAACAGAATGTTCGGTTGGTTCATTCTTAGCATCATTGTCAAAAACTTAAATCCAATTAATTACCTAACATTTAATTAAGCTAGTGTCAATTCATTTTCCAATTAAACTTGAAACCAATTGATTTAATAAATTTCTGAACATGTAATTTGTAATACCCCGTATTTTTATGCTTTATAAATTTGGGGATTTATTAAATTGAATGTGAGTTATTAATTTAATATAAATTCGAAAATTAATTACTTTATAATTATTAATGTGATGTGAGTTAGTAATTATGGGAAACTTGTTGAATATTACTAATGAGTAGAGTAATATATAATATTGGTTCTATTAAATGTCAATAGTGAATAAAATGACAATTTTGGAAATTTGAGCCGGGACGCGCCCGTGTCGCGTCGGGACTAAATATTGATTAATAAAAGTGAATAAATTATAAGTTGCTCATATGGTCTTTTTGAGTGCGCCAAAGTGTCCGAAAGGATCGAGATAGTCAGAAAAGTATACCCGGGGGTTTAGTTTGGGTCTCGGGGTGTTTTTAGGCTTATTTAGCACCCTGGGAGGGCATTTCGGACATTTTGTAATTTTGGGCAATTGAACCCACGAATTTTCAAGGGTTATATCAGATGTCTACGGTTGTCTTCTAGGGTTAACACAACCAAAGACAAGTGACGGACATAGGAGAGGAAAGGAGAGAGCTTGTCAAGGTGTTCTAGGCCAAAAATTCACCCAGTTGCACCGCCACCACCACCAACGCATAGATCGCGCGACGGGGAACGTAATCACACCAAATTCATTCAAAAATCAGAACTCTAAAATTTCTAGGCAAGTATTTATCTTGCTTAAATTCTTTAATGCATCATTCATGTTAGTCTAGGATTGATTAAGATGTATTTCATAGAAGAAAATCCATTTTGGAGATAGGAGATTGCATGTAGTAATGATATAAATGGAAACATGGAAATCCCCTTCGTATGTAGAGGTTGAACCACGGATTTATGATGTATTAGGAGTAGAAATTCTTGAAAAAGACTGATTAGAACAAAGTTAAAGAAAATTCTAGGGTTCATTAAGTTTATATAAGTTTTGCCCTTTTAATCCATGGTTATTGATGAAAATTCACATGCTTTACGTAGAAGATTGTTAGTTTGGGTTATTAATGTTTGTAGTACGAATTTCTGGAAGTTTGGGTGTTAAAAATCTTGATTTGGTTGAGGTTGGATGTTAGAACCCGTAACTGTTAATCTGCAGAATTCGCCATACCCGTTTGATCGATCGATCGAACCAGGAGTGTCGATCGATCGAGCTCCTGCCATCGATCGATCGACCCCTCCTGGCAGACTCATATTTCCCCTTTGAAATTGTTGAATTCAGATTAAATAAGTGAGAATATTTGGACATCCTTATTAAAATATTTTGGAAGATAAAGGAGACCAGTATGACTTATTAATAACTATGAGACCTTTAATCTAAGACGAAATTTACATTTTTGGGATGCTTACACATAAGGGACGATGGGGTTGTGTATTAAAGGGAGACACGCATAAAATAGTTACGTTGGAAAAATAGATGTGTACCTACTGAATTCTACACTTGGGAGGATAGAGTCCATGAGTGTTACGTAGTAAGTTGGATTAATCCCTCAATTAAAGTAAGAGACGAACCGTTGTACGTGATAACTAAGGATTGAGAAATAATTATAAATATTATATTATGGGTGAGAAAAGGTACCTAAAGAGATATGGTAATAGTAGTATATTTATATGACTGTGTTTATGCATATACTATATACGTGTGAAAATCATGCCCGCGCTACTTGCTATTCCTGAGGTTACCGCGCTGGGACAGTCTTATCTCGATGTGCCTTTATGGGGGATATTGACTTGTACCCTAGAAGATAGATATCCTTGGTACAGGCTATCTGTTCAATGGTCAGACGGTCCTAAAAGACGTGAGGTTATGTACCGACCTCTTAGAGACTTGGAATCTATGATTCGCCTCAATATTGTTTGTGTATGTGTTAATACAGTTCGAGAGTGATTCCGAACTTGTATTTCCCTTAGTACGAGTGAGACGGGGATTGGATAGCAGAGTATGCCCGCACTATAATTTTTATGTTGGGTGCTGTTAGAATATATATATATTATACGAGTATTTAATATATATACTTAATTCTGAAATTGGGAACTTCCTACTGTGTTTATGGTAAGTAAGATATGAATAATGATTTCAATTTGGAAATACTTGTTTTGAAAAGTATAATATGATACTGGGAAACTTTACTAGCGAATAAAGTTAAAATGAGAGTTTTGTTATTAAATGGAATTTACTCCTTAAACAGTTGAATCGCCAGTTTAAATCTTACGAGAAAACTAAGATAAGATAAGTTAAACCATTGGGAAGGTTAGTACGATAGGTGTGCACATTAGAAGAGAGGTGAGAATTCCTCAAGGGAGTGCCGCACTAATATGTTGTTGCATTGGCCAGTAAACATTTTAAATACTTGCTAAACAAATTTAAATCATTTTTACAATCGGGCTCTGACCCGTTTCCATTTTCTTTTCTCTCTTATATATATATGTATATATTACAGGTGCCCAGCCACAGGGGCGTCTTGCATAGGATCCTTTGGAAGGAACGCGCTGCAGCTTAGGTGGGAGTTGCAGGACTCTTGCTTAGACGACTTCATTTATTTGATTTCACTCCTAGCATATTTATTCAGTTGGGCATGTGTCGCCCGTTTCCATTATCCAGTTGTTTTATTGGACATTGTGATTCATTTATTTCTAGTATTGTCACTTTGGAATTTAATACTGTCTGGATGTTTTACTTTAAGTTTTGAATGTTGGGATTTAGTTGTTGAATGTTTAAATTATTTGGATTATATGTTCCAGGATAATTGTGGTGTAATTATTTAATATTGAATTATGTAAAGTTTTAAATCATTGGTTATAAATAGAATTTGGAAAGTAATGTCTAAAATGGTTTTGACACTTAGCTTAATTAATTAGGGTGTTTAAATTGGAAAAGTTATTTTTACGACAGTGGTGCTAAGAATGAACAAACTGTTCACCTTGATTTTTAATTTAATAAAGGAGTGATCGCCCGGTATTTAATTAGGCGGGGTGTCACAGGTGGTATCAGATCATCAGGTTCTAGTGTCTTTAGGATCTGTATGGCTTATTTCGCTTTCAGCTTAACATTTTTGCTATAGAGCCCTATTTTAGGATTGCTGTATTCTTACTTTTACGTTTATGTCTTCAGCTATTTGAGATTTAATAATAACTGTAGACTAATAAATTTCGTCACGTTTCAGATGCCTCCGAGACGTGCACCAAAGGATAGGCGTGCCCAAGCCGACCAGCCAGCAGCTCCGGCTCAGGGTACGATGAATGCTAATGAGGTAGCCGCTATTGTTTCTTAGGCGGTGAATGCCGCACTAGCGGTGGTACAACAGGCTCCACCCCAGATTCAGGCTGTGGCGCTAGTACCGGCATAGCTTCCATCTACATGGGAGCGGGTTAGGTATGCCTTTCAGAAGGCGCATCCCCCTGAGTTCTCGGGTAGTTCAGATATCATCATCGTCAGCCAATGGAAGAAAGATATCCAGAGGCATCTACGTATGTATGAGTGCACAGACATGCAAAAATAGTTGTTGGCTTCCTTCAAGTTAGTGGGGGCCGCTTTGCAGTGGTGGGAATCCACCACCACCTTGGAGGAGAGGGATACTATTCCGATTCAGATATTCTGGGAGCGGTTTGATCGCAAGTACTTTCCACCCGCTGTGCAGACTGAGATGAGGTGGAAATTACTGAACTTGAAGCAGGAAAATTCTACCGTTGCTGAGTATGATGAGGAGTTCATGAGACTTCTCACCATATTTCCAGATGAGGCACCTACTGAGGGTAAAAATATAATGTTGTTTGTGGATGGGTTAGCTGACGCGAGGGGAACCGAGTGCTCGTGTAGGGACACTATCGTTGATTTCGGCTCCCGCTCGACATGCAAAAGAACCTAAGCTACGACTACACTTGACAAGCGAGTAAAGCGGTAAGTCGGGTATCGAGAATCCACAGGGAGTTATTAAATTTCAGATGTTAATTGTTTAATTACTTCAGGAATAAAAATGTAAAAGATGATAGGTTGGAAATGGTGATAAAAGAAAAGAGAAGTTAACGCTAAATTAAAGGAAAGCGAGGATCGGGATCACATTCTACCCCACGGATCGAAACAGCTACTAATTAGAATTACGGTTCGAAAACATTTAATCGAGCATTTACAATTAAGCATAAACATCACACAAGAAGGAATTTAACCCAAAGTTGCGAGATTAAACATTTAACTGAAAATGGTCACACGCGGATTAAATTCGGATTGTCGCTATAAACACTAAAGTTGCGTGACAAATAAAGTTAAACGCATAACAATCCAACTTTAATACACGCGGTTTCAATTAAACGCAATTTTACACAAAACCTAATTTTCGAGGTCCAAACCCGAAAATGGTGGAAACGCAATCCCGACCCTATTTATCTATGGGTGCATGGTGAGTTAAACTAAATTATGCTAATTAGACTAAGAAAGCAAGAATTAAAGCATGTAAACTAGTTAGAAAGCATTGAAACTAAATTACAAGGCAAGAGGAGAAGAAGAACAAACTAGATTAATGGAGAGGAAGTGAATAGTTCAATCTTACAAACCCATGAGTTGTCAATCCAAGAAGAAGAAGAAAAGAAATCTCCACACCAAACCCTAACTACCCTATCTAATTCAGAATATAAGTTATTCCCCTTATTACAACAAAAACCAACTTATATAGTAAGTTGTAATAAAAGAAAAGAAGAAAGAAATAAAGGAAAATATCTGCAGGGGAAAACAGGGGATCGATCGATCGACCCCTTTGGTCGATCGATCGACAGTATAATTCGTGGCAAAAATAATAAGGATCGATCGATCGATCCCCAGGCTTGATCGATCGATCAAGCAGGGGCAGCCTGCAATCCTCCCTGTTTTGGCATACAATCCAACGTCGCTCCAATCGCCGTAACTTTGTCGTTATGCATCGGAATCGCGCACCGTTCGCGGCCACACGAAGCTAGCGAGGAGGGCTACAACTTCCGTGTAGATGTCGGGCCAGGTGCCCAAGCTGTCAAAAGACTAAAATGCCCTTGCGCGTGCGGTTGTGTACGGAAATCGAGCGAAACGCATCCGGACTTCACACTTAGCATCCAAATACCTACAAAAGCTCAATTAACACCTGCGAAACATGTTAACATAGAAATCCGAGGGTTGTCTGGTTAACGAGCATAAATATAGGGAATAAGATGCCCGAGGGGGCTAATAACGCGTAGGTTAACGGGTGAAATACGCAATATTTCCGCCGTATCACACCCCCTAACTTACACATTTCTAGTCCCTAGCAATGAAATAAGATGCAACAAGAAGAACTAGTAAACCAAAACAGGAGAGAGTACAAAAGTATGGTATAAAAGCAATAGAAAAGATAAGTCCACTTTCGCGGGCGATTCGATTGCATTTAGCGTATGCAATAAGCCGTTAAACCCCTAGGTTACCCTAGTGGACGAGTGTCATCTCGTGAGGGTTTTCAGGGATGAAACCCACAAACATCATATAGTTTCCTCAAAATATGCCCAATCAAGTAAGACAAACTCATCAGTGCGAACAAGATTTCAATATGTTATTAGCATAGCAAACGAATTCGCATGAGAAGTCCGTAGTTATTAACATTATCGAATGCACCTCAATGAATTGAAACTCTAACATGTGGGAGGGAAGTGAGCATATGCAAGGTATGATTTGGCGAAAAACTTAAATAATTCGGATACTAAACATCAAAGCATGCATACATTCAATCCTCACGGGCATTACGCTCAACAAATGAATTCACTATGAAAAGGGAGGTAATACACAGGACATGCGGGCATAAAGAGTAAATGTAAATGGAAACTAGGCCGCGCACATGTCACGAATGAGGAACGCTATATAGGAAATAAAAATTGCAATCTCAGTGAAAGGATACCGCACACTAAAAGAGGCGAAATGCATTTTCACAGATTATCAAAACTATTTAAACTTTTGAATTACATCTACTTACGATCACATAGGACTTGTAATAGGGTTGTAATGTATGGTTAGGTTAAGGTACGAAATGAAAGGTATATGTACGGATTCAAAGTGTTTGGGGATGAAACTCGGAATAATGTAAAAAAGTGGACAATAACAAAAGTTGGACAAGAATGTCCAAACGAGCATAGATATAACAATCGAGAGAGTAATCAAAGCTTATTGAAACACTACAAACAATATTTACAACTTTCTCTTTCTTTTTCTTTTCTTCCTTTTTCTCACTTTTTCTTTTGTTTTCTTTGCTTTTTGCTTTCTCTTTTCACTACTTTCTTTTTCTGACACTTCTTACTCTTTTCATACTCAAATTGCAACCACACAACATTAATAACATTCAATTCCAAGCAACAATCCAAACAAGGGTATGTAAGATAATATATATGGCTTAAAACTCCAATTTGGAGTTGGTTATGGGATTTTGGGTAATGAAACGAAAGGCTAGTATATAGGCTCAAAGGGGTTGACTAGGGAACATATAAAGGTGAGGTCAAGGTCATATGGGTCATATATCAAAGAGGGCCTATGATCATTTCACAAAGTATACGCAATTCGCGAGTCAAAACAACATAAGAAAATCATGCTCAAGTAACACATTTCAATGATGAACTCAATTAATGAACGGTCAATGAAAGAATAAAGAGATTACCAACGACTGTAACGTTTTCAATGAGAAAAGAATAGTGTATACACTCACAAATGAAGATAAGTCTCTAATCTCGCTCGGTGTAAGTATATACAATGCAGCAAAAGCATACCGAGTTATAAAAATCTTAAGCCAATTCAATATAACAAGAATGGTGCATATGTTCACGGATAAAGTTTAATTCATGAAGTTATTCATAATATTAATGATTTAGGGACTAGAATCTAATAACTTCTAAAATCGAGAACATGCATAGTTGAATTGTCAATTTGATCGGGCAATTATTAAAATTTATCATTGGAAACAAGGCAAAATGCCCAACAAAGGAGAAAAAAGAAAGAAAATATTTTTGAAATTTTTGAAATTTTAACAAAAACATGCTTTGTAACTAAATTGTAATCAAATCCAAGGTCTAAACAGAAAAATGGATAGACTATCCTACACCCCCTAACTTAAATGTTGCATTGTCCCCAATGCGTCCATTAAAGAACACAACACAAAGCTAGGAAAAGAATGATATTACCCACACGTGGAGCGATCTCCATAAGTACAAGTCCAAATGAAGATGCAAAACAAGTTAGTACAAAGCATATGAAGAATATGTACCGATGTATCAAGTAAAGAGAATCTATGTCACAAGTCACAATAATATAGAGGGGCTGAAGTGCAAATACTAGATAAATTGATGGTGAACTTTTTGATTTTATAAAATGGAAGGTCACACACATCAAAATCCAATAAACAACCACAAACTACATTTTCATTTCTCATTTCATAAGTTCAATACAAAATTACTTAATACATTACAACTTCTGAAATAAAAGAAATACAAATAAAAATAAAAATAAAATAAAAAGTACAATACTATCCGGTCCCAAAATACAAAAATGAAACCCAGCACAATAACAGCCTAGTGGCCAGAACCACTAGGATCGGAGGGGTCCTGAAAATGAGGAGGCACTGGCGCGTCGGAATCACTGCGCTGCAGATAAAGATCTCTCATCATCCGCTGCATCATCCGGTACTCCTGTCTACTCTGTGCCCTGGCCTGCCTCTGCACAGACCACTCCTGCCGCTGCTCGGCCTGAAACTGCTCCTGATGAGCCTGCTGCTGAGCCCACTGCTGCCGCTGATCGGCCTGCAACTGGTCCAGGCGCGACTCCCAAGTCGCCCACCTGAGCTGGGTCTCCTCCCAGCGCTGGTCCTGCACGGCCTGGTATGCCGCAAAGCGGGCATCATCCTCTGTATGTGGCACGTGAGAACCCTCACCAGTCTCCATCTCTCTAATCTCCTCCTCCTCGTCCTCGTCGTCAGGCAAGTCAGGTGTCGCTGCCCTCGGTCTCTTCCCAGCCGGTTGCCCCCACTCGCGCTTCAGCATTTTTGTGATGTTGTCTTTTGAGAGAAGCCCGAGTGGCACATGCCTACGGTCTGCGTCTAACTCCTGGCAATCGTGAGAAATACAAATCTTCGTAATAAGGGCAGGAAAAGGGAGGGAATATCTCCAAGCGACCTCCTTCACCGTAGCGCACATCATGTCAAGAAAAATAGCGGGCAAACTGATACTGCCCAATCCATTCAGCATAGTGTAGATCAGTGCGGCATGCTTGTGACGAACCTCAGACCTATTGTTCGTCACCATAAAGGAATGGACATTGATGTAGTGGAGTAGTCTAGGCAAGTCCTCCATTGCAGCCGAGCGGAAAGCACCCCTCTTCCACGGCTCGCCCGGTGCAAGGGCCTCAATCAATGTCCCATGGCCGAAGATAGACCCATCGAGAAAGCTGACTGGGTCCGCGGGTAGAGGAACATCCATAAAGGCAGCCAAGTCTGAAATAGAAAATGGAATCCTCACCCCACGAACCATGGCCTCATATGTGGTCGGCCCATCTCTGCTCTTCACCTCTACTAATGTCGCGTAGAAAATCCGTACCAACTCTTCGTTAACGCGCCCATTAGTAGAAAGAAAGGGCTCCCACCCCTGACGGCGCAACAGAACCCGAGCCTCCCTCGGTATATCCTCAAGGACCCATGCAAAATGATTACCGAGCGGTCGCTCGGACGTGTAGAAATGTGCACGGAACCAATCACGCTCTTGTTCTGTGCGGAACCCATCGACGCCCCCGGCGGGCACACACCTAGTAGAAGCATACTTTTTCGGCGCCATTTCAACCTACAAAACACAAATTACACAGTACAAGCAAGTGTAAGCACAATTTATGGTTAGTAGTGTGAAAATTGAAATGGTGGTGCAAGTGCGCAAAAGCCGAGGTGAATAAAAGCAACAATGCGATGAAAAATGTCGAAATGCGACTAGGCATGAAAATCACCCAAGTGTTCGTCAAAATAAGTATTTAAATCTGTTTTAGGCATTTTGACGAACACTTGGCGTGCGCAATGTGCGTCAAGGTCGAAAATACCAACATTGAACCAAAAAAAACCACCCCACTCATGAACAACCAACAATGCAGCAATCAAAACATGTTCATGAGTGGAATTATAACAAGAATAATGCATAAATTCAGTTGGAACAAATCGAAATCAGGGGATAAACCAACATTCAAACAATGTGTCAACCTAGGGTTTAAACATGCATTTTGTGACACAATCCTAACAAAAACTACAAATTCAAGAAAAACAAGTAGAGATTATACCTGAATATGCAGAAATTGGAAGAAAAATGGAGAATGTGGAGTGAGGGAATTCTAGGGCACAAACGGTTTAGAGAGGAAGGAGAGAATAAAAGAAAAGAGGGGAAAAAAAAATAGACAGCCCACGGCTTTAACCTGGTCGATCGATCGATCGACTCCCAAGGGTCGATCGATCGACCAAACAGGAAAAAGCCCACTGCATTGAAAATTTAAAGTGGGGGGGGGGGGGGGGGGGAATGCAATTTGGGGACAATTAAGGGGTCTAAAATCAAAATAACTTTAAATATAGTATCTATATATATATACACATAAAAATATGAAATAAAAATAAAAAAAATAAAAATAAAAATAAAAAATACACATAGGCATAAATATACACACTAGAAAAGCCTATGCTAAAGAAAATACAAAAAATAAAAATGAAAGAAAATAAAAAAAACATGCACACGAACAACGCACACGCATAATCACGACAACAAATGAAAAATAAAATAAAAGAAAAATACAAACAAATGCAATTGCATGAGGATGCGTGTGTGAATATCAAAGGGAAAAAATGTTTTTGTGATTTTTGATTGTTTTCTTAACAAATGTGTGTGCCGGGGCGCATATCTCCGCAAATTCAAGTCCATTGAACCTACAAAAGAGTTAGAACCAAGCATACGAAAAGAAATAAAAAGAGTTTAGCTAATTACACTAGGCTAAAATCGAGAAAAACAAAAATAAAGAAGTTAGTATATACAACCTACACTTTGAATGCGCAATTAACTATATACCAAAGTCGAAATTTTTGAGGGTCCATCCAAAACACGATTTGACTTTGGAGGATCAACGGTGGACCCTCCCGAGCATGCATGCCTCCCGGAAAATAGGAATTCCGTTTGAACAACGGAAGGCATGTGGGCGGTGAAAGAAATGAACCATCGCCAATTTGAAATTCTAGGCGGACGATGGGGGATTTGGATAACAAGGGGGAAAAGTACACTTGAGGTCCAAGAAAAATCGATTCATCCCTCAAAGGTTTTTCAAATGACATGGGAGATGGTTCACACATCGGGACAACAACCATCGACAACAAGTCCGGTAAAGAGTCCTCGTCGGCAAAAAGTGTAGAAGTTTTAATTTCTACCGACTCACAGGAATCGACTGGTAATTCTAATGGTTCGATCACGGAAAACGAATATGGTGATGAAACAAATTCAATCTCAATCGACTCATCGTCGGAAGGAGATTGAATTTCGAGGGAGAGAGATTCACACTCGATGAGAAATTCTTTGAAGAATTGAGGTGAAACACTGGTTTCCACCTCCTCGTTGTTTTGTGGAAAAGAATTAATCTCATCGCAAAGTTCACCTAGTCTCATTCCAGCATCATTTAAGCTTTCCAAACCTTGGGAGTAAAGAAGAAAAGTCTCATCCAAAGTAGGCTTCCTCGGCTCAAGAGCCTCGGACTCCTCATTTGTTTGAAATTCGTCTTCGAAAGTAATGAGATGAAGATCGTCATTGGATTCGAATAATGAATCCAACTCAAGCTCCCAATGACGATTCTCATTTCGATAAATGTTTTCAAGTCTTTCACTTTCAAGAAAATCTTGGAAATGGAAAACTTGAGAGCTATCCCCAAAGTATGAATCATTAGAATAACTGTAATTACTATAAAAGAAAGACATGGTACCTCGTTGTTGAAAGATGGAGAATCCAAGAAAGAAAGTGAGCAACCGCGAATAGAAATTTCTTAGCGCTCGAAGTATGCAAATCCTGCAAGAAAGGTTAAAAGAAAGAATACAAATAGGAAAGGAAAAATACTACGAAATCAGAAAAAAATTACTATCTAAAACAATAACTCCCCGGCAACGGCGCCAATTTGACGCGAGGGGAACCGAGTGCTCGTGTAGGGACACTATCGTTGATTTCGGCTCCCGCTCGACATGCAAAAGAACCTAAGCTACGGCTACACTTGACAAGCGAGTAAAGCGGTAAGTCGGGTATCGAGAATCCACAGGGAGTTATTAAATTTCAGATGTTAATTGTTTAATTACTTCAGGAATAAAAATGTAAAAGATGATAGGTTGGAAATGGTGATAAAAGAAAAGAGAAGTTAACGCTAAATTAAAGGAAAGCGAGGATCGGGATCGAATTCTACCCCACGGATCGAAACAACTACTAATTAGAATTACGGTTCGAAAACATTTAATCGAGCATTTACAATTAAGCATAAACATCACACAAGAAGGAATTTAACCCAAAGTTGCGAGATTAAACATTTAACTGAAAATGGTCACACGCGGATTAAATTCGGATTGTCGCTATAAACACTAAAGTTGCGTGACAAATAAAGTTAAACGCATAACAATCCAACTTTAATACACGCGGTTTCAATTAAACGCAATTTTACACAAAACCTAATTTTCGAGGTCCAAACCCGAAAATGGTGGAAACGCAATCCCGACCCTATTTATCTAAGGGTGCATGGTGAGTTAAACTAAATTATGCTAATTAGACTAAGAAAGCAAGAATTAAAGCATGTAAACTAGTTAGAAAGCATTGAAACTAAATTACAAGGCAAGAGGAGAAGAAGAACAAACTAGATTAATGGAGAGGAAGTGAATAGTTCAATCTTACAAACCCATGGGTTGTCAATCCAAGAAGAAGAAGAAAAGAAATCTCCACACCAAACCCTAACTACCCTATCTAATTCAGAATATAAGTTATTCCCCTTATTACAACAAAAACCAACTTATATAGTAAGTTGTAATAAAAGAAAAGAAGAAAGAAATAAAGGAAAATATCTGCAGGGGAAAACAGGGGATCGATCGATCGACCCCTTTGGTCGATCGATTGACAGTATAATTCGTGGCAAAAATAATAAGGATCGATCGATCGATCCCCAGGATTGATCGATCGATCAAGCAGGGGCAACCTGCAATCCTCCCTGTTTTGGCATACAATCCAACGTCGCTCCAATCGCCGTAACTTTGTCGTTATGCATCGGAATCGCGCACCGTTCACGGCCACGCGAAGCTAGCGAGGAGGGATACAACTTCCGTGTAGATGTCGGGCCAGGTGCCCAAGCTGTCAAAAGACTAAAATGCCCTTGCGCATGCGGTTGTGTACGGAAATCGAGCGAAACGCATCCGGACTTCACACTTAGCATCCAAATACCTACAAAAGCTCAATTAACACCTGCGAAACATGTTAACATAGAAATCCGAGGGTTGTCTGGTTAACGAGCATAAATATAGGGAATAAGATGCCCGAGGGGGCTAATAACGCGTAGGTTAACGGGTGAATTACGCAATATTTCCGCCGTATCATTAGCTTGGAGGATCCGTCAGCATCTTGTAGGAAATTTGTCTCTGAGTACCTTCATAGATGTACTCAATGCTGCCTTACTACACTTCCAGGATCACCGCTTTCATCTGCAGGGAAGCAACCGAGCAGGAGAGTCCAGCCAGCAGGACAGGACAGGGGGTAGTGGCACTGGTGGAGCACCGACATCCCAGGGACAGACTCATAAGCATGAGCAGAATTCCCATCAGAGGGACCCTGCCAAGCGCTTTCGATCAGGTGATTCTAGGCAGGGATTTGGGGGTTATAGGCAGGGACAGTAAGGCCAACACCGTCAGCAGCAGGGCCAACAGGTCCAACAACGTTTTCATCAGGGCCAGTGGCGGGGTGGTAACGGCCAACAGGGACGTGGTCAGCAGGGTCAGAGGGGAGGTAATTTCAAAGGCTGATGTTTTGGGTGCGGCAAGAATGGCCATAGGCGCCAGGATTGTCCAGAGGAAGAGAGGGCCCCACATCAACAGGGTACCCGTAATAAGCCACAGAGGCCACTTTTTCCAGCCGCCCTCCCAGCACCAGCCCAGGTACCCGCCTTACTAGCCATTCCAGCAGCTCCAGTGCAGCAGGGGCAGTTATAGTACGGATGTGTCTATAACGTCCACCAGGCAGCAGCTCCACAGGAACCACCCGCGATTGAGGGCTTCCTATCCATGGTACTATGGGTCGGGTTTTATTTGACATTGGGGCGACGCACTGTTTTATAGCTACTCATTTTGTGAAGGCCTTAGGGTTATTAGCCACAACAGAGAGCACTGTTACGTGTGTAGACTCACCACTGGGAAATGGTTCACTTATTTTCGTTATATGCCGGGGTGTGGGGGTAGAGATTGGTAGCTTAGTATTACCTGCAGACATGTTAGTCTTAGATATGCATGAGCATGACGTTATTATCGGTATGGATTGGATCGCTGCTTATAGGGCCATGATAGATTGTTTTGGTGGGAGTATTGTTTTTTCCATTCCGGGGCAAGAGATGTTTGGATCAGTTCGTCATTGTTTTCATAGATGACATTCTGATATATTCACACTCCGAGGAGGAGCATGCCGAGCACTTGAGGCAGGTTCTTCAGACTCTACGAGAGCATCAGGTGTATGCTAAGTACGAGAAGTGCGGGTTCTGGTTACGTGAAGTGAAGTTCTTGGGACATGTTGTTTCTGAACAGGGGATAGCAGTTGACCCGAGTAAAGTGTTAGCGGTGAGGGAGTGGGGACAGCCCATGACACCAATGGAAGTGCGTAGTTTCTTGGAGTTAGCCGGATACTACAGGAGATTCATTCGGAGATTCTCCAAAATAGCGGGTCCATTGACGAACTTGACTCACAAAGGGGTACCATATGTTTGGGATGATGCTTGTCAATTGGCTTTCGACGAGCTGAAAGACAAGCTTACTTCAGCACCAGTCCTTGCTTTACCTAAGCCGGGTGTGGAGTACCTGGTTTACACCGATGCCTCTTCACAGGGACTTGGGGGAGTACTTCAGCAGGAGGAGAAGGCTATAGTTTTTGCCTCCCACATGCTTAAACCGCATGAGAAGAATTACCCCACCCACGACCTGGAGTTAGCAGCGGTCGTTTTTGCATTGAGGATATGGAGGCACTATTTATTGGGGGAGAAGTTTCGCTTGTTCACAGACCACAAGTCACTGCAGTACCTGTTCACTCAGCGAGAGCTGAATATGCGTCAGCGCAGATGGTTAGAGTTTGTGAAGGACTATCAGTTCGACATACAATACCATCCGGGGAAGGCTAACGTAGTTGCTGATGCGTTGAGCCGTAGACCATTAGACGATGTAGCGGACATTTGGAAAGAAAAGTGGAAAGAGTTGGGTCACCAGGATGCAGTAGCACGTTCTTTCGTATCTGTTATGACATGACACCCAAGATTGTTACGAGGGTGATACAGGCACAGACTGCAGACCCGATTTTTCAGGAGCAGATTGTACGACTTTTGGCTGAGGGTGCTGAGTCCTATTCTGTTAGTTCTGATGGGGGTTTGAGATTTAATGGGAGATTGGTGGTCCCAGAAGGAGAAGGATTATGTCATGGAGTGATGACCCAGTCTCATGGGTCCCTATTTGAGGTACATCCCTGAGGAGATAAGATGTACCAGGATATGAGGAGACAATACTGGTGAAGTGGGATGAAGAAGGACATTGCTGAGTTCGTGTCCAAGTGTTCTACCTGCCAGCTGGTAAAGGTGGACCATCAGAGACCGTCAGGGTTGCTTCAGCCATTGGAAATACCCGCGTGGAAGTGGGAGAGTATTTCCATGGACTTTATTATAGGGTTCCCTACATCACAGCGGGGCCACGACTCTATCTGGGTGATTGTAGACCGTTTGACCAAGGTGGCTCATTTTCTGCCGGTGCGGATAGACTATACCACGGGTCAGTATGCTCAGTTGTTCATTACTGAGATTGTCAGATTACATGGGGTGCCCCTGAATATTGTGTCAGATAGAGATAAGATTTTCGTGTCGCGTTTCTGGGAGAGCTTTCAGGAGGCTATGGGTACAGAGTTGAGGTTGAGCTCAGCTTATCATCCACAGACATATGGGAAAATAGAGCGTACTAATCAGATGCTGGAGGATATGCTACGCATGTGTGTCCTTGATTTTGGAGGAGGTTGGGAGCCACATCTTCCACTGGTAGAGTTCGCTTATAATAACTCTTATCAGTTCACGATTGGCATGAATCCATTCGAGGCTTTGTATGGTTGACCTTGTCGTTCCCCAACTTGTTGGCTACAGGTAGGGGATAACAAGTTTCTAGGGCTAGAGGTGATTCAGGAAACCTCCATGAGGATTGAGATGATCAAGAGTCTCATTCGGGTAGCCCAGGACAGACAGAAGAGCTACGCTGATGCGAAACGATTCTTTCGAGAGTTTAATGTGGGGGACCAAGTATTACTACGTGTATCTCCTATGAAAGGAGTGATGAGGTTCGGGAAGAAAGGGAAATTGGCCCGAGGTACGTGGGACCATTTCCCATTATCGAGAGGATTGGGCCGGTAGCATACAGATTGGGACTACCAAAGCATTTACATCGCATTCACGATGTATTCCACATCTCGTCATTGAGACGATATCTTCGGGATGACATGGCTCACAGCCACATCGCGATAGAGGAGATAGACTTAGAGCCTGACATCTCTTACGAAGAGAGACTGGTGGCTATCCTAGACCATAGCGAGAGGAGATTGAGGTCGAAGGTAGTTCCACTTGTACGGGTCCAGTGGGAGCATCATAATGTGGAGGAATCCACTTGGGAGCACGAGGCAAATATGCGCGAGAGATATCCAGATTTATTCTTACCAGGTATGCCTTATTTTCTGAATTTTGGGACGAAATTTAGTTATTAGGGGGGAAGTATGTAATACCCCGTATTTTTATGCTTTATAAATTTGGGGATTTATTAAATTTAATGTGAGTTATTAATTTAATATAAATCCAAAAATTAATTACTTTATAATTATTAACATGATGTGAGTTAGTAATTATGGAAAACTTGTTGAATATTACTAATGAGTAGAGTAATATATAATATTGGTTCTATTAAATGTCAATAGTGAATAAAATGACAATTTTGGAAATTTGAGTCGGGACACGCCCGTGTCGCGTCGGGACTAAATAATGATTAATAAAAGTGAATAAATTATAAGTTGCTCATATGGTCTTTTTGAGTGCTCCAAAGTGTCCGGAAGGGTCTAGATAGTCAGAAAAGTGAACCCGAGGGTTTAGTTTGTGTCTCGGGGTGTTTTTAGGCTTATTTAGCACCTTGGGAGGGCATTTTGGACATTGTGTAATTTTGGGCAATTAAACCCACGAATTTTCAAGGGTTATATCAGATGTATAAGGTTGTATTCTAGGGTTAACACAACCAAAGACAAGTGACGGCCATAGGAGAGGAAAGGAGAGAGCTTGCCAAGGTGTTTTAGGCCGAAAATTCACCCGATTGCACCGCCACCAACACCAACGCGTAGATCGCGTGACGGGGAACGCAACCACACCAAATTCATTCACAAATCAGAACTCCAAAATTTCTAGGCAAGTATTTATCTTGCTTAAATTCTTTAATGCATCATTCATGTTAGTCTAGGATTGATTAGGATGTATTTCATAGAAGAAAATCCATTTTGGAGATAGGAGATTGCATGTAGTAATGATATAAATGGAAACATGGAAATCCCCTTCGTATGTAGAGGTTGAACCACGGATTTATGATGTATTAGGAGTAGAAATTCTGGAAAAAGACTGATTAGAACAAAGTTAAAGAAAATTCTAGGGTTCATGAAGTTTATATAAGTTTTACCCTTTTAATCCATGGCCATTGATGAAAATTCACATGCTTTACGTAGAAGATTTTTAGTTTGGGTTATTAATGTTTGTAGTACGAATTTCTGGAAGTTTGGGTGTTAAACATCTTGATTTGGTTGAGGTTGGATGTTAGAACCCGTAACTGTTAATCTGCAGAATTCGCCATACCTGTTTGATCGATCGATCGAACCAGGAGTGTCGATCGATCGAGCTCCTACCATCGATCGATCGACCCCTCCTGGAAGACTCATATTTCCCTTTTTAAATTGTTGAATTTAGATTAAATGAGTGAGAATCTTTGGACATCCTTATTAAAATATTTTGGAAGATAAAGAAGACCAGTATGACTTATTAATTACTATGAGACCTTTAATCTAAGACGAAATTTACATTTTTGGGATACTTACACATAAGGGACGATGGGGTTGTGTATTAAAGGGAGAGACGCGTAAAATAGTTACGTTGGAAAAATAGATGAGTACTTACTGAATTCTACACTTGGGAGGATAGAGTCCATGAGTGTTACGTAGTAAGTTGGATTAATCCCTCAGTTATAGTAAGAGATGAACTGTTGTACGTGATAACTAAGGATTGAGAAATAATGATAAATATTATATTATGGGTGATGAAAGGTACCTAAAGAGATATGGTAATAGTAGTATATTTATATGACTGTGTTTATGCATATACTATATACATGTGAAAATCATGCCCGCGCTACTTGCTATCCCTGAGGTTACCGCGCTGGGACAGTCTTATCAGTTGGGCATGTGTCGCCCGTTTTCATTATCCAGTTGTTTTATTGGACATTGTGATTCATTTATTTCTAGTATTGTCACTTTAGGATTTATTACTGTCTAGATGTTTTACTTTAAGTTTTGAATGTTTAAATTATTTGGATTATATGTTCGAGGATAATTGTCGTGTAATTCTTTAATACTGAATTATGTAAAGTTTTAAATCATTGGTTATAAATAGTATTTGGAAAGTAATGTCTAAAATGGTTTTGATACTTAGCTTAATTAATTAGGGTGTTTAAATTGGAAAAGTTATTTTTACGACAGTGATGCTAAGAATGAACCAACTGTTCACCTTGATTTTTAATTTAATAAAGGAGTGATCGCCCGGTATTTAATTAGGCGGGGTGTCACATAATTATAAACCATACACAATAATTTAATGTTGACTGAATCAATTACTAAATAATTAAGACTTGATAAAAACCTTCGGTTCAAAGTCACGAACCAAACCATAATAAATACTCAATACAACTAAAAATAATTACAAAGGAAACTGAGTACAAATCCTCTAATGAGAATGGGCGACACAAGCCCGAACTGAGATATCTGAACTAGGAACTAAATGAACTGAGAGAAGCGTCTAATCTCAATGACCCACAACTTCCACAATAGCTGTAGCTCGGCAAACCATCCAAGTATCTAGAACCGGTGTCCTTGTGGTTGGGCACCTGTACTAATACATATATATATATATATATATATATATATATATATATATATATATATATATATATATATATATATATATATATATATAACAAAGGAGAGAAGAAATGCAAGAGATGGGTCAGAACCCGATGTTTTAAAAAGATTTATTAGCAAGTATTTAAAACTGCATTAAAGAAAGTATCATATGCATGTTAGTTCGAACTCTCACATGATATTCTCACCTCTCGACTAGTGTGCACTCCAAACGTACATCTAATCCAACCTAGCCATCTGACACACTCTTAACTAGGAAAAGGCTTATCCTACTAGTTACCCCTCGTAGTAGTATCTCGTATTTGATCTTGACATTTATCATTTTAAATAAGTGTTATCACACTAAAGTTAAGTATTTACTATTTACGTTACTGAAGATTTCACTATCTTAATAATCTGATATTATCTCATTTTAGGTATACCAAAAGCATACATATATATCTTTCACTATTCTATACGTATTAACCTAATCTTAATAGCTTACAAATATCACATTGTTAGTATAACACAAGTATATATAAATATCCACCACTATTATATATATACTAACACAGCACCCCAAGGCTATACCTGTAGTGCATTGCATACTCTGCTATCATGTCCCAGTACATCTCGTACTCAAACAAGGTCTATCGGTTCGAAAATCTCCCACGAACCAAATAAAAAATCACACGTATTGGCGACGAACATAGTTCACATAACTATGGGTCACGCACATACCTACGCTCCCATAGTCAGCGACTTATCAACTCACAAATAAGTCTTCACAGTCCTATGTTCTGAGATATCCCCCCGAAGGTCACTCAGGATAAGACCATCTCTACATAACCCCCCGCGATAGCAATCATCTAGGTATGTCATACACATAATATCAAATATAGGCATACACACAACCCATCAAATCAAACAGTATACACACAACCAAATATTATATTCCATACGTAGTATTACCATCACTAAATACTATGAACGCATTTTTAAATCACGATATTCCCTCTCTCTTAATATATATAAGGATAATATGTCACCCGAAAATCCTTAATACAATAATCATAAGAAGTCCCACAAGTAACCACTAATTTTTATTCTTATAAGTTCCATATCTTTCGACTAATACCCTAAGTATTTATCACGTAATACTCTCGACACATTTACAATCATGATGATCTATCTCTCGTAATCTCCAAGACAAGCTTCCCGTTCCCAAATATTTAAAGTATTCACCCTCATATACTGCTTACTAATCCTATACTATACTGATTTTCCCAAAATATCATTTCCTCATTCAGATTACTGTGCCACACTAATTTGGACCATTATGTAATTTCCCATAAATGCAAACTGTTGCTCGAACCAGACTTGATCTTGTTCAAATGAGATCACGTCGTCGCTTGAACCACATCACGCGAGATGTCAGTCTCTCTAGAACCAAATTTTGTGCAACATTCCATTGTCGTTCGAACCACTTCTCGTGAGATAAGATCTCGTTCGAACCATTACGCGTGACATCGCGCGACCTGGACTGTTTCGTCCCCTACCTCCAGATTCAGCATTTTCCCACCATTTTTACTCCCAAAACCTCTAAAGATCAAGCCCAAACTTCCAATAATCACTCCCAACCATTATTCTAACATGTATATGTGGTTTCCCATAACCTAACATCATTTAATCATCACCAATCACTTATATAATTCAAAATACCCAATTTATTATCAAGAACCCTAATTCTTCAATTGATACGCATAATTTTTTAATTAAACCCAAATTTGTTCATAGAAATCATCATAAATTTCATAGGCATCATCTTATCTACATATGGGATTCAAATTCTCATCAAATCAGCCCTATGTTATGATATAGTTCTCCAATTTCACCCAAATTAATTTTCATAACAATGGTTTATTAACCTAGACTAACATGGACACAATTATCGCTAAAGAAAGAAAGCAATAAACACTTGCCTCAGTTTCAAAGTTCTGATCCATTGGTGTTGTTGTCTGGATGCTTTCCTCGCGTTTCTATCTACACGATGGTGGTGGTGGTTGTTCAAGGTGGTGAACATAGCTTCTCCTCCTTTGGAATTTGCTCTCCCTCACTCACTGTGGCACTCTCTTGATTTTGGTGTAACCTAACCCTAATTGTCCCCAATTATCTGATATATTAGTTCTCCAATTTTCGTCCATTTAATTCCTCCAAAAATCTAAATTACAAAACTACCCCTACCGGGTGCTGGCTTGGCCTAAAAATATTCCGGAGTCCAAATAAAATACCTGGGTAGAGTTTTCTGACTATCTCGACCCCTTCGGACTCAACGGCGCACTCGAAATGATCATACGAGTTACGTAAAATAATTTACCTTTTTATTCCACTTAATTAGTCCTGACACGACTCACACGCGCGTCCCCGACTTAATATACCAAATTGTCATATTCTCTCTCACGAAAAATTATATAAGATCGTCATTCCATATTACTTATTCTCATAGTAATATTACTAATTCATAACTTCTCGTCATGCTAGTAAATATTAAATTTTAATCCGGATAAATAATTAATTCTCACATTTTAATTTAATTAATCCGACAATAATAATAAATCACATAATTATTTAATTCTTCGAAAATACGGGGTATTACACCTGGGTTTCTAAAGATCATACCATTAAAAACCATTATTTGTAACCCTTCGAAACCAGTTCGAAATCGATCCCAACTTCGTCAAGTGGCACAATATTCTTGTTTTGTTTCCCTTGAGGAACCTAAAAATGTTAATGATGCCCTTAATGACTCATTTTGGATAAATGCTATGCAAGAAGAGCTAATCCAATTTAAGAGTCACGATGTTTGGAATCTGGTTCCTAGACCTAAAGATTCGAACGTTATTGGCACAAGATGAATTTTTAAAAATAAAACTGATGAAAATGGGGAGGTCATTAGAAATAAGGCTAGGTTGGTTTCACGAGGCTACTCTCATATTGAGGGAATTGATTTTGACGAAACCTTTGCACCCGTGACTCTTCTAGAATCAGTTCGTCTCCTTCTAACAATTTCGTGTCATATGTAGTTTAAGTTATTCCAAATGGATGTTAAATCCGCTTTTCTAAATGGAATTTTTTCTGAAGAAGTTTACGTAGAACAACGTAAAGGATTTGTTAATCCTGTACACCCAGACCACGTCCTTAAGCTTAAGGAAGCTTTATATGGTTTTAAACAAGCTCCTAGAGCTTGGTATGAGAGATTATCGACCTTCTTAGTGTCTCACAATTTTTTTCGCCGCAAAAATTATCAAACATTATTTGTTAGAAAGGAAAATCAAAATGTCTTAATCGCTCAAGTATATTTGGACGATATTATTTTCGGTTCCACCTGTCCTAAACAAGTAGAGAATTTTTTTGATATCATGCATACCGAATTTCACATGTCTTTAATGGGAGAACTACAATATTTTTAGGGTTTAGAAGTAAAACAATGCAGTGATGGTCTTTTTATTTCTCAATCCATGTATGTTGGTGACTTAGTTAAAAAATTCATCTTAGAAAATACTAAAACTTCTAGAACCCCCATGAGTACTTCAACTAAACTTTCCAAGGATGATAATGGGAAAAATTTAGACCCCACTCTTTATAGAAGTATGATAGCAAGTTTGTTGTATCTTACCGTGTCTCGACCTAATATATCTTTTGTTGTGTGTATATGTGCTAGATATCAAAGTAACCCCAAAGAGTCTCACTTATTAAGTGTAAAAAGGATTATTAAATATGCTAAAGGTACTCTAAAACTTGGTATTTGGTACACAAAAGATACACCTAGTGCTATTGTTGGATATACCAATGCCGACTGGGCCAGGTGTTCTGATGACAATAAGAGCACTTCTGGTGCTTGCTACTATGTAGGCAATAATCTTGTTAGTTGGTCGTGTAAGAAACAAAATTGCATTTATTATCTAGTAATGAATCAGAATATATAGCAGTTGGTAGTTGTTGTGCTCAATTACTATGGATTAGACAAATGCTTAGAGATTATGGTCTCACAGAAAAACAATTAACCATGTTCTGTGATAATCAAAGTGCTATAAACATTTCCAAAAATCCCGTTTTGCACTCACGAACTAAGCACATTAAGATTAGACATCACTTTATCCATGACCTTGTCTAATCCAAAGACCTCATTATTAAATATATGAACACTCAAAAATAGCTCGTAGATCTCTTTACAAAACCATTAGATAACATTCATTTTGAGTATTTGAGTACTGCTATAGGTATGATTACTCTCAATTACTTTCTATATTTTTTTTTATCTATACCCCTTGTATATTTAGGAAAAATTGGGGGAGAAGATCTTGAGTATTGCCTAGAGTTTTTACCATTTATTCTGATTCTAACTCAATTAATATGCCAAATTTAGTGTTTATCTTATTACAGGCATTTCGGACATTTCAGCCCCTTGTTTATACTTTGTAGGGTATTGGTCTGTATGTAGTTGAGTACTACATTTTTTTACCTTATTTTCAGTTCTAGGATGGGAAAAGGTAGTTAAAATTTTTGTATAGGACACATAGGATTTCTTTTTATTTTTGACCCAAGAGTACAGAATACTCAAGGGAATTTTGTCTATAATATCTAGAGGGGGAGATTGAGAACACACTATATATTGACTCACTTGAGAACTCCATCTCCTCAAAGGTACATGCATCAAGAAATAATCCAAGTCCAGGAGAATCTTCAAAGATAAGTTAATTCTAACCCTAAAACCACAAATAGGACACTTGCACAGCATCCTACATATTACATATGTGCTTGAATGGTTTATCATCACTTGAAATAATTTTAAAATCAATTTATTTCCAAACAAATCATTTTATACAATTTTAAACATTTTTAAATGATTTTTGAATTAATTAAAAATTGGGTTTAAAAGTTTTGTGGGTTAAAATTGGATTTCAAAAAATTATTTTTTATGCTGATTGTTTTCTTGGGTAGAATCCGAAAGAGCTACAGACTTTGAGGAGTTCTTTATAATTAGTTTCATACGCGCATCGCAGCTTAATCTTGTGAGTACACATGTTGGTTTCGAATCGACTAGATTTTTGTTTTCTTATACTCACATTTTGCATATTCATTCTCAGCCCTTGGATTTTTTTAATCAACGTACGCCATGCTATCGTTTTCAATCCTTGTGATCCTAGGCCTACCCAATCAGTGACCTTATAACCCATGTCCTGAGATAAACCGTTGGATCAAAGTCAAACTAGTTAGACTTAATCTCAACCGTTGGATTGAGGCTGATGTTCTCGATCCTTTTTCGCTCAGTATAAAAGGAGACCAAGTCTCAATAATTTGAGACTTTTGCTCATTCGTCAAACCAAAGAAAAAGAGAGAATAGAGAGCAGGGAGTAGAGAGAAGAGAGAGAGAGAGAGAGAGAGAGAGAGAGAGGAAGCCCTAGTTTCTTCGTGAGATCCAAACCTCTGTGATATTTATCCCTAAGCAAACACCAAAACCTTAAATTTCCATACATTAAAAAACCCACCTTTTGAGAGTTAGATCTTTTTAGGGTTTCTGTGTTGTTGGTTTTGTGTTCTTCGTTTGAAGACCTCTTCAAAATACTTTGATTCTTTCAGAATTCATCTATAACGAAGATTCAAGTTTCATTATTGAAACTGAGTCTTTCTAAAAGAGAAAATATCACGTTTATAGTTTTCTGGTTCTCTTTTTAGATCTGTTTTCTTAGATCTATTTTGTTTCAACATGTTTCTGAAATAAAAGACTTCTATTTTCAAAAATAAGATTTCATATCTTGTGAGTTATGTGTTTCTGAGTTTTATTTCGTATTTTATGAAATACTACTGTTCAAAAATAAAAGAAGCACAAGAGAACTCGTACTAAAGTTTTTAGGAGTACAGATTTGAAAATAAGTTTTATATATCAAAACATGTTGAACCAATCCGTGCATGTTAAGTCTGAATCTGATTTGTTAAAGTAGACTTATAGTCTAGTTGGATATGCAATTGGAGGTTTACAATTTCAAAAATATTTTCAAAATCTAGAAATTGTAGAAGACCGTGAATCGGCTTCCGAGCAAGGTATCCTTAAGATCTGTGGATATATTAAAGATCAAGAAGTCTTTGCTTGAGAAATCAAGATTCAAAAATAACTTTCATAGTAGAAAAATTGTAATTTGTTAGGAAAGTTTGTATAAATCTTGAGAGGGTGAGTTGCATGTTTGCATGTAGTAACACATCACAAACACTATCTCACACGAACACTTAGACACTGTGGTTCTGTTTCAGAATCTTGTACTTGAAAGAGATGCTGGAATTTTCATCCAAAGAGAAGGAAATCAAGGAAAAGACAAAGAAGAAGCAAGAAAGGATCAAGTTCTGAGGTAGAATACCTTTGGAGTGGAGAATCTCATGTAGGTACATTCTGAATGTAGGTTAGGATATTTGTGGTTTTGCTTAAGTGTTGTAACCTAATTTTTATTCTAATGGATTTTTTATTTTGTGTCGTAGAGGGCGCCGTGGATGTTTCCCACGTTTAAGGGTTTTACCACGTTAAAATTCCCGTGTCTATTTATTAGAATGTTCTTAATTTTTATTGTGATTGGGACTGCATGGTAAAGATAGTAAATGTTTATTAAAAAATAAACTTAAGGTAATCAACTATCGAATTTACTCCATACATTCAGTAAAAGATTTTACAACACATCTTGTGTTTTTTGAAAAGAGTTTTTCCCAATAAGTTTGTTCGGAGTTTACTCAACTTATAAGTATTTGTTATTAATCTAGTAAAAAAAAGGCTTTTAGTATTAAGGTTGTTTTTCATGCACGATCAATTTTGGATAATCCTACCGAATGAACTCAAAATCGTCCCAAGGTGTAAAAATGTTCAATTAAAATGATATCGACTCAATCTAAATAACAAATCAAAGTCTAAAATGATTTTCACACCAATAACATCTAAAACTATGTAATGCTTTTTTCAAGAATTTTTCATGACATGCAAACCCATTGAATTCCAACCAAACTCCCTCAAAAGATAAATATGATCTTATTTTCTATTCTTCTTTTAAAACATCAAACAAAATAAACTATTTGGCCCCTTTTTCACATATTTTCTTTTTATTGCCTTGATTTTTTCTTGGGAACTTTTCAAACGGTGGCTTTCATGACGAGTTCACTTGCCTCTCGCAATCCTTTCCTGTGTTCACTCAGAGTTTTTCAATATTAAGAAAAACTTCATGAACAATGCTTCTTACATACACTACTTTCATTGTCTCATTTTATCACATTTGGTTTGTTATAAAGACAGATTTGAGATGAAAATAATTTAACCAACATGTGATAGACAAGTGAAATAATCAAATAAATTCATGCATGTGTGCATTAAAGGATAGTAATAGCCAAACATGTAGAAAGTAATCACTATCACAACTCCATTACTCTAGACATTATAAAGCACAATAAATGAACTAATCTTGAATCTCAAAACACTATCAAAAAGTTACACGGATAATGGACGGATACTGTGACTTCGTCATCCTAAATGTCCATCCATATAAGGTGTAAAACAATCTACAAAAATCTTTTTATGTTTTTTTAAAAAAATTATCATAAATGAAATCTTTTTGGCTTTTTATTTTTCTATTTTTTCAAAAATTTTCAAGAAAAAGAAAACACTTTTTGGAATTTTTGAAAAATATATGAAAATGGAAAAAGATAAATACAAAACATAGCAAAAATATATATCTTGAAGTACCACTAGTGTATGAAAAACATCTAACACGGTCAATCGAAAGATCTAACATGGGGAGAATCACGTGAAAGCAAACGAGAGTCTTGAAGTATAATTCCTAAAGCCTGGAAGTCTGATTTCCTAACCCAAATAGGTGTGTAATGACACACGGGGGTTTTGGGAACTAGAGTGACTATTCTTAAACTTCTTAGGAGCATTTTGAACTTTATAATAGAAATGCCTAAGGTAATATTTTCTACCACAATGAGTGAAAGTGTAGATATGGTAGTGAATTTTACCTAAAGGTGGACCTCTCCTAATGTTCCTAGGTGGCTCTCTCACACGTGTGGTGTTGGCTTTTGGAATGGGAGAAACATGATCATTGAAGACAATAACATACCTATCATATTTGATTTGGATGGTGCTTAACATCTTATCTAAATTTTCGGACCTAGACTCTAAATCAAACTTAACCTTACTCAAATTTTTCAATTTCTCCTCTAGCTCACCTATCCTAGACTCAAGAAAATGCCTAGACTCCTCAAACTCTAGAAGATCCTTTTTAATTTCCTCCATTAAGCCACGAAGACTATCTCTCTCACCCTCAACATATTATAGTTTCTACTGAAGAGTCTTCTCACATGTCCTAAGATCCTCAATCAATGCATCAGTATTATGATTATCTATGGCACGTTCTTTCAACTTATCATCTAACTTCAAGTTTACCTTCTTTAACTTCACGGTTTCTTCATATATTTCATCGAAGTCAACTTTCAAGTCACTCTCCTCCACCTCTTCATCCTCACTGACATCACCCTCACTTTCTTGGGATTCACTACCTATGGCTACAAAAGAGTCATGCAAACAAATATCTTCATGGGAATATTTGTCGTCATCACTCACATGACTAGCCACAAATGTGGTAAGGTTCTGCTCACTTGAAGAAAATTTCCCCTCTTTCGGATTATTATCATTGAGGGTCGAAACACAAGCTATCGGTTTATTAACATTCTTCCTTAGATTAGCGGGGTACTCATTTATCCTATATTCATATCCCTCACAACAAAGACGCCTCTTAGAGTAATCCTTTTTAATTAAAGTCTTAAGTGCAGACTTCATACGCATTTTACAATTAGACCCTTCAGACAAGTGTGTTCTAAAATCATCAAACCCTCCGAAATTCATACTATGGCCATCCTCGGAATTCATTTCCTCTCTCTCCCGCAGGTGGGGGGAAAGGTATGGAAAAAGGTCTTGTGCCCTCTTACTTTCTAGGAGCACTTCGGTCATCATCGGTGTGGGGTGAATGTAATTAGATGTAGGTACCGGCCTATTTTGCACAAAACAGGAAAAAGAATATGTCGCCGCCTCAAGAGAACGGCATCATAGACAAGTTGATGCTTACAAAATCAATAGTTCGAAGGTTCGGGGGCTAAGTTACGAAATGAAAATGTGTTAGGCACCCATCCATCCCTTTCGATCTCTCATGGGCTTATGTTCTAGTTTTCCTTTATTTCTCCATGAAGTGTGTGTGTGTGTGTACATATAATATAGATCGGAATGGCCCAACTAATACCATGGAAGAGATAGAGTAAGGTCATTCACATGCATGTTCCCAAAGATATTATATAGAAAATACAATTTATGCATTTATCATGATATTGATCATTATGATGAAAAGATAATATGTGTTTCAAGAAACTCTACGAAGGATCACAAATATAATATATATCGAAATAATGGGGAATTTAGGAAAATGGTAAATTTCAAAAATTAGGAAATTGGACTCGAGTCCCGGGTTTTAACCCGAAATGCCTACATAGCCTATAAAGGCATAAAAGTACCCGCAGTTCGCATGAGACATGAGGGTGGGGTTTATTCCATAGATTAGAATGGGGTTTTATTATATGTGTGTGTTTAGAAAATATGTTGTAGTTTTGAAAAGTTGTGATGGACAATCCTGTTGGAATTTATAGGTGTAACCCTTTTTTTTCTTGTTTTGGGGTTTTTATCGAAAATAACGTATGTGCAATATAATTAATAAAAAGGTGGGATGTTAATATGTATGAGCAAAAGTAAAATAACTAAATTATGAACTTCTGTAATGAATGAAAAAATAAGAAATTTAAAGAGAGAGGGAAGTATTGGACATTCTTTGAAGAATTAAAGCTTGATCTTGATCTTGGATGAACTCCATTGAAATTTGATATGGATGTTGGATGAGAGAGGATGAGGTTTTTCCAAATTAGGTGTGAAAAGGATGGGAATGTAAGATTGAATGGAATTTCATATGAGGAAACTTCATTGATTGAAAAAGAGTGTTTCTGAGATCACTGATGCTGATGGATCTAAGGTGTGCTTTGGGAGTGATGTCATGCCCTCTATTTACAGGGTCAGGGGTGTTGTCGATCATCATGGTCCCTTCCCTCCTAATCGATAGGTAACCCTAGACACATTATCGATTGGCAGAAAAATGGACCAGCCAATCGATAGTCGTGTCCAAATTATTTTGGAAAAATGGTAAAAGAATGCAATCTATTGATCCAAATAGTGAATGGGTCATACCATTAGAAAGGTAATTTTGAGACCTTTAAGAGTCCTTTGAAATGCTCCTTGGTTCGAGAGTTGACTTGTGGTTAAATATGGCTCAAAAGATCACGTCGATCCTTTGGATTCGATATCGTAGGATGGAAATGGATCATTCGTCCGAACGGTAAGTCATAATTTTACACGGGGTGGACCATTGGAACGATTAGGAAATGTACTTAGAAATTACAAAGTGCTTCGCTCAGTTTGGCAAGTTGACCTTTGTCAACTGGGGCCCAAAAGTGCTCAGTGACCTCCCGATGTAAAAGTTATCGTTCTTCTGTATCGTAAGTTAAAATCGCGTACGATATAGACCGTTGGAAGGGGTATTGAGTGACCTTCAGAGATTCAATTCGTCTCATTCGAGCTGAAGAGTTAACTTTGGTCAAACGGAGTCCGGGGGCGCTTGGTGGCCTCTAGATCAATTTTTTGGAAAAAATGGATAGTTAGTCCGAATGTTTTTGATGTTTCACGCAAGGGTTGGACCGTTAGAAAGGGGTTTTAGTTCCCTTTCAATATTCAAATAGCTTTCGCTTTGACAGTGAAGTTCGTTAGGGTGAAATCGGGCCCCAAGAGTGCCCGGTGGACTCTTGATCGATTTTTGGTAGTAAAATAGTTCGTTCTTCCGAACCATTATGCTGATTCACATACGGGGTGGACCTTCAAAAAGGGGATCAAAGACCTTTAAATATTGATTGAGCTTTTGCTCTGATGATAGAGTTGATCAGAGTTAAACGGGGCCTGAGAACACTCGGTGGTCTTTATATTGGTACTCGGAGTGTGACCTTGGGTTTTTAGTGGAATGGGGAGGTTATAGGGACCTAAGGAGAGACTTAGGGGGTCCTAGAATGTGGTTTCTAGATATACCTTCAACGGGTGAGCTAGGAACAAGTGAAAGTTTTCGAATAGACTCCACATGATGTTTTTGAAAGTGGTCAATTTTGTGGACCTAAAGGGATAAGGGTAACTGATTCAGAGGGTCAAGGTCGATTCTGAAGACCTAAGAAAATGCTGAGGATGGCCGATTCTGCAGTTCGAGGTCAATTCTGAGGGCCTCACCTAGGAGCGACCAATTATACGGCCGAGGTCAATTTTGAGGACCTAAGTAGAAGCAACCAATTTTGTAGGTTGAAACCAATTTTGAGCGCTTAAGTAGAGATGACCAATTCTGAGGGTGGAAGCCAATTTTGGGGGCTTAAGTAGAGATGACCAATTCGGATGGTCAAATCCAGTTCTGAGGGCTTAAGTAGAAGTGGACAATTATGAGGGTTAAAGGAAATTCTAAGGGCTTATGTAGAGATGACCAATTCTATGGGTTAAATCAAATTATGAGGGCCTTAAGTAGAGATGACTAATTCTACGGGTCAAAGACAATTATGAGGGATTAAGTAGAGACGACCAATTCTAAAGGTCAAAGACAATTTCGAGGGCTAAAGTAGAGGCGACCAATTTTGAGGGCCGAATCCAATTGTTAGGGATGAAGTAGAGATGACTAATTCTGGGGGTCGAAGCCAAGTTTGAGGGATTAAGTAGAGATGAACAGTTCTCAGGTTCAAAGTCAATTTTGCGGGCTTAAGTCATAATTCTATTGAGGAAATTTGGAGTCTCTACCGGGTAAATTATCTTGTGGTTCCGCTGGGGATTTTGGGGATGCATTTGATTTTGAGTTTTTTTATTCCATTGGGGAAGAGGGATTAATCCGAGGGTAGGATATTTCCTTGTTAAGGATTTTGCGTAATCCTTTTGCGACGTTGCTGGGAAGATATCTAATTAATTTTGGGAATTTCATTGGGGGAAGATTTATGATTGGGAAATAAATGTGGTAAAAATGTTTTTCATGGTGAAAAGGGTATTAAAATTCATTTGGTAATTTTAGGAATTTTTTGGCATTTTTTGGGAATTTTTAAACCAAACTTTAGGGAGGGTGCCGATCGGCATGGTGTGAGAGGTGCCAAACGGTAGTGGCACGGTCTTTTGCAGTACCTCAAATAGGTAAAGGGACAATGTCAATCGGTATGTTGCTGGGAGCTGCCGATCAGTATGGCCCTTAACCTCCTATAAAAATGGGGAGAGTTCTCTTCATTTTTCACAACTTCCAAACTTGCTCTCTCCTGAAATTACCTTCTGCAAACTATTTTAGCTTTCCAAAACCAAGATATGACTTATTTCTCAAGCAGTGAAACCCACATGGCATGGCTAAATGTCGACGACATGGCGAACTTGGAATGGCGGGCTAGGGTGCCCCTCGCGCTGGGCAGTGAAAATAATTTTGACTCATTCGAGCCATTTGCTAATTAGTGGACCCTTTTGAAAGATCCAACGCGTCATCATTGCTCTAGGGTGGTGAACCCTGATGGATATGTAAGTTTTGATGACCTTTGGTATTCTTTTCTTCTTTTTTTGGTGGTATTTCCTTTTTTCTTTAATTTTGACAATGCTTTTTCATTTTTGTCTCTATCAGTCTGATATATCTATGTCAAGCCTACGATCTCGAGGGATGATGGGGCTTAATGACATCTGAGAGATATTTTCACCGTTGGTTTGTTGGGTGGGGTCATCAGTCGGCTTTGGGAGACTGGCACTGCACTGGATGAGATGCCTCATTCTATGGATGTTCTTTGTTCTCTGGGGAGAGGTGATTTCACACCACCCACCCCATGCATTTTAGTTTCGAGGAGATGATGGTCAATACCATAGACGTGCAGTAGCTTCTAGGGCTATATTGTGATTGGGTGCAGATAGAGGTGGAAAGGACCTTTCGAGCGACGACAACGTTGGGTGACGTGGAAATGATAGTCTCTTGGGACTCTATTCATTTGTACCTTTTGAGGGAGTTATTTCTCAGTCAGAGGATTGAAGAAGAGGAAGGGAGGTAGGTGCGACAGATGGCCCATTTGTTTATTCCTCATTTATTGGGAGGTTTCTTAGCGGCAATGACGTCCACTTGTGTTTTTTGCCATTTTTAAGGGTGTTTTCGAACGTCCCTCTTTTTTACTAGGAGAGACTAACTTTGGCAACATTTTTTCTCTTTGGATTCATTCAGCCAGTGTTTCTAGTAAACTTTTACTGGCCCCACCAACATTCTTGAGGTATTCTTTATTTTGCGCATTTTCCTTTATGCATTCACATTTTCCTTCATGCATTAGCATTTTCCTTTATCTTTTTTATTATTGATTTCTTGATTGTCAACCCTTGTTCTTTGAAGACGTGGTTTTATGAGGTGATTGGTCTTAACACCCAATTGATAACTTTGAAGGGAGAGTCTGTTGGGTAATTCTTCCGGAAGTACCGATGGCGAAAGTCCAACCGACAAACGAGGAATTATCTCTCTTTGGAGGTAGTGCGTCAGGTCTTAAACGGCCTAATGAGTGATCTAGTAAATCCTTCTTTCTCTTTTGAGACCATTTTTCCTTTCTAATCTTTTTTCCATATTCATTCTCTGTTGGGCATTTTGCAGGTGACCTACTATCCCTGGGGGATGACCATCCAGCACATGGGGGTAACTGTGGGGAATGCCCATCCGTGGCACTTATTGGCGCATGAGTTCGGCTATTCCTAGTATCTGGGGGATAGAGTAGTCCGAAAAATGATGGAGGATGATTTAATGGTTCCACCTGCGAGGCCCCTGGTATACATGAGGCGAGAGTGGGATATGTTAGATGATACGAGGGTGACGACGGTGATTGGAGATCCTTAATCGTCATATATTGACACAGTGGTTACATATGATTATCTGGATTTTATGTCTAGCTAGTTGATGTCGCCTAACATATTTGACGTGATGCCTCTCCCCCAGGCGGGTTTGAGTCGGCCAGTGGGGTTTTCCCACAGTGCAGGTGGTGCGTTGACATCGGCAGCGTCAATGACCTTGAAGGTCCCCTTTTACAGCTGGCTCCTCCTTATAACATCCGATAGGCTGACGAAGGGTCGGTGTGTATGTTATAACATCCTAATGCAATGGATCCAAAGGAGTTAGGGATAACGGAGGAGGTTCTCCATCCAGCGGTATACTTTTCATCTCTTTGTCTTTTGATTTCTTGATTTCTTTCTTTGCCTCAGACCGACTTATTTGCTCTTTTTTGTTTTTCTTGCAGCACATCCGGGTGTCGACCAACTTACTGAGGGATATTCGGGATTGGTTAGCATCTGTGACTGCTCTTATTCATGAGTTGATCCCAGTTCCTTCTTATCTGGTGTCGTCTGTCTCATCTGGAGAGGTGGGAGCGAAGTCTTGTCATCTCGTCATCGGGGAAAGTCCGCTCACCGTTCGGACGGAGGTTCTTAGAGAGAGAGAGAGAGAGAGAGAAAGAGGAAATGAGTGAGATAAGATATGTGTAGGTTAGAGAGAGAGTTTGGGGGGTTCGGGCTAAGTCCCGTTGTTTTTGTGTTTTCCTGCAAGACAAATGTAATAAAGTAATATGTATGCAATGAAATGGGATTTTGTTAATTTTTATTTTAGTGACTTAATGCACTCGCTCTTTTTACTTTGCTGTTAAGACTGCAAAAATAATGATTTGAGAAAGAATTTATTTCAAAACAAGATGCGTAAAAAACATGGAGAGGATAAGATTTGGAATTTTTTTAAGAATAAAAATTATTTTTATTGAGTTCTTTTATTTTGAAAAAAAAAGGAAAAAGGGAACTTTTCGAAAATAGGGGGTTGCCGATTAGCATGCCCTTTGTCCTTCCTAGCGGCATGTCAGTCTAGTCCAATCAACCCAAGGCTTTTATTGCACTTTCTTTAATTGCTCGGTACTTGGTGGGGTAAGTTTTTCTCTAGATTTTGCAAGGTTTTTGTCTATGGTTGAGGTTTTTCAAGTATAAATAGGGGGTATGGGTGGAGCATTTTCTTCACACCTCCACATCCCTTCTGTTTTGAATTCTTCTTGCTCCTTATCTCCTCATTTTGTTATATGTATCTCACTAGAAGTGTTGAATTTGCTACCTACCTCGAATCTTTGGAGGCGATGTGCTCATACAATGTCGACTATGCGTCGAGTTTCTTTATGGTTCAACTGGCCTATATAGTGGAACATACTAATGGTAGCAGTGGAATTCTAGTTTCTCGAAGACCATGTCTTTCACTTTGGGTTGGATAAAATTTGTCCGACTTGTGAAGTGTTCTCTTCCATGCTAGGGATAAATCTCAATGTTTCGACAGCCATGTATGAATTTTCCCTTTCTCCTCGGCAGATGTTAGAGGTAATTATCCATACTTCGCCTTCGACGCCTAGGTCACTGGTTATAGGAGGAATGATTTTTTCTTCCTGTCGTGTTGTATTTTCTACATTTGCAAGATGTTGGGGATGATGGCGATGCTGGAGCATTGGTTTTGGGCTTGATTTCAAAATTGATGTTGTTGACTGGGGAACTGTTAGTGGATACATTATTCATATCCATTTCTTCATTGATGTCGTACTCTCATAATCTTGTGGTGATGATACTTCTAGGGACTCTGAACGGTCTAGATGCCAGGCGGGAAGGAAGTTATGACTTCCTGAGGGGTATCTTCGTAATGCTGTTCATGTGCATGTCATAGAGATTCCTTATTGCGATCCCTCTTGGATATCACTTGTCGGTTGTGACAAATTTCTTTTCTAACTATTTTATCAATGTGGGCTTAAATATTGAAGGCTGTGAAGATTGGTTTATGGAGTGTGGGGTTCGAGGGTTGTGTTGGTCAGTGCCTTGGTGGGGGGTAGCTACTGCCCATTCTGGAACTGGAGGAATACTAGTATGTTAGGTTAGTTGGCCTTAGGCATACCTATTTCTACTTTACTTGGCGGTTCTTGTGCCAATTTGGTTGGGAACAGATTGTGCCACTTCGGACGCTAAACTTTTTTTTCGATGGAGGACTTGACAGAGTACATGCGCATGTGGCAAGGATCTCTATGGGAGAATCGTCGACCATCAACTCGTCCCTCCGAAACTATTGGTAGAGTCTGGCATATTTTAGGGGACTACATTAAGTGGTTGTGGAGAAGAGAAGTTTTCAAGATGTTGGATGTGGATATCATTCAAAGGTGGTTCACTATATTCGACACCATGGTGGAAGGTGTTATTATTTTCCTTAGACTGGTATAGTCTTAACGTTCCATGGAGCGTCTGCGACACTCTATTCAGGCAGGGGAGGTTTGGGGACCTCATGATGTGGATGATGATGGGGTCAGTTTCTCTGGAACCTACAAGTAGGATCCTTGGGAAGTATTATTTGTGAAGCTTTTGTAAAGTGTGTGGTAATGATTCTATTTGTTTTGGTTATGTGGGAATAATTTTGGGAGGTTGTTCAGGAGTAATTGGTTTATGTTTTTTGTTTTTGGGAAGGTAGGGTTAGACTGACGCGGGAAGTTATTCGACTCCCTATGCCGATGTAATTGTAACCGAATTTTTATTTAATAGAATAGAGAAAATTTTAATTATATTGATGTGCCTCTTGATGATTTTTCACATTTGAATTATCAATACCAATCGCTAAGGCATACACAATCTTTTTGTTCATGTAAATAATAAAATGAACTGTCGTTCTTGGGGATAAGAAAGGAATGGCATTTTGTGAAAAAGAACTCGTGCTCATGCAAAGCGTATAAGCTGCCTACGTACCTCTGGTGGTTTTTGAAATCTTCCTGAGTTCCATTTTTTAAAGTAATAATATTTTAGAGGACCAGGCCCCACTTAGTTCTGAGTATAGGGAAATGAAGAATTTTTTTTAGAATAGAAGGGAGATGAGAAGAGCCATAGCGCATCGAGATTTCGGAGTAGGGGTAGAATTTCTTGAGATGATCCAGGATGACTTGATGTGCCATCTCTTTCCCATCAAGGTCGGTGAGAATAGCTGTGCCACCGGATAGGACCTTCTTTAAAATGTAGGGGCCGCTCCAATTGGTCTTGAATTTCCCTTTAGGGTCCTTAAGGGTCCCAAATGGGCTCTACTATTTCTTTAAGGTCTAAATCCCCTTCTCAGACACCAGAGTCCTTGACACTCTTATTGAATGATCGCTCTAGACAACGATGGTATCCTTGTATGTTATATATAGATTTTATTCTCCTTTCATCCAATAGTGATAGCTCGTCAAGACGGCTATGATGTCAGTCTTCCTCGCTGAATTTTCTTTCAATCGTGACTCGCGATAAAGGGATTTTTAGCTCCATGGGTAGGATCGTTTCCATGTCATATAATAGAGAGTAAGGGGTAGCCACTATATATGTTTGAACTGAAGTGCGGTAGCCCTATAGGATGTAAGGGATCCAGTCGGCCCAATCTCGATGGCTCTCGATCATCTTATTGATGATGGATTTGAGGTTCTTATTGGCAACATTAACTGCTTCGTTGGTTTGAGGTCGATAGGGAGAAGATTCGTGTCTGTAAATCCCATATTCATTGACCACTTTTGTGACTTTTGCCTCGAAATACAACCCGTTGTCTGACACTAGCTCGTGTCGGACCCCATATCAGCAGAAGATATTTTTCTATATGAACTTGGACACCTTCTTATCATTCATCACTGCGTAAGATTCATCTTTGATCCATTTGGTGAAGTAGTCAATGGAAACTAGGATGAACTCATTCGCGTTACCGTTGGAGGCCTTGGGTGTAACTTTCACTATAATATCGATGCACCATGTGTAGAACGGCTAGGGAGAAGTTATGTTGTACAATTCCCGTGGAGGCAAGTGTTGGAGGTTGAAGAATTACTTGCATTTGAGACATCTTCGAACATAGGTGGTGCAATCATAAACCATGGTAGTCAAGTAGTAACCCTATAGGATGATTTTATTGGTAAGAATATAGCCATTCATGTCGGGTTCACATTCCCCATTATGGATTTTCTACATCATCACTTCAATGTCAACCCTTACGAAGTAGTGTAAGTGGGTTCCATCGAAGTTCCTCTTGAATAGTGCTTTATCACATATGATATACTGGGTAGCCATTTTGCGAAGGCTTACTCGGCCTTTCTTATTAAAACCTTGGGAGTACCTACCATGGTTGAGTAGGCGTCAAATGTCGTAGTACCAATAATCGGCCATATCAGGATCTTCTTCTGTGATGAGCTCAATGTGGTAGTAGAGGGTTGGTTTATCTTGATTTTGGACTAGGAAAGGGGTTATTGTTATTACTTTAGACAAGTCAATCATGGAGGCTAAGGTATCAAGGGCATCATATAGGTTGTTCTTTACTCGAAGCAGGTAGTGGAAGGTGATGTCTTAGAATCGAAAGGCCATCTCTTTTGGGTGGGAATGGAAGGGTAAGAGTAACTCATCTTTGACTTTCCATCCTCTGAGTATTTGATCAATGATAACGGATGAATCCCCATAGATATCTAGGTATAGAATTCCTTTCTTGAGAGTGACTTTGAGTCCTATCGTGCATGCCTTCAAGAACGTTGTTAGTTTAGGGAAAATCCATCTTGATGGTAATGGGAGTATGAGAGTCATCAGGGGCAATTAGGACTATTCAAATGCCATACACTTTCGTGTTGGCGGAGCCATTGAAGAACATTTTCTATTGGAGGTCTTATTCGGAGGTACAAAGGATATTCTCATCCAAAAACTCAAAAATTCAGAAATCGGATTCTTCCATAAGGTAGTTAGCGAGGTAGTCAGATATATCTCTTCATTTCATGGATTTCTACGTGACATAAAAAATATCGAATTCGATTAGAAGCATCAATCGATGGTCCATTCGGCTAGAAAAGGTAGGCTTCTCGAGTATGTATTTAATGGGATCCATTGTGGATAAAAGTTCGATGGAAAAGGCGAGCATGTAGTGCCATAGCTTTTGGGTGACCCAAACAAGGTAGACACGTTATTTTTCCAAGTCAGTGGAGTAAACTTCATAGACGAAAAATTTGCAACTGGCATAATAGATAGCCCTTTTTTATGAGACTCTTCAAAGTATTGGTCAAGCAAAGCCTTAACTGCAGTATCCGTTATGGTTAGGTATAGGAGCAAGGGAAGACTAGGATGCAGTGACATGTGTACCGGAGGTCGGGTTAGGTATTGCTTGATTCGGTCAAAGGTTTCTTGGCAAGCTTCGTTACAAACCTTGGTGGAATCCTTTCAGAGGAGTTTGAAGATGGGTTCACATATAAAATCCAACTGGCTAATGAACCGACTGATATACTATAACTTTTTAAGGAATCCTCAGACTTCTTTCTCCATTCGGGGTGGTCGCATCTCAAGTATGGCTTTCAGCTTAGCAGAATCTTCTTTTATCCCTTTCTCACTAACCATGAATCCCAAGAGTTTGCCTTTGGTAATGCCAAAAACACATTTTTTTGAGTTAAGTCACATCTGATATTGTTGTAGTCGCTCGAAGAACTTCCAGGGAGCGGGAACATGACCTTCCCTAGTCTTAGACTTGATAATCATATCATCCACGTAGACCTCGACATGTAAGATAGTTTTAGCAGCCCTTTGGTTGGTAGTCTCGTCATTTTTTAGACTAAATGGCATAATGGTGTAGCAAAAGGTTCCCCAATGGATGATGAATGCGATTTTTCTTGATGATATGGGTGCATCTTGATCTGATTGTATCCGAAAACCCCATCAACGAATGACTTAAGAGCATGACTGGTCGTGTTATCCAGAATCATATCGATATTAGGTAGTGGATAATCATTCTTTGGAGATTCCTTGTTCAAGTCTCGATAGTCAACGCACATGAAAACCTCTCTTCTTAATTTTGGCATGGGTATGATGTTAGCTAGCCATGTGGGATATACGATCACATGAATGAAACCCACGTTTAACTGTTTCACCACTTCTTCCTTAACCTTGAGTAACAATTTGGTGCGAAGCTTTAGCAGTTTACATTTAACCAGTTTGTATTTTGGGAGAGTTAGAATCTCGTGATGAGTTATCGATTAATGTCGCGCATATCATCGTAAGACCATGCAAATACATCCATAAATCCCTTCAGTGATTCTTCAAGTTGTGCACACTCATGCTCATCATTGGTGGCTGTTATCCTAATCTCGCACAGTTGGCTACTAGAATCGAGATTAATAACAACACTTTCATCTTCATTAACTTGAACGTGGTTAGGTTGTTTGTTATTAACCTTATTAAGATCAGTTAAGAAGTGTTCATTTGCAAAATCATCATCATCAAGAGTTTAATTAGAATCAACATAATTAATGTAAGGAACATCAAGATACTCAAAATCTTCATTTATTTCATTATTAGGAAAAATAGCGTTGAGAACCTCATCAATGGAGATCTCGATTACATCAGAATAAGGAAGAACAAAAGAAGAAGAAATATGATAAAGATCAGGGTTGAGTTGAATATCTGCTAGTGGAATCAGTACAACATGCCAGTTGAGGAGAGGTGCATCCCCAACTTTGGTCAAGCGGGATGGAACTGAGGCTGTAGCGCTTGGCAGATCATGCAAAGTGTCAGCCCTAGTGTCTACAAGTTGAATGAATCCTTAAAGTCACTTCCTTCAGAATCTCTGGTATCAGATATAGTCTTCTCAATGTTTCATTGCACATGATGCTGGGAACTTTTGATCCACGACTAGCTGTCTTGGAAAAAGATCTCCATTCCTGGATTCATCTACTTATCCATATGATCATACCATAGTCCAGGAAACCCAAAAAAAGGGAAATCTTCACCCTCTCCGATGAATCTATCATCCAACGAATCTCTTGAGATAGTCTTGGAGCTTTATATCTTTCTCTTCGGTCAAGGATGACGGATCATTCTGATTTCTTCTTCTGATGGTTGATAACCCAAACCTCAAGGATGAAAAGATTTCTTTAGTACTATGGGTTCAAGTATTCCCTATTTTTTTCAACCCAGCCCCAATCCATACATGAAGTACATATTCTTGAACATTTGGATCACATTAACATTTCCATAAGGGTTATACTCCAGACAAACCCTATCTTTGAAATCGTTCCCTACTGGGAGTAGAAGTGGTTCAACTTGAAAACGTAATAGAAGCTTATCATTCATCCCATGTTGTATCCCAAGTATTGGATTACTAGTGTTTGCATTCTTAGTATTGTCATCGTCACCCAAGATGGAGATGACCCTCCCGTTGGCGAAGAACTTCAATTTTTGATGAAAGGAAGAAGACACACCCTTGATGCTATGGATTCATGGTCATCTAAGTAATAGATTGAAACAAGTCAGGATGTTGACGACTTAGAATTCAATAACAGGATTTATAGGGACAGTTCCTATTGTAAGCTGTATGGATTCTATTACTTCTCGACGTGTGTTATCAAAGGCGCGCACCACGACAAAGGTTGGATCAAGGTCGCTCACTTTCAGTCCCAAACAATTGAGGGTCCTAAACAGGCAAAGACTAAGAGATGGACCATTATCAACAAGACAGAGAGGGATGATTTTTCCCTTGACTTCGATAGAGATATTGAGGTCATAATTGTGGTTTGTCCCAATCTTAGGGATTTTTTCTTTGAAGAAAGAGAACATTATAGTAGAGGTGAGAGATCTGACCAAATTCATTGCTTATTCTGGTGTAGTGGAAGCAGATACCGTGGGCCCGATGAGTAGCTTGATTAAGGCATTCGGGTGCAGTTGGGAAGACATAAAGAGTCCCCAAAAGGTGTTGTTATCTTGAATTTTCTTCAACTCATCGAGGATCTTTCTTTCCACGAGGGCCCTTTCTGGCATAAGAAGATTCTCAACACCTTTTCCTTTATCTATCGCAAATGGTGACATGTTTGGAACTTGGTAATGCCTCCCTAATCTAGTCATATGGTTCATAGAAGAGGGAAAAAAATAGAAACCTCATTTTCTCATCTATCTCTAGTTGTTCATCCACCTTGCTGACTTTTCCCAATAGCTCCTAAAATGATATCATTCCGCATATGCTGACTATTGGGCTAGCCTTTTCTGGGATTTTCTCCTCATTTTAATCCTCTAATTCATCCCCCATCCCCCAATCCAGTGGCAACAACTTCATCTTTTCATAAAAAGTCAATACACTCTACAAC
This sequence comes from Sambucus nigra, assembly GCA_949130495.1. Classification (NCBI taxonomy): domain Eukaryota; kingdom Viridiplantae; phylum Streptophyta; class Magnoliopsida; order Dipsacales; family Adoxaceae; genus Sambucus; species Sambucus nigra. The sequence continues at coordinate 535,384,545 of OX422213.1, forward strand.
CTTAATGGCCTCTTCGTTTAATCATCCCATTCAACGGGAAGATATGGACGTGGAGGGACCAGACGCCATTATAGCTTCAAAGTATCTAGTAGCTCGAACATACTGCAAATATTAGCTGTCTATTGTAATAAGTCTACTATGAGCTGGACGACATCATCTAGACTGAATTCATCGATTGGTACAGCCCAATTGTCTGGATCTTGGGCCCATTTCGAGCTTCCAATAATAGCGCACTTAATTTTTGGCAGTCAATGGTCATCTTGAAGGGAAATTTCAGCCCAAATTCTAAAAGTTGGTTCAACATTGCTGATAATTCCATATCTTTTCCTCCATAGCGGGTACAAATAGAAATGCATGCTCTAGTAAAAAGTGACATATCCTGATCGATTAAACTATTAGGGTGTAGGAGAAAATATGGTCAAACTTTGAGACGTTTAGGAGAGTATATGGGTATGATGGGTGATTTACTGGGTACGATCTGGGTAGATGGATCAAATTCTGAGTTTTCTTCTAGGAAGATGGAATTTCTATGATTTTGAAGCGAATTATGGGTAGTGTTTTGTTTGGGATTGGGTGGTGTGGCAATGATACCCCACTCGATCCGACCTTGGATCATATTTCATAAGTGGAAACATCTATCAATGGTATTGCCGACAGTTTGATGAAAGTCACAATGGGCATCAGGTTTGAAATTTTAGGGAAGTGGTTTTGGTAATAGATGAGGGTCCAATGGATTGATGAGATTTGAATTAAAATGGCATGTAGACTTTGGAGAGGGGAGATTGAAGCTCAGTGATTTCGGTCTTGACTAGGTTAAGGTGAATTTCTGGTGCCCATAAAGTGGCAGGCTGAGAGATGTTGTTGATGGTTGAAATTATGATGCTGGCAGGCTTTTCCTATTTTTTGGGAGTGAATTGTCGAGATTCTTTCTTTGGTTCAACTTCTGTCTTGGCAAGACCTTCTTCGATTTCTACTCCTTTTTCTCGAAGGGTTAAAAAATGAGGGTAGTACTTTCCTCCCAGCGTCGCTCGTACATGGGGTAAAAAATTCTTCTTCACAATACAGTCTTGCTCCTATTTGGAAGGTCGATTGGTCACAGTGGCTGCTTTCTCTCTCCACCTTGCTATGAAGTTACTGACTCATTCCCCAGGGTTATGTTTGAGCAGCTCTAAATCATGATGGGTAACTTCTAATTCTTCATTATACTTGTAGTGTGACATGAATTCGCGGGTAACATCCTCATAACTACGGATGCTGGACTCCTAAAGAGATAAAAACTAGCGAAGAACGTTGTCCTTCAAAGTCTATTGGAAAATTTGAGCCATTATATCCCCAGAGGCACTTAGGAGAGTCATGGCTCGGTGGTAACTGCGAAGATTAACGATTGGGGGTCCACTACCCCAAACTTCTCGATGTTGGGCATCTTGAAATTTTTCGGCAGCCTTGCTTTAGGGTAGGGAGACATGTGGGTGTAATCCATGTAGTTCCCAGAAATTCTGTAACGCCCAGACCCGAATTTAAATATTAATAAAGGATCAAACCGATCCATCCGCACGTTAATTGTGAAGTGAAATGGGACATCCTAAATAATGCTTTTAATCCAGTTTTATTGTTATTTAATGTTACTCTTGTTAGTATTTATCAACTACGTGATAAGACCCAACGAAAGCGCCCCCAAGGCTAATTAAACAGAGATACAAATTGTAAAAGCAAGTAACTACTTACTTGTATAATTCTCTCAAAGTACGGAACATCATGCAACCTACCGCAACAAAATAGGGTTGGGAAACGAATAACCAGTGGGATTATATACAATACGGTATAGAAATGAACGGCGAAAAAAAATATTTACACGCTACAGTATATGCATGTGAAAATACGTATATTCCTACATATATATTATAGGAAAATATATATCCCAATATATTAAACCGTTTTATTTCGAAAACGTTCTTTGATACCATTTATCCTCTTTGTCTTTACAATAATTGTTTTATCATTATGGTTAAAGGATATCATTCTCTCCCATTAACGCACATGGTTAAACAATTAACAATTGTTGGTAAAATCTTCCATTTACTTACCCAGCGTTCGTTAACTCACGCCGAGTTATCAATCATTACTTAAGACTTTCTTTCAATGTACACACACACAGTGTTTAGAAAGATACTCATATTCCTTTGAAAACCTTACATAACACACATTTGTGTTCATTGTGGTTCAAACCTCGTTAGGTAGCTTAAACATCGTTATATCATCTTATTAAACCATCCCATGTTGCCACATGAATATTAAACATTTAATACGTTATTCTTGCATTAGTAAATCAATGAATTAATGCCATTCATTTATGCCTCTTTCATGAATATTAAATACATTACTTAGCAATTTCTTTAGGGATTCCGCCGACACATACACACCTCACAACACATGCACACCCATGGTTTCAGATAATTTCACAGCCCGGCACCGAGCGCTAACTAAACTGCAGTTGGTTTCAGGTCTTTCACCACTAGGGACAACATTGCCCTGCTTAATTATTTAACCCGACATCATCCAATATCATTATCTTTTAAATTTGCTCAATATTTTCATAATGTTTACTTTAATTTGCATTTTTTGGACGAAGCCAAAGCTTTAGACTTAACCGTCCATTTTTCCATTATACTTGGAAAATCACTGCTTCTTTTTAAATCCTTTATTTACACAAGTGTAGATATTATACCAAAAACCAATCACATTTTATAACTTAATTCAATTTCACCCATACTAGTATAAAAACTTTCATTAACATTTTTATTTCATAAGAATGTTCCACTTTAGGTAAATTAACAATTTATCATTTATTTACCAAAACTTGCAAATTTGTTTTGTAACAAGTGTCATTTCTCGAAACAATCATTAAGTTTCCATCTTTACATTCTAACGCCTTAGTCGTTTTAACACTTGTTTAACATCATGCGTTTCCCTAACTTTCATACTTGTCAACTCAACAATTTCATTACGTGAGGAAACATTTTTGTCTTACTTTATGTTTAAATCCAATAAGACCTCATCTAAACTCGCTCACATATTTCTTCACAAAATACTATGAGTTTATATGCATAGAGAATGTACTATAAATGCTAAAATTCCATCAATAAATTAAACATTTATTTCTTTCTAGAATTTTATACTTTTCACAACAAATATATATTTCAAATAAATGAGACATTCTTATATTCCTTAAATTCAAAAATGACATTTATTCATAATTATTCCATTTTGAAAACAACTTAGTAATTCTACATTTTTATAGGGAAAACTACACAATTAATAACTTCCTACATTTTTATATACCATAAAAATGTACACTTCTGATTTTACTAGAAACTTATCATTTTGTTCATAGGAAACCTACTCTCAATACTCAACAGTAATAATGCTACAATATAGTCCAATAAGGTCTAAAATATAAGGGTAGATTATCCCACCTCAAACACTCCATATATGGTGGCGGTGTTGAAGAATGTGGCTGACTCCCCCACCTACAAAGGTGGCCTTAAAGAGAGTCACATAAAGCTCCACCATAAAATCTCCAGGAAAAGCTCCAAAAAACACTCCCAAAATGCTCAGCAACCCATTTCTTTCTTTTAAGCACAACCCCCTTCAAAAAACCCATCAAAGCTTCCAACAAATACTTTTTTCAACTCCTAACAATAACTCTAATATTTGGTATCATATTTTTAACTGTGGAGAAGTAACTATTATAGTGTGAAGGAGTTTTGCTAGGGTCTTTGATGGTTGAATGCGGTGAGCTCTTGAGGGGAAAATAAGGAAAGCCTTTCTCTTTCTCTTCCTCTAACACCACTCGACATCCTCTAATATATACACACAAGAGGCTAATTCATTAAATGTTTGTCAATGGTGGCAACAAATTTACAGAACCCATAACTTATAAATCCTTTTCATCTTCCCTTAATTTTATTTCTTCATGTTTGCCTTGACTCAGGATTTCAGACCATGCGCTGATGAAAGATTTCCCCTTTATTTTTTTTCCTTTAGTTGTATTCGTATTCTTCCTTTATCCTTAAGATTAAAGCCTAAGTCACAACATATGTATTTATGTCTCTTCATTTTTATCCCATGATAAGGCACCTGACATACCTGCCTTATTATTTTCTTCTAATCGTCCCATTGGCTACACTATAATTCACGAATTTGGTACCTTATCTCAGTGGTCAGGTTTCAATATGACATGGGATGGATTTTGCAATCAGAGGGATGAAATAGGGATCGGAGGGACGAAGTGTGCAATTAGAGAAACGAAATCTTGACTGCGAGGAGGGATAGAGATTTCCCTTTCACCGTCGCTTGAACGACCTAACCCATCGTTCAAGAGATATACTCAAATGTTCGAGTGACATTCCCACATGTTTGAGCGACTTACCCACCTAGGACTTTGCTGATTCTTTTATTCGCATGTGGCCCATCTTGGCTCTGAGATCTTATTCTCCTAACAGTTTGAAATCCTTATAATTCGGCATATATGGCTTAGTTAACTTTTATAACCCTATTCTTCTTTATCAATTTGAACGATAGTAATATAATTGAGGGGGGTTAGGGATTTAACTCCCTTTTTATTATCCAATCATTTTAATTCTGCACATAACCTCCCAACAATTTTTACTCAAGAAGTTATATGTAATTTAATTTCCTCATAACCAATAACTTCATATAATCCTTTTGTAAATGGAAAATCCAAAAGTTCTTTTATATGATCCGATTTGTTACTCGTAAATCGTTTATAATAACACTTTATTCCTCCTTATACAATTTCTCTTTATTTCATTTCAAACCCTAATTTTCAATAATCATTCTCAAGTGTCCAAATTAATTTGAGTAGGAATACCATCCTAATCCTAATCATCCAAGTCTCCATATTTTTCGTTTTATCACAATTTTACTCGGGGATTAAATAAAATATTTAGGACGGGGTATTACATTCTCTCCTACTTAGGAAATTTCCTCCTCAAAATTTATGGTCATAAACTAACAAGATATCCACCCAACAATCTAATTCCACTCTTATATTTATTTAATACTATTATCCAACTCAAATGTTTCATATTGTTAACTTTACTCAACCAAGGTGGACCCTAGGGTCTTATTGCTACTCCCGAGCATGCCTATCATGTCTATCTAAACCATACTTCAAAATAATTGGTAATCATCACATATCATGCTAACACCCAAAGAACTCATTATCATGAATTATTCTAAACATTGGGATTACAAATCTACATTTCATTAAGTGATTTGAATTTTACCTAGCCTAGGAAGATACATACTCAAAATCAATAACTATCGACATCAATGATTTACAGACATCCATTTAATACCAATGGTCCATCCGATCGATACCTCCTACTAAACTACGCATTAAGCTAGAGTCATCTGAGGTATGATGACCCAAATACGCATGAGGGGATGCATTCTCAATGTGTAAATTCCATATGGAGTGGAACACCAGCATTTAATGTTCTATCAAGTTCTGATATTCATATCTTAGAGTCTTGACCTCAAATCCAGGATGTACATCGTAACCATCTATATCGATTAACTACTGATTATATTAACCGTAAGATATCAAGTACACATGAAAACTACATGCAATAAATTGTGAGACCATGCGTACATACCAACTAGTGTAAAATAAGGGTGCTTTCAAAGAAGAGCATATTCATGTACCATGATGCGTCAGCCTCAACTCGTCCCATCCCACATAAATATTGAGATTATACAATGCTACACCTGAATACAAATCCATAACTGATGCAAGAACTTCCCAATACCGTTATCCTAGAGGACATAATAAGAAGAAATGGATCAGGCAACTGCCATGCTAGAATGAAATAATTGAATTCGGGTAACGAATCATGCCACGCGAAGTACAAACCACATTATACACTTAAAATCTAAAATTTCTAACTCACCTATACCTACGTTGAAGTATTAGCCTAGCCACGTGCCCTAGCTTGAATCACTAATCATGACTACCTATTCTCAAAGACAACGACTTGGGAACCGATTCATTTGGGAAACTGAGACGCTAGGCTTCCCTCCTTAAGATTGAGTATTCTTCATATTAAAGTGAAGTTACATTTTTTGTTTCTTAATGTTAGTAACCTACTTACATACTCAAGTCTCCACAATCCCCACATATGATTGCTAACTTTCAAACCTCGAGATCTTTCTCATCTAGTGAAAATAACACTCACATCATTTTACCCTATGGACTATTGCTAGAATCTTTAGCCAAGACCTATGTGATCCAAAATCATAACTATCGGACTAGTTACAATGACACCTCAAACTTTCAAGCATTATCCATGCCTAATGCCTAATACCTAATTGTTCTCTTCACTAGAGTCATATTAAGCCATACGAGTGACACACGTAAGTTCTATAATCAAGCCTAACACTCTATTTCGAGTGTTATCTCTAAAACCATGGAGAACATCATCGTTTACTAAGTCTCCCAAGTGTAAAATCTAGCACTCATTACCCTATTCCCAACATTATCCTTGAGAGTCATATCACGACACTAGCCTATAAACAAAAGCCATGGTGGTAACTCTGAAAATCTGTTACTAAAGTCGTTTAATAAAATTAAACTATTTAAGTAACTCCGAACAGTTTTTTGAAGAAACTCTTTTCTTAAAAACCAAAACTAATTGAACACAAGATGTGTTTTATAAAATTATGTACGAGATCTATTCAAGATTTGATCAACAGGTTTATAATACAGTTTAAACAAACTTTAAATCCAGCACAACCAAGAATGAGATGAGAATATGTAGAAAGATTTAGGAACAAGATTTTTTACGTGGTAAAACCTCACCCAACTGAGGAAACATCCACGACTCCCTCTCCGGAGAAAACAAAAAAAATACACTATAAACAAATTTTAACAGTTACAAACTATATAACAAATATGCATACAACTCAGACCTATATAAGTTTAGGAATGTACCCTCTGGTGTCCTTATAACTTCTCTGCAGTTCTGATTGTTGATGTTGTCCTCCCAGTTTGTTAACTTCCAATTTGTTCAAGCTCTTTACGTCGAATCTTTTTCTCAAGATCTTATTACCAACACTTTTAGTGTGGTAGAGTGAAAGTGTTTGTGTAGGTTCTCTCTAACACATGAATGAACACACACACACACTTATTATGTACAAACAATCCTAACAAATTACATATAAGTCTATATGCTGTGATTTTTCTTTTTCTCTATTCTCACAAAACTTAACCTTATTTGACCTTTATAACAATCCCAGAATCCACAGCTATCTTGCTCAGAAGACCTATCAAGATCTTAACCAATCTCAGGTTTTGAAAAGATTTTTGAGATTGAAAAACACCAAGTGCGATTCCAAAATAGCTCAAAGATCTTGTTTCAAGAGAACTAGAAACAGAAAACAATATTGTTGATTTCAAAGTTAAAAACATTTACAGAAAGCAAATCAACAATATATTTCTCAAGCTGAGAAACAAAATATGTAAATCTAAGTGTAATGTAACATAAAGTACATAGATCTGAAATTTCTATAAAGCAGTAAATAGATCTAAGACAAAGTATTTAAGTTGGACACAAGATCTAAAGAACAAAGAGGTTTCAGCATCAAATCAACTACCAACAACAACTCTCAAACACTCAAACACTCAAGGTGGTGTTTGGAATATACAGGACTTGGAAAGAGGTTTTGATTTGAAAATGGATTTGACGATTTAGGGTTAGGGTTTGGGTTTCTAACTCTTTGTCTTTCTTCTGATTTCTCTCTTCTCTCTCTTCTGGTTTTTTATCTCAAAGGACGAAATGGCAAAAGTCTCAGAAGGCTGAGAGAAGGGGTCCTTTTATAGGAGGCTGAGAAGTTTCGAGAGAAACGTTCATAATCAAAGGTTCAGATTTAGTCAAGGTTAATTGACGTAGATCCAAGGGTTCACGATATGCGGTGGTTAAAACTCACCTGATTAGTTCATAAAGGGTTCACAGGGATTATGAAAGGGCGCATGCAGATCGTTGATAAAAACGATCCAAGGGTTGCAAACACACACTGTTTTACTCTCTTTAAACAAACACACTTACAACCAATCAGAAGACAACAAATGTTGGCCATATAGAAGAGATAAAATGTGCGTCTAAAATAATTAAAAAACACACCCTGAAATCTCTACCGCTTTGGAATTCTACCCAAGGCAACTTTAAGTCAATATAACCATTAAGCCTTAATTGCATAATGACCCCAAAAACTTTTAAAAACAAGTTTTAATTAATAAAAACTTATTTTAAAATGTTTATAAAATCCCAAAAAATATTTAAAAAGCAATAATAGGGATTTAAACACACTCAACATATGTACACACAATTATATGCAATATGACATGTATATGATCCATTATATTGTGTGTGAAAGTTGGTAATAAGGTCTAGATCATTTCAATCAAGGAAGATGAAATAGAAGTGCAAGCTCTGGGGTTCTATGGATTCTAGGTTAGACATAATTTTGTCACAATTTCCAAACTAGATGAACACTTATACAATATAGACTCAAGTGAGTCAAGAGTATAAGGTGCTTCAATCTCCCCCTTCGGAAATATGAGACAAAATCTCCTTTGAGTCAACTGGAACTCTTAGGGCACCAAAAGAAAGGAAACCTATTCATACCAAAAAATCTATCTACCGAAATCCTAGAAACCGAAAGTACATAACTCAACTATTTACAATTGAATACCCTATTACAACTGTTGAGAATAACTGTACAAAAACCTGCAATGAATCACTAAAATCAAGCTGTTTAGCATTTGACATATGTAAGAATCATTAGAGACTCAAATTCCTCCCCCATTTTGTCTCAAATGGACAAAGGGAAATATAAAGATATCAAATATATTAATCAGCACACACCATACCAATAGATTTACGCAAATAAATAAATCAATTATAATCTAAAGGTTTGGTAAACATATCTGCGAGTTGCAAATCAGTAGGAACATAATTGATTTCTAATTCCTTAGTTCCAACTAATTCGCGTATAAAGTGATGTATTATTTTTATGTGTTTTATTCGCGAGTGTTGAACAGGGTTTTTAGAAATGTTGATCGCACTTTGATTATCACAATAGAGATGCAATTGATTTTCTTGAATACCATAATCACTTAGCATTTGTTTAAGCCACAGTAATTGAGCACAACAGCTGCCAGCGGCTATGTATTCAGATTCAGCTATTGAGAGTGATGTGCAGTTTTGTTTCTTACTACTCCATCCTACCAAGTTATTACCTATATAATAACATGCACCTGATATGCTTTTACTATCATCAGTACACCCAGCCCAGTCAGCATCAGTGTACCCAATTATAGTGCTTGGTGTGTCATTAGTGTACTAAAGACCTAGATTCAGAGTGCCTTTTACATATTTAATGATTCGTTTAACAGAATTCAGATGGCTCTCTTTAGGATTATTTTGATAACGAGTATAAACACACACAACATACATAATATCAGGGCGCGAGGCAGTAAGGTATAACAAGGTTCCTATCATACTATGATATAAAGTTGGATCTATGGATTTTCCAGTTTCGTCTTTGGATAGTTTTACCGTAGTACTCATGGGTGTTTTCGCATCTTTAGCACTCTCAAGGCCAAATTTCTTTACTATCTCTAAAGCTTACTTAGATTGCGATACAAATAATCCTTCTGAATTTTGTTTGACTTGAAGACCTAAGAAAAATTGCAACTCCCCCATAAGAGACATTTGAAACTCCTTATGCATAATTTCAGAGAAGGATTTTACTTCTGAGGGAAAAGTTTATCCAAAGATGATATTGTCAACATAAACTTGCGCAATAATGATGTGTTTGCCAAAATGTTTGACAAAAAAGGTTTGATCATTTCCACCTCTTTTGAAATCTCTATCTAAGAGGAAACTGGAGAGATGCTCATACCAGGCTCTAGGCGCTTGTTTAAGGCCATACAAAGCCTTTTTAAGACGAAATACATGATTTGGATATTGAGGGTCAATGAACCCTTTAGGTTGTTCTACATAGGTCTCTTCAGTCAATATTCCATTAAGGAATGCAGATTTGACATCCATTTGGTAGAGTGTAAAATGCAAATGGCAAGCTATGGCAAAGAGAAGAAGAACAGATTCTAAACGGGTAATAGGAGCAAAGGTCTCGTTAAAATCTATTCCTTCAATTTGAGAGTATCCTTGAGCAACTAATCTAGCTTTATTTCTAATGATTATCCCACTTTCATCAGACTTATTTTTAGAAATCCAACGCGTGCCAATAACCTTTTTGTGATCAAGCCTAGGTACAAGATACCAAACATCATGAATTACAAATTGAAAAAGTTCTTCCTGCATAGCAAAAATCCAGTGAGAGTCATTCAATGCCTCATTTACATTCTTTGGTTCCACTAGAGAAACAAAACATGCATAATGTGCATAATTTCTTAGTTGGGATCTTTACGCACTGGCTCACTAGGGTTACCTACTACGTTATTTATGGGATGATCTTTAGAAACCCAGTTAGGTACTTCAGGTATCTCGATTGGTAATGAATCATCTATTTCAGGAGAGTCATTTTCTAAAATGTTTGTAGGCTCTTCCTCAATAGTTGATTCACCAGTCTTATTCTCTACAGTAGTGTCACTCACAATTACATTTATGGATTCCATCAAGATTTTAGTGCGAAGATTATATACTCGATAGGCTCTACTGTTAGGCGAGTATCCTAGAAATATAGATTTATCTCCCCGACTCTCAAATTTGGACAAGTGTTCCCTATCTTTGCATACATAACAAGTACTACCAAAAGTTCTAAGGTACTTAAGATTAGGCTTTTTCTTGTACCAAAGTTCGAAAGAGGTTTGTTTGGAATTCTTTTTAAGATAGACCCTGTTTATAATGTGACACGCAGTATGAATAGATTCTACCCAAAAATATTTAAGAAAATTCTTGGCATGTAGCATAACACGTGCCATCTCTTGAAGGGTACAATTCTTTCTCTCAACGATTCCATTTTGTTGAGGGGTCTTAGGAGCACTAAACTCATGTTTGTAACCATTATAGTCACAATACTCTATTATACCAGTATCTTTGAATTCTCCACCTCTATCACTACGGATTTTATTTACTTGAGTGTCCTTTTCACTTTCAATTCGAAGAAGTATTTTTAAAAAAGTTTAAAAAGTGTCAAACTTTTGTTTTAAAAAGGCTACCTAAGTAAATCTAGTGAATTAATCAACCATAATTAGAATATAACTGTGTCCACAGAGACTAACAGTTTGGGAGGGACCCATTAGGTCCATATGGATGAGCTTCAAGGGATTAGAGGTAAGAACATCATTAACTTTCTTATGAGGTGACTTAACAATTTTACCTTCCTGACAGGAACCATAGACAATATTAGGAATGTATTTGATTTTTGGAACTCCTCTAACTATTTCTTGAGAGGTCAGTCTACTAAGATTATCGTAATTTATATGACCCATTCTGTTATGCCATATCTCGTGGTCATCCATTCTGGCAACATTATAGATTTCAGAATTGTTCATGACAGTATAACAATTATCAGGAGTTCTGAATCCTGTAATTATGCATTCACCCTTTTCATTTAAAATTTTGCAATTGTTATTTGAAAAGGTAACAGTATGATCTGAGTCACAAAATTGCGAGATACTAAGTAGATTGTCCTTAAGACCTTTAAATAAAAGAACATTTTAAAGAACAGGATGTCCATCTTCTTGGAGAGTTCCTTTGCCTATGATTTGAGATGATACTCCATCACCAAAAATAAATTTTCCACCAGCAAAGCTGGTTTTGTTTAAGAGTATTGTATCATCCCAAGTCATGTGCTTAGAACATCCAGAGTCTAAATACCATCCAGATGATGTGTGTTCATCTTTTAAAGCAGTAATAACTATGTTACACTTCATCTGAGGTAATAGATAATCTTTTCTAACCCAAATTTCTCTAGTTTTCATTTTGCGCTTATTAGCTCTTAATTGATAAAATTTGCGAGCATTCGATTTTTGTTGAAAAATGTTTTGTGCATGATTTTGAATTTTATGAAAGACATGAGCATTTGGTTTAGGAAAGTGTATAGGAATCCTTCTAGAGAATTTTCTTTTAGGTTTGGTATTTCTCTTTCTATAATTAGAGTTTTTGTTTGGTTATCTAGGAAGTACATAATTATTGCGGCTTCTCCTAGAATAGTTAAAGTTATGATAGATAGGAGGATTACAGACAGGTTTAACTGGTCTCCTAGCATAGAAACTATCAAAAGAGTGACCGTATATATCACAGTAAGAGCAATAAAAATTGCTCAAGGTTGGGGTTTCCTTAGGAAAGTCTCTAAACAAAGGTTTTGAGGAATTTTGAGGTTGAACTCTATTCCTAGGTAGGACAGTCTTGAATGTAGACTCACTATTCCTAATAGAGGGGCAGATGTATTTAGCCTTAGGTGAACATTCATGTTTAGAGAAACTCGATTCCCCAATGTTAAAATTTTGATGTCTTGAATCAAACTCAGTTTTTAGAGAATGAAAATTTGGGCAGGTTTCAATAGGTCTTTTACCTCCTGACACAAACTTGATAGGTTCAAAAGATTTTGTTTGTGTCTTCAAATTGGATCAAAATCCTATTCCAGTTCGATCATCAGAATTGGTTTTTGATTTAGCAACAAATTCGTCAAAACAGTTTGAGTTATTTTCAAATTTTGTGAATTTTTTGAAAACAGTTGCTGTCTTTTCTTTAGTTTGTTCCAATTCCAACAATGTCCCTTTGTATTTTTTCTCCAGAGTTTCATTTTTTTCAGTCAAATCTCTGAGTTTTTGATCAAACATTTTGATTTCACTTTCATGAGTTAAACATTGGGTAGTATACTCTTTAGCATTCAGTTTGACCATCCGGCTTAAATCTTCTAGTTTCTTGGTGAGGTCTTTCACAATCTTTTCTAGTCTAGTGCTTTTCTTGAGAGTTTTAGCATAGAGTGTGTGAATTTCTGGGAGGTCTTCATTGTCCGAGTCACTAAGTGTAGTGTGTGAAGTGAACCATAGGGCTTCATTCTTTGGACTCACACACCCATTGACATCGTCATTATCGCTTTCCCTTTGACTCACACACCCCGAGGAAGAGGAAGCAATATTCTCAGTAATCAAAGCATCTAAACCAGTAACAGCATTATTCGAAACATGAGAAGTAGAATTACTAGATTCATCCTCACTAACAAACACAGGCATATCATCATTATAGATAATCTTGGCAAAGAAAGACATGCAAGGGTAAAAAATATCAGATGACTCAGGTTCCTCATTTTCAGAGTCACTTGAATCATCCCATGTCTTGCAAATATTGGCTCTAGTGTGTTTGTTTTGAGTGTTCAAGTTAACTCTATAGTCTTATGCAATGTGTCCTCGTTTACCACATCTAAAACATTCAGTCTTCTTAAGGTCTCTGTTAGGTCTAGTGTGAGAATCCTTGTGATGTCTGTTATGACTTTTCTCATGAGGTCTGTGATTAAAGTGAGTTATATAATTGGACTTGCCTTATTTATTTTCCATGTTGTTTCTAAATTTAATGATTTTCTTAAACTGTTTTGACAATAAGGAAATATGATTGTCCAAACTCTCTATATCACATTCCTTATCAGAGTCATCATTGGAAGTGTTAAACTCAGGCTTAATCAATTTAGAAGAGAAGCTTAGATTGGAACTAGTCTGTTTCCTATGGGAGTGGGTCAATTGTTTCTTAAATTCTAGTTCCATTTTCACAGTTCTTAATTTACTACTGAGCAATTCAGGAGTGAGATTTTGATCACACATTTCCTCAATAGCATATCTTTTGTTGTCAAATTTATGTGGTAATGATCTGAGAATTTTAGATACAATTTCTTGTCTGTCATATGTTATCCCATTAGCATGCAGTTTTGTCCCAATATCAGTCAAGTTCATATAGAAGTCATCAAATGATCAGTCTCAGACATAATTAAAGAGTTATAATGTTGAATGAGCATTTGAGTTTTAGCATCCTTAACTCTAGTGTCACCTTCATGAGCAGTAACCAAGGTGTCCCAAGCTTCCTTAGAAGTGGTACAGGAAGAGATTCTTTTGAACTCATGTTCATTTATGGACATAAATATGGCATTCTTTCCTTTGTTATTATTGCGAGAAACTTGTTTCTCTTCTTGTATGAACTCACTTAATACTTTCTTAACCCTCTCATTACTTCCTTCAGTGGCTGGTTTTGTGGGAAAAATGTAACCATTTTCAATAATGTCCCAGACATCATCTCCGAGAGTTCCTTGAATGAAAGCAATCATCCTTACTTTCCAGTAAGCAAAATTGGTTCCATAAAAGATAGGAGGTCTGGTCAAGTTACCAAATCTTTCATTTTTCTCATCCATATTTGATTTTCAGAAAATAATTTCAGAAACATTGGATCTCTTTAAAATAAATTTACAAAGCTCTGATACCACTTGAAAATCTGTTACTAAAGTCGTTTAATAAAATTAAATTATTTAAGTAACTTCGAACAATTTTTTGAAGAAACTCTTTTCTTAAAAACCAAAACTAATTGAACACAAGATGTGTTTTATAAAAGTATGTACGAGATCTATTCAAGATTTGATCAACAGGTTTATAAAACAGTTTAAACAAACTTTAAACCCAGCACAACCAAGAATGAGATGAGAAGATGTAGAAAGATTTAAGAACAAGATTTTTTAAGTGGTAAAACCTCACCCAACTGAGGAAACATCCACGACTCCCTCTCCGGAGAAAACAAAAAAAAATCACTATAAACAAATTTTAACAGTTACAAACTATATAACAAACATGCATACAACTCAGACCTATATAAGTTTAGGAATGTACCCTCTGGTGTCCTTATAACTTCTCTACAGTTCTGATTGTTGATGTTGTCCTCCCAGTTTGTTAACTTCCAATTTTTTCAAGCTCTTTACGTCGACTCTTTTTCTCAAGATCTTATTACCAACACTTTTAGTGTGGTAGAGTGAAAGTGTTTGTGTGGGTGCTCTCTAACACATCCATGCACACACACACACACACACACTTATTATGTACAAACAGTCCTAACAAATTACATATAAGTCTATATGCTGTGATTTTTCTTTTTCTCTCTTCTCACAAAACTTAACCTTATTTGAACTTTATAACAATCCCAGAATCCACGGTTATCTTGCTTAGAAGACGTATCAAGATCTTAATCAATCTCGGGTTTTGAAAAGATTTTTGAGATTGAAAACCACCAAGTGCGATTCCAAAGTAGGTCAAAGGTCTTGTTTCAAGAGAACTAGAAACAAAAAACATTATTGATGATTTCAAAGTTAAAAACATTTACAGAAAGCAAATCAACAATATATTTCTCAAGCTGAGAAACGAAATATGTAAATCTAAGTGTAATGTAACATAAAGTACATAGATCTGAAATTTCTATAAAGAAGAAAATAGATCTAAGACAAACTTTTTAAGTTGGACACAAGATCTAAAGAACAAAGAGGTTTCAACATCAAATCAACTACCAACAACAACTCTCAAACACTCAAACACTCAAGGTGGTGTTTGGAATATACAGGACTTGGAAAGAGGTTTTGATTTGAAAATGGATTTCACGATTTAGGGTTAGGGTTAGGGTTTCTAACTCTTTCTCTCTCTTCTAGTTTCTCTCTTCTCTCTCTTCTGGTTTTTTATCTCAAAGGAAGAAATGGCAAAAGTCTCAAAAGGCTGAGAGAAGGGGCCCTTTTATAGGAGGTTGAGAAGGTTTGAGAGAAACGTTCAAAATCAAAGGTTCAGATTTAGTCAAGGTTAATTGACTTAGATCCAAGGGTTCACGATATACGGTGGTTAAAACTCACCTGATTGACTAGGTCAAAGGTCTTGTTTCAATAGAACTAGAAACATAAAACATTATTGTTGATTTCAAAGTTAAAAACATTTACAGAAAGAAAATCAACAATATATTTCTCAAGCTGAGAAACGAAATATGTAAATCTAAGTGTAATGTAACATAAAGTACATAAATATGAAATTTCTATAAAGAAGAAAATAGATCTAAGGCAAACTATTTAAGTTGGACACAAGATCTAAAGAACAAAGAGGTTTCAGCATCAAATCAACTACCAACAACTACTCTCAAACACTCAAACACTCAAGGTGGTGTTTGGAATATACAGGACTTGGAAAGAGGTTTTGATTTGAAAATGGATTTGACGATTTAGGGTTAGGGTTAGGGTTTCTAACTCTTTCTCTCTCTTCTGGTTTCTCTCTTCTCTCTCTTCTGGTTTTTTATCTCAAAGGACGAAATGGTAAAAGTCTCAAAAGGCTGAGAGAAGGGGTCCTTTTATAGGAGGCTAAGAAGGTTCAAGAGAAATGTTCAAAATCAAAGGTTCAGATTTAGTCAAGGTTAATTGACTTAGATCCAAGGGTTCACGATATGCGGTGGTTAAAACTCACCTGATTGGTTCATAAAGGGTTTACAGGGATTATGAAAGGGCGCATGCAGATCATTGATAAAAATGATCCAAGGGTTGTAAACACACGCTGTTTTACTCTCTATAAACAAACACACTTACAACCAATCAAAAGACAACAAATGTTGGCCATATAAAAGAGATAAAACGCGCGTCTAAAATAATTAAAAAACACACCCTGAAGTCTCTGCCGCTTTCGAATTCTACCCAAGGCAACTTTAAGTCAATATAACCATTAAGCCTTAATTGAAGAATGACCCCAAAAACTTTTAAAAACAAGTTTTAATTAATAAAAACTTATTTTAAAATGTTTATAAAATCCCCAAAAAATATTTAAAAAAGCAATAATTGGGATTTAAACACACTCAACATATGTACACACAATTATATGCAATATGACATGTATATGATCCATTCTATTGTGTGTGAAAGTTGGTAATAAGGTCTAGATCACTTCAATCAAGGAAGATGAAATAGCAGTGTAAGCTCTGGGGTTCTTTGGATTCTAGGTTAGACATAATTTTGTCATAATTTCTAAACTAGATGAACACTTATACAATATAGACTCAAGTGAGTCAAGAGTATAAGGTGCTTCAAACTCCAAGTAACCCCAATAGTCAAAATGACCTAAACATACAAAAATCATCAATAATTTACCATTATTATGTATACTTTAAAACCATAATAATTCCCAAAGGCTTTATATGTGATAACACTGTACTTAGTCTTCTTCTCTAAATAGTCTACACATTAATCGTGGGAAACCACAAGTCGCATCATGACCTATGTTGCATAACCTCAAATTTATCACTATGATATGTTTATCACCACATACACCTCGACACAACTCTGATTTCATTCCACAGTTGATGGAGGAGATAACAATTCAATCATTTTCTAAAATGGTTACACACCTCCATGTGTAAGAATCATCATGTCAGAATCCTATCGTGTATAACAACTGATTACAGCTACCAATTTGTAACCTTAAGTAATCAATCCTGGTCACTACGTGCTATATCAACTGTAAGACTATGCCATTAATATTATAAGGAAATCCAAAAGTTTCAAGGGGATACTTTACTATCATCACACTCATTTGTTTTGTCACAAACTATACCCACTATAAAACTTCTTGTAGAATACGGGGCATCGGTTACTACCTATAAAAATTTTTGGCCAATACTTTTGATGCCATAAGAGATCCTATTCAGTACCATTTCACTTTTCTAAAACCATAATTTAATACCACCTTTTTTAACGCTAACTCCCAAGGGATATAAAGATTCATTCTTAATTTTCCCTCAATCAATATGATTATCCAAACCCAAATCATAATCAAGTCACCTAGGCATTCTAATTTCCATAGAATTATTTATTCACAAGTCATGTTACTTAGTTACCTAATCCCATAGATGAAACCACAAGCATACCAGCTAGAATACAACTGAAATAATTAGGACTCTCTAATAATCAAACTTCCACACGATACATCTCACATAAGTCTAAGGTGCTACCACCTAGGGGTGGACAAAAAAATATCGACCCGATTCACCCGATTGAACCGAACCGAACCGGACCCACATTTGTAGGCTTTTTTATAATTCGGTCCTAATTCGGTCCCAAATTAAGAGACTCAAATTTATTCGATTCGGTCTAAAATGGGCATTTTGAATTCGGTGTTAGGACCGGACCGGATCGGACCGTTTATATTAATATATAATATATATTAATTTTATATAGATATATATTATATATGTTATTAGTAAATAATTAAACCTTAAAAGTCATAACACTCACACAGACTCATACTACTCACACACGCTCAGCCGCCCAACCTCTCTCTCTCTCTCTCTCTCTCTCAACAACCCCAACAATGGCTGGGCCTGGGACGTCAGATCCTGCCCTCAACCTCCCCCCATCAACTCCCCATCAATAATGCATCACCGGTGATGAGAAATCAGCATCCTATGGTATTTTTCTGTCATAAAACCCATTTTTTCCGGTTTATTTTTCTGGTATAAAACCCATCATTTTTTCTGTCAACATTGGCTTCCGATTTTTCTAATTTATGCTTCTATGTATCTACAGACTTTATAGTTCTTTGAGCTTCTCACAAACTGCTGTTAAGGTGTTTATTTATGCTGTTAAGGTGTTCAGGTGTTCATATATGCTTATGTGTGTTTATAACATTTTTGGTTATTACTTTGTGCGACTATTAAAACTGTGGCTTGATTTTGTTGATTTATGCTTCTATGTATCTACATACTTTATAGTTATTTGTATTCATTTATGCTGTTAAGGTGTTCATTTTTGTTGGGTTGAGTTTGTGTTGTTTGTGTTTATTTGAGTTCGTGATTATGTCTTTCTTTATGCCATCTCCCTCTACACCGACCTGTACAGTCTACACCAAGCACCACAATCCAATTTTTTTTCATACTGTTATGGTGAACTTGTGATTTTCATACTGTCTATAAACGGACCTGTTAAAATATTAAAAACAGCAAAAAAATTACAAATTTTATTAAAAATAAGAGTAAATATAAGTAAATGTGGATCGATTATTAACCGAACCGGACTGAAAATAACCTAGACCGAATAAATAGGCTAAACTGATTAAAACGATCCGAATTCGGTCTTCTCAAATATAGGAACGAATAATTCGGTCCGGCACTTAAAATGGCCAAAAACTGGACCGAATCGAACCGCGTCCACCCCTACTACCACCTTACTGCCTACACCAAAACCCAATACTTGCTAGCCATCACTACGAGAATAAATGCAGTGGAATAAGAACAAATACTAACTTAACGGATCACCAACACAAAGAGTAGGGCGTAACGTGCTCAAAACCTCAACTTTACCACCAGGGTACAAATCGAAACCGTCACCAGCCAAGCGTGACCCGCTCTAACCAACAACGATGCCGAATGATCTAATATCGACCTCACCACACCCAAAAGGAACATTAAACCTAAATCTCTGATACCAAATTGTAATGCCCCGACCCGAATTTAACGGTTAATAAAGGATCAACCTGATCCAGTCCATACATTAATTTTGAAGTGCTATGGGACAACCTAAATAATGTTTCTAATCAAGTTTTATTATTATTTTACGTTATTCTTGTTAGCATTCGATTCCAATTATTATCAACTACGTGATAGGACCCAAGGGAAGTGCCCCCAAGGCCAAGTAGACAGAGTTTCTAATTGTTAAATCAAGTAAGTACTTACCTGTATAATTCTCTTAAAGTACGAAACATCATGAAACCTTCCGTAACAAAAGAAGAATGCGAGCCGAATGCCCAATGGGATTATATACAATACGGTATAGAAACGAACAATAGAAAAGAATACTCACATGCTACACTACCTGCATGTGAAAATACGTATATATCTACATATATATTGCAGGAAAAAACATATCCCAATGTATTGAACCATTTTATTTCAAAAACGTTGTTTGATACCTTTTATCGTCTTTGTCTTTGCAAGAATTTTTTTGTCATTATGCATAAAGGCTAGCATTCTCTCCCATTAATGTATAGGGTTAAACAATTAAATATTGTAGGGAAAATCTTCCATTTACTTTCAAACATTTATTACCCAACGTTCATTAACACACGCCGAGTTATTAATCATCACGTAAGACTTGCTTTCAATGTACACACACACCGTGTTTAGAAAAATACTCATTTTCCTTTGAAAACCTTAAATAACACACGCTTGTGTATATTATAGTTCAAACCTCATTAGGTAGCTTTAACATCATTATATCATCTTATTAAACCATCCCATGTTGCCACAAGAATATTAAACATTTAATAAGTTATTCTTGCAATATTAAATCAATGAATTAATGTCATTGATCAATGGCTCTTCATGAATATTCAATTCATTACTTAGAATTTTCATTAGGGATTCCGTCGACACACACACATCACAACATATTCACACCCACGGTTTCACAGCATTTCACCGCCTGGGACCGAGCTCCAACAAACTGCAATTGGTTTGGGGTATTTCACCACTAGGGACAACATAGCCGTGCTTAATTATTTAACCCAGAATCATCCAATATCATTATCTTTTCAATGTGATCAATATTTTCATAATGTTTATTTTAATTTCCATTTTTCAGGCCAAAGCAAAAGCCTTAGACTTAACCATCCATTTTTCCATTATACTTGGAAAACCACTGCTTCTCTTTAAGTCCTTTATTTACACAAGTGTTGATATTATACCAAAAATCATTCACATTTTCTCACTTAATTCAATTTTACCCATACTAGTATAAAAAATTTCATTAAGATTTTTATTTCATAAGAATGTTCCACTTTAGGTAAATTACCAATTTACCATTTATTTACCAAAACTTGCAATTTCATTCTGTAACAAGTGTCATTTATCGAAACAATCATTAAGTTTCCAACTTAACATTCTATTGCCTTAGTCGTTTTAACACTTGTTTAACATCATGCTTTTCCCCAAGTTTCATATTTGTCAATTCAACAATTTCATTACGTGAGATAACGTTTTTGTCTTACTTTATGTTTAAATCCAATAAGACCTCATCTAAACTCGCTCACATATGTATTCACAAAATACTACGAATCTAGACGCATAGAGAATGTACTATAAATGCTGAAATCGCATCAATGGATTAAACATGTAATTCTTTCTTAAATTATATACTTTCCAGAACAAACATATTTTTCAAAGAAATGGGAATTCTTAACTTCCTTAAATTCGAAAATGACATTTATTCATAATTATTCCATTTTGAAAACAACTTAGAAATATTTATTTCATAAATATTTGACAACGTTAACATTTTCCACATTTTCATTTTATAAAAATGTTCATCATACCCTTTTACTAGGATTATACACAAATGTTACTTTCTAGCATTTTTATTCTATAAAATGCCCCTTATTTCTTTTTACTAGAAATTTACACAAATAATATTTATCTTGCATTTTTATTTTATGAAAATGTCCCATATTTTTTTTTTACTAGAAATTACATCCAAATAATATTTTCTACATTTTTCTCTTCCATTCAATGCATATTTTTAGATTATTAGGGAATACTACACAATTAATAACTTCCTACATTTTTATATACCATAAAATTGTAGACTTTTGATTTTACTAGAAAATTATCATGTTGTTCATAGGAAACCTACTTTTAATACTCAACAGTAATAATGCTACAATATACACTAATAAGGTCTCAAATATAAGGGTAGATTATCCCACCTTAAACACTCAAAATATGGGGGTGGTGTTGAAGTATATGGGTGAATCACCCACCTCTAAAGATGGCCTTAAAGAAAGTCACACAAAGCTCCACCATAAAATCTTCGGAAAAGCTCCAACAAACACTCCCAAAATGCTCACCAACCAATCTCTTTCTTTTGAGCACAAACCCCTTCAAAACACCCATCAAAACTTCCATCAAATACTTTCTTCAACCCCCAACAATAACTCTAATATTTCGTACCATATTTTTAATAGTGGAGAAGTAATTATTCTTGTGTGAAGGCGTTTGCTAGGGTCTTTAATTTTTGAATGCTGTGAGATCTGGAGGGGAAAATAAGGATAGCCTTTGTCTTCCTCTAACACCACTCAATTCCCTCTAATATATACACAAAAGAGGATAATTTGTTAAATGTTGGTCAATGGTGGCAAAAAATTTGCAGAACCCGTAACTTATAAGTCCTTTTCATCTACCTTAATTGGATTTCTATCTGTCTGCCTTGATTCCGGACTTCAGACAATGCACCGATGAGAGATTTCGCCATTATTTTTATTTTATTTTGTTGTGTCCGTGTTCTCTCTTTATCCCTAAGATAAATGCCAAAGTCGCAACATATGTATTTGTGTCTCTTCATTTTTATCCCATGACAAAGGCACCTGACATAGTTGCCTTATACTTTTCTTTTAATGTCCCATTGGCAACACTACAATTCACGAATTTGGTATCTTATCTCAGAGGTCAGGTTTCAAGCTGACATGGGACGGATTTGGAAATACGAGGGATAAAATAGCGACCGGAGGGACAAAGTGGTCAATTGGAGAAACGAAATCTTGACAGCGAGGAGAGAGATAGTTGTCCCTTTCACCGTCGCCTGAATGACCTAACCCGTCGTTCAAGCAACATACTCACCTGTTCGAGGGACGTTTCCACCAATTTGAACGAAGTACCCACCTGGTACTTCGCTGATTCTTTTGTTCGCATGTGGCCCATCCTGGCTCTGAGATCTTATTCACCCAAGAGTTCGAAAGCCTTATATGGCTTGGTTAAATTTTTTAACCTTTTCTTCTTTATCAATTTGGATGACAATAATATAATTGAGGGTGGGTAGGGACTTAACTCCCTTTTTATTATCCAATCTCTTTAAGTCTGCACATGACCTCCCAACTATTTTTACTCAAGAAGGTATATGTAATTTAATTTCCTTATAACCAATAATTTCATATAATCCTTTTATGAAAGCAAAATCCCAAAGTTCTTTTTATATGATCCGATTTGTTACCCGTAAATTATTTATAATCACATTTTATTCCTTATTATACAATTTCTCTTTATTTGATTTCAAATCCCAATTTTCAATAATCGTTATCAAGCCTAATAGGAATATCATCCTAATCCTAATCATCCAAGTCTCAATATTTTTCGTTTTATCTCCACTTTAGACGGGGATTAAATAAAATATTTAGGGCTGGGTATTACAAATTCCGACTTGGTCAAAATTTTTTGTCAACATCTTGAGGTGTTCCTTGACCTTGTTTAATTCTTCCTCCTTCGAATCAAGAGTTATGGGTAGGTTAGCTCCTGGTGAAAAAGATTCAACATAGGGAGTTGAGGTGGTGGCAACTCATTAATAAGAGGTGCACGTGGAGCGTGATGATATTCCTCGGGGACCCAAATAGGGTCGGGTGGGAGCGGACCCATAGTGCGAAGGAAGAGGACTCGGGATCTTTAAGAATATGGACCCAGTTTCATTGCATCTCGTGAACCTCAATTTGAAGTTTGTTAATCTTACAACTGTGTTAGGCCAGGACTGTCAACCAATCCGATTGCACATTCGGAACTTAGTCTATATTCTCTATGGAAAGCGGATGAAGATGAATTCCGAACTCAGAGGAATTAGCGAGGGAACTGACAGGGCCTTGGGGCGATTCAATGGAAGACCGAAGATAATAAGGAGTCAGGCTCAGGGCCGGGTATGCGATCGACCTTAGAGGGACAAAAATTGAATTTGTTTTTCAAAACGAAAAGGGAAAACTTTATTGAAAAAGGAGGAAAATATTTTTGACATTTTTGGAAAAGAGGGCAACAAAATAATTTGGGGTAAAAGGGAGGAAAAATATTTTTGGTAGAAGTAAGGAAAAAATGCTTTTAGTATTTTTGATAAAAGAGGGAAATTTATTTTTTTGACCCTTTTGGTAAAAAAATAGGAAATACGAGAAAAAGGGTCTCAGCATGATTATTATTACGTTTATTATATTGCCACTTGTATTAGGTTTACCTAGATGCAAAAACAAATGTTGGACGAAACCCGATCCCAGGAAAATTGGGTCTTGAGAAATATGTAAAAAAATGGTTGTACTTATTACCAGGCTCATGGGCAGGTTCCCATTTTAAAAAAGATGAAATCGCGTGAAAATTTGGGCAGCATGCCGACCCATCATTTCGACAGAGTTCAGGATTAAAACTAGCAGACTAAATATGAGTGCCCTTGGTTTGACACCTATATAAGGGTATGCAGTTGGTGGGTTAATTGGAAGGGTTCCCCCCGTTGGCATGACTTCCACAATATACGTATTGCTTTTTAGGACAATCGGTACTTGTGGCCAAGCCATTTGATATGCCTGAGTGTACATGAATTACCTCACTATATACCTCGTGGGGACAATACGTATGAGAGCGAATTCAATATCCTCAACGTACGTGAATGAGTTCCCTGTGATATACCTTCCGTCATGACTTTTATCATGCGGTACGTTGTGGGTGGAACCGTTCGATATACGTTGAAGGTACTTGGCTAATGGAAGGTGAGAGTAATATCGCTTAGGATAACTATGACCTATTGGACTAGTTCCCATCACAAAGTGACCCCCCCAGTTACGGGAAATAATTTGGTCAATAACCATGCTCTTTGGTGATGTAATGTGAAAAATGCAAGATTCTTGATTGGTACATTATGGAAAGAGAATTTTTATTTGGCATGATGAGCATTATAATAAGAAGGGGGGAATGTACAAGTATTATAAGTAAATCTAACATGGAGCATGAAGATTACACTAAGCATCGATATGTGAGAGCGAGTGATGTGTGACTATAAACAAGTGAGTGTGTGGTATTGAACCTAAGCATGGATCAACTATAAATGGTGTGTGACATGTGTGAGTGAGCATGGATATATACGAATGTGATAAGTGGAGGTGGGTGTTAATGACACATATATAGATATAAGTGATCCTAGGTGCATGCACTGTGAAGTGTACATGGAGAGTATCTACAAGTGTGTGAGCGAGTAGTGATATAAGCATGAGGCATATAAGAAATAATTGAGGAGAAGAAATGGAACATATAGGTATATGAGAAATTTATCATAAGTCGTTCTCATATCAGCAAATCAAGTGTATAGTGCATAGTAAGTAGATAGAGCAAGTAAGAGAGACAAAAGACAAGATATAGTGTGGTTTGGCTATAAAAGTGCCTACGTACACCTTGGTGCCACCCTCTCATTATATTCATATCATTGATGTACAGGTTTACAATGCTACAATGGGCGTACAAGATAGATGAGAGAGGAGAATACATGACTGTTGCAGTTCCAGGAGTGCTGGAGATATGACAACAATGTAAGTGAGTAGTCCCCAATCTATATGTTGAGGTTGTGTAGAGAGAGTTTGGACAGGATTTATCAGGTGCTATAGAATCTGACCCGAGGATCGGGAATCAAACCCATTAATCCAGAGGTATATACATCTATTTATATGAGGTATGTGAGTTGTGTCACGTTCCGTGAGCACGTGACATATAAGTCTGGAGTAGCTACAATGAGAGGGATATGGTCGTGAGGTTAGAGCTGTGGGTTCCGCGCCCTCTGTAGTATAAGTGGCATGTACTTATGAGGAACTGTGTGTGCCACACCCTGTGCTGAATAGGGCCTCACCCTGTACTAAAGGGTCTCGGCCTATAAGCTTGTGGGCCTGATCAAGGTCTGCAGCAGGGTGATATACTTGCCATATGAATAAGCCCCCAAATCTTAGTGCCAGGAGGTTGCGATTGGGGCTGTGACTGAGTAATCAAGTCCTCTCGAGGTACCACGGTATTTATAAGGCGACGCTTCATATTCCCGCGCCCTCTTATATAAATTGAATCGACCATGGTCCTCATTACGTTTCCCAAATACTTGAGAGCATATCGAAAGAAGATCTTTGTTCATACTTCATTTTGAGTTTTTCGGTGACCTCTAGCAGCTACGAGTGGTGGTTCTGAGATGCTTCAATGTGGTTTGAGGCTGAGCAACCAACTTTCACTCATTTCCAGGTAATTTCCCACCCATTTCTCTCATAGTGTTTAAGTATCTGCCTCAATTTTCTAAGAATTACTCCACCTGATTGATTCCCATGTACCAAATCATAATAACTGTGACTCTTCTGAGAATTAGATTTGCATGTATCTTCAAATTGAACCCTCGTCTGTTTGATTGATAGGAACCTTGAATTCAATCTTCATATAAGAAAAATAGGGTTCACGAATTGAACATCTGAATGTGCTTTCTTAAATTGTGATAAACAACTGATATTGTAATTGTGTTTATTATTTTATGAATGCTTCAATTATAAAGATAGTAAAGTCGTTGCATTTTTTCCTTGTGTTCTTGAGAGAGAACCTTCATATTCCAAGTCTTCAATCTTTAAATGAATCAACATTAGATACTAAAATGTTTAAGTGCATGGCCGCGGCATGATAAAATACCCCATAGTAATCTAGGGTTGCCCTTAATACATGAAACATTCCAACATTGGTTTAAGCCCTAGCTGAGCCCCGTGGAAAGTGATGGCTGCGATCGGTTGCCTGTTTTCTCATAGGGTGATCCCTTAGGTTCTTAGATTTAGACTTCGTGGTATTTTATCCCATAGTTTGATGACTATGGCCTATTGAAACTAGTTTGATTTCACCTGTAGCGGCCTCTGAGAAGCCTTAATACCATACTGGTTGCGGCGCCTAACTGCAAATTGTGCTTTTTAGGTACTTCTAAGGCCATATGAACTTTGACCTAGATGAATTTTTTAGAGGCTTTTGGGCGAAGAATTTTGGAACCTCTCCTTCTGAACTTCCTTTTGTGCCTCCTTTAAAGTTAATAAGGCCTTGCCAACTGAAGGATTACCCCAACTGCATAGTACTAGACTCAGACTTAGTGGATTCTGCTTGTAGGAAGGATTTTGAGACCTCACCAATGGAAGAGGGAGCCAACTCTAGTAACCAAACAATAGACGTAGAAGATAATACCGCGGCAGGGGGTGAAACTAGTGTTAGGGATGAACCAGCTGGAACATCTGGGAGGGCTAAGAGGGCTCCTGATACACTTGACATCCATAACATTATGACCCAGAAATGGGTTGATCAAGTAGCTGAGGCCTTCGAGTTTCCTGAGGGATTGATATGCTCAGCTCCTGCTGTGGAACAAAGTCCCGACATGGAACTTACTGATGATGGGGTTTGTTTCCCTTTACATGCTTTCATTTGCAGTCTGTGGCTATGGGAGAATAAATTGAAAAAAGATATTACTCCTGCGGAGTTTTTCCACTTCTACCGTCCGAAGGAAAACCCTATAAAGTTTTTTGGGTATTACTACTTCTCCGTTCGCGGTAGGGACGAGACCCTTTACTCTGGGAGGCCTACCAGTGTAAAGAACTAGAAGGGGAAATACTTTTACATCTTTGGAGAAGGGTGGGAGATTCACCCTCAGGAGAACGAAAGGGAGAGATTATTTAGGATGCCGAGACAATGGGGTTGTCCATCCAAACTAGGTATTTTAATTATATCCGCGTCCCCGTTTTATAATTGCTTATTATTCTGTACTAACCTTTGAAATGTTTTATGCAGTTCTCGACATTTTGCAATTGAGCAAGCGGAAAGGGAAAAGAGTTGCCAAGGCCCCGACTATTCCTGTAGAGGAGAAGAAATTCAGTATACTTGTAACTTCTTCCACTGTATTTAAATCAGGCTACTTCCCCAGCAAATCCATACCAAAAGAGATAGCCGCAAAAGGTAAATACTGCCCACACTTTATTCCCCGACAATTAAGTTAATTAAGTTAAAAAGTTATTTATTATTGTATTTCTTCTTTCAGGCGAGGAAGTTGATAGGGAGCTCTTGGTTGCCCAACTGGCAGAGATGGATGAAGAAGCAACTGCTCTCAATAACACTGCCAGACACAGGAAGAGGGAGAGTTCAAAGATCAAAGCACCAGCAACGGAACCATCAAATATCCAAAATTCACCTGTTGCGACCCAAAGTCAAGCCGGGAAATAAATTATACCCGTCACGCCCTAACTACAAGTTCAGGAGTTGGATCCTCGCAAGAGGCCCGACGGGAATTTCGACAACAATATTGGGGCCAATTTGGACGCTATAGGGATGATGTCGACCTCTGATGGTCCAATCCATTCAACCCCCCCCCCCCCCCCCCCCCCAATTAATGTAACAAATGCCAACTTGGCGCCTCCCCAGTGCCGCGCCAGTGTTGGTTTTCATGATTGTTCGCAGCCACAGCTGAGGCAGCCCAAGCCTGAATCCTCTTGGAACACTCTGTCATGACCCCGACCCAAAATAGTATTAGGGAACGAGTGTCTTGACATGCCACCAAGGCAACAAATATTTTGATTTAATTGTTTCCTTAAATAAATGCAACGGATATATTATCACATGGTTATGAATCGTAAAATACTGAAAGTAAAGGAATTACGTCATCAGAGCTTTCTAAAGGAAACTTCATATATATTAAAAGTAACAACGAGTTAAAACTTAAGAAAAAATTTAAACCTTATTACAAGAGAGCCAAACATTCTCTAAATAAACATTTTACAAAAAGAGCTCTAAAAGCTAAATCTTCAATATAGTCCATTTTCGTTCCGTCCGTGAGCCTAAACGTTTCCTGAAAAATGTTTATTTATACAACATCAGCTAAAAGCCTAATGAGGTTCAATCTCCAGACATTCCAGGGTTTTCAGAAAATAGATACCTATTCAAGTCAAAAGAGAAGGCATATACATATATGGAGAGGAACTTACAGTAAATAGATATAATTTTGAAATGAAATTATATATATCACAATTGGATAGCTCAGAATAAGAATAATGCAACAAATCATATGTGATATCTTTTTCTTTCAATCATATCATTTTAATGGCCAAGTACACTCAAATACCATATTCTTCTACCGTATTATACCCCGGTAGTTGAGGGTCAATCGAACATGTTCGTCACAACGCCTTATTTAGAGCACACCAGCGATAACCCAGTTGGGAAGGTCAGTCAGTAAAGAGGTCCCTTAGGCCGAATCATATTTTCAATATTCAATATCCTTTTCAATAATCATTTTAATCGGTATGTTTATATGGACAAATATAAACATATCACAATTGAATCAATCATCGGTATCACATGAATTTTGAGAATAAAAGAAGTTCATAAAATATATATAGTTTGCATAATATCATATAATCAAAATACACAAGGAATGTCAGAGTACTCACCCAAAATAGAGGTCAAATTTACTGGTATTGAGTCTTCGATCACACGTTAATCTGATAAAGATTTAAGTACACGTTATAAGGTCCAGTTAATACTATACTTTAATAATAACTTCCTATTTTAAGGGATTACTGAATCTCTATTTGTTAACTTTTAAAACTCATTGATCGTAATTGAAGAATTCAATTCATAGTCTTTCCTCATCAGTCGGTTCCCATTAGAGATGGAGGGTCACAGGGGCACCACTTAAATACCATCTCATCTAGACAGAACTTCACCGGGCCTGACTTTGGAATTACTTAAATCGGATTCCATAATAACGAGCAATTTCTTTAAAAAGAATTATTTTTAAAAGCGTATAATTTCAAACAAGTTTATAAAATTAACTTGGATTTGTTCTAAATTTTAAGTTTTGATTAGTGAATTCTTTATTGTATTTTACCAGCATAACTACTAAGTAAAGCTATAAAACAATAAACATTATAACATTAAGATTACCTTAAGATGAATATCCCTAAGAACTTCTTCTTAGACTTTCTCACACTTTCTCTCACTATTTCTTTCTATAATTCTCAAGGAATTGGTGTGAGTTTCAAATGATCCCCCAAAGGCCCTATTTATAGTTTTCCAAATATCCCACAGTGTTGACACGTGTCTTGGTGATAAGGTTTCACTTTGGTGAGTCGTCGTTCACGTGTCGTGCAACGGATCAGCCTTGCAGTCTTGGTTTACCAAACGGCGACACGTGTTTTTTTCCTTTTTCTAGAGGATTTACATGAGTTTTATCCTTTCCTATAGAGGTGACACGTGTGCAGTGGATATGTTCAAAAACCGAGCACGAGGTGTCGAGGATAGGTATTAAGGGTATAAGGGTCATTTTGGACCTGAAGGGCATTTTGGTAATTTCACACCATATATTTTCAATATTTCTTTTAGGTCCCTGAAAATATTTTATTTACGAAAAGGCCCCTTTTTATTTTTTATTTTGGTCCCTAAAACTTTCTTTATTAAAACCAAGTCCCTAGAGTTTCATAAAATTGTATTTTCTACCCCAAAACTTATCACTCAGCTTATGATGTGCCATAAAATCTCAATCTGACCCATTTTACCGTTGATTCTTCAAATTGAAAAATGGGATTTGTCAAATTAAGAACTCGGAATATCATATATGTAATAATATATCATTATTAGATAGTAAGTATGACGAAATTGAAAGAAGACAATTATATATTGGCATAAGAAAATAGGGTTATTACATCCTACCCTCCTTATAAAAAGTTTGGTCCCCAAACTTTACTTACATTAATTTCCAAAAAGGTGTGGATATCGCTCTTTTATTTCATCTTCCCGCTCCCATGTTGCTTCTTCAACAGAATGATTCCGCCATAATACTTTGACTAGTGGAATAACCTTGGTTCGTAATATTTGATCTTTATGGTCCAAGATTTCCACTGGATGCTCAATGTATGTTAAATCTTCTCTAATTTGAAGAGGCTCGTGACTTAAGATATATGCTGGATCAGGGATGTATTTCTTCATCATTGAAACATGAAACACATTATGCACACTCGAGAGTTCAGGGGGTAACGCTATTCGATACGCAACAACACCTATCCTTTCAAGGATTTCAAAAGGTCCTATGTATCTTGGACTCAACTTTCCTTTCTTCCCAAATCGGATTACTCCCTTTGTTGGTGATACTCGTAAGAAAACATAGTCTCCTCTTTGGAATTCTAACGGTCGATGCCGATTGTCAGCATAACTCTTTTGACGGCTTTGAGCGATTTGAAGTTGGTCTTGTATCAATTTCACTTTCTCTGTTGTGACCTGAATCAATTCTGGTCCCAATAATTTTCTTTCTCCAACTTCTACCCAACATGTAGGAGAACGACACCTTCTACCATAGAGTGCCTCATACGGAGCCAGTTGAATACTTGCTTGATAGCTATTATTATATGCAAATTCCACTAACTGTAAATGATCGTCCCAATTCCCCTTCAAATCAAGTACACATGCCCTAAGCATATCCTCTAAGGTTTGGATGGTTCTCGCCGATTGTCCGTCTGTTTGAGGATGAAAAGCGGTGCTGAAATTTAATTTTGTTCCCATGGCTACTTGTAGGCTTTTCCAAAAGCGAGACATAAATCTAGGGTCACGATTAGAAACAATTGAAACTGGGGTTCCATGAAGCTTAATAATTTCCCGTATATACAATTTAGCTAGCTTTTCTAAGGAATGGGTAATCTTAATGGCAAGAAAATGAGCAGATTTAGTTAACCTATCAATAATTACCCAAATGGAATCATTACCATTGGAACTCCTTGGTAGCCCTGTCAAAAAATCCATGGTAATATGTTCCCACTTCCACTCAGGGATTGGTAAAGGTTGTAATAGTCCTGATGGTTTCTGATGTTCAGCTTTTACTTGTTGACAGATCAAACACTGAGATACAAACTCTGCTATCTCCCTTTTCATGTTATTCCACCTAAACACTTCTCGGAGATCTCTATACATCTTGGTATTTCCGGGATGAACTGTGAATCTCGAGTAATGACCTTCCTCCAAAATTTGCCTCTTTAGTTGGGCATCACCAGGTATACAGACTCTATTTCCAAACCTTAATATATCATCTCGTATCACAAATTCAATTCTCTTCCCTTCAATAACCTCTTCTTTAATCCTCCTCAATTGTGGGTCATTTACTTGTGCAACTTTAATTCTTTCCATCAACGTGGGTTGTATTTGTAAGTTTGCGATTATTCCTCCTTTGCCATAAATACGTACATCTATTTCCAGACTTCTCAAATCTTTCAATAGAGCTTCCTGGATGGTAATAAGACATGATAAATTTGGTGTAGACTTTCTACCAACGCGTCGGCAACTACATTAGCTTTCCCCGGGTGATAGTGAATATTTACATCATGATCCTTCATCAATTCTAACCACCTCCTTTGTCTCATGTTTAATTCTTTCTGAGTAAAGATATATTTCAAACTTTTATGATCGGTATAAATCTCACAAGTCTCACCATACAAATAATGTCTCCAAATCTTAAGAGCAAAAATTACCGCTGCTAATTCTAAGTCATGGGTTGGATAATTTTGCTCATGGGGTTTTAACTGTCTCGAGGCATAAGCTACTACTTTTCCATTTTGCATTAGCACACATCCCAAACCATTTTTAGAAGCATCAATATAAATCACAAATCCTCCTGTACCGGAAGGAATAGTCAAAATTGGGGCAGTTACTAGTCGATTCTTAAGTTCTCGAAACCTATTCTCAACTTCCTCAGACCATTCATATTTCACCGTATTTTGTGTTAACCTAGACAGAGGTTTGGCAATACTAGAAAATCCTTCAACAAATCTTCGATAATAACCTGCTAATCCTAGGAAACTATGAATCTCCGTTACATTAGTTGGTCTTGGCCAATCTAGTATAGCCTCGATCTTTTGAGGATCAACCGACACTCCCTCCTTGGATATGACATGTCCTAGAAAAGAAACACTAGGCAACCAAAATTCACACTTCTTTAATTTTGCATATAATTTCTCTTTCCTAAGGATTTGTAATACTATCTCCAAATGCTTCTCGTGTTCTTCAATACCTTTGGAATAAATAAGGATGTCATCAATGAAAACAACCACACACTGATCCAGATATTTCCTAAACACTCTATTCATCATATCCATAAAAGCAGCTGGTGCATTAGTTAATCCAAATGGCATCACAAGAAATTCATAGTGACCATATCTAGTACGAAAAGCTGATTTCGAAATAACCTCTTCCTTAATCTTCAATTGGTGATAGCCTGACCTAAGGTCAATCTTCGAAAATACTTGTGCACCTTGCAGTTGGTCAAACAAATCATATATACGAGGTAAGGGATATTTATTCTTAATGGTCACCTTATTTAGTTCAGGATAATCTATACATAACCTCATCGTTCCATCCTTCTTTTTGACAAATAACACTGGAGCACCCCAAGGGGATATACTAGGTCTAATAAAACCCTTGTCTAATAGATCTTGTAATTGAACTTTGAATTCCCTTAACTCTAAAGGTGCCATGTGATAAGGTGGTTTTGAGATTGGTGTGGTTCCAGGAACAAGGTCAATGGTAAATTCTACTTCTCTACTAGGAGGTAGACTGGGCAAATCATCTGGAAAAACATCTGGAAAAAGCCTAGCTATAGGGATATCTTCTAAACTAGGCTCTTTTGTTTGTACATCAATAACACTGGCAAGGAATCCTTGACATCCTTTCTTAAGAAAACTACAGCTTGCATTGCAGAGATAATACGCATGGGAGATAAGATGCTAGTTCCTTCAAAACTGAATTCTGGTTGGTTAGGAATTTGGAAAATAACTCTCTTCTCAAAACAATCCACCCTAGCATGATATGATGCTAACCAATCCATCCCCAAAATGACTTCAAAATCTCTTATGTCTAAAACTATCAAGTCAGCGAATAGTTTATGACTACTGACATTTATAGGGCAAGACTTATATACTAATGTTCCCGTCAATAACTCACCCGAAGGAGTAGAAACGTATATGATATGATTCAAGGATTCAGGAATATTAGGAAAGCGATTAACAAAACGCACAGACACAAATGAATGGGTAGAACCAGGATCAATTAAAACTTGAAAAGGTTGTGCACACATATAAAGTGTACCTGACACTACTGCATTAGAAGCCTTTGCATCAGAAAGATTAAAGACTCTACCTTGTCTGCCCTGATCCTTATTGTCATTAGAAGTCTTTGTTGCCGCCTTCCCTTTGTTAGGACAATCTGGCATTTTATGCCCCTTTTGGCCACACCCAAAGCAACTCCCCGTCTCGAGGTAACACGGACGCCCTCTATGAATATTACCACAACGTTGGCATTTATCAACATTAGAGGTTTTGTTTACTAAAGGTTGCCCTATATTAGGTATAGTCCTAAAGGATTTGTTATTGGGGTTCCTTCCTATTTGTTCTCCAAACTTCCTCTTCCCCTCTCTAACCTGATTATATTCTTCACTATCCTTCTCAGCTATTGTTGCCCTAGCCACCACGTCATTATATGCTTTCAACTTTAGGATGGAAATTCGGCTATGAATATTCAACCTTAACCCACGTTCAAACTTCTTGGCTCTTAAAACATCGGTTATCACAACATGAGGTGCGAAACGGGATAACTCAGTAAACTTTGCCTCATATTGACTAACCGTCATATTTCCTTGAACCAGACCCATGAAGTCAGCTGCTTTTTGGTCTTGCAACGTTTCGGGAAAGTATTTCTCGTAGAAGATCACTAAGAAGTCATTCCAACCTATGGGATTATTATTTTCCCCATGAATTCTCTTAGTCATTCTCCACCAATGTTCGGCTTCACCTTCTAACATAAATGTTCCAAATAAAACCCGTTGTTCATCTGTACACTTAAGAACATCGAACATCTTTTCCATTTGCATCACCCAATTTTCTGCTTCAGTGGGGTTAGGAGTCCCTTTAAAAGACGGAGGATTCAACTTCTTGAACTGTTCAATAGTACAACTACTTAGTTCAAGATTCCTTGGTGCTCCATTATTCACCTGATGATCCACAATTCTTGCTAGACTTTCAATTGCCTTGTATGCACCTTCCAGCCCTTCCATACTCGAACCACAAGTACTTGGAGTTGATCTTGCCTTGGTCATTTTCTACAGTCATGGCCAAACGTACGATGTATTATACTAGCCCAAGATTGCATTTTAGAAGAACAATGATATATAAATAATTATATATAGACTATAAGAAATATGGAGGGTTATCACATAAGTCGGATATTTAATCCTATAACCTATGTATGGAGACTTAAAATCGATAACGTTCGAAACTTATGTTCAGTACTCTACGGGTTCATAACCTATGCTCTGATACCACCTCTGTCATGACCCCGACCAAAAATAGTATTAGGGAACGAGTGTCTTGACATGCCACCAAGGCAACAAATATTTTGATTTAATTGTTTCCTTAAATAAATGCAACGGATATATTATCACATGGTTATGAATCGTAAAATACTGAAAGTAAAGGAATTACGTCATCAGAGCTTTCTAAAGGAAACTTCATATATATTAAAAGTAACAACGAGTTAAAACTTAAGAAAAAATTTAAACCTTATTACAAGAGAGCCAGACATGCTCTAAATAAACATTCTACAAAAAGAGCTCTAAAAGCTAAATCTTCAATATAGTCCATTTTCGTTCCGTTCGTGAGCCTAAACGTTTCCTGAAAAATGTTTATTTATACAACATCAGCTAAAATCCGAATGAGGTTCAATCTCCAGACATTCCAGGGTTTTTAGAAAATAGATACCTATTCAAGTAAAAAGAGAAGGCATATACATATATGGAGAGGAACTTGCAGTAAATAGATATAATTTTGAAATGAAATTATAATATCACAATTGGATAGCTCAGAATAAGAATAATGCAACAAATCAAATGTGATATCTTTTTCTTTCAATCATATCATTTTAATGGCCAAGTACACTCTAATACCGTATTCTTCTACCGTATTATACCCCGGTAGTTGAGGGTCAATCGAACATGTTCGTCACAACGCCTTATTTAGGGCACACCAGTGATAACCCAGCTGGGAAGGTCAGTCAGTAAAGAGGCCCCTTAGGCCGAATCATATTTTGAATATTCAATATCCTTTTCAATAATCATTTTAATCGGTATGTTTATATGGACAAATATAAACATATCACAATTGAATCAATCATCGGTATCACATGAATTTTGAGAATAAAAGAAGTTCATAAAATATATATATAGTTTGCATAATATCATATAATCAAAATACACAAGGAATGTCAGAGTACTCACCCAAAATGGAGGTAAAATTTACTGGTATTGAGTCTTCGATCACACGTTAATCTGATAAAGATTTAAGTACACGTTATAAGGTCCAGTTAATACTATACTTTAATAATAACTTCCTATTTTAAGGGATTATTGAATCTCTATTTGTTAACTTTTAAAACTCATTGATCGTAATTGAAGAATTCAATTCATAGTCTTTCCTCATCAGTCGGTTCCCAGTAGAGATGGAGGGTCACAGGGGCACCACTTAAATACCATCTCATCTAGATAGAACATTTTCGAATTCATTCCCACTAGAGATGGAGGGTCACATGGGCACCACTTAAATACCATCTCATCTAGACAGAACTTCACCGGGCCTGACTTTGGAATTACTTAAATCGGATTCCATAATAACGAGCAATTTCTTTAAAAAGAATTATTTTTAAAAGCGTATAATTTCAAACAAGTTTATAAAATTAACTTGGATTTGTTCTAAATTTTAAGTTTTGATTAGTGAATTCTTTATTGTATTTTACCAGCATAACTACTAAGTAAAGCTATAAAACAATAAATTAAAACTATAAAGATGCATTATAACATTAAGATTACCTTAAGATGAATATCCCTAAGAACTTCTTCTTAGACTTTCTCACACTTTCTCTCACTATTTCTTTCTATAATTCTCAAGGAATTGGTGTGAGTTTCAAATGATCCCCCAAAGTCCCTATTTATAGTTTTCCAAATATCCCACGGTGTTGACACGTGTCTTGGTGATAAGTTTTCACTTTGGTGAGTCGTCGTTCCCGTGTCGTGCAACGGATCAGCCTTGCAGTCTTGGTTTACCAAACAGCGACACATGTTTTTTTTCCTTTTTCTAGAGGATTTACATGAGTTTTATCCTTTCCTATAGAGGTGACACGTGTGCAGTGGATATGTTCAAAAACGGAGCACGAGGTGTCGAGGATAGGTATTCAGGGTATAAGGGTCATTTCGGACCTGAAGGGCATTTTGGTAATTTCATACCATATATTTTCAATATTTCTTTTAGGTCCCTGAAAATATTTTATTTACGAAAAGGCCCCTTTTTATTTTTCATTTTGGTCCCTAAAACTTTCTTTATTAAAACCAAGTCCCTAAAGTTTCATAAAATTGTATTTTCTACCCAAAAACTTATCACTTAGCTTAGGATGTGCCATAAAATCTCAATCTGACCCATTTTACCGTTGATTCTTCAAATTGAAAAATGGGATTTGTCAAATTAAGAACTCGAAATATCATATATGGAATAATATATCATTATTAGATAGTAAGTATGACGAAATTGAAAGAAGATAATTATATATTGGCATAAGAAAATAGGGTTATTACAACACTACTGCAATGGCTACCCATAGGATGAAGAGGGTCCCAGACGCCACGGACCTTGATAGGCTCGTGGATGAAGATCATGATGACCTGGAGTACTATGGTCTCTACAGTGTTTTGAGGGTAAGTGTAAGTACTTTTTTCAGATCTATTTTTGCATTCCGTATCTTGCTCCTAACTCCTTCTCTTTTCAGGTCACGAACGTCATTATTTGTGAGAAGAGGAAGTATGAGGGCTTGTACAAGCCAAAAGAAGCAGCAGCGAGGGTACATGCCACTCACTTGGAGAATGCAAAGAATTCCTCATTTGAAGCTGGCATAAAGTCTGCTGCTTCGGCACTCCAGGTAGCTCAGATGAACCTTGAAGCTTCCATCAAATCCAAGGAGGAAGCGAAGGAAAATTTTAAACAGGCCATGAATTCCCTCAAGGTCTTCCAGTTTCAGACCGCAGAAGGTGCAAAAGATGTAGAAATTTCCAATAACAAGCTCTAACTTATTCAAAAGAAGTACGAGGAGTTGTAGACCATGGATGCCCACGATGTCGAAGCCCATCTCGCGGTAATTAAGAAAATGGAGGGGGACCATGCCGAAGCCCTCCAATGTCCATAGATAGCACTGTGGAGTCATTCAAGGGATCCAAGGACTTTTATCTTATAAACAATATGGCCTACCTCTGCGGCTACCAAGAGCTTCGGTAGAGAGTCATACAAAACTTTCCTGAGACTAAAGAGATGATTCTTTCCTGGGGTCTTAGTGATGCTGAGCACCAGGAATGCGTGGCCGAGATCAAGGCCACGACAGAAGAAAGAGCCAGGCTGAGGGCAGAGGCTAAGGCAGCGGCAACTGATGAAGAGACCATGACAGATACGGAGGGAGAAGAAGTAGATGAAGCTGATGATGTTGAATCTTAGGGCTGTGTCCCACTATCTTTTTGCACTCTTTAAAATAGCTACAACCCTTTGTCTGTAATATTAACACTAATATTTCCCACAAAAGATTGTTAACTATTTTTGCCTCCTTTTCTAGTATCTTTTTTACTCTTCTACTTTGCTTGCTTTGACACTTGAAGAAATGCTTTCTCTGCATGTTTTTTTATTATTTTTTATTATTTGCCAACTCATTGCTTCAAACTTTACTATCGAGGCCGCGGCCACCTTTAAAAATCAATGATTTTCGTATATCATTTGCATGATTTATTCTTCCTATGCCTTGATGCTTGAAATGATGACTTAAGGCCGCGGCACTGTAGTGTAGGTTTCTTCACATAAGCTGCGGCGCAGTCTCTTTTTGAACTGGGTCGCGACACCTTTTAAGGGTTCCCTTTGCTTTTAACTTTATAATTGGATCCTCATCAAAATGTCACTTTTCTTGAACAGGGATGCGACATGTTAACAATCCCGCCTGCCCTTATCTGTCGCATCTTCTAAATCAATCCAATTAATGGCTGCAACCATACTGTATTGTAAGGACATAAATTCCTAATTGAGTTCCTCTATTGTTTTAACTTAATTTCGTGAACAAAACTGTATTTGTAATATGTCATAGAAGATTTTATTTTATCATAATCCCACTTAGTCTATGATATATTGAAGAAATTGAAGACATTGCGGAAAAGCTTCAAAGAGTTAAACATGCCAAAGTTTAATTGGTGCAAGTTTATTCGTCTTCAAAGTTAATTGCATTCCGAGATCACACGGGTATGAATGCGTATAATTAATGGTGCTCGAAATTGTTTTTATAAAAGATAAGGATGTAATTTTTATAAAGAAAAAAGTTTTAAAATGTTTTTAAAAGTGTTTTAAATGTT
Organism: Sambucus nigra; assembly: GCA_949130495.1. Lineage (NCBI taxonomy): Eukaryota > Viridiplantae > Streptophyta > Magnoliopsida > Dipsacales > Adoxaceae > Sambucus > Sambucus nigra. The sequence continues at coordinate 535,423,875 of OX422213.1, forward strand.
TACGCTACGTTTTTATTGTGATAAGCTTGAAAAGGATTTTTACTTATTTGGATCTCTTTTAGAAGAGACAATTTTAACAAAAAGTGAAAAAGTCAAACTGACATGCGGGCTTGTTCAAACGATAACCAATCTCGTTCAAACGAGATGGCTATGTCACGCAAACGACAACCCTATGTCATTCGAATGACATTGTTTTCGAGGCGACGTTTAATTCCTATTTAAATCATATTTTTGTCAGAGTTTCGGAAGTGTGCATTTTTGAAAAATAATTTACGTTACAGTACGAGTTTTGCACATGTTTTCTAAGGTTTAAAAAGCTTAAACACATCCTTAGAGTTTGCAAAGATCCAAGATATCATTAATTTATGTTTATGTGATCTTTCTGCACCAAGAAGGTTTGTTCTACAATTGAACATCGGGGTTTTGCGGTGAAGAAAAGAGAAGGACTTCTTGTTCGATATCGTAGACGAATAAAAGCCATTCGATGGACACCAAGACATACATGGACGCGTGTGTTGTGGACAGGTATCGTGGAAGAAGGACTTTATGTGTGGGTACTGTGATAGGAGTGGTTAAAGATAAAAAAAGCGTCAAGACCCGTGGGGATCAAGTCGTTCAGTGGGTCTTTTATTTGTTTGTTGTAATTCCACATTCATGGGGATTGTTTGGCTTGGGCCGTCCGAGGTTGTTTTCCCATTTCAGGTTTGTTCCTCGTACATCCGGCGTTGTGAGTATTCTTTACTTTATTTTACTTTCTTTAATCACTATATGCATGTTTAGGATTAATCAAGATAAAAATGGTTTAAAGTACAAATTGGTTTTCACAACTTGGTTTGGTGATAATTAAAAGTTGGATAATTTTTGGTAAAAAATTGGTTTGATTTGAAACACACATAAGGACCATCCCGTGTTTACATGTATCTTCAGCATGCTTCGTAATCACATTAACACAGCCTCCTTTAGTCGCTTCGCTTTCCTTTAGTCTCTTTGATTGGTTTATTATCAGCTCCCCCCACCCCCCCCCCCCCCCCCGCAGGCTAGGTATTATGAATCTTCCCCAAGCTATTTTGGATATATATAAAGCCTTACCAGGCTATAATAGGATTATCCGAAGACAATTAAGTCTTTGGCCTCTTCAAATATAGGATGGGTTATTTTCAGGCCTTCCCGGCCTAGGTATTATAAAGATTCCCCAAGATATGTTTAATCTCATATACACCAAGTTAATGGTGTTTGCCGGGGGAGTAACCTCCCAAGGCTAATGACGCATTTCGAAAGATAAGAATGGGAAATGGAAGTCCTTGCTGCCAAATGATGCATCCTGACATATGTTTTCAATAATGTAATCATCATACACAAAGATATAGTCTCCATGTGTGGCGTTATAAGCCAATCTTTCCCGCCACTCTCAATAGTTTCTTTCGCCATTTTCATATATCATTCTCAAATTATCGTGTATAATCAGGCATCACGGCGGGCATTGTGGGCCCATTTAACTATTATCATTCCCGATATAACATATTGTCTCGAATTGAGATCTCTTTAAGATAAAATGGTCGTTTATAAGGTAGCATTTCACGGAAATGAAAATCAAAACATGGCACTATAAGAGTGAACTTGATTCCATATATCTATTTATATATTCATGACTTTGTAAGGACACTATAAAGTTTAATTTGAAATAGAATGGGAAGAGTTTTACTGTAAAATAGAAACATATGAAATATAAAGCATATGCATGAAAAATGGGCATGTGGTATGTGAGACTAGGCTGCATCCCCTAAACATCTCTAAGGAACTTCTGTAGCATGCTTTACCCAATCAACCTTTTAATTTTATCCTTCAGTGCATAGCATTGCTCAGTGTCATGGTCATGGTCCTGATGGAACTTGCACCACTTGGCTTTGTTCCTCTTGTGGGGGTGGAGCTTTAAGCCTCTTTGGCCACCTCAGTAGATTGTCCTCTTAGATGGACTCGAGGATGTGTTCAATCGGGAAGTCCAATGGAGTGTAGGCCTTAGATCTACCTTCTATCTTCTCTGGTTTTATTTTTCTGGCTTCTACTGATTACTTTCGTGAACGGGTCTTCTGTTACGGCCGTGGGAGCTAAGGCTGTTGAAGCAATGTTACTGGGTGCTACACCCACTTTGGATGTGACCGCGGCCTCTACGTGAGGACCCTATGAGTCAAATAGTTGACCTGGGTTTGGAGTGAGGCATGACTATCATATAGATGGTTGAGGTGATTGTACAGCTGCACAATCTCATCTTTGACTTTTGTCCTCTGGCTGGATTCTCCTTCCATTTTCTTCTTTTGTTAGTCTTTACAAAGTATATATAATCTGAAACAAAACTAACAGAAGTGAGTAATCTCAAAAATATTGGAGTAACCAAGTAGGAAATGGGGATGCAGCGTTTGCACTGCTCCATGGTATTACTACTGAGGTCGCGACCAGTAAGGTACATAGGTGCACTGTTGTAGCCTTGATATGATATTCACCAAGGTTGAGATGGAGACCATCTGATTCCATTTCTTGATGTTTTAAAGCTTCTGTAATGCAGTCGCGCTAGTAAAGCCTGCGGCCATAAAGACATTTGAACTGCCCGGTCGCATCCCCTCCTAGGCAGCAAGGGAGCAATCCTGAAATTTTAAGCTCGGATTGAGTTTTTCTCTCCCAACACGTGGGGAGCGATCCTAATAGGGTATATCCATGAGAGAATACCCTCAAAGTGCACCAAATATCACAATTCTAAGGATAAAACCTAGATCATAGGCCAAGAATCAACAAAAAGGGAGTAAATACAATCCTTCCCTAATCATTCATCTTTTCGGGCTAAAGTTCATCATGATTTTCAGCATTATCTAGATGAAACAATATCACAGGGGTATGTAAAATAGATCTAAGTTCATAAAATGAAGACCCAAGAATAAATCTCACTATAAGAAATACACATTTACGGGTGTGAATATAAAATAGATCTCAGTAACTAAAATTTACTCAAAAGATGATGATCTAAAGGATCCTCATGAATAGAATAAGGTGTTTAAGAACTCAAAACATAGAGAAATGAGATTAAAATATCTTATTCCCATAGACGGATCCAGATTGTTAATACGAGGAATCGCTCATAAGTCGTTCTCATATCATCAAATCAAGTGTATAGTGCATAGTAAGTAGATAGAGCAAGTAAGAGAGATAAAAGACAAGATATAGAGGGGTTCGGCTATAAAAGAACCTACGACCACTTTGGAGCCTCCCTCTCATTATATTCATATCGTTGATGTACAAGCCTATAATGCTACAATGGGCATACAAGATAGATGAGAGAGGAGAATACATGACTGTTGCGGTTCCGGGAGTGACGAAGATATGACAACAATGTAAGTGAGTAGCCCTCAAGGTATATGTTGAGGTTGTGTAGAGAGAGTTTGGCTAGGATTTTCCAGGGGCTATAGAATCTGACCCGAGGATCAGGAATGGAACCCACTAATCCCGAGGTGTAGACCTCTATTTATATGAGGTATGTGAGTTGTGTCACGTGCCTTGAGCACGTGACATATAAGTCTGGAGAAGCTACAATGAGAGGGATGCGACCTGTGAGGTTAGAGCTGTGGGTGCAACGCCTTCTGTAGTATAAGTGGCATGTACTGATGAGAAAATGTGGGTACCGCACTCCTGTGCTGAATAGGGCAGCACCCTGTGCTAAAGGGCCGCAGTTTATAAGCTTGTGGTCCTGATCAAGGTCAGCGGTAGGGTGCTATATTTTCCATATCAGTGCATACTCACACAAGAAAAGAAAAAAACCATGCAAATAGAGTCTAGCCGTCTTATGTAAAAACGTCCCCAGCAGATTCGCCACTGTGGACATCCCTGGAATTCATCTCCTCAACCTCCTGCGGGGCAGGGGAAAAGGGGATGGAAAAAGGTCTCGTGCTCGCTTACTTTCTAAGAGAACTTCGGCCATCATCAGTGTGGGGTAAATATAAAGATTTCGAGTCGCCAACCTATTTTGCTCAAAACAGGCAAAAAAACTTATTGCCGCCCCGAGAAATGGCATCCAAGAAAAACAGATGCTTACAAAACCAATAGTTCGAAGGTTCGGGGTCAAAGTTATGGAATGGGAAGCTGTTAGGCACCCATCCCGCCCTTTCGATCTCTCATGGGCTTGTGTTCTTCTTTTCCTTTATTTTTCATGGGCGTTTATATATAATGGAGATCGAAATTGCCCAACTTATACCATGGAAGAGATAGAGTGAGGTCATCCATAGGAATGTTCTCAAAGGTAATATATAGAAAATACGATTTATGCGCTTATCATGATATTGATCGTTATGACGAAACAATAATTTATGTTTGATAAAATGCTACAAAGGATCACAAATATAATATGTATTGAAACAATGCGGAATTTAGGAAAATTGAAAATTTTGAAAATTAGGAAATTAGAAAACTGGACTCGAGTCTCGGGTTTTAACCCAAAATGCATACGTAGCTTGTAAAGTCATCAAAGTTCACGTAGTTCGCATGGGGGAAGAGGGTGGGGTTTATCTCGTGGACTCGAACGGGATTTTATTATACGCGTGTGTGTGTATAAAATTTGTTTTAGTTTTGAAAAGTCGTGATGGACAATCCCACAGGAATTTATAGGCGTAACCCAGTTTTTTCTTGTTCTAAGTTATTTATGGAAAATAAAGTATGTGCAATATAATTAATAAAAGGTGGGATGTTAATGTGTATGAGATAAAGTAAAAGAACTAAATTATGAACTTACTTAATTAATGCAAACATAAGAAATTAAAAAAAAGGGGGAAGTGCTTGGACCTTCTTTCAAGAATTAAATCTTGATATTGATCTTGGATGAACTCCCTTGAAGTTTGATATGAATGTTGGATGTGAGAGAATGAGTTTTTCAAAATTTCGTGTGAACAAGATGGGAATGTAAGATTAAATGGAATTTCACACAAGGAAACTTCACTCATAGTAAGAGAATGTTTTTGAGACTACGGATGCTGATGGATTCAAGGTTTGCTTTTGGAGTGAGCTCATGCCCTATATTTATAGGGTAGGGGGTGGTGCCGATCAGCATAGTATCATCCTTGTTAATTGGCAGGCAACCCTCTACACACTGTCGATTGGCAGGGAACTGGCCCTATCGATTGGGAGTCTCGTGCAAATTTGTTTGAAAAAAAGGTCGTAAAATGAAATCCGTTGATCCAAATTGTGAACGGGGAATATTGTTAGAAAGGTAATTCAAATACCTTTAAGAGTCCTATGGATCACTCCTAGGTCCAAGAGTTTACTTTGGGTTAAATATGGCTTGAAATCACACATCGATCCTTCGAACGGGAGATCGTCGAACAAAAACGGAGCGTTCGTCCGAACGGTAAGTCAGAATAGCACACAGAGCGGACTAGGGAAATGATTAGGCAATATAATTCAACATTCTAATGAGCTTCTCTCAGTTTGGAGAGTCCTTGGTCAATCAGGGCCCGTAAGCACCTCATGACCTCTTAGACTAAACCGGATCGTTCATCCGCATCAAAAGTCAAAATCTCACATGGGATGGACCGTTGGAAAGGGAATTTAGTTCTCTTTGGATATTCATTTATCCTTATTTGATCTGCAGAGATGGCCTCTGTTAAACGAAGCTCGTGACTGCCCAGTGGCCTCCAGATCAATTTTTATGGGAAAATGGATCCTTCTTCTGAACGGTTATGGCGTTTCGCACATAAGGAGGACCACTGGAAGGGTGTTTAATGCCCTTTAAAGATTCAAAGAAACTTCACTCCGACGGTTAAGTTGATTGGGGTCAAATCGGGGCCCATGAGTGCCCGATAGCCTCCAAATTAATTTTTGTTAGTAAAGTGGTCTATTTGTCTGAACCGTTATGATGATTTGCGCACGGGGCTAGACCATTGGAAAGGGGATTCGTAGCCCTTTGAATATTTATTGAGATTTTTCTCTCATGATATACTTGATCAGAGTCAAACATGGCTTGGGAGCGCCCAGTGACTCTAGATCGATACTCGAAGTGTGACCTAGGGTTTGTAGTGGATTAGGGAGGTGCTAGGGACCTAAGGAGAGAATTACGGGGCCTAGACGGGGGTCTATATACATACCTAAATACACGGGATCACAATAACGGTAAAATAGTGTTTAACTATGATACCAATTTGAAAAGGCCCATTTGGGTGTGTGCTTTAGGCAAAGAAAATGTTTGTAAATTTTCTCAAATAATTATGCGCCAAATATGTGAACCAATTTGATTAACCAAACCTTATATATATAACCCTAGATCATGAAACTAACTGATTCAAGACATTCATCAATAAAGCATGCAAGGAAAACACAATTTTAGAAAGAAAAAAAAGAAAGGGAAAAAACTATTACTTCAATTTACTTTTGCAAATCGCAACTTACAAATACAATTACAGAAATTTTCCCAACAATCCTCCCACAGGTGATTCTTTTCTTCAACAATGAATTCTCGCAAGAACCCATAAAGACCATAGCCTTGAACTAGCAATGACTCCCTCGAGAATCACAAGAACCGCAGTTCCTCCTCCAGTAGTGAATACCCTTGAGTATCCCTAAGATCAAAATTAGAGACAGCTCTCCACAAGAATAAGTTTGATAAAGAAGTGTTTGGGTTCGGAAGATGATTCAAAAAAAAAATTCCCTAAAAAGTGAAGACTATATTGCAACTGTTCTGCAGTTTTCATAAATGAAAAGCCTTAATCAAAAAGTTTCACAAAATAGGTTTTTATAGGAAAACAAAATTTTTGAACGAGATCTTAAGGTCGTTTGAATGACATTGTGATATCGTTTGAAGTGGATTAGAACAACCTATCAAACAACCCTCAAAGAGCAAAATAGTACGCTCTTATTTGATCCTGAAAGCGTTGAGCTAATTTCCCCCTTTTGTTAAATCCAATAAGTGATGCGGAAGCGTTGAATGATGGTTCACAAATAAACAAAGCCAAATTTTAATTTCTTCGAAACAAATTAAAATAAGTTAATCCAAGTCCTCCTAGAACATGCCTAAGTCATATTTATCAATATTTCAACAAAGTTAGGCGAAACCAAATTTTAGCAAATGACTTGAATTAAACAAACTTTACCCAATATTAATTTAGTCCCAAATTAAATGTGTGTGATAAATTAAACCGAATTTTATCTTAAATTATGTTACGCATGCTTTGTAAATAAATTATGCAAGATAAAATAAAACAATCACACTACGCCGCGATGTACGAGGAAAAACCCAAGACGGGAAACAACCTCGGACGGCCCTAGCCACAAATCCACTAGATACAGAATTATACTTACAAGACAGATAGACTTACAACGACTAACTCGATCCCTCTCAAGCCTCGACGCTTCTTCTCGTAGACACCTCTTCCTAGCGGATAACCTCGGAACACCACCGCGATCTCGGAATCCACCGATGGGGCTTTCTATGGTCACCGTCACCCTAGCAAGGAGCCTTTCTACAAGTGGGTAGAATCACAACAAAATGTCTTCTTCTTTGATGGATGTAGAAGCAAACCAAAACTTCTCTTCTTGAATTCGGTAGAGATAAATCGGTGCCAAACTCCAAGCAATTTGATATGTATATATGAACTTGGATAAACTCAATTGGGTGTAAACACTAGAGTGATGAAAGTATTTTTCTCTAAAAATCTCACTCAAAACATGAACATTTTCCTAAAACATTTTTGCTCTCAAACTCTCTCTAAGAGATAAACTAAGTTGGAAAAGTTATAGAAATGTTGGTTTGGAAAATGTGATTCCCGCACTTCATAAAGTCTGAAAAAGTTAGTTAAAAACCAAGTGGGGAAGTGGGTGAAAAACTGCCAAAAACTGTTCCCGCCTAACAGCTCGTTCGAACGACATTTCGTTCGAACGAACTCTCGTTCGAACGAGACTTCTAACGATGCACCAGTATGGACTTCGTTAGAATCTCGTTAGATACCTCGTTCGAACTGAAAGTTCGTTCGAATGATATATCGAACGACGGACCAGTTTAGACTCATTGGCAGGTTCGTTCGAACGACATCTGGTTCGAACGAAAAAACTCATTCGAACGACATATCGAACGAACGACCAGAAAGATTGAAAAATTCAATTTTGGCCCAGAAAAATTTATGATCTTATTTTAAAGTTTTATATAATTTCTTTCTTAAAACAAAACGCAGTTTTTATAAAACCTAACACCCAATAAACTATGTTCTAAGCTCCTATATATATATATAATTGCATTCATACCTTGGGAGTATGGAACTATGATTGATGACGTAGAAACGAGGCACACAAACCGGAATTTTGATGAAGCTTTATACTCTTTGCCGCTACGTCTTCAACAAACACTTCATAGGCTTGAGAATATTACAATTTAAATATTATCCTATGTATAAATGTTTTTGTCCGGAATTGAGCCAAAACCATATATGGACTCAATTGGAAATCTCTGTCCTTACAAATCTCCCCCTTTGGCTATTCCGGGATAAAAACCAAACAAAAATCCTAAAGGGCCGTCAAGCTCACTAGACTAAAAACATAACCCACCCAAACTTGACTCAACCCAAGGATCAAACGCTTTGCCATTAAACAATGCAGCTTTAGAAGAAGTCCTGCACACTTAAGCAAACTCATCAAATGCATAGGGAATATCAAGATATTAAATGCAATTAATTAAATTACTCCCCCTAAATTAATTCTCCCCTTTATCAAACACATGACCTACTTAGAAAGACGTCTCCCCCTAAGATAAATCTCCCCCAAACTAAGATACGATAATAATAGGATTAGATACCATTTCTCCCCCTATCATCATTCTCCCCCTTTTTGTTCAGGAATAGGCAAACGATAAAGAACTTATAGACAGCATGTTGAAGCTTAAAGTGATAAGACATGAAAGCATATGGGCATATAGGCAAAGACAAAACAACTATCATATATATATATATATATATATATGAGAAATATACCAATGAAGTACTTGCATATATATATATAGATATAAACACACATATAACACAAAATATAATAAGTTTGCACACTCGTATGGCAAAAATGTGTCATATGGAAACGTAAGTGTAGGGGTGTGAACGAGCAACAATTAAATTTAGACCCAAACACTTAATAAACATTCACGGAGTTCTCATTTGATTGCAAATTTCATCACATTTGAATATAACCTCATGTGACAATATGAAGATTGAACTCAATGAACAAACATACACAATGCATACAAGCCTAGCATGATGATGATTCTACAAACCAAATAGAGTCATGACATTAAAGACAACTAGGATAAACGGACATTGTGCAAACCGTTGATATACCATCCAATTCTCCCTCAATAAGCATATATATTCTTTTACTTTTGAATGAATATATCAAACAAACATAGGCCTTGGCAATTGTTTTTCTTTTTAATGCCAAATATTCTGTTTTTAGGCCTTTCGATCACGTATTTCTTTTAGATCCAATAAACGGTGGCTTACAATCGCAAAGGATTTAATTCATCCTTTCGAAGCCCTTCCCCGTGCACATTTTTATTTATCATATTTTCATTTTCACACAAATCTCACATGCAGCGGATTTTGACATGCACTAGTCCTCCTAGGTCAAAGATATGTATATGACTAGATTGGTAGGAGAACACCTCAAAAAGCTCAAATATAACATGTGACATTTAGATTTCAAAAGAGCTCGTGCATGTGTGAATAGAGGCATATAAAAATAGAATCCATTTAACCAATACAAAATCCAACTACTCCATATAAAGCATGGTAAAGAACATTTTAAGGATTGAAAATCTAAACCAAAAGTTCTAGCCACGTGGGAGCGTTAAAGGAGGGATTTAAACACACGTATATGCCACATAAAGTGTGTCAAACTAAAATACACACAAAGTAAAATCTTTTTGAGTTTTTAACATTTTTAATCAAAAATAAATATTTACTCAAAAGGACAAACAAAAATCATTTGTATTTTTCATTGAGCTTAAATGAAATAAATAAAACACAAATGATAAACAAAAATCTTTTTATATTTTTCAATAATTCAAACAAAAAATATAATACAAAAAGATAAACAAGTCATACTTTCTATCATGTGATATCAAATAAAGCAATGACTAGAAAATTGACTAAACAAGCATACATTTAGCATGTGAATATAGCATAAAGTACAAACACTAAAGTATGCAAACACTAACACATTCATCCTTTAGATTTAGCAAGGGAGGAAGCATGTGAAAGTAAATGAGAATCAACAACCCTATTTTGCAAGGCAACCAAGTCGGACTTCCTAACCCAAATTAATGGAGAATGACTATCTTGGGGTGTAGGAACTTTCACTACCGTGGTTACATTACTATGGGATTTTCTAGAAATTCGTTTAAGATCAAGACAAAATTTCCTAAGATGACCTTGTCGACCACAATGTGTACAAGTGAGAACATGTCGAAAAGATTTACTTAAGGAGTGATCTTTAAATGTATTCCTAGTAGATTCTCCTAAAACATTGGTTTGGGCATTATGAGTAATTTCATTACAAGTATTGAAGCTTAAACCACAAGTGTCATTTTTAATTTGGATCGTTCCTAACATTTTATCTAGTTTTTCCGAACGACATTCCAAATCAAATTTGACATGACTAGAGTCTTTTAATTTATCATGCAATTCTAAAATGTTAGACTCTAATAAAGCATTTCGCTCTTCAAAATCAAGAAGCTCCTTTTTCAAGGATTCCATTAAACCCCTAAGGCTATCTCTCTCGCCTTCTACATATTCAAGCTTCTCTTGAAGAGTACTCACATGTGTCCTAAGGTCTTCTATTAAAGCATTTTAATCAATGACCTTAACACTCTCTCTTAAACTAGCTTCTAACTTCAAATTAGCTCTTTTCAATTTAATAGATTTCGTATACAGTTCTTGAAAAGCATTTTGAAGTTCACTCAAATCAACCTCATCTTCATTTTCACTCTCACTTTCTTCTTCACTCTCACTATCATCAAAAATAAGAGAATCATGTACAATGACCTTGTAAGTGGCATGTGCTATCGTTTCATCAATCGATGAGTTCTCACTATTACTGACATGACTAGCCATAAAAGCCACAAAATTTTTCTTAGTGGGGGAATCGGGCTTCTCTTCCTTATCACTATCACTAAGGGTTGCATTATATGTAATGGGTCGCTTACCATCTTTCCTTAGTTTAGTGGGGCACTCATAAGCCCTATGGCCATAACCTTCACAACCAAAACACTTATCAGACTCGTCCCTATCTAAATTGTCATTGCTAGGTTTAGGGATCTTCTCGGCTTTGGAAATCTTCTCGCTTTTATCATGTTTAGAAGTATCAAATTTCTTAAAATCATTTTTAAATTTATCTTTGTTAAATTTAAGAAATTTTCTAAATTTACGAGCAAATAAAGCCATGTCTTCCGAGTCACTATCACTTTCGCTCTCTACTACTTGTTTGACCTCTTTTCGGGCTTTTAAAGCAACACCCTTCTCGATTTTCTTTTCAGTTTTAGAGGGAAACATATCTAGTTCATAGGTTTGTAAATCACCTACAATCTCTTCTAATTTCGTAGAGGCTAAAGTGGGTAAAGAATTTAAAACGGTCACTTTAGGAATAAATCTATCGGGTAGGGACCTTAAAATTTTCTTTACAACACGGTCGTCAGGTATTTTCTCTCCCAAGTTAAAAGATGAATTAACAATCTCAGAAAGTCTAGCATAAAATTTATCAAAAGTTTCTTTTTCATCCATTTTGATAGTTTCAAATTGAGTGGTGAGGTTTTGAAGTTTTGAAGCTTTAACGACACTAGTTCCTTCATGAGTTAATTGTAAAATATCCCAAGCTTCTTTAGCGGTTTCACACGTCATAATACGTCGGAATTCATTCGGTGCGACAACGCTAAATAAGGCATTTAAACCACGGGAATTAAAGTTAGCAAGTTTAAACTCATTTTCAGTCCATCTATCGGCGGGTTTGATAACACGTTCATTTTCAACTAAGTAAGTTGGTGGGGAGTATCCGGTAACAACAGACATCCAAACTCTCTCGTCGATAGATTTTAGTGCCGATCTCATTCGCGCTTTCCAATACGCGTAGTTTGAACCATCGAAAATAGGAAATTTTGAAAATGGTGAAAAATCCATTTTAGCCAAAAATTATTTAAAAAAATCGTTAACGAAATAATTTATCACTTTGGCTCTGATACCAATTTGAAAGCGTTGAGATAATTTCCCCCTTTTGTTAAATCCAATAAGTGATGCGGAAGCGTTGAATGATGGTTCACAAATAAACAAAGCCAAATTTTAATTTCTTCAAAACAAATTAAAATAAGTTAATCCAAGTCCTCCTAGAATATGCCTAAGTCATATTTATCAATATTTCAACAAAGTTAGGCGAAACCAAATTTTAGCAAATGACTTGAATTAAACAAACTTTACCCAATATTAATTTAGTCCCAAATTAAATGTGTGTGATAAATTAAACAAAATTTTATCTTGAATTATGTTACGCATGCTTTGTAAATAAATTATGCAAGATAAAATAAGCCAATCACACTACGCCGCGATGTACGAGGAAAAACCCAAGACGGGAAACAACCTCGGACGGCCCTAACCACAAATCCACTAGATACGGAATTATACTTACAAGACAAATAGACTTACAACGACTGACTCGATCCCTCTCAAGCCTCGACGCTTCTTCTCTTAGACACCTCTTCCTAGCGGATAACCTCGGAACACCACCGCGATCTCGGAATCCACCGATGGGGCTTTCTATGGTCACCGTCACCCTAGCAAGGAGCCTTTCTCCATGTGGGTAGAATCACAACAAAATGTCTTCTTCTTTGATGGATGTAGAAGCAAACCAAAACTTCTCTTCTTTAATTCGGTAGAGATAAACTGGTGCCAAACTCCAAGCAATTTGATATGTATATATGAACTTGGATAAACTCAATTGGGTGTAAACACTAGAGTGATGAAAGTATTTTTCTCTAAAAATCTCACTCAAAACATGAACATTTTCCTAAAACATTTTTGCTCTCAAACTCTCTCTAAGAGATAAACTAAGTTGGAAAAGTTATAGAAATGTTGGTTTGAAAAATGTGATTCCTGCACTTCATAAAGTTTGAAAAAGTTGGTTAAAAACCAAGTGGGGAAGTGGGCCAAAAACTGCCAAAAACTGTTCCCACCTGACAACTCGTTCGAACGACATTTCGTTCGAACGAGACTTCTAACGACGCACCAGTATGGACTTCGTTAGAATCTCGTTAGATACCTCGTTCGAACAGAAAGTTCGTTCGAATGACATATCGAACGACGGACCAGTTTAGACTCGTTGTCAGGTTCGTTCGAACGACATCTGGTTCGAACGAAAAAACTCGTTCGAACGACATATCTAACGAACGACCAGAAAGATTGAAAATTCGATTTTGGCCCAGGAAACTTTATGAACTTATTTTAAAGTTTATATAATTTCTTTCTTAAAACAAAACGCAGTTTTTATAAAACCAAACACCCAATAAACTATGTTCCAAGCTCCTATATATATATAATTGCATTCATACCTTGGGAGTATGGAACTATGATTGATGACGTAGAAACGAGGCACACAAACCGGCATTTTGATGAAGCTTTATACTCTTTGCCGCTACGTCTTCAACAAACACTTCATAGGCTTGAGAATATTACAATTTAAATATTATCCTATGAATAAATGTTTTTGTCCGGAATTGAGCCAAAACTATATATGGACTCAATTGGAAATTGTGTCCTTACAGATCCATATGAGATCATGGGCATCAAACGAGGTATCTAACGAGATGCTAATGTCGTTTGAACTACATAGCAATGTCATTTGAACGACATAAACAAATTTTTAAAGTTCGCCTATAGGAATCTTAGAAAAAATTTGAAGTTTAAAAAAATCTTCATTTTGAAATAAAACATTTTAGAAAAGTATCCCAATACTCAGTAAAAAATCTAAGTAACACAAAACCAAATCCATACTAAAATTACTTCTCATTGTAGAACTTTGTTGAATAAGCTTGATATTCGGATCCGTCTTATTGAACGTGTGAACGGGAATTTCTTTGACAGTTAGAACGGGATATGCCATACACATTATAGTCAAGGAACTATGGACATGATGGAAAATAAGTTCTTACATTTGCCCATATTGTATCCCATTTTAAAAAGTCACAATTTGGAATCGTACTATGATTTAAAAGACTTGGACAGTTTCCAACGTTTGGGGTTAATGTTACAGTTATTAGCACTTCAATTAAGAAAAAGGAAAAAGCACTCTCAAAACTTGGTGCTGATTCATTTTTGGTTAGAAGTCGCCCAGATCAGACACAGATACCCTTTGGTTAAATTGTTATTAATTTTCAAAGAAATTTTTAGGCATTTCGAGTCATTTTATGTGAAACGCTAACTTATACTATCTACATTGGTTATTGTTTTGAATAATACCTTATACAAATGAATGCACACACGATGCTTTAATTTGATTAAAAATATGAGACAAAATCATAAATAATATATATATATATATATATATATATATAGGGGGAGGTTCAAAAGTGAACCAAAAGAATGAACTTTTTAATGAACCTACCAAGACATTAAAAAATTTATTTTTAATTTCTTGTTGTAATTGGTCCGCGCCAGCGGCAATGAATAATTTTTCAATCCCCCCGCTGGCGCGGACCAATTACAACAAGAAATTAAGGATTAATTTTTAATATCTTAGTAGGTTCATTAAAAAGTTCATTATTTTGTTTCACTTTTGAACCTCTCCCTATATATATATATATTCACACACACACACAGATACACACACACATTACTCTCATTACTATTTGTCATATTGGTATATTTAAAAATCGATCAGGATGCAATGGGCGCATTGAATGGTATAATCGATATGGTATCTGCAGTGCACACTTTTCAACCATTTCTTAGTGTATTGAAGTATCATGGAAAGCTTATTATGGTTAGGTCACCCGAGAAGCCACTGCAGCTACTTGTGTTTCCTTTTCTTGTGGTTGGGAGGAAGCTTATGGGTGGGGGTGATATTAGAGGGATGAAAGAGATGCCAAAGATGCTTTATTTTACTACTGAAAATAACATAACCACGAATGTCAAAGTTATCCCCTTTGATTTTTTTTTAAATATAAATTATTAGAACTCCATGTGTAGTTAGCATTTCTTTGTAAGAGTCGTGCGGCACTCGCAATGTCAATAAAGTACCTACACTCAATTCAAAAAAGCAATCCCAAAATTTATCAATGTTTAGCCAGAAAAACATAGTATTTAGCTGAAATGGCATTACTACTAAAGTGCTAACAGTCCATCTCCAACTTGAAAAATTAATGTTTTGGATCGAGTCTTCTTAACATTCCAACATTCATTGTACATCTTTCTGATGAAAAGGCAACTAAAGGGCTTCCAAAATTTCAAACAAACATTTCCTCCATAATATGAAGATGTTCTCAGAAAATCATAATGACGCATTTAACTAATTATGAGTAGATAAAAACAATCATCTCTTAGCCATACATTTCTAGGATGTTGGAAAAATAATGTTTCACTAACATTCTACCTATGTCTTGAAGAAACAGCGATTCAATTCACAATCTGATCTTAAATATTATTGGGTGGGGATATCTGCCTTAGGCAAACTTATTAACACTGAACTTGTTTGAATTGTATACAATTGTTTAATGTACCAACTAAAGTCCTAAAATATATGTAAGTAGCAACTTTGTGTGACTCTTTATTCTACGGATAGTGTTTAGTGAATTAATTGATAGAATATCATGAATGATGAATAATACCCCTTCTCCCGCCCGACTGAATTTCAGAATATTATATATTAGCAAAATATGTATTGGACTTTCCATAAAATGATAATATGTTAACTAATTGTTGGAAATATGTGAATTGTACTTGCCATAGAATAATAATATATTCATTAATGGTTCTTTTTTCATATTTTAAGTATTGGCTAATAATTGAAATCGACCATGCTGGACATAGAAAGACACATTCAACTAAAAATAAATCTTTTATTGTGATAGATATTTTTTCACCAATTGTAATGACTTTTTGTTTGTGAACATATGGTATATCCAGTTAAGATCAACATATGGCATGGAAGTGTTCAACCATTATTTATGTTATGTTATTTTATTTTGATGTCCATTCTATATTTGGCGCCCGAAATGAGTTTATTTTGTCTTATTTTTTAGACTTATGGATGCCCTAGATGGGATTATGTGATATTATTCTTGATTTCAAATTTAATTTTAAATAGGTTTCGTGTCTATTTTCTGGAGTGTCTGAAATTTAAATGAAATTTTGTCGAATTTTTTAAAACTTGTACGATGCTCGGAATAGGATTATGCGATATTATTCTTGATGCAAAATTTATGTATAAATGGGTTTTATGTCTAAAGGATATTTCGAATATACTAAATATAAAAGCAATTCTGCCAATTTCTTTTAAAATCTAAAGATAACTTATTATTTGTCATATAAGTGAAAAACTTAACATTTCTCACTCCTACCAGCAGTGGGAATTTTTTTATTCCATCACATTTTGTGAATGCTGAAAATAGTGACAATTATGATTTTTGTCACTACTGTGAGCAGTAAAAATTTTAGTATTTGTCACTGCTCACAACAGTGACAACTATCAGATTTATGAGTGGTATTAGTAGTCAAAAAATGGGTGGATAATTTTTGTCACCATTTATTACTCCCAGGGATAACGAAAAATATTTTCAATGCTCATAATGAACTTCATCACTGCTCGCATAAGTTACAAATATTTTGTCACCCCTAAATCGTGATGGTAAATAGCAGTTATAAAGATTCACTCCTAGTGGCAGTGACGAATTGCTATTTTGGTGTAGTGTCTATTTCGATGGGACCTCTAACTTAAAATAGGTTGGAGTGGAAATTTTCCTTATAGCTTCAAACCAAAGCATGCTCGAACACGAAATTAGACTTGACTTTGAAGTTTACATCAATGAGGATGAATAGGAAGCTCTTATCGCTTAATTTAAGAAGGTCATATCTCTTGGCACAAGTCACCTTGACGTCTTTTATGACTCAAGGATAGTATTTAATGAGGTATCATAAGACTATAACGCAACGGGTGAACGAATGTTAGCATACTTGAAGGTCGTTTAGGATCTGATCCCCCCATTCAAGAAAGTTCATATCGAATAGTTTCCACGAGGAAATAATATCCATATGAATGCTCTGGTCACTTTGGGTTCAATCGTTGACTCCGACCTAAAAGGAACAGTTGAGGTGGAATACCTTGACCAAGAAAGTATCATGAATCCAAAGATATCCAATTAATTCCTTGCTATACATAAAGCTCCCAACTAAATGGACCTAGTCATAGAATATTTGCAAGAGGATTCTTTGCCTGCTAATAATAAGCAAGTCCATCAGTCCAAGGTAAAAGTTGATCGATTCTATATATCACCTTAAGGTAAAATCTATAGAAGATCTTTCACATGTCCATACCTCCAATGTGTCCATCCGAGTGACATCGACTAAATCTTGTATGAATTGCAGGATGGAATACATGGAAGTCATGTCGAGGGAAGTTTTATGGTATTCAGGGCCATCAAAGAAGGTTACTGGTGGTTGTACATGAAAAACGATACGGTTTCATATGACAAAAAGTGAAAGAAGTGTCAATATTTCTCACCCATACTTGACTAATCAGTCATTGAACTCAAGTCACTAACTAGTTCATGGACTTTAGCTCAATGTTAATTGGACATTATGGGTCCCGTACCTATAACCCCAAGAAATCGAAAGTATCTCCTGGTCAATGAAAATTACTTCACAAAATAAAATAGAGGTTGAACCTTTGGTGAACATAGAGGACATTGATATGATCATATTTATCTAGAGAAATATCATGATACATTTTTATGTGTCGATAATGATTATCACCGATAATGGGATGCAATTTAAAAGAGGACTATTCTAAGACTTCTACAACCACCACAACATCATGCACTAATACGGTTCAGTTTACTACCCTTAAAAGAATGGCCATGTTGAGGCCTCTAATAAAATAGTGATCGACGAAATAAAGAAGAGGTTGGAAAAGGCAAAAGGAACTCGGGCAGATGACTTTCCCTATGTCCTAGGGGCATAACAACACCTAGGAGGTCGACTGACAAAAATCCCTTCACCTTAACTTATATAATGGAAGCCGTAGTTCCACTATAAGTTGGATTACCGACCATGAACATAACCACTGGTGATAAAACCCCGAATAAAGAAATCATACGGACTGAGATCGACTTGGCCAAGGAAAAGAGAGAAAAAATCTTAATGAAGTTGGATACTTACCAGCAGAAGTTTTCCACAATACAACAAAGGCATTAATTCGAGGAAATTCCAGGTTGAAAATTATGCCCTAATAAAGATTATCGTATGCACGAGGAAGCCATCAGGTGGCAAGTTAGGTCCTGTGTGGGAGGGACCCTATAAAGTCACCACATACAACCTCCAAGGAGACTACCATGTGGAAAAAATGGGGGTAAGGGATATCCCTAAGCGCTATAATGCGAAAAATATTTGGAGATTTAATCTTTAAAACTTTTTAGCTTTATTTAAATTTTAAGTTTTTGTTTCTTTGATGATTTAAAGTCCAATTAATGCAATTATCTTTCATATTGTTCAAAATGGCATGCCAACTTTGTTAATTATCATTATTAAAAGGTTATCTTTATTATGGATTATTTGATCAAGTTTTGATTGCCAGTTTAAATACTTTAGTAAGATTACGCTTAATCAAATCCTAAGATTACAAGTTTTCATCAATAATAAACACGAAAGCATCAAGAATTTTCTAGGAAATAAAAGACCTATGAGGTATCCCTAGGCAATAAGTGTCCTTACTTTGGTCAGTTAAAATCCTTGACTGGTGGATTATCTGCGACCGGGTGAATTCTCGCCATAGTTGATCCTATGGCCTAAGATGGTGTGATGCAATTAACCGAAAAGGTAAGGAAACTAATAAAACATTCTTGGTATAGAAATGGGATAATGCACGACATAAAAATGACTAAATAAGTTCATAGTCAGTTGATTATAATTTTCTAGATCGACGTGTTACAAAAATTGATACACAAAAGTATGGATAGATGTTTCATATTTATCGTTCCAGCTTGGTAGTCATTCTAGCATGGCGACCATCATCTGGATTGAAACGAAACTCGTCATTGTTATTATGTTCGAGTAGATAGTCCTTTATTAGTCGAATGGGAATAACATCTACAAGTATCCAACATTTCTCACTTCCAAGAGGGAGAAGCATAACATATGGGAGATCTACACTAGACGAATTTTATAATTTGGATCCATGAGGAACTCTCATAATGACTAAGTCATTCAATCACCCATCATTATATGCGTCCTTCTTAGCTTTATAAGTTGGGAAAAAATCCATTCAACCTTTAATATAACCCTCCGACAAGACTACACGAGGTCCGAGATGAAATTGATATCTTGGTCTCATCACTTTCTGTCGAAATCTACACTTTGATCATTTGGTCATCAATAAGATTTTTCTTAACTCTACCGAGATTCACCCTTAGAGAATTATTCTCATATTTAATCATAAAAAAATATCTCCAACATCCTTAATCTCTCCTGGGAGGGAAGCTACCAAACGGGTATGCTTTTCATAATCATTTGTCATTTTTTGAAGTGTCTATAGAACAAATGGACATGCCTCGCATCCTAGGACAAAATCATTCCAACAAGGATGCGGTCCAAGTCTTCGCTCATCTAAGCTATTGGTACCAGTGCAAAGTTTTTATTAGGCTACAAAGATTAAAAAAAATGAAAAGGCGTTCAGAAAACTGGAATGGAGGGAATATAATAACAATATGAAATGATCAAACAAGTCACAAGTAAATCCTAAACAACTAATCTTTTCATTGAAATAGAAAAGTTGGGCAAGCCCTTATAAAGAAAATAACCAAAAAGACGTTAATAATAAAGTATAAGAAGACATAGGCTAATCTAACTAGTATGGTCTTTTTCCTCTATTGTCACGTGATCTTGATGGACTACGGACTTTCTTTGGTATATGGATTAATTTTCTTCATCGATGCTTTCCTTTTCTTGGCCTGCACAAGAGGCCTCGCCATCTTCTTCATCAAGGTTTGTAATGGAACTTGGTCATGCTCACAAAAGAATTAAGACTCAGAAGATACTCATGCCTTAGGCAGAGCCCGTCCCATCCTTTCTTGAAGTTAGATATATAGATGTAGACTAGTTATTTCTTAGCCTATAAAAAGGCATCGCGCCACCCTTAATCATAGGACTGGTCCCTTTTCACTAAAACTTCAGGCAAGGTATGAGAAGATTCCTCAGTGTAAATATTTAATTGCTCATTCTCAGATATCATCTTGGTTATCTCCTGCTACTGTCCTCTTTCTCAATTTCATATGCCTTCCGGGCGGACTTTAAAGAATTCCAAGAATTAGCCAAGGCATAGCCTAGATCGAAGTTGGATTTATCCTAGTCGAACCTTTTATCCAAGATGTCGACAAATGCTATAAGGAAATGCAAGACAAATATTGAAAAAAATAATTAATACCAAAGGAAATTTATTAGTAAATGATTTGAGAAGAACTCAAGGACTTACCAAAGACAACACATGGGTTGTGTTAAAGACCTGTTGATTTGTCGAAAGTTTATCGATCTCTTCTTTAACTGTCTGAAGGATGGCCCCCCTCAGAAACACATGAGACAAATCATGATTTTTGGCCACTCACATTATAGTAGATCCATTCACCTTGTTGGGCGCATCCATCTTCTTTATGGGAAGAGCAATAGTAGTAAGACTAGTTCAAGTATTACCCCTTTTCCAAGTTGGTATATGATTTTTAGGGGGATTATGACGTGTTGATGGGGTCATACGCTCCCCCAAATTTATTTTTCTTGGAAGACTGAGATTTTGGAAAAGCGTGGAAGTCAGAATCATTCAAAAAGTTGGGGATTCTTCTTCTCAAAGGCATATATTCTTCAAAAATATAAGGAACCACAGTAAGAATAAAGGTGGTGTCCATAAATTCAAATGATCTCGATGTTGTTGCACTTGAAGACTCCTCACTTACAGAAGGTAAATCAATCTCTAGATCTTTGTCTACTGGTCTAAACACAAATGAAGTGGTGGTGCAGGTGTAGTTCAGTAATAGTGAGGCTGATCTTGGATACTCGACACCAATAGTTACAGGTCCATTAAATTTCTAGACCTTACTCAACTCATCAAAACTGACGTGTGTTTGGCCGAGCTTTATTTTCTTGCAAACTTCTTCACAAAATAAAGAAGGAACAATATTAGTCAATATTCATACAAGCCTTTGTCGACCAAAATGAAAAATAAATTAAAACAATAATTAACCTATGACATAACCCCGGGAGGGCACCCGAAGCCCCTGTAAGGTTCACCACGCAGTAATAGGTGGATGTTCCCATTGCTTCACTACAAATACATGAGACCAATAATCATAATTGGAATCAAGCAATTTTATAACTAGCACCCTCACCACCTTCCTCCCTTTCAAGTAAAATTTGTTATCGTTCGCTCACACCCATATGTAGTTGTATTGAATCTATTAGATCCCTAACTAAGTTTTGTATAACTCATTGATCCTATTGACCACATTCACTATCCTCTGAGTGTTTGGAGTACATTATACATTAACTATGTTGGAGTATTTACAAAATTCGATAAGAAGAGTTGGTTCGAAGGAAATATTATGCTCGATTCAGTAATGAATTGTATTAACATATAATGTTCACCCTTAATGTTATATTAGTCCCTTGTTTATTCCCCAAATTAAATCCTTACCCACTCATAAATAGAAAAACACCTCATAAACGCATCAATTGAGTTGTCATTAACCGGGTAAATCATTTTAACAAAAAAAAAAAAACAAAGACAATGGGAAATATGAAGATTTGAATAATGAGGAGTGATAATTCACTCATAGAATGATAATAGGTAAGTTTTCAAACGGCCTAGTTCAAACTCCAATACAAAGTTATGGTTTAAAACTCAACCCTAGGTAAGGGCTGACACGCACGTCACTGCCTCTTGGTCTAATCAATGCACAATTACCAGAGTATCCCTAAAAACTTAAGGAAAATTACATGTCTCCTTCAGCCTCAACGGGAAGAACAATATTAGTTTTTATCTTTAAAAAAACACTAAGTTTTAATACTCTCTGACCATATCACCTATGGAAGATCAAATCTCACTATCGACCAGCATCAAGATAAACAAACGATCAAACCTCTACACCCCATTCATTATACAAAGATTTTAGGGGAATTGTGGGGGAATTATACAACCTAATAGGAGAAGTTGACACATTTCTGACATACTTTCTAAGTGAACGTAGCTTGGAGATAAGAACAAAGAGGAGAAAATCAACTGAGATCTCGAGCTTAGATTTGCCCAATCAAATCACGATCGCATTATAAGTTCATGGAGTCCCACATGACTCACTATTTTTTTGTTCTCTATAAATGTGACCCACACCCCTAGGAGAAGTGGCATGGAATTTTTGTTATCAACAGTTGATCAATAAATAAAGAGAGAAACACCTTGTGGAGGAAGGACATTATCGAACCATATATATTCTGTGTTGTGTGATATTGAAATTACTTTTTACTTGGCTTAGTTGTGTTGAATCAATTATAGTAGGTTTTTAACACATACAGTTGTATATATTCTTGTTATATATTTATGTAGAGAGGTAGATAATTGCTTAATCCTGTTGTCATGTGGATAATTGTATATGTTCTATAATTATATGTTTATTGTTAAATAAAAGACTCTATTGTGATATTTATTTTATTTAGTACTTTTGGTTGGGTTATTTTACCCAATTTGGGATCATATAACTAGAATTCTTGTAGTTGGACTAACCCATCATACTCGTGGACTAACAACTCAGGTTAGGAGTTCTCATCTAGGTGTTGTTCGATCTTGGAATGCATCCTTGGACACGTGAAGACTTATATCATGTATAACATAGTTTTTCCTTTGTATTGTTTAGTTTATATGAGATAGTTATTAGATTCAAGGGTCACTTATAAGTCAACACTTGAATTTTAAGAATGTATAAGAGGCTATGATGTTTGTAATGCCATATGCTGAAGATTTTTGTATTATTGGATCTGAAAGTTACAAGTTGTTCATACTATATTCAGTCGCATCTTGTATTATTGTGAAAGTTTTAACACTAAAGGAAAACTAATTTTTTTTCAACACTTTTTTCTCGGTATAATTTAAAGATGCTGAGAATTTTCTTTTCAAAAGCATTTATATTGATGTGCTGCATAAATAGAGCATTTTTTAATTAATGCTGAAATAAATGTGGTATTTTTTAGGAATTTCATAACTATTGCCACTAAAGTTAGGAAAAATGGCGCCTTTTACTCTAATTTTTTGCGTATGTTTATTCTTTCTTAAAGAAAATCCCTTGTTTCTTTATTTTAAGCTACCACCTCAATCTTATCTCCCATTACGTCTCTTCTTTTCCTGAATATATCCTCAATCCTGATCCTCTCCAAACCTCTCTCCCCCTCAATTAGTCTCACCTAATAATCCTCTCTCTTATTTATTCTCCACCTATTCGTGGTATTAAGCACACCCAATTGTTGATTCTCCACGACTAGTTTGTGGTATTGTTTTGAAAGTTCCTATTCACTATAAACATTGTTGTTGGGACCATTAGTGTTGTTGGGTTTTGATCTTTAAAGATTTTCTTGGAACTGTTCATCATTGGTAAGTTGCGTTTCTTTTTTTTCTCGATGTATTTTTCTTCCACTATGTCACTTTTTCGACTATTGTTGTTGCTTTTTTTGTTTTTTTCGGTGCATCAAAAAATATATTATTTTTGACATCTTTCTGATGCAAGATGCCAAAACAAATATATATATATATATATATATATATATATATATATATATATATATATATATATATATATATATATATATATTTACAGCACAGGGGTTAGTTTTTTTAGGACTTGCTTCCTCATTGTTAGAAATATTTTCGTACATCAAAAAAATATAATATTGGAATTTTGACATGTGTTATTGTTTATTATTTAAATCTTTCTTATTTTTCAAATTTGACATTACATATTCATGTATATGAAATAGTGTAATCTTTGTTTTTAATTGATGTGTGAGAGAAAAAAAGTGCTAGACGCAACATGACAAAACTCGAAATAAAAAAAAATAAAAAATAAAAAGTGTTAGAAATTTTATTAGTCAACTATGTTGATGCCAGATCGCAGACTCAATTGTGTTATTGTCTAATTTTTTATTGATATGTACTCGAAATTTTGTTATAAACGTCTCTTTTAATTGATTGATGTCCCAGTTCATATACTCTCTCTCTCTATCTCTCTCTCTCTCTCTCTCTCTCTCACACACACACACACACACACACACATATATAAATATATATATATATATATATATATATATATATATATATATATATATATATATATATATATATATATATATATATATATACTTATATATATATATTTATATATGTGTGTGTGTGTGTGTGTGTGTGTGTGTATCTTTAGTTGATATATACATTTTTTAATCGATATGTGTCTGAGCGAGAGAATTTTTTTGTGAGTTTTTTAATGAATTTTTTAATTTATCTTTTAAAGAATTGTAATTGGGTTGTTTCATATCAATCTATATATATCATATGTTTGGATATAATCTTCTGATAAATTACTGGTATTGTTTGAGTGTATTTGTGATTGAACCTTTAATGACTTATTTTAGATTTGTTTGTCAGTAAATAATTTGAATATCATTCAATGCATTTTTTGTCTTTTTTTTTGTTATCAATCAAAATTAGCCAATTCACAATTGTTTTGTCTTAAGTTGGTGAGATTTATACTCATTTTTTAATGACCAGTTTTATGGAGTTTTTGTAAAATATCTAGATTTTTTATCTGAATCTTGAGGATGTCAAAGTAAAAAATTTGTACAAAAATTGAATTCAATGTTACATTATTATTATTGCTTACATTGGTCTTGTTTCTTTTCCTTTGATGTTTTATTGGTTTATTTATCAAATTAGATGAAGTATAGACAAGATAAGATTTATCCACGACTTAGCGTATTTAGTTGGATTTTCTCATCTATTTTTTATTACTATATTTTTTTCACTTTTCATTTATTTCAATTGATTAAAAAAGTCTAGTTCAAAGTAGTTAAACGTAAATTTAAATCATTCCCCATGATATCATATTTTTATAACTCTTACACCCTTGTTTTAATTGATTACTATTATTTTAATCATCTAAATTGTTGCGATTTTTTACAATAGGGGTTATATACATACTTTTCCATGTTTATGTATGTGTGCATTCATGTACGGGTATGTATGCGTCACCTTAGCCTTTTAGTTTGATATGTACATATTATTTCTCATGTTTATGTATGTGTGTATTCATGTGCAGGTATATATGTGTCAAACTATAGCCTTTTAGTTTGATATTACAAAAAAAAAATTGAATAAAAAAAATTGTTTGATATTACAAAACTTACCATCTCTAAACCAAAATTAGATGTGTCTACATGTCTTTATTCGTTTGATTTAAATTGTTTTAGAACCACTAGTTTATCTTAATTTTAAATTATAATGTCGAGGCTCCAAATTAGAGCTAATCGTTGGAGTTGTACAATATACTTGTTGTACCAAACCAATGTAAGAACTTTTTTACAATGTTTTCAGTCACTCACTTAGTTTGTATATGTTCCGTCTTGTAATTAATGTTGTTGTGATGGTATCTTCAAAAAAATAGTTTTTTACATTGTAGTTGAATTTAGTAACCCCCTTTATTCATGCAATATGTGTTGAATTTTAAGATAACAAACAAGTTTTAATATTACTTTCTCATCTAGAAATTTTTATTTAGTAGTGTTTTCATCTAGATTTTATGATTTAATTATGTTATATCATTATTCACAAGGAGTTTTGTTCTTCAAAATGTTTATTTTTTTGCTAAAGTTGTTTTTTTAAGCGATGGCCTTATTCATTATTTTGTCTTTTATCTTTTTAGCTTTTAGAAAATTAAGTCTTTATGTGAGTTGTTGTGTTAGGGTATCCACTAGTTGTACATTATTTTTGTTTAAGCTAAAATGTTTAGGCATTAGATATAGTCTTGTTCTTAATATGTCATGATTTAATGTTACATTAATATATTTTAGTAATTGATTCTGTTATGAGTGAGTTTTTTAATTATTGTTAACTAATTAAGGTTAAAATATATTAATAGTTAAGTTTCCTCATTTTTTATGAGTAAATATTGGTAGTCTTCAAATAAGGCCATATCCAAATGATGTTATAATTAAAGTCTTACTATTTGTAAATTTACATAGTTTTGAAGGAGCATATTAATGATTACGGTTTAACATTTTATTTATTTATTGTATTTTTCTATGATTTTTTTTCCAAATGAATCTAACAATAATTTTGTGATAGTGTGAGGTAATCACCGATATTTTCAAATTGATAGCGATAAAAGTTGGGTGGACTTGTTAAGAATTTCTCAACCTTATATTAAAGGAGTTAACGAGTTTCTTTACTATGCATTTGCCAATAAATATACTGAGCTAGTGATCAAATGCTCCTGTAAGAAATGTCGAAATACCATTAGCCATAAAATAGAAGTTGTTTATGAGAATCTCATCATACATGGGTTAGTTAAGAATTACACTAGGTGGATTTATCACATAAAAGGTGCTCCATACACAATGGGAATAGTGAAGAGAATACAGTGCTTGAAGCGAATACAAGAGATAATATGTGTGGACTACTACATGATATATTTGGAAATCAAAATGATAAGGGTGTGCAATGTAACTACCTATATGAAGACCATGATGGGTGCGACAACCAACCAATCCGAAATAGGGGTGGCCAGCCCGATACTCCAAAATAACGGAATCATGGACGAAATCATTCTTAGCATAAAAAAAAATGAGAAGTATACGGGATAACCACTCCTTATTTCAGAAAAACGGGTTGCCAAAATTCTTTTTGTTTTAAAGTTAAAGAAAGAACTTAAACAACCCAAATCCTGAAAAGATATGGGAAACCCCAAGACATATTTAAATAATAATAATAACAAGGATACAATAAAAAGACCGAATGTTCTACCAAACTTTATGACAACATTTAAACAAACTCAATGATTTATATAATACATTTCATTAGACATTTACAAATTTCAGGGCCTCTCGCCCGAATAAAAGACCCGATCATAGCTAGAATACAAAATGAAAACGTCTATACCAAAAGTGTCCCGTAATACCCGCAATGCATCACGGCTCGCCGGGGATATCGGAATAGGAATTCAAATCAGGAATCCTTGCGGCGGAGTACCTGAGCGGATAAGATGCAAGAACAACAAAAAATATGAACGGGTCAGGGCCCGGTTCAATATGATTACCAGATGAATAAAAAGTATGACAGTTATGAATGATGAATCATGATGAAAGAGACATAAGAATCTACCTACACAATTTAAAACATACTAAGCAGGAAAATAAAATGAATAACATTAATCTAAAACTTCACCATGCGCGCCAATTATCTCATGTATCTTTTCCTTAATAGGAAATATATATATTATCACAATCTTATGCTCTTTATGGAATTTTTATCTCAATTTTACATTTCGTAAAAATCCTTTTCCTATCAGGAAATAGTCATTTTCAAATGCCCTTTGTGGCATTTATATGTGCTCTTTGTGGCACTTCACTATGCTCTTTATGGCATATATAATCCATCATGTCCCACTTGATTATGAATAGTTATATTTATATACATATAACGATTCCAAGACCGCCCGTCCGGGTTTCCCCACTGTGCGCTCCCCTAAATGACCATCAATTTCCAGGGCCTACCATTAAGACAACCTGGGCACCTATAACGCAAGATGTCGGGAAGCATCCATGTGCCTGCGGGATAGTCAAGACCACACCCGGAAGCTCCTACCCATCGCAGAAAAATATATAATAACAAACGCTCACATGACCTAGGACTATATCCACCATGCATTCATTAGTCAGGGGGCTTCACCTCACGCGCGAACTTCCCTTATGATGTCATTTAGAGAGGTGTGTTTAAACCATTTTATTGACCATTTTCAAAAATCAAGTAAATTATCATTTACCATATTCATGATTAAGTAAATTATCATTTACCATCATCACTACCATATCCATTTCATTTCCATTTATACATGTATGTTTCGTTTTATTTCAAACCATACTAGTTTACATTATTGCAAATAATTCACCTTAATACCCGGAGCCATACGATAAATTATATCGTAACTACAACCTCAAAGGAGTAAATAAACTCTTAATTATCTCCAAACAATTTGGGATATTACTTTAAAATCCCAATACTATCATACCTCAAAGGAATGAATAAACTTTCAATTTATTCTCCCAACATTCGTTTTAGGTATTATTATAAACCATCAAGGTTAACCTAGCTCAATTGAGCTCTTAAAGTCTCCCGAACCTAACGCTACGACTCCTAGTTTAATAATAATTAACTAGAAGAAAGAATGCCCTAACATCAATTGGCATATCCCCGGAAAAACCCCCACATAACCCATTTCTAATGTAGGGTACTAAACGAACTCAACTAGAACTCTAGGACACTAAGTTTACTTCATATTAGAAGGTTCCACGGCCCTAATCCTAAAGAAAAAGAATAAAAATTGAGTTAGAAAAATAACTCAAAAACAACCTGATTCCGAATCGATTCGCCCCAGGCAGCGAATCGATTCTCCCAAAAGCGAATCGATTCGAATGACAAATCCAATATTTTGCTTCAGCCGAATCGATTCGGCCTTAACCCGAATCGATTCGGGTTGGCAGACCTATAGGATGACCCCTTAGCGAATCGATTCGCCCTAGGGCCGAATCGATTCACCCCTGCGATTTGGCCAAGAATGGCTTACGGGTTATAAACCCTAGATTTTTCCCAAACTCAAATCTCTTCCATTTTTATACACATCCAACATCACTAATCTACCCAAAATTATCCTACATGATTTTTCACAACTATAACCCACAATTTCATCAACAAAAACCAAAATCTAGGTTTAAATACCATAATTTCCATTTTTTCTCCACAAATACAAGTACACAACTATCACACAATTTAATAATCTTAAATCATATATTAGCAAGTATAAAACTTGCCTTAGGGTTGATATCTCAGATTTATTTGGAGAAGAAGCAATCCCAAATCCTCCATCTTCAATCTCTCTCTCTCTCTCTCTCTCTCTCTCTCTCTCTCCTTTTTCTTTCTTCGTTTAAGGCAAGAAATAGGGAAATTAAGGGTTTAGAAGACAAAAATCGGGACTTAAGTTAAAACTCCCAAATTAAATGGTTAGCACCAGATTAAAAATGACTCCCGAATACGCATTTCAGCTAAAACCAGGTAAAAGTGCCCGAAATCCAAAAATATAATATGACACTTATTTTGACTTTCTCGGACATTTTCGGACTTACTACACCCTCTAAACTGGCATCTGGCAATTTTATAAATTATTTCCAGTTCCAATTTCATTTAAACCATAGTGTCATTTAAAATACATGACACTATAAAACACGCAACCTGATGATATTTACTTTCATATACAGTAAATAAGCATCAATCCAGTAAATATTAGCTTTTAACTCATTAAATTAATATTTAATCCAGTCCCCACATTTTATATAATTACTTTATGCGGTAAAATTAGTATAAAATGAGCCTCCCAAAATCGAGTGTTATTACATACTCCCCCCCTTATGAGGGAATTTTGTCCCCAAAATTTTGAAATACCCTATACGCATAAAGGGTATACTACTCTAAACTAGGATTCTACCATCCTAAACAAACCCCTCGTTATCGCAACGTCCCAAATGGAGCCGGACTAAGGTCGACCCTATCGATCTCAGTCTACCTCATTTGTGCTCTAGCATAGCACAAAGCATTCCTCACTAACTATCAATCCTACCGTCTTACAACGGAAGGAGATACCCACACAACTCGGTATAAACCGCTTTACTCCCTAACTCTCTTTACATCCCTCCTCAGGGATACTTACACCAACGCTAAATGGTTTAACCCCACACTAATCAACTTTTCTTCGCATTGACGTATCCCATCAAGGCGTATGGCTCAAAAGCCAAATCTTTAAAGAAATGTCCCGAGACCACTCTAAGTCCAAGGAACATATTACCTGATGGTTTCATCTAACGAGTATGCGAATTACTCTACCGCCCACACTTGGCCACTCACGACGCCATACCACAGGAAATGGTTCATAAGGCCATTCAAAAATCCTAATTAGTGTACGGGAAATTTTCATTCCATACAGGTTACTGCTCCCATCCATTTGGTTAGCCTAAAGTGCCCCTTTAAGTCATGCCTTTAGGCCTTACATTAACTTCCTCCATTCATCCATCCACTTTAGGGTGGAAAGATATACTCCATTTCCATACGGTTCCCATTCATTCATGGAAACTTGTCCAATCTTCGACACGAATTATTGGGTCTCGGTCCACCACTATTGTTAGGCACTTCACACGGTTTTACCACTCCTTCATGAAAAGCGGGGTGTACTCCTCTACATATCGTCTGCCTGGAATGTCCGGCAAAGCAACGGTCCGATCAAACGATCAACCATTTTCTCAAATAGGATCATGACTAGAACGGTGCCGGCGCTCCAATAAAGACGTCTATGAATATACCCTTCTTAATTCCACTAGTACTCTTCTTCAAACGAGTAGGTGAAATGGTCAATCATAGACCGGAGTGTTCTTGTTACAAAATCTCCCGAGTCATGTTTGTTTCATTTGGCTTCCCATGCCAACATAAATATCTCCGACGGTTTTCTTACTCGACGCATCGACTACCCCAATCGCATTTCCTTAGCGAATGAGAATATCCAATTGATAGTTCTTTAAGAACTCCAAACACCAACTCTATTCCTCCCACAACATATTGCTATAACTTGTTGCTCCCAAGAATGACTAAATTTACCTGCCCCGGAAGGTAGTGCCTCCATCGCTTTAAGGCGATTGCCATCGCAACGAATTCTAATTCAAGCGTGGGACACTACTTCCCACGAGTTTAAGCTTGTGAGACGCATAGAAAATGGGTCCATGTTCCAGTATTATTACTCCCCACTCCTGGTAGAGATTTATTCCTTACATCCACCCTCGAGCTTAACAACACAGACTCGGGAGTAAAGGTCATCTCATCCTTGTAACTCCTCGTGAGTTAAGTTACCAACGTAACACTCTTCCTAAGAAATTCCTCATCTCCTTCGGCCTAAACTTTCAAACCTCTCAAGATTCCATACTTCTCATTCCTAGGGATCTAAATCCCCCTTAGAGTTAACCCACAACTTATTCGTGGTCAGCCACTTACCGCCTTCCAAATTTAATATCACATACCCTAAAGACCTAACTTCCTAATAATCCTAAAGTCTATCTACATATATACTATCTAAATCGTAAGCATATAATACAAAATATATCCCTAGTGTCCAAGACCTTACCCAACTTCCGACATTCACTCGATTTCGTGCGTGGGATGTCTCGCCAAGGCGAAATCCAGATAAGGAACCCTCCCATTACACTACTACCTCGCACTGACGGTCATCAAGATATGAAGGTCTAAGACACATAATCGGGACAGGTAAAATTCTAGCTTACGATCCTACTAACAAGATTTTACTTCGATGTTTTTACCATTCAAATAACCAAAGATTTCAATTTCTCAGACATTTACGTTCTGTAAAGTCTATCAAATTTTATTCCATAACATATATACATCTTTTCAAATAGCCTTCTTATCAAGGCATAACCCGAAGTCTTAATTCAACTTCGTATCTCAGTCTCCCTTACATCGATCAGAGGAGAGAACAATATACAATGCTTTGATCTCGCACTTTGATAGCCCTTAATCACTCTTCTACGTGATTCTCGGTTAAACCTTTCAACCCAACTTCTAGCAACAAAAAAATAAAAGAAAGAAAAAGAATAGCGCCTCTCCACTCACAACATCGTTAAGCGTTCATGCGGCGGAGTGTCTCACAAAGCGAAATCCAAATAAGGAACCCCTCCGACACATGCTTACTTAACTAGTTGGTCATGGAGATAAAGCGTAACATGTATAAACAAGGCAAACAAATAATCAACACTCACTCAAGATAACTAAATAAATAACAAAAATCTCCTACCTACCTCTATCCTCCTCTATAAAGTCTCAACCTGTATCCAGGAGAGAAATTATAGAATAACTAGCTCCATTCTGAAACTAGAAGTGAGATAGACTTGCAATTTATTTGCCTGCTATCACCATGACTAAGCCAAAATATCTTTACTCGTATAATATACATAAAATAAAAGAAAAATGGCATATCTCCACTCCCAACGTCGTTAAGGTTCACGCATGGAGCGTCCCGCAAAAGCGGAATCCAAACAAGGAACCCCTCCTATCCATTACTACTTAACCTTGTTGGTCATGGAGATAAGTCATAACATCCACCTACAATGTAAACAGGCAGTAAAACACTCATACCAAATATAACATATAACACATATACCTTTAAATAGCCTCACTCGTTTCATAACGAGTGAAGAAATCATAAAACTTCCCTACCACGGAAGTCATATAATTACCTTTCTATGATCGCGTCAATACTACTACAAGCTCAATATACACCCGAATCTACAGTAGATACAATACTACTAAATCTTATCCTAATGAATACACCACCCACTAATAAGGTGGAATTCCCACCAACAGTTTATGCCAATCACTCCGGGTCAATACTAACGGTTCTCAGACTCCATATTCGAGCCTTACACGAACCAACATTATTTCCATCCATTCCCCAACTAAGCACTTTACTCTTTCCCTTATTTTCCAATCAACAAAATCAAAATGAGTGGTTCTACCTTCCACATCCTAGCCATTGTTCCGACTCTGTCCGACACAACTGCCCGCGCAGTCCCTCTTACTTTCTCAGTAAAAGAGGACACGCTCTCGGCCTCCTCTTCCTCAGCTCAATGAAACCTCCCCAGGCGGATGTCCACCAAAGGGGTTTCATGATCATTACTCCATCAGAAGTGTTAATGACACTTATTCTGGAGCCTATCATTATATGGTGCACGGTCCCCCTAACCGTACCACACTTTATTCACTGTCGGCCTTTAACCGAGCATTGTGTGAACATTCAATAATCCACTTTCTCATCAGTCCAGTTATCCCAGAGAAATTCACTGTTGCAAGTGTCTACCGGGCTTCTCCATGGGCCAAAATTCCTTCACCCACAGATGTGGTGACTATGTTCTCACCGCCTCGACACTACTCCAACGGGTGAATGATTTTTCCTCCATCCCACTTCAGGGAACTTCTCCACTTCAGCTTAACATCGCTTGAAATATCAAGCTTAGTACTACTTTCTACCTTTGGTGGTACTTGGGAAGACTACATCAACTGAAATTAGTCGTCATAGTAGCAAGACAAAAAGTGCTACAAAAAGGGAGTGACCTCCAAAGTGGTCCTCATCCCCGACCACAATTTACAGTTCTTAAAAATCCTTCTTATGACTCCCTTCTTCAATCTACCTACTATTCCCACACGAATGCAAAAAAGATTCTATAAGCTTTACCTCATGGCAGAAGAACGAGATCTCACTAAAGAAATCAACGATCTTAATCCTAAGGCTCTATGTCAAGTTAAAAGCAACGTTGAAAACTTAAGGCATCCACATAGATTTCTAAGGACTCTAAAACCTAATGCTCTGATACCATCTGTGGCAACCCGCCAATCCGAAATAGGGGGTGACCAGCCCGATTCTCCAAAATAATGGAATCATGGACGGAATCATTCTCAGCATCACAACAAAATGAGAAGTATACAGTATAACCACTCCTTATTTCAGAAAAATGGGTTCTCAATTTTTTTTTGGTTTTAAAGTTAAAGAATGAACTTAAACAACCCAAATCCTGAAGAGATAGGGGAAATCCCAAAACATATTTAAATAATAATAACAAGGATACAATAAAAAGACCGAATGTGCTACCGGTCAACAAACTTTATGACATCATTTAAACAAACTGAATTACATTTCATTAGACATTTAAAAATGCTTGGAGGGTGGGCCTGTCGCCCGAATAAAAGACCCGATCATATCTAGAATACAAAATGAAAACGTCTATTGCAAAAGTGTCCCGTAATACCCTCAATGCATCACGGCTCGCCGGGGACATCGGAATAGGAATTCAAATCAGGCATCCTTGCGGCGGAGTACCTGAGAGGATAAGATGCAAGAACATTAACAAATATGAACGGGTCAGGGCCCGGTTCTATATGATTACCAGATGAATAAAAAGTATGACAGTTATGAATGATGAATCATGATGAAAGAGACATAAGAATATACCTACACAATTTAAAACATAATAAGAAGGAAAATAAAATGAATAACATTAATCTAAAACTTCACCATGTGCGCCAATTATCTCATGTATCTGTTCCTTAATAGGAAATATATATATTATCACAATCTTATGCTCTTTATGGCATTTTTATCTCAATTTTACATTTTGTAAAAATCTTTCCTTATCAGGAAATAGTCATTTTCAAATGCTCTTTGTGGCATTTATATGTGCTATTTGTGGCACTTCACTATGCTCTTTATGGCATATATAATCCATCAAGTCCCACTTGATTATGAATAGTTATATTTATCTACATATAAGGATTCTAAGACCGCCCGTCCGGGTTTCCCCACTGTGCGCTCCCCTAAATGACCATCATCTTCCAAGGCCTACCATTAAGACAACCTGGGCACTTATAACGCAAGACGTCGGGAAGCGGCCGTGTGCCTGCGAGATAGTCAAGACCACATCCAGAATCTCCTACCCATCGTAGAAAAATATATAACAACAAATGCTCACATGGCCTAGGACTATATCCACCCTGCATTCATTAGTCAAGGGGCTTCACCTCACGCGGGAACTTCCCTTATGATGTCATTTAGAGAGGTGTGTTTAAACCATTTTATTTACCATTTTCAAAAATCAAGTAAATTATCATTTACCATATTCATGATTAAGTAAATTATCATTTACCATCCTCATTACCATATCCATTTCATTTCCATTTATACATGTATGTTTCTTTTTATTTGAAACCATACTAGTTTACATTCTTGTAAATAATTCACCTTAATACCCGGAGCCATACGATAAATTATATCGTAACTACAACCTCAAAGGAGTAAATAAACTCTTAATTATCTCCAAACAATTTGCGATATTACTTTAAAATCCCGATACTATCATACCTCAAAGGAATGAATACACTTTCAATTTATTCTCCCAACATTCGTTTCAGGTATTATTATAAACCATCAAGGTTAACCTAGTTCAATTGAGCTTTTAAAGTATCCCGAACCTAACGCTACGACTCCTAGTTTAATAATAATTAACTAGAAGAAAGAATGCCCTAACATCAATTGGCATATCCCCGGAAAAACCCCCATATAACCCATTTCTAATGTAGGGTACTAAACGAACTCAACTAGAACTCTAGGACACTAAGTTTACTTCATATTAGAAGGTTCCACGACCCTAATCCTAAAGAAAAAGAATAAAAATTGAGTTAGAAAAATAACTCAAAAATAGCCTGATTCCTAATCGATTCGCCCAAGGGACAAATCGATTCGCACCAGGCAGTGAATCGATTCGCCCAAAAGCAAATCGATTCGGAAGACAAACCCAACATTCGGCTTCAGCCGAATCGATTCGGCCTTAACCCAAATCGATCCGGGTTGGCAGACCTGTAGGACCCCTTAACGAGTCGATTCGCCCTTGCGATTTGGCCAAGAATGGCTTACGGGTTATAAACCCTAGATTTTTTCCAAACTCAAATCTCTTCCATTTTTATACACATCCAACATCACTAATCTACCCAAAATCATCCTACATGATTTTTCACAACTATAGCCCATAATTTCATCAACAAAAACCAAAATCTAGGTTTAAATACCATAATTTCCATTTTTGCTCCATAAATACAAATACACAACTATCACACAATTTAATCATCTTAAATCATATATTAGAAAGTAGAAAACTTGCCTTAGGGTTGATATCTTAGATTTATTTGGAGAATAAGCAATCCCAAATCCTCCATCTTCAATCTCTCTCTCATTTCTCCATTTTTCTCTTCCTCTCTCTCTCTCTCCTTTTTCTCTCTTTGTTTAAGGGAAGAAATAGGGAAATTAAGGATTTAGAAGACAAAAATCGGGACTTAAGTTAAAACTCCCAAATTAAATGGTTAACACCACATTAAAAATGACTCCCAAATACGCGTTTTAGCTAAAACCAGGTAAAAGTGCTCGAAATCCAAAAATATAATATGGCACTTATTTTGACTTTCTCGGACATTTCGGGACTAACTACACCCTCTAAACTGGCATCCGACAATTTTATAAATTATTTCCAGTTTCAATTTCATTTAAACCATATTGTCATTTAAAATACATGACACTATAAAACACGCAACTTGATGATATTTACTTTCATATACAGTAAATAAGCATCAATCTAGTAAATATTAACTTTTAACTCATTAAATTAATATTTACTCCAGTCCCCACATTTTATATAATTACCTTATGCGGTAAAATTAGTATAAAATGAGCCTCCCAGAATCGAGGGTTGTTACAATGGGATGGATGAAAATGCATTAGCAATTTTCAAGTTGTTAAAAGATGGAAAACGTGAGTTGTACCGTGGTTGCAAATCTTTCTCATCACTTTCATTTACTATTCATTTCTTTCATATGAAAACAATTTACACTACACCAAATCTGCACTATTGTCAAGGTCATTGACCCTGACAAATCCAACTTGTCAATGTCAATGACCGTGACATTTTGAGGCGAGACAACTTTTTTTGTCACGGTCGTGTCACGGTTATTGATCTTGACACAAAACTTGCGTTTTGTGTCACGGTCGTGTCGCGGTCAATGACCGTGACACGCTTGTCACGGTTTATAACCGTGACAAAGCCGTGACCCTTTTTAAAAAAATTGTCACGGTCAATGACCGTGACACGTCCGTGATAACCTTTTGTCACGGGCTTGTCACGGTCATTAACCGTGACAATTCTGGGCAGAATTTAAAAAAAATCTGCTGGGCAGTATGGCCACTGCCATTGCCTAGCAGTATATTTGTACCTGTTATAGCAACGTTGTACTTGTTCCAAACATCATATATCCAAACGAACTAAAGATTATTCAAATATATATTCATGACGATATAATCCAAATATTCAAAATAGAAATAATATACATGATGATATAATCCAAATATAATTAAAATGGACAAACTTAAAAATAATGTTACTACATGTCTTGGGTAAAACTGAGGAGGTGAGTAGGCCACACGACATACGAATTGACGCACCCACTAATATACGTCGTGCCGCATTTTTCGCGCAACCACAATAGGGAGTTCTCCTTCCCGGGTATGACATGCGTGACGAGCACCCTGGACTCCATCTCTTGAAGCGCACATCCATGAACTATTCCACCTTCGACGATATTCGGCTCCCTCAACCCCCGCCCTATCCGCTGGCCATCAAATACGTCCAATATGAACACGCTCGACCAACCAAGTGTCGACATTGGTCTGTTGAAGGGTACCAAATAGGGAAGTGGATCATCGAAGTACGAACGTGTCGGTGATGAAGCAGTGAGGTCCACATCCTCGTCATCCTGCGCCTCGTCCTCCCGCACCTCCTCCTCCACCGCCTTCTCCTTCCCTTTCCCTTTCCCTTTACGGTCTCCGCCCAACGTACGCTTCATGAATGCGTACATATCTTGGACCGTCGCCTCCAAACGGGACAACTTCGCGTCGTGTGAATCCACCATTCGAGCCAACCCGGTGTCGCTCGTCTCCAATCCGATGATCCTAGATTTGGCCACCCGCGAGCTCACCCCCCTTGTCCTCCCCTTGCGATCAAACCCAAGCACTTGGCTGAGTACATCTGTGGACAAAGATGCCTTGTCGGCATCAGACTGCGACTCATGGACTTCCTTAAGCTTTGCCTGAAACGACAAAAAGCACATGATTAGTAAAATAAGTAAACTAAAAAATTATAACGTAATTAACAAAAATTAAACTGTCGGATTACTTACAATCGTGGCCGCAACGCTCGGGGACACCTCCTTGTCCTTCCCCTTCTTCGTCCGAAGAGCCACATAAGTATCGAGCCTATGTGGCTTACCCCCTGGCCCACTCCCTACCCCCTGAAATAAAATAAAGTAAAGTAAAATTAGTATCGGCCCCGCAAAGTAAAATAATGAAGAATAATATATTTCTGTAGTTATAGAATAATTAAATCTTACCTGCATCCTATGCTCCACCTCGGCGTAAGAGGTCCGGCCGGAGTAGTGCACGTCCGTCTTTTTTGCTCGATTTTCCCTCCCCGATTGGCGAGATGCCAATTGCCGATCCTCGATCTCATTGTCAATGAGCTTCTGCCATTGTGCCAATGAGATCGGCTCCTTGGGGGGGGGAGGGGGGGGACAGATTCACGCCATTGGATAATCGACTCTCGTGTTTTCCCAAAGTACCGTGCCCGCATATTTTTTTCCACGACTTGAGTTGCTCCCTAATCTGCTCCAACACGGGATCGCGTAGCTTTGGATCCAAGTTGAATTGTTCCTGTCCAACAAATACAATGTTAGTTGCGAATAAATACAAATATAAATATAAATATAAATATAAATATAAATATAAATATAAATATAAATATAAATATAAATATAAATATAAATATAAATATAAATATAAATATAAATATAAATATAAATATAAATATAAATATAAATATGAAATCGAAATTGAAATTGAAATTGAAATATTCATATAAATAAAAATATAAATATATTACCTGTAGTGCCGCCAAAACAACTAACTTGAGCTCATATGGCACCTCCTTCCAACTCATAAACCCCGGGCAGATGACCGTCTTTAGCAGCTCGAGGGATCTCACTAATAGCTCCAATTTGTTCTCGACGGTAATCCCAAATTTTCCATATTTGGGGAGCCTAGGGGCGGAGGAGCCCTCGTCGCCTCCGCTACCACCGAGCCCAGACGACATCATCATAAACAGCATCATTATCTTCACCTTAGTATCTGAAGGAGACATTTTTGCTGTAAAAAAATGTTATTAGTACAGATAATTTTTTTTTAATAGTACACATACACACACCCCTACCCCACCCCCACCACACACACGCACACGTCATGACACTTTTAAAACTAACCAACCCAACATTTCATCAATTAAACTAATTATTAATTTACTTTCATCTAAAACTATACAATTAAAATTACAATTAAAGCTATACAATTTCTAAATTAAAGATATACAATTGTTAAAATTTCCCCTCCACACCCCCCACACCCCACCCCCACCCCCACCCCCATCACACCCCTTGCCCCCCTCCCCCCGCCACGCACACACCTACGCACACACACACACACCCCACCCCCACCACCCCCTCCCCCCACCACGACCGTGACAACTACATTTATTGTTTATCAATAAAATTATGACATGAGATAATTATAATTGGAGCATAAATTTCATTATCATAAAGGGATAAATCCAACAAAGTACAGATATTCTACAAATTTAAGTGAGAATTAAATTTAAGACTTTCTAACAACATGCATGTGTATGGATTCTACATAGTTGGGCATGAAAGTAACTAATGATATTCCTAAAAACATTCAATTGGCAACATTTTGTGAATTTACTAAACTTTATATAATATTATCAAATTCTGTTAAAAAATTATCTAGGGTTTTACCTAATTGAATTAATTTCATGAATAAAATTATTATCAATTTAAATATTTATATAATTAAATTTAACATATGAATTCTAGAACTTTTCTAACATTTACACAATTCTAACTATCACTAACCTTGCATTCATACTAAGGTTTACATAGTTTTAACAAATTATAACAAAATATTATCATATTTTTAGTTAGAAAATTCCACTCCCACTCCCACCCCCACCCCCTCCCCCCACCACATTTTTGGATATTATTTACATTTACATTTTTGGATATTATTTTTGGAAATTTATAGAAAATTGCTTATTTATTTACATTTTTAACCCCCTACCCCCTACGCCCACCCTCTTCCACCCCCTACCCCCCACCCTGCCCCACCCCCACACACGCACACACACACGCACATTTATACACACATACACACATATATATACACACAAACATATATATAAATGGAAGAGAGAGAGAGAGAGAGAGAATTAAACCTGAAAGTAGAGAGAGAGAGAGAGAGAGCAGCGTCGAGAGATAGAGAGAGGGAGGGAACGACGGTAAGGGAAAAAAGAAGGGGGAAAGAGTTTTTGCTGCCAACATTGTCACGGTCGTGTCAAGGTCATTGACCGTGACAATTATTTAAAGAATTGTCACGGTCATTGACCGTGCAAGTCCGTGACAAGTAAATTTCTCACGGCCTTGTCACGGTCAATGACCGTGATAATTATTTGTCACGGTCGTGTCAAGGTCAATGAACGTGACTTAAAACACGTGTTTTTTTATCACGGTCAATGACCTTGATAAGGGTGACCGACTGAAAGGTGACAATTTGGCCATTTTGGTGTAGTGTTATAAGTGGAACCACACGTTGTTTATAACATTGCTTCAATTCTTAAAAGAGGTAGTTTTAGAGGGTGAGAATTTGTCAGATTGATACTCTCATGTAAGAAAGATGGTTAATTATCTGGGGTTTGATTATCAAAAAATTCGTGCATGTCGAAATGATTGTATGTTGTATTATAAAGAGAACAAAGATTATGAGGATTACGTAATATGTCATACATCAAGATGGAAGCAATTTTTGGATGAGTGTGATGAAGAAGAAGATAGGGATCAGAAAATTCAAACAAAGATTGTTAAGTACTTTCCACTGAAACCAAGGCTTCAAATATTATCTATGCCATTGAAAATATCCTCCCTCATGAGATGGCATGTGGAGGAACACAATGACGATGGCATATTAAGACATCCAACTGATTCTAAAGCATGGAAAACTTTAGATCAACAAAATCCAAAATTT
Organism: Sambucus nigra; assembly: GCA_949130495.1. NCBI lineage: Eukaryota > Viridiplantae > Streptophyta > Magnoliopsida > Dipsacales > Adoxaceae > Sambucus > Sambucus nigra. The sequence goes on from OX422213.1 coordinate 535,465,219, forward strand.
TCTTGTGACTCGTGCAATGTTAGGCCCAGACTAGCAACCGATGGCTTCAATCCTTTTAAAATAATGAAAATTTCTCATAACACGTGTCCCGTTGTTTTGATGATATACAACTTGCCTCCATGGATGTGTATGAAACAACATTATCTTATACTATATACATTGATGGATGGTCTACGCATCCAAGGAAATAACATTAATGTTTACTTGCAGCCTCTAATCAACGAGTTGAAGGAATTGTGGAATTGTGGCATACATACTTACAATGCATTGACTGAAAAAATGTTTTGTATGCGGGCAACGTTAATGTGGACAATTGGTGACTTTTTTGCGTATGAAAACTTACCAGTTGAAGTGCAAAAGGTTGAATGTCTTGTCATTGTTGCAACAATAGCATTCTTTCACAGTGGTTAAGAATGGGAAGAAAATTTTCTATATGGGTCACCGTCGATAGTTGGATAATACCCAAAAATTCAGAAATGATATCGTTGCTTTTGATGGGAAATTTGAAAGAAAATCCAAACCCACTTAAGTATCCAGCTATGACATCCTGGAGCAATTAAAGGTAATGGAAAGAAATAATGAGAAGGGTCACTCATCGATGACGAATAAGAGAAAAATGAGTATCTTCAGTGAAGGGAATGGTGATAGTTCCCTAAATTGGAAGAAAAAAGGCATAATCTTTTAGCTGCGATAATGGAATGATCACTTGCTTCGTCAAAATCTTGATGTTATGCATGTATAAAAAAATGTGTGCGATAACTTACTTTGGACATTGTTAATGTAGATAGAAAATCAAAAGATAATATAAAGGTTCATTGAGAACATGGGTATTCGAAAGGCATTGCACCCTCAAAGCTTGCCCAATAACAAAGTATATTTACCACCACCATGATTCACAATCAGCAAAAGTGATACAGACATATTTTGTAAGGTTTTAAAGAATATAAAAGTCCCAGATGATTATGCATCTAATATTTCACATCGTGTAAACATTAAAGATCATAATATTTTTGGACTTAAGATACACTATAATCATATCATAATGAAACAATTACTCCCGCTAGGAGTACGAAAATCATTGCCTACGAATGTAGCAAGGTCTTTGATTGAATTATGTAATTCCTATAGACAACTCTATTCAAAGACAATGACCTTCAAAGACTATGAATACCTTCAAGATAGGGTTTCTCTTACACTCTGTCATCTTGAGAAAATCTTTCCCCCAACATTTTTCAATGTTATGGATCATTTGACAATCCATTTAGCTGAGGAGGCAATGATTATCGGACCAACACAGTTTCGATGGATGTATCCCATTGCGAGGTACGTTTCGTGTATGCGTTATGTTTGTGTCATCTATATTAATGCATATGTATACTACTTTAATTTTTTGACAATGATGAACAAGTTTTTATTCACACTTAAAGATTATTTTTTTCATGTTCAAAGTCGTCCAGAAGATTTAATTGCTGAACTGTGCAAGCGACCTAGATGATGTTAAGATTAAGTGAAATTGACCTTTACGAAATGATTAAGTCTAGGACAACTCAAGTCCAATAGGTTGTGCATTAGGTAAAGTACTAGCATTTATGCTTGAAGACACTTCATTTTTACAAGCACATCTCTACGTGTTATTTGACTCCGCCACAGTGAAGACATTTCTTAAGTAAGATAACATTTGAATGAAATTTATACTTTATGTAATTAAATATCCCTCTACATTATTCAATTTATAGATACATGTTTTACAGGAAACATACAACAATACTAAAATGGAAGAGACCTTGCATAGGATTCTACAAAATTAACCGCATTCACAAGAAAACATTTCATAAGTGGTTTGGGGATCATATGAGTCATCTTTGTATCTATATGTAACCACATTTTAAAATCTTAATAACACATTTAATTTTTACACATCTAATTTGTATTACTTAATCATATGAAAAAAATTAGGTACGAAATCTAAATGAGGGTGACGTGTCAAAGGAAGTTAAAATTTTGGCTTCAGGCCCCTCCCCATAAGTTAGGAGATAAAGGGGATATATTGTAAATAGGTTTAGGTTTTGCACAAAGCGGCGTGACAGAAGATTGAATACTCAAAATAGTGGAGTTATGCTTGATGCCACCACTGAAAGTTTTGCAAGTGCAAAGGATAAAAGATCTATTTTGGGGGATGCAACATATTTTGGAGTATTAACAGATTTATTTGAATTATGCTATTCAAATGATTTCAAGTTTGTCCTATTCAAGTGTGACTGGGTCGATACCCATTTGGGGACAAAAAATGATAATTTTGAGTTCACATTACTGAACTTCAAACATTCACTATACAAGCATAATCGACTGTCAATGAACCGTTTATATTCATATCTCAGGCTAAATAAATTTGGTAAGTGCGAGACTTGATTAAATAAGATTGTAAAGATGTCGTGTAGATGACACCGATAGATTTATATGACATGTATGGTAAATATACTATGGATATGACATAATATATTCATAAGTTGAGTCATACATCATTCAACAACTGGATGACACTCTAATCAACCATAATGGGGATATTACATGGGTTAGGGCTGGTGTGGAAGGAACGACTGTTGACAACCAAGTTCATATAGATGGAAGTGATGATATCCATGTGATATTGATGAGTATTGTAGTGATGAGGATGTTTCTGAGACTTTGTAAGATGATTTAGAGGAGTACGGGGAAGCTAATGACATAGATATAGATGAAAGTGATGAAAATGAGGAGACCAGTGATGATTATGATATTGAAAGTGATGATTATGATAATGGCAAGGATAAAGATGACAATTGACATGAATTTTTCTGTTATGAATGGTTTTATTTTTAAGGATGGATAGATTTTCACAAAATTTGACATTATTTTCTTTGTTTAATATTTTCAAAATGACTAATGACTGAATGAATTTATTTGTTTCACGTCATATGTAGAAATGGATAAATAATAATGGAGTGTTAAACTCTTTTTCTTTTAGTTTTATTTTTCTATTTTTTGATGATTAATGAATGACTGCATTTTATATTTCTTCCCTTTTATTGATTGGAAGTTGTTTATGAGAATAGCGATGAACCTTCTAAAGGGAGGATTGCTAAGGTCAACTGATCCTATTTTTCATCCCAAGTCTTTCTTCAAGTTTGGAACAATATCTTTAACATTAAAAGGGGTATAATTTTCCTTGGTTATTATAGCATGCAAGTGGACATACAAGCTAAACCCGCATATTAAAGATTCACCTATACAATTCACCTACTCCAGCCCAAATAAGGTGCTACCTTAAGGATAAATCAACAGTCCAACAGAAGCCTTTTCGTCAACTGATTTTTTAGATAAATCAAGAGTCCATAGTCCAACTTTGATGCCTTTCATTGCCAACATAGTAGGATCTTTATTTGGCATGCACTCCCTGTGTGATTAGGAGAATTATGGGATATCCTATTTTTGCATTTCACCTCCTTGCAAACTTCAAGATCATTTGTGTAATAACAAGGATATTTATGATAGAACTATTTAAATACATCATCATTTGATCGTCTATCAGGCTACATTTTTTTTCAACCACAAGTTTTGCCTCTAAATCCTCATTAGTGTCTACTTTATCTTCCCACTCAATACTCACTTCTATATGATCATCACTCAAATGACGATCCATAATATAGTTGTGACATTTTGTATCTTCATTCACTATTAGGTCTACATCAACTATTATATTCTAACTTACTTCCTCTTCATTAATCATTCCTAATAATTCTACTGTCCGCCTTCATTCTGTATGCCTAATTCGGAGGATCCCTCACCACATAAGTAGGATCAATTATCATTTATCCTTATACTAATTCTAAAATATTGCTATACTCATCTATATTCATATATCTAGGTTCTCAACCATCAAATTGTTAATTAAGTTAGTTGCCTTCCGTTGAAATAGTATGATTCATCTTGACACTTTTTGCGATTCCTGCTCTAATGACTGACTCACTTTTTTACCTGTCCATTTAAACCTCTTCATAAAAATATCATTGATCCTTCCATATATACCCAAAATAATCCTGATGACAATTCAAAATGAACCATGAACTAAAATTGTGTCCTAAACAAACTTAGTTCCAGCGTACTCCGTACTAAGTGCTATAGAATATCACGTATTATATCGTTCCACGTTCCAAGTATTTTTGGTTATGACATATAAATAATAAAGGGGAAACTGGTGTATATTGTGAGATCAATCTATGAGAATGGATAAAACATCTTTATTGTTAGTTCTAATGGGATTATATTATTGTCTTAATATGACGATGAACTATTAGTGGAAAATTGAGCTTTAGTTTTGAGATTTATATATGTTTGAATGATGGAAAATTCTTTGTTTTAAGTTCTAATAAGTTTGAAATGTTGGGATAGTAGACGACAGAGTACAATACATGGAAAATTTGGTTTGGATTTTAGGGTTATCGATTAAGGAAATAGACACTAACTTAGGTGCACTACACCAAATCTGTCGAATTGTCACGGTCATTGACATTGACAAGTTGGACTTGTCAAGGTCAATGAACATGACAATTCTGGGGGTGACAACTTTTGTTATCACGCACTTATCACAGTCATTGACCGTGACAAGTTCGTTAGACTTGTCACGGTCATGTCACGGTCCTTGACCTTGATAAGTTTTATCATTGTTAAGGACCGTGACAAGCCCGTGACAATGTTTAAAAAAAAATTCATGATCATCGTTATAAGACCATGACAAGTTTCCTTTGTCACGGACTTGTCACGGTCAATGACAATGACAATTCTGGGTAGAATTGAAAAAAAATCAATTGGGCAGTATGGCCACTGCCAGTGCCTAGCAATATATTTGTACCTGTTATAGCAACATTGTACCTGTTCAAACATTATATATCCAAATAAAATAGAGATAATGCAAATATACATTCAAAATAGAGACAATATGCATCACGATATAATCCAAATATAACTCAAATGTAACAACTTAAAATAATTCAATTCAAATAATGTCACTAAATGTCTAGGGTAAGGTTAGGTTTGAAGAGGTGAGTAGGCCACATGATATACGAATTGACACACCTACCAATATACATCGTGCCGCATTATTTGTGCAACCATAATGGGGAGTTCTCTTTCCCGAGTATCACATGTGTGACGAGCACCTTGGACTCGATGTCTTGAAGCGAACGTCCATGAACTGGCATACCCTGGACAGTATTCGGGTTTCCACCCAACGAACGCTTCATGAATGAGAACATATCTGGTACCATCGCCCCCAAATGGGAAAGCTTCGCGTCATGGGAGTCCAACGTTCGAGCCAACCCCGTGTCGCTCGTATCCAATCCGATGATCCTAGATTTGGCCACCCACAAGCTCACCCCCCTTGTCCACCCCTTGTGATCAGCGCCAAGCACTTGGAAGAGTTCACCTGTGGACAAAGATGCCTTGTCAGCATCAGACTGCGACTCATGCACTTCCTTAAGCTTTGCCTGAAACGACAAAAAGCACATGATTAGTAAAATAAGTAAATAAAAAAATTATAACGTAACTAACAAAAAGTAAAATGTAGAATTACTTTCAATCGTGGTCTCGATGCTAGGGGATACCTCCTTATCCTTCCCCTTCTTCGTCCGAATAGCCACATAAGTATCGAGCCTATGGGGCCTACCCCCAGGGCCACTCCCTGTCCCCTGAAATAAAATAAAGTAAAATTAGTATCGGCCCCGCAAAGTAAAATAATGGAGAATAATATATTTCTATAGTTATAAAAAAATTAAATCCTACCATCATCCTATGCTCCACCTCGGCGTAAGACGTCCGGCCAGAGTAGTGCACGTCAGTCTTTTTTGCCCGATTTTCCCTCCCCGATTGGCGAGATGCCAATTATCTCTCCCCGATGTCATTGTCAGTGAACTTTTGCCATTGTGCCAATAAGATCGGCTCTTTCGGCGGGAAGGATTCACACATTCAGATAACGGACTCTCGGGTCTTCCCAAAGTACCGAGTCAGCATAATTATCTTCCACATCTTGTGTTGCTCCCTCAACTGCTCCAAGACGGAATCGAATAGCTTTGGATCCAGGCTGAATTGTTCCTGTCCAACAAATACAATGCTAGTTGCGAATAAATATAAATATAAATATAAAATGAAATTGAGATTAAAATCGAAATTGAAATTGAAATATTCATATAAATATAAATATAAATACAATACCTGTAGTGCCACCCAAATATCTAACTTGAGCTCATTTGGCACATGCCTCCAACTAGTGTTCCCCGATCCGATGATCGTCATTACCAGCTCGAGTGATCTCGCTAATAGCCCCGTCTTGTTCTCGATGGCCATTCCCAATTTGCCATATTTGAGGAGCCTAGGGGTCGAGGATCCCTCGTCCCGTCCGCTACCACCGAGCCCAGATGACATCATCATAATCAGCATCATCATCCTCGACTTAATACCTGAAGGAGACATTTGCCGTAGAAAAAATGTTGTTATTAGCACAAAGCAAAATGAATTATAAGAAAAGATGCAAATATGTACAATTACTACAAATCTAAATGAATTGTTACTGTTTAACACTTCAATTCTAAATTCCAAAATAACAACATCTAACTCATAATATGTACAATTACTAAAAATCTGAAACATCCCCACCCCCACCCCTACTGCCCACATTCACGCACACTACACAGGAGTGAAAATGATAAAGTACAAATCAATTAAACGCATTAAAAATGGATTGATAAAGTACAAATTGGAATATTTATTACAAATTGAAAAATTGTTTCAAATTCGGGTTATCATAAAAATGGATTGATATTCAGTAGCAGCAGCTAATTCATCCACACTACTATTTAGACGCTTTGGCGTGTGTAGGACAATTGACCACAGTTCGTTGTTGATATACTCCGAGTAAAACACTTGGTTAACCTTTTGAAATGCACAAACAAATAACTCATTGCTCATCTGGTCATTGCTCTTCAACTTGGACAAGTCAACCATGATCAAATTGGTGATAGGATCAACTTTACAAGCATTTTTATCCTCAACTCTTACCCAGTCATAGTAAAATACAAACTCTTTGAAGGTTATATAATCCAATTCAAATATATTTCGAATTACACCATAGTAAGTCATTTCAGCTTCAACGAGGTTTTTATCTTTTGCGCTCGCTCGAAAGAAAGTAGGAGCCTTGTATGAAATGTTCGAGTTCCGTACATTTGTACTTTCCTCGTAAACTTTTGCGCCCAATACATAACCGTTTAATCGATACTTTTTGTACTCTTGTGCCACGAACAAGGGTCCATTGGCTAGATGAGCTACCTTGATGTCGCATCACCCATCTTTAAGAGATGAGAATATAGATAAATTAATTAGATTAGTTGTAAAGTTTTAGTGTAATGTAACGTTATATAACGACCATTTTCATTATAATTACCTCTTGTGTCAACCACAACCTAAATTCGATGTATGATTGTACCATTGGTTTTCGTCTTTAATTGTTCTCACAAGCTTCATATTTTCTGCATATTACAAAATTAACCATGTATAAAATAATCTAAAATATTCTAAAATAATGTTAAATATTAAAATAATTTAAACTTACTTTTTCCATTCTTCGACATCTTCATGTGTGTTAAATAGATAATGAGCTACTTGTTCATGTTGCAAACTTGTTAATTTCACTCATTTTCCCATCACGTGATCACCATCATCGACGAACTCATCAGTGTCACCAATACTGGTCAAATCAGGCATATATTCCCGAGTATATATTGATGACTCCACGATGATGTATTCCTCTGCAATTGATCCTGTAATGTTTTGCATATTCTTGACGTAATCTTTAAAAACTTTCATTGATCTTTCAAATGGATACATCCACCGATATCTAACTAGACCACAAAGAAACTCCTCATCACATAGGTGTACCAACAAGTGAACACTTATGTCAAAGAATGCTGTGGGAAAGTACTTCTCTAGCACATAGATCGCTTTGGTCACCGCCAATTTTGCGGCCACTATGAGTTCTCGATTTACTACCTTCTCACACAAGAGTGAGAAGGTAATACTAATTTGCATGATAGCCCTCCATAAATCCGTGTGCTTGGAGAAACAGTGCTTAAACAATAGAGGAACCAATTGCATGATCACATGCCAATCGTGGGACTTACACTTATGTAAATCATGAGTGGCATAATTCACAATCCTTTGCAAGTTGGACGAAAAATTAGATCAAATTTTATATTGTGTCTAAAAGCACCTTCCTTTCCTCAATCGTCAAAGTAAACGCACAATGGGGAATTATTGTCCCTCCCCTACTATCTTCTTTCAACCATAGTTGTGGCTTAAATTCCAACTATTTAAGGTCTTTTCGTGTATTTTCTCCATCCTTCGAATGACTACCCCCAAGGAAAGTGCCCACAATATGTTTATCAAAGTTCTTCTCTGCATGTATCACATCCAATACATGGCGCACTGGGTTATTCTTCCAATAAGGCAAGTCAAATAAAATTGACCTCCTAGACCATGCCTTTCTTGTCTCAGTTTCATTCCCAGTTGGGGTCTTCTTATGCTTGACATTCTAAAATTTTGAATTCTTACTTGGTATATTAGGGCCACATTCAGAAGATTTACTTTCAAGTTCTGAACCTGAAAGTTGTCTCGACGGTAGCCTATGATCAACCCCGCCCAATAAAAAATTGGAACCTTTCTCAAATCTGAAACTATGAGCCGGGGGTAAAAATCTCCTATGGCAATGGTATACATTTTTTGAGCTAGATTACAGATGAAGATATTCAGTCTCATTTCCTCAAAGAAGACACCCCAAATAACCATGTACTACACAACCGGATAATGCCCCATAAGCTGGAAAATCATGAATTTCCCACATCAACATAGCTTTCAGTGTAAACTCTTCTTTTTCTAAAATAGTCAAATGATTGCACACCCTCATCCCATAACTCATTTAATTCTTTTACCAAAGGATCCAGGTAGACATCGATGTCATCACTTGGTGCTTTTGGCCTAGGTATCAACAAAAACATCATAAAAAATTCAGGTCTCATACACTGTGAAAGAGGGAGGTTGAGTGGGTCTAGGATCACTGTCCATACACTCTGATTGGTGCTTAGATTTGTAAACGTATTGAAACCATCTGCTGATATAGCCAAATGAATGTTGCGCTGTTCTCGAGCAAAATTGGGATACTCATAATTCATCCTCCTCCAAGTTGTAGAATCAATAGGATGACGCATGAGATTATCCCTTACTTCTGCCCTAGCATGCCAAGAACTACGGCAGCATATCCCTATAGTTCTCCAAGTACACGACGTAGATTGGAAAGTGTGAGTATCATTTCAATTGATAAATTTAAATAACAGTCACACTTGTCTATCTAGTATGTACCCACATAACATTAGAACTTCCTCCAAAAGTAACAACTTTAAGCCACTAAGAATATTATTATACAGAAATCATGCAGTCCCAAACTGTCCAAATGGGATAATTCGAGAGATCTCATTACAGGGGTAATGACTCTCGAACGGGTCTAAGGGCTATTGAATGCGTACGCATAAGAACTAGAACCCTAGTATCTAGGCGTACTATATGTAATTTCATGTATGTTTCATTTAATTATCATACTATATATATATATTATTCGTTATAGAAAGTAATTTTCCAAAAAAGTTGAAAAATCCCACCCCTATATGGACAATAATCCGGTGGTCATGCCACTTTTAAAATTAACCAACCCAACATAGATCCACTATAATCCAACCACAATGGCAACAATAAATGTGTATCATGTACTCCTTCTAATTCATCTACTCAATTAAAGTATACAATTATTAATTTACTAATTTACAATGAGGGGCAATCCTACTTGCATATGAAAGGGACACTAATTATTAATTTACAAAAAAAAAAATTAACAACCAATAAATATTAAACCAATCAATTCTTTTACAAAGGGTACTACAATATGAGGGGCAATATCTAATAAACCAATACAAATTTAATTAAAAAAAACACACACAGCCCCCTGCCTCGCCCCCCCCCCCCCGCCCATCCCCACCCCCTGCCCTACCCCTTCGCCTTCCCCCCCGCTGCCGCTGCCCACCACACGCACATACACACACACACACACGCGCGCACGAGAGAGAGTGAGCAATCCCTAGAGAGAGAAATGGAGGGAATAGAATCGGTGGGACAAAAAGAAGAGGGAGGGTTTTTTACTGACAGAATTGTCACGGACATGTCACGGTCATTGACCGTGAAAACTTTATAGGATTGTCACGGTCAATGACTGTGACAAGTTCATGACAACTATATTTATCATGGACTTGTCACGGTCATTGACCGTGACAAGCCTTTGTCACGGCCTTGTCACGGTCATTGACCATGATAAAAAATGTGTGTTTTTTTTGTCATGGTCAAAGATCGTGATAAGGCTAGCCTCTTAAAGGGTGCCAATTTTACCATTTTGGTGCAGTGGTGCCAGATTCCAAAATGCTTATCTGTGCCTTGAATCTTGGATAATGAACCTGAATTTCATCAGAAGACAAGGACAGAAGATGGAGAAGGATGAAAAATCTTCCTACTTATGCTAGATTTACACTCTTAAGTGAAGTATCTGTGTTGAGAAATCATGTTCAATCGTATATTCAATACCATGCTACTTGCTCTCAGTGCTACCGCCACCCAAGGTCATAATAAAGAAGATTCACTCTATTCTCAATAAAAAAAATTGGGGAGGAAACGAACAGATTGGTTGGAAGCACCAATGGCACAGTTGGGAGACCTTGTGTTTCCCAAGAGAATGTGGTGGTCTAGGTTTTTCTAGTTTAGAAATCATGTCAAATGCCTCAAGCCTGAAATCCCTGTAGAGACTCAAAACCTCAAATTCCTTATAAAGCAAGTTCATGAACTCTAGGTATAGATTAAAAAACAACAATTTTGGCCAATCGGGATGACAATTTTGGCCATATCAATGAAAAGAATGAGATCAGTAGCTCACATTGCCAATGAGAATATGATCCTAAAGGATGACACATGGTCTTGGTTATTATTCAAAAATGGAGAATTCTCCCAAGCTTCTACAGTAGCGATTTTAATCGTCACCCCCCCCCCCCCCCCCCCAATTAAGTGTGGTCTTTACTCATATTTGGGATAAAAATATCCCCACAAATGGCCCATTCTAGTCTGGAGAGTGTTAAAAATAAATATACCGATAGATGAAAATATCCAACATTGCAACATTAAACTAGCCTCAAGTTGTTCCTTGTGTCATAACGATATTGAAACTACTAATCATCTATTCCTCCATTGCCCCATATCTTCAAGCTTATGAAAATATATTTTTGATTTAATGGGTCTAAAGATTAACTCTCATTATTGTGCTTCTATGCTAATGGCTTGGTGGTTACACGGTAGGGGTAAATACTACATGATCTTTTGTTATAAAATGGTGCATATAGTGTCCATTGGGAGCATCTGGACATTGCAAAATAAGGTGATCTATGACGAGGGTAAGACCTCGGCTACAACCCTTATTGAACATTATTGTCACCAGATTGGTCTCATTAACTCATCCTTATCCTTTACCTTAAAGATACATGATTTTGATTCTCACTGGTGAAATTTTTTCAATATTATGTTATCCTCGTTACAGATCTACCCTAGGTTGCAGAGACTGACTGATCCGTAAACTATAGCTATATTAGTCTTTTTGTTTTGGAGACTTTGTCTCCAAATTAGTATATACATATGTTGTTAGGATATCTTTCTGTAATGGGGCTATTTATAAAGCCCCAAATTTACTGCTTTTCCCCAAAGCTTGTAAGTTCCACTAGAGAGGCTTTTTCTCTATGATTTCTATTAATACTTGTGGGGGTACCGTCCCTCTTCTTGTAAAAAAAATCATAGATGAAATTTAATGCATATTTATCATGAAGCAATCGTAGTATGTTCCTATGATTAACACCAAGAGGATAGCTTAGTGTCATGGGCTCTTACTTCAAAACCTGTAGGCTTGAATTCCTCTTGGGGACACCTCCTATAGGACAAAAATGCCTCCCATAATATCCTGGTGTGTTGGAGGGTCACCCTTGGAGATTAGTAAGGTGCACGTGTTTAGGGTCTAAACATACCCTAGGGGGATTAGAAAGGTGCTCAAATAATCCTGACATCCAAAGATATTAAAAAAAATTCCCTTTATTGAATCATTCAATTGAAAGATGAGTAAAACCATTCACTTCAAAAGCCATGTGATAATTAGGACACCGATATAGCCCCGAAAATAAATGAAGAATATTTATGACTATGAATATTTATCTCGTGTCCCTGGACCTTTGGATTTGGGGGGTAAGATAAATATTACGCTCGGACTAATACTTGTACTCAACACTTGGAGTTGAGTGTCCATGTGTTTGGTAAAGAGTGCCAACTCGCAAACTTAATTTGAAAAAAATTGAAATAATTATAAATAGCATACAAATTTGATGAAAGTATATTTTTGTTATTAAAGTTAGAAATTTTTTATCAAATGCAATAGAAGTTAAACGAAATTACATTAATTAGTATATAAATTTAGAAGGTTATTTAAAATGGCTTAAATGTTGGAACATAATTTTATTGAATAGCTTAGAATTTATGCAATTATACATTAATCCCTATATCTTTCATGAGTTGAACCCGGACGAGCCTAAAGAAGAGCCCACTCTTCTTGAGCTTTGCTTGTTTAACAATAACTTTGAAATTGAGCTCAGGATCGGTTGACTGACATAACGAGCAAGCCCAAGAGCATTAAACTATTCATAAATGACAAGACGATACATTTATAGCTTTACAACTAACATACCACCCAAAAAATATACACTAAGAATGAAGATAAAACTAAATAAATAAGCTGCAGAGTCTCCCGCTATTACCACAACTACTCCGACAATGGTTAAGGTTAGATGAATATTTGAGATGGGAAATATGTATTTGATCAAGGATCCAAATTGTTTCCTGCCCCCACACAGTAGCCTCTGGCTTCTAGTCAGCCAATAATGAAACCTAGAATCTTTGGTTTCTTAAAGAACTTTAAACTACACCCAAAGTGTTGTGTTTATGGCTTATTTTTTCAATACAACTTTGACATAATCATTACTTCAATGTTATCTTTCTGAGAGTTCTATTTTCTAATGTTCTTATGTTACCTAACTAACAACCATCACAATTAAAATTTCATTACTTCTTGACTAAGGCCTTTAAGCATGTAGGAGAAACTATTATTCGAAAGGTTTACTTTCGTTGAAAGTGTATTTCTTTTCTTAGTGCATATGGTAACTTTGACCAATGAATTTTGTAATCGTGTCATTGGCAGTTACATTTATTATTCTCCAGTGTTGCAGTAAATTTACTGATTCTCTCTCCCTATATGGTGTAATTAAATTATAGTGTCATGATAAGAATATATTTAATTTGAACCATTATTATGTGTCATAAAAGCTGAAATGCAAATTTTGCTATAAATATTATATCTCTGTTTTCATTCAGGGACATAGCTAGGAATTTGAGGTAATGGGGGCTACTTTAATGGGAATTTCCTGGGGTTCGAGGGCAGGAGCCCCAGGGCCGAAGTTTTTGAGGTTATTTTTTACTATATGACAAAAAAAGTAATTTATTTAATCTAATGGAAAGAGAAACAAATATTTAAATAAATATTTCGATCCCAAATTTAAACCAATAATATCCCAAATAATCCCATAAATTTAGTCTTAAAGTAAAAATCAAGAATAAAATTAAAGCAAATTCTTACAACCATGAACATTATAACACCTAAAATAAACCAACAATATTTAATAGCATAACATGATGAAATTATTAACATCAATGAACCCCAATTTTAACTCTAAACATTAACTCTAATAATCCAAAAATTAGAAATCCTAACCATGTACCGTTTATGTATTTCTTAGGCATTTCAAGAATAAGAAGTCGAAAATGAAATAATACCCAAAATTTATATCTACAAATTGACTAATACAAACCCTAAATTTAAACCCCAAATTTATTTCTATTCAAACCCCAAATTAACACTCACTAAAAACTAATACAAATTGACACTCATTGCAAATTAATACAAATAAAGAATTCATGAATTAAATAATATATATTAAAATCCCCAAATTGACACTAACTAAAAACCCTAAATTGCACTCACCAAACTTTCATTTTTTTCTCATAGGAATACCATTAGTAGAAAAGAAAGCACAAGTTTAAAAAGAATATAAATTAAAGAACATAAATTAATCTATGGTAGATTCTTACTTACTTTGAATGTGGAGTAGTAGCTCACAAAGTTGGAGAAATTCGAGCAACAGCTGGCCATTGATGGTGGAACATCTTGGCCATAGTAGCAGTTGCGGACGGTGGAGCAGCATGGCTTGGTTGTAGCAATGAAAAGAGGGAGAGGAGCCTTTTTTTTCATAGCAGCAGCAAGTAGGGTAAAGTGTATTGCATGGTTGAGTTTTTAGGTTGAGAGGAGAGTTAAGTTTTTCAAATACCATTTATGCCCAATAATTTTTAAATTTTCAATTTATAACCAAGACTTTATATAAATATAAACAAAAAAAATAAAAATTTATGGGGGGGGGGGGCTACATCCCCCACTCGCCCCTACGTCCCTCCGTCCCTGGTTTTATTTATTTATAATTATCTTTTCTATACAGTAATGCCACTTTCTTTTAAAGGTTGGCTGTGTTTCATGGTTAGGGGGTATATAATAAAGAACCACCGAAATATATTCAAAGTACTTACATATAATGGAGGTAGTTAAATTAAAATATTGGTCACACCACTGAAAATTTTCTCTCAAGAATTATTGGAGTAGATGTTTTTTTTTCTTTCTGGTAAAATTCTACTGGAGCTACGCATGTTCAAAGTTCTCGTAGTCCAATGTTACTTAGTGATTAGCAAGGTGAAATTCATCCAACTATTTAGGTTGAGACTATTGAGGAGTTGGCTATGGCTAGATAAAGGTATTTTTATGTGTGGCCATCCCGATCGAATCGCACGCCGAGCGGGGATTGAAAGGTCTCGCGCCCCTTTTTTTTACTTAGGAACCCTTAAGTCGTCGTCGTTGTGGGGTTTATATAAATTGATGGAGTCGACAACCTATTTTGCACAAAATATGAAAAAGAATATGTTGTCGCCTCGAGAGAGAGGCATTAAAGACAAACTGATGCACACGAAACCAATAGTTCAGAGGTTCGGGGCTAAGTTACGAAATGGAAAGGTGTTAGGCACCCATCCCACCCTTTCAGTCTCTCGTGTGCTTGTGTTATTGCTTTCCTTTATTTCTATGTGAAGTGTGTGCGCGTGTATATATAACGGAGATCAGAATCGTTCAACTCATACCATGGGAAAGGTAGAGTGAGGTCGTCCATAGGAATGTTCCCAAAATAATATATATAGAAAATATGATTTATGTATTTATCACGATATTGATCATTATTGTGAAATGATAATATGTATTGGATAAAACGCTAAAAAAGATAATATATATAATAATGCATGAGTATCATAAAAATGAGGAAAATTGGGAAATTGGACTCGAGTCTAGGGTTTTAATTCGAAATGCCTATGTAGCCTATAAAGGCATCATAGTCCACATAGTTCGAATGTGTCATGGGGGTGGGGTTTATCCCATAGATCTGAACGGGATTCTATTATATGTGTGTGTAGAAAAATATGTTTTAGTTTTGAAAAAGCGTGATGGATACTCCCGTTCGGAATTTATAGGTGTAACCTTCTTTTTGTTTGTTTTTGGGTTTGTATAGAAAATATATTATGTGCAATATACTAATAAAAATGTAGATATTATTGTGTATGAATTAAAGTAAGAACTAAATTATGAAAAATTTATGCAAAAAAAAGAATTTAAAGATAGAGGGAAGGATTTGGACCTTCTTCGAAGCTTGATTTTTGATCTTGGATGAACTCCCTAGCATGTGAGATGAATGTTGGATAAGAGGGAATGTGGTCCTTCCAAATTTGGTATGAAAAGGATGGGAATATAAGATTAAATGGAACTTCACATGGAGGAACTTCGTTGATTTCGAGATAATGTTGTTGAGATCACCGATGTTGATGGAGCTCTGGTCCTGGTCCTCTTGGTAGTGAGGTTATTTCCTCCTTTTATAGGGTTAGGGGGTTACCGATTATTACATCCCTACTCCTCCCTATCGACAGGTGACCCTAGACACACTGTCGATAGGTAGGGAACTGGACCTGTCAATTTGTAGTCTCGTGCAGATTTTCCTAAAAAAATGGTCGTAGAACATAATCCGTTTATTGGAATTGCATACGGTGCGTACCGTTATAAAGTTAATTCAGAGACCTTCAAAAGTCCTTTGAACTGCTCATGGGTGAATAAGTTGACTTTGGGTCAAACGATTCGTTTCTCCGGATGAAAAAGGATCGTTCGTCCGCATGGTAAGTAAGAATCGCGCACAGGGAAGACTGTTAGAAATGTTAGGAGATGTACTTCGACATTCCAAAGATTTTTGCTCAGTTCAAAAAGTTGACCTTGGTCAACCGGGGCCCAAAAGCACTCTAAGACCTAAGGGATGGCAATTTAACCCGACTCGTAGGAGCCCAGACCCATCCCGACCCTAATGGGACGGGTTTTAAAACCCGATTAATGAATTAGGAGCGTGTATGGGTTTTAAAAAAAATCTGTTTATTAAATGGAGCCGGTAAGGAGTCGAGTTAAATAAAACCATTCACACATTAAAAAGCCCTTTATTTGATGTTAATTTTGTAAAAGATCTATGTGGAAACATGGATTGACAATTAGGGATTGTCTAATATATTGAATTACGAACCATTATTGACCCTTAAGACTATAATGCAATAATTTTAATTTTATAATTTTTTAAAATTAACCCAACCTATAGGATCCCCGACCCGATCTTCTTGTTAAATGAGGCGGGTTAGGAGTTAATTTATATAAAAACCAACCCGCCCCGCCATGTTTATTAAATTGTACGGGTTAGCATTTTGCAAAACCCGCCTCATTCCCATCCCTAGTGACCTATCGAAGTAAAACAGACCATTCGTCCACACCATAAGTCCGAATCACGCACGAGATGGATCATTGTAAAGGGTATTCAATGCCTTTAGGAGATTTATTCAGTCTCATTCGATCTCAAGAGTTGACTTTGGTCAAATAGATCTTGAGAGAACCGGTGAATGGTTACGCCATTTTACGCATGGGGCGGACCGTTAGAAAGGGTTTTCAGGGCCCTTCAAAGATTCAAAGAGCTTTTTTTCTAACAATGAAGTTGATTGGGGTCAAATCGGGGCCCATGAGCACTCGATGCCCTATGAATTGATTTTTGGTAGTAAAATGGATTGTTCATATAAACCATTATGTTGATTTGTGCATGGGGTGGATCGTTGGAATGGGGTTTCAGTGCCCTTCAAACATTAAAAGAACTTTCATGATGATAGAGTTAACCGGAGTCAAATGGGGATCTAGAGCGCCCGATGGATTCTAGATCGGTACTCAGAATAAGACCTAAGGATTGTAGTGAAATGGGGAGGTGATAGGGACCTAAAGGGAAACTTAGGGAGGTCCTAGAATGTGGTGTCTACAGAGACCCTTGATGGGTGAGCTTGGAACGATTGAAAGTTATTGAATAGACAACACATAATGTTTTTTGGAAAGAGGTCGATTATACAAACCTATGGGATGAGGATGATTGGTTTAGAAGGTCATGGTCATTTTTAAGGACCTAAAGGGAAAGTTAGGGATGGCCGATTCTGAGGACCTAAAGGAGTTGACGACTGAGGTCAAAGGTAGGGAGCGATAATTCTACAGGTCGAGGTCAATTGTCAGGACCAAAGTTATAGCGACCAATTCTGCGGGTCGAAGTCGATTTTATGGGCTTTAAGATAGGGGTGACCAATTTTGAGGGTTGAAACCAATTCTGAGGGCTTAAGATAGGGGTGACCAATTCTGCGAGTCGAAGACAATTCTGAGGGCTTAAGACAGTGGTGAACAATTCTACGGGTCAAAGACCATTCTGTGGACTTAAGATAGAGATGACCAATTCTGAGAGTCGAAGCCAATTCTAAGGGCATAAGTTAGGGGTGAGAAATTTTGCGGGTTAAATCCAATTCTGCGGGCTTAAGAAGAGTCGATCAATTCTGTGGGTCGAAGCCAATTCTGCGGGATTAAGATAGAAGTGAACAATTCTGAGGGTCAAAGCCAATTGTGCAGGCTTAAGATAGAGATGACCAATTCTTCGGGTTATAAGGACATAATTTTATAAATGTACGTTCACAATTGAGTCTGTAGTATACCGTTACAAACATCGAAGAATTTTCAAGATCACATATGCATCAAGAAGGATTATAATATCAAGTTCTTCAATATTCAAGCCTCTGCAAGTTTAACATTGGTAAGGGTGAGTTTTAAGTCCTTAATAATTAACTTAGAGTTTTGGGATATTTTTCATCAAATATTTTCTAAGTGTTGGAGCAAAGTTTCTAAGTTTTTCATCAAAAATATTTCTCTAAGTGATAAGGCAAATTTTCAGAAATAAAAAATAAATTTATTTTCGCGCTGGTTCGTTTGAGTGACAATGGTTATGATTCAAGCGTCATAGCCATGTCGCGCGATGCTCTTTCTAGCCACACATGTCCTCGTTCAAGTGAGAGACCTCTTTCATTCGAGTGACATGCCGCCTTTGATTTTTTATAAAAAGGTTTTTCCAACTTCATTTTTAATTGGAAGACCAGCGATTTTAAATAGAGATGAAACTACTTTGGCCGAATACTTTATCATCTCACTTTTAGGGTTTTAAATCTTTTTGTTTTCAATTGACAAGATCCTAATAGTTTGTGTAAATTATTTTGGAACCCAAGAACGAAACTTTATTATTGTTCATCTTTGGGGTGTGCATCTCTACACCTGAAAACTGAGGTCATTCAGGTTCTCTGCGTGTGGATCTTTGGTGGAGATTAAATTACATTTCATATGGGTTTAATCCATTGTTGACTCTAGGTTGTGTGTCTATGTAGGTTTGCTGAGGTAAACTTGTTGCAGATTTCATTATGGTTGTAGATTACGATTTAATTTATAGTGAAATAAAAAGTTTTGCCCTTCGAGGATTTTTTTCCTAAAATCTGTGAGTTAGTATATTTGTGTTCATGATGGTTTGACACACACACACACACACGTAGTTGCTTCTTTAAGGGCATATTTAATATTGTTCAAAATGGACTTTAATTAAATAAGTTTATTGCTGGAATTTAAAATTTTATTCAAATTGATATTGCACAATGCACGCTTTTATGGGTCGAAGCCAATTCTGTGGGCTTAAGTTAGGGGTGACCAATTCTGAGGGTCAAAGACAATTATGCGGTCTTAAGTAGAAGCGATCGATTCTGCGGGTCAAAGCCAATTCTGCGGGCTTAAGTAGAGGAAACCAATTCTACGGGTCGAAGCTAATTATGTAAGCTTAAGATAGGGGAATCAAATTCTGTGGGTCGAAGTCAATTCTGAGGGCTTAAGATAGGGGTGGTCAATTCTACAGGTCAAATCCAATTACGCGGGTTTAAGATAGAGATGACCAATTGTAAGGGTCGAAGCCAATTTTGCGGGGTTAAGTTAGGGGTGACCAATTCTGCGGGTCAAAGCCAATTTTGCGGGTTTAAATACAGGAGACCAATTTTGTGGGTCGAAGCCAATTCTGAGGGCTTAAGTAGAAGCAACCATTTATGTGGGTTGAAGTCAATTCTGAGGGCTTAAGTTAGGGGGGTACCAATTTTGCGGGTTAAAGCCAATTTTGTGGGATTAAGATAGAGATGACCAATTCTGAGAGTCAAAGCCAATTATGTGGCCTTAAGATAAAAGTGGTCAATTTTGAGGGTCAAAGAAAATTAAGTGGGCCTGATATAGAGATGACCAATTCCACGGGTCGAAGCCAATTCCACGGGCTTAAGTAGGAGCGACCAATTCAGTGGGTTGAAGCCAATTCTGCGAGCTTTAGATAGAAGTGACTAATTCTACAAGTCCAAGTCAATTCTGCTGGCTTAAGGTTGCAACGTTCTTTGGGGAATTTTAGGGGATATACTGGGATATGTATCTTGCGGTTTCACGGGGGATGATATTATATTTCACTGGGGAAGATGGAATGAACTGAGGATTGGATTTTTCTTAGCTAGGAATTTTTTTTTATTTTTATGGGGTCTTTTGGAAACATTGTTGGGGAGACATGATATTGATTTCAGGAATTATACTGGGGAGATAATATTTCTACCAAGGAAATGAGTGTGGTAAAAATGGTTTTTCATGGTGAAAATTTATTTGGGAATTTTAGGAATTTTTCAAGGATGTTTCGGGATTTTATGGAATTTCTTTTGGAGTTGTTGTATGAAATTTTAAAGTGGGTGCCGACCATCATGGTTGGAAGGGTGCCAAACAGAAGTGGAATGATCTGTTGGGGTATCGCAAGCAGGTGGAGGGATAATGTCAATCGGTGGGTGGTAGAGAGATGCCAATCGGCAAGCCCCTTAGCCTCCTATAAAAAGGGGGCGGGTTCTCCTCATTTTTCATATATTTCTGACTTGCCTTCTTCTACAATTACCTTCTACAAATCATTCTAGCATTCCAAAGTCAAAAGATGGTTGAGTTATAAAATAGTGCAATACACAAGGCATGGATCGATGCTGACGATTAGGCAGACTTGAAATTGAGGGCTAGGGCGCTCGTTGCTTTGGGCAGCGAAAACACTTTTGACTCGTTCGAGCTAGTGGCAGATGATCGCACTGTCTTGTGTGAGCCTTTGTGCCATCGCACTCCTAGGGTGGTGAATCCTGGTGGTTATTTATGTATTTGATGACCTTTAGTATTCTCTTCCTTTTTTGGTGATAGTTCCCTATTTCTTGAATTTTGACAAAGGTTTTTGCTTTTTTTTTTCTTTTGAAACTCTGGTGTTTCTATGTCGATTATGCATGCCCGATGGATGATGAGGCTTAAGGAAGTTTGGGGGCACCTTCCGTCTGTGGTGTGTTGGATAGTGTCATCTACCGATCTTGGGAGACTGACATCTTCTTTGGATGATACGCCTCGTTCTACGATTATTGTCTATGCTCTAGGGGAGCAGTGGTGGGGCACCACCCACGCCTTTCATTTTGTCTTTAGGGAGATGGCGGTGACTCCCATAGATGTGCAGCAACTGTTGGGGCTGGATTGTAAAGGGTTGCAGATTGAGGTGGATAAAGGGTGACGCTGGAGGTGGTGACGGCAGCTTTGGTTGATGTGGAGAGGGTGGTCTATGGGGATTCGCTTCGTTTGTCTCTCTTGAGAGAGTTATTACAGAGGAGGAGGATTGACGAGAGTGACGGGAGTTAGGTGCGGAAGATGGCCAACTTATTTATTTTGTTGGTTTTTTTTTTTTTTTTTGGGGGGGGGGGGAGGTGGGGACGTCGTCGACTTGTCATTTTTTCCATTTTTGAGGGTGTTTTCGAGCATCCGTCTTTATGACTGGGGGAGCCTAACCTTGAGGACCCTTTACTATTCTCTTGATTCATTCAACCGGTGTTGCCGATAAACTTTTACTGAGGCCACATATCTTCTTGAGGTATTCTTTATTTTTCATATTTTCCTTTATGCATTCGCATTTTCCTTCATGCGTTTTATTCTTGGTTCCTTAATTGCTAGCCTTTGTCCTTTGCAAATGTGGTTTTATAAGGTGATTGGGTTTAACACCCAATTGATAGCTTTGAAGGATGAGTCTGTTGGAACTTATTTAGGATGTACCAATGAAGGAAGTCTAATCAGCATTCGAAGAAGTCCCTCTCTCTGGAGGGAGTACATCACGTCCTAAATGGCCTGACGAGTGAGCTGGTAAGTGCTTATTTTTTCCTTTTGAGATTGTCTTTCCTTTGATGATCTTTTCCTGATATTGATCTTTAATTCTTGCTGGGGAATTGGCAGGTGACCTTCTATCCCTGGGGGATGGCTATCCAGCATATGGGGTTAACTGGGGGGACAAGCGCAGATGCGGCGTCTGCTGGTGCATGAGTTTTGCCACTCTTGGTACCTCCGGGAGAGAGTAGTTCGAACGATTGTGGTGGATGAGGTTGCGGTGCCACCGACGAAGCCCTAGGTATACACGTGGTGAGTGCGGGAGATGTCGGATGATGAGCGGGTAGAGACGATGATGGGGGAGCCTTACTCATCATATACCGACACGATGGTGATGCATGACTACATGGCCTTTGTGTCAAGCTAGTTCGGGTTCAAGTCAGTCGGTGGGATCTTCCCACAGCGCAGGCGGTGCATCGACATCAGTGGGGGCGATGACTTTTGAGATTCCTTTTGTTCGCATGGTTGCTCCTACCTACAATATCTGACGGGTTGATGGAGGGTCGGCGCGTATGCTGAACCATCCTAAGGCGATGGACCTAGAGGAATTGGGCTTGATAGAGGAGGTCCTACGACCCAAGATATTCTTTTCATCTCTTTCTCCTTTTTATTTCCTAATTTCTTCCTTTGCCTCAGATTAACTGATTTTCTCTTTTATGTTTTCCTTTGTAGCACATTCGAGTCTCCACCACCTCGCTGAAGGATATTAGGGATTTGATGTCTTCGACGACCACCCACATTCTGGAGGCAATTCCGGTTCCTTCTTGTTTGGTGTCGTCTGCTTCGTCTGAGGAAGGGTCGGGCTAGGGTAGTGGTGGCACGTCATCTCATTATAACGGGAAGAGAGAGCATCGTAGGGAAGGTGGCTCCTAGAGAGAGAAAAGGAAGAGATAGATAGATAGATAAATAGATAGATAGATAGATAGAGATAGATAGATATATAGATAGATATATAAATAGATTGATAGATAGATAGATAGATAGATAGATAGATAGATAGATAGATAGATAGATAGATAGATAGATAGATAGATAGAGAGAGAGAGAGAGATTAAGTGGGTTCGGGCTGAGTCCCGTTGTATTTATTTTCTTGCAAAACTGATGTGACACATCAAATATCTACACAAATAAAATGAATTTTTTGTTAATTTCTATTTTTAGTGACTAATGCACTTGCTATTTTTACTTTTCTTCTGAGATCGTAAAAAGAAATAAAAATGATTGGTTAAAGATTTTGTTTTAAATGGGATAAGTAAAAACATAAGGATAAGGAAATTTGGAATTCCCTAAAAATAAAAATTAATTTTATTGATTTTTTTTTACCAAAAAGGAATATGGGGATTTCCCAAAAATAGGGGGCTGCCGATCCTCATGACCCCTGTCCTGCCTATCGGCATATCAATCAAGTCTAATTAACCCAAGGCTTTGATTGTACTTTCTTCAATTACTTAGTACTTGGTGGGGTAAGTTTTCCTTCCATTTCTGCAGAGTTTCTTGTCTTTGTCTGATAGCTTTCAAGTATAAATAGTGTTGTGGATGGAGATTTTTCTTCACACTTCCACATTCCCTTTCCTTTACATACTTCTTTGCTCACTTTCTTCTTATTTTATGAAATGTCTCTCCCTGGTAGAGTTGATTGTGTAAACTACCTCGAAACCTTGGAAGCGATGTACTCCTACAACATGCGACGAGTCTCTTTATGTTGCAACCAACCTATAGAGTGGAATATGCTGATGGCGGAAGTTGGGTTCTGGTACCCCGAGGACAATGTCTTTCGCTTTGGGTTGGACAAAATCTATCCGACTGTAATACCCCATAATTATTCTTAATTAGGAAAATAAGTTTTATTTAAATTACGTGAGTAGAGTAATTTAATGTGAGTTTTATTTAAATTATGTGAGTAGAGTAATTTAATGTGATTAAATATGTTTTATTTAAATTACTTGAGTAGAGTAATTTAATGAGATATAATGTTAATAAAGATGAATATGACGATTAAAAATTTACTAAATGTGAAGAGTAAATTTTTAATGTTGATATGTACGGTCTAGTGACTATATGGACGTACCGGAGTTATCTCAACCGAGTGTCGCGCGTAGGACAAAAATTAAGGATATAATTAAGAGACTCAAACGATAATTTAGAGTCCACATTTGATTCCGAAAGGGTCGAATTAGTCAAAATAGTGTACCCGGGGGTACTAGTTGAGTGCCGGGTCATTTTCGGACTAAATCGAGACCATTCGGGGGCATTTTGATCTCTTTACAATTATGGGGAAGTAGACCTACGAATTTTGAAACCCTAGATCAGATTATAAGAGTGGAGGCTAGGGTAAGAGAGAAAGAAAATACACCATAGACATTAGAGAAGAGAGAGAGACAATTTCCTAAGGCAAAAGAAGGAAGGAAGGGAAATTCTAAGGAGATTTCACCATAAAGTTGTTGGGAAGGAGAATTGAAGGATCAAAATCATCAACCATCATCAACAACCACGAAATCAGACCCTACAAATAATAATGCAAGTGGTTATTTACAAAATAATTGAGTTATAATACCCATAATTAAGCTTTAGTAAGAACATAATTTTTATGATATTCTTGGGAATAAAACAATTGATTATGATCCATGATTGATAAGGATTACATGTAGGACGTTTTTGAATTTCCAAGTATGTTTATATCATAGAAAACTAGATGATAAATCCGAAAGAAAATCTAGAATTTGGATGAAAGATATAAAGAATGCATTTTTAGGGTTCTTGAATATTAGAGAGATTTTTAGTTAATTTGGCCAAGATTTTTAATGATTTTGTTGTTTTAAATCGTTAGGAATCATCCCAGAACATGTAGGAATGATTAGAAATTGTTGGTTGTAAATATGGAGGATTATCATGAAAGATAGAGAAATAAAAATGGTGAAACCCGTAGGAAGAAGATGAGCTAGGTCTGTCACTGCTTGATCGATCGATCGACCCTTGAGTGTCGATCGATCGAGCAGTCGATCGATCGACCATATCCCATCGATCGATCGACCCTGGATGGACTTTAGAGAATTTTGTGAATAAATTTCTTTAATTACCGTCGCTTAATGGGAACCTTAGAAATGATATTTTACGTATGAGGGGACTTTATAATTACCAGTAGGTGTACCATTAGGTTTCTCCACAAATGATTGAGTGGAAATTTTGGAGAAATGGACTGACGAAAGAACGATCGATTTAGCCGTATGTTGAGATTATGAGAATTTAATTACGGAAAGAGTGAGATTTAATTCCGGAAAGAAAATACCAGTAGGTTAAAATTAACTTAACTACTGAATTAAGGGAGGGGTAACTAGGGCCCTTAGAGTTGCGTTAATACTCGAATAAATATAATAGTGAAATAAATTGTAATTAATAAGTACGGTGAATATAAGTAAAATATATCACGTACGGGTATGTTTTGATAGGTCGGGTGTGTACCTACTAAATTATATAAAAGTTTGGGTTAAGAGAATATTACCTAAATTAATTATGTTAGGGTCGAAGTGACATTCCGAACTAACATAAAATTATTATATGTTTGGGGTCGATGAAAAATGCCGAACCAAACTTTTAACTGGTGACGCGATGAAAGAGTCCCGAACCAGAATATGTGTATATATTTATATTTTTAAATAGTTGGGGTCGATGGATCATTCCGAACCAACTTTCACTTGGGGTCGATGAATCATTTCGAACCAAGAGTCCTTTATGTGTAATAGAAGGATATGTTAGTGGTAACTGATATTAAATACATTGTTGTGTGATGAAATGTATTCTATGTGCATAATCTACTAGTTTAGAATAGTAGACAATGAAATGAAATGTAAATGTCTTAGTAATAATTTATAGCGTGATGTAATTATTACAAGAATAAGGACAACGAACAGTAAATAAGTTAACTACGGTTATGGGTAGTATAACTAGGTAGACTAAGTATCCTCGATAGTTACGTACTGTGTAAGAGAGGTGAGGAAGTTCAAGGGAGTGTGCAAAACCTTAATATGTGTAATCAATCACTTAATCGTGATAACTGCTTGCAAAATATTTTCAAATGTTTTGAGTACTAACTCTTGCTATGTAAAATTTTAAAAACCTTTTAGGTTCCCATCCACAGGGACACCCAACATGATTTCATTCCAGAGATTTAGGAGCTGCAGCACGTGTGGATGTTGCAGGGATTGTTTAGACGCTTCCACTTTTTCAGTTCTAGTGCAGGATCTCAGTTTTAATATTCTTAGTTGGGACATGTTGTTCTACCTTTACTATTACAGTTTATTCTAGTTATGGATTTGTAGTTGTCTTTTATTGGTCGTGGTTTTCGGCAAGACTTTACCTGCTTTCAGAGTATTTATACAAACTGCTTATTTATTACTAGAATTTGTAATGTGGTTGTATGGTGAATGTTCTGTTTAAGAAGGATAAAATTTGGCACCAGTTTAATTTCATTTAGGTGGTTAGTAAATTAAAAGGCGTTCGACAGTGATGCTAAGAATGAACCATTTAAGAAACCTGTTTAAATTAAAATAAGGCTTGATCACCCAAGGTTTAATTAGGCGGGGTGTCACAGATGGTATCAGAGCATCAGGTTTTAGTGTCCATAGGATGTGTACAGCTTACTACGATTCAGCGTAACGTTTGGTTGTATTAGAGCCCTACTATTTGGATTGTTGATTGAAAATTTCCACTGT
Source organism: Sambucus nigra (assembly GCA_949130495.1). Classification (NCBI taxonomy): domain Eukaryota; kingdom Viridiplantae; phylum Streptophyta; class Magnoliopsida; order Dipsacales; family Adoxaceae; genus Sambucus; species Sambucus nigra. Next base: position 535,491,892 of record OX422213.1, read on the forward strand.
TGCGTTATCATACTTCTGCTCTTAAATTTCGTATAAACTGTGTACTTATACAATTTGAATCTTATTTCAGATGCCACTAAGGAGACAGAGAGCAGAGAGGGCTGAAGCTAGAGAGGAGGTGAGGAAGGCTCATCAGGAGCCACATGTACCGATACCACCACCCCCACCCGAGTTAATCTCCACTACTCAGGTTGAAGTGATAGTCGATCAGGCAGTCGAGACAGCTATGAGGGCCATGGCAGCCCACTTTCCACAGCCCTAAGTACCTCCCCCCATGGCACCGGTAGTGCAAGTTCCAGCAGGACCATCTACTTGGCAGCGAGTCAGGGAGACATTTCAGAAAGGACACCCACCCGAGTTTCAGGGTAGTACCGATGTGGTGGAAGTGTGCAACTAGAAGAAAAATATCCAGCGTCACTTGCGCATGTTAGAGTGCACCGAGGTACAGGAACAGATGCTAGCCACTTTCTGTCTGTCAGGAGCGGCCCTACAGTGGTGGGAGTCAGTTACCACCACCGAGGAAAGGGATACTTTGACTATTTTTGAGTTTTGGGTGCGGTTTGATCGCAAGTATTTCCCTCCAGCAGTGGAGTCAGAGATGAGGAAGAAATTCAGCGAAGTGGTTCAGGGGGATCGCTCAGTTGCTGCTACGAGGAGGAGTTTACCCGCTTGGCCAATTTTGTGCCAAATGAGGTGAGGAATGAGGAGAGGAAGAAGCCCAAATTTATGGAGGGCCTAACCTGGAGAATCAAACAACATTTGATTGGTAATCCGGCGTTGGTAACCTACACAGATGTCGTCAATGCCGCTCTACTACACTGTCAGGATCACCGTTTTCATACGAGGGGAAATAAGAGGGGTGATCCTAGCCAACCGGGCAAGGTGGATGGGGGTAGTGGCAACAGCGCATCACAGCAAAAAACAGCGGGTCAGATAGGGCAGGATTCCCGACAGGGGAACTCTGCCAAAGAAGTTTAAGGACGGGAGGCATCGCTTTGACCGGAAGGGCCAGCAGGGTCCTCAGCAACCAGTCCCTTAGGGTCGACAGGGCTAGGGTAATCAAAATGGGGGACAACAAGGCCAAGGATGACAGGGCCAACGTCAGGGCCAACAGGGCAAAGGACAGAGACAGTTCCTGGGTCAGTGTTTCACTTGTGGCCAGCAGGGTCACAAGAGTAGAAATTGTCCACAGCTAGACAGGGCATAACAACAGGGTGCCCAACAGGGGAAGCAGGCGCCATTATCCTCAGCAGCAGTACAGGCCCCACAGCCAGGGCAGATGCAGTACGGGCGTGTGTTCAACATCCGTGATATTCCATTTCAGCCGACACCTCCAGCACCGCCGGCAGTTGCGGTTATGTTTCCTATTCATGGGCTTGAGGGGAGTATTTTGTTTGACACGGGGGCAATGCATTCATTTATTTCCACTAGATTTGCACTGGCAGCCGACCTATTAGCGAAAGCAGACACTCATCTTATGTGTGTGGAGTCACCGATGGGTAGTGGGTCCCTTATACACTCGATTTGTAAGGGTGTGGACATTATGGTCGGGAGATTGAGTCTAGCGGCGGACCTCCTAGTGCTGGATATGGAGGGATATGATGCCATCCTAGGCATGGATTGGTTGGCACATAATAGGGCAATGGTAGATTGTTATGAGAGGGCCATCGTGTTCTCCATCCCGGGACAAGAGATGTTCCTTGTGGCAAAGCCACTTCCCGAGGGAGGATCGCGAACTCATTTATATTATATTGAGGAGGAGACCTCACATGGGGTTGTCGTTTCTCTGGACTCAATCCCAGCTGTGAGGGATTTTGAAGATGTCTTTCAGGAGATACCAGGGTTACCACCCAGCAGAGAGATAGAGTTCGTTATTGATCTAACACCGGGGACGAGATCGATTGCAAGAGCACCATATCGCATGGCTCCTTCGGAGATGCGGGAACTGAGAGAACAAATTCAGCAGCTATTAGGACAGGGTTTCATTCGACGGAGTACATCGCCATGGGGTGCACCGGTGTTGTTTGTAAAGAAAAGGGATGGTTCACTTCGTCTGTGTGTAGATTACAAAGAGCTGAACAAAGTGACGATACGTAATAAGTATCCATTGTCGAGGATTGAAGACTTGTTTGATCAATTGAGAGGGGCTGCATACTTCTCGAAGATCGATTTGAGGTCGGGGTACCACCAATTGCGCATTCGCGAAGAGGATGTACCTAAGACCGCTTTCTTATCGCGGTACGGGTCATACAAGTTCAGAGTGATGCCTTTTAGGCTAACTAATGCGCCGACAGTATTCATGGATCTCATGAATAGGGTATTCAGGGAGTTTTTGGATCAGTTTGTGATTGTATTCATAGACGACATTCTAATTTACTCTCGCACGGACGAGGAACACACTGAACATTTACGAATGGTTCTACAGACATTGCGGGACCAACAGTTGTACGCTAAATTTGAGAAGTGTGGGTTTTGGCTTCGGGAGGTTCAGTTCCTAGGTCACGTCGTATCTAGAAGAGGCATTGCTGTTGACCCGAGTAAAGTATCGGCGGTAAGGGAGTGGGGACAACCCAAGACACCGACCGAAATTCACAGTTTCTTGGGATTGGCCGGTTATTATCGTCGCTTCATCAAGGGATTCTCAAAAATTGTCGGACCGTTGATGAATCTGACTTGGAAGGGAATTCCCTTCGTATGGAGTGACAGTTGTCAGTTAGCATTTGATGAATTAAAAGATAAGTTGACATCAGCCCCCGTTCTTGCCTTGCCTAGGAGCGGAGTGGAATACCGAGTCTATACTGATGCGTCCTTACAAGGACTTGGGGGTGTGTTACAGCAGGAGGAGAAGGCCATAGCTTATGCGTCCCGAAAGCTTAAGCCACACAAGAAGAATTACCCCACCCATGACCTCGAGTTGGCAGTGGTTGTTTTTGCAGTGAGGATATGGAGGCACTATCTTCTGGGCGAGCAGTCCACTCTATTCACGGATCATAAGTCATTGCAGTATCTGTTCACTCAGAAGGACCTGAATATGAGGCAAAGAAGGTGGCTTGAATTCGTGAAGGACTACCAATTTGATATACAGTATCATCCTGGTAAGGCTAACGTGGTGGAAGATGCGTTAAGCAGAAGACCTACCGGGCAGTTAGCAGGAGTTTGGAAGGCGAAGTGGAGTGAACTCCGACATGATGATTAAATGACGAGAGCATGCATGGCAGTTCTAGCTATCACTCTCGAGAACGTTATGCGGGTAGTGAGGGCATATGAAGAAGACCCATTTTATCAGGAAAAAGTACGGCAGTTACTGGCCAAGGGGACAGAGTTCTACTCCATCAGTTCAGAGGGTGGACTACGTTTCAATGGTAGGCTGATAGTACCCGAAGATAATGATTTGAGGCATGCCGTTATGATAGAGTCACATGGGTCAAAATTCTCGATACATCCAGGTGGGGACAAAATGTACCAGGATATGCGATGAGTATATTGGTGGTGACGCATGAAATGAGATATTGCAAAATTTGTCTCAAGGTGTGTTACATGGCAACTCATAAAAGTTAACCATCAGAGACCTTCAGGGATGCTTCAACCACTAGAGATTCCCATGTGGAAGTGGGAGAGTATCTCAATGGACTTTATTACCGGGTTACCAACCTCACAGAAGGGTCACGATTCCATATGGGTGATAGTGGATCATTTGACTAAGGTATCCCATTTCTTACCGGTTCGTACGGATTATGATACTATGCGGTACGCGCAGTTATTCATTTCAGAGATTGTTAAGCTGCACGGAGTTCCTATTAATATTGTGTCGGACCGAGATAAGATATTTGTGTCACATTTTTGGCAGAGCTTTCAGGAGGCCATGGGCACCGACTTACGGTTGAGTACGACATATCACCCACAGACGGACGACCAGACGGAAAGAGTAAACCAGATGTTAGAGGACATGTTGAGAATGTGTATTCTAGATTTTGGGGTAAATTGGGAGCCATACCTCCCTTTGGTGGAGTTTGCATATAATAACTGTAACCAATTCACTATTGGCATGTCTCCATTCGAGGCGCTTTATGGGAGGCCTTGTCATTCACCCGCATGTTGGTTAGAGGTGGGGGATAACAAGCTATTGGGGCCAGAGATGATACAGGAGACTTCCTCCAAAATAGAGTTGATTCGAGGACGTATTCGAATAGCCCAGGATAGGCAGAAGAGTTATGTTGACGCCGGTAGGAGACACGTGGAACTAGATGTGGGAGACTAGGTGTTAATTCGGGTATCTCCTATGAAAGGGATTATGAGGTTCGGCAAAAAGGGGAAATTAGCACCGAGATATGTGGGGCCGTTTTCCATCATTAAGAGAGTGGGACCGATAGCTTACAGATTAGGACTCCCTGAGCATCTTCAGCGAATACATGAGGTTTTCCATGTGGCATCGCTGAAGAAATACAAGAGGAGCGAGAGAGACATCTGGCACATTCCACCGGAGGAGATCGATTTGCAGCCAGATGTCTCGTATGAAGAAAGACCCGTGGCTATCCTGGATTATAGTGAGTGCAAACTAAGATCCAAGGTGGTACCCTTAGTGCGAGTACAGTGGGGACATCACAATATGGATGAGTCCACTTGGGAACGAGAGGAGGATATGCGAGAGAAATATCCAGAATCATTCACAGCAGGTATTTTCTAATTTCGAGGACGAAATTCCTTTTGTAAGAGGGGAAGTATGTAATACCCCGTTATTCTGCTTAATTAGGAAAATACGTTTTATTTAAATTACATGAGTAGAGTAATTTAATGTGAGTTTTATTTAAATTACGTGAGTAGAGTTATTTAATGTGATTAAATATGTTTTATTTAAATTACGTGAGTAGAGTAATTTAATGAGATATAATGTTAATAAAGATGAATATGACGATTAAAAATTTACTAAATGTGAGTAGTAAATTTTTAATGTTGATATGTACGGTCTAGTGACTATATGGACGTACCGGAGTTATCTCAACCGAGTGTCGCACGTAGGACAAAAATTAAGGATGAGAGTAGAAAAATAATTAAGAGACTCAAGCGATAATTTAAAGTCCACAGTTGATTCCGAAAGGGGAATTAGTCAAAATAGTGTACCCGAGGGTACTAGTTGAGTGCCGGGTCATTTTCGGACTAAATCGGGACCATTCGGGGGCATTTTGGTCTCTTTACAATTATGGGGAAGTAGACCTATGAATTTTGAAACCCTAGATCAGATTATAAGGGTGGAGGCTAGGGTTAGAAAGAAAGAAAATACACCATAGATATTAGAGAAGAGAGAGAGACATTTTCCTAAGGCAAAAGAAGGATGGAAGGGAAATTCTAAGGAGATTTCACCATAAAGTTGTTGGGAAGGAGGATTGAAGGATCAAAATCATCAACCATCATCAACAACCACGAAATCAGACCCTACAAATCATAAGGCAAGTGGTTATTTACAACATAATTGAGTTATAATACCCATAATTAAGCTTTAGTAAGAACATGATATTTATGATATTCTTGGGAATAAAACAATTGATTATGATCCATGATTGATAAGGATTACATGTAGGACGTTTTTGGATTTCCAAGTATGTTGATATCATAGAAAACTAGATCATAAATTCGAAAGAAAATCTGGAATTTGGATGAAAGATATAAAGAATGCATTTTTAGGGTTCTTGAATATTAGAGAGATTTTAAGTTGATTTGGCCAAAATTTATAATGATTTTGTTGTTTTAAATCGTTAGTAATCATCCCAGAACATGTAGGAATGATTAGAAATTGTTGGTTGTAAATATGGTGGATTATCATGAAAGATAGAGAAATAAAAATGGTCAAACCCGTAGGAAGAAGATGAACTGGGTCTGTCACTGCTTGATCGATCGATCGACCCTTGAATGTCGATCGATCTAGCAGTCGATCGATCGACCATATCCCATCGATCGACTGACCCTGGTTGGACTTTAGAGAATTTTGTGAATAAATTTCTTTAATTACCGTCGCTTAATGGGAACCTTAGAAATTATATTTTACCTATGAGGGGACTTTATAATTACCAGTAGGTGTACCATTAGGTTTCTCCACAAATGATTGAGTGGAAATTTTGGAGAAATGGACTGACGAAAGAACGATCGATTTAGCCGTATGTTGAGAGTATGGGAATTTAATTACGGAAAGAGTGAGATTTAATTTCGGAAAGAAAATACCAGTAGGTTAAAATTAATTTAACTACTTAATTAAGGGAGGGGTAACTAGGGCCCTTAGAGTTGCGTGAATACTCGAATAAATACAATAGTGAAATAAATTGTAATTAATAAGTACGGTGAATATAAGTAAAATATATCACGTACGGGTATGATTTGATAGGTTGGGTGTGTACCTACTAAATTATATAAAAGTTTGGGTTAAGAGAATATTACCTAAATTAATTATGTTAGGGTCGAAGTGACATTCCGAACTAACATAAAATTACTATATGTTTGGGGTCGATGAAAAATGCCGAACCAAACTTTTAACTGGTGTCGCGATGAAAGAGTCCCGAACCAGAATATGTGTATATATTTATATTTTTAAATAGTTGGGGTCGATGGATCATTCCGAACCAACTTTCACTTGGGGTCGATGAATCATTTCGAACCAAGAGTCCTTTATGTGTAATAGAAGGATATGTTAGTGGTAACTGATATTAAATACATTGTTGTGTGATAAAATGTATTCTATGTGCATAATCTACTAATTTAGAATAGTAGACAATGAAATGAAATGTAAATGTCTTAGTAATAATTTATAGCGTGATGTAATTATTACAAGAATAAGGACAACGAACAGTAAATAAGTTAACTACGGTTATGGGTAGTATAACTAGGTAGACTAAGTATCCTCGATAGTTACGTACTGTGTAAGAGAGGTGAGGAAGTTCAAGGGAGTGTGCAAAACCTTAATATGTGTAATCAATAACTTGATCGTGATAACTGCTTGCAAAATATTTTCAAATGTTTTGAGTACTAACTCTTGCTATGTAAAATTTTAAAAACCTTTTAGGTTCCCAGCCACAGGGACACCCAGTATGATTTCATTCCAGAGATTTGGGAGCTGCAGCACGTGTGGATGTTGCAGGGATTGTTTAGACGCTTCCTCTTTTTCAGTTCTAGTACAGGATTTCAGTTTTAATATTCTTAGTTGGGACATGTTGTTCTACCTTTACTATTACAGTTTATTCTAGTTATGGATTTGTAGTTGTCTTTTATTGGCCGTGGTTTTCGGCAAGACTTTACCTGCTTTCAGAGTATTTTTACAAATTGCTTATTTATTACTAGAATTTGTAATGTGGTTTTATGGTGAATGTTCTGTTTAAGAAGGATAAAATTTGGCACCCGTTTAATTTCATTTAGGTGGTTAGTAAATTAAAAGGCGTTCGACAGTGATGCTAAGAATGAACCATTTAAGAAACCTATTTAAATTAAAATAAGGCTTGATCACCCAAGGTGTAATTAGGCGGGGTGTCACACCGACCTATGAAATTTTTTCTACCATGTTGGGGATAAATCCCAGTGTTACAATGGCTATGTCTGTGTTTTCCCTGTCCCTTAGGGAGATGTTGGAGGGACTTTTCCATATTTCACTTTTGGCAGCCAGGTCATTGGTCGTGGGAGGAATGATTTCTCTTCTTGTCGTGTTGCATTCTGTGCATTTGCAGGATTTTGGTGATGCTGGCTATGCTGGGGCCATCATTCTAAGACTGGTTTCAAAACTACTGTTGGTGACTGGGGAAGTACTAGTAGACTCCCAACTTGCAGCTATTACTGGCAGTGGTAATACGGGCAGAGACTTTGAATGGTCTGGATGACTGGCAGGAAGTTCATTTTGAATTTTTGAGGGGTAGCCCTGTAATGTTGTTCATATGGTTGTCAGCGAGGTTTCGTATGTTAGTCCCACCTGAGTATCCTTTGCCCATAGTGCCCAACTTATTCTCACGTTATTTCATCAGTATAGGCCTGGACATCGAGACAGGGGGAAACTAATTTGTGGAGCACGAGGATTGAGGCTAGTGCTGGTCAGTTCCTTGGTGGGGGGAGTTGTTGCCCATTCTGGAACTCGAAGAATCTTAGTTGGTTTGATTGGTAGGACTCCGACAAGCCTCTTTCTACTTTCCCTGGTGACTTCTGCACCAATTTGGTTGGGAACAGATTGTGCCACCTTGAACAGTGGGCGTCTTTCTTGTGGAGGATCTAACAGAGCATATGCCCATGCAGCTTGGCTCTTTGTGGGAGAATCTTCGACCATCGACCCGTCCATCCTAGTTTGTTGGGATATTTTAGCATATTTCTTGGGACTACATGAAGTGGTTGTGGAGATTGGTAGTTTCTAGTAGGTTGGCTATAGAGACTGGGCAAATGTGGTTTTTTGTATCTGACACCATGAAGGGAGGTATTGTGGTTTTCCCTAGGCTAGTCCGGTCTTATCGCTCTATGGAGTGTCAACGGCACTCTATTCTGGTAGGGGAAGTTTGCGAACCCCATGATATGGGTAATTATGGGGTTGGTTCTTCTCGCAGATGCGGGTAGTAGGTGTGAAGCTTTTGTAATGGGTGTGGTTCTGTGTTCAGGAATAATTTAAAGGTTATTTTAAGAGTAGCAGGGCTTGATTTTATTTAGTTTTGAGGAAGGGAGTGATAGGTTGGCAAGGGAAGTCGTTTGAATCCCTATGATGATGTAATCGTATTGAAATTTTGAATTATGAAATAAAGTAGTTTTTTTATCATCTACTTGTGTCTCTTGATGAGTTTTACATTTGAATTATCTATACCAATCGATAAAGCGTACATAATTTTTTTGATCATGTATACATTCAAATGAACTGTCATTCTCGGGGATAAGAAGAAAATAGTATTTTGTGAAAAAGAAGGGGGTCATGCTCATGTAAAGGTTGTGAGATGCCTACATACCTCTGGGCATTTTGAAAATTTTCTAAAATTTATTTTTGAAAGCGAAAGGATTTTTAAAGGATTAGGCCCAACGTAGTTCTGAGTAGAAGGAGATGAAGAATTTTTGTTTTATAAGAATAGAAGGGCAATGAGAAGAATCGTAGCGCATCGAGATTTCGGACTAGGGGTAGAATTTCTTGAGACGATCCAAGTTGATTGGAAGCTCCATCTCTTCTCCTTCAAGATCGGTGAACATATCGGCGTCGCGTGATAAGATATTCTTCACAATGTAGGGGCCGCTCCAATTGGGATTGAATTTCACTCTGGGGTCCCAAACGGGCTCTATAATCTCTTTGAGGGCTAATCCCCCTTCTCGGACACCATGGTCCTTGACTTTCTTATTGAATGATTGCATTATACGGCGATGCTACCCTTGTATGTGATATAGAGATTTTTGCCTCTTTGCGTCCAAGAGTGATAACTCGTCAAGACGACTTTGGTGTCAGTCTTCCTTCCTGACCTTACTTTTAAGCATAACACACAGCAGAGAATTTTCCAAATTTATGGGTAGGAATGCTTCCATGCCTTAGACCAGAGAGTAAGGGGTATCCCCAGTAGAGGTTTGAACTAAGGTGTAGTAGCCCCAGAGGGCGTAAGGGATCCTGTCAACCCAATCTCGATAACTCTCGATCATCTTGTTGATAATGGTTTTGAGATTCTTATTGGCTGCTTCAACTTCTTCATTGGTTTGAGGTTGGTAGGTCGAAGATTTATGTCTTTGAATCCCATACTCGTTGACATCCTCTGTAACTTCTGCCTCAAAGTGTAACCCGTTGTCTGATACCAGCTCGTGTGGGACCCCATACCGACAGATGTAGTTTTTTTGGATGAACTTGGCCACCTTCTTAGCATTAAGCACTACGTATGATTTATCTTCGATCCATGTAGTGAAGTAGTCTATGGCAGCTAGGATGAATTCATGCCCATTGGACGCTTTGGGTTTAACTTTCCCTATGATGTCAATGCCTCATGTGGAGAACGGACAGGTAGAAGTCATGTTGTACAATTTTTGTGGAGACAAGTGTTGTAGGTTGGAAAACTGTTGTCATTTGAGGCATCTTCGAACGTAGGCCGTGCAATTTTGAACCATGGTAGTCTTGTAGTAACCATGTCGGATGATCTTCTTGGCGAGCATATGTTCATTTATGTGGGGTCCGCATTCCCCATTGTGGTTTTTTGCATCATTTCTCAAATGTCAGCCCCTGCGATGTAGTGAAAATGGGTTATATTGAAGTTTTTTTAACAGTACTTTATCACAGACAATATACAGGTCAACCAGTCTGCAAAGGGTTACTCGGTCTTTCTTGTCAAAACCTTGGGGGTACCTAACATGCTTGAAGAGGCGCCAAATATCATAGTACCAGTAGTTTTCTATCACTAGATCTTCTTCTGTGATGAGATTAATATGGTAGCAGTGGGCTTGGTTTATCTTGCTTTTGGACAAGGAAAAGGATCATGGTTATTGCTTCGGGCATGTCAATCATATAGGCTAATGCAGCGAGGGCATCGACTCGGTTTTTTTTTGCTTGGGGCAGGTAGTGGAAGGTGATTTCTTGGAATTAGGAAGCTAGCTCTTCCAGGCGGGCATGGAAGGGTAAGAGTTTCTCTTCCTTGACCGTCCATTTTCTGAGCACTTGATCGATGACGAGGGTTAAACCCCCATAGACATTGAGGTATCGAATTCTTTTCTAAAGGGAAACTGTGTGGCCAATCATGCACGCCTAATATTCAGTCATGTCGTTGGTGCATGGAAAATCTAGTTCGATGGCAGTAGGAGTGTGAGAGTCATAAGGGGCAATGAGGAGTATCCCAATGCAATATCCTTTCTTCTTGTCAGTGCCGTGGGAGAACATTTTCCATCAAATATTTTCTTAGGATGTATAGAGGATATTCTCATCCAAGAACTCAGAAATCCAGACATCAGCTTCTTCCATAGGGCAGTCATCAACATAATTAGAGATGGATCTTCCTTTCATGCCTTTCTGCATGACATATACAATATTGAATTCGACTAAAATCATCAACCAATGGGCTATGTGGATGGACAGGGTGGTCTTCTCGAGTAGGTACTTGACGATATCCATTCGGTATACAAGTTTAATGGGAGAGGAGAGCATGTAGTGCCGTAACTTTTGGGTAACCCAGATAAGAGAGACACATGCTTTCTCTGAGGCTATGTAGTTAACTTCATACCCAGCCAACCTGTGACTGGCATAGTAAATGGCTCTCTCTTTTAGAGTTTCTTCAAGGTATTGGGCTAGCAAATCCCCAACTGGGGTATCTGTCATGGCTAGGTATAGGAATAAGATGTAGGTTACAGTGGCATGAGTACTGGAGGTCGGTTTAGCTATTGATTTATTCGATCAAAGGCTTCTTGGCAATCTTAGTTCCAAACCTTGGTCTAATCTTTTCATAGTATTTTTAAGATGTATTCATAGATGGAAACCAATTGGCTGATGAACCAATGGATATACTGTAATTTCTCGAGGAATCCTCGGATTTCCTTCTCCATTCGGGGTGGCAGTATTTTGCCAATGGGTTTCAGCTTGGCCGGATCTTCTCCTATCCCTTTCCCACTAACCATGAACCCTAAGGGTTTTCCTTTGGTAATGTCAAAGACACATTTTTGTTGCTTAAGTCACCTCTGATATTGTCGCAGTCGTTCGAAGAATTTTTGGAGAGTGGAAACATGACCTTCCCTAGTCGTAGACTTGATAATCATATCATCCATATAGACCTCGACTTCCTTGTGTATCAGATCGTGCAAGATGGTTGTGTAAGCCCTCTGGTAGGTATCCCCTGCAGTTTTTAGACCAAATGGCATGAGGGTGTAGTAAAAGGTTCCCCAAGGGGTTTTAAATGTGGTTTTCTCCTGATGATTTGGGTGCATCTTGATTTGATTATATTCGGTAAAACTGTCTATGAACGACTTGAGAGAGTTGTTGGACGTGTTATCCATAATGATGTCGATATTGGGTAGAGGGTAATCATCCTTTAGAGAGAGATTTTTCAAATCTCGATAATCGACAAACATGTGAACCTTCCCTCCTGGTTTTGACACGGGCATAATATTGACTATCCATGTGGGATATTCTATCACATGAATGAAACCCACATTCAACTGTTTGACCACTTCTTCTTTAACTTTGAGAAACCATTTGGTGCAGATCTTTCACAGTTTCTATTTGACTGGTTTGCATTCGACGAGAGCAGGAATCTCATGCTGAGCTATCTCAGGGTCAATGTCAGGCATGTCATCATAGGAACATGCGAAGACATCCACAAATTCCTTTAGTCCATGAGTTGTGCGCGCTCATGATCGTTAAGGGTAGCCCCTATCCTAATCTTGCACAGTTGGCTACTAGAACCGAGATTAATAATAACAATTTTATCTTCATTAACTTGAGCGTGGTTATGTTGGTTGTTATTAACCTTATTTGGATGAGTTAAGAGTTGTTCATTTGTAAAATCATTATCATCAATATTTTTATTAGAATCGAGACAATTAATGTAAGGCACAACAAGATACTCAAAATCTTCGTTTATTTCATTGATACGAAAAATAGCACTGAGAACCTCATCGAAGGAGGTTTAGATTACATCAGAGTATGGAGAAAAAACTGGAGAAAAATAAAGGGGATAAACATCAGGGTTAGGTTGAACATCAGTAGGTGGCACGGGTGTAGCATGATAGTTAAGAAAAGGTGCATTAGCTGCTTTGATGAGGCGGGATGGATCCAATTATGTAGCTCCAGAGTAGATCGTGCAAAGTGTCAGCCCTAGTGTTTATAAATTGAAATAATCCTCGGAGTCGCGTCCCTCAAACTCTTTGGTATCAGTTATGGTCTTCTCCATGTGTGGTTGCAGTTGATGTTGGGAACGTTCAGCCCACAAGTAGTTGTCTTGGAAAAAAGATCTCCATTCCAGGTTTCATCTTCTTTTCCACATGCTCATACCACGGTTCAGGAAAGCCACAAAAGGGAAAATCTTCACTCTCTATGGTGAATTTTTCGTTAAAGGAATTTCTCGAGGCAGTCTTGGCACTTTCCAGACTTTTCTTTAGTTAAATTTGATGGAGTATTCTGAGTTCTTCTATTGAAGTCAGATAGCCTATGCCACAAGGGGGAAAAGGTTTCTTCAACATAATGGGTTCAAGTATCCCTTGCTTTCTTTGTCCCATCCCTAGTCCGGGCATGAAGTGCATGTTCTTGAAAATTTGGATAACATTGACGTTGCCATGAGGGTTATATTCTGGACAAACCCTATCTTTGAAATCATCCCCTGCTGGGAGCAAAATTGTTTCAGCCCAAAAACCTGACAAAAGCATATCATTTATCCCGTGTTATATCTTTAGTCCTGAATTACTGATGCTTACATTCTCGGCACTATCATCATCGCCCAAGATGGTGATGACCCGCCCATTAGTGAAGAACTTATTTTCTGATGAAGGGAAGATGACATACCCTTGATGTTATGGAGCCACGGTCGTTCGAGGAACAGATTAAAATAGGCTGGGATATCGATGACTTGGAATTCAACAATCGGATTTATAGGCCCAACCCCTATTACAAGATTTATAGATCCCATCACTTCTCGACGGGTAATATCATAGGCATGTACGGAGGTAGAAGTTGTAGCAAGGTTGCTTATTTTCATCCCCAAACAATTGAGGGTCCTTAATGGGTAGGCATTCAGAGTTGATCCTTTATCGACAACTGAAAGTGGGGCGGTCTTTCCCATGACTTCGATAGAGATGTTGAGAGTATTATTGTGGTTTAGACTAATCTTGGGGATTTCTTATTTGGAGAAAGAGATCATTCCAGTAGAGGTTGGAGATCCGACCAGGTTTACTACTTTTTTTGGCATGGAGTAAGGAGGAACTGTGGGTCCTGTGAGTAGCTTGATCAAGTCATTTCGGTGCAGCTGGGAAGACATAAAGAGTTCCCACATAGTGATGTTGGCTTAGGTTTTCTTTTTAACTAATCGAGGATCTTGCTCTCCTCAAGGGTTATTTTTGGCATAGGAAGATTCTCGACACCCTTTCCTTTTTTTCTTGCTGCTGGTAGTAGGCTTGGGATTTGGTAATGCCTCCCTGACCTTGTCATGTGGTTCACAAAAGAGGGGAAAAATAGAAACCATGTTTCCTCATCAATCTCCGGTTGTTCATCCACCTTGTTGATCTCTCCTAAAATCTCCTCAAATTATATCATCCCATATATGCTGACTATCGGATTAGTCTTTTTTGGACTCTACTCTTTGTCTAAATTATCGAATCCATCCTTTCTCCCAATGGCAATGATATTATCTTTCCTTAAAAAGTTGATACATTCTACGACTTCAACGGCCTCTTGATATAAATACTCCCATTCGACGGGGAGATGTAAGAGAGAAGGGACTAGACGTCCTTGTAGTTTTAAAACATCGAGTAGCTCGAATATACTATAAATATCATCGGTCTATCGGAATAAATCCACCATGATCTTGATCATATCATCTAAACTGACTTCATCAGTTGGTACCACCCAATTATCTAACTCTCGGGCCCATTTTTGATCTTCTAAAAATACATAATCTCTAAAAATCAATGGTCATCTGGGACGGCAATCTCAACCCAAACTCTAGGATTTGGTTCAATACTTCTATTAATTCCATATCTTTACCTCCATAACGGGTGCGAACGACGATGCATGCTCTGATAAGGAGTGATAGGGCCTGATCGATGAAGCTGGTAGGGTGTGGGAGAAAGTATGGGCATATTTGGAGAGGTTTAGGAGAGTATATGGGCATGATTGGTGATTTTCTTTGTATGATCTGGGTAGATGGGTCAAATTTCGAGTTTTCTTCTAGGAAGATGGCATTTGTATGATTCGGGATTGGATTATGGGTAGTGCTTTCTTTAGGATTGGCTGGTGGGGTGATGACACCCCAATCAATCAAGCCGTGTATCACATTTTGGAGGTGGAAACACTTGTCAGTGGTATGGCCGTCATTTTGGTGAAAATAACAATGGGCATATAGTTTGAAATTTCTGGGAAGTGGGTTTGATAATGGATTAGGGTTTGATAAGGTTTTAGCCAAAGAGGGCTTGGTAGACTTTGGAGAGGGGATCGTAAAGCTCGGTGTATTCCTTTCGAACTCGATTGGTACCCATGAAGTGGAAGGCTGAGAGACGTTGTTAATGGTTGAAATTGTGATATTGGCTGACTTTTCAAACTTTCTGGGAGCTAATTGTCCAGATTCTTTCTTTGGTTCAACTTTTGTCTTGACAATAACTTCTTTGATCTCCACTCCTGATTCTCGAAGGGCTCGAAAATGAGGTAGTACTGCCCTCCCATCGTCGCTCAGATATGGTGTAAGAAGTTCTTCTTCACAATACTGACTTGCTCCTCTTCGAAAGGACGGTTGGTCATGGTAGATGCTTTCTCTTTCCACCTTGCTATGAAGTTACTGACTAATTCCCCATGATTATGCTCGAGCAACTCTAAATCACGACGGGTAACCTCTAATTCTTTGTTGCACTTGTATTGTGACATGAACTCATGGACACCATCTTCCTAACTGCAGATCCTGAACTCTTCAAGAGATAAGAACCAATGAAGAGAACTATCCTTCAAGGTTTGTTGGAACATTTGGGCCATTACTTCCTCGGAGGCCCTAGGAGAGTCATGGCTTAGTGATAGCTACGAAGTTAAACGATCAGGGGTCCGCTACCACCAAATTTCTCGATGTTGAGCATCTAGAAATTTTTTAATAACTGGTCATTAGGGTAGGGAGACATGTAGTTGTATTCCATGTAGTTTCTAAAGAGTCTTACTTGGTCGAATTTCTTGGTCAAAATCTTAAGGTCTTTCTTGACTTTGTTCAACTCTTCCTCCTTTGGATCAATGGTCACGGGTAAGTTAGCCCCTAGTTGAGCAAGATTTGGTATAGGAAGTTGGGTTGGCGGCTGACCATTACCAGGAGGAACACGCGGAGCTTGCTGGTATTCCTTGGGAACCCAAATAGGCTCAGGTGCAGGAAACCCATAGCATGAGGGAAGAGGACCTCGGGATTTCAGGAAAAGGGACCCGATTTCATTGCATCTCATGAACCTGGATTTTAAGGTTGTCAATATTGGCAGTAAGTTGGGCTAGGACCGTCATCAAATCAGGATGTACATTCAGTACTTGGTTTTTGTTGTCCATGGAAAGCGGATGAATTCCAGACTTGGAGGAAGTGAGGGGACTGATAGAGCTTCAAGGCGGTTCAACTGAAGATCTAAGCCAATAGGGAGCCAGGCCAAGGGTATACGATCGAACTAAGAAGGAGAAAATTTGGGATTAATTTTTGAAAAGGATGAAAGAAGGAAACATGTTTTTGACATTTTTGGAAAAGATGAGGACAAAATGTTTTTGGGTAAAGGGAATGGAAAATATTTTTGCGATTTTCGATTGAAAAGGGAAAAATGTTTTGACAATTTTTGGAAAAGAAAGAAGGAAAACAACGAGAGACGGGTCTCAATATTATTATTATTATTATTATTATTATTATTATTATTATTATTATTATTATTATTATTATTATTATTATTATTATTATTATTATTATTATTATTATTTCTGTTGTTATTATTATTATTATTATTATTATTATTATTATTATTATTATTATTATTATTATTATTATTATTATTATTATTATTATTATTATTATTATTATTATGTTCTCACTTGTATTATGTTTACCTAAATGCAAAAAGAAATTTCGGACAAGACCTGAGCCTAGAAAAATTGCGTTTGAAAAATATGTAAGAACTATGGTTGGACTTATTACCAGGCTCACGGGCAGGGTCCTGTTTGAAAAAATTGCACAAAAATTTGGGTGACATGCCGACCCGGTATTTCCACAGAGTTTCGGGTTAAAACCGGAAAACTAAATATGAGTGCCCGAGATTTGACGCATATATGCGGGTATGCAGTTGTTGGGTTAGTTGGAAGGTTTCCCCCCTTTGGAATGACTTCCACGATATGCGTCTTGCTTTTGAGGGCAATCAGTACTTTGACAATCCATTTGATATACCTGAGTGTATGTGAATTTCCTCACTATATACCTAGTGGTGACAGTACATGTGAGAGCGAATTCGATATACTTGACGTACGTGAAAGAGTTCCCTGCGATGTACCCTCCATCATGACTTTGGTCAAATGGTACGATGCGGGGGGAACCGTTCGATGTACGTCGAAGGTACTTGGATAATGGAAGGTGAAAGTCATATCGCTTAGTCTAACTGCGCCCTGTCAGACCAGCGCCCATCACGAAGTGACCCCCTAGTTACGGGACAAAATTTGGTCATTATCAATGCTCTTTAGTGATGTAGTGTGCAATATGCACGATTCTTGATTAGTATCTTATGGAGAGAGTATCTTTATTGATGAGCATCATGCTAAGCAAGGGATAATGTACAAGTCAGTAAATATATACTAAGCATGGATATGTGAAAGTGAGTGGTGTGTAATTATCTATAAGTGAGTGTGTGGTAGTGAACCTAAGCATGGATAAACTACAAGTAGTGTGTGATAAGTGTGAGTGAGCATGGATATATAAAAGTGTGATATGTGGAGGTGTGTGTTAGTGACACCTAAGCATGGATTTCTAAGTGGTGTGTTCAATATGGGGATGTAAGTAATCCTAAGTGCACGTGGTGTGAAGTGTACATGGAGAAATTATACAAGTGTGTGAGTGAGTATTGATACAAGCATAAGGTATATATGTACAAGAAATAATAGATAAGATAAAGGGTGCATACAGGTAGGTGATATGCACACAAGAAAACAAAACACCCATGCAAACATAGTCTATCCCTATTATAAAAAAAATCCCTAGTGGAGTCGCTACTATAGCCATCGCGATCAGGATCGCACGACGGACGGGTATCAAAAGGTCTAGTGCCCCTTTTTTTACTTAGGAACGCTTCGGTCGTCGTCGGTGTGGGGTTAATGTAAAGAGATGGAGTCGCCGGCCTATTTTTCACAAAACAAGCAAAAGAATATGTTTCGCCTCGAAAGAACGACATCAACGGCAAACTGATGCATACAAAACCAAAAGTTCAAAGGTTTGGGGGCTAAGTTATGGAATGGGAAGGTGTTAGGCACCCATCCCGCCCTTTCGATCTCTCATGGGCTTGTGTTTATGTTTTCCTTTATTTCTCCATGAATTGTGTGTGATTGTATATATAATGGAGATCGAAATCGTTCAACTCAAACCATGGGAAAGGTAGAGTGTGGTCATCCATAGGAATGTTCCCAAAATAATATATATAGAAAATATGATTTATGCAATTATTTCGATATTGATCATTATTATGATATGATAATATGTATTGGACGAAACGCTAATAGACATAATATGTATATTAATGCAAGAATATGATAAAAATGAGGAATTTAGGAAAATTGGAAAATTGGAAAAAAAATGAAAATTAAACTCGAGTCTCGGGTTTTAGTCTGAAACGCCTATGTAGCCTATAAAGGCATCAAAGTCCACATAGTTCAAATGTGACATGGGGGTGGGGTTTATCCCATAGATCCGAACGGGATTCTATTACATGTGTGTATGTAGAAAAATATGTTTTAGTTTTGAAAAAGTGTGATGGATAATCCCATTCAGAATTTATGGGTGTAACCTTCCTTTTGTTTAGTTTGGGTTTTTTATAGAAAATAAAGTATGTGCAATATACTAATAAAAATGTAGATATTAATGTGTATGAACTAAAGTAAGAACTAAATTATGAAAAATTTATGCAAAACAAAGAATTTAAAGATAGAGGGAAGGATTTGGACCTTCTTTGAAGCTTGATCTTTGATCTTAGATGAACTCCCTTATGTGAGATGAATGTTGGATGAGAAAGAATGAAGTTTTTCCAAATTGGTTATGAAAATGATGGGAATATAAGCTTGAATGGAACTTCACATGGAGGAACTTCGTTGACTTTGAGAGAATGTTGCTGAGATCACTAATGTTGATGGATCTCTAGTCCTGGTCCTCTTAGTAGTGAGGTCATGTCCCCCTTTTATAGGGCCAGGGGGTTTTCGATCAGCACTTCCCTAGTCCTGCCCATCGACAGGTGACCCTAGACACACTAGTGATAGGCAGGGAAATGGTCGTTCCAATTGGCAGTCTCGTGAAGATTTTCCTAGAAAAACAATTGTAAAACTTAATCCGTTGATCCGAATCATGCATGGGTGATACCATTAGAAAGGTACTTTAGAGACCTTCAAGCGTCCTTTGGACCACTCTCGGGTCCTGTAGTTGACTCTAGATCAAATGTGGCTCGGAAGTGCACGTCAGTCCTTTGGATATGAGATCGCTTGATGGAAATGGATCGTTCGTCCGCATGGTAAGTCAGAATCGCGCACGGGGTGGACCATTAGAAAGGTTAGGAGATGTAATTCGACATTCAAAAGAGCTTTGCTCAGTTCAAAAAGTTTACCTTGGTCAACCGTGGATTGGAAGCACCCGGTGACCTCTCGAAGTAAAATGGCTCTTTCGTCTGCATCGTAAGTTAGAATCATGCACAGGGCAGACTGTTGTAAAGGGTATTCAGTTCCCTATGGAGATTCATCAAGTATCGTTTCAGATAAAGAGTTGACTTGTTCAAATGAAGCCAAGAGAACTCGATCGCCTCCGAATCGATTTTCATGGGAAACTGATCGTTCATCCAAACGGTTATGTCATTTCGTGCATGGGGTTGACCATTGGAAAGGGTTTTCAGTGGACTTTGAATATTTAAAGATCTTTTTCTCTGACAATGAAGTTGATTGGGGTCAAACCGAGGCCCGAGAGTGCCCTATGGCCTCCGAATAGATTTTTGATAGAAAAATGGTCTCTTCATTCGAACCGTTATATCGATTTGAGAATAGGGCGGACCGTTGGAAAGCGGTTTTAGTACCCTTCAAAGATTCAATGAGCTTTCTCTATGAAGATAGAGTTTATCGAAGTCAAATGGGGCTCGGGAGCACCCGATGACCTCTAGATCGGTACTCGGAGTTTGACCTAAGGTGTGTAGTGAAATGAGGAGGTGCTAGGGACCTAAGAAGAAACTTAGGGAGGTCCTAGAATGTGGTGTCTACATTATGCTTTAAAGATGGTGGTATTATTTGTATGATACATTGCCTTGGGCCAAAACTCCTGGGCTCTAATCTCACTTTTTAGTTGCCTATTTAATCTACATCACATATAGTTGTTGTTTCTTCATTTCAGGAAATAATGTGTGCAGATATTTGTGATGGCATGCTACTGATAAATGAGGAATAAATAAAATTAACATACCTCACTTCTAGGGTTTCTCTTTATAATAATTGCGGGAAACTTAGTTTTTTCATGTCCTTGAATCGATCATTTAGGAGATGTGTGATCTGCTATGTCTTGGGAGGTTTGATTGCAAATGAATAGGATGCATCTAATTATAAGGAGGTGTTATGTTCATAGGATAGTTAAAAATTTAGCATCGTCGTTGGTATCTTCATAAAAAGAAATTAAAGAATTAGGAAAGATAAAAAGGTCTCCTTTGAAGATGATGAAGGAATCTTCACCGAAGTATCTAAAGGACTATGGTACTTCATACATGACCCATCAATAGAGGGAGATCGTGACTTGAAAATTACAAAATAGAGAAATAGGAGCAAGTTAAACTACATAATTTTCTCTTGAAAATTAGAAATTTACAGTTGCATAGCATTAGCAACTTCAATAGCATTAGGTTTGAATCTTTTCTGCATCCATTCTTTAGTGGACTTTTTCTGCTTTAGATTATCTCTAAGTCATGCTTGAAGATGTATATATATATATAGTATTGCTCTTGTGTGGACCAGTCCGCATTTTAAGAGTACGAACCGGACACGTGTCACCTGACGGTGAGCCTATAAAAGAGAAAGAGCATACCTATAATTTAGCCGATAATTTCTAGGTTCACCGCTAAGTGACACATGTCCGGTCCGCACTCTTAAAATGCGGATTGGTCTGCACATGAGCAGTACTATATATATATATATATATATATATATATATATATATATATATATATATATATATATATATATATCGAATGAGATGATTCTATCACCCTCTTAAATTATATATTTTGTCGAAATGAAACTTTTAACATTGACCTTAACTCTAATCTTTGCTTGAAATATATTCTTCACAGTTTTTGTATTTTTATCGACTTCCAAGAGCCCCTGACATATTTTGGCAAATTGATAATGGGTTTTTATGTTCCACAAACTCAAGGGGAATCCCTTATCATCACTCATCCTACTGTGTATACTTTCTTCCTTTAAAAAAAAACATTAATTTTCACCTCTGAAACCCATTCATAAAAGGCCATGTATAAAAAAAATCATTATACTTCCGAGCATCATGGACTTCAGATAATTTGTTCCACTCTACTGCCATCTTCAAAATTTCTTTACAGATATTTGAATTCCAAAACTTTAAAGACATTTTGAGTTTTTCAATTTTAAGGCAACAAATTCAAATAATACATAGGAGTTGGTATAATTTATGAAATTAGATTAGGTCTGATTGTGTGTTTAGATTGTTAAATAGTTTGTAACTTGTTACTCTATTTTAGTGGATTTTTTGTTTTGAGTTGTAGAGACCTTTGTGGATGTTTCCCTAATTGGGTGGGTTTTACCATGTTAAATTCGTGTGTACTTGCATACTTACTATTCCTCTCATCTCCTTCAATTGGTGTGTTGATTTAAAAACTGATTTAGTTTTGGTTTTGAAAACTTGGATACGTAATATATGAAATATCTCACTCATAATTCTTTTTATACACATCTTGTGTTCTCAGTTTATTCAGAGAAAAGAGTTTCTTAAAAAAAATGTTCGAAGCCATTTAGACTGTTTAATCTTGAATTAAACAACTTAAGTGGTATTTTTCAGACAGAATGATCAAACTCAAGTGATAGTCGAAGCGATAGTATCTTGGCGGAGAGTGAGCCTGTACATAACCAAGATGCCCATTCACATGAAGAATGTACTCAAAGGTATTTGATTTATATATATATATATATATATATTTTTTTTTTTCGTCAAAGACTAATTTTATTGATAATTAGAGAGAAAAGCCCTCTCTAGATGGCTTACATAAAAGAAAAAACAAAATCAACTACATTAAAGAGCATCTTGACAAATAGCAATTTTGATTTCTCTTGGGAGATCATGTTGAAATGAATAACATATGATTTTTTGGAGAGAAGAACCACGCTTGGATAGAAGAGAAGCCACTATATTTCCATCTTTTGAGCAAACAGATGTTGAACAATGTAACCTTTTAAAAAAACCTTGAACCAAATTGAAGTTGGATCGAGCAAACCAATGAATGTGAGCAGCATCAGAAGAGGAGATAGATTCAACCAACTCTCTCGATTCAGCTTCTATATCTATGTTGAAAAAGTTATGGTCTGAGCAGAATTGTAAACCCTCTTTCAAAGCTTGGAGTTGAACCTCTTGATAAGAACCAGAAGTTTGAAAATTTGAAATAGCCCAAATGAAATTTCCATTACAATCTCTAAGGATGGCACCACCTCCCAGATGAAGATGATGATCTCTATAACAAGAGATATTAATTTTTATTCTCCCTATATCAGGCTTTGACCATAAATGATTAAATAAAAAAGAAGGAGATGAATGAATTTGTTTGAGATCAAAACATTTGATGGCATCCTGATGAATTGAGCAGTCCCCCCTCTTTAAACGAAAATCTTTAGACAGCTCGGTGATTTTTGTTGTCACTCTGTGAATAATTATGTGAGATTTCATAGGAATACCTTCAAAAAGAGACTTATTCCTACTTAACCACAATTCCCACAAAATACACACTGGAATACTGCTATGTAACCATCTAGATATCTTAGACTTACCAGAGTGAATCTGCCATTGAGTGATAGATCCATGAATTGAGGAAGACCTGCTGCTAATATTCATCAACGAATTGAAAAAATTCCAGACCTTAGAAGCAATGGGACCATTAATGAAAAGATGACTAGGAGATTCAATAGCTGAGCAACAGCATTGGCATCTTGAAACCAACCTAATACCCAATTTTTGCAGTAAAGAATCAACAGGAACACAGTTCGAGAGGGATCTCCAACAGAAAATAGAAAGATTGGGAGGGATCTTTGGGTGCCAAATCGAAGTGAAAGCCAAAGAAGAGATTTTATGAAGGCATTGGAGATTAAAGGCTGTAGAAAAACTAAAATTACCAGATAAAGAAGGTTTCCACACTAAAGAGCCATCAAACACCTCTGAATTATCTTCCATAATATTCCAGCAAGACTGAATTCTCTTAAAAGACATGGATCCGGACCTCAAACCCAAGTTTCTATACTTACAATTCATGAAATTAGCCCATAAGCTTTTATTTTCCTTAAACTTCCAAGCTAGTTTAACATTAGTTGCTTTCAGAACTGTATCTAAACTTCTGATATCTAAACCCCCCTCCTCCTTAATATAACAAAGAGACTTCCAATTAACCCAATGATATTTTCTCCCAAATTCTTTATGGACTCCCCAGAAAAAAGAACTAAGAAGCTTTTCAATAGTTTTTATAATCAACTTAGGAGAATTAAGAGCCAAAAGAGTGTACATAGGGATAGAAGATAAAACAGATTGAATAAGAGTTAATCTACCTCCCAATGATAAGAATTTCGATTTCCAACTATGAATTTTAGAGGTAATAGACTGGATCAAAGGTTCAAAATAAATAGCTTTTCTTCTACCTTTAAAAAGAGGACAACCAAGGTATGTTAAAGGACCTCTGACAAACTTAAAATCAGTGACTTCTGCTATATTGTTCCTCATCAAAACCTGGCTTTTAACACTCACAGAAAAGCAGCTCTTATCTTTACTGATCAATTGCCCTGATTCAGCTTCGAATCTATGCAAAAACTTCATCAAGTTTGATAAACTCCTCTTAGAACCTCTAGTGAAAATAATGATGTCATCTGCATAACTCAAGTGACTGATGAGAGGACAGTTTCTGGGATGGGAAAAAGCACTTATAACTTCTCTAGACATGAGGTCATTTAATCCCCTGCTAAAAGATTCAGCCATGATAATGAATAGGCTTTGAGAAATAGGGTCTCCTTGCCTTAATCCCCTAGAAGGTTTGAAAAAACCTTTAGGTTGGCCATTAATAGTCACAGAAAACCAAGGGGAAGATATACATCTCCAAATTAAGTCTATGAAAGTTTCTGAAAATCCAAATGCTCTCAAAGTTTTAATCAAGAAGAACCAAGAAGTCCTATCATAAGCCTTAGCCATATCAAGCTTGATAATAGTATTTCCTCCAGCAATCTTTCTATCCATCTGGTGCATCATCTCTTGAGCTAACAAAATGTTTTCTTGAATGTTCCTTCCTGCCACAAAACCTGATTGATTCTTAGAGATTATAAAAGGAAGAACCTGGCTTAGTCTGGAGTTAATTGTTTTGGATATAATTTTGTAGCTAAAATTACAGAGACTTATAGGCCTGAAGTCTTTGCAAAATGAAGGGCTGGCTACTTTAGGAATAAGGCTTATATGGGTAGAACTCCAGGATTTTGGAATATCAGCTCCTAGAAAGAAGTCTTGTATGGCAAAAATGAAGTCCTTTTTTATGATCTCCCAACAAGTAACATAGAAATGACCATTAAAACCATCAGGGCCAGCAGCACTGTTGTGATTCATATCTTTAATAGCCTTCAAGATCTCTGCTTCATCTGGAATACCATCCAAATTACTATTCATCTCATTTGTAATGGATTTTGGAATGACTTTCAGCAACTCTCTATCTTCTTGGGAACCTACATTGAATAAATCAGAAAAATAAGAAATAAACATGTTAGCAATACCATCAGTAGACTCAGTCCAAGTTCCATCTTCATTTTTCAGTTTTTGGATCCTAAGCTTCCTTCTATCTTGCTTAACTTTAGCATGGTAGAACTTTGTATTCCTATCTCCATCTTTCAACCATTCCATTCTAGATTTTTGAAACCAGAATAATTCTTCCTTAACTAAAGCTGAATTCAAATCTGCCTTTGCTTTAGAATATTTTTGTCTTGGAGATTCACTATTATCAAGTTCCATTGCTAACTCCTCTCGTAAAAGATTATCCTCTAAGAGATTAACCCCTGCAAACAGATCTTTGAATTCCTTTCTACTCCATATCTTCAAGTGGCTCTTCAACCTCTTTAATTTGAAAGCAAAAACTTCCATCTTTCTACCTCTAGCAGGCTGCTCCCAAGACATTTTAATCACTTGTTTAAATTCTTCATGATTGCTCCACATATTCAGGTATTTAAAAGGCTTAATGACTATATCCTCATATAGAGGAAAAGAGATTAACAGGGGATTATGATCAGAACAATTCCTGTTTAGATGGTGAAGTCTAGAATTTGGGAAACAAACATTCCAATTTGAGTTTATGAGCCCTCTATCTAGCCTCTCATAAATCTTTTCACCATTAGCCTCTCTAGCCCAGGTAAATTTAGATCCAGTGAAGCCCATGTCTTGAAGAGAACAACTAGATATACATTCATTAAATTCAGCTGCTCCTCTAACATCAATGTCTCTACCCCCAGCTCTTTTATCACTTGAAGATACTATATTGAAATCACCAATCACCATCAAAGGTTTATTATGGAAATAAGAAGAACTCATAGCAACAGCATCCCATAACACCTTTCTATCTTGCCTACTGCATTTAGCATACACAATGTTAATACCTATCTCTTCTTGAAATTGAGGATTAACAACTTTAAGAAGAAGATTTTAAATACCATCATCAATCACTTCTCCAGTTATTCCATGTCTCCATAAACACCAGATTTTATTTGAAGAATTATAGCAGCATTCCTCAAAATTTAGAGTAATTCTCAGTTGTTCCATATAAGAAATTTTTTTCATTGGCTCCAGAATGGCCAAGAAAGAAAGATTATGATACTTACAAAGCTTTTTCAATCTCCTTTTTGTTGACTTATTTCCCACTCCTCTTGCATTCCATATAATGGCTTTAATCATTTAACTGTTCAGCAGGATCCTGTTTGAGTCCTTTATAGACTGATCTAGTAACTCTTCTCTTAATGATAGCATTTTTTTTAAGAGAAAGTAGGCCTTTCTTCTTATCTCTAATTGGAGGGGGAGTTGGACTTTTAAGACAGCTTTTGTTAACCAACTCCTTTTTCTTCTTATGATGCTCCATCTTTTCAAAAAGTAGCTCAGAAAATTGAATCAGCTCTGCCACCTCTGCCTCCTTCTGCCCATCAGTGTCATTATCTGAATATGAGCCCATCTTCTTCCTCTTAGATAATATCTCATCTTGTGACAGGACCTGTAACTCTGAACTGTAGGACTTACCTGAATAAACTGGGAGTAATTTTTTGGATTTGAGCATACCTTCTATATCTAGATCTTCTTCTGATGTATCAATCCATTCTCCTTCTTCAATATCTTCTGTAACCAATTTTGATTGTATAGAATTACTCTCAATTCCACCCTTATATGTACCCCCACATATAGTTCCCATATCTTCTGACTGTAATTCTAAGGACTGAATATATGAATCTTTAATAATCTTTTGTTGTTGATCTTCAGCCCTCTGATTAGGAATATCTTTACTACAATCTTGAGCAGCTATATGACCTTTGACTGGAGATGTCTTATCCTTAATTCTGAAAACCATTCTTTGTTCCATGAAACTCTTTCCTAGTTTGCTTGTACCTGCTTCTTCAATGACTTTTTCTTTACCTTTCCTCACCTCTTGAGTTTTTGAATCATTTTTAAATAAACAATTGCTTTCTTGGTGGCCTAATTTGCTGCAATGACAACAGTATACCTGATGAGATTCATATTCAATTTTTTGCCAGAAGCCAACATCACCATTTGCAATCCACACTCTCATAGTCTTAGGCTTGAGCAGGTCTAATTCAACACACACACGGGCCACACTTGGTCTGCTCAAATTGGTTGTGGAATTATCAATTTTGAGAGGAGTTCCTACAGCTTGGGCAATCGCAAATAGAGCATTTTTAGCAAATAGATGTACTGGAAGGCAAGGGAAGGAAATCCATACAGGAACAATGGAACTTTCTAGATCTGTACGAAATCTTGGAGACCATTTAAACGTGCGCATTGGACTTCTACCAATAAACCAGGTATCTTTCAACCATAATCTCATAAAATCCTCCTCACAGTTTAGCCTTATTAGAATATGCTTATAATCTAATAGCCCAATATTGTACGCAGCCTTCAAACCAAGGGCTTCAAAGTTTTTTCTAATAAATTCCAACGAGGGTTTACCATGAGAAAACTTACCAATGATGGCATGCTTAAACGGAAATGAAAGTTGATCCACTTCTTCATTAGAAAAGATGATGGCTGGTTCCCCTTTATATTTGGATAGGGGCTTAATATTGATTGCATGAGAAGATTCTGAAGACTTTAAAACTTGCACAAAGGATTTGTGCCAAGGGTTTTTAGGATCCGGAGGTTTGGGGTCCAAGGAAGAAGATGGAGGGAGCTGCAAGGTTGCCATGCAACCCTAATTAGGGTTAGACGGCTAGAGAGAGAGAGAGAGCGTGGTATTTGATTTATATGTGTTTAATTAATTGTGTAAATTGAAGTTAACCTGTTTTTTCAATTTTTACGATTCAGCTTCAGCACAATATGCCTCTAAACATAGAGGCATTTAGAAGTTGGGTGAATTATGGGGTACGAGAAAATGCTTAAAGCTTCACTTCAACGATTTCTATCAGCTAGTCAGAGATACCGCAAATATACTATCTGCCAATTTAGGCATTTTAGTTTTTGATGGGAACATGTAAAGTTTCTTTTGTAAATTTTCGTATAACATAAATCTTATTAGAATAATCTTTGCAGTGTTGTATGTTATTTCTTGACATTTTAGAGATGATTACTTAATTGATGTCAGAGGTTACTAATTTAATATTATACCGATGTTGAATAGTTTACCAATGGCTTTCAAAGATTGGCGATGCAAGGAGTTACATCACTACAAGGAAAATGTTTGGCGAGAGGTGAATGTATAATCAAATGATACCATGATTTGTTCCAAATGAATTGAATTTTTTTAATTCTTTACGTACAAGTACCTTGTGTAGTATATGACTTATTTTTCTATACAATGTAATTATATAGCAAAACACTAATGACCCTAAATAATTCAAAAAAATGTGAATGAAGAAGGTTGGAAAGATATGGATTAATTTGATAACAGAGGTGAGAAAAACTTTACCGTGCCTTTGATACTGACGTAGAAATATTGAAATATTATCCACCTAAAGTAAACCTAGAGCAGTGATCGCAACTTGTTAAGTATTGGGGAACTCGTGAGGCAAGAGTATGAATGTATCACTAGCAGTAAAGTTTTATAATTCCAAGTTAAATATATTTTTGTAACAGGAAACGAGTTAAAAATATCGTCGGACTTGTAAAAAGCAAAGAACACAACATACTTCCAAAAGAAAGAGTAATGCGAATGTTTCTCACAAGGTGTTTTATAAAATATTTCGATTGTCAATATTATTTTATGCCATCAAACTTATTTATGTAACGATTCATTGGGTTTATGCAGATGGAGGTTGATCAAGGGAAAAAGGTTTTGTTTGATGCTATTTACATCGAAACACATGAGAGGAGCGATGGCCCATCCTTCGATAAGGATTCCGATGAAACAATGGTAAAAAAATATCATCCATGTTCCTTCCCTTCTTTCTTAGAAAATCTCAGTGACGTCATTTTACCTATTAATCAAAATTCTTATTCTGTTTATCTACCACTATAAAAGGCAACATGTATCAAATTATGTCATATCATTAGAAGCATAATATAAATCATGCATGGATGAGGATTAAATTAACAATTAAATAAGTTTATTTTTTACGAAAGTTAAAATTATACACGAACTTAATATGTGAAGCATTTAAAATTAGTGGTGGGGAGATATTGGGATCTTTATTCTTCTTTGGTTTTTTAAATGAATGATTATAATTTTTATTTTATATAATAAGAATCATTTAATTTCAGTCAAAATTAGGTGAAAAATAGATCAACCTCCGCTAGATTGTACTGAATCCCTCAGTTACGAAGACTAGATATTTTATGAAGTCGTGGGACCTGATAAACACGGTCATTATCGAAATTATGGGCATAAGCCGTCTCCAACTGATGTGCATGGAACTAAATGGTTGAAGGTTAATGAAAAATAGTATGAGAGACTACGATCTGAAATTTGATCTGAATTTTAGGACAAATTTGATCATTTAGAGGCTCAGTTTGAGTTGATATGGATACACACAACGACTTGCCCTTCCATCGTAAATAGGTTAATAAGTACACATTTTTATCTTTTATGCTTAATTATCATGTATATATATATGAATGTATTTTAAAATTTTAAATCAAGCTATTAAAAAGTTCCTCAATCTTCCAACGAGCAAAACATACCATCATAGATGTCTATTTCACAACCGGAGCAACAATGAGAAGAAACCAACAAATTTCATCATGCTGTGGTGCCACAATCAAATCACCATTTAGCTCCATCTCAACAAGTAGATAACTAATTTTTAAAATCATAATTTAAGACTTTACATTTTCATGACTAAAATAATTCATTTTTTGTTGATTGCAAATTCTCAACACTTGGCTGCCCCTGAACTGCATCTCATGTTAGTGAACAACGAATTCTACTTTAATTCATGCACGTTACTAATTTAAATAATTTTAAAGGGTACAATATGTTTGCGCTTCCTTGGTGAGTTTATGTATACTTGGCATTGGGTTGTTAGTTTATTTGATTGTATATAGTCTTAAAATTTTTTGGATCTCTTAAAGACAAATAAAATTCTACGGATATTTTCCAGAAATATATAGTTGTGACACCCCAACTAATTAAATACCGGGTAGCTACTACTTTATTAGATTAATTCAAAATGTCAAGTTGGTTCAGTTAATAGCATCACTGTCGAAACATTTAATGATTACTAACCACCTAGTATTTAAAAATAACATGTCAAATTTTAAATTAAATCTGATTAACATGCGATAAATGAAATGTAAAAGAATAACATCACCATACACAATAAAGTCCCAATAGTGTAATCAACAAGAAATAAAGAGTCTGGAGGAAATACTCCTCACAACAATCCCACAACTGAAATAATAAAACAAGTCTGAATCCTGAATTAATTACAATCCACAACTTGAATAACTGAATATAAAATATTTCTAAAAGAAATGGGCGACATGCCCTACAAATGATAAAACTGAATATGGAGTCAAGGCTAGAAAAGGAGGCGTCTACTGTCAAGGCCCTGTAACTTCCACAACATCTACAACTCGTCACCTGAATAGAATTCCTATGCATGGTGTCCTTGTGGCTGGGCACCTAAAAAGTTTTTACAAAAAAAATAGATTTGAAAGCAAACGGGTCAGAGCCCGAAAGTGGAGAGTATTTTAAAAACAACAAGTGATTTAAATTACAATTGAACATTACATATTATAAACACGTTAATTGCGTACTCTCACATGAGCTCCTTACCTCTCCACTACCGTGCACGTCTAACGTATGCCTTTAACCCATCCTAGTTATGCCACTATCTAACTAGTTTATACCACTCCTGCCTTCGCATTCAAACATAGAGTATCTACACATAACCCCCAATTAAGCCATATTTATAACCCATGTTCACATTCGTTAATTTACTTATCTCAAGTGTTAGTTAAATTCTCATTTTTAACCCATTCGCATATCTTAGTCAATCATATCTATTATGCAACAATGAACCCATCACAAATATTCACAATATGAATTCCCAATGTTATCACTTGAATAGATAGCTTTACTTAAACTCATATTCTCAATTATTAGCATTATCATCTACTGGAGGTTATCCCCTTATTTATCTTCTCAAGGAGTTACTATAAATTATTCTCATAATTAAACATGACAAGTCTGTTCATTTAACCGTATATTATTCACATCATAAATATAGAATACAAGCACCCCAAGGCTAAGCTGCGGTGCACACATACTCTGCTATCCATCCCGGTACATCACGTACATAAGGATTACAAATTTCGAATCTCTGAGGAATTGTTAGAATAAGCACAACACACAAAAATGGAGGCGAACATAATTCATCATATCCATGGGTCACGTACATACCTACGCTCCATAGTCAGCTGACTTATTAACTCACAAATAAGTCATTCTCTTGAACTATGTCCTCAAGTTACCAATCTAAATCCGGGCACACAAGGATTAGATGGCCCTAAGCGAACGTAAACCTCCCGTGATAGCAAGTATGGTAGGTATGTTATACACATAAGAAATCCATACACTAGGCATTCACACAACCTAAGTAATCATATATCAATATAGATGTTCGCACATTTCATCTAGTTAATCTCGTACGTGTCAAATTTACTCCGAGTATTACATATCATATATATTTCGTTTGATAACTCTCTCGTCGTATCAATTTGGGTACTTAAACCTAACTCAAAAGGTTACTAGATTTCTTATTAATTTCAAGTGTTGTCTCAGTACTTAAAGTCCCTTCGTTACTGCCCTTATCTTACATCATCATCAATTCTCAATGAAGTTCCAATTCAAACGTTTTCTAACCGTACCTCACTCCGTAGACCCTCGAACGTAATATCAATCAATCCCATAAGTTATAGCGTTCTCCAATAACAACTAAGGCCCTACTGACTTTAATTAAGTCCCACACTATCATATTAATCTTCCTAATAACCAACATCGGCTTTGGAATAATCATTAAACCTTAAAGTGAAACAATTTCCAAAATACAGCAGGGGTCGATCGATCGATAAAAAGGGGTCGATCAATCGAACCTTCGATCGATCGACATTCTTGAGTCGATCGATCGATCAAGCAGGCATCGGCCCAGAAATCCTTAGCAATTACGGGTTTGCATCTTTTTACTCTTCTTAATCATCATTCTAACGTCCAAAACTCTCAAATGGATACACTACTAATCATCCTACTAACATGTTTACTTCTTTCCCCCTCGTTTTAGATTCATCAAACCAACATATAACATCACTTTCATGGATCAAATTACCCAAAAATCATATAAAACCTAGTTTTTCCTATTTCTTCAAGAACATCCCATAATTCCTTCAAATTTCGAAATTCTCTACTCATTAATCATAAATTCGTAGTTGTTATCATCTCAAATATAAACCTACATGAAAGTCCTACCTAAATTATGATTTAAACCATTCAAATCCATTTAATCTTCATTATTTATGAGAAATATCCAATTCTATAGAAACATGTAAAATATATTCTTTGAATCTTTGCAAGATAAACCACTTGCCTGTAAATTTGATGTTCTGATCCGTTGTTGTTGTTTAAGGGCTGGTCCTCCCTCCATTCCGGTCACAATTCCGTCCAAATTGGTGGTGGTGGGTGGTGGTTTTGGTTTGGGGACTCTTTGTAACCTCTCCACTAACTCACGTAACTCCCCTCTATGTTTTTGGCTGATCATGGCCCTAATGGCCTAACCAAAAATAAATAAATTAACACTAAAAATTGTGGGTCTAAATTCCTTAATTTTTAAAGTTACCAAAATACCCTTCCGGGTTGCCGGTTTGGCCTAAAAATGCCCCGGGACCCAAACTAAACTTTCGGCTACTGTTTTCTGACTATCTCGACCCTTCCGGACAAGTTGGCGCACTCAAAATGACCATTCGGTTGATAAAAATAAAATTCACTTTTTAATTTAAATAATTACATTCCTGACGCGATTATCACGCGCGTCCCAACAAAATTTCCCAAATTGTCGTATTTCAGTCTCGCGACAATTTTAATATTTTTAATATTCATATACTACCATATATACGCATTATAATCAAATACCAACTCACATCTCGTTAGTATTTTATCTGGATTAATTATCAATTGATTCACATTTAATTTAATTAATCCCATAAATAAGTATCAATAAAATTACGGGGTATTACATACTTCCCACCTAATAACAGAATTTCGTCCCGAAATTCGGAAAAGTAAGGCACACCTGGAAAAATTAGGTATCCTCTAGTATTCAAAACAATTATAAAGAAAAGCCCAAATCACTAAAATTCTCGCTTCACAATAAGCTTGTTTAACATACTTGATACCTTATCAGAATAATCTTCGATAAATGCACCTTACGTTGTCCACAAATATAAAATATATATAAAAGAAATGGGCGACATGCCCTACAAATGATGAAACTGAATATGGAGTCAAGACTAGAAAAGGAGGCGTCTATTGTCAAGGCCCTGTAACTTCCACAACAGCTACAACTCGTCACCTGAATAGAATTCCTATGCATGGTGTCCTTGTGGCTGGGCACCTAAAAAGTTTTTACAAAAAAAAAATAGATTTGAAAGCAAACGGGTCAGAGCCCGAAAGTGGAGAGTATTTTAAAAACAGCAAGTGATTTAAATTACAATTGAACATTACATATTATAAACACGTTAATTGCGTACTCTCACATGAGCTCCTTACCTCTCCACTACTGTTCACGTCTAACGTATGCCTTTAACCCATCCTAGTTATGCCACTATCTAACTAGTTTATACCACTCCTGCCTTCGCATTCAAACATAGAGTATCTACACCTAACCCCCAATTAAGCCATATTTATAACCCATGTTCACATTCGTTAATTTACTTATCTCAAGTGTTAGTTAAATTCTCATTTTTAACCCATTCGCATATCTTAGTCAATCACATCTACTATGCAACAATGAACCCATCACAAATATTCACAATATGAATTCCCAATGTTATCACTTGAATAGATAGCTTTACTTAAACTCATATTCTCAATTATTAGCATTATCATCTACTGGAGGTTATCCCCTTATTTATCTTCTCAAGGAGTTACTATAAATTATTCTCATAATTAAACATGACAAGTCTGTTCATTTAACCGTATATTATTCACATCATAAATATACATTACAAGCACCCTGAGGCTAAGCTGCGGTGCACACATACTCTGCTATCCATCCCGGTACATCACGTACATAAGGATTACAAATTCTGAATCTCTCAGGAATTGTTAGAATAAGCACAACACACAAAAATGGAGGCGAAGATAATTCATCATATCCATGGGTCACGTACATACCTACGCTCCATAGTCAGCTGACTTATTAACTCACAAATAAGTCATTCTCTTGAACTATGTCCTCAAGTTACCAATCTAAATCCGGGCACACAAGGATTAGATGGCCTTAAGCGAACGTAAACCTCCCGTGATAGCAAGTATGGTAGGTATGTTATACACATAAGAAATCCATACACTAGGCATTCACACAACCTAAGTAATCATATATCAATATAGATGTTCGCACATTTCATCTAGTTAATCTCGTATGTGTCAAATTTACTCCGAGTATTACATATCATATATATTCCGTTTGATAACTCTCTCGTCGTATCAATTTGGGTACTTAAACCTAACTCAAAAGGTTACTAGATTTCTTATTAATTTCAAGTGTTGTCTCAGTACTTAAAGTCCCTTCGTTACTGACCTTATCTTACATCATCCTCAATTCTCAATGTAGTTCCAATTCGAACGTTTTCTAACCGTAACTCACTCGGTAGACGCTCGCACGTAATATCAATCAATCCCATAAGTTATAGCGTTCTCCGATAACAACTAAGGCCCTACTAACTTTAATTAAGTCCCACACTATCATATTAATCTTCCGAATAGCCAACATCGGCTTTGGAATAATCATTAAAACTTAAAGAAAAATAATTTCCAAAATACAGCAGGGGTCGATCGATCGATAAAAAGGGGTCGATCGATCGAACCTTCGATCGATTGACATTCTTGAGTCGATCGATCGATCAAGCTGGCATCAGCCCAGAAATCCTTAGCAGTTACGGGTTAGCATCTTTTTACTCTTCTTAATCATCATTCTAACGTCCAAAACTCTCAAATGGATACACTAATCATCCTACTAACATGTTTACTTCTTTCCCCACGTTTTAGATTCATCAAACCAACATATAACATCACTTTCATGGATCAAATTACCCAAAAATCATATAAAACCTTGTTTTTCCTATTTCTTCAAGAAAATCCCATAATTCCTTCAAATTTTGAAATTCTCTACTCATTAATCATAAATTCGCAGTTGTTATCATCTCAAATATAAACCTACATGAAAGTCCTACCCAAATTATGATTTAAACCATTCAAATCCATTTAATCTTCATTATTTATGAGAAATCTCCAATTCTATAGAAACATGTAAAATATATTCTTTGAATCTTTGCAAGATAAACCACTTGCCGGTAAATTTGATGTTCTGATCCGTTGTTGTTGTTTAAGGGCTGGTCCTCCCTCCATTCCGGTCACAATTCCGTCCAAATTGGTGGTGGTGGGTGGTGGTTTTGGTTTGGGGACTCTTTGTGACCTCTCCTCTAACTCACGTAACTCCCCTCTATGTTTTTGGTTGATCATGGACCTAATGGCCTAACCAAAAATAAATAAATTAACACTAAAAATCGTGGGTCTAAATTCCTTAATTTTTAAAATTACCAAAATACCCTTTCGGGTTGTCGGTTTGGCCTAAAAATGCCCCGGGACCCAAACTAAAATTTCGGCTAGTGTTTTCTGACTATCTCGACCCTTCCAGACACGTTGGCGCACTCAAAATGACCATACGGTTGGTAAAAATAAAATTCACTTTTTAATTTAAATAATTACATTCCTGACGTGACTGTCACACGCGTCCCAACAAAATATCCCAAATTGCTGTATTTCAGTCTCGCGACAATTTTAATATTTTTAATATTCATATACTACCATATATACGCATTATAATCAAATAACAACTCACATCTCGTTAGTATTTTATCCGGATTAATTATCAATTGATTCACATTTAATTTAATTAATCCCATAAATAAATATCAATAAAAGTACAGGGTATTCCAATAGTTGATGACATATTCAACTTGTTTTTTGAAAGAACCATAAAATAAGAATAACAAGAACCATCAACCAAGGCAAATGGTCTCAAATAATGCACTTCCTAAAATTGTAGACCTTATTACTTACGGACTTCTAAAAGTGGTTGTGGCACGTTGATTCATTGTGAGCAAGGACTCTTTAACAAAAGTAGGGGGTACGCCACTGGGTGAAGACTTTTGGGAAGTATATGTTGAGAAAGTATTTGTAACAAGTGAACTATTTCCTAAACCTTATAGAAAAAAGTCCACAATTGGATATGCATATCATGTTACTATAGCATGTCATATTGCTAATGTACTATTTTTTTAATTTCAGTTTTTTAATTAAAATACTAAAGAATAAGTATTAATGTCTAACAATTGACTTTTTTATTTGTAGGTCGAATAGGACGTTTGACTTTGATGGACAAGGATTGTACATTATATAAAATTTCATTTCGCTTCATGTTTCCCCGCTTTTTTTATTGGACATGTAATACATTTTATTTTGTGGATGGATAATTGTTCCAAGCCCAATTATGTTTATTTACGATGAATGCTATTGGTTTTAATTTAACGGTGTTTTAATTTGATTACCGCCCTCTTAATTTAATTTTATGGTAGTGTATTTACACATAAATACGATACTTGTTGTAGGGGCTTGTTTATTTAAGCTCAAGAGAGTAGCCGAACATCCTAGTGTGGATAACGAACTTCTCGACCCGAATTATTTATGAACCCGTGTATCTAACATGCACTTAAATGCATAAGGATATACTTAAATCAGTTACCAACAATCTCGCAGGAGATATTCAAGGATACCATGAGTTATCCATGAGCTAATTGAGTTACTTGTATAACTCAATCTCTTATTTTCAGCATCTATAAATTGTAAACCCTAGATCGGGGTCAATGGGATGTAACCTTGAACATTGAGAGACATTAATAAGAGAGTGATAACCTCTCTGTGGACGTAGGCAAGTTGTCAAATAACATATATTTGTTGTTTTGTATGTGATTAATTTCCCTCATCTTGATATTGCTTTCTTGATCATTTATTGTGATAAATCTTGCACACACAATTAGCGCTATCTCTGCGATTATTTTTCCTACGAAAGCATTCATCAACAAAAATCACATGATGTCTCACCACAACAACAACATTCCTCGAGTTGGCAATGTAACCACAGTAGCAACAGTCCGACCTAGGGTTAAGTTAGAGATTCGC
This sequence comes from Sambucus nigra, assembly GCA_949130495.1. Classification (NCBI taxonomy): domain Eukaryota; kingdom Viridiplantae; phylum Streptophyta; class Magnoliopsida; order Dipsacales; family Adoxaceae; genus Sambucus; species Sambucus nigra. The sequence goes on from OX422213.1 coordinate 535,529,146, forward strand.
CTGCAACCAAATCCCATGTTTCGCCAAGAAAGGCATCATTCTGAAGAACTCAGGGACCACCTAGGTCTACCCAGATTTCCAAGTTCATCGACACTTATGAATCTAGTCTTCAAGAATAAGAGGAGGCCACACCCTCCAGGTGGAAGAGAATGCCCGCCTACAAAGGTGACTTGAAAGTATGGAGAGAGATCCCCATAGAGATACCATGAAGCATCATGATAGGACTCATAATCCTCACGCGAGCAATACTCGCAGTCGAGAGAGGATCTCCAAGTGCGACTAAGATAGATTTGAATGTGACAGGTCAGGACGTGATCGATCAGAGTTTGGCCGATCGGAATGGTGTCACAATAGTAATGATCGTCAGGATGAGAACATTATAATTCGTGTCTATAGAGAGATGGACCAACATCTAGCCCATAGAGGAGACAGAATCACCAAGGATCTAGCCAGAAGAGCTCTTAACACTCATATGAAATCCCCTTTGTTAAGGGTGATTAAAGAAGAGGAAACCTCAAATAAGTTATTCATTCGTAGGTTTAAGATCTACGATGGAAAGATAGAGCCCACAGACCACGTTCAACTGTACATGAAGGCAGTGACTCTGTGGAGTAATAACGACTCCTTGATATGCCATATTTTCCCTTATGTACTACATGATGTAGCGCAAAATTGGTTCGAGATGATGCCCCATAAGTTAAGAGCTTCAAAGCCCTGGCAGAGGCTTTCACTGCGCGCTTCATAACCAATAATTCCCACCATAAGAGGATGGTCTCACTACTTACAATGAAGAAAAGGACATAAGAGAGCCTTTGTGATTATGCCAAGAGGTACTAGGAGGTCTTTAATGAAGTGGAGGACTGCTCGGAGCATGTTTTAATTATATCCTTCAATATTAGTTTGCCAACCACATCTCTGCTGCACCAGTCCCTGGTAAAGAAATAGGCCAGCATAATCGACGACGTTATGGACCGTATTAAGAAATACGATAAGTTTGAGGACATGGTTCATTCTAATGCATGGAACAACGGTTGAGAAAAAGTAAGTAAAGGAGGAGGCAAGAGTGACACACTAAAAAAATGGAATAATAATGGGGGGCAAGAACGACTCTAAGAATGGAAGTAAGGTTAATCCTTCAAAGGTGTTTGAGGCTATTAACACAATCTTCAAAGAACAAATATTCAAGATCAAGGATCGAATATTCGTCAAATGGCCCAAGAAGATGGGTGGTGACCTGGCAAAGAAAAATAATGCGTTGAGATGTGCATTCCATAAACAAGGTGGCCATAGGACTGAAAATTATAAGTCTTTAAAATCACATTTGGAATAGTTGGCCCAAAATTGGCATCTTAATGAGTACGTAAAAAAGAAAGCTGATAAGGTGACACCTAATGGCGACCATAAACTAGACCATGTCCTTGATGAAGACATGGGACAGGAGTTTCGGAGGATTTATGTAGCATCCGACCTAAAAAAGATCTAAGGTAACATGGTTCGAATGGAGATGAAGAAGGTCACTACTGTCATTGAGGCATTCCATATTAACCCTACAAAGCGCTAAGCTGGAAAGCATCGGCGACCAGCGGATGTTGGCTACACCAAACACATCATTTTCACTGAAAAAGATATGATCAGAGAAAGGACTCCACATCATGATGCACTCATGATAACTCTCAGAATTGTAAATTAAAACGTCGATGGGATGCTGCTAGACCATGGAAGCTTGTCAGAGGTGATGTACTTATAGTCATTCCACAACCTGAAGCTCGACCTAGCCAACCTCAAGGACGTCACGGTTGCGTTAGATAACTTTGCAGGGAGAATTATAATGACACTGGGAAAGATAGTCATTTCAGTCAGGGCAGGAAACATCTCGAAGTAGATTGAGTTTTAGGTGGTGGATATAAAGTACCCTTATCATGCCATTCTAGGAAGGGGTTGGTTGCACACCATAGGGCCGTACCATCTACCTATCATCAGATGCTAAAGTGTATCACCGATCGGGGTGTGGTTGAGATTTTTGGCGATCATGCCACTATAAGGAAGTTCTTTATCACGACCATTCACCCTAGGAAGAAGAAGAAAAAGGAACCAAAAGACACTCCGTAGGAAGCCTGTGATGGGGATACACCCTCTAAATAGCAATTATGGTATGATCGATAAGGGGTGGAGGAGACCTGGATCAACCCCATTGACAGGGTCATTAAAAGCCTAGAGGGAGTTATAGATGATGAGAACTTGCTAGAGAGAAAGTTTTTGATCGGAACTACACTTGTCGATCACGAAAAAGAAGAGTTGATTGCCCTCTTAAAAAGTAATCTGGATGTTTTTTCTTAGGAGCCATAGGATCTGCCTGGAATTGATTCCAACTTAGACTTCCATCATCTACATATTAACCTAAACTTCTAGCCAATCACTCAGAAGGCACACTGAACAACCCTCGAGAAGGGTAAAGTGGTGAAGAACGAAGTAGGGAAGCTTCTTGATGTAGGATCCATTAGGGAAGTTTAGTTACCTAAGTGTCTATCCAACCCAGTGATAGTATAAAAGAATAATGATAGTTGGAAGGTCTGCATTGATTTCATAGACCTCAACAGGGCCTACCCCATAGACAGTTTCACGCTAGCTAAGATTGATCAGTTGGTTAACGCTACGACACAACATGAAAGGATGAGTTTTTTGGATGCTTATTCAGGATACCATTAAATTTTGTTGTTCGACCCTAATCAGGATAAAATATCCTTCATAACCTCGATTAGGCTATACTATTACATGGTCATTCCGTTCATCTTAAATAACGCATAAAAAACTTATCGAAGGCTAGTGACATAGATGTTCAAGCAGCAGATGGGAGACACAATAGAGGTCTACATCGATGACATGTTAGTCAAGAGCAAGAATATAAACTACCACCTCACAGACTTAGATAGAACTTTTGGAGTCCTCAGGCAGTACTAGATGAAACTTAATGCAAGTGAGTGTTCATTTGGTGTTCAGTCAGGTAAATTTCTAGGCTATTTAGTCAGTAAAAGAGGAATTGAGTCCAACTCAGATCAGATTGATGCGATCACCAAGGTCCAACCTCCACAGACATTATGAGATGTTAAAAAGCTTAATAGTATGCTCGTAGCACTCAAACACTTCATCTCTAAGTCCTTGGAACACTACCGACCATTATTTCAGCTTCTAAATAAAGACAAAGGCCTCATGTGGAACGATGACTGCTCAAGAGCTTTGGAGAAGATTAAGCCTTACCTCATCAATTCACCCCCACTGGTGATTCTCAATGATGGAGACCCTTTGTATCTCTATCTCCCAGTATCAAACCATGATTTTAGCTCAACTCTGTTATGTGAGAAGGAAGGAGGACAGTACCCCATATATAACGCCTGCAAGACACTTTTGGATGCCGATCAATGTTACTTGCACATGGAAACGTAGATATGCATTGGTGGTTGCCTCAAGGAAACTGAAACACTATTTTAAATCTTACTCAATAACAGTGATCACTTCATACCCCCTAAAAATATTCTTTAGAAATTTGACCTATTTGGACGACTCTTTAAGTGGTCGAATAAGAGCTCAGGACGTTTGATATCCACTTTCAGCCAAGAACAACAATTAAGGGATAAATCCTAGTTGCTTTTATCACCGAGTTCACGGGGGACTAGCCTAGCGACCAGTAGGAAATGGAGTAGTCAATAAACGAGAATGCACAATCTAAGGACTGGACCCTGTACATTGATGAAGCCTCCAATTCAAAGGGGGCGGTAGTAGGATTCATCCTTATCACACCAGAAGGTATTGTCATCGAATAAGGAATCAGGTTGGGATTTGAAGCCTCCAACAACGAAGTTAAGTACGAAACATTGATCGCTGGCTTACGTAAAGCCCAATTGCTATGGGCCCGCGTCTCAACATGTTCAGTGATCCCAAACTGGTCTCCAAGAAATTAAGAAGATTTCAATGCAAAAAATGATAGGATTTTAGCATACCACGCCATAGTTAAAGGTTTTATGGTAGGATTTAAGAAGCTTAATATTCAGTAGTTCCCCTGGGTACAGAACAGTCACGTTAAAGCCTTAGCCACCCTAAGATCAGTAGTGGACTCTGACCTCAGAAGAACTATTCATATAGAGTTACTCGATCAACCAAGAATTGACCAGATGGTGGTTGCCTAGCAAGTCCTCCTCATATAAAGGGCCCCTAGTTGGATGTATCCCATCATTGCCTATCTACAAAGTGACATGCTCCTTGATGATAGGAGATTGGCTCATCAAGTAAGGGTGAAATCAACTCATTTTTACATCACCCCAGGAATAAATCTCTATAAGAGATCATTCACAGGCCCTTACATCAAGTGCATCGACCCGCATGATACCGAGAAAGTTTTCAACAAACTTCATGATAGTATTTATGGAAGTCACACATGAGGGAGGTCGTTGGCCTTTAAAGTGGTCAATAAAGGTTATTGGTGGCCTCATATGCAAAAGTACGCAAGTGCCTATGTTCGCAGATATGTAAAGTGCAAGAAATTCTCTCATATGGCTCACCAACCAATTAAAAAACTTAAATCTTTTACAAGTCATTGTCCATTTGCACAATGGGGATTGAATATTATGGAACCACTACCTGCCTAGAAATCATAAGTATCTACTGGTCGGCACAGACTACTTCACCAAGTGGGTAGAGGCAGAACCATTGGCAAACATTCGTGATGCTAACATGGCGAGATTCATTTGAAGAACATCATAACACGCTTTGGGGTACGAATACCTATCATCAGTGACAACGGTACACATATTGAAATTAGCTTCTTTCAAGGCTTTTGTGATGAGCATGGAATCAAGCATCATTTCAGTTCTATAGCCCATCCCCAAATCAACAGTCAGGAATAAGCTTCCAATAAAAGCATGCTTGAAGGCCTAAAAATAGGATGGAAAGAGCAAAGGGTGGATGAGCTCCCTCATGTTCCGTGGGCCTATCATATTATTCTTAGGAGACCAACTGGGAAAACATCATTCACACTCAACTATGGAATGGAAGTTATTATCCCACTTGAAGATGGTCTCCCAACCATGACAACTAACTTGGTCGACTAAGCACTAAATGATGATGCATTGTGTACTGAACTTGACTTAGTAGATGAGTGAAGAGAGCAGGCTATGATCAAGTTTGCTTCTTATTAGCAGTTTCTAGCCAAGAAGTATAACAAAAAATTCAATTCAAGGAAATTTTAGGTGCGGGACTATATCCTAAGGAAAGTCCTTGGCAGTGCCGTAAGACCGTCAGATGGTAAGCTGGGACCAAACTGGGAAGGAGCTTTTATGGTAATCAGGTAAGACCTTCAAGGATCATATCACTTGGAAATGCTGGAGGGCAGGAAGATACCAAGAGTATAGAAAGAATCTAATCTCAAGAAGTTCTACTTTTTATCTTATTTCTCAACACATTTAGTTTATGCAAATTTTTATTTCAAACTTATGATCCTTGCAAGTTATTATTCAATGAATAAAGGCCTATTGGCTATCGTATATTGATTTCATATATTGGTTGCTCTAAATTTTTGTTATGTATCTCAGTATTATGCACCCTTTTCAAATGATAACTCCCTCAATCACAAGAAGAAAGTACCTTTGGTTACGGTAAGCTTCTCAGCTTATCTTATCTAATGAACTTCCTTGCGCATAATAAAACTCATATGGATTACAATAAGTTATTCAAATTATTTCAATCAAGGGATTTTATTGTGCCGAGCAGGTTTCACAATAATTGCAATAAGTTATTAAAGTATTTCAATTGCTATAACCCTCAAGTCTTTTTCATAAACGCAATAGACTTCATGAGTTTCCTCGACAATATGAAAATCCCTGCAGCGTATCCTTAGGGGAAAAATCAAACTTTGGTTTGTCACCAACTGTGTTAGTCACTAAAAACCTGATCGGGAAAATGGCCCATTAACCAGGTACATTCTTGCCATCATCTCACCTAGGACTAAGGGAGTGTGACAACATGACCTAAAAGGTAAGGCAGATGGAAGGATATTGCTAAGGAATATTGTATTTGGAGAATGTTCGAACACAAGTTAGCAAACTCATTTAGTCGGCAGCGACCCAAAATGGTTAACACTTTTTCTTGATTCATTTCGTCGTCTAAAAGCCCAAAACGATTAATTTTAAATACTAACTCATTTCGGCGAGATGCCTAAAATGATCAACAAGTATTGCATAGTTTGCAAAATCCCTAAGTGGTCGGCAAGCGTTAACTCTTTCCAATTAGCAATCAGAATACAAAGGCAGATATTAACTCATATTTAGTTATCACATGCTCAAAATATGAAATATGTTGATAATTAAACTTTATACATATTAATAAAAATGAGAGATTACAATTGCAAGAATAAAAAATACATTAAAGACCATACAAGGACCTAGACCAGCTTTGGTTGGCGAGTAAGATAATTAGTAATGCGCTCTCTTCGGCCATTGTTAGGAATAGGAGCGAACAAGGGAGGGCGACGATAAGCAGCGCATTCTACCTGGTACTTATACCACACGTCAGATTCCTTAGGCGTCTTGACCTCCCTGAGGGATGTAAACCACCCACACTTGAATGAAACATCCTCAGCCTCCTTCATCCTTGCTGGTGAATCAGTATAGCCCTCTTCATAACCTACCACCCATACTTCTTGAGGTCCCATTATAAACAAGTGTCTCCACCTCTAATATCTCTTTAAAGTCTGGTTGCAATGACATATCCCATTTAGACATCCTTTTTTAGCTCGATGACCTCCTTCCTCAGAGCATGATTCTCACCTTGGATCACCTCGCCTACTTGGATCATATCCTTGTACTCCACGAGTTGGTCCCTCAAAAAATTTATCTCCTCTTGCATTTAGGAGTCGATGTCCTCCATAACTTGGGCACCATCTTTCATCTTGGCGACCATATCAGATTGGTCCTTATACTACTCGGTCCTCACTTTTAGATGCTTATATAGAGCCTTATAAACTCCTTACGAGCCTGGTTACTGATGTATGGTCCTAAAATCCTCCCTAAGTTTGAGGTAGGGTAATGTAGTCCACTAGGATAATAGGATACAAAAAACACAAAATAAGAAATGCAACGAATATCAGCATAATTAAAAGAGAATAATACATTAATAAAAGCAAAGTCCTTTTCATTAATTGAACAAACGGGGACTAAAGGCCAGTACAATAGGAAGAAGAGAAACTATAAAGCACAAGAAAAGAAAAAGGGAAAGTCCTATAACTATAAAATCCATTCCTTCACCTGCTCAGAGCAGCCTATTGCCTTCCCTTTCTCAGGACCCCTTCTTTTTTGGTCCGTAGTCTCTCCGACCTCAGTTGAGTCTTTCTCAGTCTGGTCAGCAGTCTGACCAACTACAGGCTCTTCAATAAGGGGATTGGGTCCAAGAGGATGTATTTGGAATAGTTCAGAATCTGGAGGAACCCCCGCCGCTCCTAGATCTTGATTTCATCATTTTTTGAAGGATACCTTATTAGCGTATGTGATCTTAAGCTCAACATCATCATAGGTCGCATCCCATCCTTTTATGTATCCATTATCCTTTATGATCGAGAGATCCTTCTCCAACGTCTGAGCCTTCCTCACCAGACCCATATTTTCTTGAGAAAGCTTCTCCTTCTCTGCGACCACTAAGTTACTAGTCGTTTGCATATCGGCATAGGCCTTGGCTGAGCTCTCCCTTTCCCATTCCAGAGTAGAACGGGCATCAGCAAAGTCCTTTTTGAACTTCTTCAGGGATTTTTTTAGGGCCTGATTATTTTTAAATTGGTTTGTGGGACCATCCAGAAGATTAGTAAAATCAACCAAAAACTTTAAAAAATAAGAAAAGAAAGATTAGTGCGCAAAACATAAACATGGAGAAAAGATAAGAGGGAAAGAGGAAACTTACCGGAGCAACTCCTTGGGTGGACTTGAATGCTAGTCGGGTCGACCCCGGGCATGAGGTGCACTCGCAATTGGCTATAAGAATGGATCCCTTCATTAAATCAGGAGCTAGTATAGTGTTGGCCACAATGGACCCCTCTCCATCCATAGTAAAAATAAGGTTTAATAGGAGCCTTCAGGGTCCACCTCTTCTTAGCTTCTTCTTTCTTCCTCTTTTCTTTTTTTTTCTTCTCTCTATCCTCCTCTCCTTTTCTTCACTCAGTAAGAATAATTTTTTTAACACTGTTCATAGCATAAATTTAGGTTAGTTTGGCGTATCCCGTTACAAATCGTCATGCAATATCAAGATGAACCGAACTGTAGCATCTCCATGTTTTAAGACTTCTCGATATCCCTAATGGTATACAAATGATTTAGAGTTTAAATTAGTTTATGGAATTCTATTTTGGGCTGTTTACTTTTATTAAAAAGAAACAGGAACTTCATATTTTCAAAAAAAAAAATGTTTTATGAGTTTACTGAAAGCAGAGTTTTAATATTTCGTCTTTCTCATTCAAACGACTTCTAAATGTCATTAGAATGACTTTACAATGTTGTTAAATCCCTCGTTTTATAGGACTATTCTAATTTGGATCAAATGAAATTTTCTATTTTGAATTTATTTAGGTCGTTAGAAGAAAGATGAAATCTCATTCAGACGAGATCTATCTCATTAGAACGACATGTTCATATCATTTGAACGACACATCGAGTTCCCGATATGGTGTACGGGCTATCGACCGAGTGCCCAGTATCAAATCTATAACAAAATCTCTCTCTCGCCTAGGAGGTAACCCTGGTAACGCATGGAACACAACGAAAAACTCACAATCTACATGAATCGATTCAATGGGAATCACTATCTCCTTAGAGGTCTCCTCCTCTATATAATATAAATGGGTGGACGATCCTCCCTCAGGACGAGGCATCGCCACCAAAAACATCTCCTGGACCAGAATAGTAAAAATAATATTCCTACTGAAACAGTCTAGCATGGCTCTTTAAGAAACAAGTCAATCCATGCCAATAATGGAGTCATGCTCGTGCATATCTAAGACTAGAATGTCCACGGGCAAAATCAGGCTCCAAATCTCTATAACTAATCCCCGGCATATAAAGAAAATTAATGAACCATTACCCAATGGTGAGTCTACACATGTCACAGTACTATCTGTCGAGGCTACCAACCCCGTGGCCCGTGCAAAACTAGTGGCTATGAAGCAGTGTGATGCCCCAGTGTCAAATAAAATGTGCCCCATAGTTCCATGAATAGGAAACTCAACCTCGACAGCGAGGGGAACCTACTGTGCTACTGCCTAGTGGAAATTATAAAAATGTCCATACTGCAATTGTTTATGCTAAACTGGGACTGCTGTGATGGTTGGTAAGGTTGGTATCTGAGGTGGTACTGGGATGGTGGCTAGGAAGATCGATCTCAGCGACTCCTGACGGGCACCATGTTGTTGTGGGGCCCTGTTACACTCATGGAAATCCTTACGTCTATGGACATTCTTGCCACAACCAAAGAATCTTCCCCAGAATTTTCCTCCCCTCTGCCCTTATTGTCATCTGCTTAGATGGCCATTACCACCCTTCCACTAGCCCTGTCGATACCGTTGTTGGCCCTGATGGCCCTGTTGCTGGCCCTGCTAGTAACGATGCTAGCCCTGCTGACTGGACTGGCCCAATATGTATCCCTCACGTCCCTGCCCAGAGTCACCATATCAGAATCGCTTAGTAGGGTACCCCTGATGGGAACTCTGCTCACCCTGACGGACCTGCCCTTGAGCTACTGGTGCCCCACTAGCACTACTACATCTTGATCGGACCTGTTGGATGGACTCCCTCGCTCGTTTTCTCCCCTGTTGATGGAAGTGGTGGTCCTGGCAATGCAATATGGAGGCGTTGAGTACATCAGTATAAGTACCCAACGACAGATTACCCAAGAGGTTCTGGCGAATCCTCCAGGTCAAGCCATCCATGAACATTCGAATCTTCTTCTCTTCGGTAGGTACCTCATCTGGCACTATAATAATAAATCTCGTGAACTTATCTTCATACTCTGTAACAATCATACTTTCCTTCTTAAGATTTAACAATCTCTGCCTCATCTCAGTCTACACGGCGGAAGGAAAGTATTTATGGTCAAACTGCACCCAGAAACTCTGAATCGCCATACTATCCCTCTCCTCCAAAGTGGTAGTGGACTCTCACCACTGTAAGGCATCCCCCCACTAGCTTCAAGGAAGCCAGTAGTTGTCTCTGAATATTTGTGCACTCATACATGAGAAGATTCCTCTGGATGTCTTTCTTCCATTGGCTAGCGATGAAAATATTAGAATTGCCCGATAACTCTGGGGGATATGCCCTCTGAAAGGCATCCCTAACTCTCTCCCATGCAGTGGGAAACAGAGTTGGAACTTCCACCAAAGCCTGAACTTGGGGTGGGGCCTACTGTACCACCGCTAAAGATGCATTCACAGCCTGAGCAACGATGGAGACAAACTCGGTTGCATTCATTGATCCCTAAACCTAAGCTGCTGGCTACTCTGGTTGGGCATTCCTATCCCTCGAGGCTCCTCTTGGAGGCATCTGAAATGAGACGGAATTCATCAGTCCATAGTTATTATTAAATCTCAAATAGATGAAGACGTAATCGCATAAATAAGAAAACAATAGTCCTAATAATAGGTCTCTATATCAAAGACGCTAAAATCGAAGCATAATAGCCGTACAGATCCTAAGAACACTAGAACCTGATGCTCTGATACCACCCGTGACACCCCACCTAATTAAATACCGAGTGATCAATCCTTTATTAAATTAAATCAAAGCGTTCGGTTGGTTCATACATAGCATCATTGTCGAAAAATAGGTTTTTCTTTCTTAATCACCTAATAAATAATTAAGCTAAGTGTCAACACATTTAATTTTATAGATTAAGTTCTATTGTTATGATTTAATATACGAAACCATTTTCATGAACACATATAATAATATTAAATAGCAAACCATCCAAGTGGAATAAACAGACAAGATTAATCAATCAAAATAAAAATATCCCAAATCAAAGGACAATGAAATAATTAAAACAATCCCAACTAAAACTGAATACTAAAATAATAAAGGGTACAAGTCTCTCTTTGAACTAAATAAAAATTGGAAATGGGCGACACATGCCACATCTAAAATGACTAAATGAAGAGATGAGATGATAAAATGAAGTTGTCTAAAGGCAAAGACCTGCAACTCCCACACTAGCTGCAGCACGTCAACGGTCCAAAGATCTAAATCTGACGCCCATGTGGCTGGGAACCTATAACACACACATATATATATATATATATATATATATATATATATATATATATATATATATATATATATATATATATATATATATATAAGAGAAAGAAGAGATGACAGGAAACATGTCAGAGCCCGAGTGTAAAATAGCTTTAAAATAGTTTAGCAAGTATATAAAATGTTTAACAATTGATACTACATATATGTTAGTTCCTCGACACTCACTTGAGAATTCTCACCTCTCAACTAATGTGCACGCCTAATGCACTGCTGAATTACTCTAGATAAATTAACCCAATTAACTAGTCTAACCCAATCTCCTCTTACCAATCCTAATTCATTTGATCGCATGACCATAGTTTATATATGATAACCTCTTCTTATGAATTTACCAAGCCAACTATGTACATCTCAATACAGCCTTAAGTTTTCAGCCACTTAATTTACTTAATATTAATTACTCAATTTTATCTACTTACAAGCACAGTAGATGAATCACATGTACACATATTTATCATTCCTAACATATATACTAATAGGGCACCCACATAAATCTATGGTTTTGGCATACTCTGCTATCAAGTCCTCGTATCTCTCGTATAAAAGGCAAATACTTGTTCCATATCACTCTCGAACTATATTAACACAAAACACACATATTGGAGGTGATGCATAGTTCCTAGTCACTAAGAGGTCAGCACATACCCTCACGTCTCTTAGGACCGTCTGAAAATCATTCTCAGATAGCATGTACCAAGGATCCTATGTTCTAGGGTACAAGTAATTATCCCCCATAGTGGTCACATCAAGATAAGACTGGCCCAGCGCGAAAACCTCCATGAAATAAAGTAGCGCGGGTATGAATAAACACTAATTTTTACATGATATAAATATTCATGCACTCTTATATATATTTGCATTATTCAGATAGGTATACCCACGACCTATAACATATTCCAACCATACACGGCACGTAGCGCCCTAGTCCTACATAAGATTAATTCTTTCTTTTATTTTCTCAATTACTGCAAGTTCTTAGGTATTTCTCGACTCTCGAAGTGTATCATTTCAAGAAATATCAAATCAGTAGGAGTACCCTCTCTATCCTACTGGTCTATGTCGTCATTGCCTTGCACAATCCTCAACTTATCACACATGCAATCATAACCCATTTTATACCCTCGTAATCCCCACGATTTAATTCCATACGAAATCGTACTACCCGGACCTTGCCCACAAACCTACTGGTCCTTATCTAGTCCCATTATGATAGTTAAATTATGTCCAAGGGTACTTATACATTGGGGTTGGATTAACATTTAAAAAGGAAAAATATTAGAATTTCAGGAGGAGTCGATCGATCGATAGGAATGGTCGATCGATCGACATTCTTCAGTTAATCGATCGATCGAGCAGGTATTGACCCAGATTCTGCAATTCTTTGCCTACATGTTCCTTCCATTTTAATCATCTAAACCTCCATTAAAATGTTCCAAACTCCCAACCAAAGATCACAAACATTATATAAACAGGTATGTGTGATTTCTAATGTAAAACATTCATTAATTCTCCAAGAAGTATTATTAAATGGGTTTAAATTCATAATTTGGTCTCTAACCCTAGTTTACCATTTTAATTTAAGAATCCACATGATATTTCCAGAATACCTCTTCTAATCATCAATAAAATTTATGGTAAGTGTTCTACATGTGATGGGGACATCAACTTAACATAATTCTATCCAATTATGTGAATTCTAGTCTTCCAAATACATTTCATCTTCATGAAAACTCATAATTATCATTCCTACTCTAACATGGATGAGTTATCAACTCAAGAAAAACAAGATAACTACTTGCCTCAAGAATGAAGGTCTGAATTTTTAGGATTTGATGGTGTGGCTGAGTTCCTCTTCCTCAGATCTACACTCCAGCGGTGTTTGTGGTAAAAACGGTGCAACTAGGATGATTATATCCTTGGGAAAGCTCTTGAGTTCTCTCCTCTAATGGCTTATGTGATTTTTGTTTGTTCTAACCCTAGAAGATAACCTCTAACAACAGATATAGCCTTATGATTTTCGTCATCAATTAAGGCCTAAAATTGGAAATTAGAAAAAATGCCCTCCCGATTTGCCGGTTAGGACACATTGGCGCACTTGAAATGACGATTCAGGCAACTTAAAATTAATTTACTTTTTATCCCATTAATTTAGTCCCGACGTGACTGACACACGTGCCCTGAATTAATCTCTATAACTTTCATATTATTCACTCGCGACAATATTAATAAACTCAATCTCATATATTACTTTGCTCATGAAGTAATATTCAACATAATTCTTATCAATAATTACTAACTCTCATCTCGCTAGTAAATATTCAATTTAAAATCCTGATTAATATTAAATTAATTTATCTCAATTTAATTTAATTAATTTCATAATTAAAGGCCATTAAAATACGGGGTATTACATACTTCCCCCCTAATAACGGAATTTCATCCCGAAATTCGAAAAATAAGGCATACTTGGTAAAAACAATTATGGATTCTCTTTGCACATATATGCCTCACGCTCCCAAGTGGACTCCTCAACATTATGATGTTCCGACTAGACCCGTACAAGTGGAACTACCTTCGACCATAATTTCTTCTCACTATGGTCTAGGTTAGCCACTGGTATCTCTTCATAAGAATTGCCGGGCTGCAAGTCAATTTACTCTATGGTAATGTGTGTGTGGGCCAAATCATCCCTAAGATACCACCTCAACGATGAAATGTGGAACATATCATGAATACGATGCAGGTGCTCCGGCAACCCAAGTCTATATGCCACCGGTTCGATCCTCTCGATAATGGGGAGTGGTCCTATGTACCTCGGAGCCAATTTCCCTTTCTTCCTAAACCTCATCACTCCTTTCATACGAGACACTCACAATAGTACCTGGTTCCCCACACTAAACTCCCCGAAGAACCGTTTTGCATCGGTGTAGCTTTTCTGCCTTTCTTGGCCTAGCCGAATACGATTTCTGATTAACTCAATCCTGGCTTACGTGTACTGAATCACCTATGGACCGAGTAACTTGTTATCCCCCACCTCTAGCCAATAAGTGGGAGAACGACAAGGTCTTCCATACAACGTCTCAAATGGGGCCATGCCAATGGTAAAATGGTAGGAGTTATTATAAGTGAACTCCACAAGTGGAAGGTACCGTTTCCAACTGCCTTGAAATCAAGGACACACATGCGCAACATATCCTCCAGCATATAATTAGTACGCTCAGTCTGCCCATCTATCCACGGGTGATACGCAGTACTCAACCGCAGCATGGTGCCCATAGCCTTCTAAAACCTCTCCCAGATGCATGACACAAAAATTTTGTCTCTGCCGGACACAATATCAAGGGGCACCCCATGAAACCTCACTATCTCAGCAATAAATAACTGGGTATACTGTCCCAGAGTGTAATCTATTCGCGCCAAAAATAATGGGCTACCTTGGTCAACCGATCCACTACTACCCAAATAGAATCGTGACTCCTCTGTGATGTAGGTAACCTAGTGTTGAAATCCATGGAAATGCTCTTCCATTTCCACAAAGGGATTTCTAGCGGTTGAAGTAAACCTGATGGCTTCTGATAATACACCTTCACTAACTGACATGTGGCACATATGGACACGAACTCCGTAATGTCCTTCTTCATCCCACTCCACCAATACTGTCGCCTCATATCCTAGTACATCTTATCTCCTCTGGGATGTACTGCAAATAGATATCCATGCGACTCTATCATCACTGCATGACGTAAGTTCTCCCCCTCCGGGACCATTAATCTCCCATTAAATCGCAAACCCCCCATCTGATCGGACTGAGTACGACTCTGTGCCCTTAGCTAGAAGCCCTACAATCTGATCCTGGCAAAACGAATTAGAGATTTGGCCTGGATCACCCTCGTAATAATCTCTGGTGTGACTGTCATGATGGACATAAAGGATCGGGCCACTGCATCCTGATGTCCCAACTCTTTCCATTTATCCTTCCACGTTTCGTCCACCTCACCTATTGGCCTACGTATCAGAACATCATCAACTACGTTAGCCTTCCCCGGGTGGTACTGTATCTCAAACTGATAATCTTTCACAAACTTTGTCCACCCGCGCTGACGCATATTCAACTCCCATTGAGTGAACAAGTATTGTTGTGACTTGTGGTCTGTGAATAGGCGAAACTTATCCCCCAACTAGTAGTGTCTCCAAATCCACAAGGCAAATACGACTGATGCTAGCTCCAAGTCATGGGTGGGTTAATTCTTCTCGTGAGGCTTGAACTTGCATGAGGCATAAGCTATAGCCTCCTCCTCCTGCTGAAGTACTCTACCAAGTCCCTGTAGGGAAACATCGGTATACACTAGGTACTCCACTCCTAGCGTGGGTAGAGAAAGAATTGGTGCCAAAGTCAACTTATCCTTTATCTCATCGTAACACAACTGACAAGCGTCATCCCATACGTATAGTACCTCCTTGCGAGTCAGATTAGTCAATTGACCCGCTATTTTTGAGAATCCTCGAATGAACCTTCTGTAGTACCCTGCCAATCCCAAGAAACTATGGATCTCTAACAGTGTCATGGGCTTCCCCCACTCCCTCACTATGGACACCTTTCCTAGATCCACGGATATCCCCCTGGCGGAAATAATGTTCCCCAAGAACTGGACCTCGTGGAGCCAAAACTCGCACTTCTCATACTTAGCAGATAGCTGATGCTCTTGCAAAGTTTGAAGAACCCGTTTCAAATGCTTGGAATGCTCCTCCTCGATCTAGGAATATATCATAATGTCATCTATTAAGACAATGACAAACTTATCCAAGAACTCTCTCAACACCATGATCTTTAATTCCTTGAACACGGTGAGAGCATTGGTTAGCCCAAATGGCATAACCCAAAACTTGTAAGATCCATGTAGTGTCAAGAAAGTAGTCTTTGACACATCCTGTTTGATAATTCGTAACTAATGATATCCCGATCTCAAGTCTATCTTTGAGAAGAAGGCAGCTCCTCTCAGCTGGTCAAACAAGTCATCGATTCGGGGTAACGAATACTTATTTCGTATTGTGACTTTGTTCAAATCTCGGTAGTCTACACATAATCTCAATGACCCATCTCTTTTCTTCACGAATAATACGGGAGCACCCCAAGGAGAGGTAATCCTACGGATGAAACCCTATCCTAACAGTTTCTCAATTTGATCCCCCAACTCTCTCATCTCAGCTAGATCCATGCAGTATGGTATACGGGCTATCGACCGAGTGCTCAACATCAAATATATAGAAAAATAAATCTCTCGGCTAGGAGGTAACCCGGTATCTCCTAGAGCACATCTGAAAACTCACGAACTACAGGAATCGATTCAATGAGAATCACTATCTCCTCAGAGGTCTCATCATCTATATAATATAAATGGGTGGATGATCCTCCCTCAGGACGAGGCATCGCCACCAAAAACATATCCTGGCCTTAAATAGAAAAAATAATACTCATACTGAAACAATCTATCATGGATCTATAAGCAGTAAGCCAATCCATCCGAATAATGGCGTCATGCTCATGCATATCTAAGACTAGCATGTCTACGGGCAAAATCAGTCTCCCAATCTCTACACCTACTCCCCAGCATATAAAGAAAATCAACGACTAATTACCCAATGGTAAGTCTACACATGTCACTGTACACTCTAACGAGTCTAACAACCTCGTGGCCCATTCAAAACTAGTTGCTATGAAGTAGTGTGATGCCCAGTGTCAAGTAAAATATTCCCCATAGTTCCATTGATAGGAAACTTACCCTCGACTACGGGTGGCGCCTGTAGTGCTGCTTCCTGGTAGACATTATAAACATGTCCATACTGCAATTTTCCTTGCTGAACTGGGACTGTTAGGATGGCTGGTAAGGTTGGGATTTGAGGTGGTGCTTGGAGGGAGACTTGGAAGATCGGTCTCAGCGGCTCCTGACGGGCACCCGCTGCTACGGGCACTTTCCCCCTCAGGGAAATCCTAACATCTGAGGTCATTCTTGCCACAAAAAAGCATCTTACCCTAAAATTTCCTCCACTCTGTCCTTGCTGTCCTGTGCCCTAATGGTCGTTACCACCCCTTCACTAGCCCTGCTGATATCGTTATCGGCCCTGATAGCCCTACTCGTAATGATACTGGCCCAATTGTCTGAGCTGTCCCTACTGGCCCTGTTTATAGCCCCCATCACTACAACAAAACTGGCGATTGGTCACGGCCAAAATCCCTGACCAAAACTATGGGTCACAGACTTACGCCGTGACCATTTCGGGCGTGACCATTTTTGTGGGTCGCGGCCCATGTCCGGGACCAAAAAATGGTCACGGCCGAGAGGTATCAT
This sequence comes from Sambucus nigra, assembly GCA_949130495.1. NCBI lineage: Eukaryota > Viridiplantae > Streptophyta > Magnoliopsida > Dipsacales > Adoxaceae > Sambucus > Sambucus nigra. The sequence goes on from OX422213.1 coordinate 535,546,832, forward strand.
GGAAGATGGTCGCGGACTTGGGCTGTGACCCATACCGTGACGGGTCACGGACCTCATCCATGATAAATTGGTTGTGGCCAAAGTCCGCGACCCACGTCCATGAAAAAAAAATAAATAAAAAATTGGTCGCGGCCCTCGTCCGTGACCCACAACCGTGACAAATTAGTGGCGGCCAAAGTCCGCGACCCACGACCGTGATAAAAAAATAAAATAAAAATTGATCGCGGCTCTCATTCGTGACCCACAACCGTGACAAATTGGTCGCGGCCAAAGTCCGCGACCCACGACCATGACAAAAAAATAAAATAAAAACTAGTTGCGGCACTCATTCGTGACCCATAACCGTGACAAAAAAAAATGGCCGCGGACTTTGGCCGCGACCATTTTTATGCGTGACGAAAAAAATAAAAATGGTCATGGACAAAGTCCATGACCATATTTAACTATAATTTAAAAAAAAAATATATATTTGTTTGGTCCAATCCTAAAATTGGTGGTCTTGTGAGTGCACCGTCGGTTGCTACGTGTAACGTTGGACGCGTACGAGGTGTTACAAATATTTATTATTGGCAAAACAACAAAAAAAATCACAAATTGCGAATCGAGAACGTGTTAATAAACAAATATATATACAAACTGCTTACACGTCATAATAATTCAAAGACCAAAAAAAAATTGGGTAGAGTTTCCTCTATTTTCTTGACATTCCAAAACCTGTAAATGTAAAACCTGCTTATTATAAAGCCTGCACGGCCATAAAATTCAACAATCAAATTATAAAAGCCCGCACGGACATAAAACTAAACAATAAAAGTCCGCACGACTGTAACCCAAAAAACAAAATCCTGAATGTCCACAACATATAAACAATCTTCATGATGTAGACCATTGCATCCATCGTTTGTTCCGCGTGCAAAAATCCTACAAATAATATGATACATAAAAAAAATATCAGATACGAAGTAGTTTTACAAAAAAATTAATCAAGATAAAAAACTGCTTATATGAGTTAAAATTATCAGTAACCAAGTAGAAATATGCAAATTACCATCGTATTCTCAAAACGGGAGTCTCGCGGCTGCGGGGTCAATTCCTATGAGTTACATTGGTCCCGTGGGAGGTGTTGGTGCCACCTACGGGGATGTTCGGGGGCTGTTTCGAGTTCTCACCCTCTAACGCCATGTTTTTAAGCCTAAGTCTAGAAATATGCAAATTTACGTCGTAGTCTCAAACCGGGAGTCCCGCGGCTGTGGGGACAGTCCCTACGAGTTACATTGGTGCCGTGCGAGGTGTTGGTGCCACCCACGTGGCCGTTCGGGGGTTGTTTCGAGTTTTCACCCTCTAACGCCATGTTTTGCTTAAGTATAGAAATATGCAAATTATCTTCGTATTCTCAAACAAGGAGTCCCGCGGCTGCGGGGTTAGTTCCTACGAGTTACATTGGTGCCGTGGGAGGTATTGGTGCACCCACGGGGCCGTTTGGAGGATGTTTTGAGTTTTCACCCTCTAACGCCATGTTATGCCTATGTCTAGAAATTTGCAAATTACCTTCGTATTCTCAAATCGGGAGTCCCGCGACTGCGAGGTCAGTTCCTACGAGTTACATTGATCCCGTGGGAGGTGTTGGTGCCACCCACGGGGATGTTTGGGGGCTGTTCCGATTTCTCATCCTCTAACGCCATGTTTTTAATCCTAAGTCTAGAAATATGAAAATTATCGTCGTATTCTCCAACCGGGAGTCCCGCGACTGCGGGGTCAGTTCCTACGAGTTACATTGGTCCCGTGGGAGGTGTTGGTGCCACCCACGGGTACGTTCATGGTCTGTTTCGAGTTTTCACCCTCTAACTCCACATTTTTAAGCCAAAGTTTAGAAATATGAAAATTACCGTCGTATTCTCTAACAGAGAGTTCCGCAACTGCGGGGTCAGTTCCTACGAGTTACATTGGTTCCGTGGGAGGTGTTGGTGACACCCACGGGGCTGTTTCGAGTTTTCACCCTCTAACGCCATATGTTTCTTAAGTCTAGAAATATACAAATTACCTTCATATTATCAAACCGGGAGTCCTACGGCTGGGGGGTCAGTTCCTACGAGTTACATTTGTCCTGTGGGAGGTGTTGGTGCCACCCACGGGGACGTTCGGGGGCTGTTTCGAGTTCTGACCCTCTCACGCCATGTTTTTAAGCCTAAGTCTAAAAATATGCATATTATCGTCATATTCTCAAATCGTGAGTCCCGCAGCTGCGAGGTCATTTCCTACGAGTTACATTGGTCCCGTGGGAGGTGTTGGTGACACCCATGGGGCCGTTCGGGGCTGTTTCGAGTTCTCATCCTCTAACGCCATATTTTTAAGCCTAAGTCTAGAAATATGGAAATTATTGTCGTACTCTCAAACCGAGATTCTCGTGACTGCGAGGTAAGTTCCTACGAGGTATATTGGTCCCGAGGGAGGTGTTGGTTGCACCCACGGGGACGTTCGGGGGCTGTTTCGAGTTCTCACCCTCTAACGCCATGTTTTGAAGCTTAAGTCTTGAAATATGCAAATTATCATCGTATTCTCAAACCGAGAGTCCCGCGGCTGTGGGGACAGTCCCTACGAGTTACGTTGGTCCCGTGGGAGGTGTTGGTGCCACCTACGAGGCCGTTCAGGGGCTGTTTCGAGTTTTCACCATCTAACGCCATGTTTTGCCTAAGTCTAGAAATATGAAAATTAACTTCGTATTCTCAAACTGGGAGTCCCGCGACTACGGGGTCAGTTGCTACGAGTTACATTGGTGCCGTGGGAGGTGTTAGTGCACCCACGGGGCCGTTTGGGGGCAGTTTCGAGTTTTCACCCTCTAACGCCTTATTTTGCCTAAGTCTAGAAATTTGCAAATTACCTTTGTATTCTGAAACCGGGAGTCCCGCGGCTACAAGGTCAGTTCCTACGAGTTATATTGATTCCGTGGGAGGTGTTGGTGCCACCCACGGGGACGTTTGGGGGCTGTTCCGAGTTCTCATCCTCTAACGCCATGTTTTTAAGCCTAAGTCTAGAAATATGAAAATTATCATCGTATTCTCCAACCCGGAGTCCCGCGACTGCGAGGTCAGTTCCTACGAGTTACATTGGTGCCGTGGGAGGTGTTGGTGCCACCCATGGGGACATTCAGGGGCTGTTTCGAGTTTTCACCCTCTAACTCCACATTTTTAAGCCTAAGTCTAGAAATATGAAAATTACCGTCATATTCTCTAACAGAGAGTCCCGCAACTGCGGGGTCAGTTCCTACGAGTTACATTGGTTCCGTGGGAGGTGTTGGTGCCACCCACGGGGCGGGGCTGTTTCGAGTTTTCACCCTCTAACGCCATTTTTTTCTTAAGTCTAGAAATATACAAATTACATTCGTATTGTCAAACCGGGAGTCCCGCGACTGCGGGTAAGTTCCTACGAGTTACATTGGTCCCGTGGGAGGGGTTGGTGCCACCGACGGGGACGTTAGGGGGCTGTTTCGAGTTCTCACCCTCTCACGCCATGTTTTTAAGCCTAAGTCTAAAAATATGCATATTATCGTCATATTCTCAAACCGTGAGTTCCGCGGCTGCGGGGTCAGTTCTTACGAGTTACATTGGTCCCGTGGGAGGTGTTGGTGACACCCACGGGGCCGTTCGGGCCTGTTTCGAGTTCTCATCCACTAACGCCATATTTTTAAGCCTAAGTCTTGAAATATGGAAATTATCATCGTATTCTCAAACCGGGATTCCCGCGACTGCGGGGTCAGTTCCTACGAGTAATATTGGTCCCGAGGGAGGTGTTGGTGCCACTCACGGGGCCGTTCGAGGGCTCTTTCGAGTTTTCACCATCTAACGCCATATTTTTAAGCCTAAGTCTATAAATATTAAAATTACCGTCGTATTATCAAACAGAGAGTTCCGTGGCTGCGGGGTCTGTTCCTACGAGTTGCATTAGTCCCGTGGGAGGTGTTGGTGCCACCCACGGGGTCGTTCGGGGGCTGTTTCGAGTTTTCACCCTCTAACGCCATGTTTTTAAGCCTAAGTGAAGAAATATGCAAATTATCATCTTATTCTCAAACCGGGAGTCCCGCGGCTGTGGGGTCAGTTCCTACGAGTTACATTAGTCCCGTGGGAGGTGTTGGTGCCACCCACGGGGCCGTTCGAGGGTTGTTTCGAGTTTTCATCCTCTAACGCTATGTTTTACTTAAGTCTATAAATATGCAAATTACCTTCGTATTCTCAAACCGAGAGTCCCGCGGCTACAGGGTCAGTTCCTACGTGTTACATTGGTCCTGTGGGAGGTGTTGGTGCCACCCATTGGGATGTTCGGGGGCTGTTTCGAGTTCGCACCCTCTAACGCCATGTTTTTAAGCCTAAGTCTAAAAATAAGCAAATTATCGTCGTATTCTCAAACCGGGAGTCCTGGGGCTGCGGGGTCAGTTCCTACGAGTTACATTGGTCCCGTGGGAGGTGTTGGTGCCACCCACGGGGACGTTCGGGGGCTGTTTCGAGTTCTCACCCTCCCACGCCATATTTTTAAGCCTAAGTCTAAAAAAATTCAAATTATCGTCGTATTCTCAAACCATGAGTCCCGCAGCTGGGGGGTTAGTTCTTACGAGTTACATTGGTCCCGTGGGAGGTGTTGGTACCACCCACGAGGCCGTTTGGGGGATGTTTTGAGTTCTCATCCTCTAACGCCATATTTTTAAGCCTAAGTCTAGAAATATGCAAATTATCGTTGTATTCAAACCGGGAGTCCCGCAACTGCAGGGTCAGTTCCTACACGTTACATTGGTCCCGTGGGAGGTGTTGGTGCCACCCACGGGGGCCTTTCGGGGGCTGTTTCGAGTTTTCACCCTCTAACACCATATTTTTAAGCCTAAGTCTAAAAATATGAAAATTACTGTCGTATTCTCAAGTAGAGAGTCCCAGGGCTGCGGGGTCAGTTCCTACGAGTTACATTGGTCCCGTGGGAGGTGTCGGTGCCACCCACGGGGCCGTTCGAGGTCTGTTTCGAGCTTTCACCATCTAACGCCATGTTTTTAAGCCTAAGTCAAAAAATATTCAAATTATTGTCGTATTCTCAAACCGGGAGTCCGGCGGCTGCGGGGTCAGTTCCTATGAGTTACATTGGTCCCGTGGGAGGTGTTGGTGCCACCCACGGGGCCGTTCGGGGGTTGTTTCGAGTTTTCACCCTCTAACGCCATAATTTCAGGCCTAAGTCTAGAAATATGCAAATTATTGTCGTATTCTCAAACCAGGAGTCCCACGACTGCGACGTAAGTTCCTACGAGTTACATTGGTCCCGAGGGAGGTGTTGGTACCACCCACGGGGCCGTTTGGGGGCTGTTTCGAGTTCTCATCCTCTAACGCCATATTTTTAAGCCTAAGTCTAGAAATATGAAAATTATCGTCGTATTCAATCCGGGAGTCCCGCAACTGCAGGGTCAGTTCCTATGAGTTACATTGGTCCCGTGGGAGGTGTTGGTGCCACCCACGGGGCTGTTCGGGGGCTGTTTCGATTTTTCACCCTCTAACGCCATATTTTAAGCCTAAGTCTAGAAATATGCAAATTATCATCGTTTTCTCAAACCGGGAGTCCCGCGGCTGCGGGGTCAGTTCCTATGGGTTACATTGGTCCCGCGGGAGGTGTTGGTGCCACCCACGGGGCCGTTCGAGGGCTGTTTCGAGTTTTCACCCTCTAACACTATGTTTTGCTTAAGTCTAGTAATAAGCAAATTACCTTCGTATTCCCAAACCAATAGTCCCGCGGCTACGGGGCCAGTTCCTACGAGTTATATTGGTCTCGTGGGAAATGTTGGTGCCACACACGGGGATGTTCGGGGCCTATTTCTAGTTTTCACCTTCTAACTTCATGTTTTTAAGCCTAAGTATAAAAATATGAAAATTATCGTCGTATTCTTAAACCGGGAGTCCCGCGGCTGCGGGGTCAGTTAATACGAGTTACATTGGTCCGTGGGAGGTGTTAGTGCCACCCACGGGAACGTTCGTGGGCTGTTTCGAGTTCTCACCCTCTCACGCCATGTTTTTAAGCCTAAGTTTAAAAAAATGTAAATTATAGTCGTATTTTCAAACCGTGAGACCCGCGGCTGCGGTGTCAGTTCCTACGAGTCATGTTGGTCCCGTGGGAGGTGTTGGTGGCACCTACGGGGCCGTTCGGGGGCTGTTTCAAGTTTTCACCCTCTAACGCCATGTTTTTAAGCCTAAGTCAAGAAATATGCAAATTACCATCGTATTCTCAAACCGGGACACCCGCGGCTGCGGGGTCAGTTCCTACGAGTTACATTGGTCCCGTGGGAGGTGTTGGTTCCACCCACGGATCCGTTCGGGGGCTGTTTCGAGTTTTCACCCTCTAACGCCATATTTTTAAGCCTAAGTCTAGAAATATGAAATCTCGCGGCTGCGGGGTCAGTTCCTACGAGTAACATTGGTCCCGTGGGAGGTGTTGGTGCCATCCACGGGGCCGTTCGGGTGTTGTTTTGAGTTTTTACTCTCTAACACCATGTTTTCAAGCGTAAGTATAGGAATATGCAAATTATCGTCGTATTCTCAAATCAGGAGTCCCGCGGCAGTGGGGTCAGTTTCGACGAGTTACATTGGTCCCGTGGGAGGTGTTGGTGCCACCCACGAGGACATTCAGGGGCTGTATCGACTTCTCACCCTATAACGCCATGTTTTTAAGCGTAAGTCTAAAAATAAGCAAATTATTGTCCTATTCTCAAATCAGGAGTCCCGCGACTGCGGGGTCAGTTCGTATGAGTTACATTGGTCCCGTGGGAGGAGTTGGTGCCATCCACGGGGACGTTCGGGGGTTATTTTGAGTTTTCACCCTGTAACGCCATAATTTTAGGCCTAAGTCTAGAAATATGCAAATTGTTGTCGTATTCTCAAATCAGGAGTCCTGCGACTGCGGCGTAAGTTCCTACGAGTTATATTGGTCCCGTGGGAGGTGTTGGTGCCACCCATGGGGCCGTTCAGGGGGTTGTTTCGAGTTTTCACCCTCTAACACCATATTTGTAAGCCTAAGTCTAGAAATATACAAATTACCATCGTATTCTCAAATAGAGAGTCCAACGGCTACGGGGTCAGTTCCTACGAGTTACATTGGTCCCGTGGGAAATGTTGGTGCCACCCACGGGGACGTTCGGGGGCAGTTTCGAGTTCTCACCCTCTAACGCCGTGTTTTTAAGCCTAAGTCTAAAAATATGAAAATTACCGTCGTATTTTCAAATGGGGAGTCCCGCGGCTGCAGGGTTAGTTCCTACGAGTTACATTGGTCACGTGGGAGGTGTTGGTGCCACCCACAGGGACGTTCGGGGGCTGTTTCGAGTTCTCACCCTCTAACGCCATGTTTTTAAGCCTAAGTCAAGAAATATGTAAATTACCTTCGTATTCTCAAACCGGGAGACCCGCGGCTGCGGGGTCGGTTCCTACGAGTTACATTTGTCCCGTGGGAGGTGTTGGTGCCACCCACGAGGCCGTTCGGGGGCTGTTTCGAGTTTTCAACCTCTAACGCCATATTTTTAAGCCTAAGTCTAGAAATATGAAGATTACTGTCATATTCTCAAACAGAGCGTCTCGCGACTGCGGGGTCAGTTCCTACGAGTAACATTGGTCCCGTGGGAGGTGTTGGTTGCACCCACGGGGCCGTTCGAGTGTTGTTTTTAGTTTTTACCCTCTAACACCATGTTTTTAAGACTAAGTATAGAAATACGCAAATTATCTTCGTATTCTCAAATCGGGAGTCCCGCGGTTGAGGGGTCAGTTCCGACGAGTTACATTGGTCCCGTGGGAGGTGTTGGTGCCACCCACGAGGACGTTCGGGGGCTGTTTCGTTTTTCACCCTCTAACACCATGTTTTTAAGCCTTAGTATAAAAATATGCAAATTATTGTAGTATTCTCAAATCAGGACTCCCGCGGCTGCGGGGTCAGTTTCTATGAGTTACATTGCTCCCATGGGAGGTATTGGTGCCACCCACGGGGCCGTTCGGGGGTTGTTTCAAGTTTTCACCCTCTAACGCCATAATTTTAGGCCTAAGTTTAGAAATATGAAATCTCGCGGCTGCGGGGTCATTTCCTACGAGTAACATTGGTCCCGTGGGAGGTGTTGGTGCCACCCACGGGGCCGTTCGGGTGTTGTTTTGAGGTTTTACTCTCTAACACCATGTTTTTAAGCCTAAGTATAGAAATATGCAAATTATCGTCGTATTCTAAAATCGGGAGTCCCGCGGCTGAGGGGTCAGTTCCGACGAGTTACATTGGTCCCGTGGGTGGTGTTGGTGGCACCCACGAGGACGTTCGGGGGCTGTTTCGACTTCTCACCCTCTAACACCATGTTTTAAGCCTAAGTCTAAAAATATGCAAATTATTGTCGTATTCTCAAATCAGGAGTCCCCCGGCTGCGGGGTCAGTTTCTATGAGTTACGTTGGTCCCGTGGGAGGTATTGGTGCCGCCCACCGGGCCGTTCGGGGGTTGTTTCAAGTTTTCACCCTCTAACGCCATAATTTTAGACATAAGTCTAGAAATATGAAACTCGCGACTGCGGGGTCAGTTCCTACGAGTAACATTGGTCCCGTGGGAGGTGTTGGTGCCACCCACGGGGCCATTCAGGTGTTGTTTTGAGTTTTTACTCTCTAACACCCTGTTTTTAAGCCTAAGTATAGAAATATGCAAATTATCGTCGTATTCTACAATCGTGAGTCCCGCGGCTGAAGGGTCAGTTCCGACGAGTTACATTGGTCCCGTGGGAGGTGTTGGTGCCACCCACGAGGATGTTCGGGGGCTGTTTTGACTTCTCACCCTCTAACACCATGTTTTTAAGCCTAAGTCTAAAAATATGCAAATTATTGTCGTATTCTCAAATCAGGAGTCCCGCGGCTGCGGGGTCAGTTTCTATGAGTTACATTGGTCCCGTGGGAGGTATTGGTGCCACCCACGGGGCCGTTCGGGGGTTGTTTCAAGTTTTCACCTTCTAACGCCATAATTTTAGGCCTAAGTCTAGAAATATGAAATCTCGCGGCGGCGGGGTCAGTTCCTGCGAGTAACATTGGTCTCGTGGGAGGTGTTGGTGCCACCCACAGGGCCGTTCGGGTGTTGTTTCGAGTTTTCACCCTCTAACACCATATTCTTAAGACTAAGTCTAGAAATATACAAATTACCATCGTATTCTCAAATAGAGAGTCCCGCGCCTACGGGGTCAGTTCCTACAAGTTACATTGGTCCCATGGGTGGTGTTGATGCCACCCACAGGGCCGTTCGGGGGCTGTTTCGACTTTTCACCCTCTAACGCCATGTTTTTAAGCCTAAGTCAAGAAATATGCAAATTATCATCGTATTCTCAAACGGGGAGTCCCGCGGCTGTGGGGTAAGTTCCTACGAGTTACATTGGTCCCGTGGGAGATATTGGTGCCACCCACGGGGACGTTCGGGGGATGCTTCGAGTTCTCACCCTCTAACGCCATGTTTTTAAGCTTAAGTCAATAAATATGCAAATTATCGTCGTATTCTCAAACCGGGCGTCCCGCGGCTGTGGGCTTAGTTCCTATGAGTTACATTGGTCCCGTGGGAGGTATTGGTGCCAGCCACGGGGCCGTTCAAGGGCTGTTTTGAGTTCTCACCCTCTAACGCCATGTTTTTAAGCCTAAGTCAAGAAATATGTAAATTACCATCGTATTCTCAAACCGGGAGACCCGCGGCTGCGGGGTCAGTTCCTACGAGTTACATTTGTCCCGTGGGAGGTGTTGGTGCCACCCACGGGGCCGTTCTGGGGCTGTTTCGAGTTTTCAACCTCTAACGCCATAATTTTAAGCCTAAGTATAGAAATATGAAAATTACCGTCATATTCTCAAACAGAGAGTCTCGCGAATGCGGGGTCAGTTCCTACGAGTAACATTGGTCCCGTGGGAGGTGTTGGTTGCACCCAGGGGGCCGTTCGGGTGTTGTTTTGAGTTTTTACCCTCTAACACCATGTTTTTAAGCCTAAATATAGTAATACGCAAATTATCATCGTATTCTCAAATCGGGAGTCCCGCGGCTGAGGGGTCAGTTCCGACGAGTTACATTGGTCCTGTGGGACGTGTTGGTGCCACCCACGAGGACGTTCGGGAGCTGTTTCATTTTTCACCTTCTAACACCATGTTTTTAAGCCTTAGTCAAAAATATGCATATTATTGTCGTATTCTCAAATCAGGAGTCCCCCGGCTGCGGGGTCAGTTTCTATGAGTTACGTTGGTCCCGTGGGAGGTATTGGTGCCGCCCACCGGGCCGTTCGGGGGTTGTTTCAAGTTTTCACCCTCTAACGCCATAATTTTAGGCATAAGTCTAGAAATATGAAACTCGCGACTGCGGGGTCAGTTCCTAGGAGTAACATTGGTCCCGTGGGAGGTGTTGGTGCCACCCACGGGGCCATTCAGGTGTTGTTTTGAGTTTTTACTCTCTAACACCATGTTTTTAAGCCTAAGTATAGAAATATGCAAATTATCGTCGTATTCTACAATCGTGAGTCCCGCGGCTGAGGGGTCAGTTCCGACGAGTTACATTGGTCCCGTGGGAGGTGTTGGTGCCACCCACGAGGATGTTCGGGGGCTGTTTTGACTTCTCACCCTCTAACACCATGTTTTTAAGCCTAAGTCTAAAAATATGCAAATTATTGTCGTATTCTCAAATCAGGAGTCCCGCGGCTGCGGGGTCAGTTTCTATGAGTTACATTGGTCCCGTGGGAGGTATTGGTGCCACCCATGGGGCCGTTCGGGGGTTGTTTCAAGTTTTCACCTTCTAACGCCATAATTTTAGGCCTAAGTCTAGAAATATGAAATCTCGCGCGACGGGGTCAGTTCCTGCGAGTAACATTGGTCCCGTGGGAGGTGTTGGTGCCACCCACAGGGCCGTTCGGGTGTTGTTTCGAGTTTTCACCCTCTAACACCATATTCTTAAGACTAAGTCTAGAAATATACAAATTACCATCGTATTCTCAAATAGAGAGTCCCGCGCCTACGGGGTCCGTTCCTACAAGTTACATTGGTCCCATGGGTGGTGTTGATGCCACCCACAGGGCCGTTCGGGGGCTGTTTCGACTTTTCACCCTCTAACGCCATGTTTTTAAGCCTAAGTCAAGAAATATGCAAATTATCATCGTATTCTCAAACCGGGAGTCCCGCGGCTGTGGGGTAAGTTCCTACGAGTTACATTGGTCCCGTGGGAGATATTGGTGCCACCCACGGGGACGTTCGGGGGCTGCTTCGAGTTCTCACCCTCTAACGCCATGTTTTTAAGCTTAAGTCAATAAATATGCAAATTATCGTCGTATTCTCAAACCGAGCGTCCCGCGGCTGTGGGCTTAGTTCCTATGAGTTACATTGGTCCCGTGGGAGGTATTGGTGCCAGCCACGGGGCCGTTCAAGGGCTGTTTCGAGTTCTCACCCTCTAACGCCATGTTTTTAAGCCTAAGTCAAGAAATATGTAAATTACCATCGTATTCTCAAACCGGGAGACCCGCGGCTGCGGGGTCAGTTCCTACGAGTTACATTTGTCCCGTGGGAGGTGTTGGTGCCACCCACGGGGCCGTTCTGGGGCTGTTTCGAGTTTTCAACCTCTAACGCCATATTTTTAAGCCTAAGTATAGAAATACGAAAATTACCGTCATATTCTCAAACAGAGAGTCTCGCGAATGCGGGGTCAGTTCCTACGAGTAACATTGGTCCCATGGGAGGTGTTGGTTGCACCCAGGGGGCCGTTCGGGTGTTGTTTTGAGTTTTTACCCTCTAACACCATGTTTTTAAGCCTAAGTATAGCAATACGCAAATTATCGTCGTATTCTCAAATCGGGAGTCCCGCGGCTGAGGGGTCAGTTCCGACGAGTTACATTGGTCCCGTGGGACGTGTTGGTGCCACCCACGAGGACGTTCGGGGGCTGTTTCATTTTTCACCCTCTAACACCATGTTTTTAAGCCTTAGTCAAAAAATATGCAAATTATTGTAGTATTCTCAAATCAGGACTCCCGCGGCTGCGGGGTCAGTTTCTATGAGTTACATTGCTCCCATGGGAGGTATTGGTGCCACCCACGGGGCCGTTCGGGGGTTGTTTCAAGTTTTCACCCTCTAACGCCATAATTTTAGGCCTAAATCTTGAAATATGAAATCTCGCGACTGCGGGGTCATTTCCTATGAGTAACATTGGTCCCGTGGGAGGTGTTGGTGCCACCCACGGGGCCGTTCGGGTGTTGTTTTGAGTTTTTACTCTCTAACACCATGTTTTTAAGCCTAAGTATAGAAATATGTAAATTATCGTCGTATTCTAAAATCGGGAGTCCCGCGGCTGAGGGGTCAGTTCCGACGAGTTACATTGGTCCCGTGGGTGGTGTTGGTGCCACCCACGAGGACGTTCGGGGGCTGTTTCGACTTCTCACCCTCTAACACCATGTTACTATACGTAAGTCTAAAAATATGCAAATTATTGTCGTATTCTCAAATCAGGAGTCCCCCGGCTGCGGGGTCAGTTTCTATGAGTTACGTTGGTCCCGTGGGAGGTATTGGTGCCGCCCACCGGGCCGTTCGGGGGTTGTTTCAAGTTTTCACCCTCTAACGCCATAATTTTAGTCATAAGTCTAGAAATATGAAACTCGCGGCTGCGGGGTCAGTTCCTACGAGTAACATTGGTCCCGTGGGAGGTGTTGGTGCCACCCACGGGGCCATTCAGGTGTTGTTTTGAGTTTTTACTCTCTAACACCATGTTTTTAAGCCTAAGTATAGAAATATGCAAATTATCGTCGTATTCTATAATCGTGAGTCCCGCGGCTGAGGGGTCAGTTCCGACAAGTTACATTGGTCCCGTGAGAGGTGTTGGTGCCACCCACGAGGACGTTCGGGGACTGTTTTGACTTTTCACCCTCTAACACCATGTTTTTAAGCCTAAATCTAAAAATATGTAAATTATTGTCGTATTCTCAAATCAGGAGTCCCGCAGCTGCGGGGTCAGTTTCTATGAGTTACATTGGTCCCGTGGGAGGTATTGGTGCCACCCACGGGGCCGTTCGGGGGTTATTTCAAGTTGTCACCTTCTAACGCCATAATTTTAGGCCTAAGTCTAGAAATATGAAATCTCGCGGCGGTAGGGTCAGTTCCAGCGAGTAACATTGGTCCCGTGGGAGGTGTTGGTGCCACCCACGGGGCCGTTCGGGTGTTGTTTCGAGTTTTCACCCTCTAACACCATATTCTTAAGACTAAGTCTAGAAATATACAAATTACCATCGTATTCTCAAATAGAGAGTCCCGCGCCTACGGGGTCAGTTCCTACAAGTTACATTGGTCCCATGGGTGGTGTTGATGCCACCCACAGGGCCGTTCGGGGGCTGTTTTGACTTTTCACCCTCTAACGCCATGTTTTTAAACCTAAGTCAAGAAATATGCAAATTATCATCGTATTCTCAAACCGGGAGACCCGCGGCTGTGGGGTAAGTTCCTACGAGTTACATTGGTCCCGTGGGAGGTATTGGTGCCACCCACGGGGGCGTTCGGGGGCTGCTTCGAGTTCTCACCCTCTAACGCCATGTTTTTAAGCTTAAGTCAATAAATATGCAAATTATCGTCGTATTCTCAAACCGGGAGTACCGCGGCTGTGGGGTCAGTTCCTATGAGTTACATTGGTGCCGTGGGAGGTGTTGGTGCCACCCACGGGGCCGTTTGAGGGGTGTTTCGAGTTTTCACCCTCTAACACTATGTTTTTAAGCCTAAGTCTAAAAATATGAAAATTATCGTCGTATTTTCAAACTGGGAGTCCCGCGGCTGCGAGGTCAGTTCCTACGAGTTACATTGGTCCCGTGGGAAATGTTGGTGCCAGCCACGGGGCCGTTCGAGGGCTGTTTCGAGTTCTCTCCCTCTCACGCCATGTTTTTAAGCCTAAGTCTAAAAAAATGCAAATTATCCTCGTATTCTCAAACCATGAGACCTGCGGCTGCGGTGTCAGTTCCTACGAGTTATGTTGGTCCCGTGGGAGGTGTTGGTGGCACGCATGGGGTTGTTTCGAGTTTTCACCCTCTAACGACACGTTTTAAGGCTAAGTCAAGAAATATGTAAATTACCATCGTATTCTCAAACCGAGAGACTCGTGGATGCAGGGTCACTTCCTACGAGTTACATTGGTCCCGTGGGTGGTGTTGGTGCCACCCACGGGGCCGTTCGGGGGCTGTTTTGAGTTTTCAACCTCTAACACCATATTTTTAAGCCTAAGTCTAGAAATATGAAAATTACCATCATATTCTCAAACAGAGAGTCTCGCGACTGCGGGGCCAGTTCCTATGAGTAACATTGGTCCCGTGGGAGGTGTTGGTGCCACCCACGGGGCCGTTCGGGTGTTGTTTTGAGTTTTTACCCTCTAACACCATGTTTTTAAGCCTAAGTATAGAAATATGCAAATTATCGTTGTATTCTCAAATCGGGAGTCCCGCGGCTGAGGGGTCAGTTCCGACGAGTTACATTCGTCCCGTGGGAAGTGTTGGTGCCACCCACGAGGACGTTCGGGGGCTGTTTCGACTTCTCACCCTCTAACACCATGTTTTTAAGCCTAAGTCTAAAAATATGCAAATTATTGTCGTATTCTCAAATCAGGAGTCCCGCGGCTGCGAGGTCAGTTTCTATGAGTAACATTGGTCCCGTGGAAGGTATTGGTGCCACTCACGGGGCCGTTCGGGGGCTGTTTCGAGTTTTCACCCTCTAACGCCATATTTTTAAGCCTAAGTCTAGAAATATGAAAATTACTGTCATATTCTGAAACAGAGAGTCCCGTGGAAGCGGGTTCAGTTCTTACGAGTAACATTGGTCCCGTGGGAGGAGTTGGTCCCACCCACGGGGCCGTTCGGGAGCTGTTTTGATTTTTTCCCCTCTAACACTATGTTTTTAATTTCAAGTATAGAAATATGCAAATCATCGTCGTATTCTCAAATAGGGAGTCCTGCGGTTGAGGGGTCAGTTCCGACAAGTTACATTGGTCCCGCGGGACGTGTTGGTGCCACCCACGGGGCCATTCGAGGGCTGTTTTGAGTTTTCACCATCTAACGCCATGTTTTCCTTAAGTCTAGAAACATGCAAATTACCGTCGTATTCTCAAACCGGGAGTCCCGCGACTGTGGGGTCAGTTCCTACGAGTTACATTGGTCCAGTTGGAGGTGTTGGTTTCACCCACGGGGACGTTCGGGGGCTGTTTCGAGTGCTCACCCTCTAACGCCATGTTTTTAAGCCTAAGTCTAGAAATATACAAATAATTGTCGTATTCTCAAACCGGGAGTCCCGCGACTGCGGGGTCAGTTCCTACGATTTACATTGGTCCCGTGGGAGGTGTTGGTGCCACCCACGGGGGCGTTTTGGAGCTGTTTCGAGTTTTCACCCTCCAACGCCATATTTTTAAGCCTAAGTCTAGAAGTATGCATTACCTTCGTATTCTCAAACTGTGAGTCTCACGGCTGCGGGTTCAGTTCCTACGAGTTACATTGCTCCCGTGGGAGGTGTTGGTGCCACCCACGGGGCCATTCGGGGCCTGTTTCTAGTTTTCACCTTCTAACGCCATGTTTTTAACCCTAAGTCAAAAAATATGCAAATTATCATCATATTCTCAAACCGGGAGTCCCGCGGTTGTGGGGTCAGTTCCTATGAGTTACATTGGTCCAGTGGGAGGTATTGGCGCCACCCACGGGGACGTTCGGGGGCTGTTTCGAGTTCTCACCCTCTAACGCCATGTTTTTAAGCCTAAGTCAAGAAATATGCAAATTATCGTCGTATTCTCAAACCGGGAGTCCCGCGGCTGTGGGGTCAGTTCCTACGAGTTACATTGGTCCCGTGGGAGGTATTGGTGCTACCCAAGAGGACGTTCGGGGGATGTTTCGAGTTCTCACCCTCTAACGCATGTTTTTAAGCCTAAGTCTAAAAATATGCAAATTATTGTCGTATTCTCAAACCTGGAGTACCGCGGCTGCGGGGTCAGTTCCTACGAGTTACAATGGTCCCGTGGGAGGTGTTGGTGCCACCCACAGGGACATTCGGGGGCTATTTTGAGTTCTCACCCTCTCACGCCATGTTTTTTGGCCTAAGTATAAAAATACAAATTATCGTCGTATTCGCAAATCGGGAGTCCCGCGGCTGTGGGGTCAGTTCCTACGACTTACATTGGTCCCTGGGAGGTGTTGGTGCCACCCACGGGGACGTTCGGGGGCTGTTTTGAGTTCTCACCCTCTAACGCCAAGTTTTTAAGCCTAAGTCTATAAATATGCAAATTATTGTCGTATTCTCAAATCTGGAGTCCCGCGGCTGCGGGGTCAGTTCCTACGAGTTACATTGGTCTCGTGGGAGGTGTTGGTGCCCCCCACGGGGCCGTTCGGGGGCTGTTTCGATTTTTCACCCTCTAACGCCATAATTTTAGGCCTAAGTCTAAAAATATGCAAACTATGGTCGTATTCTCAAACCGAGAGTCCCACGACTGTGGCGTAAGTTCCTACGAGTGACATTGTTACCGCGGGAGGTGTTGGTGCCACCCACGGGGGCGTTTTGGGGCTGTTTCGAGTTTTTACACTCTAACGCCATATTTTTAAGCCTAAGTCTAGAAATAAGCAAATTAACTTCGTATTCTCAAACTGAGAGTCTCGCGGCTGCGGGGTCAGTTCTTGCGAGTTACATTTGTCCCATGGGAGGTGTTGGTGCCACCCACGGGGGCCATTTGATGTATGTTTTAGGTTTTCACCCTCTAACGCCATATTTTTAAGCCTAAGTTTAGAAATATGCAAATTACCTTCGTATTCTCAAACCAGGAGTCTCGCGGCTGCGGGGTCAGTTCCTACGAGTTACCTTGGTCCCGTGGGAGGTGTTGGTGCCACCCACGGGGCCGTTTGAGGGATGTTTTGGGTTTTCACCCTCTAACGCCATATTTTTAAACCTAAGTCAACAAATATGGAAATTACATTCGCATTCTCAAACCGGGAGTCTCGCGGCTGCGGGGTCAGTTCCTACGAGTTATATTAGTCCCGTGGGAGGTGTTGGTGCCACCCACGGGGCCGTTCGGGGGCTGTTTTCAGTTTTCACCCTGTAACGACATATTTTGAAACCTATGTATAGAAATATGCATATAATCATCACAATATCAAACTGGGAGTCCCGCAGCTCCAGGGTCCGTTCCTACGAGTTACATTTGTCCCGTGGGAGGTGTTGGTGCCAACGATGGGGCCGTTCGGGGGCTATTTCTAGTTTTCTAGTATGCAAATTACCATGGTATTGTCAAATTGGGAGTCCCGCGGCTACGGGGTCAGTTCCTACGAGTTACATTGCTCCAGTTGGAGGTGTTGGTGCCACCCACGGGGATGTTCGGGGGCTGTTTCGAGTTCTCACCCTCTAACGCATTATTTTTAAGCCTAAGTCTAGAAATATAAAAATAATTGTCGTATTTCCAAACCGGGAGTCCCGCGACTGTGGGGTCAGTTCCTACGATATACATTGGTCCCGTGGGAGGTGTTGGTGCCACCCACGGGGGCGTTTTGGGGTTATTACGATTTTCACCCTCTAACGCCATATTTTTAAGCCTAAGTCTAGAAGTATGCAAATTACCTTCGTATTCTCAAAACGCGAGTCTCGCGGCTACGAGGTCAGTTCCTACGAGTTACATTGCTCCAGTGGGAGGTGTTGGAGCCACCCACGGGGCCGTTCGGGGCCTATTTCTAGTTTTCACCTTCTAACGCCATGTTTTTAAGCCTAAGTCAAGAAATATGCAAATTATCATCGTATTCTCAAATCGGGAGTCCCGCGGCTCTGGGGTCAGTTCCTACGAGTTACATTGGTCCAGTGGGAGGTATTGGTGCCACCCACGGCAACGTTCGGGGGCTGTTTCGAGTTCTCGCCCTCTAACGCCATGTTTTTAAGCCTAAGTCAAAAAATATGCTAATTATCGTCGTATTCTCAAACCGGGAGTCCCGCGGCTATGGGGTCAGTTCCTACGAGTTACATTGGTCCCGTGGGAGGTGTTGGTGCCACCCACGGGGCCGTTCGAGGGCTGTTTCGAGTTTTAACCCTCTAACGCAATGTTTTGCTTAAGTCTAGAAATAAGGAAATTACCTTCGTATTCTTAAACCGAGTGTCCCGTGGCTACGGTGTCAGTTTCTACCAGTTACATTGGTCCCGTGGGAGGTGTTGGTGCCACCCACGGGGACGTTCAGGGGCTGTTTTGAGTTCTCACCCTCTAACGCTTATTTTTAAGCCTAAGCCTAAAAATATGAAAATTATCGTCGTATTCTCAAACCGGGAGTCCCGCGGCTGCGTGGTCAGTTCCAACGAGTTACATTGGTCCCGTGGGAGGTGTTGGTGCCACCCACGGTGACATTCGAGGGCTATTCCGGGAGTCCTGCGGCTGCGGGGTCAGTTCCTACGAGTTACATTGGTCTCGTGGGAGGTGTTGGTACCACCCACGGGGCCGTTCGGGGGCTGTTTTGAGTTTTCACCCTCTAACGCCATAATTTTAGGCCTAAGTCAAGAAATATACAAATTATCGTCGTATTCTCAAACCGGGAGTCCCGCGACTGAGGGGTCAGTTCCTATGAGTTACATTGGTCCCGTGGGAGGTGTTGGTGCCACCTACGGGGCCGTTCGAGGGCGGTTTCGAGTTTTCACCCTCTAACACTATCTTTTTCTAAAGTCTAGAAATAAGAAAATTACCTTCGTATTCTCAAATCGATAGTCCCGCGGCTACAGGGTGAGTTCCTACGAGTTACATTGGTCTCGTGGGAAATGTTGGTGCCACCCACGGGGACGTTCGGGGGCTGTTTCGAGTTCTCATCCTCTAACGCCATGTTTTTAAGCCTAAGTAAAAAAATATGAAAATTATCGTCGTATTCTCAAACTGGGAGTCCCGCGGCTGCGGCGTCAGTTCCTACGAGTTACATTGGTCCCGTGGGAGGTGTTCGTGCCACCCACGGGGACGTTTGGGGGATGTTTCAAGTTCTCACCCTCTCACGCCATGTTTTTAAGACAATGTCTAAAAAAATGCAAATTATCATCGTATTCTCAAACCGTGAGACCCGCGGCTGCGGGGTCAGTTCCTACGAGTTATGTTGGTCCCGTGGGAGGTGTTGGTGGCACCCATGGGGCCATTCGAGGGATGTTTCGAGTTTTCACCCTCTAATGCCATGTTTTTAAGCCTAAGTCAAGAAATATGTAAATTACCATCGTATTCTCAAACCGGGAGACCGCGGCTGCGCGATCAGTTCCTACGAGTTACATTGGTCCCATCGGAGGTGTTGGTGCCACCCACGGGGCCGTTCGGGGGCTGTTTCGAGTTTTCAACCTCTAACGCCATATTTTTAAGCCTAAGTCTAGAAATATGTAAATTACCTTCGTATTCTCAAACCGGGAGTCTCGCGGATGCGGGGTCAATTCCTACGAGTTACATTGGTCCCGTGGGAGGTGTTGGTACCACCCATGGGGCCGTTTGAGGGATGTTTTGGGTTTTCACCCTCTAACGCCATATTTTTAAACCTAAGTCAAGAAATATGGAAATTACCTTTGCATTCTCAAACCGAGAGTCTCGCGGCTGCGGGGTCAGTTCCTACGAGTTATATTAGTCCCGTGGGAGGTGTTGGTACCACCCACGGGGCCGTTCGGGGACTGTTTTGAGTTTTCACCCTGTAACGACATATTTTGAAGCCTATGTATAGAAATATGCATATTATCGTCATAATCTCAAATCGGGAGTCCCGCAGCTCCAGGGTCCGTTCCTACGAGTTACATTTTTCCCGTGGGAGGTGTTGGTGCCACCGACAGGGCCGTTCGGGGGCTGTTTTGAGTTTTCACCCTCTAACCCCATAATTTTAGGCCTAAGTCCAGAAATATGCAAATTTTCATCGCATTCTCAAACCGGGAGTCCCGTGACTGCGGCGTAAGTTCCTACGAGTTACATTGGTCCCGTGGGAGGTTTTGGTGCCACCCATGGTGCCGTTCGAGGGCTGTTTTGAATTTTCACCCTCTAACGCTATGTTTTGATTAAGTCTAGAAATAAGAAAATTACCTTCGTATTCTCAAATCGATAGTCCCGTGGCTACGGGGTCAGTTCCTACGAGTTACATTGGTCCCGTGGGAAATTTTGGTGCCACCCACGGGGACGTTCGGGGGCTGTTTCGAGTTCTCACCCTCTAACGCCATGTTTTTAAACTTAAGTCTAAAAAAATGAAAATTATCGTCGTATTCTCAAACCGGGAGTCCCGCGGCTGCGGGGTCAGTTCCTACGAGTTTCATTGGTCCCGTGGGAGGTGTTGGTGCCACCCACGGGGACGTTCGGGGGCTATTTCGAGTTCTCACCCTCTTACGCCATGTTTTTAAGCCTAAGTCTAAAAAAATGCAAATTATCATAGTATTCTCAAACCATGAGACCCGCGGCTGCGGGGTCAGTTCCTACGAGTTATGTTGGTACCGTGGGAGGTGTTGGTGGCACCCACGGGGCCGTCCGGGGACTGTTTCGAGTTTTCACCCTCTAACGCCATGTTTTTAAGCCTAAGTCAAGAAATATGCAAATTACCATCGTATTCTTAAACCGGGAGACCCGCGGCTGCGGGGTCAGTTCCTACTGGTTACATTGGTCCTGTGGGAGGTGTTGGTGCCACCCACGGGGCCGTTCGGGGGCTGTTTCGAGTTTTCACCCTCTAACGCCATATTTTTAAGCCTAAATCTAGAAATATGAAAATTACCGTCATATTCTCAAACAGAGAGTCTCGCGGCGGCGGGGTCAGTTTCTACGAGTAACATTGTTCTCGTGGGAGGTGTTGGTGCCACCCATGGGGCCGTTCGGGTGCTGTTTTGAGTTTTTACCCGCTAACGCATTGTTTTTAAGTCTAAGTCTAGAAATATACAAATAATTGTCGTATTCTCGTACCGGGAGTCCCGCGACTGCGGGGTCAGTTCCTACGATTTACATTGGTCCCGTGGGAGGTGTTGGTGCCACCCACGGGGGCATTTTGGGGCTATTTCGAGTTTTCACCCTCTAACGCCATATTTCTAAGCCTAACTCTAGAAGTATCAAAATTACCTTCGTATTCTCAAAACGCGAGTCTCGCGGCTGCGGGGTCAGTTCCTACGAGTTACATTGCTCCCGTGGGAGGTGTTGGAGCCACCCATGGGGCCGTTCGGGGCCTGTTTCTTGTTTTCACCTTCTAACGCCATGTTTTTAAGCCTAAGTCAAGAAATATGAAAATTATCGTCGTATTCTCAAATCGGGAGTCCCGCGGCTGTGGGGTCAGTTCTTACGAGTTACATTGGTCCAGTGGGAGGTATTGATGCCAACTACGGGGATGTTCGGGGGCTATTTCGAGTTCTCACCCTCTAACGCCATGTTTTTAACCTATGTCAAGAAATATGCTAATTATCATCGTATTCTCAAACCGGGAGTCCCGCGGCTATGGGGTCAGTTCCTATGAGTTACATTGGTCCCGTGGGAGGTGTTGGTGCCACCAACGGGGCCATTCGAGGGCTGTTTCGAGTTTTCCCCCTCTAACACTATGTTTTGCTTAAGTTTAAAAATAAGCAAATTACCTTCGTATTCTCAAATCGATAGTCCCGCGGCTACAGGGTGAGTTCCTACGAGTTACATTGGCCTAGTGGGAAATGTTGGTGCCACCCACGGGGACATTCGGGGGTGTTTCGAGTTCTCACCCTCTAACGCCATGTTTTTAAGCCTAAGTGTAAAAATATGAAAATTATCGTCGTATTGTCAAACCGGGAGTCCCGCGGCTGCTGGGTCAATTCCTACGAGTTACATTGGTCCCGTGGGAGGTGTTGGTGCCACCCACGGGGACGTTCGGGGGCTGTTTCGAGTTCTCACCCTCTCACGCCATGTTTTTAAGCCTATGTCTAAAAAAATGCAAATTATCGTCGTATTCTCAAACCGTGAGACCCGCGGCTGCGTGGTCAGTTCCTACGAGTTATGTTGGCCCCGTGGGAGGTGTTGGTGGCACCCATGGGGCCATTCGGGGGCTGTTTCGAGTTTTCACCCTCTAACGCCATGTTTTTAAGCCTAAGTCAAGAAATATGTAAATTACAATCGTATTCTCAAACTGGGAGACCCGCGGCTGCGCGGTCAGTTCCTACGAGTTACATGGATCCCGTGGGAGGTGTTGGCGCCACCCATGGGGCCGTTCGGGGGCTGTTTCGAGTTTTCAACCTCTAACGCCATATTTTTAAGCCTAAGTCTAGAAATATGAAAATTACCGTCATATTCTCAAACAGAGAGTCTCGCGACTGCGGGGTTAGTTCCTACGAGTAACATTGGTCCCGTGGGAGGTGTTGGTGCCACCCAAGGGGCCGTTCGGGTGTTGTTTTTACTTTTTATGCTCTAACACCAAGTTTTTAAACCTAAGTATAGAAATATGCAAATTATCGTCGTATTCTCAAATCGGGAGTCCCACGGCTGAGGGGTCAGTTCCGACGAGTTACATTGGTCCCGTGGGAGGTGTTGGTGCCACCCACGAGGACGTTCGGGGGCTGTTTCGACTTCTCACCCTCTAACACCATGTTTTTAAGACTAAATCTAAAAATATGAAAATTATTGTCGTATTCTCAAATCAGGAGTCCCACGGCTGCGGGGTCAGTTTCTATGAGTTACATTGGTCCCGTGGGAGGTGTTGGTGTCACCCACGGGGCCGTTCGGGGGTTGTTTCAAGTTTTCACCCTCTAACGCCATAATTTTAGGCCTAAGTCTAGAAATATGCAAATTATTGATGTATTCTCAAACCGGGAGTCCCAAGACTGCGACGTAAGTTCCTACGAGTTACATTGGTCCCGTGGGAGGTGTTGGTGCCACCCACGGGGCCGTTCGGGGGCTATTTCGAGTTTTCACCCTATAATACCATATTTTTAAGCCTAAGTCTAGAAATATACAAATTACCATCATATTCTCAAACAGAGAGTCCCGCGACTGCATGGTCAGTTCCTACGAGTTACATTGGTCCCGTGGGTGGTGTTTATGCCACCCACAGGGCCGTTCGGGGGCTGTTTTGACTTTTCACCCTCTAACGCCATGTTTTTAAGCTTATGTAAAGAAATATGAAAATTACCATCGTATTCTCAAACCGGGAGACCCGCGGATTCGGGGTCAGTTCCTACGAGTTACATTGGTTCCGTGGGAGGTGTTGGTGCCACCCACGGGGCCGTTCGGGGGCTGTTTCGAGTTTTCATCCTCTAACGCCATATTTATAAGCCTAAGTCTAGAAATATGAAAATTACCGTCATATTCTCAAACAGAGAGTCCCGCGGCGGCGAAGTCAGTTCTTACGATTAACATTGGTCCCGCGGGAGGTGTTGGTACCACCCACGGGGCCGTTTGGGTGCTGTTTTGATTTTTCCCCTCTAACACTACGTTTTTAAGCCTAAGTATAGAAATATGCAAATTATCATCGTATTCTCAAACCGGGAGTCCCGCGGGAGGGGTTGGTGCCACCGACGGGGCCGTTCGAGGGCTGTTTTGAGTTTTCACCCTTTAACGCCATGTTTTACTTAAGTCTAGAAATATGCAAATTACCTTCGTATTCTCAAACCGGGAGTCCTGCGGCTGCAGGGTCAGTTCCTACGAGTTACATTGGTCCAGTTGGAGGTGTTGGTGCCACCTACGGGACGTTCGGGGGCTGTTTCGAGTTCTCACCCTCTAACGCCATGTTTGTAAGCCTAAGTCTAGAAATATACAAATAATTATCATATTCTCAAACCGGGAGTCCCGCGACTGCGGGGTCAGTTCCTACGAGTTACATTGGTCCCGTGGGAGGTTTTGGTGCCACCCACGGGGGATTTTCGGGCTGTTTCGAGTTTTCACCCTCTAACGCCATATTTTTAAGCCTAAGTCTAGATGTATGCAAATTACCTTCATATTCTCAAACCGCGAGTCTTGCGGCTGCGGGGTCACTTCCTATGAGTTACATTGCTGCCGTAGCAGGTGTTGGTGCCACCCACGGGGCCATTCGGGGCCTGTTTCTAGTTTTCACCTTCTAACGCCATGTTTTTATGCCTAAGTCATGAAATATGCAAATTATCGTCGTATTCTCAAACTGGGAGTCCCGCGGCTGTGGGGTCAGTTCCTACGAGTTACATTAGTCCATTGGGAGGTGTTGGTGCCACCCACGGGGATGTTCGGGGGCTGTTTCGAGTTCTCACCATCTAACACCATGTTTTTAAGCCTAAGTCAAGAAATATGCAAATTATCATCGTATTCTCAAACTGGGAGTCCCGCAGCTGTGGGGTCAGTTCCTACGAGTTACATTGGTCCCGTGGGAGGTGTTGGTGCCACCCACGGGGCCGTTCGAGTGCTATTTCGAGTTTTCACCCTCTAACGCTATGTTTTGCTTAAGTCTAGAAATAAGCAAATTACCTTCGTATTCTCAAACCGAGTGTCCCGCGGATACGGGGTCAGTTTCTACGAGTTACATTGGTCCCGTGGGAGGTGTTGGTGCCACCCACGGGGATGTTCGGGGGATGTTTCAAGTTCTCACCCTATAACGCATGTTTTTAAGCGTAAGTCTAAAAATAAGCAAATTATCATCGTATTCTCAAATCTGGAGTACCGCGGTTGCGGGATCAGTTTCTACGAGTTACATTGGTCCCGTGGGAGGTGTTGGTGCCATCCACGGGGACATTCGGGGGCTGTTTCGAGTTCTCACCCTCTCACGCCATGTTTTTTGGTCTAAGTATAAAAAATGAAAATTTTCATCGTATTCGCAAATCGGGAGTCCCGCGGGTGTGGGGTCAGTTCCTACGAGTTACATTGGTCCCTGGGAGCTGTTGGTGCTACCCACGGGGACGTTCGGGGACTGTTTGGAGTTCTCACCCTCTAACGCCATATTTTTAAGGCTAAGTCTAAAAATATGCAAATTATTGTCGTAATCTCAAATCTCTAGTCCCGTGGCTGCGGGGTTAGTTCCTATGAGTTACATTGGTCTCGTGGGAGGTGGTGGTGCCACCCACGGGGCCGTTCCGGGGCTTTTTCGAGTTTTCACCCTCTAAAGCCATAATGTTAGTCCTACGTCTAAAAATATGCAAACTATGGTCGTATTCTCAAACCGAGAGTCCCACGACTGCAGCGTTGGTTCCTACGAGTGACATTGGTCCCGTGGGAGGTGTTGGTGCCACCCATGGTGTCGTTCGAGGGATGTTTTGGATTTTAACCCTCTAACGCTATGTTTTCCTTAAGTCTAGAAAAATAAGCAAATTGCCTTCGTATTCTCAAACCAATAGTCCCGCAGCTACGGGGTCAGTTCCTACGAGTTACATTGGTCCCGTGGAAAATTTTGGTGCCACCCACGGGGACGTTCGGAGGCTGTTTCGAGTCCTCACCCTCTAACGCCATGTTTTTAAGCCTAAGTCTAAAAATATGAAAATTATCATCGTATTCTCAAATAGGGAGTCCCGTAGCTGCGAGGTCAGTTCCTACGAGTTCCATTGGTCCCGTGGGAGGTGTTGGTGCCACCCATGGGGACGTTCGGGGGCTGTTTCGAGTTCTCACCCTCTCACGCCATGTTTTTAAGCCTAAGTCTAAAAAAATGCAAATTATGATCGTATTCTCAAACAGTGAGACCCGCGGCAGCGGGGTCAGTTCCTACGAGTTATGTTGGTCCCGTGGGAGGTCTTGGTGGCACCCACGGGGCCGTTCGGGGGCTGTTTCGAGTTTTCACCCTCAAACGCCATGTTTTTAAGCCTAAGTCAAGAAATATGCAAATTACCATCGTATTCTCAAACCGAAAGACCCGCGGCTGCGGGGTTAGTTCCTACGAGTTACATTGGTCCCGTGGGAGGTGTTGGTGCCACCCACGGGGCCGTTCGGGGGATATTGCGGGTTTTGACCTCTAACGCCATATTTTTAAGCCTAAGTCTAGAAATATGGAAATTACCATCATATTCTCGAACGGAGAGTCTCGCGGCTGCGGGGTCAGTTTCTACGAGTAACATTGGTCCCGTGGGAGGTATTGGTGCCCCCCACGGGGCCGTTCGGGTGCTATTTTGAGTTTTTACTCTCTAACACCATGTTTTTAAGCCTAAGTCTAGAAATATACAAATAATTGTCGTATTCCCAAACCGGGAGTCCCGTGACTGCGGGGTCAGTTCCTACCAGTTACATTGGTCCCGTGGGAGGTGTTGGTGCCACCCACGGGGTTATTCGGGGCCTGTTTCTAGTTTTCACCTTCTAACGCCATGTTTTTAAGCCTAAGTCAAGAAATATACAAATTATCGTCGTATTCTCAAACCGTGAGTCTCGCGGATGTGGGGTCATTTCCTACGAGTTACATTGGTCCAGTGGGAGGTATTGGTGCCACCCACAGGGACGTTCGGGGACTGTTTCGAGTTCTCACCCTCTAACGCCATGTTTTGAAGCCTAAGTCAAGAAATATGCAAATTATCGTCGTATTCTTAAACCGAGTGTCCCGCGGCTACGGGGTCACTTTCTACGAGTAACATTGGTCCCGCGGTTGGTGTTGGTGCCACCCACAGGGACGTTCGGGGGCTGTTTCGAGTTCTCACCCTCTAACGCATGTTTTTAAGCCTAAGTCTAAAAATATGCAAATTATCATGGTATTCTCAAACCGGGAGTCCCGCGGCTGCGTGGTCAGTTCCTACGAGTTACATGGGTCCCGTGGGAGGTGTTGGTGCCACCCACGGGGACATTCAGGGGCTGTTTCGAGTTCTCATAGTCTCACGCCTTCTTTGTTGGCCTAAGTATAAAAAATGCAAATTATTTTCGTATTTTCAAACCAGGAGTCCCGCGGTTGTGGGGTCAGTTCCGACGAGTTACATTGGTCCCTAGGAGGTGTTGGTGCCACCCACGGGGACGTTCGGGGGCTATTTCGAGTTTTCAGCCTCTAACGCCATGTTTTAAGCCTAAGTTTAAAAATATGCAAATTATTGTCGTATTCTCAAATCTGGAGTCCCACAGCTGCGGGGTCAATTCCTACGAGTTACATTGGTCTCGTGGGAGGTGTTGGTGCCACCCACAGGGCCGTTCGGGGGATGTTTCGAGTTTTCACCCTCTAACGCCATAATTTTAGGACTAAGTCTAAAAATATGCAAACTATGGTCGTATTCTCAAACCGAAAGTCCCACAACTGCGGCTTAAGTTCCTACGAGTGACATTGGTCCCATGGGAGGTGTTGGTGCCACCCACGGGGGCGTTTTGGTGCTGTTTTGAGTTTTTACACTCTAACGCCATATTTTTAAGCCAACGTCTAGAAATAAGAAAATTACCTTCGTATTCTCAAACTGAGAGTCTCGCGACTGCGGGGTCAGTTCCTACGAGTTACATTGGTCCCGTGGGAGGTGTTGGAGCCACCCACGGGGCCGTTTGACCGCTATTTTGGGTTTTCACCCTCTAACGCCATATTGTCAAGCCTAAGTCTTGAAATATGCAAATTACCTTCGTATTCTCAAACCGGGAGTCTCGCGGCTGTGGGGTCAGTTCCTACGAGTTACATTGGTCCCGTGGGAGGTGTTGGTGCCACCCACATGGCCGTTTGAGGGATGTTTTGGGTTTTCACCCTCTAACGCCATATTTTTAAACCTAAGTCAAGAAATATACAAATTACCTTCGCATTCTCAAACCGGGAGTCTCGCGGCTGCGAGGTCAGTTCCTACGAGTTACATTAGTCCCGTGGGAGGTGTTGGTGCCACCCACGGTGCCGTTCGGGGGATGTTTCAAGTTTTCACCATCTAACGCCATATTTTTAAGCCTAAGTATTGAAATATGCATATTATCATCGTAATCTCAAACCGGGAGTCCCGGAGCTCCAGGGTCCGTTCCTACGAGTTACATTTGTCCCGTGGGAGCTGTTGGTGCCACCCACGGGGACGTTCGGGGGCTGTTTCGAGTACTCACCCTCTAACGCCATGTTTTAAGCCTAAGTCTAAAAATTTGAAAATTATCGTCATATTCTCAAACCGAGAGTCCCGCGGCTGCGGGGTCAGTTCCTACGAGTTATGTTGTTCCCGTGGGAGGTGTTGGTGCCACCCACGGGGACGTTCGGGGGCTGTTTCGAGTTCTCATCCTCTCACGCCATGTTTTTAAGCCTAAATCTAAAAAATTCAAATTATAATCGTATTCTCAAACCGTGAGACCTGCGGTTGCGGGGTCAGTTCCTACGAGTTATGTTGGTCCCGTGGGAGGTGTTGGTGGCACCCACGGGGCCGTTCGGGGGCTGTTTCGAGTTTTCACCCTCTAACGCCATGTTTTTAAGCATAAGTCAAGAATTATGCAAATTACAATCGTATTCTCAAATCGAGAGACCCGTGGCTGCGGGGTCAGGTCCTACGAGTTACATTGGTCCCGTGGGAGGTGTTGGTGCCACCCACGGGGCCATTCGGGGGCTGTTTCGAGTTTTCACCCTCTAACGCCATATTTTTTAGCGTAAGTCTAGAAATATGAAAATTACCGTCATATCCTCAAACAGAGAGTCTTGCGGCTGCGGGGTCAGTTCCTACGAGTTGCATTGGTTCCGTGGGAGGTGTTGGTGCCACCCACGGGGCTGTTAGGGTGTTGTTTTGAGTTTTTACCCTCTAACACCATATTTTTAAGACTAAGTCTAGAAATATGCAAATTACCGTCGTATTCTCAAACTGGGAGTCCCTCGGTTGCGGGGCGAGTTCCTACGAGTCACATTGGTCCAGTTGGAGGTGTTGGTGCCACCCACGGGGACGTTCAGGGCCTGTTTCGAGTTCACACCCTCTAATGCCATGTTTTTAAGCCTAAGTCAAGAAATATGCAAATTATCGTCGTATTCTCAAACAGAGAGTCCCGCAGCTCGGGGGTCAGTTCGTACGAGTTACATTGGTCCCGTGGGTGGTTTGTTGCCACCCACAGGGCCGTTCGGGGGCTGTTTCGACTTTTTACTCTCTAACACCATGTTTTTAAGCCTAAGTCAAGAAATATGCAAATTATCGTCGTATTCTCAAACCGGGAGTCCCACGACTATGGGGTCAGTTCCTATGAGTTACATTGGTCCCGTGGGAGGTGTTGGTGCCACCCACAGGGCTGTTCGAGGGCTGTTTCTAGTTTTCACTCTCTAACGCTATGTTTTGCTTAAGTCTAGAAATAAGCAAATTACCTTCGTATTCTCAAACTGATAGTCCCGTGTCTACGGGGTCAGTACCTAAGAGTTACATTGGTCCCGTGGGAATTGTTGGAGCCACCCACGGGGACGTTCGAGGGTTGTTTCGAGTTCTCACCCTCTAACGCCATGTTCTTAAGCCTAAGTCTAAAAATATGAAAATTATCATCATATTCTCAGACCGTGAGTCCCGCGTCTGCGGGGTCTGTTCCTACGAGTTACATTGGTCCCGTGGGAGGTGTTGTTGCCACCCACGGGGACGTTCGAGGGTTGTTTCGAGTTCTCACCCTCTAACGCCATGTTCTTAAGCCTAAGTCTAAAAATATGAAAATTATCGTCATATTCTCAAACCGTGAGTCCCGCGTCTGCGGGGTCTGTTCCTACGAGTTACATTGGTCCCGTGGGAGGTGTTGTTGCCACCCACGGGGATGTACGGGGGCTGTTTCGAGTTCTCACGCTCTCACGCCATGTTTTTAAGCCTAAGTCTAAAAAAATTCAAATTATCATCATATTCTCAAACCGTGAGACCCGCGGCTGCGGGGTCAGTTCCTACGAGTAACATTAGTCCCGTGGGAGGTGTTGGTGCCACCCACGGGGCCGTTCGGGGGCTGGTTCGAGTTTTCACCCTCTAACGCCATATTTTTAAGCCTAAGTCAAGAAATATGCAAATTACCATCAGATTCTCAAACCGGGAGACCCGCGGCTGCGGGGTCAGTTCCTACGAGTTATAATGGTCCAGTGGGAGGTGTTAGTGCCACCCACGGGGCCGTTCGGGGGCTGTTTCGATTTTTCACCCTCTAACACCTTATTTTTAAACCTCAGTCTAGAAATATGCAAATTATCGTCGTACTCTCAAACAGAGAGTCCCACGGCTGCAGGGTCTGTTCCTACGAGTAACATTGGTCCCGTGGGAGGTGTTGGTGCCACCCACGGGGCCGTTCGGGTGCTGTTTTGAGTTTTCACCCTCTAACACCATGTTTTTAAGCCTAAGTATAAAAATATGCAAATTACCGTCGTATTCTCAAACCAGGAGTCCCGCGGCTAAAGGGTCAATTCCTACGAGTTACATTGGTCCAGTTGGAGGTGTTGGTGCCACCCACGGGGACGTTCGGGGGCTGTTTCGAGTTCTCACCCTCTAACGCCATGTTTTTAAGCCTAAGCCTAGAAATATACGAGTAATTGTCCTATTCTCAAATCGGGAGTCCCACGACGGCGGGGTCAGTTCCTACGAGTTACATCGGTCCCGTGGGAGGTGTTAGTGCCACCCACGGGGGCGTTTTGGAGCTGTTTCGAGTTCTCACCCTCTAACGCCATGTCTTTAAGCCTAAGTCTAAAAATATACAAATTATTGTCGTATTCTCAAATCTGGAGTCCCGCGGCTGCGGGGTCAGTTCCTACGAGTTACATTGGTCTCGTGGGAGGTGTTGGTGCCACCCACGAGGGCCGCTTAGGGGCTGTTTCGAGTTTTCACCCTCTAACGACATAATTTTAGGACTAAGTCTAAAAATATGCAAATTATGTTACTATTCTCAAACCGGGAGTCCCACGACTGCAGCGTAAGTTCCTACGAGTGGCATTGGTCCCGTGGGAGGTGTTGGTGCCACCCACGGGGGCATTTTGTGGCTGTTTCGAGTTTTTACACTCTAACGCCATATTTTTAATCTTAAGTCTAGAAATAAGCAAATTACCTTCGTATTCTCAAACCGGGAGTCTCGCGACTGCGGGGTCAGTTACTACGAGTTACATTGGTCCCGTGGGAGGTGTTGGTGCCAACCACGGGGCCGTTTGACGGCTGTTTTGGGTTTTTCACCCTCTAACGCCATATTTTTAAGCCGAAGTCTAGAAGTATGCAAATTACCTTCATATTCTCAAGCCGCGAGTCTCGCGGCTGCAGGGTCAGTTCCTACGAGTTACATTGGTCCCGTGGGAGGTGTTGGTGCCACCCACGGGGCCATTCGGGTCTGTTTCTAGTTTTCAACATCTAACGCCATGTTTTAAAGCCCAAGTCAAGAAATATGCAAATTATCATCGTATTATCAAACCGGGAGCCCCGCGGATATGGGATCAGTTCCTACGAGTTACATTGGTCCAGTGGGAGGTATTGGTGCCACCCACGGGGATGTTCGGGGGCTATTTCGAGTTCTCACCCTCTAACGCCATGTTTTTAAGCCTATGTCAAGAAATATGCTAATTATCGTCGTATTCTCAAACCGGGAGTCCCGCGGCTATGGGGTCAGTTCCTATGAGTTACATTGGTCCCGTGGGAGGTGTTGGTGCCACCCACGGGGCTGTTCGAGGGCTGTTTTGAGTTTTAACCCTCTAACGCTATGTTTTGCTTAAGTCTAGAAATAAGCAAATTACCTTCGTATTCTTAAACCGAGTGTCCCGTGGCTACGGGGTTAGTTTCTACGAGTTACATTGGTCCCGTGGGATGTGTTGGTGCCACCCATGGGGATGTTCAGGGGCTGTTTCGAGTTCTCACCCTCTAACGCTTGTTTTTCAGCCAAAGTCTAAAAATTTGCAAATTATCGTTGTATTCACAAACCGGGAGTCCCGCGGCTGCGTGGTCAGTTCCTACGAGTTACATTGGTCCCGTGGGAGGTGTTGGTGCCACCCACGGGGACATTCGGGGGCTGTTCCGGGAGTCCCGCGGCTACGGGGTCAGTTCCTACGAGTTACATTGGTCTCGTGGGAGGTGTTGGTGCCACCCACGGGGCCGTTCGGGGACTGTTTTGAGTTTTCATCCTCTAACGCCATAATTTTAGGCCTAAGTCAAGAAATATGCAAATTATCGTCGTATTCTCAAACCGGAAGTCCCGCGGCTGAGGGTTCAGTTCCTATGAGTTACATTGTTCCCATGGGAGGTGTTGGTGCCACCTACGGGGCCGTTCGAGGGCTGTTTCGAGTTTTCACCCTCTAACACTATGTTTTGCTTAAGTCTAGAAATAAGCAAATTACCTTCGTATTCTCAAATCGATAGTCCCGCGGCTATAGGGTGAGTTCCTAGGAGTTACATTGGTCCCGTGGGAAATGTTGGTGCCACCCACGGGGACATTAAGGGGCTGTTTCGAGTTCTCACCCTCTAACGCCATGTTTTTAAGGCTAAGTCTAAAAATATGAAAATTATCATCGTATTGTCAAACCGGGAGTCCCGGGGCTGCGGGGTCAGTCCTACGAGTTACATTGGTCCCGTGGGAGGTGTTGGTGCCACCCACGGGGACGTTCGGGGGCTGTTTCGAGTTCTCACCCTCTCATGCCATGTTTTTAAGCCTATGTCTAAAAAAATGCAAATTATCGTCGTATTCTCAAACCGTGAGACCCGCGGCTGCGGGGTCAGTTCCTACGAGTTATGTTGGCCCCGTGGGAGGTGTTGGTGGCACCCATGGGGCCATTCGGGGGCTGTTTCGACTTTTCACCCTCTAACGCCATGTTTTTAAGCCTAAGTCAAGAAAAATATGAAAATTACCATCGTATTCTCAAACCGGGAGACCCGCGGATTCGGGGTCAGTTCCTACGAGTTACATTGGTCCCGTGGGAGGTGTTGGTGCCACCCACGGGGCCGTTCGGGGGCTGTTTCGAGTTTTCACCCTCCAACGCCATATTTATAAGCCTAAGTCTAGAAATATGAAAATTACCGTCATATTCTCAAATAGAGAATCCCGCGGCTGCGGGGTCAGTTCTTACGAGTAACATTGGTCCCGTGGGAGGTGTTGCTGCCACCCACGGGGCCGTTCAGGTGCTGTTTTGATTTTTTCCCCTCTAACACTACGTTTTTAAGCCTAAGTATAGAAATATGCAAATTATCATCGTATTGTCAAATCGGGAGTCCTGCGGCTGAGGGGTCAGTTCCGACAAGTTACATTGGTCCCGCGAGAGGTGTTGGTGCCACCGACGGGGCCGTTCGTGGGCTGTTTTGAGTTTTTACCCTCTAACGCCATGTTTTACTTAAGTCTAGAAATATGCAAATTGCCTTCGTATTCTCAAACCGGGAGTTCCGTGGCTGCGGGGTCAGTTCCTACGAGTTACATTGGTCCAGTTGGAGGTGTTGGTGCCACCCACGGGACGTTCGGGGGTTGTTTCGAGTTCTCACCCTCTAACGCCATGTTTGTAAGCCCAAGTCTAGAAATATATAAATAATTGTCGTATTCTCAAACCGAGAGTCCCGCGACTGCGGGGTCAGTTCCTACGAGTTACATTGGTCCCGTGGGAGGTTTTGGTGCCACCCACGGGGGATTTTCGGGCTGTTTCGAGTTTTCACCCTCTAACGCCATATTTTTAAGCCTAAGTCTAGATGTATGCAAATTACCTTTGTATTCTAAAACCGCGAGTCTTGCGGCTGCGGGGTCAGTTCCTACGAGTCACATTGGTCCCTATGAGTTACATTGGTCTCGTGGGAGGTGTTGGTGCCACCCACGGGGCCGTTCGGGGGCTTTTTCATTTTTTCACCCTCTAACGCCATAATTTTAGGCCTAAGTCTAAAAATATGCAAACTATGGTCGTATTCTCAAACCGAGAGTCCCACGACTGCGGCGTAGGTTCCTACGAGTGACATTGGTCCCGTGGGAGGTGTTGGTGCCACCCATGGTGCCGTTTGAGGGATGTTTTGGATTTTAACCCTCTAACGATATATTTTCCTTAAGTCTAGAAATAAGCAAATTACCTTCGTATTCTCAAACCGATAGTCCCGCGGCTACGGGGTCAGTTCCTACAAGTTACATTGGTCCCGTGGGAAATTTTGGTGCCACCCACGGGGACGTTCGGGGGCTGTTTCGAGTTCTCACCCTCTAACTCCATGTTTTTAAGCCTAAGTCTAAAAATATGAAAATTATCATCGTATTCTCAAACCGGGAGTCCCGCGGCTGCGGGGTCAGTTCCTACGAGTTCCATTGGACCCGTGGGAGGTGTTGGTGGCACCCACGGGGACGTTCGGGGGCTGTTTCGAGTTCTCACCCTCTCACGCCATGTTTTTAAGCCTAAGTCAAGAAATATTCAAATTACCATCGTATTCTCAAACCGGAAGACCCGCGGTTGCGGGGTCAGTTCCTACGAGTTACATTGGTCCAGTGGGAGGTATTGGTGCCACCCACAGGGACGTTCGGGGACTGTTTCGAGTTCTCACCCTCTAACGCCATGTTTTGAAGCCTAAGTCAAGAAATATGCAAATTATCGTCGTATTCTTAAACCGAGTGTCCCGCGGCTACGGGGTCACTTTCTACGAGGAACATTGGTCCCGTGGTAGGTGTTGGTGCCACCCATAGGGACGTTCGGGGGCTGTTTCGAGTTCTCACCCTCTAACGCATGTTTTTAAGCCTAAGTCTAAAAATATGCAAATTATCATCGTATTCTCAAACCGGGAGTCCCGTGGCTGCGTGGTCAGTTCCTATGAGTTACATTGGTCCCGTGGGAGGTGTTGGTGCCACCCACGGGGACATTCAGGGGCTGTTTCGAGTTCTCACAGTCTCACGCCTTCTTTGTTGGCCTAAGTATAAAAAAATGCAAATTATTTTCGTATTTGCAAACCGGGAGTCCCGCGACTGTGGGGTCAGTTCCTACGAGTTACATTGGTCCCTAGGAGGTGTTGGTGCCACCCACGGGGACGTTCGGGGGCTATTTCGAGTTTTCACCCTCTCACGCCATGTTTTAAGCCTAAGTCTAAAAAAATGCAAATTATTGTCGTATTCTCAAATCTGGAGTCCCGCGGCTGCGCGGTCAATTCCTACGAGTTACATTGGTCTCATGGGAGGTGTTGGTGCCACCAACGGGGCCGTTCGGGGGATGTTTCGAGTTTTCACCCTCTAACGCCATAATTTTAGGCGAAAGTCTAAAAATATGCAAACTATGGTCATATTCTCAAACCGAAAGTCCCACGACTACGACGTAAGTTCCTACGAGTGACATTGGTCCCGTGGGAGGTGTTGGTGCCACCCACGGGGGCGTTTTGGTGCTGTTTTGAGTTTTTACACTCTAACGCCATATTTTTAAGCCTAAGTCTAGAAATAAGAAAATTACCTTCGTATTCTCAAACTGAGAGTCTCCCAACTGCGGGGTCAGTTCCTACGAGTTACATTGGTCCCGTGGGAGGTGTTGGTGCCACCCACGAGGCCGTTTGACCACTATTTTGGGTTTTCACCCTCTAACGCCATATTTTTAAGCCTAAGTCTTGAAATATGCAAATTACCTTTGTATTCTCAAACCGGGAGTCTCGCGGCTGCGGGGTCAGTTCCTACAAGTTACATTGGTCCCGTGGGAGGTGTTGGTGCCACCCACGGTGCCGTTCGGGGGATGTTTCGAGTTTTCACCATCTAACGCCATATTTTTAAGCGTAAGTATAAAAATATGCATATTATCATCGTAATCTCAAACTGGCAGTGTCGGAGCTCCAGGGTCCGTTCCTACGAGTTACATTGGTCCCGTGGGAGGTTTTGGTGCCACCCACGGGGGATTTTCGGGCTGTTTTGAGTTTTCACCCTCTAATGCCATATTTTTCAGCCTAAGTCTAGATGTATGCAAATTACCTTTGTATTCTAAAACCGCGAGTCTTGCGGCTGCGGGGTCAGTTCCTACGAGTTACACTGGTCCCGTAGGAGGTGTTGGTGCCACCCACGGGGCCATTCGGGGCCTGTTTCTAGTTTTCACCTTCTAACGCCATGTTTTTATGCCTAAGTCAAGAAATATGCAAATTATCATCGTATTCTCAAACCGGGAGTCCCGCGGCTGTGGGGTCAATTCCTACGAGTTACATTGGTCTAGTGGGAGGTGTTGGTGCCACCCACGGGGATGTTCGGAGGCTGTTTCGAGTTCTCACCATCTAACACCATGTTTTTAAGCCTAAGTCAAGAAATATGCAAATTATCATCGTATTCTAAAACCGGGAGTCCCGCGGCTGTGGGGTCAGTTCCTACGAGTCACATTGGTCCCGCGGGAGGTGTTGGTGCCACCCACGGAGCCGTTCGAGTGCTGTTTCGAGTTTTCACCCTCTAACGCTATGTTTTGCTTAAGTCTAGAAATAAGCAAATTACCTTCGTATTCTCAAACCGAGTGTCCCGCGGATACGGCGTCAGTTTCTACGAGTTACATTGGTCCCGTGGGAGGTGTTGGTGCCACCCATGGGGATGTCCTTGGGATGTTTCAAGTTCTCACCCTCTAACGCATGTTTTTAAGCCTAAGTCTAAAAATAAGCAAATTATCATCGTATTCTCAAACCTGGAGTACCGCGGTTGCGGGATCATTTCCTACGAGTTACATTGGTCCCATGGGAGGTGTTGGTGCCACCCACGGGGACATTCGGGGGCTGTTTCGAGTTCTCAACCTCTCACGCCATGTTTTTTGGCCAAAGTATAAAAAATAAAAATTTTCATCGTATTCGCAAACCGGGAGTCCCGCGGCTGTGGGGTCAGTTCCTACGAAGTACATTGGTCCCTGGGAGGTGTTGGTGCCACCCACGATGACGTTCGGGGACTGTTTTGAGTTCTCACCCTCTAACGCCATATTTTTAAGCCTAAGTCTAAAAATATGCAAATTATTGTCGTATTCTCAAATCTGGAGTCCCGCGGCTGCGGGGTCAGTTCCTATGAGTTACATTGGTCTCGCGGGAGGTGTTGGTGCCACCCACGGGGCCGTTCGGGGGATTTTTCGTGTTTTCACCCTCTAACGCCATAATTTTAGGCCTAAGTCTAAAAATATGCAAACTATGGTCGTATTCTCAAACCGAGAGTCCCACGACTGCGGTGTAGGTTCCTACGAGTGACATTGGTCCCGTGGGAGGTGTTGGTGCCACCCATGGTGCCGTTTGAGGGATGTTTTGGATTTTAACCCTCTAACGCTATATTTTCCTTAAGTCTAGAAATAAGAAAATTACCTTCGTATTCTCAAACCGATAGTCCCGCGGCTACGGGGTCAGTTCCTACAAGTTACATTGGTCCCGTGGGAAATTTTGGTGCCACCCACGGGGACGTTCGGGGGCTGTTTCGAGTTCTCACCCTCTAACTCCATGTTTTTAAGCCTAAGTCTAAAAATATGAAAATTATCATCGTATTCTCAAACCGGGAGTCCCGCGGCTGCGGGGTCAGTTCCTACGAGTTCCATTGGACCCGTGGGAGGTGTTGGTGGCACCCACGGGGACGTTCGGGGGCTGTTTCGAGTTCTCACCCTCTCACGCCATGTTTTTAAGCCTAAGTCAAGAAATATTCAAATTACCATCGTATTCTCAAACCGGAAGACCCGCGGCTGCGGGGTCAGTTCCTACGAGTTACATTGGTCCAGTGGGAGGTATTGGTGCCACCCATAGGGACGTTCGGGGACTGTTTCGAGTTCTCACCCTCTAATGCCATGTTTTGAAGCCTAAGTCAAGAAATATGCAAATTATCGTCGTATTCTTAAACCGAGTGTCCCGCGGCTACGGGGTCACTTTCTACGAGGAACATTGGTCCCGTGGTAGGTGTTGGTGCCACCCATAGGGACGTTCGGGGGCTGTTTCGAGTTCTCACCCTCTAACGCATGTTTTTAAGCCTAAGTCTAAAAATATGCAAATTATCTTCGTATTCTCAAACCGGGAGTCCCGTGGCTGCGTGGTCAGTTCCTATGAGTTACATTGGTCCCGTGGGAGGTGTCGGTGCCACCCACGGGGACATTCAGGGGCTGTTTCGAGTTCTCACAGTCTCACGCCTTCTTTGTTGGCCTAAGTATAAAAAAATGCAAATTATTTTCGTATTTGCAAACCGGGAGTCCCGCGACTGTGGGGTCAGTTCCTACGAGTTACATTGGTCCCTAGGAGGTGTTGGTGCCACCCACGGGGACGTTCGGGGGCTATTTCGAGTTTTCACCCTCTAACGCCATGTTTTAAGCCTAAGTCTAAAAAAATACAAATTATTGTCGTATTCTCAAATCTGGAGTCCCGCGGCTGCGCGGTCAATTCCTACGAGTTACATTGGTCTCATGGGAGGTGTTGGTGCCACCAACGGGGCCGTTCGGGGGATGTTTCGAGTTTTCACCCTCTAACGCCATAATTTTAGGCGAAAGTCTAAAAATATGCAAACTATGGTCATATTCTCAAACCGAAAGTCCCACGACTACGGCGTAAGTTCCTACGAGTGACATTGGTCCCGTGGGAGGTGTTGGTGCCACCCACGGGGGCGTTTTGGTGCTGTTTTGAGTTTTTACATTCTAACGCCATATTTTTAAGCCTAAGTCTAGAAATAAGAAAATTACCTTCGTATTCTCAAACTGAGAGTCTCCCAACTGCGGGGTCAGTTCCTACGAGTTACATTGGTCCCGTGGGAAGTGTTGGTGCCACCCACGGGGCCGTTTGACCGCTATTTTGGGTTTTCACCCTCTAACGCCATATTTTTAAGCCTAAGTCTTGAAATATGCAAATTACCTTTGTATTCTCAAACCGGGAGTCTCGCGGCTACGGGGTCAGTTCCTACAAGTTACATTGGTCCCGTGGGAGGTGTTGGTGCCACCCACGGTGCCGTTCGGGGGATGTTTCGAGTTTTCACCATCTAACGCCATATTTTTAAGCGTAAGTATAGAAATATGCATATTATCATCGTAATCTCAAACTGGCAGTGCCAGAGCTCCAGGGTCCGTTCCTACGAGTTACATTGGTCCCGTGGGAGGTTTTGGTGCCACCCAAGGGGGATTTTCGGGCTGTTTTGAGTTTTCACCCTCTAACGCCATATTTTTAAGCCTAAGTCTAGATGTATGCAAATTACCTTTGTATTCTAAAACCGCGAGTCTTGCGGCTGCGGGGTCAGTTCCTACGAGTTACACTGGTCCCGTAGGAGGTGTTGGTGCCACCCACGGGGCCATTCAGGGCCTGTTTCTAGTTTTCACCTTCTAACGCCATGTTTTTATGCCTAAGTCAAGAAATATGCAAATTATCATCGTATTCTCAAACCGGGAGTCCCGCGGCTGTGGGGTCAATTCCTACGAGTTACATTGGTCTAGTGGGAGGTGTTGGTGCCACCCACAGGGATGTTCGGGGGCTGTTTCGAGTTCTCACCATCTAACACCATGTTTTTAAGCCTAAGTCAAGAAATATGCAAATTATCATCGTATTCTAAAACCGGGAGTCCCGCGGCTGTGGGGTCAGTTCCTACGAGTCACATTGGTCCCGCGGGAGGTGTTGGTGCCACCCACGGGGCCGTTCGAGTGCTGTTTCGAGTTTTCACCCTCTAACGCTATGTTTTGCTTAAGTCTAGAAATAAGCAAATTAACTTCGTATTCTCAAACCGAGTGTCCCGCGGATACGGCGTCAGTTTCTACGAGTTACATTGGTCCCGTGGGAGGTGTTGGTGCCACCCATGGGGATGTCCGTGGGATGTTTCAAGTTCTCACCCTCTAACGCATGTTTTTAAGCCTAAGTCTAAAAATAAGCAAATTATCATCGTATTCTCAAACCTGGAGTACCGCGGTTGCGGGATCATTTCCTACGAGTTACATTGGTCCCATGGGAGGTGTTGGTGCCACCCACGGGGACATTCGGGGGCTGTTTCGAGTTCTCAACCTCTCACGCCATGTTTTTTGGCCAAAGTATAAAAAATGAAAATTTTCATCGTATTCGCAAACCGGGAGTCCCGCGGCTGTGGGGTCAGTTCCTACGAAGTACATTGGTCCCTGGGAGGTGTTGGTGCCACCCACGATGACGTTCGGGGACTGTTTTGAGTTCTCACCCTCTAACGCCATATTTTTAAGCCTAAGTCTAAAAATATGCAAATTATTGTCGTATTCTCAAATCTGGAGTCCCGCGGCTGCGGGGTCAGTTCCTATGAGTTACATTGGTCTCGTGGGAGGTGTTGGTGCCACCCACGGGGCCGTTCGGGGGCTTTTTCGTGTTTTCACCCTCTAACGCCATAATTTTAGGCCTAAGTCTAAAAATATGCAAACTATGGTCGTATTCTCAAACCGAGAGTCCCACGACTGCGGCGTAGGTTCCTACGAGTGACATTGGTCCCGTGGGAGGTGTTGGTGCCACCCATGGTGCCGTTTGAGGGATGTTTTGGATTTTAACCCTCTAACGCTATATTTTCCTTAAGTCTAGAAATAAGCAAATTACCTTCGTATTCTCAAACCGATAGTCCCGCGGCTACGGGGTCAGTTCCTACAAGTTTCATTGGTCCCGTGGGAAATTTTGGTGCCACCCACGGGGACGTTCGGGGGCTGTTTCGAGTTCTCACCCTCTAACTCCATGTTTTTAAGCCTAAGTCTAAAAATATGAAAATTATCATCGTATTCTCAAACCGGGAGTCCCGCGGCTGCGGGGTCAGTTCCTACGAGTTCCATTGGACCCGTGGGAGGTGTTGGTGGCACCTACGGGGACGTTCGGGGGCTGTTTCGAGTTCTCACCCTCTCACGCCATGTTTTTAAGCCTAAGAAAAGAAATATTCAAATTACCATCGTATTCTCAAACCGGAAGACCCGCGGCTGCGGGGTCAGTTCCTACGAGTTACATTGGTCCAGTGGGAGGTATTGGTGCCACCCACAGGGACGTTCGGGGACTGTTTCGAGTTCTCACCCTCTAACGCCATGTTTTGAAGCCTAAGTCAAGAAATATGCAAATTATCGTCGTATTCTTAAACCGAGTGTCCCGCGGCTACGGGGTCACTTTCTACGAGGAACATTGGTCCCGTGGTAGGTGTTGGTGCCACCCATAGGGACGTTCGGGGGCTGTTTCGGGTTCTCACCCTCTAACGCATGTTTTTAAGCCTAAGTCTAAAAATATGCAAATTATCATCGTATTCTCAAACCGGGAGTCCCGTGGCTGCGTGGTCAGTTCCTATGAGTTACATTGGTCCCGTGGGAGGTGTTGGTGCCACCCACGGGGACATTCAGGGGCTGTTTCGAGTTCTCACAGTCTCACGCCTTCTTTGTTGGCGTAAGTATAAAAAAATGCAAATTATTTTCGTATTTGCAAACCGGGAGTCCCGCGACTGTGGGGTCAGTTCCTACGAGTTACATTGGTCCCTAGGAGGTGTTGGTGCCACCCACGGGGACGTTCGGGGGCTATTTCGAGTTTTCACCCTCTCACGCCATGTTTTAAGCCTAAGTCTAAAAAAATGCAAATTATTGTCGTATTCTCAAATCTGGAGTCCCGCGGCTGCGCGGTCAATTCCTACGAGTTACATTGGTCTCATGGGAGGTGTTGGTGCCACCAACGGGGCCGTTCGGGGGATGTTTCGAGTTTTCACCCTCTAACGCCATAATTTTAGGCGAAAGTCTAAAAATATGCAAACTATGGTCATATTCTCAAACCGAAAGTCCCACGACTACGGCGTAAGTTCCTACGAGTGACATTGGTCCCGTGGGAGGTGTTGGTGCCACCCACGGGGGCGTTTTGGTGCTGTTTTGAGTTTTTACACTCTAACGCCATATTTTTAAGCCTAAGTCTATAAATAAGAAAATTACCTTCGTATTCTCAAACTGAGAGTCTCGCAACTGCGGGATCAGTTCCTACGAGTTACATTGGTCCCGTGGGAGGTGTTGGTGCCACCCACGGGGCCGTTTGACCGCTATTTTGGGTTTTCACCCTCTAAGGCCATATTTTTAAGCCTAAGTCTTGAAATATGCAAATTACCTTTGTATTCTCAAACCGGGAGTCTCGCGGCTGCGGGGTCAGTTCCTACAAGTTACATTGGTCCCGTGGGAGGTGTTGGTGCCACCCACGGTGCCGTTCGGGGGATGTTTCGAGTTTTCACCATCTAACGCCATATTTTTAAGCGTAAGTATAGAAATATGCATATTATCATCGTAATCTCAAACTGGCAGTGCCGGAGCTCCAGGGTCCGTTCCTACGAGTTACATTTGTCCCGTGGGAGGTGTTGGTGCCACCCACGGGGACGTTCGGGGGCTGTTTCGAGTACTCACCCTCTAACGCCATGTTTTTAAGACTAAGTCTAAATATTTGAAAATTATCGTCGTATTCTCAAACCGGGAGTCCCGCGGCTGCGGGGTCAGTTCCTACGAGTCACATTGGTCCCGTGGGAGGTGTTGGTGCCACGCACGGGGACGTTCGGGGGCTGTTTCGAGTTCTCACCCTCTCACGCCATGTTTTTAAGCCTAAATCTAAAAAAATGCAAATTATCATCGTATTCTCAAATCGTGAGACCCGCGGCTGCGGGGTCAGTTCCTACGAGTTATGTTGGTCCCGTGGGAGGTGTTGGTGGCACCCACGGTGCCGTTCGGGGGCTGGTTCGAGTTTTCACCCTCTAACGCCATGTTCTTAAGCCTAAGTCAAGAATTATGCAAATTACAATCTTATTCTCAAACCGGGAGACCCGTGGCTGCGGGGTCAGGTCCTACGAGTTACATTGGTCCCGTGGGAGGTGTTGGTCCCACCCACGAGGCCATTCGGGGGCTGTTTCGAGTTTTCACCCTCTAACGCCATATTTTTTAGCCTAAGTCTAAAAATTTGAAAATTATCGTCGTATTCTCAAACCGGGAGTCCCGCGGCTGCGGGGTCAGTTCCTACGAGTCACATTGGTCCCGTGGGAGGTGTTGGTGCCACCCACGGGGCCGTTCGGGTACTGTTTTGAGTTTTTACCCTCTAACACCATATTTTTAAACCAAAGTCTAGAAATATGCAAATTACCGTCGTATTCTCAAACTGGGAGTCCCTCGGTTGCGGGGCCAGTTCCTACGAGTCACATTGGTCCAGTTGGAGGTGTTGGTGCCACCCACGGGAACGTTCGGGGGCTGTTTCGAGTTCTCACCCTCGAATCCCATGTTTTTAAGCCTAAGTCAAGATATATGCAAATTTTCGTCATATTCTCAAACACAGAGTCCCGCGGCTGCGGGATCAGTTCCTACGAGTTACATTGGTCCCGTGGGTGGTTTGTTGCCACCCAGAGGGCCGTTCGGGGGCTGTTTCGACTTTTCACTATCTAACGCCATGTTTTTAAGCCTAAGTCAATAAATATGCAAATAATCGTCGTATTCTCAAACCGGGAGTCCCACGGCTGTGGGGTCAGTTCCTATGAGTTACATTGGTCCCGTGGGAGGTGTTGGTGCCACCCACGGGGCCGTTCGAGGGCTGTTTCAAGTTTTCACCCTCTAACGCTATGTTTTGCTTAAGTCTAGAAATAAGCAAATTACCTTCGTATTCTCAAACCGATAGTCCCGTGGCTACGGGGTCAGTTCCTACGAGTTACATTGGTCCCGTGGGAAATGTTGGTGCTACCCACGGGGACGTTCGGGGGTTGTTTCGAGTTCTCACCCTCTAACGCCATCTTCTTAAGCCAAAGTCTAAAAATATGAAAATTATCATCGTATTCTCAAATCGAGAGTCCCGCGTGTGCGGGGTCAGTTCCTACGAGTTACATTGGTCCCATGGGAGGTGTTGTTGCCACCCACGGGGATGTACGGGGGCTGTTTCGAGTTCTCACGCTCTCACGCCATGTTTTTAAGCCTAAGTCTAAAAAATTGCAAATTATCGTCGTATTCTCAAACCGTGAGACCCGCGGCTGCGGGGTCAGTTCCTACGAGTTATGTTGGTCCCGTGGGAGGTGTTGGTGGCACCCCCGAGGCCGTTCGGGGGCTGTTTTGAGTTTTCACCCTCTAACGCCATATTTTTAAGCTAAAGTCAAGAAATATGCAAATTACTATCATATTCTCAAACCGGGAGACCCGCGGTTGCGGGGTCAGTTCCTACATGTTATAATGTTCCAGTGGGAGGTGTTAGTGCCACCCACGGGGCCGTTCGAAGGCTGTTTCGAGTTTTCACCCTCTAACACCATATTTTTAAGCCTCAGTCTAGAAGTATGCAAATTATCATCGTACTCTCAAACAGAGAGTCCCACGGCTGCAGGGTCTGTTCCTACGAGTAACATTGGTCCCGTGGGAGGTGTTGGTGCCACCCACGGGGCCGTTCGGGTGCTGTTTTGAGTTTTTACCCTCTAACACCATGTTTTTAAGCCTAAGTATAGAAATATGCAAATTACCGTCGTATTCTCAAACCAGGAGTCCCGCGGTTGAAGGGTTAGTTCCTACGAGTTATATTGGTCCAATTGGAGGTGTTGGTGCCACCCACGGGGACGTTCAGGTTCTGTTTCGAGTTCTCA
Organism: Sambucus nigra; assembly: GCA_949130495.1. Lineage (NCBI taxonomy): Eukaryota > Viridiplantae > Streptophyta > Magnoliopsida > Dipsacales > Adoxaceae > Sambucus > Sambucus nigra. The sequence continues at coordinate 535,590,988 of OX422213.1, forward strand.
CCCTCTAACGCCATGTTTTTAAGCCTAAGCCTAGAAATATACCAATAATTGTCCTATTCTCAAATCGGGAGTCCCACGATGGCGGGGTCAGTTCCTACGAGTTACATTGGTCCCGTGGGAGGTGTTGGTGCCACCCACGGGGGCGTTTTGGCGCTGTTTCGAGTTCTCACCCTCTAACGCCATGTCTTTAAGCCTAAGTCTAAAAATATACAAATTATTGTCGTATTCTCAAATTTGGAGTCCCGCGGCTGCGGGGTCAGTTCCTACGAGTTACATTGGTCTCGTGGGAGGTGTTGGTGCCACCCACGAGGGCCGCTCGGGGGCTGTTTCGAGGTTTCACCCTCTAACGACATACTTTTAGGACTAAGTCTAAAAATATGAAAATTATGGTACTATTATCAAACCGGGAGTCCCACGACTGCAGCGTAAGTTCCTACGAGTGGCATTGGTTTTGTGGGAGGTGTTGGTGTCACCCACGGGGGAATTTTGGGGCTGTTTCGAGTTTTTACACTCTAACGCCATATTTTTAAGCTTAAGTTTAGAAATAAGCAAATTACCTTCGTATTCTCAAACCGGGAGTCTCGCGACTGCGGGGTCAGTTACTACGAGTTACATTGGTCCCGTGGGTGGTGTTGGTGCCACCCACGGGGCCGTTTGACAACTGTTTTGGGTTTTTCACCCTCTAACGCCATATTTTTATGCCTAAGTCTAGAAGTATGCAAATTACCTTCATATTCTCAAGCCGTGAGTCTCGCGGCTGCGGGGTCAGTTCCTACGAGTTACATTGGTCCCGTGGGAGGTGTTGGTGCCACCCACAGGGCCGTTCGAGGGCTTTTTCGAGTTTTCACCCTCTAACGATATGTTTTGCTTAACTCTATAAATAAGAAAATTACCTTCGTATTCTCAAACCGATAGTCCCGCGGCTACAGGGTCAGTTTCTATGAGTTACTTTGGTCCCATGGGAGGTGCTGGTGCCACCCACGGGGACGTTCGAGGGTTGTTTAGATTTCTCACCCTTGAATGCATATTTTTAAGGCTAAGTCTAAAATAATGAAAATTATCGTCGTATTCTCAAAAGGGGAGTCCCGCGGCTGCGGGGTCAGTTCCTACGAGTTACATTGGTTCCGTGGGAGGGGTTGGTGCCACCCACGGGGACATTCGGGGGCAGTTTCGAGTGCTCATACTCTCACGCCATGTTTTTAATCCTAAGTCTAAAAAAATCAAATTATCGTCGTATTCGCAAACCGGGAGTCCCGCGGATGTGGCGTCAGTTCCTACGAGTTACATTGGTCCCTGGGAGGTGTTGGTGCCACCCACGGGGACGTTCGGGGGCTGTTTCGAGTTCTCATCCTCTAACGCCATGTCTTTAAGACTAAGTCTAAAAATATACAACTTATTGTCGTATTCTCAAATCTGGAGTCCAGCGGTTGCGGGGTCAGTTCCTACGAGTAACATTGGTTTCGTGGGAGGTGTTGGTTCCACCCACGAGGGCGGTTCGGGGGCTGTTTCGAGTTTTCACCCTCTAACGACATAATTTTAGGACTCAGTCTAAAAATATGCAAATTATGGTCGTATTCTCAAACCGGGAGTCCCACGACTACGGCGTAAGTTCCTACGAGTGGCATTGGTCCCGTGGGAGGTGTTGGTGCCACCCACGGGGGCATTTTGGGGCTGTTTCGATTTTTTACACTCTAACACCATATTTTTAAGCTTAAGTCTAGAAATAAGCAAATTACCTTCGTATTCTCAAACCGGGAGTCTCGCGACTGCGGGGTGAGTTACTACGAGTTACATTGGTCCCGTGGGAGGTGTTGGTGCCACCCACGGGACCGTTTGACAGCTGTTTTGGGTTTTTCACCCTCTAACGCCATATTTTTTTAGCCTAAGTCTAGAAATATGCAAATTAACTTCGTATTCTCAAACCAGGAGTCTTGCGGCTGCGGGGTCAGTTTCTATGAGTTACATTGGTCCCGTGGGAGGTGTTGGTGCCACCCACGGGGCCGTTTGATGGATGTTTTTGGTTTTCACCCTCTAACGCCATATTTTTAAACCTAAGTCAAGAAATATGAAAATTACCTTCGCATTCTCAAACCGGGAGTCTCGCGGCTGTGGGGTGTGTTCCTACCAGTTACATTGGTCCCGAGGGAGGTGTTGGCACCACCAACGGGGCCGTTCGGGGGTTGTTTAGAGTTTCCACCCTCTAACGCCATATTTTGCTTAAGTCTAGAAATATTCAAATTACCTTCGTATCCTCAAACTGGGAGTCTTGCGGCTGCGGGTTCAGTTCCTACGAGTTACATTGGTCCCGTGGGATGTGTTGGTGCCACCCACGGGGCCGTTCGGGGGCTGTTTCGAGTTTTCACCCTCTAACGCCATATTTTTAAGCCTAAGTATAGAAATATGCATATTATCGTCGTAATATCAAGCCGGGAGTCCCGCGGCTACGGGGTCAGTTCCTACGAGTTTCATTGGTCCCATAGGTGGTGTTGGTGCCACGCACGGGGCCGTTCGGCGGCTGTTTTGAGTTTTCATCCTCTATCGCCATATTTTTAATCCAAAGTCTAGATGTATGCAAATTACCTTTGTATTCTCAAATTAGGAGTCCCGCAGCTCCAGGGTCCATTCCTACGAGTTACATTTGTCCCGTGAGAGGTGTTGGTGCCACCGACGGGGACGTTCGGGGGCTGTTTTGAGTTTTCACCCTCTAATGCTATAATTTTAAGCCTAAGTCTAGAAATATACAAATTATCGTCGTATTCTCAAACCGGCAGTCCCACGACCGCGGCGTAAGTTCCTACGAGTTACATTGGTCCCGTGGGAGGTTTTGGTGCCACCCATGGTGCCGTTCGAGGGTTGTTTTGAATTTTCACCCTCTAAAGCCATATTTTTAAGCCTAAGTCTAGAAATATACAAATTACCTTCATATTCTCTAACCGAGAGTCCCGCGGCTGCGAGGTCAGTTCGTACGAGTTACATTGGTCCCGCGGGAGGTTTTGGTGCCACGCACGGGGCCGTTCGGGGATTGTTTTGAGTTTTCACCCTCTAACGCCATGTCTTTAAGCCTAAGTACAGAAATATTCAAATTATCATTGCATTCTCAAACCGGGAGTCCCGCGGCTGCGGGGTCAGTTCCTACGAGTCACGTTGGTTCCGTGGGAGGTGTTAGTGCCACCCACGGGGCCGTTCGGGGGCTGTTTTGAGTTTCACCCTCTAACGCCATGTTTAAGCCTAAGTCAAGAAATATGCAAATTATTGTTGTATTCTCAAACCGGGAGTCCCACGACTGTGAGGTCAGTTCCTACGAGTTTTATTGGTCCCGTGGGAGGTGTTGGTGCCACCCATGGGGCCGTTCGGGAGCTGTTTTGAGTTTTCACCCTCTAACGTCATGGTTTTAAGCCTAAGTCTAAAAATATGCGAATTACCGTCTTATTCGCAAACCGGGAGTCCCGCGAATGCGGGGTCAGTTTCTACGAGTTACATTGGTCCCGTGGGAGGTGTTGGTACCACCCACGGGGACGTTCGGGGGCTGTTTCGAGTTCTCACCCTCTAACGCCATGTTTTTAAGCCTAAGTCTAAAAATATGCAAATTCTTGTCATATTTTCAAATCTGGAGTCTCGCGGCTGCGGGGTCAGTTCCTACGAGTTACATTGGTCTCGTGGGAGGTGTTGATGCCACCCACGGGGCCGTTCGGGGGCTGTTTCGAGTTTTCTCCCTCTAACGCCATAATTTTAGGCCTAAGTCTAAAAATATGCAAATTATGGTCGTATTCTCAAACCAGGAGTCCCACGACTATGGCGTAAGTTCCTACGAGTTACATTGGTCGCATGGGAGGTTTTGGTGCCACCCACTGGGGCGTTTTGGGGCTGTTTCGAGTTTTTACACTTTAACGCCATATTTTTAAGCCTAAGTCTATAAATAAGCAAATTACCTTCGTACTCTCAAATCGGGAGTCTCGCAGCTCCGGGGTCAGTTCCTACGAGTTACATTGGTCCCGTGGGAGGTGTAGGTGCCACCCACGGGACCGTTCGGGGGCTGTTTCGAGTTGTCACCCTCTAACGGTATATTTTTAAGCCTAAGTATAGAAATATGCATATTATCATCGTAATCTCAAACCTGGAGTTCCGCGTCTACGGGGTCAGTTCCTACGAGTTACATTGGTCCCGTAGGTGGTGTTGGTGACACGCAAGGGGCCGTTCGGCGGCTGTTTCGAGTTTTCACCCTCTATCGCCATATTTTTAAGCCAAAGTCTAGAAGTATGCAAATTACTTTAGTATTCTCAAATCGGGAGTCCCGCAGTTCCAGGGTCCGTTCCTACGAGTTACATTTGTCCCGTGGGAGGGGTTGGTGCCACGGACGGGGCCGTTCCAGGGCTGTTTTGAGTTTTCACCCTCTAACGCCATAATTTTAGGCCTAAGTCAAGAAATATTCAAATTATCGTCGTATTCTCAAACCGGGAGTCCCGTGACTGCGGCGTAAGTTCCTACGAGTTACATTTGTCCCGTGGGAGGTTTTGGTACCACCCACGTTGCCGTTCGAGGGCTGTTTTGAATTTTCACCCTCTAACGCTATATTTTTAAGCCTAAGTCTAGAAATATACAAATTACCTTCGTATTCTCTAACTGGGAGTCCCGCGGGTGCGAGGTCAGTTCCTACCAGTTACATTGGTCCCGTGGGAGGTGTTGTTACCACCCACGGTGCCGTTCGGGGGCTGTTTCGAATTTTCACCCTCTAACGCCATATTTTTAAGCCTAAGTATATAAATATGCAAATTACTGTCGTATTCTCAAACAGAGAGTCCCGCGGCTGCGGGGTCAGTTCCTACGAGTAACATTGGTCCCGTGGGAGGTGTTGGTGCCACCCACGGGGCCATTCGGGGGCTGGTTCGAGTTATTACCCTCTAACGCCATGTTTTTAAGACTAAGTAAAGAAATCTGTAAATTATCATCGTATTCTCAAACCGAGAGTCCCGCTGCTGCGGGGTCAGTTCCTACGAGTCACATTGGTCCCGTAGGTGGTGTTGGTGCCACGCACGGGGCCGTTCGGCGGCTGTTTCGAGTTTTCACCCTCTAGCGCCATATTTTTAAGCCAAAGTCTAGAAGTATGCAAATTACCTTCGTATTCTCAAATCGGGAGTCCCGCAGTTCCAAGGTCTATTCCTAAGAGTTACATTTGTCCCGTGGGAGGTGTTGGTGCCACCGACGGGGCCTTTCGGGGGCTATTTTGAGTTTTCACCCTCTAACGCCATAATTTTAGGCCGAAGTCGAGAAATATGTAAATTATCGTCGTATTCTCAAATCGGGAGTCCCACGACTGCGGCGTATGTTCCTACGGGTTACATTGGTCCCATGGGAGGTTTTGGTACCACCCACGGTGCCGTTCGAGGGCTGTTTTAAATTTTCACCCTCTAACGCTATATTTTTAAGCCTAAGTCTAGAAATATACAAATTACCTTCGTATTCTCTAACCGGGAGTATCGCAGGTGCTAGGTCAGTTCCTACCAGTTACATTGGTCCCGTGGGAGGTGTTGTTGCCACCCACGGGGCCGTTCGGGGGCTGTTTCGAATTTTCACCCTCTAACACCATATTTTTAAGCCTAAGTCTAGAAATATGCAAATTACTGTCGTATTCTCAAACAGAGAGTCCTGCGACTGCAAGGTCAGTTCCTACGAGTAACATTTGTCCCGTGGGAGGTGTTGGTGCCACCCACGGGGCCGTTCGGGGGCTGGTTCGAGTTATTACCCTCTAACGCCATGTTTTTAAGCCTAAGTATAGAAATATACAAATTACCTTCTTATTCTCTAACCGGGAGTCCCGGGGCTGCGAGGTCAGTTCCTACGAGTTACATTGGTTCCGTGGGAGGTGTTGGTGCCACCGACGGTGCCGTTTGGGGGCTGTTTTGAGTTTTCACCCTCTAACGCCATATTTTTAAGCCTAAGTCAAGAAATATGCAAATTACTATCGTATTCTCAAACAGAGAGTCCCGCGGTTGTGGGGTCAGTTCCTACGAGTAACATTGGTCCCGTGGGAGGTGTTGGTTCCACCCACGAGGCCGTTCGGGGTCTGGTTCAAGTTATTGCCCTCTAGCGCCATGTTTTTAAGCCTAAGTAAAGAAATATGGAAATTATCATTGTATTCTCAGACCGGGAGTCCCGCGGCTGCGGGGTCAGTTCCTACGAGTCACGTTGGTCCCGTGGGAGGTCTTGGTGCCACCCACGGGGACGTTTGGGGGCTCTTTTGAGTTCCAGCCTCTAACGCCCTGTTTAAGCCTAAGTTAAGAAAATTGCAAATTATTGTCGTATTCTCAAACCGGGAGTCCCGAGGCTGCGAGGTCAGTTCCTACGAGTTTCATTGGTCCCGTGAGAGGTGTTGGTGCCACCCATGGGGCCGCTCGAGGGCTGTTTCGAGTTTTCACCCTCTAACGTCATGGTTTTAAGCCTAAGTCTAGAAATATGTGAATTACCTTCGTATTCTCAAACCGAGAGTCCCGCGGCCGCGGGGTCAGTTTCTACGTGTTTCATTGGTCCCGTGGGAGGTGTTGGTGCCACACACGGGGACGTTCGGGGGCTGTTTCGAGTTCTCACCCTCTAACGCCATTTTTTTAAGACTAAGTCTAAAAATATACAAATTATTGTCGTATTCTCAAATCTGGAGTCAAGCGGCTGCGGGGTCAGTTCCTACGAGTTACATTGGTCCCGTGGGAGGTGTTGGTGCCACCCACAGGGACATTCAGGGGCTGGTTCGAGTTCTCACAGTCTCACGCCTTGTTTGTTGGCGTAAGTATAAAAAAATGCAAATTATTTTCGTATTTGCATTTTTTTATACTTACGCCAACAAACAAGGCGTGAGACGTTCGGGGGATGTTTCGAGTTTTCAACCTCTAACGCCATAATTTTAGGCCTAAGTCTAAAAATATGCAAACTATGGTCGTATTCTCAAACCGAGAGTCCCACGACTGCGGCGTAAGTTCCTACAAGTGACATTGGTCCCATGGGAGGTGTTAGTGCCACCCACGGGGCCGTTTCGGTGCTGTTTTGAGTTTTTACACTCTAACGCCATATTTTTAAGCCTAACTCTAGAAATAAGCAAATTACCTTCGTATTCTCAAACTGAGAGTCTCGCGGCTGCGGGGTCAGTTCCTACGAGTTACATTGGTCCCGTGGGAGGTTTTGGCGCCACCCACGGGGCCGTTTGAGGGCTGTTTTGGGTTTTCACTCTCCAACGACATATTTTAAGGCTAAGTCTAGTAATATGTAAATTACCTTCGTATTCTCAAATAGGGAGTCTCGCGGCTGCAAGGTCAGTTCCTACGAGTTACATTGGTCTCGTGGGAGGTGTTGGTGCCACCCACGGGGCCGTGTGAGGGCTGTTTGGGGTTTTCACCCTCTAACACCATATTTTTAAGCCTAAGTCTAGAAATATGCAAATTACCTTCATATTCTAAAACCGGGAGTCTCGCGGCTGCGGGGTCAGTTCCTACGATTTGCATTGGTCCCGTGGGAGGTGTTGGTACCACCCACTGGGCCGTTCGGGGGCTGTTTCTAGTTTTCACCCTCTAACCCCATATTTTTAAGCCTAAGTATAGAAATATGCATATTATCATCGTAATCTTAAACCGGGAGTTCCGCGGCTACGGGGTCAGTTCCTACGAGTTACATTGGTCTTGTAGGTGGTGTTGGTGCCACGCACGGGGCCATTCGGCGGCTGTTTCGAGTTTTCACCCTCTATCGCCATATTTTTAAGCCAAAGTCTAGAAGTATGCAAATTACTTTTTTAATCTCAAATCGGGAGTCCCGCAGTTCCAGGGTCCATTGCTACGAGTTACATTTGTCCCGTGGGAGGTGTTGGTGCCACCGACGGGGTCGTTCGGGGGCTGTTTTGAGTTTTCACCCTCTAACGCCCTAATTTTAGGCCTAAGTCAAGAAATATGCAAATTATCGTCGTATTCTCAAACCGGGAGTCCCGCGACTCCGGCGTAAGTTCCTACGAGTTACATTGGTCCCGTGGGAGGTTTTGGTACCACCCACGGTGCCGTTCGAGGGCTGTTTTGAATTTTCACCCTCTAACGCTATATTTTTAAGCCTAAGTCTAGAAATATACAAATTACCTTCATATTCTCTAACCGGGAGTCCCGCGGGTGCGAGGTCAGTTCCTACCAGTTACATTGGTCCCGTGGGAGGTGTTGTTGCCACCCACGGGACCGTTCGGGGGCTGTTTCGAATTTTCACCCTCTAACGCCATATTTTTAAGCCTAAATATGCAAATTACTGTCGTATTCTGAAACAGAGAGTCCTGCGGCTGCGGGGTCAGTTCCTACGAGTAACATTGGTCCCGTGGGAGGTGTTGGTGCCACCCACGGGGCCGTTCGAGGGCTGGTTCGAGTTATTACCCTCTAACGCCATGTTTTTAAGCCTAAGTATATAAATATACAAATTACCTTCTTATTCTCTAACCGGGAGTCCCGCGGCTGCGAGGTCAGTTCCTACGAGTTACATTGGTCCCGTGGAAGGTGTTGGTGCCACCCACGGGGCCGTTCGGGGGATGTTTTGAGTTTTCACCATCTAAAGTCATATTTTTAAGCCTAAGTCTAGAAATATGCAAAGTACTGTCGTATTCTCAAACAGAGAGTCCCGCGGCTGCGGGGTCAGTTCCTACGAGTAACATTGGTCCCGTGGGAGGTGTTGGTTCCACCCACGGGGCCGTTTGGGGGCTGGTTCGAGTTATTGCCCTCTAATGCCATGTATTTAAGCCTAAGTAAAGAAATATGCAAATTATCATTGTATTCTCAAACCTGAAGTCCCGCGGCTGCGGGGTCAATTCCTACGAGTCACGTTGGTCCCGTGGGAGGTCTTGGTGCCACCCACGGGGACGTTTGGGGGCTCTTTTGAGTTCCACCCTCTAACGCCCTGTTTAAGCCTAAGTTAAGAAATATGCAAATTATCGTCGTATTCTCAAACCGGGAGTCCCGCGGCTGTGAGGTCAGTTCGTACGAGTTTCATTGGTCCGGTGGGAGGTGTTCGTGCCACCCATGGGGCCGTTCGGGGGCTGTTTCGAGTTTTTACCCTCTAACGCCATGGTTTTAAGCCTAAGTCTAGAAATATGTGAATTACCGTCGTATTCTCAAACCGAGAGTCCCTCGGCTGCGGGGTCAGTTTCTACGAGTTACATTGGTCCCGTGGGAGGTGTTGGTGCCACCCACGGGGACGTTCTGGGGCTGTTTCGAGTTCTCACCCTCTAACGCCATTTTTTTAAGCCTAAGTCTAAAAATATGCAAATTATCGTCGTATTCTCAAACCGGGAGTACCGACGCTTCGGGGTCAGTTCCTACGAGTTACATTGGTCCCGTGGGAGGTGTTGGTGTCACCCACGGGGACATTTGGGGGCTGTTTCGAGTTCTCACCTTCTCACGTCATGTTTTTATGCCTAAGTCTAAAAAAATGCAAATTATCGTCGTATTCGCAAACAGGGAGTCCCGCGGTTGTGGGGTTAGTTCCTACGAGTTACATTGGTCCTTGGGAGGTGTTGGTGCCACCCACGGGGACGTTCGGGGGCTATTTCGAGTTCTCACCCTCTAACGCCATGTTTTTTAGCCTAAGTCTAAAAATATGGAAATTATTGTCATATTCTCAAATCTGGAGTCAAGCGGATGCGGGGTCAGTTCCTACGAGTTACATTGGTCTCGTGGGAGCTGTTGGTGTCACCCACGGGGCCGTTCGGGGGCTGTTTCGAGATTTCACCCTCTAACGCCAAATTTTTAAGCCTAAGTCTAGAAATATGCAAATTACTATCATATTCTCAAATAGAGAGTCCCGCGGCTGGGGGGCCAGTTCCTACGAGTTACATTGGTCCCTGCTTGGTGTTGGTGCCACCCACGGGGCCGTTCGGGGGCTGTTTCGAGTTCTCACCCTCTAACGCCATGTTTTTAAGCCTAAGTCTAAAAATATGCAAATTGTTGTCTTATTCTCAAATCTGGAGTCATGCGGCTGCGGGGTCAGTTCCTTCGAGTTACATTGGTCTCGTGGGAGGTGTTGGTGCCACCCACGGGGCCGTTCGGGGGCTGTTTCGCGATTTCCCCCTCTAACGCCATATTTTAAGCCTAAGTCTAGAAATATGCAAATTACTATCGTATTCTCAAATAGAGAGTCCCGCGGCTGCGGGGTCAGTTCCAACGAGTTACATTGGTCCATGCGAGGTGTTGGTGCCACCCACGGGGACGTTCGGGGGCTGTTTCGAGTTCTCACCCTCTAACGCCATGTTTTTATGCCTAAGTCAAAACAAATGCAAATTATTGTCGTATTCTCAAATTTGGAGTCTCGCGGCTGCGAGGTCAGTTCCTACGAGTTACATTGGTCTCGTGGGAGGTGTTGGTGCCATCCACGGGGCCGTTCGGGGGCTGTTTCGAGTTTTCACCCTCTAACGCCATAATTTTTGGTCTAAGGCTAAAAATATGCAAATTATGGTCGTATTCTCAAACCGGGAGTCCCACGACTGTGGCGTAAGTTCCTACGAGTTACATTGGTCCCGTGGGAGGTTTTGGTGCCACCCACTGGGGCGTTTTGGGGATGTTTCGAGTTTTTACACTCTAACGCCATATTTTTAAGCCTAAGTCTATAAGTAAGTAAATTACCTTCGTACTCTCAAACCGGGAGTCTCGCGGCTGCGGGGTCAGTTCCTACGAGTTACATTGGTCCCCTGGGAGGTTTTGGTGCCACCCACGGGGCCGTTTGAGGGTTGTTTTGGGTTTTCACCCTCCAACGACATATTTTTAATCCTAAGTATAGAAATATACAAATTACCTTCGTATTCTCTAACCGGGAGTTTCGCAGCTGCGAAGTCAGTTCCTACGAGTTACATTGGTCCCGTGGGAGGTGTTGGTGCCACCCACGGGGCCGTTCGGGGGTTGTTTTGAGTTTTCACCCTCGAATGCCATATTTTTAAGCCTCAGTCTAGAAATATGCAAATTACCGTCGTATTCTGAAACCGGGAGACCCGCAGCTGCGGCGTCTGTTCCTACGAGTTACATTGGTCCCGTGGGAGGTGTTGGTGCCACCCACTGGGCCGTTCGGGGGCTGTTTCGAGTTTTCATCCTCTAACGCCATATTTTTAAGCCTAAGAATAGAAGTATGCATATTATCATCGTAATCTCAAACTGGGAGTTCCGCGGTTACACGGTCAGTTCCTACGAGTTACATTGGTCCCGTAGGTGGTGTTGGTGCCACGCACGGGGCCGTTCGGCGGCTGTTTCGAGTTTTCACCGTCTATCGCCATATTTTTAAGCCAAAGTCTAGAATTAAGCAAACTACCTTCGTATTCTCAAATCGGGAGTCCCGCAGTTCCAGGGTCTGTTCCTACGAGTTACATTTGTCCCGTGGGAGGTGTTAGTGCCACCGACAGGGCCTTTCGGGGGCTGTTTTGAGTTTTCACCCTCTAACGCCATAATTTTAGGCCTAAGTCAAGAAATATGCAAATTATCGTCGTATTCTCAAATCGGGAGTCCCGTGACTGCGGCGTAAGTTCCTACGAGTTACATTGGTCCTGTGGGAGGTTTTGGTACCACCCACGGTGCCGTTCGAGGGTTGTTTTGAATTTTCATTCTCTAATGCTATATTTTTAAGCTTAAGTCTAGAAATATACAAATTACCTTCGTATTCTCTAATCGGGAGTCCCACGGGTGCGAGGTCAGTTCCTACCAGTTACATTGGTCCCGTGGGCGGTGTTGCTGCCACCCATGGGGCCGTTCGGGGGCTGTTTCGAATTTTCATCCTCTAACGCCATATTTTTAAGCCTAAGTCAAGAAATATGCAAATTATTGTCGTATTCTCAAACAGAGAGTCCCGCGGCTGCGGGGTCAGTTCCTACGAGTAACATTGGTCCCGTGGGAGGTGTTGGTGCCACCCACGGGGCCGTTCGGGGGCTGGTTCGAGTTATTACCCTCCAACTCCATGTTTTTAAGCCTAAGTAAAGAAATATGTAAATTATCATTGTATTATCAAACCGGGAGTCCCGCGGCTCCGGGGTCAGTTCCTACGAGTCACATTGGTCCCGTAGGTGGTGTTGGTGCCACGCACGGGGCCGTTCGGCGGCTGTTTCGAGTTTTCACCCTCTATCTCCATATTTTTAATCCAAAGTCTAGAAGTATGCAAATTACCTTCGTATTCTCAAAGCGGGAGTCCTGCAGTTCCAGGGTCCGTTCCTACGAGTTACATTTGTCCCGTGGTAGGTGTTGGTGCCACCGACAGGGCCGTTCGGGGGTTGTTTTGAGTTTTCACCCTCTAACGCCATAATTTTAGGCCTAAGTCAAGAAATATGCAAATTATCATCGTATTCTCAAACTGGGAGTCCCGTGACTGTGGCGTAAGTTCCTACGAGTTACATTGGTCCCGTGGGAGGTTTTGGTACCACCCACGGTGCCGTTCGAGGGCTGTTTTGAATTTTCACCCTCTAACGCTATATTTTTAAGCCTAAGTCTAGAAATATACAAATTACCTTCGTATTCCGTAACCGGAAGTCCCGCGGGTGCGAGGTCAGTTCCTACTAGTTACATTGGTCCCGTGGGAGTTGTTGTTGCCACCCACGGGGCCGTTCAGGGGCTATTTCGAATTTTCACCCTCTAACGCCATATTTTTAAGACTAAGTCTAAAAATATGAAAATTACTGTCGTATTCTCTAACAGAGAGTCCTGCGGCTGCGGGGTCAGTTCCTACGAGTAACATTGGTCCCGTGGGAGGTGTTGGTGCCACCCACGGGGCCGTTCGGGGGCTGGTTCGAGTGATTACCCTCTAACGCCATGTTTTTAAGCCTAAGTATAGAAATATACAAATTACCTTCGTATTCTCTAACCGCGAGTCCCGCGGCTGCGAGGTCAGTTCCTACGAGTTACATTGGTCCCGTGGGAGGTGTTGGTTCCACCCACGGGGCCGTTCGGGGGTTGTTTTGAGTTTTCACCCTTTAACGCCATGTTTTTAAGCCTAAGTCTAGAAATATTTGAATTACCATCGTATTCCCACGGGGCCGCTCGGGGGTTGGTTCGAGTTATTGCCCTCTAACGCCATGTTTTTAAGCCTAAGTAAATAAATATGCAAATTATCATCGTATTCTCAAACCGGGAGTCCCGCAGCTGCAGGGTTAGTTCCTACGAGTGACGTTGGTCCCGTGGGAGGTCTTGGTGCCACCCACGGGGCCGTTTGGGGGCTCTTTTAAGTTCCACCCTCTGACGCCCTATTTAGGCCTAAGTTAAGAAATATGCAAATTATCGTCGTATTCTCAAATCGGGAGTCCCGTGGCTGCGAGGTCAGTTCCTACGAGTTTCATTGGTCCCGTGGGAGGTGTTGGTGCCACCCATGGGGCCGTTCGGGGTCTGTTTCGAGTTTTCACCCTCTAACGTCATGGTTTTAAGCCTAAGTCTAGAAATATTTGAATTACCATCGTATTCCCAAACCGAGAGTCCCGCGGCTACAGGGTCAGTTTCTACGAGTTACATTGGTCTCGTGGGAGGTGTTGGTGCCACCCACGGGGACGTTCGGGGGCTGTTTTGAGTTCTCACCCTCTAACGCCATTTTTTAAGCCTAAGTCAAAAAATAAGCAAATTACTGTCGTATTCTCAAACCGGGAGTACCGCGACTTCGGGGTCAGTTCCTACGAGTTACATTGGTCCTGTGGGACGTGTTGGTGCCACCCACGGGGACATTCGGGGGCTGTTTTGAGTTCTCACCCTCTCACGTCATGTTTTTGAGCCTAAGTCTAAAAAAATGCAAATTATCGTCGTATTCGCAAACCGGGAGTCCCGCGGTTTTGAGGTTAGTTCCTACGAGTTGCATTGGTCCCTGGGAGGTGTTGGTGCCACCCACGGGGACGTTCGGGGGCTGTTTCCAGTTCTCACCCTCTAACGCCGTGTTTTTAAGCCGAAGTCTAAAAATATGCAAATTATTATCGTATTCTCAAATCTAGAGTCAAGCGACTGCGGGGTCAGTTCCTACGAGTTACATTGTTCTCGTGGGAGGTGTTTGTGCCACCCACGGGGCCGTTCGGGTGCTGTTTTGAGATTTCACCCTCTAACGCCATATTTTTAAGCCTTAGTCTAGAAATATGCCAATTACTATCGTATTCTCAAATAGAGAGTCCCGCGGCTGCGGGGTCAGTTTCTAAGAGTAACATTGGTCCCGTAGGAGGTGTTGGTGCCACCCACGGGGTCGTTCGGGGGCTATTTCGAGTTTTTACCCTCTAACGCCATGTTTTTAAGCTTAAGTAAAGAAATATGCAAATTACCTTTGTATCCTCAAACCAGGAGTTTCGCAGCTGCGAAGTCAGTTCCTACGAGTTACATTGGTCCCGTGGGAGGTGTTGGTGCCACCCACGGGGCCGTTCGGGGGCTTTGTTGAGTTTCACCCTCTAATGCCATGTTTAAGCCTACGTCAAGAAATATGCAAATTATTTTCGTATTCTCAAACCGGGAGTCTCGCGGCTGCGGGGTCAGTTCCTACGAGTTACATTAGTCCCGTGGGAGGTGTTGGTGCCACCCATGGGGCCGTTTGAGGGCTGTTTTGGGTTTTCACCCTTTAACGCCATATTTTTAAGCATAAGTCTAGAAATATGCAAATTACCTTTGTATCCTCAAACCAGGAGTCTTGCGGATGCGGGGTTAGTTCCTACGAGTTACATTGGTCCCGTGGGAGGTGTTGGTGCCACCCACGGGGCCGTTCGATGGCTGTTTCGAGTTTTCACCCTCTAACGCCATATTTTTAAGCCTAAGTATAGAAATATGCATATTATCGTCGTAATCTCAAACCGGGAGTCCTGCGGCTACGGGGTCAGTTCCTACGAGTTACATTGGTCCCGTAGGTGGTGTTGGTGCCACGCACGGGGTCGTTCGGTGGCTGTTTCGAGTTTTCACCCTCTATCGCCATATTTTTAAGCCAAAGTCTAGAAGTATGCAAATTACCTTCGTATTCTCAAATCGGGAGTCCCGCAGCTCCAGCGTCCGTTCCTACGAGTTACATTTGTCCCGTGGGAGGTGTTGGTGCCACTGACGGGCCGTTCGGGGGCTGTTTTGAGTTTTCACCCTATAACGTCATAATTTTAGGCTTAAGTCTAGAAATATGCAAATTATCGTCGTATTCTCAAATGGGAGTCCCAGGACTGCGACGTAAGTTCCTACGAGTTACATTGGTCCCGTGGGAGGTTTTGGTGCCACCCATGGTGCCGTTCGAGGGCTGTTTTGAATTTTCACACTCTAACGCCATATTTTTAAGCCTAAGTCTAGAAATATGCAAATTACCTTCGTATTCTCTAATCGAGAGTCCCGCGGGTGCGAGGTCAGTTCCTACCAGTTACATTGGTCCCGTGGGAGGTGTTGTTGCCACCCACGGGGCCGTTCGGGGGCTGTTTTGAATTTTCACCCTCTAACGCCATATTTTTAATTCTAAGTCTAGAAATATGCAAATTACTGTCGTATTCTCAAACAGAGAGTCCTGCGGCTGCAGGGTCAGCTCCTACGAGTTACATTGGTCCCGTGGGAGGTGTTGGTCCCACCCACGGGGCCGTTCGGGGGCTGTTTTGAGTTTTCACCCTCTAACGCCATATTTTTAAGCCTAAGTCTAGAAATATGCAAATTACTGTGGTATTCTCCAACAGGGAGTCCCGCGGCTGCGGGTTCAGTTCGTACGAGTAACATTTGTCCCGTGGGAGGTGTTGGTTCCGCCCACGGGGCCGTTCGGGGGCTGGTTCGAGTTATTGCCCTCTAACGCCATGTTTATAAGCCTAAGTAAAGAAATATGCAAATTATCATCTTATTCTCAAACCGGGAGTCCCGCGGCTGTGGGGTCAGTTCATACGAGTCACGTTGGTCCCGTGGGAGGTGTTGGTGCCACCCACGGGGCCGTTCGGGGGCTGTTTTGAGTTTCACCCTCTAATGCCATGTTTAAGCCTAAGTCAAGAAATATGCAAATTTTCGTCGTATTCTCAAATTGGGAGTCTCTCGGCTGCGGGGTCAGTTCCTACGAGTTACATTAGTCCCGTGGGAGGTGTTGGTGCCACCCACGGGGCCGTTTGAGAGCTGTTTTGGGTTTTCACCCTCTAACGCCATATTTTTAAGCATAAGTCTAGAAATATGCAAATTACCTTTGTATCCTCAAACCGGGATTCTTGCGGCTGCGGGGTCAGTTCCTACGAGTTACATTGGTCCCGTGGGAGGTGTTGGTGCCACCCACGGGGCCGTTCGGGGGCTGTTTCGAGTTTTCACCCTCTAACGCCATATTTTTAAGCCTATGTATAGAAATATGCATATTATCGTCGTAATCTCAAACCGGAGGTCCCATGGCTATGGGGTCAGTTCCTACGAGTTACATTGGTCCCGTAGGTGGTGTTGGTGCCACGCACGGGGTCGTTCGGCGGCTGTTTCGAGTTTTCACCCTCTATCGCCATATTTTTTAAGCCAAAGTCTAGAAGTATGCAAATTACCTTCGTATTCTCAAATCGGTAGTCCCGCTGCTCCAAGGTCCGTTCCTACGAGTTACATTTGTCCCGTGGGAGGTGTTGGTGCCACTGACGGGGCCGTTCGGGGGCTGTTTTGAGTTTTCACCCTATAACGTCATAATTTTAGGCTTAAGTCTAGAAATATGCAAATTATCATCGTATTCTCAAATGGGAGTCCCGCGACTGCGGCGTAAGTTCCTACGAGTTACATTGGTCCCGTTGGAGGTTTTGGTGCCAACCATGGTGCCGTTCGAGGGATGTTTTGAATTTTCACACTCTAACGCCATATTTTTAATCCTAATTCTAGAAATATGCAAATTACATTCGTATTGTCTAATCGAGAGTCCTGCGGGTGCGAGGTCAGTTCCTACGAGTTACATTGGTCCCGTGGGAGGTGTTGTTGCCACCCACGGGGCCGTTCGGGGTCTGTTTCGAATTTTCACCCTCTAACGCCATAGTTTTAAGCCTAAGTCTAGAAATATGCAAATTACTGTCGTATTCTCAAACAGAGAGTCCTGCAGCTGCGGGGTCAGCTCCTACGAATAACATTGGTCCCGTGGGAGGTGTTGGTGCGACCCACGGGGCCGTTCGGGGGCTGGTTCGAGTTATTACCCTCTAACGCCATGTTTTTAAGCCTAAGTATAGAAATATACAAATTACCTTTGTATTCTCTAACTGAGAGTCCCGCGGCTGCGAGGTCAGTTCCTACGAGTTACATTGGTCCCGTGGGAGGTGTTGGTCCCACCCACGGGGCCGTTCGGTGGCTATTTTGAGTTTTCACCCTCTAACACCATATTTTTAAGCCTAAGTCTAGAAATATGCAAATTACTGTGGTATTCTCCAACAGGGAGTCCCGCGGCTGCGGGTTCAGTTCCTACGAGTAACATTTGTCCCGTGGGAGGTGTTGGTTCCACCCACGGGGCCGTTCAGGGGCTGGTTCGAGTTATTGCCCTCTAACGCCATGTTTTTAAGCCTGAGTAAAGAAATATGCAAATTATCATCGTATTCTAAAACCGGGAGTCCCTCGGCTGTGGGGTCAGTTCCTACGAGTCCCGTTGGTCCCGTGGGAGGTGTTGGTACCACCCACGGGGCCGTTCGGGGGCTGTTTTGAGTTTCACCCTCTAATGCCATGTTTAAGCTTAAGTCAAGAAATATGCAAATTACCTTTGTATCCTCAAACCGGGAGTCTTGCGGCTGCGGGGTCAGTTCCTACGAGTTACATTGGTCCCGTGGGAGGTGTTGGTGCCACCCACGGGGCCGTTCGGGGGCTGTTTCGAGTTTTCACCCTCTAACGCCATATTTTTAAGCCTATGTATAGAAGTATGCAAATTACCTTCGTATTCTCAAATCGGGAGTCCCGCAGCTCCAGGGTCCGTTCTTACGAGGTACATTTGTCCCGTGGGAGGTGTTGGTGCCACTAACGGGGCCGTTCGGGGGCTGTTTTGAGTTTTCACCCTATAACGTCATAATTTTAGGCTTAAGTCTAGAAATATGCAAATTATCGTCGTATTCTGAAATGGGAGTCCCGCGACTGCGGCGTAAGTTCATACGAGTTACATTGGTCCCGTTGGAGGTTTTGGTGCCAACCATGGTGCCGTTCGAGGGATGTTTTGAATTTTCACACTCTAACGCCATATTTTTAATCCTAAGTCTAGAAATATGCAAATTACATTCGTATTCTCTAATCGAGAGTCCTGCGGGTGTGAGGTCAGTTCCTACCAGTTACATTGGTCCCGTGGGAGGTGTTGTTGCCACCCACGGGGCCGTTTGGGGTCTGTTTCGAATTTTCACCCTCTAACGCCATATTTTTAAGCCTAAGTCTAGAAATATGCAAATTACTGTCGTATTCTCAAATAGAGAGTCATGAGGCTGCGGGGTCAGCTCCTACGAGTAACATTGGTCCCGTGGGAGGTGTTGGTGCCACCCACGGGGCCGTTCGGGGCCTGGTTCGAGTTATCACCCTCTAACGCCATGTTTTTAAGCCTAAGTATAGAAATATAAAAATTACCTTTGTATTCTCTAACCGGGAGTCCTGCGGCTGCGAGGTCAGTTCCTACGAGTTACATTGGTCCCGTGGGAGGTGTTGGTCCCACCCACGGGGCCGTTCGGGGGCTGTTTTGAGTTTTCACCCTCTAATGCCATATTTTTAAGCCTAAGTTAAGAAATATGCAAATTATCGTCGTATTCTCAAACCGGGAGTCCCGCGGCTGCGAGGTCAGTTCGTACGAGTTTCATTGGTCCGGTGGGAGATGTTCGTGCCACCCATGGGGCCGTTCGGGGGCTGTTTCGAGTTTTTACCCTCTAACGCCATGGTTTTAAGCCTAAGTCTAGAAATATGTGAATTACCGTCGTATTCTCAAACCGAGAGTCCCTCGGCTGCGGGGTCAGTTTCTACGAGTTACATTGGTCCCGTGGGAGGTGTTGGTGCCACCCACGGGGTTGTTCTGGGGCTGTTTCGAGTTCTCACCCTCTAACGCCATTTTTTTAAGCCTAAGTCTAAAAATATGCAAATTATCGTCGTATTCTCAAACCGGGAGTACCGCCGCTTCGGGGTCAGTTCCTACGAGTTACATTGGTCCCGTGGGAGGTGTTGGTGCCACCCATGGGGCCGTTCGAAGGCTGTTTTGAGTTTTTACCCTCTAACGTCATGTTTTTAAGCCTAAGTCTAGAAATATGTGAATTACCGTCGTATTCTCACACCGAGAGTCCCGCGGCTGCGGGGTCTGTTTCTACGACTTACATTGGTCCCGTGGGAGGTGTTGGTACCACCCACGGGGACGTTCGGGGCTGTTTCGAGTTCTTACCCTCTAACGCCATTTTTTTAAGCCTAAGTCTAAAAAATGCAAATTATCATCGTATTCGCAAATCGGGAGTCCCGCGGTTGGGGGGTTAGTTCCTACGAGTTACATTGGTCCCTGGGAGGTGTTGGTGCCACCCACGGGGACGTTCAGGGGCTGTTTCGAGTTCTCACCCTCTAACGCCATGTTTTTAAGCCTAAGTCTAAAAATATGCAAATTATTATCGTATTCTCAAACCGGGAGTCCCGCGGCTGTGGGGTCCGTTCCTACGAGTCACGTTGGTCCCGTGGGAGGTGTTGGTGCCACCCACGGGGCCGTTCGGGGGCTGTTTTGAGTTTCACCCTCTAATGCCATATTTTTACGCGTAAGTCTAGAAATATGCAAATTACTACCGTATTCTCAAATAGAGAGTCCCGCGGCTGCGGGGTCAGTTCCTACGAGTAACATTGGTCCCGTGGGAGGTGTTGGTGCAACCCACCGGGCCGTTCGGGGGGTATTTCGAGTTTTTACCCTCTAACGCCATGTTTTTAAGCCTAAGTAAAGAAATATGCAAATAATAATCGTATTCTCAAACCGGGAGTCCCGCGGCTATGGGGTCAGTTCCTACGAGTCACCTTGGTCCCGTGGGAGGTGTTCGTGCCACCCACGGGGGCAGTTCGGGGGCTGTTTTGAGTTTCACCCTCTAACGCCATATTTTTAAGCCTAAGTATAGAAATATGCATATTATCGTCGTAATCTCAAACCGGGAGTCCCGCGGCTATGGGGTCAGTTCCTACGAGTTACATTGGTCCCGTAGGTGGTGTTGGTGCCACACACGGGGTCGTTCGGCGGCTGTTTCTAGTTTTCACCCTCTATCGCCGTATTTTTAAGCCAAAGTCTATAAGTATGAAAATTACCTTCTTATTCTCAAATCGGGAGTCCCGCAGCTCCAGGGTCCGTTCCTAGGAGTTACATTGGTCCCGTGGGAGGTTTTGGTGCCTCCCATGGTGCCATTCGTGGGCTGTTTTGAATTTTCACCCTCTATCGCCATATTTTTAAGCCTAAGTCTAGAAATATACAAATTACCTTTGTATTCTCTAATCGAGAGTCCCGAGGCTGCGATGTCAGTTCCTACGAGTTACCTTGGTCCTGTGGGAGGTGTTGGTGCCACCCACGGAGCTGTTCGGGGGCTATTTCGAGTTTTCACCCTCTAACGCAATATTTTTTAGGGTAAGTCTAGAAATATGCAAATTACTGTCGTATTCTCAAACTGAGAGTCCCGCGGCTATGGGGTCAGTTCCTAAGAGTCACGTTGGTCCCGTGGGAGGTGTTGGTGCCACCCACGGGGCCGTTCGGGGGCCGTTTTGAGTTTCACCCTCTAACGCCATGTTTTTACTTAAGTCTAGAAATATGCAATTTATCGTCGTATTCTAAAACCGGGAGACCCGCAGCTGCAGGGTCAGTTCCTACGAGTTTCATTGGTCCCATGGGAGGTGTTGGTGCCACCCACGGGGCCGTTCGGGGGTGTTTCGAGTTTTCACCCTCTATCGTCATGGTTTTAAGCCTAAGTCTAGAAATAGGAGAATTACCGTCGTACTCTCAAACTGGGAGACTCGCGGCTGTGGGGTCATTTCCTACGAGTTACATTGGTCCCGTGGGAGATGTTGGCGCCACCCAGGGGGCCGTTCGGGGGTTGTTTCGAGTTTTCACCCTCTAACGCCATGTTTTGCTTAAGTCTAGAAATATGCAAATTACCTTCGGATTCTCAAATCGGGAGTCCAGCGACTGCGGGGTCAGTTCCTATGGGTTACATTGGTCTAGTGGGAGGAGTTGGTGACACCCATGGGGACTGTTTCGAGTTCTCACCCTCTAACGCCCTGTTTTTAATCCTATGAAAATTATCATCGTATTCTCAAACCGGGAGTCCCGCGGCTGCGGGGTCAGTTCCTACGAGCTACATTGGTCCGGTGGGAGGTGTTCCTAAGTCAAGAAAAATGCTAATTATCATCATACTCTCAAACAGAGAGTCATGCGACTGCAAGGTGAGTTCCTACTAGTAACATTGGTCCCGTGGGAGGTGTTGGTGCCACCCACGTGGCCGTTAGAGGGTTGTTTAGAGTTTTCACCCTCTAACGCCATGTTTTTAATCCTAAGTTAAGAAATATGCAAATAATCATCATATTCTCAAACTGGGAGTCCCGCAGCTGCGGGGTCAGTTCCAACGAGTTATATTGATCCCGTGGGAGGTGTTGGTGCCACCCACGGTGCCGTTCGGGGGCTGTTTCGAGTTTTCACCCTCTAACGCCATTATTTGCTTAAGTCTAGAAATATGCAAATTTCCGACTTATTCTCAAACTGGGAGACCCGCGGTTGCGGGGTCCGTTCCTACGAGTTACATTGGTCCCGTGGGAGGTGTTGGTGCCACCCACGGGGACGTTCGGAGGATATTTCGAGTTTTCACCCTCTAACGCCATGTTTTTAATCCTAAGTCTAGAAATATGCAAATTACCATCGTACTCTCAAACTGGGAGTCCTGTGACAACGTGGTCAGTTCCTACGAGTTACCTTGGTCCCGTGGGAGGTGTTGGTGCCACCCATGGGGCCGTTCGTGGGCTGTTTTGTGTTTTCACCCTCTAATGTCATATTTTTAAGCGTAAGTATAGAAATATGAAAATTACCGTCTTATTCTCAAATCGGAAGTCCCACGGCTATGGGACCAGTTCCTACAAGTTACGTTGGTCCCGTGGGAGGTGTTGGTGGCACCCCGGGGCCGTTTGAGGGTTGTTTTGGGTTTTCACCCTCTAAGGCCATATTTTTAAGCATAGGTCTAGAAATATGCAAATTACCTTCTTATTCTCAAACTGGGTGTCCCGCGGCTGCGGGGTCAGTTCCTATGAGTTACATTGTCCCCGTGGGAGGTGTTGGTGCCACCCACGAGGTCATTTAAGGGCTGTTTCGATTTCTCACCCTCTAATGCCATGTTTTAAGCCTGAATCTAGAAATATGCAAATTATCGTCTTATTCACAAACCGGGAGTCCCGCGACTGAAGGGGTCAGTTGCTATGAGTTTCATTGGTCCTGTGGGAGGTGTTGGGGCCTCCCACGGGGTCGTTCGGGGTCTGTTCGAGTTTTCACCCTCTAACGCCATGTTTTTAAGCCTAAGTCTAGAAATATGCAAATTACCATCATATTCTCAAACCGGGAGTCCCGTGGCTGCATGGTCAGTTCCTACGAGTTACATTGGTCCCGTGGGAGGTGTTGGCTCCACCCACGGGGCCGTTCGAGGGCTGTTTTGAGTTTTCACCCTCTAACGCCATGTTTTGCATAAGTCTAGAAATATGCAAATTATCGTCCTATTCTCAAATCGGGAGTCCCGAGGTTGCGGGGTCAGTTCCTACCAGTAACACTGGTCACGTGGGAGGTGTTGGTGCCACCCACAGGGCCGTTCGGGGGTTGGTTCGAGTTATTGCCATCTAACGGCATGTTTTTATGCGTAAGTAATGAATTATGCAAATTATCATCGTATTATCAAACCGGGTGTCCCGCGGCTGCGGGGTCAGTTCCTACGAGTTACATTGGTCCCGTGGGAGGTGTTGGTGCCACCCACGGGGATGTTCGGGGGCTGTTTCGAGTTTTAACCCTCTAACGCCATGTTTTTAAGAATAAGTCTAAAAATATGCAAATTACCGTCGTATTCTCAAACCGAGAGTCCCGCGGCTGCGGGGTCAGTTCCTACGAGTTACATTGGTCCCGTGGGAGGTGTTGGTGCCACCCAGCCTATGTCTAAAAATATGAAAATTATAATCGTACTCTCAAACCGGGAGACCCGCAGCTACAGGGTCAGTTCCTACGAGTTACATTGGTCCCGTGGGAGGTGTTAGTGCCACCCACGGGGCCGTTCGGGGGTTGTTTCGAGCTTTCACCCTCTAACGTCATGTTTTTAAGCCTAAGTCCAAAATATGAAAATTACCATCGTACTCTTAAATCGGGAGAGCCGCGACTGCGGGGTCAGTTCCTGTGAGTTACATTGGTCCCGTGGGAGGTGTTGGTTCCACCCACGGGGCCATTCGGGGGCTTTTTCGAATTTTCACCCTCTAATGTCATGTTTTTAAGCCTAAGTATAGAAATATGCATATTATCGTCGTAATCTCAAACTGGGAGTCCAGCGGCTACGGGGTCAGTTCCTACGAGTTACATTGGTCCCGTTGGAGGTGTTGGTACCACGCACGGGGACATTCGGCGGCTGTTTTGAGTTTTCACCACTAACGCCATATTTTTAAGCCAAAGTCTAAAAGTATGCAAATTACCTTCGTATTCTCAAATCGGGAGTCCCGCAGCTCCAGGGCCCGTTCCTACGAGTTACATTTGTCCTGTGGGAGGTGTTTGTTCCACCGACGGGGTCGTTCGGGGGCTGTTTCGAGTTTTCACCGTCTAACGCCATAATTTTAGGCATAAGTCTAGAAATATGCAAATTATTGTCTTATTCTCAAACCGGGAGTCCCGCGACTACGGCGTAAGTTCCTAAGAGTTACATTGGTCCCGTGGGAGGTGTTGGTGCCACCCACGGTGCCATTCGAGGGCTGTTTTGAATTTTCACCCTCTAACCCCATATTTTTAAGCCTAAGTCTAGAAATATGCAAATTACCTTCGTATTCTCTAACCGGAAGTCCCACGGCTGCGGGGTCAATTCTTACGAGCTATATTGGTCCCGTGGGAGCTGTTCGTGCCACCCACGGGGCCGTTCGGGGGCTGTTTCGAGTTTCCACCCTCTAACGCCATATTTTTAAGCCAAAGTCTAGAAATATGCAAATTACTGTCGTATTCTGAAACAGAGAGTCCCACGGCTACGGGGTCAGTTCCTACGAGTAACATTGGTCCCGTGGGAGGTGTTGGTGCCACCCACGGGGCCGTTCGGGGGCTGTTTCGAGTTTTTACCCGCTAAGACCATGTTTTTAAGCCTAAGTAAAAAAAATATGCAAATTTTCATCATATTCTCAAACCGGGAGTCCCGCGGTTACGGGGTGAGTTCCTACGAGTTACGTTGGTCCCGTGGGAGGTGTTGGTGCCACCCACGGGGCCGTTCGGGGGCTGTTTTGAGTTTTCACGCTCTAACGCAATGTTTTTGCTTAAGTCTAGAAATACGCAAGTTACCGTCATATTCTCAAACCGGGAGACCCGCGGCTGCGGGGTCAGTTCCTACGAGTTTCATTGGTCCCGTGGAAGGTGTTGGTGCCACCCACAGGGCCGTTCGGGGGCTGTTTCGAGTTTTCACCCTCTAGCGTTTTGTTTTTTAGCCTAAGTCTAGAAATATGTGAATTACCGTCGTACTCTCAAACTGGGAGACTCGCGGCTGCGAGGTCATTTCGTACGAGTTACATTGGTCCCGTGGGAGGTGTTGGTGCCACCCATGGGGCCGTTCGGGGGTAGTTTTGAGTTTTCACCCTCTAACGCCATGTTTTCTCAAGTTTAGAAATATGCAAATTATCTTCGTATTCTCAAACCGGGAGTCCCGCGGCTGGGGGGTCAGTTCCTACGAGTAACATTTGTCCCGTGGGAGGTGTTGGTGCCACCCACGGAGCCGTTAGAGGGATGTTTCGAGTTTTCACCCTCTAACGCCCTGTTTTTAATCCTAAGTCAAGCAATATGCAAATTATTGTCGTTTTCTCAAAGCGGGTGTCCCGCGGCTGCGGGGTCAGTTCCTACGAGTTTCATTGGTCCCGTGGGAGGTGTTGGTGCCACCCACAGGGCCGTTCGGGGGCTGTTTCTACTTTTCACCCTCTAACGTCATGTTTTTAAGCCTAAGTCTAGAAATATGTGAATTACCGTCGTACTCTCAAACTGGGAGACTCGCGGCTGCGAGGTCATTTCGTACGAGCTACATTGGTCCCGTGGGAGGTGTTGGAGCCACCCATGGGGCCGTTCGGGGGTTGTTTTGAGTTTTCACCCTCTAACTCCATGTTTTGCTCAAGTTTAGAAATATGCAAATTACCTTCGTATTCTCAAACCGGGAGTCCCTCGACTGCGGGGTCAGTTCCTACGAGAAACATTTGTCCCGTGGGAGGTGTTGGTGCCACCCACGGAGCCGTTAGAGGGATGTTTCAAGTTTTCACCCTCTAACGCCATGTTTTTAATTCTAAGTATAGAAATATGCAAATTATCATTGTTTTCTCAAATCGGGTGTCCCGCGGCTTCTGCGTCAGTTCCTACGAGTTACATTGGTCCCCTGGGAGGTGTTGGTGCCACCCACAGCGATGTTTGGGGGTTGTTTCGAATTTAACCCTCTAACGCCATGTTTTTAAGCCTAAGTCTAGAAATATACAAATTATCATCGTATTCTCAAACCGGGAGTCCCGCGGCTGCGGGGTCAGTTCCTACGAGTTACATTGGTCCCGTGGGCGGTGTTGGTGTAACCCACGGGGCCGTTTGGGGGTTGTTTCGAGTTTTCACCCTCTAACGCCATGTTTTTCTTAACTCTAGAAATACGCAAATTACCATCGTAGTCTCAAACCAGGAGACCTGCGGCTGCGGGGTCAGTTCCTACGAGTTACATTGGTCCCGTGGGAGGTGTTGGTGCCACCCACGGGGTCGTTCGGAGGCTGTTTCGAGCTTTCACCCTCTAACGTCATATTTTTAAGCCTTAGTCTAGAAATAAGCAAGTTACCGTCGTACTCTCAAACCAGGAGACCTGCGGCTAAGGGGTTAGTTCCTACGAGTTATATTGGTCCAGTGGGAGGTGTTGGGGCCACCCACGGGGCCGTTCGGGGGCTGTTTCGAGTTTTCACCCTCTAATGTCATGTTTTTAAGCCTAAGTCTAAACATATGCAAATTATCATCGTACTCTTAAACCGGGAGACCCGCGGTTGCGGGGGTAGTTCCTACGACTTACATTGGTCTCGTGGGAGGTGTTGGCGCCACCAACGGGGCCGTTAGAGGGCTGTTTCGAGTTTTCACCCTTTAACGCCATGTTTTTAAGCCTAAGTCAACAAATATGCAAATTATCATCGTATTCTCAAATCGGGAGTCCCGCGGCTGCGGGGTGAGTTCCAATGAGTTACATTGGTCCCGTGGGAGGTGTTGGTGCCACCCACGGGGACGTTCGGGGGCTGTTTCGAGTTTTCATCCTCAAACATCATGTTTTTAAGCCTAAGTCTAAAATATGCAAATTACCGTTGTATTCTCATACCGAGAGTCCCGCGGCTGCAGGGTGAGTTCCAACGAGTTACATTGGTCCCGCGGGAGGTGTTGGTGTGACCCACAGGGCTGTTCGGGGGCTGTTTCGAGTTTTCACCCTCTAACGTCATGTTTTTAAGCCAAAGTTTAGAAATATGAAATTATCGTCGTACACTAAAATCGGGAGACCCGCGGCTGCGGGGTTAGTTCCTACGAGTTACATTAGTCCCGTGGGAGGTGTTGGCGACACCCACGGGGCCGTTCGGGGGATGTTTCGAGTTTTCACCCTCTAACGCCATGTTTTGCTTTAGTCTAGAAATATGAAAATTACCTTCGTATTCTCAAACCGGGAGTCCCTCGGCTGCGGGGTCAGTTCCTACGAGTTACATTGGTCCCGTGGGAGGTGTTGGTGCCACCCACGGGGACATTTGGGGGCTGTTTCGAGTTTTAACCCTCCAACGCCATGTTTTTAAGCCTAAGTCTAGAAATATGCAAATTTCTATCGTATTCTTAAACCTGGAGTCTCTCGGCTGCGGGGTCAGTTCCTACGAGTTACATTGGTCCCGTGGGAGGTGTTGGTGCCACCCACGGGGGCGTTCGGGGGCTCTTTCGAGTTTTCACCCTCTAACGCCATATTTTTAAGCCCAAGTCTACAAATATGCAAATTATCGCCGTACTCTCAAACAGAGAGTCCCGCGGCTGCGGGGTCAGTTCCTACGAGTTACATTGGTCCCGTGGGAGGTGTTGGTGCCACCCGCGAGGCCGTTCGTGGGATGTTTTGAGTTTTCACCCTCTAACGCCATGTTTTTAAGCCTAAGTCTAGAAATGTGCAAATTACCGTCATATTCTCAAACCGGGAGTCCCGCGGATGTGGGATCAGTTCCTAGGAGTTACATTGGTCCCGTGGGAGGTGTTGGTGCCATCCACGGGGCCGTTAGGGGGCTGTTTCGTGTTTTCACCCTCTAACGCCATGTTTTTATGCCTAAGTCTAGAAATATGCAAATTACCGTCGTATTCTCAAACCGGGAGTCGCGCGGCTGCCGGGTCAGTTCCTACCAGTTACATTGGTCCCGTGGGAGGTATTGGTGCCACCCACGGGGTCGTTCAGGAGTTGTTTCGAGTTTTCACCCTCTAACGTCATGTTTTTATGCCTAAGTCTAAAAATATACAAATTGAAGTCATACTCTCTAATCGGGAGACCCGCGGCTGCGGGGTCAGTTCCTACGAGTTACATTGGTCTCGTGGTAGGTGTTAGCGCTACCCACGGGACCGTTCGCACTACACCAAAACTGGCGATTGGTCACGGCCAAAATCCCTGACCAAAGCTGTGGGTCGCGGACTTGGGCCGTGACCATTTTGGGCGTGACGATTTTCGTCAAGTTTCGTGGGTCGCGACCGAAGTCCGTGACCAAAAAATGGTCACGGCCGAGAGGGGTCACGACAGATGGTCGCGGACTTAGGCCCTGACCCATGCCGTGATGGGTCGCGACCCTCATCTGTGACCCACAACCGTGACAAATTGGTCGCGAACTTTGGCCGCAACCCACGACCGTGACAAAAAAAAATTTAAAATAAATTGGTCGCGGCCCTAATCCGTGACCCACAACCGTGACAAATTGGTCGTGGCCAAAGTCCGCGACCCACGACCGTGACAAAAAAAATAAAAATAAAATTGGTCGCGGTCTCATCCGTGACCCATAACCGTGACAAATTGGTCGCGGCCAAAGTCCGCGACCCATAACCGTGACAAAAAAATAAAAATAAATGGTCGCGGACCAAGTCCGTGACCCACTACCATGATGAAAAAAATAAAAATGGTCATGGACAAAGTCGATGACCATATTTAACTATAATTTTATAAGAAATGTATTTTTTTGATCCAATCCTAAAATTAGGGGTCCTGTGAGTACACCGTGTGTTGCTACGTGTATAGTTGGACAGGTACGAGGTGTTAGAAATATTTATTATTGGCAAAATAATAAAAAAAATCACAAATTGCGAATTGAGAACGTTGTTAATAAATAAATATATATACAAACTTAAAAATATTACACGTCTTAATAATTCACAGACCAAAAAAAAATTGAGCAGAATTTCCTCTATTATCTTGACATTCCAAAACCTGTAAATGTAAAACCTGCTTATTATAAAGCCCGCACGACCATAAAATTAAACAATCAAATTAAAAAAGCCCGCACGGCCATAAAACTTAACAATAAAAGCCCGCATGGCTGTAACAAATAAACAACAAAATCCTGAATGTCCACAACATATAAACAATCTTCATGTTGTAGACCATTGCCTTCTTCGTTTGTTCTGGGTGCAAAAATCCTACAAATGATAGGTTACATAAAAAAAAATATCAGTAACCAAGTAGTTTTACAAAAAATTTAATCAAGCTGAAAAATTGCATATATGAGTTAAAATTATCAGTAACCAAGTAGAAATATGAAAATTACCGTCGTTTTGAGTCCCGCGGCTGCGGGGTCAGTTCCTACGAGTTACATTGGTCCCGTGGGAGGTGTTGGTGCCACCCACGGGGACGTTCGGGGGCGGTTTCGAGTTTTCACCCTCTAATGCCATGTTTTTAAGCCTAAGTCAAGAAATATACAAATTACCATCGTACTCTCAAACCGGGAGTCCTACGACTGCGTGGTCAGTTCCTACGAGTTACCTTGGTCCCGTGGGAGGCGTTGGTGCCACCCACGGGGCCGTTCGAGGGCTGTTTCGAGTTTTCACCCTCTAACGCCATGTTTTTAAGCCTAAGTCTACAAATATGCAAATTACCATCTTATTCTCAAACCGGAAGTCCCGAAACTGGGGGATCGGTTCGTACGAGTTATGTTGGTCCCATGGGAGGTGTTGGTACAACCCACGGGTCGTTCGGGGGTTATTTCGAGTTTTCACCCTATAACTCCATGTTTTTAAGCCTAAGTCTAGAAATTTGCAAATTATCGTCATACTCTCAAATCGGGAGTCTCGCGGCTGCGGGGTCAGTTCCTATAAATTACATTGGTCCCGTGGAAGGTGTTGGTGCCACCCACGGGGCCGTTCGGGGGTTGTTTCGAGTTCTCACCCTCTAACGCCATGTTTTTAAGCCTAAGTCTAGAAAAATTAAAATTACCGTCGTAATCTCAAACGGGAGACCCGCGACTATGGGGTCAGTTCCTACGAGTTACAATGGTCCTGTGGGAGGTGTTGGTGGCACCATGGTGCCGTTCTGGAGATGTTTCGAGTTTGCACCCTCTAACGCCATGTTTTTAATCCTAAGTCTAGAAATATGCAAATTACCGTCGTACTCTCAAACGGGAGACCCGCGGCTACGGGGTTAGTTCCTACGAGTTACTATGGTCACGTGGGAGGTGTTGGTGGCACCCACTGGGCCGTTCAGGGGCTGTTTCGAGTTTTCACCCTCTAACGCCTTATTTTTAAGCCTAAGTCTAGAAATCTACAAATTACCATCGTATTGTCAAACTGGGAGACCCGCGACTGCAGGGTCAATTCCTACGAGTTACATTGGTCCCATGGGACGTGTTGGTGCCACCCACGAGGCCGTTCCGGGGCTGTTTCGAGTTTACACCCTCTAACGCCATGTTAAGCCTTAGTCTTGAAATATGAAAATTACAGTTGTACTCTCAAACCGGGAGTTCCTTGGCTGCGTGGTCAGTTCCTACGAGTCACATTGGTCCCGAGGGAGGTGTTGGTGCCACCCACGGGGACGTTCTGGGGCTGTTTCTAGTTTTCACCCTCTAACGCCATGTTTTTAAGCCTAAGTCTAGGAATAAGCAAATTACCGTCGTACTCTCAAACCGGGAGTCCCGCGACTGTGTGTTCAGTTCCTACGAGTTACATTGATCTCGTGGGAGGTGTTGGTGGCACCCACGGGGACGGTCGGGGGCTGTTTCGAGTTCTCACCCTCTAACGCCATTTTTAAAGCCTAAGTCAAGAAATATACAAATTAGTATCATACTCTCAAATCGGGAGACCCGCGGCAGCGAGGTCACTTCCTATGAGTTACATTGGTCCCGTGAGAAGTGTTGATGCCACCCACGGGGCCGTTCGGGGGTTGTTCGAGTTTTCACCCTCTAATGCCATGTTTTTAAGCCTAACTCTAGAAATATACAAATTACAGTCGTAGTCTCAAACCGGGAGTCCCGCCACTGCGTGGTCAGTCCCTATGAGTTACAATGGTCCCGCAGGAGGTGTTGGTGCCACCCACGGGGACGTTCGGGGGCTATTTAGAGTTTTCAACCTCTAACGCCATATTTTGCTTAAGTCTAAAAATACACAAATTATCGTCGTATTCTCGAACCAGGAGACCCGCGGCTGCAGGGTCAGTTCCTACGAGTTACATTGGTTCCGTAGGAGGTATTGGTGCCATCCACGGGGACATTCGGGGGATGTTTCGAGTTTTCACCCTCTAACGCCATGTTTTTAAGCCTATGTCTAGAAATATGCAAATTACAGTCGTACTCTCAAACCGGGAGTCGTGCGACTACGTGGTCAGTTCCTATGAGTTACCTTGGTCCCGTGGGATGTGTTGGTGGCACCCACGGGGCCGTTTGGGGCTGTTTCGAGTTTTCACCCTCTAACGCCATGTTTTTAAGCATAAGTCTAAAAATATGCAAATTACCGTCTTATTCTCAAACCGGAAGTCTCGTGACTGCTGGATCGGTTCCTACGAGCTACGTTGGTCCCATGGGAGGTGTTGGTGCAACCCACGGGGCCGTTCGGGGTTGTTTCAAGTTTTCACCCTCTAACGCCATGTTTTTAAGCCTAAGTCTAGAAATATACGAATTACCGTCGTACTCTCAAATCGGGAGTCCCGTGGCTGCGGGGTCAGTTCCTACAAATTACATTGGTCCCGTGGGAGGTGTTGGTGCAACCCACGGGGCCGTTCGGGGTTTTTTCGAGTTTTCACCCTCTAACGCCATGTTTTTAAGCCAAACTCTAGACATATACGAATTACCGTCGTTCTCTCAAACCGAGAGTCCCACGACTCTGGGGTCAGTTCCTACGAATACATTTCTCCAGTGGGAGGTGTTGGTGCCACCCACGGGGCCGTTCGGGGGCTGTTTCGAGTTCTCATCCTCTAACGCCATTTTTTAAGCCTAAGTCAAAGAAATATGGCAATTAGCATCGTACTCTCAAATCGGGAGACCCGCAGCTGTGGGGTCACTTCCTACGAGTTACATTGGTCCCGTGGGAAGTGTTGATGCCACCCACGGGGCCGTTTGGGGGTTGTTTTGAGTTTTCACCCTCTAACGCCATTTTTTAAGCCTAACTCTAGAAATATGCAAATTATCGCCGTACTCTCAAACCGGGAGTCCTGCGACTACGTGGTCAGTTCCTACGAGTTACCTTGGTCCCGTGGGAGGTATTAGTGCCACCCACCGGACCGTTCGGGGGCTTTTTCGAGTTTCACCCTCTAACGCCATGTTTTTAAGCCTAAGTCTAGAAATATGCAAATTACCATCTTATTCTCAAACCGGAAGTCCTGCTGCTTCGGGATCAGTTCCTACGAGTTACGTTTGTCCCGTCGGAGCTGTTGGTGCAACCCACGGGCCGTTCGGGTGTTGTTTCGACTTTTCACCCTCTAACGCCATGTTTTTAAGCCTAAGTCTACAAATATGCAAATTACCATCGTACTCTCAAATTGGGAGTCTCGCGGCTGCGGGGTCAGTTTGTACGAGTTACAATGGTCCGGTGGGAGGTGTTGGTGGCACCCACGGGGCCGTTCGAGGGCTGTTTAGAGTTTTCACCCTCTAACGCCATGTTTTGCTTAAGTATAAAAATATAAAAATTACCGTCGTATTCTCAAACCGGGAGACCCGCTACTGCGGGGTCTGTTCCTACGAGTTACCTTGGTCCCGTGGGAGGTGTTGGTGCCACCCACGGGACCGTTCGGGGGCTGTTTCGAGTTTTCACCCTCTAACGCCCTGTTTATTAGCCTAAGTCAAGAAATATGCAAATTATCATCGTATTCTCAAATCGGGAGTCCCGCGGCTGCGGGGTCATTTCCTACGAGTTACGTTGGTCCCGTGGGAGGTGTTGGTGCCACCCACGGTGCCGTTCTGGAGATGTTTCGAGTTTGCACCCTCTAACGCCATGTTTTGCTTAAGTCTAGAAATATGCAAATTACCATCTTATTCTCAAACCGGGAGACCCGCGGCGGCGGGGTCAGTTCCTACGAATTACATTGGTCCCGTGGGAGGTGTTGGTGCCACCCACGGGGACGTTCGGGGGCTGTTTCGAGTTTTCACCCTCTAAGGCCATGTTTTTAAGCCTAAGTCTAGAAATATGCAAATTACCGTCGCACTCTCAAATCGGGAGTTCGGCGACTGCGTGGTCAGTTCCTACGAGTTACCTTAGTCCCGTGGGAGGTGTTGGTGCCACCCATGGGGTCGTTCGGGAGCTGTTTCGAGTTTTCACCCTCTAACGCCATGGTTTTAAGCCTAAGTCTAGAAATATGCAAATTACCGTCTTATTCTCAAATCAAAAGTCCCGCGGCTACGGGATCAGTTCCTACGAGTTACGTTTGTCCCTTGGGAGGTGTGTGTTCAACCCACGGGGACATTCCGGGGGTTGTTTCGAGTTTTCACCCTCTAAAGCCATGTTTTTAAGCCTAAGTCTAGAAATATACGAATTACCGTCGTACTCTCAAATTGGGAGTCCCGCGGCTGTAGGGTCAGTTCCTACAAATTACATTGGTCCCGTGGGAGGTGTTGGTGCCACCCACGGGGCCGTTCGGGGGTTGTTTCGAGTTCTCACCCTCTAACGCCATGTTTTTAAGCCTAAATCTAGAAATATAAAAATTACTGTCGTACTCTCACACGGGAGACTCTCGGCTACGGGGTCAGTTCCTACGAGTTACAATGGTCCCTTGGGAGGTGTTGGTGGCACCCACGGGGCCGTTCGGGGGCTGTTTCGATTTTTCACCCTCTAACGCCATGTTTTGAAGCTTAAGTCTAGAAATATGAAAATTATAGTCGTATTGTCAAACCGGGAGACCCGCGGCTGTGGGGTCAGCTCCTACGAGTTACATTGGTCCCGTGGGACATGTTGGTGCCACCCACGGGGCCGTTCGGGGGTTGTTTCGAGTTTACACCCTCTAACGCCATGTTAAGGCTAAGTCTTGAAATATGCAAATTATTGTCGTACTCTCAAACCGGGAGTTCCTTCGCTGCGTGGTCAGTTCTTACGAGTCACATTGGTCCCGTGGGAGGTGTTGGTGCCACCCACAGGGACGTTCGGGGGTTGTTTCGAGTTTTCACCCTCTAACGCCTTGTTTTTAAGTCTAAGTCTAGAAATAAGCAAATTACCATCGTACTCTCAAA
The DNA here is from genome assembly GCA_949130495.1 of Sambucus nigra. Lineage (NCBI taxonomy): Eukaryota > Viridiplantae > Streptophyta > Magnoliopsida > Dipsacales > Adoxaceae > Sambucus > Sambucus nigra. The sequence continues at coordinate 535,624,740 of OX422213.1, forward strand.
CCGGGAGTCCCGCGGCTTCATGGTCAGTTCCTACGAGTTACCTTGGTCCCATGGGAGGTGTTGGTGACAACCACGGGGCCGTTCGGGGGCTGTTTCAAGTTTTCACCCACCTAACACCCTGCTTTTAAGCCTTTGTCAAGAAATATGCAAATTATTGTCGTATTCTCAAACCGGAAGTCCCGCAGATGCGGGGTCAGTTCCTACGAGTTACGTTGGTCCCGTGGGAGGTGTTGGTGCCACCCTTGGGGTCGTTCGGGAGCTGTTTCAAGTTTTCACCCTCTAACGCCGTGTTTCACTTAAGCCTAGAAATATGAAAATTATGGTCTTATTCTCAAATTGGGAGACCTGCGGCTGCGGGGTCAGTTCCTATGAGTTACATTGGTCTCGTGAGAGGTGTTGGTGCCACCCACGGGGACGTTCGGGGGCTGTTTCGAGTTTTCACCCTCTAACGCCATGTTTTTAAGCCTAAGTCTAAAAATATGCAAATTACCGTCTTATTCTCAAACCGGAAGTCTCGCGACTGCGGGATCGGTTCGTACGAGTTACGTTGGTCCCGTGGGAGGTGGTGGTACAACCCACGGGCCGTTCGGGAGCTGTTTTGAGTTTTCACCCTCTAACGCCATGTTTCGCTTAAGTATAGAAATACAAAAATTACCGTCGTATTCTCAATCCGGGAGACCCGCGACTGCGTGGTCAGTTCCTACGAGTTACCTTGGTCCCGTGGGAGGTGTTGGTGACACCCATGGGGCCGTTCGAGGGTTGTTTCGAGTTTTCACCCTCTAACGCCATGTTTTTAAGCGTAAGTCTAGAAATATGAAAATTACCATCTTATTCTCAAACCGGAAGTCCCGTGACTGCGGGATCGGTTCGTACGAGTTACGTTGGTCTCGTGGGAGGTGTTGGTACAACCCACGGGCCGTTCGGGGGTTATTTCGAGTTTTCACCCTCTAACGCCATGTTTTTAAGCCTAAGTCTAGAAATTTGCAAATTACCGTCGTACTCTCAAATCGGGAGTCCCGCGGCTGCGGGGTCAGTTCCTACAAATTACATTGGTCCCGTGGGAGGTGTTGGTGCCACCCATGGGGCCGTTCAGGGGTTGTTTCGAGTTCTCACCCTCTAACGCCATGTTTTTAATCCTAAGTCTAGAAAAATGCAAATTACCGTCGTACTCTCAAACGGGAGACCCGCGACTATGGGGTCAGTTCCTACGAGTTACAATGGTCCCGTGGGAGGTGTTGGTGGCACCCACGGGGCCGTTCGGGGGCTGTTTTGAGTTTTCACCCTCTAACACCATGTTTTGCTTAAGTATAAAAATATAAAAATTACCGTCGTATTCTCAAAACGGGAGACCCGCTACTGCGGGGTCTGTTCCTACGATTTACCTTGGTCCCGTGGGAGGTGTTGGTGCCACCCACGGGACCGTTCGGGGGCTGTTTCGAGTTTTCACCCTCTAACGCCCTGTTTATTAGCCTAAGTCAAGAAATATGCAAATTATCATCGTATTCTCAAATCGGGAGTCCCGCGGCTGCGGGGTCATTTCCTACGAGTTACGTTGGTCCCGTGGGAGGTGTTGGTGCCACCCACGGTGCCGTTCTGGAGATGTTTCGAGTTTGCACCCTCTAACGCCATGTTTTGCTTAAGTCTAGAAATATGCAAATTACCATCTTATTCTCAAACCGGGAGACCCGCGGCGGCGGGGTCAGTTCCTACGAGTTACATTGGTCCCGTGGGAGGTGTTGGTGCCACCCACGGGGACGTTTGGGGGCTATTTCGAGTTTTCACCCTCTAAGGCCATGTTTTTAAGCCTAAGTCTAGAAATATGCAAATTACCGTCGCACTCTCAAATCGGGAGTCCGGCGACTGCGTGGTCAGTTCCTACGAGTTACCTTGGTCCCGTGGGAGGTGTTGGTGCCACCCATGGGGTCGTTCGGGAGCTGTTTCGAGTTTTCACCCTCTAACGCCATGGTTTTAAGCCTAAGTCTAGAAATATGCAAATTACCGTCTTATTCTCAAATCAAAAGTCCCGCGGCTACGGGATCAGTTCCTACGAGTTACGTTTGTCCCTTGGGAGGTGTGTGTTCAACCCACGGGGACATTCCGGGGGTTGTTTCGAGTTTTCACCCTCTAACGCCATGTTTTTAAGCCTAAGTCTAGAAATATATGAATTACCGTCGTACTCTCAAATTGGGAGTCCCGCGGCTGTGGGGTCAGTTCCTACAAATTACATTGGTCCCGTGGGAGGTGTTGGTGCCACCCACGGGGCCGTTCGGGGGTTGTTTCGAGTTCTCACCCTCTAACGCCATGTTTTTAAGCCTAAATCTAGAAATATAAAAATTACTATCGTACTCTCACACGGGAGACTCTCGGCTACGGGGTCAGTTCCTACGAGTTACAATGGTCCCTTGGGAGGTGTTGGTGGCACCCACGGGGCCGTTCGGGGGCTGTTTCGATTTTTCACCCTCTAACGCCATGTTCTTAAGCTTAAGTCTAGAAATATGAAAATTATAGTCGTATTGTCAAACCGGGAGACCCGCGGCTGTGGGGTCAGCTCCTACGAGTTACATTGGTCCCGTGGGACATGTTGGTGCCACCCATGGGGCCGTTCGGGGGTTGTTTCGAGTTTACACCCTCTAACGCCATGTTAAGGCTAAGTCTTGAAATATGCAAATTATTGTCGTACTCTCAAACCGGGAGTTCCTTCGCTGCGTGGTCAGTTCTTACGAGTCACATTGGTCCCGTGGGAGGTGTTGGTGCCACCCACAGGGACGTTCGGGGGTTGTTTCGAGTTTTCACCCTCTAACGCCTAGTTTTTAAGTCTAAGTCTAGAAATAAGCAAATTACCATCGTACTCTCAAACCGGGAGTCCCGCGGCTTCATGGTCAGTTCCTACGAGTTACCTTGGTCCCATGGGAGGTGTTGGTGACACCCACGGGGCCGTTCGGGGGCTGTTTCAAGTTTTCACCCACCTAACACCCTGCTTTTAAGCCTTTGTCAAGAAATATGCAAATTATTGTCGTATTCTCAAATCGGAAGTCCCGCAGATGCGGGGTCAGTTCCTACAAGTTACGTTGGTCCCGTGGGAGGTGTTGGTGCCACCCTTGGGGTCGTTCGGGGGCTGTTTCAAGTTTTCACCCTCTAACGCCGTGTTTCACTTAAGCCTAGAAATATGAAAATTACGGTCTTATTCTCAAATTGGGAGACCTGCGGCTGCGGGGTCAGTTCTTATGAGTTACATTGGTCTCGTGAGAGGTGTTGGTGCCACCCACGGGGACGTTCGGGGGTTGTTTCGAGTTTTCACCCTCTAACGCCATGTTTTTAAGCCTAAGTCTAAAAATATGCAAATTACCGTCTTATTCTCAAACCGGAAGTCTCGCGACTGCGGGATCGGTTCGTACGAGTTACGTTGGTCCCGTGGGAGGTATTGGTACAACCCACGGGCCGTTCGGGGGCTGTTTTGAGTTTTCACCCTCTAACGCCATGTTTCGCTTAAGTATAGAAATACAAAAATTACCGTCGTATTCTCAATCCGGGAGACCCGCGACTGCGTGGTCAGTTCCTACGAGTTACCTTGGTCCCGTGGGAGGTGTTGGTGACACCCATGGGGCCGTTTGAGGGTGATTTCGAGTTTTCACCCTCTAACGCCATGTTTTTAAGCGTAAGTCTAGAAATATGAAAATTACCATCTTATTCTCAAACCGGAAGTCCCGTGACTGCGGGATCGGTTCGTACGAGTTACGTTGGTCTCGTGGGAGGTGTTGGTACAACCCACGGGCCGTTCGGGGGTTATTTCGAGTTTTCACCCTCTAACGCCATGTTTTTAAGCCTAAGTCTAGAAATTTGCAAATTACCGTCGTACTCTCAAATCGGGAGTCCCGCGGCTGCGGGGTCAGTTCCTACAAATTACATTGGTCCCGTGGGAGGTGTTGGTGCCACCCATGGGGCCGTTCAGGGGTTGTTTCGAGTTCTCACCCTCTAACGCCATGTTTTTAATCCTAAGTCTAGAAAAATGCAAATTACCGTCGTACTCTCAAACGGGAGACCCGCGACTATGGGGTCAGTTCCTACGAGTTACAATGGTCCCGTGGGAGGTGTTGGTGGCACCCACGGGGCCGTTCGGGGGCTGTTTCGAGTTTTCACCCTCTAACGCCATGTTTTGCTTAAGTATAGAAATACAAAAATTACCGTCGTATTCTCAAACCGGGAGAGCCGCGACTGCGGGGTCAGTTCCTACAAGTTACCTTGGTCCCGTGGGAGGTGTTGGTGCCACCCACGGGGCCGTTCGGGGGCTGTTTCGACTTTTCACCCTCTAACGCCCTATTTTTAAGCCTAATTCAAGCAATATGCAAATTATCATCGTATTCTCAAATCGGAAGTCCCGCGACTGCGGGGTAATTTCCTACGAGTTACGTTGGTCCCTTGGGAGGTGTTGATGCCACCCACGGTGCCGTTCTGGAGATGTTTCGAGTTTGCACCATCTAACGCCATGTTTTTAAGCCTAAGTCTAGAAATATGCAAATTACCGTCGTACTCTCAAACGGGAGACCCGCGGCTACGGGGTTAGTTCCTACGAGTTACAATGGTCCTGTGGGAGGTGTTGGTGGCACCCACGGATCCGTTCGGGGGCTGTTTCGAGTTTTCACCCTCTAACGCCTTATTTTTAAGCCTAAGTCTAGAAATATGCAAATTACCGTCGTATTGTCAAATCGGGAGACCCGCGGCTGCAGGGTCAGTTCCTATGAGTTACATTGGTCCCGTGGGACGTGTTGCTGCCACCCACGAGCCCGTTCCGGGGCTGTTTCGAGTTTACACCCTCTAACGCCATGTTAAGACTAAGTCTAGAAATATGCAAATTACCGTCGTACTCTCAAACCGGGAGTCCCGCGACTACGTGGTCAGTTCCTACAAGTTACATTGGTCTCGTGGGGGTGTTGGTGGCACCCACGGGGACGGTCGGGGGCTGTTTCGCGTTCTCACCCTCTAACACCATTTTTTAAGCCTAAGTCAAGAAATATACAAATTAGCATCGTACTCTCAAATCGGGAGACCCGCAGCTGCGGGGTCACTTCCTACGAGTTACATTGGTCCCGTTGGAAGTGTTGATGCCACCCACGGGGCCGTTCGGGTGTTGTTTCGAGCTTTCACCCTCTAACGCCATGTTTTTAAACCTCACTCTAGAAATATGGAAATTACCGTCGAACACTCAAATTGGGAGTCCCTCGACTGCGTGGTCACTCCCTATGAGTTACAATGGTCCCACGGGAGGTGTTGGTGCCACCCACGGGGACGTTCGGGGGCTATTTCGAGTTTTCCCCCTCTAACGCCATGTTTTTAAGCCTAAGTCAAGAAATATACAAATTAGCATCGTATTCTCAAACCGGGAGTCTCGCGGCTGCGGGGTCAGTTCCTACGTGTTACATTGATCCCGTGGGAGGTGTTGGTGCCACCCACGGGGACGTTCGGGATCTGTTTCGAGTTTTCACCCTCTAACGCCATGTTTTTAAGCCTAGGTCTAGAAATATGGAAATTAGGGTCGTTCTCTCGAACCGGGAGTCCCGCGGCTATGTGGTCAGTTCCTGCGAGTTACAGTGGTCCCGTGAGAGGTGTTGGTGCCACCCACGGGCCCGTTCGGGGGCTATTTCGAGTTTTCACCCTCTAACGCCATGTTTTGCTTAAGTATAGAAATACGAAAATTATCGTCGTATTCTCAAACTGGGAGACTCGTGGCTGCGGGGTCAGTTCCTACGAGTTACATTGGTCCCATAGGAGGTGTTGGTGCCATCCACGGGGACATTCGGGGGATGTTTCGAGTTTTCACCCTCTAACGCCATGTTTTTAAGCCTAAGTTCAGAAATATGAAAATTACAGTCGTACTCTCAAACTGGGAGTCCTGCGACAACATGGTCAGTTCCTATGAGTTACCTTGGTCCCGTGGGATGTGTTGGTGGCACCCACGGGGCCGTTTGGGGCTGTTTCGAGTTTTCACCCTCTAACGCCATGTTTTTAAGCCTAAGTCTAAAACTATGGAAATTACCGTCTTATTCTCAAACCGAAAGTCTCGTGACTGCGGGATCAGTTCCTACGAGTTACGTTAGTCCCGTGGGAGGTGTTGGTGCAACCCACGGGGCCGTTCGGGGTTGTTTCAAGTTTTCACCCTCTAACGCCATGTTTTTAAGCCTAAGTCTAGAAATATACGAATTACCATCGTACTCTCAAATCGGGAGCCCATGGCTGCGGGGTCAGTTCCTACAAATTACATTGGTCCCGTGGGAGGTGTTGGTGCAACCCACGGGGCCGTTCGGGGTTGTTTCGAGTTTTCACCCTCTAACGCCATGTTTTTAAGCCTAAGTCTAGAAATATAAGAATTACCATCGTACTCTCAAACCGGGAGTCCCACGGCTGCGGGGTCAGTTCCTACGAATTACATTGGTCTCGTGGGAGGTGTTGGTGCAACCCACGGGGCCGTTCGGGGTTGTTTCAAGTTTTCACCCTCTAACGCCATGTTTTTAAGCCTAAGTCTAGAAATATACGAATTACCATCGTACTCTCAAATCGGAAGCCCATGGCTGCGGGGTCAGTTCCTACAAATTACATTGGTCCCGTGGGAGGTGTTGGTGCAACCCACGGGGCCGTTCGGGGTTGTTTCAAGTTTTCACCCTCTAACGCCATGTTTTTAAGCCTAAGTCTAGAAATATACGAATTACCATCGTACTCTCAAATCGGGAGCCCATGGCTGCGGGGGCTGTTCCTACAAATTACATTGGTCCCGTGGGAGGTGTTGGTGCAACCCACGGGGCCGTTCGGGGTTGTTTCGAGTTTTCACCCTCTAACGCCATGTTTTTAAGCCTAAGTCTAGAAATACAAGAATTACCATCGTAGTCTCAAACCGGGAGTCCCACGGCTGCGGGGTCAGTTCCTACGAATTACATTGGTCTCGTGGGAGGTGTTGGTGCCACCCACGGGGCCGTTCGGGGGCTGTTTCGAGTTCTCACCCTCTAACGCCATATTTTTAGGCCTAACTCTAGAAATATGCAAATTACCATCGTACTCTCAAACCGGGAGTCCTGCGACTACGTGGTCAGTTCCTACGAGTTACCATGGTCCCGTGGGAGGTGTTGGTGCCACCCACCGGGCTGTTCGGGGGCTGTTTCGAGTTTCACCCTCTAACGCCATGTTTTTAAGCCTAAGTCTAGAAATATGAAAATTACCATCTTATTCTCAAACCGGAAGTCCTGCTACTGCGGGATCAGTTCCTACGAGTTACGTTGGTCCCGTCGGAGGTGTTGGTGCAACCGACGGGCCGTTAGGGGGTTGTTTCGAATTTTTACCCTCTAACGCCATGTTTTTAAGCCTAAGTATGGAAATATGCAAATTACCGTCTTTCTCTCAAATCGGGAGTCTCGTGGCTACGGGGTCAGTTTGTACGAGTTACAATGGTCCGGTGGGAGGTGTTGGTGGCACCCACGGGGCCGTTAGGGGGCTATTTCGAGTTTTCACCCTCTAACGCCATGTTTTGCTTAAGTATAAAAATACAAAAATTACCATCGTATTCTCAAACCGGGAGACCCGCGACTGCGGGGTCAGTTCCTACGAGTTACCTTGGTCCTGTGGGAGGTGTTGGTGCCACCCACGGGGCCGTTCGGGGGCTGTTTCGAGTTTTCACCCTCTAACGCCCTGATTTTAAGCCTAAGTCAAGAAATATGCAAATTATCATCGTATTCTCAAATCGGGAGTCCCGCGGCTGCGGGGTCATTTCCTACGAGTTACGTTGGTCCCGTGGGAGGTGTTGGTGCCACCCACGGTGCCGTTCTTGAGATGTTTAGAGTTTGCACCCTCTAACGCCATGTTTTGATTAAGTCTAGAAATATGCAAATTACCGTCTTATTCTCAAACCGGGAGACCCGCGACTGCGGGGTCAGTTCCTACGAGTTACATTGGTCCCGTGGGAGGTGTTGGTTCCACCCACGGATCCGTTCGGGGGCTGTTTCGAGTTTTCACCCTCTAACGCCATATTTTTAAGCCTAAGTATAGAAATATGAAAATTACCGTCATATTCTCAAACCGGAAGTCCTGCTACTGCGGGATCAGTTCCTACGAGTTACGTTGGTCCCGTCGGAGGTGTTGGTGCAACCGACGGGCCGTTAGGGGGTTGTTTCGAATTTTCACCCTCTAACGCCATGTTTTTAAGCCTAAGTCTGGAAATATGCAAATTACCGTCTTTCTCTCAAATCGGGAGTCTCGCGGCTACGGGGTCAGTTTGTACGAGTTACAATGGTCCGGTGGGAGGTGTTGGTGGCACCCACGGGGCCGTTAGGGGGCTGTCTCGAGTTTTCAACCTCTAACGCCATGTTGTGCTTAAGTATAGAAATACAAAAATTACCATCGTATTCTCAAACCGGGAGACCCGCGACTGCGGGGTCAGTTCCTACGAGTTACCTTGGTCCCGTGGGAGGTGTTGGTGCCACCCACGGAGACGTTCGGGGGCTGTTTCGACTTTTCACCCTCTAACGCCCTATTTTTAAGCCTAAGTCAAGAAATATGCAAATTATCATCGTATTCTCAAATCGGAAGTCCCGCGGCTGCGGGGTAATTTCTTACGAGTTACGTTGGTCCCTTGGGAGGTGTTGATGCCACCCACGGTGCCGTTCTGGAGATGTTTCGAGTTTGCACCATCTAACGCCATGTTTTTAAGCCTAAGTCTAGAAATATGCAAATTACCGTCGTACTCTCAAACGGGAGACCCGCGGCTACGGGGTTAGTTCCTACGAGTTACAATGGTCTTGTGGGAGGTGTTGGTGGCACCCACGGATCCGTTCGGGGGCTGTTTCGAGTTTTCACCCTCTAACGCCTTATTTTTAAGCCTAAGTCTAGAAATATGCAAATTACCGTCGTATTGTCAAACCGGGAGACCCGCGGCTGCAGGGTCAGTTCCTATGAGTTACATTGGTCCCGTGGGACGTGTTGCTGCCACCCACGAGCCCGTTCCGGGGCTGTTTCGAGTTTACACCCTCTAACGCCATGTTAAGGCTAAGTGTAGAAATATGCAAATTACCGTCGTACTCTCAAACCGGGAGTCCCGCGACTACGTGGTCAGTTCCTACAAGTTACATTGGTCTCGTGGGGGTGTTGGTGGCACCCACGGGGACGGTCGGGGGCTGTTTCGCGTTCTCACCCTCTAACACCATTTTTTAAGCCTAAGTCAAGAAATATACAAATTAGCATCGTACTCTCAAATCGGGAGACCCGCAGCTGCGGGGTCACTTCCTACGAGTTACATTGGTCCCGTTGGAAGTGTTGATGCCACCCACGGGGCCGTTCGGGTGTTGTTTCGAGCTTTCACCCTCTAACGCCATGTTTTTAAACCTAACTCTAGAAATATGGAAATTACCGTCGAACACTCAAATTGGGAGTCCCTCGACTGCGTGGTCACTCCCTATGAGTTACAATGGTCCCACGGGAGGTGTTGGTGCCACCCACGGGGACGTTCGGGGGCTATTTCGAGTTTTCCCCCTCTAACGCCATGTTTTTAAGCCTAAGTCAAGAAATATACAAATTAGCATCGTATTCTCAAACCGGGAGTCTCGCGGCTGTGGGGTCAGTTCCTACGTGTTACATTGATCCCGTGGGAGGTGTTGGTGCCACCCATGGGGACGTTCGGGATCTGTTTCGAGTTTTCACCCTCTAACGCCATGTTTTTAAGCCTAGGTCTAGAAATATGGAAATTAGGGTCGTACTCTCGAACCGGGAGTCCCGCGGCTGCGTGGTCAGTTCCTGCGAGTTACAGTGGTCCCGTGGGAGGTGTTGGTGCCACCCACGGGCCCGTTCGGGGGCTGTTTCGAGTTTTCACCCTCTAACGCCATGTTTTGCTTAAGTGTAGAAATACGAAAATTATCGTCGTATTCTCAAACTGGGAGACCCGTGGCTGCGGGGTCAGTTCCTACGAGTTACATTGGTCCCATAGGAGGTGTTGGTGCCATCCACGGGGACATTCGGGGGATGTTTCGAGTTTTCACCCTCTAACGCCATGTTTTTAAGCCTAAGTTTAGAAATATGCAAATTACAGTCATACTCTCAAACTGGGAGTCCTGCGATAACATGGTCAGTTCCTATGAGTTACCTTGGTCCCGTGGGATGTGTTGGTGGCACCCACGGGGCCGTTTGGGGTTGTTTCGAGTTTTCACCCTCTAACGCCATGTTTTTAAGCCTAAGTCTAAAACTATGCAAATTACCGTCTTATTGTCAAACCGAAAGTCTCGTGACTGCGGGATCAGTTCCTACGAGTTACGTTGGTCCCGTGGGAGGTGTTGGTGCAACCCACGGGGCCGTTCGGGGTTGTTTCAAGTTTTCACCCTCTAACGCCATGTTTTTAAGCCTAAGTCTAGAAATATACGAATTACCATCGTACTCTCAAATCGGGAGCCCATGGCTGCGGGGTCAGTTCCTACAAATTACATTGGTCCCGTGGGAGGTGTTGGTGCAACCCACGGGGCCGTTCGGGGTTGTTTCAAGTTTTCACCCTCTAACGCCATGTTTTTAAGCCTAAGTCTAGAAATATAAGAATTACCATCGTACTCTCAAACCGGGAGTCCCACGGCTGCGGGGTCAGTTCCTACGAATTACATTGGTCTCGTGGGAGGTGTTGGTGCAACCCACGGGGCCGTTCGGGGTTGTTTCAAGTTTTCACCCTCTAACGCCATGTTTTTAAGCCTACGTCTAGAAATATACGAATTACCATCGTACTCTCAAATCGGGAGCCCATGGCTGCGGGGTCAGTTCCTACAAATTACATTGGTCCCGTGGGAGGTGTTGGTGCAACCCACGGGGCCGTTCGGGGTTGTTTCAAGTTTTCACCCTCTAACGCCATGTTTTTAGGCCTAAGTCTAGAAATAGACGAATTACCATCGTACTCTCAAATCGGGAGCCCATGGCTGCAGGGGCTGTTCCTACAAATTACATTGGTCCCGTGGGAGGTGTTGGTGCAACCCACGGGGCCGTTCGGGGTTGTTTCGAGTTTTCACCCTCTAACGCCATGTTTTTAAGCCTAAGTCTAGAAATATAAGAATTACCATCGTAGTCTCAAACCGGGAGTCCCACGGCTGCGGGGTCAGTTCCTACGAATTACATTGGTCTCGTGAGAGGTGTTGGTGCCACCCACGGGGCCGTTCGGGGGCTGTTTCGAGTTCTCATCCTCTAACGCCATTTTTTAAGCCTAAGTCAAAGAAATATGCCAATTAGTGTCGTACTCTCAAATCGGGAGACCCGCGGCTGCGGGGTCACTTCCTACAAGTTACATTGGTCCCGTGGGAAGTGTTGATGCCACCCACGGGGCCGTTCGGGGGTTGTTTTGAGTTTTCACCCTCTAACGCCATGTTTTTAAGCCTAACTCTAGAAATATGCAAATTACCATCGTACTCTCAAACCGGGAGTCCTGCGACAACGTGGTCAGTTCCTACGAGTTACCATGGTCCCGTGGGAGGTGTTGGTGCCACCCACCGGGCTGTTCGGGGGCTGTTTCGAGTTTCACCCTCTAACGCCATGTTTTTAAGCCTAAGTCTAGAAATATGAAAATTACCATCTTATTCTCAAATCGGAAGTCCTGCTACTGCGGGATCAATTCCTACGAGTTACGTTGGTCCCGTCGGAGGTGTTGGTGCAATCGACGGGCCGTTAGGGGGTTGTTTCGAATTTTCACCCTCTAACGCCATGTTTTTAAGCCTAAGTCTGGAAATAAGCAAATTACCGTCTTTCTCTCAAATCGGGAGTCTCGCGGCTGCGGGGTCAGTTTGTACGAGTTACAATGGTCCGGTGGGAGGTGTTGGTGGCACCCACGGGGCCGTTAGGGGGCTGTTTCGAGTTTTCACCCTCTAACGCCATGTTTTGCTTAAGTATAAAAATACAAAAATTACCATCGTATTCTCAAACCGGGAGACCCGCGACTGCGGGGTCAGTTCCTACGAGTTACCTTGGTCCCGTGGGAGGTGTTGGTGCCACCCACCGGTCCGTTCAGGGGCTGTTTCGAGTTTCACCCTCTAACGCCATGTTTTTAAGCCTAAGTCTAGAAATATGCAAATTAACATCTTATTCTCAAATCGAAAGTCCCGCGGCTGCGGGATCAGTTCCTACGAGTTACGTTTGTCCCGTGGGAGGTGTTGGTTCAACCCACGAGGACATTCCGGGGGTTGTTTCGAGTTTTCACCGTCTAACACCATGTTTTTAAGCCTAAATCTAGAAATATGCAAATTACCGTCGTACTCTCAAATCGGGAGTCTCACAGCTGCGGGGTCAGTTCCTACAAATTACATTGGTCCCGTGGGGGGTGTTGGTGCCACTCACGGGGCCGTTCGGGGGTTGTTTCGAGTTCTCACCCTCTAACGCCATGTTTTTAAGCCTAAATCTAGAAATATACTAATTACCATCGTACTCTCAAACTGGAGCCTCGCGGCTACGGGGTCAGTTCCTACGAGTTACAGTGGTTTCTTGGGAGGTGTTGGTGGCACCCACAGGGCCGTTCGGGGGCTATTTTGATTTTTCACCCTCTAACGCCATGTTTTTAAGCCTAAGTCTAGAAATATGCAAATTACAGTCGTATTGTCAAACCGGGAGACCCGCGGCTGCGGGATCAGTTCCTACGAGTTACATTGGTCCCGTGGGACGTGTTGGTGCCACCCATGGGGCCGTTCGGGGGTTGTTTCGAGTTTACACCCTCTAACGCCATGTTAAGGCTAAGTCTTGAAATATGTAAATTATCATCGTACTCTCAAACCGGGAGTTCCTTGGCTGCGTGGTCAGTTCTTATGAGTCACATTTGTCCCGTGGGAGGTGTTGGTGCCACCCACCGGGACGTTCGGGGGTTGTTTTGAGTTTTCACCCTCTAACGCCTTGTTTTTAAGTCTAAGTCTAGAAATAAGCAAATTACCATCGTACTCTCAAACCGGGAGTCCCGCGGCTTCATGGTCAGTTCCTACGAGTTACCTTGGTCCAATGGGAGGTGTTGGTGACACCCACGGGGCCGTTCGGGGGCTGTTTCGAGTTTTCACCCACCTAACGCCCTGTTTTTAAGCCTTTGTCAAGAAATATGCAAATTATTGTCGTATTCTCAAACCGGGAGTTCCGCGGATGCGGGGTCAGTTCCAACGAGTTACATTGGTCCGGTGGGAGGTGTTGGTGCCACCCATGGGGTCGTTCGGGGGCTGTTTCGAGTTTTCACCCTCTAACGCCATGTTTTGCTTAAGTCTATAAATATGAAAATTACCGTCTTATTCTCAAATCGGGAGACCCGCGGCTGCAGGGTCAGTTCCTACGAGTTACATTGGTCCCGTTAGAGGTGTTGGTGCCACCCACGGGGTCGTTCGCGGGATGTTTCGAGTTGTCACCCTCTAACGCCATGTTTTTAAGCCTAAGTCTAAAAATATGCAAATTACCGTCTTATTGTCAAACCGGAAGTCTCGTGACTGTGGGATCAGTTCCTACGAGTTACGTTGGTCCCGTGGGAGGTGTTGGTACAACCCACGGGCCGTTCGGGGGTTATTTCAAGTTTTCACCCTCTAACGCCATGTTTTTAAGCCTAAGTCTTGAAATATGCAAATTACCGTCGTACTCTCAAATTTGGAGTCCCGCGGCTGCGGGGTCAGTTCCTACAAATTACATTGGTCTCATGGGAGGTGTTGGTGCCACCCACGGGGCCGTTCAGGGGTTGTTTCGAGTTCACACCCTCTAACGCCATGTTTTTAAGCTTAAGTCTAGAAAAATGCAAATTACCGTCGTACTCTCAAACGGGAGACCCGCGGCTATGGGGTCAGTTCCTACGAGTTACAATGGTCCCGTGGGAGGTGTTGGTGGCACCCACGGGGCCGTTCGGGTGATGTTTCGAGTTTTCACCCTCTAACGCCATGTTTTGCTTAAGTACAGAAATACAAAAATTATCGTCATATTCTCAAAACGGGAGACCCGCGACTGCGGGGTCAGTTCCTACGAGTTACCTTGGTCCCGTGGGAGGTGTCGGTGCCACCCACGGGGCCGTTCGGGGGCTGTTTTGAGTTTTCACCCTCTAACGCCCTATTTTTAAGCCTAAGTCCAGAAATATGCAAATTATCATCGTATTCTCAAATCGGAAGTCCCGCGGTTGCGGGGTCATTTCCTACGAGTTACGTTGGTCCCGTGGGAGGTGTTGGTGCCACCCACGGTGCCGTTCTGGAGATGTTTCGAGTTTGCACCCTCTAACGCCATGTTTTTAAGCCTAAATCTAGAATTATGCAAATTACCGTCGTACTCTCAAACGGGAGACTCGCGGCTATGGGGTCAGTTCCTACGAGTTACAATGGTCCCTTGGGAGGTGTTGGTGGCACCCACGGGGCCGTTCGGGGGCTGTTTCGATTTTTCACCCTCTAATGTCATGTTTTTAAGCTTAAGTCTAGAAATATGCAAATTATAGTTGTATTGTCAAACTGGGAAACCCACGGCTGTGGGGTCAGCTCCTAAGATTTACATTGGTCCCGTGGGACGTGTTGGTGCCACCCACGGGGCCGTTCGGGGGCTGTTTCGAGTTTACACCCTCTAACGCATGTTAAGCCTAAGTCTTGAAATATGCAAATTATCGTTGTACTCTGAAATCGGGAGTTCCTTGGTTGCGTGGTCAGTTCTTACGAGTCACATTGATCCCGTGGGAGGTGTTGGTGCCACCCACAGGGACGTTCGGGGGTTGTTTCGAGTTTTCACCCTCTAACACCATGTTTTTAAGTCTAACACTAGAAATAAGAAAATTACCATCATACTCTCAAACCTGGAGTCCAGCGGCTTCATGGTCAGTTCCTACAAGTTACCTTGGTCCCATGGGAGGTGTTGGTGACACCCACGGGGCCGTTCGGGGGCTGTTTGGAGTTTTCACCCACCTAACGCCCTGTTTTTAAGCCTATATCAAGAAATATGCAAATTATTGTCGTATTCTCAAACCGGGAGTCCCGCGGATGCGGGGTCAGTTCCTACGAGTTACGTTGGTCCCGTGGGAGGTGTTGGTGCCACCCATGGGGTCGTTCGGGGGCTGTTTCGAGTTTTCACCCTCTAACGCCATGTTTTTCTTAAGTCTAGAAATATTAAAATTACCGTCTTATTCTCAAATCGGGAGACCCGCGGCTGCAGGGTCAGTTCCTACGAGTTACATTGGTCCCTTGAGAGGTGTTTGTGCCACCCACGGGGACGTTCGGGGGCTGTTTCGAGTTTTCAACCTCTAATGCCATGTTTTTAAGCCTAAGTCTAAAAATATGCAAATTACTGTCTTATTCTCAAACCGGATGTCTCGTGATAGCGGGATCAGTTCCTACGAGTTACGTTGGTCCCGTGGGAGGTGTTGGTGCAACCCACGGGGCCGTTCGGGGTTGTTTCAAGTTTTCACCCTCTAACGCCATGTTTTTAAGCCTAAGTCTAGAAATATTAGAATTACCATCGTACTCTCAAATCGGGAGTCCCGCGGCTGTGGGGTCAGTTCCTAGAAATTACATTGGTCCCGTGGGAGGTGTTGGTGCCACCCACGGGGCCGTTCGGGGGTTGTTTCGAGTTCTCACCCTCTAACACCATGTTTTTAAGCCTAAGTCTAGAAAAATGCAAATTATCGTCGTACTCTCAAACGGGAGACCCGCGGCTATGGGGTCAGTTCCTACGAGGTACAATGGTCCCGGGGGAGCTATTCGTGGCACCCACGGGGCCGTTCGGGGGCTGTTTCGGGTTTTCACCCTCTAACGCCATGTTTTGCTTAAGTATTGAAATACCAAAATTACCGTCGTATTCTCAAACTGGGAGACCCGCGACTGCGGGGTCAGTTCCTACGAGTTACCTTGGTCCCGTGGGAGGTGTTGGTGCCACCCACGGGGCCGTTCAGGGGCTGTTTCGAGTTTTCACCCTCTAACGCCCTATTTTTAAGCCTAAGTTAAGAAATATGCAAATTATCATCGTATTCTCAAATCGGTAGTCCCGTGGCTGCAGGGTCAATTCCTACGAGTTACGTTGGTCCCGTTGGAGGTGTTGGTGGCACCCACGGTGCCGTTCTGGAGATGTTTCGAGTTTGCTCCCTCTAACGCCATATTTTGTTTAAGTCTAGAAATATGCAAATTACCGTCTTATTCTCAAACTGGGAGACCCGCGGCTGCGGGGTCAGTTCCTACGAGTTACATTGGTCCCGTGGGAGGTGTTGGTGCCACCCACGGGGGCGTTCGGGGTTTTTTTTGAGTTTTCACCCTCTAAGGCCATTTTTTTAAACCCAAGTCTAGAAATATGCAAATTACCGTCGTACTCTCAAACCGAGAGTCCTGCGACTGCGTGGTCAGTTCCTACGAGTTACATTGGTCCCGTGGGTTGTGTTGGTGCCACCCATGGGGTCGTTCGGGGGATGTTTCGCGTTTTCACCCTCTAACGCCATGTTTTTCTTAAGTCTAGAAATATTAAAATTACCGTCTTATTCTCAAATCGGGAGATCCGCGGCTGCAGGGTCAGTTCCTACGAGTTACATTGGTCCCTTGAGAGGTGTTTGTGCCACCCACGGGGACGTTCGGGGGCTGTTTCGAGTTTTCAAACTCTAACGCCATGTTTTTAAGCCTAAGTCTAAAAATATGCAAATTACTGTCTTATTCTCAAACCGGATGTCTCGTGACAGCGGGATCAGTTCCTACGAGTTACGTTGGTCCCCTGGGAGGTGTTGGGGCAACCCATGGGGCCGTTCGGGGTTGTTTCAAGTTTTCACCCTCTAATGCCATGTTTTTAAGCCTAAGTCTAGAAATATACGAATTACCATCGTACTCTCAAATCGGGAGTCCCGCGGCTCCGGGGTCAGTTCCTACAAATTACATTGGTCCCGTGGGAGGTGTTGGTGCCACCCACGGGGCCGTTCGGGGGTTGTTTCGAGTTCTCACCCTCTAACACCATGTTTTTTAGCCTAAGTCTAGAAAAATGCAAATTACCGTCGTACTCTCAAACGGGAGACCCGCGGCTATGGGGTCAGTTCCTACGAGGTACAATGGTCCCGGGGGAGCTATTCGTGGCACCCACGGGGCCGTTCGGGGGCTGTTTCGAGTTTTCACCCTCTAACGCCATGTTTTGCTTAAGTATTAAAATACAAAAATTACCGTCGTATTCTCAAACTGGGAGACCCGCGACTGCGGGGTCAGTTCCTACGAGTTACCTTGGTCCCGTGGGAGGTGTTGGTGCCACCCACGGGGCCGTTCAGGGGCTGTTTCGAGTTTTCACCCTCTAACGCCCTGTTTTTAAGCCTAAGTTAAGAAATATGCAAATTATCATCGTATTCTCAAATCGGTAGTCCCGTGGCTGCGGGGTCATTTCCTACGAGTTACGTTGGTCCCGTTGGAGGTGTTGGTGGCACCCACGGTGCCGTTCTGGAGATGTTTCGAGTTTGCACCCTCTAACGCCATGTTTTGTTTAAGTCTAGAAATATGCAAATTACCGTCTTATTCTCAAACTGGGAGACCCGCGGCTGCGGGGTCAGTTCCTACGAGTTACATTGGTCCCGTGGGAGGTGTTGGTGCCACCCACGGGGACGTTCGGGGTTTTTTTCGAGTTTTCACCCTCTAAGGCCATATTTTTAAGCCCAAGTCTAGAAATATGCAAATTACCATCGTACTCTCAAACCGAGAGTCCTGCGACTGCGTGGTCAGTTCCTACGAGTTACATTGGTCCCGTGGGATGTGTTGGTGCCACCCATGGGGTCGTTCGGGGGCTGTTTCGCGTTTTCACCCTCTAACGCCATGCTTTTAAGCCTAAGTCTATAAATATGCAAATTACCGTCTTATTCTCAAATCGAAAGTCCCGCGGCTGCGGGATCAGTTCCTACAAGTTACGTTTGTCCCGTGGGAGGTCTTGCTTCAACCCACAGGGACATGCCGGGGGTTGTTTCGAATTTTCACCGTCTAACGCCATGTTTTTAAGCCTAAGTCTAGAAATATGCAAATTACCGTCGTACTCTCAAATCGGGAGTCTCACAGCTGCGGAGTCAGTTCCTACAAATTACATTGGTCCCGTGGGAGGTGTTGGTGACACCCACGTGGTCGTTCGGGGGTTGTTTCGAGTTTTCACCCTCTAACGCCATGTTTTTAAGCCTAAGTCTAAAAATATGGAAATTACCATCTTATTCTCAAACCAAAAGTCTCGTGACTGCGGGATCAGTTCTTACGAGTTACGTTGGTCCCGAGGGAGGTGTTGGTTCAACCCACGGGGCCGTTCGGGGTTGTTTCAAGTTTTCACCCTCTAACGCCATGTTTTTAAGCCTAAGTCAAGAAATATACGAATTACCGTCGTACTCTCAAATCGGGAGTCCCGCGGCTGCGGGGTCAGTTCCTACATATTACATTGGTCCCGTGGGAGGTGTTGTTGCCACCCACGGGGCCATTCGGGGGTTGTTTCAAGTTCTCACCCTCTAACGTCATGTTTTTAAGCCTAAGTTTAAAAAAATGCAAATTACCTTCGTACTCTCAAACGGGAGACCCGCGGGTATGGGGTCAGTTCCTACGAGTTACAATCGTCCCGTGGGAGGTGTTGGTGGCACGCACGGGGCCGTTCAGGGGCTGTTTCGAGTTTTCACCCTCTAACGCCATTTTTTGCTTAAGTATAGGAATACAAAAATTACCGCCGTATTCTGAAACTGGGAGACCCCGCGACTGCGGGGTCAGTTCCTACGAATTACCTTGGTCCCGTGGGAGGTGTTGGTGCCACCCACGGGACCGTTCGGGGGCTGTTTCGACTTTTCACCCTCTAACGCCCTGTTTTTAAGCCTAAGTCAAGAAATATGCAAATTATCATCGTATTCTCAAATCGGGAGTCCCGCGGCTGCGCGGTCATTTCCTACGAGTTACGTTGGTCCCGTGGTAGGTGTTGGTGCAACCCACGGTGCCGTTCTGGAGATGTTTCGAGTTTGCACCCTCTAACGCCATGTTTTGCTTAAGTCTAGAAATATGCAAATTACCGTCTTATTCTCAAACCGGGAGACCCTTGGCTACGGGGTCAGTTACTACAAGTTACATTGGTCCCGTGGGAGGTGTTGGTGCCACCCACGGGGACGTTCGGGGGCTGTTTCGAGTTTTCTCAATCTAAGGCCATGTTTTTTAGCCTAAGTCTAGAAATATGCAATTTACCGTCTTATTCTCAAATCGAAAGTCCCGCGGCTGCGGGATCAGTTCCTACGAGTTACGTTTGTCCCGTGGGAGGTCTTGGTTCAACCCACGGGGACATTCCAGGGGTTGTTTCGAGTTTTCACAGTCTAACGCCAAGTTTTTAAGCCTAAGTCTAGAAATATGCAAATTACAGTCATACTCTCAAACGGGAGACTCGCGGCTACGGGGTCAGTTCCTACCAGTTACAATGGTCCTTTGGGAGGTGTTGGTGGCACCCACGGGGCCGTTTGGGGGCTGTTTCGATTTTTTACCCTCTAACGCCATGTTTTTAAGCCTAAGTCTAGAAATATGCAAATTACCATCATATTGTCAAACCGGGAGACCCGCGGCTGTGGGGTCAGTTCCTACGAGTTACATTGATCCCGTGGGACGTGTTGGTGCCACCCACGGGGCCATTCGGGGGCTGTTTCGAGTTTACACCCTCTAATGCCATGTTAAGCCTAAGTCTTGAAATATGCAAATTATCGTCGTACTCTCAAACCGGGAGTTCCTTGGCTGCGTGGTCAGTTCCTACAAGTCACATTCTCTAACACCATGTTTTTAAGTCTAAGTCTAGAAATAAGAAAATTACCATCGTACTCTCAAACCGGGAGTCCCGCGGCTTCATGGTCAGTTCCTACAAGTTACCTTGGTCCCATGGGAGGTTTTGGTGACACCCACGGGGCCGTTCGGGGGCTGTTTCGAGTTTTCACCCACCTAACGCCCTGTTTTTAAGCCTTTGTCAAGAATTATGCAAATTATTGTCGTATTCTCAAACCGAGAGTCCCGCGGATGCGGGGTCAGTTCCTACGAGTTACGTTGGTCCCGTGGTAGGTGTTGCTGCCACCCATGGGATCGTTCGGGGGCTGTTTCGAGTTTTCACCTCTAACGCCATGTTTTGCTTAAGTCTAGAAATATGAAAATTACCGTCTTATTCTCAAATTGGGAGACCCGCGGCTGCGGGGTCAGTTCCTACGAGTTACATTGGTACCGTGAGAGGTGTTGGTGGCACACATGGGGCCGTTCGGGGGCTATTTCGAATTTTCACCCTCTAATGTGATGTTTTTAAGCCTGAGTCTAGAAATATGCAAATTACCATCGTATTATCAATACAGGAGACCCGCAGCTGCGGGGTCTGTTCCTACGAGTTACATTGGTCCCGTAGGAGGTGTTGGTGCCTTCCACGGGGACGTTCAAGGGATGTTTCGAGTTTTCACCCTCTAACACCATGTTTTTAAGCCTAAGTCTAGAAATATGCAAATTATCGTCGTACTCTCAAACCGGGAGTACTGCGACTACGTGGTCAGTTCCTACGAGCTACCTTGGTCCCGTGGGATGTTTTGGTGGCACCCACAGGGCCCTTTGGGGCTGTTTCGAGTTTTCACCCTCTAACGCCATGTTTTTAAGCCTAAGTCTAAAAATATGCAAATTACCGTCTTATTCTCAAACCGAAAGTCCCGTGACTACGGGATCAGTTCCTACGAGTTACGTTGGTCCCGTGGGAGGTGTTGGTGCAACCCACGGGGCCGTTCGAAGGTTGTTTCAAGTTTTCACCCTCTAACGCCATGTTTTTAAGCCTATGTCTAGAATTATGAGAATTACCGTCGTACTCTCAAATCGGGAGTCCCGCGGTTGCGGGGTCAGTTCCTAGAAATTACATTGTTCCCGTGGGAGGTGTTGGGGCCACCCACGGGGCCGTTCGGGGGTTGTTTCGAGTTCTCACCCTCTAACGTCATGTTTTTAAGCCTAAGTCTAGAAATATACAAACTACCGTCGTACTCTCAAATGGGAGACCCGCGGCTACGGGGTCATGTCCTACGAGTCACATTGGTCCCGTGGGAGGTGTTGGTGCCACCCACGGGGACGTTCGGGGGCTGTTTTGAGTTTTCACCCTCTAACGCCATGTTTTTAAGCCTAAGTCTAGAAATAAGCAAATTACCGTCATACTCTCAAACCGGGAGTCCCGCGACTGCGTGGTCAGTTCCTACGATTTATATTGGTCTCGTGGGAGGTGTTGGTGGCACCCACGGGGACGGTCGGGGGCTGTTTCGAGTTCTCACCCTCTAACGCCATTTTTTAAGCCTAAGTCAAGAAATATACAAATTAGCATCGTACTCTCAAATCGGGAGACCCGCGGCTGCGGGGTCACTTCCTACGAGTTACATTGGTCCCGTGGGAGGTGTTGGTTCCACCCACGGGGTCGTTCGGGGATTGTTTCGAGTTTTCACCCTCTAACGCCATGTTTTTAAGCCTAACTCTAGAAATATGTAAATTGCCATCGAACACTCAAACCGGGTGTCCCGCGGCTGCGTGGTCAGTCCCTATGAGTTACAATGGTCCCGTGGGAGGAGTTAGTGTCACCCACGGGGACGTTCGGGGGCTTTTTCTAGTTTTCACCCTCTAACGCCATGTTTTTAAGCCTAAGTCAAGAAATATGCAAATTAGCATCGTATTCTCAAACTGGGAGTCCCGCGGTTGCGGGGTCAGTTCCTACGTGTTACATTGATCCCGAGGGAGGTGTTGGTGCCACCCACGGGGACGTTCGGGGGTTGTTTCGAGTTTTCACCCTCTAACGCCATGTTTTTAAGCCAAAGTCTAGAAATATGCAAATTAGCGTTGTACTCTCAAACCGGGAGTCCCGCGGCGGCGTGGTCAGTTCCTACGAGTTACAGTGGTCCCGTGGGAGGTGTTGGTGCCACCCACGGGGCCGTTCGGGGGCTGTTTCGAGTTTTCACCCTCTAACGCCATGTTTTGCTTAAGTCTAAAAATACGCATATTATCATCGTATTCTCGAACTGGGAGACCAGCGACTGCGGGGTCAGTTCCTACGAGTTACATTGGTCCCGTAGGAGGTGTTGGTGCCATCCATAGGGACATTCGGGGGATGTTTCGAGTTTTCACCCTCTAACGCCATGTTTTTAAGCCTAAGTCTAGAAATATGCAAATTACAGTCGTAATCTCAAAGCGGGAGTCCTGCGACTACGTGGTCAGTTCCTACGAGTTACCTTGGTCCAGTGGGATGTGTTGGTGGCACCCACGGGGCCGTTTGGGGCTGTTTCGAGTTTTCACCCTCTAACACCATGTTTTTAAGCCTAAGTCTAAAAATATGCAAATTTCTGTCTTATTCTCAAACCGGAAGTCTCGTGACTGCGGGATCAATTCCTACGAGTTACGTTGGTCCCGTGTGAGGTGTTTGTGCAATCCACGGGGCCGTTCAGAGTTGTTTCAAGATTTCACCCTCTAACGCCATGTTTTCCTTAAGTCTAGAAATATACGAATTACCGTCGTACTCTCAAATCGGGAGTCCCGCGGGTACGGGGTCAGTTCTTACAAATTACATTGGTCCCGTGGGAGCTATTGGTGGCACCCACGGGGACGGTCAGGGGCTGTTTCGAGTTCTCACCCTCTAACGCCATTTAAGCCCAAGTCAAGAAATATACAAATTAGCATCGTACTCTCAAATCGGGAGACCCGCGGCTGCGGGGTCACTTCCAACGAGTTACATTGGTCCCATGGGAAGTGTTTATGCCACCCACGGGGCCGTTCGGGGGTTGTTTCGAGTTTTCACCATCTAACGCCATGTTTTTAAGCCTAACTCTAGAAATATGCAAATTACCGTCGAACACTCAAACCGGGAGTCCCGCGGCTGCATGGTCAGTCCCTATGAGTTACAATGGTACCGCGGGAGGTGTTGGTGCCACCCATGGGGCCGTTCGGGGGTTGTTTTGAGTTCTCACTCTCTAACGCCATGTTTTTAAGCCTAAGTCTAGAAATATACAAACTACCGTCGTACTCTCAAATGGGAGACCCGCGGCTATGGGGTCCGCTCCTACGAGTTACAATGGTCCCGTGGGAGGTGTTGGTGGCACACACGGAGCCGTTCGGGGGATATTTCGAATTTTCACCCTCTAATGCCATGTTTTTAAGCCTAAGTCTAGAAATATGAAAATTATTGTCGTATTCTCAAACCGAGAGACCCGCAGCTGCGGGGTCAGTTCCTACGAGTTACATTGGTCCCGTGGGACGTGTTGGTGCCGCCCACGGGGCCGTTCGGGGGCTGTTTCGAGTTTACACCCTCTAACGCCATGTTAAGATTAAGTCTTGAAATATGCAAATTACTGTCGTACTCTCAAACCGGGGGTTCCTTGGCTGCATGGCCAGTTCCTACGAGTCACATTGGTCCCGTGGGAGGTGTTGGTGCCACCCACGGGGACGTTCGGGGGCTGTTTCGAGTTTTCACCCTCTAACGCCATGTTTTTAAGCCTAAGTCTAGAAATAAGCAAATCACCGTCGTACTCTCGAACCGGGAGTCCGGCGGCCGCGTGGTCATTACTACGAGTTACATTGGTCTTGTGGGAGGTGTTGGTGCCACCCACGGGGACGGTCGGGGGCTGTTTCGAGTTCTCACTCTCTAACGCCATTTTTAAGCCCAAGTCAGGAAATATGTAAATTAGCGTCGTACTCTCAAATCGGGAGACCCACGGCTGCGGGGTCACTTCCTATGAGTTACATTGGTCCCGTGGGAGGTGTTGATGCCACCCACGGGGCCGTTCGGGGGCTGTTTCGAGTTTTCACTCTCTAACGCCATGTTTTTAACCCTAAGTCAATAGATACGCAAATTATCATCGTATTCTCAAACCGAGAGCCTCGCGGCTGCGGGGTCAGTTCCTACGAGTTACAGTGGTCCCGTGGGAGGTGTTGGCGCCACCCACGTTGCCGTTCGGGGGCCGTTTCCAGTTTTCACCCTCTAATGCCATGTTTGTAAGCCTAAGTCTAAAAATATGCAAATTATCGTCGTACTCTCAAACCGGGTGACCCGCGACTACGGGGTCACTTCCTACGAGTTAGGTTGGTCCCGTGGGAGGTGTTGGTGCCACCCACGGGGTCGTTCGGGGGTGTTTCGAGTTTTCATCATCTAACACCATGTTTTTAAGCCTAAGTCTAGAAATATACAAACAACCGTCGTACTATCAAACGGGAGACCCGCGGCTACGGGGTCAGCTCCTACGAGTTACAATGGTATCGTGGGAGGTGTTGGTGGCACACACGGGGCCGTTCGGGGCCTATTTTGAATTTTCACCCTCTAATGCCACGTTTTTTAGCCTAAGTCTAGAAATATATACAAATTACCGTCGTACTCTCAAACCGGGAGTACTGCGACTATGTGGTCAGTTCCTATAAGTTACCTTTGTCCCGTGGGATGTGTTGGTGGCACCCACGGGGCCGTTTGGGGTTGTTTCGAGTTTTCACCCTCTAACGCCATGTTTTTAAGCCTAAGTCTAGAAATATGAAAATTACTGTCATACTCTCAAATCGGGAGTCCCGCGGCTGCGGAGTCAGTTCGTAGAAATTACATTGGTCCTGTGGGAGGTGTTGGTGCCACCCACGGGCCGTTCGGGTGTTGTTTCGAGGTCTCACCCTCTAACGCCATGTTTTTAAGCCTAAGTCTAGAAATATACAAACAACCGTCGTAATCTCAAACGGGAGACCCGCGGCTACGGGGTCAGCTCCTACGAGTTACAATGGTCCTGTGGGAGGTGTTGGTGGCACACATGGGGCCGTTCGGGGGCTATTTCAAATTTTCACCCTCTAATGCGATGTTTTTAAGCTTGAGTCTAGAAATATGCAAATTACCGTCGTATTTTCAAACCGGGAGACCCGCAGCTGCGGGGTCTGTTCCTACGAGTTACATTGGTCCCGTAGGAGGTGTTGGTGCCTTCCATGGGGACGTTCAAGGGATGTTTCGAGTTTTCACCCTCAAACGCCATGTTTTTAAGCCTAAGTCTAGAAATATGCAAATTATCGCCATACTCTCAAACCGGGAGTACTGCGACTACGTTGTCAGTTCCTACGAGCTACCTTGGTCCCGTGGGATGTGTTGGTGGCACCCACGGGGCCGTTTGGGGTTGTTTCGAGTTTTCACCCTCTAACGCCATGTTTTTAAGCCTAAGTCTAAAAATATGCAAATTATCGTCTTATTATCAAATCGAAAGTCCCGTGACTGCGGGATCAGTTCCTACGAGTTACGTTGGTCCCGTGGGAGGTGTTGGTGCAACCCACGGAGCCGTTCGAAGGTTGTTTCAAGTTTTCACCCTCTAACGCCATGTTTTTAAGCCTAAGTCTAGAAATATGAAAATTATCGTCGTACTCTCAAATAAGGAGTCCCGCGGCTGCGGGGTCAGTTCCTAGAAATTACATTGGTCCCGTGGGAGGTGTTGGGGCCACCCACAGGGCCGTTCGGGGGTTATTTCGAGTTCTCACCCTCTAACGTCATGTTTTTAAACCTAAGTCTAGAAATATACAAACTACCGTCGTACTCTCAAACGGGAGACCCGCGGCTACGGGGTCATGTCCTACGAGTCACATTGGTCCCGTGGGAGGTGTTGGTGCCACCCACGGGGACGTTCGGGGGCTGTTTCGAGTTTTCACCATCTAACGCCATGTTTTTAAGCCTAAGTCTAGAAATAAGCAAATCACCGTCGTACTCTCGAACCGGGAGTCCCGCGGCTGCGTGGTCAGTTCCTACGAGTTACATTGGTCTCGTGGGATGTGTTGGTGCCACCTACGGGGATGGTCGGGGGCTGTTTCGAGTTCTCACCCTCTAACGCCATTTTTTAAGCCTAAGTCAGGATATATGCAAATTAGTTTTGTACTCTCAAATCGGGAGACCCGCAGCTACGGGGTCACTTCCTATGAGTTACATTGGTCCCGTTGGAGGTGTTGATGCCACCCACGGGGCCGTTCGGGGGCTGTTTCGAGTTTTCACCCTCTAATGCCATGTTTTTAAGCCTAAGTCAAGAAATACGCAAATTACCGTCGTATTCTCAAACCGGGAGTCTCGCGGCTGTGGGGTCAGTTCCTACGAGTTACAGCGGTCCCGTGGGAGGTGTTGGCGGCACCCACGTTGCCGTTCGAGGGCTGTTTCGAGTTTTCACCCTCTAACGCCATATCATGTTTTTAAGCCTAAGTCTAGAAATATACAAACTACCGTCGTACTCTCAAACGGGAGACCCACGGCTACGTGGTCAGCTCCTACGAGTCACATTGGTCCCGTGGGACGTGTTGGTGACACACACGGGGCCGTTCGAGGGCTATTTCGAATTTTCACCCTCTAATGCCATGTTTTTAAGCCTAAGTCTAGAAATATGCAAATTACCGTCGTATTATGACACCGTAAGACCCGCAGCTGCGGGGTTAGTTCCTACGAGTTACATAGGTCCCGTAGGAGGTGTTGGTGCCATCCACGGGGACATTCAGGGGATGTTTCGAGTTTTCACCCTCTAACGCCATGTTTTTAAGCCTAAGTTTAGAAATATGAAAATTACCGTCGTACTCTCAAACCGGGAGTCCTGCGACTACGTGGTCAGTTCCTACGAGTTACCTTGGTCCCGTGGGATTTGTTGGTGGCACCCACGGGGCCTTTTGGGGATGTTTTGAGCTTTCACCCTCTAACGCCATGTTTTTAAGCCTAAGTCTAAAAAGATGCAAATTACCATCTTATTCTCAAACCGGAAGTCCCGTGACTGCAGGATCAGTTCCTACGACTTACGTTGGTCCCGTGGGAGGAGTTGGTGCAACCCACAGGGCCGTTCGAATGTTGTTTCGAGTTTTCACCCTCTAACGCCATGTTTTTAAGCCTAAGTCTAGAACTTTGCAAATTACCGTCGTACTCTCAAATCGGAAGTCCCGCGGCTGCGGGGTCAGTTCCTACAAATTACATTGGTCCCGTGGGAGGTGTTGGTGCCACCCACGGGGCCATTCGGGGGGTTGTTTCGAGTTCTCACCCTCTAACGCCATGTTTTTAAGCCTAAGTCTAGAAACATAAAAACTACCGTCGTACTCTCAAACGGGAGACCCGTGGCTACGGGGTCAGCTCCTACGAGTTACAATGGTCCCGTGGGAGGTGTTGGTGGCACACACGGGGCCGCTCGGGGGCTATTTCGAATTTTCACCCTCTAATGCCATGTTTTTAAGCCTAAGTCTAGAAATATGCAAATTACCGTCGTATTCTCAAACCGGGAGACCCGCAGCTGCGGGGTCAGTTCCTACGAGTTACATTGGTCCCGTGGGACGTGTTGGTGCCACCCACGGGGTCGTTCGGGGGCTATTTCGAGTTTACACCCTCTAACGCCATGTTAAGCCTAAGTCTTGAAATATGAAAATTACCATCGTACTCTCAAACTGGGGGTTCCTTGGCTGCATGGTCAGTTCCTACAAGTCGCATTGGTCCCGTGGGAGGTGTTGGTGCCACCCACGGGGACGTTCGGGGGTTGTTTCGAGTTTTCACCCTCTAACGCCATGTTTTTAAGCCGAAGTCTAGAAATAAGCAAATCATAATCGTACTCTCAAACCGGGAGTCCCGCGGCTGCGTGGTCAGTTCCTACAAGTTACATTGGTCTCATGGGAGGTGTTGGTGCCACCCACGGGGACGGTCGGGGGCTGTTTCGAGTTCTCACCCTCTAACGCCATTTTTTAAGCCTAAGTCAGGAAATATGTAAATTAGCATCGTACTCTCAAATCGAGAGACCCGCGGCTGTGGGGTCACTTCCTATGAGTTAAATTGGTCCCGTGGGAGGTGTTGGTGCCACCCACGGGGCCGTTCGGGGGTTGTTTCGGGTTCTCACCCTCTAACGCCATATTTTTAAGCCTAAGTCTAGAAATATGCAAACTACCATTGTACTCTCAAACCGGAGACCCGCGGCTACGGGGTCTGCTCCTACGAGTTACAATGGTCCCGTGGGAGGTGTTGGTGGCACACACGGGGCCGTTCGGGGGCTATTTCGAATTTTCACCCTCTAATGCCATGTTTTTAAACCTATGTCTAGAAATACGCAAATTACCGTCGTATTCTCAAACCGGGAAACCCGCAGCTGCGGGGTCAGTTCCTACGATTTACATTGGTCCCGTGGGACGTGTTGGTGCCACCCACGGGGCCGTTCGGGGGTTGTTTCGAGTTTACACCCTCTAACTCCATGCTAAGCCTAAGTCTTGAAATATGCGAATTACTATCGTACTCTCAAATCGGATGTTCCTTGGCTACGTGGTCAGTTCCTACGAGTCACATTGGTCCCGTGGGAGGTGTTGGTGCAACCCACGTGGCCGTTCGAAGGTTGTTTCAAGTTTTCACCCTCTAACGCTATGTTTTTAAGCCTAAGTCTAGAAATATGCGAATTACCGTCGTACTATCAAATCGGGAGTCCCGCGGCTGCGGGGTCAGTTCCAAGAAATTACATTGGTCCCGTGGGAGGTGTTGGGGCCACCCACGGGGCGGTTCGGGGGTTGTTTTGAGTTCTCACCCTCTAACGTCATGTTTTTTAGCCTAAGTCTAGAAATATACAAACTAGCATCATACTCTCAAACGGGAGAACCGCGGCTACGGGGTCAGCTCCTACGAGTTACAATGGTCCCGTGGGAGGTGTTGGTGGCACACACGGGGCCGTTCAGGGGCTATTTTGAATTTCCACCCTCTAATGCCATGTTTTTAAGCCTAAGTCTAGAAATACGTAAATTACCATCGTATTCTCAAACCGGGAGACCCAAAGCTGCGGGGTCAGTTCCTACGAGTAACATTGGTCCCGTGGGACGTGTTGGTGCCACCCACGGGGCCGTTCGGGGGTTGTTTCGAGTTTACACCCTCTAACGCACTGTTAAGCCTAAGTCTTAAAATATGCAATTTACCTTCATACTCTCAAACCGGGGGTTTCTTGGCTTCGTGGTCAGTTCTTACGAGTCACATTGGTCCCGTGGGAGGTGTTGGTGCCACCCACGGGGACGTCGGGGGCTGTTTCAAGTTTTCACCCTCTAACGCCATGTTTTTAAGCCTAAGTCTAGAAATAAGAAAATCACCGTAGTACTCTCGAACCGGGAGTCCCGCGGCTGCGTGGTCAGTTCCTACGAGTTACGCTGGTCTCGTGGGATGTGTTGGTGCCACCTACGGGGACGGTCGGGGGCTGTTTCGAGTTCTCACCCTCTAAAGCCATTTTTTAAGCCTAAGTCAGGATATATTGAAATTAGTGTCGTACTCTCAAATCGGGAGACCCGCAGCTGCGGGGTCACTTCCTATGAGTTACATTGGTCCCGTTGGAGGTGTTGATGCCACCCACGGGGCCGTTCGGGGGATGTTTCTAGTTTTCACCCTCTAATGCCATGTTTTTAAGCCTAAGTCAAGAAATACGCAAATTACCGTCGTATTCTCAAATCGGGAGTCTCGCGGCTGCAGGGGTCAGTCCCTACGAGTTACATCGGTCCCGTGTGAGGTGTTGGCGCCACCCACGTTGCCGTTCGAGGGCTGTTTCGAGTTTCCACCCTCTAACACCATGTTTGTAAGCCTAAGTCTAAGAATATGCAAATTATCATCGTACTCTGAAACTGGGATACCCGCGGCTGCGGGGTCAGTTCCTACGAGTTAGGTCTGTCTCGTGGGAGGTGTTGGTGCCACCCACGGGGTCGTTCAGGGGCGGTTTCGAGTTTTCATCCTTTAACGCCATGTTTTTAAGCCTAAGTCTAGAAATATACAAACTACCGTCGTACTCTCAAACGGGAGACCCGCGGCTACAGGGTCAGCTCCTACGAGTTACATTGGTCCCGTGGGAGGTGTTGGTGGCACACAGAGGGCCGTTCGGGGGCTATTTCGAATTTTCACCCTCTAATGCCATGTTTTTAAGCCTAAGTCTAGAAATATGCAAATTACTGTCGTATTCTAAAACCGGGAGACCCGCAGCTGCGGGGTCAGTTCCTACGAGTTACATTGGTCCCGCAGGAGGTGTTGGTGCCATCCACGGGGACGTTCGGGGGATGTTTCGAGTTTTCACCCTCTAACGCCATGTTTTTAAGCCTAAGTCTAGAAATATGCAAATTACCGTCGTATTCTAAAACCGGGAGACCCGCAGCTGCGGGGTCAGTTCCTACGAGTTACATTGGTCCCGTAGGAGGTGTTGGTGCCATCCACGGGGACGTTCGGGGGATGTTTCGAGTTTTCACCCTCTAACGCCATGTTTTTAAGCCTAAGTCTAGAAATATGAAAATTACCATCGTACTCTCAAACCGTTAGTCCTGCGACTACGTGGTCAGTTCCTACGAGTTACCTTGGTCCCGTGGGATTTGTTGGTGGCACCCACGGGGCCGTTTGGGGCTGTTTCGAGTTTTCACCATCTAACGACATGTTTTTAATCCTAAGTCAAAAAATATGCAAATTACCGTCTTATTCTAAAATCGGAAGTCCCGTGACTGCGGGGTCAGTTCCTACGAGTTACGTTGGTCCCGTGGGAGGAGTTGGTGCAACCCACGGGCCCGTTCGAAGGTTGTTTCGAGTTTTCACCCTCTAACGCCATGTTTTTAAGCCTAAGTCTAGAAATATGTAAATTACCGTCGTACTCTCAAATCGGAAGTCCCGCGGCTGTGGGGTCAGTTCCTACAAATTACATTGGTCCCGTGGGAGGTGTTGGTGCCACCCACGGGGCCGTTCGGAGGTTGTTTCGAGTTCTCACCCTCTAACGCCATGTTTTTAGGCCTAAGTCTAGAAATATAAAAACTACTATCGTACTCTCAAACAGGAGACCCGTGACTACGGGGTTAGTTCCTACGAGTTAGAATGGTCCCGTGGGAGGTGTTGGTGGCACACACGGGGCCGTTCGGGGTCTATTTCGAATTTTCACCCTCTAATGCCATGTTTTTAAGCCTAAGTCTAGAAATATGCAAATTACCGTCGTATTCTCAAACCGGGAGACCCGCAGCTGCGGGGTCAGTTCCTACGAGTTACATTGGTCCCGTGGGACGTGTTGGTGCCACCCACGGGGTCGTTCGGGGGCTATTTCGAGTTTACACCCTCTAACGCCATGTTAAGCCTAAGTCTTAAAATATGCAAATTACCATCGTACTCTCAAACCAGGGGTTCCTTGGCTGCATGGTCAGTTACTACAAGTCACATTGGTCCCGTGGGAGGTGTTGGTGCCACCCACGGGGACGTTCGGGGGTTGTTTCGAGTTTTCACCCTCTAACGCCATGTTTTTAAGCCTAAGTCTAGAAATAAGCAAATCACCATCGTATTCTCGAATCGGAACTCCCACGGCTACGGGATCAGTTCCTACGAGTTACGTTGGTCACGTGGGAGGTGTTGGTGCAACCCACGGGGCCATTCGGGGGTTGTTACGAGTTTTCACCCTCTAACGCCATGTTTTTAAGCCTAAGTCTAGAAATATGAGAATTTCCATCGTACTCTCAAACCGGGAGTCCCGTGGCTATGGGGTCAGTTCCTACGAATTACATTGGTCCCGTGGGAGGTGTTGGTTCCACCCACGGGGCCGTTCGGGGGCTGTTTTGAGTTCTCACCCTCTAACGCCATGTTTTTAAGCGTAAGTCAAGAAATATACAAATTACCGTCGTACTCTTAAACCGGGAGTCCCGCGGCTGCGTGGTCAGTTCCTATGAGTTACATTGGTCTCGTGGGAGGTGTTGGTGCCACCCACGGGGCCGTTCGGGTGCTATTTCGAATTTTCACCCTCTAACGCCATGTTTTTAAGCCTAAGTCTAAAAATATGCAAATTATCGTCGTATTCTCAAACTGGGAGTCCCGCAGCTGCGGGGTCAGTTCCTACGAGTTACATTGGTCCCGTGGGAAGTGTTGATGCCACCCACGGGGTCGTTCGGTGGTTGTTTCGAGTTTTCACCCTCTAACGCCATGTTTTTCAGCCTAACTGTAGAAATATGCAAATTTCCGTCATACTCTCAAACCG
This sequence comes from Sambucus nigra, assembly GCA_949130495.1. NCBI lineage: Eukaryota > Viridiplantae > Streptophyta > Magnoliopsida > Dipsacales > Adoxaceae > Sambucus > Sambucus nigra. Next base: position 535,656,616 of record OX422213.1, read on the forward strand.
GTAGTTCTGCAACTACGTGGTCTGTTCCTACGAGTTACCTCGGTCCCGTGGGAGGTGTTGGTGCCACCCACGGGGCCGTTCGGGGGCTGTTTCGAGTTTTTACCCTGCAAAGCCATGTTTTTAAGCCTAAGTATAGAAATATGCAACTTACCATTTTATTCTCAAACCGAAAGTCCTGCGGCTGCGGGATCAGTTCCTATTACTTACGTTGGTCCCGTGGGAGGTGTTGGTGCAACCCACGGGCCTATCGGGGGTTGTTTCGAATTCTCACCCTCTAACGCCATGTTTTTAAGCCTAAGTCTAGAAATATTCAAATTACCATCGTACTCTCAAAACGGGTGACCCGCAGCTGTGGGGTCAGTTCCTATAAATTACATTGGTCCCGTGGGAGGTGTTGGTGCCACCCACTTGGCCGTTCGGGGGCTGTTTCGAGTTCTCACCCTCTAACGCCATGTTTTACTTAAGTCTAGAAATATGCAAATTACCATCTTATTTTCAAACTGGGAGACCCACGGCTACGGGGTCAGTTCCTATGAGTTACATTGGTCCTGTGGGACGTTTTGGTTCCACCCACGGGGCCGTTCGGGGGTTGTTTCGAGTTTACACCCTCTAACGCCATGTTTTTAAGCCTAAGTCTAGAAATATGCAAATTACCGTCGTATTCTGAAACCGGGAGACCCGCAGCTGCGGGGTCAGTTCCTACGAGTTACCTTGGTCCCGTGGGATTCGATGGTGGCACCCACGGGGCCGTTTGGGGCTGTTTCGAGTTTTCACCATCTAACGACATGTTTTTAAGCCTAAGTCTAAAAATATGTAAATTACCGTCTTATTCTAAAACCGGAAGTCCCGTGACTGCGGGGTCAGTTCCTACGAGTTACGTTGGTCCCGTGGGAGGAGTTGGTGCAACCCACGGGGCCGTTCGAAGGTTGTTTCGAGTTTTCACCCTCTAACGCCATGTTTTTAAGCCTAAGTCTAGAAATATGTAAATTACCGTCGTACTCTCAAATCGGAAGTCCCGCGGCTGTGGGGTCAGTTCCTACAAATTACATTGGTCCCGTGGGAGGTGTTGGTGCCACCCACGGGGCCGTTCGAGGGTTGTTTCGAGTTCTCACCCTCTAACGCCATATTTTTAGGCCTATGTCTAGAAATATAAAAACTACTGTCGTACTCTCAAATAGGAGACCCGCGACTATGGGGTTAGTTCCTACGAGTTACAATGGTCCCGTGGGAGGTGTTGGTGGCACACACGGGGCCGTTCGGGGGCTATTTCGAATTTTCACCCTCTAATGCCATGTTTTTAAGCCTAAGTCTAGAAATATGCAAATTACCGTCGTATTCTCAAACCGGGAGACCCGCAGCTGCGGGGTCAGTTCCTACGAGTTACATTGGTCCCGTGGGACGTGTTGGTGCCACCCACGGGGTCGTTCGAGGGCTATTTCGAGTTTACACCCCCTAACGCCATGTTAAACCTAAGTCTTAAAATATGCAAATTACCATCGTACTCTCAAACCAGGGGTTCCTTGGCTGCATGGTCAGTTACTACAAGTCACATTGGTCCCGTGGGAGGTGTTGGTGCCACCCACGGGGACATTCGGGGGCTGTTTCGAGTTTTGACCCTCTAACGCCATGTTTTTAAGCCTAAGTCTAGAAATATGAGAATTTCCATCGTACTCTCAAACCGGGAGTCCCGTGGCTGTGGGGTCAGTTCCTACGAATTACATTTGTCCCGTGGGAGGTGTTGGTGCCACCCACGGGGCCGTTCGGGGGCTGTTTTGAGTTCTCACCCTCTAACGCCATGTTTTTAAGCCTAAGTCCAGAAATATACAAATTACCGTCGTACTCTTAAACCGGGAGTCCCGCGGCTGCGTGGTCAGTTCCTATGAGTTACATTGGTCTCGTGGGAGGTGTTGGTGCCACCCACGGGGCCGTTCGGGTGCTATTTTGAATTTTCACCCTCTAACGCCATGTTTTTAAGCCTAAGTCTAAAAATATGCAAATTATCGTCGTATTCTAAAACTGGGAGTCCCGCAGTTGCGGGGTCAGTTCCTACGAGTTACATTGGTCCCGTGGGAAGTGTTGATGCCACCCACGGGGTCGTTCGGTGGTTGTTTCGAGTTTTCACCCTCTAACGCCATGTTTTTAAGCCTAACTGTAGAAATATGCAAATTTCCGTCATACTCTCAAACCGGTAGTTCTGCAACTACGTGGTCTGTTCCTACGAGTTACCTCGGTCCCGTGGGAGGTGTTGGTGCCACCCACGGGGCCGTTCGGGGGCTGTTTCGAGTTTTTACCCTACAAAGCCATGTTTTTAAGCCTAAGTATAGAAATATGCAAATTACCATCTTATTCTCAAACCGAAAGTCCTGCGGCTGCGGGATCAGTTCCTATTACTTACGTTGGTCCCGTGGGAGGTGTTGGTGCAACCCACGGGCCTATCGGGGGTTGTTTCGAGTTCTCACCCTCTAACGCCATGTTTTTAAGCCTAAGTCCAGAAATATTCAAATTACCATCGTACTCTCAAAACGGGAGACCCGCAGCTGCGGGGTCAGTTCCTATAAATTACATTGGTCCCGTGGGAGGTGTTGGTGCCACCCACTTGGCCGTTCAGGGGCTGTTTTGAGTTCTCACCCTCTAACACCATGTTTTACTTAAGTCTAGAAATATGCAAATTACCATCTTATTTTCAAACTGGGAGACCCACGGCTACGGGGTCAGTTCCTATGAGTTACATTGGTCCTGTGGGACATTTTGGTTCCACACACGGGGCCGTTCGGGGGTTGTTTCGAGTTTACACCCTCTAACGCCATGTTTTTAAGCCTAAGTCTAGAAATATGCAAATTACCGTCATATTCTAAAACCGGGAGACCCGCAGCTGCGGGGTCAGTTCCTACGAGTTACATTGGTCCCGTAGGAGGTGTTGGTGCCATCCACGGGGACGTTCGGGGGATGTTTCGAGTTTTCACCCTCTAACGCCATGTTTTTAAGCCTAAGTCTAGAAATATGAAAATTACCGTCGTACTCTCAAACCGTTAGTCCTGCGACTACGTGGTCAGTTCCTACGAGTTACCTTGGTCCCGTGGGATTCGTTGGTGGCACCCACGGGGCCGTTTGGGGCTGTTTCGAGTTTTCACCATCTAACGACATGTTTTTAAGCCTAAGTCTAAAAATATGCAAATTACCGTCTTATTCTAAAATCGGAAGTTCCGTGACTGCGGGGTCAGTTCCTACGAGTTACATTGGTCCCGTGGGAGGAGTTGGTGCAACCCACGGGGCCGTTCGAAGTTGTTTCGAGTTTTAACCCTCTAACGCCATGTTTTTAAGCCTAAGTCTAGAAATATGTAAATTACCGTCGTACTCTCAAATCGGAAGTCCCGCGACTGTGGGGTCAGTTCCTACAAATTACATTGGTCCCGTGGGAGGTGTTGGTGCCACCCACGGGGCCGTTCGGGGGTTGTTTCGAGTTCTCACCCTCTAACGCCATGTTTTTAGGCCTAAGTCTAGAAATATAAAAACTACTGTCGTACTCTCAAATAGGAAACCCGCGACTACAGGGTTAGTTCCTACGAGTTACAATGGTCCCGTGGGAGGTGTTGGTGGCACACACGGGGCCGTTCGGGGGCTATTTCGAATTTTCACCCTCTAATGCCATGTTTTTAAGCCTAAGTCTAGAAATATGCAAATTACCGTCGTATTCTCAAACCGGGAGACCCGCAGCTGCGGGGTCAGTTCCTACGAGTTACATTGGTCCCGTGGGACGTGTTGGTGCCACCCACGGGGTCGTTCGGGGGCTATTTCGAGTTTACACCCTCTAACGCCATGTTAAGCCTAAGTCTTAAAATATGCAAATTACCATCGTACTCTCAAACAAAGGGTTCCTTGGCTGCATGGTCAGTTACTACAAGTCACATTGGTCCCGTGGGAGGTGTTGGTGCCACCCACGGGGACGTTCGGGGGCTGTTTCGAGTTTTCACCCTCTAACGCCATGTTTTTAAGCCTAAGTCTAGAAATAAGGAAATCACCATCGTATTCTCGAATCGGAACTCCCACGGCTACGGGATCAGTTCCTACGAGTTACGTTGGTCACGTGGGAGGTGTTGGTGCAACCCACGGGGCCATTCGGGGGTTGTTACGAGTTTTCACCCTCTAACGCCATGTTTTTAAGCCTAAGTCTAGAAATATGAGAATTTCCATCGTACTCTCAAACCGGGAGTCCCGTGGCTGTGGGGTCAGTTCCTACGAATTACATTGGTCCCGTGGGAGGTGTTGGTGCCACCCACGGGGCCGTTCGGGGGCTGTTTTGAGTTCTCACCCTCTAACGCCATGTTTTTAAGCCTAAGTCCAGAAATATACAAATTACCGTCGTACTCTTAAACCGGGAGTCCCGCGGCTGCGTGGTCAGTTCCTATGAGTTACATTGGTCTCGTGGGAGGTGTTGGTGCCACCCACGGGGCCGTTCGGGTGCTATTTCGAATTTTCACCCTCTAACGCCATGTTTTTAAGCCTAAGTCTAAAAATATGAAAATTATCGTCGTATTCTCAAACTGGGAGTCCCACCGCTGCGGGGTCAGTTCCTACGTGTTACATTGGTCCCGTGGGAAGTGTTGATGCCACCCACGGGGTCGTTCGGTGGTTGTTTCGAGTTTTCACCCTCTAACGCCATGTTTTTAAGCCTAACTGTAGAAATATGCAAATTTCCGTCATACTCTCAACCGGTAGTTCTGCAACTACGTGGTCTGTTCCTACGAGTTACCTCGGTCCCGTGGGAGGTGTTGGTGCCACCCACGGGGCCGTTCGGGGGCTGTTTCGAGTTTTTACCCTACAAAGCCATGGTTTTAAGTCTAAGTATAGAAATATGCAAATTACCATCTTATTCTCAAACCGAAAGTCCTGCGGCTGCGGGATCAGTTCCTATTACTTACGTTGGTCTCGTGGGAGGTGTTGGTGCAACCCACGGGCCTATCGGGGGTTGTTTCGAGTTCTCACCCTCTAACGCCATGTTTTTAAGCCTAAGTCTAGAAATATTCAAATTACCATCGTACTCTCAAAACGGGAGACCCGCAGCTGCGGGGTCAGTTCCAATAAATTTCATTGGTCCCGTGGGAGGTGTTGGTGCCACCCACTTGGCCGTTCGGGGGCTGTTTCGAGTTCTCACCCTCTAACGCCATGTTTTACTTAAGTCTAGAAATATGCAAATTACCATCTTATTTTCAAACTGGGAGACCCACGGCTACGGGGTCAGTTCCTATGAGTTACATTGGTCCTGTGGGACATTTTGGTTCCACCCACGGGGCCGTTCGGGGGTTGTTTCGAGTTTACACCCTCTAACGCCATGTTAAGCCTAAGTCTTAAAATATGCGAATTACCATCGTACTCTCAAATCGGGAGTTCCTTGGCTGCGTGGTCAGTTCCTACAAGTCACATTGGTCCCGTGGGACGTGTTGGTGCCACCCATGGGGACGTTCTGGGGTTGTTTCGAGTTTTTACCCTCTAACGCCATGTTTTTAAACCTATGTCTATAAATAAGCAAATTACCATCGTACTCTCAAACCGGGAGTCCCGCGGCTGCATGGTCAGTTCCTGTGAGTTACATTGGTCTCGTGGGAGTTGTTGGTGCCACCCATAGAGACGGTCGGGGGCTGTTTCGAGTTCTCACCCTCTAACGCCATTTTTTAAGCCTAAGTCTAGAAATATGCAAATTAGCATCGTACTCTCAAATCGGGAGACCCGCGGCTGCGGGGTCACTTCCTACTAGTTACATTGGTCCCGTGGGAAGTGTTGATGCCACCCATGAGGCCGTTCGTGGGTTGTTTCAAGTTTTCACCCTCTAACACCATGTTTTTAAGCCTAAGTCTAGAAATATGCAAATTACCATCATACTCTCAAACGAGAGACTCGCGGCTATGGGGTCAGTTCCTACGAGTTACAATGGTCCCGTGGGAGGTGTTGGTGGCACCCACGGGGCCGTTCGGGGGCTGTTTCGAGTTTTCACCCTCCAATGCAATGTTTTTAAGCCTAAGTCTAGAAATATGCAAATTATCGTCATATTCTCAAACCGGGAGACCCACGGCTGCGGGGTTAGTTCCTACGAGTTACATTGGTCCCATGGGACATGTTGGTGCCACCCACGAGGCCGTTCGGGGGCTGTTTCGAGTTTACACCCTCTAACGCCATGTTAACCCTAAGTCTAAAAATATTCAAATTACCATCGTAATCTTAAATCGGGAGTTGCTTGGCTGCATGGTCAGTTCCTATGAGTTACATTGGTCCCGTAGGAGGTGTTGGTGCCACCCACGGGGACGTTCGGGGGTTGTTTTGAGTTTTCACCCTTTAATGCCAAGTTTTTAAGCCTAAGTCTAGAAATATGCATATTACCATCGTACTCTCAAACCGGGAGTCTTGCAACTGCGTGGTCAATTCCTACGAGTTACCTTGGTCCCGTGGAAGGTGTTGGTGCCACCCACGGGGTCGTTCGGGGGATGTTTTGAGTTTTCACCCTCTAACTCCATGTTTTTAAGCCTAACTCTAGAAATATGCAAATTACCGTCTTATTCTCAAATCAGAAGTCCCGCGGCTGCGGGATCAGTTCCTACGAGTTACGTTGGTCCCGTGGGAGGTGTTGGTGCAACCCACGGGGCCGTTCGGGGTTGTTTCGAGTTTTCACCCTCTAACGCCATGTTTTTAAGCCTAAGCCTAGAAATATGCGAATTACCATCGTACTCTCAAACCGGGAGTCCCACGGCTGCGGGGTCAGTTCCTACGAATTACATTGGTCCCGTGGGACGTGTTGGTGCCACCCACGGGGCCGTTCGTGGTCTGTTTTGAGTTCTCACCCTCTAACGCCATGTTTTTAAGACTAAGTCTAAAAATATGTAAATTACCGTTGTACTCTCAAATGGGAGACCCGCGACTACGGGGTTAGTTCCTACGAGTTACAATGGTCCCGTGGGAGGTGTTGGTGGCACCCACGGGGCCGTTCGGTGGCTGTTTCGAGTTTTCACCCTCTAACGCAATGTTTTCAAGCATAAGTCTAGAAATATGCAAATTACCGTCGTATTCTCAAACCGGGAGACCCGCGGCTGCAGGGTCAGTTCCTACGAGTTATATTGGTCCCGTGGGACGTGTAGGTGCCACCCACAGGGCCGTTCGGGGTTGTTTTGAGTTTACACCCTTTAACGCCTTGTTAAGCCTAACTCTTGAAATATGCAAATTACCGTCGTACTCTCAAACCGGGAGTTCCTTGGCTGCGTGGTCAGTTCCTACGAGTCACATTGGTCCAGTGGGAGGTGTTGGGGCCACCCACGGGGACGTTCGGGGGCTGTTTCGATTTTTCACCCTCTAACGCCATGTTTTTAAGCCTAAGTCTAGAAATAAGCAAATTACCGTCGTACTCTCAAATCGGGAGTCCCGCGCCTGCGGGATCTTTTCTACGAGTTATAATGGTCTCGTGGGAGGTATTGGTGCCACCCACGGGGCCGTTCGGGGGCTATTTCGAGTTTTCACCCTCTAACGCCATGTTTTTTAGCTTAAGTCTAGACATATGAAAATTACCGTCGTATTCTCAAATCGGGAGACCCGTGGCTACGGGGTCAGTTCCTACGAGTTACTTTAGTCCCGTGGGACGTGTTGGTGCCACCCACGGGGCCGTTCGGGGGCTGTTTCGAGTTTACACCCTCTAATGCCATGTTAACCCTAAGTGTTGAAATATGCAAATTACCATCTTACTCTCAAACGGGAGACTCGCGACAACGAGGTCAGGTCCTACGAGTTACAATGGTCCCGTGGGAGGTGTTGGTGACACCCACGGGGTCGTTCGGTGGATGTTTCGAGTTTTCACCCTCTAACGCCATGTTTTGCTTAAGTCTAGAAATATGCAAATTACCGTCTTCTTTTCAAACCGGTAGACTCGCGGCTGCGGGGTCAGTTCCTACGAGTTACATTGGTCCCGTGGGACGTGTTGGTGCCACCCACGGGGCCGTTCGGGGGTTGTTTCGAGTTTACACCCTCTAACGCCATGTTAAACCTAAGTCTTGAAATATGCGAATTACCATCGTACTCTCAAATCGGGAGTTCCTTGGCTGCGTGGTCAGTTCCTACAAGTCACATTGGTCCCGTGGGAGGTGTTGGTGCCACCCATGGGGACGTTCTGGGGATGTTTCGAGTTTTTACCCTCTAACCCCATGTTTTTAAACCTATGTCTATAAATAAGCAAATTACCGTCGTACTCTCAAACCAGGAGTCCTGCGGCTGCATGGTCAGTTCCTGTGAGTTACATTGGTCTCGTGGGAGGTGTCGGTGCCACCCACAGAGACGGTCGGGGGCTGTTTCGAATTCTCACCCTCTAACGCCATTTTTTAAGCCTAAGTCTAAAAATATGCAAATTAGCGTCGTACTCTCAAATCGGGAGACCCGCGGTTGCGGGGTCACTTCCTACTAGTTACATTGGTCCCGTGGGAAGTGTTGATGCCACCCACGAGGCCGTTCGTGGGTTGTTTCAAGTTTTCACCCTCTAACACCATGTTTTTAAGCCTAAGTCTAGAAATATACAAATTACCATCATACTCTCAAACGGGAGACTCGCGGCTATGGGGTCAGTTCCTACGAGTTACAATGGTCCCGTGGGAGGTGTTGGTGGCACCCACAGGGCCGTTCTGGGGCTGTTTCGAGTTTTCACCCTCCAATGCAATGTTTTTAAGCCTAAGTCTAGAAATATGCAAATTATCGTCATATTCTCAAACCGGGAGACCCACGGCTCCGGGGTTAGTTCCTACGAGTTACATTGGTCCCATGGGACATGTTGGTGCCACCCACGGGGCCGTTCGGGGGCTGTTTCGAGTTTACACCCTCTAACGCCATGTTAACCCTAAGACTAAAAATATTCAAATTACCATCGTACTCTCAAATCGGGAGTTGCTTGGCTGCGTGGTCAGTTCCTACGAGTTACATTGGTCCCGTAGGAGGTGTTGGTGCCACCCACGGGGACGTTCGGGGGCTGTTTCGAGTTTTCACCCTTTAACGCCATGTTTTTAAGCCTAAGTCTAGAAATATGCAAATTACCATCGTACTCTCAAACCGGGAGTCTTGCAACTGCGTGGTCAGTTCCTACGAGTTACCTTGGTCCCGTGGAAGGTGTTGGTGCCACCCACGGGGTCGTTCGGGGGATGTTTTGAGTTTTCACCCTCTAACGCCATGTTTTTAAGCCTAACTCTAGAAATATGCAAATTACCGCCTTATTCTCAAATCAGAAGTCCCGCGGCTGCGGGATCAGTTCCTACGAGTTACGTTGGTCCTTTGGGAGGTGTTAGTGCAACCCACGGGGCCGTTCGGGGTTGTTTCGAGTTTTCACCCTCTAACGCCATGTTTTTAAGCCTAAGCCTAGAAATATGCGAATTACCATCGTACTCTCAAACCGGGAGTCCCACGGCTGCGGGGTCAGTTCCTACGAATTACATTGGTCCCGTGGGAGGTGTTCGTGCCACCCACGGGGCCGTTCGTGGTCTGTTTTGAGTTCTCACCCTCTAACGCCATGTTTTTAAGACTAAGTCTAGAAATATGTAAATTACCGTTGTACTCTCAAATGGGAAACCCGCGACTACGGGGTTAGTTCCTACGAGTTACAATGGTCCCGTGGGAGGTGTTGGTGGCACCCACGGGGCCGTTCGGTGGCTGTTTCGAGTTTTCACCCTCTAACGCAATGTTGTCAAGCATAAGTCTAGAAATATGCAAATTACGATCGTATTCTCAAACAGGGAGTCCCGCGGCTACAGGGTCAGTTCCTACGAGTTATGTTGGTCCCGTGGGACGTGTAGGTCCCACACACAGGGCCGTTCGGGGGTTGTTTTGAGTTTACACCCTTTAACGCCTTGTTAAGCCTAACTCTTGAAATATGCAAATTACCGTCATACTCTCAAACTGGGAGTTCCTTGGCTGTGTGGTCAGTTCCTACGAGTCACATTGGTCCCGTGGGAGGTGTTGGGGCCACCCACGGGGACGTTCGGGGGATGTTTCGATTTTTCACCCTCTAACGCCATGTTTTTAAGCCTAAGTCTAGAAATAAGCAAATTACCGTCGTACTCTCAAATCGGGAGTCCCGCGCCTGCGGGATCTTTTATACGAGTTATAATGGTCTCGTGGGAGGTATTGGTGCCACCCACGGGGCCGTTCGGGGGCTATTTCGAGTTTTCACCCTCTAACGCCATGTTTTTTAGCCTAAGTCTAGAAATATGAAAATTACCGTCGTTTTCTCAAACCGGGAGACCCGTGGCTACGGGGTCAGTTCCTACGAGTTACTTTAGTCCCGTGGGACATGTTGGTGCCACCCACGGGGCCGTTCGGGGGCTGTTTCGAGTTTACACCCTCTAATGCCATGTTAACCCTAAGTGTTGAAATATGCAAATTACCATCTTACTCTCAAATGAGAGACTCGCGATAACGAGGTCAGTTCCTAAGAGTTACAATGGTCCCGTGGGAGGTGTTGGTGACACCCACGGGGTCGTTCGGTGGATGTTTCGAGTTTTCACCCTCTAACGCCATGTTTTGCTTAAGTCTAGAAATATGCAAATTACCGTCTTCTTTTCAAAACGGTAGACTCGCGGCTGCAGGGTCAGTTCCTACGAGTTACATTGGTCCCGTGGGACGTGTTGGTGCCACCCACGGGGCCGTTCGGGGGTTGTTTCGAGTTTACACCCTCTAACGCCATGTTAAGCCTAAGTCTTGAAATATGCGAATTACCATCGTACTCTCAAATCGGGAGTTCCTTGGCTGCGTGGTCAGTTCCTACAAGTCACATTGGTCCCGTGGGAGGTGTTGGTGCCACCCATGGGGACGTTCTGGGGTTGTTTCGAGTTTTTACCCTCTAACGCCATGTTTTTAAACCTATGTCTATAAATAAGCAAATTACCGTCGTACTCTCAAACTGGGAGTCCCGCGCGCTGCATGGTCAGTTCCTGTGAGTTACATTGGTCTCGTGCAAGGTGTCGGTGCCACCCACAGAGACGGTCGGGGGCTGTTTCGAGTTCTCACCCTCTAACGCCTTTTTTTTAAGCCTAAGTCTAAAAATAAGCAAATTAGCATCGTACTCTCAAATCGGGAGACCCGCGGTTGCGGGGTCACTTCCTACTAGTTACATTGGTCCCGTGGGAAGTGTTGATGCCACCCACGAGGCCGTTCGTGGGTTGTTTCAAGTTTTCACCCTCTAACACCATGTTTTTAAGCCTAAGTCTAGAAATATGCAAATTACCATCATACTCTCAAACGGGAGACTCGCGGCTATGGGGTCAGTTCCTACAAGTTACAATGGTCCCGTGGGAGGTGTTGGTGGCACCCACGGGGCCGTTCGGGGGCTGTTTCGAGTTTTCACCCTCTAATGCAATGTTTTTAAGCCTAAGTCTAGAAATATGCAAATTATCGTCATATTCTCAAACCGGGAGACCCACGGCTGCGGGGTTAGTTCCTACGAGTTACATTGGTCCCATGGGACATGTTGGTGCCACCCACGGGGCCGTTCGGGGGCTGTTTCGAGTTTACACCCTCTAACGCCATGTTTTTAAGCCTAAGTCTAGAAATATGCAAATTACCATCGTACTCTCAAACCGGGAGTCTTGCAACTGCGTGGTCAGTTCCTACGAGTTACCTTGGTCCCGTGGAAGGTGTTGGTGCCACCCACGGGGTCGTTCGGGGGATGTTTTGAGTTTTCACCCTCTAACGCCATGTTTTTAAGCCTAAGTCTAGAAATATGCAAATTACCATCTTATTCTCAAATCAGAAGTCCCGCGGCTGCGGGATCAGTTCCTACGAGTTATGTTGGTCCCGTGGGAGGTGTTGGTGCAACCCACGGGGCCGTTCGGGGTTGTTTCGAGTTTTCACCCTCTAACGCCATGTTTTTAAGCCTAAGCCTAGAAATATGAGAATTACCATCGTACTCTCAAACCGGGAGTCCCACGGCTGCGGGGTCAGTTCCTACGAATTACATTGGTCCCGTGGGAGGTGTTGGTGCCACCCACGGGGCCGTTCGTGGTCTGTTTTGAGTTCTCACCCTCTAACGCCCTGTTTTTAAGACTAAGTCTAGAAATATGTAAATTACCGTTGTACTCTCAAATGGGAGACCCGCGACTACGAGGTTAGTTCCTACGAGTTACAATGGTCCCGTGGGAGGTGTTGGTGGCACCCACGGGGCGTTCGGTGGCTGTTTCGAGTTTTCACCCTCTAACGCAATGTTTTCAAGCATAAGTCTAGAAATATGCAAATTACCGTCGTATTCTCAAACCGGGAGACCCGCGGCTGCAGGGTCAGTTCCTACGAGTTATATTGGTCCCGTGGGACGTGTAGGTGCCACCCACAGGGCCGTTCGGGGGTTGTTTTGAGTTTACACCCTTTAACGCCTTGTTAAGCCTAACTCTTGAAATATGCAAATTACCGTTGTACTCTCAAACCGGGAGTTCCTTGGCTGCGTGGTCAGTTCCTACGAGTCACATTGGTCCCGTGGGAGGTGTTGGGGCCACCCACGGGGACATTCGGGGGCTGTTTTGATTTTTCACCCTCTAACGCCATGTTTTTAAGCCTAAGTCTAGAAATAAGCAAATTACCATCGTACTCTCAAATCGGGAGTCCCGCGCCTGCGGGATCTTTTCTACGAGTTATAATGGTCTCGTGGGAGGTATTGGTGCCACCCACGGGGCCGTTCGGGGGTTATTTCGAGTTTTCACCCTCTAACGCCATGTTTTTTAGCCTAAGTCTAGACATATGAAAATTACCGTCATATTCTCAAACCGGGAGACCCGTGGCTATGGGGTCAGTTCCTACGAGTTACTTTAGTCCCGTGGGACGTGTTGGTGCCACCCACGGGGCCATTCGTGGGCTGTTTTGAGTTTACACCCTCTAATTCCATGTTAACCCTATGTGTTGAAATATGCAAATTACCATCTTACTCTCAAACGGGAGACTCGCGACAACGAGGTCAGTTCCTACGAGTTACAATGGTCCCGTGGGAGGTGTTGGTGGCACCCACGGGGTCGTTCGGTGGATGTTTCGAGTTTTCACCCTCTAACGCCATGTTTTGCTTAAGTCTAGAAATATGCAAATTACCATCTTCTTTTCAAACCGATAGACTCGCGGCTGCGGGGTCAGTTCCTACGAGTTACATTGGTCCCGTGGTAAATGCTGATGCCACCCACGGGGCTGTTTGGAAGTTATTTCGGGTTTCACCCTCTAACGCCATGTTTTGGATCCTAACTCTAGAATTATGCAAATTACCGTCTCACTCTCAAACCGGGAGTCCTGCGACTACGTGGTCAGTTCCTACGAGTTACCTTGGTCCCGTGGGAGTAGTTAGTGCAACCCACGGGGCCGTTCGGGAGTGTTTCGAGTTCTCACCCTCTAACGTCATGTTTTTAAACCTATGTCTATAAATAAGAAAATTACCGTCGTACTCTCAAACCGGGAGTCCCGCGGCTGCATGGTCAGTTCCTGTGAGTTACATTGGTCTCGTGGGAGGTGTTGGTGCCACCCACAGAGATGGTCAGGGGCTGTTTCGAGTTCTCACCCTCTAACGCCATTTTTTAAGCCTAAGTCTAGAAATATGCAAATTAGCATCGTACTCTCAAATCGGGTGACCCGCGGCTGCGGGGTCACTTCCTACTAGTTACATTGGTCCCGTGGGAAGTGTTGATGCCACCCACGAGGCCGTTTGTGGGTTGTTTCAAGTTTTCACCCTCTAACACCATGTTTTTAAGCCTAAGTCTAGAAATATGCAAATTACCATCATACGCTCAAACGGAAGACTCGCGGCTATGGGGTCAGTTCCTACGAGTTACAATGGTCCCGTGGGAGGTGTTGGTGGCACCCACGGGGCCGTTCCGGGGCTGTTTCGAGTTTTCACCCTCCAAAGCAATGTTTTTAAGCCTAAGTCTAGAAATATACAAATTATCGTCATATTCTCAAACCGGGAGACCCACGGCTGCGGGGTTAGTTCCTACGAGTTACATTGCTCCCATGGGACATGTTGGTGCCACCCATGGGGCCGTTCGGGGGTTGTTTCGAGTTTACACCCTCTAACGCCATGTTAACCCTAAGTCTAAAAATATTCAAATTACAATCGTACTCTCAAATCGGGATTTGCTTGGCTGCGTGGTCAGTTCCTACGAGTTACATTGCTCCCGTAGGAGGTGTTGGTGCCACCCACGGGGACGTTCGGGGGCTGTTTCGTGTTTTCACCCTTTAACGCCATGTTTTTAAGCCTAAGTCTAGAAATATGCAAATTACCATCGTACTCTCAAACCGGGAGTCTTGCAACTGCGTGGTCAGTTCCTACGAGTTACCTTGGTCCCGTGGAAGGTGTTGGTGCCACCCACGGGGTCGTTCGGGGGTTGTTTTGAGTTTTCACCCTCTAACGCCATGTTTTTAAGCCTAACTCTAGAAATATGCAAATTACCGTCTTATTCTCAAATCATAAGTCCCGCGGCTGCGGGATCAGTTCCTACGAGTTACGTTGGTCCCGTGGGAGGTGTTGGTGCAACCCACGGGGCCGTTCGGGGTTGTTTCGAGTTTTCACCCTCTAACGCCATGTTTTTTAGCCTAAGCCTAGAAATATGCGAATTACCATCGTACTCTCAAACCGGGAGTCCCACGGCTGTCGGGTCAGTTCCTACGAATTACATTGGTCCCGTGGGAGGTGTTGGTGCCACCCACGGGGCCGTTCGTGGTCTGTTTTGAGTTCTCACCCTCTAACGCCATGTTTTTAAGACTAAGTCTAGAAATATGTAAATTACCGTTGTACTCTCAAATGGGAGACCCGCGGCTACGGGGTTAGTTCCTACGAGTTACAATGGTCCCGTGGGAGGTGTTGGTGGCACCCACGGGGCCGTTCGGTGGCTGTTTCGAGTTTTCACCCTCTAACGCAATGTTTTCAAGCATAAGTCCAGAAATATGCAAATTACCGTCGTATTCTCAAACCGGGAGACCCGCGGCTGCAGGGTCAGATCCTACGAGTCATATTGGTCCCGTGGGACGTGTTGGTGCCACCCACAGGGCCGTTCGAGGGTTGTTTTGAGTTTACACCCTTTAACGCCTTGTTAAGCCTAACTCTTGAAATATAAAAAATTACCGTCGTACTCTCAAACCGGGAGTTCCTTGGCTGCGTGGTCAGTTCCTACGAGTCACATTGGTCCCGTGGGAGGTGTTGGGGCCACCCATGGGGACGTTCGGGGGCTGTTTCGATTTTTCACCCTCTAACGCCATGTTTTTAAGCCTAAGTCTAGAAATAAACAAATTACCGTCGTACTCTCAAATCGGGAGTCCCGCGCCTGCGGGATCTTTTCTACGAGTTATAATGGTCTCGTGGGAGGTATTGGTGCCACCCACGGGGCCGTTCGGGGGCTATTTCGAGTTTTCACCCTCTAACGCCATGTTTTTTAGCCTAAGTCTAGACATATGAAAATTACCGTCGTATTCTCAAACCGGGAGACCCGTGGCTACGGGGTCAGTTCCTACGAGTTACTTTAGTCCCGTGGGACGTGTTGGTGCCACCCACGGGGCCGTTCGGGGGCTGTTTCGAGTTTACATCCTCTAATGCCATGTTAACCCTAAGTGTTGAAATATGCAAATTACCATCGTACTCTCAAACGGGAGACTCGCGACAACGAGGTCAGTTCCTACGAGTTACAATGGTCCCGTGGGAGGTGTTGGTGGCACCCACGGGGTCGTTCGGTGGATGTTTCGAGTTTTCACCCTCTAACGCCATGTTTTGCTTAAGTCTAGAAATATGCAAATTACCGTCTTCTTTTCAAACCGGTAGACTCGCGGCTGCGGGGTCAGTTCCTACGAGTTACATTGGTCCCGTGGGACGTGTTGGTGCCACCCACGGGGCCATTCGGGGGTTGTTTCGAGTTTACACCCTCTAACGCCATGTTAAGCCTAAGTTTTGAAATGTGCGAATTACCATCGTACTCTCAAACCGGGAGTTCCTTGGCTGTGTGGTCAGTTCCTACGAGCCGCATTGGTCCCGTGGGAGGTGTTGGTGCCACCCACGGGGACGTTCGGGGGTTGTTTTGAGTTTTCACCCTCTAACGCCATGTTTTTAAGCCTCAGTCTAGAAATAAGCAAATTATCGTCATACTCTCAAACCGGGAGTCCCACGGCTGTGTGGTCAGTTCCTACGAGTTATACTGGTCTCGTGAGAGGTGTTAGTGCCACCCACGGGGACGGTCAGGGGCTGTTTCGAGTTCTCACCCTCTAACGCCATTTTTTAAGCCTAAGTCAAGAAATATGCAAATTAGCGTCGTACTCTCAAATTGGGAGACCCGCGGCTGCGGGGTCACTTCCTACGAGTTACTTTGGTCCCGTGGGAAGTGTTGATGCCACCCACGGGGCCATTTGGGCGTTGTTTCGAGTTTTCACCCTCTAACGCCCAGGTTTTCAGCCTAAGTCCAGAAATATGAAAATTACGGTCGTACTCTCAAACCCGGAGTCCTGCGACTACGTGGTCAGTCCCTACGAGTTACCTTGGTCCCGTGGGAGGTGTTGGTTCCACCCACGGGGCCGTTCGGGAGTTGTTTCGAATTCTCACCCTCTAACGCCATGTTTTTAAGCCTAAGTCAAGAAATATTCAAATTACCGTCGTATTCTCAAACCGAGAGACCCGCGGCAGCGGAGTCAGTTCCTATGAGTTACATTGGTTCCATTGGACGTGTTGGTGCCACCCACGAGGCCGTTAGGGGGCTGCTTCGAGTTTACACCCTTTAACGCCATGTTAAGCCTAAGTCTTGAAATATGCAAATTACCATCGTACTCTCAAACCGGGAGTTCTTTAACTGCGTGGTCATTTTCTACGAGTTACATTGGTCCCGTAGGAGGTATTGGTGCCACCCACGGGGACGTTCGGGAGCTGTTTCGAGTTTTCACCCTCTAACGCCATGTTTTTAAGCCTAAGTCTAGAAATATGCAAATTACCATCCTACTCTCAAACCGAGAGTCCTGCGACTGCGTGGTCAGTTCCTACGAGTTACCTTGGTCCCGTGGGAGGTGTTGGTGCCACCCACGGGGTCGTTCGGGGGCTGTTTTGAGTTATCACCCTCTAACGCCATGTTTTTAAGTCTGAGTCTAGAAATATGCAAATTATCGCCTTATTTTCAAATCGTAAGTCCAGCGACTGCGGGAACAGTTCCTACGAGTTAGTTGGTCCCGTGGGAGGTGTTGGTGCAACCCACGGGGCCGTTCGGGGTTGTTTCGAGTTTTCACCCTCTAACGCCATGTTTTTAAGCCTAAGCCTAGAAATATGCGAATTACCGCCGTACTCTCAAACCGGGAGTCCCACGGCTGCGGGGTCAGTTCCTACGAATTACAGTGGTCCCGTGGGAGGTGTTGGTGGCACCCATGGAGTTTTCACCCTCTAACGCCATGTTTTTAAGCCTAGGTCTAGATATATGAAAATTACCGTCATATTCTCAAACCGAGAGACCCGCGGCTGCGGGGTCAGTACCTACGAGTTACATTGGCCCGTGGAACGTGTTGGTGCCACCCACGGGGCCGTTCGGGGGCAGTTTTGTGTTTACACCCTTTAACGCCATGTTAAGCCTAGGTTTTAAAATATGCAAATTACCGTCGTACTCTCAAACTGGGAGTTCCTTGGCTGCATGGTTAGTTCCTACGAGTCCCATTGGTCCCGTGGGAAGTGTTGGGGCCACCCAGGGGGACGTTCGGGGGCTGTTTCGAGTTTTCACCCTCTAACGCCATGTTTTTAAGCCTAAGTCTATAAATAAGCAAATTACCATCGTACTCTCAAACCGGGAGTCCCGCCGCTACGTGGTCAGTTCCTACGAGTTACATTGGTCTCGTGGGAGGTGTTGGTGCCACCCACGGGGATAGTCGGTGGCTGTTTCGAATTTTCACCCTCTAACGCCATGTTTTTAAGCCTACGTCTTGAAATATGCAACTTATCGCCGTACTCTCAAACCGGGAGTCCACCGACTACAGGGTCAGTTCCTACGAGTTACAATGGTCCCGTGGGAGGTGTTGGTGGCACCCACGGGGTCGTTCGAGGGCTATTTCGAATTTTCACCCTCTAACGCCATGTTTTGCTTAAGTCTAGAAATATGCAAATTACCATCTTATATTCAAACCGGGAGACCTGCGGCTACGGGATCAGTTCCTACGAGTTACATTGGTCCCGTGGGATGTGTTGGTGCCACCCACAGGGCCGTTCGGGGGTTGTTTCGAGTTTACACCCTCTAACGCCATGTTAAGCCTAAGTCTTGAAATATGTGAATTACAGTCGTACTCTCAAACTGGGAGTTCCTTGGCTGTGTGGTCAGTTCCTACGAGTCACATTGGTCCCTTGGGAGGTATTGGTGCCACCCACTGGGACGTTCGGGGGTTGTTTCCATTTTTCACACTCTAACGCCATTTTTTTAAGCCTAAGTTTAGAAATAAGCAAATTACTGTCGTACTCTCAAACTGGGAGTCTCGCGGCTATGTGGTCAGTACCTACGAGTTACATTGGTCTCGTGGGAGGTGTTGGTGCCACCCACGAGGACGGTCGGGGGCTGTTTCGAGTTCTCACCCTCTTACGCCATTTTTTAAGCCTAAGTCAAGAAATATGCAAATTAGAGTCGTACTCACAAATCGGGAGACCCGCGACTGCGGGGTAACTTCCTACGAGTTACATTGGTCCCGTGGTAAATGTTGATGCCACCCACGGGGCTGTTTGGAGGTTATTTCGGGTTTCACCCTCTAACGCCATGTTTTGGATCCTAACTCTAGAATTATGCAAATTACCGTCTCACTCTCAAACCGGGAGTCCTGCGACTACGTGGTCAGTTCCTACGAGTTACCTTGGTCCCGTGGGAGTAGTTAGTGCAACCCACGGGGACGTTCAGGAGTGTTTCGAGTTCTCACCCTCTAACGTCATGTTTTTAAGCCTAAGTCTAGAAATATACAAATTACCGTCGTACTCTCAAACGGGAGACCCGCGGCTGCGGGGTCAGTTCCTACGAGTTACAATGGTCCCGTGGGAGGTGTTGGAGGAACCCACGGGGCCGTTCGGGGGTTGTTTCGAGTTTTCACCCTCTAACACCATGTTTTTAAGCCTAAGTCTAGAAATATGCAAATTACCGTCGTATTCTCAAACCGGGAGACCTCCGGCTGTGGGGTCAGTTCCTATGAGTTACATTGGTCCCATGGGACGTGTTGGTGCCACCCACGGGGCCGTTCGGGGGTTGTTTCGAGTTTACACCCTCTAACGCCATGTTTAGCCTAAGTCTTAAAATATGCAAATTACCATCATACTCTCAAACCGGGAGTTCCTTTTCTGCGTGGTCAGTTCCTACGTGTCACATTGGTCCCGTGGGAGGTGTTGGGGCTACCCACGGGGATATTCGGGGGCTGTTTTGAGTTTTCACCCTCGAACGCCTTGTTTTTAAGCCTAAGTCTAGAAATAAGCAAATTACCATCGTACTCTCAAACTGGGAGTCCCGCGGCTTCGTGGTCAGTTCCTACGAGTTACATTGGTCTCGTGGGAGGTGTTGGTGCTACCCATGGGGACGGTCGGGGAAGTTTCGAGTTCTCACCCTCTAACGCCATTTTTTAAGCCTAAGTCAAGAAATATGAAAATTAGCGTCGTACTCTCAAATCGGGAGACCCGCGGCTGTGGGGTCACTTCCTACGAGTTACATTGGTCCCGTGGGAGGTGTTGATACCACCCACGGGGCCGTTCGGGGGTTGTTTCAAGTTTTCACCCTCTAATGCCATGTTTTTAAGCCTAAGTCTATAAATATGCAAATTACTGTCGTACTCTCAAACCGGGAGTCCCGCGGCTGCGTGGTCAGTTCCTACGAGTTACAATGGTCCTGTGGGAGGTGTTGGTGGCACCCACGGGACCGTTCGGGGGATATTTCGAGTTCTCACCCTCTAACACCATATTTTTAAGCCTATGTCTAGAAATATGGAAATTACCGCTGTACTATCAAACCGGGAGTCCCGCGGCTGCGTGGTCACTTCCTACGTGTTACATTGATCCCGTGGGAGGTGTTGGAGCCACCCACGGGGACGTTCGAGGGTTGTTTCGAGTTTTCACCCTCTAATGCCATGTTTTTAAGCCTAAGTCAAGAAATATGCAAATTAGCATCGTATTCTCAAACCGGGAGTCCTGCGACTGCGGGGTCAGTTCCTACGAGTTACATTGGTCCCGTGGGAGGTGTTGGCGCCACCCACGGGAACTGTCGGGGGCAGTTTCTAGTTCTCACCTTTTAACGCCATTTTTTTAGCTTAAGTCTAGAAATATGCAAATTACCGTCGTATTCTCAAACCGGGAGACCCGCGGCTGCGGGGTCAGTTCCTACGAGTTACCTTAGTCCCGTGGGAGGTGTTAGTGCAATCCATGGGGCCGTTCGGGAGCTATGTTGAGTTTTCACCCTCTAACGCCATGTTTTTAAGCCTAAGTCTAGAAATATGCAAATTACCATCGTACTCAGAAATCGAGAGTCCTGCGACTGCGTGATCTGTTCCTATGAGTTACATTGGTCCCATGGAAGGTGTTGGTGAAACCCACGGGGCCATTCGGGGGCTGTTTGAGTTCTCACCCTCTAACGCCATGTTTTTAAGCCTAAGTCTAGAAATATGCAAATTACCATCGTACTCTCAAACGGGAGACCCGCGGCTACGGGGTTAGTTCCTAGGAGTTACAATGGTCCCGTGGGAGGTGTTGTTGGCACCCACGGGGCCTTTCGGGAGATGTTTCGAGTTTTCACCCTCTAACTCCATGTTTTTAAGCCTAAGTCTAGAAATATGAAAATTACCTTCGTATTCTCAAATCGGGAGACCCTAAACTGCGGGGTCAGTTCGTACGAGTTGCATTGGTCCCGTGGGACGTGTTGGTGCCACCCACGGGGCCGTTCGGGGGCTTTTTTGAGTTTACACCCTTTAACGCCATGTTAAGCCTAAGTCTTGAAAAATGCAAATTACTTTCGTACTCTCAAACCGGGAGTTCCTTGTCTGCGTGGTCAGTTCCTACGAGTCACATTGGTCCCGTGGGAGGTGTTGGTGCCACCCACGGGGACGTTCGGGGGTTGTTTCGAGTTCTCACCCTCTAACGTCATGTTTTGAAGCCTAAGTCTAGAAATATGCAAATTACCGTCGTACTCCCAAACCGAAAGTCTCGCGGCTACGTGGTCAGTTCCTACGAGTTACATTGGTCTCGTGCGAGGTGTTGGTGCCACCCACGAGGACGGTCGGGTGCTGTTTCGAGTTCTCACCCTCTAATGCCATTTTTTAAGCCTAAGTCAAGAAATATGAAAATTAGCATCGTACTTTCAAATCGGGAGACCCGCTGCTGCGGGGTCATTTCCTACGAGTTACATTGGTCCCGTCGGAGGTGTTTTTGCCACTCATAGGGCCGTTCGGGGGTTGTTTCGAGTTTTCACCCTCTAACGCCATGTTTTAAGCCTAACTCTAGAAATTTGCAAATTACCTTCGTACTCTCAAACCGTGAGTCCCGCCGCTGCGTGGTCAGTTCCTACGAGTTACAATGGTCCCGTGGGAGGTGTCGGTGGCACCCACAGGACCGTTCGGGGGCTGTTTCGAATTATCACCCTCTAACGCCATGTTTTTAAGCCTTAGGCTAGAAATATGCAAATTACCGTCGTACTCTCAAACCGGGAGTCCCGCGGTTGCGTGGTCAGTTCCTACGTGTTACATTGATCCCGTGGGAGGTGTTGGTGCCACCCACGGGGACATTCGAGGGTTGTTTCGAGTTTTCACCCTCTAACTCCATGTTTTTAAGCTTAAGTCAAGAAATATTCAAATTAGCATCGTATTCTCAAACCGGGAGTCCCGCGACTGGGGGGTCAGTTCCTACGAGTTACATTGGTCCCGTGGGAGGTGTTGGCGCCACCCACATTGCCGTTCGGGGGCTGTTTCGAGTTTTCTCCCTCTAACGCCATGTTTTACTTAAGTCTAGAAATACGCAAATTACCGTCGTATTCTCAAACCGGGAGACCCGCGGTTGCGGGGTCAATTCCTACGAGTTACCTTAGTCCCGTGGGAGGTGTTAGTGCAACCCACGGGGCCGTTCGGGGGCTATTTCAAGTTTTCACCCTCTAACGCCATATTTTTAAGCCTAAGTCTAGAAATATGTAAATTACCATCGTACTCTGAAACTGGGAGTCCTGCGACTGCGTGGTCAGTTCCTATGAGATACCTTGGTCCTGTGGGAGGTGTTGGTGCAACCCACGGGGCCGTTCGGGGGCTGTTTCGAGTTTTCACCCTCTAACGCCATGTTTTTCTTAATTCTAGAAATACGAAAATTACCATCTTATTCTCAAACCGGGAGACCCGCGGCTGCGGGGTCAGTTCCTACGAGTTACATTGGCCCCGTGGGAGGTGTTGGTGCCACCCACGGGGACATTTGGGGGCTGTTTCGAGTTTTCACCCTCTAACGCCATGTTTTTAAGCCTAAGTCTAGAAATATGCAAATTACCATCGTACTCTCAAATCGGGAGTCCTGCGACTACGTGGTCAGTTCCTATGAGTTACTTTGGTTCCGTGGGAGGTGCTGGTACCACCCACTGTGTCGTTCGGGGGCTGTTTCGAATTTTCACCCTCTAACGCCACGTTTTTAAGCCTAAGTCTAGAAATATGAAAATTACTATCTTATTCTAAAACCAGAAGTCCTGCGGCTGCGGGATCAGTTCCTACGAGTTACGTTTGTCCCGTGGGTGGTGTTGGTGCAACCCACGGGGCCGTTCGGGGGTTGTTTTGAGTTTTCACCCACTAACGCCATGTTTTTAAGCCTAAGTCTTGAAATATACAAATTACCGTCGTACTCTCAAACCAGGAGTCCCGCAGCTGCGGGGTCAGTTCCTACGAATTACATTGGTCCCGTGGGAGGTGTTGGTGCCACTCATTGGGCCGTTCGGGGGTTATTTCGAGTTCTCACCTTCTAACGTCATGTTTTTAAGCCTAAGTCTAGAAATATGTAAATTACCGTCGTACTCTCAAACGGGAGACCCGTGATTATGGGGTCAGTTCCTAAGAGTCTGATTGGTCCCGTGGAAGGTGTTGGTGCCACCCACGGGGACGTTCGGGGGCTGTTTCGAGTTTTCACCCTCTAACGCCATATTTTTAAGCCTAAGTCTAGAAATATGCAAATTACCGTCGCACTCTCAAACCGGAAGTCCCGCAGCTGCGTGGTCAGTTCCTACGAGTTTCATTGGTCTCTTGGGAGGTGTTGGTGCCACCCACAGGGACGGTCGGGGGCTGTTTCGAGTTCTCACCTTCTAACGCCATTTTTTAAGCCTAAGTTAAGAAATATGCAAATTAGCATCGTACTTTCAAATTGGGAGTACCGCGGCTGTGTGGTCACTTCCTATGAGTTACATTGGTCCCGTGGGAGGTGTTGATGCCACCCACGGGGCCGTTTGGGTGTTGTTTCGAGTTTTCACCCTCTAGCGCCATGTTTTTTAGCCTAACTCTAGAAATATGCAAATTACCATCGTACTCTCAAACCGGGAGTCCCGCGGCTGCGTGATCAGTTCCTACGAGTTACAATGGTCCCTTGGGAGGTGTTGGTGGCACCACGGGACCGTTCGTGGGCTGTTTCGAGTTCTCACCCTCTAACGCCATGTTTTTAAGCCTAAGTCTAAAAATATGCAAAGTACCATCGTACTCTCAAACCGGGAGTCCCGCGGCTGCGTGGTCAGTTCCTACATGTTACATTGATCCCGTGGGAGGTGTTAGTGCAACCCACGGGGCCTTTCGGGGGCTGTTTCGAGTTTTCACCCTCTAACTCCATGTTTTTAAACCTAAGTCTAGAAATATGCAAATTATCATCGTACTCTTAAACCGGGATTCACAGGCTCCGGGGTTAGTTCCTACGAATTACGTTGGTCTCGTGGGAGGTGTTAGTGCCACCCAAGGGGCCATTCGGGGGCTGTTTCGAGTTTTCACCCTCTAACGCCATGTTTTGCTTAAGTATAGAAATACAAAAATTATCGTCGTATTCTCAAACCGGGAGACCCGCGACTACGGGGTCCGTTCCTACGAGTTACCTTGGTCCCGTGGGAGGTACTGGTGCCACCCACGGGGACGTTCGGGGGCTATTTCGATTTTTCACCCTCTAACGCCATGTTTTTAAGCCTAAGTCAAGAAATATGCGAATTAGCATCGTATTCTCAAATCGGGAGACTCACGGCTGCGGGGTCAGTTCCTACGAGTTACATTGGTCCCGTGGGAAGTGTTGGCTCCACCCGCGTTGCCGTTCGGGGGCTGTTTCGAGTTTTCACCCTCTAACGCCATGTTTTGGTTAAGTCCAGAAATACGCAAATTACGGTCATATTCTCAAACTGGAAGACCCGCGGCTGCGGGGTTAGTTCCTACGAGTTACCTTGGTCCCGTGGGAGGTGTTAGGGTAACCCACGGGGCCATTCGGGCTATTTCGAGTTTTCACTCTCTAACGCCATGTTTTTAAGCCTAAGTCTGGAAATATGCAAATTATCGTCGTACTCTCAAACCGGGATACCCGTGGCTGCGAGGTTAGTTCCTACGAGTTACGTTGGTCCCGTGGGAGGTGTTGGTGCCACCCACGTGGCCGTTCGGGGGCTGTTTCGAGTTTTCACCCTCTAACGTCATGTTTTTCTTAATTCTAGAAATACGAAAATTACCGTCTTATTCTCAAATCGGGAGACCCGCGGCTGCGGGGTCAATTCCTACGAGTTACATTGGCCCCGTGGGAGGTATTGGTGCCACCCATTGGGCCGTTCGGGGGTTGTTTCGAGTTTTCACCCTCTAACGCCATGTTTTTAAGCCGAAGTCTAGAAATATGCAAATTACCATCGTACTCTCAAATCGGGAGTCCTGCGACTACGTGGTCAGTTCCTATGAGTTACCTTGGTTCCGTGGGAGGTGCTGGTACCACCCACTGTGTCGTTCGGGGGTTGTTTCGAGTTTTCACCCTCTAATGCCACGTTTTTAAGCCTATGTCTAGAAATATGAAAATTACTGTCTTATTCTCAAACCAGAAGTCCAGCGGCTGCGGGATCAGTTCCTATGAGTTACGTTTGTGCCGTGGGTGGTGTTGGTGCAACCCACGGGGCCGTTAGGGGGTTGTTTTGAGTTTTCACCCACTAACGCCATGTTTTTAAGCCTAAGTCTAGAAATATACAAATTACCGTCGTACTCTCAAACCAGGAGTCCCGCAGCTGCGGGGTCAGTTCCTACGAATTACATTGGTCCCGTGGGAGGTGTTGGTGCCACCCATTGGGCCGTTCGGGGGTTGTTTCGAGTTCTCACCTTCTAACGCCATGTTTTTAAGCCTAAGTCTAGAAATATGTAAATTACCGTTGTACTCTCAAACGGGAGACCCGTGATTATGGGGTCAGTTCCTACGAGTCACATTGGTCCCGTGGGAGGTGTTGGTGCCACCCACGGGGACGTTCGGGGGCTGTTTCGAGTTTTCACCCTCTAACGCCATATTTTTAAGCCTAAGTCTAGAAATATGCAAATTACCGTCGCACTCTCAAACCGAAAGTCCTGCAGCTGCGTGGTCAGTTCCTACGAGATTCATTGGTCTCGTGGGAGGTGTTGGAGCCACCCACAGGGACGGTCGGGGGCTGTTTCGAGTTCTCACCTTCTAACGCCATTTTTTAAGCCTAAGTTAAGAAATATGCAAATTAGCATCGTACTCTCAAATCGGGAGGCCCGCGGCTATGTGGTCACTTCCTTTTTGTTACATTGGTCCCGTGGGAGGTGTTGATGCCACCCACGGGGCCGTTCGGGGGTTGTTTCTAGTTTTCACCCTCTAGCGCCATGTTTTTTAGACTAACTCTAGAAATATGCAAATTACCATCGTACTCTCAAACCGGGAGTCCCGCGGCTGCGTGATCAGTTCCTACGAGTTACAATGGTCCCTTGGGAGGTGTTGGTGGCACCACGGGACCGTTCGGGGGTTGTTTCGAGTTCTCACCCTCTAACGCCATGTTTTTAAGCCTAAGTCTATAAATATGCAAAGTACCGTCGTACTCTCAAACCGGGAGTCCCGCGGCTGCGTGGTCAGTTCCTACATGTTACATTGATCCCGTGGGAGGTGTTAGTGCAACCAACGGGTCCATTCGGGGGCTGTTTCGAGTTTTCACCCTCTAACTCCATGTTTTTAAACCTAAGTCTAGAAATATGCAAATTATCATCGTACTCTCAAACCGTGATTCCCCGGCTGCGGGGTTAGTTGCTACGAATTACGTTGGTCTCGTGGGAGGTGTTAGTGCCACCCACGGGGCCGTTTGGGGGCTGTTTCGAGTTTTCACCCTCTAACGCCATGTTTTGCTTAAGTTAAGAAATATGCAAATTACCATCTTATTCCTAAACCCAGATACCCGCAGCTGCGGATTCAGTTACTACGAGTTATAATGGTCCAGTGGGAGGTGTTGGTGCCACCCACGGGGCCGTTCGGGGGCTGTTTCGAGTTTTCACCCTCTAACGCCATGTTTTTCTTAATTCTAGAAATACGAAAATTACCGTCTTATTCTCAAACCGGGAGACCCGCGGCTGCGGGATCAGTTCCTACGAGTTACATTGGCCCCGTGGGAGGTGTTGGTGCCACCCACGGGGACATTTGGGGGCTGTTTCGAGTTTTCACCCTCTAACGCCATGTTTTTAAGTCGAAGTCTAGATATATGCAAATTACCATCGTACTCTCAAATCGGGAGTCCTGCGACTACGTGGTCAGTTCCTATGAGTTACCTTGGTTCCGTGGGAGGTGCTGGTACCACCCACTGTGTCGTTCGGGGGCTGTTTCGAGTTTTCACCCTCTAACGCCACGTTTTTAAGCCTAAGTCTAGAAATATGAAAATTACTGTCTTATTCTCAAACCAGAAGTCCAGCGGCTGCGGGATCAGTTCCTATGAGTTACGTTTGTGCCGTGGGTGGTGTTGGTTCAACCCACGGGGCCATTAGGGGGTTGTTTTGAGTTTTCACCCACTAACGCCATGTTTTTAACCCTAAGTCTAGAAATATACAAATTACCGTCGTACTCTCAAACCAGGAGTCCCGCAGCTGCGGGGTCAGTTCCTACGAATTACATTGGTCCCGTGGGAGGTGTTGGTGCCACCCATTGGGCCGTTCGGGGGTTGTTTCGAGTTCTCGCCTTCTAACGCCATGTTTTTAAGCCTAAGTCTAGAAATATGTAAATTACCGTCGTACTCTCAAACGGGAGACCCGTGATTATGGGGTCAGTTCCTACGAGTCACATTGGTCCCGTCGGAGGTGTTGGTCCCACCCACTGGGACGTTCGGGGGCTGTTTCGACTTTTCACCCTCTAACGCCATATTTTTAAACCTAAGTCTAGAAATATGCAAAGTACCGTCGTACTCTCAAACCGGGAGTCCCGCGGCTGCGTGGTCAGTTCCTACATGTTACATTGATCCCGTGGGAGGTGTTAGTGCAACCCACGGGGCCATTCGGGGGCGGTTTCGAGTTTTCACCCTCTAACTCCATGTTTTTAAACCTAAGTCTAGAAATATGCAAATTATCATCGTACTCTCAAACCGTGATTCCCCGGCTGCGGGGTTAGTTGCTACGAATTACGTTGGTCTCGTGGGAGGTGTTAGTGCCACCCACGGGGCCGTTCGGGGGCTGTTTCGAGTTTTCACCCTCTAACGCCATGTTTTGCTTAAGTTAAGAAATATGCAAATTACCATCTTATTCCTAAACCGGGATACCCGCAGCTGCGGGTTCAGTTACTACGAGTTATAATGGTCCAGTGGGAGGTGTTGGTGCCACCCACGGGGCCGTTCGGGGGCTGTTTCGAGTTTTCACCCTCTAACGCCATGTTTTTAAGCCGAAGTCTAGAAATTTGCAAATTACCATCGTGCTCTCAAATCGGGAGTCCTGCGACAACGTGGTCAGTTCCTATGAGTTACCTTGGTTCCGTGGGAGGTGCTGGTACCACCCACTGTGTCGTTCGGGGGCTGTTTCGAGTTTTCACCCTCTAACGCCACGTTTTTAAGCCTAAGTCTAGAAATACGAAAATTATTGTCTTATTCTCAAACCAGAAGTCCAGCGGCTGCGGGATCAGTTCCTATGAGTTACGTTTGTGCCGTGGGTGGTGTTGGTGCAACCCACGGGGCCGTTAGGAGGTTGTTTTGAGTTTTCACCCACTAACGCCATGTTTTTATGCCTAAGTCTAGAAATATACAAATTACCGTCCTACTCTCAAACCAGGAGTCCCGCAGCTGCGGGGTCAGTTCCTACGAATTACATTGGTCCCGTGGGAGGTGTTGGTGCCACCCATTGGGCCGTTCGGGGGTTGTTTCGAGTTCTCACCTTCTAACGCCATGTTTTTAAGCCTAAGTCTAGAAATATGTAAATTACCGTCGTACTCTCAAACGGGAGACCCGTGATTATGGGGTCAGTTCCTACGAGTCACATTGGTCCCGTGGGAGGTGTTGGTGCCACCCACGGGGACGTTCGGGGGCTGTTTCGAGTTTTCACCCTCTAATGCCATATTTTTAAGCCTAAGTCTAGAAATATGCAAATTACCCTCGCACTGTCAAACCGGAAGTCCTGCAGCTGCGTGGTCAGTTCCTACGAGATTCATTGGTCTCGTGGGAGGTGTTGGTGCCACCCACAGGGACGGTCGGGGGCTGTTTCGAGTTCTCACCTTCTAACGCCATTTTTTAAGCCTAAGTTAAGAAATATGCAAATTAGCATCGTACTCTCAAATCGGGAGGCCTGCGGCTGTGTGGTCACTTGCTATGAGTTACATTGGTCCCGTGGGAGGTGTTGATGCCACCCACGGGGCCGTTCGGGAGTTGTTTCGAGTTTTCACCCTCTAGCGCCATGTTTTTTAGCCTAACTCTAGAAATATGCAAATTACCATCGTACTCTCAAACCGGGAGTCCCGCGGCTGCGTGATCAGTTCCTACGAGTTACAATGGTCCCTTAGGAGGTGTTGGTGGCACCACGGGACCGTTCGGGGGTTGTTTCGAGTTCTCACCCTCTAACGCCATGTTTTTAAGCCTAAGTCTAGAAATATGCAAAGTACCGCCGTACTCTCAAACCGGGAGTCCCGCGGCTGCGTGGTCAGTTCCTACATGTTACATTGATCCCGTGGGAGGTGTTAGTGCAACCCACGGGGCCATTCGGGGGCTATTTCGAGTTTTCACCCTCTAACTCCATGTTTTTAAACCTAAGTCTAGAAATATGCAAATTATCATCGTACTCTCAAACCGTTATTCCCCGGCTGCGGGGTTAGTTGCTACGAATTACGTTGGTCTCGTGGGAGGTGTTAGTGCCACCCACGGGGCCGTTCGGGGGCTGTTTCGAGTTTTCACCCTCTAACGCCATGTTTTGCTTAAGTTAAGAAATATGCAAATTACCATCTTATTCCTAAACCGGGATACCCGCAGCTGCGGGTTCAGTTACTACGAGTTATAATGGTCCAGTGGGAGGTGTTGGTGCCACCCACGGGGCCGTTCGGGGGCTGTTTCGAGTTTTCACCCTCTAACGCCATGTTTTTCTTAATTCTAGATATACGAAAATTACCGTCTTATTCTCAAACTGGGAGACCCGCGGCTGCGGGGTCAGTTCCTACGAGTTACATTGGCCCCGTGGGAGGTGTTGGTGCCACACATTGGGCCGTTCGGGGGTTGTTTCGAGTTTTCACCCTCTAACGCCATGTTTTAAAGCCGAAGTCTAGAAATATGTAAATTACCATCGTACTCTCAAATCGGGAGTCCTGCGACTACGTGGTCAGTTCCTATGAGTTACCTTGGTTCCGTGGGAGGTGCTGGTACCACCCACTGTGTCGTTCGGGGGCTGTTTCGAGTTTTCACCCTCTAACGCCACGTTTTTAAGCCTAAGTCTAGAAATATGAAAATTACTGTCTTATTCTCAAACCAGAAGTCCAGCGGCTGCGGGATCAGTTCCTATGAGTTACGTTTGTGCCGTGGGTGGTGTTGGTTCAACCCACGGGGCCGTTAGGGGGTTGTTTTGAGTTTTCACCCACTAACGCCATGTTTTTAACCCTAAGTCTAGAAATATACAAATTACCGTCGTACTCTCAAACCAGGAGTCCCGCAGCTGCGGGGTCAGTTCCTACGAATTACATTGGTCCCGTGGGAGGTGTTGGTGCCACCCATTGGGCCGTTCGGGGGTTGTTTCGAGTTCTCACCTTCTAACGCCATGTTTTTAAGCCTAAGTCTAGAAATATGTAAATTACCGTCGTACTCTCAAACGGGAGACCCGTGATTATGGGGTCAGTTCCTACGAGTCACATTGGTCCCGTCGGAGGTGTTGGTCCCACCCACGGGGACGTTCGGGGGCTGTTTCGAGTTTTCACCCTCTAACGCCATATTTTTAAGCCTAAGTCTAGAAATATGCAAATTACCGTTGCACTCTCAAACCGGAAGTCCTGCAGCTGCGTGGTCAGTTCCTACGAGATTCATTGGTCTCGTGGGAGGTGTTGGTGCCACCCACAGGGACGGTCGGGGGCTGTTTCGAGTTCTCACCTTCTAACGCCATTTTTTAAGCCTAAGTTAAGAAATATGCAAATTAGCATCGTACTCTCAAATCGGGAGGCCTGCGGCTGTGTGGTCACTTGCTATGAGTTACATTGGTCCCGTGGGAGGTGTTGATGCCACCCACAGGGGGCGTTCGGGAGTTGTTTCGAGTTTTCACCCTCTAGCGCCATGTTTTTTAGCCTAACTCTAGAAATATGCAAATTACCATCGTATTCTCAAACCGGGAGTCCCGCGGCTGCGTGATCAGTTCCTACGAGTTACAATGGTCCCTTAGGAGGTGTTGGTGGCACCACGGGACCGTTCGGGGGTTGTTTCGAGTTCTCACCCTCTAACGCCATGTTTTTAAGCCTAAGTCTAGAAATATGCAAAGTACCGTCGTACTCTCAAACCGGGAGTCCCGCGGCTGCGTGGTCAGTTCCTACATGTTACATTGATCCCGTGGGAGGTGTTAGTGCAACCCACGGGGCCATTCGGGGGCTGTTTCGAGTTTTCACCCTCTAACTCCATGTTTTTAAACCTAAGTCTAGAAATATGCAAATTATCATCGTACTCTCAAACCGTTATTCCCCGGCTGCGGGGTTAGTTGCTACGAATTACGTTGGTCTCGTGGGAGGTGTTAGTGCCACCCACGGGGCCGTTCGGGGGCTGTTTCGAGTTTTCACCCTCTAACGCCATGTTTTGCTTAAGTTAAGAAATATGCAAATTACCATCTTATTCCTAAACCGGGATACCCGCAGCTGCGGGTTCAGTTACTACGAGTTATAATGGTCCAGTGGGAGGTGTTGGTGCCACCCACAGGGCCGTTCGGGGGCTGTTTCGAGTTTTCACCCTCTAACGCCATGTTTTTCTTAATTCTAGATATACGAAAATTACCGTCTTATTCTCAAACCGGGAGACCCGCGGCTGCGGGGTCAGTTCCTACGAGTTACATTGGCCCCGTGGGAGGTGTTGGTGCCACACTTTGGGCCGTTCGGGGGTTGTTTCGAGTTTTCACCCTCTAACGCCATGTTTTAAAGCCGAAGTCTAGAAATATGTAAATTACCATCGTACTCTCAAATCGGGAGTCCTGCGACTACGTGGTCAGTTCCTATGAGTTACCTTGGTTCCGTGGGAGGTGCTGGTACCACCCACTGTGTCGTTCGGGGGCTGTTTCGAGTTTTCACCCTCTAACGCCACGTTTTTAAGCCTAAGTCTAGAAATATGAAAATTACTGTCTTATTCTCAAACTAGAAGTCCAGCGGCTGCGGGATCAGTTCCTATGAGTTACGTTTGTGCCGTGGGTGGTGTTGGTTCAACCCACGGGGCCGTTAGGGGGTTGTTTTGAGTTTTCACCCACTAACGCCATGTTTTTAACCCTAAGTCTAGAAATATACAAATTACCGTCGTACTCTCAAACCAGGAGTCCCGCAGCTGCGGGGTCAGTTCCTACGAATTACATTGGTCCCGTGGGAGGTGTTGGTGCCACCCATTGGGCCGTTCGGGGGTTGTTTCGAGTTCTCACCTTCTAACGCCATGTTTTTAAGCCTAAGTCTAGAAATATGTAAATTACCGTCGTACTCTCAAACGGGAGACCCGTGATTATGGGGTCAGTTCCTACGAGTCACATTGGTCCCGTCGGAGGTGTTGGTCCCACCCACGGGGACGTTCGGAGGCTGTTTCGAGTTTTCACCCTCTAACGCCATATTTTTAAGCCTAAGTCTAGAAATATGCAAATTACCGTTGCACTCTCAAACCGGAAGTCCTGCAGCTGCGTGGTCAGTTCCTACGAGATTCATTGGTCTCGTGGGAGGTGTTGGTGCCACCCACAGGGACGGTCGGGGGCTGTTTCGAGTTCTCACCTTCTAACGCCATTTTTTAAGCCTAAGTTAAGAAATATGCAAATTAGCATCGTACTCTCAAATCGGGAGGCCTGCGGCTGTGTGGTCACTTGCTATGAGTTACATTGGTCCCGTGGGAGGTGTTGATGCCACCCACGGGGCCGTTCGGGAGTTGTTTCGAGTTTTCACCCACTAGCGCCATGTTTTTTAGCCTAACTCTAGAAATATGCAAATTACCATCGTACTCTCAAACCGGGAGTCCCGCGGCTGCGTGATCAGTTCCTACGAGTTACAATGGTCCCTTAGGAGGTGTTGGTGGCACCACGGGACCGTTTGGGGGTTGTTTCGAGTTCTCACCCTCTAACGCCATGTTTTTAAGCCTAAGTCTAGAAATATGCAAAGTACCGTCATACTCTCAAACCGGGAGTCCCGCGACTGCGTGGTCAGTTCCTACATGTTACATTGATCCCGTGGGAGGTGTTAGTGCAACCCACGGGGCCATTCGGGGGCTGTTTCGAGTTTTCAACCTCTAACTCCATGTTTTTAAACCTAAGTCTAGAAATATGCAAATTATCATCGTACTCTCAAACCGTTATTCCCCGGCTGCGGGGTTAGTTGCTACGAATTACGTTGGTCTCGTGGGAGGTGTTAGTGCCACCCACGGGGCCGTTCGGGGGCTGTTTCGAGTTTTCACCCTCTAACGCCATGTTTTGCTTAAGTTAAGAAATATGCAAATTACCATCTTATTCCTAAACCGGGATACCCGCAGCTGCGGGTTCAGTTACTACGAGTTATAATGGTCCAGTGGGAGGTGTTGGTGCCACCCACGGGGCCGTTCGGGGGCTGTTTCGAGTTTTCACCCTCTAGCGCCATGTTTTTTAGCCTAACTCTAGAAATATGCAAATTACCATCGTACTCTCAAACCGGGAGTCCCGCGGCTGCGTGATCAGTTCCTACGAGTTACAATGGTCCCTTGGGAGGTGTTGGTGGCACCACGGGACCGTTCGGGGGTTGTTTCGAGTTCTCACCCTCTAACGCCATGTTTTTAAGCCTAAGTCTAGAAATATGCAAAGTACCGTCGTACTCTCAAACCGGGAGTCCCGCGGCTGCGTGGTCAGTTCCTACATGTTACATTGATCCCGTGGGAGGTGTTAGTGCAACCCACGGGGCCATTCGGGGGCTGTTTCGAGTTTTCACCCTCTAACTCCATGTTTTTAAACCTAAGTCTAGAAATATGCAAATTATCATCGTACTCTCAAACCGTTATTCCCCGGCTGCGGGGTTAGTTGCTACGAATTACGTTGGTCTCGTGGGAGGTGTTAGTGCCACCCACGGGACCGTTCGGGGGCTGTTTCGAGTTTTCACCCTCTAACGCCATGTTTTGCTTAAGTTAAGAAATATGCAAATTACCATCTTATTCCTAAACCGGGATACCCGCAGCTGCGGGTTCAGTTACTACGAGTTATAATGGTCCAGTGGGAGGTGTTGGTGCCACCCACGGGGCCGTTCGGGGGCTGTTTCGAGTTTTCACCCTCTAACGCCATGTTTTTCTTAATTCTAGATATACGAAAATTACCGTCTTATTCTCAAACCGGGAGACCCGCGGCTGCGGGGTCAGTTCCTACGAGTTACATTGGCCCCGTGGGAGGTGTTGGTGCCACACATTGGGCCGTTCGGGGGTTGTTTCGAGTTTTCACCCTCTAACGCCATGTTTTAAAGCCGAAGTCTAGAAATATGCAAATTACCATCGTACTCTCAAATCGGGAGTCCTGCGACTACGTGGTCAGTTCCTATGAGTTACCTTGGTTCCGTGGGAGGTGCTGGTACCACCCACTGTGTCGTTCGGGGGCTGTTTCGAGTTTTCACCCTCTAACGCCACGTTTTTAAGCCTAAGTCTAGAAATATGAAAATTACTGTCTTATTCTCAAACCAGAAGTCCAGCGGCTGCGGGATCAGTTCCTATGAGTTACGTTTGTGCCGTGGGTGGTGTTGGTTCAACCCACGGGGCCGTTAGGGGGTTGTTTTGAGTTTTCACCCACTAACGCCATGTTTTTAACCCTAAGTCTAGAAATATACAAATTACTGTCGTACTCTCAAACCAGGAGTCCCGCAGCTGCGGGGTCAGTTCCTACGAATTACATTGGTCCCGTGGGAGGTGTTGGTGCCACCCATTGGGCCGTTCGGGGGTTGTTTCGAGTTCTCACCTTCTAACGCCATGTTTTTAAGCCTAAGTCTAGAAATATGTAAATTACCGTCGTACTCTCAAACGGGAGACCCGTGATTATGGGGTCAGTTCCTAGGAGTCACATTGGTCCCGTCGGAGGTGTTGGTCCCACCCACGGGGACGTTCGGGGGCTGTTTCGAGTTTTCACCCTCTAACGCCATATTTTTAAGCCTAAGTCTAGAAACATGCAAATTACCGTCGCACTCTCAAACCGGAAGTCCTGCAGCTGCGTGGTCAGTTCCTACGAGATTCATTGGTCCCGTGGGAGGTGTTAGTGCAACCCACGGGGCCATTCGGGGGCGGTTTCGAGTTTTCACCCTCTAACTCCACGTTTTTAAGCCTAAGTCTAGAAATATGCAAATTACCATCGTACTCTCAAACCGGGAGTCCCGCGGCTGCGTGATCAGTTCCTACGAGTTACGTTTGTGCCGTGGGTGGTGTTGGTTCAACCCACGGGGCCGTTAGGGGGTTGTTTTTAGTTTTCACCCACTAACGCCATGTTTTTAACCCTAAGTCTAGAAATATACAAATTACCGTCGTACTCTCAAACCAGGAGTCCCGCAGCTGCGGGGTCAGTTCCTACGAATTACATTGGTCCCGTGGGAGGTGTTGGTGCCACCCATTGGGCCGTTCGGGGGTTGTTTCGAGTTCTCACCTTCTAACGCCATGTTTTTAAGCCTAAGTCTAGAAATATGTAAATTACCGTCGTACTCTCAAACGGGAGACCCGTGATTATGGGGTCAGTTCCTACGAGTCACATTGGTCCCGTCGGAGGTCTTGGTCCCACCCACGGGGACGTTCGGGGGCTGTTTCGTGTTTTCACCCTCTAACGCCATATTTTTAAACCTAAGTCTAGAAATATGCAAAGTACCGTCGTACTCTCAAACCGGGAGTCCCGCGGCTGCGTGGTCAGTTCCTACATGTTACATTGATCCCGTGGGAGGTGTTAGTGCAACCCACGGGGCCATTCGGGGGCGGTTTCGAGTTTTCACCCTCTAACTCCATGTTTTTAAACCTAAGTCTAGAAATATGCAAATTATCATCGTACCCTCAAACCGTGATTCCCCGGCTGCGGGGTTAGTTGCTACGAATTACGTTGGTCTCGTGGGAGGTGTTAGTGCCACCCACGGGGCCGTTCGGGGGCTGTTTCGAGTTTTCACCCTCTAACGCCATGTTTTGCTTAAGTTAAGAAATATGCAAATTACCATCTTATTCCTAAACCGGGATACCCGCAGCTGCGGGTTCAGTTACTACGAGTTATAATGGTCCAGTGGGAGGTGTTGGTGCCACCCACGGGGCCGTTCGGGGGCTGTTTCGCGTTTTCACCCTCTAACGCCATGTTTTTAAGCCGAAGTCTAGAAATATGCAAATTACCATCGTACTCTCAAATCGGGAGTCCTGCGACAACGTGGTCAGTTCCTATGAGTTACCTTGGTTCCGTGGGAGGTGCTGGTACCACCCACTGTGTCGTTCGGGGGCTGTTTCGAGTTTTCACCCTCTAACGCCACGTTTTTAAGCCTAAGTCTAGAAATATGAAAATTACTGTCTTATTCTCAAACCAGAAGTCCAGCGGCTGCGGGATCAGTTCCTATGAGTTACGTTTGTGCCGTGGGTGGTGTTGGTGCAACCCACGGGGCCGTTAGGGGGTTGTTTTGAGTTTTCACCCACTAACGCCATGTTTTTATGCCTAAGTCTAGAAATATACAAATGACCGTCGTACTCTCAAACCAGGAGTCCCGCAGCTGCGGGGTCAGTTCCTACGAATTACATTGGTCCCGTGGGAGGTGTTGGTGCCACCCATTGGGCCGTTCGGGGGTTGTTTCGAGTTCTCACCTTCTAACGCCATGTTTTTAAGCCTAAGTCTGGAAATATGTAAATTACCGTCGTACTCTCAAACGGGAGACCCGTGATTATGGGGTCAGTTCCTACGAGTCACATTGGTCCCGTGGGAGGTGTTGGTGCCACCCACGGGGACGTTCGGGGGCTGTTTCGAGTTTTCACCCTCTAACGCCATATTTTTAAGCCTAAGTCTAGAAATATGCAAATTACCCTCGCACTCTCAAACCGGAAGTCCTGCAGCTGCGTGGTCAGTTCCTACGAGATTCATTGGTCTCGTGGGAGGTGTTGGTGCCACCCACAGGGACGGTCGGGGGCTGTTTCGAGTTCTCACCTTCTAATGCCATTTTTTAAGCCTAAGTTAAGAAATATGCAAATTAGCATCGTACTCTCAAATCGGGAGGCCTGCGGCTGTGTGGTCACTTCCTATGTGTTACATTGGTCCCGTGGGAGGTGTTGATGCCACCCACGGGGCCGTTCGGGGGTTGTTTCGAGTTTTCACCCTCTAGCGCCATGTTTTTTAGCCTAACTCTAGAAATATGCAAATTATCATCCTACTCTCAAACCGGGAGTCCCGCGGCTGCGTGATCAGTTCCTACGAGTTACAATGGTCCCTTGGGAGGTGTTGGTGGCACCACGGGACCGTTCGGGGGTTGTTTCGAGTTCTCACCCTCTAACGCCATGTTTTTAAGCCTAAGTCTAGAAATATGCAAAGTACCGTCGTACTCTCAAACCGGGAGTCCCGCGGCTGCGTGGTCTGTTCCTACATGTTACATTGATCCCGTGGGAGGTGTTAGTGCAACCCACAGGGCCATTCGGGGGCTGTTTCGAGTTCTCACCTTCTAACGCCATGTTTTTAAGCCTAAGTCTAGAAATATGTAAATTACCGTCGTACTCTCAAACGGGAGACCCGTGATTATGGGGTCAGTTCCTACGAGTCACATTGGTCCCGTGGGAGGTGTTGGTGCCACCCACGGGGACGTTCGGGGGCTATTTCGAGTTTTCACCCTCTAACGCCATATTTTTAAGCCTAAGTCTAGAAATATGCAAATTACCGTCGCACTCTCAAACCGGAAGTCCTGCAGCTGCGTGGTCAGTTCCTACGAGATTCATTGGTCTCGTGGGAGGTGTTGGTGCCACCCACAGGGACGGTCGGGGGCTGTTTCGAGTTCTCACCTTCTAACGCCATTTTTTAAGCCTAAGTTAAGAAATATGCAAATTAGCATCGTACTCTCAAATTGGGAGGCCCGCGGCTGTGTGGTCACTTCCTATGTGTTACAATGGTCCCGTGGGAGGTGTTGATGCCACCCACGAGGCCGTTCGGGGGTTGTTTCGAGTTTTCACCCTCTAGCGCCATGTTTTTTAGCCTAACTCTAGAAATATGCAAATTACCATCGTACTCTCAAACCGGGAGTCCCGCGGCTGCGTGATCAGTTCCTACGAGTTACAATGGTCCCTTGGGAGGTGTTGGTGGCACCACGGGACCGTTCGGGGGTTGTTTCGAGTTCTCACCCTCTAACGCCATGTTTTTAAGCCTAAGTCTAGAAATATGCAAAGTACCGTCGTACTCTCAAACCGGGAGTCCCGCGGCTGCGTGGTCAGTTTCTACATGTTACATTGATCCCGTGGGAGGTGTTAGTGCAACCCACGGGGCCATTCGGGGGCTGTTTCGAGTTTTCACCCTCTAACTCCATGTTTTTAAACCTAAGTCTAGAAATATGCAAATTATCATCGTACTCTCAAACCTTGATTCCCCGGCTGCGGGGTTAGTTGCTACGAATTACGTTGGTCTCGTGGGAGGTGTTAGTGCCACACACGGGGCCGTTCGGGGGCTGTTTCGAGTTTTCACCCTCTAACGCCATGTTTTGCTTAAGTTAAGAAATATGCAAATTACCATCTTATTCCTAAACCGGGATACTCGCAGCTGCGGGTTTAGTTACTACGAGTTATAATGGTCCAGTGGGAGGTGTTGGTGCCACCCACGGGGCCGTTCGGGGGCTGTTTCGAGTTTTCACCCTCTAACGCCATGTTTTTCTTAATTCTCGAAATACGAAAATTACCGTCTTATTCTCAAACTGGGAGACCCGCGGCTGCGGGGTCAGTTCCTACGAGTTACATTGGCCCCGTGGGAGGTGTTGGTGCCACCCATTGGGCCGTTCGGGGGTTGTTTCGAGTTTTCACCCTCTAACGCCATGTTTTTAAGCCAAAGTCTAGAAATATGCAAATTACCATCGTACTCTCAAATCGGGAGTCCTGCGACTACGTGGTCAGTTCCTATGAGTTACCTTGGTTCCGTGGGAGGTGCTGGTACCACCCACTGTGTCGTTCTGGGACTGTTTCGAGTTTTCACCCTCTAACGCCACGTTTTTAAGCCTAAGTCTAGAAATATGAAAATTACTGTCTTATTCTCAAACCAGAAGTCCAGTGGCTGCGGGATCAGTTCCTATGAGTTACGTTTGTGCCGTGGGTGGTGTTGGTGCAACCCACGGGGCCGTTAGGGAGTTGTTTTGAGTTTTCACCCACTAACGCCATGTTTTTAAGCCTAAGTATAGAAATATACAAATTACCGTCGTACTCTCAAACCAGGAGTCCCGCAGCTGCGGGGTCAGTTCCTACGAATTACATTGGTCCCGTGGAAGGTGTTGGTGCCACCCATTGGGCCGTTCGGGGGTTGTTTCGAGTTCTCACCTTCTAACGCCATGTTTTTAAGCCTAAGTCTAGAAATATGTAAATTACCGTCGTACTCTCAAACGGGAGACCCGTGATTATGGGGTCAGTTCCTACGAGTCACATTGGTCCCGTGGGAGGTGTTGGTGCCACCCACGGGGACGTTCGGGGGCTGTTTCGAGTTTTCACCCTCTAACGCCATATTTTTAAGCCTAAGTCTAGAAATATGCAAATTACCGTCGCACTCTCAAACCGGAAGTCTTGCAGCTCCGTGGTCAGTTCCTACGAGATTCATTGGTCTCGTGGGAGGTGTTGGTGCCACCCACAGGGACGGTCGGGGGCTGTTTCGAGTTCTCACCTTCTAACGCCATTTTTTAAGCCTAAGTTAAGAAATATGCAAATTAGCATCGTACTCTCAAATCGGGAGGCCCGCGGCTGTGTGGTCACTTCCTATGTGTTACATTGGTCCCGTGGGAGGTGTTGATGCCACCCACGGGGCCGTTCGGGGGTTGTTTCGAGTTTTCACCCTCTAGCGCCATGTTTTTTAGCCTAACTCTATAAATATGCAAATTACCATCGTACTCTCAAACCGGGAGTCGCGCGGCTGCGTGATCAGTTCCTACGAGTTACAATGGTCCCTTGGGAGGTGTTGGTGGCACCACGGGACCGTTCGGGGGTTGTTTCGAGTTCTCACCCTCTAACGCCATGTTTTTAAGCCTAAGTCTAGAAATATGCAAAGTACCGTCGTACTCTCAAACCGGGAGTCCCGCGGCTGCGTGGTCAGTTCCTACATGTTACATTGATCCCGTGGGAGGTGTTAGTGCAACCCACGGGGCCATTCGGGGGCTGTTTCGAGTTTTCACCCTCTAACTCCATGTTTTTAAACCTAAGTCTAGAAATATGCAAATTATCATCGTACTCTCAAATCGTGATTCCCCAGCTGCGGGGTAAGTTGCAACGAATTACGTTGGTCTCGTGGGAGGTGTTAGTGCCACCCACGGGGCCGTTCGGGGGCTGTTTCGAGTTTTCACCCTCTAACGCCATGTTTGGCTTAAGTTAAGAAATATGCAAATTACCATCTTATTCCTAAACCGGGATACCCGCAACTGCGGGTTCAGTTACTACGAGTTATAATGGTCCAGTGGGAGGTGTTGGTGCCACCCACGGGGCCGTTCGGGGGCTGTTTCGAGTTTTCACCCTCTAACGCCATGTTTTTCTTAATTCTAGAAATACGAAAATTACCGTCTTATTCTCAAACCGGGAGACCCGCGGCTGCGGGGTCAGTTCCTATGAGTTACATTGGCCCCGTGGGAGGTGTTGGTGCCACCCATTGGGCCGTTCGGGTGTTGTTTCGAGTTTTCACCCTCTAACGCCATGTTTTTAAGCCGAAGTCTAGAAATATGCAAATTACCATCGTACTCTCAAATCGGGAGTCCTGCGACTACGTGGTCAGTTCCTATGAGTTACCTTGGTTCCGTGGGAGGTGCTGGTACCACCCTCTGTGTCGTTCGGGGGCTGTTTCGAGTTTTCACCCTCTAACGCCACCTTTTTAAGCCTAAGTCTAGAAATATGAAAATTATTGTCTTATTCTCAAACCAGAAGTCCAGCGGCTGCGGGATCAGTTCCTATGAGTTACGTTTGTGCCGTGGGTGGTGTTGGTGCAACCCACGGGGCCGTTAGGGGGTTGTTTTGAGTTTTCACCCACTAACGCCATGTTTTTAAGCCTAAGTCTAGAAATATACAAATTACCGTCGTACTCTCAAACCAGGAGTCCCGCAGCTGCGGGGTCAGTTCCTACGAATTACATTGGT
Organism: Sambucus nigra; assembly: GCA_949130495.1. Lineage (NCBI taxonomy): Eukaryota > Viridiplantae > Streptophyta > Magnoliopsida > Dipsacales > Adoxaceae > Sambucus > Sambucus nigra. The sequence continues at coordinate 535,697,468 of OX422213.1, forward strand.
CCCGTGGGAGGTGTTGGTGCCACCCATTGGGCCGTTCGGGGGTTGTTTCGAGTTCTCACCTTCTAACGCCATGTTTTTAAGCCTAAGTCTAGAAATATGTAAATTACCGTCGTACTCTCAAACGGGAGACCCGTGATTATGGGGTCAGTTCCTACGAGTCACATTGGTCCCGTGGGAGGTGTTGGTGCCACCCACGGGGACGTTCGGGGGCTGTTTCGAGTTTTCACCCTCTAACGCCATATTTTTAAGCCTAAGTCTAGAAATATGCAAATTACCGTCGCACTCTCAAATCGGAAGTCCTGCAGCTGCGTGGTCAGTTCCTACGAGATTCATTGGTCTCGTGGGAGGTGTTGGTGCCACCCACAGGGACGGTCGGGGGCTATTTCGAGTTCTCACCTTCTAACGCCATTTTTTAAGCCTAAGTTAAGAAATATGCAAATTAGCATCGTACTCTCAAATCGGGAGGCCCGTGGCTGTGTGGTCACTTCCTATGAGTTACATTGGTCCCGTGGGAGGTGCTGATGCCACCCACGGGGCCGTTCGGGGGTTGTTTCGAGTTTTCACCCTCTAGCGCCATGTTTTTTAGCCAAACTCTAGAAATATGCAAATTACCATCGTACTCTCAAACAGGGAGTTCCGCGGCTGCGTGATCAGTTCCTACGAGTTACAATGGTCCCTTGGGAGGTGTTGGTGGCACCACGGGACCGTTCGGGGGTTGTTTCGAGTTCTCACCCTCTAACGCCATGTTTTTAATCCTAAGTCTAGAAATATGCAAAGTACCGTCGTACTCTCAAACCGGGAGTCCCGCGGCTGCGTGGTCAGTTCCTACATGTTACATTGATCCCGTGGGAGGTGTTAGTGCAACCCACGGGGCCATTCGGGGGCTGTTTCGAGTTTTCACCCTCTAACTCCATGTTTTTAAACCTAAGTCTAGAAATATGCAAATTATCATCGTACTCTCAAACCGTGATTCCCCGGCTGCGGGGTTAGTTGCTACGAATTACGTTGGTCTCGTGGGAGGTGTTAGTGCCACCCACGGGGCCGTTCGGGGGCTGTTTCGAGTTTTCACCCTCTAACGCCATGTTTTGCTTAAGTTAAGAAATATGCAAATTACCATCTTATTCCTAAACCGGGATACCCGCAGCTGCGGGTTCAGTTACTACGAGTTATAATGGTCCAGTGGGAGGTGTTGGTGCCACCCACGAGGACGTTCAGGGGTTGTTTCGAGTTTTCACCCTCTAACACCATGTTTTTAAGCCTAAGTCAAGAAATATACAAATTATCATCGTTTTCTTAAACCGGGAGACCCGAGGCTACGGGGCCAGTTCGTACGAGTTACATTGGTCCCGTGGGACGTGTTGGTGCCACCCACGGGGCCGTTCGGGGGATGTTTCGAGTTTACACCCTCTAAAGCCATGTTAAGCCTAAGTCTTAAAATATGAAAATTACCATTGTACTCTAAAACCGGGAGTTCCTTGGCTGTGTGGTCAGTTCATACGAGTCACATTGGTCCCGTGGGAGGTGTTGGTGCCACCCACGGGGACGTTCGCGGGCTGTTTCGAGTTTTCACCCTCTAACGCCATGTTTTTAAGCCTAAGTCAAGAAATATGCAAATTACTGTCGTACTCTCAAATCGGGAGTCCCGCGGATGTGTGGTCAGTTCCTACGAGTTACATTGGTTTCGTGGGAGGTGTTGGTGCCACCTAAGGGGACGGTCGGGGGCTGTTTCGAGTTCTCACCCTCTAACGCTATTTTTTGAGGCTAAGTCAAGAAATATGCAAATTAGCGTCGTACTCTCAAATCGGGAGACCCGCGGCTGCGGAGTCATTTCCTACGAGTTACATTGGTCCCATGGGAGGTGTTGATGCCACCCACGGGGCTGTTCGGGGGTTGTTGCGAGTTTTCACCCTCTAACGCCATGTTTTTTAGCCTAACTTTAGAAATATGCAAATAACTGTCGTACTCTCAAACCAGGAGTCCCTCGGATGCGTGGTCAGTTCCTACGAGTTACAATGGTCCCGTGGGAGGTGTTGGTGGCACCCACGGGACCGTTTGGGGGTTATTTCGAGTTTTCACCCTCTAACGCCATGTTTTGTTTAAGTCTAGAAATATGAAAATTACCTTCATATTGTAAAATCGGGAGACCCGCGGCTGCGGGGTCAGTTCCTACGAATTACATTGGTCCTCTGGGAGGTGTTGGTGCCACCCACGGGGACGGTCGGGGGCTTTTTCGAGTTTTCATTCTCTAACATCATGTTTTTAAGCCTAAGTGTAGAAATATACAAATTACCGTCGTACTCTCAAACCGGGAGTCCCACAACTGCGTGGTCAGTTCCTACGAGTTACCTTGGTCCCGTGGGAGGTGTTGATGCCACCCACGGGGCCGTTCGGGGGTTGTTTCGAATTTTCACCCTCTAACGCCATGTTTTTAAGCCTAACTCTAGAAATATGCAATTTACCGTCGTACTCTCAAACCGGGAGTTCCGCGGATGCGTGGTCAGTTTCTACGAGTTACCTTGGTCCCGTGGGAGGTGTTAGTGCAACCCACGGGACCGTTCGGGGGCTGTTTCGAGTTTACACCCTCTAACGCCATGTTAAGCCTAAGTCTTGAAATATCCAAATTACTATCGTACTCTCAAACCGAGAGTTCCTTGGCTGCGTGGTCAGTTCCTACGAGTCACATCGGTCCCGTGGGAGGTGTTGGTTCCACCCACGGGGACGTTCGGAGGGTGTTTCGAGTTTTCACACTCTAACGCCATGTTTTCAAGCCTAAGTCTAGAAATATGCAAATTACGGTCGTACTCTCAAACCGGGAGTCCCGCGACTACGTGGTCAGTTCCTACGAGTTACATTGGTCTCTTGGGAGGCGTTGGTGCCACCCTCGGGGACGGTCGGGGGATGTTTTGAGTTCTCACCCTCTAACACCATGTTTTTAAGCCGAAGTCTAAAAAATGAAAATTACCGTCATATTCTCAAACCGGGAGTCCCGCGGCTACAGGGTCAATTCCTGCGAGTTACATTGGTCCCGTGGGAGGTGTTGGTGCCACCCGCGGGGCCGTTTTGGGGTTGTTTAGAGTTCTCACTCTCTAACGCCATGTTTTTAAGCCTAAGTCTAGAAATATTCAAAGTACCATCTTATTCCCAAACCGGGAGTCCCGCGTCTGCGGGATCAGTTCCTACGACTTACACTAGCCCCGTGGGAGGTGTTGGTGCAACCCACGGGGCCGTTCGGGGGTTGTTTCGAGTTTTCACCCTCTAACGCCATGTTTTTAAGCCCCGGTCTAGAAATATGCAAATTACCGTCGTACTCTCATACCGGGAATCCCGCGGCTGCGGCGTCAGTTCCTACGAATTACATTGGTCCCGTGGGAGGTGTTGGTGCCGCCCACGGGGCTGTTCGGGGATTGTTTCGAGTTCTCACCCTCTAACGCCATGTTTTTAAGCCTAAGTCTAGAAATATGCAAATTATCATCGTGCTGTCAAATGGGAATCCGCTACTACGAGGTCAGTTCCTACGGGTTACAATGGTCCCGTGGGAGGTGTTGGTGGCACCCACGAGGATGTTCAGGGCCTGTATCAAGTTTTCACCCTCTAACGCCATGTTCTTAAGCCTAAGTCAAGAAATATGCAAATTACCATCGTACTCTCAAACCGAGAGACTCGCGGCTGCGGGCTCAGTTCCTACGAGTTACATTAGTTCCGTGGGAGGTGTTGGTGCCACCCACGGGGCGGTTCGGGGGCTGTTTCGAGTTTTCACCCTATAACGCCATGTTAAGCATAAGTCTTAAAATATGCAAATTACCGTCTTACTCTCAAACCGAAAATTCCTTGGCTGCGTGGTCAGTACCTACGAGTCACATTGGTCCCGTGGAAGGTGTTGGTGCCACCCACGGGGACGTTCGGGGGCTGTTTCGAGTTTTCACCCTCAAACACCATATTTTTAAGCCTAAGTCTAGAAATATGCAAATTACCACCAGACTCTCAAACTGGGAGTCCCACGGCTACATGGTCAGTTCCTATGAGTTACAATGGTCTCGTGGGAGGTGTTGGTGCCACCCACGGGGACTGTCGGGGGCTGTTTCGAGTTCTCACCCTTTAACGCCATTTTTTTAGCCTAAGTCTAGAAATATGCAAATTATCGTCGTATTCTCAAACCGGGAGACCCGCGGTTGCGGGGTCAGTTCCTATGAGTTACCTTGGTCCCGTGGGAGGTGTTAGTGCAACCCACGGGGCCGTTCGGGGGCTATTTCGAGTTTTCACCCTCCAACGCCATGTTTTTAAGCCTAAGTCTAGAAATATGCAAATTATCGTCGTACTCTCAAACCGGGAAACCCGCGGCTGCGGGGTCAGTTCCTACGAGTTACCTTGGTCCCGTGGGAGGTATTGGTGCCACAAACGGGGCCGTTCGAGGGCTGTTTCCAGTTTTCACCATCTAACGCCATGTTTTGCTTAAGTCTAGAAATATGCAAATTACAGTCTTATTCTCAAACCGGGAGACCCGCGGCTGCGGGGTCAGTTCCTACGAGTTACGTTGGTCCCATGGGAGATGTTAGTGCCACCCACGGGGACGTTCGGGGGCTGTAACGAGTTTTCACCCTCTAACGCCATGTTTTTAAGCCTAAGTCTAGAAATATGCAAATTACCGTGGTACTCTCAAACCGATAGGCCGGCTGCTGCGGGGTCAGTTTCTACGAGTTACATTGGTCCCGTGGAGGTGTTGGTGCCACCCAGGGGGACAGTCGGGGGCTATTTTCAAGTTCTCACCTTCTAACGCCAGGTTTTTATGCTGAAGCCTAGAAATATGCAAATTACCGACGTATTCTCAAACCAGAAGTCCCGCGGCTGCAGGGTTAGTTCCTACGACTTACATTGGTCCCGTGGGAGGTGTTGGTGCCACCCACGGGGCCGTTCGGGTGCTGTTTTGAGTTCTCACCCTCTCACGCCATGTTTTTAAGCATAAGTCTAGAAATATGAAAATTACCGTCTTACTCTCAAACGGGAGACCTTGGGCTATGGGGACAGTTCCTACGAGTTACAATGGTCCCGTGGGAGGTGTTGGTGGCACCCAAAGGTCCGTTCGGTGGCTGTTTCGAGTTTTCACCCTCTAACGACATGTTTTTAAACCCAAGTCTAGAAATATGCAAATTACCGTCGTACTCTCAAATCGGGAGTCCCGCTGCTGCGGGGTCAGTTCCTACAAGTTACATTGGTCCCGTGGGAGGTGTTGGTGCCACCTACAGGGACAGTCGGGGGCTGTTTCAAGTTCTCACCCTCTAACGCCATGTTTTTAAGCCGAAGTCTAGAAATATTCAAATTACCGATGTATTCTCAAACCAGGAGTTCCGCGGCTCCAGGGTCAGTTCCTACGACTTACAATGGTCCCGTGGGAGGTGTTGGTGCCACCCACGGGGCCGTTCGGGTGCTGTTTTGAGTTCTCACCCTCTAACGCCATGTTTTTAAGCCTAAGTCTAGAAATATCCAAATTACCGTCGTACTCTCAAACGGGAGACCCGGGGCTACGAGGACCATCCCTACGAGTTACAATGGTCCCTTGGGAGGTGTTCTTGGCACCCACGGGGCCATTCGGGGGCTATTTCGAGTTTTCACCCTCTAACGCCATGTTTTTAAGCCTAAGTCTAGAAATATGAAAATTACCATCGTACTCTCAAACCGGGAGACCTGCGACTGTGGGGACCGTTCCTACGAGTTACATTGGACCCGTGGGACGTGTTGGTGCCACCCACGGGGCCGTTCGGGGGCCGTTTCGAGTTTTCACCCTCTAACGCCATGTTAATCCTAAGTCTTGAAATATGCAAATTATCGTCGTACTTTCAAACCGGGAGTTCCTTGGCTGCGTGGTCAGTTACTATGAGTCACATTGGTCCTGTGGGAGGTGTTGCTGCCACCCATGGGGACGTTCGTGGGCTGTTTCGAGTTTTCACCCTCTAACAACATGTTTTTAAGCCTAAGTCTAGAAATATGAAAATTACTGTCGTACTCTCAAACCGGGAGTCCCGCGGCTGCATGGTCAGTTCCAACGATTTACATTGGTCTCGTGGGCGGTATTGGTGCCACCTAGGGGAAGGTCGATGGTTGTTTTGAGTTCTCACCCTCTAACGCCATTTTTTAAGCCTAAGTCAAGAAATATGCAAATTAGCATCGTAGTCTCAAATCGGGAGAGACGCGGCAGCGGGGTCACTTCCTACGAGTTACATTGGTCCCGTGGGAGGTGTTGGTACCACCCACGGGGACGTTAGGGGGTTGTATCGAGTTTTCACCCTCAAACACCATGTTTTTAACCCTAAGTCTAGAAATATGCAAATTACCATCGTACTCTCAAACCAGGAGTCTCGCTGCTGCGGTGTCAGTTCCTACGAGTTACATTGGTCCTGTGGGAGGTGCTGGTGCCACCCACGGGGACAGTCGGGGGCTATTTCAAGTTCTCACTTTCTAACGCCATGTTTTTAAGCCGAAGTCTAAAAATATGCAAATTACCGTCGTATTCTCAAATCGGGAATCCCGCGGCTGCAGGGTCAGTTCCTACGAGTTACATTGGTCCCGTGGGAGGTGTGGGTGCCACCCACGGGGAAATTCGGCGGCTGTTTTGAGTTCTCACCCTCTAACGCCATGTTTTTAAGCCTAAGTCTAGAAATATGCAAATTACCGGCGTACTCTCAAACGGGAGACCCGCGGCTACGGGGTCCGTTCCTACGAGTTACAATGGTCTCGTGGGAGGTGTTGGTGCCACCCACAGGGCCGTTCGGGGGCCGTTTTGAGTTTTCACCCTCTAACGCCATGTTAAGCCTAAGTCTTGAAATATGAAAATTACCATCGTACTCTCAAACTGGGAGTTCCTTGGCTTCGTGGTCAGTTCCTACGAGTCACATTGGTCCCGTGGGAGGGGTTGCTGCCACCCACGGGGACGTTCGGGGGCTGTTTTGAGTTTTCACCCTCTAACGCCATGTTTTTAAGCCTAAGTCTAGAAATATGCAAATTACCATCTTACTCTCAAACGGTAGAACTGCGGCCACAGGTTCAGTTCCTATGAGTTACAATGGTCCCGTGGGTGGTGTTGGTGCCACCCACGGGGACGTTCGGGGGCTGTTTCGAGTTTTCACCCTCTAACGCCTTATTTTTAAGCTTAAGTCTAAAAATATGCAAATTACCATCGTACTCTCAAATCCGGAGTCCTGCGGCTGTGTGGCCAATTCCTACGAGTTACATTTGTCCCGTGGGTGGTGTTGGTGCCACCCACGGGGCCGTTTGGGGGCTGTTTCGAGTTTTCACTCTCTAACGCCATGTTTTTAAGCCTAAGTCTAGAAATATCCAAATTACCGCCGTACTCTCAAACGGGAGACCCGGGGCTACGGGGACCGTCCCTACGAGTTACAATGGTCCCTTGGGAGGTGTTGGTGGCACCCACGGGGCCGTTCGGGGGCTATTTCGAGTTTTCACCCTCTAACGCCATGTTTTTAAGCGTTACTCTAGAAATATGAAAATTACCATCGTACTCTCAAACCGGGAGACCTGCGACTGTGGGGACAGTTCCTACGAGTTACATTGGACCCGTGGGACGTGTTGGTGCCACCCACGGGGCCGTTCGGGGGCCGTTTCGAGTTTTCACCCTCTAACGCCATGTTAAGCCTAAGTCTTGAAATATGCAAATTATCGTCGTACTTTCAAACCGGGAGTTCCTTGGCTGCGTGGTCAGTTACTATGAGTCACATTGGTCCTATGGGAGGTGTTGCTGCCACCCATGGGGACGTTCGGGGGCTGTTTCGAGTTTTCACCCTCTAACGCCATGTTTTTAAGCCTAAGTCTAGAAATATGAAAATTACTGTCATACTCTCAAACCGGGAGTCCCGCGGCTGCATGGTCAGTTCCTATGAGTTACATTGGTCTCGTGGGAGGTATTGGTGCCACCCAGGGGGAAGGTCGGGGGTTGTTTTGAGTTCTCACCCTCTAACGCCATTTTTTAAGCCTAAGTCAAGAAATATGCAAATTAGCATCGTAGTCTCAAATCGGGAGAGACGCGGCAGCGGGGTCACTTCCTACGAGTTACATTGGTCCCGTGGGAGGTGTTGGTACCACCCACGGGGACGTTCGGGGGCTGTATCGAGTTTTCACCCTCAAACACCATGTTTTTAACCCTAAGTCTAGAAATATGCAAATTACCATCGTACTCTCAAACCGGGAGTCCCGCTGCTGCGATGTCAGTTCCTACGAGTTACATTGGTCCCGTGGGAGGTGTTGGTGCCACCCACGGTGACAGTCGGGGGCTGTTTCAAGTTGTCACTTTCTAACGCCATGTTTTTAAGACGAAGTCTAAAAATATGCAAATTACCGTCGTATTCTCAAACCGGGAGACCAGCGGCTGCAGGGTCAGTTCCTACGAGTTATATTGGTCCCGTGGGAGGTGTGGGTGCCACCCACGGGGACATTCGGCGGCTGTTTCGAGTTCTCACCCTCTAACGCCATGTTTTTAAGCCTAAGTCTAGAAATATGCAAATTACTGGCGAACTCTCAAATGGGAGACCCGTGGCTACGGGGTCCGTTCCTACGAGTTACAATGGTCTCGTGGGAGGTGTTGGTGCCACCCACAGGGCCGTTCGGGGGCCGTTTTGAGTTTTCACCCTCTAACGCCATGTTAAGCCTAACTCTTGAAATATGAAAATTACCATCGTACTCTCAAACTGGGAGTTCCTTGGATGCGTGGTCAGTTCCTACGAGTCACATTGGTCCCGTGGGAGGGGTTGCTGCCACCCACGGGGACGTTCGGGGGTTGTTTCGAGTTTTCACCCTCTAACGCCATGTTTTTAAGCCTAAGTCTAGAAATATGCAAATTACCGTCGTACTCTCAAACGGTAGACCTGCGGCTACGGGTTTAGTTCCTATGAGTTACAATGATCCCGTGGGTGGTGTTGGTGTCACCGACGGGGACGTTCGGGGGCTGTTTCGAGTTTTCACCCTCTAACGCCTTATTTTTAAGCCTAAGTCTAAAAATATGCAAATTACCATCGTACTCTCAAATCCGGAGTCCTGCGGCTGTGTGGTCAATTCCTACGAGTTACATTGGTCCCGTGGGTGGTGTTGGTGCCACCCACGGGGCCGTTTGTGGGCTGTTTCGAGTTTGCACCCTCTAACGCCATGGTTTTAAGACTAAGTCTAGAAATATGCAAATTACCGTCGTACTCTAAAACTGATAGTCTGACTCGTGCGGGGTCAGTTCCTACGAGTTACATTGGTCCCGTGGGAGGTGTTGCTGCCACCCACGCGGACGTTTGGGGGCTATTTTGAGTTTGCACCCTCTAACGCCATGTTTTTAAGCCTAAGTCCAGAAATATTCAAATTACCGTCGTACTCTCAAACTGATAGTCCGGCTCCTGCGGGGTCAGTTCCTACGAGTTACATTGGTCCCGTGGGGGGTATTGCTACCACCCACGGGGACATTCGGGGGCTATTTTTGAGTTTGCACCCTCTAACTCCATGTTTTTAAGCCCAAGTCTAGAAATATGAAAATTACCGTCGTACTCTCAAAACGGGAGTCCCGCGGCTGCAGGGTGAGTTACAACGAATTACATTGGTCCCGTGGGAGGTGTTGGTGCCACCCACGGGGACGTTTGGGGGCTGTTTCGAGTTTTCACCCTCTAACGCCATGTTTTAAAGCCTAAGTCAAGAAATATGCAAATTATCGTCGTATTCTCAAAACGGGAGTCCTGCGGCTGCGGGGTCAGTTCCTACGAGTTACATTGGTCCCGTGGGACGTGTTGGTGCCACCTACGGGGCCGTTCGGGGGCTGTTTCGTGTTTTCACCCTCTAACGCCATGTTAAGACTAAGTCTTGAAATATACAAATTACCGTCGTATTCTCAAACCGGGATTCCCACGACTGCGGGGTCAGTTCCTACGAGTTACATTGGTCCCGTGGGAGGTGTTGGTGCCACCCACGGGGACGTTCGGGTGCTGTATCGAGTTTTCACCCTCCAATGATATGTTATTAAGCCTAAGTCTAGAAATATGCAAATTACAATCGTACTCTCAAACCGGGAGTCCTGCGGCTGCGTGGTCAGTTCCTACGAGTTACGTTTGTCCCGTGGGTGGTGTTGGTGCCACCCACGGGGCCGTTCGGGGGATGTACGAGTTTTCACCCTCTAACGCCATGTTTTTAAGCCTAAGTCTAGAAATATGCAAATTACCAGCGTACTCTCAAACGGTAGACCCGCGGCTACGGGTTCAGTTCCTACGAGTTACATTGGTCGCGTGGGTGGTGTTGGTGCCACCCATGGGGGCGTTCGGGAGCTATTTCTAGATTTCACCCTCTAACGTAGTATTTTTAAACCGAAGTCTAGAAATATGCATATTATCGTCGTACGCTCACACAGAGAGTCCCGTGGCTGCGGGGTCAGTTCCTACGAGTTACATTGGTCCCGTGGGAGGTGTTGGTGCCACCCACGGGGCCATTCGTGGGCTGTTTTGAGTTTTCACCTTCTAACGCCATGTTTTTAAGCATAAGTCTAAAAATATCCAAATTATCGTCGTATTCTCAAACCGGGAGTCCCGCGGATGGGGGGTTAGTTCCTACGAGTTACATTGGTCCCGTGGGAGGTGTTGGTGCCACCCACAGGGCCGTTAGAGGGTTGTTTCGAGTTTTCACCCTCTAATGCCATGTTTTTAAGCCTAAGTCTAGAAATATGCAAATTACTGTCGTATTCTCAAATCGGGGGTCCCGCGGCTGCGGGGTCAGTTCGTACGAGTTACATTGGTCACGTGGGAGGTGTTGGTGCCCCCCAACCTAAGTCTAGAAATATGCAAATTACAATCATACTCTCAAACCGAAAGACCCGCGGCTGCGGGGTCAGTTCCTACGAGTTACATTGGTCCCGTGGGAGGTGTTGGTGCAACCCACGGGGCAGTTCGGGGGATGTACGAGTTTTCACCCTCTAACGCCATGTTTTTAAGCCTAAGTCTAGAAATATGCAAATTACCATCGTACTCTCAAACCGGGAGTCCTGCGGCTGCGTGGTCAGTTCCTACGAGTTACATTGGTCGCGTGGGTGGTGTTGGTGCCACCCACGGGGTCGTTCGGGGGCTGTTTCGAGTTTTCACCCTCTAAGGCCATGTTTTTAAGCCTAAGTCTAGAAATATGCAAATTACCGTCGTACTATCAAACTGATAGTCCGGCTCCTACGGGGTTAGTTCCTACGAGTTACATTGGTCCCGTGGGAGGTGTTGCTACCACTCACGGGTATGTTCGGGGGTATTTTGAGTTTGCACCCTCTAACGCCATGTTTTTAAGCCCAAGTCTAGAAATATTCAAATTACCGTCGTACTCTCAAACTGTGAGTCCCGCGGCTACGGGGTCAGTTACAACGAATTACATTGGTCCCGTGGGAGGTGTTGGTGCCACCCACGGGGACGTTTGGGGGCTGTTTCGAGTTTTCACCCTCTAACACCATGTTTAAAAGCCTAAGTCAAGATATATGCAAATTATCATCGTATTCTCAAACTGGGAGTCCCGCGGCTGTGGGGTCAGTTCCTACGAGTTACAATTGTCCCGTGGGAGGTGTTGGTGCCACCAACGGGGCCGTTCGGGGGCTGTTTCGCATTTTCACCCTCTAACGCCATGTTAAGCCTAAGTCTTGAAATATGCAAATTACTGTCGTATTGTCAAACCGGGAGTCCCTCGACTGCGGGGTCAGTTCCTACGAGTTACATTGGTCCCGTGGGAGGTGTTGGTGCCACCCACGGGGATGTTCGGGGGCTGTATCGAGTTTTCACCCTCCAATGCCATGTTTTTAAGCCTAAGTCTAGAAATATGCAAATTACTATCGTACTCTCAAACCGGGAGTCCTGCGGCTTCGTGGTCAGTTCCTACGTGTTACGTTTGTCCCGTGGGTGGTGTTGGTGCCACCCACGGGGCGGTTCGGGGGTTGTTTCGAGTTTTCACCCTCTAACGCCATGTTTTTAAGCCTAAGTCTAGAAATATACAAATTACCGTCGTACTCTCAAATGCTAGACCCGCGGCTACGGGTTCAGTTCCTACGAGTTACAATGGTCCCGTGGGTGGTGTTGGTGCCAGCCACGGGGACGTTCGGGGACTGTTTCGAGTTTTCACCTTCTAACGCCATGTTTTTAAGCCTAAGTCTAAAAATATGCAAATTACTGTTCTACTCTCAAATCGGGAGTCCTGCGGCTGTGTGGTCAATTGCTACAAGTTACATTGGTCCCGTGGGTGGTGTTGGTGCCACCCACGGCGCCGTTCGGGGGCTGTTTCGAGTTTTCACCCTTTAACGCCATGTTTTTAAGCCTAAGTCTAGAAATATGAAATTACCGTCTTATTCTCAAATCGGGAGACCCGCGGCTGAGTTACATTGGTCCCGTGGGAGGTGTTGGTGCCACCCACGGGGCCATTCGGGGGCTGTTTTGAGTTCTCACCCTCTAACGCCATGTTTTTAAGCCTAAGTCTAGAAATATGCAAATTACCATCGTACTCTCAAACCGGGAGTCCCGCGGCTGCGGGGTCAGTTCCTACGAGTTATATTGGTCCCGTGGGAGGTGTTGGTGCCACCCACAGGGACGGTCGGGGGCTATTTCGAGTTCTCACCCTCTAACGCCATGTTTTTAAGCCTACGAGATTGTTAATAGCCTTGAATATCTACGCGGTCGGTTTCTATGAGTTACATTAATCCCGTGCGAAGTGTTCGTGACTCTTACCAGACCGTTTTATGGCTGTTTTGCTTTTTCACCCGTCGATGGCATGTTTTTATGCTTAAGTCAAACTTTTTGCAAATTTACATCGTACACTCAAACCGGGAGCCCCGTGATTATGCGATCGATTGCTACGAGTCGCATTGGTCCCGTGCGAGGTGTTCGTGAGTCTTACAGGACCGTTTTGTGTTCATTTTACGTTTTCACCCTTCGATGGCATGTTTTAATGCTTAAGTCTAAGTTTTTGCAAATTTACATCGTACACTCAAACCGGGAGCCCCGTATTACGCGGTCAGTTCCTACGAGTTACATTGGTCCCGTGCGAGGTGTTCGTGACTCTTACGGGACAGTTTTAAGCCTATTTTACGTTTTCACCCTTCGATGGCATGTTTTTATGCTTTAAGTCTAATTTTTAACAAATTTACGTCGTACACTCAAACCGAGAGCCCCGTGACTACGCGATCGGTTCCTACGAGTCCTATGGTCCCGTGCGAGGGGTTCGTGACTCTTACGGGACCGTTTTAAGATTTTTTTACGTTTTCACCCTTCTATGGCATATTTTTATGCTCAAGTCTAATTTTTTTACAAATTTACGTTGTACACTCAAACCGGGAGCCCCGTGACTACGCGGTCGTTTCCTATGAGTCACATTGATCCCGTGCGAGGTGTTCGTGACTCTTACAGGACCGTTTTAAGGTTGTTTTACGTTTTCACCCTTCGATGACATGTTTTTATGCTTAAGTTTATTTTTTTACAAATTTACGTCGTACACTCAAGCCGGGAGCCCTGTGACTATGTGGTCAGTTCCTAAGAGTAACATTGGTGCCGTGCGAGGTGTTCGTGCCTCTTACGGGACCGTTTTGTGGTTGTTTTACGTTTTCACCCTTCGATGGCATGCTTTTATGCACAGGTCTAACTTTGTGCAAATTTATGTCGTATTCTCAAATTGGGAGCTCCGTGACTACGCGGTCGGTTCCTATGAGTCGCATTGGTTCCGTGCGAGGTTTCGTGACTCTTATGGGACCTTTTTCTGGTTGTTTTATGTTTTCACCCTTCAATTGCAAGTTTTTATGCTCAAGTCTAAATTTTTTGCAAATTTACGTTGTACACTCTAACTAGGAGTTTAAAATATTTTCAACATATTATCCAGCAATGAAACCAATAATTATCCCGTACTCCTTCTAATTATCCCATACTCCTTCTAAAATACTATCCAACAACATTCCTGCAACCAATAATTATCCAACAGCCAAACCAAACAAAACCAATAATTATCCCGTACTCCTTCTATCATCTAAAAGATTCAATAGATAATGCATATCAATTATATAACTACTTTGGTTAATGTACAGAGTACCTGGAGTGTAATGAAGTACTGGTATCCAATTGGTTAGATCTGCAATACCTAAATAATGTGTTATGAAGAACGGGTATGTAAAATTAAATAAAGTACCTCACAAAACCACTGAATTGATTTTGAAAATTAAAGACAGTACGGGACCGTATGGGGACTGCTACAAAAAAATAAAGGGGATGCTACAAAACTTCCTTCAAATAAAATAGGGGTTGGGGTTGGTTTTTGCGTATGTAGAGGAATGTTTGAGTTAGATTCTTGGGTTTTCTTGGGTTGGAGTTTGAAGATGCAATAATCATACATATGAACTTTGTCCATATACTAAGAGAAGAGGGATGGAATATTTTTACGTGAAATCTGCAATTCACCCTCAACACTTGTTCACTAATGCCATTGATCCTCACGGCCACGGCTTTGCTGTGATAAACTCCACTGTACCTGAAACTGTCATGTTTATGAGTGGATGGACTATAGACCTGATCGATCATCTTGACTACTACAATCAACTTTGTAAAGAATTGCAAATACAATAAACACATAACAAATCTATTAATAAATAACCAAAACTTTACCTCGATGACTGTAGTGGTTCAATTAAATCCAACATCTTAGTACTGAAGTTTGGAAACCCTACATTTAAATTAGTCAAAAGGTTAATAAAAACAAATAAAGATAAAAATTTATACTCAACTTCTTAATAGAGAAAATAATCAAAACCTCAAAGGCAATAATTGTCCACATTTGAAATGCTCTATCTTTTATTCTTCGGTCTCTGAAAGGCATCTTAGTTTGTTAAAAAATTAGGAGTGTACAATTTAATTTGTATGTTTAGCATTAGTCTTCCAAAAGTGTGATGAAAAGATGAAAACTCTTATCAACGTAATATATGAAAGGAAAAACAGTAAGATAAATGATAGTATAATTACATCGCAGTAGCTTTGAATGAGTGAGTGTCTGTCAAGAATAGAGAAAAGCGGTGCAACTGCTGCTGAGCCCTTGGCAAGATCGGAAGTCATGCTCCCAGCATCAGTTATGACTTTCCCATTACTAACCAGTATGAAAAAAGTCTTAAAAACATCACATGTTGTATGCATATATGCATTCAGTAGCATATATGCTATAATTGTATGCATATATGAACACAACAAACTATATGCAAACAGTAGCATATATGCATACATATATGCAATAACTATATATATGTTAATAACTTCTCCACGTGTCAATAGGGAATGTTAGGGAATTAAATTATCATAACATCGTGTATCAAATTATCCATACAATGTCAAGATAATATAAGCATTAGTAAGGCACCTAAGGTTAGTGATGATAATGCGACGAAACGACGAAACAGATTAAAATTTTCTAACCAAATCCTTAATTTCAACACACGGACACATTATGACTATTTAGAAATCCATTTTATTATGCCCATGTGAGCATCGCAGAGTTGCCCGTGTCTAAGAAATTTTGTGAGCATTTTCAAATACTTAAGAGAGAAAGAACCGCATGGGTATGATCATTTAACACCCAAACAACAACTAACTCAAACTATTCTAAAAAAGCGATTGGAAAAAAGACTTACTTTGATTTACAAAAAGAAATATTACTACAATTACCTCGACAGAATGCTGTGTGTTGGCCCAAAAGTGTCCCAAATAAAGGTCTCCATAACGTTATTATCAATTTTATCACTACCTATGGGGCAAATAGACAACCATGTAATGTATGATGTTAGTATAAAATTCCAAGATATAACACCCCAAATGTTTGATCCTACAGTACAAACAACAAATACAGCGAAGTAATGTATGATGTTAGTTTAAAATTTCAAAATATAGCACACCAAATGTTTGACGAAGTGATAATCAAAATTATAGCACACCAAATTTTTTGTCGATGATATGAAAATGAAAAGAAAATTACTAATTGAAATCTTCCTAAGAAAAAAGAAGATACAAATTATGAAAACAAAATTTTAAAATTGACAATACATACACCCACTGTGTTATAGCTCCATCATCCAAACCCGGTTTGGTCAAACAAAAATCAACCCATCGGACTTAAACCGGGCATAATTTCGACTAAACATATTCAAGTTACCTAGGGGGCTGCTAGTGCACCTAAAAAATTTAAAAATAGAAGTAGAACCAAACATTTCATAGTTGAAGTATCATGGTAAAAAGTAATTTTCATACAAGGTGCTACATAAGATAGAAATAAGAATTTTCCATACCTTAGAGCTCCATGCTTACTTCGAAAAGCACGACAATTCATTTGGACTCCACCACTTTCAGAAAATCAATTGGATTCAAGGGTGTTAAAATGCCTTTCAAATTCGATTAGATGATTGGTCAAATTCAGTAACCTGATAGGAATTAAGTCACGAACTCAATCTCAAATATAGAAAAATACACGATTAGTAAAAAATAACCAGTACTCACCGAATTTACTTCTAAAATATGCCTTTGCTTTAACTAAAATTCAAGATTCAATTTTTGGAGATCCCAATATCAGTACTCATCATTTTCTTCTTGCGGCTTTTTACTTGGACTTAAACCCAGTTGAAAATTGAGACCCAAACCCAACAACCCTCACCGAACCCAGTTGAAAATCGCAACTCAGTTGAAAATCTCCCCTGCCTCAATAACCCTCACCGAACCAACCAAATTCTTTTCCCTCTAAAACCCGCCCAACCTCCATACACGGCCGTATGAACCCTTTAAAACCCGCACCTGCTACTAGCGTTTGGGGAAGAAACCTCGCACCTTCTACCATCATTTGGGGAAGAAATAACTCCATACGATATTGACCATACCCGCATCGCACCTTTTCCACACTTTGGGGAAAAAGAATAAACAAGATGAGCGGGGAAATGAAAGTTTTGAGGTGCTTCATTTTGTTTTAGGATTAACAGTGGTCACAGCCTAGAGATGTGACCCACCCACCGCGACCCATTAATGAAGCTAAGTGGGATGTATACTGCCTATGGTCACGGCCCATAGTCGTGACCCATACCAAGAAATGGTCACGGCCCATAGCCGTGACCCTCAATCTGTGATGCGTGACCCTTTTTTTATCAACCCTACTGCTTGAATGAGGGATGGTCACAGCCCATAGCCATGACCCATACCCAGAAATGGTCACGTCCCTAAGCCGTGACCCTCAATGTGTGTGTTCTCTTCTTTGTCATGCCATGGGTCACGGACTTGGTCTGTGACCCATCCGCGACCAAGATTGGAGGGAAATTTGGCGCGAGTTTGGCGCCAAGATGGTCACGAACTGGTTACGGCCCAAGTTCCCGACCACAGTGGTCACTGACTTCGACCGTGACCACTTCCAAAACATCGATAATTTAGTGTGAAAATAAATATGGTCACGCCAAATATTGAGTCGGTCACGACCCAAGTCCGCGACCTGATGGTCGCGGACTTGGGCCGTGACCCACTGGGCGTGAACATTGGCAGGATTTGGTGTAGTGTCGGGGGCTATTTCGATATTTCACCCTCTAACGCCATGTTTTACTTAAGTCTAGAAATATGCCAATTATCGTCAATTTCTAAAATCGGGTGTCCCGCGGCTACGGGGTCAGTTCCTACGAGTTATATTGGTCTCGTTGGAGGTGTTGGTGCCACCCACGGGGAAGTTTGGGGAATGTTTCGAGTTCTCACCCTCTAACGCCATGTTCTTAAGCCTAAGTCAAGAAATATGCAAATTATCGTCGTATTCTCAAAACGGGAGTCCTGTGGCTGCGGGGTCAGTTCCTACGAGTTACATTGGTCCCGTGGGACGTGTTGGTGCCACCCAGCCTAAGTCTAAAAATATGCAAATTACCATCATACTCTCAAACCGAAAGACCCGCAGCAGCGGGGTCAGTTCCTACTAGTTACATTGGTCCCGTGGGAGGTGTTGGTGCCGCCCACGGGGCCGTTCGGGGGCTGTTTCGTGCTTTACCCCTTCTAACGTCATTTTTTTAAGCCTAAGTCAAGAAATATGCAAATTACCATCGTACTCTCAAACCAGGAGACCCGCGACCGCGGGGTTAGTTCCAACGAGTTACATTGGTCCCGTCGGAGGTGTTGGTGCCACCCATGGAGACGTTCGGGGGCGGTTTGAGCTTTCACCCCCTAACGTCATGTTTTTAAGCCTAAGTCTAGAAATATGCAAATTATCGTTGTACTCTCAAACCGCGAGACCCGCGGCTGCGGGGTTAGTTCCTACAAGTTACATTGGTCCCGTGGGAGGTGCTGGCGCCACCCACGGGGCCGTTAGAGGGCTATTTCGAGTTTTCAACCTCTAACGCCATATTTTTACGCCTAAGTCTAGAAGTATGAAACTTATCATCGTATTCTCAAACTGGGAGTCCCACGGCGGCGGGGTCAATTCCTATGAGTTACATTGGTCTCGTGGGAGGTGTTGGCGCCACTCACGGGGCCATTCGGGGGCTGTTTCGAGTTTTCACCCTCTAACGTCATGTTTTGCTTAAGTCTAGATATATCCAAATTACCATCGTATTCTCGAACCGGGAGTCCCACGGCTATGGGGTCAGTTCCTACGAGTTACAATGGCCCCGTGGGAGGTGTTGGTGCCACCCACGGGGCCGTTCGGCTGCTATTTTGAGTTCTCACCCTCTAAAGCCATGTTTTTAAGCCTAAGTCTAAAAATATGCTAATTATCGTCGTATTCTCAAATCGGGATTCCCCGGCTGCGGGGTCAGTTCCTACGAGTTACATTGGTCCCTTGGGAGGTGTTGGTGCCACCCACGGGGGCGTTCAGGGGCTGTTTCGAGTTTTCACCCTCTAACGCAATATTTTTAAGCCGAAGTCTAAAAATATGCAAATTATCGTCGTACTCTAAAACAGAGAGTCCCGTGGCTGCGGAATCAGTTCATACCAGTTACATTGGTCCCGTGGGAGGTGTTGGTGCCACCCACGGGGGCGTTCGGGGGCTATTTCGAGTTTTCACCCTCTAACGTAGTATTTTTAAACCGAAGTCTAGAAATATGCATATTATCGTCGTACTCTCACACAGAGAGTCCCGCGGCTGCGGGGTCAGTTCCTACGAGTTACATTGGTCCCGTGGGAGGTGTTGGTGCCACCCACGGGGCCATTCGTGGGCTGTTTTGAGTTTTCACCTTCTAACGCCATGTTTTTAAGCATAAGTCTAAAAATATCCAAATTATCGTCGTATTCTCAAACCGGGAGTCCCGCGGATGGGGGGTTAGTTCCTACGAGTTACATTGGTCCCGTGGGAGGTGTTGGTGCCACCCACAGGGCCGTTAGAGGGCTGTTTCGAGTTTTCACCCTCTAATTCCATGTTTTTAAGCCTAAGTCTATAAATATGCAAATTACTGTCGTATTCTCAAATCAGGGGTCCCGCGGCTGCGGGGTCAGTTCGTACGAGTTACATTGGTCACGTGGGAGGTGTTGGTGCCCCCCAACCTAAGTCTAGAAATATGCAAATTACAATCAGACTCTCAAATCGAAAGACCCGCAGCTGCGGGGTCAGTTCCTACGAGTTACATTGGTCCCGTGGGAGGTGTTGGTGCAACCCACGGGGCGGTTCGGAGGCTGTTTCGAGCTTTCACCCTCTAACGTCATGTTTTTAAGCCTAAGTCCAGAAATATGCAAATTACCATCGTACTCTCAAACCGGGAGACCAGCGGCTGCGGGGGTCAGTTCCTACGAGTGACATTGGTCCCGTGGGAGGTGTTGGTGCCACCCACGGGTCCGTTCAAGGGCTGTTTCGAGCTTTCACCCTCAAACATCATGTTTTTAAGCCTAAGTCCAAAAATATACAAATTACCATCGTACTCTCAAACCGGGAGACCCGCGGCTACGGGGTCAGTTCCTACGAGTTATTGGTCCCGTGTGAGGTGTTGGTGCCACCCACGGGGCCGTTCGGGGGCTGTTTCGAGTTTTCACCCTCCAACGTCATATTTTTAAGCCTAAGTCTTAAAATAGGCAAATTATAACCGTACTCTAAAACAGGGAGACCCGCGGCTGCAGGGTTAGTTCCTACGAGTTACATTGGTCCCGTGGGAGGTGTTGGTGCTACCCACGGGGCCGTTAGAGGGATGTTTCAAGTTTCCACCCTCTAACGTCATGTTTTTAAGCCTAAGTCTAGAAATATGAAAATTATCGTCTTACTCTAAAACCGGGAGACCCGTGGCTGCGGGGTTAGTTCCTACGAGTTACATTGGTCCGGTGGGAGGTGTTAGCGCCACCCACGGGGCCGTTCGGGGGCTGTTTCGAGTTTTCACCCTCTAACACCATGTTTTGCTTTAGTCTAGAAATATGCAAATTACCTTCGTATTCTCAAACCAGGAGTCCCGTGGCTGCGGGGTCAGTTCCTACGAGTTACATTGGTCCCGTGGGAGGTGTTGGTGCCACCCACGGGGATGTTCGGGGACTGTTTCGAGTTCTCACCCTCTAACATCATGTTTTTAAGCATAAGTCTAAAAATATATTAATTATCATCGTATTCTCAAATCGGGTGTCCCCGCGGCTGCGGGGTCAGTTCCTACGAGTTACATTGGTCTCGTGGGAGGTGTTGGTGCCACCCACGGGGGCGTTCGAGGGTTGTTTCGAGTTTTCACCCTCTATCGCCATATTTTTAAGCCGAAGTCTATAAATATGCAAATTATCGTCGTACTCTCAAACAGAGAGTCCCGCGGCTGCGGGGTCAGTTCCTACGAGTTACATTGGTACCGTGGGGGTGTTGGTGCCACCCCTGGGGATGTTCGGGGAATGTTTTGAGTTTTCACCCTCTAACGTAGTTTTTTTAAGCCGAAGTCTAGAAATATGAAAATTATTTTCATACTCTCAAACAGAGAGTCCCGTGGGTGCGGGGTCAGTTCCTACGAGTTACATTGGTCCCGTGGGAGGTGTTGGTGCCACCCACGGGGCCGTTCGTGGGCTGTTTTGAGTTTTCAACTTCTAACGCCATGTTTTTAAGCATAACTCTAAAAATATCCAAATTACCGTCGTATTCTCAAACCGGGAGTCCCGCGGATGGGGGGTTAGTTCCTACGAGTTACATTGGTCCCGTGGGAGGTGTTGGTGCCACCCACGGGGCCGTTAGAGGGATGTTTCGAGTTTTCACCCTCTAACACCATGTTTTTAAGCCTAAGTCTAGAAATATGCAAATTACCATCGTATTCTCAAATCGGGGGTCCCGCGACTGTGGGGTCAGTTCGTACGAGTTACATTGGTCACGTGGGAGGTGTTGGTGCCCCCTAACCTAAGTCTAGAAATATGCAAATTACCATCATACTCTCAAACCGACAGACCCGCAGCTGCGGGGTCAGTTCCTACGAGTTACATTGGTCCCGTGGGAGGTGTTGGTGCAACCCACGGGGCGGTTCGGGGGCTGTTTCGAGCTTTCACCCTCTAACGTCATGTTTTTAAGCCTAAGTCCAGAAATATGCAAATTACCATCGTACTCTCAAACCGGGAGACCAGCGGCTGCGGGGGTCAGTTCCTACGAGTGACATTGGTCCCGTGGGAGGTGTTGGTGCCACCCACGGGTCCGTTCAAGGGCTGTTTCGAGCTTTCACCCTCAAACATCATGTTTTTAAGCCTAAGTCCAAAAATATACAAATTACCATCGTACTCTCAAACCGGGAGACCCGCGGCTACGGGGTCAGTTCCTACGAGTTATTGGTCCCGTGTGAGGTGTTGGTGCCACCCACGGGGCCGTTCGGGGGCTGTTTCGAGTTTTCACCCTCCAACGTCATATTTTTAAGCCTAAGTCTTAAAATAGGCAAATTATAACCGTACTCTAAAACAGGGAGACCCGCGGCTGCAGGGTTAGTTCCTACGAGTTACATTGGTCCCGTGGGAGGTGTTGGTGCTACCCACGGGGCCGTTAGAGGGATGTTTCAAGTTTCCACCCTCTAACGTCATGTTTTTAATCCTAAGTCTAGAAATATGAAAATTATCACCGTACTCTAAAACCGGGAGACCCGCGGCTGTGGGGTCAGTTCCTACGAGTTACATTGGTCATGTGGGAGCTGTTGGCGCCACCCACGGGGCCGTTCGGGGGCTGTTTCGAGTTTTCACCCTTTAACACCATGTTTTGCTTTAGTCTAGATATATGCAAATTACCTTCGTATTCTCAAACCAGGAGTCCCGCGGCTGCAGGGTCAGTTCCTACGAGTTACATTGGTCCCGTGGGAGGTGTTGGTGCCACCCACGGGGATGTTCGGGGACTGTTTCGAGTTCTCACCCTCTAACGTCATGTTTTTAAGCCTAAGTCTAAAAATATATTAATTTTCATCGTATTCTCAAATCGGGTGTCCCGCGGCTGCGGGGTCAGTTCCTATGAGTTACATTGGTCTCGTGGGAGGTGTTGGTGCCACGCACGGGGGCGTTCGGGGGTTGTTTCGAGTTTTCACCCTCTAACGCCATATTTTTAAGCCAAAGTCTAGAAATATGCAAATTATTGTCGTACTCTCAAACAGAGAGTCCCGCGGCTGCGGCGTCAGTTCCTACGAGTTACATTGATCCCGTGGGAGGTGTTGGTGCCAACCACGGGGCCGTTCGTGGGCTATTTTGAGTTTTCACCCTCTAACCCCATGTTTGTAAGCGTAAGTGTAAAAATATGCAAATTACCGTCGTTTTCTCAAACCGGGAGTCCCGCAGATGGAGGGTCAGTTCCTACGAGTTACATTGGTCCCGTGGGAGATGTTGGTGCCACCCATGGGGCCGTTAGAGGGTTGTTTCGAGTTTTCACCCTCAAATGCCATGTTTTTAAGCCTAAGTCTAGAAATATGCAAATTATCATCGTATTCTCAAACCGGGAGTCCCGCGGGTGCGGGGTCAGTTCGTACGAGTTACATTGGTCACGTGGGAGGTGTTGGTGCCCCCAGCCTAAGTCTAGAAATATGCAAGTTACAATCATACACTCAAACCGAAAGACCCGCGGCTGCGGGGTCAGTTCCTACCAGTTACATTGGTCCCGTGGGAGGTGTTGGTGCCACCCACGGGGCCGTTAGAGGGCTGTTTCGAGTTTCCACCCTCTAACGTCATGTTTTTAATCTTAAGTCTAGAAATATGAAAATTATCATCGTACTCTAAAACTGGGAGACCCACAGCTGCGGGGTCAGTTCCTACGAGTTACATTGGTCCGGTGGGAGGTGTTGGCGCCACCCACGAGGCCGTTCGGGGGCTGTTTTGAGTTTTCACCCTCTAACGCCATGTTTTGCGTTAGTCTAAAAATATGCAAATTACCTTCGTATTCTCAAACCAGGAGTCCGGCTACTGTGGAGTCAGTTCCTACGAGTTACATTGGTCCCGTGGGAGGTCTTGGTGCCACCCACGGGGATGTTCGGGGACTGTTTCGAGTTCTCACCCTCTAACATCATGTTTTTAAGCCTAAGTCTAAAAATATATTAATTATCATCGTATTCTCAAATCGGGTGTCCTGCGGCTGCGGGGTCAGTTCCTACGAGTTACATTGGTCTCGTGGGAGGTGTTGGTGCCACCCACGGGGGCGTTCGGGGGTTGTTTCGAGTTTTCACCCTCTAACGCCATGTTTTTAAGCCAAAGTCTAGAAATATGCAAATTATCGTCGTACTCTCAAACAGAGAGTCCCGCGGCTGCGGGGTCAGTTCCTACGAGTTACATCGGTTCCGTGGGAGGTGTTGGTGCCACCCATGGGGATGTTCGGGGATTGTTTCGAGTTCTCACCCTCTAACGTCATATTTTTAAGCCTAAGTCTAAAAATATCTTAATTATCATCGTATTCTCAAATCCGGTGTCCCGCGGCTGTGGGGTCAGTTCCTACGAGTTACATTGGTCTCCTGGGCGGTGTTGGTTCCCCCCACGGTGCCGTTCGGGGTTTGTTTCGAGTTTTCACCCTCTAACGCCATATTTTTAAGCCGAAGTCTAGAAATATGCAAATTATCGCCGTACTCTCAAACAGAGAGTCCCGCGGTTGTGGGGTCAGTTCCTACGAGTTACATTGGTCCCGTGGGAGGTGTTGGTGCCAACCACGGGGCCGTTCGTGGGCTATTTTGAGTTTTCACCCTCTAAATCCATGTTTGTAAGCGTAAGTCTAAAAATATGCAAATTACTGTCGTTTTCTCAAACCGGGAGTCCCGCGGATGGGGGGTCAGTTCCTACGAGTTACATTGGTCCCGTGGGAGATGTTGGTGCCACCCATGGGGCCGTTAGAGGGTTGTTTCGACTTTTCACCCTCAAACGCCATGTTTTAAAGCCTAAGTCTAGAAATACGCAAATTATCATCGTATTCTCAAACCAGGAGTCCCGCGGCTGCGGGGTCAGTTCGTACAAGTTACATTGGTCACGTGGGAGGTGTTGGTGCCCCCAGCCTAAGTCTAGAAATATGCAAGTTACAATCATACACTCAAACCGAAAGACCCGCGGCTGCGGGGTCAGTTCCTACCAGTTACATTGGTCCTGTGGGAGGTGTTGGCGCCACCCACGGGGCCGTTTGGGGGCTGTTTCTTATTTTCACCCTCTAACGCCATGTTTTGATTTAGTCTATAAATATGCAAATTACCTTCGTATTCTCAAACCAGGAGTTCGGCGGCTGCGGAGTCAGTTCCTACGAGTCCCGTGGGAGGTCTTGGTGCCACCCAGGGGGATGTTCGGGGACTGTTTTTAGTTCTCACCCTCTAACGCAATGTTTTTAAGCCCAAGTCTAAAAATATGCAAATTATCATCGTATTCTCAAATCGGGAGTCCCGCGGCTGTAGGGTCAGTTCCTACGAGTTACATTGGTCCCGTGGGAGGTGTTAGTGTCACACACGGTGGGATTCGGGGGCTGTTTCGAGTTTTCACCCTCTAAGGCCATATTTTTAAGACTAAGTCTAGAAATATGCAAATTATCGTCGTACTCTCAAACAGAGAGTCGCACGGCTGCGGGGTCAGTTCCTACGAGTTAGATTGGTCCCGTGGGAGGTGTTGGTGCCACCCACGGGGCCGTTCGTGGACTGTTTTGAATTTACACCCTCTAACACCATGTTTTAAGCCTAAGTCTTGTAATATGCAAATTACTGTCGTATTCTCAAACCGGGAGTTCCGCGGCCGCGGGGTCAGTTTCCTACGAGTTACATTCGTGCCGTGGGAGGTGTTGGTGCCACCCATGGGGCCGTTAGAGGGATGTTTTGAGTTTTCACCATCTAACGCCATGTTTTTAAGCCTAAGTCTAGAAATATGCAAATTACCATCGTATTCTCAAATCGGGAGTCCCGCGGATGTGGGGTCAGTTCCTATGAGTTACATTGGTCCCGTGGAAGGTGTTGGTGCCACCCACGGGGACGTTCGGGGACTGTTTCGAGTTCTCACCCTCTAACGTCATATTTTTAAGCATAAGTCTATAAATATGAAAATTATCGTCGTATTCTCAAACCGGGAGTCGCGCGGCTACGGGGTCAAGTCGTACGAGTTACATTGGTCCCGTGGGAGGTGTTAGTTCCCCCCACGGGGCCGTTAGGGGTTTGTTTCGAGTTTTCACCCTCTAACGCCATATTTTTAAGCCTAAGTCTAGAAATATGTAAATTATCATCGTACTCTTAAATAGAGAGTCCCGCGGCTGCGGGGTCAGTTCCTACGAGTTACATTGGTCTCGTGGGAGGTGTTGTTGCCACCCGCGGGGACGTTCGGGGACTGTTTCGAGTTCTCACCCTCTAACTCCATGTTTTTAAGCCTATGTCTAGAAATATGCAAATTATCTTCATTTTCTCAAACCGGAAGTCCCGCGACTGCGGGGTCAGTTCCTACGAGTTACATTGGTCCCGTGGGAGGTGTATATGCCACCCACGGGGCCATTCGGGGGCTATTTCTAGTTTTCACCCTCTAACGCCATATTTCTAAGCCTAAGTCCAGAAATATACAAATTATCATCGTAATGTCAAACAGAGAGTCCCGCGGCTGCGAGGTCAGTTCCTATGAGTTACATTGGTCCCGTGGGAGGTGTTGGTGCCACCCACGAGGCCGTTCGTGGGCTATTTCGAGTTTTCACTCTCTAACGCCATGTTTTTAAGCTTAAGTCTAGAAATATGCAAATTATAGGCGTATTCTCAAACCGGGATTCTCGCGGTTGTGGGGTCAGTTCCTACGAGTTACATTGGCCCCGTGGGAGGTGTATGTGCCACCCATGGGGCCATTCGAGGGCTATTTCTAGTTTTCACCCTCTAACGCCAAAGCCTAAGTCCAGAAATATGCAAATTATCGTCGTACTCTCAAACAGAGAGTCCCGCGCTGCGGGGTCAGTTCCTATGAGTTACATTGGTCCCGTGGGAGGTGTTGGTGCCACCCACGAGGCCGTTCGGAGGTTTTTTCGAGTTTTCACCCTCTAACGCCATGTTTTTAAGCCTAAGTCTAGAAATATGCAAATTACCGACGAATTCTTAAACCGAGAGTCCCGCGGCTGTGGGGTCATTTCCTACGAGTTACATTGGTCCCGTGGGAGGTGTTGATGCCACCCACGGGGCGGTTCGAGGGCTGTTTTAAGTTTTCAGCCTCTAACACCATGTTTTGCTTAAGTCTAGAAATATTCAAATTACCTTCGTATTCTCAAACCGGTAGTCCCGCGACTGCAGGGTGAGTTCTTACGAGTTACATTGGCCACGTGGGAGTGTTGGTGCCACCCACGGGGTCGTTTGGGGGATGTTTCTAGTTCTCACCCTATAACGCCATGTTTTTTCGCCTGAGTCTAAAAATATGCAAATTATCATCATATTCACAAATCGGGAGTCCCGCGACTGTGGGGTCAGTTCCTATGAGTTACATTGGTCCCGTGGGAGGTGTTGGTGCCACCCACGGGGCCGTTTGAGGGCTTTTCGAGTTTTCACCCTCTAACGCCCTATTTTTCTTAATTCTAGAAATACGCAAATTATCATGGTATTCACAAAACGGGAGTCCCGCGGCTGCCTGGTCAGTTCCTATGAGTTACATTGGCCTCGTGGGAGGTGTTGGTGCCACCCGCGATTCCGTTCGGGGGCTGTTTCGAGTTTTCACCGTCTAACGTCATGTTTTTAAGCCTAAGTCTAGATATATGCAAACTACCGACATACTCTCAAACCGGGAGACCCGTGGCCGCGGGGTCAGTTTCCTACGAGTTACATTGGTGCCGTGGGAGGTGTTGGTGCCACCCATGGGGCTGTTAGAGGGATGTTTTGAGTTTTCACCATCTAACGCCGTGTTTTTAAGCCTAAGTCTAGAAATATGCAAATTACCATCGTATTCTCAAATCGGGAGTCCTGCGGATGTGGGGTCAGTTCTTACGAGTTACATTGGTCCCGTGGGAGGTGTTGGTGCCACCCACGGGGCGGTTTGAGGCCAGTTTCGAGATTTCACCCTCTAAGGCCATTTTTTTAAGCCTAAGTCTAGAAATATGTAAATTACCGTCATATTCTCAAACCGGGAGTCCCGCGGCTGCGGGGTCAGTTCCTACGAGTTACATTGGTCCCGTGGGAGGTATTTGTGCCACCCACGGGGCCGTTCAGGGGCTGTTTCGAGTTTTCACCCTCAAACGCCATATTTTTAAGCCTAAGTCTAGAAATAAATAAATTGAAGTCGCACTCTCAAATCGGGAGTCCCGCGGCTGCGGGGTCAGTTCCTACGAGTTACATTGGTCCCGTGGAAGGTGTTGGCACCACCCACGGAGTCGTTCGGGGGCTGTTTCGTGTTTTCACCCTCTAAAGCCATATTTTTAAGCCTATGTCTAGAAATATGTAAATTATCTTCGTACTCTCAAACAGAGAGTCCCGCGGCTGCGGGGTCAGTTCCTATGAGTTACATTGGTCCCGTGGGAGGTGTTGGTGCCACCCACGAGGCCGTTCAGAGGTTGTTTCGAGTTTTCACCCTCTAACGCCATGTTTTTAAGCCTAAGTCTAGAAATATACAAATTTTTGTCGTATGCCCAAACCGGGAGTCCCGTGGCTACGGGGTCACTTCCTATGAGTTACATTGGTCCCGTGGGAGGTGTTGGTGCTACCCATGGGGCCGTTCAGGGGCTGTTTCGAGCTTTCACCCTCTAACGTCATGTTTTTAAGCCTAGGTCTAGAAATATGCAAATTACCGTCATACTCTCAAACCGGAAGACCCGCGGCTGCGAGGTCAGTTCCTACGAGTTCCATTGGTCCCGAGGGAGGTGTTGGTGCCAGCCACGGGACCGTTCGGGGGATATTTTGAGCTTTCACCCTCTAACATCATGTTTTTAAGTCTAAGTCCATAAATATGAAAATTACCATCGTACTCTAAAACCGGGGAGACCCGTGGCTACTAGGTTAGTTCCTACGAGTTATATTGATCCCGTGTCAGGTGTTGGTGCCAACCACGGGGCCGTTCAGGGGATGTTTCGAGTTTTCACCCTCCAATGTCATGTTTATAAGCCTAAGTCTAAAAATAGGAAAATTATCACGATACTCTAAACCCGGGAGACCCGCGGCTGCGGGGTTAGTTCCTAGGAGTTACATTGGTCCCGTGGGAGGTGTTGGTGCCACCCACGGGGCCGTTAGAGGGCTTTTTTGAGTTTCCACCCTCTAACGTCATGTTTTTAAGCCAAAGTATAGAAATATAAAAATTATCGTCGTACTCTAAAACCGGGAGATCCGCGGCTGCGGGATTAGTTCCTACGATTTACAATGGTCCGTTGGGAGGTGTTGGCACCACCCACGGGGCCGTTCGGGGGCTGTTTCGAGTTTTCACCCTCTAACGCCATGTTTTGCTTTAGTCTAGAAATATTCAAATTACCTTCGTATTCTCAAACCAGGAGTCCAGAGACTGGGGGTCAGTTCCTATGAGTTACATTTGTCCCGTGGGAGGAGTTGGTGCCACCCACGGGGATGTTCGGGGACTGTTTCGAGTTCTCACCCTCTAACGCCATGTTTTTAAGCCTAAGTCTAGAAATATGCAAATTATCATCGTATTCTCAAATCGGGAGTCCCGCGGCTGCGGGGTCCGTTCCTACGAGTTACATTGGTCCCGTGGGAGGTGTTAGTGCCACCCACTGTGGCGTTCGGGGGCTGTTTCGAATTTTCACCCTCTAACGCTGTATTTTTAAGACTAAGTCTATAATTATGTAAATAATCATCGTACTCTCAAACAGAGAGTCCCACAGCTGCGGGGTCAGTTCTTACGAGTTAGATTGGTCCCGTGGGAGGTGTTGGTGCCACCCCCGGGGCTGTTCGTGGGCTGTTTTGAGTTTTCACCCTCTAACGCCATGTTTTTAAGCCTAAGTCTAGAAATATGCAAATTTCCATTGTATTCTCAAATCGGGAGTCCCGTGGATGTGGGGTCAGTTCCTACGAGTTAGATTGGTCCCTTGGGAGGTGTTGGTGCCACCCACGGGGCCGTTCGGGGGCTGTTTCGAGTTTTCACCCTCTAACGTCATTTTTTTAACCCTAAGTCTAGAAATATGCAAATTACCGTCGTATTCTCAAACCGGGAGTCCCGCGGCTGCGGGGTCAGTTCCTATGAGTTACATTGGTCCCGTGGGAGGTGTTAGTGCCACCCACGAGGCCGTTAGAGGGCTTTTTCGAGTTTCCACCTTCTAACGTCATGTTTTTAAGCCAAAGTATAGAAATATGAAAATTATCGTCATACTCTAAAACCGGGAGATCCGCGGCTGCGGGATCAGTTCCTACGATTTACAATGGTCCGTTGGGAGGTGTTGGCACCACCCACGGGGCTGTTTCGAGTTCTCACCCTCTAACGCCATGTTTTGCTTTAGTCTAGAAATATTCAAATTACCTTCGTATTCTCAAACCAGGAGTCCGGAGACTGGGGGGTCAGTTCCTACGAGTTACATTGGTCCCGTGGGAGGAGTTGGTGCCACCCACGGGGATGTTCGGGGACTGTTTCGAGTTCTCAACCTCTAACGCCATGTTTTTAAGCCTAAGTCTAGAAATATGCAAATTATCATCGTATTCTAAAATCGGGAGTCCCGCGGCTGCGGGGTCCATTCCTACGAGTTACATTGGTCCCGTGAGAGGTGTTAGTGCCACCCTCTGTGGCGTTCGGGGGCTGTTTCAAATTTTCACCCTCTAACGCCGTATTTTTAAGACTAAGTCTAGAACTATGCAAATAATCATCGTAATCTCAAACAGAGAGTCCCACAGCTGCGGGGTCAGTTCCTACGAGTTAGATTGGTCCAGTGGGAGGTGTTGTTGCCACCCACGGGGCAGTTCGTGGGCTGTTTCTAGTTTTCACCCTCTAACGCGATGTTTTTAAGCCTAAGTCTAGAAATATGCAAATTACCATCGTATTCTCAAATCGGGAGTCCCGTGGATGTGGGGTAATTTCCTACGAGTTAGATTGGTCCCGTGGGAGGTGTTGGTGCCATCCACGGGGCCGTTCCGGGGTTATTTCGAGTTTTCACGCTCTAACGTCATTTTTTTAAGCCTAAGTCAAGAAATATGCAAATTACCGTCGTATTCTCAAACCGGAAGTCCCGCGACTGCGGGGTCAGTTCCTACGAGTTACATTGGTCCCGTGGGAGGTATTGGTGCCACCCACGGGGCCGTTCCGGGGCTGTTTCGAGTTTTCACCCTCTAATGCCATGTTTTTATGCCTAAGTCTAGAAATGTACAAATTGAAGTCACACTCTCAAATCGGGAGACCTGCGGCTGCGGGGTCAGTTCCTACGTGTTACATTGGTCCCATGGGAGGTGTTGACGCCACCCACGGAGCCGTTCGGGGGCTGTTTCGAGTTTTCATCCTCTAACGCTATGTTTTTCTTAAGTCTAGAAATATGCAAATTACCTTCGTATTCTCAAACCGGGAGTCCCGCGATGGGTTCAGTTCCTACGAGTTACATTGGTCCTGTGGGAGGTATTGGTGCCACCCATGGGGCCGTTCGGGTCTGGTTCGAGTTTTCACCCTCTAACATCATGTTTTTAAGCCTAAGTCTAGAAATATACAAATTTAAGTCTTACACTCAAATCAGGAGACCCGCGGCTGCGGGGTTAGTTCTTACGAGTTACATTGGTCTCGTGGGAGGTGTTGGCGCCACCCGCGGGGACGTTCGGGGACTGTTTCGAGTTCTTACCCTCTAACGCCATGTTTTTAAGCATAAGTCTAGAATCATGCAAATTATCGTCGTATTCTCAAACCGGGAGTCGCGCGGCTACGGATTCAATTCGTACGAGTTACATTGGTCCCGTGGGAGGTGTTGGTTCCCCCCACGGGGCCGTTGGGGGTCTGTTTCGAGTTTTCACCCTCTAACGCCATATTTTTAAGCCTAAGTCTAGAAATATGTAAATTATCATCGTACTCTTAAATAGAGAGTCCCACGACTGCGGGGTCAGTTCCTACGAGTTACATTGGTCCCGTGGGTGGTGTATGTGCCACCCATGGGGCCATTCGGGGGCTATTTCTAGTTTTCACCCTCTAACGCCATATTTTTAATCCTAAGTCTAGAAATATTCAAATTATCATCATACTCTAAAAGAGAGAGTCCCGCGGCTGCAGGGTCAGTTCCTAAGAGTTACATTGGTCCCGTGGGAGGTGTTGGTTCCACCCCCGGGGCCGTTAGAGGGTTGTTTCGAGTTTTCACCCTCTAACGCCATGTTTTTAAGCCTAAGTCAAGAAATATGCAAATTATCATCATATTCTCAAACCGGGAGTCCAACGGCTGCGGGGTCTGTTCCTACGAGTTACATTGGTCCCGTGGGAGGTGTTGATGCCACCCGCGGGTCGGTTCGAGGGCTGTTTTGAGTTTTCACCCTCTAACGCCATGTTTTGCTTAAGTCTAGAAATACGCAAATTACATTCGTATTCTCAAACCGGTAGTCTGACGACTGCAGGGTGAGTTCTTACGAGTTACGTTGGCCACGTGGGAGGTGTTGGTGCCACCCACGGGGTCGTTCGGGGGCTGTTTCAAATTCTCACCCTCTAACGCCATGTTTTTTAGCATGAGTCTAGAAATATGCAAATTATCATCGCATTCACAAATCGGGAGTCCCACGACTGTGGGGTCAGTTACTACGAGTTACATTGGTCCCGTGGGAGGTGGTGGTGCCACCCACGGGGCCGTTCGAGGGCTGTTTCGAGTTTTCACCCTCTAATGCCCTGTTTTGCTTAAGTTTAGAAATATGCAAATTATCATTGTATTCTTAAAATGGGAGTCCCACGGATGCGGGGTCAGTTCCTACGAGTTACATTCGTCCCGTGGGAGGTGTTGGCGCCACCCACAGGGACGTTCGGGGACTGTTTCGAGTTCTCACCCTCTAACGCCATATTTTTAAGCCTAAGTCTAGAAATATGTAAATTATCGTCGTACACTTAAATAGAGTGTCCCGCGGCTACGGGGTCAGTTCCTACGAGTTACTTTGGTCTCGTGGGAGGTGTTGGTGCCACCCACGGGGCCGTTCGTGGGTTGTTTTGAGTTTTCACCCTCTAACGCCATCTTTTTAAGCCTAAGTCTAGAAATATGCAAATTATCATCCTATTCTCAAACTGGGAGTCCCGCGGATGGGGGGTCAGTTCCTACGAGTTACATTGGTCCCGTGGGAGGTGTTAGTGCCACCAACGGGGCCGTAGAGGGCTCTTTCGAGTTTTCACCCTCTAACGCCATGTTTTTAAGCCTAAGTCTAAGTCTAGAAATATACAAATTGAAGTCGCACTCTCAAATCGGGAGACCCGCGGCTGCGGGGTCAGTTCCTACGAGTTACATTGGTCCCGTGGGAGGTGTTGTCGCCACCCACGGAGCCGTTCGGGGGCTGTTTTGAGTTTTCACCCTCTAACGCCATGTTTTTAAGCCTAAGTCTATAAATATGCAAATTACCATCGTATTCTCAAATCGGGAGTCACGCGGATGTGGGGTCAGTTCCTACGAGTTACATTGATCCCGTGGGAGGTGTTGGTGCTACCCACTGGGCCGTTAGAGGCCTGTTTTGAGTTATCACCCTTTAACGCCATTTTTTAAGCCTAAGTCTAGAAATATGGAAATTACCGTCGTATTCTCAAACCGGGAGTCCCGCGGCTGCGGGGTCAGTTCCTACGAGTTACATTGGTCCCGTGGGAGGTATTGGTGCCACCCACGGGGCCGTTCAGGGGCTGTTTCGAGTTTTCACCCTCTAACGCCATGTCTTTAAGCCTAAGTCTAGAAATATACAAATTGAAGTCGCACTCTCAAATCGGGAGACCCGCGGCTGCGGGGAAAGTTCCTACGAGTTACATTGGTCCCGTGGGAGGTGTTGTCGCCACCCACGGAGCCGTTCGGGGGCTGTTTTGAGTTTTCACCCTCTAACGCCATGTTTTTAAGCCTAACTCTATAAATATGCAAATTACCATCGTATTCTCAAATCGGGAGTCACGCGGATGTGGGGTCAGTTCCTACGAGTTACATTGATCCCGTGGGAGGTGTTGGTGCCACCCACTGGGCCGTTAGAGGCTTGCTTTGAGTTATCACCCTTTAACGCCATTTTTTAAGCCTAAGTCTAGAAATATAAAATTACCGTCGTATTCTCAAACCGGGAGTCCCGCGGCTGCGGGTTAGTTCCTACGACTTACATTGGTTCCGTGGGAGGTATTGGTGCCACCCACGGGGCCGTTCAGGGGCTGTTTCGAGTTTTCACCCTCTAACGCCATGTTTTTAAGTCTAAGTCTAGAAATATACAAATTGAAGTCGCACTCTCAAATCGGGAGACCCGCGGCTGCGGGGTCAGTTCCTACGAGTTACATTGGTCCCGTGGGAGGTGTTGGCGCCATCCACGGAGCCGTTCTGGAGCTGTTTCGAGTTTTCACCCTCTAACGCCATATATTTTAAGCCTAAGTCTAGAAATATGTAAATTATCGTCGTACTCTTAAATAGAGAGTCCCGCGGCTACGGGGTCAGTTCCTACGAGTTACTTTGGTCTCGTGGGAGGTGTTGGTGCCACCCACGGGGCCATTCGTGGGTTGTTTTGAGTTTTCACCCTCTAGCGCCTTCTTTTTAAGCCTAAGTCTAGAAATATGAAAATTATCATCCTATTCTCAAACCGGGAGTCCCGCGGATGGGGGGTCAGTTCCTACGAGTTACATTGGTCCCGTGGGAGGTGTTAGTGCCACCAACGGCGCCGTAGAGGGCTGTTTCGAGTTTTCACCCTCTAACGCCATGTTTTTAAGCCTAAGTCTAGAAATATGCAAATTACCATCGTATTCTCAAACCGGGAGTCCCGCGGCTACGGTGTCAGTTCGTACGATTTACATTGGTCACGTGGGAGGTGTTGGTGCCCCCCAGCCCAAGTCTAGAAATTTGCAAATTACCATCATACTCTCAAACCGAAAGACCCGCGGCTGCGGGGTTAGTTCCTACGAGTTACATTGGTCCCGTGGGAGGTGTTGGTGCCATCCACGGGGCCGTTCGGGGGCTGTTTCCCGCTTTCACCCTCTAACGTCATGTTTTTAAGCCTAAGTCGAGAAATATGCAAATTACCGTCGTACTCTCAAACCGGGAGACCCGCGGCTGCGAGGTCAGTTCCTAGGAGTTACATTGGTCCCGTGGGAGGTGTTGGTGCCACCCACGGGGCTGTTCAGGGGATGTTTCGAGCTTTCACCCTCTAACGTCATGTTTTTAAGCCTAAGTCCAGAAATATGAAATTACCTTCGTACTCTCAAACCGGGAGACCCGCGGCTATGGGGTCAGTTCCTACGAGTTATATTGGTCCCGTGTGAGGTGTTGGTGCCACCCACGGGGCCGTTCAGTGGCTGTTTCGAGTTTTTGCCCTCCAACGTCATGTTTTTAAGCCTAAGTTTGAAAATATGCAAATTATCACCGTACTCTAAAACCGGGAGACCCGCGGCTGCGGGGTTAGTTCCTACGAGTTACTTTGGTCCCGTGGGAGGTGTTGGTGCCACCCACCCGTTAGAGGGCTGTTTCGAGTTTCCACCCTCTAACGTCATTATTTTAACCATAAGTCTAGAAATATGAAAATTATCGTCGTACTCTAAAATCGGGAGACCCGCGACTGCGGGGTCAGTTCCTACGAGTTACATTGGTCCGGTGGGAGGTGTTGACGACACCCACGGGGCCGCTCGGGGGATGTTTCGGTTTTTCACCCTCTAACGCCATGTTTTGCTTTAGTCTAGAAATATGTTAATTACCTTCGTATTCTCAAACCAGGTGTCCGGCGGCTGCGGGGTCAGTTCCTACGAGTTACATTGGTCCCGTGGGAGGTGTTGGTGCCAACCACGGGGATGTTCGGGGACTATTTCGATTTCTCACCCTCTAACGTCATGTTTTTAAGCCTAAGTCTAAAAATATGTTAATTATCATCGTATTCTCAAATCGGGTGTCCCGCGGCTGCGGGGTCAGTTCCTACGAGTTACATTGGTCTCGTGGGAGGTGTTGGTGCCACCCACGGGGGCGTTCGGGGGTTGTTTCAATTTTTCACACTCTAAAGCCATATTTTTAGGTTGAAGTCTAGAAATATGCAAATTATCGGCGTACTCTCAAATAGAGAGTCCCGCGGCTGGGGGGTCTGTTCCTACGAGTAACATTGGTCCCGTGGGAGGTGTTGGTGCCACCCACGGGGATGTTCGGGGACAGTTTCGAGTTCTCACCCTCCAACGTCATGTTTTTAAGCCAAAGTCTAAAAATATGTTAATTATGATCGTATTCTCAAATAGGGTGTCCCGCGGATGGGGGGTCAGTTCCTACGAGTTACATTGGTCTCGTGGGAGGTGTTGGTGCCACCCACGGGGGCGTTCGGGGGTTGTTTCGAGTTTTCACCCTCTAACGCTGTATTTTTAAGCCGAAGTCTAGAAATATGCAAATTATTATCGTACTCTCAAACAGAGAGTCCCGCGGCTGCGGGGTCAGTTCGTACGAGTTACATTGGTCACGTGGGAGGTGTTGGTGCCCCCAGCCTAAGTCTAGAAATATGCAAATTACAATCATACTCTCAAACCGAAAGACCCGCGGCTGCGGGGTCAGTTCTTACTAGTTACATTGGTCCCGTGGGAGGTGTTGGTACCACCCACGGGGCCGTTTCGAGCTTTCACCCTCTAACGTCATGTTTTTAATCCTAAGTCTAGAAATATGCAAATTACCGTCGTACTATCAAACCGGTAACCCGCGGCTGCGGGGTCAGTTCCTACGAGTTACATTGGTCCCGTGGGTGGTGTTGGTGCCACCCACTGGGCCGTTAGAGGCCTGTTTTGAGTTTTCACCCTTTAACGCCATGTTTTTAAGACTAAGTCTAGAAATATGAAAATTACCGTTGAATTCTTAAACCGAGAGTCCCGCGGCTGTGGGGTCATTTCCCACGAGTTACATTGGTCCGGTGGGAGGTGTTGGCGCCACCCACGAGGCCGTTCGGGGGCTGTTTCGAGTTTTCACCCTCTCACGCCATGTTTTGCGTTAGTCTAGAAATATGGAAATTACCTTCGTATTCTCAAACCGGGAGTCCCGCGGCAGCGGGGTCAGTTCCTACGACTTACATTGGTCTCGTGGGAGGTATTGGTGCCACCCACGGGGCCGTTCGGGGGCTGTTTCGAGTTTTCACCCTCTAACGCCATTTTTCGATTAAGTCTAGAAATATGCAAATTACCTTCGTATTCTCAAACCGGGAGTCCCGCGGTGGGGTCAGTTCCTATGAGTTACATTGGTCCCGTGGAAGGTGTTGGTGCCACCCACAGGGACGTTCAGGGACTGTTTCGAGTTCTCACCCTCTAACGCCATGTTTTTAAGCATAAGTCTAGAAATATGCAAATTATCGTCGTATTCTCAAACCGGGAGTCCCGCGGCTGCGGGGTCATTTACTACAAGTTACATTGGTCCCGTGGGAGGTGTGTGTGCCACCCACGGGGCCATTCGGGGGATATTTCTAGTTTTCACCCTCTAACGCCATATTTTTAAGCTTAAGTCGAGAAATATGCAAATTATCGTCGTACTATCAAATAGAGAGTCCCGCGGCTGCGGGGTCAGTTCCTATGAGTTACTTTGCTCTCGTGGGAGGTGTTGGTGCTACCCACGGGGCCGTTCGTGGGTTGTTTTGAGTTTTCACCCTCTAGCGCCATCTTTTTAAGCCTAAGTCAAGAAATATGAAAATTATCGTCGTATTCTCAAACCGGGAGTCCCGCGGATGGGGGGTCAGTTCCTACGAGTTACGTTGGTCCCGTGGGAGGTGTTAGTGCCACCCACGGGGCCGTAGAGGGCTGTTTCGAGTTTTCACCCTCTAACGCCATGTTTTTATGCCTAAGTCTAGAAATATAAAAATTACCATCGGATTCTCAAACCGGGAGTCCCGCGGCTGCGGTGTCAGTTCGTACGATTTACATTGGTCACGTGGGAGGTGTTGGTGCCCCCCATCCCAAGTCTAGAAATTTTCAAATTACCATCATACTCTCAAACCGAAAGACCCGTGGCTGCGAGGTCAGTTCCTACGAGTTACATTGGTCCCGTGGGAGGTGTGGGTGCCACCCACGGGGCCGTTCGGGGGCTGTTTCGAGCTTTCACCCTCTAACGTCATGTTTTTAAGCCTAAGTCTAGAAATATGCAAATTACCATCGTACTCTCAAACCGGGAGTCCCGTGGCTGCGGGATCAGTTCGTACGAGTTACATTCGTCCCGTAGGAGGTGTTGGTTCCACCCACGGAGCCGTTCGGGGACTGTTTCGAGTTTTCACCCTCTAACGCCATATTTTTCAGCCGAAGTCAAGAAATATACAAATTATCGTCGTACTCTAAAATAATGAGTCCCGCGGCTGCAGGTTCAGTTCCTACGAGTTTCATTGGTCCCGTGGGAGGTGTTGGTGATACCCACGGGGCCGTTCGGGGGTTGTTTCGAGTTTTCACCCTCTAACACCATGTTTTTAAGCCTAAGTCTAGAAATATGCAAATTACCATCGTATTCTCAAACCGGGAGTCCCGCAGCTGTGGGGTCAGTTCCTATGAGTTACATTTGTCCCGTGGGAGGTGTTGGTTCCGCCCACGGGGCCATTAGAGGGATGTTTCGAGTTTTCACCCTCTAACGCCATGTTTTTAAGCCTAAGTCAAGAAATATGCAAATTACCGTCGTAGTCTTAAACAGAGAGTCCTGCGGTTGCGGGGTCAGTTCCTATGAGTTAGGTTTGTCCCGTGGGAGGTGTTGGTGCCACCCACGGGGCCGTTCAGAGGTTGTTTCGAGTTTTCACCCTCTAATGCCATGTTTTTAATCCTAAGTCTAGAAATATGCAAATTACCATCGTATTCTCAAACCGGGAGTCCTGCGGCTGCGGGGTCAGTTCCTATGAGTTACATTGGTCTCATGGGAGGTGTTGGTTCCCCCCACGGGGCCGTTCGTGGGCTGTTTTGAGTTTTCACCATCTAACGCCATATTTTTAATCCTAAGTCTAGAAATATGCAAATTACTGTCGTATTCTCAAACCCGGAGTCCCACGGATGGGGGGTCAGTTCCTACGAGTTACATTGGTCCGGTGGGAGGTGTTGGCGCCACCCACGGGGCCGTTCGGGGACTGTTTCGTGTTTTCACCCTCTAACGCCATATTTTGCTTTAGTCTAGAAATATGCAAATTACCTTCGTATTCTCAAACCAGGAGTCCGGCGGCTGTGGAGTCAGTTCCTACGAGTTACATTTGTCCTGTGGGAGGTGTTGGTGCCACCAACGGGGATGTTCGGGGACTATTTTGAGTTATCACCCTCTAACGCCATGTTTTTAAGCCTAAGTCTAGAAATATGCAAATTATCAACGTATTCTCAAATCGGGAGTCCCGCGGCTGTGGGGTCAGTTCCTACGAGTTACATTGGTCCCGTGGGAGGTGTTAGTGTCACCCACGGTGGTGTTCGGGGGCTGTTTCGAGTTTTCACCCTCAAAGGCCATATTTTTAAGACTAAGTCTAGAAATATGCAAATTATCATCGTACTCTCAAACAGAGAGTCGCATGGCTGCGGGGTCAGTTCCTACGAGTTAGATTGGTCACGTGGGAGGTGTTGGTGCCACCCACGGGGCCGTTCGTGGACTGTTTTGAATTTACACCCTCTAACAACATGTTTTTTAGCCAAAGTCTTGAAATATGAAAATTACTGTCGTATTCTCAAACCGGGAGTTTCGCGGCTGCGAGGTCAGTTTCCTACGAGTTACATTGGTGCCGTGGGAGGTGTTGGTGCCACCCATGGGGCCGTTAGAGGGATGTTTTGAGTTTTCACCATCTAACGCCATGTTTTTAAGCCTAAGTCTAGAAATATGCAAATTACCATCGTATTCTCAAATCGGGAGTCCCGCGGATGTGGGATCTGTTCCTACGAGTTACATTGGTCCCGTGGGAGGTGTTGCAACCACCCACAGAGCCGTTCGGGGGCTGTTTCGAGTTGTCACCCGCTAACGCCATGTTTTTCTTAAGTCTAGAAATATGCAAATTACCTTCGTATTCTCAAACCGGGATCCCCGCGGTGGGGTAAGTTCCTATGAGTTACATTGGTTCCGTGGAAGGTGTTGGTGCCACCCACGGGGACGTTCGGGGACTGTTTCGAGTTCTCACCCTCTAAGGCCATATTTTTAAGCATAAGTCTATAAATATGAAAATTATCATCGTATTCTCAAACCGGGAGTCGCTCGGCTACGGGGTCAAGTCGTACGAGTTACATTGGTCCCGTGGGAGGTGTTGGTTCCCCCCACGGGGCCGTTCGGGGTCTGTTTCGAGTTTTCACCCTCTAACGCCATATTTATAAGACTAAGTCTAGAAATATGTAAATTATCATCGTACTCTTAAATAGAGAGTCCCGCGGCTGCGGGGTCAGTTCCTACTAGTTACATTGGTCTCGCGGGAGGTGTTGTTGCCACCCACGGGGACGTTCGGGGACTGTTTCGAGTTCTCACCCTCTAACGCCATGTTTTTAAGCCTATGTCTAGAAATATGCAAATTATCTTCGTTTTCTCAAACCGGAAGTCCCGTGGCTGTGGGGTCAGTTCCTACGAGTTACATTGGTCCCGTGGGAGGTGTATGTGCCACCCACGGGGCCATCCGGGGGCTATTTCGAGTTTTCACCCTCTAACGCCATATTTCTAAGCCTAAGTCCAGAAATATACAAATTATCGTCGTAATGTCAAACAGAGAGTACCGCGGCTGCGAGGTCAGTTCCTATGAGTTACATTGGTCCCGTGGGAGGTGTTGGTGCCACCCACGAGGCCGTTCGTGGGATTTTTTGAGTTTTCAACATCTAACACCATATTTTTAAGCCTAAGCCCAAAAATATGAAAATTATCATCGTACTCTCAAACAGAGAGTCCCGCGGCTGCGGGGTCAGTTCCTATGAGTTACGTTGGTCCCGTGGTAGGTGTTGGTGCCACCCACGAGGCCGTTCGGAGGTTGTTTCGAGTTTTCACCCTCTAACGCCATGTTTTTAAGCCTAAGTCCAGAAATATGCAAATTACCGTCGAATTCATAAACCGAGAGTCCCGCGACTGTGGGGTCATTTCCTACGAGTTACATTGGTCCCGTGGGAGGTGTTGGTACCACCCACGGGGACGTTAGAGGGCTGTTTCGAGTTTTCACTCTCTAGCACCATGTTTTTAAGTCTAATTCTAGAAATATGAAAATTACTGTTATTTTCTCAAACTGGGAGTCCCGCGGCTGCGGGGTCAGTTCCTACGAGTTACATTGGTCCCGTGGGAGGTGTTGGTTGCACCCCGAGGGCCGTTAGAGGGCTGTTTCGAGTTTTCACCCTCTAATGCCATGTTTTTAAGCCTAAGTCAATAAATATGCAAATTACCGTCGTATTCTCAAATCG
This sequence comes from Sambucus nigra, assembly GCA_949130495.1. Classification (NCBI taxonomy): domain Eukaryota; kingdom Viridiplantae; phylum Streptophyta; class Magnoliopsida; order Dipsacales; family Adoxaceae; genus Sambucus; species Sambucus nigra. The sequence continues at coordinate 535,738,213 of OX422213.1, forward strand.
GGAGCCCCACGGCTGCGGGATCTGTTCCTACGAGTTACATTGGTCCCGTGGGAGGTGTTGATGCCACCCACGGGGCGGTTCGAGGGTTGTTTTGAGTTATCACCCTCTAACACCATGTTTTGCTTAAGTCTAGAAATATTCAAATTACCTTCGTATTCTCAAACCGGTAGTCCCGCGACTGCACGGTGAGTTCTTACGAGTTACATTGGCCACGTGGGAGGTGTTGATGCCACCCACGGGGTCGTTCGGGGGCTGTTTATAGTTCTCACCCTCTAACGCCATGTTTTTTAGCCTGAGTCTAGAAATATGCAAATTATCGTCATATTCACAAATCGGGAGTCCCGCGACTGTGGGGTCAGTTCCTATGAGTTACATTGGTCCCGTGGGAGGTGTTGGTGCCAACCACGGGGCTGTTCAGGGGCCGTTCGAGGGCTTTTCGAGTTTTCACCCTCTAACGCCCTATTTTGCTTAATTCTAGAAATATGCAAATTATCATTGTATTCACAAAATGGGAGTCCCACGACTGCGGGGTCTGTTCCTATGAGTTGCATTGGCCTCGTGGGAGGTGTTGGTGCCACCCACGATTCCGTTCGGGGGCTGTTTTGAGTTTTCACCCTCTAACGTCATGTTTCTAAGCCTAAGTCTAGATATATGCAAACTACCGACATACTCTCAAACGGGGAGACCCGTGGCCGCGGAGTCAGTTTCCTACGAGTTACATTGGTGCCGTGGGAGGTGTTGGTGCCACCCATGGGGCCGTTAGAGGGATGTTTTGAGTTTTCACCATCTAACGCCATGTTTTTAAGCCTAAGTCTAGAAATATGAAAATTACCATCGTATTCTCAAATCGGGAGTCCCGCGGATGTGGGGTCAGTTCCTACGAGTTACATTGGTCCCGTGGGAGGTGTTGGTGCCACCCACGGGGCCGTTAGAGGCCTGTTTCGAGTTTTCACCCTCTAACGCCATTTTTTAAGCCTAAGTCTAGAAATATGCAAATTACCATCGTATTCTCAAAACGGGAGTCCCGCGGCTGCGGGGTCAGTTCCTATGAGTTACATTGGTCCCGTGGGAGGTATTTGTGCCACCCACGGGGCCGTTCAGGGGTTGTTTCGAGTTTTCACCCTCTAACGCCATATTTTTGAGCCTAAGTCTTGAAATATATAAATTGAAGTCGCACTCTCAAATCGGGAGACCCGCGGCTGTGGGGTCAGCTCCTACGAGTTACATTGGTCCCGTGGGAGGTGTTGGCACCACCCACGGAGCCGTTCGGGGGCTGTTTCGAGTTTTCACGATCTAACGCTATTTTTCGCTTAAGTCTAGAAATATACAAATTACCTTCGTATTCTCAAACCGGGAGTCCCACGACGGGGTCAGTTCCTATGAGTTACATTGGTCCCGTGGAAGGTGTTGGTGCCACCCATGGGGACGTTCGGGGACTGTTTCGAGTTTTCACCCTCTAAAGCCATATTTTTAAGCCTATGTCTAGAAATATGTAAAGTATCTTCGTACTCTCAAACAGAGAGTCCCGCGGCTGCGGGGTCAGTTCATATGAGTTACATTGGTCCCGTGGGAGGTGTTGGTGCCACCCACGAGGCCGTTCGGAGGTTGTTTCAAGTTTTCACCCTCTAACGCCATGGTTTTAAGCCTAAGTCTAGAAATATACAAATTATTGTCATATTCCCAAACCGGGAGTCCCGTGGTTGCGGGGTCAGTTCCTACGAGTTACATTGGTCCCGTGGGAGGTGTTGGTGCCACCCACGGGGCCGTTCAGGGGCTGTTTCGAGCTTTCATCCTCTAAAGTCATGTTTTTAAGCCTAAGTCTAGAAATATGCAAATTACCGTCGTACTCTCAAACCGGGAGACCCGTGGCTGCGAGGTCTGTTCCTACGAGTTCCATTGGTCCCGTGGGAGGTGTTGGTGCCAGCCACGGGGCCGTTCGGGGGCTGTTTCGAGCTTTCACCCTCTAACATCATGTTTTTAAGTCTAAGTACATAAATATGAAAATTACCATCGTACTCTAAAATCGGGGAGACCCGTGGCTACTGGGTTAGTTCCTACGAGTTATATTGATCCCGTGTGAGACTTTGGTGCCACCCACGGGGCCGTTCAGGGGATGTTTTGAGTTTTCACCCTCCAACGTCATGTTTATAAGCCTAAGTCTAAAAATATGAAAATTATCACTGTACTCTAAACGCGGGAGACCTGCGGCTGCGGGGTTAGTTCCTATGAGGTACATTGGTCCCGTGGGAGGTGTTGGTGCCACCCACGGGGCCGTTAGAGGGCTTTTTCGAGTTTCCACCCTCTAACGTCATGTTTTTAAGCCAAAGTCTAGAAATATGAAAATTATCGTCGTACTCTAAAACCGGGAGATCCGCGGCTGCGGGATCAGTTCCTACGATTTACAATGGTCCGTTGGGAGGTGTTGGCACCACCCACGGGGCCGTTCGGGGGCTATTTCGAGTTTTCACCCTCTAACGCCATGTTTTGCTTTAGTCTAGAAATATTCAAATTACCTTCGTATTCTCAAACCAGGAGTCCGGAGACAGGGGGTCAGTTCCTACGAGTTACATTGGTCCCGTGGGAGGAGTTGGTCCCACCCACGGGGATGTTCGGGGACTGTTTCGAGTTCTCACCCTCTAACGCCATGTTTTTAAGCCTAAGTCTAGAAATATGAAAATAATCATCATACTCTCAAACAGAGAGTCCCACGGCTGCGGGGTCAGTTCCTACGAGTTACATTGGTCCCGTGGGAGGTATTGGTGCCACCCACGGGGCCGTTCTGGGGCTGTTTCGAGTTTTCACCCTCTAACGCCATGTTTTTATGCCTAAGTCTAGAAATATACAAATTGTAGGCGCACTCTTAAATCGGGTGACCCGCGGCTGCGGGGTCAGTTCCTACGAGTTACATTGGTCCCGTGGGAGGTGTTGACGCCACCCACAGAGCCGTTCGGGGGATGTTTCAATTTTTCACCCTCTAACGCCATGTTTTTCTTAAGTCTAGAAATATGCAAATTACCTTCATATTCTCAAACCGGGAGTCCCGCGGCGGGGTTGGTTCCTGTTAGTTACATTGGTCCCGTGGAAGGTGTTGGTGCCACCCACGGGGACGTTCGGGGACTGTTTCGAGTTCTCACCCTCTAACGCCATGTTTTTAAGCGTAAGTCTAGGAATACGCAAATTATCATCGTATTCTCAAACCGGGAGTCGCGAGGCTACGGATTCAATTCGTACGAGTTACATTGGTCCCGTGGGAGGTGTTGGTTCCCCCCACGTGGCCGTTCGGGGTCTGTTTCGAGTTTTCACCCTCTAACGCCATATGTTTAAGACTAAATCTAGAAATATGTAAATTATCGGCGTACTCTTAAATAGAGAGTCCCACGGCTGCGGGGTCAGTTCCTACGAGTTATATTGGTCTCGTGGGAAGTGTTGGTGCAACCCACGGGGACGTTCGGGGACTGTTTTGAGTTCTCACCCTCTAACGCCATGTTTTTAAGCCTATGTCTAGAAATATGCAAATTATCATCGTATTCTCATACTGGGAGTCCCACGGCTGCGGGGTCAGTTCCAACGAGTTACATTGGTCCCGTGGGTGGTGTATGTGCCACCCACGGGGCCATTCGGGGGCTATTTCTGGTTTTCACCCTCTAACGCCATATTTTTAAGCCAAAGTCAAGAAATATTCCAATTATCATCGTACTCTCAAACAGAGAGTCCCGCGGCTGCGGGGTCAGTTCCTATGAGTTACATTGGTCCCGTGGGAGGTGTTGGTGCCACCCACGAGGCCGTTCGGAGGTTGTTTCGAGCTTTCAACCTCTAACACCATGTTTTTAAGCCTAATTCTAGAAATATGCAAATTACCGTTGTATTCTCAAACTAGGAGTCCCGCGGCTGTGGGGTCATTTACTACGAGTTACATTGGTCCCGTGGGAGGTGTTGGTTCCACCCCCGAGGCCGTTAGAGGGTTGTTTCGAGTTTTCACCCTCTAACGCCATGTTTTTAAGCCTAAGTCAAGAAATATTCAAATTATCGTCATCTTCTCAAACCGGGAGTCCCACGGCTGCGGGGTCAGTTCCTACGAGTTACATTGGTCCCGTGGGAGGTGTCGATGCCACCCACGGGGTGGTTCGAGGGTTGTTTTGAGTTTTCACCCTCTAACGCCATGTTTTGCTTAAGTCTAGAAATACGAAAATTACCTATGTATTCTCAAACCGGTAGTCCGGCGAATGCAGGGTGAGTTCTTTCGAGTTACGTTGGCCACGTGGGAGGTGTTGGTGCCACCCACGGGGTCGTTCGGGGGCTGTTTGGAATTCTCACCCTCTAATGCCATGTTTTTTAGTATGAGTCTAGAAATATGAAAATTATCGTCGTATTCACAAATCGGGAGTCCCGCGACTGTGGGGTCAGTTCCTACGAGTTACATTGGTCCCGTGGGAGGTGTTGGTGCCACCCACGGGGTCGTTCGGGAGCTGTTTCGAGTTTTCACCCTCTAACGCCATGTTTTTAAGCCTAAGTCTAGAAATATACAAATTGAAGTCGCACTCTCAAATCGGGAGACCCGCGGCTGCGGGGTCAGTTCCTACGAGTTACATTGGTCCCGTGGGAGGTGTTGGCGCCACCCACGGAGCCGTTCGGGGACTATTTTGAGTTTTCACCCTCTAACGCCATTTTTCGATTAAGTCTAGAAATATGCAAATTACCTTCGTATTCTCAAATCGGGAGTCCCGCGGTGGGGTCAGTTCCTATGAGTTACATTGGTCTCGTGGAAGGTGTTGGTGCCACCCACGGGGACGTTCGGGGACTGTTTCGAGTTCTCACCCTCTAACGCCATGTTTTTAAGCATAAGTCTAGAAATATGCAAATTATCGTCGTATTCTCAAACCGGGTGTCGCGCGGCTACGGGGTCAGTTCCTACGAGTTACATTGGTCCCGTGGGAGGTGTTGGTTCCCCCCACGGGGCCGTTCGGGGTCTGTTTCGAGTTTTCACCCTCTAACGCCATATTTTTAAGCCTAAGTCTAGAAATATGTGAATTATCGTGGTACTCTGAAATAGAGAGTCCCGCGGCTGCGGGGTCAGTTCCTACGAGTTACATTGGTCTCGTGGGAGGTGTTGGTGCCACCCACGGGGACGTTCGGGGACTGTTTCGACTTCTCACCCTCTTACGCCATGTTTTTAAGCCTATGTCTAGAAATATACAAATTGTCGTAGTATTCTCAAACCGGGAGTCCCGCTGCTGCGGGGTCAGTTACTACGAGTTACATTGGTCCCGTGGAAGGTGTATGTGCCACCCACGTGGCCATTCGGGGGCTATTTCTAGTTATCACCCTCTAACGCCATATTTTTAAGCCTAAGTCGAGAAATATGCAAATTATTGTCGTACTCTCAAATAGAGAGTCCCGCGGCTGCGGGGTCAGTTCCTACGAGTTACTTTGGTCTCGTGGGAGGTGTTGGTGCCACCCACGGGGCCGTTCATGGGTTGTTTTGAGTTTTCACCCTCTAACGCCATCCTTTTAAGCCTAAGTCTAGAAATATGCAAATTATCCCCGTATTCTCAAACCGGGAGTCCCGCGGATGGGGGGTCAGTTCCTGCGAGTTACATTGGTCCCGTTAGAGGCCTTTTTTGAGTTTTCACCCTTTAACGCCATTTTTTTAAGCCTAAGTCTGGAAATATGGAAATTACCATCGTATCCTCAAACCGGGAGTCCCGCGGCTGCGGGGTCAGTTCCTATGACTTACATTGGTCCCGTGGGAGGTATTGGTGCCACCCACGGGGCCGTTCAGGGGCTGTTTCGAGTTTTCACCCTCTAACGCCATGTTTTTAAGCCTAAGTCTAGAAATATACAAATTGAAGTCGCACTCTCAAATTGGGAGACCCGCGGCTGCGGGGTCAGTTCCTACGAGTTACATTGGTCCCGTGGGAGGTGTTGGCGCCACCCACGGAGCCGTTCGGTGGATGTTTCAAGTTTTCACCCTCTAACACCATTTTTCGATTAAGTCTAAAAATAAGCAAATTACCTTCGTATTCTCAAATCGGTTGTCCCGTGGCTGCGGGGTCAGTTCCTACGAGTTACATTGGTCTCGTGGGAGGTGTTGGTGCCACCCACGGGGGCGTTCGGGGGTTTTTTCGAGTTTTCACCCTCTAACGCCATATTTTTAAGACGAAGTCTAGAAATATGCAAATTATCGTCGTACTCTCAAACAGAGAGTCCCGCGGCTGCGGGGTCATGTCCTACGAGTTACATTGGTCCTGTAGGAGGTGTTGGTGACACCCACGGGGCCGTTCATGGGCTATTTTGAGTTTTCACCCTCTAACCCCATGTTTTCAAGCGTAAGTCTAAAAATATGCAAATTACCGTCGTTTTCTCAATCCGGGAGTCCCACGGATGGGGTGTCAGTTCCTACGAGTTACATTGGTCCCGTGGGAGATTTTGGTGGCTCCCACGGGGCCGTGAGAGGGTTGTTTCGAGTTTTCACCCTCAAACGCCCTGTTTTTAAGCCTAAGTCTAAAAATATGCAAATTATCATCGTAATCTCAAACCGGGAGTCCCGCGGCTGCGGCGTCAGTTCGTACGAGTTTGATTGATCACGTGGGAGGTGTTGGTGCCCCCAGCCTAAGTCTAGAAATATGTGAATTACAATCATACTCTCAAACCGAAAGACCCGCGGCTGCGGGGTCAGTTCCTACCAGTTACATTGGTCCCGTGGGAGGTGTTGGTACCACCCACCGGGCCGTTTCGAGCTTTCACCCTCTAACGTCATGTTTTTAATCCTAAGTCTAGAAATATACAAATTACAGTCGTACTATCAAACCAGGAGACCCGCGGCTGCGGGGTCAGTTCCTACGAGTTACATTGGTCCCGTGGGAGGTGTTGGTGCCACCCACTGGGCCGTTAGAGGCATGTTTTGAGTTTTCACCCTTTAACGCCATTTTTTTAAGCCTAAGTCTAGAAATATGGAAATTACCATCGTATCCTCAAACCGGGAGTCCCGCGGCTGCGGGGTAAGTTCCTATGACTTATATTGGTCCCGTGGGAGGTATTGGTGCCACCCACGGGGCCGTTCAGGGGCTGTTTCGAGTTTTCACCCTCTAACGCCATGTTTTTAAGCCTAAGTCTAGAAATATACAAATTGAAGTCGCACTCTCAAATCGGGAGACCCGCGGCTGCGGGGTCAGTTCCTACGAGTTACATTGGTCCCGTGGGAGGTGTTGGCACCACCCACGGAGCCGTTCGGGGGCTGTTTCGAGTTTTCACCCTCTAACACCATTTTTCGATTAAGTCTAGAAATATGCAAATTACCTTCGTATTCTCAAACCGGGAGTCCCGCGGTGGGGTCAGTTCCCATGAGTTACATTGGTCCCGTGGAAGGTGTTGGTGCCACCCACAGGGACGTTCGGGGACTATTTCGAGTTCTAACCCTCTAACGCCATGTTTTTAAGCATAAGTCTAGAAATATTAAAATTATCGTCGTATTCTCAAATCGGGTGTCGCGCGGCTACGGGGTCAGTTCCTACGAGTTACATTGGTTTCGTGGGAGGTGTTGGTTCCCCCCACGGGGCGGTGCGGGGTCTGTTTCGAGTTTTCACCCTCTAACGCCATATTTTTAAGCCTAAGTCTAGAAATATGTAAATTATCGTCGTACTCTTAAATAGAGAGTCCCACGGCTGCGGGGTCAGTTCCTACGAGTTAAATTGGTCTCGTGGGAGGTGTTGGTGCCACCCACGGGGACGTTCGGGGGACTGTTTTGAGTTCTTACCCTCTTACGCCATGTTTTTAAGCCTATGTCTAGAAATATGCAAATTGTCGTAGTATTCTCAAACCGGGAGTCCCGCGACTGCGGGGTAAGTTACTATGAGTTACATTGGTCCCGTGGGAGGTGTGTGTGCCACCCACGGGGCCATTCGGGGGCTATTTATAGTTTTCACCCTCTAACGCCATATTTTTAAGCCTAAGTCGAGAAATATGCAAATTATCGTCATACTCTCAAATAGAGAGTCCCGCGGCTGCGGGGTCAGTTCCTACGAGTTACTTTGGTCTCGTGGGAGGTGTTGGTGCCACCCACGGGGCCGTTCGTGGGTTGTTTTGAGTTTTCACCCTCTAACACCATCTTTTTAAGCCTATGTCTAGAAATATGCAAATTATCGTCGTATTCTCAAACTGGGAGTCCCGCGGATGGGGGGTCAGTTCCTACGAGTTACATTGGTCCCGTGGGAGGTGTTAGTGCCACCCACAGGGCCGTAAAGGGCTATTTTGAGTTTTCACCCTCTAACGCCATGTTTTTAAGCCTAAGTCTAGAAATATGCAAATTACCATCGTATTCTCAAACCGGGAGTCATGCGGCTGCGGTGTCAGTTCGTACGATTTACATTGGTCACGTGGGAGTGTTGGTGCCCCCCAGCCCAAGTTTAGAAATTTGCAAATTACCATCATACTCTCAAACCGAAAGACCCGTGGCTACGGGGTTAGTTCCTACGAGTTACATTGGTCCCGTGGGAGGTGTTGGTGCCACCCACGGGGCCGTTCGGGGGCTGTTTCGAGCTTTCACCCTTTAACGTCATGTTTTTAAGCCTAAGTCTAGAAATATGAAAATTACCGTCGTACTCTCAAACCGGGAGACCCGCTGCTGCGAGGTCAGTACCTACGAGTTACATTGGTCCCGTGGGAGGTGTTGGTTCCACCCACGGGGCTGTTCAGGGGCTGTTTCGAGCTTTCACCCTCTAACGTCATGTTTTTAAGCCTAAGTCCAGAAATATGCAAATTATCGCCGTACTCTCAAATCGGGAGACCCGCGGCTACGGGGTCAGTTCCTACGAGTTATATTGGTCCCGTGTGAGGTGTTGGTGCCACCCACGGGGCCGTTTAGTGGCTGTTTCGAGTTTTTACCCTCCAACGTCATGTTTTTAAGCCTAAGTCTAAAAATATGCAAATTATCACCGTACTCTAAAACCGAGAGACCCGCGGCTGCGGGGTTAGTTCCTACGAGTTACTTTGGTCCCGTGGGAGGTGTTGGTGCCACCCACCCGTTAGAGGGCTGTTTCGAGTTTCCACCCTCTAACGTCATGTTTTTAACCGTAAGTCTAGAAATATGAAAATTATCATCGTACTCTAAAATCGGGAGACCCGCGGCTGCGGGGTCAGTTCCTACGAGTTACATTGGTCCGGTGGGAGGTGTTGACGACACCGACGGGGCCGCTCGGGGGATGTTTCAATTTTTCACCCTCTAACGCCATGTTTTGCTTTAGTCTAGAAATATGTAAATTACCTTCGTATTCTCAAACCAGGTGTCCGGTGGCTGCGGAGTCAGCTCCTACGAGTTACCTTGGTCCCGTGGGAGGTGTTGGTGCCACCCACGGGGATGTTCGGGGACTATTTCGAGTTCTCACCCTCTAACGTCATGTCTTTAAGCCTAAGTCTAAAAATATGTTAATTATCATCGTATTCTCAAATCGGGTGTCCCGCGGCTGCGGGGTCAGTTCCTGCGAGTTACATTGGTCTCGTGGGAGGTGTTGGTGCCACCCACGGGGGCGTTCGGGGGTTGTTTCGAGTTTTCACCCTCTAACGCCGTATTTTTAAGCCGAAGTCTAGAAATATGCAAATTATCGTCGTACTCTCAAATAGAGAGTCCCGCGGCTGTGGGGTCAGTCCCTACGAGTTACATTGGTCCCGTGGGAGGTGTTGGTGCCATCCACGGGGATGTTCGGGGACTGTTTCGAGTTCTCACCCTCTAACGTCATGTTTTTAAGCCTAAGTCTAAAAATATGTTAATTATCATCGTATTCTCAAATCGGGTGTGCCGCGGATGCGGGGTCAGTTTCTACGAGTTACATTGGTCTCGTGGGAGGTGTTGGTGCCACCCACGGGGGCGTTCGGGGGTTGTTTCGAGTTTTCACCCTCTAACGCCATATTTTTAAGACGAAGTCTAGAAATATGCAAATTATCATCGTACTCTCAAACAGAGAGTCCCGCGGCTGTGGGGTCAGTTCCTACGAGTTATATTAGTCCCGTGGGAGGTGTTGGTGCCACCCACGGGGCCGTTCGTGGGCTATTTTGAGTTTTCACTCTGTAACCCATGTTTTTAAGCGTAAGTCTAAAAATATGCAAATTACCGTCGTTTTCTCAAACCGGGAGTCCCAAGGATGGGGGGTCAGTTCCTACGAGTTATATTGGTCCCGTGGGAGATGTTGGTCCCACCCACGGGGCCGTTAGAGGGTTGTTTCGAGTTTTCACCCTCAAAGGCCCGATTTTTAAGCCTAAGTCTAAAAATATGAAAATTATCATCGTATTCTCAAACCGGGAGTCCCGCGGCTGCGGCGTCAGTTCGTACGAGTTACATTGGTCAGGTGGGAGGTTTTGGTGCCACCCATAGGGCCGTAAAGGGCTATTTTGAGTTTTCACCCTCTAACGCCATGTTTTTAAGCCTAAGTCTAGAAATATGCAAATTACCATCGTATTCTCAAACCGGGAGTCATGCGGCTGCGGTGTCAGTTCGTACGATTTACATTGGTCACGTGGGAGTGTTGGTGCCCCCCAGCCCAAGTTTAGAAATTTGCAAATTACCATCATACTCTCAAACCGAAAGACCCGTGGCTACGGGGTTAGTTCCTATGAGTTACATTGGTCCCGTGGGAGGTGTTGGTGCCACCCACGGGGCCGTTCGGGGGCTGTTTCGAGCTTTCACCCTTTAACGTCATGTTTTTAAGCCTAAGTCTAGAAATATGAAAATTACCGTCGTACTCTCAAACCGGGAGACCCGCTGCTGCGAGGTCAGTACCTACGAGTTACATTGGTCCCGTGGGAGGTGTTGGTGCCACCCACGGGGCTGTTCAGGGGCTGTTTCGAGCTTTCACCCTCTAACGTCATGTTTTTAAGCCTAAGTCCAGAAATATGCAAATTACCGTCGTACTCTCAAATCGGGAGACCCGCGGCTACGGGGTCATTTCCTACGAGTTATATTGGTCCCGTGTGAGGTGTTGGTGCCACCCACGGGGCCGTTCAGTGGCTGTTTCGAGTTTTTACCCTCCAACGTCATGTTTTTAAGCCTAAGTCTAAAAATATGCAAATTATCACCGTACTCTAAAATCGGGAGACCCGCGGCTGCGGGGTTAGTTCCTACGAGTTACTTTGGTCCCGTGGGAGGTGTTGGTGACACCCACCCGTTAGAGGGCTGTTTCGAGTTTCCACCCTCTAACGTCATGTTTTTAAGCCTAAGTCTAGAAATATGAAAACTATCATCGTACTCTAAAATCGGTAGACCCGCGGCTGCGGGGTCAGTTCCTACGAGTTACATTGGTCCGGTGGGAGGTGTTGACGACACCGACGGGGCCGCTCGGGGGATGTTTCAATTTTTCACCCTCTAACGCCATGTTTTGCTTTAGTATAGAAATATGTAAATTACCTTCGTATTCTCAAACCAGGTGTCCGGCGGCTGCGGAGTCAGCTCCTACGAGTTACATTGGTCCCGTGGGAGGTGTTGGTGCCACCCACGGGGATGTTCGGGGACTATTTCGAGTTCTCACCTCTAACGTCATGTCTTTAAGCCTAAGTCTAAAAATATGTTAATTATCATCGTATTCTCAAATCGGGTGTCCCGCGGCTGCGGGGTCAGTTCCTGCGAGTTACATTGGTCTCGTGGGAGGTGTTGGTGCCACCCACGGGGGCGTTCGGGGGTTGTTTCGAGTTTTCATCCTCTAACGCCGTATTTTTAAGCCGAAGTCTAGAAATATGCAAATTATCGTCGTACTCTCAAATAGAGAGTCCCGCGGGGTTGGGGTCAGTTCCTACGAGTTACATTGGTCCCGTGGGAGGTGTTGGTGCCATCCACGGCGATGTCTGGGGACTGTTTCGAGTTCTCACCCTCTAACGTCATGTTTTTAAGCCTAAGTCTAAAAATATGTTAATTATCATCGTATTCTAAAATCGGGTGTGCCGCGGATGCGGGGTCAGTTCCTACGAGTTACATTGGTCTCGTGGGAGGTGTTGGTGCCACCCACGGGGGCGTTCGCGGGTTGTTTCGAGTTTTCACCCTCTAACGCCATATTTTTAAGACGAAGTCTAGAAATATGCAAATTATCATCGTACTCTCAAACAGAAAGTCCCGCGGCTGTGGGGTCAGTTCCTACGAGTTATATTAGTCCCGTGGGAGGTGTTGGTGCCACCCACGGGGCCGTTCGTGGGCTATTTTGAGTTTTCACTCTGTAACCCATGTTTTTAAGCGTAAGTCTAAAAATATGCAAATTACCGTCGTTTTCTCAAACCGGGAGTCCCAAGGATGGGGGGTCAGTTCCTACGAGTTACATTGGTCCCGTGGGAGATGTTGGTGCCACCCACGGGGCCGTTAGAGGGTTGTTTCGAGTTTTCACCTTCAAAGGCCCGATTTTTAAGCCTAAGTCTAAAAATATGCAAATTATCATCGTATTCTCAAACCGGGAGTCCCGCGGCTGCGGCGTCAGTTCGTACGAGTTACATTGGTCAGGTGGGAGGTGTTGGTGCCCCCAGCCTATGTCTAGAAATATGAAAATTACAATCATACTCTCAAACTGAAAGACCCGCGGCTGCGGGGTCAGTTCCTACCAGTTACATTGGTCCCGTGGGAGGTGTTGGTGCCACCCATGAGGCCGTTCGTGGGCTGTTTCGAGCTTTCACCCTCTAACGTCATGTTTTTAATCCTAAGTCTAGAAATATGCAAATTACCATCATACTATCAAACCGGGAGACCCGCGGCTACGGGGTCAGTTCCTACGAGTTACATTGGTCCCGTGGGAGGTGTTGGTGCCACCCACTGGGCCGTTAGAGGCCTGTTTTGAGTTTTCACCCTTTAACTCCATTTTTTTAAGCCTAAGTCTAGAAATATGGAAATTACCATCGTATTCTCAAACCGGGAGTCCCGCGGCTGCGGGGTAAGTTCCTACGACCTACATTGGTCCCGTGGGAGGTATTATTGCCACCCACGGGTCCGTTCAGGGGCTGTTTCAAGTTTTCACCCTCTAACGCCTTGTTTTTAAGCCTAAGTCTAGAAATATACAAATTGAAGTCGCACTCTCAAATCGGGAGACCCGCGGATGGGGGTCAGTTTCTACGAGTTACATTGGTCCCGTGGGAGGTGTTGGCGCAACCCACGGAGCCGTTCGGGGACTGTTTCGAGTTTTCACCCTCTAACGCCATTTTTCGAATAAGTCTAGAAATATGCAAATTACCTTTGTATTCTCAAACCGGGAGTCTCGCGGTAGGGTCAGTTCCTATGAGTTACATTGGTCCCGTGGAAGGTGTTGGTGCTACCCACGGAGACGTTCGGGGACTGTTTCGAGTTCTCACCCTCTAACGCCATGTTTTTAAGCATAAGTCTAGAAATATGCAAGTTATCATCCCATTATAAAACCGGGTATCGCGCGGCTACGGGGTCTATTCGTACAAGTTACATGGGTCCCTTGGGAGGTGTTGGTTCCCCCCACGGGGCCGTTCGGGGTCTGTTTCGAGTTTTCACCCTCTAACGCCATATTTTTAAGCCTAAGTCTAGAAATATGTAAATTATCGTCGTACTCTTAAATAGAGAGTCCCGCGGCTGCGGGGTCAGTTCCTACGAGTTACATTGGTCTCGTGGGAGGTGTTGGTGCCACCCACGGGGACGTTCGGGTATTGTTTCGAGTTCTCACCCTCTTACGCCATATTTCTAAGCCTAAGTCCAGAAATATACAAATTATCGTCGTAATGTCAAACAGAGAGTACCGCGGCTGCGAGGTCAGTTCCTATGAGTTACATTGGTCCCGTGGGAGGTGTTGGTGCCACCTACGAGGCCGTTCATGGCCTATTTCGAGTTTTCACCCTCTAACGCCATATTTTTAAGCCTAAGTCCAGAAATATGCAAATTATCGTCGTACTCTCAAACAGAGAGTCCCGCGGCTGCGGGGTCAGTTCCTATGAGTTACGTTGGTCCCGTGGGAGGTGCTGGTGCCACCCACGAGGCCATTCGGGGGCTATTTCTAGTTTTCACCCTCTAACGCAATATTTTTAAGCCTAAGTCGAGAAATATGCAAATTATCATTGTACTCTCAAATAGAGAGTCCTGCGGCTGCGGGGTCAGTTCCTACGAGTTACTTTGGTCTCGTGGGAGGTGTTGGTGCCACCCACAGGGCCGTTCGTGGGTTGATTTGAGTTTTCACCCTCTAACGCCATCTTTTTAAGCCTAAGTCTAGAAATATACAAATTATCGTCGTATTGTCAAACCGGGAGTCCCGCGGATGGGGGGTCAGTTCCTACGAGTTACATTGGTCCCGTGGGAGGTGTTGGTGCCACCCACGGGGCCGTAGACGGCTGTTTAAAGTTTTCACCCTTTAACGCCATGTTTTTAAGCCAAAGTCTAGAAATATGCAAATTACCGTCGTATTCTCAAACCGGGAGTCCCGCGGCTGCGTTGTCAGTTCGTACGATTTACATTGGTCACGTGGGAGGTGTTGGTGCCCCCCAGCCCAAGTCTAGAAATTTGCAAATTACCATCATACTCTCAAACCGAAAGACCCGCGGCTGCGGGGTCAGTTCCTACGAGTTACATTGGTCCCGTGGGAGGTGTTGGTGCCACCCACGGGGCCGTTCGGGGGCTGTTTCGAGATTTCACCCTCTAACATCATGTTTTTAAGCCTAAGTCTAGAAATATGCAAATTACCGTCGTACTCTCAAACTGGGATACCCGCGGCTGCGGGGTCAGTTCCTACGAGTTACATTTGTCCCGTGGGAGGTGTTGGTGCCACCCACGGGGCGGTTTCGAGCTTTCACCCTCTAAGGTCATGTTTTTAAGCCTAAGTCCAAAAATATGCAAATTACCGTCGTATTCTCAAACCGGGAGACCCGCGGCTACGGGGTCAGTTCCTACGAGTTATATTTGTCCCGTGTGAGGTGTTGGTGCCACCCGCGGGGCCGTTCAGTGGCTGTTTCGAGTTTTCACCCTCCAACGTCATGTTTTTAAGCCTAAGTCTAAAAATATGCAAATTATCACCGTACTCTAAAACCGAGAGACCCGCGGCTGCGGGGTCAGTTACTACGAGTTACATTGGTCTCGTGGGAGGTGTTGGTGCCACCCACGGGGACGTTCGGGGGTTGTTTCGAGTTTTCACCCTCTAACGCCATAATTTTAAGACGAAGTCTAGAAATATGAAAATTATCGTCGTACTCTAAAATCGGGAGACCCGCTGCTTCGGGGTCAGTTCCTACGAGTTACATTGGTCCGGTGGGAGGTGTTGACGACACCCACGGGGCCGCTCGGGGGCTATTTCGATTTTTCACCCTCTAACGCCATATTTTGCTTTAGTCTAGAAATATGTAAATTACCTTCATATTCTCAAACCAGGTGTCCGGCGGCTGCGGGGTCAGTTCCTACGAGTTACATTGGTCCCGTGGGAGGTGTTGGTGCCACCCACGGGGATGTTCGGGGACTGTTTCGAGTTCTCACCCTCTAACGTCATGTTTTTAAGCCTAAGTCTAAAAATATTTTAATTATCATCGTATTCTCAAATCGGGTGTCCTGCGGCTGCGGGGTCAGTTCCTACGAGTTACATTGGTCTCGTGGGAGGTGTTAGTGCCACCCACGGGGGCGTTCGGGGGTTATTTCGAGTTTTCACCCTCTAACGCCATATTTTTAAACTGAAGTCTAGAAATATGCAAATTATCGCCGTACTCTCAAACAGAGAGTCCCGCGGCTGCGGGGTTAGTTCCTACGAGTTACATTGGTCCCGTGGGAGGTGTTGGTGCCACCCATGTGGATGTTCGGGGACTTTTTCGAGTTCTCACCCTCTAACGTCATGTTTTTAAGCCTAAGTCTAAAAATATGTTAATTATCAGCGTATTCTCAAATATCGAGTCCCGCGGCTGCGGGGTCAAATTCTACAAGTTACATTGGTCTCGTGGGAGGTGTTCGTGCCACCCACGGGGGCGTTCGGGGGTTGTTTCGAGTTTTCACCCTCTAAAGCCATATTTTTAAGCCGAAGTCTAGAAATATGCAAATTATCGTCGTACTCTCAAATAGAGAGTCCCGCGGCTACGGGATCAGTTCCTACGAGTTACATTGGTCCCGTGGGGGGTGTTGGTGCCACCCACGGGGCCGTTCGTGGGCTATTTTGAGTTTTCACCCTCTAACCCCATGTTTTTAAGCGTAAATCTAAAAATATGCAAATTACCGTCGTTTTCTCAAATCGGGAGTCCCGCGGATGGGGGGTCAGTTCCTACGAGTTACATTGGTCACGTGGGAGATGTTGATGCCACCCACAGGGCCGTTAGAGGGTTGTTTCGAGTTTTCACCCTCAAATGCTATGTTTTTAAGCCTAAGTCTAGAAATATGCAAATTATCATCGTATTCTCAAACCGGGAGTCCCGCGGCTGCGGGGTCTATTCGTACGACTTACATTGGTCACGTGGGAGGTGTTGGTGCCCCCAGCCTAAGTCTTGAAATATGCAAATTAAAATCATACTCTCAAACAAAAAGACCCGCGGCTGCGGGGTCAGTTCCTGCCAGTTACATTGGTCCCGTGGGAGGTGTTGGTGCCACCCACGGGGCCGTTCGGGGGCTGTTTCGATCTTTCACCCTGTAACATCATGTTTTTAATCCTTAGTCTAGAAATATTCAAATTACCTTCGTATTCTCAAACCAGGAGTCCGGCGGCTTTGGAGTCAGTTCCTACGAGTGTCATTGGTCCCGTGGGAGGTGTTGGTGCCACCCACGGGGATGTTCAGGGACTGTTTCGAGTTCTCACCCTCTAATGCCATGTTTTTAAGACTAAGTCTACAAATATGCAAATTATCATTGGTCCCGTGGGAGGTGTTAGTGCCACCCACGGGGGCGTTCGGAGGCTATTTCGAGTTTTCACCCTCTAACGCCATATTTTTAAGAATAAGTCTAGAAATATGCAAATTATCGTTTTAATCTCAAACATAGAGTCCCGTGGGAGGTGTTGGTGCCACCCACAAGGCCGTTCGTGGGCTATTTTGAGTTTTCACCCTCTAACGCCATGTTTTTAAGCCTAAGTCTAGAAAATATGCAAATTACCATCGTATTCTCAAATCGGGAGTCCCGCGGATATGGGGTCAGTTCCTACGAGTTACATTGGTCCCGTGGGAGGTGTCGATGCCACCCACGGGGCCGTTAGAGGCCTGTTTCGAGTTTTCACCCTCTAACGCCATTTTTTAAGCCTAAGTTTAGAAATATGTAAATTACCATCGTATTCTCAAACTGGGAGTCCCGCGGCTGCGGGGTCAGTTCCTACGAGTTACATTGGTCCCGTGGGCGGTGTTGGTGCCACCCACGGAGTCGTTCGGGGGCTGTTTCGAGTTTTCACCCTCTAACGCCATTTTTTACTTAAGTCTAGAAATATGCAAATTACCTTCGAATTCTCAAACTGGGAGTCCCGCGGCGGGGTCAGTTCCTATGAGTTACATTGGTCCCGTGGAAGGTGTTGGTGCCACCCACGGGGACGTCCGGGGATTGTTTCGAGTTCTCACCCTCTAACGCCATGTTTTTAAGCATAAGTCTAAAAATATGCAAATCATCGAAATATTCTCAAACCGGGAGTCGCGCGGCTACTGGGTCAATTCGTACGAGTTACATTGGTCCCGTGGGAGGTGTTGGTTCCCCCCACGGGGCCATTCGGGGTCTGTTTCGAGTTTTCGCCCTCTAACGCCATATTTTTAAGCCTAAGTCTAGAAATATGTAAATTATCGTCGTACTCTTAAATAGAGAGTCCCGCGGCTTCGAGGTCAGTTCCTACGAGTTACATTGGTCTCGTGGGAGGTGTTGGTGCCACCCACGGGGCCGTTCAGGGGCTGTTTCGAGTTTTCACCCTCCAACGTCATGTTTTTAAGTCTAAGTATAAAAATATGCAAATTATCACCGTACTCTAAACCCAGGAGACCCGCGGCTACGGGGTTAGTTCCTACGAGTTACATTGGTACCGTGGGAGGTGTTGGTGCCACCCACGGGGCCGTTAGAGGGTTGTTTCGAGTTTCCACCCTCTAAAGTCATGTTTTTAAGCCAAAGTCTAGAAATATGAAAATTATCATCGTACTCTAAAACCGGGAGACCCACGGCTGCGGGGTCAGTTCCTACGAGTTACATTGGTCCGGTGGGAGGTGTTGGAGCCACCCACGGGGCCGTTCGGGGGTCGTTTCGAATTTTTCACCCTCTAACGTCATGTTTTGCTTTAGTTTAGAAATATGCAAATTACCTTCGTTTCCTCAAACGAGGAGTCCGGCGGCTGCGGGGTCAGTTCCTACAAGTTACATTGGTCCTGTGGGAGGTGTTGGTGCCACCCACGGGCATGTTCGGACACTGTTTAAAGTTCTCACCCTCTAACACCATGTTTTTAAGCCTATGTCTAGAAATATACAAATTATCATCGTATTCTCAAACCGGGAGTCCCGCGACTGCGGGGTCAGTTCCTACGAGTTACATTGGTCCTGGGGGAGGTGTATGTGCCACCCACGGGGCCATTCGGGGGTTATTTCTAGTTTTCACCCTCTAACACCATATTTTTAAGCCTAAGTCCATAAATGTGCAAATTATCGTCGTACTCTTAAACAGAGAGTCCCGCGGCTGCGGGGTCAGTTCCTACGAGTTACATTGGTCCCGTGGGAGGTGTTGGTGCCACCCACGGGGCCGTTCGTGGTTTGTTTTGAGTTTTCACCCTCAAACGCCATGTTTTTAAGCCTAAGTCTAGAAATATGCAAATTACCGTCGTATTCTCAAACCGGGAGTCCCGCAGATGGGGGGTCTGTTCCTACGAGTTACATTGGTCCCGTGGGATGTGTTGGTGCCACCCACGGGGCCGTTAGAGGGCTGTTTTGAGTTTTCACCCTCTAACGCCATGTTTTTAAGCCTAAGTCTAGAAATATGCAAATTACCATCGTACTCTCAAACCAGGAGACCCACGGCTGTAGGGTCAGTTCCTACGAGCTACATTGGTCCCGTGGGAGGTGTTGGTGCCACCCACGGGGCCATTCGGGGGCTGTTTCGAGCTTTCACCCTCTAACACAATGTTTTTATGCCTTAGTCCAGAAATATGCAAATTACCGTCGTACTCTAAAACAGGGAGACCCGCGACTACGGGGTCAGTTCCTACGAGTTATATTGGTCCCGTGTGAGGTGTTGGTGCCACCCACGAGGCCGTTTAGGAGCTATTTCGAGTTTTCACCCTCCAACGTCATGTTTTTAATCCTAAGTCTACAAATATGCAAATTATCACCGCACTCTAAAACCGGGAGACCCGCGACTGCCGGGTCAGTTCCTACGAGTTACATTGGTCCCGTGGGAGGTGTTGGTGCCACCCACGGGGGCGTTCGGGGGCTATTTCGAGTTTCCACCCTCTAACGTCATGTTTTTAAGCCTAAGTCTAGAAATATGAAAATTATCATCGTACTCTAAAATCGGGAGACCCGCAGCAGCGGGGTTAGTTCCTACGAGTTACATTGGTCCGGTGGGAGGTGTTGGCGCCACCCACGGGGCCGTTAGGGGGTTGTTTCTTGTTTTCACCCTCTAACGCCATGTATTGCTTTAGTCTAGAAATATGCAAATTACCTTCGTATTCTCAAACCAGGAGTCCGGCGGCTGCGGGGTCAGTTCCGACGAGTTACATTGGTCCCGTGGGAGGTGTTGGTGCCACCCACTGGGATGTTGAGGATTGTTTTGAGTTCTCACCCTCTAACGCCATGTTTTTAAGCCTAAGTCTAGAAATATGTAAATTATCATCGTATTCTCAAATCGAGAGTCCCGCGGCTGTGGGGTTAGTTCTTACGAGTTACATTGGTCCCGTGGGACGTGTTAGTGTCACCCATGGTGGCATTCGAGGGCTGTTTCGAGTTTTCACCATCTAAGGCCATATTTTTAAGACTAAGTCTAGAAATATGCAAATTATCGTCGTACTCTGAAAAAAAGAGTCCCACGGCTGCGGGGTCAGTTCCTACGAGTTAGATTGGTCCCGTGGGAGGTGTTGGTGCCACCCACGGGGCCGTTCGTGGACTATTTTGAATTTACACCCTCTAACGCCATGTTTTTAATCCTAAGTCTAGAAATATGCAAATTACCATCGTATTCTCAAATCGGGAGTCCGGCGGATGTGGGGTCAGTTCCTACGAGTTACATTGGTCCCGTGGGAGGTGTTGGTGCCACCCACGAGTCCTGTTTCTAGTTTTCAACCTCTAACACCCTTTTTTTAAGCCTAAGTCTAGAAATATGCAAATTACTGTCGTATTCTCAAACAGGGAGTTCCGCGGCTGCGGGGTGAGTTCCTACGAGTTACATTGGTCCCGTGGGAGGTATTGGTGCCACCCACGGGGCCGTTCAGGGGCTATTTCGAGTTTTCACCCTCTAACGCCACGTTTTTAAGCCTAAGTCTAGAAATATATAAATTGAAGTCGCACTCTCAAATTCGGAGACCCGCGGCTGCGGGGTGAGTTCCTACGAGTTACATTGGTCCCGTGGGAGGTGTTGGCGCCACCCACGGAGCCGTTCGGAGGATTTTTTGAGTTGTCACCCTCTAACGCCATATTTTTCTTAAGTCTAGAAATATGCAAATTACCTCCGTATTATCAAATCGGGAGTCCCGCGGTGGGGTCCCGTGGATGGTGTTGGTGCCACCCACGGGAACGTTCGGGGACTGTTTCGAATTCTCCCCCTCTAACGCAATATTTTTAAGCATAAGTCTATAAATATGCGAATTATCATCGTATTCTCAAACCGGGAGTCGCGCGGCTACGGGGTCAAGTCGTACGAGTTACATTGGTCCCGTGGTAGGTGTTGGTTCTCCCCACGGGGCCGTTCGAGGTCTGTTTCGAGTTTTCACCCTCTAACGCCATATTTTTAAGCCTAAGTCTAGAAATATGTAAATTATCATCGTACTCTTAAATAGAGAGTCCCGCGGCTGCGGGGTCAGTTCCTACGAGTTACATTGTTCTCGTGGGAGGTGTTGTTGCCACCGGCGGGGACGTTCGGGGACTGTTTCGAGTTCTCACCCTCTAACGCCATGTTTTTAAGCCTATGTCTAGAAATATGCAAATTATCTTCGTTTTCTCAAACCAAAAGTCCCGCGGCTGTGGGGTCAGTTCCTACGAGTTACATTGGTCCCGTGGGAGGTATATGTGCCACCCGCGGGGCCATTCGGTGGTTATTTCTAGTTTTCACCCTCTAACGCCATATTTCTAAGCCTAAGTCCAGAAATATACAAATTATCATCGTACAGTCAAACAGAGAGTCCCGCGGCTGCTAGGTCAGTTCCTATGAGTTACATTGGTCCCGTGGGAGGTGTTGGTGCCACCCACG
The DNA here is from genome assembly GCA_949130495.1 of Sambucus nigra. Lineage (NCBI taxonomy): Eukaryota > Viridiplantae > Streptophyta > Magnoliopsida > Dipsacales > Adoxaceae > Sambucus > Sambucus nigra. Next base: position 535,759,502 of record OX422213.1, read on the forward strand.
AGGCCGTTCGTGGGCTATTTCGAGTTTCACCCTCTAACGCCATGTTCTTAAGACTAAGTCTAGAAATATGCAAATTATCGGCGTATTCTCAAACCAGGAGTCCCACGGCTATGGGGTCAGTTCCTACGAGTTACATTGGTCCCGTGGGAGGTGTATGTGCCACCCACGGGGCCATTCGAGGGCTATTTCTAGTTTTCACCCTCTAACGCCATATTTTTAAGCCTAAGTCCATAAATATGCAAATTATCGTCGTACTCTCAAACAGAGAGTCCTGCGGCTGCAGGGTCAGTTCCTATGAGTTACATTGGTCCCGTGGGAGGTGTTGGTGCCACCCACGAGGCCGTTCGGAGGTTGTTTTGAGTTTTCACCCTCTAACGCCATGTTTTTAACTCTAAGTCTAGAAATATGCAAAGTACCGTCGAATTCTTAAAGCGAGAGTCCCGCGGCTGTGGGGTCATTTCCTACGAGTTACGTTGGTCCCGTGGGAGGTGTTGGTACCACCCACGGGGACGTTAGAGGCCTGTTTCGAGTTTTCACTCTCTACCACCATGTTTTTAAGCCTGATTCTATAAATATGAAAATTACCGTTGTTTTCTCAAATTGGGAGTCCCGCGGCTGCGGGGTTAGTTCCTACGAGCTACACTGGTCCCGTGGGAGGTGTTGGTTCCACCCCCGGGGCCGTTAGAGGGCTGTTTTGAGTTTTCACCCTCTAACACCATGTTTTTAAGCCTAAGTCTAGAAATATTCAAATTACCTTTGTATTCTCAAACCGGTAGTCCCGCGACTGCAGGGTGAGTTCTTACGAGTTACATTGGCCACGTGGGAGGTGTTGGTGCCACCCACGGGGTCGTTCGGGGGCGGTTTCTAGTTCTCACCCTCTAACGCCATGTTTTTAGCCTGATTCTAGAAATATGCAAATTATCATCGTATTGACAAATCGGGAGTCCTGCGACTGTGGGGTCAGTTCCTATGAGTTACATTGGTCCCGTGGGAGGTGTTGGTGCCACCCACGGGGCCGTTAAAGGGTTGTTTCGAGTTTTCACCCTCTAACGCCCTATTTTGCTTAATTCTAGAAATATGCAAATTATCATTGTATTCACAAAACGGGAGTCCCCCGGCTGCGGGGTCCGTTCCTATGAGTTACATTGGCCTCGTGGGAGGTGTTGGTGCCACCCACGATTCCGTTCGGGTGCGGTTTCGAATTTTCACCCTCTAACGTCATGTTTTTAATCCTTAGTCTAGATATATGCAAACTATCGACTTACTCTCAAACCGGGAGACCCGTGGCCGCAGGGTCAGTTTCCTAAGAGTTACATTGGTGCCGTGGGGGGTGTTGGTGCCACCCATAGGGCCGTTAGAGGGTTGTTTTGAGTTTTGACCCTCTAACGCCATGTTTTTAAGCCTAAGTCCAGAAATATGCAAATTACCATCGTATTCTCAAATCGGGAGTCCCGCAGATATGGGGTCAGTTCCTACGAGTTACATTGGTCCCGTGGGAGGTGTTGGTGCCACCCACGGGGCCGTTAGAGGCCTGTTTCGAGTTTTCACCCTCTAACGCCATTTTTTTAAGCCTAAGTCTAGAAATATGCAAATTATCGTCGTATTCTCAAACCGGGAGTCGTGCGGCTACGGATTCAATTCGTACGAGTTACATTGGTCCCGTGGGAGTTGTTGGTTCCCCCCACGGGGCCGTTCGGGGTCTGTTTCGAGTTTTCACCCTCTAACGCCATATTTTTAAGCCTAAGTCTAGAAATATATAAATTGAAATCGCACTCTCAAATCGGGAGACCCGGGCCTGCGGGGTCAGTTCCTACGAGTTACATTGGTCCTGTGGGAGGTGTTGGCACCACCCACGGAGCCGTTCGGGGGCTGTTTCGAGTTTTCACTCTCTAACTCCATTTTTTACTTAAGTGTAGAAATATGCAAATTACCTTCGTATTCTCAAACCGGGAGTCCCACGATGGGGTCAGTTCCTATGAGTTACATTGGTCCCGTGGAAGGTGCTGGTGCCACCCACGGGGACGTTCGGGGACTGTTTCGAGTTTTCACCCTCTAAAGCCATATTTTTAAGCCTAAGTCTAGAAATATGTAAATTATCTTCGTACTCTCAAACGGAGAGTCCCACGGCTGCGGGGTCAGTTCCTATGAGTTACATTGGTCCCGTGGGAGGTGTTGGTGCCACCCACGAGGCCGTTCAGAGGTTGTTTCGAGTTTTCACCCTCTAACGCCATGTTTTTAAGCCCAAGTCTAGATATATATAAATTATTGTCGTATTCCCAAACCGGGAGTCCCGTGGCAGCGGGGTCAGTTCCTACGAGTTACATTGGTCCCGTGGGAGGTGTTGGTGCCACCCACGGGGCCGTTCAGGGGCTGTTTCGAGTTTTCACCCTCCAACGTCATGTTTATAAGCCTAAGTCTAAAAATATGCAAATTATCACCGTACTCTAAACCCGGGAGACCCGCGACTGCGGGGTTAGTTCCTATGAGTTACATTGGTCCCGTGAGAGGTGTTGGTGCCACCCACGGGGACGTTAGAGGGCATTTTCGAGTTTCCACCCTCTAACGTCATGTTTTTAAGCCAAAGTCTAGAAATATGAAAATTATCATCGTACTCTAAAACCGGGAGATCCGCGGCTGCGGGTTCAGTTCCTACGATTTACAATGGTCCGTCGGGAGGTGTGGGCGCAACCCACGGGGCCGTTCGGGGGCTGTTTCGAGTTTTCATCCTCTAACGCCATGTTTTTCTTTAGTCTAGAAATATTCAAATTACCTTCGTATTCTCAAACCAAGAGTCCGGAGACTGCGGGGTCAGTTCCTACGAGTTACATTGGTCCCGTGGGAGGAGTTGGTGCCACCCACGGGGATGTTCGGGGACTGTTTCGAGTTCTCACCCTCTAACGCCATATTTTTAAGCCTAAGTCTAGAAATATGCAAATTATCATCGTATTCTCAAATCGGGAGTCCCACGGCTACGGGGTCCGTTCCTACAAGTTACATTGGTTCCGTGGGAGGTGTGTTAGTGCCACCCACTGTGGCGTTCGGGGGCTGTTTCGAATTTTCACCCTCTAACGCCATATTTTTAAGACTAAGTCTAGAACTATGCAAATAATCATCGTACTCTCAAACAGAGAGTCCCACGGCTGCGGGGTCAGTTCCTACGAGTTAGATTGGTCCCGTGGGAGATGTTGGTGCCACCCACGGGGCCGCTCGTGGGTTGTTTTGAGTTTTCACCCTCTAACGTCATTTTTCTAAGCCTAAGTCTAGAAATATGAAAATTACCGTCGTATTCTAAAACTGGAAGTCCCGCGGCTGCGGGGTCAGTTCCTACCTGTTACATTGATCCCGTGGGAGGTATTGGTTCCACCCACGGGGCCGTTCCGGTGTTGTTTCGAGTTTTCACCCTTTAACGCGATGTTTTTATGCCTAAGTCTAGAAATATACAAATTGAAGTCGCACTCTCAAATCGGGAGACCCGCGGCTGCGGCGTCAGGTCCTACGAGTTACATTAGTCCCGTGGGAGGTGTTGACGCCACCCACGGAGCCGTTCGGGGGCTGTTTCGAGTTTTCACCCTCTAACGCCATGTTTTTCTTAAGTCTAGAAATATGCAAATTACTTTCGTATTCTCAAACCGGGAGTCCTGCGGCGGGGTCAGTTCCTGTGAGTTACATTGGTCCCGTGGAAGGTGTTGGTGCCACCCACGGGGACGTTCAGGGACTGTTTCGAGTTCTCACCCTCTAACGCCATGTTTTTAAGCATAAGTTCAGAAATATGCAAATTATCGTCGTATTCTCAAACCGGGAGTCGCGCGGCTACGGATTCAATTCGTACGAGTTACATTGGTCCCGTGGGAGTTGTTGGTTCCCCCCACGGGGCCGTTCGGGGTCTGTTTCGAGTTTTCACCCTCTAACGCCATATTTTTAAGCCTAAGTCTAGAAATATGTAAATTATCGTCGTACTCTTAAATAGAGAGTCCCACGGCTGCGGGGTCAGTTCCTACGAGTTAAATTGGTCTCGTGGGAGGTGTTGGTGCCACCCACGGGGACGCTCGGGGACTTTTTTGAATTCTCACCCTCTAACGCCATGTTTTTAAGCCTATGTCTAGAAATATTCAAATTATCGCCGTATTCTCATACTGGGAGTCCCGCGGCTGCGGGGTCATTTCCTACGGGTTACATTGGTCCCGTGGGTGGTGTATGTGCCACCCACGGGGCCATTTGGGGGATATTTCTAGTTTTCACCCTCTAACGCCATCTTTTTAAGCCTAAGTCGAGAAATATGCAAATTATCATCGAATTCTTAAACCAAGAGTCCCGCGGCTGTGGGTTCATTTCCTACGAGTTACATTGGTCCCGTGGGAGGTGTTGGTGCCACCCACGGGGATGTTCGGGGACTGTTTCGAGTTCTCACCCACTAACGCCATTTTTATAAGCCTAAGTCTAAAAATATGCAAATTATCACCGTACTCTAAACCCGGGAGACCCGCGGCTGCGGGGTTAGTTCCTATGAGTTACATTGGTCCCGTGGGAGGTGTTGGTGCCACCCACGGGGCCGTTAGAGGGCATTTTCGAGTTTCCATCCTCTAACGTCATGTTTTTAAGTCAAAGTCTAGAAATATGAAAATTATCATCGTACTCTAAAACTGGGAGATCCGCGGCTGCGGGTTCAGTTCCTACGATTTACAATGGTCCGTTGGGAGGTGTTGGCGCAACCCACGGGGCCGTTCGGGGGCTGTTTCGAGTTTTCATCCTCTAACGCCATGTTTTTCTTTAGTCTAGAAATATTCAAATTACCTTCGTATTCTCAAACCAAGAGTCCGGAGACTGCGGGGTCAGTTCCTACGAGTTACATTGGTCCCGTGGGAGGAGTTGGTGCCACCCACGGGGATGTTCGGGGACTGTTTCGAGTTCTCACCCTCTAACGCCATATTTTTAAGCCTAAGTCTAGAAATATGAAAATTATCATCGTATTCTCAAATCGGGAGTCCCACGGCTGCGGGGTCCGTTCCTACAAGTTACATTGGTTCCGTGGGAGGTGTGTTAGTGCCACCCACTGTGGCGTTCGGGGGCTGTTTCGAATTTTCACCCTCTAACGCCATATTTTTAAGACTAAGTCTAGAACTATGCAAATAATCATCGTACTCTCAAACAGAGAGTCCCACGGCTGCGGGGTCAGTTCCTACGAGTTAGATTGGTCCCGTGGGAGGTGTTGGTGCCACCCACGGGGCCATTCGTGGGATGTTTTGAGTTTTCACCCTCTAACGTCATTTTTCTAAGCCTAAGTCTAGAAATATGAAAATTACCGTCGTATTCTCAAACTGGAAGTCCCGCGGCTGCGGGGTCAGTTCCTACCTGTTACATTGATCCCGTGGGAGGTATTGGTTCCACCCACGGGGCCGTTCCGGTGCAGTTTCGAGTTTTCACCCTTTAACGCGATGTTTTTATGCCTAAGTCTAGAAATATACAAATTGAAGTCGCACTCTCAAATCGGGAGACCCGCGGCTGCGGCGTCAGTTCCTACGAGTTACATTAGTCCCGTGGGAGGTGTTGACGCCACCCACGGAGCCGTTCGGGGGCTGTTTCGAGTTTTCACCCTCTGACGCCATGTTTTTCTTAAGTCTAGAAATATGCAAATTACCTTCGTATTCTCAAACCGGGAGTTCTGCAGCGGGGTCAGTTCCTGTGAGTTACATTGGTCCCGTGGAAGGTGTTGGTGCCACCCACGGGGACGTTCGGGGACTGTTTCGAGTTCTCACCCTCTAACGCCATGTTTTTAAGCATAAGTCCAGAAATTTGCAAATTATCGTCGTATTCTCAAACCGGGAGTCGCGCGGCTACGGATTCAATTCGTACGAGTTACATTGGTCCCGTGGGAGTTGTTGGTTCCCCCCACGGGGCCGTTCGGGGTCTGTTTTGAGTTTTCACCCTCTAACGCCATATTTTTAAGACTAAGTCTAGAAATATTCAAATTATGGTCGTACTCTCAAACAGAGAGTCCCACGGCTGTGGGGTAAGTTCCTATAAGTTAGATTGGTCCCGTGGGAGGTGTTGGTGCCACCCACGGGGGCGTTCGTGGGCTGTTTTGAGTTTTCACCCTCTAACGCCATCTTTTTAAGCCTAAGTCAAGAAATATGCAATTTACCATCGTATTCTCAAATCGGGAGTCCCGCGGATGTGGAGTCAGTTCCTACGAGTTACATTGGTCTCGTGGGAGGTGTCGATGCCACCCACGGGGCCGTTAGAGACCTTTTTCGAGTTTTCATCCTCTAACGCCATTTTTTTAAGCCTAAGTCTAGAAATATTCAAATTACTATCGTATTCTCAAACTGGGAGTCCCGTGGTTGCGGGGTCAGTTCCTATAAGTTACATTGGTCTCGTGGGAGGTATTGGTGCCACCCACGGGGCCGTTCAGGGGCTGTTTCGAGTTTTCACCCACTAATGCCATATTTTTAAGCCTAAGTCTAGAAATATACAAATTGAAGTCACACTCTCAAATCGAGAGACCCGCGGTTGCGGGGTCAGTTCCTACGAGTTACATTAGTCCCGTGGGAGGTGTTGGCGCCACCAACGGAGCCGTTCGGGGGCTGTTTCGAGTTTTCACCCTCTAACACCATTTTTTGCTTAAGTCTAGAAATATGCAAATTACCTTCGTATTCTCAAACCGGGAGTCCCGCGGCGGGGTCAGTTCCTATGAGTTACATTGGTCCCGTGGAAGGTGTTGGTGCCACCCACGGGAAAGTTCGGGGACTGTTTCGAGTTCTCACCCTCTAACGCCATGTTTTTAAGCATAAGTCAAGAAATATGCAAATTATCGTCGTATTCTCAAATCGGAAGTCTCGTGGCTTCGGGGTCAATTCGTACGAGTTACATTGGTCCCGTGGGAGGTGTTGGTTCCCCCCACGAGGCCGTTCGGGGTCTGTTTCGAGTGTTAACCCTCGAACGCCATATTTTTAATCGTAAATCTAGAAATATGTAAATTATCATCGTACTCTTAAATAGAGAGTCCCGCGGTCAGTTCCTACGTGTTTCATTGGTCTCGTGGGAGGTGTTGGTGCCACCCACGGGGACGTTTGGGGACTATTTCGAGTTCTCAACCTCTAACGCCATGTTTTTAAGCGTATGCCTAGAAATATGCAAATTATCATAGTATTCTCAAACCAGTAGTCCCGCGGCTGTGGGGTCAGTTCCTACGAGTTACATTGGTCCCGTGGGAGGTGTATATGCCACCCACGGGGCCATTTGGGGGCTATTTCTAGTTTTCACCCTCGAACACCATATTTTTAAGACTAAGTCCAGAAATATGCAAATTATCATCCTACTCTCAAAAAGAGAGTCCCGCAGCTGTGGGGTCAGTTCGTATGAGTTACATTGGTCCCGTGGGAGGTGTAGGTGCCACCCGCGAGGCCGTTCGGAGGTTGTTTCGAGTTCTCACCCTCTAACTCCATGTTTTTAATCCTAAGTCTAGAAATATGCAAATTATCCTCGTATTCTCAAACCGGGAGTCCCGTGGCTGCGGGGTCAGTTCCTACGAGTTACATTGGTCCCGTGGGAGGTGTTGGTGCCACCCACGGGGCCGTTCATATGCTGTTTCGAGCTTTCACCCTCTAACGTCATGTTTTTAAGCCTAAGTCTAGAAATACTTAAATTACCATCGTACTCTAAAACCGGGATACCCGCGGCTGCGGGGTCAGTTCCTACGAGTTACATTGGTCTCGTGGGAGGTGTTGGTGCCACCCACAGGGACGTTCGGGGCTGTTTCAAGCTTTCACCCTCTAACATCATGTTTTTAACCCTAAGTCCAGAAATATGCAAATTACCGTCGTGCTCTCAAACCGGGAGACCCGCGGCTACGGGGTCAGTTCCTACGAGTTATATTGGTTTCGTGTGAGGTGTTGGTGCCACCCACGGGGCCATTCAAGGGTTGTTTCGAGTTTTCACCCTCCAACATCATGTTTTTAAGCCTAAGTCCAAAATTATACAAATTATCACCGTACTCTAAAACCGGGAGACCCGCGGCTGCGGTGTTAGTTCCTACGAGTTACATTGGTCCCGTGGGAGGTGTTGGTGCCACCCACGGGGCCATTAGAGGGCTGTTTTGAGTTTCCACCCTCTAACGTCATGTTTTTAAACCTAAGTCTAGAAATATGAAAATTATCGTCGTATTCTCAAACCGGGAGTCGTGCGGCTACGGGGTCTATTCATACGAGTTATATTGGTCCCGTGGGAGGAGTTGGTTCCCCCCACGGAGCCGTTCGGGGGCTGTTTCGAGTTTTCACCCTCTAACGCCATATTTTTAAGCCTATGTCTAGAAATATGTAATTATCGTCATCACTCTTAAATAGAGAGTTCCACGGCTGCGGGGTCAGTTCCTATGAGTTACATTGGTCTCGTGGGAGGTGTTGGTGCCACCCACGGGGACGTTCGGGGATTGTTTCGAGTTCTCACCCTCTTACGCCATGTTTTTAAGCCTATGTCTAGAAATATGTAAATTTTTGTAGTATTCTCAAACCGGGAGTCCCACGGCTGCGGGGTCCGTTACTACGAGTTACGTTGGTCCCGTGGGAGGTGTATGTGCCACCCACGGGGACATACGGGGGCTATTTCTAGTTTTCACCCTCTAATGCCATATTATCAAGCCTAAGTCGAGAAATATGCAAATTATCGTCGTACTCTCAAATAGAGAGTCCCGCGGCTGCGGGGTCAGTTCCTACGAGTTACTTTGGTCCCGTGGGAGGTGTTGGCGCCACCCACGGGGCCGTTCGTGGGTTGTTTTCAGTTTTCACCCTCTAACGCCATGTTTTTAAGCCTAAGTATAGAAATATGCAAATTATCGTCGTATTCTCAAACCGGGAGTCCCGCAGATGGGGGGTCAATTCCTACGAGTTACATTGGTCCCGTGGGAGGTGTTGGTGCCACCCACGGGGCCGTAGAGGGCTGTTTCGAGTTTTCACCCTCTAACGCCATGTTTTTAGGCCTAAGTCTAGAAATATGCAAATTATCGTCGTATTCTCAAACCGGGAGTCCCGCGGCTGCGGTGTCAGTTCGTACGATTTACATTGGTCACGTGGGAGGTGTTGGGGCCCCCCAGCCCAATTCTAGAAATTTGCAAATTACCATCATACTCTCAAACCGAAAGACCCGCGGCTGCGGGGTCAGTTCCTACGAGTTACATTGGTCCCGTGGGAGGTGTTGGTGCCACCCACGGGGCCGTTCGGGGGCTGTTTCAAGCTTTCACCCTCTAACGTCATGTTTTTAAGCCTAAGTCTAGAAATATGCAAATTACCATCGTACTCTCAAACCGGGAGACCCGCGACCGCGGGGTTAGTTCCTACGAGTTACATTGGTCCCGTGGGAGGTGTTGGTGCCACCCACAGGGCCGTTCAGTGGCTGTTTCGAGTTTTCACCCTCCAACGTCATGTTTTTAAGCCTAAGTCTAAGAATATGCAAATTATCACCGTACTCTAAAATCGGGAGACTCGCGGCTGCGGGGTTAGTTCCTACGAGTTACATTGGTCCCGTGGGAGGTGTTGGTGCCCCCCACGGGGCCGTTAGAGGGTTGCTTCGAGTTTCCACCCTCTAACGTCATGTTTTTAACCCTAAGTCTAGAAATATGAAAATTATTATCGTACTCTAAAACTGGAGACCCGCGGCTGCGGGGTCAGTTCCTACGAGTTACATTGGTCCGGTGGGAGGTGTTGGTGCCACCCACGGGGCCGTTCGGAGGCTGTTTCAAGCTTTCACCCTCTAACGTTATGTTTTTAAGCCTAAGTCTAGAAATACTCAAATTACCATCGTACTCTCAAATCAGGAGACCCTCGACTGCGGGGTCAGTTCTTACGAGTTACATAGGTCCCGTGGGAGGTGTTGGTGCCACCCACGGGGACGTTCGGGGGCTGTTTCGAGCTTTCACCCTCTAACATCATGTTTTTAAGCCTAAGTCCAGAATTATGCAAATTACCGTCGTACTCTCAAACTGGGAGACCCGCGGCTACGGGGTCAGTTCCTACGAATTATATTGGTTTTGTGTGAGATGTTGGTACCACCCACGGGGCCGTTCAGGGGCTGTTTCCAGTTTTCACCCTCCAACGTCATGTTTTTAAGCCTAAGTCTAAAATTATGCAAATTATCACCGTACTCTAAACCCGGGAGACCTGCGGGTGCGGTGTTAGTTCCTACGAGTTACATTGGTCCCGTGGGAGGTGTTGGTACCACCGACGGGGCCGTTCGGGGGCTGTTTCGAGCTTTCACCCTCTAATGTCATGTTTTTAAGCCTAAGTCTAGAAATATGCAAATTATCGTCGTACTCTAAAACCGGGAGACCCGCGACTGCGGGGTCAGTTCCTACGAGTTACATTGGTCTACTGGGAGGTGTTGGCTATACCCACGGGGCCATTCGGGGGCTATTTCGAGTTTTCACCCTCTAACACCAGGTTTTTCTTTAGTCTAGAAATGTGCAAATTACCTTCATATTCTCAAATCAGGAGTCACGCAGCTACGGGGTCAATTCGTACGAGTTACATTGGTCCCGTGGGAGGTGTTGGTTCCACCCAAGGGGCCGTTCGGGGTCTGTTTTGAGTTTTCACCCTCTAACGCCATATTTTTATGCCGAAGTCTAGAAATATGTAAATTATCATCATACTCTTAAATAGAGAGTCCCGCGGCTGCGGGGTCAGTTCCTACGAGTTACATTGGTCTCGTGGGAGGTGTTGGTGCCACCCACGGGGACGTTCGGGGACCGTTTCGAGTTCTCACCCTCTAACGCCATATTTTTAATCCTATGTCTAAAAATATGCAAATTATCATTGTATTTTCAAACCGGGAGTCCCGTGGCTGCGGGGTCGGTTCCTACGACTTACATTGGTCCCGTGGGAGGTGTATGTGCCACCCCCGGGGCCATTCGGGGGCTATTTCTAGTTTTCACCCTCTAACGCCATATTTTGAAGCCTAAGTCCAGAAATATGCAAATTATCATCGTACTCTCAAATAGGGAGTCCCGCGGCTGCGGGGTCAGTTCCTATGAGTAACATTGGTCCCGTGGGAGGTGTTGGTGCCACCCACGAGGCCGTTCGGAGGTTGTTTCGAGTTTTCACCCTCTAACGCCATGTTTTCAAGCCTAAGTCTAGAATTATGCAAATTACCATCGAATTCTTAAACCGAGAGTCCTGCGGCTGTGGGGTCATTTCCTACGAGTTACATGGGTCCCATGGGAGGTGTTGGTGCCACCCACGGGGACGTTAGAGGGCTGTTTCGAGTTTTCACCCTCTACCACCATGTTTTTAAGCCTAATTCTAGAAATATGTAAATTACCGTTGTATTCTCAAATTGGGAGTCCCGCGGTTGTGGGGTCAGTTCCTATGAGTTACATTGGTCCCGTGGGAGGTGTTGGTTCCACCCCCGGGGCCGTTAGAGGGCTGTATCGAGTTTTCACCATCTAACGCCATGTTTTTAAGCCTAAGTCAAGAAATATACAAATTATCATCGTATTCTCAAACCGGGAGTCCCACGGCTGCGGGGTCTGTTCCTACGAGTTACATTGGTCCCGTGGGAGGTGTTGATGCCACCCACGGGGCGGTTCGAGGGTTGTTTTGAGTTTTCACCCTCTAACGCCATGTTTTGCCTAATTCTAAAAATATGCAAATTACCTACGTATTCTCAAACCGGTAGTCCCGTGACTGCAGGGTGAGTTCGTACTAGTTACATTGGCCACGTGGGAGGTGTTGGTTCCACCCACGGGGTCGTTCGGGGGCTGTTTCGAGTTCTCACCCTCTAACGCCATATTTTTAGCCTGATTCTATAAATATGCAAATTATCATTGTATTCACAAATCGGGAGTCCCGCGACTGTGAGGTCAGTTCCTACGAGTTACATTGGTCCCATGGGAGGTGTTGGTGCCACCCACGGGGCCGTTCGAGGGTTGTTTCGAGTTTCACCCTCTAACGCCCTGTTTTGCTTAAGTCTAGAAATATGCAAATTACCTTCGTATTCTCAAACCGGTAGTCCCGTGACTGCAGGGTGAGTTCCTATGTGTTACATTGGTCCCGTGGAAGGTGTTGGTGCCACCCACGGGAAAGTTCGGGGACTATTTCGAGTTCTCACCCTCTAACGCCATGTTTTTAAGCATAAGTCAAGAAATATGCAAATTATCGTCGTATTCTCAAACCGGGAGTCACGCGGCTACGGGGTCAATTCGTACGAGTTACATTGTTCCCGTGGGAGGTGTTGGTTCCCCCCACGGGGCCGTTCGGGGTCTGTTTTGAGTTTTCACCCTCTAATGCCATATTTTTTAGCCTAAGTCTAGAAATATGTAAATTATCATTGTATTCTCAAATCGGGATTCCCGTGGCTACAGGGTCAGTTCCAACGAGTTAGATTGGTCCCGTGGGAGGTGTTGGTTCCACCCACGAGGACGTTCCGGGGCTATTTTGAGTTTCACCCTTTAACGTCATGTTTTTAAGACTAAGTCTGGAAATGTGCAAATTACCTTCGTATTCTCAAATCGGGAGGTCCGCGGCTGCGAGGTCAGTTCCTATGACTTACATTGCTCCCGTGGGAGGTGTTGGTGGCACCCACGGGGCCGTTCGGGGGCTGTTTCGAGTTTCCACCCTCTAACGTCATGTTTTTAAGCCTAAGTCTAGAAATATGAAAATGTTTTTAAGCCTAAGTCTAGAAAACCGGGAGACCCGCGACTGCGGGGCCAGTTCCTACGAGTTACATTAGTCCCGTGGGAGGTGTTGGCGACACCGACGGGGCCGTTCGGGGGTTGTTTCATGTTTTCACCCTCTAACACCAGGTTTTGCTTAAGTATAGAAATATGAAAATAACCTTTGTATTCTCAAACCGAGAGTCCCGCGGCTGCAGGGTCAGTTCTAACGAGTTACATTGGTCCTGTGGGAGGTGTTGGTGCCACCCATGGGACGTTCGGGGATTGTTTCGAGTTCTCACCCTCTAACGCCATGTTTTTAAGCCTAAGTCTAGAAATATGTAAATTATCGTCGTATTCTCAAGCCGGGAGTCCCGTGGCTGCGGGTCACTTCCTTCGAGTTACATTGGTCCCGTGGGAGGTGTTAGTGCAACCCACGGGGGCGTTCGGGGGCTGTTTCGAGTTTTCACCCTCAAACGCCATATTTTTAAGCATAAGTCTAGATATATGCAAATTATCGTCGTTTTGTCAAATCGGGAGTCCCGCGGCAGCGGAGTCAGTTCCTACGGGTTACATTGGTCTCATGGGAGGTGTTGGCGCCACTCACGGGGCCATTCGGGGGCTGTTTCGAGTTTTCACCCTCTAACACCATGTTTTGCTTTAGTCTAAAAATATCCAAATTACCGTCGTTTCCCAAATCGGGAGTCCCGCGGCTGCGGGGTCAGTTCCTATGAGTTACAATGGTCCCGTGGGAGGTGTTGGTGCCACCCACGGGGCCGTTCGGGTGCTATTTTGAGTTTTCACCCTCTAACGCCATATTTTTAAACCTAAATCTAAAAATATACAAATTGAAGTCGTACTCTCAAATCGGGAGACCTGCGGTTGTAGGGTCAGTTCCTACGAGTTACGTTGGTCCCGTGGGAGGTGTTAGAGGGTTGTTTCGAGTTTTCACCCTCTAATGCCATGTTTTTTAGCCTAAGTCTAGAAATATGCAAATTACCATCGTATTCTCAAATCGGGAGTCCCGCGACTGCGGGGTCAGTTCCTACGAGTTACATTGGTCCCGTGGGAGGTATTGGTGCCACCCACGGGGCCGTTCAGGGGCTATTTTGAGTTTTCACCCTCTAACGTCATGATTTTAAGCCTAAGTCTAGAAATATGCAAATTACAATCGTATTCTCAAACCGGGAGAACCGCGGCTGCGAGGTTAGTTCCTACGAGTTACATTGGTCTCGTGGGAGGTGTTCGCGCCACTCACGGGGCCATTCGGAAGCGGTTTCGAGTTTTCCACCTCTAATGCTATTTTTGCTTAAGTCTAGAAATATCCAAATTATCGTCATATTCTCAAACCGGGAGTCCTGCTGCGGCGGGGTCAGTTCCTAAGAGTAACGTTGGTCCCATGGCAGGTGTTGGTGCCACCCACTGGGCCGTTAGAGGGATTTTTCGAGTTTTCACCCTCAAATGCAATTATTTTAAGCCTAAGTCAAGAAAATATGCAAATTATCATCGTATTGTCAAATCGGGACTCCCGCGGCTGCGGGGTCAGTTCCTACGAGTTACATTGGTCCCGTGGGAGGTGTTGGTGCCACCCACGGGGATGTTTAGAGGCTGTTTCGAGTTTTCACCCTCTAACGTCATGTTTTTAAGCCTAAGTCTAGAAATATACAAACTACCATCATATTGTCAAATCGGGAGTCCTGCGGCTGCGGGGTCTGTTCCTACGAGTTACATTGGTCCCGTGGGAGGTGTGTGTGGCACCCATGGGGCCATTCGGGGGCTGTTTCTAGTTTTCACCCTCTAACGCCATATTTATAAGCCAAAGTCCTGAAATATACAAATTATTGTCGAACTCTCAAACAGAGGGTCCCGTGGGAGGTGTTGGTGCCACCCACTGGACCGTTCGGGGGTTGTTTCGTGTTTTCACCCTCTAACGCCATGTTTTGCTTAAGTCTAGAAATATGCAAATTACATTCGTATTCCCAAACCGGGAGTCCTGCGGCTGCGGGGTCAGTTCTTACGAGTTACAATGTTCTTGTGGGAGGTGTTGGTGCCACCCACGGGGACGTTAGGGGACTGTTTCGAGGTCTCACCCTCTAACTCCATGTTTTTAAGCCTATGTCTAGAAATATGCATATTATCGTCGTATTCTCAAACCGGGAGTCCCGCGGCTGCGTGGTCAGTTCCTACGAGTTACATTGGTCCCGTGGGAGGTGTATGTGGCACCCACGGGGCCATTCGGGGGCTATTTCTAGTTTTCACCCTCTAACGCCATATTTTTAAGACTAAGTCCAACAATATGAAAATTATTGTCGTACTCTCAAACAGAGAGTCCCGCGGCTGCGGGGTCAGTTCCTTTGAGTTACATTGGTCCCGTGGGAGGTGTTGGCGCCACCCACGAGGCTGTTCGGAGGTTGTTTCGAGTTTTCACCCTTTAACGCCATGTTTTTAAGCCTAAGTCTAGAAATATGCAAATTACCGATGTATTCTCAAACCGGGAGTCCCGTGGGTGTGGGGTCAGTTCCTACGAGTTACATTTCTCCCGTGGGAGGTGTTGGTGCCACCCACGGGGTCGTTAGAGGGTTGTAATGAGTTTTCACCCTCTCACGCCTAGTTTTTTAACCTTAGTCTAGAAATATGGAAATTACTGTCGTATTCTCAAACCAGGAGTCCCGCGGCTGCGGAGTTAGTTGCTACGAGTTACATTGGTCCTGTGGGAGGTGTTGGTGCCACTCACGAAGCCGTTAGAGGGATGTTTCGAGTTTTCACCCTCTAACGCCATGTTTTTAAGCCTATGTCAAGAAATATACAAATTATCGTCATATTCTCAAATCGGGTGTGCCGCGGCTGCGGGGTCAGTTCCTACTAGTTACATTGGTCCCGTGGGAGGTGTTGGTGCCACCCACGGGGACATTTGGGGGCTGTTTTGAGTTTTAACCCTCTACGCCACGTTTTTAAGCCTAAGTCTAGAAATATGCAAATTACCATCGTATTCTCAAATCGAGAGTCCCTCGGCTGCGGCGTCAGTTCCTACGAGTTACATTGGTCCCGTGGGAGGTGTTGGTGCCACCCAGCCTATGTCTAGAAATATGAAAATTACCATCATACTCTCTAACCAAAAGACCCGTGACTGCGGGGTTATTTCCTACGAGTTACATTGGTCACGTGGGGGGTGTTGGCGCCACCCACGGGCCTGTTAGAGGGTTGTTTTGAGTTTTCACCCTTTAACGCCATGTTTTTAAGCCCAAGTCAAGAAAAATGCAAATTATCGTCGTATTCTCAGATCGGGAGTCCCTCGGCCGCGGGGTCAGTTCCTACGAGTTACATTGGTACCGTGGGAGGTGTTGGTGCCACCCACGGGGACGTTCGGGGGCTCTTTCGTGTTTTCATCCTCTAACGTCATGTTTTTAAGACTAACTCTAGAAATATGCATATTACCGGCGTATTCTCAAACCGACAGTCCCGCAGCTGCGGGGTCAGTTTTTACGAGTTACATTGGTCTCGTGAGAGGTGTTGGTACCACCCACGGGGCCGTTCGGGGGCTGTTTCGAATTTCCACCCTCTAACGTCATGTTTTTAAGCCTAGGTCTAGAAACATGAAATTATCATCGTACCCTAAAATCGGGAGACCCGCGGCTATGGGGTCAGTTCCTATGAGTTACATTGGTCCCGTGGGAGGTGTTGGTGCCACCCGCAGGGCCGTTCAGGGGTTGTTTAAAGTTTTCACCCTCTAACGCCAGGTTTTGCTTAAGTCTAGAAATATGCAAATTACCTTCGTATTCTCAAACCGATAGTCCCGTGACTGCAGGGTGAGTTCTTACGAGTTACATTGGACACGTGGGAGGTGTTGCTGCCACCCACGGGGTCGTTCGGGGGCTGTTTCGAGTTCTCACCCTCTAACGCCATGTTTTTTAGCCTCAGTCTATAAATATGTAAATTATCGTTGTATTCACAAATCGGTAGTCCCGCGACTGTGGGGTCAGTTCCTACGAGTTACATTGGTCCCGTGGGAGGTGCTGGTGCCACCCACGGGGCCGTTCGAGGCTGTTTCGAGTTTTCACCCTCTAACGCCCTGTTTTGCTTAAGTCTAGAAAAATGCAAATTACCTACGTATTCTAAAACCGGTAGTCCCGTGACTGCAGGGTGAGTTCCTATGAGTTACATTGGTCCCGTGGAAGGTGCTGGTGCCACCCACGGGGACGTTCGGGGACTGTTTCGAGTTCTCACCCTCTAACGCCATGTTTTTAAGCATAAGTCTAGAAATATGCAAATTATCGTCGTATTCTCAAACCGGGAGTTGCGCGGCTACGGGGTCAATTCGTACGAGTTACATTAGTCTCGTGGGAGGTGTTGGTTCCCCCCACGGGGACGTTTGGAGATTGTTTCGAGTTCTCACCCTCTAACACCATGTTTTAAACCTAAGTCTAAAAATATGCAAATTACTGTCGTATTGTGAAACCGAGAGTTTTGGGGCTACGGGGTCAGTTTGTATGAGTTACATTGGTCCCGTGGGAGGTGTTGGTGCCACCCAGCCTAAGTCTAAAAATATGTAAATTACCATCACACTCTCAAACCGAAAGACCCGCGGCAGCGAGGTCAGTTCCTACGAGTTACATTGGTTCTGTGGGAGGTGTTGGTGCCACCCACTGGGCCGTTCGGGGGCTGTTTCGAGCTTTCACCCTCTAACATCATGTTTTTTCGCCTAAGTCTAGAAATAAGAAAATTACCGTCACACTCTCAAAACATTAGACCCGCAGTTGCGGGAACAGTTTCAACGAGTTACATTGGTCCCGTGGGAGGTGTTGGTGCCACCCACGGGGCCGTTCGGGGGCTGTTTCGAGCTGTCACCCTCTAACGTCAAGTTTTTAAGCCTAAGTCCAAAAATATGTAAATTACCGTCATACTCTCAAACCGGGAGACCCATGGCTGCGGGGTCAGTTCCTATGAGTTATATTGGTCCCGTGGGAGGAGTTGGTGCCACCCACGGGGCCGTTCGGGGGTTGTTTCGAGTTTTCACCCTCTAACGTCATGTTTTTAAAACCAAAGTCTAGAAATATGCAAATTATCATCGTACTCTCAATCAGAGAGACCCACGGCTGCGGGGTTAGTTCCTACGAGTTACATTGGTCCCGTGGGAGGTGTTGGTGCCACCCACGGGGCCGTTAGAGGGATGTTTCGAGTTTTCACCCTCTAACGCCATGTTTTTAAGCCTATGTCAAGAAATATGCATATTATCGTCGTATTCTCAAATCGGGTGTGCCGCGGCTGCGGGGTCAGTTCCAACTAGTTACATTGGTCCCCTTGGAGGAGTTGGTGCCACCCAGGGGGACATTTGGGGGCTGTTTCGAGTTTTAACCCTCTACGCCATGTTTTTAAGCCTAAGTCTAGAAATATGCAAACTACCGTCGTATTCTCAAATCGAGAGTCCCTCGGCTGCGGCGTTAGTTCCTACGAGTTACATTGGTCCCATGGGAGGTGTTGGTGCCACCAAGCCTATGTCTAGAAATATGCAAATTATCATCATACTCTCTAACCGAAAGACCCGCGGCTGCGGGGTTTTTTTCTACGAGTTACATTGGTCCCGTGGGAGGTGTTGGCGCCACCCACGGGCCTGTTAAAGGGTTGTTTCGAATTTTCACCCTTTAACGCCATGTTTTTAAGCTTAAGTCTAGAAATATGCAAATTACCATCGTATTGTCAAATCGGGAGTCCCGCGGCTGCTGGGTCTTTTCCTACGAGTTATATTGGTCCCGTGGGAGGTGTATGTGGCACCCACGGCATCATTCCGGGGCTGTTTCTAGTTTTCACCCTCTAACGCGATATTTTTAAGCTAAAGTCCTGAAATATGCAAATTATTGTCGTACTCTCAAACAGAGAGTCCCGCGGATGCGGGGTCAGTTCCTATGAGTTACATTGGTCCCGTGGGAGGTGTTGGTGCCACCCACTGGGCCGTTCGGGGGCAGTTTCGTGTTTTCACCCTCTAACGCCATGTTTTCCTTAAGTCTAGAAATATGCAAATTATATTCGTATTCCAAACCGGGAGTCCTGCGGCTACGGGGCCAGTTCCTAAGAGTTACATTGGTCTCGTGGGAGGTGTTGGTGCCACCCACGGGGATGTTAGGGGACTGTTTCGAGTTCTCACCCTCTAACTCCATATGTTTAAGCCTATGTCCAGAAATATGCATATTATCGTCGTATTCTCAAACCGGGAGTCCCGCGGCTGCGGGGTCAGTTCCTACGAGTTACATTGGTCCCGTGGGAGGTGTATGTGGCACCCACGGGGCCATTCGTGGGCTATTTCTAGTTTTCACCCTCTAACGCCATATTTTTAAGCCTAAGTCCAGAAATATGCAAATTATTATTTTACTCTCAAATAGAGAGTCCCGCGGCTGCGGGGTCAGTTCCTATGAGTTACATTGGTCCCGTGGCAGGTGTTGGTGACACCCACGAGGCTGTTCGGAGGTTGTTTCGAGTTTTCACCCTCTAACGCCATGTTTTTAAGCCTAAGTCTAGAAATATGCAAATTACCGTTGTATTCTCAAACCGGGAGTCCCGTGGCTGTGGGGTCAGTTCCTACGAGTTACATTTCTCTCGTGGGAGGTGTTGGTGCCACCCACGGGGCCGTCAGAGGGTTGTAATGAGTTTTCACCCTCTAACGCCAAGTTTTTTAACCTAAGTCTATAAATATGGAAATTACCTTCGTATTATCAAACCAGGAGTCCCGCGGCTGCGGGGTCAGTTCCTACGAGTTACATTGGTCCCGTGGGAGGTGTTGGTGCCACCCACGGGGCCTTAGAGGGATGTTTCGAGTTTTCACACTCTAACGCCATGTTTTTAAGCCTATGTCAAGAAATATGCAAATTATCATCGTATTCTCAAATCGGGTGTGCCGCGGCTGCGGGGTCAGTTCCTACTAGTTACATTGGTCCCGTGGGAGGTGTTGGTGCCACCCACGGGGACATTTGGGGGCTGTTTCGTGTTTTAACCCTCTACGCCATGTGTTTAAGCCTAAGTCTAGAAATATGCAAATTACCATCGTATTCTCAAATCGAGAGTCCCTCGGCTGCGGCGTTAGTTCCTACGAGTTACATTGGTCCCGTGGGAGGTGTTGGTGCCACCCAACCTATGTCTAGAAATATACAAATTACCATCATACTCTCTAACTGAAAGACCCGCGGCTGCGGGGTTTTTTCCTACGAGTTACATTAGTCGCGTGGGAGGTGTTGGCGCCACCCACGGGCCTGTTAAAGGGTTGTTTCGAGTTTTCACCCTTTAACGCCATGTTTTTAAGCCTAAGTCAAGAAATATGCAAATTATCGTCGTATTCTCAAATCGGGAGTCCCGCGACTGCGGGGTCAGTTCCTACGAGTTACATTGGTCCCGTGGGAGGTGTTGGTGCCACCCACGGGGTCATTCGGGGGCTGTTTCTAGTTTTCACCCTCTAACGCGATATTTTTAAGCCAAAGTCCTGAAATATGCAAATTATTGTCGTACTCTCAAACAGAGAGTCCCGCAGATGCGGGGTCAGTTCCTATGAGTTACATTGCACCCGTGGGAGGTGTTGGTGCCACCCACTGGGCCGTTCGGGGGCAGTTTCGTGTTTTCACCCTCTAACGCCATGTTTTGCTTAAGTCTAGAAATATGCAAATTATATTCGTATTCCCAAATCGGGAGTCCTGCGGCTGCGGGGCCAGTTCCTAAGAGTTCCATTGGTCTCATGGGAGGTGTTGGTGCCACCCACGGGGATGTTAGGGGACTGTTTCGAGTTCTCACCCTCTAACTCCATGTTTTTTAGCCTATGTCTAGAAATATGCAAATTATCGTCGTATTCTCAAACCGGGAGTCCCGCGGCTGCGGGGTCAGTTCCTACGAGTTACATTGGTCCCGTGGGAGGTGTATGTGGCACCCACGGGGCCATTCGTGGGCTATTTCTAGTTTTCACCCTCTAACGCCATATTTTTAAGCCTAAGTCCAGAAATATGTAAATTATTATTGTACTCTCAAACAGAGAGTCCCGCGGCTGCGGGGTCAGTTCCTATGAGTTACATTGGTCCCGTGGGAGGTGTTGGTGACACCCACGAGGCTGTTCGGAGGTTGTTTCGAGTTTTCACCCTCTAACGCCATGTTTTTAAGCCTAAGTCTAGAAATATTCAAATTACCGTTGTATTCTCAAATCGGGAGTCCCGTGGCTGTGGGGTCAGTTCCTACGAGTTACATTTCTCTCGTGGGAGGTGTTGGTGCCACCCACGGGGCCGTCAGAGGGTTGTAATGAGTTTTCACCCTCCAACGCCAAGTTTTTTAACCTAAGTCTAGAAATATGGAAATTACCGTCGTATTAACAAACCAGGAGTCCCGCGGCTGCGGGATCAATTACTACGAGTTACATTGGTCCCGTGGGAGGTGTTGGTGACACCCACGGGGCCTTAGAGGGATGTTTCGAGTTTTCACCCTCTAACGCCATGTTTTTAAGCCTAAGTCAAGAAATATGCAAATTATCGTCGTATTCTCAAATCGGGTGCGCCGCGGCTGCGGGGTCAGTTCCTACTAGTTACATTGGTCCCGTGGGAGGTGTTGGTGCCACCCACGGGGATATTTGGGGGCTGTTTCGTGTTTTAACCCTCTACGCCATGTTTTTAAGCCTAAGTCTAAAAATATGCAAATTACCATCGTATTCTCAAATCGAGAGTCCCTCGGCTGCGGCGTTAGTTCCTACGAGTTACATTGGTCCCGTGGGAGGTGTTGGTGCCACCCAACCTATGTCTAGAAATATGAAAATTACCATCATACCCTATAACCGAAAGACCCGCGGCTGCGGGGTTTTTTCCTACGAGTTACATTGGTCGCGTGGGAGGTGTTGGCGCCACCCACGGGCCTGTTAGAGGGTTGTTTCGAGTTTTCACCCTTTAACGCCATGTTTTTAAGACTAAGTCAAGAAATATGCAAATTATCGTCGTATTCTCAAATCGGGAGTCCCGCGGCTGCGGGGTCAGTTCCTACGAGTTACATTGGTCCCGTGGGAGGTGTTGGTGCCACCCACGGGGATGTTCGGGGGCTCTTTCGAGTTTTCATCCTCTAACGTCATGTTTTTAAGCCTAACTCTAGAAATATGAATATTACCGGAGTATTCTCAAACCGAGAGTCCCGCAGCTGCGGGGTCAGTTCCTACGAGTTACATTGGTCCTGTGAGAGGTGTTGGTACCACCCACGGGGCCGTTCGGGGGCTGTTTCGAGTCTCCACCCTCTAACGTCATGTTTTTAAGCCTAGGTCTAGAAATATGAAATTATCATCGTACTCTAAAATCGGGAGACCCGCGGCTGCGGGTTCAGTTCCTACGAGTTACATTGGACCCTTGGGAGGTGTTGGCGCCACCCACGGGGCCGTTCGGGGGCTGTTTAAAGTTTTCACCCTCTAACGCCAGGTTTTGTTTTAGTCTAGAAATATGCAAATTACCTTCGTATTCTCAAATCGGGAGTCTCGCTATTGCGGGGTCAGTTCCTACGAGTTACATTGGTCCCGTAGGAGGTGTTGGTGCCACCCACGGGGACGTTGGGGGAATGTTTCGAGTTCACAACCTCTAACGCCATGTTTTTAAGCCTAAATCTAGAAATATGCAAATTATCATCGTATTCTCAAATCAGGAGTCCCGCGGCTGCGGGATCAGTTCCTATGAGTTACATTGGTCCCGTGGGAGGTGTTCGTGCCACCCACGGGGGCTCTCGGGAGTTGTTTCGAGGTTTCACCCTCTAACGCCATATTTTGAAGCCTAAGTCTAGAAATATGAAAATTACGGCCGTATTCTCAAACCGGGAGTCCCGCGGCTGCGGGGTCAGTTCCTACGAGTTACATTGGTCCCGTGGGAGGTATTGGTGCCACCCACGGGGCCGTTAGAGGGGTGTTTTGAGTTTTTACCATCTAATGCCATGTTTTTAAGCCCAAGTCAAGAAATATGAAAATTACTGTCGAATTCTCAAACCGGGGGTCCCGTGGGTGTGGGGACTGTTCCTACTTGTTACATTGGTCCCGTGGGAGGTGTTGGTGCCACCCACGGGGACATTTTGGGACTATTTCGAGTTCTCACCCACTAACGCCATGTTTTTAAGCCTAAGTCCAGAAATATATAAATTGAAGTTGTACTCTCAAATCAGAAGACCCGCGGCTGCGGGGTCAGTTCCTACGAGTTACATTGGTCCCGTGGGAGGTGTTGGCGCCTCCCACTGGTCCGTTCGTGGCTCTTTTGAGATTTCATCCTCTAACGCCATGTTTTCCTTAACTCAAGAAATATGCAAATTATTGTCGTATTCTCAAACGTGTGTCCCGCGGCTGCGGGGTCAGTTCCTACGAGTTACATTGGTCTCGTGGGAGGTGTTGGTGCCACCCACGGGGGCGTTCGGGGGCTGTCTAGAAATATGCAAATTACATTTGTATTCCCAAACCGGGAGTCCTGGGGCTGCGGGGTCAGTTCCTACGAGTTACATTGGTCTCGTGGGAGGTGTTGGTGCCACCCACGGGGATGCTAGTGGACTGTTTCGAGTTCTCACCCTCTAACTCCATGTTTTTAAGCCTATATCGAGAAATATGCATATTATCGTCGTATTCTCAAACCGGGAGTCCCGCGGTTGCGGGGTCAGTTCCTACAAGTTACATTGGTCCCGTGGGAGGTGTATGTGGCACCCACGGGGCCATTCGTGGGCTATTTCTAGTTTTCACCCTCTAACGCCATATTTTTAAACCTAAATCCAGAAATATGCAAATTATTGTTGTACTCTCAAACAGAGAGTCCCGCAGCTGCGGGGTCAGTTCCTATGAGTTACATTGGTCCCGTGGGAGGTGTTGGTGACACCCACGAGGCTGTTCGGAGGTTGTTTCGAGTTTTCACCCTCTAACGCCATCTTTTTAAGCCTAAGTCTAGAAATATGCAAATTACCGTTGTATTTTCAAACCGGGAGTCCCGTGGCTATGGGGTCAGTTCCTACGAGTTACATTTCTCTCGTGGGAGGTGTTGGTGCCACCCACGGGGCCGTTAGAGGGTTGTAATGAGTTTTCACCCTCTAACGCCAAGTTTTTTAACCTAAGTCTAGAAATATGGAAATTACCGTCGTATTATCAAACAAGGAGTCCCACGGCTGCGGGGTCAGTTCCTACGAGTTACATTGGTCCCGTGGGAGGTGTTGGTGCCACCCACGGGGCCCTAGAGGGATGTTTCGAGTTTTCACCCTCTGACGCCATGTTTTTAAGCCTATGTCATGAAATATGCAAATTATCGTCGTATTCTCAAATCGGGTGTGCCGCGGCTGCGGGGTCAGCTCCTACTAGTTACATTGGTCCCGTGGGAGGTGTTTGTGCCACCCACAGGGACATTTGGGGGATGTTTCGTGTTTTAACCCTCTACGCCATGTTTTTAAGCCTAAGTCTAGAAATATGCAAATTACCATCGTATTCTCAAATCGAGAGTCCCTCGGCTGCGGCGTTAGTTCCTACGTGTTACATAGGTCCCGTGGGAGGTGTTGGTGCCACCCAACCTATGTCTAGAAATATGCAAATTACCATCATACTCTCTAACCGAAAGACCCGCGATTGCGGGGTTTTTCCTACGGGTTACATTGGTCCCGTGGGAGGTGTTGGCGCCACCCACGGGCCTGTTAGAGGGTTGTTTCGAGTTTTCACCCTTTAAAGCCATGTTTTTAAGCCTAAGTCAAGAAATATGCAAATTATCGTCGTATTCTCAAATCGGGAGTCCCGCGGCTGCGGGGTCAGTTCCTACGAGTTACATTGGTCCCGTGGGAGGTGTTGGTGCCACCCACGGGGATGTTCGGGGGCTCTTTCGAGTTTTCATCCTCTAACGTCATGTTTTTAAGCCTAACTCTAGAAATATGAATATTACCGGCGTATTCTCAAACTGAGAGTCCCGCAGCTGCAGGGTCAGTTCCTACGAGTTACATTGGTCCCGTGAGAGGTGTTGGTACCACCCACGGGGCCGTTCGGGGGCTGTTTCGAGTCTCCACCCTCTAACGTCATGTTTTTAAGCCTAGGTCTAGAAATATGAAATTATCATCGTACTCTAAAATTGGGAGACCCGCAGCTGCGGGGTCAGTTCCTAGGAGTTACATTGGTCCCTTGGGAGGTGTTGGCGCCACCCACGGGGCCGTTCGGGGGCTGTTTAAAGTTTTCACCCTCTAACGCCAGGTTTTGCTTTAGTCTACAAATATGCAAATTACCTTCGTATTCTCAAATCGGGAGTCCCGCTATTACGGGGTCAGTTCCTACGAGTTACATTGGTCCCGTAGGAGGTGTTGGTGCCACCCACGGGGACGTTGGGGGAATGTTTCAAGTTATCAACCTCTAACGCCATGTTTTTAAGCCTAAATCTAGAAATATGCAAATTATCATCGTATTCTCAAATCAGGAGTCCCGCGGCTGCGGGATCAGTTCCTATGAGTTACATTGGTCTCGTGGGAGGTGTTAGTGCCACCCACGGGGGCGCTCGGGAGCTGTTTCGAGTTTTCACCCTCTAACGCCATATTTTGAAGCCTAAGTCAAGAAATATGCAAATTACCATCGTATTCTCAAACCGGGAGTCCCGCGGCTGCGGGGTCAGTTCCTACGAGTTACATTGGTCCCGTGGGAGGTATTGGTGCCACCCACGGGGCCGTTAGAGGGCTGTTTTGAGTTTTTACCATCTAATGCCATGATGTTAAGCCCAAGTCTAGAAATATGAAAATTACTGTCGTATTCTCAAACCGGGGGTCCCGTGGGTGTGGGGACAGTTCCTACGAGTTACATTGGTCCCGTGGGAGGTGTTGGTGCCACCCACGGGGCCGTTAGAGAGTTGTAATGAGTTTTCACCCTCTAACGCCAAGTTTTTTAACCTAAGTCTAGAAATATGGAAATTACAGTCGTATTATCAAACCAGGAGTCCCGCGGCTGCGGGGTCAGTTCCTACGAGTTACATTGGTCCCGTGGGAGGTGTTGGCGCCTTCCACGGGTCCGTTCGTGGCTCTTTTTAGATTTCACCCTCTAACGCCATGTTTTCCTTAACTCTAGAAATATGCAAATTATTGTCGTATTCTCAAACGGGTGTCCCGCGGCTGCGGGGTCAGTTCCTGTGAGTTACATTGGTCTCGTGGGAGGTGTTGGTGCCACCCACGGGAGCGTTTGGAGACTGTTTCGAGTTCTCACCATCTAACGCCATGTTTTTAAACCTAAGTCCAGAAATATGCAAATTATTGTCGTATTCTGAAACCGAGAGTCCTGCGGCTATGGAGTCAGTTCGTATGAGTTACATTGGTCCCGTGGGAGGTGTTGGTCCCACCCAGCCTAAGGCTAAAAATAAGAAAATTACCATCATACTCTCAAACCGAAAGACCCGCGGCAGCGAGGTCAGTTCCTATGAGTTGCATTGGTTCCGTGGGAGGTGTTGGTGCCACCCACGGGGCCGTTCGGGGGCTATTTCGAGCTTTCACCCTCTAACATCATGTTTTTTAAACTAAGTCTAGAAATAAGCAAATTACCTTCATACTCTCAAAACGGGAGACCCGCGGGTGCGGGATCAGTTCCAACGAGTTACATTGGTCCCGTGGGAGGTGCTGGTACCACCCATGGGGCCGTTCGGGGGCTGTTTCGAGATTTCACCCTCTAACGTCAAGTTTTTAAGCCTAAGTCCAAAAATATGTAAATTACCGTCATATTCTCAAACCGGGAGTCCCGCGGCTGCGGGGTCAGTTCTTACGAGTTACATTGGTCCCGTGGGAGGAAGTGGTGCAATCCATGGGGATGTTCGGGGACTTTTTCGAGTTCTCACCCTCCAACGCCATGTTTTTAAGCCTAAGTCTTAAAATATGCAAATTATCATCTTATTCTCAAACTGGGAGTCCCGCGGCTGTGGGTTCAGTTTTTACGAGTTACATTGGTCCCGTAGGAGGTGTTGGTTCCCCCCACGGGGCCGTTCAGGGGTTGTTTCGAGTTTTCATCCTCTAACGCCATGTTTTTAAGCCTGAGTCTAGAAATATGCAAATTATCATCTTATTCTCAAACCAGGAGTCCCACGGATTATCATCTTATTCTCAAACCAGGAGTCCTGCGGCTGCGGGTTCAGTTCGTACGAGTTACATTGGTCCCGTAGGAGGTGTTGGTTCCCCCCACGGGGCCGTTCGGGGGCTGTTTCGAGTTTTCACCCTCTAACGCCATATTTTAAAACCTAATTCTAGAAATATGCAAATTATCGTCATACTCTAAAATAGAGAGTCCCGCGACTGTGGGGTCAGTTCCTAACGAGTTACATTGGTCCCATGGGAGGTGTTGGTGCCACCCACGGGGTCGTTCGGGGGCTATTTCAAGTTTTCATCCTCTAACGCCATGTTTTTAAGCCTAAGTCTGGAAATATGCAAATTACCATCGTATTCCGAAATGGGGAGTCCCGCGGCTGCGGGGTCATTTCCTATGAGTTACATTTATCCCGTGAGAGGTGTTGGTGTCACCCACGGGGCCGTTAGAGGGCTGTTTCGAGTTTTCACCCTCTAACGCCATGTTTTTAAGCCGAATTCAAGAAATATACAAATTACGTTCGTATTCTAAAACCGGAAGTCCCGCGGCTGTCGGGTAATTTCCTACGAGTTACATTCATCCCATGGGAGGTATAGGTGCCGCCCATGGGGCCGTTCGGGGATGTTTCGAGTTTTTGTCATCTAACGTCATGTTTTTAAGCCTAAGTCTAGAAATTTACAAATTGAAGTCGTACTCTCAAATTGGGAGACCCGCGGCTGCGGGGTCAGTTCCTACGAGTTACATTGGTCCCGTGGGAGGTGTTGGCACCACCCACGGGGCCGTTCGGGGGATGTTTTGAGTTTTCACCCTCTAACGCCATGTTTTACTTAAGTCTAGAAATATGCAAATTACCGTCGTATTCTCAAACCGGGAGTCTCGCGGCATCGAGGTCAGTTCTTACCAGTTACATTGGTCCCGTGGAAGGTTGTGGTGCCACCCACGGGGACGTTCGGGGACTGTTTCGAGTTCTCACCCTCTAACGCCATATTTTTATGCCTAAGTCTAGATATATGCAAATTATCATCGTATTATCAAACCTAGAGTCCCGTGGCTGCGGGGTCAATTCGTACGAGTTACATTGGTCTCGTGGAAGGTGTTGGATCCCCCCACTGGGCCGTTCGGGGTCTATTTCGAGTTTTTACCCTCTAACGCCATATTTTAAAGCCTAAGTCTAGAAATATGCAAATTATCATCGAACTCTTAAATAGAGAGTCCCGCGGCTGTGGGGTGAGTTCCTACGAGTTACATTGGTCCCGTGGGAGGTATTGGTGCCACCCACGGGGCCGTTCACGGGCTGTTTCGAGTTTTCACCCCCTAACATCATGTTTTTAAGCCTAAGTCCATAAATATACAAATTGAAGTCGTACTGTCAAATCGGGACACCCGCGTCTACGGGGTCAGTTCCTACGAGTTACATTGGTCCCGTGGGAGGTGTTGGCACCACCCACGGGGCCATTCGTGGCTGTTTTGAGATTTCACCCTGTAACGCCATGTTTTCCTTAACTCTAGAAATATGCAAATTATTGTCCTATTCTCAAATGGGTGTCCCACGGTTGCGGGGTCAGTTCCATCAAGTTACATTGGTCTCATGGGAGGTGTTGGTGCCACCCACGGGGACGTTTGGAGACTGTTTCGAGTTCTCACTCTCTAACACCATGTTTTTAAACCTAAGTCTAAAAATATGCAAATTACTGTCGTATTGTGAAACCGAGAGTCCTGGGGCTACGGGGTCAGTTCGTATGAGTTACATTGGTCCCGTGGGAGGTGTTGGTGCCACCCAGCCTAAGTCTAAAAATATGTAAATTACCGTCATACTCTCAAACCGAAAGACCCGCGGCAGCGAGGTCAGTTCCTACGAGTTACATTGGTTCCGTGGGAGGTGTTGGTGCCAACCACTGGGCCGTTCGGGGGCTGTTTCGAGCTTTCACCCTCTAACATCATGTTTTTTTGCCTAAGTCTAGAACTAAGAAAACTACCGTCATACTCTCAAAATGGGAGACCCGCGACTGCGGGAACAGTTTCAACGAGTTACATTGGTCCCGTGGGAGGTGTTGGTGCCACCCACGGGGCCGTTCGGGGGCTGTTTCGAGCTGTCACCCTCTAACGTCAAGTTTTTAAGCCTAAGTCTAAAAATATGTAAATTACCGTCATACACTCAAACCGGGAGACCCGTGGCTGCGGGGTCAGCTCCTATGAGTTATATTGGTCCCGTGGGAGGAGTTAGTGCCACCCACGGGGCCGTTCGGGGGTTGTTTCGAGTTTTCACCCTCTAACGTCATGTTTTTAAACCAAAGTCTAGAAATATGCAAATTATCATCGTACTCTCAATCAGAGAGACCCACGACTGCGGGGTTAGTTCCTACGAGTTACATTGGTCCCGTGGGAGGTGTTGGCGCCATCCACGGGGCCGTTAGAGGGCTGTTTCGAGTTTTCACCCTCTAAAGCCATATTTTTAACTCTAAGTCTAGAAATAGGAAAATTATCGCCGTATTATCAAACTGGTAGTTTCGCGGCTGCAGGGTCAGTTCCTATGAGTTACATTGGTCCCGTGGGAGGTGTTGGTGCCACCGGCGGGGCCGTTCTAGGGCTATTTCGAGTTTTCACCCTCAAAAGCCGTGTTATTAAGCCTAAATCTAGAAATATGCAAATTACCATCGTATTCTCAAACCGGGAGTCCCGCGGATGTGGGGTTAGTTCCTACGAGTTACATTTATCCCGTGAGAGGTGTTGGAGCCACCCACGGGGCCGTTAGAGGGCTGTTTCGAGTTTTCACCCTCTAACGCCATATTTTTAAGCCGTATTCAAGAAATATTCTAATTACGTTCGTATTCTTAAACTGGAAGTCCCGCGGTTGCCGGTTAAGTTCCTACGAGTTACATTCATCCCATAGGAGGTATCGGTGCCACCCATGAGGCCATTCAGGGATGTTTCGAGTTTTTGTCATCAAACGTCATGTTTTTAAGCCTAAGTATAGAAATATACAAATTGAAGTCATAGTCTCAAATTGGGAGACCCGCGTCTACGGGGTCAGTTCCTACGAGTTACATTGGTCCCATGGGAGGTGTTGGCACCACCCAAGGGGACATTCGTGGCTGTTTTGAGATTTCACCCTATAACGCCATGTTTTCCTTAACTCTAGAAATATGAAAATTATTGTCGTATTCTCAAATGGGTGTCCCGCGGTTGCGGGGTCAGTTCCAACAAGTTACATTGGTCTCATGGGAGGTGTTGGTGCCACCCACGGGGACATTTGGAGACTCTTTCGAGTTCTCACCCTCTAACACCATGTTTTTAAACCTAAGTCTAAAAATATGCAAATTACTGTCGTATTGTGAAACCGAGAGTCTTGGGGCTGCGGGGTCACTTCGTATAAGTTACATTGGTCCCATGGGAGGTGTTGGTGCCACCCAGCCTAAGTCTAAAAATATGTAAATTACCGTCATACTCTCAAACCGAAAGACTCGCGGCAGCGAGGTCAGTTTCTACGAGTTACATTGGTTCCGTGGGAGGTGTTGGTGCCACCCACTGGGCCGTTCGGGAGATGTTTCGAGCTTTCACCCTCTAACATCATGTTTTTTCGCCTAAGTCTAGAAATAAGAAAATTATCGTCATACTCTCAAAACGGGAGACCCGCGGCTGCGGGAACAGTTCCAACGAGTTACATTGGTCCCGTGGGAGGTGTTGGTGCCACCCACGGGGCCGTTCGGGGGCTGTTTCGAGCTGTCACCCTCTAACGTCAAGTTTTTAAGCCTAAGTCCAAAAATATGTAAATTACCATCATACTCTCAAACCGGGAGACCCGTGGCTGCGGGGTCAGTTCCTATGAGTTATATTGGTCCCGTGGGAGGAGTTGGTGCCACCCACGGGGCCGTTCGGGGGTTGTTTCGAGTTTTCACCCTCTAACGTCATGTTTTTAAACCAAAGTCTAGAAATATGCAAATTATCATCGTACTCTCAATCCGAGAGACTCGCGGCTGCGGGGTTAGTTCCTACGAGTTACATTGGTCCCGTGGGAGGTGTTGGCGCCACCCACGGGGTCGTTCGGGGGCTGTTTGGAATTCTCACCCTCTAACGCCATGTTTTTAACTCTAAGTCTAGAAATATGAAAATTATCGTCGTATTCTCAAACTGGGAGTTTCACGGCCGCGGGGTCAGTTCCTATGAGTTACATTGGTCCCGTGGGAGGTGTTGGTGCCACCCACGGGGCCGTTAGAGGGCTATTTTGAGTTTTCACCCTCTAACGCCATGTTTTTAAGCCTAAGTCTACAAATATGTAAATTACCATCGTATTCTCAAACTGGGAGTCCCGCGGCTGCGGGGTCAGTTCTTACGAGTTACATTTATCCCGTAGGAGGTGTTGGTTCCCCCCACGGGGTCATTCGGGGGCTGTTTTGAGTTTTCACCCTCTAACGCCATATTTTTAAACCTAAGTCTAGAAATATGCAAATTATCATCGTACTCTGAAACTGGGAGTTTCGCGGCTGCGGGGTCAGTTCCTACGAGTTACATTGGTCCCGTGGGAGGAATTTGTGCAATCCATGGGGACGTTCGGGGACTGTTTCGAGTTCTCACCCTTTAACGCCATGTTTTTAAGCCTAAGTCTAGAAATATGCAAATTATCGTCTTATTCTCAAACCAGGAGTCCCGGGGATTATCGTCTTATTCTCAAACTAGGAGTCCCGCGGCTGCGGGTTCAGTTCGTACGAGTTACATTGGTCCCGTAGGAGGTGTTGGTTTCCCCTATGGGGCCGTTCGGGGGCTGTTTCGAGTTTTCACCCTCTAACGCCATATTTTTAAGCCTAATTCTAAAAATATGCAAATTACCATCGTATTTCGAAACGGGGAGTCCCGCGGCTGCGGGGTCATTTGCTATGAGTTACATTTATCCCGTGAGAGGTGTTGGTGCCACCCACGGGGCCGTTAGAGGGTTGTTTTGAGTTTTCACCCTCTAACGCCATGTTTTTAATCCGAATTCAAGAAATATCCAAATTACGTTCGTATTCAAAAACCGGAAGTCCCGCGGCTGCCGGGTAAGTTCCTACGAGTTACATTCGTCCCATGGGAGGTATCGGTGCCACCCATGGGCCTGTTCGGGGATGTTTCGAGTTTTTGTCATCTAACGTCATGTTTTTAAGCCTAAGTCTAGAAATATACAAATTGAAGTCGTACTCTCAAATTGGGAGACCCGCGGCTGCGGGGTCAGTTCCTACGAGTTACATTGGTCCCGTGGGAGGTGTTGGCGCCACCCACGGGGCCGTTCGGGAGATGTTTTGAGTTTTCACCCTCTAACGCCATGTTTTGCTTAAGTCTAGAAATATGCAAATTACCTTCGTATTCTCAAACCGGGATTCTCGCGGCTTTGAGGTCAGTTCTTACCAGTTACATTGGTCCCGTGGAAGGTTGTGGGGCCACCCACGGGGACGTTCGGGGAATGTTTCGAGTTCTCACCCTCTAACGCCATGTTTTTAAGCCTAAGTCTAGAAATATGAAAATTATCATCATATTATCAAACCTGGAGTCCCGCGGTTGCGGGGTCAATTCGTACGAGTTACATTGGTCTCGTGGAAGGTGTTGGATAGCCCCACTGGGCCGTTCGGGGTCTATTTCGAGTTTTCACCCTCTAACGCCATATTTTAAAGCCTAAGTCTAGAAATATGCAAATTATCGTCGAACTCTTAAATAGAGAGTCCCGCGGCTGTGGGGTGAGTTCCGACGAATTACATTGGTCCCGTGGGAGGTATTGGTGCCACCCACGGGGCCGTTCAGGGGATGCTTCGAGTTTTCACCCCCTAACATCATGTTTTTAAGCCTAAGTCCAGAAATATATAAATTGAAGTCGTACTCTCAAATCGGGACACCCGCGTCTACGGGGTCAGTTCCTACGAGTTACATTGGTCCTGTGGGAGGTGTTGGCACCACCCACGGGGCCATTTGGGGCTGTTTTGAGATTTCACCCTGTAACACCATGTGTTCCTTAACTCTAGAAATATGCAAACTATTGTCGTATTCTCAAATGGGTGTCCCGCGGTTGCGGGGTCAGTTCTTACAAGTTACATTGGTCTCATGGGAGGTGTTGGTGCCACCCATGGGGACGTTTGGAGATTGTTTCGAGTTCTCACCCTCTAACACCATGTTTTAAACCTAAGTCTAAAAATATGCAAATTACTGTCGTATTGTGAAACCGAGAGTTTTGGGGCTACGGGGTCAGTTTGTATGAGTTACATTGGTCCCGTGGGAGGTGTTGGTGCCACCCAGCCTAAGTCTAAAAATATGTAAATTACCATCACACTCTCAAACCGAAAGACCCGCGGCAGCGAGGTCAGTTCCTACGAGTTACATTGGTTCTGTGGGAGGTGTTGGTGCCACCCACTGGGCCGTTCGGGGGCTGTTTCGAGCTTTCACCCTCTAACATCATGTTTTTTCGCCTAAGTCTAGAAATAAGAAAATTACCGTCACACTCTCAAAACATTAGACCCGCAGTTGCGGGAACAGTTTCAACGAGTTACATTGGTCCCGTGGGAGGTGTTGGTGCCACCCACGGGGCCGTTCGGGGGCTGTTTCGAGCTGTCACCCTCTAACGTCAAGTTTTTAAGCCTAAGTCCAAAAATATGTAAATTACCGTCATACTCTCAAACCGGGAGACCCATGGCTGCGGGGTCAGTTCCTATGAGTTATATTGGTCCCGTGGGAGGAGTTGGTGCCACCCACGGGGCCGTTCGGGGGTTGTTTCGAGTTTTCACCCTCTAACGTCATGTTTTTAAAACCAAAGTCTAGAAATATGCAAATTATCATCGTACTCTCAATCAGAGAGACCCACGGCTGCGGGGTTAGTTCCTACGAGTTACATTGGTCCCGTTGGCGGTGTTGGCGCCACCCACGGGGCCGTTAGAGGGTTGTTTCGAGTTTTCATCCTCTAAAGACATGTTTTTAACTCTAAGTCTAGAAATATGAAAATTATCGTCGTATTCTGAAACTGGTAGTTTCGCGGCTGCGGGGTCAGTTCCTACGAGTTACATTGGTCCCGTGGGAGGTGTTGGTGCCACCCGCAGGGCCGTTCTAGGGCTATTTCGAGTTTTCACCCTCAAAAGCCATGTTATTAAGCCTAACTCTAGAAATATGCAAATTACCATCGTATTCTCACACCGGGAGTCCCGCGGATGTGGGGTTAGTTCCTACGAGTTACATTCATCCCGTGAGAGGTGTTGGTGCCACCCACGGGGCCGTTAGAGGGCTGTTTCGAGTTTTCACCCTCTAACGCCATGTTTTTAATCCGAATTCAAGAAATATGCTAATTACGTTCGTATTCTAAAACCGAAAGTCCCGCGGCTGCCGGTTAAGTTCCTACGAGTTACATTCGTCCCATGGGAGGTATCGGTGCCACCCATAGGGCCGTTTGGGGATGTTTCGAGTTTTTGTCATCTAACGTCATGTTTTTAAGCCTAAGTCTAGAAATATACAAATTGAAGTCGTACTCTCAAATTGGGAGACCCGCGGCTGCGGGGTCAGTTCCTACGAGTTACATTGGTCCCGTGGGAGGTGTTGGCGCCACCCACGGGGCCGTTCGGGGGATGTTTTGAGTTTTCACCCTCTAACGCCATGTTTTGCTTAAGTCTAGAAATAAGCAAATTACCTTCGTATTCTCAAACCGGGAGTCTCGCGGCTCCGAGGTCAGTTGTTACCAGTTACATTGGTCCCGTGGAAGGTTGTGGTGCCACCCACGGGGACGTTCGGGGACTGTTTCGAGTTCTCACCCTCTAACGCCATGTTTTTAAGCCTAAGTCTATAAATATGCAAATTATCATCGTATTATCAAACCTGGAGTCCCGCGGCTGCGGGGTCAATTCGTACGAGTTACATTGGTCTCGTGGAAGGTGTTGGATCGCCCCACTGGGCCGTTCGGGGTATATTTCGAGTTTTCACCCTCTAACGCCATATTTTAAAGCCTAAGTCTTGAAATATGCAAATTATCGTCGAACTCTTAAATAGAGAGTCCCGCGGCTGTGGGGTGAGTTCCTACGAGTTACATTGGTCCCGTGGGAGGTATTGGTTCCACCCACGGGGCCGTTCGGGGGGTGTTTCGAGTTTTCACCCTCTAATGCCATGTTTTTAAGCCTAAGTCTAGAAATATGCAAATTGAAGTCGTACTCTCAAACCGGGAGTCCCGCGGCTACGGGGTCAGTTCCTACGAGTTACATTGGTCCCGTGCGAGGTGTTGGCACCACCCACGGGGCCATTCGTGGCTGTTTTGAGATTTCACCCTGTAACCCCATGTTTTCCTTAACTCTAGAAATATGCAAATTATTGTCGTATTCTCAAATGGGTGTCCCGCGGTTGCGGGGTCAGTTCCAACAAGTTACATTGGTCTCATGGGAGGTGTTGGTGCCACCCACGGGGACATTTGGAGACTGTTTCGAGTTCTCACCCTCTAACACCATGTTTTTAAACCTAAGTCTAAAAATATGCAAATTACTGTCGTATTGTGAAACCAAGAGTCCTGGGGCTGCGGGGTCAGTTCGTATGAGTTACATTGGTCCCGTGGGAGGTGTTGGTGCCACGCAGCCTAAGTCTAAAAATAAGTAAATTACCGTCATACTCTCAAACCGAAAGACCCGCGACAGCGAGGTCAGTTCCTACGAGTTACATTGGTTCCGTGGGAGGTGTTGGTGCCACCCACTGGGCCGTTCGGGGGCTGTTTCGAGCTTTCACCCTCTAACATCATGTTTTTTCGCCTAAGTCTAGAAATAAGAAAATTACCATCATACTCTCAAAACACTAGACCCGCAGCTGTGGGAACAGTTTCAACGAGTTACATTGGTCCCGTGGGAGGTGTTGGTGCCACCCACGGGGCCGTTCGGGGGCTGTTTCGAGCTGTCACCCTCTAACGTCAAGTTTTTAAGCCTAAGTCCAAAACTATGTAAATTACCGTCATACTCTCAAACTGGGAGACCCATGGTTGCGGGGTCAGTTCCTATGAGTTATATTGGTCCCGTGGGAGGAGTTGGTGCCACCCACGGGGCCGTTCGGGGGTTGTTTCGAGTTTTCACCCTCTAACGTCATGTTTTTAAACCAAAGTCTAGAAATATGCAAATTATCACCGTACTCTCAATCAGAGAGACCCACGACTGCGGGGTTAGTTCCTACGAGTTACATTGGTCCCGTGGGAGGTGTTGGCGCCACCCACGGGGCCGTTAGAGGGCTGTTTCGAGTTTTCACCCTCTAAAGCCTTGTTTTTAACTCTAAGTCTAGAAATATGAAAATTATCGTCGTATTCTCAAACTGGTGGTTTCGCGGCTGCGGGGTCAGTTCCTATGAGTTACATTGGTCCCGTGGGAGGTGTTGGTGCCACCCGCAGGGCCGTTCTAGGGCTATTTCGAGTTTTCACCCTCAAAACCCATGTTATTAAGCCTAAGTCTAGAAATATGCAAATTACCATCGTATTCTCAAACCGGGAGTCCCGCGGATGTGGGGTTAGTTCCTACGAGTTACATTTATCCCGTGAGAGGTGTTGGTGCCACCCACGGG
The DNA here is from genome assembly GCA_949130495.1 of Sambucus nigra. Lineage (NCBI taxonomy): Eukaryota > Viridiplantae > Streptophyta > Magnoliopsida > Dipsacales > Adoxaceae > Sambucus > Sambucus nigra. The sequence continues at coordinate 535,795,699 of OX422213.1, forward strand.
GCCGTTAGAGGGCTGTTTTGAGTTTTCACCCTCTAACGCCATGTTTTTAAGCCGAATTCAAGAAATATGCTAATTACGTTCGTATTCTAAAACCGGAAGTCCCGCGGCTGCCGGTTAAGTTCCTACGAGTTACATTCGTCCCATGGGAGGTATCGGTGCCACCCATGGGGCCGTTCGGGGATGTTTCGAGTTTTTGTCATCTAACGTCATGTTTTTAAGCCTAAGTCTAGAAATATACAAATTGAAGTCGTACTCTCAAATTGGGAGACCCGCGGCTGCGGGGTCAGTTCCTACGAGTTACATTGGTCCCGTGGGAGGTGTTGGCGCCACCCACGGGGCCGTTCGGGGGATGTTTTGAGTTTTCACCCTCTAACGCCATGTTTTGCTTAAGTCTAGAAATATGCAAATTACCTTCGTATTCTCAAACCGGGAGTCTCGCGGCTTCGAGGTCAGTTCTTACCAGTTACATTGGTCCCGTGGAAGGTTGTGGTGCCACCCACGGGGACGTTCGGGGACTGTTTCGAGTTCTCACCCTCTAACGCCATGTTTTTAAGCCTAAGTCTAGAAATATGCAAATTATCATCGTATTATCAAACCTGGAGTCCCGCGGCTGCGGGGTCAATTCGTACGAGTTACATTGGTCTCGTGGAAGGTGTTGGATCGCCCCACTGGGCCGTTCGGGGTATATTTCGAGTTTTCACCCTCTAACGCCATATTTTAAAGCCTAAGTCTAGAAATATGCAAATTATCGTTGAACTCTTAAATAGAGAGTCCCGCGGCTGTGGGGTGAGTTCCTACGAGTTACATTGGTCCCGTGGGAGGTATTGGTGCCACCCACGGGGCCGTTCGGGGGGTGTTTCGAGTTTTCACCCTCTAACGCCATGTTTTTTAGCCTAAGTCCAGAAATATGCAAATTGAAGTCGTACTCTCAAACCGGGAGTCCCGCGGCTATGGGGTCAGTTCCTACGAGTTACATTGGTCCCGTGGGAGGTGTTGGCACCACCCACGGGGCCATTCATGGCTGTTTTGAGATTTCACCCTGTAACCCAAGTTTTCCTTAACTCTAGAAATATGCAAATTATTGTTGTATTCTCAAATGGGTGTCCCGCGATTGCGGGGTCAGTTCCAACAAGGTACATTGGTCTCATGGGAGGTGTTGGTGCCACCCACGGGGACGTTTGGAGAGTGTTTCGAGTTCTCACCCTCTAACACCATGTTTTTAAACCTAAGTCTAAAAATATGCAAATTACTGTCGTATTGTGAAACCAAGAGTCCTGGGGCTGCAGGGTCAGTTCGTATGAGTTACATTGGTCCCGTGGGAGGTGTTGGTGCCACCCAGCCTAAGTCTAAAAATATGTAAATTACCGTCATACTCTCAAACCGAAAGACCCGCGACAGCGAGGTCAGTTCCTACGAGTTACATTGGTTCCGTGGGAGGTGTTGGAGCCACCCACTGGGCCGTTCGGGGTCTGTTTCGAGCTTTCACCCTCTAACATCATGTTTTTTCGCCTAAGTCTAGAAATAAGAAAATTACCATCATACTCTCAAAACGGGAGACCCGCGGCTGCGGGAACAGTTTGAACGAGTTACATTGGTCCCGTGGGAGGTGTTGGTGCCACCCACGGGGCCGTTCGGGGGCTGTTTTGAGCTGTCACCCTCTAACGTCAAGTTTTTAAGCCTAAGTAAAAAAATATGTAAATTACCGTCATACTCTCAAACCGGGAGACCCGTGGCTGTGGGGTCAGTTCCTATGAGTTATATTGGTTCCGTGAGAGGAGTTGGTGCCACCCACGGGGCCGTTCGGGGGTTGTTTCGAGTTTTCCTCCTCTAACGTCATGTTTTTAAACCAAAGTCTAGAAATATGCAAATTATCATCGTACTCTCTATCCGAGAGACCCGCGGCTGTGGGGTTAGTTCCTACGAGTTACATTGGTCCCGTGGGAGGTGTTGGCGCCACCCACGGGGCCGTTAGAGGGATGTTTTGAGTTTTCACCCTCTAACCCCATGTTTTTAACTCTAAGTCTAGAAATATGAAAATTATCGTCGTATTCTCAAACTGGGAGTTTCGCGGCTGCGGGCTCAGTTCCTATGAGTTACATTGGTCCCGTGGGAGGTGTTGGTGCCACCCACGGGGCCGTTAGAGGGCTATTTCGAGTTTTCACCCTCTAACTCCATGTTTTTAAGCCTAAGTCTACAAATATGTAAATTACCATCATATTCTCAAACTGGGAGTCCCGCGGCTGCGGGGTCAGTTCTTACGAGTTACATTGGTCCCGTAAGAGGTGTTGGTTCCCCCCACGGGGTCGTTCGGGGGCTGTTTTGAGTTTTCACCCCCTAACGCCATATTTTTAAGCCTAAGTCTAGAAATATGCAAATTATCGTCGTACTCTCACACTGGGAGTTTCGCAGCTGCGGGGTCAGTTCTTACGAGTTACATTGGTCCCGTGGGAGGAATTGGTGCAATCCATGGGGACCTTCGGGGATTGTTTCGAGTTCTCACCCTTTAACGCCATGTTTTTAAGCCTAAGTCTAGAAATTTGTAAATTATCGTCTTATTCTCAAACCGGGAGTCCTGCGGCTGGGGGTTCAGTTCGTACGAGTTACATTGGTCCCGTAGGAGGTGTTGGTTCCCCCCACGGGGTCGTTCGGGGGCTGTTTTGAGTTTTCACCCTCTAACGCCATATTTTTAAGCCTAAGTCTAGAAATATACAAATTATCATCGTACTCTAAAATAGAGAGTCCCGCGACTGCGGGGTCAGTTCCTACGAGTTACATTGGTCCCGTGGGAGGTGTTGGTGCCACCCACGGGGCCGTTCGGGGGCTATTTCGAGTTGTCACCCTCTAACGCCATGTTTTTAAGCCGAATTCAAGAAATATGCAAATTACCATCGTATTCTAAAATCGGGAGTCCCGCGGCTGCGGGGTAAGTTCCTACGAGTTGCATTGGTCCCATGGGAGGTATTGTTGCCACCCATGGGGCCGTTCGGGGCTGTTTCGAGTTTTCGGCCTCTAACGTCATGTTTTTAAGCCTACGTCTAGAAATATACAAATTGAAGTCTTACTCTCAAATTCGGAGACCCGTGGCTGCGGGGTCAGTTCCTACGAGTTACATTGGTCCCGTGGGAGGTGTTGGCGCCACCCACGGGGCCGTTCGGGGGATGTTTTGAGTTTTCACCCTGTAACGCCATGTTTTGCTTAAGTCAACAAATATGCAAATTACCTTCGTATTCTCAAACCGGGAGTCTCGCGGCTTCGAGGTCAGTTCTTACGAGTTACATTGTTCCCGTGGAAGGTGTTGGTGTCACCCACGGGGATGTTCGGGGACTGTTTCGAGTTCTCACCCTCTAACGCCATGTTTTTAAGCCTAAGTCTGGAAATATGCAAATTATCATCGTATTATAAAACCTGGAGTCCCGCCGCTGCGGGGTCAATTCGTACGAGTTATATTGGTCTCCTGGAAGGTGTTGGATCGCCCCACGGGGCCGTTCGGGGTCTGTTTCGAGTTTTTACCCTCTAACGCCATATTTTTAAGCCTAATTCTAGAAATATGCAAATTATCATCGTACTATTAAATAGAGAGTCCCACGGCTGTGGGGTCAGTTCCTACGAGTTACATTGGTCCCGTGGGAGGTGTTGGCGCCACCCACGGGGCCATTCGTGGCTGTTTTGAGATTTCACCCTCTAACGCCATGTTTTCCTTAACTCTATAAATATGCAAATTATTGTCGTATTCTCAAATGGGTGTCCCGCGGTTGCGGGGTCAGTTCCAACGAGTTACATTGGTCTCATGGGAGGTGTCGGTGCCACCCACGGGGACGTTTGGAGACTGTTTCGAGTTCTCACCCTCTAACACCAGGTTTTTAAACCTAAGTCTAAAAATATGCAAATTACTGTCGTATTGTGAAACTGAGAGTCGTGGGGCTGCGGGGTCAGTTGGTATGAGTTACATTGGTCCCATGGGAGGTGTTGGTGCCACCCATCCTAAGTCTAAAAATATGCAAATTACCGTCATACTCTCAAACCGTAAGACCCGCGGCAGCGAGGTCAGTTCCTATGAGTTACATTGGTTCCGTGGGAGGTGTTGGTGCCACCCACAGGGCCGTTCGGGGGGCTGTTTCGAGCTTCCACCCTCTAACATCATGTTTTTTCGCCTAAGTCTAGAAATAAGAAAATTATCGTCATACTCTCAAAAAGGGAGACCCGCGGCTGCGGGAACAGTTCCAACGAGTTATATTGGTCCCGTGGGAGGTGTTGGTACCACCCACGGGGCCGTTCGGGGGCTGTTTCGAGCTTTCACCCTCTAACGTCAAGTTTTCAAGCCTAAGTCCAAAAATATGTAAATTACCGTCATACTCTCAAACCGGGAGACCCGTGGCTGCGGGGTCAGTTCCTATGAGTTATATTGGTCCCGTGGGAGGTGTTGGTGCCACCCACGGGGCCGTTCGGGGGTTGTTTCGAGTTTTCACCCTCTAATGTCATGTTTTTAAACCAAAGTCTAGAAATATGTAAATTATCATCGAACTCTCAATCCGAGAGACCCGCGGCTACGGGGTTAGTTCCTACGAGTTACATTGGTCCCGTGGGAGGTGTTGGCTCCACCCACGGGGCCGTTAGAGGGTTGTTTCAAGTTTTCACCCTCTAACGCCATGTTTTTAAGTCTAAGTCTAGAAATATGAAAATTATCATCGTATTCTCAAACTGGGAGTTTCGCGGCTGCGGGGTCAGTTCCTATGAGTTACATTGGTCCCGTGGGAGGTGTTGGTGCCACCCACGGGGCCGTTAGAGGGCTATTTCGAGTTTTCACCCACTAACGCCATGTTTTTAATCTTAAGTCTACAAATATGTCAATTACCATCGTATTCTGGGAGTCCCGCGGCTGCGGGGTCAGTTCTTACGAGTTACATTGGTCCCGTGGGAGGAATTGGTGCAATCCATGGGGAGCTTCGGGGATTTTTTCGAGTTCTCACCCTTTAACGCCATGTTTTTAAGCCTAAGTCTAGAAATTTACAAATATAGTCTTATTCTCAAACCGGGAGTCCCGCGGCTGTGGGTTCAGTTCGTACGAGTTACATTGGTCCCGTAGGAGGTGTTGGTTCCCCCCACGGGGCCGTTCGGGGGCTGTTTTGAGTTTTCACCCTCTAACGCCATATTTTTAAGCCTAAGTCTAGAAATATACAAATTATCGTCGTACTCTAAAATAGGGAGTCCCGCGACTGTGGGGTCAGTTCCTACGAGTTACATTGGTCCCGTGGGAGGTGTTGGTGCCACCCACGGGGCCGTTCGGGGGCTGTTTTGAGTTTTCACCCTCTAACGCCATGTTTCTAAGCCGAGTTCAAGAAATATGCAAATTACCATCGTATTCTAAAACCGGGAGTCCCGCGGCTGTGGGGTAAGTTCCTACGAGATACATTGGTCCCATGGGAGGTATTGTTGCCACCCATGGGGCTGTTCGGGGCTGTTTCGAGTTTTCGCCATCTAACTTCATGTTTTTAAGCCTAAGTCTAGAAATATACAAATTGAAGTCTTACTCTCAAATCGGGAGACCCGCGGCTGCGGGGTCAGTTCCTACGAGTTACATTGGTCCCGTGGGAGGTGTTGGCACCACCCACGGGGCCGTTCGGGGGATATTTTGAGTTTTCACCCTGTAACGCCATGTTTTACTTGAGTCTACAAATATGCAAATTACCTTCGTATTCTCAAACCGGGAGTCTCGCGGCTTCGAGGTCAGTTCTTACGAGTTACATTGGTCCCGTGGAAGGTGTTGGTGCCACCTACGGGGACGTTCGGGGACGGCTTCGAGTTCTCACCCTCTAACGCCATGTTTTTAAGCCTAAGTCTAGAAATATGCAAATTATCATCGTATTATCAAACCTGGAGTCCCGCAGCTGCGGGGTCAATTTGTACGAGTTACATTGGTCTCATGGAAGGCGATGGATCACCCCACGGGGCCGTTCGGGGTCTGTTTCGAGTTTTTACCCTCTAACGCCATATTTTTAAGCCTAAGTCTAGAAATATGCAAATTATCGTCTTACTATTAAATAGAGAGTCCCGTGGCTGTGGGGTCAGTTTCTACGAGCTACATTGGTCCCGTGGGAGGTGTTGGTGCCACCCACGGGGCCGTTCGGGGGGTGTTTCAGGTTTTCACCCTCTAACGCCATGTTTTTAAGCCTAAGTCTAGAAATATGAAAATTACCATCGTATTCTCAAACCGGGAGTCTCGCGGCTACGGGGTTAGTTCCTACGAGTTACATTGGTCCCGTGGGAGGTGTTGGTGCCACCCACGAGGTCGTTCGTGGGCTGTTTTGAGTTTTCACCCTCTAACGCCATGTTTTTAAGCCTAAGTCTAGAAATATGAAAATTACCGTCATATTCTCAAACCGGGAGTCCCGCGGATGTGGGGTCAGTTCCTACGAGTTACATTGGCCCCGTGGGAGGTTTTGGTACCACCCACGGGGCCGTTAGAGGGTTGTTTTGAGTTTTCACCATCTAATGCCATGTTTTTAATCCCAAGTCTAGAAATATGAAAATTAACGTCGTATTCTCAAACCGGGGGTCCCGTGGGTGTGGGGTCAGTTCCTACGAGTTACATTGGTCCCGTGGGAGGTGTTGGTGCCACCCACGGGGACATTTTGGGACTGTTTCGAGTTCTCACCCACTAACGCCATGTTTTTAAGCCTAAGTCAAGAAATATGCAAATTATCGTCGTATTCTCAAACTGGGAGGCCCGCGGCTGCGGGGTCAGTTCGTACGAGTAACATTGGTCCTGTGGGAGGTGTTGGTGCCACCCAGCCTAAGTCTAGAAATATGCAAATTACCATCTCACTCTCAAACTGAAAGACCCGCGGCTGCGGGGTCAGTTCCTAGGAGTTACATTGGTCCCGTGGTAGGTGTTGGTGCCACCCACGGGGACATTCGGGGGCTATTTTGAGTTTTCACCCTCTTATGTCATGTTTTTAAGCGTAAGTCTAGAAATATGCAAATTACCGTCGTACTCTCAAACCGGGAGACCCGCGGTTGCGGGGTAAGTTCCTACGAGTTATATTGGTCCCGTGGGAGGCGTTGGTGCCACCCACGGGGCCGTTCGGGGGCTATTTCATGTTTTCACCCCCTAACTTCATGTTTTTAAGCCTAAGTCTAAAAATATGCAAATTATCATCGTACTCTCAAATCGGGAGACCCGTGGCTGCGGGGTTAGTTCCTACGAGTTACATTGGTCCCGTGGGAGGTGTTGGCGCCACACACGGGGCCGTTAGAGGGCTGTTTCGAGTTTTCACCCTTTAATGCCATGTTTTTAAGCTTAAGTCTAGAAATATGCGAATTACCATCGTATTATCAAACCGGGAGTCCCGCGGATTCGGGGTCAGTTCCTACGAGTTACATCGGTCCCTTGAGAGGTGTTGGTGCCACCCACGGGGCCGTTCGGGGTCTGTTTCTAGTTTCCACCCTCTAATGTCATGTTTTTAAGCCTAGGTCTAGATATATGAAATTATCATCGTACTCTAAAATCGGGAGACCCGCGGTTGCTGGGTTAGTTCCTACGAGTTGCATTGGTCCCGTAGGAGGTGTTGGCGGCACCCACGGGGCCGTTCTGGGGCTGTTTCGAGTTTTCACCCTCTAACGCCATGTTTTGGTTTAGTCTAGAAATATGCAAATTATCTTCGTTTTCTTAAATCGGGTGTCCCGCGGTTGCGGGGTCTGTTCCTACGAGTTACATTGGTCCCGTGGGAGGTGTTGGTGCCACCCACGGGGACGTTGGGGGGTTATTTCGAGTTCTCAACCTCTAACGCCATGTTCTTAAGCCTAAGTCTAGAAATATGGAAATTATCATTGTATTCTCAAATCGGGAGTCCCGCAGCTGCGGAGTCAGTTCCTACGAGTTACATTGGTCCCGTGGGAGGTGTTGGTGCCACCCACCGGGGCGTTCGGGGGCTGTTTTGAGTTTTCACCCTCTAACACCATATTTTTAAGCCTAAGTCTAGAAATTTGCAAATTATCGTCGTACTCTCAAATTGAGAGTAATGCGGCTGCGGGGTCAGTTCCTACGAGTTACATTGGTCCCGTGGGAGGTGTTGGTGCCACCCACGAGGCCGTTCGTGAGCTGTTTTGAGTTTTCACCCTCTAACACCATGTTATTAATCCTAAGTCTAGAAATATGCAAATTACCTTCGTATTCTCAAACTGGGAGTCCCTCGGATCTGGGGTCAGTTCCTACGAGTTACATTAGTCCCGTGGGAGGTGTTGGTGCCACCCACGGGGCCGTTAGAGGGTTGTTTCGAGTTTTCACCCTCTAACGCCATGTTTTTAAGCCTAAGTCTAGATATATGAAAATTACCGTCGTATTCTCAAACCCAAAGTCCTGCGGCTGCGGGGTCAGTTCCTACGAGTTACATTGGTCCCGTGGGACGTATTGGTGCCACCCACGGGGCCGTTCTAGGGTTGTTTCGAGTTTTTACCCTCTAACGTCATGTTTTTAAGCCTAAGTCTAGAAATATACAAATTGAAGTCGTACTCTCAAATCAGGAGACCCGCGGCTGCGGGGTCAGTTCCTATGAGTTACATTGGTCCCGTAGGAGGTGTTGGCGCCACCCACGGGACCATTCGGGGGCTGTTTCGAGTTTTCACCCTCAAACGCCATGTTTTTAATCCTAAGTATAGAAATATGCAAATTATCATCGTACTCTTAATTAGAGAGTCCCGCGGTTGCGGGGTCAGTTCCGACGTGTTACATTGGTCCCGAGGGAGGTGTTCGTGCCACCCACGGGGCCGTTCGGGGGTTGCTTCGAGTTTTCACCCTCTAACGCCATGTTTCAAACCTAAGTCTAGAAATATTCAAATTACCATCGTATTCTCAAATCGGGAGTCTCGCGGCTGCGGGGTCAATTCCTACGAGTTACATTAGTCCCGTGGGAGGTGTTGGTGCTACCCACGAGGGCGTTCATGGGCTATTTTGAGTTATCACCCTCTAACGCCATGTTTTTAGGCCTAAGTCAAGACATATGAAAATTACCGTCGTATTCTCAAACCAGGAGTCCCGCGGATGTGGGATTAGTTCCTACGAGTTACATTGGTCCCGTGGGAGGTGTTCTTGCCACCCACGGGGCCGTTAGAGGGTTGTTTCGAGTTTTTGCCCACTAACGCCATGTTTTTAAGCCCAAGTCTAGAAATATACAAATTACCGTCGTATTCTCAAACCGGGAGTCCCGTGGCTGCGGGGTCAGTTCCTACGAGTTACATTGGTCCCGTGGGAGGTATTGGTGCCACCCAACCTAAGTCTAGAAATATGTAAATTACCGTCATACTCTCAAACCGAAAGACCCGCGGGTGCGGGGTTAGTTCCTACGAGTTACATTGGTCCCGTGGGAGGTGTTGGTGCCACCCTCAGGGCCGTTCGGGGGCTGTTTCGAGCTTTCACCCTCTAATGTCATTTATTTAAGAATAAGTCTAGAAATGTGCAAATTACCATCGTACTCATAAACCGAGAGACCCACTGCTGCAGGGTCAGTTCCTACGAGTTATGTTGGTCCCGTAGGAGGTGTTGGTGCTACCCACGGGGCCGTTCGGTGGCTGTTTCGAGTTTTCACCCTCTAACGTCATGTTTTTAAGCCTAAGTCTAAAAATATGCAAATTTTCATCGTATTCTCAAATCGGGAGTCTCGCGGCTGCGGGGTCAATTCCTTCGAGTTACATTGGTCCCGTGGGAGGTGTTGGTGCTACCCACGAGGGCATTCGTGGGCTATTTTGAGTCCATGTTTTTAGGCCTAAGTCAAGAAATATGAAAATTACCGTCGTATTCTCAAACCAGGAGTCCCGCGGATGTGGGGTTAGTTCCTACGAGTTACATTGGTCCCGTGGGAGGTGTTCTTGCCACCCACGGGGCCGTTAGAGGGTTGTTTCGAGTTTTTGCCCACTAACGCCAGGTTTTTAAGCCCAAGTCTAGAAATATACAAATTACCGTCGTATTCTCAAACCGGGAGTCCCGCGGCTACGGGGTCAGTCCCTACGAGTTACATTGGTCCCGTGGGAGGTATTGGTGCCACCCAACCTAAGTCTAGAAATATGCAAATTACCGTCATACTCTCAAACCGAAAGACCCACGGCTGCGGGGTTAGTTCCTACAAGTTACATTGCTCCCGTGGGAGGTGTTGGTGCCACCCTCAGGGCCGTTCGGGGGCTGTTTCGAGCTTTCATCCTCAAACGTCATTTTTTTAAGCCTAAGTCTACAAATGTGCAAATTACCATCGTACTCACAAACCGGGAGACCCGCTGCTGCAGGGTCAGTTCCTATGAGTTATGTTGGTGCCGTAGGAGGTGTTGGTGCTACCCACGGGGCCGTTCGGGGGCTGTTTCAAGTTTTCACCCTCTAACGTCATGTTTTTAAGCCTAAGTCTAAAAATATGCAATTTTTTATCGTACTCACAAACCGGGAGTCCCGCGGCTGCGGGGTCAGTCCCTACCAGTTACATTGGTCCCGTGGGAGGTGTTGGTGCCACCCACATGGTCGTTCGGGGACTGTTTCGAGTTCTCACCCTCTAACGCCACGTTTTTAAGCGTAAGTCTAGAAATACGCAAATTATCGTCTTACTCTTACATAGAGAGTCCCGCGGATGCAGGGTCAGTTCCTACGAGTTACATTGGTCCCGTGGGAGGTGTTGGTGCCACCCACGGTTCCTTAGAGGGGTGTTTCAAGTTTTCAACCTCTAACGCCATGTTTTTAAGCCTAAGTCTAGAAATATGAAAATTACTGTCGTCTTCTCAAACCGGGAGTCCCGCGGCTATGGGGTCAGTTCGTACGACTTACATTGGTCCCGTGGGAGGTATTGGTGCCACTCACGGGGGCGTTCGGGGGCTGTTTCGAGTTTTCACCCTCTAACGCCATATTTTTAAGCCTAAGTCTAGAAATATGCAAATTATCGTCGTACTCTCAAACAGAGAGTCCCGCGGCTGCGGGGTCAGTTCCTACGAGTTACATTGTCCCGTGGGAGATGTTAGTGCCACCCACGGGGCCATTCGGGGGCTGTTTTTAGTTTTCACCCTCTAACGCCATGTTTTAAAGCCTAAGTCTAGAAATATGCAAATTATAATCGTATTCTCAAACCGGGAGTCCCGCGGATGTGGGGTTAGTTCCTACGAGTTACATTGGTCCCGTGGGAGGTGTTGGTGCCACCCTCGGGGCGGTTCGGGGGCTCTTTCGAGCTTTCACCCTCTAACGTTATTTTTTTAAGCCTAAGTCTAGAAATATGCAAATTACCATCGTACTCTCAAACCGGGAGACCCGCGGCTGCGGGGTCAGTTCCTACGAATTACATTGGTCCCGTGGGAGGTGTTGGTGCCACCCAGGGGGCCGTTCGCGGCCTGTTTTGAGCTTTCACGCTCTAACGTGATGTTTTTAAGCCTAAGTATAGAAATGTGCAAATTACCATCATACTCAAAAATCGGGAGACCCGCTGCTGCAGGGTCCGTTCCTACGAGTTATGTTGGTTCCGTAGGAGGTGTTGGTGCTACCCACGGGGCCGTTCGGGGGCTGTTTTGAGTTTTCACCCTCTAACGTCATGTTTTTAAGCCTAAGTCTAAAAATTTGTAAATTTTCATCGTACTCACAAACCGGGAGTTCCGCGGCTGCGGGGTCAGTCCCTACCAGTTACATTGGTCCTGTGGGAGGTGTTGGTGCCACCCACATGGTCGTTCGGGGACTGTTTCGAGTTCTCACCCTCTAACGCCATGTTTTTAAGCCTATGTCTAGAAATATGTAAACTATTGTCTTACTCTTATATAGAGAGTCCCGCAGATGCAGGGTCAGTTCCTACGAGTTACATTGGTCCCGTGGGAGGTGTTGGTGCCACCCACGGTTCCTTAGAGGGGTGTTTCGAGTTTTCAACCTCAAACGCCATGTTTTTATGCCTAAGTCTAGAAATATGAAAATTACCGTCGTATTCTCAAACCGGGAGTCCCGCGGCTACGGGGTCAGTTCGTACGACTTACATTGGTCCCATGGGAGGTGTTGGTGCCACCCACGGGGGCGTTCGGGGGCTGTTTCGAGTTTTCACCCTCTAACGCCATATTTTTAAGCCTAAGTCTAGAAATATGCAAATTATCGTCGTACTCTCAAACAGAGAGTCCCGCGGCTGCGGGGTCAGTTCCTACGAGTTACATTGTCCCGTGGGAGGTGTTGGTGCCACCCACGGGGCCATTCGGGGGATGTTTTTAGTTTTCACCCTCTAACGCCATGTTTTAAAGCCTAAGTCTAGAAATATGCAAATTATCATCGTATTCTCAAACCGGGAGTCCCACGGATGTGGGGTTAGTTCCTACGAGTTACATTGGTCCCGTGGGAGGTGTTGGTGCCACTCTCGGGGCGGTTCGGGGGATCTTTCGAGCTTTCACCCTCTAACGTCATTTTTTAAGCCTAAGTATAGAAATATGCAAATTACCATCGTACTCTCAAACCGGGAGACCCGCGGCTACGGTGTCAGTTCCTACGAATTACATTGGTCCCGTGGGAGGTGTTGGTGCCACCCACGGGGCCGTTCGGGGGCTGTTTTGAGCTTTCACGCTCTAACGTCATGTTTTTGAGCCTAAGTATAGAAATGTGCAAATTACCATCGTACTCACAAACCGGGAGACCCGCTGCTGTAGGGTCAGTTCCTACGAGTTATGTTGGTCCCGTAGGAGGTGTTGGTGCTACCCACGGGGCCGTTAGGGGGCTGTTTCGAGTTTTCACCCTCTAACGTCATGTTTTTGAGCCTAAGCCTAAAAATATACAAATTTTCATCGTACTCACAAACCGGGAGTTCCGCGGCTGCAGGGTAAGTCCCTACCAGTTACATTGGTCCCGTGGGAGGTGTTGGTGCCACCCACATGGTCGTTCGGGGACTGTTTCGAGTTCTCACCCTCTAACGCCATGTGTTTAAGCCTAAGTCTAGAAATATGCAAACTATTGTCTTACTCTTATATAGAGAGTCTCGCGGCTGAAGGGTCAGTTCCTACGAGTTACATTGGTCCCGTGGGAGGTGTTGGTGCCACCCACGGGGCCATTCGGGGGATGTTTTTAGTTTTCACCCTCTAACGCCATGTTTTAAAGCCTAAGTCTAGAAATATGCAAATTATCATCGTATTCTCAAACCGGGAGTCCCACGGATGTGGGGTTAGTTACTACGAGTTACATTGGTCCCGTGGGAGGTGTTGGTGCCACCCTCGGGGCGGTTCGGGGGATCTTTCGAGCTTTCACCCTCTAACGTCATTTTTTTAAGCCTAAGTCTAGAAATATGCAAATTACCATCGCACTCTCAAACCGGGAGACCCGCGGCTACGGTGTCAGTTCCTACGAATTACATTGGTCCCGTGGGAGGTGTTGGTGCCACCCACGGGGCCGTTCGGGGGCTGTTTTGAGCTTTCACGCTCTAACGTCATGTTTTTGAGCTTAAGTATAGAAATGTGCAAATTACCATCGTACTCACAAACCGGGAGACCCGCTGCTGTAGGGTCAGTTCCTACGAGTTATGTTGGTCCCGTAGGAGGTGTTGGTGCTACCCACGGGGCCGTTCGGGGGCTGTTTCGAGTTTTCACCCTCTAACGTCATGTTTTTAAGCCTAAGCCTAAAAATATACAAATTTTCATCGTACTCACAAATCGGGAGTTCCGCGGCTGCAGGGTAAGTCCCTACCAGTTACATTGGTCCCGTGGGAGGTGTTGGTGCCACCCACATGGTCGCTCGGGGACTGTTTCGAGTTCTCACCCTCTAATGCCATGTGTTTAAGCCTAAGTCTAGAAATATGCAAACTATTGTCTTACTCTTATATAGAGAGTCTCGTGGCTGAAGGGTCAGTTCCTACGAGTTACATTGGTCCCGTGGGAGGTGTTGGTGCCACCCACGGTTCCTTATAGGGGTGTTTCGAGTTTTCAACCTCAAACACCATGTTTTTATGCCTAAGTCTAGAAATATGAAAATTACCATCGTATTCTCAAACCGGGAGTCCCGCGGCTATGGGGTTAGTTTGTACGACTTACATTGGTCCCGTGGGAGGTGTTGGTGCCACCCACGGGGGCGTTCGGGGGCTGTTTCGAGTTTTCACCCTCTAACGCAATATTTTTAAACCTAAGTCTAGAAATATACAAATTACCATCGTATTCTCAAACCGGGAGTCCCGCGGATGTGGGGTTAGTTCCTACGAGTTACATTGGTCCCGTGGGAGGTGTTGGTGCCACCCACGGGGCCATTCGGGGGCTGTTTTGAGTTTTCACCCTCTAACGCCATGTTTTAAAGCCTAAGTCTAGAAATATACAAATTATCATCGTATTCTCAAACTGGGAGTCCCGCGGATGTGCGGTCATTTCCTACGAGTTACATTGGTCCCGTGGGAGGTGTTGGTGCCACCCACGGGGCCGTTAGAGGGATGTTTCAAGTTTTTTCCCTCTAACGCCATGTTTTTAAGCGCAAGTCTAGAAATATACAAATTACAGTCGTATTCTCAAACCAGGAGTCCCGCGGCTGCGGGGTCAGTTCCTACGAGTTACATTGTTCCCGTGGGAGGTGTTGGTGCCACCCACGGGGCCGTTCGGGGGCTGTTTCGAGCTTTCACCCTCTAACGTCATTTTTTTAAGCCTAAGTCTAGAAATATGGTAATTACCATCGTACTCTCAAATCGGGAGACCCGCAGCTACGGGGTCAGTTCCTACGAATTACATTGGTCCCGTGGGAGGTGTTGGTGCCACCCACGGGGCCGTTCAGGGGCTGTTTTGAGCTTTCACCCTCTAACGTCATGTTTTTCAGCCTAAGTCTGGAAATATGCAAATTACCATCGTACTCACAAATCGGGAGACCCGCAGCTGCAGGGTCAGTTCCTACGAGTTATATTGGTCCCGTAGGAGGTGTTGGTGCTACCCACGGGTTCGTTCGGGGGATGTTTTGAGTTTTCACTCTCTAACGTCATGTTTTTAAGCCTAAGTCTAAAAATATTCTAATTTTCATCGTACTCTCAAACCGGAAGACCCGCGGCTATGGGGTCAGTCCCTACGAGTTACATTGGTCCCGTGGGAGGTGTTGGTGCCACCCACTTGGTCGTTCGGGGGCTGTTTCGAGTTCTCACCCTCTAACGCCATGTTTTTAAGCCTAAGTCTAGAAATATGAAAATTATCATCTTACTCTTATATAGAGAGTCCCGCGGCTGCAGGGTCAGTTCCTACGAGTTACATTGGTCCCGTGGGGGGTGTTGGTGCCACCCACGGTTCCGTTAGAGGGCTGTTTCGAGTTTTCAACCTCTAACGCAATGTTTTTAAGCCTAAGTCTCGAAATATGAAAATTACCATCGTATTCTCAAACCGGGAGTCCTGCGGCTACAGGGTCAGTTCGTACGAGTTACATTGGTCCCGTGGGAGGTGTTTGTGCCACCCACGGGGGCGTTCGGGGGCTGTTTCGAGTTTTCACCCTCTACCGCCATATTTTTAAGCCTAAGTCTAGAAATATGCAAATTATCGTCGTACTCTCAAATAGAGAGTCCCGCGGCTGCGGGGTCAGTTCCTACGAGTTACATTGGTCCCGTGGGAGGTGTTGGTGCCACCCACGGGGCCATTCGGGGGATGTTTTGAGTTTTCACCCTCTAACGCCATGTTTTTAAGCCTAGGTCTGAAAATATGCAAATTACCATCGTATTCTCAAACCAGGAGTCCCGCGAATGTGGGGTTAGTTCCTACGAGTTACATTGGTCCCGTGGGAGGTATTGGTGCAACCCATGGGGCCGTTCAGGGGATGTTTCGAGTTTTCACCCTCTAACATCATATTTTTAAGCCTAAGTCTAGAAATATACAAATTGAAGTCGTACTCTCGAATCGGGAGACCCGTGGCTGCGGGGTCAGTTCCTATGAGTTACATTGGTCCTGTGGGAGGTGTTGGTGCTACCCGCGGGGTCGTTAGAGGGCTATTTCGAGTTTTCACCCTCTAAAGCCATGTTATTAAGCCTGAGTCTAGAAATATACAAATTACCATCGTATTCTCAAACCGGGAGTCCCGCGGATGTGGGGTTAGTTCCTACGAGTTACATTGGTCCCGTGGGAGGTGTTGGTGCCACCTACGGGGCCGTTAGAGGGCTGTTTTGAGTTTTCACCCTCTAACGCCATGTTTTAAAGCCTAAGTCTAGAAATATACAAATTATCATCGTATTCTCAAACCGGGAGTCCCGCGGATGTGCGGTCATTTCCTACGAGTTACATTGGTCCCGTGGGAGGTGTTGGTGCCACCCACGGGGCCGTTAGAGGGATGTTTCAAGTTTTTTCCCTCTAACGCCATGTTTTTAAGCGCAAGTCTAGAAATATACAAATTACAGTCGTATTCTCAAACCAGGAGTCCCGCGGCTATGGGTCAGTTCCTACGAGTTACATTGTTCCCGTGGGAGGTGTTGGTGCCACCCACGGGTTCGTATTCTCAAACTGGGAGTCCCGCGGATGTGGGGTTAGTTCCTACGAGTTACATTGGTCCCGTGGGAGGTGTTGGTGCCACCTACGGGGCCGTTAGAGGGCTGTTTCGAGATTTCACCCTCTAACGCCATGTTTTTAAGCCTAAGTCTAGAAATATGCACATTATCATCGTACTCTTAAATAGAGAGTCCCGCAGTTGCGGGGTCAGTTCCTACGAGTTACATTGGTCCCGTGGGAGGTGTTGGTGCTACCCACGGGGCCGTTCGGGGGTTGTTTCGAGTTTTCACCCTCTAACGTCATGTTTTTAAGCCTAAGTCTAGAAATATACAAATTGAAGTCGTACACTCAAATCGGGAGACCCGCGGCTGCGGGGTCAGTTCCTACGAGTTACATTGGTCCCGTGGGAGGTGTTGGCGCAACCCACGGGGCCGTTCGGGGGCTTTTTCGATTTTTCACCCTCTAACGCCATGTTTTTCTTAAGTCTGGAAATATGCCAATTACCTTCGTATTCTCAAATCGGGAGTCCTGCAGCGGGGAGTGTTCCTACTAGTTAGATTGGTCCCGTGGAAGGTGTTGGTGCCACCCACGGGGACGTTCGGGGATTGTTTTGAGTTCTCTCCCCCTAACACCATGTTTTTAAGCCTAAATCTAGAAATATGCAAATTATCGTCGTATTCTCAAACCGAGAGTCCCGCGGCTGCGGGGTCAATTCGTACGGGGTAAATTTGTCCCGTGGGAGGTGTTGGTTCCCCCCATGGGGCCGTACGGGGTCTGTTTCGAGTCTTCAGCCTCTAACGCCATATTTTTAAGCCTAAATCTAGAAATATGCAAATTATCGTCGTACTCTTAAATAGAGAGTCCCGCGGCTGCGGTGTCAGTTCCTACGAGTTACATTGGTCCCGTGGGAGGAGTTGGTGCCACCCACGGGGTCGTTAGAGGGCCGTTTCGAGTTTTCACCCTCTAACGCCATGTTTTTAAGGCTAAGTCAAGAAATATGCAAATTACTATCGTATTCTCAAACCGGGAGTCCCGCGGCTTTGAGGTCAGTTCCTACGAGTTACATTGGTCCCATGGGAGGTGTTGGTACCACCCACGGGGACGTTTGGGGACTTTTTCGAGTTCTCACCCTCTAACGCCATGTTTTTAAGCCTAAGTCTAGAAATATGCAAATTACCGTCGTATTCTCAATCTGGGAGTCCCGCAGCTGCGGGGTCTGTTCATACGAGTTACATTGGTCCCGTGGGAGGTGTTGGTGCCACCCAGCTTATGTAAATTACCATCATATTCTCAAACCGAAAGACCCGCGGCTACGGGGTCAGTTCCTACGAGTCACATTGGTCCCGTGGGAGGTGTTGGTGCGACACACGGGGCCGTTCGAGGGCTGTTTCGAGTTTTCACCCTCTAACACCATGTTTTTCAGTCTATGTCTAGAAATATGCAAATTACCATCGTATTCTCAAACCGAGAGTCTCGCGGCGGCGGGGTCAGTTCCTATGAGTTACATTGGTCCCGTGGGAGGTGTTGATGCCACCCACGGGGCCGTTAGAGGGTTGTTTCGAGTTTTCACCCACTAACGCCATGTTTTTATGCTAAAGTCAAGAAATATGCAAATTACCATCGTATTCTCAAATCGGGAGTCCCGCGGCTGCGGGGTCAGTTCCTACGAGTTACATTGGTCTCGTGGGAGGTGTTGGTGCCACCCACGGGGCCGTAAGAGGGTTGTTTCGAGTTTTCACCCGCTAACGCCATGGTTTTAAGCGTAAGTCTAGAAATATGCAAATTACTGTCGTATTCTCAAACTGGGAGTCCCACGGGGGTGGTTCAGTTCCTACGAGTTACATTAGTCCCGTGGGAGGTATTGGTGCCACCCACGGGGCCGTTCGGGGGCTGTTTCGAGTTTTCACCCTATAACATCATGTTTTTAAGCCTGAGTCTAGAAATATAAAAATTGAAGTCTTACTCTCTAATCGGGAGACCCGCGGCTGCGGGGTCAGTTCCTACGAGTTACATTGGTCCCGTGGGAGGTGTGGGCGCCAATCACGGGGCCGTTCGGGGGCTGTTTCGAGTTTTCACCCTCTAACGCCATATTTTGCTTTAAGTCTAGAAATTTGCAAATTACCTTCGTATTCTCAAACTGGAAGTCCCGTGACTGCGGGGTCAGTTCCTACGAGTTACATTTGTCCCGTGGGAGGTATTGGTGCCACCCACGGGGCCATTCAGGGGCTGTTTCGAGTTCTCACCCTCTAAGGTCATGTTTTTAAGCCTAAGTCTAGAAATATAAAAATAGAAGTCGTACTCTGAAATCGGGAGACCCGCGGATGCGGTGTCAGTTCCTACGAGTTACATTGGTCCCGTGGGAGGTGTTGGCACCACCCACGGGGCCGTTCGGGGGATATTTTGAGTTTTCACCCACTAACGCCATGTTTTTCTTAAGTCCAGAAATGTGAAGATTATCGTTGTATTCTCAAATCGGGAGTGTCGCGGCTGCGGGGTGAGTTCCTACGAGTTACATTGGTCCCGTGGGAGGCGTTGATGCCACCCACGAGGCCGTTCGTGGGTTGTTTTGAGATTTTACCCTCTAACGCCATGTTTTTAAGCCTAAGTCTAGAAATATTCAAATTAGCGTCGTATTCTCAAACCGAGAGTCCCGCGGATGCGGGGTTAGTTCCTACGAGTTATATTGGTTCCGTGGGAGGTGTTATTGCCATCTACGGGGATGTTAGAGGGTTGTTTCAAGTCTTCACCCTCTAAGGTCATGTTTTTAATCCTAAGTCTAGAAATATGCAAATTACAATCGTATTCTCAAACCGGGAGTCCCGCGGCTGCGGGGTCAGTTCCTACGAGTTACATTGGTCCCGTGGGAGGTATTGGTGCCACCCACGGGGCCGTTCAGGTGCTATTTCGAGTTTTCACCCTCTAATGCCACATTTTTAAGCCTAAGTCTAGAAATATACAAATTGAAGTCGTACTCTCAAATCGGGAGACCCGCGGATGCGGGGTCAGTTCCTAAGAGTTACATTGGGCCCGTGGGAGGTGTTGGCGCTACCCACGTTGCCGTTGGGGGGCTGTTTCGAGTTTTCACCCTCTAACGCCATGTTTTAAAGCCTAAGTCTAGTAATATGCAAATTATCATCGTATTCTCAAACCGGGAGTCCCGCGGATGTGGGTTTAGTTCCTACGAGTTACATTGGTCCAGTGGGAGGTATTGGTGCAACCCATGGGGCCGTTCAGGGGATGTTTCGAGTTTTCGCCCTCTAACGTCATGTTTTTAAGCCTAAGTCTAGAAATATACAAATTTAAGTCTTACTCTCAAATCGGGAGACCCGCGGCTGCAGGGTCAGTTCCTATGAGTTACATTGGTCCCGTGGGAGGTGTTGGTGCCACCCGCGGGGCCGTTAGAGGGCTATTTTGAGTTTTCACCCTCTAAAGCCATGTTATTAAGCCTAAGTCTAGAAATATGCAAATTACCATCGTATTCTCAAACCGGGTGTCCCACGGATGTGGGGTTAGTTCCTACGAGTTACATTGGTCCCGTGGGAGGTGTTGGTGCCACCTACGGGGCCGTTAGAGGGCTGTTTCGAGATTTCACCCTCTAACGCCATGTTTTTAAGCCTAAGTCTAGAAATATGCACATTATCATCGTACTCTTAAATAGAGAGTCCCGCAGTTGCGGGGTCAGTTCCTACGAGTTAAATTGGTCCCGTGGGAGGTGTTGGTGCCACCCACGGGGCCGTTCGGGGGATGTTTCGAGTTTTCACCCTCTAACGTCATGTTTTTAAGCCTAAGTCTAGAAATATACAAATTGAAGTCGTACTCTCAAATCGGGATACCGGCGGCTGCGGGGTCAGTTCCTACGATTTACATTGGTCCCGTGGGAGGTGTTGGCACAACCCACAGGGCCGTTCGGGGGCTGTTTCGAGTTTCACCCTCTAACGCCATGTTTTTCTTAAGTCTAGAAATATGCAAATTACCTTCGTATTCTCAAACCGGGAGTCCTGCGGCGGGGTGTGTTCCTACTAGTTACATTGGTCCCATGGAAGGTGTTTGTGCCACCCACGAGGACGTTCGGGGATTGTTTCGAGTTATCTCCCCCTAACACCATGTTTTTAAGCCTAAATATAGAAATATGCAAATTATCGTCATATTCTCAAACCAAGAGTCCCGCGGCTGCGGGGTCGATTGGTACGGGTTACATTTGTCCCATGGGAGGTGTTGGTGACACCCACGAGGCCGTTAGAGGGTTGTTTCGAGTTTTCACCCTCTAAAGCCTTATTTTTAAGCCTAAGTCTAGAAATATTCAAATTATCGGCGTATTCTAAAACCGAGAGTCCCGCGGCTGCAGGGTCAGTTCCTATGAGTTACATTGGTCCCGTGGGAGGTGTTGGTGCCACCCGCGGGGCCGTTCTAGGGCTATTTCGAGTTTTCACCCTCAAAAGCCATGTTATTAAGCCTAAGACTGGAAATATGCAAATTACCATCGTATTCTCAAACTGGGAGTCCCGCGGATGTGGGGTTAGTTCCTACGAGTTACATTGGTCCCGTGGGTGGTGTTGGTTCCACCTACGGGACCGTTAGAGGGCTGTTTCGAGATTTCACCCTCTAACGCCATGTTTTTAAACCTAAGTCTAGAAATATGCACATTATCATCGTACTCTTAAATAGAGAGTCCCGCGGTTGCGGGGTCAGTTCCTACGAGTTACATTGGTCCCGTGGGAGGTGTTGGCGCCACACACGGGGCCGTTAGATGGCTGTTTCGAGTTTTCACCCTTTAACGCCATGTTTTTAAGCTTAAGTCTAGAAATATGCGAATTATCATCGTATTCTCAAATCGGGAGTTCCGCGGTTACGGGGTCAGTTCCTACGAGTTACATTGGCCCCGTGGGAGTTGTTGGTGCCACCCACGAGGGCGTTCGTGGGCTATTTTGAGTTATCACCCTCAAACGCCATGTTTTTAGGCCTAGGACTAGAAATATGCAAATTATCGTCGTATTCATAAATCGGGAGTCCCGCGGATGTGTGGTCATTTCCTACGAGTTACATTGGTCCCGTGGGAGGTGTTGGTGCCACCCACGGGGCCGTTAGAGGGATGTTTCGAGTTTTCGCCCTCTAACGCCATGTTTTTAAGCGCAAGTCAAGAAATATACAAATTACCGTTGTATTTTCAAACCAGGAGTCCCGCAGCTGCGGGGTCAGTTCCTACGAGTTACATTGGTCCCGTGGGAGGTATTGGTGCCACCCACGGGGCCGTTCGGGGCCTGTTTTGAGTTTTCACCCTCTAACACCATGTTTTGATTAAGTCTAGAAATATGCAAATTATCGTCATTTTCTTAAATCGGGTGTCCCGCGGCTGCGGGGTCGGTTCCTATGAGTTACATTGGTCCCGTGGGAGGTGTTGGTGCCACCCACAGGGAAATTTAGGGACTGTTTCGAGTTCTTACCCTCTAACGTCATGTTTTTAAGCCTAAGTCTATAAATATGCAAATAACATCGTACTCACAAATAGGGAGACCCGCAGCTAGAGGGTCAGTTCCTACGAGTTATGTTGGTCCCGTAGGAGGTGTTGGTGCTACCCACGGGTCCGTTCGGCGGCTATTTCGAGTTCTCACCCTCTAACGCCATGTTTTTAAGCCTAAGTCTAGAAATATGGAAATTTAAGCCCCTACTTTTATATAGAGAGTCCCGCAGCAGGAGGGTCCGTTCCTACGAGTTACATAGGTCCCGTGGGAGGTGTTGGTGCCACCCACGGTTCCGTTAGAGGGCTGTTTCGAGTTTTCAACCTCTAACGCCATGTTTTTAAGCCTAAGTCTAGAAATATGAAAATTACCGTCGTATTCTCAAATCGGGAGTCCCGCGGCTACGGGGTCAGTTCGTACGAGTTACATTGGGCCCGTGGGAGGTGTTTCTGCCACCCACGGGGGCGTTCGGGGTCTGTTTCGTGTTTTCACCCTCTACCTCCATATTTTTAAACCTAAGTCTAGAAATATGCAAATTATCGTCGTACTCTCAAATAGGGAGTCCCGCGGCTGCAGGGTCAGTTCCTACGAGTTACATTGGTCCCGTGGGAGGTGTTGGCGCCACCCACGGGGCCATTCGGGGGATGTTTTGAGTCTTTACCCTCTAACGCCATATTTTTATGCCTAAGTCTAAAAATATGCAAATTACCATCGTATTCTCAAACCGGGAGTCCCGCGGATGTGGGGTTAGTTCCTACGAGTTACATTGGTCCCGTGGGAGGTGTTGGTGCCACCTACGGGGACGTTAGAGGGTTGTTTTGAGATTTCACCCTCTAACGCCATTTTTTTAAGCCTAAGTCTAGAAATATGCATATTATCATCGTACTCTTAAATAGAAAGTCCCACGGTTGCGGGGTCAGTTCCTACGAGTTACATAGGTCCCTTGGGAGGTGTTGGTGCCACCCACGGGTCCGTTCGAGGGATGTTTCGAGTTTTCATCCTCTAACGTCATGTTTTTAAGCCTAAGTCTAGAAATATACAAATTGAAGTCGTACTCTCAAATCGGGAGACCCGCGGCTGCGGGGTCAGTTCCTACGAGTTACATTGGTCCCGTGGGAGGTGTTGGCGCCACCCACGAGGCCGTTCGGGGGCTTTTTTGAGTTTTCACCCTCTAACGCCATGTTTTTCTTAAGTCTAGAAATATGCAAATTACCTTCGTATTCTCAAACCGAGAGTCCTGCGGCGGGGAGTGTTCCTTCTAGTTAGATTGGTCCCGTGGAAGGTGTTGGTGCCACCCACGGGGACGTTCTCTCCCCCTAACACCATGTTTTTAAGCCTAAATCTAGAAATATGAAAATTATCATCGTATTCTCAAACCGAGAGTCCCACGGCTGCGGGGTCAATTCGTACGGGTTACATTTGTCCCGTGGGAGTGTTGCTTCCCCCCACGGGGCCGTACGGGGTCTGTTTCGAGTTTTCAGCCGTAACGCCAGATTTTTAAGCCTAAGTCTAGAAATATGCAAATTATCGTCATACTCTTAAATAGAGAGTCCCGCGGTTGCGGTGTTAGTTCCTACGAGTTACATTGGTCCTGTGGGAGGAGTTGGTGCCACCCACGGGGTCGTTAGAGGGCTGTTTCGAGTTTTCACCCTCTAACGCCATGTTTTTTAGCCTAAGTCAAGAAATATGCAAATTACTATCGTATTCTCAAACCGGGAGTCCCGGGGCTTCAAGGTCAGTTCTTACGAGTTACAGTTGTCCCATGGGAGGTGTTGGTGCCACCCACGGGGACGTTTGGGGACTGTTTCGAGTTCTCACCCTCTAACGCCATGTTTTTAAGCCTAAGTCTAGAATTATGCAAATTACCGTCGTATTCTCAAACCGGGAGTCTCGCGAGTACGGGGTCAGTTCGTACGAGTTACATTGGTCCCGTGGGAGGTGTTGGTGCCACCCAGCGTAATTCTAGAAATATGCAAATTACCATCATATTCTCAAACCGAAAGACCCGCGGCTGCGGGGTCAGTTCCTACTAGTTACATTGGTCCCGTGGGAGGTGTTGGTGCCACCCACGGGGCCGTTCGGGGGCTGTTTCAAGTTTTCACTCTCTAACGCCATGTTTTTAAGCCTAAGTCTAGAAATATGCAAATTACCGTCTTATTCTTAAACCGAGAGTCCCGTGGCTGCGGGGTCAGTTCCTATGAGTTACATTGCTCCCGTGGGAGGTGTTGGTGCCACCCGCGGGGCCGTTAAAGGGCTATTTCAAGTTTTCACCCTCTAAAGCCATGTTTTTAAGCCTAAGTCTAGATATATGCAAATTACCATCGTATTCTCAAACCGGGAGTCCCGCGGCTACGGGGTCCGTTCCTATGAGCTACATTGGTCCCGTGGGAGGTGTTGGTGCCACCCACGGGGCCGTTCGAGGGATGTTTCGAGTTTTCACCCTCTAACGCTATGTTTTTAAGCCTAAGTCTAGAAATATGTAAATTACCGTCGTATTCTCAAATCAGGAGTCCCGCGGCTGCAGGGCAGTTCCTACGAGTTACATTGGTCCCGTGGGAGGTATTGGTGCCACCCACGGGGCCGTTTAGGGGTTGTTTCGAGTTTTCACCCTCTAACATCATGTTTTTAAGCCTAAGTCTAGAAATATAAAAATTAAAGTCCTACTCTCAAATCGGGAGACCCGCGACTGCGGGGTCAGTTCCTACGAGTTACATTGGTCCCGTGGGAGGTGTTGGCGCCAATCAATGGGCCGTTCGGGGGCTGTTTCGAGTTTTCACCCTCTAACGCCATATTTTGATTAAGTCTAGAAATTTGCAAATTACCTTCGTATTCTTAAACTGGGAGTCCCGTGACTGTGGGGTCAGTTCCTACGAGTTACATTAGTCCCGTGGGAGGTATTGGTGCCACCCACGGGGCCGTTCAGGGGCTGTTTCGAGTATTCACCCTCTAAGGTCATGTTTTTAAGCCTAAGTCTAGAAATATACAAATACAAGTCGTACTCTCAAATCGGGATACCCGCTGCTGCGGGGTCAGTTCCTACGAGTTACATTGGTCCCGTGGGAGGTATTGGCGCCACCCACGGGGCCGTTCGGGGGATGATTCGAGTTTTCACCCTCTAACCCCATGTTTTGCTTAAGTCCATAAATGTGCAGATTATCGTTGTATTCTTAAATCGGGAGTGCCGCGGCTGCGAGGTGAGTTCCTACGAGTTACATTGGTCCCGTGGGAGGCGTTGATGCCACCCACAAGGCCGTTTGTGGGCTGTTTTGAGTTTTCACCCTCTAACGCCATGTTTTTATGCCTAAGTCTGGAAATATGCAAATTACCGTCGTATTCTCAAACCGGGAGTCCCGCGGATGTGGGGTTAGTTCTCACGAGTTACATTGGTTCTGTGGGAGGTGTTATTGCCACCTACGGGGACGTTAGAGGGTTGTGTCAAGTCTTCACCCTCTAACGCCATGTTTTTAATCCTAAGTCTAGAAATATGCAAATTACCATCGTATTCTCAAACCGGGAGTCCCGCGGCTGTGGGGTCAGTTCCTACGAGTTACATTGGTCCCGTGGGAGGTATTGGTGCCACCCACGGGGCCGTTCAGGTGCTATTTTGAGTTTTCACCCTCTAATGTCACATTTTTAAGCCTAAGTCTAGAAATATACAAATTAAAGTCGTACTCTCAAATCGAGAGACCCGCGGATGCGGGGTCAGTTCCTACGAGTTACATTGGTCCCGTGGGAGGTTTTGGCGCCACCCACGGGGCCGTTCGGGGGCTGTTCCGAGTTTTCACCCTCTAACGCCATGTCTTGCTTAAGTCTAGCATTATGCAAATTACCTTCGTATTCTCAAATCGGGAGTCCCTCAGTGGGTTCAGTTCCTACGAGTTACGTTGGTCCCGTGGAAGGTGTTGGTGCCACCCACGGGGCCGTTCGGGGACTGTTTCGAGTTCTCTCCCTCTAACGCCATGTTTTAAAGCCTAGGTCTAGAAATAGGCAAATTATCATCATTTTCTCAAATCGAGTGTCCCGCGACTGCGAGGTCAGTTCCTATAAGTTACATTGGTCCCGTGGGAGGGGTTCGTGCCACCCACGGGGACGTTAGAGGGTTGTTTCCAGTTTTCATCCTCTAACGCCATGTTTTTAAGCCTAAATCAAGAAATATGCAAATAATCATCGTATTCTCAAACCGAGAGTCCCGCGGCTGCGGGGTCAGTTCCTACGAGTAATATTTGTCCCGTGGGAGCCGTTGATGCCACCCACGAGTCCGTTCGTGGGCTGTTTTGAGTTTTCACCCTCTAACGCCATGTTTTTAAACCTAAGTCTAGAAAATATGCCAATGATCGTCGTATTCTCAAACCGGGAGTCCTGCGGATGTGGGGTTAGTTTCAACGAGTTACATTGGTTATGTAGGAGGTGTTATTGCCACCTACGGGGACGTTAGAGGGTTGTTTCAAGTCTTCACCCTCTAACGCCATGTTTTTAATCCTAAGTCTAGAAATATGCAAATTACCATCGTATTCTCAAACCTGGAGTCCCGCGGCTGCGGGGTCAGTTCCTACGCGTTACATTGGTCCCGTGGGAGGTATTGGTGCCACCCACGGGGCCGTTCAGGTGCTATTTTGAGTTTTCACCCTTTAATGTCACATTTTTAAGCCTAAGTCTAGAAATATACAAATTGAAGTCATACTCTCAAATCGGGAGACCCGCGGATGCGGGGTCAGTTCCTACGAGTTACATTGGTCCCGTGGGAGGTGTTGGCGCCACCCACGGGGCCGTTCGGGGGCTGTTTCGAGTTTTCACCCTCTAACGCCATGTTTTGCTTAAGTCTAGGAATATGCAAATTACCTTCGTATTCTCAACTCGGGAGTCCCTCAGTGGGTTCAGTTCCTACGAGTTACGTTGGTCCTGTGGAAGGTGTTGGTGCCACCCACGGGGACGTTCGGGGACTGTTTCGAGTTCTCGCCCTCTAACGCCATGTTTTTAAGCCTAGGTCTAAAAATAGGCAAATTATCATCATTTTCTCAAATCGAGTGTCCCGCGGCTGCGAGGTCAGTTCCTATAAGTTACATTGGTCCCGTGGAAGGGGTTCGTGCCACCCACGGGGACGTTAGAGGGTTGTTTCCAGTTTTCATCCTCTAACGCCATGTTTTTAAGCCTAAGTCAAGAAATATGCAAATAACCGTCGTATTCTCAAACCGGGAGTCCCGCGGCTGCGGGGTCAGTTCCTACGAATAATATTTGTCCCGTGGGAGGCGTTGATGCCACCCACGTGGCCGTTCGTGGGCTGTTTTGAGTTTTCACCCTCTAACGCCATATTTTTAAACCTAAGTCTAGAAATATGCCAATGACCATCGTATTCTCAAACCAGGAGTCCTGCGGATGTGGGGTCAGTTCCTACGAGCTACATTGGTCCCGTGCGAGGTGTTATTGCCACCTAGGGGGACGTTCGGGGGTTGTTTCGAGTCTTCACCCTCTAACGCCATGTTTTTAAGCCTAAGTCTAGAAATATGCAAATTACTGTCGTATTCTTAAACCGGGAGTCCCAAGGCTACGGGGTCAGTTCGTACGAGTTACATTGGTCCCGTGGGAGGTGTTGGTGCCACCCAACCTAAGTCTAGAAATATCCAAATTACCATCATATTCTCAAGCCGAAAGACCCGCGGTTGTGGGGTCAGTTCCTACGAGTTACATTTGTCCCGTGGGAGGTGTTGGTGCC
The DNA here is from genome assembly GCA_949130495.1 of Sambucus nigra. Lineage (NCBI taxonomy): Eukaryota > Viridiplantae > Streptophyta > Magnoliopsida > Dipsacales > Adoxaceae > Sambucus > Sambucus nigra. The sequence continues at coordinate 535,823,269 of OX422213.1, forward strand.
ACCCACGGGGCCGTGCGGGGGCTGTTTTGAGTTTTCACCCTCTAACGCCATGTTTTTATGCCTAAGTCTAGAATTATGCAAATTACCGTCGTATTCTCAAACCGCGAGTCCCGCGGCTACAGGGTCAGTTCGTACGAGTTACATTGGTCCCGTGGGAGGTGGTTGTGCCACCCAACCTAAGTCTAGAAATATGCAAATTACCATCATATTCTCAAACCTAAAGGCCCGCGGCTGCGGGGTCAGTTCCTACGAGTTACATTGGTCCCGTGGGAGGTTGGTGCCACCCACGGGGCCGTTCAGGTGCTATTTTGAGTTTTCACCCTCTAATGTCACATTTTTAAGCCTAAGTCTATAAATATACAAATTGAAGTCATACTCTCAAATCGGGAGACCCGCGGATGCGGGGTCAGTTCCTACGAGTTACATTGGTCCCGTGGGAGGTGTTGGCGCCACCCACGGGGCCGTTCGGGGGCTATTTCGAGTTTTCACCCTCTAACGCCATGTTTTGCTTAAGTCTAGAAATATGAAAATTACCTTCGTATTCTCAAATCGGGAGTCCCTCTGTGGGTTCAGTTCCTACGAGTTACGTTGGTCCCGTGGAAGGTGTTGGTGCCACCCACGGGGACGTTCGGGGGCTGTTTCGAGTTCTTGCCCTCTAACGCCATGTTTTTAAGCCTAGGTCTAGAAATAGGAAAATTATCATCATTTTCTCAAATCGGGTGTCCCGCGGCTGCGAGGTCAGTTCCTATAAGTTACATTGGTCCCGTGGGAGGGGTTCGTGCCACCCACGGAACGTTATAGGGTTGTTTCCAGTTTTAATCCTCTAACGCCATGTTTTTAATCCTAAGTCAAGAAATATGCAAATAACCGTCGTATTCTCAAACCGGGAGTCCCGCGGCTGCGGGGTCAGTTCCTACGAGTAACATTGGTCCCGTGGGAGGCGTTGATGCCACCCACGAGGCCGTTCGTGGGCTGTTTTGAGTTTTCACCCTCTAAGGCCATGTTTTTAAACCTAAGTGTAGAAATATAAAAATGACCGTCGTATTCTCAAACCGGGAGTCCTGCGGATGTGGGGTCAGTTCCTACGAGTTACATTGGTCCCGTGGGAGGTGTTATTGCCACCCAGGGGGACGTTAGAGGGCTGTTTCGAGTCTTCACCCTCTAACGCCATGTTTTCAATCATAAGTCTAGAAATATGCAAATTATCATCGTATTCTCAAACCGGGAGTCTAGCAGCTGCGCGGTCAGTTCCTAGGAGTTACATTGGTCCCTTGGGAGGTGTTGGTGCCACCCACGGGGCCGTTCGGGGGATGTTTCGAGTTTTCATCCTCTAACGTCATGTTTTGCTTAAGTCCAGAAATGTGCAGATTATCGTTGTATTCTTAAATCGGGAGTGCCGCGGCTGCGAGGTGAGTTCCTACGAGTTACATTGGTCCCGTGGGAGGCGTTGATGCCACCCACGAGGCCGTTTGTGGGCTGTTTTGAGTTTTCACCCTCTAACGCCATGTTTTTATGCCTAAGTCTGGAAATATGCAAATTACCGTCGTATTCTCAAACCGGGAGTCCCGCGGATGTGGGGTTAGTTTTTCACGAGTTACATTGGTTCTGTGGGAGATGTTGGTGCCACCCAACCTAAGTCTAGAAATATCCAAATTACCATCATATTCTCAAGCCGAAAGACCCGCGGTTGCGGGGCCAGTTCCTACGAGTTACATTTGTCTCGTGGGAGGTGTTGGTGCCACCCACGGGGCCGTGCGGGGGCTGTTTCGAGTTTTCACCCTCTAACGCCATGTTTTTATGCCTAAGTCTAGAAATATGCAAATTACCATCGTATTCTCAAACCGGGAGTCCCGCGGCTACGGGGTCAGTTCGTACGAGTTACATTGGTCCCGTGGGAGGTGTTGGTGCCACCCAGCCTAAGTCTAGAAATATGAAAATTACCATCATATTCTCAAATCGAAAGACCCACGGCTGCGGGGTCAGTTCCTACGAGTTATATTGGTCCCGTGGGAGGAGTTGGTGCCATCCACGGGGCCGTTCGGGGGCTGTTTCAAGTTTTCACTCTCTAACGCCATGTTTTTAAGCCTAAGTCTAGAAATATGCAAATTACCATCTTATTCTCAAACCGAGAGTCCCGTGGCTGCGGGGTCAGTTCCTATGAGTTACATTGCTCCCGTGGGAGGTGTTGGTGCCAACCGCGGGGCCGTTAAAGGGCTATTTCAAGTTTTCACCCTCTAAAGCCATGTTTTTAAGCCTAAGTCTAGATATATGAAAATTACCATCGTATTCTCAAACCGGGAGTCCCACGGCTACGGGGTCCGTTCCATTGAGTTACATTGGTCCCGTGGGAGGTGTTGGAGCCACCCACGGGGCCGTTCGAGGGATGTTTCGAGTTTTCACCATCTAACGCCATGTTTTTAAGCCTAAGTCTAGAAATATGTAAATTACCGTTGTATTCTCAAATCGGGAGACCCGCGGCTACGGGGTCAGTTCCTACGAGTTACATTGGTCCCGTGGGAGGTGTTGGCGCCACCCATGGGGCCGTTCGGGGGTTGTTTTGAGTTTTCACCCTCTAATGCCATGTTTTGCTTAAGTCTAGAAATATGCAAATTATCGTCATTTTCTCAAATTGGGTGTCCCGCGGCTGCGGGTCAGTTCCTACAATTTACATTGGTCCCATGGGAGGTGTTGGTGCCACCCACGGGGATGTTGGGGGACTGTTTCGAGTTCTCACCCACTACCGCTATGTTTTTAAGCCTAAGTCTAGAAATATGCAAATTACCGCCGTTTTCTCAAATCGGGAGTCCCGCGGCTGTGGGGTCAGTTCGTACGAGTTACATTGGTCCCGTGGGAGGTGTTGGTCCCACCCAACCTAAGTCTAGAAATATCCAAATTACCATCATATTCTCAAGCCGAAAGACCCGCGGTTGCGGGGTCAGTTCCTACGAGTTACATTTGTCCCGTGGGAGGTGTTGGTGCCACCCACGGGGCCGTGCGGGGGCTGTTTCGAGTTTTCACCCTCTAACGCCATGTTTTTATGCCTAAGTCTAGAAATATGCAAATTACCGTCGTATTCTCAAACCGCGAGTCCCGCGGCTACAGGGTCAGTTCGTACGAGTTACATTGGTCCCGTGGGAGGTGGTTGTGCCACCCAACCTAAGTCTAGAAATATGCAAATTACCATCATATTCTCAAACCTAAAGACCCGCGGCTGCGGGGTCAGTTCCTACGAGTTACATTGGTCCCGTGGGAGATTGGTGCCACCCACGGGGCCGTTCAGGTGCTATTTTGAGTTTTCACCCTCTAATGTTACATTTTTAAGCCTAAGTCTATAAATATGAGGTGACCCCGAAAATGCGGGTCGGTGCGCAAAGACTTTATATGCGGAAGTAAACTATTGTTGAGTAAACACCTTAAACCTACGAGTTTATATGAATGATGTCAAGAGGGACCAAATTAAACTTTTACTTAATCTGATTAACTTTTATGAAAATAATTTTAATTTTCAAAGTTAATTATAGTCCAAAACAGATTCTATTTTTAGGCGAGTTTCTAATTATTTAGTCCTACTTTTTCGTATGAGGTGAAATGCAAGAAATTTACAACACACGGTATTTATTTAACGTCGCAAAAACCCTTCGCCGGGAAAAACGACGAACTCCTCTAGGAGTTACCTAAACTACTTCCACTAAAACAATAAAATAACAGGAACGAGTTACAAACAACAAACTTTAACAATTAAAGAAGAATGATCTAGCTATTATCCCACACGACCAAGTCTGTCCTGGTTGCTTATTCTATTCTCTCTTTAACTTGTCCTCACTTGTTTTTGCGTTCTTCACTTCCACGCCTCCCCTCTAACTTCTTTAAGCGCAGGTTGGCTCAGTGCCTATTATTTACTTTCTAGTGAAGTGTGTGTGATGCAACAGAATATATTTCACCTATATCTTTGCAATCTCTTGTGCTATTCAAATCAAATCAGTATGACTTTGAATACACCTTTTGAAAACTTCTTTTCTCTATCTTTAAATCTCGAACACTAGACTTGTTCAGATATTACACAAACATGTGTCTACGTGAATACGTGAGTATATGTGAGTGATATGAGATGCAAACAATTTTGGAAAATCACTTAAACAATCAAACAATCATGTTCACAGAATATGACTGAAATATATTCAATAAAAACAGAGAGTCAAATATTCACAATATTTGTTTTTCAGAAAACAACTATTAGATTAAATCAGATTTTAATCTAAAATCGTATCAAGACTATTTTCACAGATATTTCAGATTAAATCAAAACAGTCTTAAACACACATGCAAATAATATTCAGTCAAGATATTAAATCTTCCACAAATCAGATCTCAGAAATCTTAGGTTTAACTTTCTAAACCTCAAACAATACAAATCTGAATATTAACAAATATTTTCTGAAAAATCTGTTTTAAAACAAAACGTTTTAAAACATACAAGATCTCACAATCAAGTCACAAACAGGATATTCACATACACAAATTAAATTCGTGAATAGTGTGTGTTGTGTACAAATATTAGATCTAAAGACTGATCTAAAAATACACACAAGAATGAGAGAACTCACTTACAAAGATTATACACTCTAGAAAATCGTAAGTGCAGATTCAGAAGAGAGAAGTTCAATCTTCAGTTTAGTTTTGACAGAAATCAATACATGAAGATGACACAAAAATAATATGGTTTAATCTCTCTCTCTCTCTCTAGAAATTTTGACAGAGTTCTGCTACAAAATTATTTTCTCAGCTCTGTTAAAATGAATACCCAAAGGGTTCTATTTATAGAGTGCACAAGTGTGTGCAGATAGGTGTAAAAATGAATCACATGGATCACCAAAGAAATACACTCAACCGTAGATAAAATATAATCTGAGCGCTCACAAAGAAACACAAAGTGATGTGTTAAAAATGTGACACGTATAGTGCAAGCTGTTACACACTAACAGAATAATAAACAAAACACAGTCGTTTTGAAAAACAGAACGCCAGCTGTACAATACTGCGTAACAAAAACGCTAACAACATATTACCGTTGCTAAAAAATGAAACTGCGTCGTTTTAAATGAGAATCCAAAAACCATTTTTGGTTTTGATAGAAACCGTGAGCGGTGAAAACCATTTTTGGAAGACAGCTGGAACACATAAAAAGTTACCGTTGTTAATAGAAATAAAACGGCATCGTTTATAAAAATGGAAGCCAGCTGTTCAAAAAAAATTGTCGTTGACAATAGAGTGGCACGGTGACGTTTTAATAGATTGGAAACCAAGTGACGTCGTTTATAAAAACAGAAAACCAGATTTAAAAAGAAACCGGGGCGGTCTTATCTCAGCTTCTGAAACAAAGTAAAATTGTTTTAACAACTGAGCACACCAACAGTAAATGGGAGACACGCTATCAGATATTGACAGCTACAGGCCGAGCCAGTAAATGGTGTAAGACAAATGTAATTTCGGCAATAGTGATCATAGTCAAATCAGTATGGCAAATACATTAAATAATATAATATATTAGCATACACATGTGATAGGCCAATAGTCTTTGGCTAGGAAAGGTACACGCATATACACGCCAACAGATGTGGCAAAGCAAAAGGCATGGGTCAAGTCTGCCAAAAGCTTTAAATGCTAAAAACAATCCTATATATATTATCATTAATGCATGCATACATATATAATATACTAACATATCTATATATATATAACATCACAAGTGAAAGGCATGCATACACATACATATATTAACATATATATAAAAACACACGCACGTATACAACATATATTATGTATACATAATATATATATATATATATATATATATATATATATATATATATATATATATATATATATATATATACGCATACATAAAAACATATATTAATACATATATATGTAAGAGCCACGCACATGCATATTTTAAATCAAAAAAAATATTTTTAACTTCAAATATTTTATTCCGAAAATTTTATTAAAAGAAATATTTTGTGTCAAAATTTTATTTTCACAAAAATATTTATTTTTATAAAAACTTCAAATTAAAATATTGAACTCAAAAAAAACTTTATTATGACGAAACAAAATATATTATCATAAGATATGATAAAATGCAAAATGCAACGTGATGTCGTGTCCTACGTGATAAAAAATTCCTATGAGCCATAACAATGAAAAATACCTTTCTCTGAGATGGCGGACTGAATGGAGATTACATTTGATGTAGATGGACAAAGAGAGCTTGGAGTCGATATGGGGACACACAAACCTAAATTACAAAAATATTTTGTCAAAATTCTAGTCCAACTAGATGAAGTCCTATATAGCTAAAGCACGAAAAGAAAATCCTAGGTGTGCTCTATATAGGGCCTTCAAAATATACAAATTGAAGTCGTACTCTCAAATCGGGAGACCCGCGGATGCGGGGTCAGTTCCTACGAGTTACATTGGTCCCGTGGGAGGTGTTGGCGCCACCCACGGGGCCGTTCGGGAGCTATTTCGAGTTTTCACCCTCTAACGCCATGTTTTGCTTAAGTCTAGAAATATGAAAATTACCTTCGTATTCTAAAATCGGGAGTCCCTCAGTGGGTTCAGTTCCTACGAGTTACGTTGGTCCCGTGGAAGGTGTTGGTGCCACCCACGGGGACGTTCGGGGGCTGTTCCGAGTTCTTGCCCTCTAACGCCATGTTTTTAAGCCTAGGTCTAGAAATAGGAAAATTATCATCATTTTCTCAAATCGGGTGTCCCGCGACTGCGAGGTCAGTTCTTATAAGTTACATTGGTCCCGTGGGAGGGGTTCGTGCCACCCACGGGACGTTATAGGGTTGTTTCCAGTTTTCATCCTCTAACGCCATGTTTTTAAGCCTAAGTCAAGAAATATGCAAATAACCGTTGTATTCTCAAACCAGGAGTCCCGCGGCTGCGGGGTCAGTTCCTACGAGTAATATTTGTCCCGTGGGAGGCGTTGATGCCACCCACGAGGCCGTTCGTGGGCTGTTTTGAGTTTTCACCCTCTAACGCCATGTTTTTAAACCTAAGTCTAGAAATATCCCAATGACCGTCGTATTCTCAAACCGGGAGTCCTGCGGATGTGGGGCCAGTTCCTACGAGTTACATTGGTCCCGTGGGAGGGGTTATTGCCACCCAGGGAGACGTTAGAGGGCTGTTTCGAGTCTTCACCCTCTAACGCCATGTTTTCAATCAAAAGTCTAGAAATATGCAAATTATCATCGTATTCTCAAACCGGGAGTCTCGCGGCTGCAGGTTCAGTTCCTAGGAGTTACATTGGTCCCGTGGGAGGTATTGGTGCCACCCACGGGGCCGTTCAGGTGCTGTTTCGAGTTTTCACCCTCTAACGTCATGTTTTTATGCCTAAGTCTAGAAATATACAAATTGAAATCGTACTCTCAAATCGGGAGACCCGCGGCTGCGGGGTCAGTTCCTAAGAGTTACATTGGTCCCGTGGGAGGTGTTGGCGCCACCCACGGGGCCGTTCGGGGGATGTTTCGAGTTTTCACCCTCTAACGCCATGTTTTGCTTAAGTCCAGAAATGTGCAGATTATCGTTGTATTCTCAAATCGGGAGTACCGCGGCTGCGGGGTGAGTTCCTACGAGTTACATTGGTCCCGTGGGAGGCGTTGATGCCACCCACGAGGCCGTTCGTGGGCTGTTTTGAGTTTTCACCCTCTAACGCCATGTTTTTAAGCCTAAGTCTAGAAATATGCAAATTACCGTCGTATTCTCATACCGGGAGTCCCGCGGATGTGGGGTTAGTTCCAACGAGTTACATTGGTTCTGTGGGAGGTGTTATTGCCACCTACGGGGACGTTAGAGGGTTGTTTCAAGTCTTCACCCTCTAACGCCATGTTTTTAATCCTAAGTCTAAAAATATGCAAATTACCATCGTATTCTCAAACCGGGAGTCCCGCGGCTGCGGGGTCAGTTCCTACGAGTTACATTGGTCCCGTAGGAGGTATTGGTGCCACCCACGGGGCCGTTCAGGTGCTATTTTGAGTTTTCCCCCTCTAATGTCACATTTTTATGCCTAAGTCTAGAAATATACAAATTGAAGTCGTACTCTCAAATCGGGAGACCCGCGGATGCGGGGTCAGTTCCTACGAGTTACATTGGTCCCGTGGGAGGTGTTGGCGCCACCCACGGGGCCGTTCGGGGGCTGTTTCGAGTTTTCACCCTCTAACGCCATGTTTTTCTTAAGTCTAGGAATATGCAAATTACCTTCGTATTCTCAACTCAGGAGTCCCTCAGTGGGTTCAGTTCCTACGAGTTACGTTGGTCCCGTGGAAGGTGTTGGTGCCACCCACGGGGACGTTCGGGGACTGTTTCGAGTTCTCGCCCTCTAACGCCATGTTTTTAAGCCTAGGTCTAAAAATAGGCAAATTATCATCATTTTCTCAAATCGAGTGTCCCGCGGCTGCGAGGTCAGTTCCTATAGGTTACATTGGTCCCGTGGGAGGGGTTCGTGCCACCCACGGGGACGTTAGAGGGTTGTTTCCAGTTTTCATCCTCTAACGCCATGTTTTTAAGCCTAAGTCAAGATATATGCAAATAACCGTCGTATTCTCAAACCGGGAGTCCCGCGGCTGCGGGGTCAGTTCCTACGATAATATTTGTCCCGTGGGAGGCGTTGATGCCACCCACGTGGCCGTTCGTGGGCTGTTTTGAGTTTTCACCCTCTAACGCCATATTTCTAAACCTAAGTCTAGAAATATGCCAATGACCATCGTATTCTCAAACCGGGAGTCCTGCGGATGTGGGGTCAGTTCCTACGAGTTACATTGGTCCCGTGGGAGGTGTTATTGCCACCTAGGGGGACGTTAGAGGGCTGTTTCGAGTCTTCACCCTCTAACGCCATGTTTTCAATCATAAGTCTAGAAATATGAAAATTATCATCGTATTCTCAAATCGGGAGTCTCGCGGCTGCATGGTCAGTTCCTTGGAGTTACATTGGTCCCGTGGGAGGTATTGGTGCCACCCACGGGGCCGTTCAGGTGCTGTTTCGAGTTTTCACCCTCTAAGGTCATGTTTTTATGCCTAAGTCTAGAAATATACAAATTGAAATCGTACTCTCAAATCGGGAGACCCGCGACTACGGGGTCAGTTCCTACTAGTTACATTGGTCCCGTGGGAGGTGTTGGCGCCACCCACGGGGCCGTTCGGGGGTTGTTTCGAGTTTTCACCCTCTAATGCCATGTTTTGCTTAAGTCTAGAAATATGCAAATTATCTTCATTTTCTCAAATTGGGTGTCCCGCGGCTGCGGGTCAGTTCCTACGATTTCATTGGTCCCGTGGGAGGTGTTGGTGCCACCCACGGGGATGTTGGGGGACTGTTTCGAGTTCTCACCCACTACCGCCATGTTTTTAAGCCTAAGTCTAGATATATGCAAATTACCGTCATATTCTCAAATCGGGAGTCCCGCGCCTGCGGGGTCAGTTCGTACGAGTTACATTGGTCCCGTGGGAGGTGTTCGTGCCACTCAACCTAAGTCTAGAAATATCCAAATTACCATCATATTCTCAAGCCGAAAGACCCGCGGTTGCGGGGTCAGTTCCTACGAGTTACATTTGTCCCGTGGGAGGTGTTGGTGCCACCCACGGGGCCGTGCGGGGGCTGTTTCGAGTTTTCACCCTCTAACGCCATGTTTTTATGCCTAAGTCTAGAAATATGCAAATTACCGTCGTATTCTCAAACCGCGAGTCCCGCGGCTACAGGGTCAGTTCGTACGAGTTACATTGGTCCCGTGGGAGGTAGTTGTGCCACCTAACCTAAGTCTAGAAATATGCAAATTACCATCATATTCTCAAACCTAAAGACCCGCGGCTGCGGGGTCAGTTCCTACGAGTTACATTGGTCCCGTGGGAGGTTGGTGCCACCCACGAGGCCGTTCAGGTGCTATTTTGAGTTTTCACCCTCTAATGTCACATTTTTAAGCCTAAGTCTATAAATATACAAATTGAAATCGTACTCTCAAATCGGGAGACCCGCGGATGCGGGGTCAGTTCCTACGAGTTACATTGGTCCCGTGGAAGGTGTTGGCGCCACCCACGGGGCCGTTCGGGGGCTATTTCGAGTTTTCACCCTCTAATGCCATGTTTTGCTTAAGTCTAGAAATATGAAAATTACCTTCGTATTCTCAAATCGGGAGTCCCTCAGTGGGTTCAGTTCCTACGAGTTACGTTGGTCCCGTGGAAGGTGTTGGTGCCACCCACGGGGACGTTCGGGGGCTGTTTCGAGTTCTTGCCCTCTAACGCCATGTTTTTAAGCCTAGGTCTAGAAATAGAAAAATTATCATCATTTTCTCAAATCGGGTGTCCCGCGGCTGCGAGGTCAGTTCCTATAAGTTACATTGGTCCCGTGGGAGGGGTTCGTGCCACCCACGGGACGTTATAGGGTTGTTTCGAGTTTTCATCCTCTAACGCCATGTTTTTAAGCCTAAGTCAAGAAATATGCAAATAACCGTCGTATTCTCAAACCGGGAGTCCCGCGGCTGCGGGGTCAGTTCCTACGAGTAACATTGGTCCCGTGGGAGACGTTGATGCCACCCACGAGGCCGTTCGTGGGCTGTTTTGAGTTTTCACCCTCTAAGGCCATGTTTTTAAACCTAAGTCTAGAAATATGCAAATGACCGTCGTATTCTCAAACCGGGAGTCCTGCGGATGTGGGGTCAGTTCTTACGAGTTACATTGGTCCCGTGGGAGGTGTTATTGCCACCCAGGGGGACGTTAGAGGGCTGTTTCGAGTCTTCACCCTCTAACGCCATGTTTTCAATCATAAGTCTAGAAATATGCAAATTATCATCGTATTCTCAAACCGGGAGTCTAGCAGCTGCGCGGTCAGTTCCTAGGAGTTACATTGGTCCCGTGGGAGGTATTGGTGCCACCCAAAGGGCCGTTCAGGTGCTGTTTCGAGTTTTCACCCTCTAACGTCATGTTTTAATGCCTAAGTCAAGAAATATACAAATTGAAATCATACTCTCAAATCGGGAGACCCGCGGCTGCGGGGTCAGTTCCTACGAGTTACATTGGTCCCGTTGGAGGTGTTGGCACCACCCACGGGGCCGTTCGGGGGTTGTTTTGAGTTTTCACCCTCTAACGCCATGTTTTGCTTAAGTCTAGAAATATGCAAATTATCGTCGTTTTCTCAAATCGGGTGTCCCGCGACTGCGGGTCAGTTCCTACGATTCACATTGGTCCCGTGGGAGGTGTTGGTGCCAGCCATGGGGATGTTTGGGGACTGTTTCGAGTTCTCACCCACTATCGCCATGTTTTTAAGCCTAAGTCTAGAACTATGCAAATTACCGTCGTATTCTCAAATCGGGAGTCCCGCGGCTGTGGGGTCAGTTCGTATGAGTTACATTGGCCTCGTGGGAGGTGTTGGTGCCACCCAACCTAAGTCTAGAAATATCCAAATTACCATCATATTCTCAAGCCGAAAGACCCGCGGTTGCGGGGTCAGTTCCTACGAGTTACATTTGTCTCGTGGGAGGTGTTGGTGCCACCCACGGGGCCGTGCGGGGGCTGTTTCGAGTTTTCACCCTCTAACGCCATGTTTTTATGCCTAAGTCTAGAAATATGCAAATTACCATCGTATTCTCAAACCGGGAGTCCCGCAGCTACGGGGTCAGTTCGTACGAGTTACATTGGTCCCGTGGGAGGTGTTGGTGCCACCCAACCTAAGTCTAGAAATATGCAAATTACCCTCATATTCTCAAACTTAAAGACCCGCGGCTGCGGGGTCAGTTCCTACGAGTTACATTGGTCCCGTGGGAGGTTGGTGCCACCCACGGGGCCGTTCAGGTGCTATTTTGAGTTTTCACCCTCTAATGTCACATTTTTAAGCCTAAGTCTATAAATATACAAATTGAAATCGTACTCTCAAATCGGGAGGCCCGCGGATGCGGGGTCAGTTCCTACGAGTTACATTGGTCCCGTGGGAGGTGTTGGCGCCACCCACGGGGCCGTTCGGGGGCTATTTCGAGTTTTCACCCTCTAACGCCATGTTTTGCTTAAGTCTAGAAATATGAAAATTACCTTCGTATTCTCAAATCGGGAGTCCCTCAGTGGGTTCAGTTCCTACGAGTTACGTTGGTCCCGTGGAAGGTGTTGGTGCCACCCACGGGGACGTTCGGGGGCTGTTTCGAGTTCTTGCCCTCTAACGCCATGTTTTTAAGCCTAGGTCTAGAAATAGGAAAATTATCATCATTTTCTCAAATCGGGTGTCCCGCGGCTGCGAGGTCAGTTCCTATAAGTTACATTGGTCCCGTGGGAGGGGTTCGTGCCACCCACGGGATGTTATAGGGTTGTTTCCAATTTTCATCCTCTAACGCCATGTTTTTAAGCCTAAGTCAAGAAATATGCAAATAACCGTCGTATTCTCAAACCGGGAGTCCCGCGGCTGCGGGGTCAGTTCCTACGAGTAACATTGGTCCCGTGGGAGGCGTTGATGCCACCCACGAGGCCGTTCGTGGGCTGTTTTGAGTTTTCACCCTCTAAGGCCATGTTTTTAAACCTAAGTCTAGAAATATGCAAATGACCGTCGTATTCTCAAACCGGGAGTCCTGCGGATGTGGGGTCAGTTCTTACGAGTTACATTGGTCCCGTGGGAGGTGTTATTGCCACCCAGGGGGACGTTAGAGGGCTGTTTCAAGTCTTCACCCTCTAACGCCATGTTTTCAATCATAAGTCTAGAAATATGCAAATTATCATCGTATTCTCAAACCGGGAGTCTAGCAGCTGCGCGGTCAGTTCCTAGGAGTTACATTGGTCCCGTGGGAGGTATTGGTGCCACCCACAGGGCCGTTCAGGTGCTGTTTCGAGTTTTCACCCTCTAACGTCATGTTTTAATGCCTAAGTCAAGAAATATACAAATTGAAATCATACTCTCAAATCGGGAGACCCGCGGCTGCGGGGTCAGTTCCTACGAGTTACATTGGTCCCGTTGGAGGTGTTGGCGCCACCCACGGGGCCGTTCGGGGGTTGTTTTGAGTTTTCACCCTCTAACGCCATGTTTTGCTTAAGTCTAGAAATATGCAAATTATCGTCGTTTTCTCAAATAGGGTGTCCCGCGACTGCGGGTCAGTTCCTACGATTTACATTGGTCCCGTGGGAGATGTTGGTGCCAGCCACGGGGATGTTTGGGGACTGTTTCGAGTTCTCACCCACTATCGCCATGTTTTTAAGCCTAAGTCTAGAACTATGCAAATTACCGTCGTATTCTCAAATCGGGAGTCCCGCGGCTGTGGGGTCAGTTCGTATGAGTTACATTGGCCCCGTGGGAGGTGTTGGTGCCACCCAACCTAAGTCTAGAAATATCCAAATTACCATCATATTCTCAAGCCGAAAGACCCGCGGTTGCGGGGTCAGTTCCTACGAGTTACATTTGTCTCGTGGGAGGTGTTGGTGCCACCCACGGGGCCGTGCGGGGGCTGTTTCGAGTTTTCACCCTCTACCGCCATGTTTTTATGCCTAAGTCTTGAAATATGCAAATTACCATCATATTCTCAATCCGGGAGTCCCGCGGCTACGGGGTCAGTTCGTACGAGTTACATTGGTCCCGTGGGAGGTGTTGGTGCCACCCAGCCTAAGTCTAGAAATATGAAAATTACCGTCATATTCTCAAACCGAAAGACCCGCAGCTACGGGGTCAGTTCCTACGAGTTACATTGGTCCCGTGGGAGGAGTTGGTGCCACCCACGGGGCCGTTCGGGGGTTGTTTCAAGTTTTCACTCTCTAACGCCATGTTTTTAAGCCTAAGTCTAGAAATATGCAAATTACCATCTTATTCTCAAACCGAGAGTCCCGTGGCTGCGGGGTCAGTTCTTATGAGTTACATTGCTCCCGTGGGAGGTGTTGGTGCCACCCGCGGGGCCGTTAGAGGGCTATTTCAAGTTTTCACCCTCTAAAGCCATGTTTTTAAGCCTAAGTCTAGATATATGCAAATTACCATCGTATTCTCAAACCGGGAGTCCCACGGCTACGGGGTCCGTTCCATTGAGTTACATTGGTCCCGTGGGAGGTGTTGGTGCCACCCACGGGGACGTTCGAGGAATGTTTCGAGTTTTCACCATCTAACGCCATGTTTTTAAGCCGAAGTCTAGAAATATGCAAATTACCGTTGTATTCTCAAATCGGGAGACCCGCGGCTACGAAGTCAGTTCCTACGAGTTACATTGGTCCCGTGGGAGGTGTTGGCGCCACCCACGGGGCCGTTCGGGGGTTGTTTTGAGTTTTCACCCTCTAATGCCATGTTTTGCTTAAGTCTAGAAATATGCAAATTATCGTCGTTTTCTCAAATTGGGTGTCCCGCCGCTGCGGGTCAGTTCCTACGATTTACATTGATCCCGTGGGAGGTGTTGGTGCCACCCACGGGGATGTTGGTGGACTGTTTCGAGTTCTCACCCACTACCGCCATGTTTTTAAGCCTAAGTCTAGAAATATGCAAATTACCGTCGTATTCTCAAATCGGGAGTCCCGCGGATGCGGGGTCAGTTCGTACGAGTTACATTGGTCCCATGGGAGGTGTTGGTGCCACCCAACCTAAGTCTAGAAATATCAAAATTACCATCATATTCTCAAGCCGAAAGACCCGCGGTTGCGGGGTCAGTTCCTACGGGTTACATTTGTCCCGTGGGAGGTGTTGGTGCCACCCACGGGGCCGTGCGGGGGCTGTTTCATGTTTTCACCCTCTAACGCCATGTTTTTATGCCTAAGTCTAGAAATATGCAAATTACCGTCGTATTCTCAAACCGCGAATCCCGCGGCTACAGGGTCAGTTCGTACGAGTTACATTGGTCCCGTGGGAGGTGGTTGTGCCACCCAACCTAAGTCTATAAATATGCAAATTACCATCATATTCTCAAACCTAAAGACCCGCAGCTGCGGGGTCAGTTCCTACGAGTTACATTGGTCCCGTGGGAGGTTGGTGCCACCCACGGGGCCGTTCAGGTGCTATTTTGAGTTTTCACCCTCTAATGTCACATTTTTAAGCCTAAGTCTATAAATATACAAATTGAAGTCGTACTCTCAAATCGGGAGACCCGCGGATGCGGGGTCAGTTCCCACGAGTTACATTGGTCCCGTGGGAGGTGTTGGCACCACCCACGGGGCCGTTCGGGGGCTATTTCGAGTTTTCACCCTCTAATGCCATGTTTTGCTTAAGTCTAGAAATATGAAAATTACCTTCGTATTCTAAAATCGGGAGTCCCTCAGTGGGTTCAGTTCCTACGAGTTACGTTGGTCCCGTGGAAGGTGTTGGTGCCACCCACGGGGACGTTCGGGGGCTGTTTCGAGTTCTTGCCCTCTAACGCCATATTTTTAAGCCTAGGTCTAGAAATAGGAAAATTATCATCATTTTCTCAAATCGGGTGTCCCGCGGCTGCGAGGTCAGTTCCTATAAGTTACATTGGTCCCGTGGGAGGGTTTCGTTCCACCCACGGGACGTTATAGGGTTGTTTCCAGTTTTCATCCTCTAACGCCATGTTTTTAAGCCTAAGTCAAGAAATATGCAAATAACCGTCGTATTCTCAAACCGGGAGTCCCGCGGCTACGGGGTCAGTTCCTACGAGTAACATTGGTCCCGTGGGAGGTGTTGATGCCACCCACGAGGCCGTTCGTGGGCTGTTTTGAGTTTTCACCCTCTAAGGCCATGTTTTTAAACCTAAGTCTAGAAATATGCAAATGACCGTCGTATTCTCAAACCGGGAGTCCTGCGGATGTGGGGTCAGTTCCTACGAGTTACATTGGTCCCGTGGGAGGTGTTATTGCCACCCAGCGGGACGTTAGAGGGCTGTTTGGAGTCTTCACCCTCTAACGCCATGTTTTCATTCATAAGTCTAGAAATATGCAAATTATCATCGTATTCTCAAATCGGGAGTCTAGCAGCTGCGCGGTCAGTTCCTAGGAGTTACATTGGTCCCGTGGGAGGTATTGGTGCCACCCACAGGGCCGTTCAGGTGCTGTTTCGAGTTTTCACCCTCTAACGTCATGTTTTTATGCCTAAGTCAAGATATATACAAATTGAAATCATACTCTCAAATCGGGAAACCCGCGGCTGCGGGGTCAGTTCCTACGAGTTACATTGGTCCCGTGGGAGGTGTTGGCGCCACCCCCGGGGCCGTTCGGGGGTTGTTTTGAGTTTTCACCCTCTAACGCCATGTTTTGCTTAAGTCTAGAAATATGCAAATTATCGTCGTTTTCTCAAATCGGGTGTCCCGCGGCTGCGGGTCAGTTCCTACGATTTACATTGGTCCCGTGGGAGGTGTTGGTGCCAGCCACGGGGATGTTTGGGGACTGTTTCAAGTTCTCACCCGCTACCGCCATGTTTTTAAGCCTAAGTCTAGAAATATGCAAATTACCATCGTATTCTCAAACCGGGAGTCCCGCGGATGTGGGGTTAGTTCTCACGAGTTACATTGGTTCTGTGGGAGGTGTTGGTGCCACCCAACCTAAGTCTAGAAATATCCAAATTACCATCATATTCTCAAGCCGAAAGACCCGCGGTTGCGGGGTCAGTTCCTACGACTTACATTTGTCTCGTGGGAGATGTTGGTGCCACCCACGGGGCCGTGCGGGGGCTGTTTCGAGTTTTCAGCCTCTAACGCCATGTTTTGTTTAAGTCTAGAAATATGGAAATTACCTTCGCATTCTCAAATCGGGAGTCCCTCAGTGGGTTCAGTTCCTACGAGTTACGTTGGTCCCGTGGAAGGTGTTGGTACAACCCACGGGGACTGTTTCGAGTTCTCGCCCTCTAACGCCATGTTTTTAAGCCTAGGTCTAGAAATAGGCAAATTATCATCATTTTCTCAAATCGGGTGTCCCGCGGCTGCGAGGTCAGTTCCTATAAGTTACATTGGTCCCGTGGGAGGGTTTCGTTCCACCCACGGGACGTTATAGGGTTGTTTCCAGTTTTCATCCTCTAACGCCATGTTTTTAAGCCTAAGTCAAGAAATATGCAAATAACCGTCGTATTCTCAAACCGGGAGTCCCGCGGCTGCGGGGTCAGCTCCTACGAGTAACATTGGTCCCGTGGGAGGCGTTGATGCCACCCACGAGGCCGTTCATGGGCTGTTTTGAGTTTTCACCCTCTAAGGCCATGTTTTTAAACCTAAGTCTAGAAATATGCAAATGACCGTCGTATTCTCAAACCGGGAGTCCTGCGGATGTGGGGTCAGTTCCTACGAGTTACATTGGTCCCGTGGGAGGTGTTATTGCCACCCAGCGGGACGTTAGAGGGCTGTTTGGAGTCTTCACCCTCTAACGCCATGTTTTCATTCATAAGTCTAGAAATATGCAAATTATCATTGTCTTCTCAAACCGGGAGTCTAGCAGCTGCGCGGTCAGTTCCTAGGAGTTACATTGGTCCCGTGGGAGGTATTGGTGCCACCCACAGGGCCGTTCAGGTGCTGTTTCGAGTTTTCACCCTCTAACGTCATGTTTTTATGCCTAAGTCAAGAAATATACAAATTGAAATCATACTCTCAAATCGGGAGACCCGCGGCTGCGGGGTCAGTTCCTACGAGTTACATTGGTCCCGTGGGAGGTGTTGGCGCCACCCACGGGGCCGTTCGGGGGTTGTTTTGAGTTTTCACCCTCTAACGCCATGTTTTGCTTAAGTCTAGAAATATGCAAATTATCGTCGTTTTCTCAAATCGGGTGTCCCGCGGCTGCAGGTCAGTTCCTACGATTTACATTGGTCCCGTGGGAGGTGTTGGTGCCAGCCACGGGGATGTTTGGGGACTGTTTCAAGTTCTCACCCACTACCGCCATGTTTTTAAGCCTAAGTCTAGAAATATGCAAATTACCATCGTATTCTCAAACCGGGAGTCCCGCGGATGTGGGGTTAGTTCTCACGAGTTACATTGGTTCTGTGGGAGGTGTTGGTGCCACCCAACCTAAGTCTAGAAATATCCAAATTACCATCATATTCTCAAGCCGAAAGACCCGCGGTTGCGGGGTCAGTTCCTACGAGTTACATTTGTCTCGTGGGAGATGTTGGTGCCACCCACGGGGCCGTGCGGGGGCTGTTTCGAGTTTTCAGCATCTAACGCCATGTTTTGCTTAAGTCTAGAAATATGGAAATTACCTTCGCATTCTCAAATCGGGAGTCCCTCAGTGGGTTCAGTTCCTACGAGTTACGTTGGTCCCGTGGAAGGTGTTGGTACCATCCACGGGGACTGTTTCGAGTTCTCGCCCTTTAACGCCATGTTTTTAAGCCTAGGTCTAGAAATAGGCAAATTATCATCATTTTCTCAAATCGGGTGTCCCGCGGCTGCGAGGTCAGTTCCTATAAGTTACATTGGTCCCGTGGGAGGGGTTCGTGCCACCCACGGTGACGTTAGAGGGTTGTTTCCAGTTTTCATCCTCTAACGCCATGTTTTTAAGCCTAAGTCAAGAAATAAGCAAATAACCGTCGTATTCTCAAACCGAGAGTCCCGCGGCTGCGGGGTCAGTTCCTATGAGTAATATTGGTCCCGTGGGAGGCGTTGATGCCACCCAAGAGGCCGTTCGTGGGCTGTTTTGAGTTTTCACCCTCTAACGCCATGTTTTTAAACCTAAGTCTAGAAATATGCAAATGACCATCGTATTCTCAAACCGAGAGTCCTGCGGATGTGGGGTCAATTCCTACGAGTTACATTGGTCCCGTGGGAGGTGATATTGCCACCCAGGGGGACGTTAGAGGGCTGTTTCGAGTCTTCACCCTCTAACGCCATGTTTTCAATCATAAGTCTAGAAATATGCAAATTATCATCGTATTCTCAAACCGGGAGTCTCGCGGCTGCGGGGTCAGTTCCTAGGAGTTACATTGGTCCCTTGGGAGGTATTGGTGCCACCCACAGGGCCGTTCAGGTGCTGTTTCGAGTTTTCACCCTCTAACGTCATGTTTTTATTCCTAAGTCTAGAAATATAGAAATTGAAATCGTACTCTCAAATCGAGAGACCCGCGGCTGTGGGGTCAGTTCCTACGAGTTACATTGGTCCCGTAGGAGGTGTTGGCGCCACCCACGGGGCCGTTCGGGGGTTGTTTTGAGTTTTCACCCTCTAACGCCATGTTTTGCTTAAGTGTAGAAATATGCAAATTATCGTCGTTTTCTCAAATCGGGTGTCCCGCGGCTGCGGGTCAGTTCCTACGATTTACATTGGTCCCGTGGTAGGTGTTGGTGCCACCCACGGGGATGTTTGGGGACTGTTTCGAGTTCTCACCCACTACCGCCATGTTTTTAAGCCTAAGTCTAAAAATATGCAAATTACCGTCGTATTCTCAAATCGGGAGTCCCGCGGCTTCGGGGTCAGTTCGTACGAGTTACATTGGTCCCGTGGGAGGCGTTGGTTCCACCCAACCTAAGTCTAGAAATATCCAAATTACCATCATATTCTCAAGCCGAAAGACCCGCGGTTGCAGGGTCAGTTCCTACGAGTTACATTTGTCCCGTGGGAGGTGTTGGTGCCACCCACGGGGCCGTGCGGGGGCTTATTCCAGTTTTCACCCTCTAACGCCCTGTTTTTATGCCCAAGTCTAGAAATATGCATATTACCGTCGTATTCTCAAACCGGGAGTCCCGCGGCTACGGGGTCAGTTCGTACGATTTACATTGGTCCCGTGGGAGGTGTTGGTGCCACCCAACCTAAGTCTAGAAATATGCAAATTTCCATCATATTCTCAAAGCGAAAGACCCGCGGCTGCGGGGTCAGTTCCTACGAGTTACATTGGTCCCGTGGGAGGTGTTGGTGCCACCCACGGGGCCGTTCAGGTGCTATTTTGAGTTTTCACCCTCTAATGTCACATTTTTAAGCCTAAGTCTATAAATATACAAATTGAAGTCGTACTCTCAAATCGGGAGACCCTCAGTGGGTTCAGTTCCTACGAGTTACGTTGGTCCCGTGGAAGGTGTTGGTGCCACCCACGGGAACTTTCAGGGAGTGTTTCGAGTTCTCGCCCTCTAACGCCATGTTTTTAAGCCTAGGTCCAGAAATAGGCAAATTATCATCATTTACTCAAATCGGGTGTCCCGCGGCTGCGAGGTCAGTTCCTATAAGTTACATTGGTCCCGTGGGAGAGGTTCGTTCCACCCACGGGGACGTTAGAGGGTTTTTTTTCCAGTTTTCATCCTCTAACGCCAAGTTTTTAAGCCTAATTCAAGAAATATGCAAATAAACGTCGTATTCTTAAACCGGGAGTCCCGTGGCTGCGGGGTCAGTTCCTACGAGTAATATTGGTCCCGTGGGAGGCGTTGATGCCACCCACGAGGCCGTTCGTGGGCTGTTTTGAGTTTTCACCCTCTAACGCCATGCTTTTAAACCTAAGTCTAGAAATATGCCAATGATCGTCGTATTCTCAAACCGGGAGTCCTGCGGATGTGGGGTCTGTTACTACGAGTTACATTGGTCCCGTGGGAGGTGTTATTGCCACCCAGGGGGACGTTAGAGGGCTGTTTCGAGTCTTCACCGTCTAACGCCATGTTTTTAATCATAAGTCTAGAAATATGCAAATTATCATCGTATTCTCGAACCGGGAGTCTCGCGGCTGCGGGGTAAGTTCCTAGGAGTTACATTGGTCCCGTGGGAGGTATTGGAGCCACCCACGGGGCCGTTCAGGTGCTGTTTCGAGTTTTTGCCCTCTAACGTCATGTTTTTATGCCTAAGTCTAGAAATATACAAATTGAAATCGTACTCTCAAATCGGGAGACCCGCGGCTGCGGGGTCAGTTCCTACGAGTTACGTTGGTCCCGTGGGAGGTGTTGGCGCCACCCACGGGGCCTTCGGGCTTTGTTTTGAGTTTTCACCCTCTAACGCCATGTTTTGCTTAAGTCTAGAAATATGCAAATAATCGTCGTTTTCTCAAATCGGGTGTCCCCCGGCTGCGGGTCAGTTCCTATGATTTACATTGGTCCCGTGGGAGGTGTTGGTGCCCCCAGCCTAAGTCTAGAAATATGCAAGTTACAATCATACACTCAAACCGAAAGACCCGCGACTGCGGGGTCAGTTCCTACGAGTCACATTGGTCCCGTGGGAGGTGTTGGTGCCACCCACGGGGCCGTTCGAGGGCTGTTTCAAGTTTTCACTCTCTAACGCCATGTTTTTAAGCCTAAGTCTAGAAATATGCAAATTACCGTCTTATTCTCAAACCGAGAGTCCCGTGGCTGCGGGGTCAGTTCCTATTAGTTACATTGCTCCCGTGGGAGGTGTTGGTGCCACCCGCGGGGCCGTTAAAGGGCTATTTCGAGTTATCACCCTCAAAAGCCATGTTTTTAAGCCTAAGTCTAGATATATGCAAATTACCATCGAATTCTCAAACTGGGAGTCCCGCGGCTACGGGGTCCGTACCTATGAGTTACATTGGTCCCGTGGGAGGTGTTGGTGCCACCCACGGTGCCGTTAGAGGGATGTTTCGAGTTTTCACCCTATAACGCCATCTTTTTAAGCCTAAGTCTATAAATATGTAAATTACCGTCGTATTCTCAAATTCGGGAGTCCCGTGGCTGCGGGGCAGTTCCTACGAGTTACATTGGTCCCGTGGGAGGTATTGGTGCCACCGACGGGGCCCTTCAGGGGCTGTTTCGTGATTTCACCCTCTAATGTCATGTTTTTAAGCCTCAGTTTAGAAATATACAAATTGAAGTTGTACTCTCAAATCGGGAGACCCGCGGCTGCGGGGTCAGTTCCTACGAGTTACATTGGTCCCGTGGGAGGTGTTGGTGCCACCCACGAGGCCGTTCGGGGGCTGTTTCAAGTTTTCACCCTCTAACGCCATGTTTTGCTTAAGTCTAGAAATATGCAAACTACCTTCGTATTCTCAAACCGGGAGTCCCTCGGCTGCGGTGTCATTTCCTACGAGTTCATTGGTCCCGTGCGAGGTGTTGGTGCCACCGACGGGGACGTCTGGGGACTGTTTCGAGTTCTCACCCTCTGACTCCATGTTTTTAAGCCTAAGTCTAGAAATATGAAAATTACCGTCATATTCTCAAACCGGGAGTCCCATGGCTGCGGGGTCAGTTCGTACGAGTTACATTGGTCCCGTGGGAGGTGTTGGTGCCACGTATCCTATGTCTAGAAATATCCAAATTACCATCATATTCTCAAGATGAAATACCCGCGGCTGCGGGGTTAGTTCCTGCGAGTTACATTGGTCCCGTAGGAGGTGTTGGTGGCACCCACGGGACTGTTCGGGGGATGTTTCGAGTTTTCACCCTCTAACGCCATGTTTTTAAGCTTAAGTCTAAAAATATGCAAATTACCGTCGTATTCTTAAACTGGGAGTCCCAAGGCTACGGGGTCAGTTCGTACGAGTTACATTGGTCCCGTGGGAGGTGTTGGTGCCACCCAACCTAAGTCTAGAAATATGCAAATTATCATCGTATTCTCAAACCGGGAGTCCCGTGGCTGCGGGGTCAGTTCCTACAAGTTACATTGGTCCCGTGGGAGGTGTTGGTGCCACCCACGGGGCCGTTCGGGGGCTGTTTCGAGTTTTCACTCTCTAATGCCATGTTTTTAAGCCTAAGTCTAGAAATATGCAAATTACCGTCGTATTCTCAAACCGGGAGTCCCACGGCTACGGGGTTAGTTCCTATGAGTTACATTGATCCCGTGGGAGGTGTAGGTGCCACCCACGGGGCCGTTAGAGGATTGTTTCGAGTTTTCACCCTCTAACGCCAAGTTTTTAATCCTAAGTCCAGAAATATGCATTTTACCATCGTATTCTAAAACCGGGAGTCCCGCGGCTGTGGGGTCAGTTCCTATGAGTTACATTTTTCCCGTGGGAGGTGTTGGTGCCACCCACGGGGCCGTTAGAGGGCTGTTTCGAGTTTTCACCAACTAACGCCATGTTTTTAAGCCTTAGTCCAGTTATATGCAATTACCATCATATTCTCAAACTGGGAGCCCCGCGGCTGCGGGGTCAGTTCCTACGTGTTACATTGGTCTCGTGGGAGGTGTTGGTGCCACCCACAGGGTCGTTAGAGGGTTGTTTCGAGTTTTCAGTCTCTAACGCCACATTTTTAAGCCTAAGTCTAGAAATATGCAAATTACCGTCGTATTCTCAAACTGGGAGTCCCGTGGCTGTGGGGTCAGTTCCTAGGAGTTACATTGGTCCCGTGGGAGGTATTGGTGCCACCCACGGGGCCGTTCAGGGGCTGTTTCGAGTTTTCGCCCTCTAACGTCTTGTTTTTATGCCTAACTCTAGAAATATACAAATTGAAGTCGTACTCTCAAATTGGGAGACCCGCGGTTGCGGGCTGAGTTCCTACGAGTTACATTAGTCCCGTGGGAGGTGTTGGCGCAACCCACGGGGCCGTTCGGGGGTTGTTTTGAGTTTTCACCCTCTAACGCCATGTTTTGCTTAAGTCTAGAAATATGCAAATTATCGTTGTTTTCTCAAATTGGGTGTCCCGCGGCTGCGGATCAGTTCCTACGAGTTACATTGGTCCCGTGGGAGGTGTTGGTACCACCTACGGGGATGTTTGGGGACTGTTTTGAGTTCTCACCCACTAACACCATGTTTTTAAGCCTAAGTCTAGAAATATGCAAATTACCGTGGTATTCTCAAACCGGGAGTCCCGCGGCTGCGGGGTCAGTTCGTACGAGTTACATTGGTCCCGTGGGAGGTGTTGGTTCCACCCAACCTAAGTTTAAAAATATCAAAATTACCATCATATTCTCAAGCCGAAAGACCCGCGGCTGCGGGGTCAGTTCCTACGAGTTACATTGGTCACGTGGGAGGTGTTGGTGCCACCCACGAAGCCGTTCGGGGGCTGTTTCGAGTTTTCAACCTCTAACGCCATGTTTTTAAGCCTAAGTCTAGAAATATGCAAATTACCGTCGTATTCTCAAATCGGGAGTCCCGCGGCTACGGGGTCAGTTCGTAAGAGTTATATTTGTCCCGTGGGAGGTGTTGGTGCCACCCAGCCTAAGTCTAGAAATATGCAAATTACCATCATTTTCTCAAACCGAAAGACCCGCGGCTGCGGGGTCAGTTCCTACGAGTTACATTGGTCCCGTGGGAGGTGCTGGCGCCACCCACGGGGCCGTTCGGAGGTTGTTACGAGTTTTCACCCTCTAACGCCATGTTTTTAAGCCTAAGTCCAGAAATATGCAAATTACCGTCGTATTCTTAAACCGGGAGTCCCAAGGCTACGGGGTCAGTTCGTACGAGTTACATTGGTCCCGTGGGAGGTGTTGGTGCCACCCAGCCTAAGTCTAGAAATATGCAAATTATCATCGTATTCTGAAACCGAGAGTCCCGTGGCTGCGGGGTCTATTCCTACGAGTTACATTTGTCCCGTGGGAGGTGTTGGTGCCACCCACGGGGCCGTTCGGGCGCTGTTTCGAGTTTTCACTCTCTAATGCCATGTTTGAAGCCTAAGTCTAGAAATGTTAAAATTACCGTCGTATTCTCAAACCGAATGTCCCACGGCTATGGGGTCAGTGCCTATGAGTTACATTGGTCCCGTGGGAGGTGTAAGTGCCACCCACGGGGCCGTTAGAGGGCTGTTTCGAGTTTTCACCCTCTAACGCCATGTTTTTAATCCTAAGTCCAGAAATATGCATTTTATCATCGTATTCGAAAACCGAGAGTCCCGCGGCTGCGGGGTCAGTTCCTAAGAGTTACATTTTTCCCGTGGGAGGTGTTGGTGCCAACCACGGGGCCGTTAGAGGGCTGTTTCGAGTTTTCACCATCTAACGCCATGTTTTTAAGCCTTAGTCCAGTTATATGCAAATTACCATCATATTCTCAAATTGGGAATCCCGCGGCTGCGGGGTCAGTTCCTATGAGTAACATTGGTCCCGCGGGAGGTGTTGGTGCCACCCACGGGGCCGTTAGAGGGCTGTTTCGAGTTTTCACTCTCTAACGCCATATTTTTAAGCCTAAGTCTAGAAATATGCAAATTGAAGTCGTACTCTCGAATCGGGAGACCCGTGGCTGTGGGGTCAGTTCCTATGAGTTACATTGGTCCTGTGGGAGGTGTTGGTGCCACCCGCGGGGCCGTTAGAGGGCTATTTCGAGTTTTCACCCTCTAAAGCCATGTTATTAAGCCTGAGTCTAGAAATATACAAATTACCATCGTATTCTCAAACCGGGAGTCCCGTGGATGTGGGGTTAGTTCCTACGAGTTACATTGGTCCCGTGGGAGGTGTTGGTGCCACCTACGGGGCCGTTAGAGGGCTGTTTTGAGTTTTCACCCTCTAACGCCATGTTTTAAAGCCTAAGTCTAGAAATATAAAAATTACCGTCGTATTCTCAAACCGGGAGTCCCGCGGCTACGGGGTCAGTTCGTACGAGTTACATTGGTCCCGTGGGAGGTGTTGGTGCCACCCAACATAAGTCTAGAAATATGCAAATTACCATCATATTCTCAAACCGAAAGACCCGCGACTGCGGGGTCAGTTCCTACGAGTTACATCGGTCCCGTGGGATGTGTTGGCGCCACCCACGGGGCCATTCGGGGGATGTTTCGAGTTCTCACCCTCTAACGCCATGTTTTGCTTAAGTCCAGAAATGTGCAGATTATCGTTGTATTCTCAAATCGGGAGTACCGCGGCTGCGGGGTGAGTTCCTACGAGTTACATTGGTCCCGTGGGAGGTGTTGGTGCCACCCGCGGGGCCGTTTGAGGGCTATTTCGAGTTTTCACCCTCTAAAGCCATGTTTTTAAGCCTAAGTCTAGATATATTCAAATTACCATCTTATTCTCAAACCGGGAGTCCCGTGGGTGCGGGGTCCATTCCTACGTGTTACATTGGTCCCGTGGGAGGTGTTGGTGCCACCCACGGGGCCGTCAGAGGTCTGTTTCGAGTTTTCACTCTCTAACGCCATATTTTTAAGCCTAAGTCTAGAAAAATGAAAATTATCATCGTATTCTCAAACTGGGAGTCCCGTGGCTGCGGGGTTAGTTCCTAGGAGTTACATTGGTCCCGTGGGAGGTATTGGTGCCGCCCACGGGGCCGTTCAGGGGCTGTTTCGAGTTTTCACCCTTTAACGTCATGTTTTTATGCCTAAGTCTAGAAATATACAAATTGAAGTCGTACTCTCAAATTGGGAGACCCGCGGTTGCGGGGTGAGTTCCTACGAGTTACATTGGTCCCGTGGGAGGTGTTGGCGCCACCCACGGGGCCATTCGGGGTTGTTTTGAGTTTTCACCCTCTAACGCCATGTTTTGCTTAAGTCTAAAAATATGCAAATTATCGTCGTTTTCTCAAATCGGGTGTCCCGTGGCAGCGGGTCAGTTCCTACGAGTTACATTGGTCCCATGGGAGGTGTTGGTGCCACCCACGGGGATGTTTGGGGACTGTTTCGAGTTCTCACCTACTAACGCCATGTTTTTAAGCCTAAGTCTAGAAATATGCAAATTACCCTCGTATTCTCAAACCGGGAGTCCCGCGGCTGCGGTGTCAGTTCGTACGAGTTACATTGGTCCCGTGGGAGGTGTTGATGCCACCCAACCTAAGTTTAGAAGTATCCAAATTACCATCATATTCTCAAGCCGAAAGACCCGTGGCTGCGGGGTCGGTTCCTACGAGTTACATTGGTCCCGTGGGAGGTGTTGGTGCCACCCACGGGGCCATTCGGTGGTTGTTTCGAGTTTTCACCCTCTAACGCCATGTTTTTAAGCCTAAGTCTAGAAATATGCAAATTACCGTCGTATTCTCAAACCGGGAGTCCCGCGGCTATGGGGTCAATTCGTACGAGTTACATTGGTCCCGTGGGAGGTGTTGGTGCCACCCAGCCTAAGTCTGGAAATATGCAAATTACCATCATATTCTCAAACCGAAAGACCTGCGGCTGCGGGGTCAGTTCCTACGTGTTACATTGGTCCCGTGGGAGGTGTTGGCGCCACCCACGGGGCCGTTCGGGGGATGTTTTGAGTTTTCACCCACTAACGCCATGTTTTGCTTAAGTCCAGAAATGTGCAGATTATCATTGTATTCTCAAATCGGGAGTGCCGCGGCTACGGGGTGAGTTCCTACGAGTTACATTGGTCCCGCGGGAGCTGTTGGTGCCACCCACGGGGCCGTTACTTTTCACCCTCTAAAGCCATGTTTTTAAGCCTAAGTCTAGATATATGCAAATTACCATCTTATTCTCAAACCGGGAGTCCCGCGGCTGCGGGGTCCGTTCCTATGAGTTACATTGGTCCCGTGGGAGGTGTTGGTGCCACCCACAGGGCCGTTAGAGGGATGTTTCGAGTTTTCACCCTATAACGCCATCTTTTTAAGCCTAAGTCTAGAAATATGTAAATTACCATCGTATTCTCAAATTCGGGAGTCCCGCGGATGTGGGGCAGTTCCTACGAGTTACATTGGTCCCGTGGGAGGTATTGGTGCCACCCACGGGGCCGTTCAGGGGCTGTTTCGTGTTTTCACCCTCTAATGTCATGTTTTTATGCCTCAGTTTAGAAATATACAAATTGAAGTTGTACTCTCAAATCGGGAGACCCGCGGCTGCGGGGTCAGTTCCTACGAGTTACATTGGTCCCGTGGGAGGTGTTGGCGCCACCCACGAGGCCGTTCGGGGCTGCTTCAAGTTTTCACCCTCTAACGCCATGTTTTGCTTAAGTCTAGAAATAAGCAAACTACCTTCGTATTTTCAAACCAGGAGTCCCTCGGCTGCGGTGTCATTTCCTACGAGTTCATTGGTCCCGTACGAGGTGTTGGTGCCACTGACAGGGACGTCTGGGGACTGTTTCGAGTTCTCACCCTCTGACGACATGTTTTTAAGCCTAAGTCTAGAAATATGCAAATTACCGTCGTATTCTCAAACCGGGAGTCCCGCGGCTATGGGGTCAATTCGTACGAGTTACATTGGTCCCGTGGGAGGTGTTGGTGCCACCCAGCCTAAGTCTGGAAATATGCAAATTACCATCATATTCTCAAACCGAAAGACCTGCGGCTGCGGGGTCAGTTCCTACGTGTTACATTGGTCCCGTGGGAGGTGTTGGCGCCACCCACGGGGCCGTTCGGGGGATGTTTTGAGTTTTCACCCATTAACGCCATGTTTTGCTTAAGTCCAGAAATGTGCAGATTATCATTGTATTCTCAAATCGGGAGTGCCGCGGCTACGGGGTGAGTTCCTACGAGTTACATTGGTCCCGCGGGAGGTGTTGGTGCCACCCACGGGGCCGTTACTTTTCACCCTCTAAAGCCATGTTTTTAAGCCTAAGTCTAGATATATGCAAATTACCATCTTATTCTCAAACCGGGAGTCCCGCGGCTGCGGGGTCCGTTCCTATGAGTTACATTGGTCCCGTGGGAGGTGTTGGTGCCACCCACAGGGCCGTTAGAGGGATGTTTCGAGTTTTCACCCTATAACGCCATCTTTTTAAGCCTAAGTCTAGAAATATGTAAATTACCATCGTATTCTCAAATTCGGGAGTCCCGCGGCTGTGGGGCAGTTCCTACGAGTTACATTGGTCCCGTGGGAGGTATTGGTGCCACCCACGGGGCCGTTCAGGGGCTGTTTCGTGTTTTCACCCTCTAATGTCATGTTTTTATGCCTCAGTTTAGAAATATACAAATTGAAGTTGTACTCTCAAATCGGGAGACCCGCGGCTGCGGGGTCAGTTCCTACGAGTTACATTGGTCCCGTGGGAGGTGTTGGCGCCACCCACGAGGCCGTTCGGGGCGGCTTCAAGTTTTCACCCTCTAACGCCATGTTTTGCTTAAGTCTAGAAATAAGCAAACTACCTTCGTATTTTCAAACCAGGAGTCCCTCGGCTGCGGTGTCATTTCCTACGAGTTCATTGGTCCCGTACGAGGTGTTGGTGCCACCGACAGGGACGTCTGGGGACTGTTTCGAGTTCTCACCCTCTGACGACATGTTTTTAAGCCTAAGTCTAGAAATATGCAAATTACCGTCAGATTCTCAAACCGGGAGTCCCATGGCTGCGGGGTCAGTTCGTACGAGTTACATTGGTCCCGTGGGAGGTGTTGGTGCCACCCAGCCTATGTCTAGAAATATCCAAATTACCATCATATTCTCAAGCCGAAAGACCCGCGGCTGCGGGGTCAGTTCCTACGAGTTACATTGGTCCCGTAGGAGGTGTTGGTGCCACCCACAGGTCCGTTCGGGGGCTGTTTCGAGTTTTCACCCTCTAACGCAATGTTTTTAAGCTTAAGTCTAGAAATATGCAAATTACCGTCGTATTCTTAAACTGGGAGTCCCAAGGCTACGGAGTCAGTTCGTACGAGTTACATTGGTCCCGTGGGAGGTGTTGGTGCCACCCAACCTAAGTCTAGAAATATGCAATTTATCATCGTATTCTCAAACCGGGAGTCCCGTGGCTGCGGGGTCAGTTCCTACAAGTTAGATTGGTCCCGTGGGAGGTGTTGGTGCCACCCACGGGGCCGTTCGGGGGCTGTTTCGAGTTTTCACTCTCTAACGCCATGTTTTTAAGCCTAAGTCTAGAAATATGCAAATTACCGTCGTATTCTCAAACCGGGAGTCCCACGGCTACGGGGTCAGTTCCTATGAGTTACATTGATCCCGTGGGAGGTGTAGGTGCCACCCACGGGGACGTTAGAGGATTGTTTCGAGTTTTCACCCTCTAACGCCATATTTTTATTCTTAAGTCCAAAAATATGCATTTTACCATCGTATTCTAAAACCGGGAGTCCCGCGGCTGTGGGGTCAGTTCCTATGAGTTACATTTTTCTCGTGGGAGGTGTTGGTCCCACCCATGGGGCCGTTAGAGGGTTGTTTCGAGTTTTCACCAACTAACGCCATGTTTTTAAGCCTTAGTCCAGTTATATGCAAATTACCATCATATTCTCAAACTGGGAGTCCCGCGGCTCCGGGGTCAGTTCCTACGAGTTACATTGGTCTCGTGGGAGGTGTTGGTGCCACCCATAGGGCCGTTAGAGGGCTGTTTCGAGTTTTCAGTCTCTAACGCCACATTTTTAAGCCTAAGTCTAGAAATATGCAAATTACCGTCGTATTCTCAAACTGGGAGTCCCGTGGCTGTGGGGTAAATTCCTAGGAGTTACATTGGTCCCGTGGGAGGTATTGGTGCCACCCACGGGGCCGTTCAGGGGCTGTTTCTAGTTTTCACCCTCTAACGTCATGTTTTTATGCCTAACTCTAGAAATATACAAATTAAAGTCGTACTCTCAAATTGGGAGACCCGCGGTTGCGGGCTGAGTTCCTACGAGTTACATTGGTCCCGTGGGAGGTGTTGGCGCCACCCACGGGGCCGTTGGGGGTTGTTTTGAGTTTTCACCCTCTAACGCCATGTTTTGCTTAAGTCTAGAAATATGCAAATTATCGTCGTTTTCTCAAATCGGGTGTCCCGCGGCTGCGGGTCAGTTCCTACGAGTTACATTGGTCCCGTGGGAGGTGTTGGTGCCACCCACGGGGATGTTTGGGGACTGTTTCGAGTTCTCACCCACTAACACCATGTTTTTAAGCCTAAGTCTAGAAATATGCAAATTACTGTGGTATTCTCAAACCGGGAGTCCCGCGGCTGCGGGGTCAGTTCGTACGAGTTACATTGGTCCCGTGGGAGGTGTTGGTGCCACCCAACGTAAGTTTAGAAATATCCAAATTACCATCATATTCTCAAGCCGAAAGACCTGCGGCTGCGGGGTCAGTTCCTACGAGTTACATTGGTCACGTGGGAGGTGTTGGTACCACCCACAGGGCCGTTCGGCGGCTGTTTCAAGTTTTCAACCTCTAACGCCATGTTTTTAAGCCTAAGTCTAGAAATATGCAAATTACCGTCGTATTCTCAAATCGGGAGTCCCGCGGCTACGGGGTCAGTTTGTACGAGTTACATTTGTCCCGTGGGAGGTGTTGGTGCCACCCAGCCTAAGTCTAGAAATATGCAAACTACCATCATATTCTCAAACCGAAAGACCCGCGGCTGCGGGGTCAGTTCCTACGAGTTACATTGGTCCCGTGGGAGGTGCTGGCGCCACCCACGGGGCCATTCGGGGGATGTTTCGAATTTTCACCCTCTAACGCCATGTTTTTAAGCCTAAGTCTAGAAATATGCAAATTACCGTCGTATTCTTAAACCGGGAGTCCCAAGGCTACGGGGTTAGTTCGTACGAGTTACATTGGTCCCCGTGGGAGGTGTTGGTGCCACCCATCCTAAGTCTAGAAATATGCAAATTATCATCGTATTCTCAAACCAGGAGTCCCGTGGCTGCGGGGTCAGTTCCTACGAGTTACATCTGTCCCGTGGGAGGTGTTGGTGCCACCCACGGGGCCGTTCGGGGGCTGTTTTGAGTTTTCACTCTCTAATGCCATGTTTGAAGCCTAAGTCTAGAAATGTGAAAATTACCATCGTATTCTCAAACCGGGAGTCCCACGGCTACGGGGTCAGTTCCTATGAGTTACATTGGTCCCGTGGGAGGTGTAAGTGCCACCCACGGGGCCGTTAGAGGGCTGTTTCGAGTTTTCACCCTCTAACGCCATGTTTTTAATCATAAATCCAGAAATATGCATTTTACCATCGTATTCGAAAACCGAGAGTCCCGCGGCTGCGGGGTCAGTTCCTATGAGTTACATTTTTCCCGTGGGAGGTGTTGGTGCCACCCACGGGGCCGTTAGAGGGCTGTTTCGAGTTTTCACCATCTAACGCCATGTTTTTAAGCCTTAGTCCAGTTATATGCAAATTACCATCATATTCTCAAATTAGGAATCTCGCGGCTGTGGGGTCAGTTCCTAGGAATTACATTGGTCCCGTGGGAGGTGTTGGTGCCACCCACGGGGCCGTTAGAGGGCTGTTTCGAGTTTTCACTCTCTAACGCCATATTTTTAAGCCTAAGTCTAGAAATATGCAAATTACCGTCGTATTCTCAAACTGGGAGTCCCGTGGCTGCGGGGTCAGTTACTAGGAGTTACATTGGTCCCGTGGGAGGTATTGGTGCCACCCACAGGGCCGTTCTGGGGATGTTTCGAGTTTTCACCCTATAACGTCATGTTTTTAAGCCTAAGTCTAGAAATATACAAATTGAAGTCATACTCTCAAATTGGGAGACCCGCGGTTGCGGGGTGAGTTCCTACGAGTTACATTGGTCCCGTGGGAGGTGTTGGCGCCACCCACGGGGCCATTCGGGGGTTGTTTTAAGGTTTCACCCTCTATCGCCATGTTTTGCTTAAGTCTAAAAATATGCAAATTATCCTCATTTTCTCAAATCGGGTGTCCTGTGGCTGCGGGTCAGTTCCTACGAGTTACATTGGTCCCGTGGGAGGTGTTGGTGCCACCCACGGGGATGTTTGGGGACTGTTTCGAATTCTCACCCACTAACGCCATGTTTTTAAGCCTAAGTCTAGAAATATGCAAATTACCTTCGTATTCTCAAACCGGGAGTCCCGCGGCTACGGGGTCAGTTCGTACGAGTTACATTGGTCCCGTGGGAGGTGTTGGTGCCACCCAACCTAAGTTTAGAAATATCCAAATTACCATCATATTCTCAAGCCGAAAGACCCGCAGCTGCGGGGTCTGTTCCTACGAGTTACATTGATCCCGTGGGAGGTGTTGGTGCCACCCACGGGGCCGTTCGGGGGCTGTTTCGAGTTTTCACCCTCTAACGCCATGTTTTTAAGCCTAAGT
The DNA here is from genome assembly GCA_949130495.1 of Sambucus nigra. Lineage (NCBI taxonomy): Eukaryota > Viridiplantae > Streptophyta > Magnoliopsida > Dipsacales > Adoxaceae > Sambucus > Sambucus nigra. The sequence continues at coordinate 535,855,858 of OX422213.1, forward strand.
CTAGAAATATGCAAATTACCTTCGTATTCTCAAACCGGGAGTCCCGCGGCTACGGGGTCAGTTCGTACGAGTTACATTGGTCCCGTGGGAGGTGTTGGTGCCACCCAGCCTAAGTCTAGAAATATGCAAATTACCATCATATTCTCAAACCGAAAGACCCGCGGCTGCGGGGTCAGTTCCTACGTGTTACATTGGTCCCGTGGGAGGTGTTGGCGCCACCCACGGGGCCGTTCGGGGGATGTTTTGAGTTTTCACCCACTAACGCCATGTTTTGCTTAAGTCCAGAAATGTGCAGATTATCGTTGTATTCTCAAATCGGGAGTGCCGCGGCTACGGGGTGAGTTCCTACGAGTTACATTGGTCCCGTGGGAGGTGTTGGTGCCACCCGCGGGGCCGTTAGTTTTCACCCTCTAAAGCCATGTTTTTAAGTCTAAGTCTAAATATATGCAAATTACAATCTTATTCTCAAACCGGGAGTCCCGCGGCTGCGGGGTCCGTTCCTATGAGTTACATTGGTACCGTGGGAGGTGTTGGTGCCACCCACAGGGCCGTTAGAGGGATGTTTCGAGTTTTCACCCTCTAACGTCATGTTTTTAAGCCTAAGTTTAGAAATATACAAATTGATGTTGTACTCTCAAATCGGGAGACCCGCGGCTGCGGGGTCAGTTCCTACGAGTTACATTGGTCCCGTGGGAGGTGTTGGCGCCACCCACGAGGCCGTTCGGGGCTGCTTCAAGTTTTCACCCTCTAACGCCATGTTTTGCTTAAGTCTAGAAATAAGCAAACTACCTTCGTATTTTCAAACCAGGAGTCCCTCGGCTGCGGTGTCATTTCCTACGAGTTCATTGGTCCCGTACGAGGTGTTGGTGCCACCGACAGGGACGTCTGGGGACTGTTTCGAGTTCTCACCCTCTGACGACATGTTTTTAAGCCTAAGTCTAGAAATATGCAAATTACCGTCGTATTCTCAAACCGGGAGTCCCGCGGCTATGGGGTCAATTCGTACGAGTTACATTGGTCCCGTGGGAGGTGTTGGTGCCACCCAGCCTAAGTCTGGAAATATGCAAATTACCATCATATTCTCAAACCGAAAGACCTGCGGCTGCGGGGTCAGTTCCTACGTGTTACATTGGTCCCGTGGGAGGTGTTGGCGCCACCCACGGGGCCGTTCGGGGGATGTTTTGAGTTTTCACCCACTAACGCCATGTTTTGCTTAAGTCCAGAAATGTGCAGATTATCGTTGTATTCTCAAATCGGGAGTGCCGCGGCTACGGGGTGAGTTCCTACGAGTTACATTGGTCCCGTGGGAGGTGTTGGTGCCACCCGCGGGGCCGTTAGTTTTCACCCTCTAAAGCCATGTTTTTAAGTCTAAGTCTAAATATATGCAAATTACAATCTTATTCTCAAACCGGGAGTCCCGCGGCTGCGGGGTCCGTTCCTATGAGTTACATTGGTACCGTGGGAGGTGTTGGTGCCACCCACAGGGCCGTTAGAGGGATGTTTCGAGTTTTCACCCTCTAACGTCATGTTTTTAAGCCTAAGTTTAGAAATATACAAATTGATGTTGTACTCTCAAATCGGGAGACCCGCGGCTGCGGGGTCAGTTCCTACGAGTTACATTGGTCCCGTGGGAGGTGTTAGCGCCACCCAAGGGGCGGTTCGGGGGCTGTTTCGAGTTTTCACCCTCTAACGCCATGTTTTTCTTAAGTCTAAAAATATGCAAACTACCTTCATATTCTCAAACCGGGAGTCCCTCAGCTGCGGGGTCATTTCCTACCAGTTACATTGGTCCCGTGGGAGGTGTTGGTGCCACCGACGGGGACGTTTGGGGACTGTTTGGAGTTCTCACCCTCTAATGCCATGTTTTTAAGCCTATGTCTAGAAATATGCAAATTACCGTTTTATTCTCAAACCGAGGGTCCCGCGGCTGTGGGGTCAGTTCCTATGAGTTACATTGGTCCCGTGGGAGGTGTTGGTGCCACCCATAGGGCCATTAGAGGGCTGTTTCGAGTTTTCACACTGTAACGCCATGTTTTTCAGCCTAAGTCTAGAAATATACAAATTACCGTCGTATTCCCAAACCGCGAGTCCCACGACTGCAAGGTCAGTTCCTACGAGTTACATTGGTCCCGTGGGAGGTATTGGTGCCAGTTACGGGGCCGTTCAGGGGCTTTTTCGAGTTTTCACCCTCTAACATCATATTTTTAAGCCTAAGTCTAGAAATACCCAAATCGAAGTCGTACTCTCAAATCGGGAGACCCGCGGCAGCGGGTTCAGTTCCTACAAGCTACATTGGTCCCGTGGGAGGTGTTGGCGCTAACCACGGGGCCGTTCGGGGGCTGTTTCGAGTTTTCACCCTCTAACGCCATGTTTTTAAGCTTAAGTCAAGAAATATGCAAATTACCATCGTTGTCTCAAATCGGGAGTCCCGCGGCAGCGGGGTCAGTTCCTACGTGTTGTATTGGTCTCCTCGGAGGTGTTGGTGCCACCGACGGGGCCGTTCGGGGGCTGTTTAGAGTTTTCACCCTCTAATGCCAGTTTTTCTTAAGTCTAGAAATATGCAAACTACCTTAGTATTCTCAAATCGGGAGTCCCACGGCTTCGGGGTCAGTTCCTACAAGTTACATTGGTCCCGTGGGAGGTATTGGTGCTACCCACGGGGCCGTTCAGGGGCTGTTTCAAGTTTTCACCCTCTAACGTCATGTTTTTAAGCCTGAGACTAGAAATATGTAAATTACCATCGTATTCTCAAACCGGGAGTCCCGCGGTGGTGGGGTCAGTTCCTACGAGTTACATTCGTCCCATGTGAGGTGTTAGTGCCACCCACGGGGCGGTTTGGGGGTTGTTTCAAGTTTTCACCCTCTAACGCCATGTTTGCAAATTACCGTCGTATTGTCAAACCGAGAGTCCCGCAGCTGCTGGGTCAGTTCCTACTAGTTACGTTGGTCCCGTGGGAGGTGTTGGTGCCCCCCACAAGGCCGTTCATGGGCTGTTTTGAGTTTTCACCCTCAAACGCCATGTTTTTAAGCTTATGTCTAGATATACGCAAATTACCGTCGTATTCTCAAACCAGGAGTCCCACGGATGTGGGGTCAGCTCCTACGAGTTACATTGGTCCCGTGGGAGGTGTTGGTGCCACCCACGGGGCCGTTAGAGGGATGTTTAAAGTTTTCACCCTCTAACGCCATGTTTTTAAGCCTAAGTCTAGAAATTTGCAAATTACCGTCGAATTCTCAAATAGGTAGTCTCGCGCCTGCGGGGTCAGTTCCTACGAGTTACATTAGTCCCGTGGGAGGTGTTGGTGCCTCACACGGGGCCGTTAGGGGGCTGTTTCGAGTTTTCAGCCTCTCACGCCATGTTTTGAAGCCTAAGTCAAGAAATATGCAAATTACCGTCGTAGTCTCAAATCGGGAGTCCCGCGGCTGCGGGGTCAGTTCCTACGAGTTACACTGGTCTCCTAGGAGGTGTTGGTGCCACCCACGGGGCCGTTCGGGGGCTGTTTTGAGTTTTCACCCTCTAACGCCATGTTTTCCTCAAGTCTAAAAATATGCAAATTACCTTCGTATTCTCAAATCGGGAGTCCCGCGTCGGGGTCATTTCCTACGACTTACATTGGTCCCGTGGAAGGTGTTGTTGCCACCCATGGCGGCGTTTGGGGACTGTTTCGAGTTCTCACCCTCTAACGCCATGTTTTTAAGCCTAAGTCTAAAAATATGCAAATTATCGTCGTATTCTCAAATCGGGAGTCCCGCGGCTGCGGGGTCCGTTTGTACGAGTTATATTGGTCTCCTGGGAGGTGTTGGTGCCACCCACGGGGCCGTTCGGTGTCTGTTTCGAGTTTTCACCCTCTAAGGCCATATTTTTATGCCTAAGTCTAGAAATATGCAAATTACCGTCGTATTCTCAAAACCGGGAGTCCCGCGGCTGTGGGGTCGGTTCCTATGAGTTACATTGCTCCCGTGGGATGTGTTGGTGCCACCCACGGGGCCGTTAGAGGGCTGTTTTGAGTTTTCACCCTCTAACGCCATGTTTTTAAGGCTAAGGCAAGAAATATGCAAATTACCATCGTATTCTCAAACCGGAAGTCCCGCGGCTACGGGGTCAGTTCCTATGAGTTACATTGGTCCCGTGGGAGGTGTTGGCGCCACCCATAGGGCCGTTAGAGGGCTGTTTTGAGTTTTCACCCTCTAACGCCATATTTTTCTTAAGTCTAGAAATATGTAAATTACCGTCGTATTGTCAAATCGGGAGTCCCGCAGCTGCGGGGTCAGTTCCTATGAGATACATTGGTCCCGTGGGAGGTGTTGGTGCCACCCACGAGGCCGTTAATGGGCTGTTTTGAGTTTTCACCCTCTAACGCCATGTTTTTAAGCTTAAGTCTAGAAATATGCAAATTATCATCGTATTCTAAAATCGGGAGTCCCGAGGATGTAGGGTGAGTTCCTACGAGTTACATTGGTCCCGTGGGAGGTGTTGGTGCCACCCACGAGGCCGTTAAAGGGTTGTTTCGAGTTTTCATCCTCTAACGCCATGTTTTTAAGCCTAAGTATAGAAATTTGCAAATTACCGTCGTATTCTCAAAGAGGGAGTCCCGCGGCTGCGGGGTCAGTTCCTACGAGTTACATTAGTCCCGTGGGAGGTATTGGTTCCATCCACGGGCCGTTCAGGGGCTGTTTTGATTTTTCACCCTCTAACGTCATGTTTTTAAGCCTATGTCTAAAAATATACAAATTGAAGTCGTACACTCAAATCGGGACACCTGTGGCTGCGGGATCAGTTCCTACGAGTTATATTTGTCCCGTGGGAGGTGTTGGCGCCACCCAAGGGGGCCGTTCGAGGGCTGTTTCGAGTTTTCACCCTCTAACGCCATGTTTTGCTCAAGGCTAGAAATATGCAAATTACCTTCGTATTCTCAAACCGGGAGTCCCGCGGTGGGGTCATTTCCTACGAGTTAAATTGGTCCAGTGGAAGATGTTGGTGCCACCCACGGGGGCGTTTGGGGACTGTTTCGAGTTCTCACCCTCTAACGCCATGTTTTTAAGCCTAAGTCTAAAAATATGCAAATTATCGTCGTATTCTCAAATCGCGAGTCCCGCGGCTGCGGGGTTCGTTCGTACGAGTTACCTAAAAATATACAAATTATCATCGTATTCTCAAATCGGGAGTCCCGCGGCTGCGGGGTCCATTCGTACTAGTTATATTGGTCCCGTGGGAGGTGTTGGTTCCCCCCACGGGGCCGTTCGGGGCCTGTTTCGAGTTTTTACCCTCTACCACCATATTTTTAAGCCTAAGTCTAGAAATATGCAAATTATCATTGTACGCTGAAATAAAGAGTCCCGCGGCTGAGGGGTCAGTTCCTACGAGTTACATTGGTTCCGTGGGAGGTGTTGGTGCCACCCACGGGGCCGTTCGGGGGCTGTTTCGACTTTTCACCCTCTAACGCCATGTTTTTAAGCGTAAGTCTAGAAATACGCAAATTACCGTCGTATTCTCAAAACGGGAGTCTCGCGGCTGAAGGGTCAGTTCCTACGAGTTACATTGGTCCCATGGGAGCTGTTGGTGCCACCCACGGGGCCGTTCGGGGGCTGTTTCGAGTTTTCACCCTCTAACGCCATGATTTCAAGCGTAAGTCTAGAAATATGTAAATTACCATCATATTCTCAAACCGGGAGTCCCGCGGCGGTGGCAGTCAGTTCCTACGAGGTACATTGGTCCCGTGGGAGGTATTGGTGCCACCCACGGGGACGTTCGAGGACTGTTTCGAGTTCTCACCCTCTAACGCCATGTTTTTAAGCATAAGTCTAGAAATATACAAATTGAAATCGTACTCTCAAATCGGTTGACCCGCGGCTGCGGGGTCAGTTCTTACGAGTTACATTGGTCCCGTGGGAGGTGTTGGCGCCACCCACGGGGCCGTTCGGGGCCTGTTTCGAGTTTTCACCCTCTAATGCCATGTTTTGCTTAAGTCTAGAAATATCGAAATTACCGTATTCTCAACTGGGAGTCTTGCGGCTTCGGGGTCAGTTCTGACGAGTTACATTGGTCCCGTGGAAGGTGTTGGTGCCACGCACGGGGACGTTCGGGGACTGTTTTGATTTCTCACCCTCTAACGCCATGTTTTTAAGCCTAAGTCAAGAAATATACAATTTATTGTCTTATTCTCAAAACTGGGAGTCCCAGAGCTGCAGGGTCAGTTCGTACGAGTTACATTGGTCCCGTGGGAGGTGTTGGTTCCCCCCACGGGGCCGTTCTGGGGCTGTTTTGTGTTTTCACCTTCTAACGCCATATTTTTAAGCCTAAGTCTAGAATATGGAAATTATCATCATACTCTTAAATAGAGAGTCCCGCGGCAGCGGTTTCAGTTCCTATGAGTTACGTTGGTCCCGTGGGAGGTGTTGGTGCCACCCACGGAGCCGTTTGGGGGCTATTTCGAGTTTTCATGCTCTAACGTCGTGTTTTTAAGCCTAAATCTAAAAATATTCAAATTATCATCATATTCTCAAATCGGAAGTCCCGCGGCTGCGGGGTCAGTTCGTACGAGTTACATTGGTCCCATGGGAGCTGTTGGCGCCACCCACGGGGCCGTTCGGGAGCTATTTCGAGTTTTCAATCTCTAACGTCATGTTTTTAAGCCTAAGTGTAGACATATGCAAATTACAGTCATACTCTCAAACTGGGAGACCCACGGCTGCGTGGTCAGTTCCTACGAGTTACATTGGTCCCGTGGGAGGTGTTGGTGCCACCCACGGGGCCGTTCGGGGGCTGTTTCGAGTTTTCACCCTCTAACGCCATGTTTTTAAGCCTAAGTCAAGAAATATGCAAATTACCGTCGTAGTCTCAAATCGGGAGTCCCGCGGTTGCGGGGCCAGTTCCTACGAGTTACACTGGTCTCCTAGGAGGTGTTGGTGCCACCCACGGGGCCGTTCGGGGGCTGTTTGGACTTTTCACCCTCTAACGCCATGTTTTTAAGCGTAAGTCTAGAAATATACAAATTATCATCGTATTCTCAAAACGGAAGTCTCGCGGCTGAAGGGTCAGTTCCTACGAGTTACATTGGTCCCGTGGGAGGTGTTGGTGCCACCCACGGGGCCGTTCGGGGGCTGTTTCGAGTTTTCACCCTCTAACGTCATGTTTTCAAGCGTACGTCTAGAAATATGTAAATTACCATCATATTCTCAAATCGGAAGTCCCGCGGCGGCGGGGTCAGTTCCTACGAGTTACATTTGTCCCGTGGGAGGTATTGGTGCCACCCACGGGGACGTTCGGGGACTGTTTCGAGTTCTCACCCTCTAACGCCATGTTTTTAAGCGTAAGTCTAGAAATATACAAATTGAAGTCGTACTCTCAAATCGGGAGACCCGCGGCTGCGGGGTCAGTTCCTACGAGTTACATTGGTCCCGTGGGAGGTGTTGGCGCCACCCACGCTGCCGTTCGGGGGCTGTTTCGAGTTTTCACCCTCTAATGCCATGTTTTGCTTAAGTCTAGAAATATCAAAATTACCGTATTCTCAACTGGGAGTCTTGCGGCTTCGGGGTCAGTTCCTACGAGTTACATTGGTCCCGTGGAAGGTGTTGGTGCCACGCACGGGGACGTTCGGGGACTGTTTTGACTTCTCACCCTCTAACGCCATGTTTTTAAACCTAAGTCAAGAAATATACAATTTATCGTCTTATTCTCAAACCGGGAGTCCCGCAGCTGCGGGGTCAGTTCGTACGAGTTACATTGGTCCCGTGGGAGGTGTTGGTTCCCCCCACGGGGCCGTTTTGGGGCTGTTTTGTGTTTTCACCTTCTAACGCCATATTTTTAAGCCTAAGTCTAGAATATGGAAATTATCATCATACTCTTAAATAGAGAGTCCCGCGGCAGTGGTTTCAGTTCCTATGAGTTACGTTGGTCCCGTGGGAGGTGTTGGTGCCACCCACGGAGCCGTTTGGGGGCTATTTCGAGTTTTCACCCTCGAACGCCATGTTTTTAATCCTAAGTCTAGAAATATGCAAATTACCATCGTATTCTCAAACCGGGAGTCCCGCGGCTGCGGGGTCAGTTCCTACGAGTTACATTGGTCCCGTGGGAGGTATTGGTACCACCTACGAGGCCGTTCAGGGGCTGTTTCGAGTTTTTACCCTCTAACGTCATGTTTTTAAGCCTAAGTGTAGACATATGCAAATTACAGTCATACTCTCAAACTGGGAGACCCACGGCTGCGGGGTCAGTTCCTACGAGTTACATTGGTCCCGTGGGAGGTGTTGGTGCCACCCACGGGGCCGTTCGGGGGCTGTTTCGAGTTTTCACCCTCTAACGCCATGTTTTTAAGCCTAAGTCAAGAAATATGCAAATTACCGTCGTAGTCTCAAATCGGGAGTCCCGCGGTTGCGGGGCCAGTTCCTACGAGTTACACTGGTCTCCTAGGAGGTGTTGGTGCCACCCACGGGGCCGTTCGGGGGCTGTTTCGACTTTTCACCCTCTAACGCCATGTTTTTAAGCGTAAGTCTAGAAATATACAAATTATCGTCGTATTCTCAAAACGGAAGTCTCGCGGCTGAAGGGTCAGTTCCTACGAGTTACATTGGTCCCGTGGGAGGTGTTGGTGCCACCCACGGGGCCGTTCGGGGGCTGTTTCGAGTTTTCACCCTCTAACGTCATGTTTTCAAGCGTACGTCTAGAAATATGTAAATTACAATCATATTCTCAAACCGGGAGTCCTGCGGCGGCGGGGTCAGTTCCTACGAGTTACATTTGTCCCGTGGGAGGTATTGGTGCCACCCACGGGGACGTTCGGGGACTGTTTCGAGTTCTCACCCTCTAACGCCATGTTTTTAAGCGTAAGTCTAGAAATATACAAATTGAAGTCGTACTCTCAAATCGGGAGACCCGCGGCTGCGGGGTCAGTTCCTACGAGTTACATTGGTCCCGTGGGAGGTGTTGGCGCCACCCACGCTGCCGTTCGGGGGCTGTTTCGAGTTTTCACCCTCTAATGCCATGTTTTGCTTAAGTCTAGAAATATCAAAATTACCGTATTCTCAACTGGGAGTCTTGCGGCTTCGGGGTCAGTTCCTACGAGTTACATTGGTCCCGTGGAAGGTGTTGGTGCCACGCACGGGGACGTTCGGGGACTGTTTTGATTTCTCACCCTCTAACGCCATGTTTTTAAGCATAAGTCAAGAAATATACAATTTATCGTCTTATTCTCAAACCGGGAGTCCCGCAGCTGCGGGGTCAGTTCGTACGAGTTACATTGGTCCCGTGGGAGGTGTTGGTTCCCCCCACAGGGCCGTTCTGGGGCTTTTTTGAGTTTTCACCTTCTAACGCCATATTTTTAAGCCTAAGTCTAGAATATGGAAATTATCGTCATACTCTTAAACAGAGAGTCCCGTGGAAGCGGTTTCTGTTCCTATGAGATACGTTGGTCCCGTGGGAGGTGTTGGTGCCACCCACGGAGCCGTTTGGGGGCTGTTTCGAGTTTTCATGCTCTAACGCCATGTTTTTAAGCCTAAATCTAGAAATATTCAAATTATCATCATATTCTCAAATCAGAAGTCCCGCGACTGCGGGGTCAGTTCCTACAAGTTACATTGGTCCCATGGGAGCTGTTGGCGCCACCCACGGGGCCGTTCGGGAGCTATTTCGAGTTTTCACTCTCTAACGTCATGTTTTTAAGCCTAAGTGTAGACATATGCAAATTACCGTTGTACTCTCAAACTAGGAGACCCACGGCTGCGGGGTCAGTTCCTACGAGTTACATTGATAACGTGGGAGGTGTTGGTGCCACCCACGGGGCCGTTCGGGGGATGTTTCGAGTTTTCACCCACTAACGCCATGTTTTTAAGCCTAAGTCAAGAAATATGCAAATTACCTTCGTAGTCTCAAATCGGGAGTTCCGCGACTGCGGGGTCAGTTCCTACGAGTTGCACTGGTCTCCTGGGAGGTGCTGGTGCCACCCACGGGGCCGTTCGGGGGCTGTTTCGAGTTTTTACCCTCTAATGCCATATTTTTATGCCTAAGTCTAGAAATATGCAAATTACAGTCATATTCTCAAACCGGGAGTCCCGCAGATGTGGAGTCGGTTCTTATGAGTTACATTGGTCCCGTGGGAGGTGTTGGTGCCACCCACAGGGCCGTTAGAGGGCTGTTAAGAGTTTTCACCCTTTAACGCCAATAATTTTAAGCCTAAGTCAAGAAATATGCAAATTACCATCGTATTCTCAAACCGGGAGTCCCGCGGCTGCGGCGTCAGTTCCTACAAGTTACATTGGTCCTGTGGGAGGTGTTGGTGCCACCCACGGGGCCGTTAGAGGGATGTTTCGAGTTTTTACCCTCGAACGCCATGTTTTTAAGCCTAAGTCTAGAAATATGTAAATTATCATCTTATTCTCAAATCGGGAGACCCGCGGCTGCGGGGTCAGTTCCTACGAGTTACATTGGTCCCGTGGGAGGTGTTGGCGCCACCCACGGGGCCATTCGCGGGTTGTTTCGAGTTTTCACCCTCTAACGCCATGTTTTTAAGCCTAAGTCTAGAAATATGTAAATTACCTTCGTATTATCAAACCGGGAGTCCCGCGGCTGCGGGGTCAGTTTCTACGAGTTACATTTGTCCCGTGGTAGGTGATGGTGCCACCCTCGGGGCCGTTCGGGGACTGTTTCGAGTTCTCACCATCTAACACCATGTTTTTAAGCCTAAGTCTAGAAATATGCAATTTATCGTCGTATTCTCAAATTGGGAGTCCCGCGGCTGCGGGGTCAGTTCGTTCGAGTTACATTAGTCCCGTGGGAGGTGTTGGTTCCCCCCACGGGGCCGTTCTGGGGATGTTTTGAGTTTTCACCCTCTAACGCCATATTTTTAAGCCTAAGTCTAGATATATGAAAATTACCATCTTATTCTCAAATCGGGAGTCCCGCGGCTGCGGGATCAGTTCATACGAGTTACATTCGTCCCGTAGGAGGTGTTGATTCCCACCACGGGGCCGTTCGGGGGCTGTTTCGAGTTTTCACCCTCTAACGACATGTTTTTAAGCCTAAGTTTAGAAATATGCAAATTACCGTCATATTCTCAAACCGGGAGTCCCGCGGCTGTGGGGCAGTTCCTATGAGTTACATTGGTCGTGTGGGAGGTGTTGGTGCCACCGACGGGGAGGTTTGGGGACTGTTTCGAGTTCTCACCCTCTAACGCCATGTTTTCAAGCCTAAGTCTACAAATATGTAAATTTTCGTTGTATTCTCAAATCGAGAGTCCCGCGGCTGCGGGGTCAGTTCCTATGAGTTACATTGGTCCCGTGGGAGGTGTTGGTGCCACCCACAGGGCCGTTAGAGGGCTGTTTCGAGTTTTCACCCTCTAACGCCATGTTTTTCTTAAGTCTAGAAATATATAAATTACCGTCGTATTGTCAAACCGGGAGTCCCGCAGCTACGGGGTCAATTCCTACGTGTTACATTGGTCTCGTGGGAGGTGTTGGTGCCACCCACGCGGTCGTTCAAGGGCTGTTTTGAGTTTTCACGCTCTAACGCCATGTTTTTAAGCTCAAGTCTAGAAATATGCAAATTACCGTCGTATTCTCAAACCGGGAGTCCCGTGGATTTGGGGTCAGTTCCTACGAGTTACATTGGTCCCATGGGAGGTGTTGGTGCCACCCACGGGGCCGTTAGAGGGCTGTTTCGAGTTTTGACCCTCTAACGCCATGTTTTTAAGCCTAAGTCTAGAAAGTTGCAAATTACCGTCGTATTCTCAAACAGGGAGTCCCGCGGTTGCAGGGTCAGTTCCTACGAGTTACATTAGTCCCGTGGGAGGTATTAGTTCCATCCACGGGCCGTTCAGGGGCTATTTCGAGTTTTCACCCTCTAACGTCATGTTTTTAAGCCTATGTCTAGAAATATACAAATTGAAGTCGTACACTCAAATCGGGAGACCCGCGGCTGTGGGATCAGTTCCTACGAGTTATATTGGTCCCGTGGGAGGTGTTGGCGCCACCCACGGGGCCGTTCGGGGGCTGTTTTGAGTTTTCACCCTCTAACGCCATGTCTTGCTCAAGTCTAGAAATATGCAAATTACCTTCGTATTCTCAAATCGGGAGTCCCGCGGCGGGGTCATTTCTTACGCGTTACATTGGTCCCGTGGAAGATGTTGGTGCCACCCACAGGGGCATTCGGGGACTGTTTCGAGTTCTCACCATCTAACGCCATGTTTTTAAGCCTAAGTCTAAAAATATGCAAATTATCGTCGTATTCCCAAAACGGGAGTCCCGCGGCTGCGGGGTCCGTTTGTACGAGTTACATTGGTTCTGTGGGAGGTGTTGGTTCCCCCCACGGGGCCGTTCGGGGTCTGTTTCGAGTTTTTACCCTCTAACGCCATATTTTTAAGACTAAGTCTAGAAATATGCAAATTATCATTGTACGCTGAAATAAAGAGTCCCGCGGTTGAGGGGTCAGTTCCTACGAGTTACATTGGTCCCGTGGGAGGTGTTGGTGCCACCCACGGGGTCGTTCGGGGGCTGTTTCGACTTTTCACCCTCTAACGCCATGTTTTTAGGCGTAAGTCTAGAAATATACAAATTACTGTCCTATTCTCAAAACGGGAGTCTCGCGGCTGAATGGTCAGTTCCTACGAGTTACATTGGTCCCGTGGGAGGTATTGGTGCCACCCACGGGGACGTTCGGGGACTGTTTCGAGTTCTCACCCTCTAACGCCATGTTTTTAAGCATAAGTCTAGAAATATACAAATTGAAGTCGTACTCTCAAACAGGGAGTCCCGCCGCTGCAGGGTCAGTTCCTACGAGTTACATTGGACCCGTGGGAGGTGTTTGTTCCACCAACGGGGCCGTTCGGGGGCTGTTTCGTGTTTCCACCCTCTAATGCCATATTTTTCTTAAGTCTAGAAATATGCAAATTACTGTATTCTCAAACCGGGGGTCTCGCGGCTTCGGGGTCAGTTCCTACGAGTTACATTAGTCCCGTGGAAGGTGTTGGTGCCACGCACGGGGACGTTCGGAGATTGTTTCGATTTCTCACCCTCTAACGCCATGTTTTTAAGCCTAAGTCTAGAAATATGCAAATTATCATCTTATTCTCAAACCCGGAGTCCCGCGGCTACGGGATCAGTTCGTACGAGTTACATTCGTCCCGTAGGAGGTGTTGGTTCCCCGCACGGGGCCGTTCGGGGGCTGTTTCGAGTTTTCACCCTCTAACGCCATATTTTTAAGCCTAAGTCTAGAAATAAACAAATTATCACCGTACTCTAAAATAGTGAGTCCCGCGGCTGCGGGGTCAGTTCCTACGAGTTACATTAGTCCCGTGGGAGGTGTTGGTGCTACCCACGGGGCCGTTCGGGGGCTGTTTTGAGTTTTCACCCTCTAACGCCATATTTTTAAGCCTAAGTCTAGAATATCCAAATTATCATCATACTCTTAAACAGAGAGTCACGTGGCAGCGGTTTCAGTTCCTATGAGTTACATTGGTCCCGTGGGAGGTGTTGGTGCCACCCACGGAGCCGTTTGGGGGCTATTTCGAGTTTTCATGCTCTAACTCCTTGTTTTTAAGCTTAAACTAGAAATATTCAAATTATCATAATATTCTCAACTGGAAAGTCCCGCGGCTGGGGGGTCAGTTCCTACGAGTTACATTGGTCCCATGGGAGCTGTTGGCGCCGTCCACGGGGACGTTCGGGAGCTATTTCGAGTTTTCACCCTCTAACGCCTTGTTTTTAAGCCTAAGTGTAGACATATGTAAATTACCGTCGTACTCTCAAACTGGGAGACCCACGGCTGCGGGATCAGTTCCTACGAGTTACATTGGCCCCGTGGGAGGTGTTGGTGCCTCACATGGGGCCGTTAGGGGGTTGTTTCAAGTTTTCAGCCTCTCACGCCATGTTTTTAAGCCTAAGTCAAAAATATGCAAATTACCGTCGTAGTCTCAAATCGGGAGTCCCGCGGCTGCGGGGTCAGTTCCTACGAGTTACACTGGTCTCCTAGGAGGTGTTGGTGCCACCCACGGGGCCGTTCGGGGGCTGTTTCGAGTTTTCACCCTCTAACGCCATGTTTTTAAGCGTAAGTCTAGAAATATGCAAATTACCGTCGTATTCTCAAAACGGGAGTCTCGCGGCTGAAGGGTCAGTTCCTACGAGTTACATTGGTCCCGTGGGAGGTGTTGGTGCCACCCACGGGGCCGTTCGGGGGTTGTTTCGAGTTTTCACCCTCTAACGCCATGATTTCAAGCGTAAGTCTAGAAATATGTAAATTACCACCAAATTCTCAAACCGGGAGTCCCGCGGCGGCGGGGTCAGTTCCTACGAGTTACATTGGTCCCGTGGGATGTATTGGTGCCACCCATGGGGACGTTCGGGGACTGTTTCGAGTTCTCACCCTCTAACGCCATGTTTTTAAGCATAAGTCTAGAAATATACAAATTGAAGTCGTACTCTCAAATCGGGAGACCCGCGGCTACGGGGTCAGTTCCTACGAGTTACATTGGTCCTGTGGGAGGTGTTGGCACCACCCACGGGGCCGTTCAGGGGCTGTTTCGAGTTTTCACCCACTAATGCCATGTTTTGCTTAAGTCTAGAAATATGCAAATTACCGTATTCTCAAACTGGGAGTCTCGCGGCTTCGGGGTCAGTTCCTACGAGTTACATTGGTCCCGTGGAAGTTGTTGATGCCACGCACGGGGATGTTTGGGGACTGTCTTGATTTCTCACACTCTAACGCCATGTTTTTAACCCTAAGTCTACAAATATGCAATTTATCGTCGTATTCTCAAACCGGGAGTCCCGCAGCTGCGGGGTCAGTTCGTACGAGTTACATTGGTCCCGTAAGAGGTGTTCGTTCCCCCCACGGGGCCGTTCTGGGGCTGTTTTGAGTTTTCACCCTCTAACGCCATATTTTTCAGCCTAAGTCTAGAATACGCAAATTATCATCATACTCTTTAACAGAGAGTCCCGTGACAGCCGTTTCAGTTCCTGTGAGTTATGTTGGTCCCGTGGGAGGTTTGGTGCCACCCACGGAGCCGTTTGGGGGCTGTTTCGAGTTTTCATGCTCTAACGCCATGTTTTTAAGCCTAAGTCTAGAAAAATGAAAATTATCGTCGTATTCTCAAATCGGAAGTCCCGCGGCTGCGGGGTCAGTTCCTACGAGTTACATTGGTCCCATGGGAGCTGTTGGCGCCACCCACGGGGCCGTTCGGGAGATATTTTAAGTTTTCACTCTCTAACGCCATGTTTTTAAGTCTAAGTGTAGACATATGCAAATTATCATCGTACTATCAAACTGGGAGACCCACGGCTGTGGGATCAGTTCCTACGGGTTACATTGATCCAGTCGGAGGTGTTGGTACCACCCACGGGGCCGTTCGGGGGCTGTTTCGAGTTTTCACACTCTAACGCCATATTTTTAAGCCTAAGTCAAGAAATATGCAAATTACCGTCGTAGTCTCAAATCGGGAGTCCCGCGGCTGCGGGGTCAGTTCCTACGAGTTACACTGGTCTCCTGGGAGGATGTGGTGCCACCCACAGGGCCGTTAGAGGGCTGTTTTGAGTTATCACCCTCTAACGCCATGTTTTTAAGCCTAAGTCAAGAAATGTGCAAATTACCATCGTATTCTCAAACCGGGAGTCCCGCGGCTGCGGGGTCAGTTCCTACGAGTTACATTGGTCCTGTGGGAGGTGTTGGTGCCTCCCACGGGGCCGTTAGAGGGTTGTTTCGAGTTTTTACCCTCGAACGCCATGTTTTTAAGCCTAAGTCTAGAAATACGTAAATGACCGTCGTATTCTCAAACAGAGAGTCCCGCGGCTGCGGGGCCAGTTCCTACGACTTACATTGGTCCCGTGGGAGGTATTGGTGCCACCCATGGGGACGTTCGGGGACTGTTTCGAGTTCTCACCCTCTAAGGCCATGTTTTTAAGCCTAAGTCTACAAATATGCAAATTATCATCTTATTCTCAAATCGGGAGTCCCGCGGTTGCGGGGTCAGTTCCTACGAGTTACATTGCTCCCGTGGGAGGTGTTGGTGCCACCCTCGGGGCCGTTAGAGGGCTGTTTTGAGTTTTCACCCTCGAACACCATGTTTTTAAGCCAGAGTCAAGAAATATGCAAATTACCATCGTATTCTAAAATCGGGAGTCCCGCGGCTGCGGGGTCAGTTCCTACGAGTTACTTTGGTCCCGTGGGAGGTGTTGGCGCCACCCACGGGGACGTTAGAGGGCTGTTTCGAGTTTTCACCCTCTAACGCCATGTTTTTAAGCCTAAGTCTAAATATATGCAAATTACCATCGTATTCTCAAATCGGGAGTCCCGCGGCTGCGGGGTCAGTTCATATGAGTTACATTGGTCCCGTGGGAAGTGTTGCTGCCACCCACGGGGCCGTTAGAGGGCTATTTCGAGTTTTCACCCTCGAACGCCATGTTTTTAAGCCTAAATCTAAAAATATGTAATATACCGTCGTATTCTCAAATCGGAAGTCCCGCGACTGCGGGGTCAGTTACTACGAGTTACATTGGTCCTATGGGAGGTATTGGTGCAACCCACGGGGACGTTCTGGGACTGTTTCGAGTTCTCACCCTCTAACACCATGTTTTTAAGCCTAAGTCTAGAAATATGCAAATTATTATCTTATTCTGAAACCGGGAGTCCCGCGGCTGCGGGATCAGTTCATACGAGGTACATTCGTCCCGTAGGAGGTGTTGGTTCCCCCCACGGGGCCGTTCAGGGGCTGTTTCGAGTTTTCACCCTCTAACGCCATGTTTTTAATCCTAAGTATAGAAATACATAAATGACCGTCGTATTCTCAAACCGGGAGTCCCGCGGCTGGGGGGTCAGTTCCTACGACTTACATTGGTCCCGTGGGAGGTATTGGTGCCACCCACGGGGACGTTCGGGGACTGTTTCGAGTTCTCACCCTCTAACGCCATGTTTTTAAGCATAAGTCTAGAAATATGCAAATTATCATCTTATTCTCAAACCGGGAGTCCCGCGGCAGTGGGGTCAGTTCCTACGAGTTACATTCGTCCCGTAGGAGGTGTTGGTTCCCCCCACGGGGCCGTTCGGGGGCTGTTTTGAGTTTTCACCCTCTAACGCCATGTTTTTAATCCTAAGTCTAAATATATGCAAATTACCATCGTATTCTCAAATCGGGAGTCCCGCGGCTACGGGGTCAGTTCCTATGAGTTACATTGGTCCCGTGGGAGGTGTTGGTTCCCCCCACGGGGCCGTTAGAGGGTTGTTTCCAGTTTTCACCCTCTAACGCCATGTTTTTAAGCCTAAGTCTAGAAATATGCAAATTACCATCATATTCTCAAACCGGGATTCCCGCGGCTGCAGGGTCAGTTCATATGAGTTACATTGGTCCCGTGGGAGGTGTTGGTGCCACCCACGGGGCCGTTAGAGGGCTATTTTGAGTTTTCACCCTCGAACGCCATGTTTTTAAGCCTAAGTCTAGAAATATGTAAATTACCGTCGTATTCTCAAATCGGAAGTCCCGCGGCTGCGGGGTCAGTTCCTACGAGTTACATTGGTCCTGTGGGAGGTATTGGTGCCACCCACGGGGAAGTTCTGGGACTGTTTCGAGTTCTCACCCTCTAACACCATGTTTTTAAGCCTAAGTCTAGAAATATGCAAATTATTATCTTATTCTGAAACCGGGAGTCCCGCGGCTGTGGGATCAGTTCATACGAGGTACATTCGTCCCGTAGGAGGTGTTGGTTCCCCCCACGGGGCCGTTCAGGGGCTGTTTCGAGTTTTCACCCTCTAACGCCATATTTTTAATCCTAAGTCTAGAAATATGCAAATTACCATCGTATTCTCAAACCAGGAGTCCCGCGGCTACGGGGTCAGTTCCTACGAGGTACATTGGTCCCGTGGGAGGTGTTGGTGCCACCCTCGGGGCCGTTAGAGGGCTGTTTTGAGTTTTCACCCTCGAACACCATGTTTTTAAGCCAATGTCAAGAAATATGCAAATTACCATCGTATTCTAAAATCGGGAGTCCCGCGGCTGCGGGGTCAGTTCCTACGAGTTACTTTGGTCCCGTGGGAGGTGTTGGCGCCACCCACGGGGACGTTAGAGGGCTATTTCGAGTTTTCACCCTCGAACGCCATGTTTTTAATCCTAAGTCTTGAAATATGTAAATTACCATCGTATTCTCAAACCGGGAGTCCCGCGGCTGTGGGGTCAGTTCCTAAGAGCTACATTGGTCCCGTGGGAGGTATTGGTGCTACCCACGGGTACGTTCAGGGACTGTTTTGAGTTCTCACCCTCTAACGCCATGTTTTTAAGCCTAAGTCTAGAAATATGCAAATTATCATCTTATTCTCAAACCCGGAGTCCCGCGGCTGCGGGATCAGTTCGTACGAGTTACATTCGTCCCGTAGGAGGTGTTGGTTCCCCCCACGGCGCCGTTCGGAGGCTGTTTCGAGTTTTCACCCTCTAACGCCATATTTTTAAGCCTAAGTGTAGAAATATACAAATTATCACCGTACTCTAAAATAGTGAGTCCCGCGGCTGTGGGGCCAGTTCCTACGAGTTACATTAGTCCCGTGGGAGGTGTTGGTGCTACCCACGGGGCCGTTCGGGGGCTATTTTGAGTTTTCACCCTCTAACGCCATGTTTTTAAACCTAAGTCTAGAAATATACAAATTACCGTCGTATTCTCAAATCGGGAGTCCCGCGGCTGCGGGGTCAGTTCCTATGAGTTACATTGGTCCCGTGGGAGGTGTTGGTTCCCCACACGGGACCGTTAGAGGGTTGTTTCGGGTTTTCACCCTCTAACGCCATGTTTTTAAGCCTATGTCAAGAAATATGCAAATTATCATCTTATTCTCAAACCCGGAGTCCCGCGGCTGCGGGATCAGTTCGTACGAGTTACATTCGTCCCGTAGGAGGTGTTGGTTCCCCCCACGGGGCCGTTCGGGGGCTGTTTCGAGCTTTCACCCTCTAACGCCATATTTTTAAGCCTAAGTCTAGAAATATACAAATTATCATCGTACTCTATAATAGTGAGTCCCGCGGCTGCAGGTTCAGTTCCTACGAGTTTCATTGGTCCCGTGGTAGGTGTTGGTGATACCCACGGGGCCGTTCGGGGGTTGTTTCGAGTTTTCACCCTCTAACACCACGCTTTTAAGCCTAAGTCTAGAAATATGCAAATTACCATCGTATTCTCAAACCGGGAGTCCCGCGGCTACGGGGTCATTTCCTATGAGTTACATCGGTCCCGTGGGAGGTGTTGGTGCCACCCACAGGGCCATTCGGGGGCTGTTTGGAGTTTTCACCCTCCAACGCCATGTTTTAAAGCCTAAGTCTAGAAATATGCAAATTATCATCGTATTCTAAAACCAGGAGTCCCGCGGATGTGGGGTTAGTTCCTACGAGTTACATTGGTCCCGTGGGAGGTATTGGTGCAACCCATGGGGCCGTTTAGGGGATGTTTCGAGTTTTCACCCTCTAACGTCATGTTTTTAAGCCTAAGTCTAGAAATATACAAATTGAAGTCTTACTCTCAAATCGGGAGACCCGCGGCTGCGGGGTCAGTTCCTATGAGTTACATTGGTCCCGTGGGAGGTGTTGGTGCCAACCGCGGGGCCGTTAGAGGGCTATTTCGAGTTTTCACCATCTAAAGCCATGTTATTAAGCCTAAGTCTAGAAATATGCAAATTACCATCGTATTCTCAAACTGGGTGTCCCGCGGATGTGGGGTTAGTTCCTACGAGTTACATTGGTCCCGTGGGAGGTGTTGGTGCCACCTACGGGGCCGTTAGAGGGCTGTTTCGAGATTTCACCCTCTAACGCCATATTTTTAAGCCTAAGTCTAGAAATATGCAAATTATCATCGTACTTTTAAATAGAGAGTCCCGTGGTTGCGGGGTCAGTTCCTACGAGTTACATTGGTCCCGTGGCCACGGGGCCGTTCGGAGGATGTTTCGAGATTTCACCCTCTAACGTCATGTTTTTAAGCCTAAGTCTAGAAATATACTAATTGAAGTCGTACTCTCAAATCGGGAGACCCGCGGCTGCGGGGTCAGTTCCTACGAGTTACATTGGTCCCGTGGGAGGTATTGGTGCCACCCACGGGGACGTTCGAGGACTGTTTCGAGTTCTCACCCTCTAACGCCATATTTTTAAGACTAAGTCTAGAAATATGCAAATTATCATCTTATTCTCAAACCGAGAGTCCCGCGGCTGCGGGATCAGTTCATACGAGTTACATTCGTCCCGTAGGAGGGGTTGGTTCCCCCCATGGGGCCGTTCGGGGGATGTTTTGAGTTTTCACCCTCTAACGCAATGTTTTTAAGCCTAAGTCTAGAGATATGAAAATTACCATCGTATTCTCAAATCGGGAGTCCCGCGGTTACGGGGTCAGTTCCTAAGAGTTACATTGGTCCCGTGGGAGGTGTTGGTTCCCCCCACGGGGCCGTTAGAGGGTTGTTTCGAGTTTTCACCCTCTAACGCCATGTTTTTAAGCCTAAGTCTAGAAATATGCAAATTACCATCGTATTCTCAAACCGGGAGTCCCGCGGCTGCGGGGTCAGTTCATATGAGTTACATTGGTCCCGTCGGAGGTGTTGGTGCCACCCACGGGGCCGTTAGAGGGCTATTTCGAGTTTTCACCCTCGAACGCCATGTTTTTAATCCTAAGTCTAGAAATATGCAAATTACCATCGTATTCTCAAACCGGGAGTCCCGCGGCTGCGGGGTCAGTTCCTACGAGTCACATTGGTCCCGTGGGAGGTATTGGTACCACCTACGGGGCCGTTCAGGGGCTGTTTCGAGTTTTTACCCTCTAACGTCATGTTTTTAAGCCTAAGTCTAGAAATATACAAATTAAAGTCGTACTCTCAACTCGGGAGACCCGCGGCAGTGGGGTAAGTTCCTACGAGTTACATTGGTCCCGTGGGAGGTGTTGGCGCCAACCACGGGGCCGTTCGGGGGCTGTTTCGAGTTTTCACCCTCTAATGCCATGTTTTGCTTAGGTCTAGAAATATGCAAACTACCATCGTATCCTCAAATCGGGAGTGCCGCGACAGCGGGGTCAGTTCCTACGAGTTACATTGGTCCCGTGGGAGGTATTGGTGCCACCCACGGGGCCGTTCAGGGGGTGTTTCGAGTTTTCACCCTTTAACGTCATGTTTTTAAGGCTGAGCCTAGAAATATGTAAATTACCGTCGTATTCTCAAACTGGAAGTCCCGTGGCTGCGGGGTCAGTTCCTACGAGTTACATTCGTCCCGTGGGAGGTGTTAGTGCAACCCACGGGGCCGTTCGGGGGTTGTTTCAAGATTTCACCCTTTAACGTCGTGTTTTTAAGCCTAAGTCTAAAAATATGCAAATTACCGCCATATTCTCCCGCGGATGTGGGGTCAGGTCCTACGAGTTACATTGGTCCCGTGGGAGGTGTTGGTGCCACCCACGGGGCCGTTAGAGGGCTATTTCGAGTTTTCACCCTCTAAGGCCATGTTTTTAAGCCTAAGTCTAAAAATATGCAAATTATCATCTTATTCTCAAACCGGGAGTCCCGCGAATGCGGGATCAGTTCGTACGAGTCACATTCGTCCCGTAGGAGGTGTTGGTTCCCCCCACGGGGCCGTTCGAGGGCTGTTTCGAGTTTTCACCCTCTAACGCCATATTTTTAAGCCTAAGTCTAGAATTAAACAAATTATCGTCTTACTCTAAAATAGTGAGTCTCACGGCTACGGGGTCAGTTCCTACGAGTTACATTGGTCCCGTGGGAGGTATTGGTGCCACCCATGGGGACGTTCGGGTATGGTTCGAGTTTTCACCCTCTAACGTCATGTTTTTATGCCTAAGTCTATAAATATACAAATTCACCGGCTGAAAGGTGACAATTTGCCCATTTTGGTGTAGTGTGGGAGGTATTGGTGCCACCCACGGGGCCGTTCAGGGGCTGTTTCGAGTTTTCGCCCTTTAACATCATGTTTTTAAGGCTGAGCCTAGAAATATGTAAATTACCGTCGTATTCTCAAACTGGAAGTCCCGCGGCTGCGGGGTCAGTTTCTACGAGTTACATTCGTCCCGTGGGAGGTGTTAGTGCCACCCACGGGGCCGTTCGGGGGCTGTTTCAAGATTTCACCCTCTAACGCCATGTTTTTAAGCCTAAGTCTAGAATTATGCAAATTACCGTCGTATTCTCCCGCGGATGGGGGGTCAGTTCCTAAGAGTTACATTGGTCCCGTGGGAGGTGTTGGTGCCACCCACGGGGCTGTTAGAGGGTTGTTTCGAGTTTTCACCCTCTAGCGCCATGTTTTTAAGCCTAAGTCTAGAAATGTGCAAATTATCATCTTATTTTCAAACCGGGAGTCCCGCGGATGCGGGATCAGTTCGTACGAGTTACATTCGTCCCGTAGGAGGTGTTGGTTCCCCCCACGGGGCCGTTCGTGGGCTGTTTCGAGTTTTCACCCTCTAACGCCATATTTTTAAGCCAAAGTCTAGAAATATACAAATTATCGTCTTACCCTAAAATAGTGAGTCTCGTGGCTGCGGGTTCAGTTCCTACGAGTTTCATTGGTCCCATGGGAGGTGTTGGTGATACCCACGGGGCCGTTCGGGGGTTGTTTCGAGTTTTCACCCTCTAACACCATGTTTTTAAGCCTAAGTCTAGAAATATGCAAATTAGCATCGTATTCTCAAACCGGGAGTCCCGCGGCTGCGGGGTCAGTTCCTATGAGTTACATTGGTCCTGTGGGAGGTGTTGGTTCCCCCCACGAGGCCATTAGAGGGATGTTTCGAGTTTTCACCCTCTAACGCCATGTTTTTAAGCCTAAGTCAAGAAATATGCAAATTACCGTCGTAATCTTAAACAGAGAGTCCCGCAGCTGCGGGGTCAGTTCCTATGAGTTAGGTTTGTCCCGTGGGAGGTGTTGGTGCCACCCACGGGGCCGTTCAGGGGTTGTTTCGAGTTTGCACCCTCTAACGCCATGTTTTTAATCCTAAGTCTAGAAATATGCAAATTACCATCGTATTCTCAAACCGGGAGTCCTGCGGCTGCGGGGTCAGTTCCTATAAGTTACATTGGTCTCGTGGGAGGTGTTGGTTCCCCCCATGGGGCCGTTAGAGGGTTGTTTCGAGTTTTCACCCTCTAACGCCATGTTTTTAAGCCTAAGTCAAGAAATATGTAAATTACCGTCGTACTCTTAAACAGAGAGTCTCGCGGCTGCGGGGTCAGTTCCTATGAGTTACGTTTGTCCCGTGGGAGGTGTTGGTGCCACCCACGGGGCCGTTCAGGGGCTGTTTTGAGTTTTCACCCTCTAACGCCATGTTTTTAAGCCTAAGTCTGGAAATATGCAAATTACCATCGTATTCTCAAACCGGGAGTCCCGCGGATGCGGGGTCAGTTCCTATGAGTTACATTGGTCCCGTGGGAGGTGTTGGTGCCACCCACGGGGCCATTTGGGAGCTATTTTGAGTTTTCACCCTCTAACGCCATGTTTTTAAGCCTAAGTCAAGAAATAGGTTTACCATCGTATTCTCAAACCGGGAGTCCCACGGCTGCGGGGTCAGTTCCTACGAGTTACATGGGTCCAGTGGGAGGTCTTGGAGCCACCCACGGGGCCGTTAGAGGGCTCTTTCGAGTTTTCACCCTCTAACGCCATGTTTTTAAGCCTAAGTCTAGAAATATGTAAATTATCGTCGTATTCTCAAACCGGGAGTCCCGCGGCTGCGGAGTCAGTTCCTACGAGTTACATTGGTCCTGTGGGAGGTATTGGTGCCACCCACGGGGACGTTTGGGGACTGTTTCGAATTCTCAACCTCTAACGCCCTGTTTTTATGCCTAAGTCTAGAAATATGCAAATTATCATCTTATTCTCAAATCGGGAGTCCCGCGGCTGCGGGATCAGTTCATACGAGTTACATTCGTCCCGTAGGAGGTGTTGGTTCCCCCCACGGGGCCGTTCGGGGGCTGTTTCGAGTTTTCACCCTCTAACGCCATCTTTTTAAGCCTAAGTTTAGAAATATACAAATTTACCGTCGTATTCTCAAACCGGGAGTCCCACGGCTGCGGGGTCAGTTCCTACGAGTTACATTGGTCCCGTGGGAGGTATTGGTACCACCTACGGGGCCGTTCAGGGGCTGTTTCGAGTTTTCACCCTCTAACGTCATGTTTTTAAGCCTAAGTCTAGAAATATAAAATTAAAGTCGTACTCTCAACTCGGGAGACCCGCGGCTGTGGGGTCAGTTCCTACGAGTTACATTGGTCCCGTGGGAGGTGTTGGTGCCAACCACGGGGCCGTTCGGGGGCTGTTTCGAGTTTTCACCCTCTAATGCCATGTTTTGCTTTGGTCTAGAAATATGCAAACTACCTTGGTATTCTCAAATCGGGAGTACCACGACAGCGGGGTCAGTTCCTACGAGTTACATTGGTCCCGTGGGAGGTATTGGTGCCACCCACGGGGCCGTTCAGGGGCTGTTTCGAGTTTTCAATCTTTAACATCATATTTTTAAGGCTGAGCCTAGAAATATGTAAATCATCGTCATATTCTCAAACTGGAAGTCCCGCGGCTGTGGGGTCAGATCCTACGAGTTACATTCGTCCCGTGGGAGGTGTTAGTGCCACCCACGGGGCCGTTCGGGGGCTGTTTCAAGATTTCACCCTCTAACACCATGTTTTTATGCCTAAGTCTAGAATTATGCAAATTACAGTCGTCTTCTCCTGCGGATGTGGGGTCAGTTACTACGAGTTACATTGCTCCCGTGGGACGTGTTGGTGCCACCCACTGGGCTGTTAGAGGACTGTTTCGAGTTTTCACCCTCTAGTGCCATGTTTTTAAGCCTAAGTCTAGAAATATGCAAATTATCATCTTATTCTCAAACCGGGAGTCCCGCGGATGCGGGATCAGTTCGTACGAGTTACATTCGTCCCGTAGGAGGTGTTGGTTCCCCCCACGGGGCCGTTCGGGGGCTGTTTCGAGTTTTCACCCTCGAACGCCATATTTTTAAGCCTAAGTCTACAAATATACAAATTATCGTCTTACTCTAAAATAGTGAGTCTCACGGCTGCGGGGTCAGTTCCTACGAGTTACATTAGTCCCATGGGAGGTGTTGGTGCCACCCACGGGGCCGTTCGTGGGCTGTTTTGAGTTTTCAGCCTCTAACGCCATGTTTTGGAGCCTAAGTCAAAAAATAATCAAATTACCGTCGTATTCTCAAATCGGTAGTCCCATGGCTACGGGGTCAGTTCCTACGAGTTACATTGGTCCCGTGGGAGGTATTGGTGCCACCCATGGGGCCGTTCGGGTCTGGTTCGAGTTTTCACCCTCTAACGTCATGTTTTAAGCCTAAGTCTAGAAATATACAAATTTAAGTCGTACACTCAAATCGAGAGACCCGCGGCTACGGGGTCTGTTCCTATGAGTTACATTCTTCTCGTGGGAGGTGTTGGCGCCACCAACGGGGCCGTTCGGGGGCTGTTTCGAGTATTCACCCTCTAACGCCATGTTTTACTTAAGTCTAGAAATATGCAAATTACCTTCGTATTCTCAAATTGGGAGTCTCTCAGCTTCGAGGTCACTTCCTACGAGTTACATTTGTCTGGTGGAAGGTGATGGTGCCACCCACGGGGACGTTCGGGGACTGTTTCAAGTTCTCACCCTCTAACGCCAAGTTTTTAAGCCTAAGTCTAGAAATATGCAATTTATCATCGTATTCTCAAACCGGGAGTCCCGCGGCTGCCGGGTCAGTTCATTCGAGTTACATTGGTCCCGTGGGAGGTGTTGGTTCCCCCCACGGGGCCGTTCTGGGGATGTTTTGAGTTTTCACCCTCTAACGCCATATTTTTAAGCCTAAGTCAAGAATACGCAAATTATCGTCATACTCTTAAAGAGAGAGTCCCGTGACTGCGGGGTCAGTTCCTATGAGTTACGTTGGTCCCGTGGGACGTGTTGGTGCCACCCACGATGCCGTTTGGGGGATATTTTGAGTTTTCACACTCTAACGCCATCTTTTTAAGCCTAAATCTAGAAATATTCAAATTATCATCATATTCTAAAACTGGGAGTCCCGCGCCTGCGGGGTCAATTCCTACGAGTTACATTGGTCCCATGGGAGCTGTTGGCGCCACCCACGGGGCCGTTCGGGAGCTATTTCGAGTTTTTACCCTCTAACGTCATGTTTTTAAGACTAAGTGTAGAAATATGAAAATTATCGTCGTACTCTCAAACTGGGAGAGCCACGGCTGCGGGGTCAGTTCCTACGAGTTACATTGGTCCCGTGGGAGGTGTTGGTGCCACCCACGGGGCCGTTCTGGGGCTTTTTCAAGTTTTCACCCTCTAACGCCATGTTTTTAAGACTAAGTCAAGAAATATACAAATTACCGTCGTAGTCTCAAATCGGGAGTCCCGCAGCTGCGGGGTCAGTTCCTACGAATTACATTGGTCTCGTGGGAGGTGTTGGTGCCACCCACGGGGCCGTTCGGGGGCTGTTTCAAGTTTTCATCCTCTAACGCCATATTTTTAAACCTAAGTCTAGAAATATGTAAATTACCGTCATATTCTCAAATCGGGGGTCCCGTGGCTGCGAGGTCAGTTCCTACGAGTTACATTGGTCTCGTGGGAGGTATTGGTGCCACCCACGGGGACGTTCGGCGACTGTTTCAAGTTCTCACCCTCTAACGCCATGTTTTTGAACCTAAGTCATGAAATATGCAAATTATCATCTTATTCAAAAACAGGGAGTCCCGCGATTGCGGGATCAGTTCGTACGAGTTACATTCATCCCGTTGGAGGTGTTGGTTCCCCCACGGGGCCGTTCGGGGGCTGTTTCGAATTTTCACTCTCTAACGCCATATTTTTAAGCCTAAATCTAGAAATATACAAATTATCGTCGTACTCTAAAATAGTGAGTCCCGCGGCTGCGGGTTCAGTTCCTACGAGTTTCATTGGTCCCGTGGGAGGTGTTGGTGCTACCCACGGGGCCGTTCGGGGGTTATTTCGAGTTTTCACCCTCTAACACCATGTTTTTAAGCCTAAGTCTAGAAATATGCAAATTACCATCGTCTTCTCAAACCGGGAGTCCCGCAGCTGCGGGGTAGTTCCTATTAGTTACATTGGTCCCGTGGGAGGTGTTGGTTCCCCCCACGGGGCCGTTAGAAGGATGTTTCGAGTTTTCACCCTCAAACGCCATGTTTTTAAGCCTAAGTAAAGAAATATGCAAATTACCGTCGTACTCTTAAATAGAGAGTCCCGCGGCTGCGGGGTCAGTTCCTATGACTTACGTTTGTCCCATGGGAGGTGTTGGTGCCACCCACGGGGCCGTTCAGGGGCTGTTTCGAGTTTTCACCCTCTAACGCCATGTTTTTACTCCTAAGTCTAGAAATATGCAAATTACCATCGTATTCTCAAACCGGGAGTCCCGCGGCTGCTGGGTCGGTTCCTATGAGTTACATTGGTCCCGTGGGAGGTGTTGGTGCCACCCACGGGGCCGTTCGTGGGCTGTTTTGAGTTTTCACCCTCTAACGCCATGTTTTTAAGTCTAAGTCAAAAAATATGCAAATTACCGTCGTATTCTTAAACCAAGAGTCTCGCGGCTACGGGGTCAGTTCCTATGAGTTACGTTTGTCCCGTGGGAGGTGTTGGTGCCACCCACGGAGCCGTTCAGGGGTTGTTTAGAGTTTTCACCCTCTAAGGCCATGTTTTTAATCCTAAGTCTAGAAATATGCAAATTACCATCGTATTCTCAAACCGGGAGTCCTGCGGCTGCGGGGTCAGTTCCTATGAGTTACATTGGTCTCGTGGGAGGTGTTGGTTCCCCACACGGGGCCGTTCGGGGGCTGTTTCGAGTTTTCACCCTCTAACGCCATATTTTTAAGCCTAAGTTTAGAAATATACAAATTACCATCGTATTCTCAAACTGGGAGTCCCGCGGCTGCGGGGTCAGTTCCTACAAGTTACATTGGTCCCGTGGGAGGTATTGGTACCACCTACGGGGCCGTTCAGGGGTTGTTTCGAGTTTTCACCCTCTAACGTCATGTTTTTAAGCCTAAGTCTAGAAATATACAAATTAAAGTGGTACTCTCAACTCGGGAGACACGCGGGAGTGGGGTCAGTTCCTACGAGTTACATTGGTCCCGTGGGAGTTGTTGGCGCCAACCACGGGGCCGTTCGGGGGCTGTTTCGAGTTTTCACCCTCAAATGCCATGTTTTGCTTAGGTCTAGAAATATGCAAACTACCTTCGTATTCTCCAATCGGGAGTGCCGCGACAGCGGGGTCAGATCCTAGGAGTTACATTGGTCCCATGGGAGGTATTGGTGCCACCCACGGGGCCGTTCAGGGGCTGTTTCGAGTTTCACCCTTTAACATCATGTTTTTAAGGCTGAGCCTAGAAATATGTAAATTACCGTCGTATACTCAAACTGGAAGTCCCGCGGCTGCGGGGTCAGTTGCTACGAGTTATATTCGTCCCGTGGGAGGTGTTAGTGCCACCCACGGGGCCGTTCGGGGGCTGTTTCAAGATTTCACCCTCTAACGCCATGTTTTTAAGCCTAAATCTAGAATTATGCAAAATACCGTCATATTCTCCCGCGGATGTGGGGTCAGTTCCTACGAGTTACATTGGTCCCGTGGGAGGTGTTGGTGCCACCCACAGGGCTGTTAGAGGGTTGTTTCGAGTTTTCACCCTCTAGCGCCATGTTTTTAAGCCTAAGTCTAGAAATATACAAATTATCGTCTTACTCTAAAATATAGAGTCTCGCGGTTGCGGGGTCAATTCCTACGAGTTACATTAGTCCCGTGGGAGGTGTTGGTGCCACCCACGGGGCCGTTCGTGGGCTGTTTTGAGTTTTCACCCTCTAACGGCATATCTTACTTAAGTCTAGAAATATGCAAATTACCTTCGTATTTTCAAACCGGGAGTCTCTCAGCTTCGAGGTCACTTCCTACAAGTTACATTTGTCCCGTGGAAGGTGATGGTGCCACCCACGGGACGTTCGGGGACTGTTTCGAGTTCTCACCCTCTAACGCCATGTTTTTAAGCCTAAGTCTAGAAATATGCAATTTAACGTCGTATTCTCAAACCGGGAGTCCCGCGGTTGCCGGGTCAGTTCGTTCGAGTTACATTGGTCCCGTGGGAGGTGTTGGTGCCACCCACGGGGCCGTTCGGGGACTTTTTTGAGTTTTCACCCTCAAACGCCATGTTTTTAAGTCTAAGTCAAGAAATATGCAAATTACCGTCGTAGTCTCAAATCGGGAGTCCCGCAGCTGCGGGGTCAGTTCCTACGAGTTACATTGGTTTCGTGGGAGGTGTTGGTGCCACCCACGGGGCCGTTCGGGGGCTGTTTCAAGTTTTCACCCTCTAACGCCATATTTTTAAACCTAAGTCTAGAAATATGTAAATTACCGTCGTATTCTCAAATCGGGGGTCCCGTGGCTGCGAGGTCAGTTCCTACGAGTTACATTGGTCTCGTGGGAGGTATTGGTGCCACCCACGGGGACGTTCGGCGACTGTTTCAAGTTCTCACCCTCTAACGCCATGTTTTTAAACCTAAGTCATGAAATATGCAAATTATCATCTTATTCTCAAACAGGGAGTCCCGCGGTTGCGGGATCAGTTCGTACGAGTTACATTCGTCCCGTAGGAGGTGTTGGTTCCCCCCACGGGGCCGTTCGGGGGCTGTTTTGAGTTTTCACCCTCTAACGCCATATTTTTAACCCTAAATCTAGAAATATACAAATTATCATCGTACTCTAAAATAGTGAATCCCGTGGCTGTGGGTTCAGTTCCTACGAGTTTCATTGGTCCCGTGGGAGGTGTTGGTGCTACCCACGGGGCCGTTCGGGGGTTATTTCGAGTTTTCACCCTCTAACACCATGTTTTTAAGCCTAAGTCCAGAAATATGAAAATTACCATGGTATTCTCAAACCGGGAGTCCCGTGGCTGCGGGGTAGTTCCTATGAGTTACATTGGTCCCGTGGGAGGTGTTGGTTCCACCCACGGGGCCGTAAGAAGGATGTTTCGAGTTTTCACCCTCAAACACCATGTTTTTAAGCCTAAGTCAAGAAATATGCAAATTACCATCATACTCTTAAACAGAGAGTCCCGCGGCTGCTGGGTCAGTTCTATGAGTTACGTTTGCCCCGTGGGAGGTGTTGGTGCCACCCACGGGGCCGTTCAGGGGCTGTTTCGAGTTTTCACCCTCTAACGCCATGTTTTTAATCCTAAGTCTAGAAATATGCAAATTACCATCGTATTCTCAAACCGGGAGTCCCGCGGCTGCGGGGTCAGTTCCTATGAGTTACATTGGTCCCGTGGGAGGTGTTGGTGCCACCCACGGGGCCGTTCGGGGACCGTTTTGAGTTTTCACCCTCTAACGCCATGTTTTTAAGCCTAAGTCAAGAAATATGCAAAGTACCATCGTACTCTTAAACAGAGAGTCCCGCGGCTACGGGGTCAGTTCCTATGAGTTACGTTTGTCCCGTGGGAGGTGTTTGTGCCACCCACGGGGACATTCAGGGGGTGTTTCAAGTTTTCACCCTCTGACGCCATGTTTTTAAGCCTAAATTTAGAAATATAAAAATTACAGTCGTATTCCCAAATCAGGAGTCCCACGGCTTCGGGGTCAGTTCCTACGAGTTACATTGGTCCCGTGGGAGGTATTGGTGCCAACCACGGGACTGTTTTGAGTTTTCACCCTCTAATGCCATGTTTTACTTAAGTCTAGATATATGCAAACTACCTTCGTATTCTCAAATCGGGAGTCCAGCGACTGCGGGGTCAGTTCCTACGAGTTACATTGGTCTCGTGGGAGGTATTGGTGCCACCCATGGGGCCGTTCAGGTGCTGTTTCGAGTTTTTACCCTTTAACGTCATGTTTTTAAGGCTGAGTCTAGAAATATGTAAATTACAATCGTATTCTCAAACCGGAAGTCCCGCGGCTGCGATGTCATTTCCTACGAGTTACATTCGTCCCATGGGGGGTGTTAGTGCCACCTACGGGGTCGTTCGAGGGTTGTTTCAAGATTTCACCCTCTAACACCATGTTTTGATTATGTCTAAAAATATACAAATTACCGTCGTATTCTCAAACCGGGAGTCCCGTGGCTACGGGGTCAGTTCCTACAAGTTACATTGGTCCCGTGGGAGGTGTTGGTGCCACCCACGAAGCTGTTCGTGGGTTGTTTTGAGTTTTCAACCTCTAACGCCATGTTTTTAAGCCTAAGTCTAGAAATATGAAAATTACCGTCGTATTCTCAAATCGGGAGTCCCGCGGATGGGGGGTCAGTTCCTAAGAGTTACATTGGTCCCGTGGGAGGTGGTGGTGCCACCCACGGGGCCGTTAGATGGATGTTTCGAGCTTTCATCCTCGAACGCCATGTTTTTAAGCCTAAGTCTAGAAATATGTAAATTACCATCGTATTCTCGAACCGGGGGTCCCGCGGCTGCGGGGTCAGTTCCTATGAGTTACGCTGGTCCCGTGGGAGGTATTGGTGCCACCCACGGGGACGTCCGGCGACTATTTGAGTTCTCACCCTCTAACGCCATGTTTTTAAGCCTAAGTCTAGAAATATGCAAATTATCATCTTATTCTCAAACCAGGAATCCCGCGGCTAGAGGATCAGTTCGTACGAGTTACATTTGTCCCGTAGGAGGTGTTGGTTCCCCACACGGGGCCGTTCGGGGGCTGTTTCGAGTTTTCACCCTCTAACGCCATATTTTTAAGCCTAAGTCTACAAATATACAAATTATCGTCGTACTCTAAAAGAGTGAGTCCCGCGGCTGCGGGGTCAGTTCCTACGAGTTACATTGGTCTCGTGGGAGGTGTTGGTGCTACCCACGGGGCCGTTCGGGGGTTGTTTCGAGTTTTCACCCTCTAACACCATGTTTTTAAGCCTAAGTCTAGAAATATGCAAATTACCATCGTATTCTCAAACCGGGAGTCCCGCGGCTGCGGGGTCAGTTCCTATGAGTTACATTGGTCCCGTGGGAGGTCTTGGTTCCCCCCACGGGGCCGTTAGAGGGTTGTTTCGAGTTTTCACCCTCTAACGCCATGTTTTTAAGCCTCAGTCAAGAAATATTCAAATTATCGTCGTACTCTTAAACAGAGAGTCCCGCGGCTGTAGGGTCAGTTCCTGTTACGTTGGTCCCGTGGGAGGTGTTGGTGCCACCCACGGGGCCGTTCAGGAGCTGTTTCGATTTTTAACCCTCTAACGCCATGTTTTTAAGACTAAGTCTAGAAATATGCAAATTACCATCGTATTCTCAAACCAGGAGTCCCGCGGCGGCGAGGTCACTTCCTATCAGTTAAATTGGTCTCGTGGGAGGTGTTGGTGCTGTAGGAACTGACCCCGCAGCCGCGGGACTCCCAGTTTCAAAATACGACGATAATTTGCATATTTCTTTACTTAGGCTTAAAAACATGGCGTTAGAGGGTGATAACTCGAAACAGCCCTTGAACGGCCCCGTGGGTGGCACTAACACCTCCCACGGGACCAATGTAACTCGTAGGAACTGACCCCGCAGCTGCAGGACTCCCTGTTTGAGAATACGACACTGATTTACATATTTCTAGACTTAGGCTTAAAAACATGGCATTAGAGGGTGAAAACTCGAAACAACCCCCGACCGGCCCCGTGGGTGGCACCAACACCTCCCACGGGACCAATGTAACTCGTAGGAACTGACCCCGCAGCCGCGGGACTCTCTGAGTAAGAGTACGATGATAATGGACATATTTCTAGACTTAGGTTTAAAAATATGGCGTTAGAGGGTGAAAACTCGAAATAGCCCCCGAACAGCCCCGTGGGTGGCACCAACACCTCCCACGAGACCAATGTAACTCGTAGGAATAGACCCCGCAGCTGCGGGACTCTCGATTTGAAAATACGATGATAATTTGCATGTTTCTAGACTTTGGCTTAAAAACATGGCGTTAGAGGGTAAAAACTCGAAATAGCCCCCGAACGGCCCCGTGGGTGGCACCAAAACCTCCCACGAGACAAATGTAACTCGTAGGAACTGACCCCGCAATCGCGGGACTCCTGGTTTGAGAATATGACGATAATTTCCATATTTCTGGACATAGGCGTAAAAATATGGCGTTAGAGGGTGAAAAGTCGAAACAGCTCCCGAACGCCCCCGCTGGTGGCACCAACACCTCCCACGGGACCAATGTAACTCGTTGGAACTAACCCCGCATCCATGGGACTCCCGGTTTTAGAATACGATGATAATTTTCATATTTCTAGACTTAGGCTTAAAAACATGGCGTTAGAGGGGGAGAACTCGAAACCTTCCCCAAACATCCCCGTGGGTGGCACCAACACCGCCCAGGGGACCAATGTAACTCGTAGGAACTAACCCCGCAGCCGCGGAACTCTCGGTTTAAGAATACGAAGGTAATTTTCATATTTTTAGACTTAAGTAAAACATGGCGTTAGAGGGTGAAAACTCAAAACAGCCCCCGAACGGCCCCGTTGGTGGTGCAACAGCTCCCACGGGACCAATGTAACTGGTAGGAACTGAACCCGCAGCCGCGGGTCTCTGGGTTTGAGAGTACGATGGTAATTTTCATATATCTAGACTTAGCCTTAAAAACATGACGTTAGAGGGTGAAAACTCGAAAAAGCCCCCGAATGGCCCCGTGGCTGGCACCAACACCTCCGATGGGACCAATATAACTCGTAGGAACTGACCCCACAACCGCGGGACTCTCGATTTGAAAATACGATGATAATTTGCATATTTCTAGACTTAGGCTTAAAAACATGGCGTTAGAGGGTAAAAACTCGAAATAGCCCCCGAACGGCCCCGTGGGTGGCACCAACACCTCCCACGAGACAAATGTAACTCGTAGGAACTGACCCCGCAGTCGCGGGACTTTCGGTTTGAGAATACGATGATAATTTCCATATTTCTAGACTTAGGCATAAAAATATGGCGTTAGAGGGTGAAAACTCGAAACAGCCCCCGAACGCCCCCGTTGGTGGCACCAACACTTCCCACGGGACCAATGTAACTCGTTGTAACTAACCCCGCAGTCGTGGGACTCCCGGTTTGAGAATACGATGATAATTTTCATATTTCTAGACTTAGGCTTAAAAACATGGCGTTAGAGGGGGAAAACTCGAAACCTTCCCCGAACGTCCCCGTGGGTGGCACCAACACCGCCCACGGGACCAATGTAACTCGTAGGAACCAACCCCGCAGCAGCGGAACTCTTGGTTTTAGAATACGAAAGTAATTTGCATATTTTTAGACTTAAGCAAAACATGGCGTTAGAGGGTGAAAACTCGAAACAGCCCCCGAACGGCCCCGTTGGTGGTGCAACAGCTCCCACGGGACCAATGTCACTGGTAGGAACTGACCCCGCAGCTGCTGGTCTCTGGGTTTGAGAGTACGATGGTAATTTTCATATATGTAGACTTAGGCTTAAAAACATGACGTTAGAGGGTGAAAACTCGAAAAAGCCCCCGAATGGCCCCGTGGGTGGCATCAACACCTCCGACGGGACCAATGTAACTCGTAGGAACTGACCCCGCAGCCGCGGGACTCCTGCTTTGAGAATATGACGGTAATTTGCATATTTATAGACTTAGACTTAAAAGCATGACGTTAGAGTGTGAAAACTCAAAACAGCCCCCGAACGTCCCCGTGGTTGGCACCAACACCTCCCACGGGACCAATGTAACTCGTAGGAACTGACCCCGCAATCGCGGGTCTCCCGATTTGAGAATACGACAATAATTTGCCTATTTCTTGACTTAGGCTTAAAAACATGGCGTTAGAGGGAGAAAACTCGAAACAGCCCTCAGACGGCCCCGTGGGTGGAAACCATACCTCCCACGGGACCAATGTTACTCTTAGGAACTGACCCCGCAGCCGCGGGACTCCCGATTTGAGAATAGGAAGGTAATTTGCATATTTTTAAACTTAAGAAAAACATGGCGTTAGAGGGTGAAAACTCGAAACAACCACTGAATGGCCCCGTGGGTGGCGCCAACACCTCACACGGGACTAATGTAACTCGTAGGAACTGACCCCGCAGCCGCGGTTCTCCTGATTTGAGAGTACGATGGTAATTTATATATTTCTTGACATAGGCTTAGAAACATGACGTTCGAGGGTGAAAACTCGAAACAGCCCCCGAACGGCCCCGTGGGTGGCACCAACACCTCCCACGGAACCAATGTAACTCGTAGGAACTGACCCCGCAGCCGCGAGTCTTCCTGTTTGAGAGTACGATTGTAATTTTCATATTTCTAGACTTAAGTTTAAAAACATGATGTTAGAGGGTGAAAGGTCGAAACAGGGCCGGAATGGCCCCGTGGGTGGCACCAACACCTCCCACGGGACCAATGTAACTCGTAGGAACTGACCCCGCAGTCGCGGGTCTCCCGGTTTGAGAGTACGATGGTAATTTGCATATTTATAGACTTAGGCTGGGTGGCACCAACACTTCCCACGGGACCAATGTAACTCGTAGGAACTGACCCCGCAGCCGCAGGACACCCGATTTGAGAATACGACGATAATTTGCATATTTCTAGACTCAGGCTTAAAAACATGGCGTTAGAGGGTGTGAACTCGAAGCAGCACCCGAATGACCCCGTGGGTGGCACCAACACCTCCCACGGGACCAATGTAACTCGTAGGAACTGACACTGTAGTCGCGGGACTCCCGGTTTGAGAATACGAAGGTAATTTGCATATTTCTAGACTTAAGCAAAACATGAGGTTAGAGGGTGAAAACTCAAAACAGCCCTCGAACGGCCCCGTGGATGGGACCAACACCTCCCACGGGACCAATGTAACTCGTAGGAACAGACCCCGCATCCGCGGGACTCCCTGTTGAAGAATACGACGATAATTTGCATATTTTTAGACTTAGGCTTAAAAACATGGTGTTAGAGTGTGAAAACTCGAAATAACCCCCGAACGTCCCAGTGGGAAGCGACAACACCTCCCACGGGACCAATGTAACTCGTAGGAGCTGACGCCGCAGCCGTAGCCACGGGACTCTCAGTTTCAGAATACGACGATAATTTGCATATTTCTTGACTTAGGCTTAAAAACATGGCGTTAGAGGGTGAAAACTCGAAACAGCCCTTTAACGGCCCCGTGGCTGACACCAACACCTCCCACGGGACCAATGTAACTCCTAGGAACTGACCCCGCATCCGCGGGACTCCCGTTTTGGGAATACGACGGTGATTTGCATATTTCTAGACTTAGTCTTTAAAACATGGCATTAGAGGGTGAAAACTCAAAACAACCCCCGACCGGCCCTGTGGGTGGCACCAACACCTCCCACGGGACCAATGTAACTGGTAGGAACTGACCCCACAGCCGCGGGACTCTCTGTTTAAGAGTACGATGATAATTTACATATTTCTAGACTTAGGTTTAAAAATATGGCGTTAGAGAGTGAAAACTCGAAACAGCTCGCGAACAGCCCCGTGGGTGGCACCAACACCTTTCACGAGACTAATGTAACTCAAAGGAATAGACCTCGCAGCCGTGGGGCACCCGGTTTGAAAATACGATGATAATTTGCATATTTATAGACTTAGGCTTAAAAACATGGCATTAGAGGGTGAAAACTCGAAACATCCCCCGACCGGCCCCGTGGGTGGCACCAACACCTCCCACAGGACCAATGTAACTTGTAGGAACTGACCCACCAGCCGCGGGACTCTCTGTTTAAGAGTACGATGATAATTTACATATTTCTAGACTTAGGTTTAAAAATATGGCGTTAGAGGGTGAAAACTCGAAATAGCCCCCGAACAGCCCCGTGGGTGGCACCAACACCTCCCACGAGACCAATGTAACTCGTAGGAACTGGCCCCATAGCCGCGGGACTCCCGATTTGAGACTATAATGGAAATTTGCATATTTCTTGACTAAGGCTTAAAAACCTGGCGTTAGAGGGTGAAAACTCGTAACAACCCTCGAACGGCCCCGTGGGTGGCACCAACACCTCCCACGGGACCAATGTAACTCGTAGGAACTTACCCCGCAGCCGCGGGTCTCCCAGTTTGAGAGTATGACCGTAATTTGCATATTTTTAGAATTAGGCTTAAAAATATGACGTTAGAGGGTGAAAACTCGAAACATCTCCCGAACGGCCCCATGGGTGGCACCAACACCTCCCACGGTACCAATGTAACTCGTAGGAACTGACCTCGCAGTCGCGGGTCTCAGGGTTTGAGAGTATGATGGTAATTTGCATGTTTCTTGACTTAGGCTTAAAAACATGACGTTAGAGGGTTAAAGCTCGAAACAGCCCCCGAACGGCCCCGTGGGTGGCACGAATACCTCCCGTGGGACCAATGTAACTCGTAGGAATAGACCCCACAGTCGCGGTCTCCCAGTTTGAGAGTACGATGGAAATTGGTATATTTTTAGACTTAGGCTTAAAAACATGATGTTAGAGGGTGAAAACTCGAAACACATCCTGAACGGCCCCGTGGGTGGCACCAACACCTCCCACGGGACTAAAGTAACTCGTAGGAATAGACCTCGCAGCCACGGGACTCCCGGTTTGAAAATATGATGATAATTTGCATATTTCTAGACTTAGGCTTAAAAACATGGCGTTAGATGGTGAGAACTCGAAACAGTCCCCGAACGTCCCCATGGGTGGCACCAACGTCTCCCACGGTACCAATGTAACTCGTTAGAGCTGACCCCGCAGCCGTGGGACTCCCGATTTGAGAATACGATTATAATTTGCATATTTCTAGACTTAGGCTTAAAAACATGGCGTTAGAGGGTGAGAACTCGAAACAGTCCCCGAACGTCCCCGTGGGTGGCACCAACAGCTCCCACGGGACCAATGTAACTCGTAAGAACTAACCCCACAGCCGCGGAACTCCCGGGTTAATAATATGAAGGTAATTTTCATATTTATAGACTTAAGCAAAACATGGCGTTAGAGGGTGAAAACTCGAAACAGCCCCCGAACGGCCCCGTTGGTGGTGCCAACACCTCCCACGGGATAAATGTAACTCGTAGGAACTGACCCCGCAGCCGCGGGACTCTCTGTTTAAGAGTACGATGATAATGGACATATTTCTAGACTTAGGTTTAAAAATATGGCGTTAGAGGGTGAAAACTCGAAATAGCCCCCGAACAGCCCCGTGGGTGGTACCAACACCTCCCACGAGACCAATGTAACTCGTAGGAATGGACCCCGCAGCTGCGATACTCTCGATTTGAAAATACGATGATAATTTGCATATTTCTAGACTTAGGCTTTAAAACATGGCGTTAGAGGGTAAAAACTCGAAATAGCCCCCGAACGGCCCCGTGGGTGGCACCAACACCTCCCACGAGACAAATGTAACTCGTAGGAACTGACCCAGCCATCGCGGGACTCCCGGTTTGAGAATACGACGATAATTTAAATATTTTTAGACTTAGGCATAAAAATATGGCGTTAGAGGGTGAAAACTCGAAACAGCCTCCGAACGGCCCCGTTGGTGGCACCAACACCTCCCACGGGACCAATGTAACTCGTTGGAACTAACCCCGCATCTGCGGGACTCCCGGTTTGAGAATACGATGATAATTTTCATATTTCTAGACTTAGGCTTAAAAACATGGCGTTAGAGGGTGAGAACTCGAAACAGTCCCCGAACGTCCCCGTGGGTGGCACCAACAGCTCCCACGGGACCAATGTAACTCGTAGGAACTAACCCCGCAGCCGCAAAACTCCCGGGTTAAGAATATGAAGGTAATTTGCATATTTCTAGACTTAAGCAAAACATGGCGTTAGAGGGTGAAAACTCGAAACAGCCCCCGAACGGCCCTGTTGGTGGTGCAACAGCTCCCACGGGACCAACGTAACTGGTAGGAACTGACCCCGCAGCCGCGGGTCTCTGGGATTGAGAGTACGACGGTAATTTTCATATATCTAGACTTAGGCTTAAAAACATGACGTTAGAGGGTGAAAACTCGAAAAAGCCCTCGAATGGCCCCGTGGGTGGCACCAACACCTCCCACAGGACCAATGTAACTTGTAGGAACTGACCCCGCAGCCGCGGGACTCTCTGTTTAAGAGTACGATGATAATTTACATATTTCTAGACTTAGGTTTAAAAATATGGCATTAGAGGGTGAAACTCGAAATAGCCCCCGAACAGCCCCGTGGGTGGCACCAACACCTCCCACGAGACCAATGTAACTCGTAGGAACTGACCCCGCACCCGCGGGTCTCCCAGTTTGAGAGTACGACCGTAATTTGCATATTTTTAGAATTAGGCTTAAAAATATGACGTTAGAGGGTGAAAACACGAAACATCTCCGGAACGGCCCCATGGGTGGCACCAACACCTCCCACGGGACCAATGTAACTCGTAGGAACTGACCTCGCAGCTGTGGGTCACCGGGATAGAGAGTGCGATTGTAATTTGCATGTTTCAAGACTTAGTCTTAAAAACATGACGTTAGAGGGTTAAAGCTCGAAACAGCCTCCGAACGGCCCCGTGGGTGGCACGAACACCTCCCACGGGACCAATGTAACTCGTAGGAACTGACCCCGCACCCGCGGGTCTCCCAGTATGAGAGTACGATGGTAATTTGCATATTTCTAGATTTAGGCTGGGTGGCACCAACACCTCCCACGAGACCAATGTAACTCATAGGAACTGGCCCCACAGCCGCGGGACTCCCGATTTGAGACTACAACGGTAATTTGCATATTTCTTGACTTAGGCTTAAAAACATGGCGTTAGAGGGTGAAAACTCAAAATAACCCCCGAACGGCCCCGTGGGTGGCACCAACACCTCCTACGGGACCAAGTAACTCTTAGGAACTGACCCCGCAGCCGCGGGTCTCCTAGTTCGAGAGTACGACGGTAATTTGCATATTTTTAGACTTAGGCTTAAAAATATGACGTTAGTGGGTGAAAACTCGAAACATCTCCCGAACGGCCCCGTGGGTGGAACCAACACCTCCCACGGGACCAATGTAACTCTTAGAAATAGACCCCGCATCCGCGGAACTCCCAGTTTGAGAATACGGCGATAATTTGCATTTTCTAGACTTAGGCTTAAAAACATGGCGTTAGAGACTGAAAACTCAAAACAACCCCCGAACGGCCCCATGGTAGCACCAACACCTCCTACGGGACCAAGAAACTCTTAGGAACTGACCCCGCAGCCGTGGGTCTCCCAGTTCGAGAGTACGACGGTAATTTGCATATTTTTAGACTTAGGCTTAAAAATATGACGTTAGAGGGTGAAAACTCGAAACATCTCCCGAATGGCCCCGTGGGTGGAACCAACACCTCCCACGGGACCAATGTAACTCGTAGAAATAGACCCCGTATCCGCGGGACTCCCAGTTTGAGAATATGTCAATAATTTGCATTTTCTAGACTTAGGCTTAAAAACATGGCGTTAGAGGGTAAAACCTCGAAATAGCCCCCGAACGGCCCCGTGGGTCGCGCCAACAGCTCCCACGGGAGTAATGTAACTCGTAGGAACTGACCCCGCAGCCGCGGGACAGCCGGTTTGAAAATATGACGATAATTTGCATATTTCTTGACTGAGGCTTATAAACATGGCGTTAGAGGGTGAAAACTCGAAACAGCTCTCTAACGGCCCCGTGGGTGGCACCAACACCTCCCATGGGACCAATGTAACTCGTAGGAACTAACCCCACATCCGCGGGACTCCCGATTTGTGAATACGATGATAATTTGTATATTTCTTGACTTAGGTTTAAAAACATGGCGTTAGAGGGTGAAAACTCGAAACAACCCTCTAACGGCCATGTGGGTCGCACCAACACCTCCCACGGGACCAATGTTACTCTTAGGAACTGACCCCTCAGCCGCGGGACTCCCGGTTTGATACTACGAAGGTAATTAGCATATTTTTAGACTTAAGCAAAACAAGGCATTAGAGCGTGAAAACTCGAAACAGTCCCCGAACGTCCCCGTGGGTGGCACCAACACCTACCACGGGACCAATGTAACTCGTAGGAACTGACCACGCAACCGCGGGTCTCCCAGTTTGAGAGTATGAGAGTAATTTGCATATTTCTAGACTTAGGCTAAAAAACATGACGTTACGGGGTGAAAGCTCGAAACAGCCACCGAACGGCCCCGTGGGTGGCACCAATACCTCGCACGGGACCAATGTAACTCGTAGGAACCGACTCCGCAGCCGCGGGTCTCCCGGGATGAGAGTACGATGGTAATTTACATATTTTTAGACTTAGTCTGGGTGGCACCAACACCTCCCACGGGACCAACGTAACTCGTAGGAACTGACCCCGCAGTCGCGGGACTCCCGGTTTGAGAAAATAACGATAATTTTCATATTTCTAGGCTTAGGCTTAAAAACATGGCGTTAGAGGGTTAAAACTCGAAACAACCCCTGAACGTCCCCGTGGGCGGCACCAACACCTCCCATGGGACCAATATAACTCGTTGGAACTGACCCCGCAGCCACGGGACTCTCTGTTTAAGAGTACGATGATAATGGACATATTTCTAGACTTAGGTTTAAAAATATTGCATTAGAGGGTGAAAACTCGAAATAGCCCCCGAACAGCCCCGTGGGTGGCACCAACACCTCCCACGAGACCAATATAACTCGTAGGAATAGACCCCGCAGTTGCGGGACTCTCGATTTGAAAATACGATGATAATTTGCATATTTCTAGACTTAGGCTTAAAAACATGGCGTTAGAGGGTAAAAACTCGAAATAGCCCCCGAACGGCCCCGTGGGTGGAACCAACACCTCCCACGAGACAAATGTAACTCGTAGGAACTGACGCCGCAGTCGCCGGACTCCCGGTTTGAGAATACGACTATTATTTCAATATTTCTAGACTTAGGCGTAAAAATATGGCGTTAG
Organism: Sambucus nigra; assembly: GCA_949130495.1. Taxonomy (NCBI): domain Eukaryota; kingdom Viridiplantae; phylum Streptophyta; class Magnoliopsida; order Dipsacales; family Adoxaceae; genus Sambucus; species Sambucus nigra. The sequence goes on from OX422213.1 coordinate 535,897,643, forward strand.
ATGGTGAAAACTCGAAACAGCCCCCAAACGCCCCCGTTGGTGGCACCAACACCTCCCACGGGACTAATGTAACTCGTTGGAACTAAACCCACAGCCGCGGGACTCCCGGTTTGAGAATACGATGATAATTTTCATATTTCTAGACTTAGGCTTAAAAACATGGCGTTAGAGGGTGAGAACTCGAAACAGTCCCCGAACGTCCCCGTGGGTGGCACCAACAGCTCCCACGGGACCAATGTAACTCGTAGGAACTAACCCCGCAGCCGCAAAACTCCCGGGTTAAGAATATGAAGGTAATTTGCATATTTCTAGACTTAAGCAAAACATGGCGTTAGAGGGTGAAAACTCGAAACAGCCCCCGAACGGCCATGTTGGTGGTGCAACAGCTCCCACGGGACCAACGTAACTGGTAGGAACTGACCCCGCAGCCGCGGGTCTCTGGGATTGAGAGTACGACGGTAATTTTCATATATCTAGACTTAGGCTTAAAAACATGACATTAGAGGGTGAAAACTCGAAAAAGCCCTCGAATGGCCCCGTGGGTGGCACCAACACCTCCCACAGGACCAATGTAACTTATAGGAACTGACCCCGCAGCCGCGGGACTCTCTGTTTAAGAGTACGATGATAATTTACATATTTCTAGACTTAGGTTCAAAAATATGGCATTAGAGGGTGAAAACTCGAAATAGCCCCCGAACAGCCACGTGGGTGGCACCAACACCTCCCACGAGACCAATGTAACTCGTAGGAACTGACCCCGCAGCCGCGGGTCTCCCAGTTTGAGAGTACGACCGTAATTTGCATATTTTTAGAATTAGGCTTAAAAATATGACGTTAGAGGGGGAAAACTCGAAACATCTCCTGAACGGCCCCATGGGTGGCACCAACACCTCCCACGGGACCAATGTAACTCGTAGGAACTGACCTCGCAGCCGCGGGTCACCGGGTTTGAGAGTGCGATGGTAATTTGCATGTTTCTAGACTTAGGCTTAAAAACATGACGTTAGAGGGTTACAGCTCGAAACAGCCCCCGAACGGCCCCGTGGGTGGCACGAATACCTCCCACGGGACCAATGTAACTCGTAGGAACTGACCCCGCACCCGCGGGTCTCCCAATATGAGAGTACGATGGTAATTTGCATATTTCTAGACTTAGGCTGGATGGCACCAACACCTCCCACGAGACCAATGTAACTCATAGAAACTGGCCCCACAGCCGCGGGATTCCCGATTTGAGAATACAACGGTAATTTTCATATTTCTTGACTTAGGCTTAAAAACATGGCGTTAGAGGGTGAAAACTCAAAACAACCCCCGAACGGCCCCGTGGGTGGCACCAACACCTCCTACGGGACCAAGTAACTCTTAGGAACTGACCCCGCAGCCGCGGGTCTCCTAGTTCGAGAGTACGACGGTAATTTGCATATTTTTAGACTTAGGCTTAAAAATATGACGTTAGTGGGTGAAAACTCGAAACATCTCCCGAACGGCCCCGTGGGTGGAACCAACACCTCCCACAGGACCAATGTAACTCTTAGAAATAGACCCCGCATCCGCGGAACTCCCAGTTTGAGAATACGGCGATAATTTGCATTTTCTAGACTTAGGCTTAAAAACATGGCGTTAGAGACTGAAAACTCAAAACAACCCCCGAACGGCCCCATGGTAGCACCAACACCTCCTACGGGACCAAGAAACTCTTAGGAACTGACCCCGCAGCCGTGGGTCTCCCAGTTCGAGAGTACGACGGTAATTTGCATATTTTTAGACTTAGGCTTAAAAATATGACGTTAGAGGGTGAAAACTCGAAACATCTCCCGAATGGCCCCGTGGGTGGAACCAACACCTCCCACGGGACCAATGTAACTCGTAGAAATAGACCCCGTATCCGCGGGACTCCCAGTTTGAGAATACGTCAATAATTTGCATTTTCTAGACTTAGGCTTAAAAACATGGCGTTAGAGGGTAAAACCTCGAAATAGCCCCCGAACGGCCCCGTGGGTCGCGCCAACAGCTCCCACGGGAGTAATGTAACTCGTAGGAACTGACCCCGCTGCCATGGAACAGCCGGTTTGAGAATATGACGATAATTTGCATATTTCTTGACTGAGGCTTATAAACATGGCGTTGGAGGGTGAAAACTCGAAACAACTCTTTAACGGCCCCCTGGGTGGCACCAACACCTCCCATGGGACCAATGTAACTCGTAGAAACTGACCCCGCAGCCGCGGGACTCCCGATTTGTGAATACGATGATAATTTGCATATTTCTTGACTTAGGTTTAAAAACATGGAGTTAGAGGGCGAAAACTCGAAACAGCCCCCTAATGGCCCTGTGGGTGGCACCAACACCTCCCACGGGACCAATGTTACTCTTAGGAACTGACCCCTCAGCCGCGGGACTCCCAGTTTGATAATACGAAGGTAATTAGCATATTTTTAGACTTAAGTAAAACAAGGCATTTGAGCGTGAAAACTCGAAACAACCCCCAAACGGCCCCGTGGGTGGCGCCAACACCTCTCACGGGACCAATGTAACTCGTAGGAACTGACCACGCAGCCGCGGGTCTCCAGGTTTGAGAGTAGGATGGTAATTTGAATATTTCTAGACTTAGGCTTAAAAACATGACGTTAGAGGGTGAAAACTTGAAACAGTCCCCGAACGTCCCCATGGGTGGCACCAACACCTCCCACGGGACCAATGTAACTCGTAGGAACTGACCTCGCAACCGCGGGTCTCCCGGTTTGAGAGTATGAGAGTAATTTGCATATTTCTAGACTTAGGCTAAAAAACATGACGTTACGGGGTGAAAGCTCGAAACAGCCCCCGAACGGCCCCGTGGGTGGCACCAATACCTCCCACGGGACCAATGTAACTCGTAAGAACCGACCCCGCAGCCGCGGGTCTCCCGGGATGAGAGTACGACGGTAATTTGCATATTTTTAGACTTAGGCTGGGTGGCACCAACACCTCCCACGGGACCAATGTAACTCGTAGGAACTGACCCCGCAGTCGCGGAACTCCCGGTTTGAGAAAACAACGGTAATTTTCATATTTCTAGGCTTAGGCTTAAAAACATGGCGTTAGAGGGTTAAAACTCGAAACAACCCCTGAACGTCCCCGTGGGCGGCACCAACACCTCCCATGGGACCAATGTAACTCGTAGGAACTGACCCCGCAGCCACGGGACACCCGATTTGAGAATACAACGATAATTTGCATATTTCTTGACTTAGGCTGGGAGGAACCAACACCTCCCACGGTACCAATGTAACTCGTAGGAACTGACCCCGTAACCGCGGGACTCCCGTTTTGAGAATACAACAGTAAGTGGCATATTTCTAGGCTTAGGCTTAAAAACATGGTGTTAGAGGGTTAAAACTCAAAACAGCCTCCGAACGTCCCCGTGGGTGGCACCAACACCTCCCACGGGACCAATGTAACTCGTAGGAACTGACCCCGGAGCCGCGGGACACCCGATTTGAGAATACGATGATAATTTGCATATTTCTTGACTTAGGCTTAAAAACATTGCGTTAGAGGGTGAAAACTCGAAACAACCCTCTAACGGCCCCGTGGGTGGCACCAACACCTCCCATGGGACCAATGTTATTCGTAGAAACTGACCCCGCAGCCACGGGACTCCCGGTTTGAGAATACGAAGCTAATTTGCATATTTCTAAACTTAAGAAAAACATGGCGTTAGAGGGTGAAAACTCGAAACTGACCCCGAACGTCCCCGTGGTGGCACCAACACCTCCAACGGGACTAATGTAACTCGTAGGAACTGACCCCACAGCCGCGAGACTCCCAATTTGAGAATACGACGATAATTATCATATTTCTTGACTTAGGCTTAAAACATGGCATTAGAGGGTGAGAACTCGAAACAGACCCCGAACGTCCCCGTGGGTCGCACCAACACCTCCCACGAGACCAATGTAACTCGTAAGAACTTACCCCGCAGCCGCGGGACTCCCGATTTGAGACTACGACGGTAATTTGTATATTTTTGGACATAGGCTTAAAAACATGGCGTTAGAGGGTGAAAACTCGAAACATCCCCCGAACGGCCCCGTGGGTGGCACCAACACCTCCCACGGTACCAATGTAACTCGTAGGAACTGACCCCGTAGTCGTGGTCTCCCAGGTTGAGAGTACGATGGAAATTGGCATATTTGTAGATTTAGGCTTAAAAACATGACGTTAGAGGGTTAAAGCTCGAAACAGCCCCCGAACGGCCGCGTGGGTGGCACGAATACCTCCCACGGGACCAATGTAACTCGTAGGAACTGACCCCGCACCCGCGGGTCTCCGAGTATGAGAGTACGATGGTAATTTGCATATTTCTAGACTTAGGCTGGGTGGCACCAACACCTCCCACGAGACCAATGTAACTCATAGAAATTGGCCCCACAGCTGCGAGACTCCCGATTTGAGACTACAACGGTAGTTTTCATATTTCTTGACTTAGGCTTAAAAACATGGCGTTAGAGACTGAAAACTCAAAACAACCCCCGAACGGCCCCATGGGTGGCACCAACACCTCCTACGGGACCAAGAAACTCTTAGGAACTGACCCCGCAGCCGCGGGTCTCCCAGTTCGAGAGTACGACGGTAATTTGCATATTTTTAGACTTAGGCTTAAAAATATGACGTTAGAGGGTGAAAACTCCAAACATCTCCCGAACGGCCCCGTGGGTGGAACCAACACCTCTCACGGGACCAATGTAACTCGTAGAAATAGACCCCGCATCCGCAGAACTCCCAGTTTGAGAATACGGCGATAATTTTCATTTTCTAGACTTAGGCTTAAAAACATGGCGTTAGAGGGTAAAACCTCGAATAGCCCCCGAACGGCCACGTGGGTCGCGCCAACAGCTCCCACGGGACTAATGTAACTCGTAGGAACTGACCCCGCAGCCGCGGGACAGCCGGTTTGAGAATATGACGATAATTTGCATATTTCTTGACTGAGGCTTATAAACATGGCGTTAGAGGGTGAAAACTCGGAACAACTCTCTAACGGCCCCGTGGGTGGCACCAACACCTCCCATGGGACCAATGTAACTCGTAGGAACTGACCCCGCAGCCGCGGGACTCCCGATTTGTGAATACGATGATAATTTGCATATTTCTTGACTTAGGTTTAAAAACATGGCGTTAGAGGGTGAAAACTCGAAACAGCCCTCTAACGGCCCTGTGGGTGGCACCAACACCTCCCACGGGACCAATGTTACTCTTAGGAACTGACCCCTCAGCCGCGGGACTCCCGGTTTGAGAATACGAAGGTAATTAGCATATTTTTAGACTTAAGCAAAACATGACATAAGAGCGTGAAAACTCTAAACAACCCCCAAACGGCCCCGTGGGTGGCGCCAACACCTCTCACGGGACCAATGTAACTCGTAGGAACTGACCACGCAGCCGCGGGTCTCTGGGTTTGAGAGTAGGATGGCAATTTGAACATTTCTAGACATAGGCTTAAAAACATGACGTTAGAGGGTGAAAACTCGAAACAGTCCCCGAACGTCCCCATGGGTGGCACCAACACCTCCCACGGGACCAATGTAACTCGTAGGAACTGACCTCGTAATCGCGGGTCTCTCGGTTTGAGAGTACGAGAGTAATTTGCATATTTCTAGACTTAGGCTAAAAAACATGACGTTACGGGGTGAAAGCTCGAAACAGCCCCCGAACGGCCCCGTGGGTGGCACCAATACCTCCCACGGGACCAATGTAACTCGTAGGAACCGACCCCGCAGCCGCGGGTCTCCCGGGATGAGAGTACGACGGTAATTTGCATATTTTTAGACTTAGGCTGGGTGACACCAACACCTCCCACGAGACCAATGTAACTCATAGGAACTGGCCCCACAGCCGCGGGACTCCCGATTTGAGACTACAACGGTAATTTGCATATTTCTTGACTTAGGCTTAAAAACATGGCGTTAGAGGGTGAAAACTCAAAACAACCCCCGAACGGCCCCGTGGGTGGCACCAACAGCTCCTACGGGACCAAGTAACTCTTAGGAACTGACCCCGCAGCCGCGGGTCTCCTAGTTCGAGAGTACGGCGGTAATTTGCATATTTTTAGACTTAGGCTTAAAAATATGACGTTAGAGGGTGAAAACTCGAAACATCTCCCGAACGGCCCCGTGGGTGGAACCAACACCTCCCACGGGACCAATGTAACTCGTAGAAATAGACCCCGTATCCGCGGAACTCCCAGTTTGAGAATACGGCGATAATTTGCATTTTCTAGCCTTAGGCTTAAAAACATGGCGTTAGAGGGTAAAACCTCGAATAGCCCCCGAACGGCCCCGTGGGTCACGCCAACAGCTCCCACGGGAGTAATGTAACTCGTAGGAACTGACCCCGCAGCCGCGGGACAGCCAGTTTGAGAATATGACGATAATTTGCATATTTCTTGACTGAGGCTTATAAACATGGCGTTGGAGGGTGAAAACTCGAAACAGCTCTCTAACGGCCCCGTGGGTGGCACCAACACCTCCCATGGGACCAATGTAACTCGTAGGAACTAACCCCACATCCGCGGGACTCCCGATTTGTGAATACGATGATAATTTGCATATTTCTTGACTTAGGTTTAAAAACATGGCGTTAGAGGGTGAAAACTCGAAACAACCCTCTAACGGCCATGTGGGTCGCACCAACACCTCCCACGGGACCAATGTTACTCTTAGGAACTGACCCCTCAGCCGCGGGACTCCCGGTTTGATAATACGAAGGTAATTAGCATATTTTTAGACTTAAGCAAAACAAGGCATTAGAGCGTGAAAACTCGAAACAACCCCCAAACGGCCCCGTGGGTGGTGCCAACACCTCTCACGGGACAAATATAACTCGTAGGAACTGACCACGCAGCCGCGGGTCTCCGGGTATGAGAGTAGGATGGTAATTTGAATATTTCTATACTTAGGCTTAAAAACATGACGTTAGAGGGTGAAAACTCGAACCAGTCCCCGATCGTCCCCATGGGTGGCACCAACACCTCCCTCGGGACCAATGTAACTCGTAGGAACTGACCACGCAACCGTGGGTCTCCCGGTTTGAGAGTATGAGAGTAATTTGCATATTTCTAGACTTAGGCTAAAAAACATGACGTTACGGGGTGAAAGCTCGAAACATCCACCGAACGGCCCCGTGGGTGGCACCAATACCTCGCACGGGACCAATGTAACTCGTAGGAACCGACCCCGCAGCCGCGGGTTTCCCGGGATGAGAGTACGATGGTAATTTACATATTTTTAGACTTAGTCTGGGTGGCACCAACACCTCCCACGGGACCAACGTAACTCGTAGGAACTGACCCGCAGTCGCGGGACTCCCGGTTTGAGAAAATAACGATAATTTTCATATTTCTAGGCTTAGGCTTAAAAACATGGCGTTAGAGGGTTAAAACTCGAAACAACCCCCGAACGTCCCCGTGGGCGGCACCAACACCTCCCATGGGACCAATGCAACTCGTAGGAACTGACCCCGCAGCCATGGGACTCTCTGTGTAAGAGTATGATGATAATGGACATATTTCTAGACTTAGGTTTAAAAATATTGCATTAGAGGGTGAAAACTCGAAATAGCCCCCGAACAGCCCCGTGGGTGGCACCAACACCTCCCACGAGACCAATATAACAAGTAGGAATAGACCCCGCAGTTGCGGGACTCTCGATTTGAAAATACGATGATAATTTGCATATTTCTAGACTTAGGCTTAAAAACATGGCGTTAGAGGGTAAAAACTCGAAATAGCCCCCGAACGGCCCCGTGGGTGGCACCAACACCTCCCACGAGACAAATGTAACTCGTAGGAACTGACCCCGCAGTCGCCGGACTCCCGGTTTGAGAATACGACTATTATTTCAATATTTCTAGACTTAGGCGTAAAAATATGGCGTTAGAGGGTGAAAACTCGAAACAGCCCCCGAACGCCCCCGTTGGTGGCACCAACACCTCCCACGGGACCAATGTAACTCGTTGGAACTAAACCCGCAGCCGCGGGACTCCCAGTTTGAGAATACGATGATAATTTTCATATTTCTAGACTTAGGCTTAAAAACATGGCGTTAGAGGGTGAGAACTCGAAACAGTCCCAGAACGTCCCCGTGGGTGGCACCAACAGCTCCCACGGGACCAATGTAACTCGTAGGAACTAACCCCGCAGCCGCGAAACTCCTGGGTTAAGAATATGAAGGTAATTTGCATATTTCTGGAATTAAGCAAAACATGGCGTTAGAGGGTGAAAACTCGAAACAGCCCCCGAACGGCCCTGTTGGTGGTGCAACAGCTCCCACGGGACCAATGTAACTGGTAGGAACTGACCCTGCAGCCGCGGGTCTCTGGGATTGAGAGTACGACGGTAATTTTCATATATCTAGACTTAGGCTTAAAAACATGACGTTAGAGAGTGAAAACTCGAAAAAGCCCCCGAATGGCCCCGTGGGTGGCACCAACACCTCCCACAGGACCAATGTAACTTGTAGGAACTGACCCCGCAGCCGCGGGACTCTCTGTTTAAGAGTACGATGATAATTCACATATTTCTAGACTTAGGTTCAAAAATATGGCATTAGAGGGTGAAAACTCGAAATAGCCCCCGAACAGCCCCGTGGGTGGCACCAACACCTCCCACGAGACCAATGTAACTCCTAGGAACTCACCCCGCAGCCGCGGGTCTCCCAGTTTGAGAGTACGACCGTAATTTGCATATTTTTAGAATTAGGCTTAAAAATATGACGTTAGAGGGTGAAAACTCGAAACATCTCCTGAACGGCCCCATGGGTGTCACCAACACCTCCCACGGGACCAATGTAACTCGTAGGAACTGACCTCGCAGCCGCGGGTCACCGGCTTTGAGAGTGCGATGGTAATTTTCATGTTTCTAGACTTAGGCTTAAAAACATGACGTTAGAGGGTTAAAGCTCGAAACAGCCCCCGAACGGCCCCGTAGGTGGCACGAATACCTCCCACGGGACCAATGTAACTCGTAGGAACTGACCCCGCACCCGCGGGTCTCCCAGTATGAGAGTACGATGGTAATTTGCATATTTCTAGACTTAGGCTGGGTGGCACCAACACCTCCCACGAGACCAATGTAACTCATAGAAACTGGCCCCACAGCCGCGGGACTCCCGATTTGAGACTACAACGGTAATTTTCATATTTCTTCACTTAGGCTTAAAAACATGGCGTTAGAGGGTGAAAACTCAAAACAACCCCCGAACGGCCCCGTGGGTGGCACCAAGACCTCCTACGGGACCAAGTAACTCTTAGGAACTGACCCCGCAGCCGCGGGTCTCCTAGTTCGAGAGTACGACGGTAATTTGCATATTTTTAGACTTAGGCTTAAAAATATGACGTTAGTGGGTGAAAACTCGAAACATCTCCCGAACGGCCCCGTGGGTGGAACCAACACCTCCCACGGGACCAATGTAACTCTTAGAAATAGACCCCGCATCCGCGGAACTCCCAGTTTGAGAATACGGCGATAATTTGCATTTTCTAGACTTAGGCTTAAAAACATGGCGTTAGAGGGTAAAACCTCGAATAGCCCCCGAACGGCCCCGTGGGTCGCGCCAACAGCTCCCACGAGACTAATGTAACTCGTAGGAACTGACCCCGTAGCCGCGGGACAGCCGGTTTGAGAATATGACGATAATTTGCATATTTCTTGACTGAGGCTTATAAACATGGCGTTAGAGGGTGAAAACTCGAAACAACTCTCTAACGGCCCCGTGGGTGGCACCAACACCTCCCATGGGACCAATGTAACTCGTAGGAACTGACCCCGCAGCCGCGGGACTCCCGATTTGTGAATACGATGATAATTTGCATATTTCTTGACTTAGGTTTAAAAACATGGCGTTAGAGGGTGAAAACTCGAAACAGCCCTCTAACGGCCCTGTGGGTGGCACCAACACCTCCCACGGGACCAATGTTACTCTTAGGAACTGACCCCTCAGCCGCGGGACTCCCGGTTTGAGAATACGAAGGTAATTAGCATATTTTTAGACTTAAGCAAAACATGACATAAGAGCGTGAAAACTCTAAACAACCCCCAAACGGCCCCGTGGGTGGCGCCAACACCTCTCACGGGACCAATGTAACTCGTAGGAACTGACCACGCAGCCGCGGGTCTCTGGGTTTGAGAGTAGGATGGTAATTTGAACATTTCTAGACTTAGGCTTAAAAACATGACGTTAGAGGGTGAAAACTCGAAACAGTCCCCGAACATCCCCATGGGTGGCACCAACACCTCCCACGGGACCAATGTAACTCGTAGGAACTGACCTCGTAATCGCGGGTCTCTCGGTTTGAGAGTATGAGATTAATTTGCATATTTCTAGACTTAGGCTAAAAAACATGACGTTACGGGGTGAAAGCTCGAAACAGCCCCCGAACGGCCCCGTGGGTGGCACCAATACGTCCCACGGGACCAATGTAACTCGTAGGAACCGACCCCGCAGCCGCGGGTCTCCCGGGATGAGAGTATGACGGTAATTTGCATATTTTTAGACTTAGGCTGGGTGGCACCAACACCTCCCACGGGACCAATGTAACTCGTAGAAACTGACCCCGCAGTCGCGGAACTCCCGGTTTGAGAAAACAACGGTAATTTTCATATTTCTAGGCTTAGGCTTAAAAACATGGCGTTAGAGGGTTAAAACTCGAAACAACCCCTGAACGTCCCCGTGGGCGGCACCAACATCTCCCATGGGACCAATGTAACTCGTAGGAACTGACCCCGCAGCCACGGGACACCCGATTTGAGAATACGACGATAATTTGCATATTTCTTGACTTAGGCTGGGTGGAACCAACACCTCCCACGGTACCAACGTAACTCGTAGATACTGACCCCGTAATCGCGGGACTCCCGTTTTGAGAATACAACACTAAGTGGCATATTTCTAGGCTTAGGCTTAAAAACATGGTGTTAGAGGGTTAAAACTCAAAAAAGCCTCCGAACGTCCCTGTGGGTGGCACCAACACCTCCCACGGGACCAATGTAACTCGTAGGAACTGACCCCGGAGCCGCGGGACACCCGATTTGAGAATACGATGATAATTTGCATATTTCTTGACTTAGGCTTAAAAACATTGCGTTAGAGGGTGAAAACTCGAAACAACCCTCTAACGGCCCCGTGGGTGGCACCAACACCTCCCATGGGACCAATGTTATTCGTAGGAACTAACCCCGCAGCCGCGGGACTCCCGGTTTGAGAATACGAAGCTAATTTGCATATTTCTAAACTTAAGAAAAACATGGCGTTAGAGGGTGAAAACTCGAAACTGACCCCGAATGTCCCCGTGGTGGCACCAACACCTCCAACGGGACTAATGCAACTCGTAGGAACTGACCCCACAGCCGCGAGACTCCCAATTTGAGAATACGACGATAATTAGCATATTTCTTGACTTAGGCTTAAAACATGGCGTTAGAGGGTGAGAACTCGAAACAGCCCCCGAACGTCCCCGTGGGTCACACCAACACCTCCCACGAGACCAATGTAACTCGTAAGAACTTACCCCGCAGCCGTGGGACTCCCAATTTGAGACTACGACGGTAATTTGCATATTTTTGGACATAGGCTTAAAAACATGGCGTTAGAGGGTGAAAACTCGAAACAGCCCCCGAACGGCCCCGTGGGTGGCACCAACACCTCCCACGGTACCAATGTAACTCGTAGGAACTGACCCCGTAGTCGTGGTCTCCCAGTTTGAGAGTACGATGGAAATTGGCATATTTGTAGATTTAGGCTTAAAAACATGACGTTAGAGGGTTAAAGCTCGAAACAGCCACCGAACGGCCCCGTGGGTGGCACGAATACCTCCCACGGGATCAATGTAACTCGTAGGAACTGACCCCGCACCCGTGGGTCTCCCAGTACGAGAGTACGATGGTAATTGTTATATTTCTAGACTTAGGCTGGGTGGCACCAACACCTCCCACGAGACTAATGTAACTCATAGGAATTGGCCCCACAGCCGCGGGACTCCCGATTTGAGACTACAACGGTAATTTTCATATTTCTTGACTTAGGCTTAAAAACATGGCGTTAGAGACTGAAAACTCAAAACAACCCCCGAACGGCCCCATGGGTGGCACCAACACCTCCTACGGGACCAAGAAACTCTTAGGAACTGACCCCGCAGCCGCGGGTCTCCCAGTTCGAGAGTACGACGGTAATTTGCATATTTTTAGACTTAGGCTTAAAAATATGACGTTAGAGGGTGAAAACTCAAAACATCTCCCGAACGGCCCCGTGGGTGGAACCAACACCTCCCACGGGACCAATGTAACTCGTAGAAATAGACCCCGCATCCGCAGAACTCCCAGTTTGAGAATACGGCGATAATTTGCATTTTCTAGACTTAGGCTTAAAAACATGGCGTTAGAGGGTAAAACCTCGAATAGCCCCCGAACGGCCCCGTGGGTCGCGCCAACAGCTCCCACGGGACTAATGTAACTCGTAGGAACTGACCCCGCAGCCGCGGGACAGCCGGTTTGAGAATATGACGATAATTTGCATATTTCTTGACTGAGGCTTATAAACATGGCGTTAGAGGGTGAAAACTCGAAACAACTCTCTAACGGCCCCGTGGGTGGCACCAACACCTCCCATGGGACCAATGTAACTCGTAGGAACTGACCCCGCAGCCGCGGGACTCCCGATTTGTGAATACGATGATAATTTGCATATTTCTTGACTTAGGTTTAAAAACATGGCGTTAGAGGGTGAAAACTCGAAACAGCCCTCTAACGGCCCTGTGGGTGGCACCAACACCTCCCACGGGACCAATGTTACTCTTAGGAACTGACCCCTCAGCCGCGGGACTCCCGGTTTGAGAATACGAAGGTAATTAGCATATTTTTAGACTTAAGCAAAACATGACATAAGAGCGTGAAAACTCTAAACAACCCCCAAACGGCCCCGTGGGTGGCGCCAACACCTCTCACGGGACCAATGTAACTCGTAGGAACTGACCACGCAGCCGCGGGTCTCTGGGTTTGAGAGTAGGATGGTAATTTGAACATTTCTAGACTTAGGCTTAAAAACATGACGTTAGAGGGTGAAAACTCGAAACAGTCCCCGAACGTCCCCATGGGTGGCACCAACACCTCCCACGGGACCAATGTAACTCGTAGGAACTGACCTCGTAATCGCGGGTCTCTCGGTTTGAGAGTACGAGAGTAATTTGCATATTTCTAGACTTAGGCTAAAAAACATGACGTTACGGGGTGAAAGCTCGAAACAGCCCCCGAACGGCCCCGTGGGTGGCACCAATACCTCCCACGGGACCAATGTAACTCGTAGGAACCGACCCCGCAGCCGCGGGTCTCCCGGGATGAGAGTACGACGGTAATTTGCATATTTTTAGACTTAGGCTGGGTGACACCAACACCTCCCACGGGACCAACGTAACTCGTAGGAACTGACCCCACAGTCGCGGGACTCCCGGTTTCAGAAAACAACGGTAATTTTCATATTTCTAGGCTTAGGCTTAAAAACATGGCATTAGAGGGTTAAAACTCGAAACAACCCACGAACGTCCCCGTGGGCGGCACCAACACCTCCCATGGAACCAATGTAACTCGTAGGAAATGACCCCGCAGACACGGGACACCCGATTTGAGAATACGACGATAATTTGAGTATTTCTTGACTTAGGCTGGGTGGAACCAACACCTCCCACGGTACCAATGTAACTCGTAGGAACTGACCCCGTAGCCAGGGGACTCCCGTTTTGAGAATACAACAGTAATTGGCATATTTCTAGGCTTAGGCTTAAAAACATGGTGTTAGAGGGTTAAAACTCAAAACAGCCCCCGAACGTCCCCGTGGGTGGCACCAACACCTCCCACGGGACCAATGTAACTCGTAGGAACTGACCCCGCATCCGCGGGACACCCGATTTGAGAATACGATGATAATTTGCATATTTCTTGACTTAGGCTTAAAAACATTGCGTTAGAGGGTGAAAACTCGAAACAGCCCTCTAACGGCCCCGTGGGTGGCACCAACACCTCCCATGGGACCAATGTTACTCGTAGGAACTGACCCCGCAGCCGCGGGACTCCCAGTTTGAGAATACGAAGCTAATTTGCATATTTCTAGACTTAAGCAAAATATGGCGTTAGAGGGTGAAAACTCGAAACTGACCCCGAACGTCCCCGTGGGTGGCACCAACACCTCCAACGGGACCAATGTAACTCGTAGGAACTGACCCCACAGCCGCGATACTCCCAATTTGAGAATACGACGATAATTAGCATATTTCTTGACTTAGGCTTAAAACATGGCGTTAGAGGGTGAAAACTCGAAACAGCCCCCGAACGTCCCCGTGGGTGGCACCAACGCCTCCCACAGGACCAATGTAACTCGTTAGAACTGACCCCGCAGCCGCGGGACTCCCAATTTGAAAATACGATGATAATTTCCATATTTCGAGACTTAGGTTTAAAAACATGGCGTTAGAGGGTGAGAACTCGAAACATTCCCGAACGTCCCCATGGGTGGCACCAACAGCTCCCACGGGACTATTGTAACTCATAGGAACCAACCCCGCAGCCGCGAAACTCCCGGGTTAAGAATATGAAGGTAATTTGCATATTTCTAGACTTAAGCAAAACATGGCGTTAGAGGGTGAAAACTCAAAACAGCCCCCGAATGGCCCCGTTGGTGGTGCCAACACCTCCCACGGGACAAATGTAAATTGTTGGAACTAACCCCGCATCCGCGGGTCTCTCGGTTTGAGAGTACGATTGTAATTTTCATATTTCTAGACTTAGGCTTAAAAACATGACGTTAGAGGGTGAAAACTCGAAACAGCCCCCGAAAGGCCCCATGGGTGGCACCAACACCTCCCACGGGACCAATGTAACTCGTAGGAACTGACCCCGCACCCGCGGGACTCCTGGTTTGAGAATACGACGATAATTTGCATATTTATAGACTTAGGCTTAAAAACATTACGTTAGTGGGTGAAAACTCGAAACAGCCCCCAAACGTCCCCGTGGTTGGCACCGACACGTCCCACGGGACCAATGTAACTCGTAGGAACTGACCCCGTAGCCACGGGACTCCCGATTTGAGAAAACGACGATAATTTGCATATTTCTTGACTTAGCCTTAAAAACATGGCGTTAGAGGGTGAAAACTCGAAACAGCCCTCTAACGGCCCCGTGGCTGGAAACCACACCTCACACGGGACCAATGTTACTCTTAGAACTGACCCCGCAGCCGCGGGACTCCCGATTTGAGAATAGGAAGGTAATTTGCATATTTTTAGACTTAAGAAAAACATGGCGTTAGAGGGTGAAAACTCAAAACAGCCACCGAATGGCCCCGTGGGTGGCGCTAACACCTCCCATGGGACCAATGTAACTAGTAGAAACTGACCCCGCAGCCGCGGGTCTCCTGATTTGAGAGTACGACGGTAATTTATATATTTCTAGACATAGGCTTAAAAACATGACGTTAGAGGGTGAAAACTCAAAACAGCCCCCGAACGGCCCCTTGGTTGGAACCAACACCTCCCACGGGACCAATGTAACTCGTAGGAACTGACCCCGCAGCCGCGGGACTTCCAATTTTAGAATACGATGATAATTTGCATATTTAATGACTTAGGCTTAAAAACATGGCGTTAGAGGGGGAAAAATTGAAACAGCCCTCTAACGGCCCCGTGGGGGGAAACCACCCCTCCCACGGGACCAATGTTACTCTTAGAACTGACCCCGCAGCCACGGGACTCCCGATTTGAGAATAGGAAGGTAATTTGCATATTTTTAGACTTAAGAAAAACATGGCGTTAGAGGGTGAAAACTCGAAACAGCCACCGAATGGCCCCGTGGGCGGCGCTAACACCTCCCACGGGACCAATTTAACTCGTAGAAATGGACCCCGCAGCCGCGGGTCTCCTGATTTGAGAGTACGACGGTAATTTATATATTTCTAGACATAGGATTAAAAACATGACGTTCGAGGGTGAAACTCGAAACTGCCCCCGAACGGCCCCGTGGGTGGCACCAACACCTCCCACGGGACCAATGTAACTCGCAGGAACTAACCCCGCAGCCGCGGAACTCCCGATTTAAGAATACGAAGGTAATTTTCATAATTCTACACTTAAGCAAAACATGGCATTAGAGGGTGAAAACTCGAAATAGCCCCCGAACGACCCCGTTGGCGGTGCCAACACCTCCCACGGGACCAATGTAACTGGTAGGACCTGACCCCGCAGCCGCGGCAATCCCGGTTTGAGAATACAACAATAATTTGCATATTTATGGACTTAGGCTTAAAAACACGACGTTAGAGGGTGAAAACTGGAAACAGCCCCCGAACGTCCCCATGGTTGGCACCAACACCTCCCACGGGACCAATGTAACTCGTAGGAACTGACCCCGCAGCCGCGGCAATCCCGGTTTGAAAATACGACAATAATTTGCATATTTATAGACTTAGGCTTAAAACATGACATTAGAACGTGAAAACTCGAAACAGCCCCCGAACGTCCCCGTGGTTGGCACCAACACCTCCCACAGGACCAATGTAACTCGTACGAACTGACCCAGCAGCCGCAGGACTCCCGATTTCAGAATACGACGATAATTTGCATATTTCTTGACTTAGGCTTAAAAATATCGCGTTAGAGGGGGAAAACTCGAAACAGCCCTCTAACGGCCCCGTGGGTGGCAACCACACCTCCCACATGACCAATGTTACTCTTAGAACTGACCCCGCAGCCGCGGGACTCCCGATTTGAGAATAGGAAGGTAATTTGCATATTTTTAGACGTAAGAAAAACATGGCGTTAGAGGGTGAAAACTCGAAAGAGCCACCGAATGGTCCCGTGGGTGGCGCTAACACCTCCCACGGGACCAATGTAACTCGTACAAACTGACCCCGCAGCCGCGGAACTCCTAATTTGAGAGTACAATTGTAATTTATATATTTCTAGACATAGGCTTAAAAACATGACATTCGAGGGTGAAAACTCGAAACAGCCCCCGAACGGCCCCGTGGGTGGCACCAACACCTCCCACGGGACCAATGTAACTCGTAGGAACTGATCCCGCAGCCGCGGGTCTTCTGATTTGAGAGTATGATGGTAATTTGAATATTTCTAGACTTAGGCTTAAAAACATGATTTTAGAGGGCGAAAGCAAGAAACAGGTCCCGAACGGCCCTGTGGGTGGCACCAACAGCTCCCACGGGACCAATGTAACTCGTAGGAACTGACCCCACAGTCGCGGGTCTCTCAGTTTGATAGTACGAAGGTAATTTACATATTTCTAGACTTAGGCTGGGTGGCACCAACACCTCCCACGGGACCAATGTAACTCATAGGAACTGATCCCGCAGCCGCGGTACTCCCGGCTTGAGAATACGATAGTATTTTCCATATTTCTAGGCTTAGTCCCAGAACGTCCCCTTGGGTGGCACCAACACCTCCCACGGGAAGAATGTAACTCGTAGGAACTGACCCTACAGTCACGGGACTCCCGGTTTGAGAATACGAAGGTAATTTACATATCTCTAGACTTAAGCAAAACATGACGTTAGAGGGTGAAATCTCAAAACAGGACTCGAACGGCCCCGTGGATGGCACCAACACCTCCCACGGGACCAATGTAACTCGTAAGAATAGACCCCGCAGTCGCGGGACTCCCGGTTGGAGAATACGACGATAATTTTCATATTTCTAGACTTAGGCTTAAAAATATGGCGTTAGAGGGTTAAAACTCGAAATAGCCCCGAACGTCCCCATGGGACGCGCCAACACCTCCCACGGGACCAATGTAATTCGTAGGAACCGACCCCGCAGTCGCGGGACTCTCGGTTTCAGAATACGACGATAATTTGCATATTTCTTGACTTAGGCTTAAAAACATGGCGTTAGAGGATGAAAACTCGAAACAGCCCCGTGGGTGGCACCAACACCTCCCAGGGGACCAATGTAACTCGTAGGAACTGACCCCGCAGCGGCAGGACTCCCGATTTGTGAATACGATGATAATTTGCATATTTTTAGACTTAGGCTTAAAAATATGATGTTAGAGGTTGAAAACTCGAAACATCTCCCGAACGGCCCCGTGGGTGGCACCAACACCTCCCACGGGACCAATGTAACTCGTAGGAACTGACCCCGCAGCCGCGGGACTCCCGGTTTATGAATATGATTATAATTTGCATATTTCTTGACTTAGGCTTATAAACATGGCGTTAGAGGGTGAAAACTCGAAACAACTCTCTAACGGCCCCGTGGGTGGCACCAACACCTCCCACGGGACCAATTTAACTCGTAGGAACTGACCCCACAGCCGTGGGACTCCGGATTTGAGAATATGACTATAATTTGCATATTTCTTCTCTTAGGCTTAAAAACATGGCGTTAGAGGGTGAAAACTCTAAACAACCCTCTAACGGCCCCGTGGGTGGCACCAACACCTCCCACGGGACCAATGTTACTCTTAGGAACTGACCCCGCAGCCGCGGGACTCCCGATTTGAGAATACGAAGGTAATTTTCATATTTCTAGACTTAGGCTGAAAAACATGACGTTAGAGGGTGAAAGCTGGAAACAACCCCCGAACGGCCCCGTGGGTGGCCCCAATACCTCCCACGGGACCAATGTAACTCGTAGGAACTGACCCCGCAGCTGCAGGACACCAGATTTGAGAATACGACGATAATTTGCATATTTATAGACTCAGGCTTAAAAACATGGCGTTAGAGGGTTAAAACTCGAAACAACCCCTGAACGTCCCCGTGGGCGGCACCAACACCTCCCACGGGACCAATGTAACTCTTAGGAACTGACCCCGCAGCCACGGGACACCCGATTTGAGAATACGATGATAATTTTCATATTTCTTGACTTAGGTTGGGTGTCACCAACACCTCCGACGGGACCAATGTAACTCGTAGGAACTGACCCCGCAGCCGCGGGACTCCTGGTTTGAGAATACGACAGTAATTGGCATATTTTTAGGCTTAGGCTTAAGGACATGGCGTTAGAGGGTTAAAAATTGAAACAGCCCTCGAACATCCCCGTGGGTGGCACCAACACCTCCCACGGGACCAATGTAACTCGTAGGAACTGACCCCGCAGCCGCGGGACACCCGATTTGAGAATACGACGATAATTTGCATATTTCTCGACTTAGGCTTTAAATCATGGCGTTAGAGGGTGAAACTCGAAACAGCCCTCTAACGGCCCCGTGGGTGGCACCAACACCTCCCATGGGACCAATGTTACTCATAGGAATGGACCCCCTAGCCGTGGGGCTCCCGGTTTGAGAATACGAAGGTAATTTGAATATTTTTAGACTTAAGCAAAACAAGGCGTTAGAGGGTGAAAACTCGAAACAGACCCCGAATGGACCCGTGGGTGGCGCCAACACCTCCCACGGGACCAATGTAACTCGTAGGAACTGACCCCGTAGCCGCGGGTCTCCCGGTTTGAGAGTTCGACGGTAATTTGTATATTTCTAGACTTAGGCTTAAAAACATGACGTTAGAGGGTGAAAACTTGAAACGTCCCCCGAACGGCCCCGTGGGTGGGACCAACACCTCCCACGGGACCAATGTAACTCGTTGGAACTGACCCCGCAGCCGCGGGATTCCTGGTTTGATAATATGAGGGTAATTTGCATATTTCTAGACTTAGGCTTAAAAACATGGCGTTAGAGGGTGAAAACTCGAAACAACCCCCGAACGGCCCCGTGGGTGGCAACAACACCTCCCACGGGACCAATGTAACTCGTAGGAACTGACGCCGCAACTGTGGTACTCTCGATTTGAGAATACGACGATAATTTTCATATTTCTAGACTTAAGCAAAACATGGCGTTAGAGAGTGAAAACTCAAAACAGCCCTCGAACGGCCCCATGGGTGGCGCCAACACCTCCCACGGGACCAATGTAACTCGTAGGAACTGACCCCGCAGCCGCGGGACTCCCGGTTTGAGAATACGATAATAATTTGCATATTTCTAGACTTAGGCTTAAAAACATAGCGTTTGGGAACGTGTGTGCTCGCGTTCAAATTATCAAATTATATATTAAACACCTTTTAACCCAAACAAACCCTAAACATGCAACTAGGTGTGATTGAAATAATATGAAATCATGCAAGGGTTATTCAAACACACATAATTAAGGAAAAATCCCCCACAGGGGCAAAACCATTTATTTTCACTATAATTTGTAGGAAAACGGCTTACAATCGGATTACAATGAAAATACAAGTGACTAAGAATTACCCTCAGGTATCGGATTCTGTAGTCACGGCTGGAAATATCCCTTTCCAGTAGGGCTGGCGGCTGTAACTATCCCTGTCCAGTAGGGCTGCAATGGAGAAGAAGAACGGTCTCCTCCACAAGGGGTTGAACAGCAAAAGTGTGTTCTTGGGTTGCAACGGGATTCACTAAGGTATGGAATTTGTGTGAATCAAAGGTATGAATCAATGGACTCAAATACCATGAAGACTTTAGAGTTTTGGAACTCAGAAAATCGTGTAGAAATCTTAGAAAACCATTTCCCGTAGTGGGATTAAATAAGAAGGCTTGGGACATAAATTTCGGAACACGATCTGAACACGATTTGATTGAAGTTATCCTAGGCGGACCGGTCCGGGACTGAGGCGGATAGGTCCGATTGACATCGAATCGGTTCTTTTATTGAAGGAAGATCGATCCGGTTGACATCGGATCAGTTCGGTTATCAGCTTCATCGGTTTGCCATCGATCCGGGGTATGCTGGCATTCATCATAACGGATCGGTCCATTTGTGACCGGATCGATCCTGTTGATCGGATCAGTTTTTTTATTCAGGCGGACTGGTTCGGTTGTCAGCCTTTGATTCCTCTTCTGCTTTTGATATTCGGATCCGTTGATGAGTGTATAATCTTGATTTTCTTCAAAGGGGTAACGGCGTACGACATATAAATTGCTCATGGACAAAAATGTCCTTACAAATCTCCCCCTATGTCTATGCCGGTACATACATAAAAACAAACATCCGAATTATCAAAGAAATGAAAATGCCTATACAAATCTACCCTTCCATGACCCCAAAACTGGAAAGATACAATTGAATAAGACTACATCGTTTGCTCTTCAATTCTGCAAGAATCTCAACGCTTTTCTCATCAGGGTGTGCAATTCAATGATAAATGATAATCCATGTAGTACCTACACACATGAGACAAAGCAAAATACAAAGTCACATATCGAGTTTGAAATGAGAACATATATACCAATTTATCAGCAAACTCTCAAACAAAACTCCCCCATAATAAGATAATTCTTTCTCCCCCTTTTTATGATGTCCCCAAATAGATAAATGAGAGAAATATATCAAATAAGCAAGAGCGGGGTGTCACTCGGATAAAATCACACCATGAATGAACACAAAGCCACCAAGTCGATGATTGCGTAAATGAAGTGGTGTGATCAAATTCGATAGGAAAATCAATGCATACAAACAAGACATATGTGCACGATGAATATTGGATATTCCTAGCGAATGAACTCAAATGCTTCCTTTGGTGTAAAATAATGACAATATAAGATATTGACTCAATGAAATCAACAAATCAAAGCTCAAAGTGATTTTCACACCAATAACGTCCAAAATGATTTTATGCTTTTTCAGGACTTTCAAGGAAGTGCAAACCCATTTAAAGATTCTCCAACCAAACTCCCTCAGATATAATTTTGAAGAGAGTGATTATAAATTCTCAAACTTTGGAGAATTGATGGTGAAACCTAAGTGGCCCATATGTGGCATGAAGTGCTTTTTATTGCCTTTAAATTTTTTCGGGCTCTTTTAACCTCTTTGGACCTCGGATATAAAAATTCCTCCATTTTTTAGGTCCTTTTTAACGGTGTCTTTTGCGCAAAGGATAGATGATTACCTTTCGCAGCCCCTCCCCGTTATACAAAAACACACAGTCTCACCAAAACAGTTTTTACATGCATTCCAATCTTGTCAAGTTTTATCGCATATTGTACATTGTATAGACATAATTGAGATGGAAATACTCAAGCCAATATGAAATAGACAGGTGCAATAATCAAATATAGCCGTGCATGTGTGCAATTAAGGATATAGGAGTCAAACATGTAGGAAGATATCACTAATTACATCTCAAAGACTCCATAATAAGTAAAGCACATGGATGAAATGATGTAGCATCTCAAATCTCTATCAAATAGTCACATGGATACATAGAATGAAGTTGTGACTTGGCTATATTGAATGCTCATCCATAAAAGAAGCAAAAAACATAAATCTTTTTGGATTTTTTTTTTCAAAACTTTTATCATAATAAAATCTTTTTGTGCTTTTCTTAAAAATTTTCTAAACGGAAAATCTTTTTGTATTTTTTTTAAAAAGCACTATAAACAGCAAAAAGAATAAAAAAAAGCTATACAATGAAGCAATGGTACATATAAACCAGACTAGCAATAGGAAGCATATGATATGAACATGAGAAAGCATCCTATTCTAGACATAGACCAGCCCCTCAGTCAACTGTACAAATCCCCAAAGACTTCCTAAGACTCTCAAATCTAAGGTCATCTAAAGGTTTCGTGAAAATGTCTGCTAACTGACGGTCGGTAGGAACAAAACTCAGGGATACGACTTTCTCCTCAACAAGCTGACGTATAAAGTGCTCACGTATCCTGATGTTCTTGGTGCGCGAATGCTGAACTGGATTGCGGGATATGTGTATCACGCTCGTGTTATCACAGGAAATGATCATGGTGTCCTGTGATATCCCATAATCCTCCAGCATTTGCTTCATCCACAAGAGTTGTGTGCAACAACTCCCCGCGGCTATGTACTCAGCCTCCACAGTGGACAAAGAGCTGGAATTTTGTTTCTTGCTCAGCCAGGAGACAAGAGCAGAACCAAAATAGAAACACCCACCAGAAGTTCTCCTACAACCATCTACATCCCCGGCCCAATCGGCATTTGAATAGGCGGACAAACAGTCATCGGTATCAAAAGAATACCAAATACAGTATGAGAGAGTCCCACTCACGTATTTAATGATACGTTTTAGAGAAAGTAAATGTGACTCTTTCGGAGACGCCTGATATCGCGCACAGACTCCAACACTAAAGGCTATGTCAGGACGACTGGCAGTCAAGTAGAGAAGACTACCTATCATACTCCGATACAAGGTTTGCTCTACGTCCTTGCCTGTAGTGTCCTTACTAAGCTTGGTAGTGGTACTCATAGGTGTACGTGCATGCTTAGCGGAGTCTAAACCAAATTTCTTCACTAGGTCTCTAGCATACTTGGATTGGGAGATGAACATCCCATCCTCTAGCTGACGAACCTGGAGATCAAGGAAGAATGTAAGCTCACCAACCATGCTCATCTCAAACTCATTTTTCATCTCCTCCTCAAAGTGGTGAGCATGCTGGGAGCATGTGGATCCAAAGACTATGTCGTCCACATAGACCTGGGCAACCAAAATAGCACCGTCATCTCTCCTGACGAACAACGTCATATCTACTCCCCCTCTCTTGAAGCCACAAGCTAAGAGATAGGAAGTAAGCCTCTCGTACCAAGCACGGGGTGCTTGCTTCAAACCATACAAGGCTTTTCTCAGATAGTAGACATGCTCCGGGTGTTGAGGGTCTTCAAACCCTTTTGGTTGTTCCACATAAACCTCCTCCTGTAGAATGCCATTCAGAAAGGCACTCTTGACATCCATCTGATATACTTTGAAGTGCAGATGACATACGATGGCGAGCAGAAGACGGATGGACTCAAGCCTCGGAACAGGACCAAATGTCTCCCCAAAGTCTACACCCTCAATCTGTGTGTAGCCTTGAGCGACCAACCTAGACTTATTTCTGATTATGGTACCATTTTCATCCATTTTATTCTTAAAAATCCACCGGGTACCTATCACATTAGTCTCACTAGGTCGGGGGACAAGTTCCCAGACATCATTCTTTTAAAACTGAAGCAACTCATCCTGCATAGCAGATATCCAGTGTTCTTCCTTAAGTGCTTCTTTATGGTTCTTGTAGCAAAGATGGCTAACAACGTTCTCTAGCTAAGAACGAGTCTTGACCCCTAGAGTGGGATCGCCAATAATGGCAGATGGGTCATGACTCTTGCGAACCCAAGCAGGTGTGTCCCCTAACATAGGAGTAGGGTCCACAGAGTGTGAGAGAGGAACAGGTAAATCACTGTCAAAACAATCCTCATCCTCACACTGAAGGTTAGGATCAATAACCGTCAAAGGTTCGTCATCTTGCACGGTGACGTTTATTGATTCCATAACCTTAGAGCTCTTCAGGTTAAACACGCGGTACGTTCTGCTAGTCGATGAATATCCTAGAAATATTCCCTCATCGCTCCGGGAGTCGAACTTTCCTAATTTCTCTCTATCCCGTAGGATGTAGCATTTACTCCCAAAAATACAGAAATATGCCAGGTTGGGCTTCTTGCCAGTCCACAACTCATAAGGAGTCTGAAGTGTGTGTGGAAGCAAATACACCCAATTCACCGTGTGGCATGCAGTAGACACTGCCTCTGCCCAAAATCTCCTAGAAATTTTATGACCTAGAAGCATAGATCTAGCCATCTCTTGGATTGTTCTATTCTTTCTCTCAACAATCCCATTTTACTGAGGAGTTCTCACAGCAGAAAAATCATGTTTGATCCCGAGGCTATCACAGTAAAGGTCTACCTTTGCTTCTGTGAATTCAGGGCCATTGTCAATACGAATCCTGTTAATAGTGACACCGTGTTGATTTTTCAGGACACGACACTTGGTCGTTAAAAATTCTACAGCATCGGATTTCTCTCTCAGAAAACCTACAATGGAGTACCTGGAGAAATCATCTACGATCACGAGGATGTACCTCTTACCACCTAGACTCTCAGTACGAGTGGGACCCATAAGATCCATGTGAATCAACTCAAGAACACGCGAGGTGGTAATGGAATGCAACTTCCTATGAGGACTACGAATTTGTTTTCCCAACTGACAGGGTCCACAAACGGTCGAAGTTGACTTTCCAAGAGATGGTAAGCCACGTACTAGGTCCTTTTTAGCTAAACGATTAAGATCTCTAACATTCACGTGACCTAGACGTTGGTGCCACAGATCCATTGGAGTGATCGTGGTGCTGTTGCAGACAAGTGAGGATGTGGGCTCAGTCCCATAGCAATTATCCTCGGTTCTCACCCCTTGCACTAATAGTTTACCGGCTTGATTATAGACTTTACAAGTATCCCGGTCAAACTTTACTGCAAAGTCAGCGTCGCACAGCTGGCTAATGCTGAGAAGGTTTTCTTTCAAACCTTTGACGAACAAAACCTCTTATAGCTTAGGAAATCCAGGTAACTCGACAGTACCTCGTCCTACAATGCTAAACTTGCTCCCATCTCCAAAGGTGACTCTGTCGTCCTGATAGTCCTCAAGAGTCGTAAAAAATGAGGCATCACCTGTCATGTGTCTGGAGCACCCACTATCAAAATACCACTGTGAGGTATTATGTGCTTTGAGAGAAACATGGACAACAAAGGCCTTTTTATCTTTCTTAGGCACCCATGCAGAGATGACCTTATGTTTGCCTTTATTGTTGTTGGTTTTAGCTGGAATGTGAGAAGCATTTACTAACGGCAAAGACATCCGTCGGAATTCTTCCATTAAACTCTGGGTTGTGGCAGCAAAGAACTCAACTCGCTCTCTCAGACTTGAAAACTCATCAGTATGACGTGGTGGAGCAGTAGTACGTCGTGTTCGACCCATGCTATAGCAAGACTCCCTAAGATGGCTTTTTCTTTTGCAATAAGTACAAAAGATGACAGTCAAAGGCGGACCTTGGTTTGCTTTTCTTCATCGAACTCTCCTTCGAGGTTTTTTACAATGGCCATAAAGAGTCGTAGTAAACTCAGGAACTGGTCCAGGTGCAATTTGGTACGTGGAGGCACCATCATAACCAATTCCTTGTCGATCACCAAAACCTAAAGCGGGGCCGAGTATCATCTTTCCCATCTTCCCAGATCTGTCCTCGATTTGTACCTTGACTTCTCGTGCTTTCTCAAGATCATGAGTCAGCTGGGCAACAAGGGCTTCAAGTTTCTTCTGAGTCTCCACGGAGGAATGGAGCTGACTCGTAAGACTAGCCACTTGTTTAGTCAAGTCCCCTCTCTCTTTCTCTAAAACACTCTCTCTCTCTTTAAACAAACTCTCATTCTCGACACAAGTAGATTCTCTCTCTCTCAGGGCGGTGCAGGTGGAGAACTCTCTTTCTCTCGCTTTCCTTAAATCTTCCTCTAAGCAGGTGATCTTAAGAACTAACGCTTTGTTACGCTTTTTAGTTTTAAAAGACTCGGAATATAACTCATCATAGGCGCGTTTAATATCACTCTCGCACTCACTTGTGTCATCCTCCCCCTCACTCTCATCAATCTCACTGTTGAGGTGTCCCTGTGAAGCATCATCCTCATCGTCGTGAGGAGAACTAGGAGTGCTCACTTGACTGGCCATGAATGCGGTGAAGTTACACTCATGCAATGACTCATCACCTGAATCCACCATCTTGACCTCACTGTCGTCGCTAAGGGTAGCATTAAGGACAACTTTCCATTTCTCTCTATTCAGACGATTGGCACACTCAAAGGCTCTATGACCCCTACCATCGCACTCAAAACATCTCTCACTTTCTTTCAGAGGAGGGTTTTTGGAGTCTTTTTCATTTTTCTTTTCAGACTTATTTTTCTCAAATTTCTTTTTATCTTTAAAATTGCCATTTTTCTTAAATTTGAGAATTCTTTTGAATTTTTTTGCAAAAAGAGCCAAATCATCTAGGTCAAAATCACACTCAGAATCTGATGTGTCAGTCTCTCTCTTTCTAGATGACTCTACCCTCTTTCTAGCCGACCCCTCACTCCTTCTCTCTTGGGCTTTAAGTGAAATTCCCTTATCTTTAGATTTAGCAGTTTTAGGGAACATATCAATTTCATAAGTTTGCAAATCTCGTACAAGTTCTTCCAATTTTAGCGTATTTAAATTACCCATAGAATTTAGCACAGTGACTTTAGGGATAAAACGCTTAGGTAAAGAACGAAGAATCTTTTTAACAACTCTAGCACGAGGAATATGTTCACCAAGATTAAAGCTAGTATTCACAATGTTAGAAAGTCTAGCATAAAATTCATCAAAGCATTCATATTCATGCATGGTGATGGTTTCAAATTGAGTTGTCAAATTTTGCAACTTAGATTCTTTCACATCATTAGTTCCTTCATGGGTGAGTTGTAAAACATCCCATGCCTCTTTTGACGTGGTGCATGTCATTATACGTTTGGACTCATCAGGTGTGATAGACCCAGAAATAGCACTTAGACCCTTAGAATTAAAAGATGACCATTTAAATTCTTCATCAGTCCAAGAAGTGTCAGGTTTCAAACTAGTCACATTATCAACAGTCACGGAAAGAGGAGTCCACCCTCTTTCTACTAAAATCCAGACACGTTCATCAATGGCTTTTAAAGCCGACTTCATTCGGGCTTTCCAATAAGCATAATTTGTCCAGTCAAAGACAGGCATTTTATTATATAACTTCTCCATTTGAACACGCACTTTTTCAAAAATAAATTTTTAGGAAATTGATATCTTAGAAAAATTTTGCGGAAAATAGGAATACGCGATAGATTAGCGTAACCTTCTCTGATACCAATTTGAGAACGTGTGTGCTCGCGTTCAAATAATCAAATTATATATTAAACATCTTTTAACCCAAACAAACCCTAAACATGCAACTAGGGGTGATTGAAATAATATGAAATCATACAAGAGTTATTCAAACACACATAATTAAGGAAAAATCCCCGACAGGGGCAAAACCATTTATTTTCACTATAATTTGTAAGAAAATGGCTTACAATCGGATTACAATGAAAATACACGTGACTAAGAATTACCCTCAGGTATCGGATTCTGTAGTCGCGGCTGGAAATATCCCTTTCCAGTAGGGCTGGCGGCTGGAACTATCCCTGTCCAGTAGGGCTGCAATGGAGAAGAAGAACGGTCTCCTCCACAAGGGGTTGAACAGCAAAAGTGCATTCTTGGGTTGCAAAGTGATTCACTAAGGTATGGAATTTGTGTGAATCAAAGGTATGAATCAATGGACTCAAATACCTTGAAGACTTTAGAGTTTTGGAACTCAGAAAATCGTGTAGAAGTCTTAGAAAACCACTTCCCGTAGTGGGATTAAATAAGAAGGCTTGGGACATAAATTTTGGAACACGATCCGAACACGATTTGATTGAAGTTATCCTAGGCGGACCGGTCCGGGTCTGAGGCGGATCGGTCCGGTTGACATCGGATCGGTTCTTTTATTGAAAGCAGATCAGTCCAGTTGACATTGGATCGGTTCGGTTATCAGCTTCATCGGTTTTGCCATCGATCCGGGGTATACTGGCATTCAGCATAACAGATCGGTCCGTTTGTGACCGGATCGGTCCGGTTGATTGGATCGGTTCATTTATTCAGGCAGACCGATCCGGTTGTCAGCCTTTGATTCCTCTTCTACTTTAGATATTCGGATCCGTTGATGAGTGTATGATCTTGATTTTCTTCAACGGTGTAACGGCGTACGACATATAAATTGCTCATGGACAAAAATGTCCTTACAGCGTGAGAGGTTGAAAACCCGAAACA
The DNA here is from genome assembly GCA_949130495.1 of Sambucus nigra. Lineage (NCBI taxonomy): Eukaryota > Viridiplantae > Streptophyta > Magnoliopsida > Dipsacales > Adoxaceae > Sambucus > Sambucus nigra. Next base: position 535,926,384 of record OX422213.1, read on the forward strand.
ACCCCCGAATGGACCCTTGGGTGGCACCAACACCTCCCACGGGACCAATGTAAACTGTAGGAACAGACCCCACAGTCGCGGGACTCCCGGTTTGTGAATACGATGATAATTTGCATACTTCTAGACTCAGGCTTAAAAACATGGCGTTAGAGGGTGCGAACTCGAAACAGCCCCCGAACGACCCCGTAGGTGGCACCCGAATGTCCCCGTGGGTGGAACCAACACCTCCCACGGGGCCAAAGTAACTCATAGGAACTGACCCTGCAGTCGCGGGACTCCTGATTTGAGACTACAACGGTAATTTGCATATTTCTTGACTTAGGCTTAAAAACATGGCGTTAGAGGGTGAAAACTCGAAAAACCCCATAACGGCCCCGTGGGTGGCCCCAACACCTCCCACGGGACCAATGTAACTCGTAGGAACTGACCCCGCAGCCGCAAGTCTCCCATTTTGAGAGTACGATGGTAATTTGCATATTTTTAGACTTAGGCTTAAAAATATGACGTTAGAGGGTGAAAACTCAAAACAGCTCCCGAACGGCCCCGTGGGTGGCACCAACACCTCCCACGGGACCAATGTAACTCGTAGGAACTAACCTCGTAGCCGCGGAACTCCCAGTTTAAGAATACGAAGGTAATTCGCATATTTCTAGACTTAAGAAAAACATAGTGTTAGAGGGTGAAAACTCGAAACAGCACCCGAACGACCCCGTTGGTGGTGCCAACACCTCCCACGGGACCAATGTAACTGGTAGGAACTAACCCCGCAGCCGCGGGACTCCTGATTTGAGAATACGACGATAATTTGCATATTTGTGGACTAAGGCTTAAAAACATGGCGTTAGAGGTTAAAAAATCGAAATAGCCCCCGAACGTCCCCGTGGGAGGAGCCAACACCTCCCACGGGACCAATTTAACTCGTAGGAACTGATCCCGTAGTCGCAGGTCTTCCGGTCTCAGAATACGATGATAATTTGCATATTTCTTGACTTAGGCTTAAAAACATGGCGTTAGAGGGTGAAAACTCGAAACAGCCCTCTAACGGCCCCGTGGGTGGCACCAACACCTCCAATGGGACCAATGTAACTCGTAGGAACTAACCCCGCAGCCGTGGGACTCTCGATTAGAGAATACGACGATAATTTGAATATTTCTTGACTTAAGCTTAAAAACATTGCGTTAGAGTGCGAAAACTGGAAACAGCCCCCGAACGGCCCCGTGGGTGGCACCAACACTTCCCACGGGACCAATGTAACTCATAGGAACTGACCCTACAGTCGCAGGACTCGCGGTTTGTGAATACGATGATAATTTGCATACTTCTAGACCCAAGCTTAAAAACATGGTGTTAGAGGGTGTGAACTCAAAACAGCCCCCGAATAACCCCATGCGTGGCACCAACACCTCCCACGGGAATAATGTAACTCGTAGGAACTGACCCCACAGTCGCGGGTCTCCCAGTTTGGGAGTACGACGATAATTTGCATATTTTTAGACTTAGGCTTCAAAATATGACGTTAGAGGGTGAAAACTCAAAAAAGCTCCCGAACGGCCCCGTGGGTGGCACCAACAGCTCCCACGGGGTCAATGTAACTCGTAGGAACAGATCTCGTATCCGCAGGAATCTCGGTTTGAGAATACGATGATAATTTTTATATTTTTAGACTTAGACTTAAAAACATGGCGTTAGAGGGTAAAAACTCAAAATAGCCCCCGAACGGCCCGTGGGTGGCGCCAACAGCTCCAACGGGACCAATGTTACTCGTAGGAACTAACCCCACAGCCGCGGGACTCCTGGTTTGAGAATATGATGATAATTTGCATATTTCTTTACTTAGGCTTATAAACATGGCGTTAGAGGGTGAAAAATTGAAACAGCTCTCTAACGGCCCCGTGGGTGGCACCAACACCTCCCACAGGACTTATATAACTCGTAGGAACTGACCCCGCAGCCGCGGGACTCCCGATTTGAGAATACGATGATAATTTGCATATTTCTTGACTTAGGATTAAAAACATGGCGTTAGAGGGTGAAAACTCGAAACAGCCCTCTAACGGCCCTGTAGGTGGCACCAACACCTCCCACGGGACCAATGTTACTCTTAGGAACTGACCCCGCAGCCGCGGGACACCCGGTTTGAGAATATGAAGGTAATTTGCAAACTTGAAACAGGACCCGAACGTCCCCGTGGGTGGCACCAACACCTCCCACAGGACCAATGTGACTAGTAGGAACTGACGCCGCAGCCGCGGGACTCCCTATTTGAGAATACGATGATAATTTGCATTTTTATAGACTTAAACCAAACATGGCTTTAGAGGGTGAAAACTCAAAACAGCCCTCGAACGGTCGCGTGGGTGGAGGCAACACCTCCCACGGGACCAATGTAACGCGTAGGAACAGACCCCGCAGCCGCGGGACTCCCGGTTTGAGAATACGACGGTAATTTCCATATTTCTAGACTTAGACTTAAAAACATGGCGTTAGAGGTTGATAACTCGAAATAGCCCCCGAACGTCCCCGTGGGAGGCGCCAACACCTCCCACGTGACCAATGTAACTCGTAGGAACTGACCCCGCAGTCGCGGGACTCACGGTCTTAGAATACGACGATAATTTGCATATTTCTTGACTTAGGCTTAAAACCATGGCATTAGAGGGTGAAAACTTGAAACATCCCTCTAACGGCCCCGTGGGTGGCACCAACACCTCCCACGGGACTAATGTAACTCGTAGGAACTGACCCCGTAGCCGTGGGACTCCCGATTTGAGAATACGATGATAATTTGCATATTTCTTGACTTAGGCTTAAAAACATTGCGTTAGAGGGTGAAAATTGGAAACAACCCCCGAACGGCCCCGTGGGTGGCACCAACACCTCCCACGGGACCAATGTAACTCGTAGGAACTGACCCCACAGTCGCGGGGCTCCCTGTTTGTGAATACGATGATAATTTGCATACATCTAGACTTAGGCTTAAAACATGGCGTTAGAGGGTGTGAACTTGAAACGGCCCCCGAACGACCCCGTAGGTGGCACCAACACCTCCCACGGGGCAAATGTAACTCATAGGAACTGACCCTGCAGTCGCGGGACTCCTGATTTGAGACTACAACGGTAATTTGCATATTTCTTGACTTAGGCTTAAAAACATGGCGTTAGAGGGTGAAAACTCGAAAAAACCCCATAACGGCCCCGGGGGTGGCACCAACACCTCCCACGGGAAAAATGTAACTTGTAGGAACTGACCCCGCAGCCGCGGGTCTCCCAGTTTGAGAGTACGATGGTAATTTGCATATTTTTAGACTTGGGCTTAAAAATATGACGTTAGAGGGTGAAAACTCGAAACATCACCCGAACGGCCCCGTGGGTGGCACCAACACCTCCCACGGGACCAATGTAACTCGTAGGAACAGACCTCGCATCCGCGGGACTCCCAGTTTGAGAATACGACGATAATTTGTATATTTCTAGACTTAGACTTAAAAATATGGCGTTAGAGGGTAAAAACTCGAAATAGGCCCCGAACGGCCCCGTGGGTGGCGCCAACGGCTCCCACGGGACCAATGTAACTCGCAGGAAGTGACCCCGTAGTCGCGGGTCTCCCGGTTTGAGAGTACGACGGTAATTTACATATTTCTAGACTTAGGCTTAAAAACATGGCGTTAGAGGGTGAGAACTCGAAACAGTCCCTGAATGTCCCCGTGGGTGACACCAACACCTCCCACCGGACCAATGTAACTCTTAGGAACTAACTCCGCAGCCCCGGAACACCCGGTTTAAGAATACGAAGGTAATTTGCGTATTTCTAAACTTAAGAAAAACATGGCGTTAGAGGGTGAAAACTAGAAACAGCCCCTGAATGGCCCCGTTGGTGGTGCCACCACCTCCCACGGGACCAATGTAACTGGTAGGAACTGACCCCGCAGCCGCGGGACTCCTTATTTGAGAATACGATGATAATTTGCATATTTCTGGACTTAGGCTTAAAAACATGGCGTTAGAGGTTGAAAACTCGAAATAGCCCCCGAACGTCCCCGCCAACACCTCCCACGGGACCAATGTAACTCGTAGGAACTGACCCCGTAGTCGCGGGTGTCCTGGTCTCAGAATACGACGATAATTTGAATATTTCTTGACTTAGGCTTAAAAACATGGCGTTAGAGGGTGAAAACTCGAAATAGCCCTCTAACGGACCCGTGGGTGGCACCAACACCTCCAATGGGACCAATATAACTCGTAGGAACTGACCCCTCAGGCATGGGACTCCCGATTTGAGAATACGATGATAATTTTCATATTAGGCTTAAAAACATTGCGTTAGAGTGTGAAAACTGGAAACAGCCCCCGAACGGCCCCGTGGGTGGCACCAACACTTCCCACTGGACCAATGTAACTCGTAGGAACTGACCCCACAGTCGTGGCACTCCCGGTTTGTGAATACGATGATAATTTTCATACTTCTAGACTTAGGCTTAAAACATGGCGTTAGAGGGTGTGAACTTGAAATATCCCCCGAACGACCCCGTGGGTGGAACCAACACCTCCCACGGGGCCAATGTAACTCATAGGAACTGACCCTACAGTCGCGGGACTCCTGATTTGAGACTATAACGGTAATTTTCATATTTCTTGACTTAGGCTTAAAAACATGGCGTTAGAGGGTAAAAACTCAAAAAAACCCCATAATGGCCCCGTGGGTGGCACCAACACCTCCACGGGAACATTGTAACTCGTAGGAACTGACCCCGCAGCCGCGGGTCTCCCAGTCTGAGAGTACGATGGTAATTTGCATATTTTTAGACTTGGACTTAAAAATATGATGTTAGAGGGTGAAAACTCGAAACAGCTCCCGAACGGCCCCGTGGGTGGTACCAACACCTCCCACGGGACCAATGTAACTCGTAGTAACAGACCCCGCATCCGCGGGACTCCCAGTTTGAGAATACGACGATAATTTGTATATTTCAAGACTTAGACTTAAAAACATGGCGTTAGAGGGTAAAAACTCGAAATAGCCCCCGAACGGCCCCGTGGGTGGTTCCAACAGCTCCCACGGGTCCAATGTAACTCGTAGGAAGTGACCCCGTAGTCGCGGGTCTCCCTGTTCGAGAGTACGACGGTAATTTCCATATTTCTAGACTTAGGCTTAAAAACATTGCGTTAGAGGGTGATAAATCGAAACAGTCCCTGAATGTCCTCGTGGGTGACACCAACTCCTCCCACCGGACCAATGTAACTCGTAGGAACTAACCCCGCAGCCACGGAACACCCGGTTTAAGAATACGAAGGTAATTTGCATATTTCTAGACTTAAGAAACACATGGCGTTAGAGGGTGAAAACTCGAAACAGCCCCCGAACGGCCCCGTTGGTGGTGCCAACACCTCCCACGGGACCAATGTAACTGGTAGGAACAGACCCCGCAGCCGTGGGACTCCCAGTTTGAGAATACGACGATAATTTGCATATTTATGGACTTAGGCTTAAAAACATGGCGTTAGTGGTTGAAAACTCGAAATAGCCCCCGAACGTCCCCACCAACACCTCCCACGGCACCAATGTAACTCGTAGGAACTGACCCCATAGTCGCGGTTCTCCCGGTCTCAGAATACGACGATAATTTGCATATTTCTTGACTTAGGCTTACAAACATGGCGTTAGAGGGTGAAAACTTGAAACAACCCTCTAACGGCCCCGTGGGTGGCACCAGCACCTCCAATGGGACCAATGTAACTCGGAGGAACTGACCCCGCAGCCATGGGACTCCCGATTTGAGAATACGACGATAATTTTCATATTTCTTGACTTAGGCTTAAAAACATTGCGTTAGAGTGTGAAAACTGGAAACAGCTGCCGAACGGCCCCGTGGGTGGCACCCACACTTCCCACTGGACCAATGTAACTCGTAGGAACTGACCCCACAATCGCGGGACTCCCGATTTTGGAATACGATGATTATTTGCATACTTATAGACTCAAGCTTAAAAACATGGTGTTATAGGGTGTGAACTCGAAACAGCCCCCGAACGACCCCGTGGGTGGCACCAACACCTCCCACGGGAATAATGTAACTCGAAGGAAAATACCCCACAGTCGCGGGACTTCCGGTTTGTGAATACGACGACAATTTGCATATTTTTAGACTCAGGCTTAAAAACATGGCGTTAGAGGGTGAAAACTCGAAACAACCCCCGAACGACCCCGTGGGTGGCACCAATACCTCCCACGGGCCAATGTAACTCGTAGGAACTAACCCTACAGTCGCGGGACTCCCGATTCGAGACTACAACGGTAATTTTCATATTTCTTGACTTTGGCTTAAAAACATGGCGTTAGAGGGTGAAAACAAAAAATAACCCTCGAACAGCCCCGTGAGTGGCACCAAGACCTCCCACGGAAACAATGTAACTCATAGGAACTGACCCCGCAGCCGCGGGTCTCCCAGTTTGAGAGTACGACGGTAGTTTGCATATTTTTAGACTTATGCATAAAAATATGATGTTAGAGGGTGAAAACTCGAAACAGCTCCCAAACGGCCCCGTGGGTGGCACCAACAGCTCCCACGGGGCCAATGTAACTCGTAGGAACAGACCCCACATCCGCGGGACTCCCGGTTTGAGAATACGACGATAATTTATATATTTACAGACTTAGACCTAAAAACATGGCGTTAGAGGGTAAAAACTTGAAATAGCCCCCGAACGGCCCCGTGGGTGGCGCCAACAGTTCCCACGGGACCAATATAACTCGTAGGAACTGACCCCGTAGCCGCGGGTCTCCGGGTTTGAGAGTAGGACGGTAATTTGCACATTTTTTGACTTCGGCTTAAAAATATTGCGTTAGAGGGTGAAAACTGGAAACAACGCCCGAACGGCCCCGTGGGTGGCACCAACACCTCCCACGGGACCAATGTAACTCGTAGGAACTGACCCCACAGTCGCGGGACTACCGGTTTGTGAATACGATGATAACTTGCATACTTCTAGACTCAGGCTTAAAAACATGGTGTTATAGGGTGTGAACTCGAAACAACCCCCGAATAACCCCGTGGGTGGAACCAACACCTCCTATGGGGCTAATGTAACTCGTAGGAACTGACCCTGCAGTCGCGGGACTCCCGATTTGAGACTACAACGGTAATTTGCATATTTCTTGACTTAGGCTTAAAAACATGGTGTTAGAGGGTGAAAACTCGAAACAACCCCCGAACGGCCCCGTGGGTGTCACCAACACCTCCTACGGGACCAATGTAACTCGTAGGAACTGACCCCATAGCCGCGGGTCTCCGGGTTTGAGAGTAGGATGGTAATTTCCACATTTTTTTTACTTTGGCTTGGAAATATTGCGTTAGAGAGTGAAAATAGGAAACAGCCCCCGAACGGCCCCGTGGTTGGCACCAACACCTCCCACGGGACCAATGTAACTCGTAGGAACTGACCCCACAGCCGCGGGACTCCCGGTTTGTGAATACGATGATAATTTGCATACTTCTAGACTCAGTCTTAAAAACATGGCGTTAGATGGTGTGAACTCGAAACAATTCCCGAATGACCATGTGGGTGGCACCAACACCTCCTACGGGGCTAATGTAACTCGTAGGAACTGACCCTGCAGTCGCGGGACTCCCGATTTGAGACTACAACGGTAATTTGCATATTTCTTGACTTAGGCTTAAAAACATGGCATTAGAGGGTGAAAACTCGAAACAACCCCCCGAACGGCCCCGTGGGTGGCACCAACACCTCCCACGGGAACAATGTAACTCGTAGGAACTGACCCCGCAGCCGCGGGACTCGCGGTTTGAGAATTTCACGATAATTTGTATATTTCTTGACTTAGGCTTATAAACATGGCGTTAGAGGGTGAAAACTCGTAAGAACCCCCGAACGGCCCTGTGGGTGGCACCAACACCTCCCACGGGAACAATGTAACTCGTAGGAACTGACCCCGCAGCCGCGGGTCTCCTAATTTGAGAGTATGACGGTAATTTGCATATTTTTAGACTTAGGCTTAAAAATATGATGTTAGAGGGTGAAAACTCGAAACAGCTCCCGAACGACCCCGTGGGTGGCACCAACACCTCCCATGGGACCAATGTAACTCGTAGGAACTGACCCCGCAGTTGCGAGACTCTCGGTTTGAGAATATGACGATAATTTGCATATTTCTTGACTTGGGCTTATAAACATGGCGTTAGAGGGTGAAAACTCGAAACAACTCTCCAACGGCCCCGTGGGTGGTACCAACACCTCCCACGGGACCAGTGTAACTCGTAGGAACTGACCCCACAGCCGCGGGACTCCCGATTTGAGAATACGACTATAATTTGTATATTTCTTCACTTAGGCTTAAAAATATGGCGTTAGAGGGTGAAAATTCGAAACAACCCTCTAACGGCCTTGTGGGTGGCACCAACACCTCCCACGGGACCAATGTTACTCTTAGGAACTGACCCCGCAGCCGCGGGACTCCCGGTTTGAGAATATGAAGGTAATTTTCCTATTTTTAGACTTTAGCAAAACATGGCATTAGAGCGTCAAAACTCAAAACAGCCCACGAACGGCCCCATGGGTGGCGCCAACACCTCCCATGGGACCAATGTAATTCGTAGGAACTGACCCCGCAGCCGCGGGTCTTCGGGTTTCAGAGTAGGACAGTAATTAGCATATTTATAGACTTAGGCTTAAAAATATGACGTTAGAGGGTGAAAACTCGAAACATCCCCCGAACGGCCCCGTGGGTGGCACCAACACCACCCACGGGACCAATATAACTCGTAGGAACAGACCTCGCACCCGCGGGTCTCTCGGTTTGAGAGTACAACTGTAATTTGCTTATTTTTAGACTTAGGCTTAAAAACATGACGTTAGAAGGTGAAAGCTCGAAACAGCCCCCGAACGGCCCCGTGGGTGGCACCAATACCTCCCACGGGACCAATGTAACTCATAGGAACTGACCCCGCATCCGCGGGACTCTCGGTTTGAGAATACCACGATAATTTCTATATTTCTAGACATACGAACATGGCGCTAGAGGGTAAAAACTTGAAATACCCCCAAACTGCCCCGTTGGTGGCGCCAACAGCTCCCACGGGACCCATGTAACTCGAAGGAACTGACCCCGCAGCCGCGGGACTCCCGCTTTGAGAATATAATGATAATTTCCATTTTTCTTGACTTAGGCTTAAAAACATGGCATAAGAGGGTGAAAAGTCGAAACAGTCCTCTAACGGCCCCGTGGGTGGCACCAACACCTCCCATGGGACAAATGTTACACGTAGGAACTGACCCCACAGTCGCGGGACTCCCGGTTTGATAATACGAAGGTAATTTATATATTTCTATACTTAAGCAAAACATGGCGTTGGAGGGTGAAAACTCGAAACACCCTTTAACAGCCCCGTGGGTGGCACTAAAACCTCCCACGGGACCAATGTAACTCGTAGGAACTGACCCCACAGCCGTGGGACTCCCGATTTCAGAATACGACAATAATTTGAATATTTCTTTACTTAGGCTTAAAAACATGGCGTTAGAGGGAGAAAACTCGAAACAAACCTCTAAGGACCCTGTGGGTGGCACCAACAGCTCCCACGGAACCAATGTTACTCTTAGGAACTGACCCCGTATCCGCGGGACTCCCGATTTCAGAATACGAACGTAATTTGCATATTTTTAGACTTAAGCAAAATATGGCGTTAGAGGGTGAAAACTCGAAACAGCCCTCGAACGGCCCCGTGGGTGGCGCCAACACCTCCCACGGGACAAATGTAACTCGTAGGAACTGACCCCGCAGCCGCGGGACTTCCAGTTTGAGAATACGATGGTAATTTACATATTTCTAGGCTCAGCCTTAAAAACATGACGTTAAAGGGTGAAAACTCGAAACAACCCCTGAACGGCCCCGTGGGTGGCACCAATACCTCCCACGGGACCAATGTAACTCGTAGGAACTGACCCCGCTGTCGCGGGTATCCCGATTCTTGAGTATAACGATAATTTGCATATTTCTAGACTCAGGCTTAAAAACATGGCGTTAGAGGGTGTGAAATCAAAACAGCCCCCGAACGACCCCGTGGGTGGCACCAACACCTCCCACGGGACCAATGTAACTCGTAGGAACAGACCTCGCAACCGCGGGACTCCCGGTTTGAAAATACGATGATAATTTGCATATTTCTAGACTTAGGCATAAAAACATGACGTCGGAGTGTGAAAACTCAAAATAGCCCCCGAACGTCGCCGTGGGAGGCGCCAACACCTCCCACTAGACCAATTTAACTAGTAGGAACTGACCCCGCAGCCGCGGGACTCCCGGTTTCAGAACACAACGATAATTTGCATATTTCTTGACTTAGGCTTAAAAACATGGCGTTAGAAGGTGAAAACTCGAAACATCCCTTTAACTGCCCCGTGGTGGCACCAACACCTCCCATGGGACCAATGTAACTCGTAGGAACAGACCCCGCAGCCGCGGGACTCCCAATTTGAGAATACGACGGTGATTTGCATATTTCTAGACTTAGGCTTAAAAAGATGGCGTTAGAGGATGAAAACTCAAAACAGCCCCGAACGGCCCCATGGGTGGTACCAACACCTCCCACGGGACCAATGTAACTCGTAGGAACTGACCCCGTGGCCGCGGGACTCTCTGTTTAAGAGTACGATGATAATTTGTATATTTCTAGACTTAGGTTTAAAAATATGGCGTTAGAGGGTGAAAACTCGAAACAGCCCCCGAACGGCCCCGTGGGTGGCACCAACACCTCCCCCGAGACCAATCTAACTCGTAGGAACTGGCCCCATAGCCATGGGACTTCCACTTTGAGACTACAGTGGTAATTTTCTTATTTCTTGACTTTGGCTTAAAAACATGGCGTTAGAGGGTGAAAACTCGAAACAACCCCCGAACGGCCCCGTGGGTGGCACCAACACCTCCCACGGAACCAATGTAACTCGTAGAGACTGACCTTGCAGCTGCGGGTCTCCCAGTTTGAGATTACAATTGTAATTTGCATATTTTTAGACTTATGCTTAAAAATATGACGTTAGAGGGTGAAAACTTGAAACAGCTCCCGAACGGCCCCGTGGGTGGCACCAACACCTCCCACGGGACCAATGTAACTCGTAGGAACAGACCCCGCATCCGCGGGACTCCCGGTTTGAGAATATGACGATAATTTATATATTTCTAGACTTAGGCTGAAAAACATGGCATTAGAGGGTAAAAACTCGAAATAGCCCCCGAACGGCCCCGTGGGTGGTGCCAACAGCTCCCTTGGGACCAATGTAACTCGAAGGAACTGACCCCGCAGCCGCGGGACTCCTGGTTTGAGAATATAACGATAATTTACATATTTCTTGACTTAGGCTTAAAAATATGGCGTTAGAGGGTGAAATCTCTAAATAGCCCTCTAACGGCCCCGTGGGTGGCACCAACACCTCCCACAGGACCAATATAACTCGTAGGAACTGACCCCGAAGCCGTGGGACTCCCGCTTTGAGAATACGACGATAATTTTCTTATTTCTTTACTTAGGCTTAAAAACATGGCGTTAGAGGGTGAAAAATCGATATAGACCTCTAACGGCCCTGTGGGTGGCACCAACACCTCCCACGGGACCAATGTTACTTTTAGGAACTGACCCCGCGGCTGTGGGACTCCCGTTTTTAGAATACGAATGTAATTTTCATATTTTTAGACTTAAGCAAAACATGGCGTTAGAGCGTGAAAACACGAAATAGCCCCCGAACGGCCCCGTGGGTGGCACTAACACCTCCCACGGGACCAATATAACTCGTAGGAATTGACCCCGCAGCCGTGGGTCTTCGGGTTTGAGAGTAGGATGGTAATTTGCATATTTTTAGACTTAGGCTTAAAAACATTACGTTAGTGGGTGACAACTCGAAACAGCCCCCGAACGGCACCGTGGGTGGCACCAATACCTCCCACGGGACCAATGTAACTCGTAGGAACTGACCTCGTAGACGCGGGTTTCCCGGTTTAAGAGTACGACGATAATTTGCATATTTCTAGACTTAGACTTAAAAACATGACGTTAGAGGGTGAAAGCTCGAAATAGCCCCCGAACGGCCCCATGGGTGGCACCAATACCTCCCACGGGACCAATGTAACTCGTAGGAACTAACCCCGCAGCCGCTGTTCTCCCGGTATGAGAGCACGAAGGTAATTTGCATATTTTTAGACTTAGGTTGTGTGTCACCAACACCTCCCACGGGACCAATGTAACTCGTAGGAACTGACCCCGCAGCCGCGAGACTCTCGGTTTGAGAATACAACGGTAATTTGCATATTTTTAGGCTTAGACTTAAAAACATGGCGTTAAAGGTTTAAAACTCGAAACAACCCCCGAACGTCCCCGTGGGCAGCACCAATACCTCGCACGGGACCAATCTAACTCGTAGGAATTGACCCCGCAGCCGCAGGACACCTGATTTGAGAATACGACGATAATTTGCATATTTCTTGACTTAGGCTTAAAAACATGGCGTTAGAGGGTGAGAACTCGAAACAGTCCCCAAACGTCCCCGTGGGTGGCACGAACACCTCCAACGAGACCAATATAACTCATAGGAACTGACCCCGCAGCCGCGGGACTCCCGATTTTAGAATACGAAGGTAATTTGCATTGTTTTAGACTTAGGCAAAACATGGCGTTATAGGGTGAAAACTCGAAACAGCCCCCGAACGGCCCCGTGGGTGGCCCCAACACCTCCCAGGGGACCAATGTAACGCATAGGAACTGACCCCGCTAACGCGGGTCTCCCTATTTGAGAGTACAATGGTAATTTACATATTTTTAGACTTATGCTTAGAAACATGATGTTAGAGGGCAAAAACTCAAAACAGCCCCCGAATGGCCCCTTGGGTGGTACCAACACCTCCCACGGGGCCAATGTAACTCGTAGGAACTGACCCTGCAGTCGCGGGATTCCCAGTTTGAGAATACGAAGGTAATTTTCATATTTTTAGACTTAAGCAAAACATGGTGTTAGAGGGTGCAAACCCCGTGGATGGCACCAACACCTCCCACGGGACCAATGTAACTAGTAGGAACAGAACCCGTAGCCGCGAGACTCCCGATTTGATAATACGATGATAATTTGCTTATTTCTTCACTTAGTCTTAAAAACATGGCGTTAGAGGGTGAAAACTCAAAACAACCCCTGAACGGCCCCGTGGGTGGCACCAACACCTCCCACGGGACCAATGTCACTCGTAGAAACTGACCCCGCAGCCGCGGGTCTCCCAGTTTGAGAGTACGATGGTAATTTGCATATTTTTAGACTTAGGCTTAAAAACATGATGTTAGAGGGTGAAAACTCGAAACATCTCCCGAACGGCCCCGTGGGTGGCACCAGCACGTCCCACGGGTCCAATGTAACTCGTAGGAATAGACCCCGCATCCGCGGGACTCTCGGTTTGAGAATAAGATGATAATTTGCATATTTCTAGACTTAGGCTTTAAAACATGGTGTAAGAGGGTAAAATCTTGAAATATCCCCCGAACTGCCCCGCGGGTGGCACCAACAGCTCCCACGGGACCAATGTAACTCGTCGGAACTTACCCCGCCGCCGCGGGACTCCCGATTTGAGAATACGATGATAATTAGCATATTTCTTGACTTAGGTTTAAAAATGAGGCATTGGAGGGTGAAAACTCGAAACAACCCTCTAACGGCTCTGTGGGTGGCACCAACACCTCCCACGAGACCAATGTAACTCGTAGGAACTGACCCCAGAGCCGCGGGACTCCTGGTTTGAGAATACGATGGTAATTTGCATATTTCTTGACTTAGGCTTAAAAACATGGCGTTCGAGGGTGAAAACTTGAAACAGCCCTCTAACGGCCCCGTGGGTGGCACCAACACCTCCCACGGGACCAATGTAACTCGTAGGAACTGAACCCGCAGCCGCGGGACTTTCGGTTTGAGAATACCACGGTAATTTGCATATTTCTTGACTTTAGCTTAAAAACATGGCGTTCGAGGTTGAAAACTCAAAACATCCCTCTAACGGCCCCGTGGGTGGCACCAACACCTCCCACGGGACCAATGTAACTCGTAGGAACTGACCCCGCAGCCACGGGACTCTCTGTTTAAGAGTGCGATGATAATTTCTATATTTCTAGACTTAGGTTTCAAAATATGGCGTTAGTGGGTGAAAACTCGAAATAGCCCCCGAACGGCCCCGTGGGTGGCACCAACACCTCCCCCGAGACCAATCTAACTCGTAGGAACTGGCCCCACAGCCACGGGACTCCCAATTTGGGACTACAACGGTAATTTGCATATTTCTTGACATAGGCTTAAAAACATGGCGTTCGAGGGTGAAAACTCAAAACAACCCCCCGAACGGCCCCGTGGGTGGCACCAACACCTCCCACGGGACCAATGTAACTCGTAGGAACTGACCTCGCAGCCGCGGGTCTCCCAGATTAAGAGTACAACTGTAATTTGCTTATTTTAAGACTTAGGCTTAAAAATATGATGTTAGAGGGTGAAAACTTGAAACAGCTCTCGAACGGCCCCGTTGGTGGCACCAACACCTCCCACGGGACCAATGTAACTCGTAGGAACAGACCCTGCATCCGCAGGACTCCCGGTTTCTAAAATACGACGATAATTTCTATATTTCTAGACTTACGAACATGGCGTTAGAGGGTAAAAACTCAAAATACCCCCGAACGGCCCCGTGGGTGGCGCCAACAGCTCCCACGGGACCCATGTAACTCGAAGGAACTGACCCCGCAGCCGCGGGACTCCCGGTTTGAGATTATAACGATAATTTCCATATTTCTTGACTTAGGCTTAAAAACATGGCATAAGAGGGTGAAAACTCGAAACAGTCCTCTAACGGTCCCTTGGGTGGCACCAACACCTCCCATGCGACCAATGTTACTCGTAGGAACTGACCCCACAGCCGCGGGACTCCCGATTTGATAATACGAAGGTAATTTGCATATTTCTATACTTAAGCAAAACATGGCGATGGAGGGTGAAAACTCAAAACACCCTCCAACGGCCCCGTGGGTGGCACCAACACCTCCCACGGGACCAATGTAACTCGTAGGAACTGACTCCGCAGCCGTGGGACTCCCGATTTGAGAATACGACAATAATTTGAATATTTCTTTACTTAGGCTTAAAAACATGGTGTTAGAGGGTGAAAACTCGAAACAAACCTCTAAGGGCCCTATGGGTGGCTCCAACAACTCCCACGGGACCAATGTTACTCTTAGGAACTGACCCCGTAGCCGCGGGACTCCCGATTTCAGAATACGAACGTAATTTGCATATTTTTAGACTTAAGCAAAACATGGCGTTAGAGGGTGAAAACTCGAAACAGCCCTCGAACGGCCCCGTGGGTGGCGCCAACACCTCCCACGGGACAAATGTAACTCGTAGGAACTGACCCCGCTGCCGCGGGACTTCCAGGTTGAGAATACGACGGCAATTTACATATTTCTAGGCTCAGCCTTAAAAACATGACTTTAAAGGGTGAAAACTCGAAACAACCCCTGAACGGCCCCGTGGGTGGCACCAATACCTCCCACGGGACCAATGTAACTCGTAGGAACTGACCCCGCTGTCGCGGGTATCCCGATTCTTGAATATAACGATAATTTGCATATTTCTAGACTCAGGCTTAAACGCATGGCGTTAGAGGGTATGAACTCAAAATAGCCCCCGAACGACCTCGTGGGTGGCACCAACACCTCCCACGGGACCAATGTAACTCGTAGGAACTGACCCCGCAGCCGCGGGACTCCCGATTTTAGAATACGAAGGTAATTTTCATAGTTTTAGACTTAGGCAAAACATGGAGTTATAGGGTGAAAACTCGAAACAGCCCCCGAACGGCCCCGTGGGTGGCCCCAACACCTCCCAGGGGACCAATGTAACTCATAGGAACTAACCCCGCTAACGCGGGTCTCCCGATTTGAGAGTACAATGGTAATTTGCATATTTTTAGAATTATGCTTAGAAACATGATGTTAGAGGGCAAAAACTCAAAACAGCCCCCGAATGGCCCCTTGGGTGGTACCAACACCTCCCACGGGGCCAATGTAACTCGTAGGAACTGACCCTGCAGTCGCGGGATTCCCGGTTTGAGAATACGAAGGTAATTTTCATATTTTTAAACTTAAGCAAAACATGGTGTTAGAGGGTGAAAACCCCGTGGATGGCACCAACACCTCCCACGGGACCAATGTAACTAGTAGGAACAGACCCCGTAGCCGCGAGACTCCCGATTTGATAATACGATGATAATTTGCTTATTTCTTCACTTAGTCTTAAAAACATGGCGTTAGAGGGTGAAAACTCAAAACAACCCCTGAACGGCCCCTTGGGTGGCACCAACACCTCCCACGGGACCAATGTCACTCGTAGAAACTGACCCCGCAGCCGCGGGTCTCCCAGTTTTAGAGTACGAAGGTAATTTGCATATTTTTAGACTTAGGCTTAAAAACATGATGTTAGAGGGTGAAAACTCGAAAAAGCTCCCGAACGGCCCCGTGGGTGGCACCAGCACATCCCACGGGTCCAATGTAACTCGTAGGAATAGACCCCGCATCCGCGGGACTCTCGGTTTGAGAATAAGATGATAATTTGCATATTTCTAGACTTAGGCTTTAAAACATGGTGTAAGAGGGTAAAATCTTGAAATATCCCCCGAACTGCCCCGCGGGTGGCACCAACAGCTCCCACGGGACCAATGTAACTCGTCGGAACTTTCCCCGCCGCCGTGGGACTCCCGATTTGAGAATACGATGATAATTAGCATATTTCTTGACTTAGGTTTAAAAATGAGGCATTGGAGGGTGAAAACTCGAAACAACCCTCTAACGGCTCTGTGGGTGGCACCAACACCTCCCACGAGACCAATGTAACTCGTAGGAACTGACCCCACAGCCGCGGGACTCCTGGTTATGAGAATACGATGGTAATTTGCATATTTCTTGACTTAGGCTTAAAAACATGGCGTTCGAGGGTGAAAACTCGAAACATCCCTCTAACGGCCCCGTGGGTGGCACCAACACCTCCCACGGGACCAATGTAACTCGTAGGAACTGAACCCGCAGCCGCGGGACTCCCGGTTTGAGAATACCACGGTAATTTGCATATTTCTTTACTTTAGCTTAAAAATATGGCGTTCGAGGGTGAAAACTCAAAACAGCCCTCTAACGGCCCCGTGGGTGGCACCAACACCTCCCACGGGACCAATGTAACTCGTAGGAACTGACCCTGCAGCCACGGGACTCTCTGTTTAAGAGTGCGATGATAATTTGTATATTTCTAGACTTAGGTTTAAAAATATGGCGTTAGTGGGTGAAAACTCGAAATAGCCCCCGAACGGCCCCGTGGGCGGCATCAACACCTCCCCCGAGACCAATCTAACTCGTAGGAACTGGCCCCACAGCCACGGGACTCCCAATTTGGGACTACAACAAGAATTTGCATATTTCTTGACGTAGGCTTAAAAACATGGCGTTCGAGGGTGAAAACTCAAAACAACCCCCCGAACGGCCCCGTGGGTGGCACCAACACCTCCCACGGGACCAATGTAACTCGTAGGAACTGACCCCGCAGCCGCGGGTCTCCCAGATTAAGAGTACAACTGTAATTTGCTTATTTTAAGACTTACGCTTAAAAATATGATGTTAGAGGGTGAAAACTTGAAACAGCTCCTGAACGGCCCCGTGGGTGGCACCAACACCTCCCACTTGACCAATGTAACTCGTAGGAACAGACCCTGCATCCGCGGGACTCCCGGTTTCTAGAATACGACGATAATTTCTATATTTCTAGACTTACGAACATGGTGTTAGAGGGTAAAAACTCAAAATACCCCCGAACGGCCCCGTGGGTGGCGCCAACAGCTCCCACGGGACCCATGTAACTCGAAGGAACTAACCCCGCAGCCGCGGGACTCCCAGTTTGAGAATATAACGATAATTTCCATATTTCTTGACTTAGGCTTAAAAACATGGCATAAGAGGGTGAAAACTCGAAACAGTCCTCTAACGGCCCCGTGGGTGGCACCAACACCTCCCATGCGACCAATGTTACTCGTAGGAACTGACCCCACAGCCGCGGGACTCCCGATTTGATAATACGAAGGTAATTTGCATATTTCTATACTTAAGCAAAACATGGCGATGGAGGGTGAAAACTCAAAACACCCTCCAACGGCCCCGTGGGTGGCACCAACACCTCCCACGGGACCAATGTAACTCGTAGGAACTGACCCCGCAGCCGTGGGACTCCTGATTTGAGAATACGACAATAATTTGAATATTTCTTTACTTAGGCTTAAAAATATGGCGTTAGAGGGTGAAAACTCGAAACAAACCTCTAAGGGCCCTATGGGTGGCTCCAACAGCTCCCACGGGACCAATGTTACTCTTAGGAACTGACCCCGTAGCCGCGGGACTCCCGATTTCAGAATACCACGGTAATTTGCATATTTCTTGACTTTAGCTTAAAAACATGGCGTTAGAGGGTGAAAACTCGAAACAGCCCTCGAACGGCCCCGTGGGTGGCGCCAACACCTCCCACGGGACAAATGTAACTCGTAGGAACTGACCCCGCTTCCGCGGGACTTCCAGGTTGAGAATACGACGGTAATTTACATATTTCTAGGCTCAGCCTTAAAAACATGACTATAAAGGGTGAAAACTCGAAACAACCCCTGAACGGCCCCGTGGGTGGCACCAATACCTCCCACGGGACCAATGTAACTCGTAGGAACTGACCCCGCTGTCGCGGGTATCCCGATTTTTGAATATAACGATAATTTGCATATTTCTAGACTCAGGCTTAAACACATGGCGTTAGAGGGTGTGAACTCAAAATAGCCCCCGAACGACCTCATGGGTGGCACCAACACCTCCCACGGGACCAATGTAACTCGTAGGAACAGACCTGGCAACCACGGGACTCCCGATTTGAAAATACGATGATAATTTGCATATTTATAGACTTAGGCTTAAAAACATGGCGTCAGAGGGTGAAAACTCAAAATAGCCCCCGAACGTCGCCGTGGGAGGCGCCAACACCTCCCACGGGACCAATTTAACTCGTAGGAACTGACCCCGCAGCCGCGGGACTCCCGGTTTCAGAATAAAACGATAATTTGCATATTTCTTGACTTAGGCTTAAAAACATGGCGTTAGAAGGTGAAAACTCGAAACATACCTTTAACGGCCCCGTGGGTGGCACCAACACCTCCCATGGGACCAATGTAACTCGTAGGAACAGACCCCGCAGCCGCAGGACTCCCAGTTTGAGAATACTACAGTGATTTGCATACTTCTAGACTTAGGCTTAAAAACATGGCGTTAGAGGGTGAAAACTCGAAACATCCCCCGAACGGCCCCGTGGGTGGCACCAATACCTCCCACGGGACCAATGTAACTTGTAGGAACTGACCCCGCAGCCGCGGGACTCTCTTTTTAAGAGTACGATGATAATTTGTATATTTCTGGCCTTAGGTTTAAAAATATGGCGTTAGAGGATGAAAACTCGAAACATCCGCCGAACGGCCCCGTGGGTGGCACCAACACCTCCCCTGAGACCAATCTAACTCGTAGGAACTGGCCCCACAGCCACGGGAGTTCCACTTTTAGACTACAATGGTAATTTTCATATTTCTTGACTTTGGCTTAAAAACATGGCGTTAGAGGGTGAGAACTCGAAACAACCCCCGAACGGCCCCGTGGGTGGCACCAACACCTCCCACGGAACCAATGTAACTCGTAGAACTTGACCCCGCAGCCGCGGGTCTCCCAGTTTGAGAGTACAACTGTAATTTGTATATTTTTAGACTTAGGCTTAAAAATATGACGTTAGAGGGTGAAAACTTGAAACAGCTCCCGAACGGCCCCATGGGTGGCACCAACACCTCCCACGGGACCAATGTAACTCGTAGGAACAGGCCCCGCAGCCGTGGGACTCCCTCTTTGAGAATACGATGATAATTTGCCTATTTCTTTACTTAGGCTTAAAAACATGGCGTTAGAGGGTGAAAAATCGAAACAGACCTCTAACGGCCCTGTGGGTGGCACCAACACCTCCCACGGGACCAATGTTACTCTTAGGAACTGACCCCGCGGCTGTGGCACTCCCGTTTTTAGAATACGATTGTAATTTGCATATTTTTAGACTTAAGCAAAACATGGCGTTAGAGCGTGAAAACATGAAATAGCCCCCGAACGGCCCCGTGGGTGGCACTAACACCTCCCACGGGACCAATATAACTCGTAGGAACTGACCCCGCAGCCGTGGGTCTTCGGGTTTGAGAGTAGGATGGTAATTTGCATATTTTTAGACTTAGGCTTAAAAACATTACGTTAGTGGGTGAAAACTCGAAACAGCCCCCGAACGGCCCCGTGGGTGGCACCAATACCTCCCACGGGACCAATGTAACTCGTAGGAACTGACCTCGTAGACGCGGGTCTCCCGGTTTAAGAGTACGACGATAATTTTCATATATCTAGATTTCGGCTTAAAAACATGACGTTAGAGGGTGAAAGCTCGAAATAGCCCCCGAACGGCCCCGTGGGTGGCACCAATACCACCACGGGACCAATGTAACTCGTTGGAACTGACCCCGCAGCCGCGGGTCTCCCGGTATGAGAGTACGACGGTAATTTGCATATTTTTAGACTTAGGCTGTGTGGCACCAACACCTCCCACGGGACCAATGTAACTCGTAGGAACTGACCCCGCAGCCGCGAGACTCCCGGTTTGAGAATACAACGGTAATTTGCATATTTTTAGGCTTAGACTTAAAAACATGGCGTTAAAGGGTTAAAACTCAAAACAACCCCCGAACGTCCCCGTGGGCCGCACCAACACCTCCCACGGAACCAATGTAACTCGTAGGAACTGACCCCGCAGCCGCGGGTCTCCCGGTATGAGAGTACGATGGTAATTTGCATATTTTTAGACTTAGGCTGTGTGGCACCAACACCTCCCACGGGACCAATGTAACTCGTAGGAACTGACCCCGCATCCGCTAGACTCCCGGTTTGAGAATACAACGGTAATTTGCATATTTTTAGGCTTAGACTTAAAAACATGGCGTTAAAGGGTTAAAACTCGAAACAGCCCCCGAACGTCCCCGTGGGCGGCACCAACACCTCCCACGGGACCAATGTAACTCGTAGGAACTGACCCCGCAGCCGCGGGACGCCTGATTTGACAATACGACGATAATTTGCATATTTCTTAACTTAGGCTTAAAAACATGGCGTTAGAGCGTGAAAACTCGAAACAACCCCCTAACGGCCCCGTGGGTGGCACCAACACCTCCCACGGGACCAATGTTACTCATAGGAACTGACCCCGCAACCGCGGGACTCCTGGTTTTAGAATACGAAGGTAATTTGCATAGTTTTAGACTTAGGCAAAACATGGCGTTATAGGGTGAAAACTCGAAACAGCCCCCGAACGGCCCCGTGGGTGGCCCCAACACCTCCCAGGGGACCAATGTAACTCATAGGAACTGACCCCGCAAACGCGGGTCTCCCGATTTGAGAGTACAATGGTAATTTGCATATTTTAAACTTATGCTTAAAAACATGATGTTAGAGGGCAAAAACTCAAAACAGCCCCCGAACGGCCCCTTGGGTGGTACCAACACCTCCCACGGGGCCAATGTAACTCGTAGGAACTGACCCTGCATTCGCGGGATTCTCGGTTTGAGAATACGAAGGTAATTTTCATATTTCTAGACTTAAGCAAAACATGGTGTTAGAGGGTGAAAACCCAAAACAGCCCTCGAACGGCCCCGTGGATGGCATCAACACCTCCCACGGGACCAATGTAACTCGTAGGAACAAACCCCGTAGCCGCGGGACTCCCGGTTTGATAATAAGATGATAATTTGCTTATTTCTTCACTTAGTCTTAAAAACATGGCGTTAGAGGGTGAAAACTCAAAACAACCCCTGAACGGCCCCGTAGGTGGCACCAACACCTCCCACGGGACCAATGTCACTCGTAGAAACTGACCCCGCAGCCGCGGGTCTCCCAGTTTGAGAGTACGATGGTAATTTTCATATTTTTAGATTTAGGCTTAAAAACATGATGTTAGAGGGTGAAAACTCGAAACAGCTCCCGAACGGCCCCGTGGGTGGCACCAGCACCTCCCACGGGTCCAATGTAACTCGTAGGAACGGACCCCGCATCCGCCGGACTCTCGGTTTGAGAATAAGATGATAATTTGCATATTTCTAGACTTAGGCTTTAAAACATGGTGTAAGAGGGTAAAATCTCGAAATAACCCCCGAACTGCCCCGCGGGTGGCACCAACAGCTCCCACGGGACCAATGTAACTCGTAGGAACTGACCCCGCTGCCGCGGGACTCCTGATTTGAGAATACGATGATAATATGCATATTTCTTGACTTAGGCTTAAAAACATGGCGTTCGAGGGTGAAAACTCGAAACAGCCCTCTAACGGCCCCGTGGGTGGCACCAACACCTCCCACGGGACCAATGTAACTCGTAGAAACTGAACCCGCAGCCGCGGGACACCCGGTTTGAGAATACGGCGATAATTTTCATATTTCTTGACTTAGGCTTAAAAATGTGGCGTTAGAGGGTGAAAACTCGAAACAGCCCTCTAACGGCCCTGTGGGTGGCACCAACACCTCCCACGGGACCAATGTTACTCTTAGGAACTGACCCCGCAGCCTCGGGACACCCGATTAGAGAATACGATGATAATTTGCATATTTCTTGACTTAGGCTTAAAAACATGGCATTAGAGGGTGAAAACTCGAAATAGCCCCCGAACGGCCCCGTGCGTGGCGCCAACAGCTCCCACGAGACCAATGTAACTCGTAGGAATTGACCCCGCAGCCGCGGGATTCCTGGTTTGAGAATACAATGTTACTTTGCATATTTCTAGACGTAGGCTTAAAAACATGGCGTTAGAGCGTGAAAACTCAAAACAGCCCCCGAACGGCCCAGTGGGTGGCACCAACATCTCCCACGGGACCAATGTAACTCATAGGAACTGACCCCGCAGCCGCTGGACTCTCTGTTTAAGAGTATGATGATAATTTGCATATTCTAGACTTAGGCTTAAAAATATGGTGTTAGAGGGTGAAAACTCGAACGGCCCCGTGGTGGGAACCAACACCGCCCACAGGACCAATGTAACTCGTACGAACTGACCCCACGGCCGCGGGACTCTCGGTTCAAAAACATGGCGTTTGAGGGTGAGAACTCGAAAAAGTCCCCGAACGTCCCCGTGGGTGGCACCAACACCTTCCATGGGACAAATGTAATTCGTAGGAACTGACCCCGAAGCCACGGGACTCCCGGTTTGGGAACACGAAGGTAATTTGCATATTTCAAGACTTAAGCAAAACATGACGTTAGATGGTGAAAACTCAAAACAGCCCCCGATCGGCTCCCTGGGTGGCACCAATACCTCCCACGGGGCCCAATGTAACTCGTAAGAACCGACCTCACAGCCGCGGGACTCACGGTTTGAGAATACGAAGGTAAATTCCATATTTCTTGACTTAGGCTTAAAAACATGGCGTTAGAGGGTGAAAATTCGAAACAGCCCTCTAACAGCCCCGTGGGTGGCAGCAACACCTCCCACGGGACCAATGTAACTCATAGGAACTGTCCCCACACCCGCGAAACTCCCGGTTTGAGAATACGACGGTAATTTGAATATTTCAAGACATAGGCTTAAAAACATGGCGTTAGAGGGTGAAAACTCGAAACAACCCCCGAACGGCCCCGTGGGTGGCACCAACACCTCCCACAGGACCAATGTAACTCGTAGGAACTGACCCCGCAAACGTGGGACTCTCTATTTATGAGTACGATGATAATTTGCATATTTCTAGACTCTGGCTTAAAGATATGGCGTTAGAGGGTGAAAACACGAAACAGACACCGAACGGACTCGTGGGGGGAACCAACACCACCCACGAGACCCATGTAACTCATACAACCTGACCCCGCAGCCGCGGGACTCCCAGTTTGAGAATACGATGATAATATGGATATTTCTTGACTTAGGCTTAAAAACAAGGCGTTAGAGTGAGAAAACTCGAATAAACCCTCTAACGGCCCTGTGGGTGGTACCAACACCTCCCACGGAACCAATGTAACTCATAGGAACTGACCCCACAGTCGCGGGACTCTCTGTTTAAGAGTACGATGATAATTCGCACATTTCTAGACTCTGGCTTAAAAATATGGCGTTATAGGGTGAAAACTCATAACAGCCCCCAAAAGGCCTCGTGGGTGGCACCACCACCTTCCATGAGACATATGTAACTCGTAGGAGCTTACCCCGCAGCCGTGCGACTCCTGATTTTAGACTACGACGGTAATTTTCGTATTTCTTGACTTAGTCTTAAAAACATGGCGTTAGAGGGTGAAAACTCGAAACAGCCTCCGAACGGCCCCGTGGGTGGCACCAGCACCTCCCATGGGACCAATGTAACTCATAGGAACTGACCCCGCAGCCGCGGGTCTCCCAGTTTGAAAGTACAATGATAATTTTCATATTTCTATACTTAGGCTTAAAAACATGAAGTAAGAGGGTGAAAACTCGAAACAGCTCCCGAATGGCCCCGTGGGTGGCACCAACACCTCCCACGGGACCAATGTAACTCGTAGGAAGATACCTCGCAGCTGCGGGATTCCCGGTTTGAGAATATGATGATAATTTTCATTTTTCTAGACTTAGGCTTAAAAACATGGCGTTAGCGGGAGAAAACTCAAAATAGCCCCCGAACGGCCCCATGGGTGGCGCCAACAGCTCCCACGGGACCAATGTAACTCGTAGGAACTAACCCCACAGTTATGGGACTCCTGGTTTGAGAATATGACGATAATTTGCATATTTCTTGACTTAGGCTTAAAAATATGGCGTTAGAGAGTGAAAACTTGAAACAGCGCTGTAACGGCCCCGTGGGTGGCACCAACACCTCTCAAGGGACCAAGGTAACTCGTAGGAACTGACCCCGTAGCCGCGGGACTCCCGGTTTGAGACTACAAAGGTAGTTTGCATATTTATAGACTTAAGGAAAACATGGCGTTAGAGGGTGAAAACTCGAAATAGCCCCCGAACGCCTTCATGGGTGGAGCTAACACCTCACACGGGACCAATGTAACACGTAGGAACTGACCCCGCAGCCGCGGGACTTCCGATTTGAGAATACGACGGTAATTTGCATATTTCTTGACTTAGGCTTAAAAACATGGTGTTAGAGGGTGAAAACTCAAAACAACCCTCTAACGGCCCCGTGGGTGGCACCAACACCTCCCACGGGGCCAATGTCACTCATAGGAACTGATCCCGCAGCCGCGGGACTCCCGGTTTGAGAATACAATGGTAATTTGCATATTTCAAGAATTAGGCTTAAAAACATGGCGTTAGAGGGAGAAAACTCGAAACAGCCCATCGAACGGCTCCGTGGGTTGCACCAACACCTCCCACGGGACCAATGTAAGTCGTAGTAACTAACCCCGCAGCTGCGGGACTCTCTGTTTAAGAGTACGATGATAATTTGCATATTTCTAGACGTAGGCTTAAAAATATGGCGTTAGAGTGTGAAAACTCGAAACAAACGCCGAACGGCCCCTTGGGGGGAACCAACACCTACCACGGGACCAACGCAACTCGTACGAACTAACACCACAGCCGCGGGAATCCCGGTTTAAGAATACGACGATAATTTGCAAATTTATATACTTAGGCTTAAAAACATGGGGTTAGAGGGTAAAAACTCGAAATAGCCCCCTAACGGCCCCGTGGGTGGCGCCAACACCTCCCACGGGACTAATGTAACTCGTAGGGACTAACCCCGCTGTCGCGGGACTCCCGATTTGATAATACGACGATAATATATATATTTTTATACTTAAGCAAAACATGGCGTTAGAGGGTGAAAACTCGAAACAACCCTCGAACGGCCTCGTGGGTGGCGTCGACACCTCCCACGGGACCAATGTAACTCGTAGGAACTGACCCCGCAGCCGCGGGACTCCCGGTTTGAGAATATGATGGTAATTTGCATATTTCTAGACTTTGGCTTAAAAACATGGCGTTAGAGGGGGAAAACTTGAAACAACCCCCGAACGGACCCGTGGGTGACACTAACACCTCCCACGGGACCAATGTAACTCGTAGGAACTGACCCCGCAACCGTGGGACTCTCGGTTTGAGAATACGATGATAATATGCATATTTCTTGACTTAGGCTTAAAAACATGGCGTTAGAGGGTGAAAATTCGAAACAACCCTCTAACGGCCCCGTGGGTGGCACCAACACCTCCCATGGGACCAATGTAACTCGTAAGAACTGAACCCGCAGCCGCGGGACTCTCTATTTAAGATTACGATGATAATTTGCATATATCTAGACTTATGCATAAAAATATGGTGTTAGAGGGTGAAAACTCGAAACAGTTCCCGAACGGCCCCCTTGGGTGGCACCAACACCTCCCACGAGACCAATGTAACTCGTAGCAACTGACCCCGCAACCACTGGACTCCCGATTTGAGACTACGATGGTAATTTGCATATTTCTTGACTTAAGCTTAAAAACATGGCGTTAGATTGTGAAAACTCGAAACAGCCCCCGAACGGCCCCGTGGGTGGCACCAACACCTCCCAGGGGACCAATGTAACTCGTAGGAACTGACCCCGCAACTGCGGGTCTCCCAGTTTGAGAGTACGATGGTAATTAGCATAATCCTACACTTAGGCTTAAAAACATGACGTTAGAGGGTGAAAACTCGAAATAGCTCCCGAACGGCCCCGTGGGTGGCACCAACAGCTCCCGTGGGATAATGTAACTCGTAGGAACTGACCCCGCAGCCGCGGGACTCCCGGTTTGAGAATATGACGATAATTTACATATTTCTAGATTTAGGCTTAAAAACATGGCGTTAGAGAGGGAAAACTCGAAATAGCCCCCGAACGGCCCCGTGGGTGGCACCAACACCTCCTACGGGACCAACGTAACTCATAGGAACTGACTTCGCAGTCGTGGGACTCTCCGTTTATTGGTGTGACGATAATTTGCGTATTATAGACTTAGGCTTAAAAATATGGAATTAGAGGGTGAAAACTCAAAACAGTCCCCGAACGACTCTGTGGGGGGAAGCAACACCTCCCACGGGACCAATGTAACTCGTACGAACTGACCCCGCAGCCGCGGGACTCCCAGTTTGAGAATACAACAATAAATTGCATATTTCTAGACTTAGGCTTAAAAACATGACGTTAGAGGGTGAAAAATCAAAACAGCCCCGAGCGGCCCCATGGGTGGTAGCAATACCTCCCACGGGACCAATGTAACTCGTAGGAACTGACCCCGTAGCCGCGGGACTCCAGGTTTGATAATGCAACGGTTATTTGCATATTTCTTGACTTAGGCTTAAAAACATGGCGTTAAAGGGTGAAAACTTGAAACAACCCTCTAACAGCCCCGTGGGTGGTACCAACACCTCCCACGGGACCAATGTAACTCATAGGAACTGACCCTGCAGGAGCGGGACTCCCGGTTTGATAATAAAAGAGTAATTTTCATATTTCTAGACTTAGGCTTAAAAACATGGCGTTAGTGGGTGAAAACTCAAAACAGTCCCCGAACGGCCCCTTGGGTGGCACCAAAACCTCCCACAGGACCAATGTAACTCGAAGGAACTGACCCCGCAGCCGCGGGACTCACTATTTTAGAGTACGATGATAATTTGTATATTTCTACACTTAGGCTTAAAAATATGGCGTTAGAGGGTGAAAACTCGAAACAGCCCCCGAACGTCCCCGTGGGGGGAACCAACACCTCCTACGGGATTAATGTAACACGTACGAACTAATCCCGCAGCCGCGGGACTCCCGGTTTGAGAATACCAAGGTAATTTACATATTTCTAGACTTAGTCTTAAAAACATGGCGTTCGAGGGTTAAAACTCGAAACAACCCTCGAACGGCCCCCGTGGGTGGCACCAACACCTCCCACGGGACCAATGTAACTCATAGGCACTGACCCCGCAGCCGCGGGTCTCCCGGTATGAGAGTACGACGGTAATTTGCATATTTTTAGACTTATGCTTAAAACATGACGTTAGAGGGTGAAAACTCGAAACATCCCTTGAACGGCCCCATGGGTTGCACCAATACCTCCCACGGGACCAATGTAACTCGTAGGAACTAACCCCACATCCGCGGGACTCCCGGTTTGAGAATACGATGATAATTTGCATATTTCTAGACTTAGGCTTTAAAACATGGCATTAGAGGGTGAAAACTCAAAACAGCCCTCGAATGGCCCCGTGGGTGGCACCAACACCTCCCACGGGACCAATGTAAATCATAGGAAGTGA
This sequence comes from Sambucus nigra, assembly GCA_949130495.1. Taxonomy (NCBI): domain Eukaryota; kingdom Viridiplantae; phylum Streptophyta; class Magnoliopsida; order Dipsacales; family Adoxaceae; genus Sambucus; species Sambucus nigra. The sequence goes on from OX422213.1 coordinate 535,954,786, forward strand.
CCCCGGAGCCGCGGGACTCCCGGTTTGAGAATACGATGGTAATTTGCATATTTCTAGACTTAGACTTAAATACATGGCGTTAGAGGGTGAAAACTCGAAACAGCCCCTGAACGGCCCCGTGGGTGGCACCAACACCTCCCACGGGACCAACTTAACTCATAGGAACTGACCCCGCAGCCGCGGGACTCTCTGTTTAAGAGTACGACGGTAATTTGCATATTTCTTGACTGAGTCTTAAAAACATGGCGTTAGAGGGTGAAAACTCAAAACAACCCTCTAACGGCCCCGTGGGGGGAACCAAAACCTCCCACGGGACCAACGTAACTTATAGGAACTGACCCCGTAGCCGCGGGACTCCCGGTTTGAGAATACGATGGTTATTTGCATATTTCTAGACTTAGGCTTAAAAACATGGTGTTAGAGGGTGAAAACTCGAAACAACCCCGAACGGTCCCTTAGGTAGTACCAACACCTCCCACGAGACCAATGTAAGTCATAGGAACTGACCCCGTAGCCGCGGAACTCACTATTTTAGAGTACGACGATAATTTGTATATTTTTAGACTTAGGCTTAAAAATATGGCGTTAGAGGGTGAAAACTCGAAACAGCCCCCGAACGGCCCCGTGGGGGGAACCAACACCTCCTACGGGACAAATGTAACTCGTACGAACTGATCCCGCAGCCGCGGGACTCCCAGTTTGAGAATAAGATGATAATTTGCATATTTCTAGACTTAGGCTTAAAAACATGGCGTTAGAGGGTGAGCACTCAAAATAGTCGCCGAACGTCCCCGTGGGTGGCACCAATACCTCCCACGGGACCAACGTAACTCATAAGAACTGACCCCGCAGCCGCGGGACGCCCGGTTTGAGAATACGACGGTAATTTACATATTTCTAGACTTAGGCTTAAAAACATGGCGTTCGAGGGTGAAAACTCGAAACAGCCCTCTAACGGCCCCGTGGGTGGCACCAACACCTCCCACGGGACCAATGTAACTCTTAGGAACTGACCCCCATCCGCGGGACTCCCGATTTTAGAATACGACGGTAATTTGCATATTTATAGACTTAGGCTTAAAAACATGGCGTTAGAGGGTGAAAACTCAAAACCGCCCACGAACAGCCTCGTGGGTGGCACCAACACCACCCACGGGACCAATGTAACTTGTAAGAACTGACCCCGCAGCCACGGGACTCCCGGTTTGAGAATACGAGGGTAATTTGTATATTTCTAGACTTAATCAAAACATGGTGTTAGAGGGTGAAATCTTGAAAAAACCCCCGAACGGCCCCGTGGGTGGCACTAACACCTCCCATGGGACGAATGTAACTAGTAGGAAATGACCCCGCAGCCGCGGGACTTCCGGTTTGAGAATACGACGGTAATTTACATATTTCTAGACTCAGCCTTAAAAACATGTCGTTAAAGGGTGAAAACTTGAAACAGCCCCTGAACGGCCATATGGGTGGCACCAATACCTCCCACGGGACCGATGTAACTCGTAGGAACTGACCCCACAGTCGCGGGACTCCCGATTTGAGAATACGAAGGTAGTTTGCATATATCTAGACTTAAGTAAAACATGGCATTAGAGGGTGAAAACTCAAAACAGCCCCGTGGTTGGCACCAATACCTCCCACGGGACCAATGTAACTCGTAGGAACTGACCCCGTTGCCGCGGGACTCCTAATTTGGGAATACGACTGTAATTTTTATATTTCTAAACTTAGGCTTAAAAACATGGCGTTATAGGGTGAAAACTCGAAAGAGCGCTCTAACGGCCCCGTGGGTGGCTCCAACACCTCCCACGGGACCAATGTAACTCCTAGGAACTGACCCTGCAGTCGCGGGACTCCCGGTTTAAGAATACGATGGTAAACATATTTCTTGACTTAGGCTTAAAAACATGGCGTTAGAGGGTGAAAACTCAAAACAGCCCCCGAACGGCCCCGTGGGTGGCACCAACACCTCCCACGGGACCAATGTAACTCATAGGAACTGACCCCGCAGCCGCGGGACTCCCGGTTTGAGAATACAATGGTAATTTGCATATTTCTAGACTTAGGCTTAAAAACCTGGCGTTAGAGGGTGAAAACTCGAAACAGCCTTCTAACGGCCCCGTGGGTGGCACCAACACCTCCCACGAGACAAAAGTAACTCATAGGAACTGACCCCGCAGTCGCGGGACTCTCTGTTTAAGAGTACGACGGTAATTTACATATTTCTTGACTTAGGCTTAAAAACATGGCGTTAGAGGGTGAAAACTCGAAACAACCCTCTAACGGCCCCGTGGGGGGATCCAACACCTCCCACGGGACCAATGTAACTCATAGGAACTGACCCCGCAGCTGCGGGACTCCCTATTTTAGAGTACGACGATAATTTGTATATTTCTAGATTTAGGCTTAAAAACATGGCGTTAGAGGGTGAAAACTCGAAACAGTCCCCGAACGGCCCCGTGGGGGGAACCAACACCTCCTATGGGACGAATGTAACTCGTAGGAACTGATCCCGCAACCGCGGGACTCCCTGTTTGAGAATAAGATGATAGATTGCATATTTCTAGACTTAGCCTTAAAAACATGGGGTTTGAGGGTGAGACCTCGAAACAGTCGTCGAACGTCCCCGTGGGTGGCACCAATACCTCCCACGAGACCAATGTAACTCGTAGGAACTGACCTCGCAGCCACGGGACCCCCGATTTGAGAATACGATGGTAATTTACATATTTCTAGACTTAGGTTTAAAAACATGGCGTTAGAGGGTGAAAACTTGAAACAGCCCCCGAACGGCCCCGTGGGTGGCACCAACACCTCCCACGGGACCAATGTAACTCGTAGGAACTGACCCCGCAGCCGTGGGTCTCCCAGTTTGAGAGTACGACGGTAATTTGCGTATTTCTACACTTAGGCTTAAAAACATGACGTTAGAGGGTAAAAACTCGAAATAGCTCCCGAACGGCCCCGTGGGTGGCGCCAACAGCTCCCATGGGACCAATGTAACTCTAAAGAACTGACCCCGCAGCCGCGGGACTCCGAGTTTGAGAATATGATGATAATTTGAATATTTCTAGATTTAGGCTTAAAAACATGGCGTTAGAGCGTGAAAACTCAAAATAGCACCCAAATGGCCCCGTGGGTGGCACCAACACGTCCCACGGGACCAACGTAACTCATAGGAACTGACCCCGCAGCCGCGGGACTCTCTGTTTAAGAATATGACGATAATTTGCGTATTCTAGACTTAGGCTTAAAAATATGGCGTTAGAGGGTGAAAACTCAAAACATCCCTAGAACGGCCCCGTGCGGGGAACCAACACGTCCCACGGGACCAATGTAACTCGAACGAACTGACCCGGCAGCCGCGGGACTCCCGGTTTGAGAATACGATGATAAATTGTATATTTTTAGACTTAGGCTTAAAAACATGGCGTTAGAGGGTGAGAACTCGAAACAGTCCCCGAACGTCCCCGTGGGTGGCACCATCGCCTTCCACGGGACAAATGTAACTCGTAGTAAGTGACCTCGAAGTTGAGAGACTCCCGGTTTGAGAATACGAAGGTAATTTGCATATTTCTAGACTTAAGTAAAACATGGCGTTAGAGGGTGAAAACTCGAAACAGCCCCCGAAGGGCCCCGTGGGTGGCACCAATACCTCCCACGGGACCAATGTAGCTCGTAGGAACTGACCCCGTAGCCGCGGGACTATCGATTTGAGAATACGACGGTAATTTGCATATTTTTTGACTTAGGCTTAAAAACATGGCGTTAGAGGGTGAAAACTCAAAACAGCCCACAAACGGCCCCGTGGGTGGCACCAACACCTCCCACGGGACTAATGTAACTCGTAGAAACTGACCCCGCAGCCGTGAGACTCACCATTTTAAAGTAAGACGATAATTTGTATATTTCTAGACTTAGGCTTCAAAATATGGCGTTAAAGGGTAAAAACTCGAAATAGCCCCCGAACGGCCCCGTGGGGGGAACCAACACCTCCTACGGGACGAATGTAACTCGTACGAACTGATCCCGCAGCCGCAGGACTCCCGGATTGAGAATACGAAGGTAATTTACATATTTCTAGACTTAGGCTTAAAAACATGGCGTTCGAGGGTTAAAACTCGAAACAACCCTCTAACGGCCAATTTAACAGTCGCCGAACGTCCTCGTCGGTGGAGTTACATTGGTCCCGTGGGAGGTGTTGGTGCCACCCACGGGGACGTTCGGGGGCTGTTTCGAGTTTTAACCCTCTAATGCTATGTTTTTAATCCTAAGCCTAGAAATATGCTAATTACTATCGTATTATAAAACTGGGAGTCCCGCGGCTGCGGGGTCAGTTCCTACGAGTTACATTGGTCCCGTGGGAGATGTTGGTGTCACCCAGCCTAAGTCTATAAATATGCAAATTACCATCGTACTCTCAAACCGGGAGACACGCGACTGCGGGGTCAGTTCCTACGAGTTACATTGGTCCCGTGGGAGGTGTTGGTGCCACCCACGGGGCCGTTCCGGACCTGTTTCGACCTTTCACCCTCTAACATCATGTTTTTAAGCCTAATTCTAGAAATAAGCAAATTACAATCGTACTCTCAAACAGGAAGACCCGCGGTTGCAGGGTCAGTTCCTACGAGTTACATCGAGGTGTTGGTGCGACCTTCGGGGACGTTCGGGGGCAGTTTCGATTTTTCACCCTCTAACTAAATTTTTTTACGCCTAAGTCTAGAAATATGGAAATTATCGTCGTGTTATCAAACCGGGAGTCTCGCGGCTACGGGGTCAGTTCCTACGAGTTACATTAGTCCCGTGGGAGGTGTTGGCGCCACCCACGGGGCAATTCAGTGGTTGTTTTGAGTTTTCACCCTCTAACGCCATATTTTTCTTAAGTTTAAAAATATGCAAATTACCTTCCTATTCTCAAATCGGGAGTCCCGCGGCTGCGGGGTCAGTTCCTAAGAGTAACATTGGTCCCGTGGGAGGTGTGGTTTCCACCCACGGGGCCGTTAGAGGGCTGTTTCGAGTTTTCCCCCTCTAACGCCATGCTTTTAAGCCTAAGTCAAGAAATATGCAAATTATCGTCGTATTCTCAAATCGGGAGTTCCACGGCTGCTGGGTCAGTTCCTACGAGTTACATTGGTCCCGTGGGAGGTGTTGGTGCCAACCACGGGGACGTTCGGGGGTTGTTTTGAGTTTTCACCCTCTAACGTCATGCTTTTAAGCCTAAGTCTATAAATATGCAAATTACCATCGTATTCTCAAACCGGGAGTCCCGCGACTACGGGGTTAGTTCCAACGAGTTACATTGGTCCCGTGGGAGGTGTTGGTGCCACCAACGGGGGCGTTCGGAGGCTGTTTCGAGTTTTCACCCTCTAACGCCATATTTTTATGCCTAAGTCTAGAAATATGGATATTATCGTCGTATTGTCAAACCGGGAGTCCCGCGACTGCGGCGTCATTTCCTACGAGTTACATTGGTCCCGTGGGAGGTGTTGGTGGCACCCACGGGGCCGTCCGACGGCTATTTTGAGTTTTTACCCTCTAACGCCATGTTTTTAAGCCTAAGTCTAGAAATATGAAAATTATCATCATATTTTCAATCCGTGAGTCCCGCGGCTGCGAGGTCTATTCCTAACAGTTACATTGGCCCTGTGGGAGGTGTTGGTTCCATCCCCAGGGCCGTTCGAGAGCTGTTTCGAGTTTCCACCCTCTAACGTCGTGTTTTTAAGCCTAAGTCTAGAAATATGCAAATTACCTTCGTATTCGCAAACCGGGAGTCCCGCGGCTGTGGGGTCAGTTCCTATGAGTAACATTGGTCCCATAGGAGGTGTTGGTGCCACCCACGCGGCCGTTAGAGGGTTGTTTCGAGTTTTCATCCTCTAACGCCATGTTTTTAAGCCTAAGTCAAGAAATATGCAAATTATCATCGTATTCTCAAATCGGGTGTCCCGCGGCTGCGGGGTCAGTTTCTACGAGTTACATTGGTCCCGTAGGAGGTGTTGGTTCCACCCACGGGGACGTTCGGGGGCTGTTTTGAGTTTTAGCCCTCTAACGCCATATTTTTAAGCCTAAGCCTATAAATATGGCAATTACTGTTGTATTCTCAAACCGGGAGTCCCGCGGCTGCGGGGTCAGTTCCTACGAGTTACATTGGTATCGTGGGAGGTGTTGGTGCCACCCAGCCTAAGTCAAGAAATACGCAAATTATCGTCATATTCTCCAATTGGGTGTCCCGCGGTTGCGGGGTCAGTTCCTGTGAGTTACATTGGTCCCGTGGGAGATGTTGGTGCCGCCCACGATGACGTTCACGAGTTTTTTCGAGTTTTAACCCTCTAATGCCATGTTTTTAAGCGTAAGCCTAGAAATATGCAAATTACCATTGTATTCTCAAACCGGAAGTCCCGCGGCTACGGGGTCAGTTCTTACGAGTTACGTTGGTCCCGTGGGAGGTGTTGGTGCCACCCAGCCTAAGTCTAAAAAAATGCAAATTACCATCGTACTCTCATACCGGGAGACCCGCGGCTGCGGGGTCAGTTCCTACGAGTTACATTGGTCCCGTGGGAGGTATTGGTGCCACCCACGGGGACGTTCGGGGGATGTTTCGAGCTTTCACCCTCTAACGTCATATTTTTAAGCCTAAGTCTAGAAATATGAAAATTACCATTGTACTCTCAAACCGGGAGACCTGCGGTTGCGAGGTCAGTTCCTACGAGTTACATTGGTCCCGTGGGAGGTGTTGGTGCCACCCACGGGGACGTTCGGGGGCTGTTTTGAGTTTTCACCCTCTAAAGTCATGTTTTTAAGCCTAAGTCTAGAAATATACAAATTACCGTCCTACTCTCAAACTCGGAGACCCGCGGCTGCGGGGTCAGTTCCTGCGAGTTACATTGGTCCCGTGGGAGGTGTTGGCGCCACCCACGGTGCAGTTCGGGGGCTGTTTCGAGTTTTCACGCTCTAATACCATGTTTTGCTTAAGTCTAAAAAAATGCAACTTACCTTCGTATTCTCAAACCGGGAGTCCCGCGGCTGCGGGGTCAGTTCCTAAGAGTAACATTGGTCCCGTGGGAGGTGTTGTCTCCACCCACCGGGCCGTTAGAGGGCTGTTTCGAGTTTTCACCCTCTAACGCCATGTTTTTAAGCCTAAGTGAAGAAATATACAAATTATCATCATATTCTCAAATCGGGAGTCCCGGGGCTGCGGGGTCAGTTCCTACGAGTTACATTGGTCCCGTGGGAGGTGTTGGTGCCACCCACGGGGCCGTTAGAGAGTTGTTTCGATTTTTCACCCTCTAACGCCATGTTTATAAGCCTAAGTCCTGAAATATGCAAATTAACGTCATATTCTCAAATCGATAGTCCTGCGGCTACGAGGTCAGTTCCTACGAGTTACATTGGTCCGGTGGGAGCTGTTGGCACCACCCACGGGGCCGTTCGTGGAATATTTCGAGTTTTTACCCTCTAACGCCATGTTTTTAAGCCTAAGTCTAGAAATATGCAAATTATCGTCGTATTCTCAAACCAGGAGTCCCGCGGATGCGTGGTCTGTTTCTACGAGTTACATTGGTCCCGTGGGAGTTGTTGGTGCCACCCACGGGGCCGTTCGGGAGATGTTTCAAGTTTTCACCCTCTAACATCATATTTTTAAGCCTAAGTCTGAAAATATGAAAATTACCATCGTACTCTCAAACTGGGTGACCCTCAACTGCGGTATCAGTTCCTACGAGTTACATTGGTCCCGTGGGAGGTGTTGGTGCCACCCACGGGGTTGTTTCGAGTTTTCACCCTCTAACACCATGTTTTTAAGCCTAAGTCAAGAAATATGTAAATTACCGTTGTAGTCTCAAATCGGGAGTCCCGCGGTTGTGGGGCCAGTTCCTACGAGTTACATTGGTCTCGTGGGAGGTGTGAGTGCCACCAACGGGGCTGTTCGGGGGCTGTTTTCCAGTTTTCAACCTCAAACGCCATATTTTTAAACCTAAGTCTAGAAATATGTTAATTATCGCCGTACTCTTAAACAGAGAGTCCCGCGGCTGCGGGGTCAGTTCTTACGAGTTACATTGGTCCCTTGGGAGGTGTTGGTGCCACCCACGGGGCCGTTCGGGGGCTGTTTCGAGTTTTCAACCTCTAACGCAATGTTTTTAAGCCTATGTCTATAAATATATAAATCACCATTGTATTCTCAAACCGGGAGTCCCGCGGCTGCGGGGTCAGTTCCTACGAGTTACATTGGTCTCGTGGGAGGTGTTGGTGCCACCCACGGGCCGTTAAAGGGTTGTTTCGAGTTTTCACCCTCTAACGCCATGCTTTTAAGCCTAAGTCAAGAAATATGCAAATTATTGTCGTATTATGAAACCGGGAGTCCCGCGGCTGCGGGGTCAGTTCCTACGAGTTACATTGGTCCCGTGGGAGGTGTTGGTGCCACCCACGGGGCCATTAAAGAGCTGTTTCGAGTTTTCACCCTCTAACACCATGTTTATAAGTCTAAGTAAAGAAATATGCAAATTATCATCATATTCTCAAACCAGGAGTCCCGCGGCTGCGGGGTTAGTTCGGGGGCTATTTCGAGTTTTCACCCTCTAACACCATGTTTTTAAGCCTAAGTCTAGAAATATGCAAATTACCGTCGTACTCTCAAATTGAAAGACCCGCGGCTGCGGGGTCTATTACTAGGAGTTACATTAGTCCCGTGGGAGGTGTTGGCGTCACCCAGGGGACCGTTCGGGAGCTGTTTTGAGTTTTCACCCTCTAAGGCCATGTTTTTTAGCCTAAGTCTAGAAATATGCAAATTTCCATCGTACTCTCAAACTGGGAGACCGCGACTACGGGGTCAGTTCCTACGAGTTACATTGGTCCCGTGGGAGGTGTTGGTGGCACCCAAGGGGCCGTTCGGGGGCTGTTTCGAGTTTTCACCCTCTAACGCCATGTTTTTAAGAAATTGTGTATTGGTTGATTTAGTGTAAATTTACACCTGCCTAGATTTTAGTAACGAGAAGCTTCTAAATCAACTTGTATACGATTACTTATTACTTATTACTTTTTCTCCCTCGTTACTTATTATATATGTATATAGAAAGAGATAGACAAATATATATATATATATATAGGGGGAGAGAGAGAGAGAGAGAGAGAGAGAGAGAGAAAGAGAGATTTATCGTAATATGTGTAAATAGAGGGATGGTAGTCGAAATATGTGAGAAAATGGAAAGGAGTCACCGCTGCTGCAACCAAAAGAGAAAAAATTATTAAAACTGATCTATCTGAACTCATAATAGAGGCGAAAGCAAATTATCCAAGAAAATTACCTCAAGAACCTTGTACATACACACTTTTGGGCCACCAGAAAAAGATGCAAAGAAAAATGTTCATAGTCTGAACTTTAGCTCATTTGTATACAAATGAAAGAAGAGTTATTAGTAACCTTGAAAATCATCTAAACTTTCGCCCACAATCTACTTTAGTTTCAACAAATCAAAAAAGGAAATAAGATTGTCAAAATGATTTCAGATATTGCATTATTGTTTACCTATTACTAAAAAAATTTATTCCAAAGCTGCTCTGGTAAGGAGGGAGCAAAAACACGTGATGAAAACCTAAACAACAAACTTGAAATCATTTTCAACTCTCTATTTCTTTATGACTTTTCAGGATTTTAAACAATTACATAATGGATTTTGTTAAAAAAAACAATATGAAAAAACCATATGAGTCTGAATATGAGGAAACTAACCTGAGTTCCTCAGATTTATTTTTCGACCTAGATCCGTGAATCAAATCTTCACACAAACTTCTGAAACTGAACTCCACATTACGCCTAAAAAAATTGGTGTGAAGCACCCGAAACTAGCCATTTGAGATTGAGGAGAATCCAATAAAAAAACTAACCTGCGGTGACCCATTCGTCTAAGATATGGAGAGGAAAGATCTGGAAATACCACACCCCACCTTAGTGGAGGATCCAGAATTTTAGTGCAATTGGAGCCAAATCCAATAATAAAAAAAAATCAACGACACTAATAAATAATCAAGCATAGAAACCAACAAGCGATAAAACATATATATTTAATTGGGGTTTAATTTAAGTTGTACTGGGATTTATGCTTAGGCTAACGGTGGTCATGAATGAAAAATGATGTCGTGCTTTTCGTGGCCAAGTGTATCACTTGTCATGAAGTGAAGGTCGAGCACCAAAAGCCAGTAGGGTTGTTGCAACCCCTACATGAACATGACACAACTCGAACTCCGATACAACATGACATGGCTATTAACTAATTGGGTATTGGTTGAGTAAATATTGACACTAACCTGATAGAACATCACATGAAAACCCAGTATGACATGGCACACGCTAAAATTGAATAATTATTGGTTGAGTAACTATATTTTACCACAGTTTCTGATAGAAAATAAAAATTCAATTGTTTTTCAATTTTCGTAACTTTGTTATCCAAACACACCCTAAAATTAATTGCTAATACGAAACAATAAAAAAGAACTAGAGCGGAGGGTAAAGCAAACTTACATTGGTGGTGCTCTTTGGACATGGAAAGCTCTAGCCCCGCAACCCAAGAAAAAACTAGAAACAAAAATCAAAGAAATTCCCATTCATTAACATCAAATAATGAAATGTAAAAAAATAATGAAATGTTAAAATTTTGAATATAAGAAGCACCAAATTGGGTTTAGACCTTGCCAACAGTATCTGCAATATGGTCAATACAAGGCTCGGGTAAGGCAGTCCTGTCATCCCAGGTCAGCTCATCATTTACAGGAAGCTGAAACAAACCAAAAAATGAAAAAAAAAAGAGTTAGGGTTTTGTTTTTTGTGATTTTGTGAGTAAAAACGTTAAGATTGGATTGTGGGGGGCTTACGGGTTTGTCAGGGACGATATGTTTGCCAACTGGGAGGTCCATGCCAGAGCGTAGGCGGAGAGAGGAGGAGATGGAGCGAGAAACGACGCCATGCCGCCCATGATCGGAGAAGCGAAGCAGAGAGAGGGAGAAAAGCTTGAGGTGGGCAGCCGCCGCTGCTCGTCCCCACGAAATCTCACCTGCTACTCATGAAATCTCCTTACTCCATACCAGCTCCTTACTCCATAACCAATATCGCACCTACTACCCACGAAATCCCTATCGCTTCCATACCAGTGTTTGGGGAAGAAAGAAATAAGATATGAGCGGGGAAATGAAAATATGAAGAGAATGTTTTTTTAGGATTGACACTGGTCACGATCAAGAGCCGTGACCCATCAACTGTGACCCATCAATGAGTCTAAGTTATGTGTTCACCACCTATTGGTCACGGCCCATAGCAGTGACCCATGCTAATAAATGGTCACGGCCTCTAGTCGTGACCCAATATATGTGTGTTTTGTGCTTCGTCATGCCTATGGTCACGAACAAAGTTCGTGACCCATCCACGAACAAGCTTGGAGGGAATTTTGGCCCGAAGATGGTCACAATCTGGTCACGACCCAAGTTCTTGACCCACAGTAGTCAGGGATTTGGTCCGTGACCCCTTCCAGAGCATCCATGACTCAGTGTGGTAATGAATATGGTCACGCCAAAAAATGAGATGGTCACAGCCCAAGTTTGCGACCAGCTGGTCGCGGATTTGGGCCGTGACCCACTGGGCGTGACCATTCACAGGATTTGTTGTAGTGCATGTCCCTGCCTAGAGTCACCAGATTGAAATTTCTTAGTAAGGTCCCCCTGATGGGAACTCTGCTCACCCTGACAGACCTGCCCCTGAGCTACTGGTGCCCCATTGGAACTACTACCTCCTATCCGGCCCTGCTGGTTGAACTCTCTGGTTCGTTTTCTCCCCTGATGATGGAAGAGGTGGTCCTGGCATTGCAATAGGGCTACGTTGAGTACATTAGTATAAGTACCCAACGACAGATTACCCAAGAGGTGGTGACGAATCCTCCAGGTCAAGCCCTCCATGAACATCTAAATCTTCTTTTCTTTGGTAGGTACCTCATCTGGCAATATAGTAATCAATCTCATGAACTCCTCTTCATACTCTGTAATAGTCATACTTTCCTTCTTGATATTTAACAGTCTCCGCCTCATCACAGTCTGCACAGCGGAAGGAAAGTATTTACGATGGAACTATACCCAAAAACTCTGAATCGTCATATTGTTCCTCTCCTACAAAGTGGTGGTGGACTCCCACCACTGTAAGGCAGTCCTTACTAGCTTGAAGGAAGACAATAACTGTCTCTAAATATCTATGCACTCGTACATGCGAAGATACCTCTCGATGTCTTTCTTCCATTGGCTCGCGATGATAATATTAGAACTGCCCAAGAACTCTGAGGGATATGCCCTCTGAAAGGCATCCCTAACTCTCTCCCATACAGTGGGAAACTAAGATAGAACTGGCGCCATAGCCTGAACCTGGGGTAAAGCCTGTTCTACCACCGCTAAACCTTCATTCACCGCCTGAGCAACTATGGCGGCAACCTCAGTTACGTTCATTGTTCCCTGAGCGTGAGTTGTTGGCTGCTCTGGTTAGGCATTCTTGTCCCTCGGGCTTGTCTCAGAGGCATCTGAAATGAGAAGGAATTCATAAGTCCATAGTTCTTATTAAATCTCAAATAGTTGAAGACATAATCACATAAATAAGAATACAACAGTCCTAAAAATAGGGATCTATATCAATGATGCTAAGCTCGAAGCATAATAGCCGTACAGATCTTAAGGACACTAGAACCTGATGCTATGATACCACCTGTGAGACCCCACCCAATTAAATACCGAGTGATCACTCCTTTATTAAATTAAATCAAAGCATGCAGTTGGTTCATACTTAGCATCACTGGTGAAAAACAGGTTTTTCTTTATTAATCAAATAATAATAATTAAGCTAAGTGTCAAAACATTTAATTTTATAGATTAAGTTCTATTGTTATGATTTGATATACGAAACCATTTTCATGAACACAGATAATGATATTAAATACCAAACCATCCAAGTTGAATAAACAGACTAGATTAATCAATCCAAATAAAAATATCCCAAATCGAAGGACAATGAAATAATTAAAACAATCCTAACTAAAACTGAATAGTAAAATAATAAAGAGTACAAGTCTCTCTCTGAACTAAATAAAAACTGGAAATGGGCATCACATACCCCATCTAAAATTACAAAGTGAAGAGCTGAGATGATAAGGATGAAGTCGTCTAAAGGCAAAGACCTGCAACTCCTACACTAGCTGCAACATGTTAACAATACAAAGATTTAAATCTGTCGCTCATGTGGCTAGGCGCCTGTAATACATATACATATACAAGAGAAAGAAGAGATGACAGGAAACGGTTCAGAGACTGAGTGTAAAATATCTTTAAAATAGTTTACCGGGTATATAAAATGCTTACTAGTGATATTACATACATGTTAGTGCCTCGACACTCACATGAGAATTTTCACCTCTCAACTAATGTGCACGCCTAACGTAGTACTGAATTACTCTAGATGAAGTTAACCCAGTACCCAATCTCCCCTTACCAATCCTAATTCACGTGATCGCATGACTATAGTTTATATATGATAACCTCTTCTTATGAATTTACCAAGCCAGCTATGCACATCTCAATACAGCCTTAAGTTCTCAGCCGATTAATTTATTTAATATTAATTACTCAATTTTATCTACTTACAAGCACAGTAGATGAATCACAGGTACACATATTTATCACTCCTAATATATATACTAATAGGGCACCCCACATAAATATATGGTGTTGGCATACTCTATTATCAATTCCCCGTATCTCTCATACAAAAGGGAAATACTAGTTCGGAATCACTCTCGAACTGTATTAACACAAAACACACATATTGGAGGTTAAGCATAGTTCCCGATCACTAACAGGTCAGCACATACCCTCACGTCTCTTAGGACCATCTGATTATCATTATCAGATAGCCTATAACAAGAATCCTATGTTCTGGGTATAAGTCAATACCACCTATAAAGGTCACATCGAGATAAGACTATCCCATCGCGGAAACCTTCGTGATAGCAAGTAGCCCGGGTCTTATTAAACACAAATGTTCACATATTATATATATATATATATATATATATATATTTACATTATTCAGGTAGGTATACCCATGACCCATAACATATTCTAACCATATGCAGCACATAGCACCCTTGTCCTACGTATAATTAATTCTTCCTATTATTTTCCCAATTACTGCAAGTTCTTAGGTACTTCTCGACTCTCGAAGTGTATCATTTTAAGTAATGTAAAATCAGTAGGATTACCCTCTCTACCCTACTGGTCTAAGTCATCATCGTCTTGCACAATCCTCAATTTATCGCACACGTAATCATAACCCATTTTATACCCTCGTAATCTCCACCATCTAATTCCATATGAAATCGTACTACCCGGACCTTGCCCACAAACCTACTGGTCCTTATCAAGTTCCATTATGATATTTAAATTATGTATAATTCTCCTTATACATTGCGGTTAGATTAACATTTAAAAAGGAAAGAGATTCGAATTTCAAGAGGAGTCGATTGATTGTTGGGAATGGTCGATCGATCGACCGAGCAGGTATTGGCCCAGATTCTGCAATTCTTTGCCTAAGGGGTCCTTCGATTTTAATCATCTAAACCTCCATTAAAATTTACAAAACTCCCAACCAAACATCACAAACATTATATATATAGGTATGGGTGATTTCTAACGTAAAACATTCATTAATTCTCCAAGAAGTATCATTAAATGGATTTAAATTCAGGATTTGGTCTCTAACCCTAGTCTACCATTTTAATTCAAGAATCCACATGTTATTTCCAGATTACCTCTTCTAATCATCAATAAAAATCACGATAAATGTTCTACATGTGATAGGGACATCATCCTAACATAATTCTATCCAATTATGTGAATTCTAGTGTTCCAAATACATTTAATCTTCATGAAAACTCGTAATTATCATTCCTACGCTAACATGGATGATATATCAACTCAAAAACAACAAGATAGATACTTACCTCAAGAATGAAGATCTGAATTTCTGGGATAAGTTCCTCTTCCTCGGATCTACACTTCGGCGGTGCTTGTGGTGAAAATGGTGCAACTAGGATGATTCTAGCCTTGGGAAAGCTCTTGACTTATCTCGTTTAATGTCTTCTGTGAGTTGTGTTTGTTCTAACCCTAGAAGACAACCTCTAACAACGGATATAGCCTTATGATTTCGTCATCAATTAAGGACTAAAATTGGAAATTACCAAAATGCCCTCCCAGTTTGTCGATTAGGCCTAAAAATGTCCCGAGACCCAAACTAAATCCACGGGTATAATTTTTTTACTATCTCGACCCTTTCGAACACATTGGCGCACTTGAAATGACCATACGGGTGACTTAGAATTAATTTACTTTTTATCCCAATAATTTAGTCCCGACGGGACTGACACGCGTGTCCCGACTTAATTTCTATAACTGTCGTATTATTCACTGGCGACAATTTTAATAAATTCAATCTCATATATTACTTTACTCATTAAGTAATATTTAACATAATTCTTATCAATAATTACTAACTCCCGTCACGCTAGTAAATATTCAATTTAAAATCTAGATTAATATTTAATTAATTTATCTCAATTTAATTTAATTAATTCCATAATTAAGGGCCATAAAAATACGGGGTATTACAATACTCTTAGGGATAAGTTTTCTTTCATTGATGGGGAGCGAGATAAGCTTCTAGGATTTATTGAAAATATGAAGAAGGAGTCCCTAAAATTGAAAGAGTTTAATTCTTTGTTTGATCTAAAATTTTGAAGTTAAATGATGATTTAAAAGACTCGAGTAGTGTTGGAACTAATGGTAATGGCTCACATGTTTCTAATGCTTAGAGTGTTAAAGTCAAGACTAATGTATATTTTAAAGGGTCAACGAAAACCAAGTACATTAGAAAATGTCAACCCATAGGTAACATTCCTCCCATTTATACATGTTCACATTGTGATAGGAATGGTTAAATTTGGTGTTTTTGTTATAATCTTGGAAGTGGTCCCAAGAAGTTCAAGTGTAGTGTTCCATCGATTCCCATAACCCCTCGCATTAGGTATACTCATGTTTGGGTTAGGAAATAAATTTTGGAGACGTTAATTTTAGGTTTGTTGATTCTCACATGCTTCACATGCCATTGCTTATGGATGATTGCTTGCATGATTTTATTTGTCATACTCTAGTCTTGATTTTTGATATTATTTTGCTAGTGCTATGACTTATATATCTTTTGTATTATATTTTTCTTTATTTAGTCATATTTAAAAGATACAAAAAGATTTTGTTTTGATAATTTTTTTAGAAAAATACAAAAAGATTTTCGATTTTTGTGTATTTTAATTTTACACATTTGATGTGGCATATTGGTGTGTTTGAATCTAATTCACTATGCAATTTCCATGTGTCTAGGACATTTGTTTATGACTTTAGATACTTAGATTGATTTGAACCATATTTATGGAGATTTTCCGAACTTGACTTGCTTTATGGATTCGATTTTGTATATGCCTCCACACACACATGCATGAGCTTATTGGATTTTGATTTCATGATATATTTTTGAGCTTGGTGAGATGTTCTCCCATCAATTTTGTAATCTACATGATTATATGACTGGGTGGATTTGTTCATGGAAGAACCGTTTCCCGTGAGAGTTTGTTTAGTATTGAAAAAAATATGAGTGTACACGGGAAAGGGTTGCGAGAGGCAAGTGAAATCGTCGTGAAAACCACCGTTTAAAAGAGCCGAAGAAAAAATTAAGGCAATAAAAAGCACAAATTTGTCAAAAAAAAGGGGCCACATAGTTTAGGTTGCTTGATCATTCAAAACAAATCACTTCAATAGAAAAGAAAAGAATATAATAAATGATCATGTTTATCTTTTGAGGGAGTTTAGTTGAAGAATAACGGGTTTGCACAATGATAACTAGTTATGCTTATTTTGTCATGACACTATTGATTTGTAGAATCATCAATACTGTAGGCTTGTGTGCATTGCGCTTGTTTTGTTCATTAAGTTCAACTTTATTTATCACTTAAGTCTAAATCTTAGTTTGATAAAGTTTTATGGTCAATTAGAACTTCTTGAACATATTTGAATGTTTTGGCTATAATTATTTTGTTACTAGTTCACACCCATTCATTCCATCCCACATGTTTCGACATATTGATACTATGTTAGTGTGTAAAGTTTATGCATTTTGTGTCATGTTTTGTAGTCGTTAATACCTATATATGTGTGTCAGATTTGCTTTGATTTATTTTGCATATATATGATATATAGTAATGTATGTAGTATTTGAAAAAGTTGAAAATTTTCAAAAATAGTAGGTTGTTTGCCTTTGAGATTATCATTATATGTGATCGATTTATATCTTTTTTTATGATACTTATCCTCTATGTGATGCTTCGTATTTTATGTTTATGCTTCTATTTCGGATAAAAACAAAGGGGGAGAGCAAATTAAAATGAGTTTGATTTTTGGGCCAGAATTTATTTATGAGTTTTACTTTATTTCAAACTCGATGTATCACGAGGTACATGTTTTCTTCTCATGCGTGTAGGTACTTAAAGAGGAATTCAAGACATACGAATGAAGACAAGTTTTGGGAAGAAGAAGAAGTTTGAAGACAAAGAGACTTATGCCATTCATTTCTAAGGTTGGGAATGGTGTTAGTATTTTTATCATAGGATATTTTTTATTTTAATTTGGTGTTAGGTCATGTTTATTTGTTTTGTACCGGAATATCCAAAGGGGGATATTTGTAAGAACAATTTTTTTAACATTGTTCATAGCATAACTTAGGCTAGTTTGGCTTATCACGTTACAAATCGTCACGCACCGTCAAGACGAACTGAACTCAAGCACCTCCAAGTTTGAAAACATCCTGAGATCTTGTAAAGGTATAAAAATAATTTAGAGGTTAAATTATTTTACATAATTATATTTTGGGATGTTTATTTTATATAAAAAATGAACAAGAACTTTTATTTTCAAAAAAGAAAAATATTTTCGGAGTTTACTATAGGCGGAGTTTTAATATTTCATTTTTCTCATTCAAATGACTTTTCAATGTTGTTAAAATGACTTTGCAATGTCATTAGATCTCTCATTTGATGGATGCTTCTAATATGGATTAAATGAAGCTTTCTGTTTTGATTATATTTAGGTCGTTAGAAGCGAGATGAAATCTTGTTAGAACGAGATTTGTATCTCGTTAGAACGGCCTGTATATATTGTTCGAACGACGTGCTGCCTTAAGTTTTGTGTAAATACTTATTTTGTGATGGGAACGTTTAAGACTTTTACCAACTCCGTTTCTGCATAATTTCTGCAAAAGTTCTTCAAGTTCTGTGTTATAAAAATATTGTTTAATTAACAATAAAACATCCTTGTATATTGTTCTTTTAAATTCGTTTAAACCCTAGAAAATTTAGTATCTTTGGATTCACCTTGTGGAGAGGATCTCTCAAGTGAATTGGGATACCTGCGGTGACTCACTACTGAAGACGAAGGCTGAGGCTGACGTAGGACTAAGGTCTTGTGATTCTTGCGAGGATCATAGTTGTTAACTAGAGATTTGCGAAGATCGGCGCGTTATACTTGTGGAGGTTATTAAGTATTTTGTAAGTCGACTATCTTATAGATTTCTAAGTGAATAAAAGGTTTTACCCGAAAGGTTTTTTTTCATGAAACTTGACCTTAGTTGAATGATTTCTTAATTGTTTGTTTAATTTATATACTTATCACAATAAATGCATGCTTAGGATAAAAAGATAAAATATGTTTTAAAATTGGCTTTCGCATTTATAAATTGGTGTTGCAATTTATGTTTGGAACCACCATGAAATTATTTGCACATTTACAAATTGGTATCAGAGCTTTTATCTATTTTTTACATTCCCATTATATTCTTCTTCTCATTCTCTCTCTTTTTCCCCTTGGCCCCCAAGTGGGAGCCATTGATCTTAGGGGAATCCCCTTTTAATCTCTT
This sequence comes from Sambucus nigra, assembly GCA_949130495.1. Taxonomy (NCBI): domain Eukaryota; kingdom Viridiplantae; phylum Streptophyta; class Magnoliopsida; order Dipsacales; family Adoxaceae; genus Sambucus; species Sambucus nigra. The sequence continues at coordinate 535,973,822 of OX422213.1, forward strand.
CAATGACTTCACCCCATTGGATAATATGCTCACTCTCCTCTTTATAGGGGGTTATATCTCTTTCTCTTCTTCTTCTTCTACTTCTTCTTCTTCTTCTTCTCATTCCTCTTGTTCTTCCTCTTCCTCTAATAAAATTAGTTTAGAAGGCCCACTTCAAGAGTTTTTAATATAGGGACTTTATCTACAAATCGAGCAATAAAACTACTGGTGGTATTCTTTTACTCTAGCAGGTAAGCTGCAGAACGAGGGTGCTTGCTGTCAGGAAGTCTCTCTTGAACTCTCCAAGCGTTGAGGAGATCAGCAACTTTCACCTTGCTCATGTCAGGTTCTTGAATTTTATCGCGTGTTATAAAACAAAGGAAGAAAATATAAACCAGAGGACGAGAAACATAAATAGTGAGCAAGTAAATAGAAGAAAAAGGACAACAAGTAAATAGAAGTAAAGAAAAAATGACCTATTTGATCCTTCCCCCATTCAAGGATGTTTCCAATTCCTAGCAATAAATCCAGGACCCCAATAATGTTTATGGGAGTTGAGAAGATTCAAAACTAAAATCCTAACAACCTTTCTCATCTTTAACTACAAAATATCATCATTGGTATGTGACCGAAGGTAGTTTTAACAACCTCAGCAAGTCCTAAATTGGTCCCATATAGCTCATTTGTTCTATGGACCCCATTTATAATTTTACAAATATTTGGGGCACATTTTGCAGGGACAATATCGAAGTACTTGAAGAACCTTAGAAAAATGGGGTTTGGGGAAAAAGTGACCCCCCTATGTGATCAAGAGGGTATGAATCCAGTGCCCCCTTGTATGTCATAGACATCTTTGGGGATAGGGGCACAATTGATTTCTACCCATTGAGGAATATTGTAAGATTCCCTACATTCTGCTATAGTTATGTTATCTAAAAGTGCCATGGATAATAAAAAGAAACTCAACAACAAAAGAAGTACAATTGAAGTAGTGAAAGTAAGGAAGAGATGAGAAGAACTTACAGGAATGAATGAAAGCTCTGAGAATATGAAGAACTGAAGAAGAAAATGCTGTAAGTTTTGTGGACGAGAGGCGTTTGAAAAATGACAGTTGGAAGTGATCTATTAAGGTTTTAACTTTGAGCTAATGATAGAGCACATGTGTCAATGAGGATTTTAGCGCTCCATATGCCTGCTCGGACCAGTGTACCCATACTTCTTCAACAAAACCACAAATATATCATGGTGATTGACCTCGGGTGACCGTACCCTCTCAAGTTCATAAGTATTACGAGCTTTCCATTCCAGTTTTAAAAATATTTTTAGGCTATAGGCCTTGGACTTATTTAAAATATGTTGGTCCAATTGTTTAGCCTAAATTTTTTTTGGGCATTTGTGGGAGCTAGTTTATTTTAGCCCAAGAGAGTAGCCGAACAGCCCAACTTTAAGCATTTGTCTAATCCATAATAGTTGTGAACAACAACATCCTACTGTAATATACTCGGATTCTACATTAGATAGAGAAATACAATTCTATTTCTTACACCACCAACCTACTAGGTTATTGCCTATGTAGTAACACGTTCCAGACATGCTCTTTCTATCTTTAGAACACCCTGCCCAATCGACATCAATATATCCTTCAATAGAACTAGTTGTGTCCTTTGTGTATCAAATACCAAATTTTGAGAGTACCCTTCACATATTTAATAATTCTCTTCACACACAATAAGTGAGATTCCTTAGGGATACTTTGATACCTAGCACAGACACAGACTGTGAAGGAAATGTTGTGTCTAGAAGAAGTAAGATAAAAGAGACTACCAATTATACTTTGATATAGAGTAGGGTCAACATTTTTCCTATTATCATTCTTAGATAGTTTGTTGAAGTACTCATGGGGGTTAGAGAAGGTTTAGCATTTTCTAATCCATTTTTTTTGAAATGTTCTGCAACATATTTAGATCGAGTGATAAATAGGCTGTCATTACGTTATTTTACTTGAAGACATAAAAAGTATTGAAGTTCACCCATAAGTGACATCTGAAATTTAGCATGCATGATATCGAAAAAGTTCTTCACTTGTTTAGAACAAGTGGATCCAAATATTATATCATTAACGTACACTTGTGCTATTAAAACATGTCTGTCTTCGCCCCTAATGAATAAAGTTTGATCGTTTCTGCCTTGGAAAAATCCATGAGAGACTAGAAAAGTGGACAGTCACTCACACCAAGCTCTAGGAGCTTATTTCAAACTGTATAAGGCTTTCTTAAGCCTAAAGACGTTGTTAGGGTGTGATGGATCTAGAAACCCTTTGGGTTGTTCTACGTATACCTCCTCGGTCAAAATTCCATTTAAAAATGCGAACTTAATATCTATTTGGAATAATCTAAATTGCAAGTGACATGATATGGCAAGGAGGAGATAAACTGACTCAAGACAAGTAAGAGGTTAAATTTTTTTGTCCAAGTCAACTCCCTATATCTGGGAGTAACCTTGTGCTACCAACCTAGCTTTATATCTAATGACCTCCCCATTTTTATCTATTTTGTTTTTGAAAATCCATCGTTTGCCGATAACCTTAAAATCTTTTGGCCTGGGAACAAGACACCACACATCGTTACTCTGAAACTGGATAATCTCTTCTTGCATAGAATTAATCCAGAATGAGTAAAAAATTACATCATTTACATTTTTAGGTTCCTCAAGGGAAACCAAACATGCAAATTATGGCACATTTCAAAGTTGTGATCTTATTCTAGGAGGATCAGAAGTATTACCAACTACAGTTTCAATTGGATGGTCTTTAGAAACCAAAGTGGGTACATAAGGATTCTCGGGTGGGAGTAAATCAGTGTCTTACGAGGGTTTAATTGTAAAATTTGGTTCAGCCTCAACGGGTGGCACCCATTGACAGACAATACTGCCTACAATTGTATCATTTACAACCATATTAAATGGTTCCATAATGGTTTTGGTTCGATAGTTGAAAACACGAAAAAGCCCTATTGTTTTGGGAATAACCATGAAATATTGCCTTCTCTCCTCGGGTGTCAAATTTTGAAAGTTGTTCTCTAGTTTTACAAACATAACAAATACTCCCGAAGGTTTTAAAAATATTTTAAGTTTGGCTTTTTATGGAACCAAAGTTCATAAGGGGTTTGTTTAGAATTTTTCCTAAGGTATACATGATTAATGATATGACACGCGATTTAAACGACTTCTAACCAAAAATATTTAGGAAGACTTTTAGCATGTAGCATAACCCTACCCATCTATTGTAAAGTTATATTCTTACGTTCAGCGATGCCATTTTGCTGGGGTGTTTTGGGAGCACTAGACTCGTGTTTATAGCCGTTGGCTACGCAATATTAATTAACACTAGAGTCTTTGAAATCTCCACCTCTATCACTCCTAATATGCCACACTTGGTCATCCTTCTCGTTCTTTATTTTCAAAACGATTTTTAAGAATTTGTCGAAGGTGTCTGATTTTTGTTTCATAAATGCAAACCAAGTATATCGCATATAGTCGTCTACTATAACTAGGATATAATTATTTCCACAGAAACTAACAGCCCTTGAGGGACCCATGAGGTCCATATGGATAAGTTCTAAAGGTTTTGTGGTCAAGACGTCCTTAACTCTTTTATGAGGGGATTTACTTATTTTCCCTTCCTAACATGGGTAAACCTCTAAATATTTCTTAAGATCTTAATCTTCTAAGATTATCAAAATTCGTATGTCCTAAAGGTCAGAATCCTTTAATCTGGAAACATGGAAAGACTCGGACTTAGGAATTACTGTGTAACAATTTCCCGAGTTCGATTTAGTGTTAATATACAGTTTCCTTTTTCATCAATAATTTTTCAATCAGTTTTTGAAAAGGTAACAGTATGATTGGAATCACATAATTGAGATATACTTAAGAGATTATATTTGAGGCCTTTAACTAGGAGAACATCATTTAGATCAGGAAGCTCATCCTCACTCAATGTTCCCTTATTACCTATAATCTGAGATGAAACACCACCTCCAAACATGACACTACCTACAAGGAAGTCTACCTAGTTTTCAATTTGGTTTTGTCCCTAATCATATGTTTAGAACATCTGGAGTCTAAATACCATCCAGTTGAAGTGTGTTTTTCCTTTAAAGAAGAAATGACAATATTACACTTGAGCTGGGGTATTAGATCATCTTTTCTAATCCAAATAAGCTGAGTTTTAATCATTTTATGGCCTTTTGATTTAGAAAATGTTTGTTAGGTCTTTCTAAATGGTTTTTTCTTATTCTTGGACCCTCCATTTGTCTTTTTATAGCTAGAGTTGTTTGTGGCCTGTCTATGGAGAACATAAGTATTTCTTCCTTTTCTAGAATAGTTAAAGTTAAGGTAGGTTGGTGTATATATCCTTTTTTGAAAACATTCTTCAAGAGTGTGACCAAAAATGTCGCAATAAGAACAATACTGATGGGTGTAGGTCTTGACTTTATTACTAAAGTCTTTAAAGATGGGTTTGGCTCTATTTGGTATAGTCATCCAATTTCCATTGGTCTTAAGTTTTTATCTTTGGTCTCTAATGGGTGGATAAACATATTTGTCCTGACCATTTGAATTATTTGATCATGTTTTGCTCGAGAGACATTAAGACTAAATTCCCCTTTTTGAATAGTTTGACAAGTTTGGTCTTATTTGATAAAAGTAACATTTTTAGGAGAAACTTCAGTCTTACTGGTGTGAACTATTTTTCCAAAACCTAAGCTAGAATTATCTTTCGAGTCAAATTTGCTTCCAACAATAATTTCCATATAAGATTTAGCTTGGGTTTCAAAGTGTTGACATTTTTTAAACACATTTGAAACCTTTTGCTTAGAATCTTGTAGTTCAATAAGGGTTGCCCTATATTTTTCTTCAAACTCATGATTTTTCTTAGACAAATCTTTTATTTTTAAGGCAAATTCTTTAATCTCAGTCTCATGGGCAATACACTGGGTAATATAATCTTTAGTATTCTTTCTAATGGTCTGGTTAAGTAAATCGATACGCTCAGTCAATGATTTTATCATTTCTTCAAGGCGAGCATTCTTCTTAACCATTTTCGTATATAACTCATGTAAATCAGGAAAATCATCATCAGACTCGCTAAGTGTGTCGTGTGAACTCTCCCCTAAAGCATTACTTGGTTCCTTTGGACTCGTACACACATTCAAGTAGCCGACAATATTAATGCTTTGACTCATGCTTAGATTACTTTCAACAATAATAGGAGCGGTATTAACATCAACATCAATAGGCATCATAGATTCATGAGTAGGTAAGCATGAATCATTATCATTGTATATAATCTTTACAAAGAAATACATGGAATACTCATTATTCTGGGTTGACTCTATTTCATCTTCATCAGAATCACTAGAGTCATCCCACGTTTTACACACATTAGCCTTGTTACTATTGCTAAAATTAGTTGGGCATTTTCTGGCATAATGTCCCATTTTACCACATCTATGCCATTTCACATCTTTCGGGTCTATCTTAGGTCGGTTATTGTCATAAGTTATCATGTGAGTGTTTGACATTTTCTCTGTCTTGAGGTCTGCGATTTTGATTTCCTTAATAATTTGACTTGCCTTGTTTAAAGGCTATAGCATTTTTAAATTTAAGAATCTTTTTGAAATGCTTGCTCATAAGAGTTATTTGATTGTCAAGGTCATCCAAATCAGAGTCATCAATACAATCAGTGTCAAAGTCCAAATGACTTATTTTAGAACATGCATTTTAGATGAAAACACAACATTAGAACTAGTGGGTTTCTTGTTCTATCTGGTCAGTTTCTTCTTGAAATCTAACTCCAACTCTACAGTTCTCAGTTTACTACTAAGAAATTCAGAAACCATATTAGGGTCGTTCATTTCTTCAATGGCATATCTCTTCTTGTCAAATTTGGAAGGTAGTCACCTAAGAATATTTTGAACAATTTCCTTTCTACTATAGGTTAAACCATTTGCATGATGTTTTGTAAAGATATTAGTTAACCTAATGTAGAAATCGTCAAAGGATTCATTGTCATCCATTATAAGTTGTTGTATTGCTGGACAAGCATTTGCATTTTTCCTGCCTTAACTCTTTAGTTACATTCGTGAGCAATGACAAGAGTGTCCCATGGACATAAAGAGTTTTTCCTCCCTTAACTCTTTAGAAGTACCTAGATAATAACAAAGGAAAGAATGCCATCTGTATTGCTTCAACTTGTTGCTTGGTTGATCATGGATTCATAGCATTCGAGGAGTATCCTCCTCCCTTCATTAGAAGTTGAAATTCTTCACCAAGGGGAAAGTTGTTGCCATTTTGGGAGACGATGATAGAACTTAAAATGTCGGCATCCACTTCCCCTTCAGGTAGGGGATGATTTCAAAGATCTAGTTTGTCCAGAACATAACACTTTAAGCAACGTGAGACAAATGTTTAAGAATATGCACTTTATGCCCAGACTGGGGCTGGAAAGACATTAACAAAGGATATAAGAGGCCATATTCCTATAAAAGGACTTTTCACCATGTGACCTGTGTTATTAGTCTCCATCAAAAGAACTCAGAATGCTCCACCAATAACGATTGAAGAAAATTTTTGAATATGCCACGACTGTCTCAAGGGATTCCTTGAATGGGGGATTCGTCAAAGAGGGTGAAGACTTCCCCTTCTATGTCATTCCTGAACCATGGTATGATCATGCGGATAAGAAAATGATATCAGGGATGGAAATCTTCTGTCAATAAAACTACTCTTGGTTTAAGACTACCCGCTTTAAGTGCATCCTCTAACATAGAAAGTCGTAGCTATTATTGAGGTCTCTGAGGGAAGTGACTTCGAAGACTCGTTCCATATGAAGACACTAGGGATGAAACTTTTGAAAAAAATGTTTACAATGTTAATAACAAAATGTTATAAGTTGAGTAAACTTTGAATAAACTTTTTGGACAAAACACTTCTCGATTATCAACACAAGATGTGATTAAACTTGCTTTCCGAATATTTAGTCTTGATTTGGAAGTTGATTAACTTTGGCTTTAGAAATTAAAAACCATCTACTTAGTCTAGGATTCAGTACCAATCACAACAAAGATTAAGAACAATCAAAGAAATAAACACAGGAATTTACACATGGTAAAACCCTTAATCAAGGGAAACATCCATGGTGACCTCTAGGGCACAAATTAAAAATCCAGTAAAATATAGATTCAAGTTACAACACTTAAGCAAGAACAAAAAGATCCTAAATCTAAGTTAAGAGATATACCTACATGAGATACTCCACTCCAAAAGTTTTTAGACCAGAACTGATCTTCTCGTGTTGCATCTTTGCCTTTTCCTTGATCTCCTTTTCCTTAATTTTTGATTCCAGTAAATCTTACAATACAAGGTTTCTCAAACAAAACCATTATGACTAAGTGTTTGTGTGAGAATGTGTTTGTGATGTGCATAAAATGCAAATTTATGCAACTCACTCCCTCAAGTTATTTATATTGACAAAGTCCTATAAATCATAAGCATCTATGTGACATGCAGATTCTAATTCAAACAATTTCGACAAATAAACTTCTTATACAAATCAGATCTGAAAAACAACCTTGCTTTTAAAACTAGGAATGGTCCTATGTGTATTTTTTTATTTTTATATAACATTATTTCACAAAATGTGAAATATGATTTAAGAAACACAAACGTCTTAGGGATCTGATTTAACCTTGAAAGAACTGAAGTTTGTTTTTCAAAATCTTTTGAAACATGATGGATCTACAAAATAAAGATGAAAAGAGAATAAAAAATTAAACGTGCGATATTCTCTTTTTAGAAACACTCAAGTTTATATAGAGAAACCTAAGGATTTCTTACAGATGAGTTCTGAGAGAAACAATGGCTTGAATAGGTCTTCAAACTTCAAGAAAAACCAACACCTAATTCTAAAAAACCTAAATAGATCTAATCTTCAAGGTTTAGGGTTTTTGATGTATGAAAGTTGAAGGTTTTGGTGTTAGGATTTATGGAGAACTCTCAGAGGTTGATCTTTTGAAGATTAGGGTTTATCCTCTCTCTCTTTTCTCTTTTCCACTCTTGTCCCTTCTCTCTCTTCTCTGTCTACTCTCTTATTTTCTCTCTATTTGGACGAATGCATAAATCCTCTAAGGTATGAAACTTCAAAGATTTATATAGTGGGTTAGGAAGGATCGTGAACCTCTAAGGAAAATGAACGATTGGGATTGATTTTGACCAGTTGACTATAAATCTAGTGGTGTAACTCCAGTGAAAATAACATTCGATGATTGGTTAAAATAGGTTTCAAATGGATTGATCAAGAACACATGTAGTCCGTTGACAAGGATCAATAAAAGACTGAGATTACATCTTATAAATTTGTCTTACAAAAAACACAAATCCAATCGTCTAGAAACCAACACGTATACGACAGATTTGAAATGAGAAATGCATGTTTTAGTTCCTTTAAAAATCCAATTTTAACCCCAGAAGTATGTTCCGCTTTGAGATTCTACCCAGGTCAAGTTTTAATGTTTAAAAAAACTTTATATAATACTACATTTAACCCCAACACTTTTCAAAACCAGATTTTAAAAATTTCAAAAATTATTAAAATGTTTCAAAAATGTTATAATGGAATTAAACTGATTTCTAAACATTGGTAAAGGGATTAAAATAATATATGCACATGTGAACTCAATAATATGCAGTGTAAGTGTCCTAAAGTGGTTAGGTAAGATTAACTTTCCTTTAAGTTGATCTTGCTGATTTCTTGGACTTGATTTCTTCATTCTTGCCTGAACCTTTGAGAAATGGAGCAACTCATAAAAACTAACCTACTTTGTCTTGATATCCAAACTAGTTGTAACTCCCATATAATATGGACTAAAGTAAGTCAATCATATAGTGTGTTCTCAACTTTTCATGATACATTCAGGAATTAGATCGTCGAACCTATCCGATCACGGCCACAAATGAGCCTCTACTCAATTAGATTGATATACCAATCCCACATGCTGAGATACAACCCAACCCAGATGTTTACCATATCTCTTCATCTATTTTAGTTACTCCTTTTTATGATAACAATGTAATCGAGACCTCTTTAACGAGGTTATCAGTGATGTTTTTCTCAAAGGTAAAATAAATAAGGATTTGTAGTGTCTTGCTATGCCTTACGCTAATAGTCTTGATACTAATCAAACTCCTGGTGATGATGAATTTGCAAATGAATAATTCTTAACTGATATTAATAAGTTTAATAACAAACAACATAACCGTGTTGAAATTAATAAGGATGAAGCTGTTGTTATTAATCTCGGTTCTAATAGCCAACAACAGGAGATTAGGATAGGGTCCACCCTTGATGATCATGAGCATGCACAATTTGAAGAACTTCCGAAGGAATTTGTGGACATCTTCATATGGTGTTATGAAGAAATGCCCCACATCAATCCCGAATAGCTCAGAACGAGATCCTAACTCTCCCAGATTGCAAACTGATCAAACATAAAATGTGAAAGCTCTAGATCGAATGGTCACTCAAAGTCAAGGAAGATGTAATCAAGCAATTGACTATAGGCTTCATCCGGGTGATCGAATATCCCACATGACTATCTAACATTGTACCCATTTTAAAATTAGGAGGAAAGTTCGTATTTTTATTGACTATCGAGATTTGAACAAAGCATCTTCGAAGGAGGATTAACCACTACCCAACATCAACATGATTATGGACAACACAGCTTGTCACGTCCTCAAGTCAGTCATTGATGGGTTCACCGGATACAATTAGATCAAGATGCACCATGATCATCAAGAAAAAACAACCTTCATCACCCCCTAAGGAACCTTTTTTTACACAGTTATGCCATTCGGGCTCAAGAATGCAGTGGATACCTATAAAAGGGCTACCACAACCGTCTTGCATGATTTGACTCACAAGGATATCGAAGTCTATGTAGCTGACATGATTATTAAGTCTAAGACTTTGGAAGGTCATGTTACCGTCCTCCGGAAGTTTTCGAACGAAGACACCAAATATAATTAAACCCACATGAATGCATTTTTGGCATCACCAAAGGAAAGCTCATAGGATTCATGGTTAGAAAAAAGTGGATCGAAAGAGACCCTGCCAAACTAAAAGCCATACTCGAATTGCCACCGCCCCGAGCGAAGAAGGAAGTTTGGGGATTCTTGGGAAAAGTGTAGTATATCAGTCGGTTCTCAACCAGCTGACATCCATTTGTGAAGCCATATTCAAACTCCTCTGACAGGATTCTACCAAAATCTGGAATGATAACTATTAGAGAGACTTTTACTGAATCAAGCAATATTTTACCTGACCTCTGGTACTTATGCCACCGTAGTTTAGTCTCCCTCTACTCCTACATTTAATCATAATAGACACTGTAGTATGGGATTTCCTATCCAAATACATTAAAGAAATCCGTAAAAAAAGAGCCATTTACTATGCCTGCCGAAAATTAGTCGGGTACAAAGTCAACTACACTACCTTGGAGAAAGTATGTGTTGCCCTAGTTTGGGTCCCTAAAAAGTTAAAACATCGCATGCTCACTTTTCCCATCAAACTTATATCCTGAATTGACCCCATCAAGTACTTGCTTGAGAAATCCGCCCTTTCTAGCCGAATAACCCGATTACTGATGCTCCTATCTGAGTTCGATATTGTGTATGTTACATAGAAATCCATGAAATGGATAGACATCTTCGATTACCTTGATAATACCCCATGGAATAGGTTGATGTTTGGGTCTCCAAATTACCAGACGAAGATATTCTTTGCACATCTCAGGAGGACCTCCGATGGAAAATGTTCTTTAACGGTTCTACCAGCAAAAAAGTATAAGACTTTGGGATAATGTTGATCGCCTGTTCTGACTTTCACACACTCATTGATATAAAGCTATATTTTCCTTGCACCAAAAATATGGTTGAATATGAGGCATGCACTGTAGGCCTCAAAGTCTCCCTCAAGAAAGGTATCAAATTACTATATGTCTATGGGGAATCTTCCCTCATCATCGTTAAAGTCCTTAGAAGATGGAAAGTCAAGGACGAGAAACTCTTACACATCAACGCCCACCTAAAATATATAACCTCCCAGTTCTGAGATATCACCTTCCACTTCATGCCCCGCACAAATGACAGTTCAGCAAATGCCCTTGCTACCTTAGCCTCCATGATTGACATGCCCCAGGGAATAACGATGGCCCATTTCGTAGCCCAAAAACAAGTTATGTTAACCCGCTGCTACCGTATTGAGCTCGTCACTAAGGAGGATTTTAATATTTCTGAATGATGGTATCACATTATTTGGCGCCTCCTTATGCATGGTAGGCATCCCTAAGACACCAACAAGAAAGGCCCTTGTGACCCTGCGTAAACTCGATGCCTAATAAATCATTTACGATAGATAACTATTTAAGAGGAACTTCGATGGAACCCATTTGCACTGCATCGCGGGGCTGACACTGAAGAAATGATGCAAAAGATCCATAATGGGGAATATGGACCCCATATAAACGGTCATAGGCTTATGAAGAAAATTATACGTCAAGGATATCATTGGACCACCACGGTTCAGAATTGCACCATCTACATTCAAAGATGCCTCAAATGCCAGCAATTTGCTAGTCTCCAGCACTTGCCTCCTCGAGAATTGTACAACATGACTTCTCCCTGGCCGTTGTCTACCTGCGGCATTGACACTACACCAAAATGGCCAAAATGTCACCTTTCAGCCGGTCACCCTTGTCATGGCCATTGATCGTGACAAGAATCTCCCGTTTTGTGTCACGGTCATTGATCGTGACAAGACCGTGACAATTATTAAAATAATTGTCACGGTCAAGGACCTTGACATGACCATGACAATATCTTCAGTAAAAAAAGCCCTAGACTCTTTTTTTCCCATCGTTTTTGTTTTCCCTCTTTCTCTCTCTCTACAATCAATTTCAGCGCTCTCTCTCTCTATAAGGTATATTTTTTTCCTCTCTTTCTCTTTCATTTCTATATGTGTGTGTATGTGTGTATATGAATGTGTGTATATATATGTGTGTATATGTATGTGTATATGTGTGTGTATATATGTGTGTATATATATGTGTGTATGTGTATATGTGTGTGTATGTGTGTGTATATATGTGTGTGGTGGGGGAGGGGGGAAGGGGGTGGGGTGGGGTGAGGGTGGTGGGGGGGTGTACGTGTACGTGTGCGTGTGTGTGGTGGGGGGGTGTACGTGTACGTGTGCGTGTGTATGGTGGGGGGGGGGGGTGTACGTGTACGTGTGCGTGGGTGTGGTGGGGGTGGGGTGAGGGGGGAGGGGGTGGGGGTGGTGGCAGGGAAGGGGTGGGTTGTGGGGTAGGACTGGGGGGCTGCGTGTGTGCCTATGCGTGTGTGCGCGTAGTGTCGCTTGTAAAGAATTGACTGATTATTAATTTTTTAGTAAATTAATATATGATTGCCCCTTATTGTAAATTAGTAAATTAATATATACTATATATAATTATTAATAATTGAATTTGAATATAAATAAGACATAATTAAATCAGACATACTACATATAATTATTAATAATTGAATTTGAATATACACATTTGTTATAGACATTGCTATTGGATTATTTTTTTTATTAAATGTTGGGTTGGTTAGTTTTAAAAGTGGCATGACCACTGGATTATTGTCCATATGGGGGTGGGATTTTTCAACTTTTGAATAATTAAATTTGAATATAAATAAGACATAATTAAATGAAACATTATATATATAATTATTAATAATTGAATTTGAATATAAATAAGACATAATTAAATAAGACATACTACATATAATTATTAATAATTGAATTTGAATATACACATTTGTTGTAGACATTGATGTTGGCTTATTTTGTTTAGTCAATGTTGGTTTGGTTAGTTTTAAAAGTGGCATGACCACTGGATTATTGTCCATATGGGGGTGGTATTTTTCAACTTTTGAATAATTAAATTTGAATATAAATAAGACATAATTAAATGAAACATACTATATATAATTATTAATAATTGAATTTGAATATAAATAAGACATAATTAAATGAAACATACTATATATAATTATTAATAATTGAATTTGAATATAAATAAGACATAATTAAATGAAGCATAGTATATATAATTATTATTCATTATTGGATTATTGTGTGTGTGGTGGGGGCAGGGGGTGGTGTGTGTACGTGTGTGTGTGTGTGGTGGGGATGGGGTGGGGGTAGGGGAGGGGAGGGGGTGGAGGTGGTGGCAGGGATGGGGTGGGGGGGTAGGGGGGGGGGGCTGCGTGTGTGTCTATGTGTGTGCGCGCGTAGTGTCCCTTGTAAAAAATTGATTGATTATTAATTTTTTTAGTAGATTAATACATGATTGCCCCTTATTGTAAATTAGTAAATTAATATATACTATATATAATTATTAATAATTGAATTTGAATATAAATAAGACATAACTAAATAAGACATACTACATATAATTACTAATAATTGAATTTGAATATACACATTTGTTGTAGACATTGATGTTGGATTATTTTGTTTAGTAAATGTTGGGTTGGTTAGTTTTTAAAGTGGCATGACCACTGGATTATTGTCCATATGAGGGTGGGATTTTTCAACTTTTGAATAATTAAATTTGAATATAAATAAGACATAATTAAATGAAACATACTATATATAATTATTAATAATTGAATTTGAATATAAATAAGACATAATTAAATAAGACATACTACATATAATTATTAATAATTGAATTTGAATATACACATTTGTTGTAGACATTGCTGTTAAATTATTTTGTTCCGTAAATGTTGGGTTGGATCGTTTTAAAAGTGGCATGACCACTGGATTATTGTCCATATGGGGGTGGTGTGTGTACGTGTACGTGTGCGTGTGTGTGGTGGGGGTGGGGTGAGGGGGGAGGGGGTGGGGGGAGGGATGGGTTGGGTGGGTGGGTGGTGGGGTAGGGGTGGGGGGCTGCGTGTGTGTCTATGTGTACTAATAACATTTTTTTATCTGTACTAATAACATTGTTTTACAGCAAATGTCTCATTCAGGTATTAAGGCGAGGATGATGATGCTGGTTAGGATGATGTCGTATGGGCTCGGTGGTAGCGGAGGCAACGAGGGCTCCTCGGCCTCTAAGCTCCCCAAATATGGCAAATTTGGGATTACCATCGAGAACAAGTCGGAGTTATTAGCGAGATCCCTCGATCTGCTAAAGACGGTCATCGGTCCGAGGTTTATGAGTTGGAAGGAGGTGCCAAGCTCAAGTTAGCTGTTTGGGAGGCACTACAGGTAATATATTTATATTTATATGAATATTTCAATTTCGATTTCAATTTCGATTTCAATTTCATTTTATATTTATATTTATATTTATTCGCAACTAAAATTGTATTTGTTGGACAGGAACGATTCAACTTGGATCCAAAGCTACACGATTCCGTCTTGGAGCGGTTGAGGGAGTAACACAAGATGTGGAAGAAAAATATGCGGACACGGTACTTTGGGAAAATACGAGAGTCCATTATCCAATGGCGTGGATCCGTCCCGCCCAAGGAGCCGATCTCATTGACACAATGGCAAAAGTTGATTGACAATGAGATCGAGGATCGACAATTGGCATCTCGCCAATCGGGGAGGGAAAATCGGGCAAAAAAGACGGACGTGCACTACTCCGACCGGACGTCTTACGCCGAGGTGGAGCATAGGATGAAGGTAAGATTTAATTTTTCTATAACTACAGAAATATATTATTCTTCATTATTTTACTTTGTCGGGCCGATACTAATTTTACTTTATTTCAGGGGGTAGGGAGTGGCCCAGGGGGTAATCCACATAGGCTCGATACTTATGTGTCTCTTTGGACGAAGAAGGGGAAGGATAAAGCTTCATGGTTTGGGTTCCAAGATGAGTCATAAGTATCGAGCTTGACATTATAGGGAAAGTCACACCCAAAGCTTCCAATGGGCTTGAGTTCATCATGGTTTCCATTGATCACTTCACCAAGTGGTTCAAAGCTGAGTCATACTCAATACTGAATGCCAAGAAGGTAAGAAAGTTTTTTCGAAAGAACATTATCTATTGATATGAGGTTCCTTACGAGCTAGTATCAGATAATGTGTTACACTTGAAAGTCGAGGTCACGAAACCGGTCGATGAGTATGGGATTCAAAGACATAAATCTTCTCGAAGCCATCATCAACAAAATAACCAAGAGTTATCGAGATTGGGATGATGGGATCCCTTACACCCTATGGGGCTACCGCACTTCAATAAGGACATCTACTAGGGCTACCCCTTACTCTTTAGTATTCGAAATAGAAGAAGTCCTACCCGTTGAGATGGAAATACCTTCCTTACGCATTATGCTTGAAAGCAAAAGTCAGCGAGGAAGCTTGGTATGACAACCATTTAAACGCATTATCACTCTGGGATGAAAAGATAATGAAGGCTCTGTACCACATACATGCATACCATCACCAGATAGGGCGATCATTCAATACAAGAGTTAAGGACCATGGTGTCCGAGAAGGATAATTGGCTCGTAAAGAAATCATAGAACCTGTCTAAGACCCCAAAGGGAAATTGAAGTCAAACTGGAGCGACCCCTACATCATGAAAAATATCCTGTCAGTCGACGCCTCTATGCACACTGGCCTTAATGAAGAAGACATGGTGGATTGAGTCAACCTAGACAATCTCAATAATTTTTACCCTTAGTCCGAAGTCTAGACATGCTACTACTCCTCTTACCCCTTTCTATTCTAAAAAAAATCTTCATTTCCCTCTACTCAGAATTATGTGGGCGTGATCCTCTAAAAAACTTTTTTCTTTCAAAATAAAGCTCAAAAAATTTTCAAAAACCAAGGTACATAGGCAACTCATACTCTTTACATGGGCATGGTCCCCTTATTTTTCACAAAATACTATTATTTTCTTACCTCCAAGAACAACAATTCATTTTATCATTTACATGAACAAAATGATTATGTATGCCTTAACGATTGGTATAAATATTTCAAAATTTAATACTCAACAAGAGGCACAAAAATATGATCAAAATATTTTTTATTTCAAATATGGGAGTTCAGTATAAATTACATGAAGTATAAGCTAAGGGGGTCCAAATGACCACCCTCCACTAACCAACCTATCCCTAAAACAAACTTAACCAAAACCTTCCAAAAAGTATTCCCCAAAACCAAAACATACAAAAAGATCCCATCCACAAAAGCTTCACATTATATAAACCTAACTTCTCAAAAGACCTTTTCCGCAGCTGCCAGAAGAGTCGACCCCATCATCATCTGCTCCTTGAGGCCCCCAAACCTGCCCTGTTTGATTGGTGTTTTGAATACGGTCGATAGAATGATAATCCCTAACCAGCTTGGAAAAAACCACTACTCCCGCCTCCATAGATTTAAAATGGACAAACCACCTCTGGTCGATCTCCTTTGCCAAGACTCACTTCCATAGCCATTTCAGATAGTCTCCACACACATGCCAGCCCCTGCCTACGGATTGATATGGATGGGTTAACGGCCAATGATTCTCCAATAAAGAACCTAACCTCATGCGCAATGATTCAGTTAAATCTTTCACTAGAAAAAAGTCTAGTGCTCGAGGAGGCATAATCTACTTCCATCCGACTTGGCGTAGAAGCCACCATGGGAAATATAATGAGGTATGTCGAAAGATAACTAACCAAATGTATATGTATTCTCCCAATTCCAGAATGGGCTGCAGTTCTCCCCACTATGGCACTGACCAATGAAGGCATCGGGCTCCATGCTCAACGAACCAATTTACCCAGTTCTCTATGGATTGCCAAAACTGATGGAATATCTAGTAAAACAATTCAACATGATTGCTAGGGTACATTTTAGGGGAAGCTCCAAACAAAATCTCTCATCCAAACACATGAATAACATAATCGGGTTTCCTCTTACAAAATCAGAGAGGCCTTCCCACAAAGCATCAAGATCATTCAGGGTCTCTGCCAGTATCACCACTGCCAAATTATGATGGTAAGACATCCATGCTGTGATTGTATCCAACTGAGGGTCCACGTTTAGGTCCCCCATCACTAGTAAAAGGCTCAAATTTAGGCCCATGGTAACATCTATGGAAAAGATAACATCACCAAAATCCTTCATAATCAATCACCAATATCCTCTGAACATCAATGGGAGTAACAATCATCTCCCCGAAGCCAAGATGAAAAGTATGGGTAGTGTCCCAACATCTCTCTTCCAAAGCACATAACACTACAGTAGAATGATTTATCCCATCCAAATCAATAGCTCCATCAAAACCAACATGATTACAATCTATTCAACACACCAGGTTCAGTGCAATCCAACAAAGGAGATAAGCCCCACTTTATAATTAAGCATTCTATCCCCTTATCCTTATACCAATCAAGCCGCCAAGGCCTTCCTATATTAAAAAATGTCCAAATCATTTTCTCTAATTTTTCTCAAAATAAATCCCTTCAAAAAGGGAAATTATTTCATCCAAGCCTTCGAGTCCATCTTCTACTCAAACATAGTCAAAAATTTCCAAAAACACACTTTTTTTACTCCTTATCAAAGAAAAAATTCAATTGTAAATTAAAGTGCATGTAGAGTAAGACACTAAATCAAGATAATGAAATAAAATATGCATCTATCTTTATCTTGTTGAAGTCGTTTTTAGGTGAAACTGTGCTAAATCAAGCATACAACATGCTAAAAGTCAAGTTCCCCAGTCAACGATGAATTTTCAAGAAAGAATCAGAATTAGATGTCACCTCATCTTCCCCGCAACTTTCTCTCTTAGGTACTAGACGTACCTAAACTCATATGCCTACAACCGTCGCCCACATATGCATAACCGTCACCCACGTATCCCTAGGATCCATTCCCTGATGGTAAAAGGTCACCTACAATCCCCAACAGAGAATCAACATCTACCCAAGAGACAAAAAGGCCAGAAAAATAAAAAAATTGTCTGAAAAATTCATAAAAAACCATAAAAGTACTAGAACATTTCTTCACTAAGAAAACCATTTTGAGCTCCTAAAGTCCCCAAACAGATCAATATTACATTCTTACCCCCAGCACAGACAAAAAGTCCACTATAATTCCCCAGTAGAATCCCAAACTCATAAGTCTTCCCTAGCGGAACCTAAACCTCAAAACAAATGCTTCTCCCAAGTCCCCAGCGGAATTGAAAGACTAAACTCCCAATCCATCCACCATGATAATTTCAGCTTCCCCAACCAAGATATATACTCTCAAAAAGATATCATTTCCAGTCAGATGTCTTTCCCCAGTAGAGTTTCAAAAAACATAATCCTCAACAGAACTACAAGTATAAAGGTAAATTAAAGACTCCCCGGAGAGCAAACCTATCCATGTATCATATTTTGTTCCTCAAAATTGACCTCAACCCTCATAATCGGTTGTCCCAACTAAAGGTCCTCAGAATTGACCTCGGCCCTCAGAATTAGTCGTCATCACTTTAGGCCCTCAGAATCGACATCGGCCCCCAAAATCGATCATTTTCAATTTAGGTCCTCACAATGGACCTCGACCCTCAAAATCGATCGTCATCACTTTAGGTCCTCAGAATTGACCTCGACCCTCAAAATCGATCGTAACCACTTTAGGTCGTCAGAATTGACCTCAGCCCGCAGAATTGGTCATCACAACTTTAGGTCTCAAAATTAACCTCGTCCCTCAAAATCGATCCTTTCAACTTTTGGTCTTTAAAATGGACCTCGACTCATAGAATTGGTCCCCTCAATTTTATGTCCTCAGAATTGACCTCACCGCAAAAATCGGTCCTTATAACTTTAGGTCCTCAGAGTTTATCTCGAAACCCATAATCGGTCTTCCTAAATTTAGGTCCTCATAATTAACCTCGTCCCTCAGAATCGTTCTTCACCACTATAGGTTCTCATAATTGACCTCGGCCCTTAGAATTAGTCATCACCACTCTAGGTCCTTAGAATTGACCTTGGCCCACAGAATCTGCCCTCCTCACTATAGGTCTTCAAAATTAACCTCGGCCCATAGACCCGATCCCCACAACTTTATGTCCTCAAAATTGACCTCATCCCTCAAATTGGTCATCACAACTTTAAGTCCTCAGAATTCACCTCGGCCCGCAGAATTGGTCGTCAAAACTTTAGGTCCGCAAAATTGACCTTGGCTCGTAGAATTGGTAGTCTCAACTTTAAGTCCTCTGAATTGACCTCGACCCTCAGAATTAATCATCCTAACTTGAGGTCCTCAGAATTGGCCTTAACCCTCGGAATTGGTCATCCCCAGCAGTACCTTAGCTCCTCTGATTCGATCTCGACCCTCTGAAGCGGTCATCGTCATCCCTTTGGTCTGCAAAATTTACCTATTTCCCAAACTTCTACGTGGTGTCTATTCGACGACTTTTACTTATTCCAAACTCAACCATCGAGGAGATCTATAGACACCACATTAGAGGACCCTCTTAAGACTATCCATAGATCCTTAGCACTTCCCCATTCACCATAAAGACCTAGGTCATACTCCGAGTACCGATTTAGAGACCACCCAGAGTCCCTAAGCCCCGTTCGACTCTAATCAAGTTTCTCTCCTGAGCAAAAGCTCAAGGACTATTCGAAGGGCTTTGAATTCCTGTCACGTGCACAAATAAACCTTAAGGTTCTTCCACTAGGCTCCTGCAAGCCTCATTTTGACCCCAATCAACTTCCTCGCCCAAGAAAAAGGTCATTGAACCTTCAAAGGTCTCTAAATCCTCTTTCTAACCATCCACCATATGCATGAATTGGACTTACTGTTTGGATGAACGATCCATTCCCCCCCCCCCCCCCCCAAATAAAAAAAAACAATAATTCGGAGGTGATCAGGTGCTACCGAACTCCATTTCACTCCTGTTAACATATTCATCTCAAAGAAGAATGAAGTAATCCTGAAAGGGCACTGAGTACCCTTTCCAACAGTCTACCCAGTGTGCAAATTAGTGTTTTGGTACGAAAAAATGACCCATTTTACTCCGAAGGGTAACCAAGCACTTTTGGACCTCATTTGACCAATCTCAACTCCTTGAAACGAACAATACTGTTGAATCTTCAAACATCTCTGAATACCCTATCCAATGATCCTTCCCGTGCACGAATCAACCTTACGGTTCGGACGAACGATCCATTTTCCTCCAGGAATCTCTTGTCCAAAAGATTGTCGTGCGATTTCAAGCTCTATTTAACCAAAGTTAACTCTCTGACCCATGATCTTCCCAATGGATTCTTAAAGTTCTCTAAACATCCTTTCTAACGTTATGACCCACATGCAATTCGAACTTACGGATTGCGTTTTACGACCTTTTTTTGAGAAATCTGCATGAGGTTGCCGAATGGAAAACCCATTTACCTACCTATTGACAATGTGTCTGGGGATGCCTACCAATAGACAGGTTAAGTACAATGCTAATCGGCACCCCCTTGACCCTATATTAGAAGAGCATGAGATCACTTCAAAAGGAACCCCAGAAACATCCCTCAAAGTGATCTCAGAAAAATTCTTACAAAGTCAGTGTGGCTTCTCTATTAAAATATTTTCCCCACATTCCATTTCCATCCCTTTCACAACCAATTTAGCAAAAATACTTTCCCTCTCCTCCTACAATGTCTGTCCACTTGCGAGGGCATCCTTTAAAATAATCAAGATTAATTTAAAACTTTCCAAAGGAGGTCCAAACATGCTTCTCTCTCTCTTTTAATTTCCTTATTTTCTCTTTAGTTATCTAATTTTTACTTTAGTATTTCATCCTCATTAGTCCACCCATATTAGTAATCTCACTTTTTACTAGTATCATTTCACACAAGATATTTTCTATAAAAGCCCCCACATAAGAAAAATAGGGTTTTACTCATAAATTCCAAGCGGGATTCCTCACCACATTTTCTTAAATTAAAACATCTTTTTTTCTACACACAAATCATAGTATAACCCCCTGTTGGATTTATAGGACAAACGCGACCCTCTTGTTGCATGTGAACTACGTGGACTTTGATAACTTTTTAGGCTACGTAGGCGTTTCGAGTTAAAACCTGGGACTCGAGTCCTCCTTGTATGTTTTTTTCGTATATTATTTCTACATATTTTATTTGTCATTTTTATTCATGATTAATCTAACATATATCATCGGTCCACCATAACGATAGATATCTTAATGAGTTCCATTCTCCATTTATATATACACCACACACACTTCACATATTTTTTGAAGTAGAATAATAACACATTCCCATGAGTGACTGAAAGGGCAGGATGGGTTCCTAACACCTTCCTATTCTGTAACTTAGCCTCCGAACCTTTGAACAGTTGGTTTAGCAAGCATCAGTACGTCTTTAATGCCGTTTTCTTGAGGTGATAACATTTATTTTTCCATTTTTGTGCAAAATAGGCTGGCGACTCTATTTTCTATACATCACCCCACTTTATTTTGACGAAGGCAAAATTTTCCCGAGGAAGGGCACGAGACCCCCCACGCTTTCACGCGCCGTCCGAGGTAAGATGGACACAATAATAAACTTATAAACAAAATAAACTCATGAATTATGGAATACGTAATACGAAAAACTAAAACACGCTATTATACATAACTTTAAAGTCAACATTTAATTATCTTCCTCACAATTAACATTGTTTGAACAAACCGTGCTATAATTGAACAATTACTCTTATAACGTGTTTAACAATTTCTTTAATTATGGGTTGTGATCCATAACAAATTGAATCTTGATAGGTGCCTCTATGTCATCTATAGCTACAGTCAAGTGCTTGGTGAAATATAAGGTGACAGACTACGAATCGTTGTTAGGGATATTTGCATAAAGCACTTTCTTTAAATTTTAGAATGCATAAATGAACAACTCATCATTCATATCATCTTTACTCTTCAACTTGACCAAATCAACCTTAACCATCATTCTTTCTTATTTCCCTATGATTTCTACCTCATGTGTTCTTGAATAGAACACAAAACCATTGACACGACATTGTTTGAACTCCCTGACTACAAAACTAGGCCCATTTGCTAGACGTGTAAGCCTCGTCAGTACTTCACCACTTTTCAATAACAAAAATCAAGAAAGTAATTTTGTTATGAATATGTTACAAAGACAGTAAATGAAATTGAGATATTATTGTAGTCACCACAGAATCTACCCAATGCCTAAAATTGTTTTTTGCGCTCGCCCCTCCCTTTCTCCTCTAAGCACATCCACACTCACTATATTGCCTATGTTAAAATCAATAATATCAACTCCTTAAGAAAATAACAGTGAAAATAGTACATTACTTAATGGAAAGTTTTCAATACACATGCACCTTTAATTTATTTATGTATTCATTCATCTTAAAAGCATATCGAGGCATCTAGTTATATTGTGTGTTTGTTAGTTTCATTTCCTTACCCTGACCCAGAGCCTTCTTAACAACAAACTCTTCTAATTTATCGACGAATCATTAAACAACTCCAATGTTTGCAATAGAAATATATTCTTTTGCATACAAGGAAGGATCTTCCATAATGTACTCCTCGATAATGGACCCCTCAAGATGCCATATATTCTTAATGTAATCTTTGAATGCTTTCGTTAATCGCTAAAAAAGATACATCCATCAGTACTTTACATGTTCACATAAAAGTGCTTCACCGCATAAATTAACTAAAATGTGGATGCTTATGTAAAATAATGAGGGAGAGAAGTACTTCTTTAAAACACGGGTAGCCTCCACCAAAGTTTCTTTCACCGCCATTACTTGCTTCCTATTGACAAATTTTTTCACATAATATGGCGAAACATAAGCTATTCTATAGAATGGAACATAAAGATCCTTCTTTTAAGCGAACTAGTTTCCAAACAATAGAGGTACAAGTTGCATAATCACATGTCAATCATGAGGCTTGCACCATTTCAAATCTCTTATTGAATTACATACAATCCTGTGTATATTGGAAGAGAAATTGGAAGGGACCTCCAACACCTTCATTGTTTTAAGGAACACATTTCTCTCATTAATGCTAAAAGTATATTATGCAGTCGACATATGCTTTTTTCCAATGTTGGGATCTTATTTCAACCATAATGGTCTTCTAATCCTTAAATCACGAAGATCTTCATGAGATGTTTCTCCATTGTTGGAATGAGAACCACATATATTCTTATCAACATGGATAATGTCTATCACATGCCACACAAGGTGTTGCTTTTAGTATGGAGTATAAAATATAATTGATCTCCGCAACCATGTCGTCTTCATATTAATGCCCTCTCTTTTACGCTTATGGCAAAAATTATGGTGTGTTTCCCCCTCAACTTCTAATCATCCTTTTGTTATTTCTCTTTAATTTCCAAACCAAAAAGTCTTAGTGTAGGTGGCCCCTTCTAGATTCCTTCTAGGAGAAAATTGCTTCGTTATTTATTAAATTTATAACTCTGCGACAAAAATCTCCGTCGATTATGTTTAAAACGTTAACTACTTTTCTTAAGCATGTTGTCTTCAGTCCTCTCTCTACAAATAGGACAACCCAAGTAGCCATGCATATTGCATGCGGATATGGTCCCATAAGTAGGAAAATCATGAATTTCCTATATCAACATAACTCTCAAAGTTAATTACTCTTGTTTGTATGACTTAAACGCTCTCACACATTTTAACCCGTATTTCATTCAATCCATCTACCAATATCGCTAAGAAAACATCAATGTCACTACCCGATGTCTTTGGACCTGGTATTAATAACAACATAATTGAGAACTCCTATCTTAAGCACAACGAAGGGTGAAAAGTTAAAAACGCAACAAACACTGACCATTCACTCTTTTAAGTGCATACTTTTCAAATAAGGTTAAACCCATTGGTTATTAAACAGAGGAAAACATTGCATATTTCCTTAGCAAAGTCGGGGTAATAATGATTTGTAGATTTCCACATATATGAATCAAGCGAATGTTGCATGAGATTCCTACCAACATTTGGTCGACCATGCCAAGCCACTGCCTCTGCTATACAAGGTACTGTTTAAAGTCTCTCAATCGAGGACCAAAGGTAAATATGTCAACAACATCTTAGGTATTTATTTTTATCGACTTTCATCTAACATTAAATGTGTATTATCATCTTTTGTTCATATCTAGGATCCTCACATACCAAATAAGATAGAATGCAGTCATACTTGTAGCAATGAATTGATTTGTAATTCATCCCCAAATCTTTCAAATTACACTTCATCTTTGGATAATTAATGGCTAGTGTAATTATTTTTTAAAGCAAATCTTTTGCCCAAAGGAAAGTTATTATCACACTTTTCCCCAGTAAGCCAAATTAGCTCTTAAAGTTTTATAACCCAACCATGGCATATAACACTGTGTGGTAGGGGTTAGAGTTATGGTATAATGGTGTTGAGACTTTTTCTTTTAACTATATACAATGTCTATCTTGGACAATATTGTTATCAACATGATCCCCATAACCTAAACTTTAAGTATATATTTTTCATCATTATTCCATGTCCTTATCTTCCATCGTGTATATCATATCCCGTTCCAATCGTTAGGACAATTAATGTTCACACGTTCAAGAAGACGGATCCGAATATCAAGCATCTTCAACATCTACGTTACATGTGGTAAATTTTAATATGTATTTAGTTTTGTGTTAATTAGAATTTTTGCTAAGTATTAGGATATCGTTTCTAAACTTTTTTTTTTAAAAATGAGGCATTTTCAAACTTAATTTTTTTTAAGTTTACTATACGCAGAATTTTAAAATGACATTTAAATCATTCTAATAATTTAACGATGTCATTCAAATGACATGCCAACGACGTTTGATGCTCAGCTTCTCATATAGATCAAATGAACCCGTAGTGTTTTGTTTTTCAAAGGTCATTTGATAAGGTCGTTCGAAGTCACTTTTAACGAGATATCAATCTCGTTCAAATGACATCAAGATCTCGTTCGAACGAACTTTTGTCGCCTTAAATATTTTGTTTGCCAATAAAACCTATTCGTGAAGGTTTTTTGTTAAGACTTTTCATTAACTCAAACTACAGAACAACTGCAATATAGTCTTCACTTTTTAGGGTTAAAAGACTTTTTAGAATGACATAAACCAATCCCAATTCTTTTATGAATCATCTTTGGAACCAATATTGAAGTTATTCTTTAAAAGCATTTCTTCACTACCGATCTCGGGGATACTCAAGGGTATTCACTTCTGAAGGAGGAGGACTGAGGTTCTTGTGATTCTCGAGGGAATATTGTTGACTGAAGGTTGTGGTCTTTGTGGGTTATTGCAAGAATTCATTGTAGTATTTGTCTAATGTGTTGTACGTTAGTGTTTCTAAACTTTAATCAAATTAAGATTTTTCCCTGCGGGGAATTCTCCTAAAATTTATTTGTATGCATGCTTCTTGATTTACCACTTTCAATCACATAGATGCATGTTTAAGGTTTGATTAAGATTAGAATTTGATTGTGGCATTAAAATTTATCTAAATACATTTAATACATTAGAATATTGCGAAATCCAATTGATATTGCATTACCTTCTCAAAATGGTAAAAGAGCTTTTAGCTGCTTTCCTTTCACAAATTGGTATCAGAGCAAGTTTCACCAAATTATCGTGAGATAATTTTTCTACAAATTTTTTTGTGATATCAATCATTTTTGAAAAAAATTATTTTGAAAAATCATATTTTTTCTGAGGATAACTTATATAATTGGATGCCCGTCTTTGAAAGTAATCGATGAAAGAGTTTGGTTTGTACGTGACAAAAGGGTGGAATACTACCACTATCACCGTTAATAATGTCTTAAATCCCAAACTCGTGTCTAATTGGACTGGTGATGAGTTTAAGTGGAGTACCTATAACTCCCGAGGCCTTAGTGCTATTTTTAGAGCTGAAATTACCGACAAGTTTCGACATATTTTGATGTGCGCCCGTTAAAAGAGGCATGATATATGCTCCAATTGACATATGAGGGTACTAATGCGGTTAAGGCGTCAAAATTGCAAAATTTGATCACCCTATTTGAGACTATCATTATGTTAGAGTCCAAGTGTTTTGATGAGTTTTATGCTAGATTGTAGGACATTATTAACATGAGTTTTAATTTAGGCGAGAAAAATAGATTTTGAGGTCACTCCCATCCTGATTTATTCCTAAGGTTATTGTGCTTAACTCTTTAGGGTTTTACACTCACTTAAGTGAGAAGAAATCATAGGAGACCTTCAAACTTTAAAGACACAAGTTATGAAAAAGAAAAAAAAAGACTTTGTGAGTCTATTTCTGAGGGAGAGGTTGATTTAGATGACTTGGACTTATGTGCTAAATTTTTTTAAAAGTTTATCAAATTTTATGAAGATAATTCTTCTAGTAAAATGATTTTTGATAAAAATAAAAGGAATATCGATGAGAAAGAGGAAGAGGTGAGATGTTATGTGTGGGATGGCAAAGGTCACAAGGCATTTGGGTGTCCCACTATGCTAAAGAGAAATGGCAAGAAAGTTAATAATATAGACACTCTTAGCAATAGCGGCATCGAGTTGGATGATTTCGGGAATGAATCATGACATGAAAAGTCCGTGGCTTTCATGTCTAGTCACATGAGCATATCTAGTTTATGTCACGATGATGATGACACTTATAAATGTGAGAGACTCAATGATATTTCAAGCCATTCGAGAGATATAGAGTTTGAGGATGAAATTTGAATTGAGGGTGAAGGTGATCTCTGAAAAGCATTTAGTGATTTGTACACCAAGACATTGAAAACCAAAAAGTTGAATAAAGAGTTAGGTCTTAAGTTGTTAGATTTGGAGAGAGAGAGAGAGAGAGAGAGAGAGAGAGAGAGAGAGAGAGAGAGAGAGAGAGAGAGAGAGAGAGAGAGAGAGAGAGAGAGAAAGTTTTAAATGTGTGTGAGGCATCGACGAGTTAACTTGAGAATGTGAGAGTTTATTTGTGTGATTAGTTGATCATATTAGGCTAAGACAAGAGTGAATTGACCAACACCGTGGCTAGTCTTACAAAAGATCTTCAATCTTCATTGGAGACTTATGAAAAACTTAAAGTCCGTTTATCCAAACTCAAGAGAGATCTCGAATGTGCTCGGGATGTCAAGGTCACTATACAAGACACATCTAAGGAGGTTGGAAAGATGCACCTCAGTCCCACATTGGGTAACGTTGAGAGACTGGGAATATGTTATGATGGTGCATCCAGTTCCCAAGTTGCACCCGAGCCAATTCATGAGTTTTTCATAGATCCATATGACTGTCGTCCTAACCCTCCTAAATGTCAATTTCCCCATAGGAGAGAGCTTCCAAGATGTTTTCTGAGAGGTGTTCCTAGGCTTGTTTATATTTGTTTCCATTGCAAGCAAAGAGCACACCTTAGGGAGTTTATTTCGAGTCGAGTAGTGTGTCTTGATAAGCACCCAAAAGTGCATAATTTATGCCCTGAATAGATGCATTTTAGTCGCTCGTTGCTAATAAAATTGGTCTTGCGTTCGTATTTTATCATTTTGCAGTTCACTACACATTTACGGTACAAATAATGCTAAACAAGTACAACTGCAACTCAATGGCGATCAAAAGCGTGCATCGAAGAAATCAAAGGAGATCGTGTAGTCTGAAATCCATTCTGAGCTTGCCCCGATGTGATCTGATGCCCCAAAACAGTCCCGTAACCTTAACCTAGCCAAAATCGAGCCTAGTCCATTCCCCGATCCTAGTGTGTGTTAGTTTGTACCCATATTATTTTTCTAGATTTTTGTTTTGAGCCATTTTATTTTTAAGATTTATTTTAGATTTATTTAGAATTTTCTAGGATTTATTTTCTATTTTTCTATTTATTTATTTCTTTATTTTTATTTTTATTAGTTTTTAATTTTGAATCTTTATTTTATTAGGATTAATTTTTATGAATTTCTTTTTTTAGTTATTAGATTTTATTTTATATATTATTTTTTATTTATTTTAGTTTTATTTTATTAGGATTATATATTTTTAGTTTTAATAGAGTTTTATTTCATCTATTTTTATTTACATTTTTTTAAGTAGTTTGAGATGTTAGTTTTTTTTGTTTTTTTAGATTTTCTGTTTTTATTTTATTTAGTTTTAGTTTTATTTTTTAGGTGGTGTCATTTTTAAGTGTTCAAATTTAACACACACATCTCACAAACTCACACACACCCCTAAACCAACCTACACCCAAACACACCCCTACACTACGATTCATCATCTTCACCAACTCTCTTTATCTCTCCTACAATCTCCACCATTACTATACCCAATAACCCATCCACCCTTGTCCCTTCATCAACCCTTAACCCAACAGTTGAAACCCGCCGGACTTGGCCCAAATTCGGACTGACCTGAGACCTGCCTTGATCTCGCCTCCGGCCGGTGCACCCCTGCCCAGCCCCAAACTCGTCGGACTTGACCTCCTACCCGCGGCCTCAAACCCTCAACTCCCCTTACTCCGGACTACTCCCCGGTCATAGCAGCCCCTCTCCAGCCATGTCTAACCCCGTAAAATCGGCAATCCTCTAAACCACCATCGCCATCGCCGACCAACCCCAGACCTACCTGTTCGAGACCCAGACCCGGAATCGTACCCAACTCGGTTCAAGATCCGTGAGCCCACCTACCAAACCGAGAAACACCAACCCGGCCCTCCAACTGCAATAAAACTTCCCCCGAAACCGGAAACCCATGTGACCCACATTGATCCAAACCCGATTATCATTCGACCCTTATCCCTTAAACCAAAATCCCCCAAAAATCGGTCAAATCCATGCCCAACAAAATATCCCAAAAAACACAACATTGTGGTTTTAAAAGAAAGTAAGGAAGCTCATTTTAAAAGAGAAGACTCTCACAGAGAGAGAACGGAGAGACAGAAAAAGAGAAAAAGAGGGTAGAAAAAATTGTCAGAAATTTAGGTCTGGAAAAATTTGAAGGTTCAATTTTTACTTTTAGTTTTGTAATCCAATCAGATTTTATGACAAGTTTGGGACGCGTGTTCATGCACGCAGTTGACACAAGAAATTATTGTGTATCGCATTTCTTTCCCTATCTCTTTAGTTTCTTGTTTGTTAATTGTGCTTGTGCTAAAATTTTAATCATGTATAGCTAAACACCCCATTCAAGGGGTGGGATGAAACGTGTATGTTGAATTATTTTTTATTTGAATAATGATTCGTTGATGTGTTCTAGGCTAATTAAATTGGGAAAAATCACACATTATTTTATGTAACGAGAGTTAATAAATTAGTGGTAAAAAGTAATATTTGATTTTGAATTTCACTTAGAGATAAGTATTATTCTTAAATTTAAATAATAATTTTTTGTATGCAATTCAAAGATTCGTAGAGATTAGGTGATGACTCCCAAGATTGGGAGGGCACCAATGCATTTTCGAGATTCGATCCTCCACGTGTAGGGAACACTTCTGAGGTAAAAAATGATCCTGATTATAAAACTTTGCTCCACAGTTTACACTCATTGACTAAAATCGTTGACGCTCTCAGTTGTACTATGCAACAAAATGTTACACTTTCTAAACAAGCAATGACTGTCAACGATTCTAGTCCTTCATCTTGTGGTGTATGCTTAAGTCAAGATCATTTAGCTCATTTTTTCCCCTATTGCAAGATGATCTCGAACCCACCATAGCCCAAGCATGTGCCTTTAATACCACTAGGAAACCCGTTCCCCCGTCGTTTACTTACAAACCTAACAATAGGAATCACCCCTACTTCTCTTATAAGTACGACAACAACTCTGCTCCTGCCCAACCCCAACAACATATTGGTGGTCCCCCTGGGTTTCCACACAACCCACAAAGGCAACCTCGCCGTCCTGTCCCACATCAGTGTGCTCCTTACCATCAATCGCACTTTCCATCTTCCTTTGTCCCCCTCGGCGGACATTCAAACAACAATAATCAGCTTGTTCCTATTCCCCCTCCTTCCTTTGAGTATTCACAACCGCTAAATTCCCAGTGCGAGTTGGTTCCCCAACCATGGTATGCCCCTCCGCCAATTTCCTCCACCTCTTCTCTCAAGAATATTGTCACTCAGTTTATGACCACTCAGACTCAAACCCTTCAACGACTTGAGCAGCGTTTCAACCAATTCGAGTCTGAGCGAAAGAAAGATCATTTTCCCATTCAACCCATTGCTAACCCTAAGGGGAATGGCAAAGACTCGGCCTATGAGGTTTGTTCCACTTCCAATCCACTAAATTAACAAGAGGATATAAAAGTGGTGTCAACTCTTCGCTCGGGGAAACAAGTTGATAATGGTGTTCGTGCTCCCACTGATGTTCCTCACCCGACCCTCCCATATTTAGCACCTATCCCTAAGGTTAGCCCACCATCTAAATCCCCAGCTCCCACTGAGTATAATCCTCCTGAGCCCACCTCTGCTTATGTTCCCAAGTCACCCTTCCCTCATTGGTTGGCTCCCACTACAAAATCCCAACAATTTGATGAGATCAAGAAAGTCTTTCAGAATGTTCACATTAACATTCCCTTCCTCACCGCGATTCAACAAGTTCCCTCATATGCCAAATTTTTTAAGTACTTGTGCACTGTTAAGCGTCAGACAAATATTTCGCGAGATGCTTTCCTAACTGTGCAAGCTACGTCCCTTCTCCATAATAACGATGTTGTGAAGTATAAAGACCCTGGTCGTCCAATTGTCTCTTGCATGTTTGGAGACAAATTCTCTACTAGTGCTTTACTTGATCTTGGGACTAGTGTTAATTTGTTACCTTACTCCCTCTACCTTGAGTTAGGTTTACAGAACATGCAACCTACACGAGTTACTCTTCAACTTGCTGATCGTTCCGTGAAAGTACCTAAAGGTATCGTTGAATATGTTTTGGTGAAAGTTTCTGACTTTTACAATCTTGTGGATTTCATAATCTTATACCCTCCTGCGCCCGACCCTACCAATACTCCTATCATATTGGGTCTCCCCTTTCTAGCCACTTCCAATGCCATCATCAATTGTCGTGATGGGTCCATGAATCTCTCTTTTGGCAACATGACTGTAGAAGTCAATATATTCCACCTTATGCAAAAACCGGTTGATGTCAATTATATTGATGAGGTGTGTGTGATTGACTCCTTAGTTGATGAAATGTTTGACCAAACTTACCTTACTGATCCTCTCCAACAATGTTTGACTCATTTTGGATCCGACATTGACATTGATTCCTACATCTCTGAACTTAATGCCCTGCTAGATTCCACTCCAGTGATGGACACTTCCTATTGGGATCGTCCATTAGATCCCCTCTATGATGATACTATTTACTATCTGGATCACCCTGTTCCACCGTTTAAACTTCCTGACACATTAGATTCCTCCACTTTATGCACCGCGAACTCTCCGAACTCTATTTCTGCGTTTGAGTCCGATGTCACTCCTGCGCCACCTATTAGTTTGGAGCTTAAGTACTTACCTCTCGAGTTGAAATATACTTTCTTAGTCCTCAACAACCATCACCCTGTCATCATTGCTTCCGATTTGACCCCTGTGCAAGAAGATCAATTAGTCCACACTCTTACTCAGCATTGCACTACTATTGGTTGGGCCATTTTTGACATTCACGGTGTGAACCCCAATGTTTGTAGTCATTGCATTCATTTAGAGTAACATGCCAAGACTTCTCGTGAACCCCAACTTCAACTCAACCCTGCTATGAAAGGAGTTGTGCACGCTGAGATTTTAAAATTGCTCGATGCTGGTATTATCTACCCTATCTCATACAGTCAGTGGATCAGTCCCATTCATGTGGTGCCAAAAAATTCTGGTGTCGCCGTCATAAAAAATAATGACAATGAGCTTGTTCCCACCCGTATGCAAATGGGTTGGCGTATTTGTATTGACTATCGAAAGCTCAATGTTGTCACTCATAAGGACCATTTTCCTCTTCCCTATATCGACCAAATGCTCGAACGTTTAGTTGGTCATAGGTATTACTGCTTCCTTGACGGCTATTCAGGATACAACCAAATACCAATTGCACCTGAAGACCAAGAGAAAACTACCTTCACTTGTCCCTTTGGCAGTTTTGCCTACTCTCGCATGCCCTTTGGCCTTTATAATGCACCTGCGACTTTTTAACGGTGTATGATTAGCATTTTTAGCGACATGGTAGAATATTTTCTCAAAATCTTTATGGATAATTTTTCTGTGTTTGGTTCTTCCTTCGAGCAATGCCTTTATCACTTCACTATGGTCCTCAAACGTTGTCAAGAAAAGAAATTGGTCCTTAATTGGGAAAAATGTCATTCCATGGTGAAAATGGGATTGTTTTAGGTCACGTAGTCTCTCGCGACGATATTGAAGTTGATAAAGCAAAAGTTGACATAATATCCTCGCTTCCTATTCCTAAGTCTGTTAAGGACATTCGCTCCTTCTTAGGACATGTAGGCTTCTACCGTCGTTTCATCTATGACTTTTTTAAAATTGCTCGACCATTAACAACTCTTTTATCCAAAGATGTTCCCTTTGTCGTTGATGATGCATGTGTTGCTTCTTTTTAGCGCCTTAAAGCCTAGCTCACTTCTTCTCCTATCATACAGCCTCCTAATTGGTCTTTACCCTTTGAGCTCATGTGTGACACATCTGATTTTTCTCTAGGTGTTGTACTTGGTTAGCGAGTTGACAAGCGCCAGCATGTCATTTATTATGCTAGTAGAACCCTCCATGACGCTCAACTTCATTACACGACCACCGAAAGGAGTTGATAGTTGTCGTATTCGCACTCGATAAGTTTCGCTCTTATTTTATCGGTTCACCTATCATTATTTACATTGACCACGCTACCCTGAGGCCCCTTCTTCAGAAGTAGGATTCTAAGCCACATTTGATACGATGGATTCTCTTGCTTCAAGAATTTAATCTATAAATTCGCGATAAGAAAGGGTGCGAAAATTTGGTTGTAGACCATCTCTCCCACCTCACTGTTACATCTACATCTGATCCTGTCCCTATTTCTGAAACATTTCCTGATGAGAAACTTTTTGATATCTCCACTTTGCCTTGGTATGCTGATATTATTAATTTCCTTGTTACCGACCAACTGCCTAATCATTGGTCAAAACAAGAGCGTTCTAAGTTCATGGCCTTGGTGAAATTTTACTCTTGGAATGATCCCTTCCTTTTAAAGTACTGCTCTGATCAAGTAATTCGCCGATGTGTTCCTGCCCATGAACAGTCAAGTATACTCTCATTTTGTCACGATGGTGCCTGTGGTGGCCATTTTAGATCCAAGAAAACCTCCATCAAAATTTTGCAAAGTGGTTTTTACTCGCCCACTCTCTTTCGAGATGCCCACAACTACTTCCAGGCTTGTGCCAAATGCCAGCAATCTGGGCGTATCTCTCGTCGTCACATGATGCCCCTCACACCCATTCTCATCGTCGAAATCTTCGATGTATGGGGCATTTATTTCATGGGTCCTTTTCCCTCATCTCATGGCTTTCAATATATATTGGTTACATTTTATTACATTTCCAAATAGATTGAATCCATAGCTTATCGCACCAACGACCATCGCATTATGGTCACGTTTCTTAAGGAGTTTGTCTTCACACGTTTTGGAACTCCCAAAGCTATCACTAGTGATGGGGGAAAACATTTCGGTAATCGAGTCTTCGAATATCTCGTCAAAAAGTATGGTGTTACCCACAAAGTCGGTCTATCTTACCACCCTCAGACTAGTGGTCAAATTGAAGTTTCCAACCGAGAAATCAAGCAAATCTTAGAAAAAACAGTTAATCCTAATAGGAAAGACTGGTCCTTACACTTGAATGATGCTTTGTGGGCATACCGTACTGCTTTTAAGACTCCGATTGGCATATCTCCTTATCGCTTGGTCTTTGGTAAACCATGCCACTTACTTGTCAAGCTTGAACATCATGCTTATTGGGCTGTTAAAGCCCTAAATTTTGATATCGACGATGCTGGCATTAATCGAAAGCTCCAACATAATGAATTAGAGGAGATACAGAATGATGCCTATGATTTGTCCAAGAAGTACAAGAACAAAATGAAGTGGATCCATGACCAAATCATCCTCCGTAAAGAATTCCACCCTGGTCATAGAGTGTTGTTATATAACTCCTGTCTTCATTTCTTTCCTGGGAAGTTAAAAACCCGTTGGTCTGGACCCTTTATTGTTGAATCTGTTACTCCTTATGGTGCCATCACAGTTCAAAATCCTAAGGATGGTATCCTATTTCAGGTCAACGATTGAAGCCTTTCATAGAGCTCGGCCCATCTCCCATTAAAGAAATTGACCTTATTGATCCCATTTATGAAGACTGACTATTCAGTCTTGTTTGGGGGTGATCATCATGACCCCATTTTTTTTGCCGCCCTGTGCTTTTCATAGTCCCTATCCTTAGGGTGAGATTGGTTCGGTCTGGCTGAAGACGTTAAACTTAGCGCTAACGGGAGGCAACCCGTCGTTCATTATTTCTGAGTATGAGTCTTATCCTGTTTTGGGGTGGTGTTCACACCACCCAATCCTTTTCACATGTTTTATAGACTTGTACGTCTTTTTGTATCACATATGTTCTCCAAGTTTCATCTATGCCCCAGAGTGCGGTACATTTCACTAGTGGTTCATTATGGTACTATCTATCATCCCTTCTGCTTTTAATTTTTATATATGGTTTTAAACATCGAGGACGATGTTCTCTTTTGTTTGGGGGTGGGAAATTTATCAAAATTGTACCTCTTTTGAAAATTTTCAGAAACAAGTGATTTTAAATTTTTAGTGCAGTTAAAAATAAATTTTTATGATATGATTTTTCTATCATCCCTCTTTTAGAAATCTCAAAATAACCTTGTTCGAACCCAAAAATTACGCTTTTAACCTTAAATTAATTAATACCTCTTAAAGAGTACTTGCACCACGAATTTCTAAACTCGAAAAGTCTGCTCTATCACGTTTATAATCAAAAGTTGAAGAGTAACTAGATTCTCAAGAGATCCTTAAAAGATCACTTGTGGCGACTTAAACCCGTGAGATTTGAGCTTTTCACCTTTTTGAGGGTTTTTACGTATCTCCGAGTCACAAGTTGACTCAACTTTCTTTGGATACCGCACTTAGTCGTTGCACGGTCTCATTATTTTTTCAAATTTGGCTTAATCACTGAGAATGACATTATCTTCGAGTCATAAGAAACATGTGTCTTGTAGTTTGTTCCGAGCACTAAACCAATGTTTTCATACACATACCATTTTCCCTATCACATTATCATTCACCCATTATCATTTTCCATATTACCCTTATCCATATGTCCCAAATACCATCCATCATTGCCATCGTTTTTGAGAAAAAGAGTGCTTGAAATTATCAATGTAAATTGTCTTCATGTGTGTTATGAAAAGCAAAAGGCATCACAATAAAAAAAATAGAAAAGAAGAAAATAATATGCGATCGTAAATTCAAAAGATGAAGAAAATAGTCAATCAAAGTGTGTCGCACTCTTCTCAAAACACTCGCATCATTCATCTTCTTCATTTTCCTTCATAC
Source organism: Sambucus nigra (assembly GCA_949130495.1). Classification (NCBI taxonomy): domain Eukaryota; kingdom Viridiplantae; phylum Streptophyta; class Magnoliopsida; order Dipsacales; family Adoxaceae; genus Sambucus; species Sambucus nigra. Next base: position 536,009,510 of record OX422213.1, read on the forward strand.
CTTACATAAACCCCATTTTCACCTTTGGTAAAATTCTCGAGCAAATGAGAAGATTATATGGTGAATAACTCAACATTCTCGACATAGTGGTTAGCATTCGTTCATGAGATTAATTTTCTTTCATGTATCCGTCATTTTCTATGAAGTGTGTGACACGTTTGAACTTGTTTACATTTAATCACATCCTCACACACTAGAGAGATACACTTACCCAATTCTCAGAGAGTTCGATTCAGAGAGATATATCCAGTGAGAATTGAAGTCAAAGCGTCGATTCCTAAAAGGCGATCTTAGAATTACTGTAATGATACTTAAAATTATTTCACACAACACACGCTGAGTTTTAGGAAGGATTGCGCTTTGGGTATTAAGTAATTTCATATCTTATTTTGATAGTTGAATACAGTGTTCCTTGATATCCTTTTAAAGTTCGGTTGTATAGCATTTCATCATATACTCAGATACTGCATTTAAACAAGTCTTCGAATTTTGTGGGTAAATTCACTGCAAACCCTTACGAGACACAACTCGTCCTATAGGGCAACCTATAGGTTTAACGGCTTGTTGCACATGCTAAGTGCAATCGTCAGTGCCTGCGAAAGTGGCACACTTTTGGTTACTTATCTATTTTCTCTCTAATTTTTGCTCGAGGACTAGCAATGTTCTGTTTAGGGGTGGTGTGATAAGCACCCAAAAGTGTATAATTTATGCCCCGAATAGATGCATTTTAGTCGCTCGGTGCTAATAAAATTGCCCTTATGTTTGTATTCTATCATTTTGTAGTTAACTACACAGTTGCAGTACAAATAATGCTAAACTAGTACAATTGCAACTCAATATCGGTCAAAAGTGTGCATCGAAGAAATCAAAGGAAACCGTGTAGTCTGAAATCCATTTTGAGCTTGCCCCGATGTGATCCGATGCCCCGCAACAGTCCCGTAACCTTAACCTAGCCCAGACCGAGCCCAGTCCATTCCCCCGAGCATGGTGTGTGTTAGTTTGTACCCTTATTATTTTTCTAGATTTTTATTTTGAGTCGTTTTATTTATAGGATTTATTTTAAATTTATTTAGATTTTTCCAGGATTTATTTTCTATTTTTCTATTTATTTTTTTTATTTTTTATTTCTATTAGTTTTTAATTTTGAATCTTAATTTTATTAGGATTAATTTTTATGAATTTATTTGTTTAGTTATTAGATTTCATTTTACATATTTTCTTTTACTTATTTTAGTTTTATTTTATTAGGATTATATATTTTTAGTTTTAATAGAGTTTTATTTATCTCTTTTTATTTACATTTTTTTTATTTAGTTTGAGATGTTAGTTTTTTTTTAGTTTTATTAGATTTTAAGTTTTTATTTTATTTAGTTTTAGTTTTATTTTTTAGGTGGTGTCATTTTTAGTGTTCAAATTTAACACACACATCTCACAAACTCACACACACACCTAAACCAACCTACACCCAAACACACCCCTACACCACTATTCATCATCTTCACTGGGGGTGGCCGTGGGCCGGGCCTGGGCAGGCCCGGTCGGGCTCGGGCCGGGCTTGAAAAATTAAGTGCTATCCCAAGCTCGCTCGAACCCAGATCGGGCCTTATTATGTAATCCCAAGCCCCCCCAGATTTTAAAGCTCTTTACCCAGCCCGCCCGATCGGGGCTTATTATGTTAATTAAAAGATTTTTTTTTAAATTAAAATACCTATTTTTTTATTTAAAGACCAATTTTTTTAATTAAAAATCTGTTCTAAACTCCATATATTACAAAGTCCATATATAAAGTTTCTCACTCTACATGAAAAGACTTGGTATACGTTTTTATATTTATAAAAGTTCCCCCCCCATATATATATATATATATATATATATATATATATATATATATATATATATATATATATATATATATATATTTTTTCGGGCCACGGGCCGGGCCGGGCCTCATCGGGCTTAAGAACTCATGCCCAAGCCCGCCCGAAAAAAAATCGGGCCTATAAAATTTTGCCAAGTCCGCTTTGCTGGCCTATTCACCTTACCCAAGCCCTATTTTTTTATTGGGCGGATTGGGCGCGCTTGGCGGGCCTCGGGGGTATGGCCACCCCTAATCTTCACCAACTCTCTTTCTCTCCCCTCCAATATCCACCATTACTATACCCAATAACCCATCCACCCTTATCCCTTCATCAACCCTTAACCCAACAGCTGAAACCCGCCAAACGTGCCCCAAATTCGGACTGACCTGAGACCTGCCTTGATCCTGCCTCCGTTCGGCGCGCCCCTGCCCAGCCCCAAACTCGGCGGACCTGACCTCCTACCCGCGGCCTCAAACCCTCAACTCCCCTTACTCCGGACTACTCCTCGGTCGTAGCAGCCCCTCTCCGGCCATGGCTAACCCCGTAAAACCGGCGATCCTCTAAACCTCCATCGCCATGGCCGACCAACCCCGGACCTACCCTATTCGAGATCCAGACCCGGAATCGCACCCAACTCTGACCAAGACCCGCGAGCCCACCTGCCAAACCGAGAAACACCAACCCGACCCGCCAGCTGCAATAAAACCCCACCAGAAACTGGAAACCCATGCAACCCACTTTGATCCAAACTCGGTTATCATTCGACCCTTATCCCTTAAACCAAAATCCCACAAAAATCGGTCAAATCCAAGCCCAACAAAATATCCCAACAAACACAACATCGTGGTTTTAAAAGAAAGGAAGGAAGCTCATTTTAAAAGATAAGACTCGCACAGAGAGAGAACGGAGAGACAGAAAAAGAAAAAGAGAGGGTAGAAAAAATAGTAAATACAAAAAAAATATAGTTTTAGCGCTAGAAAAATTTGTAGGTTCATTTTTTACTTTTAGTTTTGTAATCCAGTCAGATTTTGTGACAAGTTTGGGACGAGTGTTCATGCACACAGTTGACACAAAGAATTATTGCGTATCGTATTTCTTTCTCTTTCTCTTTAGTTTCTTGTTTGTTAATTGTGCTTGTGCTACAATTTTAATCATGTCTGGCTAAACACCCCATTCAAGGGATGGGGTGAAACGCATATGTTGAATTTTTTTTTTGTTTGAATAATGATTCGTTGATGTGTTCTAGGATAATTAAATTGGGAAAAATCACACATTAATTTATGTAACGAGAGTTAATAAATTAATGGTAAAAGGTAATATTTGATTTTTGAATTTCACTCAGAGATAAGTATTATTCTTAAATTTAAATATTAATTTTGTGTATGCAATTCAAAGATTCGTACAAATTTTAATAAATTGATCTTAGTGGATATTTTATTGAAACGAGTGTGAATCTTAATTTTTTAGGATTTAATTGCTGAAAAAGATAAAATTGAATTTAGGATTGTAACGAGAGTTAAATTTTAAATTCAATATTATTTTGAACTATTCAATTGAATAATTAGGATTTTAAATTAATTTGACTGCGCAGTGTAATTCCACCTCTTGTTTTTTGTCATAAAGTCTCAACTAGATTACTTTTTGATTTTTCATAGTCATTTTAGTTGTATAAATAGTCGTTTGCTCCCTTGAAAAATTATTTTTAAAAATATAAAATAAGAAGAGAAAAATTTTAAAAACACAAAAAGATTTTTAATAAAAATTGGAGTTGCAAGTTTTCACGATTACAGTTTCAACGCTAGAAATTGGATTGATACCCGAATTTGCCATGATACTGAATTTTTAATAAGTTTTGTAGGTAATTCCAGGAATTTTGATACTCGAAGTTTGACCGCAGCGACATTCCAAATCCATATCCGTAGGAACACAAATTAAGAGATATCATGTCTCATACGCTTTTACCCCGTTGTGCTACTACACAGGTTTGGACACACACACTCCCACACACGTTGCTCCACATGCTCCCGCACATCACATGAGAGATTTTGAGCATTTTCGAGAGCAAGTTGAGTATTTGGTCAAAACTTCAGATAATTTGATGGTTATTATTCATAGGATGTCACCTCCTTTGGAGAACACCTCCGGGGCTAATGATTGAGGTTTATACTTCCTTTCTAGCATAGGGTGCTTTTCATGCTTATAGCATTCATGCCCATTGCTAGTGTGTACTGCCATCGTATTTATTTTTTCCATTTTCATATATTTTCAAAAAATCTAAAAATATTTTCGATCTTTAAAAAAAATATATATATATATATAAAAAGATTTTTGGATTCTTTAATAAAAGAGAAAAGTAAAAAATATTTTCGATTTTTAAGAAAAATTAAAAAAGTCAAAAGTATTTTATTTTTGATAAAATTTTTGAAAAACACAAAAAGATTTTTGTATTTATTTTTACACCATATATGGTTGAACATTGAGGATGACCAAGTCAAAATATCATTCCATTATTCATATGACCTTTTGGTAGTGTTTTGAGACGCTACATATTTACTTGCTTTATAATGTTCGGAGTCATTGAGATGTGATTAACAATTACTTTTTACATGTTTGGCTCATAGTCTCCTTTAATGCACACGTGCAGGAATTTATTTGAATATTGCGCTTATCTATCATATGTTGGTCAAAGTGTTTTCATATCAATCCTGTCTTTCAAATGAACCAAAGGCGATAAAAGGAGACAATGAAAGTAGTGCATGTAAGAACCATTGCCCATGAGAGTCTATTTAATATTGAAAAATTATGAGTGTACATGAGAAAGGGCTGCGAGAGGCAAGTGAACTCATCGTGAAAGTCACTTTTTAAAAAGAGTCAAAGAAAAAATTAAGGCAATAAAAAGAGCAAAATTTTCCAAAAACGGGCCAAATTTATTAGTTTGATTGAACCTCATTAGAAAAAGAATTATCATTTATGAGGGAGTTTGGTTGGAAATCAACAGCTTTGGACGGTCTGTCAAAGTCTTGAAAAAGCATTACATAGTTTTAGACGTTATTGGTGTGAAAATCATTTTAAACTTTGATTTGTTGATTAAATTGAGTCGATATCATTTTAATTCAATATTTTTACACCTAAGGACGAGTTTGAGTTCATTTGTTAGGAGTATCCAAAATTCACCGTGCACATAATGTTTGAGTTGATTTTCCTATCGAATTTGTTCACACCCATTCATTCCATTTCCACGATTTGGTTATCTTATTTTTAATTCATGGTATGTTGTTTTTTGTAAATTTTTCTTGAAAAATATTTGAAAAATAAAAAAATACTTTGTGGAACTATTTTGATATTTTTTTTGCATGAGTGTATTTGATATATGTTTGTGATGATTTTCTATGCTTGTCGTGACCCACACTGATATTTTATTATTTTATTATGTTCCTTATCTATTTCGGATAATTAAAAAGGGGGAGTATGAATTATGAATTATGGTGGAGTGAGAGTCTGAATTATGGGGGAGACTTGATTTCTTGATTTGATTTATGTTTTATCTCATTTCAAACTCGATAAATCATAAAAAGGATTTTCTTTTTCTATTTTGTGTAGGTATTTGATAAGAATTTGAAAAGCATACAAAGGGAGATTTGAAGATTTGAATGTTGAAGATTTTTGAAGACTTATATGTTTAGTATCTTTCCACTTTTGGGTTTCTGGGAGGGTATTACATTTCTACAGGACATTTGTTAATAATTTAGCTTGTTTTTTATTTTGTATCGGAATAGCCATAGGGGCAGATTTTTAAGGATATATTTTCATCATTGTCCGTAGTTCCTAGTTTACATTGTGTATGGCGTCCACCGTTCCAATTGTCAAGACAATTCAAATTCATACGTTGAAGAAGACATATCTGAATATCAAGCATCTTCAACATCTAAGCGACATGAGGTATATTTTGATATGAATTTAGCTTTGTATTACTTAGATTTTTTACAAAGTATTGGGATATTTTTTCTAAATTGTTTTTTTACAAAATGTGGCATTTTTAAACTTATTTTTTTTCTGAGTTTACTGTAGGTCGAATTTTAAAATGTCGTTTGAGTCATTCTAATGACTTGACACTGTCATTCAAATTACATATCATTGTCATTTTATGGTCAAATTCTCATATAAAATCAAACGAACCCATATTGTTTTGTTTTTTAGAGGTCGTTCGAATTCACTTCTAACGAGATATCAGTATCATTCAAACGACATCAAGATCTTGTTCGAACAACTTCCCGCCTCCTCAAATATTTTGTTTGCCTATAAAAACCTACTTCTTGAAGATTTTTCGTTAAGACTTTTCATTTTCGCAAATTACAAAACAATTGCAATATAGTCTTCATTTTTTAGGGCTAAAACACTTTTTAGATTCACACAAATCAATCCTAATTCTTTTGTGAGTCATCTTTGGAACCCAAACACTTCTTTATCAAAGTTATTCTTGTGGAGAGTTTTGTCACTACTGAATGAAGACTAAGTAACACAAAACCAAATCCATAAGAGCAACTGCAATTTAGTCTTCTTATGGAGACTTTAATGTGGACTACTAATAATTTAATGAACTAGAAAATATCTATATGGAATATACGATCAATGAGTGTGAACCACCAAAAGAAGAAGAACATATGAAACACTTCTAATAACTTTAATAAAAAAACTCATTTTATTAATGAAAATTAGCTAACTTACTGAAGTTAACACATCACCCAATGCAGTTATGAGTGACCTGTTCAAAATTTGGGTTAAAAATTGGATCTTCTGACAAGCACCCAAAAGTGTTTAAATAAATCACCAAATAGACAATTTTGAATTGTCAATTCTCAGTAAAAATTGGGCTTATGTTGGTATTTGTTTCTTTTTTATGTCAATAAGTATTTGCGATGTCAAACAAGCTTAATTCGAGGAAATTTCTATAAATAAGTGGTCAAGTACATCAAATATGGGAATGATGCAGTTAAATGAGCCTAAACCCAGTCCCATAGACTAAACCTGTCCCGAACCAAGCCCAGTCCACTCTAGCCTATCCTAAAATTTCCCTCTGTATGTGTGGTGTTACTTTATATTTTTCGAGTCATTTTCACTATTTTATTTCATTTTATTTTATAGTGTTTTACCATTTTATGTAAATATAATAGTGCGTGTGAGTATGCATGTCATTTTATATAGTACTAAGTCTGTGTCTGTAAATAATATAGGTGTGCGATTTATTTGATTTTTATTTTAAGTTTTTAGTTTTCATTATTAGTTAGTTTTATTAATATTTTATTAGGTGAGGTTTATTTGTATTTTATTTTAGTCTTTTATTTTTTAGGAATTTGTTTTTCTAATTTTAATTGATTTTATATTTTCTTTTCTTTAATTTTATTTTTATTTGATTTGTGAATACATATTTTTTTAGGTTAGGATTTTAATTTTTATTTCTTTTATTAGATTTTATTTTATTTAGTTTTAATTTTATCTTTTCATCTTAGGAAATTTTGTTTTTAGTTTAGTGCACAACTACACACATACTAACTATATTACACCTAGTACACCCAATCATCACCTATCCATCATCTTCAACCTCTCACCACCGACACACTCTCTATCCTCTCCCCTTCCTCCATAACTCAAACCTTTCAACCCCACACCTGTCAAGCTCTAACTCACCATAAACTCGCATATACCCAACCCAACAGTTCGGAGCCCAAACGATCCAAACCCTCACTCCTCTCTAATCCAAATCCGCCCATCAAACCAGGTGCTGCTACCCGATCTCCGAGTTCCATTTTCAAACTCCTCAGATCGTACCTAACTCCAACCCAATATTACAATCTCATTTTCGACGACCCACCTTCCAAACCCAGTCATGATTCACTTCAACCCGCCCCCCATAAACCGACATCGGAGCTAAAAACCCATCTACCCAAACCCGAGTTGACTCGTGACCAGAAATAACTCAAATAGTTCCCTCCGATCACCAGCAAATCGAACCCAAAGCTGATCCATATACCCAACAAGATGTCTTCCATAAATCCAACAAACCAAAGAACCCATTTCCTTAGCCAAGACCCATTTCCCCTCAAACTCCCATGAACCCATGAGGCACCCGATTATGCCAAAATCCAAACACCAAACTAACCAAATAAACAGTCACATGTGTTTTAAGTGTCTTATGTCCCCTTCCCCAAAATACTCTCTTATCCCTCACACTCTCATCACCCTCATTAAACCCACATTCACACTTATGCAATCCATTAATTGTCCCTCTCACACCTTACATCCCCATATCAATCCAATTCCAATAATACCCCTAGCCTCAATCCACCTATAAATTGAAGACATGGTGACATTTGAAGGAATATCCATTTTAGTGTTTAGCTTTGTTTGATAAATTTTCCTCCAACCCTCTATAGAGAGCATTTGCATTTTTAGCAAATATCTCAATATAGAGTGGTATGATCGAATTTATATCTTGGATGAATTCCACTCCACCCTTTTATAGTGAGTTTTTGTATTTTTAAAAACTATCTCAATGTAGAGTGATGTGGTTGAATTCATCCCTTTTGGAAGTAACTTCTTCTCCACCCCTTTATGGTGAATATTTGTATTTTTAGCAAATATCTCAACATAAAGTGATGATGTAGAATTTACTTCTTTAGATTAATTCTAATGAATAATTATATAATTTGAGGATTTGCAGTTTTAGCAAACCTCTCTCATTATTTAAGAGTCCATTATGAATTCATCAATTGTACATATTGTAATTAGTTTTTTTATTTTTTAATTTGTACCTTTTATTTTAGAATAAATTATATTAGTGAGGGATTGTAATTGAGAGAATTTTGATTTGTAATCGAAAAGATACTCCAATTCAAGGCTAAAAAGGGTTTGATCTATTCCTCTTTACTTACTCTTGATTTAATCCTTGCATGTTTTCATTTGTTTTTTCCATATATTAGATCATGATTAATTATGAAAAATCTCTCATTGACGGGATGAACTAAAGCTCTCATGAGTCCAATTTAGTTAGTTTGCTTGTTAGCACAATTTTGTTTATTTCATTTTTCTCTTATTAGATTTTATATCTTAGCTAGTACTTTAAAAAATTAGCATAGTTAGTTAATTAATAATCCCTTGAAAAATCATAAAAAAATAATAATATGCAAATGAATCTACCTTTGTCTTCACATATTTTGTTCTTCACACTTGAAAGTTGGTTTGACATCATTACTTACCATTATACAATTTCATATTATGTTTGTAGGTTCAAAGAAATTTTGATTGGAGAGGCTATTCAACAATGATACACAAAAGTCTTTCTATCATCTGCCTATCGTTTCTTTAATATTAAATATTGGTGGATTTTCCATTACACACGCCTCTTATTTGTATGGTAAGTGTTTGTGTTTCCATGTACATATTCATGCGTAAAAGAAAACGTATTTTTCTAGAATTTGTTTTATGTTTTTCAGCACAATGCTTGTTAGATTTTATATTTGGCACCCCTCTCAGCTTTATAAATATTGTGAATAAAATCATGTTGTTTTAAACTAAAAAATGTTTGGGCACCCCCTGAACAAATTGTAACAACTGAATTTTGTGAAGTTCCTATATATATATATATATATATATATATATATATATATATATATATATATATATATATATATATATATACTAGTGTATGCCCATGCCTGAAGGCATAGCTAAAATTTTCGAAAAACGTAATCGCAAAAGGACAAAAATTTCCTGAATACGTAATTGCAAAACGGAAAAAAATCCGTCCCCCAACAAAACAAAGTGTAATTTAAAAAAAATGACCCGAAACCCACCATTATGTAGCATCACTTATAATACAAAAATATTGTTTATGACGCGTAAGTGTAAATATTTTTTAAAAATTTGGGCAGAGTTTCCTTTGTATATCGGACTATCCAGCCTGTTAAAAAAATAATCCAACAAAAATAATGCTATCACAGTTAGATTATTACGAAAAAAATATCAAATGAACAAACGAAAGACTAATTCAACTTCAATTCTTTAATTTGCAATGACAATTTGTGTTATCCGATATCCGATGACTTTACCGGATCAATCCGATGAAAAAAATTGTCTAAACAAACATCATAATTTGGACACGAAAAAAATGTCGGGCCTTATTTGCATGTCTTATAGTCCTATTAAGAGTGTGATCTCCGCAATAACATGTTTGTTGTGAATAAATTAAAGAATCGCATGGTGCCATCCCCTGAAATAAAAAAACGAATTAAGGCCACAATTACATGAAATATATGTACGAAGCATGATTAATGAAACTACAAAATTGACTTACTTTGTATTCAGTTCCAGATAATAATATATGTACGAAGTTGGTTTAAAAACTAAAGTATAAATTTTGTTATGAAATAAATTTAACCATAATAATATGTCAGTTTTCAAAACTATCGTACAAATTTTTTTATGAAATAAATTTGTCAATTAAAAGGAAAAGAAAACATGAATAACTATTGTATTATTTTGAGCTTACGGTTGAGTATGTAGGCTGCAACAATAGCATCTGTTATCTACAGTCACTATATTTCACACACTGATCAGATATCACTACAATTGAAGAGCCATATAATTTGGCCAATATGATAAAAAAAATTAAGGAGACTCGTCTTTTCCTCGCTTAAATTCAAGACTATTGCATTCTCGACCAATTTCAGACTCATCTTCTCCACAAGTTACTCCGTAAGGACTCCTTACACAATATCACGCAGCTCTCCGGTTATAGAGTTCTCCCCACAAGTTATCCCAGATGAGTAAACAATCCTCTTGAAGGTTTAAAGATTCACACAAATATATAGGAATGGATTAGTGAATCAAAAAGGTATAAAACCCTAAAAAAGTGAAGTCTGAAATTGGTTTGTAAAAGACTTGAAAAACGTGTCGAAGGAACATTGGTCTTTATGCGAAAATCGAGGTAGTGGCGTCGCTCGAACGAGATAGGCATCACGGTCGAACGAAAGACACATGTCATTCGAACGACATCGCGCGAGATGCTTAGCTCGCTCGAATGACAATGCTGACTCATTTGAATGAGCTTGTCGACCGAGGCACACCACTTCTACACTTAGAAAAATTTCTTCTTTCGATAAAAAATATTTGAGACTTCAAAAAATATTTTTTAAAAAATTCCCAAATATTTATGCAAATATAAACAACTCCAATAAATCATTTTACCAATATTGCGTAGTGGAGTAGTGGGAACGGTTGAGCAGAACGTTGCATGAAGCATGATGCACGTGTGAAGATGATGGATGCATGGATTCGGATCAAGGCCGTCGTGGATGATCCTGTTGACGTGCCGAATCTAGCGACATCAGACATATATACTAGGATATAGGACAAACAGAAAATTTCTAGATTCTACCCTGGACATTTATAAAATTATGTCCTTGCAAATCTCCCCCTATGTCTATGTCGGTACATACATAAAAATACGAATTATGCTATCAAATGACATAGAAGATAATATCCCCATTAAATCCTCAAACCGAGAATACTAAATGACATGTCGTAAATCAAACTTCAAAATCTTTATAAACTCCCAAATCTTTTCTCATCAGGGTGTGCAACGCAATGATCATCAATATTTGTACCTACAAACATGATAAAAAGAAAAAACCTTCGTGACGCATCGAGTTTGAAATGATATAAGAGTAAATCATTAATAAATCAAATCTCCCCCATAATGAAAAAACTCCCCTATAAGATGATAATTCTTGAAGACAACTTGTAATTTGAAAAGATTTGGAAAAATTTCTAAGGCAATAAGCGTTTATGGGTTTCGACGCCAAGGTCGTTCAAACGATATCTCCATCTAGTTTCGAGCTACAATGGATGTCACGCGTAGTTGTTAGAGAGACACGCATCCCTCATTTGAGCGAGATGGGATTCTCGCTCGAGTGACCTGTCTTTTTGGTTGATACGCTGACCTCATGTTTATCCTTTGACCGACTTGACATCTTTTATAAAAGGGGTCTGGCAGCCTTTGTTTTGGAATGTGGAGAACAGTTTTTAATGTTAAATAGTTTTATCCTTTGAAAACTTTTGTATATCTTCCCAGAATCAATTTCAATACCTTTTGGCAGAAAGTTTTTCTCCAACAATTTAAGGGTTCAAATATTTGTTTTGTTTACAATTCACAAAAATGCCAATTACTTTTGTTTGAGTTGTTTTGTGGAACCCAATAAAATATTTTTCTTTGTTTCGTTCTTTTTGGGAAAAACTCTACAACCGACAACCTGCGTGCTTTTGTGGAGGGAGTCCTTATAAAGTTCACTCTTGTGGATAAGCCGTTTTCTTCTTCATTGCTGACCACCTAGAGTTGTTGCGGGAGATTCCCGCAGACGGTATTTCTAGCCGTTGCTTTGGAGGTTTGACGAAGACACCATGCGTTACACTTGAGGGAGATTATCAGGTTGTATGTAAGTCAATGGTCTTGTGAATTCTTCAAAGTTCTAGAAATAAAAGGTTTTGCCCTTAGGGGATTTTTCCTTAATATCTGCGTCACATGCGTTATCTATTTATGATTCGACACACGCACACACATAGATGCATGTTTAGGGGATGAATTAATTTGGTTTATATTAACTCCAATTACATAAGTGTGCCAAATTGGAAACTTGCGAATTAATTTAAATCCGTATCACACACCGCGTTTCATTCTGACCAATTTGAACAGTTCCCTTGCGTTCAAATTAGAAATTATTTAATTAAATCTCAGTTTTTCAATTAAATCCTAAAACATACATCTAGGTGTGATTTAAATTAATATGATCATGCAAGAACAGTCAATCATAAACGAAAACACATAAATTGGGAAAAATCCCCCAAAGGGGAAAAACCTTTTTATTTTCACTATAATTTGTAAAAAAGGTTACACGGATTTCAATGAAAATAAGTGTGGTAAAGAAATACCCTCGGGTGTCGATTTCGATGTCTCGGCTAGAATCTCCCGCAAGAACTCCAGGTGTGAAGCAATGAAAAAGAGAATGAGTTCTCCACAAATTACACCAGATGAATAAAAACGATCCTCATGAAGGTTTAATAATTCACTTACATAGATGGGAGTGTTTATGTGAATAAAGAAGACATAAAATCTTAAAAGGAGAAGTCTATTTTCTGGGAAGTTTTTCGCAGAAATCGTGTTGGAAAAAGACTTGAAAAACGTGTAGAAGGAACACTGGTATTTATACAAAAATTGAGGCGGAGGCATTGCTCAAACGAGATAGGCATCTCGCTTTAACGAAGGACACGTGTTGTTCGAACGACTTCCCTCGAGATGTTGATCTCGCTCTAGCGATAGTTCTAGCTCGTTTGAACGAGCTCGTCGACCGAGGCACTCCGATTGTACACTTAGAAAAAATTCTGCTTTTGATAAAAATAAATCATACTTCGAAAAAACATTTTCTGAAAAATTTCCCAAATATTTATGCAAATATAAACAACTCCATTAAATCATTTTACCAATATTGCATAGTGGAGTAGTGAGAAACAATTGAGCAGCACATCGCATGTAGCATGATGCACGTGTGAAGATGATGGATGCATGAATTCGAATAAAGGCCGTCATGGATGATCGTGATGATGTACCGAATGTAGCAGTAACATACATACAAACTATGATATAGGGAAAATAGAAAATTCTTAGATTCTACCCCGGACATTTATAAAATTATGTCCTTACAAATCTTCCCCTATGTCTATGCCGGTACATACATAAAAAAAATACGAATGATGCAATCTTAGTAAAAACAAATGACATACATATAATATCCCCATTAAACCCTCAAACTGAGAATACTAAATGACATGTCTTCAATCAATCTTCAGCATCTTCAAATCTTCAGCTCTTCAGAAACTCCCAAAGCTTTTCTCATTAGGGTGTGCAATCCAATGAATATCACTTTTGTACCTACACACGTGAGAGAAAGAAAATACCCGTGACAGGCAACAATTTGAAATATAATGATATGCTAAAATCAAAGATCAATTAATCTTAAGCAAATCATTGATAAATCAACAAAATTCTCCCCCATAATTCATTCCTCCCCTTTTTATGATGTCCCCATATTGTTGGGCTTGAATGTTAAAGACAACTTGTAATTCAGATTCGTCTTTTGTAGATGAAAACTTTTTTAATTCTTCGACGATTGTAATGGTATACGACATAATTAATTTTGACAGACATTTATAAAAAAATGTCCTTACAGCCTTGAACTGAAACCAAAGCAACTCAGTGAAGAAACCAAATGCCAACAATTACTTGGAGCTGCTACCCTTTAACTAGTGAACATGAACATCAACCTTCTTGAAATCTACACTATGATGCTCTTTAAATAAGAAAAATTAACCAACAATTTGAGGGTAAAAAATATGTTACCGATTTATTAGAGAAAATAATATCTCCATACATCCATCAGTTCAAAAGAATGAGTAAAAATGTCATTAAATATCTCATAATGCTTTGGTTATCTCATTAAGACGTCTCTCAGAAAATTCAAAGAATAGAGATACCACTTCAACCACAAAATAAGGGTTGCTCTCATCTTGCAGTTCTTGAAGATGGGTGAACTGGTCATCCAGAAATCCCTTCTCCCATAAAAAAACACTAAATAAATTAATATTATCTGAAGCCAACCCAACAATCTTGTTAAAAAAAATCCAAAGCAAAAACAATAATCATAGAAAATTTATATGAACAATAGGAAATGATGAGAGTTTATATCCACCAATAAAAAATCTCAAAATGAAGTTGTTAGTGTGCTTTTACCAATCAACAAATATATAGATACTATGATTTCCTATCAAAAATATATTGGTGTAGTAAATAAATAGACAGTTTGAGAAGCACACCAGATTGTTAAAAAAAGAGTACCTATATTTCAATGCCCTAACACAAAGAATTTGTACCATAATATAAGAAATTTTATGTAATACCGCGTATTTTTATGGCTTTTAAATTTCGGGATTTATTAAATTTAAATTGAGATATTAATTTAATATTAATTCGAAAATCGTTTAAATATTTACTAGCGTGATGAGAGTTAGTAATTATTGGAATTTTGTTGTAAATTACATTATGGGTAAAGTAAGATGTGTAATTAAATTTAGTAAAATTATCATGAAAATATAATTTGATAATTTTGGAAATTTTATCGGGACGCGCCTGTGTCGTGTCGGGATTAAATTTGCATTATTAAAAGTGAATAAATTATAAGTCACCCGTATGGTCATTTTGAGTGCGTCAATGTGTCCGAAAGGGTATAGATGGTCAAAATAATGTACCTAGGAGTGTAGTTTGGGTCTCGGGCCATTTTTAGGCCTAATGAGCATCTCGGGAGGGCGTTTTAGACATGTTGTATTTTTGGGCATGGAAACCCACGAATTTTCTAAGGTTTTATCAGATGTTAGGGGTTGTATTCTAGGGTTAGCATAACCAAAAACCAAGAACGTCCATTGGAGAGGAAGAGGAGAAGCTTTCTAAAGAGTTCTAGGCCAAGAACTCCACCGTTTGCACTGCCGTCACCGCCAAATTATAGAACGCGCGACGAGGAACACAACCACACCAATTTCTTCCACAAATCATAAACGAAGATTTTTAGGAAGGTATATATCTTGCTTTATTTTAGTTAATGCTTCAATTATATTAGCCTAGGGTTGATTAGAACCAATTCCATGAAAGAAAGCATATATTGGAGACTAGAATTTGACATGTTATAGAGGTAATAATCATGTTCTGGAAATCTATTTCACATGTAGAGGTTAAACCAAGAATTTTGACACACCCCAACCCAGTTACTTATAATTAAGTTTGAAAGTCAAAATGAGCCAAACCATGATTAATTTAACCAAGCCATAAGCACGAGTTCTAATTTTAGAGTCATCATTGTAAATCCATATAACTGAAAACCTTTTTACAACATCAGAGTATTCATGCCCAAATAAACATTCTTGAAGGATAAGTTAACTTAATTACATCATTTACACAAAAAAAATCCATGTTTCTCCCATTCCTGGCTAACCCAACCCGACCTCCTAGATTTGGCAGTGACATCGCGTTACCTGAAAAATGTGAACATAGGAACCGTGAGCAAAATAGCCCAGTTAATGCATCACTACTATACTACTACATGAATTTAAATGCAATAAATCATGTCCATATAATTATGTATTAACTTATCCGTCTCATTCATAATGAATGACCAGCTTTTCCGAATCACGATGCACATATCGTGTTTAAATAGAAAATTCTCCCCCATTCCTGGTCGAGGAGTAACCCCTTGTCAGTAATAGACAAATCTCCCCCATTCTGGGTCGGGGAGTAACCTACCATTTCGATAAATCGAAATGAACAATTTCATATTCATTATATTATGATCATATCAACAACACGATACCAATATCTCTTTCTAGTGAGTACACTCCCCTTGGTTGACAACTATGTATTTGCGTTTCCTTTCGGTGGAGCTGAACTGGGTTGATTAGACCTTACACCGGTCAATCCAACTAAATCATTACTGAATCTCAATCATAAGTATTATCCTAACATAATTATATAACTTTCCATGACAATACAACAACAATATAATTTCACTTCAGTCACATTCCATGAAACATGAGTAAAGACAAAACAATGGTACACATGTTGATTAAATTATGAACATTCAACCGTACGAAATACCTCATAAGGGATTTATAATTAAACCAAAATAAATATGAAAACAGACTTCTCAATGTATGTACACATGAAACATGTACTAAAAATACTCTTTAGAAAGAGGAGAGAGCAATATTCTTTCATGGGGTATTCAGTATCGCCTCAAATTATTGTCTTCTATACTAAACCATCCTATATTACTAAATTGTATAAATACAGGTGTTAGGCCTTATGAATATGAAAACATATATGAATATACCTTCTAGTAAAAGTGACAGTGTAATTTTTCAAGCTTCCTAGAGCAAGTTATGACCATTTCTTTACAACACAAGAAATCTTCCCTACAAGCTCCTCTATTGTTCCTTCAACTTCCAAGAATTTTCATAATTTTTGTTCGGCATAACTCTCCATGATTTTCAACCCATTTTCAGTAAACATACTGAATAGTACATAATTAAAGTTTCATAATTTTTTTACTTCATATGCTATGTGAAAAGCTTGACTGAACTCAGGGCATACCGAAATGAAATATACAAACAGCAACTATGTACCAACTTGAAACCATCACCAAGGCCCAACCACGAGGAGTTAAATTCTAATTTTCGGGTATGATATGATATATGAGTCTAATTTCATATCCAATTGGAATTTATGAATTCCAGTAAGTACACACAAATATATGCAAGTTTGAATATAAGGGGTTTTAATACAAAGCAATATGGCATATAAACACTACTTATCGCATATATGAACCAATAAATATTATCACAAAGGATAATGGAATTTTAATCAATAATTCACGATTTATATACTTTGAAATAAGTATAATACATGATTAAAATAATATTGACACATAATTTCACCTTGGAAATACCTTAAGAATTTTCTTGGAATTCTTTTCCTAGCTTTTAATGTAACCCTTTCTTCCTTAACTTCTACTTTCCCTTTCCTTAATTAAAAACCCTTCAAAGAGAACCTAGGATTAATTTAGCTGAAGAAATAGGTTAGAAGAAGAGTTTTAAGGCGGTCAAGTCTGCCTCCCAATCTATCCAATCAAATTAAAACATTTGGTTTACTAAAAGACAATTTACCACTTAGAGGGAATGGACAGATTTGCCCCTTTCTCATAAATTCGGCCTAACTTCTTACTCGGACCTCCATTTGATGCACCGTTTATTGTGTTACAACCCTAACTCACATGTATACAACTATATAGTTTTCACCTCAAGTCAATTGTAATGTTATAAGGGTCAAAACTAGTCTTAAACAGGAACATTTCTATTGAAAATAAAAAAAAAATTGTGTTCGTACATAACTCGACATTTCACGATTTATGAAAGTAGGATTAGACTAAGCATAATCACTTGACATTAGATATAATAATAACACATTATTCATATTACATAAGGTAAGCATGATTTAAATATAATTTATCATAATTATATCCGGGTTGTCACAAATTTTCTTTGAGTTAGGAGTAGAAATCTGGAAAAAGAATTAGAAGAATTAAGATAAAGAAGAAAATTAGGGTTCTTGAGGTTAATATAGTTTTTGCCCTTTTAATTTGATATACTCGATGAAAACTCACATGTTTTACGTACAAAATTATTTATTTGGGTATATAACACTTGTAGTATCATTTTTTAAGAGTTTGGGAGTGGAACATGGTGATTTGGATGAGTTTGGAATAAGATTCCCGTAACATGATTTTCTGCAGTTTCGTCATAACTGCTTGATCGATCGATCGACCCCTCCTGGAAAATTCATATTCCTCCTTTAAATAGTTATTTCGATTAAAATGAGTAGTAACCTTTCGACCTTATTAGTAGAACATTTTGGGGGCATAAAGAGGATCAATAGGACTTAGTAAAAAAGGGGACATTTAAAGTATGGCGAATTTAAAGTTAACGTGGAGTAATTTATTCATAGGAAATTATGGAAACATGTAATTAAAGGAGTAAGACCCGTAAGAAAGCTACGTTAGAAAATAAGAGAGTACCTACTGAATTTATACATTGGGGAATAGAATATTACGAGTGAAATGAAGAATGTATGGAATAACCTATAATTTAGAATAAAAGAGACGAGCCGTTATACGGGATAATCCAGTAACATGTTCTAAGAAAAAATGTCATAAGTATGGGTCGTGGGCATACCTAATTTAGAAATGAGAATGGTAGCATACATATATATGACTGTGTTTGTGCATATACTATATACGTGTAAAAATCATGCCCGCGCTACTTGTTATCACTAAGGTTACCACGCCGGGACAGTCTTACACTACACCAAAATGGTCAAATTGTCACCTTTTAGCTATCCACCCTTGTCATGGTCATTGACCGTGATAAAAAAACACGCGTTTTGTATCACGGTCATTTACCGTGATAAGACCGTGACAAAGAATTGTCACGATCATTGACCCTGACAAGTCCGTGACAAAGATGTTTGTCACAGACTAGTCACGGTCAACGACCGTGACAATTCTTTGAATAATTTCCATGGTCAAGGACCTTGACACAACCGTGACAATGTCAAAGCCCTAGTCTTTTTTTTTCCTACCGATTTTTGGTTTTCCCTTTCTCTCTCTCTCTAAGCGATTTCAGCTCTCTCTCTCTCTCTAAGGTATTTTTTTTTCCTCTCTTTCTCTTTCATTTCTATATGTGTGTGTATGTGTGTATATATATGTGTGTATATGTATGTGTGTATGTGTGTGGTGGTGTGTGGTGGGGGTGGGGCGGGTTGTGTGTGTACGTGTGTGTGTGTGTGTGTGCAGGCGTGTTGGGGGTGGGGTGAGGGGGTTAGGGGGTGTGGTGGGGGGCAGGGGGTGGGATGGTGGGAGGGGGGCAGGTGGTGGGGTGGTGGGGGTTTGGTGGTGGGTGTGTGTGTGCAGGTTTGTGCTTCTGTGCGTGGTGGGGGATGGGGAAGGGGGTGGTGGGTGTGTGTGTGTGTGGTGGGGCAATCTAAACAATGGTACAACTTTAATTAATAAATTGTATATCTTTAATTGTAATTTTAATTGTATTGTTTTAGATGAAAGTAAATTAATAATTAGTGCCCATTTCATATGAAAGTAGGATTGCCCCTCATTGTAAATTAGTAAATTAATAATTATATACTTTAATTGCTAGTGTAATTGATGAAATGAATTAATTGAGTAGATGAATTAGAAGGAGTACGAGATACACATTTGTTGTTGACATTGTTGTTGGATTATTTTGTTTAGTAAATTTTGGGTTGGTTAGTTTTAAAAGTGGCATGACCACTGGATTATTGTCCATATGGGGGTGGGATTTTTCAATTTTTTTATAAAATTACTTTGTATATCGAACAATATATATATATATATATATATATATATATATATATATATATATATATATATATATATAGTATGTACGTGTGTGTGTGATGGGGGCAGGGGGGAAGGGTGTGTGGTGGTGGTGGTGGGGGTGTGGTGTGTGTGTGTGTGTGTGGTGGGGCAATCTAAACAAGTATATAGCTTTCATTAATAAATTGTATAGCTTTAATTGTAATTTTAATTGTGTAGTTTTAGATGAAAGTAAATTAATGATTAGTGCCCATATCATATGAAAGTAGGATTGCTCCTCATTGTAAATTAGTAAATTAATAATTGTATACTTTAATTGTTAGTTTAATTAATGAAATGAATTAATTGAGTAGATGAATTAGAAGGAGTAAGGGATACACATTTGTTGTTGACATTGTTGTTGGATTATTTTGTTTAGTAAATGTTGGGTTGGTTAGTTTTAAAAGTGGCCTGACCACTGGATTATTGTCCATATGCAGGTGGGATTTTTCAACTTTTTTTGAAAATTACTTTGTATATCGAACAATATATATATATAGTATGTACATGTGTGTGTGACGGGGGGAGGGGGCAGGGTGCGGTGGGGGTGGGGGTGTGTGTGGTGGGGTAATATAAACAATTGTATAACTTTAATTAATAAATTGTATAACTTTAATTGTAATTTTAATTGTATAGTTTTGGATGAAAGTAAATTAATAATTAGTGCCCATTTCATATGAAAGTAGGATTGCCCCTCATTGTAAATTAGTAAATTAATAATTGTATACTTTAATTGTTAGTTTAATTGATGAAATGAATTAATTGAGTAGATGAATTAGAAGGAGTATGGGTACACATTTGTTGTTAACATTGTTGTTGGATTATTTTGTTTAGTAAATGTTGGGTTGGTTAGTTTTAAAAGTGGCCTGACCACTGGATTATTGTCCATATGGGGGTGGGATTTTTTAACTTTTTTGGAAAATTACTTTGTATATCGAACAATATATATATAATATGTACGTGTGTGCACGGCAATAGGTGGGGTGGTGGTGGTGGTGGTGGTGGTGTGGTGTGTGTGTGTGTGTGGTGGGGCAATCTAAACAATTGTATAGCTTTAATTGTAATTTTAATTGTGATGGGGGTGTGCGTGTATGTGTGCGTGTGTGTGGCGGTTGGGGGGTGTATGAAAGTAAATTAATAATTAATGCTCATTTTTATTTGTAGTAATTGTACATATTTTCATGTCTTCTTCTAATTTTTTTTATCTGTACTAATAACATTTTTTACAGCAAATGTCTTATTCAGGTACTATGGCGAGGATGATGATGCTGGTTATGATGATGTCGTCTGGGCTCGGGGGTTGTGGAGGCTCCCCAAATATGACAAATTTGGGATTACCATCGAGAACAAGTCGGAGCTATTAGCGAGATCCCTCGAGCTTCTAAAGACGGTCATCGACCCGTGCTTTATGAGTTTGAAGGAGGTGCCATATGAGCTCAAGTTAGCTGTTTTGGGCGGCACTACATGTAATATATTTATATTTGTATGAATATTTCAATTTCAATTTCAATTTCAATTTCAATTTCATTTTATATTTATATTTATATTTATATTTATTCGCAACCAAGAACAATTCAACTTGGATCCAAAGCTACGCAATTCCGTCTTGGAGCAGTTGAGGGAGCAACACAAGACGTGGAAGAAAAATATGCGGACACGGTACTTTGGACAAACACGAGAGTCCATTATCCAATGGCGTGAATTCGTCCCGCCGAAGGAGACGATCTCATTGTCACAATGGCAAAAGTTCATTGACAATGAGATCGGGGAGCGACAATTGGCATCTCGCCAATCGGGGAGGGAAAATCGGGCAAAAAAGACGAACGTGCACCACTCCGGCCGGACGTCTTACGCCGAGGTGGATAATAGGATGAAGGTAAGATTTAATTTTTCTATAACTACAGAAATATATTATTCTGCATTATGTTACTTTGCGGGGTCGATACTAATTATACTTTATTTTATTTCAAGGGTTAGGGAGTGGCCCTGGGGGTAAGCCACATAGGGTCGATACTTATGTGGCTCTTCGAACGAAGAAGGGGAAGGACAAGGAGGTGTCCCCGAGCGTCGCAGCCACGATTGTAAGTAATCCAACAGTTTACTTTTTGTTAATTCCGTTATAATTTTTTAGTTTACTTATTTTACTAATCATGTGCTTTTTGTCATTTCAGGCAAAGCTTAAGGAAGTGCATGAGTCGCAGTCTGATGTCGACAAGGCATCGTTGTCCATAGACACACTCAGCCAAGTGCTTGGCTCTGATCATAACGGGAGGACATGGGGGTGAGCTCGCGGGTGGCCAAATCTAGGATCATCGGATTGGAGACGAGAAAAACCGGGTTGGATAGAATGGTGTATTCACATGATGCAAAGTTGTCTCCTTTGGAGGCGACGGTCGAAGATATGTACTCATTCATGAAGCGTATGTTGGGCGGAGACCGTAAGGGGAAAAGGAAGGAAAAGGCGGTAGAGAAGGAGGCGCGGGAGGACGAGGCGCAGGATGACGAGGATGTGGACCTCGCTGCTTCATCACCGACACGTGCGTACTTCGATGATCCACTTCCCTATTTGACGCCCTTAAAAAGACCAATGTCAACACTTGATTGGCTGAGCGTGTTCATATTGGACGTATTTGGTGGCCAGCGGATAGAGCGGGGGTTGGGGGACCCGGATATCATCCAGGGTGGAATAGTTCATGGACGTGGGCTTCAAGACATTGAGTCCAGGGTGCTCATCACGCATGTGATACCCGGGAAGGAGAACTCCCTATTTTGATTGCGTAAACAATACAGCGCGATGTATATTAGTGGGTGTGTCAATTCGTATATCGTGTGGCCTACTCACCTCCTCACATTTACCCCAGACATGTAGTGACATTATTTTTAAGTTGGTACATTTGAATTATATTTGGATTATATCGTCATGTATATTGTTTCTATTTTGAATATATATTTGCATTATCTTTTATTTATTTGGATATATGATGTTGCTGTAACAGGTACAAATATACTGCTGGGCAGTGGCAGTGGCCATACTGCCCAACAGATTTTTTTTAAATTTTACGCCACGGTCATTGATCATGACAAGTCCTTAACAAATAAGGTTGTCACGGACTTGTCACAGTCATTGACCGTGACAATGTTTTTAAAAGGGGTCAAGACTTTGTCACGACTATTAACCGTGACTAAACTTGTCACGGTCATGGTCCATGAAATGACCGTGACAATTCTAACGAACTTGTCACGGTCAATGACCATGACACGTCCGTGAGAAAGAAAGTTATCTCGCCCTGAATTGTCATGGTCATTGACCTTGACAAGTTGAACTTGCCAAGGTAAATGACCGTGACAATTAGGCAGATTCGGTGTAGTGTTATCTCGATGGGACCTTTATGGGGGATATTGACTTGTACCCTAGAACATAGGAATTCTTGGTACAGGCTATCTAATCAATAGTCAAACGGTCCTAAGAGACGTGAGGGTATGTGCTGACCTCTTAGTGACTTGGAACTATGCTTCGCCTCAATTCGTATGTGCTTTGTGTTAATACAGTTCGATAGTGATTCCCAGCTAGTATTTCCCTTAGTACGAGTGACGGGGACTTGATAGCAGAGTATGCGAGCACCATAAATTTTATGTGGGGCGCCGTTATTATATATATATATATATATATATATATATATATTATATGAGTGACTAATATATATATAGGCTTGAAATTGGGAACTTTCTACTATGACTAAAAGTAGTTAAGTAATGAATAACTATTCTTAATTTCTAAGTGTTTCCAATGTTTGAGGCAATACTGAAAGACTTTGTAATAAAATAAGATTCATGTGAAAACTTTGCTTTCAGAAATTAATTATCTTAGCCCTAGTAATTGTCGGCATGAAACCTTATGAGAAATTTAAGATAAGATAAACTTGTGGGGATTAATAGTGCATTAGGTGTGCACATTAGAAGAGAGGTGAGAAATCTCTCAAGATAGTGCCGCATACTAATATGATTGTTGATTAGCCGGTATGCATTCTAAATACTTGCTAAACTAAAATTTTCAACTATTTTACATCAGGCTCTGACCTGTTTCCTGTTATCTCTACTCACTTGTATATATATATATATATATATTACAGGTGCCCAGCCACATGGGGGGTCAAGCTTAGGATTCTTTGGAAGGAATGTGCTACAGCTTAGGTGGGAGTTGCAGGCCTTTTGCTTAGACGACCTTATTATTGACTCCACTCGTAGTTCTATTTTATCCAGTTGGGCATGTGTTGCCCTTTTTCCTTATTCAGTGGGTTTTGTCAGAGATTGTGATTCATTTCCTTCTAGTATTTTTACTTCGGGATTTTTTACTGTCAGTATGTTTTTCCTTCGTGGTTTTAAAGTTGGAATTAGTTAATTGAATGCTTAATTTGGTTGGATGATCCTTTCCAGTTTGGTTATTTGTGTGACTCTTAAACGATGAATTATGAAAGATTTTATTATTGGACTTAAATTAAAAATAGAAATTATGTTTTAAATGGTTTTAACACTTAGCTTATGTATTTAGGGTGTTTAAATTGAAAAGTTTATTTTGCGATAGTGATTCTAAGAATGAACCAACCGTACACCTTGTTTATAATTTAATAAATGACTGATCACCCGGTATTTAATTAGACGGGGTGTTAAAGGTGGTATCAGAGCATCAGGTTCTAGTGTCCTTTAGGATTTGTATGACTTATCTCGTTTCCATCTTAGCATCTTTGATTTAGAGCCCTAACATTAGGAATGTTGTATTCATCTTTATACGTTGGAAATTCGTGCTTCTGCAATTTGTCGATGTGAATGTTGAATTTATCCAGATTATGTTAAACTTTCAGATGGCCCGCCAAGACGAACAAGTAAATGCAATTGGGGAAGTTAATGAGCAAGAACAACTCACACCTCAGGTGTCTCCGAAGAGGGTATCAATCGCCAAATTTGCAGGAATTGTGGCACAAGCAGTTACCACTACAGTCTTATAGTACCACGATCACATTATGCGGCTCAGAGGAGGCAAAATACCTAGAGAGATTAGTCAATTTCATATGACAAGAGTTGAAAATTGTGAGAAGACACCGAAATTGCGTAAACAAGCCCCTCATGACCTAGACGAGTCCAAAGGTAACAAAATTTATGTAGAGGGCCAAAAGCGTCAGGGCCAACAAAGTCGGGGTCAGAATGAAGTCACAAAGAGGTATTTCAAATGTGGATTAGACGGTCATAAACGTCAATCTTGTCCGAATCAGACTGGAGAGAAACTCCAACCCGACCAGCGAGAAATTTTAGGACTCTGCTATAAATGTGTTCAATCGGGTCGTAAGTGGAAGGATTGTCCTCAACTTGACATCGTTTTCCCTCAAGCTACTGAGCAAGGCCAACAAGGCCAAGGAAAAGGAAAAACTTGACTATCGTGTAGTAAAATGAGACAGTTTCGATGCAGGTGCTTCAAATGTGGAAAGAATGGCCATAAATGTATGGATTGCCCAGAAGGGAATAGGGTCCCACGGGTGCAAGGTGCCCATAATAAACCGTAGAGGACAACTCTACCAGCCATCCTAGCAGCCTTAGATCAGTAGGGGCAATTGCAGTATGGACCTGTCTATAATGTCCACCAGGCAAC
This sequence comes from Sambucus nigra, assembly GCA_949130495.1. Lineage (NCBI taxonomy): Eukaryota > Viridiplantae > Streptophyta > Magnoliopsida > Dipsacales > Adoxaceae > Sambucus > Sambucus nigra. The sequence goes on from OX422213.1 coordinate 536,035,105, forward strand.
AACACCTCAGGAACCACCTGCGATAGAGGGCAAGTTTCCTATACATGGTACTGTGGATCGAGTTTTATTTGGTACTGAGGCGTCACACTATTTTATAGCTACTCATTTTACACGAGCCTTAGGGTTATTAGACACGATAAAGAGTACAGTGTCGTGCGTAGACTCACTATTGGGGAATGAGTCTTTGATTTTCTGTATTTGACGGGGTGTAAATATAGAAATGGGTAGCCTCACTTTACTTGCGGATATACAGGTGTTAAATATGCATGAGCACAATGTTATTTTTGGCATGCTAGATTTTCTTATAAGAGTATTGTCTTTGCCATTTCGGGACAGGAGATGTGTTTAGTGGCAATGCCTCGCCCAGAGGGAGGACTAGCCAAGGTGTTTGGCAAAGTGGAAGTATGACCTTTATCCTCAGAGGATGAAGCGTGTTTTTGGTGACACGAGCAAGTCACTATATTTTGTTTATTACTAGATTAGTATTTGACACAAGTTTAATGTGTACAAATATAAACATTACTATTATGTGAATATTTTCCCCTAGTGTAGCAGGATTATCTTTAGTGCTAACTGCGGAGGAGGAATGGGCATATTACTAGTGTTATGTACTTTATTGGGAGTACTCATTTTAGTGATGTGATACACGAGTATGATGTTGTCTTAGTTACAATTATATAGTAATCGTTAGTACGATATTAGGTAGTTTTTGCAAGGCTATCGGAATGGTTGCATTAGTGTAGCATGTTTTGTTCTAGCAAGACCTCACCTACGAGAGGGTCGGACTCACACTTATATTATCTATTCTAGAGACTTTAAAGGGGATAGTGGGCTTCAGATATTCGATCCCGGTGTGTGTGGGGACTTTGTTATTATGATTCAGTACGTATTGGGTACTGTTGAGCGAAAAGATTTAACTCATTATTATGTTTAGCGCTCAAGATTTGGTGATAGGAATGACGCATTAATATATCTATCCTTTAGAGATGTGAGAATTAAGAATTATACCCATATGTTTCGGGACAGGATTTCGAGAATCCCGATTGTATGTATCCAAGGTTCATGGAATGCGATTATCACCAAAACTGAACGATAGTGCAATTGGCAAAATGTTATTTGTTAAGTGTAATTACGGGAGGAGATGTAACTTTTCTGTCAAAAGACGGAATAAGGGGATACATGCTATGGACGAAGGACCTAACGGATCTCGATAACTGACAATGCTAAGTAGTAGTGTATCGGGGGGTTCCTTATTTGGATTTCGCATTGCAAAACATCCCATGCATGAAACTTAGCGTAAAGTAGGAAATAGGGAGATGTTTGGTCGTTAGTCCATGAGTTCAGTACCTCGGTCGTAATATGAGCAGATAATTAAATTTATAAGTTGGGAGTTAAATTATGATTTAAGGCCAGGGGAGCCAGTTGTTTGGTAAGAAAGCATTGAAAGTTTTGTTTTATCACTACGAGTTGAAGGATGGAACGATGATAAGGGGAATTTAAAATTGTGATTTCTAGGGCTGATTGAGAATACGCAAGTGTTGTAACCGCATTCTGAGAACAAGGGAAATAAAGAGATGGGATGATTTTTAGCATGGATTATCTGGGAAGAATTCTTAATATAAGAGAGATGACTGTATTTATTTTGATGTATAGAGCATTGGTAATTTATTTTAGTTGTTGTATTTATTCGGGAGGATTATTGTGCTTATTTGAAGAAATTTGAGATTAGTATTTTCTCTTTTGTTATTATGGGATGTAAATGCTCTATACGTAGTTTTTTGATGAATTTGGCTAGTTTTATCTACGAGTAGCACACCGTTCGCTCTTCCAGGGGTGAGCGGGGTGCTACAGAATGTGGGCATCCTGGTTAGCTGATGATAGAATTGTCCGAGTTGTAGGGATGTGGGAATATACGTGTGGAATATATGTTTATGGAACTAATAAAACGAGGTGTAAGTGATAGAGTGGATTAAGCGTTACGTGAAGAAGGATAATCAATATATATATATGTGAGATTAGAGTAGCACACCCGAATTTGATTAAAAGGATGTAGGAGGCCATTTAAAAAGGGGTATTCCTTGAGAAGGGTAGAATTTAATTATTATGGAGAACACTCGGAGCGGAGTTGTAATCAGTCAAATGTTGAGAGCGACTGACGCGTACAAAGAGTGAAGATGTTAGTATGGTATAAAAGATCCAGAAGTGCACATCGTGGAGAAAAGTGTGCGGATCGGAATTTTCAGTATATGCAAAGGAAAGAAGGAGAGTATTAAGTGTCACTTAATGTGAGACATTTCAAATAGAACTCGATGTTGAGTGGGGAATAGTGAGTGGTCTCCTCATACACCACTCATAGATAGAAATCGATTGAAACAAGGGGATCAACCAGAGTATTTTATGTCTATCGACAATTCCTATAGTGGAAGAGGCCGATAAAGTCCGTAAAGTTTCTTGGATGAGTTGCCAACCTTAAGGTAAGATCAAGAGTTCCTTCGAATATGTGGAATAAGATGCCTAAGAAGGAAGTGATTGACACTCCTTGGATTGATTTGCAATATTAGCTAGTGTACCCCCAGTCTTCCTTCAAGAGGAGGGATCGTGCCGGTACGTGGTCCTACACATTATTTTTCTGAATTAGGTTGAGATTTTTAGACCACACCTTCAATATGGAATTTCAGGAAGCAGCGGGGATATCATTCCGTTTTAAGCAGGTTTTATCACCCATGATTCGGGGAGTAAGCGAGTAGTGATTGACCATTAGTACAGCAGTGTGACAATAATTTTGGATTCATGGTGATCATTTCTTTTCCACAACGGTTCTAGCTAACAAATGGAGTATAGTACGATAATTGGGGTGGATACTACCTAATGGTAGGGTTCCGTGGGATCACTTGTACCTGTTTATTATGAACAAGATGCTTATTGAGTTTTTGGTGTGGAAAAACCTTAACTTTTAACACTATGAATGTTAAGAGATGGGCGGGTAATAGAATTTTTGGATTGGTTGAGTTAGAATCTGATGTTTATGGTGCAATTACCACGGCTGTTTTAGGCAAGCCAGTTGTGGTCAAATGTTCGTGTGGTTTCTCTCAGAATGGGAGATTTGTGTTTAGATAAATACGAGTAATTGTCATGTAGTGAGGTGAGGGCTCCCAATAATATTGAAATAATGGGAGTCAATGATGTATAGACTCGTCTTATGCGAATGTTTTCGGATAGGAGCATATTGTGGAGGTGTTGTTAATGAGAGCGTTAAACAAGCTTGACATGAAATAGGGGCTATAGTTATTGGTCGCCTTACTTTGAAGTTAGTTTGCATACTAATAAGGTATCCAAAATCATTTTACCGGATATGCCTTATTTTTCGAATTTCGGGATGAAATTCCGTTATTAGGGGGAAAGTATGTAATACCCCATATTTTTATGGCTTTTAAATTTGGGGATTTATTAAAATTAAATTCAAATATTAATTTAATATTGTTGAAAGATAGGTCCCCAATTTTAAAAATTCTTATACTCAAATTCAATTTCCTTTTTATGAAATAGATGCGGAAGCGATGTGATGATGTTTCAATTTAATACCAATTTTAATTTCTTAACAAATTAAAATTAAACCATGTGAAATTAGATTAATCCATTAAAACATTTTCACTTAACCATAATTAATTAATCGAAGTCCTAGAAATTTGCCTAAGTCATATTTCTCAATTTTAACAAATTAGGCGAAACCAATTTTAACACATTAAATTAATGACGTGAATTAACTACATTTACCCAAATAATTATGTAGCACCAAATTAAACATGAGTAGTGATTAAAACCTAATTTTATCTTGAATTACCTAAGTATGCATTCTAGGTGAGTATAGCAAGATAAACTAAATAATAAAAGCACTACGCCGCGATGTACGAGGAAAAACCCACAATGGGAAACAACCTCAGACGGCCGTAGCCTTAAATCCACTAAGTACGGAATTTACATTTACAAGACAGATGACTTACTTCCTCAACTCAAACCCTCTCAAGCCTTGACGCATCTTCTTGTAACCACCTCTTCCTAGTGGATAACCACGGAGCTCCACCGCGATCTTGGACTCACTAATCGGACAATAGGTCCACCGTCAACCACACGTGGTGTTTTTTACCACATGAGAATGCTGCAGCAAAACGAACTCTTCTTCTTTATTGGATGTAGAAGAAAACCTAAACTTATCTTCAAACTAATGTAGAGACAAACCCGGTGCCAATCTCCAAGCAAGATGTATATATATGAACTTGGATAAACAAAAAAATGGGTGAAAACTAGAGTGGTAGATGAATTTTACTTTGAAAATTATCACTCAAAGCTTGATCTTTTTCTCTTTATGATTTTTCTCTCAAAACACTCTCTAGGAGTTAGAAGGATATGAAAAAGATTCACTTTCAAAAATGATTCCTGCACATAGTTATGCTGTGAAAAAATAGTGGGGAAAGAAGTGGAGAACATGGGTAAAAACTGTCAAAAACTATTCCCGCCTGACATCTCGTTCGAAGGACATTTTCATTCGAACGAAATCTCGTTCGAATGAGTCTTCTAATGAACTTCCAGTGTGAACTCGTTAGAAGCTTGTTGGAAATCTCGTTCGAACGACATTTTGAACGAAGTTCTAGTAGCCAATATGGGAAGTCGTTGGTAAACTCGTTCGAACGACATCTGGTTCGAACAAAAATCTTGTTCGAACAACATATCGAACGAACTTTCGAAAAGTTTAGAAATTCTGATTTTTAGCCCAGAAAACTTTATAAACTTTATTTAAAGTTTTAATTCATTCTTTCTGAAAGCAAAACACAGTTTTAATAAAACCTAACACCAATATAAACATGTTCCAAGCTCCTATATATATATGTAATGCATTCATACCTTGGGAGCATGGAACCACTATTAATGACGTAGAAAACGAGGCACTTAAACTCAACATTTTGATGAAGCTTGATATACTGGGCCGCGTGTCTTCAATAAACACGTCATAGGCTTGAAGGATGATCAACATACTCTATCTTATGACTCAAACGTTTTTGTCTGGAATTGAGCCAAAACTACAAAGGACTCAATTGGAAATTTGCGTCCTTACAAATCTCCCCCTTTGGATATTCCAGCACAAAACCAAACAAAAATGCTTGAAGGATGATCAACATACTCTATCCTATGACTCAAACGTTTTTGTTCGAAATTGAGCAAAAACAACAAAGGACTCAATTGGAAATTTACGTCCTTACAAATCTCCCCCTTTGGCTATTCCGGGACAAAACCAAAACAAAAATCCTAAAGTGACGTCAAACTCTACTAGACTAATAAAAAAATTCCACCCAAAATAAAAATACAATGCTTGACTCAAACAACCCAAAGGATCACAATCTTTGCCGGTGAAAGTTGCCACTTTATAATATAATTCCTGCACACTTAAGCAAACACATTACATGCATAGGGAATATCAAAATATTTAATGCAATGAAAATAAATACTCCCCCTAACTTTATTCTCCCCTTTATCAACTATGATTAAACTAAGAAGATAGTGAATCCCCCTAAGTTAAATCTCCCCCAAACTAAGATACGATTATAATAGGATTCGATACCATTTCTCCCCTATCATTCTCCCCCTTTTTGTTCAGGAATAGACAAAGTATAAAGATAATAAACACGTTGATGCTTAGAGTGATAAGACATTAAAGCATATGAGCAACAAAATCATAACTAATACAAGATAGATATCAATAGTGAAGTATAAGAATAGATGGACTAGAAATCAGGACAAAGACTAAACAAATATCATGTATATATATACTAGAAATATATCAAAGATGCACACGCACATATATATAGATATAAACTCACAAATGACACAAAATACAATAAGTTTAGCACACTTGTATGGCAAAAATGTGTCATATGGAAACGGAAGTGTAGGGGTGTGAACTAGCAACAATTAACTTTAGACCTAAACACTTAAACAACGTTCACGGAGTTCTCATTTGATTGCAAACTTTATCTCATTTGAATATAACCTCATGTGACAATATATATTGAACTCAATGAACAAACATCCACAGTGTATATAAGCCTAGATTTTTTATGATTCTACAAACCAAATAGAGTCATGACAATAAAGACAACTAGGATAAACGAACATTGTTCAAACCATTGATATACCATCCATTATCCCTCATTAAGCATATACATTCTTTTTCTTTTGAATGAATATATCAATCAAACATAGGCCTTGGAAATTATTTTTCTTTTTAATGCCATATTTTATGTTTTTAGGCCTTTGGACCACGTATTTCTTTTAGGTCCATTTCAAACGGTGGCTTACAATCGCAAAGGATTATTATTCCTTTCGGAGCCCTTCCCCGTGCACATTTATTTATCATTTTTTTATTTCTCACAAATCTCACGTGCAACGAATTTTGACATGCATTTGTCCTCCTAGGTCATAAATATGTAGATGAATGAATTGGTAGGAGAACACCTCACAAAGCTCAAATATAACATGTGACATTACAATTTCAAATGACCTCGTGCATGTGTGAATAGAGGCATATAAAAATAGAATTCATTTAATCAATACAAAATCCAACTACTCCATAAAAATATGATAAAGAACATTTTAAGAATTGACAATCTAAACCAAAAGTTCTAGACACATGGGAGCGTTAAAGGAGGGATTCAAACACAAGTATATGCCACATAAATTGTGTCGAACTAAAATACACATAAAAAAAATCTTTTTGAGTTTTTATAATTTTTAACCAAAAATAAAAATATTTACTCAAAAGACAAATAAAAATTCATTTGTATTTTTCATTAAGACTAAATAATTAACAAGGTAAAAACACAAATGATAAACAAAAATCTTTTGTATTTTTCATTTAATGAAAATAAATATGAAAGAAATATAATACAAAAGATAAACAAAAATCATAATACTAGCATGTGATTAAACATGGAGCATAGATTAGAAAATGATCAAATAAGCATACATATAGCATGATAATATAGCATGAAGCACAAAGGCTAAAGTATGCAAACACTAACACATTCATCCTTTAGATTTATCAAGGGAGGAAGCATGTGAAAGTAAATGAGAATCAAACGTCCTATTTTTCAAGGCAACCAAGTCTGATTTTCTAACCCAAATTAATGAAGAATGACTATCTTGGGGTGTAGGAATTTTAACTACCTTGGTAGCTTTATGTAGGGATTTTCTAGGAATTCGTTTAAGATCAAAACAAAATTTCCTAAGATGACCTTTTCGACCACAATGTGTACAAGTAAAATTAAGCCGAAATTTGGTACCTAAGGAATGATCTCTAAAGACTTTCCTAGTAGATTCTTCTAAAACATTTGTTTTGGCTTTATGAGTAGATTCATTACAAGTATTGAAGCCTAAACCCCACATGTCATTTTTAATTTGGACCGTTCCTAAGATTTTATCTAATTTTTCTAAACGACACTCAAAATCAAATTTGACATTACTAGAGTCTTTTAATTTATTTTGCAATTCTAAAATGTTAGACTCTAATAAAATATTTCTCTCTTCGAACTAGAGAAGATCCTTTTTCAAGGATTCTATTAAACCTCTAAGGTTATCTCTCTCGCCTTCTACATATTCAATCTTCTCTCGAAGAGTCCTCTCACGTGTCCTAAGGTATTCAACCAACATACTATCATCAATGACCTTAACATGTTCTTTCAAACTAGAATCTAACTTCAAATTTGCTCTTTTTAATTTAATAGATTCTTCTTAAAGTTCTTCAAAAGCATTTTGAAGTTCACTCACATTAACCACTTCTTCATTTTCCCTCTCTCTTTCTTCTCCACTCACACTATCATAAAAACAAAGGAATCATAGACTATGACCTTGGAAGTGTCATGTGTTAAAGTTTCATTAATCGATGAGTTCTCACTATCACTCACATGACTAGCTATAAAAGACACAAAGTTGGGCTTAGTGGGGGAATCGGTTCCTTCTTTCTTATCACTATCACTAAGGGTCGCATTATATGAAATGGGTCGCTTACCCTCTTTCCTTAGTTTAGTGGGGCACTCAGAAGCCCTATGGCCATAACCCTCACAACCAAAACACCTATTTGACTCGTTCCTATTTAAATTTTTGCTAGAAGATTTAGGGATCCTTTCGGCTTTGTCATACTCAGAAGTTTCAAATTTCTTAAAATCATTTTTAAATTTATCTTTGTTAAATTTAAGAAATTTTCTAAATTTCCGAGCAAACAAGGCCATGTCTTTTGAGTCACTATCACTATCGCTCTCTACTACTTGTTTGACCTCTTTTCGAGCTTTTAAAGAAATGCCATTTTCTAGTTCATAGGTTTTTAGATCACCTACAAGATCTTTTAATTTCGTAGAGGTTAAAGTTGGTAAAGAATTTAAAACAGTCACTTTTGGGATAAACCTATCAGGAAGGGACCTTAAAATTTTCTTTATAACTCAGTTGTCGGGCATTTTCTGTCCCAAGTTAAAAGATGAATTAACAATGTCTGAAAGTGTAGCATAAAATTCATCAAAAGTTTCTTTTTCATTCATTTTGATAGTTTCAAATTGAGTGGTGTGGTTTTGGAGTTTAGAAGCCTTAACGACACTAGTTCCTTCATGAGTTAATTGTAAAATATCCCAAGCTTCTTTAGCGGTTCCACACATCACAATACGTTTGAATTCTTCCGGTGTGACTGCACTAAACAAGGCATTTAAACCTCGGGAAATAAAATTTGAAAGTTTAAACTCATTTTCAGTCCATCTATAGACCGGTTTGGGAACACATTCATTTTCTACTAAATGAGTTGGTGGAGACCACCCATTAACTACAGATAACCAAACTCTCTCGTCTATAGATTTTAGTGCCGATTTCATTCGCGCTTTCCAGTACGTGTAGTTAGAACCATTGAAGATAGGAAATTTTGAGAATGGGGAAAAATCCATTTTAGCCAAAAATTATTTAAAGGACCTTTAACTAAGTAATTTATCGATTTGGCTCTGATACCAATTTGTTGAAAGATAGGCCCCCAATTTTAAAAATTCTTATACTTAAATTCAATTTCCTTTTTATGAAATAAATGCGGAAGCGATGTGATGATGTTTCAATTTAATACCAATTTTAATTTCTTAACAAATTAAAATTAAACCAAGTGAAATTAAATTAATCCATTAAAACATTTTCACTTAACCATAATTAATTATTCCAAGTCCTAGAAATTTGCCTAAGTCATATTTCTCAATTTTAACAAATTAGGCGAAACCAATTTTAACACATTAAATTAATGACTTGAATTAACTACATTTACCCAAATAATTATGTAGAACCAAATTAAACATGAGTAGTGATTAAAACCTAATTTTATCTTGAATTACCTAAACATGCGTTCTAGGTGAGTATAGCAAGATAAAATAAAAATTAAAAGCACTACGCCGCGATGTACGAGGAAAAACCCATAACGGGAAACAAACTCGGACGACCCTAGCCTCAAATCCACTAAGTATGGAATTTACATTTACAAGACAGATGACTTACTTCCTCAACTCGAACCCTCTCAAGCCTTGACGCATCTTCTTGTAACCACCTCTTCCTAGCAGATAACCACGGAGCTCCACCGCGATCTTGGACTCACCAATCGGACAATAGGTCCACTGTCAACCATGTGTGGTGTTTTTTACCACATGAGAATGCCGCAGCAAAACGAACACTTCTTCATGGGATGTAGAAGAAAACCAAAACTTCTCTTCAAACTAATGTAGAGACAAACCCGGTGCCAAACTCCAAGCAAGATGTATATATATGAACTTGGATAAACAAAACAATGGGTGAAAACTAGAGTGGTAGATGAATTTTACTTTGAAAATTATCACTCAAAACTTGATTTTTTTTCTCTTTATGATTTTGCTCCCAAAACACTCTCTAGGAGTTAGAAGGATATGAAAAAGATTCACTTTCAAAAATGATTCCCGCACATAGTTATGCTGTGAAAAAATAGTGGGGAAAGAAGTGAAGAACATGGGTAAATTCTATCAAAAACTGTTCCCGCTTGACATCTCGTTCGAACGACATTTTCGTTCGAACGAAATCTCGTTCAAACGAGTCTTCTAACGAAGTTCCAGTGTGAACTCATTAGAAGCTCGTTAGAAATCTCATTCAAACAGTAATCTTGTTCGAACGACATTTCGAACGAAGTTCGAGTGGCCAATATGGGAAGTCGTTGGCAAACTCGTTCGAACGACATGTGGTTCGAACGAAAATCTCGTTCGAAAGAACTTCCAGAAAGTGTAGAAATTCTCATTTTTAGCCCAAAAAACTTTATAAACTTTATTTAAAATTTTAATTCATTCTTTCTGAAAACAAAACATAGTTTTAATAAAACCTAACACCCATATAAACATGTTCCAAGCTCCTATATATATATGTAATGCATTCATACCTTAGGAGCATGGAACCACTATTGATGACGTAGAAAACGAGGCACTTAAACTCAGCATTTTGATGAACCTTTATATACTGGGCCGCTACATCTTCAACAAACACGTCATAGCCTTGAAGGATGATCAACATACTCTATCCCATGACTCAAACGTTTTTGTCCGGAATTGAGCCAAAACTACAAAGGACTCAATTGGAAATTTGCGTCCTTACAAATCTCCCCCTTTGGCTATTCCGAGACAAAACCAAAACAAAAATTCTTGAAGGATGATCAACATACTCTATCCCATGACTCAAACATTTTTGTCTGGAATTGAGCCAAAACTACAAAGGACTCAATTGGAAAAATGTGTCCTTACAAATATTAATACGAAAATCATTTAAATATTTACTAGCGTGATGAGAGTTAGTAATTATCGGAATTTTTTTGTAAATTACTTTATGGGTAAAGTAAGATGTGTAATTAAATTTAGTAAAATTATCATGAGAATAAAATTTGATAATTTTGGAAATTTCATCAGGACGCGCGTGTGTCATGTCGGGATTAAATTCGCATTATTAAAAATGAATAAATTATAAGTCACCCGTATGATCATTTTAAGTGCGTCAATGTGTCCGGCAGGGCCAAGATAGTAAAAATAATGTACGCGGGGGTGTAGTTTGGGTCTCGGGGCGTTTTTAGGCCTAATGAGCATCTCGGGAAGGTGTTTTCGACATGTTGTATTTTTAGGCATTGAAACCCACGAATTTTCTAAGGTTTTTTTAGATGTTAGGGGTTGTCTTCTAGGGTTAGCATAAAAAAAACAAAGAACGACCATTAGAGAGGAAGAGGAGAAGCTTTCCAAGGAATTCTAGGCCAAGAACTCCACCGTTGGCACTGTCGTCACTGCCAAATTGTAGATCGCGCGACGAGGAACACAACCACACCAATTTCTTCCACAAATAAGAAACAAAGATTTATAGGCAAGTATCTATCTTGCTTTATTTAAGTTAATGCTTTAATTATATTAGCGTAGGGTTGAATAGAACAAATTCCATGAAAGAAAGCATATATTGGAGAAAAGAATTCACATGTTATAGAGGTAATAATCATGTTATGGAAATCTATTTCACATGTAGAGGTTAAACCACGATTTTTCTTTGAGTTAGGAGTAGAAATCTGAAAAAAAATTGGAAGAATTAAGATAGGTTGATATAGTTTTTTCCATTTTAATTTGATATACTCGATGAAAACACACATGTTTTACGTAGAAAATTATTTATTTGGGTATATAACACTTGTAGTATCATTTGTTGGGAGTTTGGGATTGGAACATGATGAATTGGATGAGTTTGGAATAGGATTCCCGTAACTGTATTTTCTGCAGTTTCGTCATAACTGCTTGATCGATCGATGATCGATCGATCGACCCCTCCTGCAAAATTGATATTCCTCCTTAAAATAGTTATTTCGATTAAAATGAGTAGTAACCTTTGGACCTTATTAATAGAACATTTTTGGGCCATAAAGAGGATCAGTAGGACTTAATGAAAAGGGGGCATTTATAGTATGGTGAATTTAAAGTTAACGGGGAATAATTTATTCATAGGATATTATGGAAACATGTAATTAAAGGAGTAAGACTCGTAAGAAAGTTACTTTAGAAAATAAGAGAGTACCTACTGAATTTATACATTACGAAATAGAATATTACGAGTGAAATGAGGAATGTATGGAATAACCTATAATTTAGAATAAAAGAGACGAGCCGTTGTACTGGATAATCTAGTAACATGTACTAAGAACGAATATCATAAGTATGGGTCGTGGCCGTACCTAATTTAGAAATGGGAATGGTAGCATACATATATATGACTGTGTTTGTGCATATACTATATACGTGTAAAAATCATACCTGCGCTACTTGCTATTGCTAAGGTTAACGGGCCGGGATAGTCTTATCTGGATGGGACCTTTATGCAGGATATTAGCTTGTACCCTAAAACATAGGAATCCTTGGTACAGGCTATCTGATCGATATTCAAGCTGTCCTAATAGACGTGAGGGTAAGTGCCGACCTCTTAGTGACTTGGAACTATGCTTCGCCTCAATTTGTACGTGTTTTGTGTTAATATAGTTCGAGAGTGATTCCGAACTAGTATTTCTCGTAGTACGAGTGACGGGGACTTGCTAACAGAGTATGCCAGAACCATAAATTTTATGTGGGGTATCGTTAGTATATATATATATATATATATATATATATATATATATATATATATAGATAGATAGATAGATAGATAGAGAGAGAGAGAGAGAGAGAGAGAGACTTGAAATTGGGAACTTTCTACTCTGACTAAAAGCAGTTAAGTAATGAATAACTATTCCGAATTTATAAGTGTTTGCAATATTTGAGTCAATACTTAAAGACTTTATAATAAAATGAGAATCATGTGAAAACTTTGCTTTCAGAAATTAATTATCTTAGCCCTAGTAATTGTCGGCATGAAACCTTATGAGAAATTTAAGATAAGATAAACTTATGGGGATTAATAGTGTGTTAGGTGTGCACATTATAAGAGAGGTGAGAAATCTCTCAAGAGAGTGCCGCATACTAATAGGATTGTTGCATTAGCCGGTAAACATTTTAAATACTTGCTAAACTAAAATTTTAAACTATTTTACAATCGGGCTCTGACCCGTTTCCTGTTATATCTTCTCTCTTGTACACACACACACACACACACACACACACACACACACACACACATATATATATATATATATACATGTGCCTAGCCACAGGGGCGTCATGCTTAGGATTCTTTGGAAGGAACGTGCTGCAGCTTAGGTGGGAGTTGCAGGCCTTTTGCTTAGACGACCTCATTATTAACTCCACCCATAGTTCTGTTTTATCCAGTTGGGCATGTGTCGCCCCTTTTTCCTTATTGAGTGGGTTTTGTCAGCGATTGTGATTCATTTACTTCTAGTATTTTTACTTTGGGATTTGTTACTGTCAGTATGTTTTTCCTTCGTGGTTTTAAAGTTGGAATTAGTTAATTGAAAGCTTAATTTGCCTGGATGATCTTTTCCAGTTTGGTTATTTGTGTGACTCTTAAACGGTGAATTATGAAAGATTTTATTATTGGACTTAAATTAAAAATATAAATAATGTTTTAAATGGTTCTGACACTTAGCTTAATTATTTAGGGTGTTAAAATGAAAAGTTTAATTTATGACAGTGATGCTAAGAATGAACCAACCGTACACCTTGGTTATAATTTAATAAAGGACTGATCACCCGGTATTTAATTAGATAGGGTGTCACAGGTGGTATTAGAGCATCAGGTTCTAGTGTCGTTTAGGATCTGTACGACTTATCTCATTTCCAGCTTAGCGTCTTTGATTTAGATCCCTAACATTAGGAATGTTGTATTCATCTTTATACGTTGGAAATTCGTGCTTCTACGATTTATCGATGTGAATATTGAAATTATCCGGATTATTTTAAACTTTCAGATGGCCCGTCAAGACAAACAAGCTAATGTCATGGGGGAAGTTAATGAGAAAGAATAACTTACACCTCAGGTGTCTCCGAAGAGGGTATCAATCGCCGAATTTACAAGAATTATGGCACAAGCAGTTACCACTACAGTCTTACAGTACTACTATCACAATATGCAGCTCAGAGGAGGCAAAAGACCTAGACATATTAGTCAATTTCATATGACTAGAGTTGACAATTGTGAGAAGACACTGAAATTGTGACTACAACCCCCTCAAGACCTAGACGTCTCCAGAGGTAACAAAATTTACGTAGAGGGCCAAAAGCGTCAGGGCCAACAAAGTCGGGGTCATAATGAAGTCACAAAGAGGTATTTCAAATGTGGAATGGACGGTCATAAATGCCAATCTTGTCCGAATCAGACTGGAGAGAAACTCCAAACCAACCAGTATGAAATTTCAGGACTCTGCTATAAATGTGTGCAATCGGGTCATAATTGGAAGGATTGTCCTCAACTTGACATCGTTTTCCCTCACGTTGCTGAGCAAGGGCAACAAGGCCAAGGAAAAGGAAAAAGTAGACTATCGTGTACTAAAATGAGACAGTTTCGAGGCAGGTGCTTCAAATGCGGCAAGAATGGGCATAGATGTCAGGATTACCCAGAAGGGAATAGGGCCCCACGACAGTAGGGTGACCGCAATAAATCGTAGAGGCCAATTCTACCAGTCATCCCAATGGCCTCAGATCAGTAGGGACAACTGCAGTATGGACATGTCTATAACATCCACCAGGCAACAACACCTCAGGCACCACCCGCGATAGAGGGTACGTTTCCTATACATGGTACTATGGATCGAGTTTTATTTGGTACTGGGGCATCACACTATTTTATAGCTACACATTTTGCACGAGCCTTAGGGTTATTAGACACGACAAAGAGTACAGTGTCGTGTGTAGACTCACCATTGGGGAATGAGTCCTTGATTTTCTATATTTAACGGGGGTGTAAATATAGAAATGGGTAGCTTCACTTTACCTCTGGATATGATTTTGTTAAATATGCATGAGCACAATATCATTTTTGGCATGCTAGATTTTCTGATAGGAGTATTGTCCTTGCAATTTCGGGACAGGAGATTTGTTTAGTGGCAATGCCTCGCCCAGAGGGAGGACTAGCCAAGGTGTTTGGCAAAGTAGAAGTATGACCTTTATCCTCAGAGGATGAGGCGGGTTTGTGGTGACACGAGCAAGTCACTATATTTTGTTTATTTCTAGATTAGTATGTGAGACGAGTTTAATGTGTACAACTATAAACATTACTATTATGTGAATATTTCCCCCTAGTGAAGCAGGATTATCTTTAGTGCTAACCGCAGAGGAGGAATGGGTGTATTAATAGTCTTATATACTTTATTGAGAGTACTCGTTTTCGTGATGTGATACAGGAGTATGATGTTGTCTTAGTTACAACTATATAGTAATCGTTAGTACGATAGTAGGTAGTTATTGCAAGGCTATCAGAATGGTTGCATTAGTGTAGCATGTTTTGTTCTAGCGAGACCTCACCTACGAGAGGGTCGGACTTGCACTTATATTATCTATTCTGGAGACTTTGGAGGGGATAGTGGGCTCGAGATATTTGATCCCAGTGTGTGTGGGGACTTTGTTGTTATGATTCAGTACGTATTGGGTACTATTGAGCGAAAAGATTTAACTCATTATTATGTTTAGCGCTCAAGATTTGGTGATAGCGCTCAAGATTTGGTGATAGGAAGAACGCATTAATATATGAATGTAAATGTGTCTATGAGCCTACCTATGTCAACGAAAATTATTGGGTATGTGATTATTTTTTTACCTAGTACATGTGTTGACTTGGACAGTTAGAACACTTGAATGACCAATACCCAAACCACCTACCGATTGCATTATTCTCATTATTATTACTATGGCCATCACCTTCATTGTGATATGTGTCATGTATATTATATATCGGAGCAGCAAACCCTTTTGTACGACACATTCATAATAGGTCAGTACCATCTTTATTTTAGGTTCAGTCACACAGCTGAGATGCTAAATGTCTTATCAATTATGCAAAAAAAAACTTTTTACCCAAAGATTCTCTATTGCTGTAGCAACTGATAATGAGTCTTAAGAAGGCATGTGTATGAGAATTCTTTGATTGAAAAGACAGGGTTTATAGCAGTAGAAACAACTCAATTTATGCAAATATATCGAAGTCGCGAAGTAGGTCAATCATATATGATTTATGTTGGAGCAACTATTATTCCTACGGCTCATGTCCTATGGTTAATGATGAAATTCCGACCCCAAGTGATCATATGCAACGGTCCTGGGACTTGTATATATCTCTGTGTAAGTGCACTCCTTCTCAAAATTTGGGAATCAGGTGGTCGTCTATTATCAAAGTCGAGAGTATATCCAGAGTTAGAGTATACCTCTCTTGGTAATTACTCGTCTCCTCTGCTCCTACATTGAGTAACCGAAGGAACCAACTTATAATTTCTCTTCTCTTAAGTTCCTTCAAAGAAAGAGTTCCCTTAGGATAATTAGAAAGTATAAATTGATCTGTTCCTTTACACAATCCTTAATTATACTTAAGTTACACCATGCTTATGGTTCTACAAAGTCAACACATCCTAACTCCCTGTAGACACAACACGTCCAATAATGAATTGGTACTTAGTGAATTGGTAGTCAGTAGCCAGTATATGGTTCTATAAAGTCAAAAGTATTATTTATGAACAAATCAGTAACTTATAATTGGTAGTCAGTACTCAAAAACTTATAAATGTGGCAGTCAACAGATGATAAATGGCGGTATGGGAATAAACAAAGCCTAAGCCTAAATTTACAAAAATCTAAAGATAATAATTACCTCAACAACGTTGATGAAAACAACAGGTATGGGAGAAATCTAGAGTACGAAGAGAGATCACGACAGGTCAATTTTTGGTGTCATCGGCAAGAGAAAATCCTTTTCACTTAACTTCTCCACATTTGTATCCATGCATAAAATTCCATTAGGGTTTAATAGCATAACTTGAATACCCTATGTCCCTGTCAATGGGATATAAAATTAGGTTATAATTGCATTGGTACATCAAACCTCAACAATAATTAGTAAACATGAACAATAACTAAAGCTTTGATGTATACTCGCGTCATGCGTTAGATGTATACATTAGAAAACTTTGACACAAGGTATGAAAAATGTATTTGCATTGGCAAATAAGAGTGTCTATTTAAGGATTTTTATGAGCCTAACCCAACGAAAGAGGGTTTTTCCTCTTAGGTGGAAATTATCGTTTACCTTTTATCTTCGTTAGCTCTTTTGTAACCATAGTTCTTATACAACTTGCCCGAATATGAAGCGATCTTTATTATGCCTTTCTTGACATCACTGTGGAAAATCGAGGTTGGGTAGTTTCTCATTTTAGTTCTGTCAACTTTTATTATGTTCAAAGTTGATCAAAAAGTATTATCACTACTCATTCAAAGATTATAATAATGGGAAATATATCATGAGAAATAAATTGAAAGAAACCATTAATTACTTCAAACCCCAACCTTAAAACCAAAACAGAGTAAGATGTAGAAATTTATAGAATAGTATTAACAAATAACAAATAACATGGATTATGGGGTGTCCCAAAGTACAAATGACCCATCGACGTTAAAATAAGGGCTTCTTGGGCCCCTCCACGTAATTCTTTCTTACGTGTAATAATTGATGAGACAACAAAATAAAATTACGACATGTCTAGAAAACCGACATTATTGCAGCCACATTCAGTGCAATAACTATACAAAAGTGGCATTTGCAACCACATTCACTACCGCAGCCATCCAAAAGTGGCATTTTCAGCCACATTTACCAGACATTTCAACATCGCAACACCTGTAGACATACAAATTATAATTACAAATAACCCTTAAATCCAAACAAAAAGTATCAAACCATGAAGATCAGTGACCCCCAGGCAATCAAATATCCAAATTCTTATTATCTAGAGATTATTTATATATGTGAAAAATATACAGGGGGTGCAAAGGAGAGTGACATTTTTTTCATATATCGAGTATATGTAAAGAATACAAATAACTTAATGAAGCATGGAATTCATATGCCTAGAGAATGTAGGATAGTAGTAGAAGTAGGATAGTAGTAGCAACATATAAGGAAAACTCATATTGTACAAAACTTTTCGAAAGTATAGAAGATCCTTCCTCCACTAATTCATCCACCACATTAATGACATTATGCATGTTAAACATGTGTAGAATTGCGATTAGAACAAAAAAGTCAAAAAATGATTGCTCTACTCCATGTTGAATACTATTCAGCAGCAGGGCCTCTTCTTCCGAAACATCTCTTTTACTTTTCGACCCTAAATGTGTCTACTAATAATTGTATAACCAACCCTTATTTAGCTTGTTAAACGTCATATAGATAATATATTACTAACAGAGTATTTCTATAACTTTTCAGTAAAGAAAAAAAAAATCATGGAACATCATGTTAATAAACAATTAGTTAACACCATGAAATGTTTCTAAATTAAAACATTTCAGAAATAACCAATTGGCTCTAAAAAATAATATAATCTAAAAAAAATTTAGAAACAATAATCTTTTTTTCTTTGTCTCTAATGGTATCTTTATAAAACATATCTTTTATAGATTTATACCACCAAAGTGCTTTATGTTCTTTAATGTTCCAAGTTCCAAGACCTATACACACAATAAATATGAATGTGATTATGGTAAAGGAATAAATGAGAAGGTAAAAGAATAAATGAGAAGATCAGTAAAATAAGGTCTTGGGTAAGACTATGTATATATTAATGAAAACGAAAAATTATATATCTTCTTCCAACAAAATTTGAGGAAACCCAATAGACTATTGTCAGATAATTTCCAAGGCGCTTCATTAGGATGCCGTTAACCATTATTGTGAATAATTTCCAAAAAATTTGCATACTCATTCTTAAAGTCAAATTAATTTTTCTTGCGAAATTAAAATAGAGCATATAAGTGAATTCTCGATGCTCTAGATCACCTACACTATGACGGACACACCCACACCATTTTTATAATTTGGAGGCCACATTATAGATACAACTAATATGATCTTTTCTACCTTCATTCTACGTGCCAGAGATTGTTAGTGAATCTTGGTTGGATTTGCGATAATAGAGTCATCATTGACCATATTTCGGATAAATCAACTAATCAAATGTCTAAATTTCTAAAAGACATCACAACCATCTAAAAGACATCACAACCATTGACATTAATCTTAGTTAGTGAATCTTGCTGCACAATTGAGCCTATGAGAAGCAGTGGTTTTGCTATTGTTGTAGCTACACTACTATTGAGAGGCACTGGTTTTGCTATTATTGTTGTGGCACATTTGGTCATGTTCAATGGAAGGTAAGTGAAAGAATAGATTAATGTTACATTTTTATACCATAATTATTACCATATGTTTCGTTGTAAAAAATTGTAGATTGTTTTAATTTAAACAATGTAAACAATTTAATGTTTTTTTAAACAGAGAGGTATATGAACAGTTCTGAGCTTCTTATAAAGGAAAGAAAGATATCCACAAAAAAATAATGAGGAGAAATAATGACATTCGCAATTGGTGGTTTTACCTTTTGCTTATGATGTTAAAGGTTGTACCTTTTGTACTTTGCATCTCCAAAAATATCAAATCTACTTGCCATGGTTGTGATTCATCTTTGCTGCGGCCCTTGCATTGATTTTTACCCTCCCAATTAGCATCATAACAACCACAACAAATCCGGTAACACAATTAAACTTTATCACATTAGATTACTTTCACAAAATAGAATGAATAATAATGTTGATAAGATAAATTCACATAAAAAATAAGTACAAAATTCATATACAAAATCGATTGTTTCATATACCACATCAGATGAGAAGACCGTTTAATAAAATATAAATAAGCATACCCGACTAAGCGAATGAAAATCGACTCAGCATTAGTAGGATGTGACAACCCGCTCAAAATAATAATGGGTGGTCAGCCCTATACTACATTAAATCAGGTATCTCAGATGGCACAGTCTCAACATCAACTGATAATACACTATAATATAAGGCTAACTACCCAAAACTATTAAAAGCGAATTGTCAAAAATTTAAAACTTTTATTTAATAACAACAACAAAACCAATAATGCAACCACAACCAACAATACACATCTAACTATGATGAGTGATAAGTGCAAACTCCAATAATATACAAGAGTATAATACAATGTACAACAAAATCTCTACAATCAAATACCCAAATAAGCTGTCGGGTCACAGACTATACAATAATCTGAGAAATGAAATATAAAAGTGTTAATCTACAACACTTGAGTATAAACTCAATATACCACTGAATCCTAATCTAGATATACAAAGATAGGAATCGATAAAATAAAAGTGCCGCAATAGTCCGCTACTCCCACAGCTCCACAAATACACTGGATGGATGAACATCAATGGCGTCCTTGCGGAGTAACACCTAAAGTAATACAATATATATACATGGAGGGAGAAAATATAAACGGGTCAGAGCCCGAGTTAAAAATATTTTATAGCAAGTGCATTAAAATGCATAATAATTATAAATGCATTATTACATGATTTTATGGAATCGAACTCTCCATAAAATTCAATTCGCCCCTGCGCTAAAGTGCGCACTAAGCGTTTGCACGTGATCTCCAAATGGATGCCCAATACTATTTAGGTAAAATAATCTAACTTAAACCTAAAGGAATTATTTGATTAAAACCATCTAACCTATGTCCCAATCTATTCTTATTTATCTCTTTAAAACATATTCTTTAACTTTAATATTATAGTTCTCTTTATATTTGTTCATTTATTGAACATATAAAGTTATACAATCATCCTCATAACCACATCATCACAATACGTCAATATTCATTTACTAGAATTTCATATATTCTAGTGATGGCCGTATTTGGCATGTAAACATATATATATTATTATATATGAGTTATTAGCATCAAGATTTAAGGATTAAATTCCTCCCGATTCTCAACACGGCACTGCATTTCGTGTGTGGGACGTCTCGCCGAGGCAAAATCCAAACAAGGAACCCCTCGTTACACTACTCTTGACCGTATTGATCCTCGAGGCTCATTATGCCCTCAATGCATGATGCATGTAACCCAAATTATTATCCAATTTTAATTAATTAATATTCCCAATTCTCAACAGTACATGGCATTTCATGCGTGGGACGTCTCGCCGAAGCGAAATCCAAACAAGGAACCCCCCCGTTACACTACTCCTGGAACTGTCGATCATCGGGATGGGTGATATATATATAATATAAATATGAGAATTAAGAACTAACTTCTCCCCAATTTCCAATATTACATGACGGTTCGTGAGTGGGACGTCTCGCTGAGGCGAATTCCAAACAAGGAGCCCCACCGATACACTAATCCTGGCAATGTTAGTCGTTGAGGTCCATTATGACCTCGATACCCAAATACAATCACAATCAATAACCATCCAACCGAGATATAACTCGAGGAAGCAGGCTCACTTGCTATCATCTTCCAGCAGCCCATACACGTAGCAAACTAGGGCCACCTGGTGGGGTTCAACGACACCCACCTCGTGATCTACTCACGCACACAACGTACGGGAAGCGGTCATAGTTCTTAACCGGCAAGTGAGAACGACACATACCCACGACTTCTCACCCCCAAAATAATAAATGTATATCACATAATAATCACCATGGACGACTATGACCTGGGGAATATCTACACACTACTCATCGATCCAGGGTGCTCACCCTCAATGATATCAAGGAGGGGGTATGCTTAGCTATATATATATATACCATCATATAAGGTATACATACATCACCACATAATAAAGATATACCATCATATAAGGTATACCTGTCACATTGTTTTCATATTTATAATACACTCTTAAGCGCAATTGAATTAATGTCATTATTTAGTATATTCTCTCTCTTGATATACTAATCGTCAATTCTCACACATCTTCCCCACTTAGTATACACTATACTATTTATCGCTTGAGCTCACATGTCGCTTCTATTATGAATTGTCTCTCAATTCTATTTAAGTTAAGGATATTTTTTATCCTAATGCACCTCAATTAGCATTTCTCATTTGTATGAGATATCTCCCAAATCAATCATCGTTAAGGATATTTCTATACCCATATGCACATCAATTAGCATTTATAATTATCCATCCATAATAGGGTTCAATTCATCTTATGAACCTTTAAAGTTATCCCATTTGGGATTGGATCCTAAGATCCGATATCTCTAAGATATTCTCATTCTTTCATAGGAATTTATTGATATCTCCAAATAGAATCTCCAATAAAGGCGGGCTTCCCCACTTAGAGTACACCATAATTTCTAATTGGTATTCCTCAAATTTAGTCAATATGACTCCAATAATTTATTATACGGGAAACTCTCTAAAAGTCTCCAAAACGTACTCCAACTAACTCCTATAGAGGTTCCCAATCGATAATCTCGAACAAAACGGGATGAAATTCTTCCTAGAAAAACATTCCTCGAAAAGCCCTGTTTCCGAATCGATTCGGGCCAATTCCGAATTGATTCGGCCCAGCGAATCAATTCGGCCAGAAAGGTGAATCGATTCGGGTCATCAGACTTGGGACTCTGTCTCAGGCCGAATCGATTCTACTGGGATCCGAATAGATTTGGTCACTCAGACCTGGGCACCTGCATATTTCCGAATCGATTCGGTAGGAGGCCGAATCGATTCGGCCCTTCAGAACTCTCGAAAAAGGCTACTTTTTAGTAAGACAAAAATCCCAAAATTCATTTTAATCATCTTCTCTTCATTTCTCTTCAACCCAATCATATATATAACATAAATATTCATCCTAGAATAGATATAAACTAATTTCTAACCACAAATTTATTTATACACTATAAATCTAAGGTTTTCCCAAAAAGTTAGGTTTTGTTAAACTAAACCTAAAACCCATAAATTTCATCCACAAATCATGCAATAAATGGTACACAACAATTATTTAGCAAGTTTAATCACTTGCCTCGGGTTCGTAGGGTCTGAATCCGCCTTGAGATCGCGTATTGGCCGGAAAATCCTCTTTCTCTCTTTTTTCTCCTTCCTTTTCTTCTTCTTTCTTCTTCTCTCTTTCTTTCTTTCTATTTATATTTCTCTCTTTGGAGAATAAATCTCCCATAGTCTTAATAAGCCTTTGTCCCAAATGTACACATCTTTAAATGATAATACACACTTTAAATGACTCGGTAACTTTAATTCGAGTCAAACGGTCCTAAATTATTTCGGAACCTAAATAGACCCCAAGTATAGTCATTTTGACTTTCTCGGCCCTTCCAGAAACAATGGTACCCTCAGAATCGCCATTCGACACACTTTCTAACGACTTCAAATTTTAACCTCGATTGCCAATTTAATTAATCTCCGAATAAAATAGTATTTATTTCTCCCAAAATAATTAAATCATCGTCTCCAAGACCTCGGGTTGTTACATAGGAGGCTCAACATCCATAGTGTCTAAAATAAATTATAAACACAATCAATAAGTAATTTCAATACTACCAGTGAAAATACCATAACTGCTCGATGCATCACCTTGTATTAACGTCGTCATCATTCTGAATTGTTGGATCAACAAAAAAATGCCAGAGCTACAAAATAAAACTACAAATGAACAAACAATGAACCAAAAAATGAGGGTTTATAAAAAATCGTGAATAGAGAGAGGGTATGTACTATACGTGAAAATCTAACCATCAAAATGTCAGATCTACCAAATAAATCTACAAATGAACAAACAATGATCCAAAAAAATAGGGTTTATAAAAAAATCGAGAATAAGAAAGGATTACAATCCCTAAAAAATGTCAGAGTTGTAGACCATGAATAAGCAATAATATAAATAAAAAATGTCTGAGTTCCATATACTTGATAGGGCATAAAATTGAAGGGGCAGCAGTCGTAGTGGGATCTGTAGTTACGGGGAGCATCAACAAAATTTGTACATAAAACCAAACTTACAAAACCCTACATTTATCAACAGATCTTTAAAATTATATAGCAAATCGTAAACCCATATAAATTATGGGGTATGTATATGTATGAGGTGTGTGTGTATAAGAGAAGGAGATAGACTGTACCTATAATATGGGAGTTATAGGAGAGAACCAAGTGGTTGGGTGGCAGTGTGAGAGGGAGAGAATGAGGAGAAAGACATATGAATAAGGGAGGAGAGGATAAGTGAGAGGAAGCGATTCTAGGATATTTTTTTTTTTTTTGGTGGGGGGGGGGGGGGGGGGGGGAAGGTTCACGCGTGCTAGTGAATGGGAGGGGGAGGGTTTGGGGTTCAAGGGTATTTTCTCTCATTTTCCATGTCACGATGGTTAAATTGTGATGTGGCATAATGTAAGACCCTTAGATAGTCCCCAAAAATTCGATCACAACAGTTAATTTGTTGGCACTATCGAAACACCCCTTTTATATATATATGCCAGGAAGATTTCAAAATTATAGTGCCAAAGTGATTGGAGGGAGCATAGACCTCATTATTCGAAACCGTAACAAAATTAGAGTTTTAAGAGAGAGAACTATGTACTTTCTATATTAATATCAAAAATTTTAAATCCAAGAACAAATCAAATGAAGGAGTTTTGAGTCTTACAAACATTTGAAGCATGTTTAATCTCATTCATCGTCGGTTTACATAATATGAAAAGCCTATGAACCAATGATTGGTGGTTTCTGCAAAATTGACTTGCCTCGTGACACTTAGGCCTTAGTGAAAAAGATGAAAGATTTTAGGATCAAACCTTATTTATTTGAGTTGAGGTATATAGTTTATTCATTTTTAAGATTAGGATTATGTGAAGACATAAAAAGGAATTTGGTCTTTAGGAGCACACAATGAGCTATCAGAAAAGACTTTGTGGCATGAAAAAATGAAAGATTCGCGGGTTCCGTCTTCAATACGGACATATAATTCAGTTTTGAATTCATGTCCAATAAAATTAAATCACTTTGGCAAAGAAACACAATGAAAAAAATTAAACAAAGTGATTTAAAAATAAATTAAATATTATCACTGAATGGTAAACAAACTGAATTCAAAAAATACATGATGCGATAGAAGATGAGAAAATTAAGAGCGTGGGACATGATGGATTATGGACAGAAAACTAAGAAAGAGGTGATGCCTTGTGGAGTGAAATCAGACCTATGATGGAAGTAATATTAAAAGCCCTAATTAGGAAACAAGAGTTTGGGTGGTAAGAGGTAAGGACATAAGGTTATAACTTCTCAAAGAAGTCATAAATCGAACTTAAAGTTTATAAGTTCTCAAGGTAGTCACAAATTCTGTATAAAAATTTATTTATAACCATTCAAGACAATCACAAATTTGTAACCACTAAGGGAAGTCACAAATTAATCTTAAAGACACTTTTTGTAATCGTTAATGGCAGGGACTAACTGAATAAAATTTTTCTTAAAAGTTGGTCACTTTCATTAGAGGTGACAAACCAATTAACTTAAATTTGTCACTGCCTGAGGCGATGATAAATTGGGCAAAAATTTTATCACACCTTATGCCAGTCATAATTTTCTATAACTATCTTCAGTAGTGACAAAGTTTATCATTATCACTAGTACTGACATGCTCTTGGTGCATCACTATTTCGTTATAGTGAGAGCGTAACCTTATTAAGCTAGTCAAAATCTTCAATGCTAACTTGGTGGGTGTGTTCCACTTCGTGGTACTCTTGCCCTCTAGTGAACTCAACGATCAAATCCTCTAACACCTGCCCTTGTAATTTAGTTGTAGGTTGATAATGGATATTAAACCTATCTAATTCCATCATCAATTTGGATATTCGTCTAGAGAGGTCCGCCTTTCTAAGGACATGCTTGAGTGGGGAGGAAGTGATAACTATGACTGAATCAGCTTCAAAATACTACTTCAACATCCATGAAGAAATTACCAGAGGGTAAAAAAGATTATCCAGAGGAACGTAGCAATTCTCAGCATCTAGTGATGTCTTGATAACATAATAAATTAGGTATTGGCAACCTTCCTTTTTGCACACTAATGTTAAGATAACTACATAGTTGGACACTTCAAGATATAAATAAACTAGATCTCCAAGATTTTAGGCCACGATTAGGGATGCTCAACTTAAATAAATCTTAATTTCCTTTTAATATTATTCTTTCCATGCTATACCCTTATTTTTTTCAAGAGGTAAAAGAATGGTCGAAATTTCTCAAATGATTTAGAGATGAAACGGTTGAGCACTGCTAGTATTTTGATCAACTTTTGAACATAATTGATTATCTTTTGACGTTGAATATCTCAACATGGTCGTGGTTTTCATCGATTCCCTTTTGATTGATAAATTAGACTAGGAACTGTACTCTGAAAGAACATTTAGTTTCGTTGAACTTCATCTTATATTATCTTAGGATGTCAAATATTTTTTGCCAGGTCTTATAGATGATCACCGTTATGCTTGATTTTTACAAGCATATCATTTATATAGATTTCCATCGTGTCATCGAGCTGATGTTTAAATATCTTTGTGACCAATCGTTGTTAAGTTACTCCCGTGTTCTTGAGTCAAAATGACATAATTGAATTACATTTTATGCAAAGTGTGGTAATGAATGATATATTCTCTTGGTCGAGTATGAATAAAGGGATCTGATGATACCCCAATTATGACTCTAGGAAGCCCATTCGTTTATTGTTTGCTATCTAGTCAACCAACTGGTCAATCTTTAGTAGAGGAAAGTTGTATTTGACATGGTTTGTTCAGGTTGGTGAATTTAATGAACACTTTCCACTTCCTGTTACTTTTTTTATGATGACTGGGTTAGAGAGATAGTTGGGTAATTATAATTCTTTAATGGAGCTTTCCTATAGAAGTTTTCCCACTGCCTTTTCCATAACATTTGACTTTTTAGGGGCTATTTGACATACCTTTTGTGTTATAGAAGAGAATGTTGGGTCCACATGAAGTTGATAGAAAAGGACTTTGGGATCAATCCCAAGTATATCATAAGGTTGCTAAGAAAATACATTTTTATTCTCTTCAAGGAGTGAGATAAATTCCTCTTTTTCATGATCGCTAAGTGAGTTTCGTCAATTTTCGTGATTGGTATGTGAGTTATCGATAAATAAATCCCTTTTTGGGTTAGAATCCAAATCATTACTTCTTGTAATTGTTCCACAATGGCCACCATTGTATCTTCCACCCTTGATCTTCCATACTTTAGTTACGACATGGATGGGGTGGCCCCATCCTTGGTTATCTTATTTGTGACTACTGTCTCCTTCTTCTTTTCTTTCTCAGGACTAATGGTAGAGATAAAGTATTGCGGAGCGGCGACCTGATTTTCTATTATCTCCATTATCCCCTAATTGGTAATGATTTTGAGTTTTTAGTGGTATGTGGGGAGGATAACCTTCATGCCATATAGTCATCCTCGCCCTGAGATAGCATTGTAGGGGGTCTCAATGTCCATAACTAAGAGTTTGATTAGCATCGAGATATTCCCAGTTTGCACTAGAAATTTATCCTGTTCTAGAGTCATAGTCATCATTCCAAGAAAGCTTACCATAGGGAAGATTGCTTATTTTAAATATTCTTTCTTAAGGTTATGTTTATTAAATTACTTCAGGTACATGGCTTCATAGGATCTTCATTGGTCAACTAGTAGCTTATCTACATCCTAATTGACAATCTCAAGAATTATTATTAGCACACCATGATGTGAGATTCTAACTCCACCCATGTCTTCTCCAATAAAGGCTATATGCTTGTTATAGTCAATGTCTTAGAGTCGATGAATTTGTCCCATCGGGCATTTTATATGGTCAATCTAGAAGGGTTATGTGACTTAAGTGATTTTTTTCAATTCTATTCAATTAGTGTTCCCTTGAATTTGGTTCTGACTTAATGCACTATGGATGACCACAAACTCGTGTCCCATCTCATCTTTATCTAGGACTTTATAAAGTTTTTTCCCATTTTCCATGGTGGCTATTCTGTCCTTATTCTCCAAATTTTCATTTAAGTGGCCTTCCTGGGCCAACTCTTCCAAGTGGTACTTGAGTGCTTTATAATTATCTGTTTTGTGCATGTACTCCTTCTGATTGAAATACCTCAGGGACATAATTCTTTTTTATGGGACACTTATTATCTCCCTTGATCGCTTGAAATATTTTTAATATTTAAACATACTTAATAATTTGTAGATCAGATCTTTGAAAACAATATTGAACCCATGAACATCTTGAATTGCCTTTATTTAGTTGATTTCATAGATCGACTCTATGAAAACTTTTATTCATCAATGTACCCAACCAATATAGGCCCTAAACATACAATACTTTATATCCAATCTACACTAAAGCCCAACATAAAAAGACACTCACCTAATTCTCAATCTCCACAAAAGTTTCCATATCATAGACTACCAACTCTCTAACTTCTTTACACTCCATGTGTGGGATGTCTCATATATGAAATTAAATTAAAGACACCCTCAATACAATTCTATCTAGATTTTGTTAGCATGGAGACTCTAAAAGGAACATATATCCTAGAGTATCTACATAATGTACTCTCCTAAGATCTCAAGTCCTAACCTTCCATAGACTCCATGTACGGAACATCTTATAAATGAAATCTAAATAAGGAATCGCCTGATACACTACCATTTAAGTTAGGTAGTCATCGAGAGTAAACGATCTTAAAAATCCTCATTTTTCATTGCCGTGAATATATTATAAGTCATCACCTAAATACTACATGTAAACCTATAATACATTCATTGCATTATTTCTGCACTGATTCATTTCTCATTGACTTCTAAATTTAACTTTATCATCCAGACATCAACAAGTTTGTTCTATTGATAAGCAACATATCCCAACAATAATTTATTTAGTACATGAAGCCTAAAGCCAATAATATATATGAGGATTACACTTCATAGACTCCCAACTTCTAATCTTCCATATACTCCATGTGTGGGATGCCCCACAAATGAAATTCAAATAAGGAAACTATTGATACACTTATGTCTCGATTAGGTAGCCACCAAGGGTAAATAAATACTAGACCTAACCTCTTATATTCTACTTATTTCCATCTATATCATTGCACATCACTTACACAACTTTCTTATCTCACTTCATAAATCCAAATAATTTCGATAAATTATCTAACCTTGGACATTATTTCGTCATTCCAAATATTAGGTTCACTCCTAACTCCTTAAGCTGTCACAGCCTTCGAGGGTGGTGTAGTTTACATAAAGTGTTCAACTCGAATAAATTTTAGAGGGGATGAATAGATTTGAATGATAATTTCTAACAATTTATGAATTTTCTTGGCCAAATTTTAGATCTACTTAATTACAAAATATGTAGGTGTTTAATCTAATAGATGTAAGAATTTAAACAAATTAGGATCTAATCAAAGTTAATTGAATGAATTATCTAGATGAGAATCCTAAGTCATTTTAACAATGGATCATTTTAGATCCAAACTTAGATCTAACTGTGTGCAAGCAATCAAATGTGAATACAAACAATAACAACTACACAATAAGTCGTAAGGAAAAATTCACGAGAAAACCCTTTCGATGGGATAAAAACCTTTATGAATCCTAGTCGCTTATTAGATTTGAAAATTACTTTTACACAATGCAATAAGGGACCTCTTTCTAGTTCCCTAATAAGAAGTTACTTATCGACGTCAAGATTCTCCCCAATTCCAACCAATGATTCGTTCAAATATTGATTGATCGGATATGGAAGTCACATTCTCTGTCCTCGAATTTCACCATGCTTGACCTCTCCAAGATCAAACACCTCATTTTAGATATTTAACTCCAGATCTTCAAATTCATATGTGGAATAAGTATAATTGAATCTATGTTATGGGGTATTCAATTTAAAATCATTTTAAAATATAATAATACATGAATTTAGGGTTGATTAGAGTTTTTTTAATTAATTTTCTAAAATCAAGTGAAGGTGGTGAAATATCCCTTCTTGTTTGTCTTAATTTTGAGACTTTATTTATTTTACAACATTTTTAGTGTGCCCTATAGATTTATTAATTTTATTCTAACTCGTATTTTAAATTTATTTAAAAAATTATATTTATATTCATAAATATATTTAAAATCGATTATGTATTTTTAATATACTTCTTTGTATTTTAAAAATATTGATTTCAATTAATTCTCTCTGTTTGTTTATGTTTAAACATTCTCTGTAACAAAACTTAATTTGTTTATTATAATCGTTTAAACAAAAATTAAAATGGTTGAGTTTGTTTATATGTTTTGGTGCCGTCTGGTTTGGCTGGTTTTTGGGTGCTCAAGGTTTGTTGATTTTCGTCTTCTCACGATCTGGTTAGATGTGTTTCAGATGACTGGTTATCTCCTCTTGTTTGGCCTATTTACTTCTCCTTCTTCCATGGTTAAATACTCATGTGTCCTCGTTCAGTGGGGTAACAATTTTGTCCCGAGTTGCGTAGTGGATAAGTCATTTTTACCCTTTTATTTCGTTGTTTTTATTTACAAACCTTACCATTTTTAGGGTCTTTTATATTGTTTTCAATCCAGGCAATTAATCTTTTAGGGTTTGTGATTTTAAACTAAGCCAACTTTAGTTTTCTCTCTTCATTTTCTCTCTCTACATATTGCTTACGATTCACAATGTTTTTATAGTGTGTGTTTGATAAACTTTGAAATTTTTGTGTGTTCTTTTCCTGGTTCTTGAATCTCATACACAATTGTTATTTTGGGTGTTTTTGATCGAATTTCATGACTAGATTGTTGAGGTTGGTCGACATATTCTGTCACTGTTTCTTTTCTTTTTCAAGACCTTCCTCTACTTGCTCAATGGTACAGTATTAAGAAACGTCGCCCCTCGATTTTTGGACTGGTTGAGAAGTGTGAGAGGTTTGATCATTTCAAAGCTTAAACCTCTTTTTTCCAGTGGCGGTGCTATTTCTGGTTGTTGGTCCATTTGGACGCTTTGTCGTTTTGGATCTCAGTTCCACGAGTTTGGTTTGCTATCTTTTCTTTCGTTTTTCTACATAGCCTTTATAGGCTTGAACTGTGAATATATATATATATATATATATATATATATATATATATATATATATATATATATATATATATATATATATGTTGATATATATTTTTTATGTTAATTTGTTAATGTTTGTTGGTTAGATCATTTGTTAAACTTTAAACTCGTGTGTGTTTTTATTCAGATATACTGAAGCCCAGTTAAAGATTAAAATGAGTGTAGTTTAAAACTAATTTGAGCTAAAGCTTATTTGTAATTAACTTAGTGTGTTATAACTCGTGTGTGAGTTGGGTTTAACTCACGCTTAACTCGGTGTTTGACTCAGGTGTAACTCATTGTTAACTCATTGTGTTTAACTAAAATCAATGTGTGTTTATCACATGTGGTTAATTTGTTTTGTAATTTAACTCATGTGGGTAACCTAATTTTTCAAAAATGATTATTTTTTTTAAATCATATTATTTTTCGCGACTATTTTGGCTAGTGCAAAAACCTGGTTCGTCTTTCTGTTTGTGTGGAATTAAACATTATTTCCTATTTATCCCCTTATCATAAACTATTTATTATCCTTGTTACCTAAAATTGGACATAACATGGTGTGTGTTTAGTCTCATTTTTTTAACAAGATAATTTGTATGTTATGATTAAAAGAATCCTTTTAATTAATTATGTGTGTTGCACAACTTCACGGGATCTCGGGTTTGAGTGTGTGGCTGTCCGTGTGTTCTAGATTCTATTACCTTGGTGTTATTGGGTTGACTAATTTTTCAGTCAAGTTAGGTTGTTTTTAGACTGGACTGGTTGTACGACTTGCATTTTCTTAGTTTAAATCATTATAAAGTGTTGGACTGTAATCTATAACTAATAATTGGTAATAGTGGACTTGGGTGTATGAGTTGTCCTGGGATGAAGACACGGGATTTTCCATCAGGGTAGTTTCCTTGAGAACAAATACTGTGTCAAATTTTGCATTACCTCATCCCATTCTAAATCATTTTATTTCAGTAGCATCATCATAAATCTGTTTTTAATTTTGTGTGTGTACAACATATTCAATCAAAGCTTTAAATTAAAATTAAAAGAGTTAAGTTTTATTTATTAACTAAAACACTTTAGGGTGTTTAGGTTATTTTAAGTGGTATTAGAGCTTCAAGACTTACTTTTTAATTTTTTCTCTCTCAAATATCCTGAACTATTTTCTTTTAAATTAACCATCTTTTTATTATGGGGGACCATAATGGGTCTTCTTTACGTCCTACCGTGTATGATGGTGACAACTTCGCTTCCTGAAAAGTAAGAATGGTTGCGCACCTCCAACTCTTGGGAGATGACGTATGGGATATGATTGAAACTGGGTTTTCTGTGCCTAATAAACCTAGTGACAATGATACTCAAATTTTTGTTCAAAAACCTTTTTCGGAATGGACTAAAGAGGAAAAAATTTGCTCACAGTGTAAAAACAAAGGCAAAAATTCTATTTTCCAAGCAATGGGTGAAATTGAAGTTAAAAGAATTTCAGCCTGCACTATATCTAAAGAGGATTGGGACATTCTTCTGACTACCCATGAAAGAGACTCTAGATTTAAAAGAATCAAGTCTCAAATGCTAGTTAGACTCTACAATTCTCAGTATATAAAAGATAATGAGAAATTTGATGACTTGTATTTAAAATTGCGAGATGTTATAATTCAATCTCATGCTAATGGTGTTATTTATGTTGACTCTTAAATATGTGATAAATCCTCAAGTATCTTCTTAAGAGTTTTGATTTAATTGCTAACACTATTGCTGATAATTTGGATAGTTATACTCCTCATCTCTTGTGTAGTAAACATAAAACCTTTGAATATCAAAATACTTTAAGGGATGAGCAAAGAGGCAAAGCACCTGCAAAAACTCAAACTCAAAATGTGCTTAATTTTAGATCAAGTGAAAGTAGTTTGGCATTTGTATCCTCCATGTCTAATTTAAATGAATCTTAAATCTGTTTAGATTCTTTGGATAATGAAATTTCCCTCACGACCAAACACTTTAAGAAATTTAGAAATATATTTGCCTCAAAAGAGGGTCAACCTAATAATTCAAATATGCCCCATGAAAAATATTTTGAGAAGAAAATCTTTGAAAAATATGGAGCTAAAAAGGTTTTAAGCCATATTCAGTGCCTAAAGTGCAATGAATATGGTCACTATGATGATAAGTGCATTTCTAAATTTAATTGGGAACCATGAAATAAAGCACATTTATCTAAAACTCGGGATGATAGTTCCGATAGTGATATTGATTTTTTTTTATAATCTTACGATTTTTTTACCTCCGAGTGCAATATCATATCAGAGGACATCTTTGATAACTTATCTACTCTTTCTAATATTTCATATTTGGGTGAAGATAACTTTTATTTACACTTTGTAAATTTGTCTCACACCTCTCCTGCTCAAAATCACCCTATTGTCACGACTTCTCTTTTTTTTATTGGAAATATTTATGCTGATTTTGATTAATCTGATATAATTGAGGATCCTGCAAATGTTGAAGAGTGTGTGTACGATATTTTTTATAATGACACACTTGATAATAGCACGCACTTACGTGAAGTGAATGCTAGGTTGTTAGATAAAGTTGACGTTTTAAATCATCAATTTAGATTAATATGTGAAGAATCTACATTTCACGTAGAAGAATTGGAAAAATATGTTGTTTTACTTGAATAGTGGACTGTTATGCTCACTAAATTGAATCATTCTCTTGAGACTAAAAACAAGGACATTTTTCTTAAATTTGATGAATCTCAAATCGAGTTTAAAACTGTTTCGTGTAAATATTATGAGTGTAAAAAAGAACTAGAAAGTTCTGTGAAAAAGTTAAAAGGTTATTGGAATTCTTGATATGTTGTAAAAACTATTAATAAGAATTTGAATTTAGATTAATCTACAAATGGATTGGGGCTTGGAGGAAAAGATTTTGATGTTACTAACTTTATCAATTCTAAAGAACAGTTCCCCGAATCAACGAAAACTAGGATTTCTTATAAACATGTGAAAATGAGGGTTGTTCTACTTCTTCTAAATCGGTGTTTGAATGCAATTTCTATCATAAAACTCGACATTTAGAAAAATTATGTTTTAAGATTTTGGGATAGATTAAACGTGTTTTAGGAAAATTTTGGCAAACATAAAGAACTAGGAAATTACAAACTGCAAAGCCTTTTTTTCAGTGTGTTTTTTGTTCTAAAAATGGTCACTTAGAACCATTTTGTTTTAAAAAGGAAAATCAGATTAATTCAAAACCTGTTTATAAACCTGTTGTCCCAACTAAACATGTTTATAGGAAATTCTCCCGTTGTGATTTTGTCATAAAAACGGACATTTGGTAGATTTTTGTTATTAACGACTACATGCTAGGACCAAATCGAGTTGATTTTACGATAAAAGGAAATTAGTTAAGAAGCCTAATCTGTCCAACAACCAACCCTTTCAAAACAAAATTGTTTTTGAGAAAACTAAAGTTGATTGGATTAAAAAGTTTGAATCAAATGACATATGGAGATGTAATGTTGTTTTACCAGCACCAAATGCTCGTAATAAAAGGTCTCAATGGTACTGCTCAAGGCATATTATTAGTGACGAATCCAAATTTACCACCTTAAAATCATTTGTTGGTGCTGTTGTAAGTTTTTATGATGGAAAGATGTCCCACATTATAGGCAAAGGGTCAATTGAGACAGATGGGCTCCTTAACTTGGAGGAATTTTTACTTGTTGAAGGCTTAAAAGTAAATCTATTAAGTATTAGTCAATTTTGTGACACCAATCATGCTATTGATTTCTCCAAATCAGATTGTAAAATTTTAGACCCAAATGGGAAAGTTATTTTATGTGGTAGTACGACTTTAGTCAAATGCTATGCTGTTAAACATGAATTTGAATCTGAAAATTGTTTATCTTCTAGGATGAGTGATTTAGACTTATGGCATGAAAGATTAGGACATTCAAACTATGGTAGTTTTTCTAAATTAACTAGTCAAAATCTTGTTCGTGGCGTACCCAAAATAACCAAAGTTAAACATTCTATGTATGGTCCGTGTAAAATTGGTAAAATTCATAAGGCACCTTATAAGAAAGTGGCTGATATTTTTACTTCTCACCCTTTAGAATTATTGCATATGGATTTAATGGGTACCTCTAGGAAAATTAGTTTAAGTGGTCTTGAATTTAATAGATTTACATGGGTTGCTTTATGAAATAAAAATAAGACACCTTTAATCATTTTTTAAAAATTTTGCAAAAAATTAAAAAATTAGAGAGATACTCAAGTCACTCGTATTCGTAGTGATAGAGGTGGGAATTTAAATACACATGTGTTATTGACTATTGTATTGGGAATGGGTATCAACATGAATTTAGTGCTCCTAAGACACCACAACAAAATGGTATTGTAGAAACGGAAAATTGAACCCTTCAACAAAATGGCTCGTGTTTTGATTCATGCTAAGAATTTGCCAAAATATTCTTGGGTTGAAGCTACTCAAACAACATGTCACGTAATTAATAGTGTTCATTTAAGGAAAAGTTATAAATAAACTCCTAATCTGAAATATTTTAGGGAGTTTGGTAGTAAATGCTATGTGTGTAAGGACTCTGAACACTTGTCTAAATTTGACACTATAAAAGAAAAAATGATGTTTTTCTAAGGTACTCTCAAAATAGTCGGTCTTATAGAGTTTATAATTTGAAAACTAAGTCTATTATGGAATCTATTAATGTTTTTAAAATTGTTTTTGTTGCCTCTTTGGTAGAAGATAGCCCGGAATCATTACCGGTTGAACACATCCCTTCAAATGATTTACAAAAATAATAATTGGATAGTGACTCGGATTCCCTTCCACTAAAAGACCGTGATGTACCCAATTGGGTTAGAGCAATCATCATAGAAAGAACATTTTGGGTAATGTTAAAGAACCAATTAAAACTAGAGCTCAAACTCGAAATGTTTTATTATCTTCTTTTGTCACTCTAGTTGAACTTATAAATATAACAGATGCTCTTATTAATGAATCTGTGCTTCTTTCCATGCAAGAAGAGTTGGGTAAATTTAAGATCCATGATGTGTGGTTATTAGTTACTCGTCCTACTCATACTAATGTCATTGGAAATAAGGGGATATCGAGAAATAAATGTGATGAAAACGGTAATGTTTTGCTTAACAAAGCTAGACTAGTAGCTTAAGGGTACACCCAAATTGATGGGATTGATGTTGATGAGACATTTTCCCTCGTTGCTAGAATAAAGTCTATTAGACTTTTGTTAGCCGTTTGTGTCATTTAAAATTTAAATTATACCAAATGGACGTAAAATCTGCATTTTAAATGGGTTTTTGAATGAAGAAGTTTATGTTGACAACCTTAACGTTTTGTTGATCCTTTTTTTGCCGATCACGTGTTTAGATTAAAGAAAGCACTTTATGGGCTCAAACAAGCCCCTCATGCTTCGTATGAGCATCTTACTTCTTTCCTTTTAACCCGTGAATTTAATCGAAGGGGAGTAGACCTAACAATATTTGTCAAAAGGAACACAACCTGCTTGCTTATTGCTTAAATATATGTTGATGACATTGACTTTGGGTCTACATCTCCTCAAGAGGCTGAGATTTTTGCTAATATTATGAAAATTGAATTTCAAATGTCTATGATGGGTGAATTGCAATCTTTCTTGGGATTACAAATCTCTAAAAAATTGGACTGCATTTTTATATTCCAAACTATGTATGCTACTGAATTAGTTAAGCATTTTGGGTTAACTAATGCAAAAGATGCTAGTACCCCTATGAGTTCCACTACTAAGCTATCTAAAGACTTATCGGGTAAAAAGGTTGAAGTCACACTTTATCGTAGTATGATTGGTAGTATTCTTTACTTAACGGCTATTAGACGTGATATAATGCATAGTGTGTGTGTGTGTGTGTGCGCGCGCACACTAGTTATCAATGTGAACCTAAAGAATCTTACATGTTTTCGGTGAAACGCATACTAAAATACGTTAGTGGTACTTTAAGTTTTGGTATTATGTACAGAATTGACACAAATTCTAAAATAATTGGGTATACGGATTTCGATTGGGACGGTTGTGCCGATGATAGTAAAAGCACTTCTGATGGATGTTTTTTTTAGGTCACAACCTAGTCTCTTAGTCGTCTAAAAATCAGAATTGTGTGTCCATTTCCTCCACCAGAGACGAGTACATCACTGCTGGTAGTTGTTGTACTCAGCTTTTGTGGATTAAACAAATTCTCAATGACTATGGTATAATTGAACCGACTGCGCTCATTTTATGTTATAATCAAAGTGCCATTAGTATTATAAATAATCCCATTTTCACTCACGTACGAAACATATCAAAATGCGTGAACAATTTATTAGAGAACTTGTTGAGAAAAAGGAAATTTTTATTGAATATCTTAACACTAAAGACCAACTGCCTGATTTATTTACTAAACCTTTGGATAATAATAGATTTCAGACTCTAAGAATGTCTATTGGTGTGTGTACGTTTCCAGCCTAGTTTGATTTTAGTTTCGTCCTTTTGTCCCTTTGAGATAAATAGGGGGACAATTTGAAACTTGGCCGTCTAGATTTTTGTTGCTAGTTGAGTTATGTACTTTTTTATTTTTCTTTAGGACTCAAAATGTTGTTAGTTGAGTTATGTATTTGGTCTCAAAGTCTTGTGTGTCTCAAAATTAGACAAAGGGGGAGATTGAAATTACCCTACTTGTTTGTCTCAATTTTGAAACTTTAATTCTTTTACAACATTTTTATTGTGCCCTATTGATTTAGTAATTTTATTCTAACTCGTATTTTAAATTTATTTAAAAAATTATATTTTTATCCATAAATATTTTTAGAATCTATCATGTATTTTTAATATATTTTTTTGTATTTTAAAAATATTGATTTCATATAATTTTTTTTGTTTGTTTATGTTTAAACATTTTGTGTAATAAACAAAACTTCATTTGTTTATAATAATCGTTTAAACAAAAATTAAAACTGTTGAGTTTGTTTACTTGTTTTGGTGCCGTTTGGTTCTGTCGGTTTTTGGGCTCTCGAGGTCTTTTGATTTTGGTCTTCTCACGACCTGGTTTGACATGTTTTAGACGGACGGTTATCTCCTCTTGTTTAACCCATTAACCCCTCCTTCTTCCATGGCTAAAGACGCATGTCTCCTCGGTTCTTGGGCTGTCAATTTTGTCCCTAGTCGCCTAGTGGATAAATCATTTTTACCTTTTTATTTCATGATTTTTATATACAAACCTTGACATTTGGAGGGTCCTTTATAGTTTTTCCGATCGAGGCAACTGATCATTTAGGGTTTGTGATAATAAACTCAGGTAACATTTCTTTTCTCTCCTCATTTTCTCTCTCTACCTATTGCTTATGATTCACAATATTTTTAGAGTGTGTGTTTGATAAACTTTGAGATTTTCGTGT
The DNA here is from genome assembly GCA_949130495.1 of Sambucus nigra. Taxonomy (NCBI): domain Eukaryota; kingdom Viridiplantae; phylum Streptophyta; class Magnoliopsida; order Dipsacales; family Adoxaceae; genus Sambucus; species Sambucus nigra. Next base: position 536,073,776 of record OX422213.1, read on the forward strand.
GTTCTTTACCTAGTTCTTCAATCTCATACACAGTTGAGACTTTGGGTGTTTTTAATCGAAGTTCATGACCAGATTGTTGTGGTTGGTCGAGTTATTCTGTAAGGGTTTCTTTTCTTTTTCAAGACCTTCCTCTACTTGCTCAACGGTCCAGTATTAAGTAACGCCGCCCCTCGATTTTTGGACTGGTTGAGAAGTTTGGTCTTGTGAAATCTTAATGCTCTCTTTTTTGGTGGTGATTCTATTTCTGGCTGTTGGTGCATTTGGAGGCTTTGCCGTTTTGGATCTCAATTCCAAGAGTTTGGTTTTCTATCTTTTCTTTCGTTTTTCTACAAAGCCTCTAGGGGTAGCCATAGGCCCGAGCCCGCCAAGCCCGTCCAGCCCGCCCAATAAAAAAATAGGGCTTGGTAAGGTGAATAGGCCCGCAAAGCGGGCCTGGCAAAATTTTATAGGCCCGATTTTTATTCGGGCGGGCTTGGGCATGAGTTCTTAAGCCCGATGAGGCCTGACCCGGCCCGAGGCCCGAAAATATATATATATATATGGGGGGGGGGAACTTTTATAAATATAAAAACGTATACCAAGTCTTTTCATGTAGAGTGGAAAACTTTATATATGGACTTTGTACTACATGGAGTTTAAAACAGATTTTTAATTAAAAAAATTGGTCTTTAAATAAAAAAATAGGTATTTTAATTTTTAAAAAAATCTTTTAATTAACATAACAATGCCCGATCGGGCGGGCCTGGGTAAAGAGCCTTCAAATCTGGGCGGGTTGGGATTACATAATAAGGCCCGATCTGGGCCCGAGCGGGCGTGGGATAGCACTTAATTTTTCAAGCCCGGCCCGAGCCTGACCGGGCCCGCCCCAGGCCCGCCCCACGGCCACCCCTAAAAGCCTCTATAGGCTTGAACTTTGAGTTTCTTAATTCTCTTCGAAGCCTATATATATATATATATATAGATATTTAGTTGGTTTGTTAATGTTTGTGGCTTAGATCGTTTGTTTAACTTTAACGTCGAGTGTGTGTGTTTTTATTCAGATCTGCTGAAACCTAGTTAAAGATTAAAACGAGTGTAGTTTAAAACTGATTTGAGCTAAAGCTTATTTGTATAACTTAGTGTGTTATAACTTGTGTGTGAGTCGGGTTTAACTCAGGTTTAACTCGGTGTTTAACTCAGGTGTAACTGAGTGTTAACTTTGTGTGTTTAATTGAAATCAGAGTGTCTTTATCATGTGTGGGTAACGTGAATTTTCAAAACTGATTATAGCATTTATTTTTTTATTTTTTAAAATCAAATTATTTTTCGTGTGTTTTGGCTTGTGCAAAAACCTAGTTCGTCTTTCAGTTTGTGTGGAATTAAACATTAGTTCATGTTTGTCCTCTTATCACAAACTTTTTATAAATTGACCTTGCCTGGTGTGTGTTTTGTCTCATTTTATAGACAAGATATTTTTTATGTTCTGATTAAAATAATTCATTTAATTAATCGTGTGTGTTGCAAAACTTCATGGGGTCTCGGGTTTGAGTATTTGGTTTTGTGTGTTTTCTAGTTGCTATTACCTAGGTGTTATTAGGTTGATTGATTTTTCAGTCAAGTTGGATTGTATTTAGACTAGGCTGGTTGTATGAATTTTATTTGCTTAGTTTAAATAATTGTAAACCGATGGACTGTAAATTGTAACTAATAATTGGTAATAGTGGACTTGGGTGTGTGAGTTGTCCTGGGACTAAGGACACGGGATTTTCCATCACGGTGGTTTCCTCGAAAACAAATACTATATCAATTTCTACTTTACCTTATCCTATTCTAAATTATTTTATTTCAGTAGCATTATCACAATTATTTTTTCAATTTATGTGTGTGTGTGTGTACAACAACTTCAATCAAAGCTTTAAATTGAAATTAAAAGAGTTATGTTTTATTTATTAACTAAATGTTTGGGTTATTTTAGGTTTCAAGTGAAGTGTTTAAATCTCATCACTTGCCTCGAAAATAATCTTTTTAGGTGTGATAACTACTTATGAAAAGCATATCTTAAAATTACAGGAGAAACATACCTGCTTTTAGAATATTTTAAAATCTGGGCCGCATCATGTGCACAGTGAGAACTAAGCCCCCTGCACACAATTTTGGGCAAAAAGCCTTGTTATGTTAAGAATTCAATAACCATGAGCATGATATCAATTGAAATACGTGCGCACGCTTTTAAATAGTAAAAAACTAAACTCAAAACATGCAGGGTAGTGCACACGGCGGTAATTTTGACTTGTTCTCTCAAAAATATGCGGAGTACATATTCCATGTAGACGCCTGCACGAGTACAAAACCTATTCGTGCTCACATTTGTAAGCTTAAATTATAGTTCACCTAACCAATGTTTGAAAGGAAAATATTTTCAAAATGTGTCAACTTCAAATCACTAAGATGATGATGGGTTATGTGTCCATTCAATCACTGTGTCAACTTCTGTAACCGGGTTTTTCCCCATCGCCACACAATACTTGCATCCCCATCCACCACCCTCTCCACTGGTAGTGGTACTAATATTTCTCATGGTGGGGCTAGTGGTTCCTCTTCCATTAGAAAAGCTCACAAGAAGAATTTAGAAGCACAACCTAAGAGATATTTCACTATTTATATATGTTATCCTTTTTTATCAAGGATTATAACTGATGAATTCATTTATATGGTCGTTGCAAAACTCTTTTGGGGTTCCCAGAATCTAGGGAGGCACCAATTGTCTTGCCCGAAAGAATATTGAGAAACTGAATGCATAGGGTCGATTTCCTCTTCTCCAACATTAATTTTAATATCTGTGTTGGAGATCCCGAGGAGTGGGAACTCTAGGTCAATTATATTATGTCTATGGACAGCTATCTCAAAACTATCGATGGTCTTGGCTTGGAAAGGACCCTCCAAAGTTTTAACACTTATAATATATCTCGCTAGAGCACTAATACCAACACTTTTATTATTAGTTGGGGAAAGTTCTCCCTTACTTTGGAGGACATTTGTGAACCCACAGTCATGCCTATTTGGGGAGACCATCTCTTTACCCACGGTTATGAGGATATTAAAGAAGGCACTATGGGAAAGCATTCACTTCGTGGGACTTACTCGCACAATTGTGAGCAAGAAATGCTTTGCCAAATGGAAAAGGTACTGATTCATATATTTTAAACCCTTGTCTAAGCACGAAGACAAAAACAATTCCTAAAAGATAAGATGACCCAAAATTAAAGGCTAAATCTTAGCTTTCTACTTTTTGTTACTTTCTAGTCAATAGTTCTACTTCAGGGGAAACCCAATGATTGACCTCACAAATAACTACTTTTTATGGCCATTAGACTTATTCGTGGAAAAGGCATGTCACTCACTACTTTAAACCTTGCTTCCATGTGCACTTGGTTGGACCAAACTCATGTTAATATGGAGAGGTCCCATGGGAGTTATGATGTCCTCAACTTTTTTTAACCCTTTTATTCTGATGGAATTTTTATTCGAGCGCTTACCAAACTGGGCCACAGAGCCTCACTCGTTTCATAATTGTACTACTCGAATGTCTAGGTGGAATAGGAAAACTCCTCAGCATTCATGATTTTCCCAATATTGGTACATAGGATGTGAAAGGCTTAAATACATGGTCACTGCCTGGGGATCAGACTGGCCACAACAATCCCTAAGACCAACACATAATAAGGCCACGACTGCATCCTCAAAAGCTTGAGACGCATGCCTCTTCAGCAGCACATACTGTAAGGACACAAATTTTCAATTGAGTCCTTTGTTGTTTTGCCTCAACTCCGGAAAAAAACGTTTGTGTCACAGGATAGAGTTTTTGATCATCCTTCAAGCCTATGATATTTTAAAGTGGAAGACGTAGCGGCCAAGTTCATAAAGCTTCATCAAATGACGGTTTAGTATGCCTCGTTTCTACGTCATCAAAAATGTTCCAATGCTCCTAAGGTATAAATGCATTTGATATATATATATATATATATATATATATATATATATATATATATATATAGGAGCTTGGAAATTTATGGGTGTAATTTATAACTTTTATAAATTAATTTTCACGACTTTGTTTTACTCAGAATTTTTTTTTTTAGAACTTTCCATAAAAGTTTTGGGCTTAAAAATTAATATTTAATTTCTCTGACACGTCGTTCGAACCACACTGGAATCTCGTTCGAATGAGATTGCTAGGTCGTTCGAACGAGCTGGCATCTCGTTCGAACGAGATTGCCAGGTCGTTCGAACGAGATTTCTGACGATTTTCCTTTTCTCATTCTGGAACCTCGTTAGTAAAACCATTCGAACGAAAAGTTGTTCGAATGAAAAGTCGTTTGAACAAAAATTGGCGAGAACAGTTATTTTGGGCATTTTTGACCGTTTTTTCAATTTTTTCACCACTTTACCCCACTATCTCTTGCTAGATTTTATTAGTGCCAGAACCAACATTTTTGGATTAACTTTTTCACTATCTTCCAGTCTCCAAGAGAGAGTTTTGAGAGAAAAATTCAAAGAAGAAAAAGTTCATGGTTGAGTGTTTATTTTTCAAGATAAAATATTTAAACACTTTTGGTTTACACCTATAGTTTGTTTATTCCAAGTTTTAATATATATATATATATATATATATATATATATATATATATATATATATATATATTATTGCTTGGAGTGTTTGGCCCCGAGTTTTTTCTCTACCGAGTTAAAGAGAAGTTTGGGTTTGCTTCTAAATCTCACAAAGAAGAAGTTCATTCGCGTTGTCTTACCCACTTAGAGAAAGACTCCTTGTTCGGGTGGCGATGATCGAAAAAAGTCCAATCGGTGGATTTCGAGACCGCGGTAGAGCTCCATGGTTATTCGCTAGGCAAAGGTGTGTAGAAGAAGAAGCGTCGAGTCTTGGAAGGAGGCAAGTCGAGTGTTGTAAGTCTTTCGTGTATTGTACTTGTAAAACCATACTTAGTGAATTTGTGGCTAGGGCCGTCAAGATTTTTTCCCGTTTGTGGGTTTTTCCTCGTACATTGCGGCATAGTGATTTATTTGTTTATTTTATCTTTTCCAAAATTCACCTAGAACGCATGCTTAGGTAAAATGATAAAATTCTGTTTATATCACTAATTGTTTAAATTGGTGCTAAATTATTTTGGGTAAAATTAAAAGTTAATTTAATGCAACTCATTAAGTTTATTGGTTAAAATTGGTTGGTCTAATTTGGTAAGATTAAAAATATGACTTAGGCAAATTTCTAGGACTTGGATTGAATTATGTTGTTAAAGTGAAAAATACTTTTGTTGATTAATTTAATTTCACTTTGAACTTTGTTTGATTTTAATTTTGAAAGAATTTAAAATTTGTTAATTTGTTTAATTGAACCATCTCGTTTTCGCATCTTTTAAAAAGGAAATTACAATTTGTAGTAAAAATTTCAAAATTTGGTGTCCACTCCATTTCAAATTGGTATCAGAGCCGGAGCGCTAATTTATCGCGTCAAAGATCCGTTTGTCGGCTTTTATAATTTTTGTACTCCTTATATTTTTAGGTGGTTCATTTTTTACTCACTCTCATTTTTTTGTATCTCTCGATGGGACGTCTTGATGATAATTTGTCCTTTTCTAATGATAATGAAGTTTTTGCTATTCGAGAGGAATTTAATGGGCATAATAAGTGTAATGAAAATTTAAGATAATTAAATGTGAGATTTGCAAAAAGAATTAAGTTTCTTGAAAATGAAAATTCATGTTTTAAATCTAGAATTAAACTTTTGCAAACCTCACTATCTCAAAAAGATATTTTTTGTGAAAAGCTCATGGACAAAAATTACAATGTTAAAAGTCCAAGAAAGAGAGTGATTGCCGAGAAAAGACTCTTAGAGACAAGTTTGCTCACATTGAGGGGGAGAGTGATAACCTTCTAGGAGTTATAGAAAATTTAAAGAAGGAGTCCCGTAAATTGAGGAGTTTAATTTATTACTTGAGTCCAATATTTTAAAAATGAAAAATGACTTACAAGACTCGAGTAGTAGTTGTATTGGTTCTAGCTCATCTAGTTCAAATATTTCCATTTCTAAAGCTAAAATCATTATTTGTTTAGAGGGTCAACTTTATTCAAGGGCTTTAGAAAAGGTCACACCTTAGGTCATTTTCCCTAAGTCATTTTGCTTTGATATTAAAAGAAGCCCTTGGAAGTATATGTCTAGCATTTCGTGAGTTTTAAAATCCCATTATTTTAAATATACATCTATATGGGTTCGGAAATCATTTTTAGACGCACTAGATATTAGATTTGTTGATTCTCATTTGCTTTCACACGAAACCTCCCTTGCTAAATTTAAAGGTTGAATGCTTTGGTTTTGCTTATATACTCTTGCTTTTTGAGCCTCATATTATATATCATTGCCAGGTGTATGCATGTTTAATCATTTTCTAGTCTATGCTCCATGCTTAATTACATGCTAGAATAATGATTTTTGTTTATCTTTTGTATTGTCCTTCTTTCATTTTAGTTTGCATTAAATGAAAAATACAAAAAGATTTTGTTTATCATTTTTGTTTCATCTTTTTATAATTTAGGCTCAATGAAAAATACAAATGATTTTTTGTGTCTTTTGAATAAATATTTTTGTTGTTTGGTTTAAAAAATTTCAAAAACTCAAAAAGATTTTGTTTTTGTGTATTTTAGTTTGACACATTCTATGTGGCATATTCTTGTGTTTGAATCCCTCCTTTTTTGCTCCTATGTGGCTAGAACTTTTGATTTAGATTGTCAATCCTTATTATGTTCTTTACCATGCTTACATGGAGTAGTTGGATTTTGTGTTGCTTAAATGGATTCTATTTTTATATGCCTCAATTCAAACATGCATGAACTATTTTAAAAATTTATTCGTCACATGTTATATTTGAGCTTTGTGAGGTGTTCTCCTATCAATTTTGTCATCTACATATTTGAGACCTAAGAGGATTAGTGCATGTCAAAATCCGTTGCAAGTGAGATTTGTGTGAGATATAAAAATAATATATATATAAATGTGCACGAGGAAGGGCTCCGAACGGATTTATTATCCTTTGCAAATAGTAAGCCACCGTTTGCTTGGACCTAAAAGAAATACTTGGTCCAAAGGCCTAAAAATAAAATATGGCACTAAAAATGATATTCTCGTCGATGTGCACGGGGAAGGGCACTAAAAATGAATTGATTGGCACGGGGAAGGGCACTAAAAATGATATTCTCCATAATGATATTCTCGTCGGTGTGTCGATGTTCAATGGTCACCTTAACCAATCCTAATGCAGTAATTGATTGGCTCGTCTTGATTTTGAAGCTGTTATTATAAGAAAATATCCAGCCAAAAGTGTGTCCTTGACGCCACAAAACTCTAAAGCTTCACCAATGTGTGGAGGAACGACACGACTCAAAGACGAGCTCTATCCCAACATCTCCTGATATCACCTCTTGGTCGTAGATGGAGGCACATATGTGCTCCTTTTTATTACCACCCACGTATGAGTGTGACCTCTTCACTCGTGTCATGTCTAAGGACCCCTCGTATTTTGTCACTGCCTAGAAATTGAGATATTATCTCATGTGTACCAATGCTCGCCTTGGTGAGAGTGAGGACTAGTGACTCATTCACAGCCTTTAGTGGCATACATCCGACCTTGTCATTGAGCACGCTCTCAAGGTCGAGGAGAACCAACATAGTTCTTCCACTTTCCCTAAAACCACGGTTATTTATTATATATAGTCCACAACCCCATTTGGGAAAATGCATTGGTTATTTAGAATTTATCTCGTCAAATTGAGTGTTTGCTTTTTCCTCCAATGTCTCTTCCTCCTAATTGCACATTTACTTTCATCTATTATGTTTTGTAGCGAGGATTTCCTCTATTATAACCTTTGTTTTTTATTTCTTCTTTTTTGATGGTGGACTCTCTCTTGGGTTAAATTTACTATTCATGGTTATATATTGTGTTACCTCCTATTAAAGCCTATTTGAGTGGTGTCATTTTTTTATTATCTTATTAAATGTTCGTCTAAATTTTTGACTTCTCTATAGTTGTGTCCTATCTCTGTTGGCCATTCTTATTTCTTAAATTCAGATATATTTTCAAATTTTGTTTGCTCAAACATATAAATTATTGTTCCCACTATTTTCACATGAACAATTCTTTTATCGTAATCGCTTTATGAAAAGTTAGTATCGTGATCCCCAATACATTTTCTCTACATTTAATACAACATGCACCTGATTTTTTTTAGTAATTAAGCAATATTATGGGCCAAATTAGTCATAAAGTCCATTGAGGAACTCAAACGTGATTTTAATATGTGAAACAACAATTGGCTCAATGGTTCCATTCCATATGGTGGTTTCCTTAGTTATGTTGTATCATATGCTAGATTATGCAATTGACTTGCCTGAAATCTTACTGGTTACTCATAGTCACTGTAAAGTTCATTTTAATTTGTCTCTATGCCTAATGGAACTACAAATTTAATTAGCTTCAGCACGTTCTATTTGGAAACTTGGTTGCTGAATTTAATTATTCAATTGATGAGTTAATTACAAAGAAAATTATATGCACTGGGTGGAAAATATTTTTAAGTAAACAGGGGTTAATGATAATAAGGTATGATGGATGCAGATTGCTGTAAACGTTAACAAAATTTTCAGGGAGTTGGGGCTTAAAGACTTGGGGCAACTAGAGAAGGATTTTGTCTTTGGAGATGCAGGAACTAAGGAACTTCTCAATTTTTTGAGAACATAATTGGTTAGAACTTGTTATTGAGAATGGGCGTGTATATCTCTTTTCAATGTATAAAAATATAAACAATTACCTCTTTAATGCAGGATGTTACTCGTGAAAATAAGTTGCGATTATTGATGATTTTCATTAATTTTTTTCTACAAATTGCTCCCAATATGAGAATGGATCAATTAATATGTATGACATTATGTATTTTCCAATGAAATACGGAGAATTGATCTATTTTACACCCCAAAACTAAACAAAGTTGAGCATAAGTTGTGGTGAAACTTCATCTTTCTCACTAGTCACTACTTAGGCAAAAGAAATAAAAAAAAAACTCGAACATTGTTGCATCTCTGATTGATTTTAATTTTTCTTTTCACACAATGGTATGTTAGATATAAGTTCTTACGTGTCTCCTCATTACCTTGTATAATAGAAATTTATGCTATATTTGAAATTTTAGATCATAAAATAATCTTTTTATTGTAGATATACAATTTTTGCATGTCTTGTATAATGTGCGCCTCACTTCGGTCAGGCGCGCGCCTCGCCTTGTGCCTTGCGCTGAGCCTCTAAGGAGACATTGGTGCCTTGGTGTGCCTTGAACTTTAAATAACTATGGTTAGGAGTACCATCGGCATGAATAAGAAGCTTCTTGATTTGTAAGACGTTGAATATTTGTTGATTTACTATTTTCACTTCCTGGATTGTATTCCATACAGTATTGAAGAGTCTGAATTACTGGATGTTTTGTTATCTCATACACAGATGCAACAATGTATTCCATATTAGTCTGAAACCAGGTCAAAATTACGACGTCTTGGGTCTATCTCTAATAGCATATGCAAGGAATCAGGTATCCAACTCAAGAGGTTAACCTATTAGGTGGAGTGATGTGTCCAACATGTTAACCTATAAACCCCCAACCCTAACCCACCCACCCACATACACACTTCACCTTAATTAGCCGATGGGATTCCTAATGCTTGTTGTTTTTTGGATTGAAATTGAGAACCAAGTCGAAACCGTGTTTATAGCAAGGAGAAGAATAATGTTGACCACCGAAGTGACATTGTCTAACTTAGTGAGAATTCATGTATTATTATGGTTCTGAATCCATCAATATAATTAGAAATTTTTGAATATTAAAACACCGCAAATTCAGATTTCAACTACTGTTTCTCTTGTTTTCTTCTCGAAAGATGTATTAGTATTTTACAATTTTAGTAACTTGTGGCATGTCTCACATTCTAAACCCCAAGAATAGTTATATAATTCTTCTGAAACTCCAAATCCCTTCATTTCAAATTCACTTACCTCACTAAATAAAAGATATCCTCAATTCTTCATCCACTTTTACTGACAACCATAGTAGTTGCATTCTAAGGAAAGCACAAGGCTAAAAATATTTACAGAAAAATCACCCAAAAGAAAAAAAGGCATAAACATGAGCAAAAACTACAGGACCTGGAAGTCCTTTTTTCAAGCCTCTGTAAGTTGCGACCAAGACAATCTGACCAATTTTAAACGGACACAATTTCTTTACAATAAACATAAAACTTAACAAGACTATTATCTCATTGAATTGGACGCCTTCAGTCTCTGGTTGGTTTGGTCCGACCTTTAGTACTCATCATAGGTGTAAAACCAAATGGAGAAAGTTAGCTAAGTTTTTAAATACTGAGCTAATGAATGACTTTCAAAGAAAATGAGATTTCTCAACATGACGAAAAGTGGGTCCGGATGTGCTTGCTGCTGATTTGTCAGTTGGCTTCTCAATATCTTTCAACTTCATTTTCATCTTCAGCAACTCTAGTTTTAGGTCCTGGTTTTCTTTTTGTAAGACTGAGAGATCAACTGGGAGGGGGTTGATCTTAGTGGTTGGGTATGATATGGGTTTGGGGTGAAAAGCAGGGGATTCTTCCTTGACGAGGCTGCCATCCACGACCTCTCTAAGGCATTACTGCTCATTGTAAAGCACTTTCACTATAGTCTGAATAAGAAGGCTATCATTCTGAGCAGCATGGGTACATTCCTCTTAAGACAACTTTTGACAGTCCATCACACTGCAAACTTTCTTCCTCTTTGTGTCATTTAAACCCGGATGAACATGTTAATTACAAAATAAATATGTTAATTCGATGTAGTATATATTTTTGGTAAAAGCCTTTATTTTACCATAGTTATAGTATGCATGTATTCAGCTCAGATGTGTGGATTTAAGGGTAAAGAGTACAATTCACCCGGTCTAGCTTCAGCCATGAGCAACCTCATGCTAGCTTTTACCTTCACCCTTGCCATTATTTGTAGGTTCTTAGTTTTAGTTTGCATTTTGTTCCATTCAGAATAGATTTGATTTTGTTGTTCATGTAATCGTATGAAATTATTAGTGATTTTGACAAGCCAACAATCAAGTGATAATCCATTGCTTCGGTCCAGCGTATTTGTACCTTTTATAGTCATCTCCTCACGTGATAAATAAGAGTCGACTTCAATGGCGTCAATTGGTATTAGATGTCTCAATGGAACGTTCATCATGTCTTGAACTATATCTACAATTCAAATTAGTTTTAACTTGAATAACCACTTTATTAAGTTATTAAACATCTTCAACATTCAATGCAGAGTATGTACTGATACAAATGCCAAAATTTAACTTATACTCTACACATTAAAAAGGGTACTCCACAAATCAATAAATACTAATGGAAATTATACGTGATTGAGTTTCTTGATCATACAGTGACAGATTAATAGTTTTTTTCACAATGACATGTCAATAGTTTACTGTGAATAGCAATCTAAACAATGTCAATAGTTTGTCACAACAATTCAATCGTTTATTGTGACATTTTTTAGGACTTAAATAAGAAAACACTCTTCCAATAGGACTTTTATATAATAATCCCTTAAAATAGTCTTGTGAAAGTCAATAAAGTGGTGAAAAATATTAACAAAATAAATCATCTCGCCTAAACTACTATACTTCATGTTCAAGGAAAATGTGGATGCGTTCCTAATTTCTTCTCCCTCTTATACCCCATCCCATACTTATATCTCACTTGCCTTTTTATTTCTCGTCAAGGGTCACACAAAAAATTTCATGTATGTTGACCCTAGTTATTCATCCAAGTGTCACTGATCTTGCAACTGATATACACTTCATTGTCCTAAGGATTTACTTCTTTCTTCATTAAAAACTCCCAATGTTGACATACTAAGAAGATGCATACCAGTAGGACGAGTGAATTTTCTTGCAAAAATGAAGCATGGGGAAGGTTTCCCTTTTCTAGTGGACCATTCTCTTCTATACTCAGTTTCATAATACATATATTCTATATCCTTTATAGATTTGATGAGCATGGAAGTAGCATCTCCAAACTTTTGTACGTGATAGGATGCCATCCTCGACGCTCACACCCTTTAGGGGATGAAAGATCCCACGCAGTATGATTCAGTGTCCTTCGTGTGATTTCTCCCTCAATAAAAGTTCAAGAAAAGTTCAATATAATATACAAGTGTTTGGCTTTAGAAGTGAGCTTAATTTGGTGTGTCTTATATTTGCATGTACCAGTTTATTGTGACAATGAAATCAATGAAATACTAATGTTTACTGTGTATCAATCTTCATCATACTGCCAATGCATATTCTAGTCCCCTGTATTATCTAGTCCGCTATAAATTACCCTATACGAAATTTAACAGTACCAATGCATATTATACTCCCCCATAATGTTTTAATCTATACTATGAGAGTGATATTTGTTTATATTTGGTATCGATTGTAGATTATTATTTTAATTTTACACTTAAATTTACATACGGATTTTGTTTTAAACTTCCTTACAGATCTGATATTTTTAATTTTTAATTTTTGTACCTCCCAACTTAACAAAGTTTGGTTTTAAAGATCAGTCCTAATGTCTGAAATAATCGATTGGTTCCTTTGTTTGGTTCTCTTTGTTTTTTTAGATGTCATATTCGAGAAATTCTTACATGGTTTTTGTTCCTTCCTACAAAACTCATTAGTTTTAAGTTAGCCATATGGTTTTTCTATCATATCTTACTTCTACTACTACTAGGCTTGCGAATTTAACTATAGAAAAAATATTGTATAACACCATAACCTCAGTTGATTGGTACACTATATATATATATATATATATATATATATATATATATATAGAGAGAGAGAGAGAGAGAGAGAGAGAGAGAGAGAGAGAGATTTTACCAACACCAAATATTTATACATTATAAAACACTAGTTTTGGCAAATGATAGCAGTTTATGTCAATAATTGTCGCTTTTTGTCAAAAATTGGGACTCCTCGAACAAACACATGGGCTGCTATATGTATACATTTAAGTATGTATTTAGCTTATACTAGAAAAAACTTAACTTTTGATGTCTTTTCAACTAGTTTAAATTACATTTAATGAATGGTTGATCCTACATGGCTCGGGTTCATGTGTTGTGCTCCTTGCACATAGGATTTAAGAAGCATCGATGCTTTAGAACTTATTAAGATTTTTGTAGTGCAGGTTCTTGGCTTCCGTTGTGTTAATATAAGACAACTTTATAATTTGTTAGACCATCTCTAGATGTGAATGCATAATGCCTTTTTGGCTAGAAAAATACATTATGGTGGGTAACATGGCCACCCAATCTCCTGTTGCACCAATGCAAATGCGGCACTTCAACTTCCTAAACTTCTCATTCTTTCTTCCTTGGTAACAGATAAAAAGGCCATCCTTAAAAATCGGCATCTCTCTCTTTCCATATCTCCTAACCTCATCCTCTGCATAGACACAAACATCATCTTTTTCCTCTTGGACAACCCCCAAAAGGAAAAAATTATAAAAACAGAGAAAGTACAAAGTTTTCTCCCATTTCTATGGTGCGTTCCCTCGCTACTTACCGTTTCATTGTGATTTGAATTAGTGGCCAAATACCATCTTCCATTACAACACTGTCAAACTGTAATCACTTGATGTTTCTCACAATTAACTTGCTGGTAAATTCCCTCGTCAACTTGGTGAGTTGAGAAGCTTGGTCAGTACGATGTCGCATAGTAGATTAAATTGGATCACATTATACTTCAGCTCAGTTTACAATGATTGTATAAGTTTGGAGATTAATTTGAATTTACTTATGTGAAATGGTTATATAAGTTTCTTTCTTATTTTTTGTTTCCACATTTAACTCATTTAAAGGAAATCGTGTCAGTTAGTTTTTATTTTGTTTTCTTTTAGTGCGTATTTGATTGCACCACTTTGCATCTACCTAGGCATATTTGATTGCATATTTGAGGCATATATCTACCTTCATTCCAAGAAAAGGTTCATAGAGGCTTTGAATGAGCCAAACACTGTTTATCCTTCATTCTAATATGTATAGTTCACCCGTTGATTACACACTGTATGCTATTTCCAATAACACATTCTACGCTTTTTTCCAATTATAAAGTGTATTCACTGTTAATTAAACAATGATTGTTCAAGGTCAAACTTTTAATTACACAGTTTATGGATCATGCTTTCATCAACACCATCATGTATACTCTCGGTTCCCCTCTTTTCACTTTTAAAGACACTATTTTTGTATTCATCTTCTAATGCTTAATTTTTTCTCAGGTAAGGATTCTGCAGTTTGTGTATTCCATTTTTACCCTTTTTTTATTTGCTCGATTTTTACCAATGCCAGATCAACCCGATAACAAATGGGACAAAATGGACCAGATAATAAATGGGGCAGAATGGACCAGCAACCCGATGACTGAAATTAGACCAGCATTAGAAAAACCAATGAAACCAAACTGACCGAGCACTGCCAAGTGAAAAGGGACCAAGCATTGCCAAGTGTTGATTCAAAGATGGCCGCAACTACCTTTTGTAGGAGAATTATTAAAAGATTTCCATGTATTACAATTTTACATTTTGTTGGATTGGTTGTTACCCATTGGGTGGATAGTCCAATAAACAAAGGAGACTGTCCATTTTTTTTAGAAACTGAGACTTTGTTTATTCGAGTCACAATGTGAATTTCTTTTATGAATATTGTATATTTCAAGTTATATGTGGTTTCTTTTGATGAAATCTAGGCTATTTTAATTTAGAATATTTGAATGTTGTTCGACTACTTATTATCTATTTACAAGGGTTGAGTTAACCTTAAATAACAGTTGTCTATTGATGGAGTAATGATTTTTTTTTGAAATTTTTATATCAAAATTTATGTCAGTTTTTATAAAACTCTTATAAAATTACTAAAATTGACATAAATATGATGTTATTTATGCCAGTTTTTCATGAAAATGTGATTAAAAACATGGTGAATATTATAGTTTTTATGTGTGTTCTTAAAAACTGAGATCAACGTGATCTTATTTATGTCAGTTTTACGAACATTTATGTCAGGGCTTTATATGTCCGTTTTGAAAAATTCGAAAACTGACATAAATGGTCATTTATGTCAGTTTTTGACTGACGTAAAGGACTATTTTTCTTACAGTGCTTCCGAGTGGTATCGCTTCAGCCCACTTTGTGAAGCACTTTGTTGCTACTAGTATCCATATATTCCCCCTCGAAGAAGGGTGTATTGCCCCTACTAGGTCGAATGCCCAAGTGTGAAAATGATAAGGCATTACCAGGGAGTGTAGGTCCACCAATGGGGCATGGATCATATTTCCATGAAGTTGACAAGCTTTGCATTTTTAAACGAACTCATCAGAGTCTTTCGGCATTGTTGGTCAATAATACCCCAATGTCATTAATTGTTCATATAATATGGCCCCTCCTATGTGAGATGGATCGTGTGCCTATTTGAGGACCTTGGCTGCTTCTTCCTTTGTGATGAAACACAACGGCCTGTTGAAGTATCCCCTTTGATAAATATGTCCTTCCTGAACATAGAATCTTGGGTCCCTTCGCTTGAGTCCCATTGCATCAAACTTTTCTATTAGGATGACTCCATCTCTAATGAAGTCAATGTAGGGACATATCCAATCAGGTTAAGCTTCCACGAAATGACATTCATCTACTTCAAAGAATAACATGTATTTATCACACTTCCGTTGTAGTTCTGTTGCGTCCTGTTTCATTCTAGGCCAAAAATACCCCTCTCTTTGAATCCTTCGGTACAGGGGTATCTTAGTTGTCTCACAGTGCTCTTCATGTGTTTTCTTTAATCTTCTCTCTGCTTCTTCTGGGCCAACGCACCTTGATAGCCATCCTCATGCATTCCTAAAGTAAAGGTTCCCCTAATTTGTGAAGTATTGAGCTAATTCTCTTAGTCCCATCATTCCTTTGCCAGACTCTAGTTGCTTTCTAATCTCTTCCCTCCCATTCGCGTCCTCCTCCATCGATAAAATTGACTGTACTACCGAAGGAGCCTTTCTTCGTTGGATCATGATGGTAGTTGCATCGTTCCTCATGACCATTTTCTGGGCAATGGTGGCATAGGCGTCTAGATGGAAATTCATTGTTCTGGGATATCTCTTGATCTTTGTTCGATGGAACTGGTAGAGGACCGCTGAATGATTATCCTGTATGGTGCCAAACTCATGTGTTTTAACATATATTATCCGTTCACCTGCTAAATTACCAAGTTCAAATTGCCTTTGATGTGAAGTGTACGAATTCCTCTTCCAAGAGCCTTTAGCAACCCCAGCACCAATGCTTCATATTCTTCCTCGTTTTTGGAACTAAGGAAATCTAACTTATAGGAAAGGAAAATCTCCTCCATTCCTTTTAAAAGAATAACCCCTGCTCCTCCTTTCTTTTCCATCAAAGATCCATCAAACTGCATTGTCCATTCCTCATCCGTTCCATCTAGGTGATTGGCTTGCAAATCGTCTCTCAGAATACTTTCTTTAGGTGGATCAAGCGTTCCCGAGTGTAAGATTGCCATCAGATCATCGTACGCTTGGCTTTTTATTACGCGAGGAACCACACACTTCAAGTAATATTCGGAGAGGATGAGGAACCACGTAGTTGCCCTACCAATCAATATAGTTCTTTCCATTAAATACTTAATAGGATCACATCTTGTTACAATATGAATTGTAAAAGACATAATATAATGTCTAAGTTTTTGTGCTATAAAGACTAAGGCTAAATAATGCCTTTCCAAAATACTATATCTGACTTCTGGCCCATGGATGATCCTACCGAGGTAGTATACTAAGGTTAAATAATGCCTTTCCAATAAATCTCCCACGAACCTTATGGTGGATGTGAGGTATAGATTCAATGGTATTCCTGCCTGTGGAGGAACCATGATCTGTGGTGAAACGAGAAGCTTCTTCATCCCAGCGAGATACTCCTGGTGAACCCCCTCACACTTGAATTTTGTGTTCTTTCGCAATAACTGCATCAACGGGTGTGTCATTTTGGCTAATCCAGGCACAAATATCCTAAGATAGGAGACTTTATCGAGGAAACTCTTCAGCTCCTTCGCCGTTCTTGGATTTATCATATCCAAGATCGCTCACTGCTTGTCCTGGTCCATTTGCGTACCCCATGTCAATCAACTACGAAGCCTAGAAATTTCCCACTTGTTACTCCGAAAACGCACTTAAGTGGGTTCATCTTTAATTTATATTTCCTGCATCGGGCAAATACCCTCCTTAAATCACTCAAATGGGATTCCTCCTTCCTCGACTTGATGACTAAATCATCCACGTAGAGTTCCATAAATTTGTGGTCATGGAAAATGGCCATAATTATTCTCTGGTAAGTAGCCCAGCGTTCTTGAACCCAAACGGCATTATTTTGTACATGAAGTTCCCCAATAGGGTTATAAATGTCATTTTCTCTACATCCAAGGAGTCCATCTTGATCTGGTTGTACCATACATACCCATCTATGAAGCTATACATCTCATGACTAGTCGTTGCATTTATCACACTATCAATGGAGGGAAGATGGAACTCATCCTTGGGGCATGATCCATTCAAATCTCTGAAGTCTACACTGATCCTTATTTGGTTTTTGTCTTTCTTTCCCACCGGGATAATTCTAGACAATCGAAGCGGGTGCTGTATCAGTTTTATGAACCCTGCCGCCAATAAGCGTTGTACCTCTTCCTTTATCTTTAAGTCTAGATCAGGCTTGTATGTTCTTGTTGCTTGTTTCACCGAAATGGATGAAGGCATTAAGTTTAATTTGTGACAGCTGACTCCCTCATCCATCCCTTCCATCTCCGTGTATTTCCATTCAAAAACATCTATGAACTCTCGAATCAACATAACCAAAGCCTCTCGTTTCTCCTTACTGAGATCTTTCGCGATAAAATAGGCCTTGGGTCTTCTTCTTCTTTCTCCACGTTCAACTACTCCAGTTCTTGCGCCTGCGGTTTCGGTTGATCTGTCATGTATTCTGGTTCCTCGACGACTTCCTCCACAAATTCATGTACATTGGAGTTGTCTATAACCATACATTATCCCCACTGATCCACTAAAAAATACTTATATATCAGGTCAGCGTCATTATCAGCTTCTTCAGTCGCCCGTTCATGCAATTATAATCGATATTTCACCTATCCTTATTTGGCGATGACCTTCTTGCACTGTTTGCTGGTAGTTGTAGCTGCCTTCCTCTTCTTCCCTCTAGAGGCCTCTACAACTCCTTTTCCTGAAAATTGTCTCAACACACTTTCCCATTGGACCTCATGTTCCATCGGATCCACTCTGGGTCTCATCCTATCTTTAAGTAGCTTCGAGATGTTTTAGGGCAGAGGAACCACCTAGTGAGCTTCTTCGGCCATCCCTCTTGTGCTGCTTGTAATATCTTTATTCTGCTCGTTTAAGGGCCCCATCATTTCTCTGATCGAGGGAACCCATGCTCCCTCCATTCTTCTCGTTAGGACCCAGACATCCTCCTCTAATTCTGTGTAAAATGTTGTATCTACCAACTGAGCTTCCTCGACAGCGAAGGGCCTCTTTGTAGTCCTAATAGTCACCTCCGTTCCCTTGATATACGCCTTAGCGCATTGGTGGTACGTCAAGGGAACTAGCCCTTGGTTGTGTATCCATACTCTTCCTATCTGTAAATGGTAGGAAGTTGCACTCTTTATTACATCTAACTTGATATGAGAACTCAGATTTCCCATCACAATCCCAACATTCACGTACCCAATGGATTTGGAAGAATGGTTGTCATATCTTGAAATCACTAAAAGCATGGGACCAACCTTTCCTCCGGAATATTAGCTGCGTGAAAAGAGTTAATTGGCATAATATTGATGGAAGCTCACCCATCCATAATAGTCCTTGAGAAAGTAATTCCATTGACGCTGGTGGTCATAAACAATGGCCTGTTATGAGGGAATCTTACATCCCTATCTGCATCACTGAAAGTTACTTATGACAAAAACCTTCTTACCAACTAGGCTATGGGTCCGCTCTATGTCAGCGAAGGGACTACATTATTTCTTGCAATGTCAAGTATTGCCTGGGTTATCTCCAACCTACTCTCCCCCGGTATCCCCACTTAGTCGAAGAACTAGGTGAACTTTGGGGATTTTGAAACTGAGCGGTACTCTAGGACCGGGTCTGCTTCCTCACCTTCAATGCTGTACACATCATCCATGTCTTTGGCGCTTTCCTCATCATAGTCTAGTACTACATTATCCATTTCCTTTGTACAATCTTCTAGAACTTCTTCAAACTCTCCCCGCTTCATAGTTGGATTTATTTCTTCTCTCTCTACTTCCTCGTCATAAGCCACAACCCAATTTGTCCCCATCTGTTGGGAGTGGGTTGTTGTTAACGTTCTACAGAGGGATTTGTAATGTCCCTGCCTTCACATACTTATTGATGATTCTCCTAAGTGTGAAACAACTCTCTGTTGGACGCTGGATCTTTCGATGAATCTGGCAATATTTTGGATTCGCCCTCGTTGATGCATCGGGTTCCCCCATGGGAATTCCCTTTGGTTCGTAGACCATTCCTCCTTGGACCATTGCATTATAGCAGCTGACAACCTCCTCCACTATATAAGGCGATGGTGGTGGGTCCTCCCTGTCTCTTCCAAACTTCCTTTTATTATCCTTCCTCAACGCCTTGCCCCCATCTACTCCCTCGGTGTATACTACTCATGGGGGCTAAGACCTACCTCCCACAGGTTGTATAGGCTACCTAAACATCATGGCCACCACCACTGGATTTGGTCGCACCACCAAGGAGATATTTCTTACTTTTTTAAGAATGCCGAAAAAGTCCCCTTGCGCGTTTTATTAATGAGATGACAGATGTACTCAGGAAGCAACCCCTCCGCATAAATCTACGATAACTTGAATTCTTTGGCCTCCTCCCTTACATCGAGTGAAATTTACCTGAAGCTTCGAACATACGCCACCACTTCTTCCTCGGGTCGTTGATTCTCCCTCCCTAGTTGGGTCAAAGTAAACTCATCTTTCACTAGAAAGAACTTCTGGACAAATAAAACATGCATCTCCTCCCATATCGAAACGCTCTTGGGAGCCAAATAAGAATACCAGGTATATGCGTTATCAGTTAAGGATTTAGAAAACTCTTTTAACCTGAGCTTCTTATTATTACAATGCGCCCCCAAATGTTCAACGAAGCACCTGATGTGCTCTTTCGAGTTTCAACGTTTCCCTATGTATTTTTAAAAAATAGGAGGAATATAATCTTTTCGATAGGGCTCATCATTATATTCCTGGGGGTAAGGTGTTCAAAAGTCATCATAAACCGAAGCTACTCACCAGAAGATTGTAAGGAGGCCTGCATCAACTTCATCATCTCCTTTCCCATTTCCTCCATGGGTGATGCTACTCGGGAAAGAACCAATGGGACTATAGGCTGAGTGCCCATTACAGTTAGGGAAATCATCATAGTTGGAGTCATTAATACTCCCAAGGTTCCTACGGATGGATCCATAATAGAGGGTGTACTTGCTGGGACTGTTCCCGTTATGCCTGCACTTGGTGGGACGTTGGAGCTACCCCTTGTGTTACGAAGGAGATGGCTTCAAATCCTCCCAACACCGTTGAAGCTATAGGAGTTTGTAAAAACTCATAAAACTTATTTATGAGGATTGCCACCTGGGCTGGTCCCAACCCACCACTCGTGGAAGCTTGTGTCACCCCTGGAACGCCTGTCATCACCTAAAGTAGAGGTACCTCTATTCGAGGGGCCCCATCCCTTAGAGACTCCAGTTCTCTCGCTGAATGTTCTTTATTGTATTGAATGTCATCAAAGTTAAACCTTTGATTAACGTTATCTTGTGCCATACTCCTTCTTTAGAAGAATGCCTCCCCATCAGAGTCGCTAAATGTAAGATGGAGGCTCAACACCTTTTTGAGTACAACAATGACAAGTTAACTAGCAAAATTATTGATTAACTATAGGACACGCGAACACAACCTAGTGAAGATAAACTTGTTAAAGTCACAAATCTCTCGTGTATAACTCAAAAGATAACAATGAACTCAGAAGTAACTCAATTAGAGGGAGAAAGAAGTAAGCACCATAGATACACCTTGATAGGCAGCCAAACACACCAACCCCCCCTTAAGAATCTCTGTCAAGTATTAAAAGCATCGTAATAAATGACAATTGTGGGTGAGTAAACTCTCTGGTTTATAATAACTCTATACTAATCACTTTTGAACTCTCAAAAAGATCATCCTCTCCTCAGAGGTGCTTGGGGTCTTTAAATAGCCTCCCACACCATCCCTGAGGCAACTCGGCCATTAATGCCTGTGAAATACATCCCTCATACTTTATGTCACAAACATTAAATACCTAATGCACTAGTTGTCTCCACGTTATAAACATTAAATGTCAAAACATGCCTTTTTCCTAACCACTGTGTCTCAGGGGGTTGTTGTCACAGAGGTGGCTCACCAACTGTCTGATAACCCCAACTACCATGGTGGTTTACTCAAGTGCAGGTCTGATATTGCCTAGTTGGCTAGTGCATTAGATAAAGTGGATGTGACATTAGGTAGATGGTTACTTGGCTCATAACTCAACACCCAATGAAACTCGAAGCTGCTCCGAATGAGGTTCCATGGTAAGGGTCTTTTGGTGTTTTACTAGGTGTATCTAAGATGGTTAGGACAAATACCAACGGTGCCTCACTTCTCAATCCTCCAAACCAAGTCCCTCCAAAGTTCCGACGACGAGGTCGTTCGATAGAGAATGGAAGCTCTCCCAGGCCCTATCAAGCTGGTCTCTCGCGAGTACCGTTCGACCTCACACATAATTGTTTTTCCATTACATCATTACAATATTTATAGCTCATAGTCAGTACAAAAAAAGATACAATATGGCTAAGTAACACAATAAGCTAAACCATGAGTTGCCACCCTAAGATACCTCGCTGAGATGCCATGTTGAGTTGCCGTGCTTGAGCTACCTTGCTGGGTTGCCACGCTGCCTTACCCCCCCAGATACTATTGTAATTAGGGGAATTATCCCTAATCTTAGGATTACCTTCAATACCCCTCTACACAACCTATGGACAAAAGACCCGAGGTCCAAATCCCCCCTACTCCACCTATTTTGAGTGTGGCTTTGAGACATATTTTAGAGAAGGTAACTTAGTATGTATGGCATATTATGGGATAATTATTCAAAATAGTCTTTATAACAATGATTTACTTGAACTGCTATTGACACATTTTTCTTTTGCATCTTTTGACATCAGGTTAGCACAAGTGATCTTTCTCCGCTTGCAACTCAATTTATAGGAAACTGTTATGATTGACTTGAGTATTTCTCCTATTGTGTGGAATCACGTACACATATTTTTCTAGTTTTTCATTCTTTTTATAATTCCATGTTATTGCTTGATCTCTAACTTTTTATTTCCATATTGAGTCTGGAAACATTCTGAGCACTCATGTTTCTGAGGGAGTTCACGTACTTGGTGTTATTTTATTACACCTTCAATCGTACTTATTAAACTTTGCCTTCTGTAATTAACCCATTCCTTTATTTCTTAGGTTACCCATATGCCACAATCGAGTGTTCATATGATATGGTGGAGCCTCAGGTATTTACATTGTCATTCCTTTGATTTTATTTGCTCATACTGTGCAAATTTTAAAGCAGTCATTCACCCGTTTATTTGTTTAGGTGATGACTAATGTGTTCCTATGCCCATGGAGCCTTAGGTATTAAAATGAAATACATTTTATTTACTAGCTTATAATTTTCAAATACTTGCTTCGTTTCTCATTCCTATTTCCTTATTTTCAAATGAATACTATGAGTGTTGTCATGACTCTAGATCCTCGGGTGTTAAACTAATATACCTTTTAATTATTTTTTTATACTTTGTAAATACTTTCTCGGTTACTCAAACATGTTTCCTTATTTTTAGTTGAACACTACTAGCGCTCCCATACCGGTGGATCCTCAGGTAGCAAATCATTGTAGCTTTTTGTTTATTTGCTTATATTATGCAAATATTTGAATACTCTTCTCAATCTTGTTTTGATTTCTCCCATGCCTGTTGACCTGGAGGTATACTTTCACTCCCATCTTTTTCTTATGACCATTTAATGAGTGGGTATTATCCCCATGTTTTATTTTGTTGGTAAAGTTTCAGAATGAATAGATAAGCGGCACCCATCCATCTCTACTGACACTATAAAAAATTAGGAGCATAGTCCTGACAGGGTGATCACAAATTTGGTCCCTTACCAGGTAGTCACAGCCTAAAGTTGTGACCATATACAACATAGGCGTGACCATTTGCATGACCAAGTATGGTCATGGATGAACTTAGAGTTGGTCATGGCCATCATCCCTAACAATATTGGTCGCAGACCCTAGCCGTGACCATGGTGTGACAATCATGGCTCCAAATTCATGCCAAATTTCCCTCAAAGTGTGGTCACGGAGCTAGGCCGTGACCATATCCATGACCCATGCAAAACATCCATCCAATAGTGTAATGGTTTTGGGTTATGACCATTTCAAAATGGTCTCACGCATGGATCATAGCCTCAGTCTGTGGCCACAATGATTTTAATGCCCTTGTCACGACTAATAACATCTATAAAATATGGTCACGCGAATGGGTAACGACGCAAAGTCGTGACTCGTGCCTTCATATTAAAACTCAGACGTCATTTTTCCATTTCATCTGAAAATATCCTCTCTCAATCTCTTAAAACCTAACCATTACCTCTCTCATTTATGGAATAATCATTCTCTCCATCTCAATTTTTTGGCTCAATCTCTCTCTCAATATTAGTTTTTTGGCTTAATATCTCTCAATCCATAAATGGTAACTCTCTAACCCTAGCATTTCATATTTGTGTATTTATGTGTTTATTTATATATTTATGTATGTTTATGTGTAATGTGTGTGTATTTATATGTGTGTTTTTATGTATATTTATGTGTGTGTACTGTGTGTATGTCTGTGTACTATGTAGTTATGTGAATGTGGGTATTTTTGTGTATATAAAATTTATTATTTTATGTATTTTCTTTTAAACTTGAAGGGTATAAAATGTGGGATGCAAACTCCAGTTATAGTCTAAAATGTAGGGTGCACACTTGCAAACTTAAAATTTATAAGTCATTGAAATGGTGTTTGAAAATATAAAATACGGGTCAAAACATTAGGTGAAAAATAAGAATTTCATAAAAGAAAACGAACATTTATCTACAAAACTTCTAATGTGGTCATCATGGTTCTACGGTTTATTTTTTGTCTTAAAATTTTAGATTAACGTATTATGTTTTTTTGTTGTTGTTAGTAATTGATGCGTGTTAACATTATTATTAAATATATGAGGAATTTTATGATATGAAGTAATATTTCCCCGGTATTCATTACGATCTCAACCCCAACTCATTAGGTGCGGCCATCCCCGATCCTCGCCCATAGGCGGGCGCGCGGAGGAAAGGATCCTCGGGTCCCGCGCGTCCCTCTCGGGAGCGTTTCGGCCGACGTCGTTTGAGATGAGGTGTAAAAATGTAGAGAGATTTAGAGTTTCCAGTCTATTTTACACAAAACAGACAAAAGAAAAAGGGGAAGCCATCCCGAAGGATGGCATCCAAAGACATATTGGTGCATGCGAAACAAAAATGATTCGAGAAGGGTTCGAAGGCTGAGTTATGAAATGGGAAGGTGTTAGGCACCCATTCTTCCCTTTAGATCTCTCATGGATATTTGCTATTTCCTTTATTTTTACTCTTGATATGTGTGCATGTGTATATATATAATGGAGATAGGAATCCTTGACTTGTATCATGGATGAGATAAAGCGAGCCATCCATAGGAAGATATAAGAATAATATTAGAAAGTATAATTTATGCGATTACCCTTACGTCGATCGTTATAATGTAACGATAAAGCATGTGGTACAATACGTCACTAAGAGCAAGTATGAAGAATATAAGAAAACTGGGTGTAGAGAAAATAAAAAAAATAGAGAGAAAGTGAGAATAGCACTTGAGTCTCAGGTTTTATCCCGAGACGCCTACGTAGCCTATAAAGACATCAAAGTCCACGTAGTTTGCATACAAAATTAGGGGTGGGGTTTATCCCATAAATACAAATGGGGGATCTATTATTTGTGAGAGTGTGTGTGTGTAGAAAAAAGTGTTTTCGTTGTGAGAAAAGTGTGGGAAAAGTATGAGAATCCATATTTGGAATTTATGAGCAAACCCTCTTTTTCTTGTTTTTTTGGGTTTTATTTATATGAAAATAAGATATGTGCAATAATATTAAATAAAGAAGTATATTAGGATGTGTGAAATGAGATATTAAAAGTTCTAAATAATAAAACAAGTTATTGCAAATTTAAGAGAATTTGAAGAGAATATTGAGAAAGATGGACCTTCTTGGAGACCTTAAGCTTGATCTTGAATGTGGGAGAGCAGCCCTTGCACTTGGATGATGATGGAGGGTGGGTAATTCACCAAGTTTGATGAAAAGGCTGATGAAAACTGGAAGTAAAAAAGGGATTTGGAGGTTGAAATCACGCTACCTTCGAGAGAGATTTCTGGGATTCGCTAAGAGTGATTTTTATCAGATATGGGCTCCCCTTGAAAATGAGATGAAGGCCTAATTTTATAGGCTCAGGTCACTACCGATCGTCATAGACCTGATCCTGTCTATCGGCACCTGTCGATGGTCAGGGTCTGGAACCTACCATTTAGTAGTGTATTTGAGGCCTTTTCGGGAAATCGGCTGCCAGGGAAAATTGTTGGTCAGAATTGTGGACGGGGTAGACCATTAGAAAGGTAATTCAAATATCGTTGAAAGTCCTTTGGACTTCTCTCGAGTTTGGGAGTTGACTTTAGGTAAAATATGGCTCGAAAGCGCTTGTCGGTACATTGGACGGGGAATTATTAGGACGCAAACGGATTGTTCGTCCGCATGGTAAGTCCAAATTGAGCACGAGGTGAACCGTTGGAAAGGTTAGGAGATGTACTTTGACATTCCAATGATTTTGACCCAATTTGGGGAGTTGAATTTGGTCAATCAGGCCCTGGAAGCGTTCGGTGACCTCTTGGAGTCAAACGGATCGTTCGTCTGCATGGTAAGTCAGAATCGTGCACAGGATGGACCATTGCAAAGTGTATTCAGTGCCCTTCAAATATTCCTTCAGCCTCGGTCGAGCTAAAGAGTTGACTTAGGTCAAACAGAGCTCGAGAGCGTCCAGTGGCCTCTCGGTCAAGTTTCGGACGCAAACAGATCGTTCGTCCGCATGGTAAGTCAAAATTGCACACGAGATGAACCATTGGAATGGTATTCAATGCCCTTCCAATATTCATTCAGCCTTAGTCGAGCTAAAGAGTTTGACTTTTTGGTCAAACGGAGCCGGGGAGTGCCCGATGGCTTCTAGGTCAGTACTCGGGGTATGACCTGGGTTTGTAGTGATGAAGGGAAGTACTAGGGACCTAAGGAGAGTTAGGGGTAATAGAATGGGGTGTCTACTGAGACCTTCAATGGGTGAGTTTGGAACAACTGAGATCTGTCGAATAGACACCACGTGATGCTTTTGAGGGAGTTTGACTTATTCAGAGGGTCGAGGTAAATTCTAAGGACCTGAGGGGTGTGCTGGGGATGAACAATTTGGTCAAAGCTGAATCTGCGGGCTTAAGTGATGAGGGTGATCGATTCTGCGGTTCAAAGCCAATTTTGCGGGCTTAAGTGAAAATCTAATAATCGAGGTCAATTCTGACCTAAGAGTGGTGACAACCGAGGATCGAGGTCAATTCTAACCTAAGAGTTGTGATGATCGAGGACCGAGGTCAATTCTGACCCAACTCAGGTGACGATCCAAGACGGAGGTCAATTCTGACCTAAGAGTGGTGACGGTCGAGGACCAGGGTCAATTTTGACCCAACTCAGGTGACGATCCAAGACCGAGGTCAATTTTGACCTAAGAGTGGTAATGACCGAGGATCGGGATTAATTCTGACCTAACTCAGGTGATGATCCAAGGCCCAAGTCAATTCTAACCTAAGAGTGGTGACGACCGAGGATTGGGGTCAATTCTGACCCAACTCAGATGATGATCCAAGACCGAAGTCAATTTTGATCTAAGAGTGGTGACGACTGAGGATCGGGGTCAATTTTGACCTAACTCGGGTGATGATCCAAGACCGAGGTCAATTCTGACCTAAGAGTGGTGACGACCGAAGATCGGGGTCAATTCTGACCCAACTTAGGTGATGATCCAATATTGAGGTAAATTCTGACCTAAGAGTGGTGACGACCAAGGACCAGGGTCAATTCTGACCCAACTCAGGTGACGATCCAAGACAGAGGTCAATTTTGACCTAAGAGTGGTGACGACTGAGGACCGAGGTCAATTCTGACCTAAAACAAGTGATGATCCAAGATCGAGGTCAATTTGACCTAAGACTGGTGATGAACGAGTACCGAGGTTAATTTTGACCTAACTCATGTGACGATTCAAGACCGAGGTCAATTCTGACCTAACTCAGGTGACGATCCAAGACCGAGCTCAATTCTGACTGAAGAGTAGTGACGAACGAGGATCATAGTCAATTCTGACCTAAGACTGAATTTAATTCTTTTGGAGAAAGTTCCTTGTGATTTTGATCTAAGCTGGGGAGCTGATAGCTGGGGAAGATTTTATTTCTTTAGGAGACCTCGCGGGGCGGGGGGGGGGGGGGGGGGAACAACCTATTTTGGTGTTGTAAAAAATTCCGTTGGGGAAGTGATCAGGCGAT
The DNA here is from genome assembly GCA_949130495.1 of Sambucus nigra. Classification (NCBI taxonomy): domain Eukaryota; kingdom Viridiplantae; phylum Streptophyta; class Magnoliopsida; order Dipsacales; family Adoxaceae; genus Sambucus; species Sambucus nigra. Next base: position 536,101,746 of record OX422213.1, read on the forward strand.
CCTTTGAGATCCTTTGGAGCTTTGTCGAGAGGAGATTCACTTGTTTTGTTTTCGACGATTTACCTGGTAAAGAGGGGCTGCGCTTAAGGGAATGCTAAGTTTTCTTGGTGAAAATGTTCTAAATCCATCCTGGGATTTTAAGAATTTTCTGAGGATTTTTCTGGGCTTTTTGGTATTTTCTGGGAATTTCTGTACGAAATTTAAGGGGGGTGCCGATCGGCATGGTATGAAGGGTGCCATTCGGCAGCGGCATAAAATTTTGGACTACCTTAGGAAGATAAGGAGTCAGTGTCGATCGGTATGGTTGGGGGAAGTTCCGATCGGCATGGCGCTTAGCATCCTATATAAAGGAGGCGAATCCCTTCATTTTTTCATAGCTTCTTTGCTTTATCTCTTTCTGCAAGTTCTCTACAAATCATTCTAGCATTCTGATCTTTAATAAATGGCCTCTTTTGTGAGCACTGCAGTCCACCAGGAGTGGTTGACCGTTGATGACTGGGTGAATGTGGATTGAATGGCCAGGGCACCTCTTGCTCTGGGGAGTGAGAACTCCTTTGATCCATTTGAGCCTATTGCGGATGATCGGACCCTGCTGCGAGAGCCATCGCGCATCGCTCTTCGAGAGTGAAGCTCGACGGTTATGTAAGTAACCCGACCTTTGGCATTCCTTTATTTTTTGGTATTTTTCTTTCTTTCTTGACTTTTGATGAGACTTTTTTCCTTTTTTCCAGTCTGATATTTCTTTGAAGAACATGCGCTCCCACGGGACGACGGGGCTCAAGGATGTCTGGGAGCATCTCCCACCTGTGGTGCATTAGGTGGTATCATCAATGGGTTTTGAGAGGTTGGCATCGGTGCTAGATGAGACGCCTCGTTGGACAGCGGTCCTTTGCACTTTGGGAGAGAGGTGGTGGGATACTACCCACACCTTCCATTTAGGCTTTGGGGAGATGACTGTGACTCCCATCGATATGCAGCAGCTGTTGGGGATGGATTATGATGGAGAGTAGATAGAGGTGGATCTCTCTTTGTGGGTGAGACCGGAGGCAGTGCGTGCGGCACTTGGTGATGTAGGGAGGATAGTTTTTGGGGATTCTATCCGGATGTCCCTGCTAAAGGATGTTCTGTTGAGTAGGGTGATTGATGTGGAGGAAGGGCTGCAAGTGAGGCAGATGGACAGGTTATTCATTTTGCTATTTTTGGTAGTTTTCATGGTGGCATCAAGCGGCGACGTCATCCATTTATGGTTCTTACCGTACATGAGGATGTTTTCGAAACATCCCTTTATATGATTGGGGGAGTCTGACTTTGGCGACCCTTTATTCTTCTCTGGATGCATTCAGCCGGTGCTGCCCGTAGACTTTTACTGGAGCCACGTACCTTCTTGAGGTATTCTTTAGTTTGCGCATTTCTTTTCATGCATCCACATTTTCCTTTGATGCATTCTCTTTTTCCTTATGCGTCTCTTTTGTTTTGTGAATTCAGACGTGGTTCTATAAGGTGATTGGGTGAAATACTCCGCTGATAGCTTTGAAGGACGACACTGTTGGGGACTTTCGTCGATTGTATCGATGGCGTAAGGCCAATCGACAATTGAAGGGATTTCTCTCTCCGGAGGCATTGTGTCAGGTCTTAAATGACCTGACCAGTGGTAGGGTAAGACTCTTTCTATTTTTAGTCTTGGTTTTTTTCACCTTCTGATCTTGTAATTATTTATGCCTTCTTGGATTCTTTCAGGTAACCTTTTATCCCTAGGGGAGAACCATTCAAGATGCGGGGATGACCGGGGTGAACGCGCATATGAGGCATTTGTAGGCGCTTGAGTTCGGTCATTCTTGGTTTTTGGGGAAGCGGGTGGTTCGTCAGATTGCCGAGGAGGAGGTGGTGGTGCCACCTGCGCAGCCTCCTATGTCTATGTGGTGGGAGTGACTTCTATCGTAGGATGCGAGGATCATGATGATGATCGACGAGTCCTACTTGTTGTATAATGATACAGATATGCCGTATGACTATATGGATTTTGTGATGAGCTGGTTGATGGCGCCCAACATATATGATGCCCTGCCTTTCCCTCTTGCGGGTTCGAGTCGGGCGATGGGATCTTCCCATAGTAGGGGTGGTCCGACGGCATCTACGGTGGTGGTGACATCAGAGGTTCCTTTTGTGCGATTGCATACCCCCTCATATAACATTCCGCGGGATAATGGAGGGATGGTGCCTATGTTGCACCGTCCTCATACGATGGATCCAGAGGAGTTAGGTTTGACCAAGGATGTTTTCTGACCTGCGGTATACCTTTCTGTTCTTCTCTTTCTTTCTTTTTTGTTTTGATCATCTCTACTTTGATACTGATTTTGCCTTTCCTTGCAGTAAGTTCGGGTGTCGGCCACTTGGCTAAGGGACATTAGAGATTGGATATCTTCGATGACTGCCCATATTCGGGATGCAGTTATATTTCCTTCTTTCTTGGTGCCATGTTCTTCGTTCAAAAAGGACTCTGGCTCGGGTAGTGGTGGCGCATCGTCTCGTCGTAAGGGGGAAGAGAGCACGTCGCAGGGGTGGAACCTCTTAGTGAGAGGGAGAGAGAATGTGGGTTCGGGTTGAGTCCCGTTGTTTTTACTTTTTCCTTTTTATTTCCTACAAAATTAATATAACACAGAACACAAATAGATGCAATGTAATGGAGTTTTTTATTATCTTTTATTTAATGATGAATGCATGCACATGCGCTTTTTACTTTGCTGTTGAAACCGTAAAAGGAGTATTTTTGGAATTTTTGAAGGAAATTTTTTAATTAAAAATGCAAATTATATAAGGAGAAAATGGATTTTAAAATTCTATTAAGAATATCAATTTATTTTTAATGACTTTTCTGATTTGACAAAAGAGGAAAAGGAGAAATTTCTAAAAATGAGGGGTTACCGATCGGCAAGTACCCTGTCCTACCTATCGGCAGTTCAGTCCAGTCCCATCACTTCAAAGCTTTGATTGGTACCCTCTTCAGCCTTTGGTACCTTGTGGGGTAGGATTCCCTTCGATTTTTGCAGGGATTATGTCTCTTGTGAGGGTTGTCAAGTATAAAAAGGGGTAAGGGTGGAGTGTTTTCATCACACCTTTGCATTTCACCTACTTGCCCATTATTTCTTAGCCTTGAAAGATGGTTCTCACTAGTAGCATTGAGTTTTCTAACTACCTCGAAGCCTTGGAAGCATTGTGCTCTTATAATGTCGACTACGATGCTTTCAACATGCGTCGAGTCTCCTTATGGCGCAATCGGTTTGTTGAGTGGAACGTGTTTCTGGAGGCGTTAGAATTCTGGTACCCCGAAGACCATGTATTCCTCTTTGGGTTGGATGAAGTTTATCCCACCTACGAGGAGTTTTCTACCATGATCGGTGTAAATCCTAGCGTTGCTCCAACTTTTGCCCGAATTTTCCTGTTCTCCCAGGGATTTGTTGGCCGAGCTTCTTCATATTTCGCATTCGACGACCAGATTATTGGTTGCTGGAGGAAGATCTCCCTCCCGGCGGTGCTGCAGTTTGTGCATTTGAGGGAAGTAGGTGATGCTGGCTATGCTGGAGCCGTTGTTTTGGGTATGGTTTCAAAATTATTGCTGGTGACTAGATAATTGCAAGTGGACCCGCAACTTACAGCCATTACTTCATGGATGTCATACTGTCGTAATCCTACGACGGTGATACTGGCGGAGACCCTGAATGGCCAGGATATCGGGAGAGAAGGTCGTTCTGACTTCCTGAGGGGTAGTCCCATGATGCTGTTCATGTGGTTGTCTGAAAGATTCCGCTTGGTGACTCCTCTAGAATATCCCTTGTTGGTTTTACCCAACTTCTTTTCATGTCACATCATCAGCGTCGGCCTGTATGTTGAGAACTGGGAGCATTGGCTTGTGGAGCATGGGGCTCGTGGTCTGTATTGGTCAGTGCCTTGGTGGGGGCAATTGCAGCCTGTTCTGGAGCTAGGAGTGTATTCATATGTGCAACTGGTTGGTCTCAGGCAGACCTCTTTTTATTTTCCTTGGTGGCTTCTGCACCAATTTGGATGGGCACAGGTCGTGCCACCTCGGACCTCAAATTTCTTTCCGGTAGAATATTTGACTGAGTGCCTGCGTATGTTGCTTGGATCTCTGTGGGAAAATTGGAACCCGTCGACCCGTCCCTCCTAGTCTATCGGGAAAGTTTGGCATGTCCCTAAATATTATATGAAGTGGTTGTGGAGGAAAGTAGTTACCAAGATGTTGGCAGTGGAGACTGTACAAAGATGGTTTGTTTTATCTAACACCATGGAAGGGGGTGTTGTGGTCTTTTCAAAGATGGTTTGGGCTCATCGGTCCATGGAGTGTTTGCAGCACTCTATTCAGGCAGGTGAAATTTAGGGGCCCCAAGGTATAGATGATGAGGGTGCAGGCTCATCTGGTATCTATGGGTAAGACTCTTGGAGAGTTTAATTGTGTAATAGATGCGGGGATTTTATTTGGCTTTTTATGGTAGTAGGGGGAAGGGAGTTATCCGTTCCTTTTCTTATGTAATCCGTATTGTAATTTCTTATTAATGAAATATATAAGTTTCTGATCATCCAGCTGTGTCTTTCGATGAGTTTTGTATTTTGAATTATCTATACTGATCGCTAAGGCATACATAATCCTTTTTTTCAAGTATTCTTTAGAATGAACTGCCATTCTCGGAGGTAGGAAAAGAATAATTTTTTGTGAAAAAGAAAGGGTCGCACTTATGCGAGGTGTATGAGCTGCCTACGTACCTATGGGGTGTTTGAATTTTTTTTTATCTATTTGAAAATAGTTTTTTTGTAGAGGATCATGCCACGTAGTTCTGCGTAAAGGGAAATGAAGAGATTTATTTTTCTAGAATAGAAGGGGGATGAGAAGAGTCGTAGCGCGCCGAGATTTTGGACTAGGGGTAGAATTTCTTGAGATGGTCCAGGTTGACTGGACGAGACATCTCTTCCCCATCTAGGTTTCTGAGCATGGAGGCACCACCGGATAAGATTTTCTTCACAATGTAGGGGTCGCTCCAATTGGGCTTGAATTTCCCTCTGGGGTCCCAGATGGGTTCTATTATCTCTTTGAGGGCTAAATCCCCCTCCCGGACACGGCAATCCTTGACTATTTTGTTGAATGATCGCGCTATTAGGTGATGTTACCCCTGTACGTGGTAAAGAGCTTTCAATCTTATTTCATCTAGGAGGGCTAGCTCATTAAGATGGATTTGGCACCAATCTTCTTTGCTAACTTTTCTTTCGAGGATGACGCATAGCGAGGGTATTTCCTTCTCCACAGGTAGGATTTCTTCCATGCCGTAGACCAGAGAGTAAGGGGTAGCCCCAGTAGAGGTTCGGATTGAGGTTCGATACCCTCAGAGGGCAAACGAGATCCGGTCGGCCCGATCTCTACATCTTTTGGTCATTTTGCTGATGATAGCTTTGAGGTTCTTGTTGGCGGCTTCAACTGCACCATTGGTCTGAGGTCTGTAGGGAGAAGATTTGTATCTCTGAATCTCATACTCGTCGACTAATTCTGTGACTTCTGCTTCGAAATGCAACTCGTTATCTGACACTAGCTCGTGCGGGACCCCATATCGGCAGATGATATTTTTCGTAAGGAATTTAGCCACTTTCTTGGCGTTCAATACTACGCATGACTCAACTTCGACCCATTTGGGTGAAGTAATTAATGGAAACTATGATGAACTCATGTTCGTTTGAAGCCTTTGGTGTAACCTTCACTATGATGTCGATACCCCAAGTGGAGAACGGCCAGGGAGAGGTCATGTTGTATAATTCTCGCGGAGGTAGGTGTTGAAGATTAGAGAACTGTTGGCATTTAAGGCATCTCCGGACATAGGCGGTGCAATCTTGGGTCATGGTGGTCCAGTAGTAGCCCTGTCTGATGATCTTCTTATTAATCATGTGATCGTTCATGTGGGGCTCACATTTCCCGCTGTGGATTTTCTGCATTATTTTCTCAATCTCAGCCCCTGTGATACAGTGTAGATGAGTTCCATCGAAGTTCCTCTTGAGTACAGCTTTATGACAGATGATGTACTGGGCGGCCAGTCATCGGAGGGTCGTTCAATCTTTCTTATTGGAACCCTCGGGATACCTACCATGTTTGAGGAGGCACCAGATGTCATAGTACCAACAATCGGCTAGTTCGGGATCTTCGGTGGAGACAAGCTCAATAAGGTAGCAGTGGGTTGGTTTCACTACACCAAAATGGTCAAATTGTCACCTTTCAGCCGGCCACCCTTGTCACAGTAATTGATCGGGACAACAAACACGTGTTTTGTGTAACGGTCATTGACCGTGACAAGATCGTGACAACGAATTGTCACGGTCAAGGACCTTGACACGACTGTGACAATGTCGTCAGTAAAAAAAGCCTTAGTCTTTTTTTATCAAATTGATTTTTGGTTTTCCCTCTCTCTCTCTAAGCGATTTCATCTCTCTCTCTTTCTCTCTCTAAGGTATGTTTTTTTCCTCTCTTTCTCTTTCATTTCTGTATGTGTGTGTATGTGTGTATATATATGTGTGTATATGTATGTGTATATGTGTGTGTATGTGTGTGCGTATATATGTGTGTGGTGGTGTGTGGTGGGTGAGGGGGGAAGGGGGAAGGGGGTGGGGTGGTGGGAGGGGGGTCAAGGGGTGTGGTGGCGGGAGGGGGTAGGGGTGGGGTGTGTGTGCATGTGTGTGCGTGTGTGGCGGGGGGAGGGGGCAGGGAGTGGTGGGGGTCTGGTGGGTGTGTGTGTGTGTGTGGTGGGGCAATCTAAACAATTGTATAACTTTAATTGTATAGTTTTAGATGAAAGTAAATTAATAATTAGTGCCCATTTCATATGAAAGTAGGATTGTCCCTCATTGTAAATTAGTAAATTAATAATTGTATACTTTAATTGTTAGTTTAATTGATGAAATGAATTAATTGAGTAGATGAATTAGAAGGAGTACGGGATACACATTTGTTGTTGACATTGCTGTTGGATTATTTTGTTTAGTAAATGTTGGGTTGGTTAGTTTTAAAAGTGGCCTAACCACTGGATTATTGTCCATATGGGGGTGGGATTTTTCAACTTTTTCTGAAAATTACTTTGTATATTGAACAATATATGTATAGTATGTGCGTGTGTGTGGCGGGGGGATGGGCAGGGGGTGGGTGGTGGTTGGGTGTGTGTGTGTGTGTGGTGGGGAAATCTAAATAATTGTATAGCTTTAATTAATAAATTGTATAGCTTTAATTGTAATTTTAATTGTATAGCTTTAGATGAAAGTAAATTAATAATTAGTGCCCATTTCATATGAAAGTAGGATTGCCCCTCATTGTAAATTAGTAAATTAATTAATGTATACTTTAATTGTTAGTTTAATTGATGAAATGAATTAATTGAGTAGATGAATTAGTAGGAGTACTGGATACACATTTGTTGTTGACATTGTTGTTGGATTATTTTGTTTAGTTAATGTTGGGTTGGTTAGTTTTAAAAGTGGCCTGACCACTGGATTATTGTCCATATGGGGGCGGGATTTTTTTAACTTTTTTTGAAAATTACTTTGTATATAGAAAAATATATATATATATATATATATATATAGTATGTGCGTGTGTGTGTGGCGGGGGGAGGGGGGCAGGGGCTGGGGTGGGTGTGGTGAGGGGGTGTGTGTGTGTGGTGGGGCAATCTTAATAATTGTATACCTTTAATTAATAAATTGTATAGCTTTAATTGAAATTTTAATTGTGATTGGGGTGTGGTGGAGATGTACGTGTGCGTGTACGTGTACGTGTGTGTGGTGGTGGTGGTGGTGGTGGTGGTGGGGGGGGGGTGTATGAAAGTAAATTAATAATTAATGCTCATTTTTATTTGTAGTAATTGTACATATTTGCATGTCTTCTTCTAATTTTTTTTTATCTGTACTAATAACATTTTTTTACAGCAAATGTCTCCATCAGGTATTAAGCCGAGGATGATGATGCTGGTTATGATGATGTCGTCTGGGCTCGGTGGTAGCGGAGGCGATGAGGGCTCCTCAACCCCTAGGGTCCCCAAATATGGCAAATTTGGGATTACCATCGAGAACAAGTCGGAGCTATTAGCGAGATCCCTCGAGCTGCTGAAGACGGTCATCAGGCCGCGGTTTATGAGTTGGAAGGAGGTGCCATATGAGCTCAAGTTAGTTATTTGGGCGACACTACAAGTAGTATATTTATATTTATATGAATATTTCAATTTCAATTTCAATTTCGATTTCAATTTCATTTATATTTATATTTATTCGCAACTAACATTGTATTTGTTGGACATGAACAATTAAACTTGGATCCAAAGCTACGCGATTCCGTCTTGGAGCAGTTGAGGGAGCAACACAAAATGTGGAAGAAAAATATGCGGACACGATACTTTGGGAAACAAGAGAGTCCATTATCCAATGGCGTGAATCTGTCCTGCCGAAGGAGCCGATCTCATTGGTACAATGGCAAAAGTTCATTGACAATGAGATCGGAGAGCGACAATTGGCATTTCGCCAATCGGGGAGGGAAAATCGGGTAAAAAAGACGGACGTGCACTACTCCGGTCGGACGTCTTATGCCGAGGTGGAGCATAGGATGAAGGTAAGATTTAATTTTTCTGTAACTACAAAAATATTATTCTGCATTATTTTACTTTGCGGGGCCGATACTAATTTTACTTTATTTTATTTCAGGGTGTAGGGAGTGGCCCTGGGGGTAAGCCACATAGGCTCGATACTTATGTGGCTCTTAGGACGAAGAAGGGGAAAGACAAGGAGGTGTACCCAAGCGTCGCGGCCACGATTGTAAGTAATCCGATAGTTTTCTTTTTGTTAATTACGTTATAATTTTTTAGTTTACTTATTTCACTAATCATGTGCTTTTTGTCGTTTCAGGCAAAGCTTAAGGAAGTGCATGAGTCGCAGTCTGATGCTGACAAGGCATCTTTGTCCACAGATGCACTCAGCCAAGTGCTTATCTCTGATCGCAAGGGGAGGATAGGGGGTGAGCTCACGGGTGGACAAATCTAGGATCATCGGATTGGAGATAAGCGACACCAGGTTAGCTCGAACAGGGGATTCACATGACGCGAAGCTGTCCCGTTTGGAGGTGACGGTCCAAGATATGTACTCATTCATGAAGCGTACATAGGCAGAGACCGTAAGGTGAAAGGGAAGGAGAAGGCGGTGGAGAAGGATGTGCGGGAGGACGAGGCACATGGTGACAAGGATGTGGACCTCGCTGCTTCATCACCGACACGTAGGTACTTCAATGATCCACTCCCTATTTGGCTCCCTTTAATAGACCGATGTCGACACATGGTTGGCCGAGCGTGTTCCTATTGGACGTATTTGATGGCCAGCGGATAGGGAGGGGGTTGAGGGAACCGAATATCGTCCAAGGTTTTCATAGTTCATGGACGTGAGATTTAAGACATCGAGTCTAGGGTGCTCGTCATGCATGTGATACCCGGGAAGGAGAACTCCCTATTATGGTTGCGCGAACAATGCGGAACGATGTATATTAGTGGGTGTATCAATTTGTATATTTTGTGGCCTACTCACCTCCTCACATTTACCCCAGACATGCAGTGACATTATTTTTAAGTTGTTACATTTGAATTATATTTGGATTATATCATCATGTATATTGTTTCTATTTTGAATATATATTTGCATATCTTTAGTTTATTCGGATATATGATGTTGCTATAACAGGTACAAATATACTGTTGGGCATTGGCAGTGGCCATACTACCCAGGAGATTCTTTTTAAATTAAGCCCAGAATTGTCACGGTCATTAACCGTGACAAGTCCTTGACAAATAAGGTTGTAATGGACTTGTCACGGTCATTAATCGTGATAATGTTTTAAAAAGGGTCAAGGCTTTGTCACGATTATTAACAGTGACTAAACTTATCACGATCATGGCTCGTGATAAGATCGTGACAATTCTAACGAACTTGTCATGGTCAATGACCATGACACGTCCGTGACAAAAAAAGTTGTCTCTCCCCGAATAATCACGGTCATTGACCTTGACAAGTTAAACTTGTCAAGGTCAATGACCGTGAAAATTAGGAAGATTTGGTGTAGTGTTTGTCTTGGTTTTGAACTAGGAAGGGTGTCATTGTTATTCCTTCGGGCATGTCGACCATGGAGGCCAAGGTAGAGAGAGCATCAGCTAGGTTATTGTTTGTTCGAGGTAGGTAATGGAAGGTGATATCTCAGAATCCCGAGGCTAACTCTTCTAATTGGGCATGAAATGGTTGGAGCTTTTCATCCTTGACTTTCCACTTTCTGAGCACTTGATCGATGATGAGGGCAGAATCCCCGTAGACATCAAGGTATTCAATACCTTTCTTGAGAGTAATTTTGAGGCCTACTATGCATGCCTCGTATTCCATTATGTTGTTGGAGCAAGGGAAATCCAATTTAATGGCGATGGGAGTGTAGGAGTCATCTGGGGCGATCAGAAGTATCCCAATGCCATATCCCTTTTTATTGGCAGCGCCATCAAGGAACATTTTCCATCGAAGGCGATCTTGAGCGGTGTAGAGGATATTTTCATATAGGAATTCGAAGATCCAGACATCTGCTTCTTCTACGGGATAATCAGCGAGGTAGTCAGAGATGGCTCTTCCTTTAACAACTTTCTATGTGACGTACACGATATCGAACTCGGTTAGGATCATCAACCATCGGGCCATTCGACTGGATAAGGAGGGTTTCTTAAGCAGTTATTTGATGGGGTCCATTCGGGATACAAGTTTGATGGGGAAGACGAGCATGTAGTGTCCTAACTTTTAGGTGATCCAGACAAGTGCGACACACGCCTTTTCTAAAGAAGTGTAATTGACCTCGTACCTAACCAATTTGCGACTGGCGTAATAAATGGCTCTTTCTTTAGGGGAGTCCTCAAGGTATTGGGCCAGCAAAGCCCCAATTACAGTGTCGATTATGATTAGGTATAAGAGCAAAGGGAGACTAGGCTGTGGTGGCATGAGGACTAGAGGTTGGGTCAGATATTGTTTGATTTGATCAAAATATTCTTGACAGGTCTCGTTCCAAACCATGGTTGAATCCTTTCGGAGGATCTTGAAGATCGGTTCACAGATGGAGGTTAGCTGGCTGATGAACCGATTGATATATTACAATTTCCCAAGAAAACCTCGAACTTCTTTCTCTGTTCGGGGCGGTGGCATCTCAAATATGACCTTCATCTTTATAGGATCTGCTTCTATCCCCTTCTCGCTGACCATGAATCCCAAGATCTTTCCCCTTTGTAATGCCAAAGACACACTTCTGTGGATTAAGTCTTATCTAATACCGTCGCAGTCGTTCAAAGAACTTCCGGAGAGTGGGAACATGACCTTCTCTAGTTTTGGACTTGGTAATCATATCATCCACATAAACCTCGACTTTTTTGTGAATCAGATCGTGCATGATGGTTGTGGAAGCCCTTTGGTAGGTAACCCCAACGTTCTTGACACCAAATGGCATAACAGTGTAGCAAAAGGTGCCCAATGGGGTGGTGAATGCAGTTTTTTCTTGGTGGTATGGATGCATCTTAATTTGGTTATATCCGACAAGCCCGTTGGCGAATGACTTGAGAGCATGACTGGCTTTGTTATCCACGATCATGTCAATATTGGGTAGAGGATAATCATACTTTGGAGAAGCTTTGTTTAAATCTCCATAGTCTACATACATTGGAACCTTCCCTCCTGATTTCAGCACAGGTACTATATTGGCTAGCCATGTGGGATATTCGATCACACGAATGAATCCCACGTTCAACTGTTTGACCACCTCTTCTTCGATCTTGAGCAACCATTCGGTGTGAAGATTTCTCAATTTTTATTTGACCGGCTTGTAATCTGGGAGAGTGGGGATCTCATGCTGAGCTATTTCAGGATTAATGTCGGGCATGTCATCATAGGACCACGCGAAGAGATCCATGAACTTCTCCAATAATTCTTTGAGTTGCGCGCGCTCATGCTTATCAAGGGTGGCTCCTATCCTAATCTCGCGCAGTTGGCTACTAGAATCGATATTAATAACAACAATCTCTTCTTCATTAACTTAAATGCGGTTATGTTTTTTATTATTAACCTTATTTAGATCAGTTAAGAATTCTTCATTTGAAAAATCATCATCATCAAAAGTTTGATTAGAATCCAAACAGTTAATGTAAGGCTCAACAAGATACTCAAAATCTTCGTTAATTTCATTGATAGGAAAAACAACATTGAGAACCTTATCAAAATAGGTCTCAATTACATTTGAACAAGGATAGACAGTAGAAGAAGAAAAGGTTAAACATTGGGGTTAGGGGGATTTCAAGAGCTAGAACTGGCGCAGCATGCCAATTGAGGAGAGGTGTATCAACAGCTTTAATCAGATGGGATGGATCCATTGATGTAGTGCCTGAACGAACCATGTAGAGTTCTAGCCCCGGTGTCTGTAAGTTGAAGGAATCTTTGAAATCACTTTCCTCAGTCTCTTCGGTATCTTTGATGAGCGGTTGTACGCGGTGTTGGAAGCTTTCGGCCCGTGGGTAGCGATCTTGGAAAACGATATCCATCCCAGTCTTATCTTTTTGTCTGTGTGGTCATACCATGGTTCTAGAAAACTGCAAAAGGGGAAGTCCTCGCCTTCTTTGATGAATCGTCCATTCAAGGAGTCTCCTAGGATAGTTCGAGTGCAGTCTAACCTTCTCTTTGGTAGAGACTGGTGGATCATTCTAAGCTCTTGTTCTGATGGTTGATACCCCAATCCACAAGGAGTAAAATCTTTCTTCAGTTCGCTGGTCTCAAGTATCCCTTTCTACCTTTGCCCTAGACCTAGTCCGGGAATGAAGTGCGTGTTTCTGAACATCTGAATCACACTGACATTACCATGAGGATCATATTTTGGACAAACCCTTTCTTTGAGTCCTGATAGGATCATATCATTTGACCCGTGGTGTATCTCAAGAATTGGACTGTTGGTGCTTGCACCCTCGATATTTTCGTTGTTGCCCAAAATGGTGATGACTCACCCGTCGACGAAGAACTTCAATTTCTGATGGAGTGAGGAAGACACACCCTTGATACTATGGAGCCAGGGTCGTCTGAGCAACATGTTGAAATAAGATGGGATGTCTATGACTTTGAATTCAATGATAGGGTTTATAGGGCCAACCCATATTATAAGTTTTATGGATCCCATCACCTCCCAACGAGTATTACCGTAGGCCCCTACAACGGAGGAGGTTGGAGCGAGGTCGCTTTCTATAAGGCCTAAACACTTGAAGGTTCTTAGTGGCCAGACATTCAAGGCGAACCCGTTATCGATAAGAGAGAGTGGCACGACCTTCCCCATAACTTTGGCAGAGAGGTTGAGCGCATGATTGTGATTTGGCCCAATTCTTGGGATTTCTTTTCAAAAAATGATAGCGTTCGGGTAGAGGTCAAAGATCTAACCAGATTTACTGCTTCTTCTGGTGAGGTAAAGGGAGGAACTGTGGGTCCAGTGAGCAGTTTGATTAAATCATTTCTGTGTAGCTGGGAAGACATGAAAAGTCCCCATAGAGTGATGTTAGCTTGATTTTTCTTCAGGTGATCGAGGATCTTGCTCTCCTAAATGGTCATCTATGGCATAGGAAGGTTTTCAACACCCTTCCCCTTATCATTTGCTGGTAGTGAGCTTGGAACTTGGTAATGTCTCCCTGATCTGGCCATGTGATTTACTGAAGAAGGGAAGAACATGAATCTCGTTTCCTCGTCAATCTCAGGTTCTTTTGCCACCTTATTTATTTCTTCAAGGAGTTCTTCAAATGATATCTTCCCACATATGTCGGCTACTGGGCCAGCTCTTCCTGAAGCTTGCTCTTCGCTCGAATCTTCGAATTCTTCCCCCCATTCGGTGGCAACAATTATGTCTTTCCATGTAAATTCAATGAATTCCATAACTTCAGTGGCTTCCTTATGTAGGTCTTCCCATTGTATGGGGATATGTATGGTTGAAGGGACCAAGCGCCCTTATATCTTCAAAGTGTCAAGTAACCCGGTGATACTATAAATGTTATTGGTTTGCCCGAATAATTCTGCCATAATCTGGACAACATCATTTAGGCTAACTTCATCGTTTGGTACCACCCACTTGTTTGAATCTCGGACCCATTTCCGTGCTTCTAAGAATAGTGTGCTGAACCTTTGGCAAATGATGAACATCTATGAGGGCAATTTCAGACCGAACTCTAGGAGTTGGTTCAACATCTTTGATAATTCCATACTTTCATTTTCAGAATGGGTATGGACAGTGATGCATGCTCTGGTAAGGAGTGGCAGTGCTTGATCAGTGAGGCTAGTAGGGTGTAGGAGGAAATGTAGGCAAATTTGAAGAGGTTTAGGATAGTATACGGGTGTGATTTGAGTTAAGGGATCAAAATCTGGGTTTTCTTCTAAGAAGATGGCATTGGTATGATTTGGGAGTGGATTGTGAGTAGTGTTTGGCTTAGGATTGGCTGGTGGGGCTATGGTACCCTGGTCAATGAGATCTTGGATTATGTTTCAGAGGTGAAAGCATTGGTCAGTGGTATGGCCCGCAGTTTGGTGAAAGGCGCAATGAGCATCAATCTTGAAGTTTCTTGGGAGTGGATTTGGCAATGGACATGGAACTAAGGGTTTGATGAGGTTTCGTCTTAATAGGGCTTGGTAAACTTTGGAGAGGGGATCATGGAGCTCAATGTATTCCCTTCGAATGGGGGCAGGGTGACTTTCTAGTGCCCGTAATGTGGTTGGTTGAGAGATGTTATTGATGGTTGAGAATATAGCACTGGCAGGCTTGTCATACTTTTTAGGGGTGAACTGTCCTGATAGCTTCTACACTTTAACCTATGTTTTAACAAGGCGTTCCTCGATTTCTACTCCTACCTCTCTGATATCTCATAAGTGGAGATAATATTATCCTCCCATCGTCGCTCGAACATGGAGCAAGAAGTTCTTATTCACTATGTTGACCTGTTCATCCTTGAATGGCCGATTGGTCATGGTAGCTGCTTGCTCACACCACCGGGTTATGAAGTTACTGACTGATTCCCCAGGGTTCTGTTTGAGCATCTCTAAATCACAATGAGTGACCTCAAGATCTTCGTTGTATTTATACCGCGATATGAATTCTCGGGAAACATACTCCTAGCTACGGACTTTGGATTCCTCAAGAGATAAAAACCATCAAAGCGCACTATCCTTTAAAGTTTGTTTAAACAATTGGGCCATCACTTTTTCAGAAGCCCCTAGTAGAGTTATGGAACGATGATATCTGCGAGATGAACAATCGGGGGCCCACTCCCTCCGAACTTCTCGATAGTTGGCATCTTGAACTTCTCGGGTAATCTCGCTTTAGGATAAGGAGACATGTGGGTGGAGTCTATGTAATTTCCAGAGATTCTGACCTGGTGGAACCTCTTGGTGAGCATCTTGAGATCCTCTTTGACTTTATTCAACTCCTCCTCTTTTGGATCAACGACCATGGGCAGGTTAGCCACAGGCTGGGCAATGTTTGCCATCGAAAGTTGGGCAGGCGGCGGCCCATTGACAAGAGGGGCACGTGGAGCATGCTGATATTCTTTGGGAACCCAGATAGTCTCGAGTGGACCCATAGAACGAGGGAGTAAGACCTCGGGCTCTTGAGGAATTGGAACCTAATTTCGTTGCATCTCTCAGACCTCGGTTTGGAGGTTGTTAATCTTGGACACGAGATAAGCTAGGACTATCGTCAGATCTAGCTGTATGACTGGTACTTAATCTGTATTGTCCATCGAAAGTGGATGGATTCCGGACTCGAAAGAAGTAGTAGAGGAACGGATGAAACTCCGGGATGAATTGACTGAAGACTGAAGCCAATAGGGAGCCAGACCAAGGGCTTGCGATTGACCCGAGAAGGCACAGAATGGGATTTATTTTTGAGAAAAAGGGAAAAACTATTTTATTTTATTTTTTTTATTTTTTGATAAAGAAGGGAGAAATTTTTTTGGAGATGGAACTCAGCATGATTATTATGATTATTATGTTCTCACTTGTATTTAATTCTCCTAAATACAATGCCGGACGGGACCTAAGCCTGGAAAAGTGTGGTTTTTAATATAGGAAAAGCTACGGTTGGACTTGTAACTAGGCTCACAGACAGAGTCCTATTTTAAAAATGGATGAAAATTGGGTGGCATACTGACCCGGAATTTTGGCAGAGTTTCGGGTCGAAACCGATAATCTAAAGTGCATGTCCTAGGTTTGACACCTATTTATGGGTATGCAGTTTGGTTGGGTGAATTGGAATGGGTACCCCTTTTGGCGTGACTTCCACGAGATACGTACTGCTCTTGCGGGCGGTCGGTACGTGTGGACAAGCCATTTGATATACCTGAGTGTACGTGAATTTCCTCACTATATACCTCATGGGGATGGTACGTGTGAGAGATAATTCGATATACTAGGCGTACGTGAATGAATTCCCTGATATATACCTCCCGTCATGACTTCGGTCAAGCAATACGATGCAGGGGAATTGTTCAATATACGTCGAAGGTACTTGGCCAATGGAAGGTGAGAGTAATATCTCTTAGGCTAACTACGCCCTGTCGAACCAGAGCCCATCACAAAGTGACCCTCCAGTTACTAGGAAAAATTTTGTCAATAATAATGCTCTTTGGTGATGTCGGGTGAATCATGCATGATTCTCTTTATTAGTATCTTATGATGAGAATGCCTTTTTTTTATTGTGTCAAACAGGGAGCAAAGTACAAGTACCAAAGGTACACCAAGTATGGATGGGTGATGCGTGCAACATGTAGATAAATGTGATCCTAGGTGCACGTGGTGCGAAGTGTACATGGAGAATTTTCTACAAGTGTGTGAACAGAAGCATAAGCATGGGATATAGATGGAAAAGGGGAACATGAAGATATAGGGAAAATATAAACAAATATAGCATATATGTAAAAAGAGTCAAGCCCTCAAAATACACATATCCCTAGCGGAGTCTCCACTGTGGCCATCCATGATCCTCACCCGCGGGCAGGCGTGCGGAGGAAAGGATCCTCGGGTCTCGTGCATCCCTCTCGGGAGAGCTTCGGTCGGCGTCGTTTGAGATGAGGTGTAAAAATGCAGAGAGATTTAGAGTCGCCAGTCTATTTTACTCAAAACAGACAAAAGAAAAAAGGGGAAGCCATCCCGAAGGATGGCATCCAAAGACATACTGGTGCATGCGAAACCAAAATGATTCGAGAAGGGTTTAGAGGCTAAGTTACGAAATGGGAAGGTGTTAGGCACCCATTTCTCCCTTTCGGTATCTCATGGATATTTACTATTTTCCTTCATTTTTCCCCGTGATATGTGTGTATGTGTATATATATATAATGGAGATAGGAATCCTCTAATTGTATTATGGAAGAGATAAAGCGAGTCATCCGTAGGAAGATATAAGAATAATATTAGAAAGTAAAATTTACACGATTACCCTTATGTTGATCATTATAATGGAACGATAACGCACGTGGAGTAATACGTCACTAAGAGCATGTATGTAGAATATAAGAAAATTAGGTGTAGTGAAGATAAAAAAAGAGAGAGAAAGTGAGAATAGGACTCGAGTCTCGGGTTTTACCCCGAGATGCCTACGTAGCCTATAAAGGCATCAAAGTCCACGTAGTTTGCATACAAAAAGAGGGGTGGGATTTATCCCATAAATCCAAATGTGGAATCTCTTATTTGTGAGTGTGTGTGTGTAGAAAAAAGTGTTTTAGTTGTGAGAAAAGTGTGGAAAAAGTATGAGAATCCCTATTTCGAATTTATGAGCAAACCCTCTTTTTCTTGTTTTTTTGGGTTTTATTTATATGAAAATAAGAGATGTGCAATAGTATTAAATAAATAAGTATATTAGGTTGTGTGAAATGAGATAATAAAAGTGCTAAATAATAAAATAAGACATTATAAATTTAAGAGAATTTGAAGAGAAAGTTACAAAAGATGGACCTTCTTGGAGACCTTAAGATTGATCTTGAATGTGGGAGAGCATCCCTTGGACTTGGATGATAATGGAGAGTGTATAATTCACCAAGTTTGATAAAAAGGATGATGAAAAGTGGAAGTAAAAAAGGGATTTGGAGGTTGAAATCACACTGCCTTCGAGAGAGATTTCTGGGATTCGCTGAGAGTGATTTTTATCAGATCTGGGTTCCCCTTGCAAATGAGGTGAAGAAATCATTTTATAATCTTAGGTCACTGCCGATCGCCATAGTCCTGATCCTGCCTATCATCACCTGTCGATGGGCAGGGTCTAGATCCTGCCATTTGGCAGTGTGTTTCAGGCCTTTTCGGGAAATCGTTTGTCGAGGGAAAATAGTTGATCAGAATTGCGAATGGGGCAAACCGTTGGAAGGTAATTTAGAGACCGTTGAAAGTCCTTTAGACCTCTCCCGGGCTCGGGAGTTGACTTTAGGTCAAATATGGCTCGGAAGTGCTTGTCGGTCCATTGAACGGGGAATTATTCGGACGTAAACGGATCGTTCGTCTGCATGGTATGTCCAAATTGCGCATGGGGTGGACCGTTGGAAAGGTTAGGAGATGTAATTAAACATTCCAAAGAGTTTGACTTGGTTTGGGGAGTTGACTTTGGTCAACCGGCCCTGTAAGCATTCGGTGACCTCTTGGAGTCAAATGGATCGTTCGTCCGCATGGTAAGACGGAATCGTGCACATGATGGACCATTGGAAAGGTTATTCAGTAAGATTGATTTAGCCTAAGCCGAGCTAAAGAGGTTACTTAGGTTAAATAATGCCCGGGATCGCCCGGTGGCCTCTAGGTCAAGTTTCGGATGCAAACGGATCGTTCGTCCGCATGGTAAGTTGGAATCGTGAAGGGGGTGGACCATTATAAAGGGTATTCAGTTCCCTTCGAAGATTCATTCAGCCTAAGAGTTTGAATTTTGGTCAAACGGAGTTGGGGAGTGCCTGATGGCTTCTAGGTCAGTACTCGGGGTATGACCTGGGTTTGTAGTGATAAAGGGAGGTACTAGGGACCTAAGGAGAGTTAGGGGGTAACAGAATGGGGTGTCTACATTAGGATTCCTGTCTTCGTCCCTAATTTTCATGTGTATTTATTTTAACACACACATGTATATGTTTAAATTTATTTATTTAACCCTCATTAAAATTGAAACCCTAATCTTCATGTATATATTTATGTTTATTTATTTTAACCATAGTTAAAATTCAAACACTAATCATCATGAATATGTTTGTGTATTTATTTTAACCCTAATTGAAATTGAAACCCTAATCTTAATGTATATTCTTAATGAGAAAACATCTTACTTTAATGGGATATTATGACTATGGGTATGTGTTTCATCATGTAGATTATAGAACGAGTATGTCAGATTTTTTTAAATTGACAATGAACATATAGTTTTAAACTATCTCATCGTAAACCCTAACAAAATGTGTCTTAAAACTTATGGTAGGTTGTTGTTTGGATTTCACATCAGTGAGATCCAACATGCATGGGATTAAGAGAAAGGTAGTGATGTATCAAAAGCTTAATCAAACTAATATACCCTTACACCTCATATATTAGAATTAATAGTTGTTAATTAATTAGAGCCCTTATTTATAGGATGAATAGTTATCCCCTCATATATTTTTCTCTGAAAAAATGAGGCATGGTGATAATCAGTGGAAATAAAAGTACGAGAGGTTGCAATTAGACCGCATATATACCTTTTTTATTAGTGCACGCCATATAGATTGTACTCATATTCTTAAGTATGGGAATACGATGATCCAACAATATAACTACCTTGCAAATCATGGAGTTGATCTCCAATAATAGTACCTTTCAATCATATTCTATTTCTCATACCAGAAAGTTGGGATTATACGATGAAGGATATTTTACACAAATATAGTCCTGGTGTATCCCTGGCCTTGCTTACATTGTTAGAAAAGGCAGAAAAAAAATCACCCATTATGGATACAACTGCGTACAAAGAGCATTGACATAGACTGGGATGTCTCCATCCATATGCACTTAAAATTGAATCTTGCGAAGTTAAAAAAATGGGATTCTGTTTATTTCATGAATATCTATACATCAATCATAGATATGCTTCCTCCTAGTTGGCCATGTTCAAACATCCATAAGTTTTTCAAAACTAATACCGAATGGATGGAGATCATGCACAACAAACATATTCAAAAGTCTTACGATGAAAAAGGGTGTGTATATATAGTCATAAACATGATTAATTAGTTATAATTTCATATTATTATAACTATTGTGTCGCTTAAGACTTTTCATTATTGTAGATAATGTTGGGACGCAACGCCCAAAATGTACCAAGTACCAAAGTTACACCCCCAGGAGGATCCTCATCTCATGAAAAACAACCATAATTCTCATCACCAGGTTCTGAGAAATTTATAACTCCACCTCTGGTTCATTCCCCTACTCCAGGTATGACTCCAAGTATGAGTATGAAACAAACCCCTGTTGTTCCAATGCCCCCATTCAGTGTTCTCGGCACCTCCCTCTCAAATGAAAATAAGCCCATTGGGTTATCCCCTCTTGATAATAACCCCATGGGTTATAAAAATGACTCGTTGATTTTTAAATCCCAATGTTTATCATTGGGGAGAATGAATGTAGGAGTCGCGGGAGGAGAAAATTCAAACTTTGTTGATCAAACCATCAAAAATGGCATCTATGATCAAATCTGCAAGAAACAAGTCAAAGTATAAGGTTCTTTATTGGCTCAATGAACAGTTGACGACATACCGATGAAACCTTAAGTAGAGACATTTCACAAAAGATGTATCGAGTTATGATTTTTTGGCTCTGAAAGACAGGGTGCCTCGAAATTGAAAACGTTGAGCTTTTCTTAATCAAAGCTCTGATACCACTTTGTAAAATCTGGAACCCCAGATTTTATAAGTTTTAAACACAATTAAAAATATTGTAATTTCCTTTTATATAAACTCGAGATGATGCGTAAGCGTTGGGATGGTTCAACTTTACAACAACAACAAATTTTAATTTCTTAAAACAAATTAAAATTACACCAAGTGAAGTAAAATTAATCAATTAATATATTCACTTAAACCAATTAATTAATTCAAGTCCTAGAATTTGCCTAAGTCATATTTATCAATATTAGCAAATTAGGCGAAACCAAATTTTAACAAATGACTTGAATTAAATAAACTTTACCCATTATTTAATTTAGCACCAAATTAAATGAGCGTGCTGATTTAAACCGAATTTTATCTTGAATTATTCTAAGCATGCGTTCTATGTTATTTTGCAAGATAAAATAAATCAACCACACTACGCCGCGATGTACGAGGAAAAACCCAAGACGGGAAACAACCTCGGACGACCCTAGCCACAAATCCACTAGATACGGAATTACAATTACAAGACAGATAGACTTATAACGCATGACTCGATCCCTCTCAAGCCTCGATGCTTCTTCTTGTAGACAACTCTTCCTAGCGGATAACCTTGGAATACCACCGCGATCTCGGAATCCACCGATGGGACTTTATATGGTCACCGTCACCCGAACATGGAGCCTTTCTCCAAGCGGGTAAAACAACATTAAAAACACTTCTTCTTTCTTTGTGGGAGGTAGAAGCAAAACCCGAAACTTCTTTTCAATTCGGTGTAGTAAAAACTGGTGCCAAACTCCAAGCAATTGATATGTATATAAGAACTTGGAATAAACTCATTTAGGTGTAAACACTAGAGTGATGGAAATTTTTCTCTAAAAATCTCACTAAAAACATGATCTTTTCCCTCTTTGAATTTTCTCTCAAAACACTCTCTAGGAGTTAGAAGGTTGTGAAAAAAATGGATTATCAAAAGTGATTCCCGCACATATTAAAATTTGAAAAAGTTGTTTACAAACTTAGTGGGAAAGTGGGTGCAAAACTGCCAAAAAACTGCCAAAAACTGTTCCCGCCTGGCATCTCGTTCGAACGACATTTCGTTTGAACGAAATTCTCGTTCGAACGAAATTCTCATTCGAACGAGACTTCTAACGACGTTCCAGATTGAACTCGTTAGAATCTCGTTGGATATCTTGTTCGTACAGAAGGTTCGTTCGAACGACATATCGAACGACATTTCATAGGCCTATACTGGAACCTCGTTAGCAAACTCGTTCAAACGACATCTGGTTCGAACGAAAAAACTCGTTCGAATGACATATCTAATGAACCACCAGAAAGTTTGAAAAATTCATTTTTAGCCCAGAAAACATCATAAACATGTATTTAAAGTTTTAATTAATTATTTCTTAAAACAAAACGCAATTTTTAAAAAACCTAACACCCAATAAACTTGTTCCAAGCTCCTATATATATAATATTGCATTCATACCTTGGGAGCATGGAACTATGGTTGATGACATAGAAACAAGGCACGCAAACCGGCAAATTGATGAAGCTTTATACTCTTTGCCGCTACGTCTTCAACAAACACTTCATAGGCTTGAGAATATTACAATTTAAATACTATCCTATGAATAAATGTTTTTGTCCAAAATTGAGCCAAAACTATATATGGACTCAATTGGAAATTTGTGTCCTTACAAATCTCCCCCTTTGGCTATTCCGGGACAAAAACCAAACAAAAATCCTAAAGGGTCGTCAAGCTCACTAGACTCAAAACATAACCCACCAAAACTTGAATCAACCCAAGGATCAAATGCTTTGCCATTGAAAGATGCCGCTTTAGAAGAATTCCTGCACACTTAAGCAAACTATCAAACGCATAGGGAATATCAAATTATTAAATGCAATTAAAATAAATACTCCCCCACAATTAATTCTCCCCTTTATCAAACACATGACCTACTTAGAAAGACGTCTCCCCCTAAGATAAATCTCCCCCAAACTAAGATACGACAATAATAGGATTAGAGACCATTTATCCCCCTATCATTTTCTCCCCCTTTTTGTTCAGTAATAGGCAAAGGATAAAGAATCATAACATAAAAGCATGTTGAAACTTACAGATATATAGATATAAACACACACATGACACACACAAAATATAATAGGAGTCTTTCACACTCGTATGGCAAAAATGTGTCATATGGAAATGAAAGTGTAGGGGTGTGAACCAGCAACAATTAAATTTAGACCCAAACACATAATAAACATTCACGGAGTTCTCATTTGATTGCAAACTTTATCACATTTAAATATAACCTCATGTGACAATATGAAGATTGAACTCAATGAACAAACATACACAATGCGTACAAGCCTAGCATGATGATGATTCTACAAACCAAATAGTGCCATGACATTAAAGACAACTAGGATAAACGGACATTGTGCAAACCGTTGATATACCATCCAATTCTCCCTCAATAAGCATATATATTCTTTTGCTTTTGAATGAATATATCAATCAAACATTGATCTTAGAAATTGTTTTCTTTTTAATGCCAAATATTATGTTTTTTGGCCTTTGGATCACGTATTTCTTTTAGATCCAATAAACGGTGGCTTACTATCGCAAAGGATTTAATTCATCCTTTTGGAGCCCTTCCCCGTGCACATTTAGATATATAATTTTTTATCTCACAAAGCTCACGAGCAACGGATTTTGACATGCACTAGTTATCCTAGGTCATAGATATGTAGATGACTAGATTGGTAGGAGAACACCTCAAAAATCTCAAATATAACATGTGACATTAAGATTTCAAAAGAGCTCGTGCATGTGTGAAAAGAGGCATATAAAAATAGAATCCATTTAAACAATACAAAATCCAACTACTCCATATAAAACATGGTAAAGAACATTTTAAGGATTGAAAATCTAAACCAAAAGTTCTAGCCACGTGGAGGAGGAAAAGATGAGATTCAAACATAAATATATGCCACATAAAGTGTGTCAAACAAAAATACGCACAAAAAAAAATCTTTTTGAGTTTTTGACATTTTTAACCAAAAATAATAAAAAATATATACTCAAAAGACAAACACAAATCATTTGAATTTTTCATTAAGCTTAAATTACCAAGAAATAAAATCCAAATGATAAAAAAAAATCTTTTTGTATTTTTCATTTAATGCAGACAAAATGAAGGAAATATAATACAAAAGATAAACAAAAATCATAATTCTAGTATGTGATAAACATGGAGCATAGACTAGAACATGATTAAACAAGCATACATTTAGCATGTGAATATAGCATGAAGTACAAACACTAAAGTATGCAAACACTAACACATTCATCCTTTAGATTTAGCAAGGGAGGAAGCATATGAAAGTAAATGAGAATCAAAAACCCTATTTTGTAAGGCAACCAAGTCGGATTTCCTAACCCACATAATGAAGAGTGTTTATCTTGGGGTGTTGGAACTTTAAATACCGTGGTTACTTTACTATGGGATTTTCTAGGAATTCGTTTAAGATCAAAACAAAATTTCCTAAGATGACCTTTTCGACCACAATGTGAACAAGTAAAGACATGTCGAAAAGAGTTACTTAAGGAGTGATCTTTAAATGTATTCCTAGTAGATTCTCCTAAAACGTTGGTTTTGACTTTAGAGGTAAATTCATTACACGTATTGAAGCCTAAACCACAAGTGTCATTTTTAATTTGGACCGTTCCTAAGATTTTATCTAATTTTTCCGAACGACACTCCAAATCAAATTTGACATTACTAGAGTCTTTTAATTTATTTTGCAATTCTAAAATGTTAGACTCTAATAAAACATTGCGCTCTTCAAATGCAAGAAGCTCCTTTTTCAAGGATTCCATTAAACCCCTAAGGCTATCTCTTTCGCCTTCTACATATTCTAGCTTCTCTTGAAGAGTCCTCTCACGTGTCCTAAGGTCTTCTATTAAGGCATTTTCATCAACGACCTTGACACTCTCTCTTAAACTAGCTTCTAACTTCAAATTAGCCCTTTTTAATTTAATAGATTCTTTATAAAGTTCTTGAAAAGCTTTTTGAAGTTCACTCACATTAACCTCTTCTTCATTTTCACTCTCTCTTTCTTCTCCACTCTCACTATCATAAAAAATAAGAGAATCATAAACAATGACCTTGGAAGTGTCATGTGTTAGAGTTTCATCAATTGATGAGTTCTCACTATCACTCACATGACTAGCCATAAAAGCCACAAATTTTTTCTTAGTGGGGGAACCGGGCCTTTCTTCCTTATCACTATCACTATGGGTCGCATTATTTGAAATGGGTCGCTTACCCTCTTTCCTTAGTTTAGTGGGGCACTCAAAAGCCCTATGGCCATAACCTTCACAACCAAAACATTTATTGGACTCGTCCCTATCTAAATTTTCATTATTAGGTTTAGGGATCTTCTCGGCTTTAGGAATGTTCTCGTCTTTAGAAATATTCTCACCTTTGTCATGCTTATAAGATTCAAATTTCTTAAAATCATTTTTAAATTTATCTTTGTTAATTTTAAGAAATTTTCTAAATTTACGAGCAAACAAAGCCATGTCTTCCGAGTCACTATCACTCTCGCTCTCTACTACTTGTTTGACCTCTTTTCGGGCTTTTAAAGCAACGCCCTTTTCGATTTTCTTTTCAGTTTTAGAGGGAAACATATCTAGTTCATAGGTTTGTAAATCACCTACAAGCTCTTCTAATTTCGTAGAGGCTAAAGTGGGTAAAGAATTTAAAACGGTCACCTTTGGAATAAATCTATTGGGTAGGGACCTTAAAATTTTCTTTACTACACGGTCGTCAGGTATTTTCTCTCCCAAGTTAAATGATGAATTAACAATATCAGAAAGTCTAGCATAAAATTCATCAAAATTTTATTTTTCATTCATTTTGATAGTTTCAAATTGAGTTGTGAGGTTTTGGAGTTTCGAAGCTTTAACGACACTAGTTCCTTCATGAGTTAATTGTAAAATATCCCAAGCTTCTTTAGCGGTTTCACACGTCATAATACGTCGGAATTTATCCGGTGTGACAGCACTAAACAAGGCATTTAAACCACGGGAATTGAAATTAGAAAGTTTAAACTCATTTTCAGTCCATCTATCGGCGGGTTTGGGAACACGTTCATTTTCGACTAAATAAGTTGGTGGGGACCACCCATTAACAACAGACATCCAAACTCTCTCGTCGATAGATTTTAGTGCCGATCTCATACGCGCTTTCCAATACGCGTAGTTTGAACCATCGAAAATAGGAAATTTTGAAAATGGGGAAAAATCCATTTTAGCCAAAAATTATTTAAAGGATCGTTAACGAAATAATTTATCGCTTTGGCTCCGATACCAATTTGAAAACGTTGAGCTTTTCTTAATCAAAGCTCTGATACAACTTTGTAAAATCTGGAACCCCGGACTTTATAAGTTTTAAAGACAATTAAAAATATTGTAATTTCCTTTTATATAAACTCGAGATGATGCGGAACTGTTGGGATGGTTCAACTTTACAACAACAACAAATTTTAATTTCTTAAAACAAATTAAATTTACAACAAGTGAAGTAAAATTAATCAATTAATATATTCACTTAAACCAATTAATTAATTCAAGTCCTAGAATTTGCCTAAGTCATATTTATCAATATTAGCAAATTAGGCGAAACCAAATTTTAGCAAATGACTTGAATTAAATAAACTTTATCCATTATTTAATTTAGCACCAAATTAAATGAGTGTGATGATTTAAACCGAATTTTATCTGGAATTATTCTAAGCATGCGTTCTACGTTATTTTGCAAGATAAAATAAATCAACCACACTACGCCGCGATGTACGAGGAAAAACCCAAGACGGGAAACAATCTCGGACGGCCCTAGCCACAAATCCACTAGATATGAAATTACAATTACAAGACAGATAGACTTACAACGTACGACTCGATCCCTCTCAAGCCTCGATGCTTCTTCTTGTAGACACCTCTTCCTAGCGGTTAACCTTGGAATACCACCGCGGTCTCGGAATCCACCGATGGGACTTTATATGGTCACCGTCACCCGAACATGGAGCCTTTCTCCAAGAGGGTAAAACAACATTAAAAATACTTCTTCTTTCTTTGTGGGAGGTAGAAGCAAAACTCGAAACTTCTCTTCGATTCGGTGTAGAGAAAATTGGTGCCAAACTCCAAGAAATTGATATGTATATAAGAACTTGGAATAAACTCATTTGGGTGTAAACACTAGAGTGATGGAAATTTTTCTCTAAAAATCTCACTCAAAACATGATCTTTTTCCCTATTTGAATTTTCTCTGAAAACACTCTCTAGGAGTTAGAAGGTTGTGAAAAAGATGGATTATCAAAAGTGATTCCCGCACATATTAAAATCTGAAAAAGTTGGTTACAAACTTAGTGGGAAAGTGGGTGCAAAACTGCCAAAAACTGTTCCCGCCTGGCATCTCGTTCGAACGACATTTCGTTCGAACGAAATTCTCATTCTAACGAGACTTCTAACGACGTTCCAGATTGAACTCGTTAGAATCTCGTTGGATATCTCGTTCGAACAGAAGGTTCGTTCGAACGACATATCGAATGACATTTCATAGGCCTATACTGGAACCTCGTTGGCAAATTCGTTCGAACGACATCTGGTTCGAACGAAAAAACTCGTTCGAATGACATATCTAACGAACCACCAAAAAGTTTGAAAAACTCATTTTTAGCCCAGAAAACTTTATAAACATGTATTTAAAGTTTTAATTAATTCTTTCTTAAAACAAAACGCAGTTTTTATAAAACCTAACACCCAATAAACTTGTTCCAAGCTCCTATATATATAATATTGCATTCATACATTGGGAGCATGGAACTATGGTTGATGACGTAGAAACGAGGCACGAAAACCGTCAAACTGATGAAGTTTTATACTCTTTGCCGCTACTTCTTCAATAAACACTTCATAGGCTTGAGAATATTATAATTTAAATACTATCCTATGAATAAATGTTTTTGTCCGGAATTGAGCCAAAACTATATATGGACTCAATTGGAAATTTGTGTCCTTACAGAAATGTTAAAATGCCTGTGGAGGAGTGGAATAATTTTATGGATAATGAGTCAAAGGAAAATAATGATTTTTCGAAGGATAAGAATGAAAGACAGGGTGCCTCACAATCTGTAACAGATTTGAATAATGATTGGTCGATTAGGACAAAGGTTGGTCTAGATGCCGATAAATAATTGAATCGAGACAACTAATACGTCCATGCTCGACGGGGCAGAGATAATAAATTCCCGCCGCACTTAGTTAAGACTCTGGAATTAATAGAGTCCATTAGTCGTCACTCAAGTTCAAGTCCTTCTTATATATTGGATAATGACGCCCCGACCTAGAACTTTGAAAAGGAAAAAAGGAAGAGGACTAGAGGTGTTGGATCACATCCTATTTTGAATGAACTCTCTTCGGTCAGGGGTCATATAACGTCCCAAGAAGAACAACAGTCTGAACTGATGGGGTTATCCAGGAGATTTAAAATAACTTGGTACTATTGATGAATCAAAGTGGGAAACTTTTGAATATTTTTACAGAAGGTTATTGTACCCCAATGCCTCCTCATGCTTCCCCTTACCCTCCTCCTCAAGGTATACCCTTTCCTCCCATTGAAAGTTCCTCGTCCCAAATGCCTCCTCCTTCAACATTCCCCTCACTATTTCCACCTCCTTTAACATTCCCCTCCCCAATGTTGTCTTCTACAACATTACCTTTACCATTGAATTTGCCTATCCTAGGTCTTGGATCATCGTCAACCACTCATGGTAACCCTGGCGAATAGTTATATTTCAAGGACCAGAAAATAGTAGGATAATTGGCATGTGAACACTAATCTCCATAGTTTTCATAATTAAAGTACACAGCCTATGTTTAAAGAAGAGTGAGGCTCAAGCAATGGTTGATAAGATATATAACGATTGCAAAGATGAATATATGCACGTTGACAATGGGGAATGGAGAGAATTCAGTCATTATGAATTTTTTTTTACTACTTGGCCACTTTATCTATTGGTCAAGTTCTGAAAATGTATTTTAACATTTTTTTTTGTTTTAGTTTTAATTATAATTTTTTTAATTTCAGTTGTAAGAATATTTTTTATTATTTGAATTTTAATAATATTTTTTTTCTTTCACTTGTAATAATATAACTTGAATGGAATATGGCATTTTCGTAATCATATTAGTTTCTTGAATGCAACCTGACATTTGTTTTAATCTATCAACACATGAAATAAATTTGAAGATTATTAAATGGATTTCCCACAATACAAAGCGTTGATGGGGGAGACTATAACGGAATAACAAATATTTCTGTAAAGTGCGTTCCAGATATGGTTAAATATGCCTATAAAAATCTTAGAAGTGACAAGATTTCGTGTCCCTGTACCCATTGTATGAACGAAAAATACAAGTCATTCGAAGATGTTGAGTTGCATTTAATAAAGTGGGGAATTTGTCAAGACTATAAAATATGGACATACCATGATGAAAATATGTACCTTATGTTTCGAAAGAATTCCTGGTACCCGATCGTGTGATAGAACCCCTACGAGTGAAAGTGGTACATGATTCACCAACACATCGTCCATTGACCGACTTGATTAGTGATGATTACGGAGTCAACAATCATCAAATCCATCAACCTATAAATACTAATAATGCGCATTATGAACAACTAAATGAATAATTTGATTCTAAACTACGAGACGAATGGAAATACATACGGTTGAAAGCCAATGTGGCTAGACCGTTGTATAAAGATTATGATGCAGATCACTTAGTATTATGTGTAATGATTGGTTTTCTGAATTTGAGGAGTCGTTCGAATTTTCTAGAAACATTGTAATCGAAATTCTTATGTTGGTAAAATAAATTCTCCTAAAAGACAACACGTTACCAAAAAATTATCCTACCAGGAAGAAAACCTTGAAGGGTTTGGGTTTGAAATAGAAATATATTCATACATGAAAGTATGATTGCATATTACTGTAATGAGCACGAAGGGAAGGATGAGTATCCTGTATGCAGTGAGCCTAGTTACATGGTTTATGAGATTGGAAAGGCAAAGAGGCAAAATATCGCAAGTTCTTGTGAGGCCCACCAAATATTTTGAAGTATTTTTGACATGGGTCACAGTTAAAACAGTTTCCACAGTACCGTGGACAGCCGAGTCCATGACATGGCATGCTCTATGTGAGGTGGGGGGAAATCTGATGCGTCATCCGATTTATTCACTCATCTGGAAAATTTCAAATGCATGACACTACACATTTGCAAAGGAACTGCACAACGTTCATCTTGCAATATCAATCGATGGGTTTAACCCTTTCGGTAATTTAAGTACTAATAAAAGTTAATGACCAATTCTCCTGGAGACTTTAAGTCTCCCTCCAACACTGTGCATGAGAAAGGAGTTCACATTATTATCTTTGTTGATACTGGGGACGAAATCTCCCGTTGATGATATTAATGTATTCGTATCCCCATTAATAAAAAAACATAAAGTGATATGGGATAAAGGGGTGATGATATTTAAATCTCAGAAGTCTGAATAACTCACAATTAAAGCAATGGTGATGTGGGCAATCCACACACTTGATGCTTATAGGACCTTATCTAGTTGTAATGTTCATGGTCATTATAGATGTCCCATATATGGGGTGGAACCTGAAGCTAGATGGCTATATCATAGTGGTAAGGTGAGTCATACGGGTCATTATAGATTTCTACTGACCGGCCACCCTTTCAGGAATGACACATTTAACTTTTTCCCTATCGATTATGAGCGTAGAAAGACACCTACTTGTCCCTTTGATAAGAAAATCGAAGAGAAGGTGATGGTAGTGAATCAAGGGAATAAGTACGTAGGAAAATATTCTCAGTTTATAAACCTCAAGCGTAAATCTAGGGGAGATACAAAAGAGCCTAGAAAAGAAAAACCAGGGTCTAGATGATCAATATTTTTTGACTTTCCGTATTGGAAAGATCATCTAGTAAGTCATGTAATTTATGCGATGCATATAGAGAAGAATGTTGCAGAACTTCAGATAGGAACATGCCTTGGTGGATCTCATTCAAAGGATGAACTGCGCGCCTGTCGCGATCTACATGATATGAAAATAAATAAGAAATTATGGTTAACAAATAGTCCTACAACAGGAAGAATTTTTATCCCTGAACTACTTTCACTTTAACTACTAGTGGAAGAAGGTCCTATTAGACACATTATGAAATTTAAATACACCAACTGGTTATTCTAGTAATTTACATAGGATAGTAAGCTATTGATTGGGCATAAATTCTTCATATTTATTCCCTTTAATTTAGAGGCTTTTAGCACCCCGTGCTGTGCAATTGAAGTGGATTTATATCATATCATTATTATTGACATCTTCTAACAAGTACACCAAGTTTTTTGTATTTCTCCGAAATTTTTCAGGTAATTCATCCACACAAAGAAAAGAGAGAAAATGAAATTAAGATTGAAAAGAATAGAAGAAAACTCAAGGGTTATTCTGTAATTATACAACCAAAATTCAGATGAGGAACCTAATAGAAATTCAAAACTACAAGCTCATAAGAATATAGGAAGAAACAACAACCCAATCCGAGAAATGGTTTGAAAGATATGAGAGTTAGAAGATGAGAAGAATAAAAAGGAAATCAGCACCGGTTTGGTTCCAAAGTAGAACCTATTTGATTTTTTAGAGATTCAATAGAAGTCAGAACCCGTTCGGTTCCCAAGTGGAACCAGTTCGCTTTTCTATTTGGAGAATTTCTCAACTTAACTTCCACTTATTTTGGAGAGTTTGTTTTGTTTTAAGCACTTTTAAAAACGTGGCATTATTATTGTTTTAAGGAGGGGTGGTATCTTTAAGCTACTTTTTACCTGAGAATTAGAGAGAGAAGAAATCAAGAATCTTAGTTTCAATCTCTGCATTAAGATCTACATTTTGATCAATTCTCAAGGTTTTTAATATCAATTTTGTATTCTCTTATTTTATCTTACGTAATTTCTTTGCATGTTTTTATAAATTTTCTAGGATTCGAAGACTTCCATGCATGTTTAATAATAATTTGATTATAATTTCCAATGCATAAAGCATTATATTATTGTTTGTTTGTCGGAATAAGTTTTTAGCGGTTTAGGGTTTGCAAACTGATTTAAAAAGGAATAAAATGTAATTAATAATTCAAACATTTGAACTTTATGACAGTAATGGTTGTGGATCATTTAATTCCATTTTCCCTTGGTAATTTAAGGGTGCAATTAGAGTTTTGATAATTTATCCTTCTTCTGAAATATAATTTTTGATTTGATATACATAGGAATAAAATACTCATATGTCGAATGCTTAGAAAGTATTAGATTTTTCTTTAAATTGAAAATTAGGTTTTCAAGTTTTTATGTCCAACATAATCACCAACGGTATGGGGGAATGTACCCTAACTCCATCTTTCCATATTCATTTTACACTCGCTTAGTTATTCTTGCATACGAAGTTTATTTACTAATGTAATTCAGTCACATTAGTTGATAGGAAAGTAACAAATCATCATATTTTCTTTCTTTCTCTGAGTCAATTGTAGGGATAATCATTCTTCCTATTCGTCGTCACAATTATTCTCCCTATTCCCTGCGTTCAGTACCCGACTTGCTCGGATTATTACTTAAGTGACCGACTTACACTTGAGATGATATAATCACTCATTAGAGACATTTTTAATGTTGCGTCAGCTACAAAACAATGACTTGAAATAGTGCAAGTCTCATAACTGGCACATAATCATCCAATTAATCCCTCTGCTATTTCGGCATTACTTCTCTGAACACAAAGATCTGCATCGGGAAATTATGCAAATCAATTTGTGTTTTTCCTACTTTATACAAAAGTGGTAAAGAGAAGGTACATTAAATCTACAAAATCAACATTTGCCGAGGCACTTTGTATATTAGAGAAATACTTTCCTTCGTCGATCTTTGATATTAGCATCCACCTGCTTGTGCATTTATGCAATGAAGCTTTATTATTTGGTCCCGTTAGGTATCACTGGATGTATTATTTTGAGCACTTAATGAAACCTTCAAATATTATGTGAAGAATACATGGTATATTACACGGTCAATTTCTGAAGAATACTTAACTGTGAAATCATCTCTATATGTTAGGGAACATATGCCAGAACAAGAGTTATGGAGCTTCAATCCTCATAAAGAATGAGTGATAGAGGAACCTGACGAGTTTGAGGTTGAATTTCCTTTTGGAAACCCTAAAGAGGCGAAACTCACAAATCTACAATACGATCAAGCAGCTCGTTATATCCTCGAATGAAAGATAAAGTTGAAGACCAGAGAGAATGAGTATTTACAAAATTATTCTTCTTTGATTCTACGTATTCTATATTTTATGATCTACACTCCCAAATTTACTCGTAGGACGTACGAGAATGAAATTTCCTAAAATCAAAGGAGAAATTGCACGACAACTGATTTTAGGGCATGGGTATCAAAAGAGGTAATTTTCACCTTTTATGTGTGCATCCATTTACTAATTTGTGATAAACATATGCCCTTATACAAATTCATTAATAAATGCATCTTCTAAAAAAGATGTGATATCTCTTTAAGGCTTGCACTCCTAGCAAAATGACTTAGTTTTTGTGTGAAAGAGTTTAAGAAATTTCGCACCAACGGTTTTCATTTCGTTCCGTACCCATATGAGGAAATGATTTTGATGTAAAATAGTAAAATTTCAATTTCTTCCTTGACCACCTATATCGCTAGCAAAAGTGATAAAAATCCAAATGATGTGATGCTACCATATTATGGGATAATCCAATAAATCCTATAACTCTATTAATTAGATTTCATAAAAACCGTATTCTATTATGATTGGGTGAAGGTGGAAAATACTATGAATGCTTGAAAAGTTGATCCTGAATCCAAATTTATTATGGTAGATTTATCAAAGTTGAAGATTAAAGATCGCATAGTCGACAAGCCTTTTATTTTTGCCTTTCAGGATGTAAAGAAGTTATTCTACTCGAAGTGCCTGTAACACCTCGCGTAATTCTGACATCGACCGCCACCAAGACTATGCCGGGCATCACTAAATTAAAAGCCATTCTTATCATGTCACAAATATAAGACATAAAATTCATTTTAGTAAATATTAATTTAAATAAATCCCAGAAATGAATCATCAATGCAATAAAATCAATCACCATGTTAAACCCCAATTATACCCCATCTCTTAAATTAAATAAAACTCCAATAAACTGGATCCATAATGATATCTGAATAAAATCGTAACAATTTTGGAACCAAATGTCCCACTAAATCCATAAAACGAGTCTCATAATAAATGCAAAGGAATGGAAACTAAACTAGCTACTAATCATAAAATAAATAAACTCCATCTTTACCTCCAAGGTCTGTCTCCAATCACTCCTATGCAACTACTCCAGCACTAATACCTAGAAAATGTTAGTCAACACTCAAGGTCAGAACCCCGATTAATAATACACACTAATCCCCTCAATTAGGGTATGTGAACCTAGATAGCAGCATTAAACATAATAAATATCACAATCGAATATTTTAAATTAGACGAGATAATTAATAATGGTGCGAGTAAAATAAACAACATATGCTATAAATACTCATGTATGCCATCTTAACATCTAAGTCCAATTATCCAATCATTTAATTTAATTTAATTTAATCCCATTATTAAATTTCTATCATTATAAACATCACTTAGTGGGATCCCAACTTAAATCTTTATCTCATTTTATGTGTTTGGTAGTGGTACTCCCGCTGTTCTACACCACACACATTCCCCTCTCCATAGTCAGCCAATCCATTTAAACGGTCAAACCTGCACGTTATTCAGACGCCACACACCCACACGTTGCAATAGTCATCCAACCCTTTTAAACTATCAGTCCAACATGTTATTAACGATGCCAATATATTTTAATACCCGTTTTTATTATCTTAGGTCTTAATTCTAAAGTTCTCATGTCTCTCGTTATTTCATAATTATACACCCCACCCTTATTATCGACGTGATATCCTCATAAGACCCCTTAGTTCCATACCTAAGGGTTCCCAAATCACAAATATGTCCTAACCAATGTATATGATGAATTTATCGCATTAATCTCGTCCTAATCCCATGCCTAGGTTATCACAACGAAGATATAACATATAAATCGGCCCCACCCCGAAATCACCCATCCCTAAAAATCTACACTCACTAGTCCCATATCTAGAAAGCGTAAATTGCAACAAAGGCCTACCTACTCGTCTCATACCTAGCAAGCATCCTAAAATATAGGTGATAGCATACTACCAAAATCTCGTCGTACCCGTGATGACAAATATAAATATCAATCAATCACATAATCCAACAACACATATAAACAATATCACAAATTTATTCATGATGGGACAATTTAATTTAATTGAATTATTAATATCTTCATCATTCTTTACGGAATTACTTCCATTTAATCATTAAATATTAATCAATGTGCAAAGTTATGAAACAAACCAAAATTTTCCACTTTTATTAACTACATAATTTTCATGCGTCCATGTCCAGATTTTATTAAAATAAACCCCATAAAATTCTACATGCTATTCTACACCCAGAACTACCAAAACCCACTACTCTTTCTAATGCACTCGAGGGTTTTAAGTCTTACTCTATAATAAATTTTTTCATCAAAACAGTACCAAATTTTATTTTCACCTTTTCTAATTAAGTTGATAATTTATTTTAAGAAAAACATGTCATTAACGGTTTAGGCGGCACTTAAAACGCATGATACTAAAGGAAGAGAATAGAGTATCCATGCCTTAATAAAAATTGATTGAGAATTTTGATTTTAGAGATTTATTCTTTTCAGAAAGATGATAAAGATCTGTTGTTAACGCGTCTTGAGGAAACCCAGTCAATATTGAAAAAATTTGAGTTGAAATCTTGAAGAAAAGCAGGGCAAAGGTTTGTAGATGAAAGGAAAATATTTTGGAGAAGTCTTATGGAGGAAGAGTTGTGGAAAAAGGGATTTGAAGAGCCCAACCACATATTAGTTTTAATTTATAATGATTAGGAGTTCTAATTCTAAGAGGAGTCTATTTAAACTAAAAAAAGAAGGCAGCATGGGTATGGTTACACACATAAGAGAGCACATAATAGGTACACACACAACCTATCCATATATATATTCAACATAGGCATACACACAACCTTTAATAATAACCCGTATTGGTATACATTCCATCTATCAATATAATCATTGTTAATATGCACTCAACCTATAATAATATTCCATATGTGGTAATTATCCCTCTAATGCTTACCGTATCAATATTTCACAACAATTACACACTAAAAATTTCCCATGTATTATTCTCTTCCCGAAGGGCCGATAGATACCCCCTGAATTAATTCATTAGTTAATTCACTAACACCCTACTATTTTACATCCTAGGTTCACTCTTAACCTTTTTATAATCCATTCTCAATCTCTCAAATTTAATACGTTAACAATTTTGCCCAACTAACCTTAGCCTTAAGCTCTCCCATATATGACTATGTCTTACCTACCAAGGCCTACTATCATACAATATATCTCTTATAATATACTAAGGATGTCTCAAAATGTTCCCAATTAATAACTCACATTTTAACGCCTTAAAAAGGGAAATTTCACAAATATGGCTAAACCGAATCGATTCGGTCTTGATCCGAATCAATTTGCTAGCCAAATCGCTACGGCCAAGGAGCCAAATTGATTTTAATATATGCAAAATCCTCCCTCTTCCTGTTGACAACTGCGTTTTTCATAGTTTTCATTCATCAAAACCTCGTGATTCTATACCAAACTTTAAACCATCATTACTAAATTTTATACTTGTACATAGGGACGATTTGTAATGAAAATTTTACACCAAAACATTAATGATCCCATCCAAGATCCGAATTTTCTTCTAATAAATATAAAACCCTAGTTTCACATGTTCTTCATATCTTTTAATCCAGAATCCATATTTTATTCATACGATTCGTCCGTAATTCTCTGACTTTGTGTCATCAACATATAAGAATTTCACTACATGGAAATCCTACCGCGAAACATGTGTTTAAATCATCAAAACCTAAAGATTAAAATTAAACTTTCAAGAATACGATCCTACATTACATGGTATTATAAATCTTAAAAAACAAGCAAGATAAACACTTGCATGGAGATATGTGGGTCTGATTTGCGCAGATCAATTGGTGTTGTTGTCCTTTCCTCTCGATCTACGCTCCGGTGGTGGTCGTGTTGTGAAAATGGCATGGGATGCCTTGGAACCTCTCTCCTTCCTCCTCCTGTGGACTCTTTAAGAGTTTGTAACTTCTAACCCTAACTCCTTTTCCCTACCAAATGATATAAGTCTAGAAAACTCGTAGGTCCCCTTTCCTTAAAAATCCAAAAAATCTAAATACACTCTCGGGGTGCCGATTTGGCCTAAAAATGCCCCAGGACCCAAACCAAACTATGAGTATAATTTTATGACTGTTTGGAACTTTCGAACACTGGCGCACTCGAAATGACACTTTTATTTTATTTCTTAAAATTAAGTCCGGACACGACTGATACGCGCGTCCGGACTAAATTTATCGTAACTGCTGTTTTTCTCACTCACGACAAATCATAATACTTTCTTTTTAATTTGTTACTCATTCACTAAGTATTATTCAATATAAATAAATATTAACCACTATCTTGCTAATTAATATATATTTTAATCTGGATTAATTTCCCATTTTAATTTGATTAATCCTATTATAAAAATTATTAAAATTATGGGGTGTTACATACTTCACCCTAATAATGGAATTTTGTCCCAAAATTTGGAAAATAGAATATCTTGTAATAATAACTCTATATATTTGTCGCGCATCTCATCCTCGTGCTACCAAGTAGCCTCATCGACACTATGGTGCCCCATATTACCACCTTAGATTCTTGCACACAATCGCATTAGAATGTACTCAAAATTTACTCGCAATAATCTTTTGGTATTTCCACTACAGCTACACCAATGGTACAGTTTCAACCAAAGGTCTACTCACTACAATTCATGACTAGCGACAAGTTCATTCAAGACATTACATACCGAGATGCTCCTATATGCTTAAGGTCTCACTTATATAATGACACCCAAAACTATCACGAATTTGATAACAATATCTCAAAAGACGAGCCTGTACTCCATTAACTGAATCATCCCTATGTTAGATAAAGCCTTACTTCTATAGGTACCAATCTCCCTTATTACCATACCACTCAATCTCTCATCATGGGAGACACCCTGTGCAACCCTTGACTACTCATATCAGGACTCAAAACTTTGGTTCACATATACGTACTCTCACTACGTGCCTGTACCATATGAAAATGATGTGGATTGACTCAATCCTTGTCAGTGGATCATTTATCACTCCGGGTTCGAGAAATATGTTATTTCCCCTTTTTAACTAACCAAAGGGTGGGCAAAAAAAATGTCTTCCTATTAAACCTCATAAGTCACTCCACAATTAATATCCTACTATGAGTCATCACATGCCACCCTAACGGTTGTAGTTAATATTTATAATTACTTCAAAATTCTAAGACATGCATTCTCACATTATCCCACATTCTATGTCACCCCTATCGACTATCCATCAGCTTACGGTTGACACACCTCACTCAGGGCTCAACTCTGCCCCCATTACCTTCTAACACAAACTATTCAAGGTGGGACTCAAGGGCCTTGTCCTGATTTACAACAGTATTGGGCATCACCTTGTGTCAGTTCATTTTTTCTCTTTAATAACCTGTTGGACACACTAGACGGTAATGTGACACACCCCAAACTAATAACGATTATTTTGTTCACAGATAATTCACTTCACAACCTAAAGAAAATCTTACCGACTCCACGATTTTGATAATCCAATAATGAATTTTATCAATCTGTGTATCCATTCTTTCACTGGAATCATCAATCTATCTGAACATTCTGGTCGCTAGTATGAGACCAACATTTTTCCTTTATGAGTGGCGCACTTGGAGACAACTTCACTACGTCTCGCGCAACACAGAATTCACACACTCCACATCATACATTACGAGGAACATCTTACTCCCCTTTTTCTCAGATATGGAAAAATCATGGCCAGTGCATTTTCTCTAAAACGGTGCAGTTCCTAGGGTCTTTTCTATTTGTCAGAATTTTAACAACCTATCTATATGTGAACCACTCTACGCATTCTATTGGGTGAGACTCTATTTGTTCCCAATGCATTTTGACTCACCTTGGTTGTGGGAGATTTCTCGTGACATACATACAGTCAGACTATCTCCTTTCCTCGAACTAAGTTCATCCCCTTATATATTTCCACTTATTTTTTCTGACTATCCCACATACATATCTAACACATATTTTAAGCATCCTTATCACGGATGATATGGAAGGTCAAATTAACCCGGTGACCCATACACCCTATGTTTCATGCATTTTCGTTTCTATATATATCAACCGAACGTAGTATTTTGGTTTAAATCTAGTCTTTTTTTCTAGGCACGACTATACACTAAGGCTACACTCAACTACCCTACTAATCGTAACTTAATCAGTCTAACATCAACATCATATCTTTTATTGTCCTCAAATCGTAATATAACTATCGTCTCTCATCTATAACTACAAACACGAATAATAACTAAGGTACTAAACCCATGTAATAAGGGCCAAACGTTTCCCAACTCCCGATGTTCACTAAGTTCATGCGTGGAATGTCTCGCAAAGGGAAATCCAAACAAGTAACCCTCTCGATACATTACTAACTAACATTGCCAGTCGTCAAGATCCGTTAGGTCCTCATCCCGCAACAAGTACCCCTATATTCCCATCTGCTGACATAAAAGTCGACTATTCCATTCCCATGTTACTACAGACAACGTACAATATGACACTCTCACTATCTCAAGTTCTTAGTGCTATACAAATAACAAGATATATCTCTCCCCTCGACAAGGAACAAAAAGTCCCTACGCACCGGGATCAAATATAACTAGACAAGATACTCACAAAAGTGTACAATACAATTTATATATATATATATATAGGCACAACCCTCTTATAGGAGATAAAAAAAACGATTGTCTTAGCACACAATCTACTACCTCTCAACTAATGTGCACGCCTATCGTCTCGTACCTAGCTCTGCTACCCAGCCCCACTAGGTCTCATCAATAACTATCCAACCACTAACATGTCTGACTACCCCGTACCACCCATACAATATGTTATAGTAGAACAAATAATTAAAATTACCTTATGTGTTATTATTAAACCATAATTAACAGTTCACGTATGTTATTAGTAACCCATTATTAAAAATCTACGTATACTATCATTAAGCCGATTCATTAGTTTTCTATACTTAAATCGTCTTTACATATACACTTTGTAAATTTACTACTATCACCCATTAAATAGATTATCTCAAATTCACATCACTTCTTGATATGCGTTATCCATCGTTCCTACATTACACATAAATATTATAAATACACATGAATATATATATATATATATATATATATATATATATATATATGTCACACTATTTATATATACATATCTCCAGCATCCCAGGCTAAGAACTACAGTGCCAGTATGCATACTCTATTATCAAGTCCATGTACCACTCATACTAAATCAAGGACTATCGATTCAAATATCACCCTTGAACCATAAATAAAATCACACATATTGGAGGCGGACATAGTTCCAAGTCTATGGGTCACACACAGACCAAATATGTCCAATTAACCGTCGAAATTATCATACTCTTAGATAGCGCGTACATAGGTTCTATGTTCTGAGGCACACATCTAATATCCCCCCAATGGAGTCATCATGATAAGACTATATGCAACGCGGAAACCTCCCGTGATATTAGGCATTATAGGTATGTTTACACACATAAGAATGCACATAATATGTATACACACAACCTTTAATAATAACGCATATAGGTATACACTACAACTGTGACAACCCGAATATAATTATGTTTAAATCATGATTATATTATGTGACATGGATAATATGTTATTAGTATATATATAATGTTAATTCATTATGCTTAGTTTAATCCTACCTTCATAAACCTTGAAATATCGAATTAGTTACAAATGTAAAATTTTAAAATTTTCTATAGGAATGTTCCTGTTGGAGGCTAGTTTTGAACTTTATGACATAAAAATAAACTTGAGGTGTAAACTAGATATTTGTATATATATGAGTTAGGTTTATAAAAAAACAAACGGTTCATCGAACGGACATACGAGTGGGAAGATATTGTCTTTTTACGAACAGAGGGTAAAGTAGTCATTTTGCCTTAAATGATATTTTGTTTTATATATTGCCACATGTTATATTTTGATTGGACTAATGGGGGTGACTTTATGCCGACTTATAAACCTTGAATTAAGATCTTCCTTCTTCATATTTCAGACATGGAAGAGTTTTACCCTAAGGAAAGAGAGTTTTGAAGTTTAGGAAGAAAGTGTGAGGAGAAATTGAAGAAAAATTCATAGGAAAATTATGTAAAAGCCCCTAAGGTATTTCCATCCATAAATCTTGTTTATTTTTTTGTATTACTTATTTACATGATTGAAATAATATTTTTTTACTGAAATTCCATGTCTTGATGTGTACTTATGGATAGATTCAGGTTTAAGCAAACTTGAATGTGTAAACCCTTGAAATTGCCTTGTTTAGAAACCTTGTGTATTCAAACTATCATATCTTTTTGTATACTTGCTGAAATTGATTGATTAAAATTGGAGATTAACCTGGACTCATATATGTATGACATATACGAAAATCATGTGAAAATACCAATAAATGTGTCTTTGGTGAGAGTTTGAAGTTCGGGTATGAAATCTTCCCCAAGGGTGAAAGTATGCATACAATATGTTTGATGTCTTACTTGACATAGCAAATGAACTCTGAAAATTATGAAATTTTAATCTTGTATTCCTCAATATTTTTACTGATGTTGGGTGAAATATCATATAAATTTATGATTTATAAAAATTACGGAAATTCCTGGAAGTTGAATGAACGATAAAAGAGCCTATATGGCAGATTTGCTATGTGGTAAAGAAATGGGCATATCTTGCTATAGGAGACTTGAAATGATGTTCCATCTTTTGTATTGGAATACTAATATGATAAGGATTGAACCAAGAATAAATGAATATATTTTTGGTTTATGATTTGGATATGACAATTATATTAATATTAATTTGGATGAAACTTCATCTGTGACAAATGATTTGAATATAATCATATTATGCATATGAATTGAGTTATGTTCAAGTTATTCTTTGAGTTGTTAATATTGTTATGATGAAACTAATATTGTAAGAATGATAGGAAGGGAAGAAGATATGATTACACAAGTACCGGATAAACGCAAGGGAAAAGCCAGTTAAACTGTCAAGGTGAGTGTACTTATGATTGTTTCATATATAGATATGAAAATGATATGTTGGATTTGAATATAGCTCTAAGAGAGGATTTGTTTAAATACTTTGGTATTCAGGATTTGTTTGGATATTCAAATATCCAGGATTTTTTTATTGTCAATGGGCAGAAATATTTGGATATTCAAATATCCAGGATTTGTTATTTCCAATGGGTAGAATTATTTGGATATTCAAATATCCAGGATTTGTTATTGCCAATGGGCAGAATTATTTTGATCTTATGATCCAGGATTTGTTATTGACAATGGGCAGGATTGTTCGGATTTTATATCCACATATTCGATATATAATTGTTATTCCATTACAGGGGAAAAGTACCTCACTAAGCTTAATGCTTATGATTTACATTTTAACATTTTCAGGTTTGTGCGCTGCCTGCTAGGATAATATAAGATCAATAACTTTGAGAGCTGCATCGTTGGAAGAGCTGGGGTTTAAATATGGGGATTTTAACCTTGTCACACTGAAGATTTTAGTACACTCACATATTTTATATATAAATTTAGCATGGATTGAGTTGATCATAGTTAATCACGTTATTGTATATCTACTTAATTACGACTCTGATA
Source organism: Sambucus nigra (assembly GCA_949130495.1). Lineage (NCBI taxonomy): Eukaryota > Viridiplantae > Streptophyta > Magnoliopsida > Dipsacales > Adoxaceae > Sambucus > Sambucus nigra. Next base: position 536,144,981 of record OX422213.1, read on the forward strand.
TTGATTTCGGTATGGAATAAGAAAAATAGTATGCTCATTGTGCACATTATGTAGAAAAATATTGATATATGAATTATATTTCCAATGGGCTCAAGATTATGATCTAATTATTATAATGAGAAATTATCAGTATGCAATTTGGTTTGGGGTGTGACGATTAGTGGTATCAGAGCGTGGTTATTAATTCTGGACGTGTGTGACGATTAGATGGAAGTATTGAGTTGATTTTATATTTAATAATTGTTTATGTACTAACAAATAGTTTGGTATTATAAACTGTTTATGTTAGTTGTTAGAACTTTGTTGTATTACAGATAATTCCGAATGGAACTTGGGAATGGACAACAAATAGAAGAGGGAGTAGCTTCTCGTACAGACAATGTTGAAGAAGAGCAGAGTGCTGCTGGAAGGGCCAGAGAGAATGAACAACCTACAGAGATTCAGATAATAGCACAGACAATGTTGAGGATGGCAGAGCAATAAGGAAGAAATATGGCGCAAATGGCAAAACAACAAGCTAGATATCTAGAATCAAAGACTGTGGCCAGGATTGAGAAAGAGGCAAGGAAAGAAATGAAAGATTGTATGCATGAGAAGTTTTTGAAGTTAAATCCTCCAGAATATTCAGGGTCAGTTGAACCGACTAAAGCTAAGATGTGGGTCAGGGATCTAGAAACTATCTTTGTCGTTATGAAGATTCCAGATAACCAGAAAGTGAATCTGGTTGTGTTTAAGTTGAAAGGAGAGGCGAAATATTGGTGGGAAGCCAGCAACCATTTGGTGCCCAGGATAGAAGGTACTGATGGTATTACTTGGGTTGAATTTATTAAAGCTTTATATGTTAAGTATTTCCCTAAAGTTTATAGGAGGGAGAAGCTGAGGGAATTTATAAATTTGACCCAAAGGAAAATGTCTGTGAGGGAGTATGAGGTCAAATTTACTGCTTTATCCAGATTTGCTACTAAATATGTGGAGAATGAAGAAGATAAAAGTAGTAAGTTCCAATATGGATTGATTTTGCCTATTCAGAATAGAGTGGCCACTTATGAGTTAGAAGATTATGCTTCTCTGGTAAACAAAGACACGATAGCAGAAAGGCAAATGAACCAAGGGGTGGCGAGTAGAGTGAGTTTTAAGAAAAGTATATTTGACGTATCTCACTCTAAGGGAGGTGAGGGTGGAAGTGTTAAGATGGAACCTAATAAATTTTATAGAGGTGGTGGAGATGGTGGTAGAGGTCAGGGGAGATTTTGCAGAGATACCAGGGGTGGAGGATCTTTTGGTTCATCAAGAAAGTCAGGTAGAGGCGAGGCCCCAATAGGAGGTGTTACATCTTTATTTTGTAAATAGGAAGGGCATTATAAATCCGAGTGTCCTAAGCTTAAGAAATTGGAATGATACCGTTGTCATCAAGTGGAGCATATTAAGAAGAATTGTTTGCAATTGGCAGAGACTCCTGCACCACATAGTGAAGTAGCAAGTAGAATGTTATCTCTAGGCAGTGTAGTGAAAAGTATGGGCAGAGGACAAGCTAGTAGTTCCAGGTCAGGTGGATGAGTTTTTTCAATGAAAGAAGCTCATATTACTCCAGATGTAGTGACAGGTACACTTTCTGTTAATCATAGAAGTGCTTATGTTTTGATTGATCCTGGTTCCACACATTCTTTTGTGTCATATGCATTTTCCATATATCTTAATTGACTATGTACTCATTTAGATGTGGGGTTGGGTATTTATATACCTATAGGGGATATGGTTGTAGCTGAATATGCTTTTAGTGATTGTGTCTTGACTATGGGGTCTAGAGATATAGTTATAGATCTACTTCCATTGGATATTTTTTATTTTGACATAATTCTGGGAATGGATTGGTTATCTAAATACCATGCATCCATGGATTATTTACGTAAGGGAGTTATTTTTAAATTACCTTGTAAGCCTGAATTTAAATTTGTGGGGGAAAGAAAAATTGTTCCTAGTTGCATTATTTCTGCTATTTAGGCAAGGAAATTATTGAGTAAAGGTTGTGAGGGTTTTATTGCATATGTTCTTGAAACTGTGAAGGGGGATTTACAATTAGTCGATGTTCCTATAGTAAGATATTTTCCTGAAGTGTTTCCTAGTGAGTTGCCAAGGTTACCTACGAAAAGAGAAGTTGAATTTACTATTGAATTAGCACCGGGGGCAACCCCTATTTCTATGGCACCGTATAGAATGGCACCTGTTGAATTAAAAGAATTCAAAATTCAGTTACAGGATTTACTTGATAGAGGGTTCATGCATCCAAGTGTATCTCCATGGGGTGCACCAGTTTTATTTGTGAAAAAGAAAGATGGCACTATGCGTTTGTTTATTGACTATAGGCAACTGAATAAAGCTATAATTAAGAACAAATATCCTTTAGCTCGTATAGATGATTTTTTTATCAGTTACAGGGTGCTAAAGTGTTTTCAAAGATAGACTTGCGATCAGGTTATCATCAGTTGAGGGTGAAGGGGAGTGATATTTCTAAAACTTCTTTTCATACTCGGTATAGTCATTTTGAATTTTTGATGATGCCTTTTGGGGTGACTAATGCTCCAGCTGTATTTATGGATCTTATGAACCGGGTACTGCATCCTTTCGTTGAATTTAATTTTTATTGATGATATTCTGATTTATTCACTTGATATAGTTGAACATGAAAAGCATCTCAAAACTATTTTGAATGTGTTGAAAGATAAGAAATTGTATGCTAAGTTTAGCAAATGTGAATTTTGGCTATCAAAAGTTGTATTTTTAGGCCTTGTTATTTTTGGAGATGGTATATGTGTTGATCCGAAGAAAGTAAAAGCTATTGTAAAATGGGAGAGGCCCAATAATGTCACTGAGGTGAGAAGTTTTTTGGGTTTAGCTGGGTATTATAGAAGGTTTATTAAGGGATTTTCTTCAATTGTCTTTCCAATGACTAAATTGACCCGGAGAGATATTAAGTTTGAATGGAATTCTGATTGTGAAAATAGTTTTGAAGAACTGAAGAAGAAGTTTATTCCACATGGTGGAGATGGTTTTGTTATTTATACTGATGCTTCACATCAGGGGTTGGGTTGTGTTTTTATGCAGCATGGTACAGTTAGTGCTTATGCTTCTAGGCATTTGCGTAGACATGAACGTAATTACTCTACCCCTGATTTGGAACTTGTTGATATTGTGTTTTCTTTGAAATTATGGCATCATTATTTATATGGTGAAGTATGTGAAATTTTTACTGACCATCAGAGCCTTAAGTATTTATTTACTCAGAAGGAGTTGAATTTGAGGCCGAGGCGGTGGATGGAGTTAATTAAAGATAATGATTGTACAATTCACTACCATCCGGGGAAGGCAAATGTAGTTGCAGATGCTTTGAGTAGAAAAACTTCAGGCAGGTTATCTTGCATTCAGTGTGCTAGAGTTTCTCATATTATGGAGTTGATATTGATGGGAGTGGAATTGCAACTAGAAGATGGGGACAAATTCTTTGCTCATGTAAGCATGAGGCCTTTATTAGCTACTCGTATTCGTGATTTGCAAAGTCAGGATCCTTTTCGTGAGAAAAAATGGCAAGATGTTCGAGATGGTAAGTCTGAAGATTTTTGTATTGTGAATGATGGCACTTTATTGTATAACCAGCGGTTATGCATGCCTAATGTGTGTGGATTAAAAGAGAGAATTTTAGACGAGGCTCATAATTCCATTTATACTATGCATCCTGGTAGTACTAAAATGTATATGGATTTAAAGGAGTATTATTGGTGGAATAATATGAAAAAGGAAATAGATGATTTTGTTGCTAGGTGCTTTATATGTCAGCAAGTGAAAGTGGAGCATTAAAAGCCTATTGGTCTGCTTCAGCCATTGCCAATACCAGAATGGAAATGAGATCATGTAATAACAGATTTTGTGGTTGGGCTTCCTCGATCTCAGAAGGGGTGAGATTCGATTTGGGTAGTGGTGGATAGATTGATGAAGTCCGCTCAATTTCTAGCAGTCAAGACTACGTATACAATTGATAGGTATGCTAGATTGTATGTTAATGAAATTATTCGATTGCACGGAGCATCGATATCTATTATTTCAGATAGGAACCCTACTTTTACATCCAGATTTTGGGATAGCTTGCAATATGCTATGGGTACCAACTTAAAGTTTAGTACATCTTTTCATCCCCAGACAGATGGGCAGTCTGAAAGGATAATACAAATCTTGGTAGATATGCTTAGAGCTTGTGTGCTTGATTTCAAAGGTAATTGGGATGAATATTTGCCTTTCATAGAATTTACATATAACAATAGTTTTCAGTCAACTATTGGTATGGCTCCATATGAAGCATTGTACGGTAGACAATGTCGTACACCAATATGTTGGGGTGAAGTTTGTGAAAGGAAGATAGAGGGTCCAGAATTGATTGAAGTCACCACTGAAAAAGTGAAGATTATTCAAGATAGAATGAGAACAGCTCAAAGAAGACAAAAAAGTTATGCGGATAAAATACAAAAAGATTTGGAATTCCATAAAGGGGACTATGTGTTTCTTCGGATATCGCCATGGAAAGGAATTATGAGGTTTGGAAATAAAGGGAAATTAAGTCCACGCTATATTGGACCTTATGAAATTATTGAGAAAGTCGGGATGGTTGAATACAAGCTAGAATTACCACAGGCGTTAGCTCGACTACATGATGTTTTCCTTGTTTCTATGTTGAGAAAGTGTGTAGCGGATCCTTCACATGTATTTGTGGAATAATCTATTGTGTTGAAAGAAGATTTGAGCTATGTGGAAGAACCACTTGCAATAGTCGATAGGAAATAACAAATATTGAGATAAAAGAGAAGGAATTCCATGGAAGAAGCTACATGGTAGAGTGAGGATATCATGAAGATGCGTTATCCGTATTTGTTTGATTCAGACAACCAAGGTATGTCAATTTCGGGGACAAAATTTCCTAACAGGGGGAGAATTATGACAACCCGAATATAATTATGTTTAAATCATGATTAGATTATGTGATATGGATAATATGTTATTAGTATATATATAATTTTTAGTCATTATGTTTATTTTAATCCTACCTTCATAAATCTTGAAATATCGAATTAGTTACATATGTAAAGTTTTAAAGTTTTCGGTAGGAATGTTCCTGTTGGAGGCTAGTTTAGGCCTTTATGACATAACAATGAACTTGAAGTGTAAACTAGATATTTGTAGATATATGAGTTAGGTTTATAACAAAACAATTGGTTCATCGAACGGACATCCGAGTGGGAAGATATTGTCTTTTTTCGAACAGAGGGTAAAGTAGTCATTTAGCCTTAAATGATATTTTGTTTTATATAATTCCACATGTTATATTTTGATTGGACCAAGTGGGTGACCTTATGCCTACTTATAACCCTTGAATAAATCTCTTCTTTCTGCATATTTCATCCATGGAAGAGTTTTAACATAAGGAAAGAGAGTTTTGAAGTTTAGAACAAAAGTGTGAGGAGAAATTGAAGAAAAATTTAAAGAAAAATTACGTAAAAGCCCCTAAGGTATTTCCATCCATAAATCTTGTTTGTTTTTTTGTATTAATTATTTAAATGATTGAAATAATCATTTGTTTACTGAAATTCCATGTCTTGATGTGTACTTATTTATAGATGCAAGTTTAAGCAAACTTGAATGTGTAAACCCTTGAAATTGCCTTGTTTAGAAACCTTGTGTATTCAAACTATCATATCTTTTTGTATACTTACTGAAATTGATTGATTACAATTGGAGATTAACCTGGACTCATATATGTATGAGATACCTTAAAATTATGTGAAACTACCATGAAATAAGTCTTTGGTGAGAGTTTGAAGTTCGGGTATGAAATCTGCCCCAAGGGTGAAAGTATGCATACCATATGTTTGATGTCTTACTTGACACCTTGACATAGCAAATGAACTCTGAGAATTATGAAATTTTAATCTTTTATTGTTCAATATGTTTGATGATGTTGGGTTAAATATCATATAAATTTATAATGTAGAAAACTTATGGAAATTCCTGGAAGTTGAATGAACGATAAAAGAGCCTATAGGGCAGATTTGCTATGTGGTAAAGAAATAGGCATATCTTGGTCTAGGAGACTTGAAATGATGTACTGTCTTTTGTATTGTAATACCAATATGATAAGGATTGAATTACCAAGAATAAATGAATATATTTTTGGTTTATGATTTGTATATGACAATTATATTAATATGAATTTGGATGAAACTTCATCTGTGACAAATGATTTGAATAGAATCATATCATGGTTATGGATTGAGTTATGTTCAAGTTATTATTTGAATCTTTAATATTTTGATGATAATATTGTAAGAATGATAGGAAGGGAAGAAGAGATGATTGAACAAGTACCGGATAGAGGCAAGGGAAAAGCCAGTTAAACTGTCGAGGTGAGTGTACTTATGATTGTTTCATAAATAAATATGAAAATGATATGTTGGATTTGAATATAGCTCTAAGAGAGAATTTTTTTGAATACTTCGGTATTCAGGATTTGTTTGGATATTCAAATATCCAGGATTTGTTATTGCCAATGGGCAGAATTATTTGGATATTTAAATATCCAGGATTTATTATTGCCAATGGATAGAATTATTTAGAGATTCAAATATCCAGGATTTGTTATTGCCAATGGGTAAAATTATTTGGATCTTATGTTATAGGATTTGTTATTGCCAATGGGCAGGATTGTTCGAATTTTATATCCACATATTCGATATATAATTGTTATTCCATTGCGGGGGAGAAGTACCTCACTAAGCTTAATGCTTACGGTTTACATTTTAACATTTTCAGGTTTGTACGCTGCTAGCTAGGATACTATATGACCAGTAACTTTGAGAGTTGCAACGTTGGAAGAGCTGGGGTTTAAATATGGGGATTTTAACCTTGTCACACTGAAGATTTTAATACACTCACATATTGTATATATAAATTTAGCATGGATTGAGTTGATCATAGTTAATCAGGTTATTATATGTCTGCTTAATTACAACTCTGATATTGATTTCGGTATGGAATAAGAATAATAGTATGTTCATTGTGCAAATTATGTAGAAAAATATTGATAAATGAATTAAATTTCCAATGGGGTCAAGATTATGATCTAATTATTATAATGATAAATTATTAGTATGGAATTTGGTTTGGGGTGTGACAACAACTATCAAAATCTTCTATATAGGTATACATTCAACCTATATTAATATTACATATATGGTAATTACCCCACGAATGCTTACCCCATCAATATTTCACAACATTTACTCACATGAAATTTCTCGAGTATTATTCTCTGCCGAAGGGCCTATATCTACCCCATAAATAAATCCAGTCGTTAATTCCCTAACACCTTGCTGGTTTACATCCTAGTTTCAATCTTGACCTTAACATAATCCATTCTCAATCTCTCAAATTTATTACGTTAACAATTTAGCCCAAATAAATTTAGCCTTAAGCTCTCTCATATATGTCTAAGTCTTACCTACTAAGGCCTACTGTCATCCAATATATCCCTTATTATATACTAAGGATGTCTCGAAAGGTTTCCTATTAATAACTCACAATTTAAGGGCTTAAAAAGAGAAATTTCACGAATCTGGATAAATCGAATCGATTCGGCCAAGGAGCTAAAACGGTTAAAAATTCCTATCGACAATTACAGTTTTCATATTTTCATTCATCAAAACCTCACGATTCCGTACCAAACATTAAACCAACATTACTAAACTTTATAGCAGTACATACAAATGATTTCTAATGAAACATTTACACCAAAGCATTAATGATTCCATCCAAGATCGGAATTTTCTTCTAGTAAACATAAAAGCCTAGTTTCTAATGTTATTTATCTCTTATAATCCGAAACCCATATTTTATTATATAATTCGTCCATAATTGTCTGATTTTGTGTCACCAACATATAAGAATGTCACTACATGCAAATCCCACCTCGAAACATGTGTTTAAATCATCAAAACCTCAGAATTGAAATTAAATTATCAAACATATGATCCTACATTACGTGGGTATTATAACTCTTCAAAAAAAAGAAATGTAAGCACTTTCCTGGTGATTTATGGGTCTCATTTGCACAAAATATTTGGTGTGGTTGGTTTCCTTCCTGTCGATTTACGCTCCGATGGTGGTTGCATTGCAAAAACGCTGTGGGATGCCTTGGAACCTCTATACTTCCTCCTCCTCCTACCTCTATGTGAATTGGTAACTTATAACACTAACTCTTTGACCCTAACAGATGATATAAGTCTAGAAAACTCGTAGGTCCCCTTTCCTTAAAAATCCAAAAGATCTAAATACCCTCTCGGGATGCCGGTTTGGCCTAAAAATGCTCCGGGACCCAAACTAAACCCTGAGTATACTTGTATGACTATTTCAATCCTTTCAGACACACCAGCGCACTTGAAATGACCATTTGAATTATATAAAATGAAATTGCATTTTATTTCATAAAATTAAGTCCCGGCACGACTGACACATGTTTCCTGACTAAATTTATCGTAATTGTTGTATTTCTCACTAACGACAAATCATAATACTTTAATATTAATTTATTAGTCATTCACTAAGTAATATTCAATATAAATATATATTAACCCTTGTCTCGCTAATTAATATTTATTTTAATCTAGATTAATTTCCCATTTTAATTTAATTAATCCTAATATAAAAATCATTAAAATTACGGGGTGTTACAAAATGATGGAAATTGATATATTGTTGTGGATGCACCATAGGTATGACTACTGAAGTAGACGCATTAAAGGCTCAAAAAAGTTCCATTCAGCTCTTAATGAAAATCCGAATTTGAAAGATCTTCGAGTTGATTTAGAGGAAAATTGAGTATCGTATCATGATATTGACACAATATTAGCACTTTACTTTGATGTATGAATGTTTAGTTTGATGTATGGATGTTTAGTTTAATTTTTGAATGCTTAATAAGATTTATCAATGTTTAGTAGTGACATGTCAAAACTTTGCTTATGTAATGCGTGTGTATTGTGTAATAAGACTACAATGGCATATACCAAATTTACCCTACTGATTTGCAGAAGTAGGTTTTGGACACCTATCACAAGACGTTCGGCTTAAGAATAAAGACTCCTGAGTTTGTGATCGGACCAAATTGACTCTGCTTAATTTCCACCTGTTCCTATACATATACATTTGTTGATCAATTTGATTGATACAATCTTCATAAATTGAAGGTAAATTAACATTACTGATTTTATCAAAATTTGGGAATTATAATTTTTGATGAGTTTGTTTCATTATGAAAATTATCATTGATCAAACTCAAGGAAATTAGTGTATAGGCAATTTCAATTTTCAAACATTTCCTATCCACCGATCTGCTTGAGTTTGATCAAGGGTAATTTTCAAAACAAAACCTCATCACCAACTTTGAGTTTCCAAATTTTGAGAATATCAGTAATTTTGATATTTGTCCCATGTAGGATGTTAATTTTATCTTTATTTTATGAAGAATATATCAATGAAACTAATGAGGAAATGTACATGTACAAGAATATGCTGGAGGATCCTGGATCAATTTGGTCCAATAACACATTCAGAAGACTCTACTTAATGTCCTTCTAAGATCGCAGAAACTAAGTATTCTTCACTTCAACTAACATTTCTATATAATTAATATGAATAGTCTTCTAAATGTTTGATATGTTATAAGGAGTACGAGATAATTATTGGTCTTGTTTGGCTTGAATGTTGGATAATTATTAGTTAATGGTTTTTTGTTGGATAGTATGTTAGAAGTAGTTGATAACTTTGCTTATTGCATGTCGTTGTTGCAAGCCAAGTTAGTCAAAACCTCAATTAACTACAAATATAACAATCTCAAGTGTAGAGGTAAGTAAGGGTATCAATCCACTTCCAAGGGGGTAAAGCAAAGGGAACACAATTGTAATTCACTTTTTATTTTCTTTTTTTTGCTTTTTCACTTTTCTACTCTTTTTTAGCCTTTTCAAAGATTAAAACAATTGGGTGAGGTGATGATTTAAACTAAAATAAACTAAATTTGATATGATAACAACTAACTAGAAAGTGACTAAAATTGAAAATAAAGTCTAACATTAAAATAAGAGATAAAGTGAGGTAAATAATTGTGAGAACAATCAAGGAGTGGGATTACACCACAAATTTTAGCTATTTTAATTCATTAAATTAATTCTCCTAAATTAATATCAAACTTACAAATAAACTCTCGTTCCAAATGTAATTTTAATAGTAACCATTTAGAAAATGAAGTTTAACACCCCCAACTCTAGAAAATAGATCTACAGTCCTTTTAATTAATCGCCCGCTAGGATCGATCAATTACAATTTATGTCAATCTTAGAAAATAAATTTAGAGTTGAAATTCAAGTTATAATACCCCACTTAAGGAACCCCTATCTCTAGTTCCAATCTAAAATGGGTATTATAACTAGAATTTTGATTTTCTCTAGAAAATCATTTACCCTCTCTCGAGGCGTAAATTTAAGGGTGAGGATAAAAAATATCATTCAAATGGAATTTTCAAGTAATCAAACTAATTAAACTAAAATAACATCAAATAAGGGTTTCCCCCCACCCCTTGAAAGATGATTTAGCCTAACATGATATGAAATCCTAAAATAAAATATAAGGGAATAGAACAAGCAAACCAAATCTCTTTGAGAAAGTTGAATTCTACTCTTCCAAATTGAAGCATACAATCTCTCTAATTGAGGATCCAAGTGATTTGAAATTAAATATCCACTGAATTAACTCTCTTACAATATTTAATCTCATAAATATGTAACAAAAATAAAAAGAATAAAATAAAACTATTTACAAATGGTTTTTTCTCTACAAATCTCTCTCTAGTAATTCCTATCTAAGAGCTCTTTTTTCATATGGGGTCTTCATCTTCATTTATAGTAGGCACGTGGAGCATGGGGGTGTTTGTTGAAATAGACTTGAGTGTCCATGGAAATGGTGAGAGGAGCGTGAGGTCATGTGGGTTAAATGGGGTGACACAATCAGATTTGGTTTAGAGGGTATAATGGAATGCTGGATTAAAGTTGGTAGTTGGGTGTCAGTTTGGGAATTGGGGGGTTTAAGTTAGTTTTTGACATGTGGGGTTAATGAGATATGTTTTGTTGATTTGGCAGAAGGTGAGAAATCGTGACTTTGGTGGAACAAATGGGTAATGGGTCTTGGGGTATTGTGTGGGTATGGGTTTTGATTGTTGGATGTGGGTGTCGCTGAAAGTGGATCGAGGAGAGAGAGAGAGAGGCCGGATTGGGTTTAGGGCAGGTGAGGTGCCGCCGGACAGGTGAAGGGTCCGACTTCTGGACGGGGCGACTTCGCCGCCGAAGATGGAGGCAGGAGGCTGCGGTTACGACGAAAACAGGGGTGAGGGGTTCTGGATGACAATGGTGGGAGTCACGTCGGAGCTGCGCCGGGCACGGGTAGGTGGAGCTCCACCATTGAGCAGGCCGGGTAAGGGGTCGCCGGAATTGGCAGCGGTTCCGGGTCAGAGCCACCAGGTTGGAGGTCCTGGGTCAGGGCTATGTTGGGAGTAATCCAGGTATGGAAAGGTTTTGTTATGGTGGTAGAAATGGGTAGAGGTTTAGGAGTGTTGTGTGTTTTAATGGAGTAGGAGAGAGAAAATGGTTGGGTGGAGAAGATGACTTGGGGGTGATAATGTGTAGGTGGGTGTATGGGAATGTGGGTGAGGGTGAGGAAGATCTTGGGTTGTGGGATTTGGATTGTGTGTATGTTAGGTGTAGGATCAGTGTTGGGTATGAGTGGATTTAGGTGTAGGGGAGTTGGGTGTGAGTGAGTTTATGTGTGTGTGTGTTTAATTTGTACCCAACTAAAATAATAAAAAGTCTCAACCAAAATAAAAAATAAAATCTAACTAAAAATAATAAAAATAAAAATATTAAAACTAAAAAAAAAATCCTAAGCTACAAAAAACTAAAATAATAAAACAAAAGAAATAAAAAGTGAAAATCTAATAAAAAATGAAAACAAAAATCCTAAAATATAAAATCTAATAAACTAAAAATAAACTCCTAAAACTAATCGTTATAAAATAAAATAAAATAAAAACTAAAACTAAAAACTAAAATCAAAATCAAAATAAAATTATACTAAATAAAAAGAAATATAAAAAATAGAAAATAAATCCTAGAAATTCTAAATAAATCTAAAATAAATTCTAAAAATAAAAATGACTCGGACTAAAAATCTAAAAAGTAATAAAAAGACACAAACAAAACACACACAAGGTTTATGGTAGGTTTAGCCTAGGTTTAGGGTAGGTTAGGGTTACGGGATAAGGTAATTAACTCCATTTTAACTGCAAATTGCCTGGAAATATAGCTTTTGACACCGCAACTGCAATTAAGCCTGCATATTGAACAATTAACCGCATAAGACCCATATTGTCGAGAATTAGCTACTAAAGTACATCTATTTAGGGTATAAATTGTACAGTTGTGGGTGCTTATCACACCACCCCTAAACAGAGCGTTGTTAGTCCTCGAGCAATAAGATAGAGAGAAAGAGAAAGATAAGTAACCAAAAGTGTACCACTTTCGTGGGCACTTGCGATTGCACTTAGCATGTGCAAAAAGCCTTTAAACCTATAGGTTTCCCTATAGGACGAGTTGTGTCTCGTGAGGGTTTGCAGGGAATATACCCACAAAATTCTTTGTTTGCAAAAATTTATTGAAAAGCAGTCAATCTCTTATTAGACATACAATAATCGCACAATCCATAATGAGTAAATGATTTGAGAAATACAAGCTAGAATGTGAAAAAAGATTAAGCTAAGTAAATACTCAAGGCACATCCTTCCTAGAACTCAACTTGTGTAGTGTGAATCAGTCAAAACGAATCGAGTATCATAAGAGTAGTTCCCAGATTGCCTTGTCGGAATCAATGCTTCAACTTCAAATCTCCCTGGATATAAATCTCTCAAACGTACTCTCGAGATTAGGGTAAGTGTATCGCTCCTGTGTGTGAAGAGGTGAGTAAATGTAAACAAGTTCAAACGTCTCACACACACATAAGAAAGAACGAACAATAAGAAAGAAAAATGATCTCATGAAAGAATGCTAATCAATATAGTGAGAACGTCGAGTTATTCACCACTTTGACTATCATTTTCTCGAACACCTAGGAAAAATATGGATGATTATGGGTAAAGGGGAAATGAAATGTCGTAGGATGGTGATGTATGGATGAATAATGAGTGATGGATGTATGATGGATGAGCGAGAAAAGTGTACGATACATGAAGAACAAATGTTTTTATTACAACAAAATAAACTACAACCTTTTTTTTCTTTTCTCTATTTTTATGTTTTTTTTCTTTTTTGTTTTTCTCTCACTTTTCAAACCAACAATGAAGACATTTAACATTTGGAATCAACACTCTTTTTCGAAAAAAAAATGATGGATGAAATGTAAATGGAGATGATAGGTGAGGTATGTATGATGTGGAGAATATGGAAAAGCATGGGAATGTAATGGGTGAAGTGAATGGGTAGTGTATGGATGAAAACCTGGTGATCGGGACAAACTTCAAGGCACGTGTTTCTTACAACTCGAGAATGATGTCGTTCTCAGCGATCAAGACAAAATTTTAATGAAAAATAATGAGATCATACAACAATTTAATGCGGACCCAAAGAAGTTGAATCAACTTGTGACTCAGAGATTGCGTAAAACTCTCTAAAAGGGTGAAAGACACGAATCACACAAGCTAAAGTCTCTACTAGTTATCCTTAACGCTCTCTTTAGAATTGTAGTACTCCTCAACTCTAAACTGTAGTGACGTGATAAGTGCGCAAATTTTTTTGAGTCTAGAAATTCATGGTGCGACATGCCTAGATATGTATTACATAAGCTATTAGAAAAAATATAAATCCTAGACTTAGAAAGATGGATGATTGAAAATTCACATCAATGATTGAGATGAAAGAAACTGCACGAAATTTTAAAAAACAGGTTCAAAAATCAAAAAAATTCAAAAGAGATATGATTTTGATAAAATTCCCCACCCCCAAACAAAAAGGAAAATCATCCTCGATGTTAAGTAAATTTATTTTTAAAATTGAGAGAATAAGGTAGGAAAGAGATTACCAAAACCAACCGCTAATGAAGTGGACAGATGAAGCCAAGAATAAACCTGAATAAGAAGTGAGAGAAAAAATGTGTACAATCCATAACATGGCAAAAAATAGGGTGATGTGAAACACCACCCCCAAATAGGATGAGACTAGTACAAGAAATACGGGTTGCCTCCCGGTAGCGCTAAGTTTAATGTCTTCAGCTAGACCGATGAAATCGCAGCGTAAGGATAAGAACAATGAAAGCGCGGGGCGGGAGAAAAATTAGGGTGATGAGAATCACCCCCAAACAAGACTGAAGCATTAGTCTTACTGGAAACAGGCTAAAGTGGTCAATGCACCTGTATGGGAAAGTGCATCCCACGCTGCAAAGCAGCGGTGGACCATGGGTGGGTGGGGATTAGGGTAAAGGTGAGGGTGAATAGGCACCGATCACGGGCCTTGTTGAGCTTAAAGGTGAGGGAAACTAGTTCCCTATAAGCATGGTTCTCTAATTGGTGAGGGAGGCAAAATGGTGTAGAAATAGTGATGGGATGGGCCTCATAGAAAGGACACGACCATTTTATAAATGGACGATGATAATGTTCGCGACGTGACACACTAGGGAGCAATCGAGGGAAAAAATCAACACCACGAGAGAGTGGCGGGGATAGAATAACAAGCTCGGTGTCACGATGGGGATTAGCATCACAAATACTCTCGTGCGTGGTGGAGGATGGTTTCAGGTGAGGATCTAAAAATGTAGATGGGAACATAAAATGTTTAAAGTCAAGATCCAAACCAGGTGGTGGGGTGGAAGGAACAATGGGTTGGTCGGGTGGGATAGATGGTGGAGGAAGATGGTCCAACTCAAGAGTAGGTGACACACACTCCTCATGAGGCGCGAAGTGATCCACAAGGGAACTCGTAGGAGGAGGTGTGGGTTCTAAAGATGGAGTGGACAAATTATCCATACGAATATTACTGAGGAATGGGGTGGGTAAATCAAACAAGGCACCAAGATTGGAGATAGTGGAATCACTAGAAATATTGGGCTCAAAGGGAGCCAGGCATGGTGGAACATGATCCATATCCAGATAGGTAGGAACTATCACGGATTCTATCTCGAAAAAATGGTGAACACTCGTAGCCGGAGCTAACATAGGATAAATTTGTTCCTCCGGAACATAAGGGCGAAGCTCGATAGGTGTAGACTCGGACATATTTTTGGATATCACGGGAGTGGGAATGGGATTCGCAAAGTGGGGCTCATATGGATATGGTGGGATTAGATCAGGATCACTAATGAAAGGTAAGTCAACACAATTATCGACCTAGGGCCCGGACCATGGAATGGTCTCAACTTCGAGATTCTTGGGGTGGTAGGGTTGGTCACACTCAAAATCCGTGGCACAAGACGACGCATCATCACTCCATGTGGGGGCAAAAATGGTTGACATGGGATGAAATCCGACTCTCTCTCACACTTCAATTCATTTAATCGTTGTTCAAGCCTTTGGAGGGCTTCGTTTTGAATTTGAGTGGCTTGCTCTTGCTCGAGTATGAAATTTTGCAAGAGGGTTTCGAGAGCGGATGTGGGTGGTGTTAGTGGGGTTAAGGGTGGTGGAGGTGGGTGAGGTGGACACAAAGCGCTACAATCGTGAGTGTACGGAGAATACACAAATGAAGTGTGTGGAGTGGAGCGAAGTTCAGTATACACGAAAGGATCGCTTTCGTGATGGACAAATGGTTAAAATTCAGTGGTGCGTAGTGAGGGGAATGATCGGGAATGGGTGCACAAGGTTGTCATGACAACTGTTGGAACGTGTGAGGATCCACAACATCAGGTTGGGATTCGTAGTGCATGGAAGGGTGATCAGGCCTCCATGAATAACTCAGGGACTCGCACAACTCGATATTGGGTATATCGGGATAGTAGGCCGAGGTGGGTTCCGAAACAGTGTCATATGGATACACAGGTTCCATGGTGGGTTCCGATGGATATGGAATGTAAGGTCACTCGTGGGACATGTGATCGGCATAATAACAGTGGGTGCACAACAAGGTACGCGACACGTCGACACTTGACACCAAGGGTGTTGGAAAATGAGGTGCGGGTATGGAATGATCAAGACTATCAAAGACACTCGTGAGAGAGGTGAAACCACTAAAAATATCATAAAGTGACGGCTCGGGATCACTCTCACACGTGTCACGTGTCAATGGAAAATGAGCAAAGTAGTCTCGTAAAGGACGTTCTTTGGCCATTAAGAGAGAAATATATATATATTTTTTTTAAAAGGAAAGAAAATATTTTTGGATTTTTCTGGAAAAAAAAAGAAGAAAATATTTTCGGATTTTTTTATAAAAATGAAAGAAAATATTTTTGGATTTTTCTAAAAAGGAAAGAAATAAAATATTTTTGGATTTTTTGGAAGAAAAACGGTGGTGAAAAAATATGGACTCTTGATTTTGGACGAACTCACGAAAACTGACTACCGAAAAATGAATTGGACACACACACAAGTCAAGAAGAAATCCTAACTAGCACATAGCTAATTTTTATCTTTAATTTTAATGAAAGGGTAGTCAAATTTTAATTAAGTCCGCGGGCGATAAAAATTCACTGAAATATCTTAGTGATCGCCTTTGCAAAATGTTCTCCTAGTGGGCTACCTAGTTGATTGATTTTAAATTTAGTGATGACTAGGGTAGCACACAATTGGTAAGCGAGTGAGTCGGGTGATGAAATCCCTTCTAGTGAGTGACCGGGTGTAGGTCTTATCAATTTAATTCATCACACCATTCAAAAAATAATAATTGTGAGAATAAAATCACACAAGAGCACACAAGAGCACACCAAAGAATTGACTCGCTAACAGGAGAGGCGCGAGGGTTTAGAAAATGTACCTCCAATGATTTTTAGGTTGACCGGGGGGAGATTACGCCTATCTCAGTCGTCCCCGAGAGTTCGACGGACCCAAGGTAGAGAGGCTTCTAAATCCTCGGCTTTGGACGCCCTCTCTCTACCTTGTCCGGTTTTCCTATCACGCTTTCTTTGATTATTACAATTTTTAAAATGTAAAATAAAATACAGGTGTCTCTATTCACCGCAATACAAGCCAAGAATAACATCCTAATACAAACCTTCTAAAAATATAAAAATGGTACCAAAAAAATGATGAAGTGCAAAAAATAAATGACCTACAAATTGAAATCCGCTCCGAGTGCTTCACGCTCCCAATAATGGCAACGACGCCATTTGATAGAAACAACTATTCATCTCCCCAGCAGCGGCGCCATTTGATAACTTTGCTTTTTGTATGTCGTTATTGCAAGCCAAGTTAGTCAAAACCTCAGTTACCTACAAATATAACAATCTCAAGTGTAGAGGTAAGTAGGGGTATCAATCCACTTCCAAGGAAGTAAAGCAAAGGGAACACAATTGTTATTCACTTCTTATCTTCCTTTTTGTGCTTTTCACTTTTCTACTTTTTTTTAGCTTTTTTCAAATATTAAAAATAACTGGGTGAGGTGATGATTTAAACTAAACTGAACTAAATTTGATATGATAACAACTAACTAGATAGTGACTAAAATTGAAAATAAAGTCTAACACTAAAGTAAGAGATAAAGTGAGGTAAATAATTGGGAGAATAATCAAGGAGTGGGATTACACCACAAATTTTATCTATTCTAATTAATTAATTTAATTAATTGAATTCTCCCAAATTAATATCATACTTACAAATCAACTCTTGTTGCAAATGTAATTTTAATAGTAATCTTTTAGAAAATGAAGCTTAACACCCACAACTCTAGAAAATAGATCTACACCCCTTTTAATTAATCACCCGCTAGGATCGATCAATTAAAATTTATGTCAATCTTACAAAATAAATTTAGAGTTGAAATTCAATTTATAATATCCCACTTAAGAAATCCCTATCTATATTTCGAATCTAAAATGGGTATTATAACTAGAATTAAAATTTTCTCTCAAAAATCATTTAGCCTCTCTCAAGGAGTAAATTTAAGGGTGAGGGATCAAAAATAACATTCAAAGGGAATTTTCAAGTAATCGAACTAATTAAACTAAAATAACATCAAATAAGGGTTTCCCCCCACCCCTTGAAAGGGGATTTATCCTAACATGATATGAAATTTGACAAATTAATAATCAAGGCTATTAAAGTAAAATAGAAGGGAATAGAGCAAGCAAACCAAATCTCTTTGAGAAAGTTGAATTCTAATCTTCCAAATTGAAGCATAGAATCCCTCTAATTGAGCATCCAAGTGATTTGAAATTAAATATCCACTGACTTAACTCTTTTACAATATTTAATCTCACAAATATGTAACAAAAATAAAAAGAATAAAGAAAACTATTTACAAATGGTATTTTTCTCTACAATTCTCTCTCTAGAAATTCCTATCTAAAAGCTCTTTTTATCATATGGGGTATTCATCTTGATTTATAGTAGGCAAATGAAGCATGGGGGTATTTTTGGGAATAGACTTAAGTGTGCATGGAAATGGTGAGAGGAGTGTGAGGTCCTATGGGTTAAATGGGCTGACACAATCAGATTTGGTTTAGAGGGTATAATGGGAAGTTGGGTTAAAGTTGGTAGTTGGGGGTCATTTTGGGAATTGGGGGTTTAAGTTAGTTTTTGACATGTGGGGTTAATAAGATATGTTTTGTTGATTTGGCAGAAGGTGAGAAATCGTGACTTTGGTGGAACAAAAGGGTAATGGGTCTTGGGGTATTGTGTGTGTGGGGGTTTTGATTGTTGGACGTGGGTGTGGCTGAAAGTGGATCGAGGAGAGAGAGAGAGAGAGGCTGGATTGGGTTCGGGGCAGGTGAGGCACCGTCAGACCGGTGAAGGGTTCGATTTCTGGGCTGGACGACTTCGCCGTCGAAGGCTGCGGTTACGCCGACAGCAGGGGTGAGGGGTTCTGGACGACAATGGTGGGAGTCACGCCGGAGCTGCACCGGGCACGGGTAGGTGGAGCGCCACCGTTGGGCAGGCCGGGTCGCCGGAATTGGCAGCGGTTCCGGGTTAGAGCCACCAGGTTGGAGGTCCTAGGTCAAGGCTATGTTGCGAGTATTCCAGGTATGGAAAGGTTTTGTTATGGTGGTAGAAATGGGTAGAGGTTTAGGAGTGTTGTGTGTTTTAACGGAGTAGGAGAGAAAAAATGGTTGGGTGGAGAAGATGACTTGGGGGTGATTATGTGTAGGTGGGTGTATGGGAATGTGGGTGAGGGTGAGGAAGAGCTTAGGTTGTGGGATTTGGATTGTGTGTATGTTAGGTGTAGGATAAATGTTGGGTATAAGTGGATTTAGGTGTAGGGGAGTTGGGTGTGAGTGAGTTTGTGTGTGTGTGTGTTTAATTTGTACCCAGCTAAAATAATAAAAAGTCTCAACTAAAATAAAAAATAAAATCTAACTAAAAATAAAACAAACTAAAAATAGTAAAAATAAAAATATTACAACTAAAAGAAATAATAATAACATCCTAAGCTATAAAAAACTAAAATAATAAAACAAAAGAAATAAAAATGAAAACAAAATCCTAAAATATAAAATCTAATAAACTAAAAGTAAACTCCTAAAACTAATCCTAATAAAATAAAATAAAAACTAAAACTAAAAACTAAAATCAAAATCAAAATAAAATTATACTAAATAAAAAGAAATAGAAAAAAAAATCCTAGTAATTCTAAATAAATCTAAAATGAATCCTAAAAATAAAAATGACTCAAACTAAAAATCTAAAAAATAATAAAAAGACACAAACAAAACACACACAGGGTTTAGGATAGGTTTAGGGTAGGTTAGGGTTACGGGATAAGGTAATTAACTCTATTTTAACTGCGAATTGCCTGAAAATATAGCTTTTGACACCGCAACTACAATTAAGCATGCATATTGAATAATTAAGTGCAAAAGACCCGTATTATCGATAATTAGCAACTAAAGTACATCTATTTGGGGTATAAATTTTATAGTTTTGGGTGCTTATCAATAGTACGGAATAATTATTGGTTTTGTTTTGTTTGGTTGTTGGATAATTATTGGTTGTTGGTTTGTTGTTGGAAAGTATGTTAGAAGGAGTACGGGACAATTATTGGTTTCCGTAACACTTAGCCTTGAAAATATTCCGCAAGGGGGCGGAATCCACATACCCTCAAACGGCACCGCTGGCAGCACGAACACCCCGTGCTTGTCCAACATAACACTTAACAACATGTCGCGTAATTGTGGGACTCCCAGTTTGGCAATAGGACTCGAATTTAAAAACACGCACACTAGGGCTTGAAAAAGTGTCGTAAAGAGGAGGACAACCCAACCGCCCCCAAATGGCATCACAAGTGGAACAAATAACTCATGCGTGTTCAATGTAACACGTAGCAACCTACCTCTTATTCACGGGACTCCCAGTTTGGTAATTGGACACGAATTTGAAAACAAGCACACTTGGGCTCGAAAAATATGCTATGAGGGGGTGAACGCCCCTAACTGCCCCAAACATCAACACAAGTGACACTAACACCTTGAGTGTGTCCAATGTAACACGTAGCAATCGGTTATGTAGTCGCGGGACTCCTAATTTGGGAATTGGACAAGAATATGAAAATAGACACACCTAGGCTAAAAACATAACTCGAGGGGCAGAAACCCCCAAAGACCCCAAAATGGCACCATGAGTAGCTAAAACGGCTCATGTGTCTCTAATGAAATACGTAACAACCAATCATGTGATCATGAGACTCTTATTTTGGGAATTGGACGCAAATTTAAAAATAGGCACACTTGGGCTTAAAAACATTTTGTAAGGGAGCAAAAACCCCCCAACTGCCACCAAGTGGAACTATGAGTGGAAAAAAACACCTCGTTTGTGTCCAACATAACTTGAAGAAACTAGCTTCCTAATCGCAGGACTCCTAGTTTGGGAATAGGACCCAAATACTACGTATTTTTCTTGCCAGTTAAATATGGTCACAGCTCTAGTCCCTCACCATGGTAATTTACAGGGGAAATTATTGGTCATGGTTGTGGGGTGTGGATAGGTTTTTGAATGTCAAGGGATTGGTCATGGATTTTGGCCATGACCAATTTTGTAGAATGTCCAAGTCTTGGTCACGACTTTGGGCCATGACCAACTTTCGAGGCTACTCAGACATGGTTATGAATTTTATCCATG
This sequence comes from Sambucus nigra, assembly GCA_949130495.1. NCBI lineage: Eukaryota > Viridiplantae > Streptophyta > Magnoliopsida > Dipsacales > Adoxaceae > Sambucus > Sambucus nigra. Next base: position 536,166,366 of record OX422213.1, read on the forward strand.
ACCATCTGGTCAGGGTATTCATCCTCGACCAATATCCCTCATGCCGTGACCTGTGAGCACACCGTATGATTGGGAACTTGGTTCATCTCCCATAAATTTGGTCATAGGAGGTGTGGCTACGGCCCAGATCCGTGTCCCTTAGGCCCGTTCACGGCCCAAGTCCGTGACTATTAGACCAATTTAGTGTAGTGTAAAGATACTTCTTCTGAGTAATGAGTAACCTTATTATTTATTTAGGAATATTCCTCATTGTATAGTTTTTAAACATGATTCTAACTTCCAAAAGATTTCTTGTAGGAGTGGGATCAATGCCGGATATTAAGTAACATGTAAAACGATAATAGGAATGCGAGTAGGTCCCTTTTATTCAAATTATATAATCATTCATTTATTTTCTTGGTGTGATTATCCTTTGATTACTTTGTTCTCATGAGGAATAATATGAGGGGAAATAAGTTGTGGAAGTAGATGAGGAGGAGGAGCTGGAGTTTGAGGCTAGTCACTCTGATAGGGAAAGTGGCGAGGAGGGTGGTCAGGACTCCACTACTGGCTTTGATACCATCTTTATAAACACTAGTTATAATTTTTTGAACATGGATGGCCCACACTCAGTTGGATAGAATTCCCGAGGAAGACCAAAATATGTTAGATTAGATCTTTGATCATCATCAAGAGATTTTCAATGCTCGCCCTGTTTGCAACATTGAGGGCATCTCCATTGCTAACTTAAAGGAACTTGAAAACCATATTCTCCATTTCAAATCAAATCATCCGAATGAGAATGAATATTCGCTTGCTCATTATTTTCTTGCCCCCTCAAAAACTTGATGGATTGTTAACACATCAAGTTGGATTGGCAAGGCATCGTTGCTCGCAATATGATCCATCATACCATCAGGAAAATGATTAAAACCCAAATCAATTAAAAAATTCCGACAGACCAACACCACCGGTGAGTAAATGCTTCAAGAGATAAAAGTAATCTCTTGATCTCGAGATGATTAAAGTTTTATCTAGTTATGATGAGGGTCTTGGCCAAATTTCTAAACTTGAGGAAGATGTGAGGGGATAGGTTGTTGATTCCTGGAAGGGTATTTTGTAGGAGGGAGAGCCTCACTTTTCTTGTAACAGGCGATTAAACTTATGTATTTTTCTTCTCGTATTTTATTGAACATTTGTAATATCTTTGCCTGTCTTTGGAGTAGGATATCTTTGTGGAATGGAATGTAAAATTTGTAGTTTACCTTGTACATGTACTTCGCACTTTCTATTTATTGCCTTTGAGAAAATGATATGGATCCGTTAAATAACTTGTGTGTTTACTCTGTAACTCTATGTTTATTTTATATTTCTTTTCCTTTGTATAGTGGGACTATCTTCTACCAAAACTTTGTATTTTGTAAAATACTTTGCGACTAAGTATTGGTACACTTTTATTTTCTTTCCCCTATCTTATGGGATTATCTGCTTACAAAACTTAATACTTTTATGGAGAATTTTACGAGTAAGTCAATATTAATAGTATGGAATATTTTCCCTTATTCGATGGGAAATTATTTCTACTCTCACTATATTTTTCCTATAAAATTATATATGTGCAAGTATACGCCATCAAAATATTATGAGCAAATGTGAACTTGTCAAATAACGAAACTGTATTTTATTATATGTTGAAAATTTTGTACTACCTAAATTGCTAAATTTTGTTGTCCGGACATTGACTTGAACGTATATCCCCTCAAAATTTTGCGAGAGAAGGTAATTTTTTTAACAATGAAAATGTATTTCTTTATACTTTGAAAATTATAAGGTGCCATTCTCGACGCATTTTGTCATTTGTTGTCATTTTTTGAGCATACATTAGCATGAAAATTTATCCCCTCAAAATATGGTGAGCATTTTCACTTGTTTTTATAAAGAAAATATTTTCCCTTATACCTTGGAAATCATGGGACTCTTCTACTCATTATACTTTATGAATAAAAGTAGTATATTCATAACATTGAAATGTATCCGTCGCACAATTTTGCGAGAAGGCACATAAGAACTTGTTGGTTATACATTACAACATATATAAGTAATATAATCATTTATATAACTTTGAAGAAAACTTGGAGTAACTGAACATGAGCGATTGCATTTAAACTTGATATTCTCAGATACTACTCATACAAAAGGTATCTTTTTCGTATGAGAAACTAATAATTTCATAAAGAAGAATCTGGAATAAAGACTAAGATACCGCGAACATATTACTTCTCGAGCTACTTTATGGTAATTGACCGGATGCATTTGCTCTCAGGTTCTGAAATCTAGAAGTACACTAATTTTCCCACTCCTCTGACCATAAAAGGACCTTCGTAATTTAGTTTCAACTGAGAGGAAGAAATAGTCCTCAAGTGATGAGTTCATGATTGAAGAACTATTTCAACCTAAAATTCCCCTGGTTTGACTAAGTTATCATAGGCTCTTAAGAGTTGTTGAGTGCAGACTTTGCAATTATCTTTGGCTTTCTCCAGTTTCTTTCCTAAGGCTTCCAACTTCACATGACTTGGGTCTAGTATCTGATCATGATTCAAATCCATTATCTTGGTTTGTACTGCTAATTCCATGCATAGGAAAACCTTTGTTCCATAGACTAAAGAAAAAGGAATGTACGCTATTGGCTACCTATTTGAGGTTCTATATGCCCAAAATACCATTGCAAATTTCTCATCCCATGTTTTATGGATATTTTCTAACCTCTTCTTCACACTGTTAATCAATGTACTATTGGTTGCCTTCGCTTCACATTTTAACTTTGGGTAAAAGATGGTTATTTAATTATGAGCAGACCCATTTCCTTTCTTACAAACTGTTTTCAATTGCTTATGAGGATGACCTTAGGGATGCCAAACCTTCAAATGATATACTCAAAAATGAATTGATTAAACAATCGCGGGATGATTGCTTAATAAAGATCAAGATTGACATGTTTAAGAGAAAAATCTCCATTGACCTGTTTAACCATGAGGTTAGATTCCCTTCATATCCACACTACTTTAACTCCCCCTCTCAAATATTTAATGTCCCAATGATGAGTGATTTATAATCTACTTCATTGTTAGAGCACTTAAGTTTAACTTATGAACAATAGTGATTTTCCCTTTGTTGTTAGAGAGTATGATTCTTGCTCAAGTGGCATGTTTTAGGATGAACCATCAAACTCCATTTACCATTATTACATCTCTTTAACCAAACAAGATTAAAAGCTATCACCTGGTAATTTCTCACTCGAAGGTTCAAAATGTTTGCTTGGAAAATTGGATTAGAGATTAACCAATGCTTGACTTTTTATATATTTGGGTGAAATACACTTCAGATCATATTATGAGAATATAGAAACCATATATCTCCTCATCCCACTAAGACGGTTCTCACAAGAAAATAGTTGATGGGATGACATTAGTGAAGCTGTGCACTGTAAATGCAAGCATGTAGTGCGTTAGATTTTGTGACAAAAAAACCAATGAGAAATAATTCCTTTATACACTTGAGTAACTATACATAGTCCCATATATCACCCATGATAAATAATATTCATGATTTTCCTTCTTTTCTTTCTCTAAGGCAAGCAAAGTCATAATAGACTGATCGGTGGAAGTTAGTTACAAAAAAGTTCTTGTCTTCTTCTAGGTGAATTATAGTCAAGGTAAAGGTCAAAATTTCCTTAATCCTCTCGAATGCTATCTACTTCTCACCTCCCCAGACCCACTTGACCTTATATTTTATGAGTGGTGATAAAATGATGGGTAATCTCTCCCAAAGCTGGTACAAATCTTCTTAAATAAGAAACTTTTCCCCAAACACTTTTGAGCTTCCTAAGACTCGTTGTTCGTGGCATCATATAAATCACCTTATGCTTATCAACATCCATTTCATGCATTTTCAGTTGAAAAAAACTTGAGGAATTGTCCTACTGTAACCCCAAAGGCACACTTGGAGGGTTTTATCCTTATCTTGTACTAAGGACAACGTTAGAAACTCTTCTCAAATATTGAATGTTCCTAATCCCATTTTTGTATTTCACCACAAATTCATACATATAGAATTCCAATATATCATGATATATTTCCATGATAGTTTGCTAATATGTCGCCCCAGCATTCTTCAAACCGAATGACATAACTGTATAGTGTAAATTTCCTAAAGGAGTCCGAAAATTTATCTTCTCCACATTTACGGGATCCATGATAATCTAATTATATGGAACATAACCACTATAAAACTGTACATTTTATGTCCGATAGTCTCAACCACCATGCTATCAATGCTCGATAAGGGAAATTAGTCTTTTAAAGAAGTGTGGTTCAAATGTCTGAAATCAATAAATGTTGTGAGTTATTTCTTATCTTTTTTTATGGTAGTTATAATGCTCTAAGGAAAAATATGATGTTGGATGGGTTTGATAAAACCATCATCAAGAAACTTCCTTACCTCTTTCTTTATCTTTAGATCTAGTTCAACCTTATAAGTGAGAATAGTATGTCTCACAGGGAGAACATTAGGTAAAATTTATATCTTATGAGAGATTACCTCTAGGTTCATGATTAACATTTCTTTGCATTTCCATGAAAACAAATTCATTAATTATTTGAGAAAGTTGACAATATCTTTTGACTTCTTAATGGGAAGAGATTTGGGCCTATTGTTATCACCTTCTTCCCCCAAGTTGACCTCCTCCAGTTCTTGAAGCTACTATCTAAGTCCATCTTGTGTGGACTCTGATTCTTCCTATGGATATTAAATATGATCAACTATATTAGAATCGTCTATTATGAATCACTCTGGCATCGGGTCGACCATATCATCCTAGAATGCTACCCTTGCACACAGTTAGAAATGGTAAATAACATTGCCATTGAGTAAACCACTTTTTTGCATGTTTGAGTGAACCTTCCTTTTTCTCCCAGCTTACTCTTTCCTTTATCCTTTCCTTTAGGGTTACAACTCATGGACCTAACTTGTCGTGGATATTTCTCTTGGCCTAGCCCCCTTACTGAACTTCTCGAGGCTCATCCACGACTTTGATAAAATACGTATTTTTTATTCATCGAGCTTTATGTAAAATATTGAATCAAGTAAATGAGCTTCTTACATTGGGAAATGCCTCTCAACATCCTTTTTCACTATATATGTCCCATGAATATCGGTGGTCGTAAACTTGTGAAATGTGGAAGGCAGGATGCCATGAGTATGAATCCACACTAGGCATATTAATAACTGGTAACTTGTGTAAGCATTAATGATATGCAACTTGATCTATAAAGAAAAATATACTAACTTTATCCCAACATTAACCTATCAGAGTAATTGCATACCGGCGCTTTCAAACCTCGAAATCACCGAAGGGACTAGTATAATCTTTTCCTATAAGATTCCAATTTTATAGAGACTAGTTATGGGGATTATAATGATCGATAATCCACCATCCAACAATGAATGTGGGAATATAATCCCATGAAGTCACATACAATGACCTGTTATGAAATAATGGTTACTGTCCATCAGCCTTATAAAACACCACTTTCGAGGTGTACCTTTTTATAAGACTTATAATGAGGCCATGACAGTTGATGGATAGATCCCCTCGGTCATGTACTGCTTTGAGAATTTTCATAGTAATTGCCAATTTACCCTTAGTCATGACTCTAATTTATTCAAAAAACCATTTATGCTTTGGACTATTCATGATTGCTGCAAACTTAGAATCAATATCTACCTTATAAGTATAAGCATTACAAACATACTCAAATTGTGAGGTTTCACCTTCGTCAATTGAGAACCACACTAACATTCCCCTCTTCGATATCTAACATACCATCCCAATAATATTTATAATAAATGTTGGCTAGTCTGAACAACCACTCACTTCATGCTTTGTCATTTTCCAACCACTCCTTAGGGTCCATCATTTCATCCAAGTCTTAATCTACAACCATATTTGTAAAAGCATATTGATGTGTGGGGAACTGATCCTCATTGAGATCAGTGGGAGGAATTTGAAGAGTTTTTTTTGGAGATTTGTTCATTTACTATCTTTCGTAGATGATAACAATCATGTGCTCAATATTGGATCATTTGATTTAGATCACAAAATTTGCATCATATTTCTCTACAGCTATTGGTATTTGACCCTTTGAGTGGGGTGGGACCTCCTCCACTCTTCTACCAATCTTTGATAATAATCTATGGACTATACAAAACTAAATGAATGTATCAGAGCAACATCACTTCCAAACTTACTTTTTCCAGAAGCGCTATTCTTTGATCATTGACCCTTTTTTTCCTTTAGGATTTCTATCCATATAGTTAATATCTTGTTGCCAATCGACATAAAATCTTCCTAGCTCAGGAAACATCTAAATCCTTTAAATGTAATCTCTTGGATTTATTATCATTTTGATGTTCCTTTTTGGTCGATAAACTACATGAATGTTCCCCCATGATTTTCATTGATGAAGTGGACTTTGTATTCTTCGAGTATTCCTTTCACACAGCTCTTGAGAAACCCTGCTTCATTGGCTTCCTCATGGAAATATATAGACCTCTCTAAAAAATTATTAATATACTGCATCAAAGATAATTTGTATTCAACCATAATTTTTTTTATAGGAACTACCTACGCATCTTTTTCGAAGTGGGGAAACTATTTGTACATAAGTGGGAATACCATAAGTAGGACATTCTTGTGATGGTTTTCAAGAATTCTTTTAACCTTAACTTCTTCTCATTTAAATGTACACCTAGTCACTCCAAAAATATTTTGACATGCTCTTTTGGATTTTGTCCTTTTCTATTAAAATTTATGAGCATTGGTAGGACATACCTTTCGAGGTATGGAATCTCATTAATGCTAACTAGATAAGGATTTTTCATCCTCGTATAAGAGATCAACTTTCGGTTTGAGTGAGAGATTCTTATTCACCTCCTAAAGAGTAATTGCCTTGTATGGTGACTCCTCCACCTCAGTTTTCTTTGCTACTGGCGAAACAACTAGGGTTTGGGTCTGCTCGACCACCATTATCTTCATCGGTGTTGCCTCTAGTGCAACTGATCCTCTAGTAGGATCCACTAGTAGTGTAACATACACTTGTACTACACTTCCTTATTTACATTGTGTTTCTTCATATAATAAAAAAACCAGGTCAAAAGGTTCATTCTAGTCAGCTACGAAAAAGCCAAGTTGCTCATTTGTCCCACAAAGAGACTAGGACCTTATATCACTATAACAACACCATCTCCATTGGTGGTTTCGTCACTTTGAAATACATTTTTTGTTGGAGTATCTACAAACACCAAATGATTGGAAACATTGTAACCTTACCCAATGGAGCCTCCAAATAGAGGAGGTTAGCGGAACTGGGTTTATGAATATATATGTAAATGGGTGAGGCGTGACCCAATCGAGCAGTAACTTTCTATAAGGTAACAATATTTTCAAGATATAGTGCTTAGATAAGAAAAAAATTTCCAATATAATAATAATGTTCTCTTTACAAGAGTGAGTAACTAATGGTTGAATATAAATTTTCTTTAATAAACAAGTGAATGAACACATTTTAGAGCGGTGATTCTTTGATATTGGAGAGATAAACACCTCAATACCTCCGAAAGAGCAAGGAGAGAAAATATGTGTTCATGTTTTTGCACCATAAAAGTGTTAGTTATATTGTATGTGGTAAATGTGACATGAGTGCTTTATTTATAGTAAAACATTAGGGCTGAAATGGCACATGAATTCCAAAGGAATATTCTTATGTGGTAAATATCTGAAAATACTTTTGTCCTTAATGTTTTTTTGAAACTATCTACCATGAATTGTCTATTATGGATGTACACTTGGTGTAACTGTGGAAAAAAATATGATCTTTTCATCCATGACACCAAAAATAACTATTTTTTCTATTATCAAAATTTATTGCTGAATAAGTTTTGAAAAATTGCGATGGACTTTGAGGCTTACTGCCATTTATATTTTCAAAATATTGTACGACAGGACAAGTGAGTAGTAGTTGTTTTGTAAAGTGAAATGTGTAATGTGTGAGTGAATGCGAGTGGCCTCTTGGGTCATTTGCCTCAATATTCTCTCTTTCCCAAGATATCGAAGTGTTTAAGGCTTAGTTTTCTTAATAAAACTTACATCTTAGCCTCTAAACTAAACTCTCAAGAGGTCTCAACTGGCCATCTACCCGAGCCATACTTTCTTGACCAAGGCTTCTTGCTAAGTAAACTGGTTTATTATAAAAAACTAAGTATTATTCAGGGATGGGCTCATCCTCTCATTTATGTGATTCTTGAGTGAATTATTGCAATTTACTTCACTAGGCATCTAAGGTGTTTCTCATGTACTTGATTTTACTCTGAGAGCTCTGTGACTAGAGGCTTCTCGCGGAGTCCCATGACTGTTATTGCTTGCATAAATTCTATAATGATGAGGTATTTATCGTGAACTCATCCTTCTTGCACTTGTTACCCTTTTAGCATGGGTGTTGCTCGTGAAACCTCCTTTCTTGGGTACTTCTAGTATAATCCACTCGTATCTGAGATGATTCTGGCGTACCCATCTACAAAATCATTTATACAATAAATTATATAATAGCCTTAAAATATTATATACAATTATGAACAAGAAATTATATAATAGCCTTAAAATATTTAGTCAAAACTACCACAAAAGGATATGATGCTTGAAATTTTCAAATGCAGTGTGCCAAAGCTTTGATGTAGATATGTCGAATATTCTTCAATTTAGTGTCCATAGATTATAATGAATAAGACTTTGTATAACTTTCATTTCACTAGATAGAAAGCCTTGTGTCTTGATTTTGTGCATTACTCAAAAGCTTTGACAAATAATTAAGCCAACTAAATTATATATACAAATGTTTGCATTTTCAATCCCTAAATTTAGTTATTCCATAGAAAACCCACAAAAATAAAACATTATTTACAACAACAAAACTCACACCACATTACCCATGAAAAGATATTAATGTTTGTCGTGCACATGACATCCATAAGATAATTGAAAAGCAAAAGTCTTGTATTAAGATTGGATTGAGCCCCTTCATTATGACAATACCTAAAGTACATAAATTAAAGACAAAAGATCATGTTGGTATGTCATGCATAAAGGGAAAATCCACCTACTTTGGGAATACCTTAAGAAATCATTATAAGATATAAAGATAGGAATAAACATAAAGTCATATGCAGTAGATTAATCTCTCTAAATATATCAATCTAACCAATCAACAAGTATATGCTCCTCCTTAATCAAACATCGTACCCAAAATTATGTTTCTCCTCTTAAAAATGTGTCTCCCCTAATAAAGAAGTTAGATGTATATCTTCCCCTATATTAGACATTTCTCTAATTTTTGACACAATATGTCAGGGAGAAGCCTAAGTGACATATATAATGGGTATATCATGGTATAGACAATAAACTCACAATTTATAAGAAATCCGCAAAACAAAAGATAGATAAAACATGTGATACAACTAATTATGATATGAAGGTAATTAATGAAAATCATCATGAATATGAGAAATATATACAAATAGTGGCTATAACGTTAACAATAAGATGGTAGATATGACAATGAGTCTTAAATCCAATTTTTGGGCTCATACCACCCCTAGTAAACTGAATCGAGGATGAGTAGAAGGTCATCTCTGGGACGAGAATAAAGGATCTTGGGGATTACTTGTGTAGTCATGAAGTGAGCAGTGCACTAGTTGGTGATCGAGGAGTTGTTCTATAATGGAATGACTCACATGCACCACTCAGAGGTCGAAAGATAACTTTCTTATGGGCATTTATCATTTTACGTCATATAGTGATGAATAAGGGAAAAAAATTCATGCAATAAGAAATGGGTATAAATACAAAGATAGTAATCGAAAAAATGTGGAAGTCAACCAACTAAACTAAAATCCAATCGCAAAACAATAAATAAATAAATAGTAATGAAGGATAGTCCTATAAGAACTATAAAAATATTCAAATCAAGTGAAGGATATAAAATAAGAGAGCTTACTCAAGTTAGATATTCGAAGAAACCAAAAGTAGAATATTAGAGCTTGCACACCCAATCCAAGATAAAATCTCCAAATATGAGCACAAAACTCACATGGAAGACCAAATTCCTCTTGTTTCCTTTTAAAAATGAAAGATATTTCAAACAATAACCAAATGACCCTCATTTATCTTCTAAAACCCATTTTCGGACATCTACAAAGTCCGTGCTCATGATTAAGAACCCTTCCATGTGAACGACAACCATGCTAACGGGTTCAAAGTGGATCCACAAGAATATTTTTATCGAAAAGCTATAGCAATGAAAATCATCTGTAAAAAACTTAGCTACAAAATCCAAAACCACAAACACTAAAAAATATGGTATGATTGTATGTAGTTCCATGAGAAAAAAAAATACTTTTTGAAATTATAAGCACACATTTGAGATAAATTCACAAATCAAACAACGCACAGACATATACACAAATGACACCCAAATAAGAAATTTGTGAACATGCTTAGGTAGTATGTGATAAACATGATTAGATGACTAATTTCCTTTAAAATTTTATTATTCATATAATTGGATAATAATTCAAATAAAACATTAATCATACCAACAACATATACAAAATTCCAATATAATTAAAACAATATTTATTAATTTTAATCATGGCATGATTATAAGCATATATGAGTCACAAAATCAAAAGAATGCCCATAATCAAGTTATGAGACTAGTAATTGTGCCTAACTTTATCATTCCATTAATATCCTTTCAAGATCTTATAAATTTTATCATCTATGCATATTTCTCCCTATTATGACGTTTCAAACTAAAGAAGATACTAAAAATTAAAGCTTCAAGAAAATTAAAATCCCTATCCTATTTTTCCTGACTTGAATATATAGTACTTGTCTTTGTCTCTTATCATCATATTTTAATTTTTTCTATAATGGATTTCACACAAACTTGGCAAAAACCTATTGACGATACTTAAATTTGAGCCAACGTTATATTATTAATTCTGGATCGTTCAGTTAATAAAACATATCATCAATAAATTTCATGAAGCAAAGTATATATGACCTAAAATCTCAAATGGACCATATAAATGTTTAAAATAAACAATATAAGTGATATACATAAGTGTAACCTCATCTTGGATGAGACTCAACCTAACATCATGACCTCTGCGTAGTGTTTGTCAAACATATCGACGTATGGTCCCATAGGAAAGATCCCCTCACCAACTAGTCTTAGCCTCCGAGACTTCATCCTCATAAAATTTGTAATTACACATGAAGGTACAATATACGGTCCAAGTTAACTCTATATCTCGGCTCATATTGAACCAACATGTCGATACCTACATGAGTTTCGTAAGATAATGTCTACAGTCTCGATGCTATCTACCTGGAAGATCACCTCCATAGTGTCGGCTTCGCCAATACCAATGAAGCCGACATTAGTACCTCATGTGGAACTCGTGACTAGTGCATCATCAGGCCATGGGGACTATACATTTAAAATATATTTTCAACCCACATGAAGGAATATTTAATCATTGTGACATACTTGTTTAGTGGATATGTGACACTTTTCTAGTGGATGGATCATCTCGTGCATACCCGGTGCATGCTTTGGGGGGGGGGGGGGGGGGGGAGGGGAGGGACTTTGTGCCCCCCATACCTATATATACATACTTCATCTTCTTAACTAGGGATCAATTACTGTTTACCTAGAAGAAACTTTAACCATTTATAATTCTAGAGAGAGAAAGCATGAGTGACTGTAAAAGATTGCCTTCAATGCCCAATCGTATTATAACACTCTCACCCTACAACAAAGTGGAGTAGGATCAAGACGAGCCATTTATATCTCTATATTTCCTATATCTCTCACCCCTTCATTACATACATATATCTCTGTGATTATCTCTATTTTTAACTTAGATAGACCTTGAGTTGCATATACATTTGAGGTGGTGATTGTTAACATCATCATTTTTGGCCATGTCCATGGGAAGATATTTCTTCTTCCTCTTCATTTTCTTATCTTAAACCTCACTCTTTGCCTCTTATGGTGATATATATGCACCATTGTTGGACTTGTATCACCATTGAAAGAGCTTAAGTGGATGTTCGTCAGGCTTCCTTTTTCTTATATGTCATTGCTAGCCCTTTTTACTTTTACTGTCTACTCGGGGAGTAGATCTCGTCGTCGATGGCATCTAATTTTCCTCCCAACGCAGGCACAATATCCAACCAATCACCACCTTAATCAGAAATAGATGGTGTGGCAGAGGCGCTGCAATCCTTTGTGGCCACCCAACAGAAGATGCAGTAGCATTTTATGGTGTTCATCCAAAGTGTGTTGGGAATATCTTTCGACGATCCGACGGTAAAGATTATTACTCTAGCCTTCAGAGAGATATTGGATCTGGAGATAGGGGGACCACCCCCGGACCCCACAGAAGGAGGTTTAATGACAATAGTGGTGGAGAGATGTTACTGATCCTTGGCGTCTCTTGCAAGGGAAACAAGTACAGGACTGTACAGACGACCAAGTTCGCGATAAAGAGGAGTACTGGGAGCCATATGAGGTTTTCGACGAAACAATTTGGCCAGGACCAACCTACAAAGGAAAAAATTCTCAATGAATAGATCTATTAAAAGTCTATAAGACAAGATCATCACTCTACTCAAGAGACGAGATCTCAACCGTCGAGGTTATATAGAGGGGTATCCTTTCGTCATGAGGATCGTAAGTTACCCTCCACCTGTAAAGTTTAAGCCTCCTATTATAAGTCCTAAGTATGATTTGAGTTCAAACCCAGTAAATCACATAGATATATACCAGTCAATGATTGATATCTATTCCACGCCTGATGAGATGCGATGCAGGGAAGCTTCTTGCACTCTCATAGGGTGCTGCTCGTATGTGGTACATAGCCTTGCCCAAAAAGTCCATTGAAAATTTTCTGCAATTAGTCTAGAAGTTTATACATAATTTCTTCTTTATCATGAAGCCACCAAAGAGGGTAACTAACCTCTTGAATGTGAAGAACGACAAGAATGAAGCTCTGAGGGACTACATTTGTTGGTTCAATAAAGAAAAACTGAAAGTGGAGGATTATGATGAGAGTATCACTATGAAAACTCATATCATCTGGTTGAAGACATGCAAACTCCTTTGGAAACTCTCCAAAGATCCTTAAAAAATAATGATTGAACTCTTATCCTCCATCGGGAGGATCATGAATGCGGAGGAGTTCACGACGAAGAAGAGGGGATACACAAAAGAGTTGTGGAAATAAGTTCAACCATTCAAAGCATAAGGTAGGAAATAAGAGGTCGACTAAAGACAAATTTTCCAATAACACTCCTCTAACGGTTATCCCTGACTTGATTCTCAATGAGATCAAAGATGACAAATAACTTCGATGGCTAGAAAATCTCAAGTCCCCTTCTCACAAGAGGAATAAGAAAAAATAGAGAAAGTCTCACCAGGACCACGAGCATACGATCGATAAATTATTTTTGCTAAAGGATGAGATAGAGAAAGTACTAAAATAGGGTAAAATACAGAAGTATATAGACAGGAGTGGTGGCAAGGATAATTCTTAAAAAGATAAATGGAAGGAAGGATTAAAAATCGAGATGAAAAGTCCAAGCTAATGACGAAGATTTTGATGATAGCAGGGAAGCTGACACCTACCTCCCAGTAATCATCCCTGATCCAAAGGGTTATTTTCATATGGTCTCCTCTGATGTGAAGATGATTTATGATGAATTAGAAGTTGGCGGTACAGAGCCGATCGATTGAAAAGCACATATAGTAGAAGCCAGAATAGTGTCAACACAGATGGATGTGGATTCAATCGAGACTAAGAGAAAACCAAGGAAGATAAAGAAGGTGTATATGGAAACTCTAGTTGTTGAATTTTCTAGACCTGACTTTAAAGGAATTCTGGATCCACGCGACGATCCCTTAGTCATTTTGACGAGGGTACATAGGCATGATGTTTCTCGAATTCTTATTGATGGCGGGAGTTCTAAAAACACGATGTTCTAGAATTATTTCAAAGGGTTGAAGTTGGGCAAAAAAATACTCATCCCTTATCACCAGCCACTGATCGGCTTCAGTGGTGAGAAAGTCCACCCCTCAGGGGAATTTAAGACGGATGTGTGCACGGTCATCTAGCCGAGGTGCCTCACTAAGAAAATTAGTTTCTTTATCAGGGATTAGCACGTGTTCTCAATCTATAAAATAATTTTAGAAAGAGTAGCCATCAAAGCGTTCGAGGTTGTACCTTCCCCGATTCACAAGATGGTAAAATTCTTGACTCTCTATGTAGTAAGGTAAGTACAGGGTGACCAAGTTGAGGCTCGCAAATGCTACTTCACCTAGGTTGAGGAAAGGGAAGCCCATAAGAAGGCAACCACTATATACAATATTAACGTTCTCGACTTGAGAGATGGGAAAAAGATAAAAAAAACGTGAACTAACTGAGGAGGTAGAATCCATCATCCTCAACAAGGATGAGTTAGACAAAATTGTCCAAATCGGTTCATCCCTAAAAGTCGAGATCAACGAGGAATTAGTAAAGATACTAAAAAGAATGAAGAGTATTTTTTCTTGGAGCAATAAAGATATGTCGAGGATTAACATAGAATTTTTTTGTCACCGTCTTAATATTGATGAAAAAGTTAAGCCCATAAAGGAGAGGAGAAGAAATTATGTAAGGGACCGATATGAGGTAATTCAAGATGAAATCAAGAAGCTTCAGATAACTAAATTCATTCGTGAAGTTCAATATCCAGATTGGTTGTCAAACATTGTAATTATACCCAAGGGCAATAGGAAGTGGAGGATGTGTCTCGACTTCACAAACTTAAACAAAGTTTATCCAAAAGATAGTTTTCCCTTACCCTGAATCAATCATATGCTCGAAGTAACGGTAGAGAATGAACTAATAAGTTTTATAGATGATCATTAAGGGTGGAATCAAGTCTTTGTGTAAGAATATGGTGCCAGTAGAGCTTACTTTATAATAGATAAAGGAATCTACTGCTATAAAGTCATGCCATTAGGCCTAAAAAATGTAGGGCTGACCTATTAGAGGTTGGTTAGTAAAATGTTTGAAGATCAAATAGGGAAGATGATGGAAGTTTATGTAGATGAATTCTCATGAAGAGAGTGAAGGCCGATGATCATGTGTAGAACTTAGAGCACACTTTCGATACAATGGATAGGTAAAAGATGAAATTGAATCCTTCCAAGTGTGTGTTTGGTGTCAATGCTAGAAAGTTCCTCAACTTCATTATGAATTTAAAGGGGATAAAGGCCACCCTTGCAAAAATCAAGGAACTTATTGATATGAAGAACCCAAAAAATAAAGATGTTCACAGAATAACGAGATGGGTCATGGACCTCAACCGTTTCTTCTCTCGGGCAACGAATAAATGTATGATGTTTTTCAAGATACTGAGAAAATCCTTCACCTGGGATGAAGAATGTGAGAGATCTTTTCAACAACTGAAAACCTATTCGGGGTCATCTATATTACTGTCTCGACCCATCCAGGGTGGGAGATTGTTTGTGTACCTAGCATTGTCAGAGTAGTCTATCAGCGTGGCAATCATTCGAAATGACAAAGGGATTCATATTCTGGTATACTTTAATAGTAAAGACTTACAGGGGTCTGAGCTCAAATATCATAAGATGGAAAAATTAGACTATATCAATTAAGCTAGGGGAGTTTGACATCGTCTACCATCCCTCAATAGGCCTTATCGGACGAGTTTACATGGGTTGAAGATGATAATGAAGTTATTGAAGAAGTAGGGACACCAACAATAATGCTAAAGAAGGTTATTGCAGACACCACACCAGTCTACATTATGAAAGTCATTGCTATAAAGAAAAAATTCTTTTTTAGAGATGGAATTTTATATGAGGGTCCTTTTTCGGGGGAAGTCCTAACTTGGAGTCTGTTTGTAGACGAATCTTTTTGTGAAACTGGAAGTGGCATGGGTCTAATATTTTCGGCCTAGGATGAAACATATATCGAGTATGCCTTGAGATTTAGCTTCAAGGCATTGAATAATGAGTCGGAGTATGATGCCCTCTCAGCATTGAACGTCGGGTAAATGATTGGTCATAGTGATTCACAGTTGGTCGTCAACCATATATTTGGAATTTATGAGTCCAAGGATGAGAAGATGGACAAATAATTGGCTATAGTAAGGAAGATGATGGTAAACTTCAGAAAGTTACAATCAATAAATTTCGTGAAGTAAAGTATATATGACATAAAATCTCAATTGGACCAAGAAAATGTTTCAAATCACCAATATAAGTGATATAAATAAGTGTAACCTCGTCCTGGATGAAACTCAGCCTAGCATCATGACCACTGTCTAGTGTCTATGACTCATCTACAAATATTCCCATAGGACAGAGGCCCATAATAAATAGTCTCAGCCTCTGAGACTTCATTCTCATAACAGTTGGAGTTAAACACAAAGGTTTACTCTGTCGTCCAAGATGCCTCTATATCTAGGCTTTACCTTTGGTGTGCCTCATACTAAACCGATAGGCCGTAACCTTCATGAGTTTCCTAAGACGATGTCTACAGCCTTGGACTTATCAACCTAGAAGACCACCTCCAAAGTCTCAGCTTGGACGAGAATAATGAAGCCAACTTTAGTACCTCGTGTGGAACACGCGATTGGTGAATCATTAGGACATGTGGGGCATGTAGTTATAACAAATATGTCACACCCCACCCAATTCTACTGTCAGTTGCCACCAAAACTAAGTTGGGTGCGAGTAAATAAATACCATTCTCAGCATGTGACAGATATCAGACATTATAAAATCAATCTATAACATAAATATTTTAATCAATACTAAATGATAATAACTAAGTATGCAATAAAAGATCCATCACCATGCTGAACTCCAATCATAACCCAATCTCCAATAATATAAAACTGAATAATACAACTAAGAATATATGAATAAATCCATACAACTGTGGAACCGAATGGCCCACCAAAACCATAAACTGAGTCTTTATTCAAATGCGAAGGAATGGAAAACTAATATAACTACTAAGCATAACCAAAATTAACTCCAACTGTGCCTCCAAGATAATTTCCAAAAATCCTGTGCAAATACTCAAGCACTAATACCTGAAAAAGTTAGATGACACACGAGGTCAGAGACCCAAGCATGAATTCACACTACTCCCCTCAAATATCGTCTGTGAACCCAAATAATAGCATTTTATGTAATAAATATCACTATACAATATTTAAATCATGAATATAATAAAACACGGGAAATATAAATTACTAACCACCCCCAAAGATTCTGTTAAAAACACACCAATATCATTTTAATTATCCCATAGTCCCCAAGTGTTAATTTAATTAAATCAACCCAAATTTTATTATTGTTCTCACTTTTTATTAGGGCGGTCCTCCCATCCCGGGTGGTAATCCACCAAAGTGTCACACTTCCCCTTGTCAATAGCCAGTCGAATCCGTTTAAACTGTCAATCCACTACAATATGACAAGGTTCCACACACGACACGATATAAATCATCCAAGCTGACCCGTTAAAACTATCGGTCCCTGACACATTATGTCTCCATAAATTAAAATACCCGTTTTTATCTTAGGCGTTAATTCTCATTTTCTCAATTTCATAATTAAGAAATTAACCCACCCTTTTAATCGATGTGAGATCCTCAAAATACCCCTTAGTCCCATACCTAAGGGTCTCCAAAGTACACATACGTCCTATCCTACGTATAAGATGAATTTCTAATATTTACTCATGCCTAGGCTAGCGTGATGACGGTAAAATACTAAAAATCATCCCACCCATGATATGATAAAATCATGATAATCTACCCTCACTAATCCTATACCTAGAAGGCGTAAATCATCTAAACGCCTATCCACGAGTCTCATACATAGAGTGCATCTTAAAATATAGGGAGAGCATAGAATGACTAACAAATATTCGTCACAATAACAATTAAAAATAGCAGCAAGCTGCACAATAACTCATAAATAATCAACATGTAAATCTGTGCATGAGTTCAATTTAATTAAAACTTAATTTAATTATCCAACCGCCATAGTCACGCAAAATCCCATTTATTTTTTTAATTTAATTAACATGTGAATTCATCGTTTACATAACAAGAATTCCATTTACATGATCTCTACATAATTTTTATGAGTTACATACCCCCGAAATCATTCAATTAAAAACTAACATTTTTCTACATGCAACCTACACCATAAAACCCAATATCCACTCATTAATCCTATATACCCAAGGTTATGAATATTATTCATAATAAAAGATTTTATAAAAATAGCCCCAGAATTAGTTATCACTATTTCTAATTAAGTCACTAACCTCTTTTAGGAAAAATATGATTAAAGGTTTAGGTAACATTTAAAATGCATAATACCAAAGGAAAGGAATAAAGTATTCATGCTAGGGTATTAATCATTTATAAATTATGAATAGATGGTTGGATTCCTCTCAAAAAATTAGCAAAGAGTCGTTCTTGAACAATCTTGAGAAAACATCAATTAAGCCTTCAAATATTGAGTCAAACACTTGATTATGTTTGGGGCTAAAGTTTGTAGATGAAAGGGAATAATTTTGGAAAGGTATTACGGTTGAAAATTTGATGAAAAAGTGATTTGAAAAGCCAAGCCATGAATTTGTTGTGATGTATAAAGGATTAGGACTTTGATTAAGACAAGATTTCTAATCAGATAGAAACACTTAAATAAACATTGGAGATGATTGGAACGTTGGAATTGACTGAAATTTGGGGGCGTATTAGATGAAGATGAGAGGAAGCTCCACAAAAAATGTCAGCTCCATCGGACGGTCAAATATTTTTTTACATTTTTCCTTTCTAGAGAGTTTTATGTTTCGAGGACTCTTAGAGAATTTTATGTTTTGAGGACTCTTTTAAACACACCACTACTTGTATATACTCATATTAGGAGTCTTGTATTCTAGCTTTTCGAATTTCGAATATAAAAACAAATATATTTAATTATTAAAAATAATTAAATTCAAAACATTATTTTTCTCTAATTTCTGAATTAATTAATAACAAAACGGGGTGTTACATACTTCCCCACAAGCAAAGGAATTTCTTCCTCAAAATTATACGAAGCATAAACATCAAACATAAATCGCGAAACATAAAATAAGGATCATATCTGCCTACTAGTTGAATGCCATAATTGGGTACCCATTCACCCAATCCTACGCGCACCTACCCCAAGAACAAAAAAATAATATATATATATATATATATATATCCATCCATCCGGAGCCTGTTCCGTCTAGTTCAAAGGTCCTCGCTCGGGATGTAGAGGAACATCCTAGGATAGTGTCCCTTGCTGCGCTTGCCTTTGCTTGAGGCATCCTTGAAGCTCTTCTTTCATCGAAAGAAACTTGGTCACCCTCCCTATCCTATGCCACGCTGTTATAGCCTTCTAAGTTGGCTAGCTTTCCCTTCTTACTAAACGAAAATAGAGAGACATGATAGAGATAGCTACAGTACGACATAGATACATTATATATACCAAAAAGAGTCGGGCATTCTTGAATGACTAATCGGAGAGAGAGAGCCAGCACAACAGAGGCTATATATATATATATATATATATATATACATACATACTATAAAAGTAATAGCATACCACGCGCTCTCGCAAATTACCACTCGATTATATTTTCGATAATCTTCGCAACACATATATCCTCAAATAAAATCACATCGCTGCATCGATATAAAACATACCCAAAAATTATACTAATGATCTTCCAAATAATTAATGTCTCCAAAATCAACTGTAAGGATCCTCACATCAAGCTTACTAATTCTAAACTCCATGCCTACCACATTCTTATAACAAACTTCTATATTTCTAAAAAAACACATCTAACACGTATGTTAAACCTTCTACCTTAAGGAGTACGAATCAATAAAGGGAATCAAACACTGAAAATGCGGAAGCTAAACGGTCTCACAACCTACGAGACCTAAGACCTGATTCTAGTGTCGGCCGCCACCAAAACTAAGTGGGGTGCGAGTAAATAATAACCATTCTCAGCATGTGATAAATAAGAGACATTGTAAAATCAATCCAAAAGATAAATATTTTATTCAATCCCAAATGATAATAACCAAGTATGCGATAAAAGATCCATCACCATGCCAAACTCCAATGATAACCCAATCTCCAATAATATAAACTGAATAATACAACTAAGAATATATGAATAAAACCGTACAACTGTGGAACCGAATGGTCCACCAAAACCATAAACTAAGTCCCAATATAAATGCGAAGGAATCTAAAACTAATATAACTACTAAGCAAAACTAAAAATAACTCCAACAACGCCTCCAAGATAATTTCCAAAAATCTTGTGCAACTACTCCAATGCTAATACCTGAAAAAGTTAGTCAATGCATGAGGTCAGAGCCCCGAGCATGAACACACACTACTCCCCTCAAATAGGGTCCGTGAACCGAGAAAATAGCATTATACGCAATAAATATCACAATAGAGTATTTAAATTACGAATATAATTAAGCGAGAAAGATAAATTACTAACCACCCCTAAAGATTCTGATAAAAACACAGCAATATCATTGTAATTATCCCAAAGTACCCAAGTATTAATTTAATTAAATTAACACAAATTTTATTATTGTTCTTACTTTTTATTATGGTGGTCCTCCCGCCCGAGTGGTAATCCACCAAAGTGTCACACTTCCCCTTTCAATAGCCAGTCGAATCCGTTTAAATTGTCGATCCCCCGCAATATCACAAGGTTCCACAGACAACATGATATAAATCGCCCAAGGTGACCCGTTTAAACTAACGATCCTAGACACATTATGTCGATATAAATTTTAATACCCGCTTTTATCTTAAGCATTGATTCTCATTTTCTCAATTTCATAATTAAGAAATTAACCCACCCTTTTAATCGTTGTGAGATGCTCAAAATACCCCTTAGTCCCATACCTAAGGCTCCCCAAACTACACATACGCCCTATCGTACGTATAAGATGAATTTCTAACATTTTCTCGTCATAATCTCATGCCTAGGCTAGGGTGATGATGATAAAATACCAAAAATCAGCCCACCCCCGATGTGATAACATCGTGATAATCTACCCTCAATAGTCCCATATTTAGAAGTCGTAAATCATCTAAAGTCCTACCAACTAGTCCCATACCTAGAGGGCATCTTAAAATATAGGGAAACAATAGAATACCTGTAACACCCCACATCCTAAAATATAGGTAAAGAATAGAATACCTGTAACACCCCGTACTTTTTTGCATTTAATATTTAATTAATTCGGGAATTCAAAATTACTAGTGTGTTGTAATTTTAATTCAATTAATTATGGCAATATATACTTAAATATTAATCGGGGAGTGAATGGTTAATTTTTAGGGAAATTTAATTACTAAGTGAATAGTAATAATTTATTTACGTCATTTTGGATATTAGTGACAAGGTATGTACTTATCTCAGTCGAGAGTCAGTATAGACTAATTTGGGTGTGAGATAAGGATTTTTATAAATTAATTCGAATACCAATTCTAAGTATACGATTGAGTCCGAATGGATCGAAATAGTCAGAAAAGTATACCCGGGGGTAGTAAACGGATCACGAAACATTTTTAGACATAGCGGGGCCCACACGTGGGCATTTGGGTCACTTAGGCTTCGCCCATTAGGCAAAAAATGGGATTTAGCCTAATTAATTAATTATAAAAAAAGGTAGACGACTAATTAAAGTTTAGAAAATACTTAGTGGGAGAGGAAACCCTAAGAGGTAGTTCAAGGAAAATTGGGGGACAGAAGAAAAAGGCAAAAGAAGGGATTTCATCTTCAAACTTGGGAATTCAGAACTCCAAATGAGACCCTACGAATCATAAGTCAAGTGATTAACTTGTTGTAGCATTTAATTTAGATTTTGATTCATATTTATGTGATGTGAGAAAACAAAATTCGTTTTGGCATTTAAAGGGTACAAACAGAGGGTTTTCGTAAATCAATATTCTGATTTCTAAATTGTGTAGAAATTCATGTATAATCTGAGATTAGTATATATCTGGTAAGATGTGTAAACCCAGACGAATTAGAAATGAATTTGAGACCAAGATTTGATGTTGAAATGGGTTAACGAGTAAAACGGATTTTTTCCCAATTTATGGAAACTGTAAAGAACGGAAATTAAATGGTGTTTATGAACTTTATGAGGGTCCCTTATGAGGTTCTTGGTGTATTTTGTTGAAGAAAGGACTTGTTTTTGACTGTAGATGACATGTACGATCGATCGATCGAGGGTTGGGGATCGATCGATCGATGGACTGTAAATTCTGGCAGTTTGGCCAGTTTATATATATAAGGGGAATTTAAATTAAACTTCCTTACTATACCTTCTGTAATGAGAAATAAACACAGGGATACAATCTAATCAATTGTGAAGGAAAATTAATTGGAATTTGGAGGAAATTTATGTGTGTAACACTACGGTTAAATTTTTGGACAGAATATTTTGAAATAATTAAATACGGATCGAGTGGGCGAGTCCGGGTATATGGGTTGAGTGATACCAAGGCGTTAAATTTATTTAGGGTGAAATCTAAATAATTTGGACTCGGGAATTTAGACTCGGGTATTGTTTTATTTCGGGCCACGAGAGTAAGTCTTAATATATTGGTTGGAGCAACGCCAAAAGTAATTTAATTAATTAATGTGCGAATTAATTAATAGTTATAGTTGGGCCATAAACTCATAATAATTTGAATAGGCTTGTGTTACAGACTTAGTACATGGTATAGTCGGGATAGTTTATTTTATATATATATATATATATATATATATATATATATATATATATATATATACGGTGTGCGATAGTATATATATATATGGTGTGTGCATTAATATTAGTGGCTAGATATTATTATTATATCGACTCTAGTGCTATAGGAGGGAGGTTACGAGCAGTGGATGGATCCCCTAGCTTGAGGAGTAGGGCGAGTATATGCCCAAGCCATAGCGTCCATTATATGGGTGAGAGGCATCTCAGTTTCAGGGAAGGAATATGACCACCTTCAATTGTATGTTTTAACCAAGTTAGTGAGAGACTCTGACTTGGGGTAACTAGGTTATGTGAATATACCTAATGGGATAGCACTTTAGAGAATTTACATCCAGTGAGTTATTACTCGGGAGGATGTTTAGTATCAATTATTATTTCAGCATATTTGTGAGTGTTGTAATATGACTATACGTATATAATGAGGTAAATAATTATATACGGGTAAAATTAATACATGCCACGAATTGTATTATATGTATAATGGGAGTGAAAGTTATACGAATTAAAAAGGGGAATGATTAATTAAGTTAGTGTTGATAATAACTTAGAAATCATAATTTTGGCATACGCGGTTAGAATAGGGTAGCTGCAAGGGGTTATATTAGTTATCTAGTTTTGGGATAAATAACTAGGTAGTTTAATTAAGGCGTTAATAGTGCACATTAGAGGATGGGTGATGATGTCCTCAAAGGAGTGTGGCACTAACCAAAATATGAAGAGCATGCATTTATATCTATTACTGCAAGTTAATCATTTGCTAAATATTTTTCAAATGTTTTGGGTACTAACCCTTGCTATAAATATTTTAAAAACCTTTTAGGTGTCCATCCACAGGGACGCCGGGCTTGACTCATTTCAAGGATTCGTTGCTGTAGCATATGTGGATGTTGCGGGAGTTTTATAGGCACCTCATTCTTTTCATTCTTAGTGTAAAGACTTTCTATCAGTTATTCGAGCATGTTGCTCACAGTTTTATTCAGTACTCATGTCAGACCTGTTGGGATTTATTACTTATCTTTACTTTTGTTGGATTTTGAACCGATGGTTTATTTGATCATTTAATTATTTATGAATGGATGATTTCAGTTAATTGTGATTGTTTATATTATTTTGTTTTCGCATTAGTATTTCACTTCAGTTAATGAAAGATAAAACTTGTCACCAGTTTAATTTTCTCACTTAGGTGGTTAGTAATATAAAGGCGACAGTGATGCTAAGAATGAACCAACTGAGAAACCTGTTCTAATTTAATTTAGGACTGATCACCCGGGGTTAATTAGGCGGGGTGTCATAGATGGTATCAGAGCATAAGTACTGGTGTCCTTATGATCTGTGCGGCTTACTACGTTTTAGCGTAACTTTCGGTTGTTATAGAGCCCTATTATTATGACTGTTGATTCATTTTCCACTTGTGAGATATGGTATTTTTGCTATTAGTTTATGTATCAATTTTGTACATATACAATCCGATCTATTTTGAGATGCCACCGAAGAGGTAGAGAGTGGAGATGGCTGAAGCTAGGGATGAGCTCAGGGAGGCTCATCAGGTGCCACAGGTAACGCCACCCCTACCCCCACCCGAGTTGATCTCCACTACTCAAGTGGCAGTGATAGTGGCTCAAGTAGTCAAGACAACGATGCGAGCTATGTCAGCTCATTTTCCACAGCCCTGGGTACCACCTTTAGTGGCAGCAGAAGCTCAGGCTCCAGTGGGGCCACCGTCTTGGCAGCGAGTTAGGGAGACCTTTCAGAAGGACCACCCACTCGAATTTTGGGGCAGCACCTATGTAGTAGAGGCTTGTGACTGGAAGAAGAATATCCAGTGCCATCTGCGCATGTTAGAGTGTACCGATGTGCAGAAATAGATGCTTGCTATCTTTCGTCTGTCATGGACAACCTTACAGTGGTGGGAGTCAGTTACCACCATTGAGGAGCGGGATTTGATGACGATATCCAAATTCTGGGTGCGGTTCAACCGCAAATAATTCCCACCAGCGATAGAGGATGAGATGAGGAAGAAGTTTAGTGAGTTAGTATAGGGTAACCGGTCAGTGGCAGACTATGAGGAAGATTTCACTCATTTGGTAAACTTTGTGCCAAATGAGGAGCGAAAGAAGTCAAGGTTCATGGATGGCTTAGCCTGGAGGATCAGGTAGCATTTGATTGGGAATTCGGTGTTAGTGACATATACAGATGTCATTAATATCGGCCTTGTACATTTTCAAGATCATCACTTCCATGCAAAGGGAATCAAGACAGCAGGGGAGCCGAGCCAGTAGGGCAAGTCAGTTACTGGTGGTGACACTAGTGTTACTCAGTAGTAGACTAGCAGTCAACAGGGGAGTCAGGCTAAGAAATTTAGGCCTATTGGGTTCTGACCGAGAGGACAGGGGTTCAAAAAGGGGCAGTTGGGCCCAAATCAGCAGAAATAGGTTCCTCGGGGCCGTTAGGGATAAGGAAACAATGGGGGAGGCCAGTAGGGCTAGCCACGTCAGGGACAACTGGACCAACGACAGGGGGAGGTCAAAAATATTATTTTGTCTATGGCCAGCCAGGACACTTCAAGAGGGAGTTCTCGCAAAGGGGCGAAGGCCTCCAGTAGCACCATCTCCACTTGCCCCACAGCAGCAGGGGAAAATGCACTATGGGCGTGCATATAACATCCTGGATGTTCCCAATACTCGAGCACAGCAGGCGCCGCCAGTAGTTGAGGGTATGATTATCATTCATGGTCATGAGGGTAGTATACTTTTTGACATGGGAGCATCGCATTCAATCATTAAATCTAATTTTGCTAAATGGACAGGGTTATTAGAGATCGCGGGTAGTCTTCATATGTGTGGAGAGTCGCTAGTAGGCAGCAGGGCTTTGATTCAATCGATTTGCCGGGGGGTGGAAATTTTAATTGGGAGGCTTACTTTAGCATCAGACCTCTTAGTGTTAGATATGGAGGGGTACAATATCATCCTGGGTATGGATTGGTTGGCAAATTATGGGGCAACTATGGATTGTTATGAGAGGACAATCGTGTTCTCCATTTTAGGACAGGAGATGTTCCTAATATTTATGCCTTTACCTGAGGGAGGGTCGCACACACACTTATATTACATCTAGGAGGAAACCCCACAGGAGGTGGTGGTTTTGTTGGACTCAATCCCAGTAGTGAGGGACGTTGAGGATGTGTTTCAGGAAATACTAGGGTTGCCACCAGGAGGGAAATCGAATTTGTAATTGATTTAGCATCGAGGCCGAGGCCGATTGCTCGAGCACCATACCGTATGTCCCCTTCAGAGATGCATGAATTGAGAGAGCAAATTCAACAACTCCAGGGTCAGGGTTTCATTCGGCGGAGTACATCACCGTGGGGTGCACCGGTGTTGTTTGTAAATAATTGGGATGGTTTACTTCAGTTATACGTGGACTATATGGAGATGAATAAGGTGACGATACAAAATAAGTATCCGTTACCTAGGATTAATGATTTATATGACCAATTGAGAGGGGCGTCATACTTCTCCAAGGTCGATTTAAGGTCAAGGTATCACCAACTGCGTATTCGAGAGGAGGATGTTCCTAAGACCACTTTCCTATCACAGTATGGATCTTATGAGTTTAGGGTGATGTCATTCGGGCTCACAAATGCGCCAGCAGTGTTCATGGACCTCATGAACAGGGTTTTTAGGGAGTATCTTGATCAATTTGTCATCGTGTTCAATGATGACATCCTGATCTACTCACGCACCAAGGAGGAACACGCAGAGAATCGACGTATGGTTCTACAGACACTATGGGATCACCAACTTAATGCCAAATTTGAGAAGTATGGATTTTGGATGCAGGAGGTGAGGTTTCTTGTCCATGTGGTGTCAGACGGGGGTATTACGGTGGATCTGAGTAGGGTGTCACCGGTGAGGGAGTGGGGACAGCCCATAATACCGATCGAGGTGCACAGTTTTCTAGGATTGGCAAGTTATTACAGGCGATTCATTAAAAGATTAATAAAGATTGTGGGCACTTTGACAAATCAAACTAGGAAAGGGATTCCTTTCACATGGAGTGATCATTGTCAATTACCTTTAGACGAGCTGAAGGACAAGTTGACATCTGCACCCATACTTACTTTCCCGAAGGGAGGACTAGAGTATCGGGTTTACACTGATGCATCCTTACAAGGACTTGGGGGGTGTTCTTCAGCAGCAGGAAAGGGCCATAACTTATGCGTCTAGAAAGCTAAATCCCCATGAGAAAAATTACCCCACTCACGACCTAGACCTAGTAGAGATTATTTTTTCTTTGAGGATATTGAGACATTATCTTTTAGGAGAGCAGTTCACTTTATTCACAGATCACAAGTCACTTCAGTATCTCTAAGGATCTGAATACGAGGCAGAGGCGATGGAAAGAATTCGTGAAGGACTATCAGTTTGATATTCAGTATCATCCTGGTAAGGCTAATGTGGTAGCAGATGCATTGAGCCAGAGACCGACTGGGGAAATATCACAAGTCTGGAAAGCGAAGTGGAAAGAGCTTTGATATGAGGATGATGTATCCAGGGCCTGCATGTCAGCATTATCCATCACACCTGAGATCATTATGAGGGTTGTGAGGGCTTAGGCAGAGGATAAGATCTCCTGGGATAGGGTGAGCCAGTTGTTAGCCGAGGGATCAAAGGGATACTCGATCAGCTCGAAAGGAGGCTTACGCCTTAATGGGAGGTTAATTGTGCCAGAGGATGAGGAGTTGAGGCACACTGTTATGACAGAGTCCCATGGTTCGAGATTTTTGATACATCCCGATGGGGATAAAATGTACCAGGATATGAGAAGGCAGTATTGGTGGGCAGTAATGAAACGGGACATAGCAGAGTGTGTCTCGAAATGTACTTTTGTGCATTTAATATTTAATTAATTCGAGAATTCAAAATTACTTGTGTGTCGTGATTTTAATTGAATTAATTATGGAAATATATGTTTAAATATTAATTGGGGAGTGAATGGTTAATATTTAGGAAAATTTAATTACTAAGTGAATAGTAATAATTTATTTACATCATTTCGGATATTAGTGATGGGGTATGTACTTATCTCAGCCGGGAGTCGGTATGGACTAATTTGTGTGTGAGATAAGGATTTTCATACATTAATTTCGATGCCAATTTTGAGTGTACGGTTGAGTTCGAATGGGCCGAGATAGTCAGAAAAGTATACTCGGGGGTAGTAAACGGGTCACGGGATGTTTTTAGACATAACCGGGCCGACACGGGGGCATTTGGGTCACTTGGGCTTGGCCCTTAGGCAAAAAACGAGATTTAGCCTAATTAATTAATTATAAGAAAAAGGGGGATGGATGATTCGAGTTTATAAAATACTTAGAGGGAGAGGAAACCCTAAGAAATAGTTAAAGGGAAATTAGGGGACAAAGGAAAGAGCCAAAAGAAGGGATTTCATCTTCAACCTTGGAAATTACCAACTCCAAATCAGACCCTATGAATCATAAGTCAAGTGGTTAACTTGCTATAGCATTTAATTTAGATTTTGATTCATATTTATGTCATGTGAGAAAACAAAATTCGTTTTGGGATTTAAAGGGTACAAACAGTTTTTTTTTTGTAAATCAATATTCTGATTTCCAAATGGTGTAGAAATTCATGTATAATCTGAGATTAGTATATATCTGGTAAGATGTGTCAACCTAGATGAATTAGATATGAATTTGAGACCAGGATTTGATGTTGAAATGGGTTAACGAGTAAAGCGGATTTTTCCCCAATTTATGAAAACAGTAAAGAACGGAAATTAAATGGTATTTATCGACTTTATGGGCGTCCCTTATGAAGTTCTTGGTGTATTTTGTTGATGAAATGACTTGGATTAGACTATAGAATAAATTATGATTTTGAATTCTTGTCCATGGCTAAAACAGACAACTTAGAGAAGACGATGACCTGTACGATCGATCGATAGAGGGTTGGGGATCGATCGATCGATTGTCGGTAAATTCTGGCAATTCGTCCAGTTTATATATATAAGAGAAATTTAAATTAAACTTCCTTCCTATACCTTATGTAATGAGAAATAAACATAGGGATACAATATAATCAATTATGAATGAAAATTAATTGGGATTTGGAGGAAATTTATGTGTGTCACACTACGGTTAAACTTTTTGAAAGAATATTTCAAAATAATTAAATACGGATCAAGTGGGTGAGTCTGGGTATATGGGTTGAGTGACACCAAGGCGTTAAATTTATTTAGGGTAAAAGCTAAATAATTTGGACTCGGGAATTTAGACTCGGGTATTGTTTTATTTCGGGCCACGAGAGTAAGTCTGAATATATTGGTTGGAACTTCACCAAAAGTAATTTAATTAATTAATGTAAGAATTAATTAATAATTAATGTGGGGCCATAAACTCATAATAATTTTAATAGGCTTGTGTTACGGACTTAGTACACAGTATAGCCGGGATAGTTTATTTTATTTATATATATATATATATACAGTGTGCGATAGTGTATATATATGGTTTGTGCATTAATATCAGTGGCTAGATATTATTATTATATCGACTCTAGTTCTATAGGAGGGAGGTTGCGCGTAGTGGATGAATTCCCTAGCTTGAGGAGTAGGGCGAGTATATTCCCAGGTCATAGCGTCCATTATATGGGTGAGGGGCATCTCACTTTCAGGGAGGGAATATGACCACCTCCAATTGTATGTTTTAACCAACTTATGAGTGAATCTGACTTGGGGTAACTAGGTTATGTGAATATACCTAGTGGGTTAGCAGTTTAGAGAATTTACATCCAGTGAGTTATTACTCAGGGGGATGTTTAGTATCAATTATTATTTCAGCATATTTGTGAGGGTTGTAATATGACTATACGTATATAATGAGGTAAATAATTATATACGAGTAAAATTAATATAGGTAGTGAATTGTATTATATGTATAATGGGAGTGAAAGTTATACGAATTAAAAAGGGGAATGATTAATTAAGTTAGTATTGATAATAACTTAAAATCATAATTTTGGCATACGTGGTTAGAGTAGGGTAGCTGCAAGGGGTTATATTAGTTATCTAGTTCTGGGATAAATAACTAGGTAGTTTAATTAAGGCGTTAACACTGCACATTAGAGGAGGGGTGAGAATGTCCTCAAAGGAGTGCGACACTAACTAAAATATGAAGAGTATGCATTTATATCTATTACTGCGAGTTAATCATTTGCTAAATGTTTTTCAAATGTTTTGGGTACTAACCCTTGCTATAAATATTTTAAAAACCTTTTAGGTGTCCAGCCACAGGGAGGCCGGGCTTGAATCATTTCAGGGATCTGTTGCTACAACAAATGTGGATGTTGCGGGAGTTTGATAGGCGCCTCGCTCTTTTCATTCTTAGTGTAGAGACTTTCTATCAGTTATTCGAGCATGTTTCTAATAGTTTTATTCAGTACTTATGTCAGACCTATTGAGATTTATTACTTGTCATTACTTTTGTTGGATTTTGAACCGATGGTTTATTCGGTCAGTTAATTAATCGTGAATGGTTGATTTAAGTTAATTGTGATTATTTTTATTATTTTGTTTCCTCATGAGCATTTCACTTTAGTTAACGAAAGATAAAACTTGGCATCAGTCTAATTTTCTCACTTAGGTGGTTAGTAATTAAAAAGGCGACAGTGATGCTAAGAATGGACCAACTGAGAAACCTGCTCTAATTTAATTTAGGACTGATCACCCGGGGTTAATTAGGCGGGGTGTTACAATACCCAACAACAATTCGTCACAATGACAATTAAAAATACCAACAAGTTTCACAACTAGATATAAATTATTAACATGTATATCTGGGCACGAGTTCCATTTAATTAAAACTTAATTTAATTATCCAATCATCACAGTGACGGAAATCCCATTTATTATTTTAATTTAATTAACATTTGAATTCATCATTTACATAACAAGATTTCAATTTCCATGATCTCTACACAATTTCTATGTGTTACAAACCCACGAAATCATTTAATTCAGAACTATGATTTTTTTACATGAAACCTACACCATAAAATCCAATAGCCACTCATTAATCACACATACCCAAGGGTTATGAATATTATTCATATTAAAATATTTTATAAAAATAGTCCCAGAATTAGTTATCACTATTTCTAATTAGGTCACTAATCTCTTTTAAAAAAACATGATTAAAGGTTTAGGGAACACTTAAAACGCATAATACCAAAGGAAAGGAATAGAGTATTCATGCCTGAGTACAAATCGTTTATAAATTCTGAATTAATGGTTGGATTCCTCTCGAATAATTAGCAAAGAGTCGTTCTTGAACAATCTTGAGAAATCATCAATTAAACCTTCAAATATTGAGTCAAACACTTGATTAAGTTTGGGGCTAAAGTTGTAGATGAAGGGGAATAATTTTGGAGAGGTCTTCTGGTTGAAAAGCTGATGAAAAAGTGATTTGAAAAGCCAAGCCAAAAATTTGTTATGATATATAAAGGATTAAGATTTTGAATAAGACAAGATTTCTAATCAGATACAAACACTAAAATGAACATTTCGGATGATCGAACCGTTGTAATCTGCTAAAATTTGGGGCTGTATTATCTGAAGATGAGAGAAAGTTGTACAAAAAAATTTAGGTTAATCGGACGGTAGATTATTTTTATACAGATTTATTTTCTAGAGAGTTTTATGTTTCAAGGACTCTTAGAGAGTTTTAGGTTTTGAGGACTCTTCTAATCACCCCAAGACTTATATATACTCATATTAGGATTCTTATAATCTAGCTTTTCGAATTCCTATTGTAAAAACAATTATATTTAATTATTAAAAATAATTAAATCAAAATTTTTATTTTTCTCTAATTTTCAACTTGATTAAATAATTAATTAATAAAAACACGGGGTGTTACAAAAATTCCAGCCCATGTGAAGGAATATTTCATCATCATGAGGTACTTGTGTAGAGGGTAGGTGGTAATGTTTTAGTGGATGGCTCATCTCGTGCACACCAGGTGCATCCTTGGGGGCACGCTGTGCACCCCAAGACTATATATACATACTTCATCTTCTTTACCAGAGATCGAATCATAGTTTGCCTAGAAGAAAATCTCCCCATTTATAATTCTAAAGAGAGAAAGCTTAAGTGACTATAAAACATTGCCTTCACTGCCCAATATTAATATAACGCTCTCACCCTCCTGCACAGTGGAGTAGGCTCAAAACGAACCACTTATATTTTTATGTTGTCTGTGTCTCTCATCCCCTTATTTACATACATATATCTTTGTGATTGTCTCCATTGTTAACTTATCCAGACTTTGAGTATCATATACATATGAGGTGGTGATTATCAACAACATCAATAAGAACTCAAGATTTAAAAATGATTCAAAGTCAAGCACCAAATGCAATACACATATTAATAATCATATGAATCAAGTCATGAAAGTTCATGCATAAAGTGAAATCACAACCAATGATTACAACAAAATTTGACTATCATGATTTATAATGTCAATCAAAACATAGCATTGATGTAATTGACATTTTCATAAAAAGTTAAGAATTCATGATTTAATCATTATTCAAATTCAGTTCACACATCAAATATATGAAATAAAAGAATTTAATCATATATCATAAAACGAATAGAAATAATAATCATTTTGGTATTTTAAATTATAAATGATGCAATATATATGCATATTATTCAAGGAATGATTCATATATGGAAATACATGAATTCATGAATTCCTCACAAAAATATTAAGAAAGATCCAAATATAAAAATTAAATCTCTCACCGACACAATTCAATCCCATAGGAATCAAAAAGTGCCTAGAAATGATAACTACAACACAAAGACTCTAGGTATACTAAGAAAATTACCATATAGGTAGCTATATGTAATGCCTCTCCCGAATCCTTAGGAGGCGCATATACCACTTCCTTCTTGGAGTACTTTCTTTGAGTAATATTCACCTCAACCTTTTTTTTATGAGTGATTCTTGGCATACCTCTCACAATCTTAGGTATCCATCTCTCATTCCTCATTGGATTCTGACAGTTAATGCGTGTAGAGAGGGACTACCCAAATTAAAAATTATTACCAAAAATAAAGGTAATATTTTTTTAATTCAATTTCGAGCAAAAGTTAATCCTACATATAATTGACAAAGTACTAATTTAAGAGTTAATTTAACTTCGAAATATATGTTCACGAAGCATATAAGATAAATAAAAATACGAAATATTAAATCGCGCATTTTAGACGAGAATTTATAAGATGAAAAACCCTTGAGAGAAAAATCTCGGGCCAAACTAACACCTTCTTCTAAATAGGTAAAGATTTATAAAAGATATAAAGGACTTATAAACATGAACCTCTCCTAGTCTTAATAATGTAAAACCTCCATAAGACACTTTTCCACATCCTCGATGGAAGAGCAAGCTCGAATAGCACCCTGATCACTCGCCATGTCATAGGTGTCAACTTCCATTGATAATGTTGCTCTTTCAGCTAATCAAATTTCTTCTTTCAAATTTTGAAGATAAAACTTTTGTGTTCCACAGTGGAAAAAGTGAAAGGCCACTATTTTTAACTTCCTAGGATTTGAGAGTCTTAAAGGTTGAGGAAAGTTTCAAAAGGTGTTTGGCTAATAAAAATAAACTCATAAAGTAATTTTTTGAGATATAAATAATATTTAAAGTTTCTCGAGAACAAGTTTTGCAAAATGTTTGTACATGACATGAGAGAATTAATCAAACTGGAAAAACTTTAAATTGAGAACAATAATGATTGATATTTGAAAAACACAAACAAGGTTTTTTCTCCTAAGAAAATTTGATTTCTTTAGCATGATAAAAAATGAAAACCTTTCTAAAAGTCCTAACCCTATTTTGTGAATGAGAAGAACTGAGTTAGTAGGAGTTTTGTTTTTCAAATATGTGGACAAAAACTTGTGAACCGTGTAACTCATTCTCAATCATACAAAATTAGGTTTCTTTCCTTTGGGAATAAAAGATTTGGCAGAAAAAATAATCTCACATTTTTTAATGCAATCTTTTGGGTATGATTCAAGATTGTGCCAAGAATCTGGGAAATTTAGATGTAGAAAAGGGCACCGATGACAAACTTTCGCTGCAGTGAGATAAGTCGTTGCGATAATACTAAAGTGAGGCAAGTTGGACCTTTGTTCAAAGATGTTTGTTCTTTAGACAAAAGTTACTGGCGATGAACTTTTGCTATAGAAAAACATAACATCGGTGTGACAAAATTGCGATGAGACAATCCATACCCTTATCTAGAAGATCTGAGCCATTAAATTCCCTTCAAAGGTTTTAAAAAAAATTTGGCAAAATGCTTTAAGTATGTTTGTTGTAAACCAATAACACTCACACTTAAAATATACACATTAGAATGAAATTTTTATGAATATGGTTTTCTATCAGAAAATTATCTTGCACAATGTATTTGTTCAAATAGTCTAAATAACACATAAGCAAGTTTTAACATATTTCCAAATTGAAGAAACTTTTAATATAATTTATTTCAAAACGAGGGTGATGAAACTAAGACTATATATCCTTCACCTTATCCTAAAGTGGCAATCTCATTGGTTGTGGAATGCGGTAGATTTTTGGATGAAGATGAAGAATTCCGGTCTTGAGATCTTAATCATGAACCAACCTATTTTCCTGTCAAGCCACTATCAAAGACATGTAAATACCGATGCACAAATTGAAAAGATAATATCATTAATAAAATGAATACAAGATATAATAAATTGAAGCATGGTTGGTCAAATTACTGAAGTTCATGTACCAAGATTAGATAATATCTCACTGAGATGCAACATATACATTTTATTCCTTATGTTGTCATTTACCATTTTAATTCAATCTATACTATTTTATAATGTCATAACGATACTAGTTTGATCATCCTATCTCTCCTTTAGGTAATCTTCTCCCTCTGAGATTTGAAAGGGGTGATGGTCCTCGAAATATCCCAAATTTTAATTTCAAATCAAATTTTTAATTTCATTCAAAATTAAAGTGAAATTCAAGTACACTAAACAAATAAAAATTAGAACCAAATTACACTAAGTTGCGATTTAAGCCAATTTTTATCTTGTTAACCTAAGCATGCACCTAGGTGAATTTTGCAAGATAAAAAAGTAAACAAACACCCACAAGACCGCGATGTACGAGGAAAACTCACAACGGGAAAACATCGGACGACCCAACCATAAATCCACTAGGTATGGTTTTACAAAAGACAAGACAAAAGGCTTACTTCCACGACTCGACTTCCTCTCAAGCCTTGATGCTTCTTCTTGCTTTAACCTACACCTAGTTGATAACTCTTAAATCCACCGTAGTCTTGAAATCCACTGATGGGGCGAATCAACCATCATCAACACACAAAGCCTTTGTCCGTATACGCTCCATGAAATAACGAACATGGACTCCTCCGTAGGAAACTTCCTCTTTTGGGATAGATATGAAACCTGGTGCCAACAAGATGATATCAAACAAGTATATATATTGAAACTTGGATCATGATAAACTACAGGTGTAAGCTTTGTGTTTTTGGAAGAAAATAAACCATAAAAATTATCAACACAAGAGGGACTTTTTGGATGAAGAATATTTCTCTCAAAAGGTCTTGGAAAGTGTCAAAAAGAATAATAAAAAACTATGTTCCCTCACATATTAAAAAAGATAAAAATAAGTGGGGTAATGGGAAGTTGAATAAAAACTGATGAAAAACTGCTAAACCGCCCAAGTTGTTCGAATGACTTTTGAATGTCATTGGAATGACTTCTTTCTAACAAGATTTCAGATTTGAAAAGGGCACAATTCTCATTAGATAAATTCATTTGAACAATGTCGTTCGAATGAGCTTTCTAACAAAATTTCAGAAAAAATGAAACGAATCTCGATAGAATGTTCATTCGATCAAAATTGGGATCTCGTTCGAACGAGATGCTCAGGTTGTTTGAACGAACATCGAACGATCTATCGAATGAAAATTGATTATTCTTTTATGTTTTCTCGTTAGATAGGTCTTTCGAACGACATCGCTTGAACGAGATATCTAACGAGATTTTTCCTTTTAACTCTATTTTCTAGTTAGTACCTCATTCGAACGAAGTCGTTTGAATGAAATTCAAAAGTTGTTCGAAAAACTCAACATTTTTTTTGTTAGTTTTGCCATTTTTTATTTTCAACCTCCCATCTCCCCCATTACCTTTTTACCAGCTTTAATATGTGTAGGAACATAAGTTTTTACAAGACGTTTGAGAACATTTCTACCACTTTGAGTTTAAAAACTTTCCATCCAAAAGTCCCATTTTTGTGTTGGTATTTTCATTGTTTAATTTCTACCAAAACACAAAGTTTACACCCATAGTTTGGTATGAACCAATTTTCTTAATATATTATTTTTTTTAGTTCATCAAGTTGGCACCGGGTTTTATTCTCATCCCAAAAGAGAAGGTTTCCTAAGGAGGAGTCCGTATTTGTTGTGATTTTTATAGTCTGCATACGGAGGAGAGGATTTCGTGTATGACGGTAGCTGCGCCCCATCGGTGGATTTCGAGACTGCGATGGAATACGGAGTAATAAACTAGACGGAGGTGGAAGCAAGAAGAAGCATCAAGGTTTAAAAGGCTAGTCGAGGAAGTAAATCTTTTGGCTTTTTTATGTAAAACCATACCTAGTGGAGTTGTTGGCTAGGTCGTCCGAGGATTTTCCTGTTATGGATTTTCCTCTTACATCACGACATTGTGTGATTGTTTTTATTTTTATCTTACTAAAATCATTTAGATGTATGTTTAGGTGTAAAAAGAAAAAAAATTGTTTAAACACAAAATTGGTGTAATTTTGGTGCTAAATTAAGTTTGTCTAATTTTAGTTTAATTTAATTCTAGTTGGCATAATTAATTTGAGAAAATGCATGGCTCAATTGCATTTATTTATTCTTTCAGTACATCATTCGATATGGTTGTATTATTTGGACCGAGTGTTCGGTTATTTTAGTTCCTTTCTTTTCCATTTCAGTTCATTACGCTTTTAATTGTGAATGTTTTAATTTGTGCGCTAAAAAGAGTAGTTAGATAAAAGTTTTTAACGGCCATCTAATAGGATATTAGTAATTAATTGGATTTTCGACAGTGATGCTAAGAATGATCCATATGAAACTCCCGTTTTAATTTAATATTGGAGTGATCGCCCGGTATCTTATTAGGCGGGGTGTTACAGATGGTATGGAAATTTAATTATTTGTTTAGTTTAATTTAATTTCACTTTAATTTTTAAAGAAATTGAAATTTTGTTTAGAATTTACAATTTTGGATATTTCGGGGACCATCACCCCTTTCGAATTGGTTTTAGAGCGGGAACGCTAAATTATCGTGTTAGGATCCTGTGACAAAATTTTTGCTTTAAAAATGGAAAATTTACCTTTTGCAAAATTTATTGTTTCTTATGATTCCAAGTACGTGTATGAGGTCGTCACTTAGATCCTTAGATTAGAGGGTTTGGCTATCAATTGCTAAAGGGTGGACCCCACCAACATACCTAGAAGGAGTGGTTCATGTACGTTAACCTGTAGAAACATAGAGTGAGGCTGAGCTTAAGTTAGCTAATTTTAACTCCAGTGGTTTAAATGGCCTTTTTATTTCGATCACACTGGATGAGTTTTTTCGGATTATGATGTGTGAAATGTATAAGGAGACATGGGATATACTCTAACTCATCCATGAGGGAACAAGTGTCGTTAAAGCTTCGAAACTCCAAAATATAGCCACTCAATATGAAAACATTAAAATTCTAGAAAGTGAGACGTTTGATGAGTTCTATACGAGATTGTCAGATATTATGAATTCATGTTTTAATTTGGGAGAAAGATACCCGACAACCTCTTCGTAAAGAAAATTTTGAGGGCATTACATGATAGATTTATTCCAAAGGTGACCGTTTTAAATTCTTTAGGCACTTTATACTCTACGAAAATAGAAGAGCTTATAGGGGACTTACAAACCTATGAACTTGACATGTTTCCCTCCAAGGATGAGAAGAAGAAAGATAAGGGAATATATTTGAAATCCTTAAAGGAGTAATCACCAGTTTCGAATGATGAGTTTAAGATTGACTCGAAAGATATTGCTTTGTTTGCTAGGAAGTTTAGAAAATTTCTCAAGACTAATAAAGAGAAACTTAAAAATTATTTTAAGAAATATGAGAAGTCTAAGCATAATAAATCTAAGAGATTCCCTAAAAATCAGAATGAGGAGCTTAATAGGGACGAGTTAAACATGTGTTATGGTTGTAAGGTTTATGGCCATAGGGCATTCGAGTGCCCACTAAACTAAAGAAGGGGGGTAAGCAACCGATTTCATATCATTCCACCCTTAGTGATAGTGAACCGGAAGAGGGATGTAAGGATAAATTTCCAATTGAGTCTGCTGTATGTTTATTTGACTTATTGTTGGAACAAAACACGTTTGAGTTATAGGTTTTATTTTTATTGTCACGATCCCACATAGACTATGACGTATTGAAGTTTATTAAATAAGTTGCAGCAAAGATTTAAAGATTTATCATGCCGATTTATGGCACATATTTCGTCTTCAAATCAAATTGCATTCCGAGATCACTTAGGTATGTATGCATAATTTTAATGGAACTCAGAATTTACTTTAAAATTGTTTAAGGATGTTATTTTATTAAATAAATGTTTAAAAAAAATTTAAAAGTGTGTTAAAAGGATTAGATAAGGGTGGATTAGAGTTGTATAAAATGCAAACTTTAAATGTTTCTCGTTAAGATGACATCAGTAGTCATTCAAGCGAGATATGCATGTTGTTCAAACGATATGGAAATCTCGTTCGAGCGACATGCTATCTCATTCGAACGAAGTGTCGTCTCAGGAAAGTTATTTAAGGCATATTTTCCTTAAAATTTCGAAAGTCTGCACAATCTGGAAAAATAGTATACGACCAGAACGTAGTCTGTACATGTTTTTTAAGGTTTTCTAAGTACAAAAACATCCTTAGAGTTTCAAAGTTTTGAGTTTTCATTATCATATGAAATAATGATCTTTATTTGAACCTTGTTGGAGTTTGTTCTACACTATGAAGAACATCGTTCTATTTTGTATAGAATAAGCGAAGGAGTTCATGTTCCGATTTCGTAGACATTCTAAGCTACATTAGTGGACACCGAGGCATTCGTGGAGGCGACTGCTGTGGAAGGGTATCGTGGAAGGATTTGCGTGGGAACTATGGAGGAGTGGTTGAAGCTTAGAAGAGGTTCAAGTCTCATGGGGGATCAAGTCGTTGAGTAATACTTGTGTATGTTACATGTAAATCCACATCATAGTGATTGTCTGGCTTGGGACATCTGAGATTTTTTCCCTTTGTGGTTTCCTCGTACATCCGTCGTTGTGAGCATTCTTTCCTTACTTCACTCACTTTAATAACTAGATATATGTTTAGGATTAATCAAGATAAAATTTGGTTAAGTTAAAACTGATTCGCAACTTGTTGCGATTTAAAAATTGGAGACCATGGGAATATGACTACTCCTAAGATTTTTTTCAAGGGGGAGGGCATTATGAAGAATACACCACATGAAAATTGAAACTTTAGGAAGAATCATAGAGTCCCAAATCATTGTAAAGGAGAATTGAATGCAAGATTTAATTCGCATATAATCCCATGCTATTTTAAGGTAAAATCCATGCCGAATCAACTTTTGATCCTCAGAAAAAACATACTCATCAATAACATATCCAACCAACTGCATACGCTTCCAAGTAATACTTGCAAAGGAAGGCACACCCCTGAAATTAATACGAGAAAGTTTTTTGTATTTACAATGCATGAAATTGGCCCATAGGGAATTGTTTTGAAGAAACCGGATCCAAATTTTATAGGCGTATGCATCACAAAATTCAGTTAACTTTTGAAAACCAAGACCTCCTTCATTCTTAGGCTGAGAAATAACATCCCAAACAACCCAATGGTGCTTATGAGATTCTTCAATGTTACCCCAGAAAAAATTAGAGCATATTTTCTGAAAATGAAAAAAAAAACGATTTTGTAGGTCATAATGCAGAAAATACATGAGAACCCATTGCATGTAACATGGATTTAATGAGAACAAGTCTACCTACTTGGTTTAAGGTAGCAGAACTCCATCCCTATTAAAGAAATAATTTTTTTTTCTCCAACTGAATAGCGGCACACCCAGATATTTTAGAGGAATAATGGACTACTTGAACCTGTTAATATCCAAGATGGTATTGTGTTGTCGTTGTGAATAGCGGTTCGAGAATAACATGCAGCTTTTGTTAATATTCACAAGTTGGCCTGAATGAGTTTCATAAGCAGATAGACAATGCATGGAGTGTTTGATGGATTTAGCCGAACCATTTAGAAAAACTATATTGTCATCCACAAATGATAAGTATGAAATTATCGAACATTCGCTAGGAGTAGAGAAGTGGCCTATACTTCCAGAAGTCATGAGATACTGAATGTTAGGATTTAAAACCTCTGCTGCAATGACAAATAAGGCTGGAGAGAGAGGATCCCCTTAGCGAACTACACGGTTCGATTTGAATTAACCACAAGTTTTCCCTTTGAAAAGGATAGAGTACCAATAGTTAGAAAGACTTAACCATATCATATCTTTCCAAACCTCTGAGAAGACATGAGCACAGAGCACTTGGATGATGAATAACTACGAGATACGATCGTAGGCCTTTGTCATATCAAGTTTGATCACCACATTTGATCCTCTAGACTTTTTATTGAGCTGGGACATTAATTCTTGAGCTAGAATAATATTCTCTATAATTTCTCTTCCTTAAATAAAACCTAATTGAGAATCAGAAACAATTTTTGGAAGTAATGATCCAATACGGTTAGCTAAAATCTTTGATATTATTTTATTTGAAAAATTACAAAGACTAATAGGACGTAAATCTATGAAAGCTTTTGGATGATCCACTTTAGGAATGAGCACAATATTTGTAGAAGAACAACTTTTTGGAATATCTTCGCCAACAGAAAAAGATTGAATGGCTTTAACAATGTCATTGGCAATGATATTCCAAGAAGTTTTAAAGAACAAACCGTTGAATCCATCCAGACCCGCTGCACTGTCACTATCCATGGAAAAAAATAACATCTATGATTTCTTTTTCTTCAGGAATTGAGGAAATAATTTGACTATCCTCCTCATTAATCACCTTTGGGATGTGATCAAAATAATCAATATCCGCAACATTCACTGACTGCTCCCCAAGTAAAGCTTCAAAATAAGAGACAATTTCCTTTTCCACTAACTACGGATCAATAACTGTGACACCATCTTCCTTTTGGATTTGGTGGATCAATAGTTAATTTCTCCTTTTTTTGTCACTGAGTGGACAATTTTGGAGTTATAATCCCCATCCTTAGCCCATTTAACTCGATCTTTTTGTTTCCAAAAAATCTCTTCAATTTTAAGCTCATTATTAAAGTGGGGTTTGGCAAGGTGCCAAGCTTCCCTATTTTGGGGAGTGGGGTTGATATCAAACAACGATTCCTTAAGAATAACCGTTTCTTCATCTTTATGGAACCCAGAGAAAATATTTAAAAAAATATTTGAATTCCATTTTTTGAGTTTAAATTTCACATTCCTCAATTTTGTCAAAAATAAAGTCATAGGGGACCCTAAACATTCACAACTCCAAGCATTAGCAACAGTTTCCAAAAAGGAATGATGAGAAACCCACATGTTTTGAAAACGGAATGGTTTAGGGACCATGTTAGTTTTATAAGTTAATTTTAAAATAAGAGGAGCATGATCATAATTAGAACGATAAAGATGTTAAACTAATGGAGTGAAGTGATGATTAAACCATCCCTCATTACCAAAAATGCGATAAATCCGAGACCATATACTAGGATCACCGTCTCTGTTATTGCACCATGTGAAATTGGCACCTAAAAAAGGCACTCTTGTAACCCAACATTGATCATGGTGGAATTAAAATCAATAATAGCCTTCCTATCCACCAAGTTGCCCCCTAATTTTCCTCCTAATTTGCAACAATATTGAAATCACCTCCTATTATCCAAGACTCAAAGCCAAGAGTGGCAAAGGAATTAATTTCTTCCCAAAGAAGTTGTCTATCCAGTTTATTACATTTCACATAAACATACGAACATAAATAGCTTATAGGAGACTATGGAAATTTAATCGATATAGTAAGAACTTGATCCATGTCCTTAACTATATCAACAATAGAATTAAAGTTCCACAAAATCCATATTTTAACTCCAGCATTTGATAAACCTCCAGAAAAACCAATCTTCCTCAAAAGAGAACTAATGTTCCCTTCATTGATTTTAGGCTCCTGAATAGCAATCATACAGATTTTAAACTTTTTTATGATTCTCTTAAGTCTTAGAATTGAGGAGTAATTTCCAACTCCTCTAATGTTCCAAACAAGGAGACTAATCATGTGATCTTGCTTTAAGATGAGTTTGAGAGTTTTTCGAAGCAGACCTAGTATTAATAAAGGACATTGAGTTTAAGATTTTTTTTTCTTCCTTCTTTTGCCTTTAGAAACACTAGGAGTTACTACCTGGGAATTTGAGATCTCGGTATTATTAGGCAAGGAGGAGCCATCTAGATGTGTTTTGTTGTCTATCCAAGAGAACTTCTATTGTATTTGTAAGGAAAACTCTTGAAATTCATTGATAGAGGAATGCTGTAACTTTGTATTGGACAGATCATCCGTTGTGTTCCATAGAGGAAGAAGACTACCATGGGTGTTAGTTAAGGAAGCTTTCACTGGAACATCAGATGAAGCTGGAGAGTGAACCAGGTTTGGATTACTACTTGTGTGAGTTGGAGGCAGTTGAACCAATTCTCCTTCTTCTATATCTGTATCAACCATAAGGGCTTCAAAGGAATTATGAGTAGGAAATTCCTATTTCAATTTGGTATTGGCAGCTGCATCCACAATATCTGGAACATGATGCAACCTTTTATTTTGGAGAGTAAATGGCATCTCCGGTATTAGAGGAAGACGTTAAATCATGTGGTGTTATTTTTTGGACCCCATAAGCCACGTCAAGTAAAGTCAAAAAGTTATTGGATACCTGATGACACACATCCTTCTATTTTCTATCACCTTTTAAAACCACCAAATTATAAGCAACTTTTGACGGCGGTGTTTCCTATATAACAATACCTGGACGACCCTTCCTTTTTTCTTGCCAGTTGGTTACCCCTATTCGAGTCTTTATTGTACCTTTATCGAAAGCTGACTGTGACTTTCCAGCTTAGGAAATATTCTGTTCGGTGGACGAGTGATCGAGTGGTTTAGGGTTAGCTGTAAACCTAAATTTTCATACTCTCCTGAGGCATGTCCAATTTTCATGCAGTTACCATAAAATTTTAGGATGTTTTCATAATGGATTCTCTTCCAAAATCCCTTATCACCATTAACAATCCAAATATGATGAGGCAAAGGTTTTAAAACATCCACCTCAACACATAATCGATCTTGACTAAGTCTTGTGACAAGAGTAGTTGACTCATCCATTTTCAATGGGTTTCCAATCCTACGACAAATAGGAAAAAGAGCTAGTTTAGAAAATAGGTGAACATGTAAGTGAAAAAGTTTAACCCATACTGGAAAAATGGGACAATCATAACCCGGTATGAAATCTGGGGTCCATTTCATGACTTTGATGGGGGCTTTGAAAATATATAATTGATCACGCAACCATAATCGTACGAATTCTTCTTCACAAAACAATTTGATTAAGATGTGATGATCATCCAGCAAACCAACTCAAAACGAAGCTTTCAAAGTGAACCCTGTGAAAAGCTTTAAGAATTATCTCCATTGAAGACCGAACAAAAAGGAATCTCCTGATAATAGAATGTTTATATGGGGTAGCAAGATGTGCAGTTTCTTCACGTGTGAATTCAACGGAAGGTTCCCCTTTAAAGGAGGTTGGTGCTTTAGATGAAAGAGACAAAGTTGCTGATGAATTTGTTAACAGAAAAAAAAAAGCTTTTGGCAACATTCTTGTTAATATCAGGAGGTTTTGGGTGAGGAGATGAAGACACCATATTGAGAGAGAGATCTTAAGAATTGTATTACGGGGTTTTTTCGAAGTTTCTATGCATTTTGATTCAACTTGGTATATATGCCATCTTTGCACACATGATGGAGTTTATATGAGTGTTTGACTTCTCTTGCATATTTGAGTTTTGTGAGATGTTCTTATCTCAATTTTGTCATTTATGCGTAGGTAAAATTAAGGAGGAGGTGTGCACGTAAGAACCATTTACCATGAGGATTGAAAATTGAAAATATGATGAGTGTTCACGAGAAAGGGCTGTGAGAGTGCAAAATTGACTCTTCGTGA
Organism: Sambucus nigra; assembly: GCA_949130495.1. Classification (NCBI taxonomy): domain Eukaryota; kingdom Viridiplantae; phylum Streptophyta; class Magnoliopsida; order Dipsacales; family Adoxaceae; genus Sambucus; species Sambucus nigra. Next base: position 536,210,885 of record OX422213.1, read on the forward strand.
AGGACACTATTTAAAAGAGCCCAAAAGAAAATCAAGGCAATCAAACAAAATAAATTCCAAAAATAGGGCCAATAGGATTTCTCTAAGTTGAAAAAAATAGATCTTAAAAGAACTTGAAAAACTAAATATGTATTAGGGAGTTTGGTTGAAGAAAATTTAAACGGGTTTGTACCACGAATCCCAACGTTGAAAAATCTTATCATGATGATATTATTTGTAGAAACGTCAAAATTCCAGATTTGTGTGCATGTTTGATTGTTTAGTTCATTTAGATCACACTTTAAATCTCACATTTGGCAAAATTAAAGTTTGATGATTTATATCTATCAATTAGAGATTCTTGATCATTTTGATGTATTGGAATTGTGATTCATTTTTTATAGCTCACGCTCATACATTCCATGTTCATATTTGATCACATTGGTACTATGTTAGCATGAAACTCACTTTGTTTTATTTGTTTGTTTTCTGTTTTGCTACTGTTTTGCAGTTTCTGCTCTTTCAAGTTAACTTTTTCAGGATTTTTTTCACTAGACGAAACTTCATGTTATTTATAATTGGAACTGATTTTTTTTTGTTTTTCGATTCAAACGAGATATTGATGTCGCGTGAAGCCTTTAGCTGACAAGCTTATTTCATTTGAACGACAAGGCTGTGTCATTCGAGCGACAGTCTGGAGATTTTTTTCTCTCTCGTTTTTACAGTTTCAGTACCCTAGTTCACATGATTATTTCTGTTGGTATTGCTGGGTATGTTTGGTCAGTATGCAATTCTCAGTGATTATATTATTATGCTGCATCGTGTTGGTTTAATCGCATCATTACTGATTGTGATGATTTATCACATGTGATTATTATTTGATAGCTACATATTTGACATCTTTTGATCATTTTTACCTGGTTATTTCACGTTTATCTAGATACCCTTCATTGATTATCTCATGCTAGATATGTTTATCTTTTCACCGGGTTGTCTATTCAAGACAAAAAGGGGGAGATTTTATTGAGCACATAGATTTTACTGCATTGCATATTGATATCATATGCTTTCATGCTTATATGTCGGTATTAATTAGTTTGCATAAATTTATATCATATTTGTGATCATATGCTGATATCCTGCTTTAGATATCATTTGCAAAATGATATCCATATTTTTGCTCACATGTTTTATATAATTTTTTACTCCATACTTCACTGGGTATTTGTCTGTTTCATGTGTGTAAATATGCTTAAATAGATTCAAGATTTCAAGACTACATCACATTAAGATAGTTCATGCTTCCCGAACCATCATTTACTAGTCTTGTCCTTTAATTTTTGATTTTGGGTTCATGGGCACTGTTGGTTTTTTCCCGGAACAGTCAAAGGGGGAGATTTGTAAGGAAAAAATTCCAATTGAGTTCGTTGTATGTTTATTTGACTTATTTCCAAAACAAAACACCTTTGAGTCATAGGTTGTATTTTTATTGTCACAAGTCTACAAAAGCTATGACGTATTGAAGCTTATTGAAGACGTTGCGACAAATCTTTAAAGATATATCATTCCGGTTTATGATTCATATTTCGTCTTCAAATCAAATTGCATTCCGATATCACTCATGTATGAATGCATCATTTTAATGGGATTTGGAATTTATTTAAAAATTCTTTAAGGATGTTATTTTATTAAAGAAATGTTTTAAAAGATTTTTAAAAAGATAACGCTTCGTTTTATTCTGAGATAAGGATGGATTAGAGTTGTATAACACGCAAACTATAAATGTTTCTTGTTCAAACAACATAAGCAGCCGTTCAAGCGAGATATGCATGTCATTCGAATGATATGGCAATCTCGTTCGAGAGATAGACTATCTCGTTCGAATGAAGTGCAGCCTCAAGAAAATTATTTAGGGCATGTTTTACTCAGAATTTCAGAAGTGCGTGCAATCAGAAAAAACAGTATAAAACCAGAAAGTAGTCTGCACATTTTTCTATGGTTTTCTAAGTACGAAAAACATCCTTAGAGTTTCAAAGATCCGAGTTTTCATTATCATATGAAATAGTTATCTTTGTTTGCACCTTGTTGGAATTTGTTCTACACTTTGAAGAACATCGTTAGGTCTTGTGGAGAATAAATGAAGGAGTTCGTGTTTTGATTCGGTAGACTTTCCAAGCTAAATCGGTGGACATCGAGGCATTCGTAGAGATGATAGTTGTGGACATGTATGGTTATGGCAAGTGTGACCTCATCCTCATGATTATACAACCACGGCCTAATCGACCTTCACTAACCATCCAAAAGTGGGACATTGCAACTCGGCCTGATCAAGCTCGTCCATTACTAACTCGGCTGTAAGGACACAAATTTCCAAGTGAGTCCTTTGTAGTTTTGGCTCAATTACGGACAAAAAAAATTTGAGTCATAGGATAGGGTTCAAGTTTATCCATTCAAGCCTATTACGTATTTGTTGAAGACGTAGCAGCCAAGATATTAAAGCTTCATCAAATGCCGAGTTTAATGTGCCTCGCTTCTACGTCAACGAAATTAGTTCCATTGCTCCTAAGGTATGAATGCATTTTTGAATATATATATAGGAGATTGGAACATTTTTCACTAGGTGAATTTTTATTGTAAGTTTATTTTAAACTGTTGTTGTATTTTAGAAAGTTTCATTAAAACTTTAAAAATAAAGGTTCTGCGCTAAAAATAGAATTTTCAGCTTTCTAGTTTTTTGTTTGATATTGTCGTTTGAACAAGTTTTTCGTTCGAACGAGAATGTCATTTGAACGAGGTTTGCAATGACCTACCACTGGAATTTCGTTAGAAGTATTGTTCGAACGAGACATCGTTCGAACGAAAATCTCGTTCAAAGGAGATTTGGCGGGAACAGTTTTTTGGGCAGTTTTTGACAGTTTTCCCACTTTTTCCACTACTTTTCCCCACTAACTTGTTATTAAGACTTTTTCATAACCTTTTCTTCACTAAGAGTGTTTTGAGTGTTAATTCTTCCCAAGAAAAATTCCCCTTGAATTTTTGCTAAAATTTTTTAATCCTTAGAACAAAATCAAGGTTTCCACACCCATATTGTTTATTCCAAGTTTTAATATATATAAATCTTGCTTGGAGTGTTTGGCACCGGGTCATCTCTACCGCATTGAAGAGATTGTTTGAGTTTACTTATAAATCCATCAAAGAAGAAGAGTTTGTTTTGCTGCGGCATTCTCACATGGTGAAAGGCACCATGTGTGGTTGACGGTGTACCTATGTCTCATTGGTGATTCCAAGATTTCGGTGGAGCTTCGGGGTTGTCGACTAGGGGGAGGTGTTTACAAGAAGACGCGTTAAGCCTTGAAAAGGATCGAGTAGAGGAACTAAGTCAACTGTCTTGTAATTATAAAACCGTACATAGTGGAGTTCAAGCTAGGGTCATTTGAGGTTTTTTCCCATTGTGGGTTTTTCCTCGTACATCGCGGCGTAGTGGATGTTTACTTATTTTATCTTTTTGAAAATCTCACATTAGATGCATGCTTAGGTAAAAAGATAAAATTTGGTTTAAGTCACTACTTAATTAATTTGGTGCGTAATTAATTTGGGTAATGTTTATGTGTATTTAGCTCAAGTCATTAATTTTATTGGAGAAAATTTGGTTTGGCCTCAGATTGCTAAAATGATTCATTAATATCGTTACGCAAATTTTCTAGGACTTGGGTTAAATTGTTTTTGGGGCTTAAAGTAAAAAATTCACAAATTTGACTTTTAGTATAATTTTAATTTTGAGAAAATTAAAATTTGTTTTACTTTAGCTTTAATTTATGAAGAAATTTTTTAAAATTTGTTAATTTTTTTAATTCAATCATCTTCGCTTCTACATCTATAAAAAGAAATTGAAATTACTTTTTGTGGTAAGATCTTAAAATTGGGGGCCTTGTGTTCCAACAAGTGGTATCAGATTCAGAGCACTAATTTATCGCATCAAAGATCCATTTTTTCATCTTTTATAATTTTTGTGCTCCTTATATTTTTAGGTGATTCATTTTTTTACTCACTCTCATTTTTGTTTTGTATCTCTCGATGGGACGTCTTATTGACAATTTTTCCATTTCTAATGATAATGAAGTTTTTGCTATTCGAGAGGAATTTAATGGGCTTAATAAGTGCAATGAAAAATTAAGAGAATTAAATTTGAGATTTGCAAAAAGAATTAAGTTTCTTGAAAATGAAAATTCATGTTTTAAATCTAGAATTGAACTTTTGCAAACCTCGCTAGCTCAAAAAGATATTTTTCATGAAAAGCTCATGGACATAAATTACAATTATAATATTTTAGAAATGTCCAAGAAAGAGAGTGATAGTCATGAAAATACTCTTAGGGACAAGTTTACTCACATTGAGGGGGAGCATAATAAACTTCTAGGAGTTATAGAAAATTTAAAGAAGGAGTCCCATAAAATTGAGGAGTCTAATTTATTGCTTGAGTCTAGAATTTCAAAAATAAAAAATGACTTACAAGACTCGAGTAGTATTTGTAATGGTTCTAGCTCATCTAGTTCAGATATTTCCATTGCTGAAGCTAAAACCATTGTTTATTTTAGAGGGTCAATTTTATCCAAGGACTTTAGAAAAGGTCACACCTTAGGTAACATTCCTCGTGTTTTCACATGCTTTCATTGTGGTAGGAAAGGTCACCTTAGGTCATTTTGTTTTGATCTTAAAAGGAGTCCTAGGAAGTCTATGTCTAGCATTTCATTAGTTTCCAAATCCCATCATTTTAAATATACATCTATCTGGGTTCGAAAATCATTTTTAGACGCACTAGATATTAGATTTGTTGATTCTCATTTGCTTTCACATGAAACCTCCCTTGCTAAATCTAAAGGTTGAATGTGTTAGTTTTTTTTGCATACTCTAGCTTTTTTTGCTTCATATTATATATAATTTCTAGGTGTATGCATGTTTAGTCATTTTCTAGTCTATTCTTTATGCTTAATCACATGCTAGAATAATGATTTTTGTTTATCTTTTGTATTATATTTCTTTCATTTTTATTTGCATTAAATGAAAAATACAAAAATATTTTTGTTTATCATTTGGGTTTTTATCTCTTGGTAATTTAAGCTTAATGAAAAAATTCAAATGATTTTTGTTTGTCTTTTGAGTATATATTTTTCTTTTTGGTTAAAAATTTCAAAAATTCAAAAAGATTTTTTTTGTGTGCATTTTAGTTTGACACACTCTATGTGGCATACACTTGTGTTAGAATCCCTCCTTTTTCGCTCCCATTTAGATAGAACTTTTTGTTTAGATTATCAATCCTTATTATGTTCTTTACCATGCTTACATGGAGTAGTTGGATTTTGTGTTGCTTAAATGGATTCTTTTTTTTATTCCTCTATTCACACATGCACGAGCTCATTTGAAATTTTAACTTCATATGTATATTTGAGCTTTGTGAGGTGTTCTCTTATCAATTTTGTCATCTACATATTTGTGACCTAGGAGGACTAGTGCATGTCAAAATCCATTGCACGTGAGATTTGTGAGAAATAAAATGTTATCTATAAATGTGCATGGGGAAGGGCTCAGAAAGGATTTATTATCCTTTGTGAATAGTAAGCCACCGTTTGTTTGGACCTAAAAGAAATACGTGGCCCAAAGGCCTAAAAATATAATTATGGCACTAAGAAGAAGAATAATTGCCAATGCCTTGTTTTTAATTGATATATTCATTCAAAATTAATATATGCTTATTGAGGGAGATTGGATGGTATATCAACGGTTTGCACAATGTCCGTTTATCCTAGTTGTACTTTCAATGTCATGACTCTATTGGTTTGTAGAATCATCAAAAGTCTAGGCTTGTATGAATTGTGTATGTTTGTTCATTGAGTTCAATTTATATTGTCACATGATGTTATATTCAAATTTGATAAAGTTTGCAATCAAGTGAGAACTCCGTGAACATGTTTTAAATAATTGGGTCTAAATTTAATTGTTACTAGTTCACACCCCAACACTTCTATTTCCATTTAACACATTTTTGCCATACGAGTGTGAAAAACTTATCTTATTTTGTGTCATTTATGTTTATATATATATATATATATATATATATATATATATATATATATATATGCGTGTGCATTGTTGGTATATTCAGTCTATGTATATATATGATATTTTTTTTGGTCTTTGCCTTGCTTTCTAGTCCATCTATGCTTTAATTCATAATTGGTATCTATCTTGTTGCATTCTTTGTTGATATTAAATGCTTAATACTTTATGTATCATATTGGTATCATTTTCTTGCATCTTAGTTAGTATCCGTTATTATTTGTTGGATTAGTTATGATTTTGTTGCCCATGTGCTTTAATGTTCTCATCACTTTATGCACAATTTCTTGTTTAGCTTGTTATCCCATTCTTTTTATCCCTTGTCCAGTTTATGGGGAGTATATGCTTTAATTGGGGGAGATAAGTTAATTTTTTATTCTTTAGCCTTTGTCTATTCCTGAGAAAAAATGGGGAGAATGATAGGGGAGAAATGGTATCTAATCCTATTATAGTCGTATCTTAGTTTGGGAGATTTAACTTAGGGGGAGTCACGACCTTCTTAGGTGGATCATAGTTGATAAAAGGGAGAATTAATTAAGGGGGAGTCTTTATTTATATTGCATTTAATATTTTCATATTCCCTATGCGTTTAATGTGTTTTCTTAAGTGTGCAGGAATTCTTCTATAGTGTGAAGGAATTCTTCTATATATTCTTCTATATATGGAAACTTTATTCATTGGTATAGATAGTGATCCTTGGGTCTTGAGTCAAGTTTGGATGGGATGTTTGAGTCTAGTAGAGCTTGACGGCCCTTTAGGATTTTTGTTTAGTTTTTGTCCCAGAATATCCAAAGGAGGAAATTTGTAAGGAAACAAATTTCCAATTGAGTCCTTTGTAGTTTTGGCTCAATTACAGAAAAAAAATATTTGAGTCATAGGATAGAGTTCAAGTTTATCCATTCAAGCCTATGACGTTTTTGTTGAATACGTAGCGGCCAAGATATTAAAGCTTTATCAAATGCCAAGTTTAATGTGCCTCGTTTCTACATCAACAACATTCATTCCATTGCTCCTAACGTATGAATGAATTTTTGAATATATATATATATATAGGAGTTTGGAACATTTTTCATTGGGTGAATTTTTATTGTATGTTTATTTTAAATTGTAGTTGTATTTCAAAAAGTTTCATTAAAACTTTAAAAATAAAGTTTCTGGGTTAAAAATAGAATTTTCAGCTTTCTGTTTTTTCGTTCGATATTATCGTTCGAACGAGAATGTCGTTTGAACGAGGTTTGCAATCCCCTGCCACTGGAACTTCGTTAAAAGTATTGTTCAAATGAGACTTCATTTGAACAAAAATCTAGTTCGAACGAGATTTGGCGGGAACAGTTTTTTGGGCAATTTTTGACACTTTTCCCACTACATTTCCCCACTAACTTTTTGACAGATTTAACTAGTGTGGGAACAAAATTTTTATTAATACTTTTACATAACCTTTTCTTCCTAAGAGTGTTTTGAGTGTTAATTGTTCCCAAGAAAAAGTCCCCTTGAATTTTTGTTGAAATATTTTAATCCTTAGAACAAAATCAAGGTTTTCACACCCATATTGTTTATTCCAAGTTTTAATATATATACATCTTTCTTGGAGTGTTTGGCATCGGGTCTTCTCTACCGCATTGAAGATATTGTTTGGGTTTACTTCTAAATCCCTCAAAGAAGAAGAGTTTGTTTTGCTGCGACATTCTCACATGGTCAAAGGCACCATGTGTGGTTGACGGTGTACCTATGTCTCATTGTTGATTCCAAGATTCCGACGGAGCTCCAAGGTTGTAGACTAGGCGGAGGTGTTTATAAGCAGATGCGTTAAGGCTTGAAAGGGATCGAGTCGAGGAAGTAAGTCATCTGTCTTTTAATTGTAAAACCATACTTAGTGGACTTAAGGCTAGGGTCGTTCGGATTTTTTTCTAGTTGTGGGTTTTTCCTCGGACATCGCGGCGTAGTGGATGTTTACTTATTTTATCTTTTTTCAAATCTCACATTAGATGTATTCTTAGGTAAAAAGATAAAATTTGCTTTAAGTCACTACTTAATTAATTTGGTGCATAATTAATTTGGGTAAAATGTTTATGTGTATTTAATTCAAGTCATTAATTTTATTGGATAAAATTTGGTTTGGCCTATGATTGCTAAAATGATTCATTAATATCGTTAGGAAAATTTTCTAGGACTTGGGTTAAATTGTTTTTGGGGCTTAAAATAAAAAGTTCATAAATTTGATGTTTAGTATAACTTTAATATTGAGAAAATTGATTTTTTTTACTTTAGCTTTAATTTGTGAGGAAATTAATTTAAAATTTGTTAAATTGTTTAATTGAATCATCTTCGCTTCCGCATCTATAAAAGGAAATTGAAATTAATTTTTGTGGTAAGATATTAAAATTGGGGGCCTCTTATTCCAACATCCGCCCGTAGCGCGACTCAAGACGCCTCGGCCTCAGCCTTCTGTTATTGGACAAGATGGGTTACCTACATTGTTCCCATAGATTCAGCACCCTCGCCGTCGGCCTCACCCAGGCTGGCGAGGGTAGGACGATACTAATCAACATCACAGGTGTCAACTCTTCAGTGGTTCACGGATCTACCAGCCTAACCTTGGGAAATGTGGTCGGTTATTGCCATATTACATACAAACCGTATGCATTAGGAGATGTGTGGAGATGTGCATGTGGATGTGGGACACGCGTGAACTAAAACCGTTATACCCAGATTATTCTCTCACCTGAGGGAATATTGGATCATCATGACATACATGTGACAAAGACAGTTGGCTTCTCCTCATTGGCTAGGAACATGCTGCACATGCTTATTGCATGCTTGGGGGTGCAATACACCACCAAGGTACTATAAATACATATCATCTTCTTTAATGTAAAGGATCGATTATTCATAACCCTAGCAGAACTATGTCAAAATACATAGAAGAGAGGGAAAGCTTGAATGTTGTAACCCATGCCATAAGAGACATACTTGTTAGTGGGTTTCATTCACACACACACACTAGACGTAGGCTCCGATCGTACCACTTAAGTTCTGGTGTTCTTTTTCTTCTCCTCATCTCCCTCTACTATTATCTTGCTATATTTATATTACATTTCTTCTATTGTTGTGCGGGTGTGAGTTTGTTCATCACATTGACCTGCTGGTGTTATTTCCAGCATCATTAGTTTGGCGTCGTCTGTGCAAATGAGGATTATCATCTTTTCCCTTCTCTAGCTTGTACTCACCGGAGTCTTTGGTGGTGAACCAGTACTCCCCTATTGTGGAGTTGTTTCATCATTGAAAATGCTCTTGTTGAGCTCCCAGGCTTTTACTCTTCAATTACAGCTCATCCATCAGGTTTGAAACATGGCATCAGAATTTCCACCACCACCACCACCATGGGGTGGTGGACCCAGTACTAGCCCGCCTCCTCAGTCAGAAATGGACAAAATAGTAGAGGCTCTCCACTCCCTAGTTCCTAGCTAGCAGTTGATGTAGCATCAATTCGCTACCCTTAGCCAAAAAGTGATCTGGCCCGATGGAGAAAATATAATAACTTTAGAGGCTAGGGTACCACCCCTGGACCCACACAAGGATCTCCCTCATCAGCAGAGGTGTAGAGACATGGCTGACCCTAGGCGTTTATGCCTAGAGAGGCCAAGTCAGCCGTGCCTCAAGGATGAGGAGAAAGAGTGTGAGGAAGAGGATGATAGAAGCTATTGGGAGCCCTATTAGATCACAGGTGGCACTGTAAGGTCCATACAACCAAGTCGAAGCCAAACTGAAAGGTCGAGCCAAGAGTGTAGGCCAAGGGCATCAGCCCTAGATAGGTTGAGTAAGGGGTTGGACTTTGATAGGCTCAACACAACACCAAACGATATGAGAAACCTCCTTTCCCGAAAAAAAAGTATAGCCAATTCTCAATGGAATAACGGGGGTGATGGTCGTCACGCCTTGAAAGGTCAGGATGAGGAGCAAAGAGAGGTAAACAGTAGATAGAGAAGGAATCCAAGAGAAGCTTCGGTTCTACCAAATAGTAGAGAGGGAGCTAAAGAGAATGTGGACAAGAATGTGGTGACCGAAAGACCTTGAAATCACTCTATAAAACGGTTAGAAGATAAGATAGGTGACATCTTGAAGAGCTGATACCCTTTACAGAGGGAATATAATGAAGGCTTACCTTCTGTAGCTTGGATAGTAAGTTATCCAACTCTATATAAATTCAATCCTCTATTTGTTACACCCAAGTCTGATGGTATCACTAATCCGTCTCACTACGTCGAGGTCTACCACTCGATTGCAAACATTTACTCAGTCTCAGATAAGATGAGGTGCCGTGCCTTTTTAAGCAATTTGATCGGAGCAGCTCATGTATGGTTCACTTCACTCCCAAAAAGTTCAATTGAGAACTTCATGCAACTCGTAGAGAGACTCATACATAACTTATGTTTTGGGGTAAGGACCCAAAAGAAGACTACTCATCTACTGTATGTCAAGAAGGGAAAGAATGAGAGTTTCATGGAGTACATACAAAGATTTAACAAGGAAAAGTTAAAAGTTGAGGACTATGAAGAAAGTATTATGTTGACAACATAAATAAAAGAGTCTACTCAAGAGATGAGTATAATGTTATTAGAGAGGAAATCAAGAAATTGGATAATGTCGACTTCATCCGAGAATTCATCTACCCCGACTGGTTGACAAACGTTGTCATCATCCCAAGGCCAATGGAAAATGGAAGATGTGTGTTGACTTCAAAGATCTGAACAAAGTGTGTCAGAAAGATAGCTTCCCCTTGCTCAGGATTGATCAAATGGTGGATGCTACAACTAGCAATAAATTAATCATCTTCATGGATGCCTACTCAGGCTACAACCAAATATTCATGGACTCGACCGACGAAGAGAAGACAACCTTTATTACCGACAAGGGGACCTATTACTACAAGGTCGTCCCCTTTGGGTAAAATAATGTTGGGGAAATGTATCAGAGACTAGTCAAAAAAATGTTTGAGGACCATATCGGCAAGTTAATGGAAGTGTATGTTGACGATAGGTTGACACAGATCCTCAAGGATGAGACTTGTGTGGCCGATCTTGAGTTCACCTTCAACACAATGGACAAGTATCAAATGAAGCTCAACCCCGCCAAGTGTGTGTTCGGTATGGGAGCAGGCAAGGTTTTAGAATTTATAATGAATCAGAGCGTAATAAAAGCCAACCCTTAGAAGATAAAGGCCTTATTGGATATGAATACTCCTACAACGATAAAGGATGTGTAGAGACTGACTGAAAGAGTGGCAGCATTAAACAGGTTTATGTCTAGAGCCGCTGATAAATGCCTTCCTTTCTTTGTAGTATTGAGAAAAAAAATTTAATGCAAAGAAGAGTGTGATAGAGACTTTAAGGATTTGGAGTCCTATCTCGGCTCTACACCCCTACTATCTAGACCAGTTCAAGGGGAGAAACTATATCTTTATTTGGCAGTATCTGAGTTGACCAGCAGTGTCACTATTGTAAGAGAAGAGGATGAAGTCTAAAAACTAGTTTATTTCAATAGTAAGGCCTCGAGGAATATAAAGCCCTACTTTGAGGCACATACCATGGTGGTCCTCACAAACTCACCCCTTAGGCAAGTAATTCACAAGCCTGAGAAATCAGGAAGACTAATGGCTTGGGCAATCGAATTAGGAGAGTTCGACATCATTTACCAACCGAGAATGGCTATTAAGGATCAAGACCTAGGTGACTTTGTAGCCGAGTTCACTTGGTACAAGGTCGACATTGAAGATTTTGATGCTACAAATTGTGAGCAAGGAAACAAAATATAACCTCTCCTGGTCGTAGCCGAGACGAGTTGATCAAGAATCAAAATTTTGAGAATGAGGAGGAAAAGTATCTTTTTAAGAATGGATCCCTGTAATATGATAGTTTTTCAGCAAACGGTACGGTATGGAGCCTCTTTGTTGATGGGTATTCATGTGAGAATGGAAGTGGGGAAGGATTGATAGTGTCGGAGCCATCACTCTTTGCAAGAAGATGAACTTTCACAGCAAAAATAGTAATTTTCTCAAGGGAAACACCTGAGAGTGATGCTGTCAGTGGGGAGTGAAGGAACAAGGCACTCAACACTAAGAGAATGAGCAGGGAGAGAATACTAGGTAGGTCTGGTGATATTTTAGCAGAGTAATAGTGCAATTTTTCTTGTCTATCCGTTTGACCTTGCCCAGGGGTCTATTTATACATGGGCGTAAGGGGAGTTGGCAATTTTGGGCGCCAAAATTGAGAGAGTTGGTGGGGAACAATGTCTGAAGTGTACCATTTGTCCCTACCTGCAGGCAGTCTGCCTGTCCCCTCTGCAGGCGCCACCTGGCACCGACCAAAACTCAAAAAGCACATATGTCCCCTAATGGAGACAAAATAGCAGATTTGGTAGTTATCTTTTGAAACGGTAACTTGTGGTGCAATTTTGCAAATCTTTGAGAGAGAGGACCTTAAGGCCTCACTCCCTCTAAAAAGTGTTATCTTTCTTGAGAGAGACCTCGAGGACCCCCTCTTCTGGAAAAATCATTTTTCTTGTAAAGAGTTTATTTCTTGTGCGTAGCCTCGAGTGGCTTCTGGGTGTTCCTACTAGTATTCTCTCAATCCTATAGTGCTAAGTGGTTGAGCTTGCTCAACATACCTTGTCCCTCAGCCGCCAAGCCAAAAATCCCAAGAGGTCCCGACGCGCCTGTTCGAGCCCTGCTTGCTCGACTAGGCAACCTGTGCAAGAAAGTAAAGTGTTACTGCTGTTGTTCATTTAGAGCCTGCTGTTTCATGATGAAAACTCCTGTAGCAGCACTTCTCGAATAACATTTCTGCAGTGACCCCTGCAGTGGCGCTGACGCTTGAAGCAGCGCCGACCCTTGTCCTGGCGCCGTTGCTCGGAGTGGCGCTGATGCTGTGAGGCGGCGCCGACCCTTGTTGCGGCGCCGACGCTCGACGTGGCGTTGACGCTTGAAGTGGTGCTGACGTCCGAGGTAGCGCTGATGCTTGAATCGTCGCTGACATGTGAGGCGGCGCCGACCCTTGTCCCGACGCCGACGCTCGAAGTGACGCCGACGCTCGAAGTGGCGCTGACGCGTGAGGCGGCGCTGACCCTTGTCCCAGCGCCGATGCTCGAAATGGCGCCGACGCTCGAAGTGGAGCTGACACTTGAGGCGGCGCCGACCCTTGTCCCGGCGCCGATGCTCGAAATGGCGCCGACGCTCGAAGTGGCGATGACGCTTGAGGTAGCGCTGATGCTTGAACCGTCGCTGGCAGGTGAGGCGGCGCCGACCCTTGTTGCGGCGCCGATGCTCGAAGTGGCGTTGACGCGTGAGGCGGCGCTGACCCTTATCCCGGCGCCGATGCTCGAAATGGTGCCGACGCTCGAAATGGCGCTGACGCTTGAGGTAGCGCTGATGCTTGAACCGGCGCTGACGGGTGAGGCGGCACCGACCCTTATTGCGGCGCCGACGCTCGAAGTGGCGCTGACGCCTGAGGTAGCGCTGAGGCTTGAATCCGCGCTGGCAGGTGAGGCGGCGCCGACCCTTGTTGTGGCGCCGACGCTCGAAGTGGCGCCGACCCTTGTTGTGGCGCTGACGCTCGAAGGGGCGCCGACGCTCTAAGTGGCGCTGATGCCTGAGGTAGCGTTGTGGCTTGAATCCGCGCTGACAGGTGAGGCGGCGCCGACCCTTGTTGCGGCGCCGACCCTTGTTGTGGCGCCGACGCTCGAAGTGGCGTTGACGCCTGAGGTAGCGCTAATGCTTGAACCGGCACTGACATGTGAGGCGGCGCCGACCCTTGTTGCGGGGTGCCGACGCTCGAAGTGGCGCCGACGCTTGAAGTGGCGCTGACGCCCGAAGTGGCGTTGACGCCTGAGGTAGCGCTGACCCTTGCGGTGGCGTAGGGACTCGCCGCGGTGCTGACACTTGCGGTGGCTTTTGGACTTCTGGGTGACCTCGCAGGTACCTCTCGGATGTTATTTAATAAAAAAAGCATATTTATTTTATTTTGCTTTTTTTTTCTGTTTATAACACCCTTCTACATTAGCCCCTCGTGCAAAGTTTTTTTGGTAGGGTAGACTAAAAAAAACTTTGTACGCTATAAATCTGGTTTCAACAATTATATATATATTTATATATATATATATTTTCTGAGGGATCCTAGGATCATTAAATTCTGTGGCCCTTTATCCGAGGTATTTAATTTTTTTTTTTTTGAGAACCCACGCGTCAGTGTGGGAACTGTCATCTCATCATTTGGGAAAAAAAGATCATCAACTTTTTGCCTTCCTGCACGTTTTTCCATTTTGGTGAAAGAAAAAAAAACATAAGCCCCTTATATTGGGGTCTTTCATCTTCTTCAACCAAAACATAAGCATCTTTGGGTTTGTAGTGAGAGAAAGTGAGAGAGGGATTCTTTTAAAAAACCCCATAGCCACCCATCTCCTTTTTTCTCTAACCTTCCCAAATATCATACCCTCTCATCCATGGATTCCCAACTAAAGAATGTATCTCCCAATGTGAGCAGCTCCAAAACCCCCATGGTTCTGCACCCTTTACCATCTCCATCCGTCGCTCCTATCACTTCAGTGAACTGCATAGCTGCCGCCGACGCCGATTTGCCGGGTACGGCCACTGGATCCGCCGCCTTATGTGCGGTACCTGCTTCTATCAATTTCGGGCCGAGAACCCTCATGGGTTCCTCGCCTTTCCCGTCACCGCCTGCAGGGGGTCTCGAACTTGCGTCCTCCGTGCCTCGAGGGGTCTCGTGCGAGGATCTTCCACCGTCTACAGGGCGTGCACCTGTTCTTAGTGTCCGCGAGGAACGCGAGGTCTTGGCTGGGAGTTTTCTGACGTCTAAGGGTCTCGCCCCCCATTTTATTGCGCACGAGGAGCGTGGGGTCTCGGCTGAAGGTTTTCTGATGTCTAAGGGTCTCGCGTCCCATTTTATTGCGCACGAGGAGCGTGGGGTCTCGGCTGGAGGTTTTCTGATGTCTAAGGGTCTCGCGCCCCATTTTATTGCGCACGAGGAGCGTGGGGTCTCGGCTGAGGCTGCTCCGACCGCCAAGGGTCTCGCGCCAAGCTTCACTAGTGCTGCCGCGCAGCCCGCGGTACCTGTTTCTGCAGATTTTGGGCCAAGAACCCTCACGGGTTCCTCTCCCTTCCAGTCGCCATCTGCGGGGGGTCTCGAGAGGCAGTCTTCTGCGACACGAGGGGTCTCGCGCGGAGACCTTTTGTCATCTGAGGTGCTCGCGCCCGTTCGTAATGTTCATGAGGAGCGCGAGGTCTCGGCTAAAAATTTTCTGGTAGCTAAGGGTCTCGCGCCTGTTTTTGTTGTGCGCGAGGAGCATGAGGTTCTGACCGAGGATATTTTGACGACTGAGGGTCTCGCGCCCGATTTCATTGTGCGCAAGAAGCGTGGGGTATCGACAAGTATTAGTACGGACGCCATCACTTCGCCCTCGGGTGTCTCGACACCTTTGACTGTTTCTGAAATGGGTACTTCCACTTATGGCGCTTCAAGACTTGGCCTCGCATCCACAGGTCTCTCGTTTGTGGAAGGGGGTGTCTCGACCTTTCGTCACTTCAAGGGTTCCGTGACCCAGGGTGTCTCGACGACTACTGGTGTTACGGAGAGCATGCCACTTCCCAGGGGCTCTTCCTATGATTATGATGGGGTTTCTGCCTCTACTTCTTTTTTTGCGACAAGGGACCCCGGGGGTCCTTCACTCGGAGTCCCCACTGGAGTGAGTTCTTTTCTTGAGCCACTGGCTCTGGGTGGTTCATCAGCTACGCCAACTTCCTCTCAGACATGGAAGGATTATATACACATTCATCAAGGGCGGGATTTCGGTACTTATCGTCGTGCTCCCTTTTTCGGCCCTGCTGACAGTTTCATGGTTTCGCTTTCTGGTTTTGGGGAAAAAATTTCGAGTGATGTTCTCGATCGGTCTCACGTGGGGTTAACCGAGTCTGCTGATCTTCCTACTATTTCTCCGGATTCCATTCTCCGAGTCCGAGTTGACCGAGGCGACTTTCCTTATTCTAACGTTGAGGTTAAAACCCCCGGTGGACCTACATAGGAGTGGGCCAGTTGGGTTGACTATGTTCTGAGCGTCCCTGATTACGTGGTTATTCTCAGGGAGGTGGGGCTCTTCACTGCCGTCAGCAGTCTGAAGTCCTGCACCCTCTTTAAACACGGTTCTTCGCTCAATCTCTTATTATCCTGGTGGAGTATGGAGTCTCACACCTTTGTCACGGGCTGGGGGGAATTTACTGTTACTCTCGAGGATATATGTGAGTTGTACACCCTTCCTTTCTTTGGGAAACATGTCTTCACTGATGACTGCGAGGACTCCCTAGAGCAGGAGTTGGTGGGGGAGTTACGGTCATCTCTCGGGGAGTGCTCGAGATATGTGGCCATAAATGTAACGGGTCATTCCAAGCATTCCTTTGCCAAATGGCAAAGATATTGGTTCAGAGACTTTGAGCAGTTTCCAAAGGGGGAGACTTCTCGTGCAGCGCCCAGATCCCAGGATGGTCCTAAGCTTCACTCTCCTGCACATTTAGCCACCTTCCTTGTTATGTTCCTGACTCGGTTCCTTCTTCCAGGTAAGCCTGAAGACTGTCCCCGCGAACTTCTTTTTAGGTTGGCTGTGCGATTGTCTCGCGGTAGACCAGTACCTATAGCTGCCCTGACCTTGGGTTCTCTTTACACCTGGATAGACCGAGCACACATAGATGTAGAGAGGTCCTGCTGTCGGTATGATGTTGCTAACCATGTCAACGCCCCTCTCTTGATGGCCTTTTTGTTTGAGCATTTCCCCCACTTTACTTCAGGGGCTCACGCTTGTCATAGCGACGCTGCGAGGCTTCTTCGGTGGCATAAGAAAACTCCCAAGCAGTCTTTGGGAATGTTGATTGATGATATCGAGGAATTTCAGTTTCGGCCTTATACCAAGCGCCCAGGGGGTACTTTCAGCTGGCTTTCTTTCCCTGGTGATGGCGGAACCTTCTATTGTCCTTCCGCAGTGGGGTCAGTTTCCACGTGTCCCCATATTAATGTGATGACGATGCTCTTACCATGTCACCTTCCTTCTTGGACCGAGTTAGGTCCCCGTGCTGAATTTTACCATTCCGAGAGGGCAAGACGACAGTTTGGTTATGATCAGGGTGTCCACACTCCTCCTCTTCCTACCTACGGCAGTCATTCTGAGGCATTCTCCGAGGCGTGCGCGAGCTTTACTCTTCAGGGGTTATTTCGCAGGGTCAGTGGTTTGGGTGGTCTCTATGTGCCTACCAGTGATTATCAGCCTTCATTCACTTCATCCTGGTTCCTTCTTTGGCAGCAGCAGGTTCGTCTTATTCAAGAATGTGTAGTTGGCCCTCCTCATGAGACTAACCCCATTAAATATACCAGAGCTCAGTTTTTGGTCAGGCGGACGCAGAAAGAGCCTTGGTTTCTCAGTACCACCTCTACGCCACCCTTGGAGCAGGCCATCCCTATTTTAGTGAAACCTCTCTTTGACGAGTCACTTCCGCCTCCGTCGACTGAGCTTCCCCCTGTGAAGTCTAAAAGCCAACCAAAAAGCAAAGGGAAGGCGGGCACCTCTACTACTAGCAAAAGGAAGCATCCTGACACCGATGTTTCCAATTTTGTTCCTGCTACTACTGCTTCTCCTCCTTCTTCTCCTGTGAGGACCCGGGCTGCGAAGAAAAAGAAAGGAAGTAGCGCTGGCATAGCTGCTTCCTCTACGGTGGACCAAGGTTACTCCTCGCCGAGCCTTACTTCTCAGGAGACGCGGGTCGCGTCCATTCCTATTGCAGAAGGTACTATATCATAGCCTCCTTTACTTAGTGGAACCAGTTCTCGCGGAGTTCTTTCATCTCCCTCCCCTTCATTGGAAGAGGAACTAGTTGATTATGGAAGCACCCCTTCCTATGACGACCATAGTTCTTCTTCGGGTGATATGGGCGGCCTGGGTTTCCATAGCGAAAGCACTACTGACACTTGTACTTTGTTATCAGTCTCCAGAGAGTCCTCTAGCGATGATGAGGCCTCCCGTTCTCCTGGGGGGGTCAGCCCCACCCATCTCCCTTATAGCCAGACTACGCGCCCTGTTACTGTAAGCGTTCTCCCTTCACTTGTCTATATATATTTTTTGCATACGATTTTCTTTCTTCCCTTCATCATATATATGTATATATTTTCATTTAAAGTATTCTGTTATATTTGTGCAGACCACTTCCATCGAGGCAGGTGGTTCTCCTCTTCCCCCACTATGACCGACGCCCTTTCAGCGGGAGAGGAACTCCATGCTCATTTCCTCCCGGGGACTGTTTAGAGAGGTTTGCTGTTTCCTCAGTTCATTTAACATCTGTTGTAATTTATTCATCTCCTAACTGCCTTTTGGTTGCGTATACTGTCGCTTCCTCGCAGCTTTCGTCCGTGCATTTTACCGTCACTCGGACCACTCCTGTGGCTTCCCCTTCTCCTCAGGTATGCCTCGTTATTTTCAAAACTTTCATTGCGTCATTTCCTTTTGTATTCCTTCTTCTTTTTTTTTATTTACCCATTTATCATGCGTAGAGAGCTGTGTCTTCGGGCGTTGCCACATCGTCCTCTCTTGTCTCGGCGGCGGGTACTTCTGCAGCTGAGCCCCTAAAGGCCTCTTCATCTGAGGTAGTACTTATTTTTTTTTTTTTTTTAATATTTGTCTCCTCTCAGCAGGAGTCTTAATGGCTCTTGGATTTTCTTCTCAGGAAGGGGCTCCTCACTTAGCTGGCGTTATCGCCCCGGGTTTGTCCTCTTCGGGGAGAATTTCTATCCCTAGGGTCCGCGTATCTATGGATGGTAGGTCTTTGGTTCAGGCGATTTCTCGTGGCCCAATATTTACCGTGACCTCCACCAGTGAGCCCACACTTCAGGTCAGTCCTTTCTGTTGAAGCAATGGGATCTCCTTTTCCTCGAACATGCAGTAAACAACGCATTTTCATTCTTTGCAGGCCATCAGTACAGCCCCTACTGCGCAGACCGTCTTTTTCCGCGCTTCCCCCTTAGATGGGGTTCAGGTATTCTTTTATTTTCTTAGTTCTATTTTCTTATCTGTCCAGTCTGTGCTTATCGTGGCCCTCTTTTACTTTGTTGCAGTTATCCCTTGGCGCTGTTTCGAGTGCGGCTCCTGCCACTACCGTTTCAGCAGCCCCTATACAAGGGCTGGTTTGTCCTGTCGTTGCGCCTCTTCAGGTAGTTATCCCTACGGTGCCTGAGGTTGAGGTAGCTTCTTCGGAAGTATTGGTTACCGAGGCAACCTCTTCTGGAGCATCAATCAGTGTTGTTGCCCCTACGGGGGCCCCTGCTCCTCCTTCTATGACCGTTGCGGAGGGCATTGTTCAGGTACCGTGTATAAGACTGGCATACCCCCTCCTTTTACTATTCCCTTTTTCTTTTCTTCTTGCGTATACTGTGCAAGCATTCCTATAATACCCTTGTCTCATTGTTTCCATGTGTGTGAGGATACTCCAGTGACTGTGGAGTCTAGCAGCGGGGCAGCTATGAGAGAGGTATTAGACTGGCATACCCCCTCTTTTTACTATTCCCCTTTTCTTTTCTTCTTGCCTATACTGTTCAAGCATTCCTATAACACCCTTGTCTCATTGTTTCCAGGTGTGTGAGGATACTCCAGTGACTGTGGAGTGTGGCAGCGGGGCAGCTGTGAGAGAGGTATTAGACTGGCATACCCCCTCTTTTTACTATTCCCCTTTTCTTTTCTTCTTGCGTATACTGTGCAATCATTCCTATAACACCCTTGTCTCATTGTTTCCAGGTGTGTGAGGATACTCCAGTGACTGTGGAGTCTGGCAGTGGGGCAGCTGTGAGAGAGGTATTAGACTGGCATACCCCCTCCTTTTACTATTCCCCTTTTCTTTTCTTCTTGCGTATACTCTGCAAGCATTCCTATAACACCCTTGTCTCATTGTTTCCAGGTGTATGAGGATACTCCGGTGACTGTGGAGTCTGACAGCGGGGCAGCTGTGAGAGAGGTACTAGACTGGCGTACCCCCTCTTTTTACTATTCCCCTTTTCTTTTCTTCTTGCGTATACTGTGCAAGAATTCCTATAACACCCTTGTCTCATTGTTTCCAGGTGTATGAGGATACTCCGGTAACTGTGGAGACTGGTAGTGGGGCAACCGCGGAGGGAGATCACAGTTCTGAGTTCACTCCTTTAGTCGGTGATGCTGATTCTAGTGGGGAGTCTTCTTTTCTTCCCTCTGAGGCGGGATCTCTCCACTCCGAGGGCGATGATGAAACAGAGGACGCTGCGACTATTTCTAGTAGGCTATGGCGTGAGGAGTTACCAGGCCGCTTCAGGGTACATGAGCGTCAGCTCTTGGATCTCATCTTGGAGCACCATCCCGAAACGTTCACTTCTCAGAGTATACTCCAGGTTGACAGTCTTACGGCCTTCAACCTGAGGGCTCTTGCCAGCCATGTTCATGAGTTCTTGGCTACCTCCCCTGCTAAGCTGACTAGCTCTTCTATCTTGCTATTCTTGGATGCTCTCCGCGACTTACAGCAGTTATATCATTTTCGTTTGGATTGGCTTGACGCAGGGGTTCGCCCCTTCCTGAGTGTTCCTTTCCGGAAGATAGTGAGGTTTCACACGTCCCGGCAGTCCAGGGTTGAGCAACGACACGCTGAGGCTACGAGGATCCGGAATCAGATCGCCCTACTACAGGTGAAGCTTCCCAGACTTGAGTCTAGCGATGAGGAGGATGATGCTAAATCCGTCCGGTTGGAGGAAGAGTTTCTACGGGAGGCTGGTCCGTCATATGCTGGCGCCATCGCGCGCGATGATTTATTTTTTGTGGTTTCTAGCCGATAGGCTACTTCTTGCTTTGTAGTGCTCAAAATTCTATATGTACATCACTTATCATTCATGTATGAGACACTTTGTTTCTTCTGCACTTTCTTTTTCTTTTGTTCTCCCTTTATGCTGTGGGTGTTTGTTGTAACTGTGAGGTGTTGGCATGTGACTTTCTTGGGTTGCCCCTCTGTCTGTGGGGGTATTCCTACATATTACTGCTTATAGTCATAGAGGCTGGGTTGGGGAGGAGGGTGACCCCCTCCCCTTTCTGGAAGCCTAATTTTATCATAAAACTATATTAATTTATGTCTGGGGGACTTTGCTCAGTATACTTTCTCTTAGGATGGACTTACCTCCCAAGTGTAGTGAGCAAAGTTCCCGACCTCTCTTTTTTTTTTACTCTCTTCTAACTTAATAGGGAGCGTATATGTATGTATAAATAAGTAAGCGAAATAAACGTCAAAATGACCAAAAACGTTGCTATTTCATTTCTTTTACTTTTGTCTATCATTTACAGTGTAGTATTGCTTCAAAAAAACAAAAAAACTTTTCTGGTGTAGGAGCAATCCTTGACATCCGTTGCCAACATGTAAAATACAAACAAAACTTGTTAGTTGCTACTAAGCATAGTACCTCTTCAGCCACTTGCAGTTGATGGACTGGAGGCAATCACTCTCAGGTTCTGATATCTGGCAGTAGCCCGACTTCCCCACTCCTCTGACAACAAAAGGGCCTTCCCAGTTAGGTTTGAATTTGGACGCCGACATGCTACGGAGATGGTGGGTTGATGCTCGTAGGACTAGATCTCCCACCTGGAATTCCCTAGGCTTAACCAAATTTTCATAGGCTCTGGACAGTTGCTGAGTGTAGACTTTGAAATTCTCTCTCGCCTTGTCCCTGTGCTCATCTAGTGCCTCCAGCTGCACATGCCTAGGATCTGGAATGAGCCCATTGCTAAGAGAAATTCTGGCCGAAGGTACCGCCAGTTCCACTGATAGGATAGCTTCGGTCCCATACACTAGAGAGAAGGGAGTGAAACCTGTTGGCTTTCTCTTCGAAGTACGATAGGCCCATAACACCATAGGCAGCTTCTCATCCCATGCCCCCGGCATGTCTTCTAGCATCTTTTTCAGAATATTTATCAGGGTCTTATTAGTAGCTTCCGCCTGGCCATTGCCCTTGGGGTAGGATATGGTTGAGCTACTATGCACAATCTTATACTTGTCCGTGAGGAGGGCCATCTCTTTGAATACAAATTGCTTCCCATTATCCGTTAGGATCACTTTGGGTATACCAAACCTACATATGATATACTCTTTTATAAACTGGGTTACCACTTGGGCAGTGACCCTCCTTAAAGGGATGGCCTCCGGCCATTTGGTATACAATTCTGTAGCCACAATGATAAAGGTCTTGCCATGAGATGCTGGGGCGATGTTACCCACCAGGTCGAACGCCCATGTGTGGAAGGGATAGGGGGTTGCCAAGCTTTGTAGGCTGACGGAGGGAGCGTGCACCATGCTTCCGTGCACCTGGCATGCTCTACACTTTTTCACGTATCCAATGGAGTCAGCCTCCATGGTCGGCCAGTAGTATCCCAACATCATCAGCTGATCATACAGCTTGGCGCCTCCCATGTGGGAGGGCTCATGAGCTTCTTTCAGCACCCTTTCCACTTCCTCTTTGGCTACGCACCTTAACGCCTTCTCATTATACCCTTTCCTATACAGCTCTCCTTTGACCAAGTAGAAACGTGCTACCCTTTTTCTAAGGTAGATTTCATCCGCTCTCTCGGCGGGCAGCTCCCCATTCTTCAGATAGGCTAGGTACGGCTGTCTCCAATCTTCGAAGGCTTCCACGAAGTTAGCTTCCGTCGGCTGATCAAAATTAGCTTGGCACTTTAGACAACTTTGCTGCAAGCGGGCCTCTTCTACGCTCATGGAGGGCCAAAAATACCCGCTTCGCTGCAGTCTTCTGTAAAGGGGGATATCTGTATCTCCACAGTGCCTCTGGTGCATTTCTATTAACCTCTCTTTGGCTTCCTGCTCCCCTACGCACCGTGCCAGAAACCCTCCGGGACTCTTGAAATAGAGAGTTCCCTGCAACACATGGTAGTTGGCTAACTCCAAAATTTTCATTGCCCCTTCTCTGGTTTCCAGTTGCCTCTCCACCAAACGCCTCCAGTCTTCCGGCTCGTCACTTGGGAATAGGGACTTTACGGTAGTAGGCACTGTTCTCCGCCTAACGGTGATGGTTGCTTCTGACTCCTCCATGTTCAACTTTTGTGCTATGGTGGCGAGCGCGTCAGGGTGCCTGTTCATCGTTCGTGCCTGCCTCTCCACAGTTACTTCCAAGAATTGTCTCAGCAGTAGTTGGATGATGTGTCTGTACGGCGCTAAGTTGGCATGTTTAAGGGAAAACTCTCCATTGACCTGCCTTACTACTAGATTGGAGTCTCCTCGTATACACAGTACCCTGATCCCTCTTCTGAGCGCTTCCAACATCCCTAGAATGAGGGCTTCGTACTCAGCTTCATTATTTGAGCATTTAAAATCTAACTTGAAAGAGAGGGTAATCTTCTCCTTCCCATCTGACAGTATGACGCCAGCCCCACCTGTTCCTTGTGCACTAGAACCATCAAATTCCATAAACCACTTCTTCACCTCCTCCGCCATGCATGCTTGGAAACTTTCTCCGGGTAGCTCTTCACTAGGTGGTTCGAAAACCCCACTCGGGAAGTGGGCCAGCAGATCTGCTACCGCCTGGCTCTTGATGGCTTTAGGCACTACGCACTTTAGATCATACTCTGACAAAATCAAAAACCACCTTGCTGCTCGTCCCACGAGTATAGTCCGCGCGAGGAGGTACTTGATGGGATCACACTTAGTGATTATGTGAATGGTGAAGACTAAAAGGTAGTGTCTCAACTTCTGGGCTACAAATACCAGCGCCAGGCAGTGCCTCTCAACGCTGGTGTATCTCGATTCTGTCCCGGATATTACTCTTGATAGGTAGTAAATCGGCCTTTCCATTCCTTCCTTCTCTTGCGCCAAGAGGGCCCCTATCGACCTCTCTGTAGAAGTGAGGTAGAGCAGC
Source organism: Sambucus nigra (assembly GCA_949130495.1). Lineage (NCBI taxonomy): Eukaryota > Viridiplantae > Streptophyta > Magnoliopsida > Dipsacales > Adoxaceae > Sambucus > Sambucus nigra. Next base: position 536,234,950 of record OX422213.1, read on the forward strand.
AGTGGCGCTCCGGCTTCGGGGGGAATCATCGTGGACGGAGAGGCTAGGATTTATTTAATCTTTTTGAACGCGCTCTCTTGCCTCTCTCCCCAAACCCACTTGGCTTTGTCTTTTAGTAGAGGCGCGAACGGATGAGTTACTTCTGCCAACGCAGGTATAAACCTCCGCAGGTAAGATACCTTTCCCAGGAAGCTCTTAAGTTGTCTCTGACTCTTGGGCGGTGGCATCATCACAATGGCTTTCATCTTCTCTGCATCCACTTGCACCCCTTGTCTATTTACCACAAAACCTAAGAATTTCCCTGCAGTAACCCCAAAGGCACACTTTGAGGGGTTCATTCTCATCTTATACCGACGACACCTCTCGAATACTCTCCTGAGATCTTGAATGTGCTTGCTTTCTTTCCTAGATTTCACCACCAAATCATCCACATAAAATTCTAGTATGTCATGAAATAAGTCGTGAAAGATTGCCATCATGGTCCACTGGTATGTGGCCCCAGCGTTCTTCAATCCGAAGGGCATGACTGTATAGTGAAAGTTCCCTAACGGCGTGCGGAAGGCAGTCTTCTCTGCGTCGGCGGGGTCCATCTTAATCTGGTTATATCCAACATACCCATCCATGAAGCTATACATCTCATGTCCCGCGGTGGAATCCACTAAGCTGTCTATGCTGGGTAGTGGGAATTCATCCTTAGGACACGCCCTATTCAAGTCGCGAAAGTCTACACAGATTCTGATTTGGGTCTTGTCTTTCTTTGCCACTGGCACTATGCTGGACAGCCATATGGGGTGCTGAATAGGCTTGATGAACCCTGCCGCTAACAATTTCTCCACCTCAGCCTTTATTTTTAAATCAAGGTCTGCTTTATATGTGCGTGTGGCTTGCCTTACCGGAAGGGCGTTGGGAAGGATGTTCAATCTATGAGAGCTCACTTCTGCGTCTATTCCTGGCATCTCCGTGTACTTCCAAGCAAATACATCTGTGAACTCCTTAAGTAGCTCAATGAGCTCTTCCTTCTGATTCGGTTCCAGGCACATGGAAATTAGGATGGGTCTACTCTCGCCCTCTTCTGACCCCAACTTGACTTCCTCTAACTCCTGCAGCTGCTCTCTGGGTCCGTCTTGCATGCACTCAGGCGCTTCTTCTGGTTCTTCCACATGCTCAACAATATGGGATTCATCAACAATAAAACATTCGGGCGCCGGGTCGATGCTCTCGTCCCAGAACATCGCCCGCTCAGACCGTTATAAATGGTAGATGACTTTTCCATTGGGCAAAACCACTTTCTTGCAAGTTCGAGGAGGCCTAGCTACCTCCTCTACCTTCCTCTTGCCTTTTTCTATGTGGGGAATTATCTTTTCCCCTAGACGATCATGAACGAATTTTTTCTGCGGGACCCTTCCCTCAGCTATCTTGCTTCCTGCTAGCTTTCTCGTAGAGACCTTTCTTTCCTCGTCCAACTCGGTGTAAAAGGCAGCATCTACCAGGTGGGCCTCCTCAACTGCGAAGGGTCTCTGCGTGGCCTTGATCACTATCTCTGCACCTCTAATATTTGCCTTCGCGCACTGATGGTAGGTGGAAGGCACTACGCCATGAGTGTGCATCCACACCCTTCCAATGAGTAATTGGTAGCTGGTGTCAGCGTTAATAACATGAAATTTGATGTGGGAGGTGAAATTTCCCAACTTAATTCCCACATTCACATATCCGATTGACTGCATTCCGGCGTTGTCGAATTCGGAAATTACTAGCGGTACCGGGACCACCTTCTCCTGGTCAATTCCCGTTTCATATAACGTACTGATGGGCATAATGTTAATGGATGCTCCTCCATCCATCAACGCCCTAGGAAACGAGACTCCATTAATTATGGCTGTGACGTATAACGGGCGATTGTGGAAGTAGGGCACTGCCCTATCCGCTTCTGAAAACACCACTTCAGAGGTATACTTCTTAATCATCCTTCCCATTGGCCCCTGCCAATTTAGCGAAGGGTCTCCATGCTGCTACACCGCCTCCAAGACTTTCCTCGTGATGGACACCCTCGTGTCGTACTTCACCCCTATCTGGTCGAAAAACCACTTGAACTTGGGGCTCCTTGCTATGGCCTCACATTCAGAATCTAAGTCTACCTCGTACGTCTGGGCACTGCAAACATACTCCGCTTCAGAGGTCCCTCCCTCGTCTAGAGCGAGGATGACGTCTACCTCGCCTTCTGAGAGACCGACTTCCTCAGCTTCCCCGCTCCCACTTTCATACTCCGGAGTGAAGAACCACTCCTCTTTCTTTCTTTCCAGCTGAAGTCTGCTTAGTGACAGATTTTCTAACTCCTCGCATAACTGCTCACCGTCCTCCCGTTTCGCAAGACTTCTCGTAGCTTCTTCGTCATAGGCAACTACCATGTTGGCAGTTCCAAAATGATGCGTAGGGAGGGGGTTCTCGTTAACGTCCACGGGGGGTGTCTGCAAGGTACCTCTGGCCATCTGCTCACCAATGATCCTTCTCAAGTAGTAACAATCTTTGGTAGAGTGCTGCACTCGTTGGTGCAATTCGCAGTACTTCGGGTTGGCCTTATCAGCTGCAGTGGGGGTCTCTACTTTTAGGTTGGGGGGTCCTGTTACGCCTTCTCGCACCAGGGTGCGGTAACAATCCATGGCCTCCGCTACGCTGCACGGTAGTGGCGGCGGGACATCCTCCCCGAACTTTCTCTTGTTGCCGGGACTGTCAGTCCTGGCCCCGGGACCTCCTTTCTTCCCTTTGTTACTCCCGTCCACATAGTTAACCGCCTGCCTCCTCGTAACTTGAAACCTCCTGGGAGTCGGTGGAACTTGTGTCCTCCAACCTGGGGTTCTCGGTTTGATTATCATAGCGATGTTGCTGGCAGCCCTGGTGAATTCTCTGAAAGTCCCATCTCTAGTTTCGTTGATCAAATGCAGCTTGTACTCTTCCGAGAGTCCTTCCACACATATTTGTATCAACCTGGCCTCCGCCATGTCCTCGTGAACATCCAAGGCCCTCTCGCGAAATCGCTTGATGTAGTGCATCAATTCCTCTCCTGGCTTCTGGACCTCTTGCGCCAGGTGCCTCAGTGTAAATTCATCTTCCGCTACAAAAAACTTCTGGAGAAACTGCCTGTGCATCTCTTCCCAACTAGGGACGCTGTTAGGCGCCAAGTGGGAATACCATGTATAGGCCTTCCCAGTGAGAGTTTTAGAGAACTCTCTCAATCTCAGGCTCTTGTCGCCAGCGTGTACTCCCAGGTACTCGACGAACCTCTTCACGTGTTCTCGAGGGTTCTCCCCCCTACCGCCAAACTTGATAAATTTTAGTGGAATATACTCCTCAGGGTATGGCTTCTCACTTACTTCCTGTGGATAGGGGTCTTGTAATTCCTCGTATAGGTAGGAACCCTCTCTTTGAGAGGAGGAGAGGAGCTTCCTCACTTCTTCCATAGTAACAGCCTTGGAGGGTGATTCCTCCAAACATGTGGTTTTAGGAACTGGAGAACCTGTTGGCGCCAGGACATGCTCCGGCGCCGCCTTCCGAGCCGGAATCATCTCTGCCGGAATCGTAACAGGAGTGGCTACCCCTCCAGAAGGGGCAGCAGCAGGTGTCACACAACCTTGACCCAAGTTTGATAGATCCACGTTGTTTTGCTTTAAAAAGTCAAAAAACATTGCCATAAGGTTCATACCTGCCATTGGAGCCACTGCCGGAGAACTGGTCTGGCCTCCCTGAGGCGCTGGCGCCTTGGCTCCGATCACCACCACTTCTTCCTGAGTAGTCTGGTCACTGTGAGCTCAATTACCAGATGGAATGTCCTCAAAAACCAACTGCTTGGAGACATTGAAACCTTCTTTGTCCATGGAAATGAGAATACCTCCCCAGCAGAGTCGCCAAATGTAGGAGGGTAGTGAGACTGGGGTCTATGAATAACTGGAAAGGGTGAGGCGTGACCCACTCCAATGGACACTGTCTGCAAGTCTTCAAGGTCTCCTGGTGCAACTTCTGCAGAAAACTTCTCCTTCTGGTAACAATGGAGCTCAAGCTTCAACTCACTCCCTGCAAGAAGATGAACTTTCACAGCAAAAATAGTAATTTTCTCAAGGGAAACACCTGAGAGTGATGGCTATCAGTGGGGAGTGAAGGAACAAGGCACTCAACACTAAGAGAATGAGCAGGGAGAGAATACTAGGTAGGTCTGGTGATATTTTAGCAGAGTAACAGTGCAATTTTTCTTGTCTATCCGTTTGACCTTGCCCAGGGGTCTATTTATACATGGGCGTAAGGGGTGAGCTGGTGATTTTGGGCGCCAAAATTGAGAGAGTTGGTGGGGAACAATGTCTGAAGTGTACCATTTGTCCCTACCTGCAGGCAGTCTGCCTGTCCCCTCTGCAGGAGCCACCTGGCACCGACCAAAACTCAAAAAGCACATATGTCCCCTAATGGAGACAAAATAGCAGATTTGGTAGTTATCTTTTGAAACGGTAACTTGTGGTGCAATTTTGCAAATCTTTGAGAGAGAGGACCTTAAGGCCTCACTCCCTCTAAAAAGTGTTATTTTTCTTGAGAGAGACCTCGAGGACCCCCTCTTCTGGAAAAATCATTTTTCTTATAAAGAGTTTATTTCTTGTGCGTAGCCTCGAGTGGCTTCTGGGTCTTCCTACTAGTATTCTCTCAATCCTATAGTGCTAAGTGGTTGAGCTTGCTCAACATACCTTGTCCCTCAGCCGCCAAGCCAAAACTCCCAGGAGGTCCCGACGCGCCTGTTCGAGCCCTGCTTGCTCGACTAGGCAACCTGTGCAAGAAAGTAAAGTGTTAGTGCTGTTGTTTATTTAGAGCCTGCTGTTTCATGATGAAAACTCCTGTAGCAGCACTTCTCGAATAACATTTCTGTAGTGACCCCTGCAGTGGCGCTGACGCTTGAAGCGGCGCCGACCCTTGTCCTGGCGCCGTTGCTCGGAGTGGCGCTGATGCTGTGAGGCGGCGCCGACCCTAGTTGCGGCGCCGACGCTCGAAGTGGCATTGACGCTTGAAGTGGTGCTGACGTCCGAGGTAGCGCTGATGCTTGAATCGTCGCTGACATGTGAGGCGGCGCCGACCCTTGTCCCGGCACCGACGCTTGAAGTGACACCGACGCTCGAAGTGGCGCTGACGCGTGAGGCGGCGCCGACCCTTGTCCCGGCGCCGATGCTCGAAATGGCGCCGACGCTCGAAGTGGTGCTGACGCTTGAGGCGGTGCCGACCCTTGTCCCGACGCCGATGCTCGAAATGGCGCCGACGCTCGAAGTGGCGCTGACGCTTGAGGTAGCGCTGATGCTTGAACCGACGCTGGCAGGTGAGGCGGCGCCGACCCTTGTTGCGGCGCCGATGCTCGAAGTGGCGCTGATGCGTGAGGCGGCGCTGACCCTTATCCCGGCGCCGATGCTAGAAATGGTGCCGACGCTCAAAATGGCGCTGACGCTTGAGGTAGCGCTGATGCTTGAACCGGCGCTGACGGGTGAGGCGGCACCGACCCTTGTTGCGGCGCCGACGCTCGAAGTGGCGCTGACGCCTGAGGTAGCGCTGAGGCTTGAATCCGCGCTGGCAGGTGAGGCGGCGCCGACCCTTGTTGTGGCGCCGACGCTCGAAGTGGCGCCGACCCTTGTTGTGGCGCCGACGCTCGAAGGGGCGCCGACGCTCTAAGTGGCGCTGATGCCTGAGGTAGCGTTGAGGCTTGAATCCGCGCTGACAGGTGAGGCGGCGCCGACCCTTGTTGCGGCGCCGACCCTTATTGTGGCGCCGACGCTCGAAGTGGCGTTGACGCCTGAGGTAGCGCTAATGCTTGAACCCGCACTGACATGTGAGGCGGCGCCGACCCTTGTTGCGGGGCGCCGACGCTCGAAGTGGCACCGACGCTTGAAGTGGCGCTGACGCCCGAAGTGGCGTTGACGCCTGAGGTATCGCTGACCCTTGCGGTGGCGTAGGGACTCGCCGCGGTGCTGACACTTGCGGTGGATTTTGGACTTCTGGGTGACCTCGCAGGTACCTCTCGGATGTTATTTAATAAAAAAAGCATATTTATTTTATTTTGCTTTTTTTCTGTTTATAACACCCTTCTACACATTGAGATCTAAATTCAAATATTCTAATAATGAATATGAGTATGAGGATATCCTAGTAGGTATGTCCCTTGTCCGGGCACTGAATGTTAGTCAACTCCTTGTTCATTGTGATTCGAGGTTGGTTGTTAATCAAATCTTAGGGGCATACGAGGCTAAAGATGACAGAATGGCAAGCTATCTAGGAAAGGTTAAGATATCGTTGAAACATTTTGCTGAAGTAAAATTAAAGAGGATACTTTGGCTCGATAATGGATGAGCCGATGCTCTGGAAGGTTAGCCTCACCCCTAGAACTGAAATTAGAAGAACCATCTCGGTAGAGATTCTCCATAGGTCGATGATCGAAGGGGAAGAGAATACTGTGGAATTTTGCTTCAGTATGAGTATGGGAGTTTCCTGGATGGATCCTATCATCCACTACATTAGTGATGGGGAGCTGCCTGAGTCCAAGGCTGAGAAAAAGAAAGTTTCCATGTTAATCGATGGTTCCTATCATCCACTATATTAAGGTACAAAGTTATCATGTTCTCCCTTATAGGAGACATCTTATATAAGAAAAGGGTTCATGCTTCCTCTCCTAATATGCGTCCATACATCTGAGGTAGAGTATATTTTAAAATATTTGCATGAAGGTTCGTGTTTTAGCCACATTTGAGGACGTCCGTTGGTTAAGATAATCATTACACAGGGTTATTGATGGCCGACGTTGGCCAAAGATGCAGCTGCATACATCAAGAAATACGACATGTGCTAAGGGTTTTCCACCATACCCCACCAACCTCATTAGCCTCTTTCATCCATTACATCTCCTTGGCCTTTTGCGATTTAGTGGATTGACCTGGTTGGACCACTATCAAGAGCTGTGAACAACTATCATTACTTGATCGTGGCAATCGTTAATTTTTCAAAGAGAGTAGAGGCTGAGCCGATGATAACAATCACAAAGAAGAAATACTTCTAGTTTATATGGAAAAATATTATCTATAGGTACTGTGGCCATCCCCGATCCTCACGGTGGGTAGGCGGAGTGAGGATCCTAGGTCCTGCACGTCCCTCCCGGGAGCGCTTCGATCGTCATTAATGAGGTGAAAAATGTAGAGAGATGGAGTCGCGAGTCTATTTTACTAAAAACAAATAATAGAAAGGGAGCCCTCTCAAAGGACAATCTAAAGTCATACTGATACATATGAAACCAAAATATTTTGAGAAGGGTTCGGAGGCTAAGTTACGAAATGTGAAGGTGTTAGGCACCCATTCCGCCCTTACGGTGTCTCATGGGGTTTTGCTATTTTCCTTTATTTTCCCTATGATATGTGTGCATGTGTATATGTAGTGGAGATAGGAGTCATCGACTTATACAATGGAAGAGATAAAGTGAGTCATACGTAGGAATGTAAAGATACTATTAGAAAATAGGATTTGCGCGATCATCCTTACGTTGATCGTTATGATGGAGCGATAATGTATGTGGAATAATACGCCACTAAGAGCAAATACATAGAACAAAAAGGAATGGTGCTTAGAGAAAAATAGAAAAGGAGAGAAAAAGTAAAAATAGGACTCGAGTCTCGAATTTTACCCCGAGACGCCTACGTAGCATATAGAGGCATCAAAGTCCACGTAGTTCGTATGCAAAATGAGGGGTGGGGCTTATCCCATAAATCCAATCGGGGACTTTTTTTTTTTTTATGTGTGTGTGTAAAAATGTGTTTTAGTTGTGAGAAAAGTGTAAGAAAAATGTGAGAATTCCCGTTTGGAATTTATGAGCAAACCCTCTTTTTCTTATTTTTTGGGTTTTTACTTGTATGAAACTAAGAGAGGTGCAAAAATACTAAATAAAAAGTATATTAGGATATGTGAGATGAGAGAATATAAGCACTAAGTAATAAAACAAGTTAATGCAAATTTAAGGAGAGAATTGAGAAAATTGGACCTTCTTGAAGATCTTGAGCTTGATCTTGAATGTTGGAGAGCAGAACTTGCACTTGGATAATGATGGAGGGTAGTGAAATCACCAAGTTTGATGGAAAGGATGATGAAAAGTGAAGGTTGGAAATGGATTTGAATGTGAAAATCACGCTGCCTTCGAGAGGGGTTTTCTGGATTTGCTCAGAGTGATATGTTTCAAATCTGGGCCTCTTTTTGCAATGAGGACAACCCCTTCTTTTTATAGGCCCAGGGCATTGCCGATCGACATATCCCTCATCCTACCAATGGGCAGGTGTGTTTAGGCACACTGCCGATAGGCAGGGTCTAGGACATGTCATTTGGTAGTGTCTTTCAGGCCTTTACGAAAAATTGGTCGTAGAGCGTAAATCGTTGATCCGAATCGAGCATGGGGTAGACCATTGTAAATGTAATTTAGAGACCTTCAAAAGTCCTTTGGACTGATCCTAGGTTCAAGAGATGACTTTGGGTCAAATATGGCTCAGAAGTGCTCGTTGATTAATTGGACGAAAAATCTTCGAACACAAACATATCGTTCGTCCGCATGGTGAGTCAAAATCGCACATGGGGTGGACCATTAGAAAGATTAAGAGATGTAATAATACATTCTAAAGAGTTTGATCTGATTTGGGGAGTTGACTTTGGTCAACCGGGCCCTGGCATCATTCGATGACTCCTCAGAATATAATGAATCATTCGTCCGTACTATAAGTTGGAATCACGCACGGGACGGACCCTTGGAAAGGAGATTCAGTGCCCTTCAAAGATTCATTCAGTCTCGATTGATCTGAAGATTTTACTTAGGTCAAACGGAGCTTGAGATCATCCGGTGGCCTCCTGATCGAGTTTCAGAGAAAATGGATCCTTCGTCCGCATGGTAAGTCATAATCGTGCACGAGATAGACCGTTAGAAAGGTCTTTTAATGCCCTTTGAAGATTAATTCATTCTAGATTGAGCTAAAGACTTTGAATTTTGTTCAAATGGAGTCTGGGCGTGCCCGATGGCTTCTAGGTCAGTACTCGGAGTATGAAGGAAGGTGCTGAGGACCTAAGGAGAGTTTAAGGGATAACATAATGGGGTGTCTATAGAGCCCCTCGATGGGTGAGTTTGGAACAAATGATATCCATTGAATAGACACTGCATGATGTTTTTTTAAAGAGCATGACCAATTTAAAGGGTCAAGGATGATTTGGAGGACCTAAGGAACAAGGAGGACCAATTCAGAGGGTCGAAGCCAATTCAGAGGGCCTGGAGATGAGGTGACTAATTCTGCGTGATTAAGTAGGGATGACCAATTCTATGGGTCGAAGAAAATTCTGAGGTCTTAAGATGAGGTGACCTATTCTACCGGTCGGAGCCAATTTTGCGGGCTTAAGTAGGGACGACCAATTCTACGGGTCGAGGCCAATTCCGTGAGCTTAAGTAGGGATGACCAATTCTGCGGGTTGAACCCAATTCTGCAGGCTTAAGTAGAGATGAACAATTCTGTGGGCTTAAGTAGAGATGACCAATTCTACAGGTCGAAGGCAATTCTGGAAGCTTATGTAGAGATGACCAATTCGTCGGGTCGAAGCCAATTCAGCGAGCTTAAGTAGTGATGACCAATTCTGTGAGCTTAAATAGAGATGACCAATTCTACGGGTCGAAGCCAATTCTGCGGGCTTAGGCGATGATCCAAGACTGAGGTTAATTCTGACCTAAGAGAGGTGACGACCAAGGATCGAGGTCAATTTTGACCTAAGAGAGGTGATGATCGAGGATTGAGGTCAATTCTAACCTAACTAAGGTGACGATCCAAGACCGAGGTCAATTCTGACATAAGAGAGGTGACGACCAAGGACCAAGGTCAATTCTGACCTAAGAGAGGTGACGATCGAGGACTGAGGTCAATTATGACTTAACGAAGGTGACGATCCAAGACCGAGGTCAATTCTGACCTAAGAGAGGTGAAGACCGAGGACCCATGTCAATTCTGACCTAAGGGATGTGAAGATCCAAGACTGAGGAAAATTCTGACCTGAGAGAGGTTAAAGATTGGATTTTAGGTTCCGCTAGGGAATAGTGAATAAAATGGGGAGAATTTAGAGCGTCTTTTGGAGATATTGCGTGAGGAGAATGATTCTTTGGAATTCCGCTGGTGAAAATGACCTCGCGATGTTCTTTTTTAGCTGGGGAGCCGATTGCTGGGGAAATCCTTGCGATCTTGGAGACTTTATGGAGGAAAGGTAAATATGATGCTATAAACTTCATTGGGGAAGTGATTAGGTGGTCCAAGTATTGGACGTATTGCTTGGGGAGGTTTGAGACTTCTGGGGTATAGGAGCTGATCCTTAGAGATTCTCCGCAGACGTTGCCGAGAAGGGATTTACTTGACTCTTAATGAAAACGTTATAATGATGGATCCCCGGGATGTGAGTTTTAAACTCAATAAAAACAAAACCAATTAAAATAATTTCCTTTTATATAAAAACAAACACGTTATGCGGAAGCTTTAGGATGGTTCTACTTTAACAAATGCCAAATTATAATTTCTTACACCAAGTGAAGTGAAATTAATCAATTAATATATTCACTTAAACCAATTCATTAATCCAAGCCCTAGAATTTGTCTAAGTCATAATTATCAATTATCCAAAGTTAGGCGAAACCAAATTTTAGCAAATGACTTGAATAAACCAAATTTACCCAATATTTAATATAGCACCAGATTAAATTCAGTGTGACAATTAAACCAAATTTTATCTTGAATTATCCTAAGCATGCATTCTAAGTTATAGTGCAAGATAAAATAAACAATATCGCACTATGCCGCGATGTACGAGGAAAAACCCAAGACGGGAAAAAAACCTCGGACGGCCCTAGCCACAAGTCCACTAGATATGGATTTTACAAATACAAGACAAATAGACTTACAACGACTGACTTGATCCCTCTCAAGCCTCGACGCTTCTTCTTGTAGAACCTCTTACTAGCGGACAACCTCGAAACTCCACCGCGGTCTCGGAATCCACCGATGGGGCTTTCTATGGTCACCGTCACCTGAGCAAGGAGCCTTTCTGCAAGTGGGTAGAATCGCAACAAAAAGTCTTCTTCTTTGATGCCTGTAGAAGCAAACCAAAACTTCTCTTCTTGATTTCGGTAGAGATAAATCGGTGCCAAACTCCAAGCAATTTGATATGTATATAAGAAATTGGATAAACAATATGGGTGTACAACACTAGAGTGATCAAATATTTTCTATAAAAATCTCACTCAAAACATGAACATTTTCCTAAACAATTTTTGCTCTCAAACTCCCTCTAAGAGATAAACAAGCTTGAAAAGTTAGATTAGAAAATGTCCTTCCCGCACATTATTATGTCTGAAAAAGTTGGTTAAAAACCAAGTGGGGAAAATGGGTAAAAACTGCAAAAAAACTACCAAAAAATGTTCCCGCCTAGTAGTTCGTTCGAACGATATTTCGTTCGAACGAACTCTCGTTCGAACGAGACTTCTAACGACACACCAGAATGAACTTCGTTAGAATCTCATTGGAAACCTCGTTAGAAAGAACAAGTTCGTTCAAACGACATTTCGAACGACAGACCAGTATAGGTTAGTGAGAACTCGTTGGCAATCTCGTTCGAACGAAACCTGGTTCGAACGAAAAACTCGTTCGAACGACATTTCGAACGATTTCCAAAAATTTTGTAAAATTCGATTTTGGCCCAGAAACTTTATATACTTTAATTTAAAGTTCTAATTAAATTTTTCTGAAAATAAAAACGGCCAAAAAACCAGCACATTTGATGAAGCTTTATATTCTTTGCCGCTACGTCTTCAACAAACACTTCATAGTCTTAAGAGTATTACAATGACATACTATCCTATGAATAAATGTTTTTGTCCGGAATTGAGCCAACACAATACATGGACTCAATTGGAAATTTGTGTCCTTACAAATCTCCCCCTTTGGCTATTCCGGGACAAAAACCAAAACAAAAATCCTAAAGGGCCGTCAAGCTCTACTAGACTCAAAACATAACATAACCCACCCAAACTTGACTCAACCCAAGGATTTTAAACACTCTGCCTTTTAAAGATACCGCTTTAGAATAATACCTGCACACTTAAGCAAACTCATCAAACGCATAGGGAATATCAAAATTTTTAATGCAATTAATTAATTACTCCCCCTAAATTAATTCTCACCTTTACCAAACACATGACCTACTTAGAAAGACGTCTCCCCCTAAGATAAATCTCCCCCAAACTAAGATACGATAATAATAGGATTAGATACCATTTCTCCCCCTATCATCATTCTCCCCCTTTTTGTTCAGGAATAGAATAAGGCTAAAGAATTAAAACATAAAAGCATGTTGAAGCTTAAAGTGATAAGTCATGAAAGCATATGGGCAACTAAAGCAAGGAAAAACTAATATCATATATATGTACTAGAAATTTATCAAGAATGCTCAAGCACATATATATAGATATAAACATACACATGACACACACAAAATATAATATGAGTCTTTCACACTCGTATGGCAAAAATGTGTCATATGGAAACGGAAGTGTAGGGGTGTGAACTAGCAACAATTAAATTTAGACCCAAACACTTAAGAAACGTTCACGGAGTTCTCATTTGATTGCAAACTTCATCACATTTGAATATAACCTCATGTGACAATATATATTGAACTCAATGAACAAACATACACAATGCATACAAGCCTAGCATATTGATGATTCTACAAACCAATAGAGTCATGACATGTAATACGCAACTAGGATAAACGGACATTGTGCAAACCGTTGATATACCATCCAATCTCCATCAATATGCATTTATATTAATTTTGAATGAATATATCAATTAAACATAGGCCTTGGCAATTTATTTTCTTTTTAATGCCAAATTTTCTGTTTTTAGGCCTTTGGACCACGTATTTCTTGTAGGTCCATTAAACGGTGGCTTACAATCGCAAAGGATCACTTAGTCCTTTCGGAGCCCTTCTCCGTGAACATTTATATTTATCATGTTTTCATTTTTCACACAAATCTCACATGCAATGGATTTTGACATGCACTAGTCCTCCTAAGTCACAAATATGTAGATGACAAGATTGGTAGGAGAACACCTCACATAGCTCAAATATACATATGAAGTTAAAATTTTAAAAGAGCTCCTGCATGTGTGAACAGAGGCATATAAAAATAGAATCCATTTAAACAACACAGAATCCAACTACTCCATATAAAACATGGTAAAGAACATTTTAAGGGTTGAAAATCTAAACCAAAAGTTCTAGCCACGTGGGAGCGTAAAAGGTGGGATTCAAACACAAATATATGCCACATAAAGTGTGTCAAACTAAAATACACAAAAAATCTTGTTGAGTTTTTGACATTTTTTAACCAAAAAAAATAACAAATATATACTCAAAAGACAAACAAAAATCATTTGAATTTTTCATTATGCTTAAATTATCAAGAGATAAAATCCAAATGATAAACAAACATCTTTTTGTATTTTTCATTTAATGCACACAAAATGAAGGAAATATAATACAAAAAACAAACAAAAATCATAATTATAGTATGTGATAAACATGGAGCATAGACTAGAAAATGATTAAACAAGCATACATTTAGAATATGAATATAGCATGAAGTACAAAAGCTTAAAGTATGCAAACACTAACACATTCATCCTTTAGATTTAACAAGGGAGGAAGCATGTGAAAGTAAATGAGAATCAAAAACCCTATTATGCAAGGCAACCAAGTCGGATTTCCTAACCCAAATTAATGAAGAATGACTATCTTGGGGTGTAGGAACTTTAACTACCGCGGTTACTTTACTATGGGATTTTCTAGGAATTCGTTTAAGATCAAAATAAAATTTCCTAAGATGACCTTTTCGACAACAATGGGTACAAGTAAAAACATGTCGAATAGATTTACCTAAGGATTGATCTTTAAATGTATTCCTAGTAGATTCTCCTAAAACATTGGTCTTGGATTTATGAGTAGATTCATTACAAGTATTGAAGCCTAAACCACAAGTGTCATTTTTAATTTGGACCGTTCCTAACATTTTGTCCAGTTTCTCCGAACGACACTCCAAATCAAATTTGACATTACTAGAATCTTTTAATTTATTTTCCAATTCTAAAATGTTGGATTCTAGTAAAACATTTCGCTCTTCAAAAGCAAGAAGCTCCTTTTTCAAGGATTCCATTAAACCCCTAAGGCTATCTCTCTCGCCTTCTGCAAATTCAAGCTTCTCTCTAAGAGTCCTCTCACGTGTCCTAAGGTCTTCTATTAAAACACTTTCATCAACGACCTTGACACTTTCTCTTAAACTAGCTTCTAACTTCAAATTAGCCCTTTTCAATTTAATAGATTCATTATATAGTTCTTGAAAAGCATTTCGAAGGTCACTCACATCAACCTCTTCTTCATTTTCACTCTCTCTTTCTTCTTCACTCTCACTATCATCAAAAACAAGGGAATAAAAAACTTTGACCTTGGAAGTGTCATGTGTTAAGGTTTCATCAATTGATGAGTTCTCACTATCACTCACATGACTTGCCATAAAAGCCACAATTTTTCTTAGTGGGGGAATCGGGCTTCTCTTCCGTATCACAATCACTAAGGGTAGCATTATATGAAATGGGTCGCTTACCCTCTTTCCTTAGTTTAGTGGGGCACTCAAAAGCCCTATGGCCATAACCTTCACAACCAAAACACTTGTTAGACTCGTCCCTATCTAAATCGTCATTTCTAGGTTTAGGGATCTTCTCGACTTTAGAAATCTTATCGCTTTTATCATGTTTAGAAGAATCAAATTTCTTAAAATCATTTTTAAATTTATCTTTGTTAATTTTAAGAAATTTTCTAAATTTACGAGCAAATAAAGCCATGTCTTCCGAGTCACTATCACTATCGCTCTCTACTACTTGTTTGACCTCTTTTCGGGCTTTTAAAGCAACGCTCTTTTCAATTTTCTTTTCAGGTTTAGAGGGAAACATATCCAGTTCATAGGTTTGTAAATCACCTACAAGCTCTTCTAATTTCGTAGAGGCTAAAGTGGGTAAAGAATTTAAAACGGTCACCTTTGGAATAAATCTATCGGGTAGGGACCTTAAAATTTTCTTTACAACACGGTCGTCAGGTATTTTCTCTCCCAAGTTAAAAGATGAATTAAAAATATCAGAAAGTCTAGCATAAAATTCATCAAACGTTTTTTTTCATTCATTTTGATAGTTTCAAATTGAGTGGTGAGGTTTTGGAGTTTTTAAGCTTTAACGACACTAGTTCCTTCATGAGTTAACTGTAAAATATCCCAAGCTTCTTTAGCGGTCTCACACGTCATAATACGTCAGAATTCATCCGGTGTGACAGCGCTAAATAATGCATTTAAACCACGAGAATTGAAATTAGCAAGTTTAAACTCATTTTCGGTCCATCTATCGGCGGGTTTGGGAACACGTTCATTTTCAACTAAACAAGTTGGTGGGGACCACCCATTAACAACGGACATCCAAACTCTTTCGTCGATAGACTTTAGTGCCGATCTCATATGCGTTATCCAATACGCGTAGTTTGAACCACCAAAAATAGAAAATTTTGAAAATGGGGAAAAATCCATTTTAGCCAAAAATTTAAAGGATCATAACGAAATAATTTACCGTTTTTGTCTCTGATACCAATTTGAAAACGTTATAATGATGGATCCCCGGGATGTGAGTTTTAAACTCAATAAAAACAAAACCAATTAAAATAATTTCCTTTTATATAAAAACAAACACGTTATGCGGAAGCTTTAGGATGGTTCTACTTTAACAAATGCCAAATTATAATTTCTTAAACAAATTAAAATTACACCAAGTGAAGTGAAATTAATCAATTACTATATTCACTTAAACCAATTCATTAATCCAAGCCCTAGAATTTGCCTAAGTCATAATTATCAATTATTCAAAGTTAGGCGAAACCAAATTTTAGCAAATGACTTGAATAAACCAAATTTACCCAATATTTAATATAGCACCAGATTAAATTGAGTGTGATAATTAAACCAAATTTTATCTTGAATTGTCCTAAGCATGCGTCCTAAGTTATAGTGCAAGATAAAATAAACAATATCACACTACGCCGCGATGTACGAGGAAAAATCCAAGACGGGAAAAAAACCTCGGACGGCCCTAGCCACAAGTCCACTAGATATGGATTTTACAAATACAAGACAAATAGACTTACAACGACTGACTCGATCCCTCTCAAGCCTCGACGCTTATTCTTGTAGACACCTCTTCCTAGCGGACAACCTCGAAACTCCACCGCGGTCTTGGAATCCACCGATGGGGCTTTCTATGGTCACCGTCACCCGAGCAAGGAGCCTTTCTCCAAGTGGGTAGAATCGCAACAAAAAGTCTTCCTCTTTGATGGATGTAGAAGCAAACCAAAACTTCTCTTCTTGATTTCAGTAGAGATAAACCAGTGCCAAACTCCAAGAAATTTGATATGTATATAAGAACTTGAATAAACAATGTAGGTGTAGAACACTAGAGTGATCAAATATTTTCTCTAAAAATCTCACTCAAAACATGAACATTTTCCTAAACAATTTTTGCTCTCAAACTCTCTCTAAGAGATAAACTAGGTTTGAAAAGTTAGATTAGAAAATGTCCTTCCCGCACATTATTATGTCTAAAAAATTTGGTTAAAAACCAAGTGGGGAAAATGGGTAAAAACTGCCAAAAAGCTACAAAAAACTGTTCCCGCCTAGCAGTTCGTTCGAACGACATTTCGTTCGAACGAACTCTCTTTCGAACGAGACTTCTAACGACACACCAGTATGGACTTCATTAGAATCTCATTGGAAACCTCGTTAAAACGAACAAGTTCGTTCTAACGACAGACCAGTATAGGTTAGTGAGAACTCGTTGGCAATCTCGTTCGAAAGAAACCTGTTTCGAACGAAAAACTCGTTCGAACGACATTTCAAACGATTTCCAAAAATTTTCTAAAATTCAATTTTGGCCCAGAAAATTTATATAATTTAATTTAAAGTTCAAATTAAATTTTTCTAAAAATAAAAACGGCCTAAAAACCGGCACATTTGATGAAGCTTTATATTCTTTACCGCTACATCTTCAATAAACACTTCATAGGCTTGAGAGTATTACAATGACATACTATCCTATGAATAAATGTTTTTGTCCGGAATTGAGCCAACACAATACATGGACTCAATTGTAAATTTGTGTCCTTACACTTAAGAGTTTTGTTGGGGAAATAGGGGTTCTGCATGCGGGGATGCAAAATTTTCTTCGGGAAATTGTTTTAAATCCTTCCGGGAATTTTTAGGAATTTTTTGAGGATATTGTAGTATTTTCTGGGAATTTTTGTACAAAATTTTAAGTGGGGTGCCAGTCGGCATGGTGCATAGGGTGCCATTCGATAGTGGCACGGACTTTTGGACTACCTCAAGAAGGTGAATAAGCAGTGCATATTGGTGGGTGGGGGGTCGATGCCGATCGACATGACCCTTGGCATCCTATATAAAGGGGGAAAATTCCTTTCATTTTTCACAACTTCTTGCTTTCTCTCTTTATACTATTTTTCTCTGCAAATCATTCTAGAATTTTGATCTCTAGGAAATGGCCGCCTTTGTGAGCACCGCAACGCATAGGGAATGGTTGATTACCGATGACTGGGCGAACGTGGAGTGGATGGACAAGGAACCTCTTTCTTTGGGGAGAGATAATTCTTTAGATGCATTCGAGTCGATTGCAGATCAGCAGACGTTGCTACAGGAGACATCACATCATCTCTCTTTGAGGGTGGTAAGCCCCGGTGGTTATGTAAGTAACTAGACTTTTCTCATTCTTCTCTTTTTTCTTGGTGACTTTTCCTTCCTTCTTGAATTTTTGACAAAGTTTTTTTCTTTTGACAGTCTGATATCTCTCTGATGAACATGCATGCCCATGGGAAGATGGGGCTTAAGGACGTCTGGGAGCATCTTCCACCTGTGGTGCATTGGGTAGTATCATCAGCGGGTTTTCAGAGGTTGGCATCTAAGCTGGACGAAACGCCTCGTTCGACAGCAGTCGTATGCGCTTTGGGGGAGAGATTGTGGGATACCCACACCTTCCATTTTGATTTTTCGGAGATGATTGTGACTCCTATAGATGTGCAGCATCTGCTGGGGCTATATTATGAAAGAGAGAAGATATAGGTGGATCGTTCCCTATGGGTGAGGCCGGAGGCGGTGCGTGTAGCGCTTAGTGACGTAGGGAGGATAGTTTTTGGGGATTCCATCTGGATTTCCTTAATGAAGGATGTTTTTTTTAGCAGGGTAATTGATGTGGATGACGGGATGTAGGTGAGGCAGATGGCCCGATTGTTCATATTGTTGGTGCTAGGAGGTTTCATGGTGGCGTCGAGCGGCGACGTCGTCCATTTGTGGTTCTTGACATATTCGAGGATGTTTTCGAACATCCCTCTCTATTATTGGGGGAGCCTGACTTTGGCGACCCTTTATTTTTCTTTGGATTCATTCAGTCGGTGCTATAGGCAAACTTTTACTGGAGCCACGTATCTTCTTGAGGTATTATTCAGTTTGCGCATTTTCCTTTCATGCATTCGCATTTTCCTTATGCGTTTCTTTTTTGATTGTGGGTTCTTATCTTTGGCAGACATAGTTCTATGAGGTTATTGGGTGTAATACCCAGCTGATTGCCCTAAAGGATGAGACTGTTGGGGGCTTCTGCTAATTGTACAGATGACGAAAAGCCAATCGACAGTCGAAGGGATATCTTGCTCTGGAAGCGGTGCATCAGTCTTGAATGGCCTGACTAGTGGTAGGGTAAGATTATTTCCTCTTTAGTCTTGGTTTTTGCATGTTCTGATTCTGTATAGACTTATGCCTGTTGGGGATTTTCAGGTAACCTTTTACCCTTGGGGGACAACCATTTAGGATACAGGGGAGACTGGCATGAATGCGCAGATGAGGCGTTTGCTGGTGTATGAATTTGGACACTCTTGGTATCTCAGGGAGAGGGTGGTTCGGCAGATTATTGAGGAGGAGGTGGTGGTTCCACTTCATCCTATATATTGTACACTGAAACGACAGCACTGTGTGACTATATGGACTTTATGACGAGCTGGTTGATGGCGCTAAGCATATATGATGTCTTGCCTTTCCCTCCTACAGGTTTGAGTCGGGCGGTGGGGTCTTCCCACAACGGCAGTGGTCCATCGGCATCTGTGGAGAAGGTAACTTTAGAGGTTCCCTTTGTTCAATTGCATTACCTTGGTATAATATTCGACAGGCCGATGGAGGGATGATCCCCATGTTGCATCATCCTTATGCGATGGATCCGAAGGAGCTGGGTTTGATAGAGGAGGTTCTTCATCCTGTGGTATACCTTCTTCCTCTTTTTGGTTCCTTTTCTACTCCGATCCTTTTTTCTTTAATACTGATTTTTCATTTTACTCGCAACAAGTTCGGGTGTCGACCACTTGGCTGAGGGACATCAGAGACTGGATATCTTCAGTGACTTCCCATATTCGGGATGGGGTCCCAATTCCTTCTTTCTTGGTGCCGTATTCTTTTTCTAGGGAGGACTCTGGCTCGGGTAGCAGGGTGCGTCATCTCATCGTAGGGGAAAGAGAGAGTGTCGCAGGGGTGGAAGCTCTTAGAAAGAGGATATGTGTGAGAGAGATAGAGAATGCGAGTTCGGGTTGAGTCCTATTTTTTGCTTTTCTTTATTTCCTGCAAAATTTGATGTAACACGGAATATAATATATATATATGCAATGCAATGGGATTTTTTATTATCTTTTGTTAATGGTGAATGCATGTACATGCACTTTTACTTTGCTGCTGAGACCGTAAAAAGAGATATTATTGGGATTTTGGAGGAAAGTTTTAAAAATGAGAAATTATACTGGGGTGGAAGAGGATTTTTGAAATTATGTTGAGAATATCAATTTATTTTTTCCTGAGCTTCTGATTTTGGTAAAAAAAGAAAAAGGAAAATTTAGGGGGTTGCCGATCGCAAGACCCTTGTCCTGCCTATCGACAATCAAGTCCAGTCCCATCAATTCAAAGCTTTGATTAGTGCCCTCTTCAGCCTCTTCAGCCTCTTGTACTTTGTGGGGTAGGATTTCCTTCAATTTCTTCAGGGGTCATATTTTTTTAGGGTTTTCAAGTATAAAAAGGGGTAAGGGTGGAGTGCTTCCATCATACCTTCACATTCTTACTTACTGCCTACTATTTCTTAGTCTTGCAAGATGGCTCTCGCTGGTATCAATGAGTTTGCTAACTACCTCAAAGCCTTGGAGGAAATGTTCTCTTATAATTTCAACTACGATGCTTTCAGTATGCGTCGAGTTTCTTTGTGGCGTAACCGACCCATTGAGTGGAACATGTTGATGGAGGCAGTATAATTTTGGTACCCCGAAGACCATGCATTTCTCTTTGGGTTGGATTAAGTTTTTCCTACCTACGAGGAAGTTTTTGCCATACTGGGGATAAATCCCAGTGTTGTTTTAACTCTTCCTGAGTTTTCTCGTTCTCCCAGGCAGTTTTTAGTTGGCTTCTTCGCATTTTGCCTTCGATGGACAGACCATTGGTTACTAGGGGAATGATATCCCTTTTAGCAGTGTTACATTTTGTGCATTTGTAGGAGGCTGGCGATGTTGGATATGCTGGAGCCGTTGTTTTAGGCTTAGTATCAAAATTGTTACTAATGATTGGGGAACTGCTGGTGGACCCACAACTTGCAGCTATTATTTCCTAGATATTATACCGTCATAATCCTACGTCGGTGATACTGGCGAAGACTTTGAATGGCCTGGATGTCTGACGAGAAGGTCGTTCTGAATTCTTGAGGGGTAGCCCTGTGATGTTGTTTATGTGGATGTCTGAGAGACTCCGCTTGGTGACTCCTTCGGAATACCCTTTGTCGATTGTACCCAACTTCTTTTTGCGCTATTTTATCAGCGTTGTCTTGGACATCGAGAGCCGACAAAACTAGTTTGTGTAGCACGAGACTCTAAATATGTGATGGTCAGTGACTTGGTGGGGACAGTTGCTGACTATTCTGGAGCTGGGGGAATACTCGTATGTCTGGCTATTTAGTCTCAGGAAGACCTCTTTCTGTTTTCCTTGGCGTCTTCTGCGTCAATTTGGCTGGGAACAGTTCATGCCACCTCGGACACTAAACTTCTTTCGGATAGAAGATTTGACATAGTGTCTGTGCATGCGGCGTGACTCTTTGTGGGAGAATCGATGACCGTCGACCCGTCCCTCTCAGATTGGGGATCATATGATGTGGTTATGGTGGAGAGTGGTCAGCAAGATGTTGGCAGTGGATACTGGACAAAGGTGGCTCGTCTTATCTAATACGATGGAGGGAGGTTTTGTGGTTTTTCTGAAGCTGTTTCAGGCTTATCGGTCCATGGAGCGTCTGCATCACTCTGTTCAGGAAGGGGAAGCTTGGGGACCCCAGGATGCAGATGATGATGACGGATCGGGCTCCTCTGGTAGATATAGATAGGACTCTTGGAGTGTTTATTTTGAAATGGGGAATAAATGTGGGGATTTATTTGGCATTTTAGGAAAGTAGGGGGAAGGGAGTTATCCATTCCTTTATGTAATTGTACTGTAATTTCTTATTAATGAAATAAACAACTTTTTGGTCATCTAGCTATGCCTTTTGATGAGTTTTGTATTTTTGAATTACCTATATCGATCGTTAAGGAATACATAATCTTTTTGTTCAAGTATATATTAAGATAGGTTGTTGTTCTCGGAGATAAGAAATGAATAGTATTTTGTGAAAAAGAAAGGGTCGTGCTCATGTAAGGTGAATGACTTGCCTACGTACCTTTGGGGTCTTTGAATTTTTTTTTGAAAATGATTTATTGCATAGGATCAGGTCCACGTAGTTCTGGGTAGAAGGAAGTGAAGAGATTTTTTTTAATTGAACGGAGATGAGAAGTGTCGTAGCGCGTTGAGATTTAGGACTGGGAGTAGAATTTCTTGAGATGGTCCAGGTTGAATGGACGAGCCATCTCCTCCCCATCTAAGTCAGTGAGCATGGTGGCACCGCCGGACAAGATCTTATTAGCAATATAGGGGCTGCTCTAATTGGGCTTAAATTTCCCTCTAGGGTCCCAAATGAGTTCTTTGATCTCTTTGAGGGATAGATCCCCTTCTCGAACACCGGGATACTTGACTCTCTTATTGAATGATCGCGTTATTAGGTGATGATACCCTTATATGTGGTATAGTGCTTTTAATCTCCTTTCATAGAGGAGAGTCAGCCCGTCAAGACCGCTTTGGCACCAGTCTTCTTCACTGACCTTGTTTTAAAACATGACGTACAACGAGGGTATTTCCAACTCCACGGGCAAGATTTCTTGCGTGACTTAGACTATAGGTTTAAATTGAGGGTAGCCCAGTAAAGGTTTAAATTGAGGTTCGGTAGCGCAGAGGGTTTACGGGATCCGATCGGCCCAATCTCGATAGCTTTTGGTCATCTTACAGATGATGGCTTTGAGGTTCTTATTGGCAGATTCAATAACACCATTTATCTGAGCTCGGTAGGGAGAAGATTTGTGTCTCTGAATCCCATACTCATTGACCATTTTTGTAACTTTTTCCTCGAAATGCAACCCTTTATCTGACACTAACTCGTGCGGGACCCCATATCGACAGATGGTGTTTTTCTTGATGAATTTGGCCACTTTCTTGGCGTTCAGCACTGCATATGACTCAACTTCGACCCATTTGGTAAAGTAATCAATGGTAACTAGGAAGAACTCATGCCCATTGGAAGCCTTTGGTGTAACCTTCCCTATGATTTTGATGCCCCAGGTGGAGAACGGCCAAGGAGATGTCATGTTATATAATTTATGTGGAGGCAGATGCTGAAGGTTGAAGAACTATTGCCATTTGAGGCATCTTTGAACATAGGCGGTGTAATCTTAGGTCATGGTGGTCCAGTAGTATCCTTGTCGGATGATCTTCTTGGCAAGGATGTAACCGTTCATGTGGGGTACGCATTCCCTGTTGTGGATCTTCTGCATTATCTCTTCAATATCAGCCCCTGCGATGCAGTGCATATAAGTTCCATCGAAATTCCTTTTGAGCCTTGCTTTATAAAAGATAATGTATTGGGAAGCCAGTCTTTGAAGTGTTGCTCGATCTTTCTTACTGGAACCCTCGGGATACCCATCATGCTTGAGGAGGCGGCGGATATCATAGTACCAACAATTGGCTATCCCAGGATCTTATGTGGTGACGAGATCAATGTGGCAGCAGTGGGTTACTTTGTCTTTCTTTTGAACTTGGAAGGGGGTCATTTTTATTCCTTCGGGAATGTTGATCATGGAGTCCAAGGTAAAAAGGGCATCATCTAGGTTATTCTTTTCTCGCGGTAGGTAGTGGAAGGTGATATCTTGGAATTGGGGGGCTAGCTCTTCTAAGTGGGCATGAAAGGGTTGGATCTTCTCGTCCTTGAATCTCCACTTTCTGAGAACTTGAACGATAATGAGGGCATAATCCTCATAGACGTCTAGGTATTGAATACCTTTCTTGAGAGAAACTTGGAGGCCTACCATGCATGCCTCGTATTTATTCATGTTATTGGTATAAGAGAAATACATCTTGATGGTGATGCGAGTGTGGGAGTCATCTCGGGTGATCAAAAGTATCCCATTTCCATATCCCTTTTTATTAGCAACATCGTCAAAGAACATTTTCCATCAGAGATTGTCCTAGGTAGTGCAGAGGATGTTTTCATCTGGGAATTCGGAGATCCATACATCAACTTCATCCACAGGGTAATCATCGAGGTAGTTAGAGATGGCTCTTCCTTTCATGGATTTTCGCGTGATGTACACGACATCAAACTCGGCTAGGAGCATCAACCATCTGTTCATTTGACTGGATAAAGCAGGTTTCTTAATTAGGTATTTGATGGGGTTCATTTAGGATACAAGTTTAAGGGGGAAGACGAACATGTAGTGCCGTAACTTTTGGGGTGACCCAGACAAGCGCGACACATTCCTTTTCCAAAGCAGTGTAGTTTCGGTTATGGTTAGGTAGAGGATGGAGACACATGTAAACAAAGTCTAAGACCTCAAAATAAAAAGTTCCCCAGCAGAGTCGCCACTGTGTCCATCCCCGATCCTCACAACAGGCGAGCAAAGCGAGGATCCTAGGTTCCGCGCGTCCCTCTCAGGATCGCTTCGACCGACATCATTGATCAAGTGAAAAATTTAGAGAGATGGAGTCGCCAGTCTATTTGACTCAAAATAGACAAAAGAAGGGGATCCATCCCGAAGGACAGTATCTAAAGACATACTGATACATATGAAACTAAAATATTTCGAAAAGGGTTTGGAGGCTAAGTTACGAAATGGGAAGGTGTTAGGCACCCATTCCGCCCTTACGGTCTCTAATGGGTTTTTGCTATTTTCCTTTCTTTTCCCCGTGATATGCATGCATGTGTATATGTAGTGGAGATAAGAGTCATCGACTTATACCATGAAAGAGATAAAGCGAGTCATCCAAAGGAATGTAAAGATAATATTAGAAAATAAGATTTGCGCGATCATCCTTACGTCCATCGTTATGATGGAATGATAACGTATGTGGAATAATAGGCCACTAAGAACAAATATATAAAATATAGAGGAATGGAGTTTAGAGAAAAATGGAAAAGGAGAGAAAAAGTAAAAATAGGACTCGACTCTTGAATTTTACCTCGAGACCCTTACATAGCCTATAGAGGCATCAACGTCTACGTAGTTAGTATGCAAAATGAGGGGTGGGGTTTATCCCATAAATCTAATTGAGGACTTCTTTTATTTGTGTGTGTGTGTGTGTGTGTGTGTGTGTGTGTGTATAAAAAAGTGTTTTAGTTGTGAGAAAATTGTAAGAAAAGGGTGAGAATTCCCTTTTGGAATTTATGAGCAAACACTATTTTTCTTATTTTTTGGGTTTTTACTTGCATGAAAATAAGAGATGTGAAATAATACTAAATAAAAAGTATATTAGGATATGTGAGATGAGAGAATATAAGTGCTAAGTAATCAAACAAGTTAATGCGAATTTATGAGAATTTAAGGAGAGAATTGAGAAAATTAGACCTTCTTGAAAATCTTGAGATTGATCTTGAATGTTGGAGACCAGACCTTGCACTTGGATGATGATGGAGGTTAGTTAATTCACCAAGTTTTATGGAAAGGATGATGATAAGTGAAGGTTAGAAAGGGATTTGGATGTGGAAATCACGTTGCCTTCGAGAGGGTTTTTCTAGATTTGCTGAGTGTTATGTTTCAGATCTGGGACTCCTTTTATAATGAGGATAATCCCTCCTTTTTATAGGTCTAGGGCATTTCCAATAGGCATAGACTTGGTCTTTCCAATCGGTAGGTGTGTTTAGGCACACTGCCAATAGGTAGGGTTTGGGAACTGCCGTTTGGTAGTGTCTTTCTGGCCTTTTTGGAAAATTGGCCGCAGAGCACAAACCGCTGATCTGAATCATGTACGGGGTAGACCATTGGAAAGGTAATTCATAGACCTTCAAAAGTCCATTGGACATCTCTCGGGTTCAAGAGTTGAATTTGGGTCAAATGTGGCCCGAAAGGGCTCTTTGGTCAATTGGATGGAGAATCTTTGGATACAAATGGATTGTTCATCCGCATGGTGAGTTAGAATCACACAGGGGATGGACCGTTGGAAAATTTAGGAGATGTAATTAGACATTCCAAATATTTTGATCTAATTTGGGGAGTTGACTTTGGTCAACCGGGCTTTGGAAACATTTGGTGACCTCTCGAAGTAAAATGGATCGTTCGTCCGTACCTTAAGTCAGAATCGCACACGGAATGGATCGTTGGAAAGGGGATTTATAACCCTTCAAAGATTCATTCAGTATAAATCAAGAGGAAGAGTTAACTTAGGTCAAACGGAGCTCAGGAGTGTCCGATGGCTTCCTGATCGAGTTTCGTGGAAAATGGGTCATTCGTCCGCATGGTAAGTCAGAATCATGCACGGGATGGACCGTTGTAAAGGGGTTTCAGTGCCCTTTGAATATTCATTCAGTTTTGGTCAAGATAAAGACTTTGACTTTTTGTCAAACAGAGCCTGGGTGTTCCCGATGGATTCTAGGTTAGTACTCGGGGTATGAAAGAAGGTTCTAAGGACCTAAGGAGAGTTTAAGGGGTAACAGAATGGTGTGTCTACAGGTATGGACTACCCAATACCTTAATTTTTTATAATGGAGCATAGTTTAAGAACGTCTCCATGGAAAAGTATTATTAATGAGTTGGCATCAATAAGTTCTTCTCTACTCCTGGCTGGCCCAAGGCTAATGGGCAAACAAAAGTAACAAACAAAACGATTCTTGATGGAATCAAGAAGAGATTGGAAGATACAAAAGGCAGGTGGGTTGAAGAAGTATATGGTGTCCTATGGGAGTACAAGATGGCGGAGAGGACTCCTCTACGGAAAACTTCATTTATGTTGGCCTATAGTTCAGAGGCAATAGTGCCAAAAGAGGTAGGTCTCCCCACTCATAAGGTTCAGACTTATGACCCAGAGGGGGACATTATTGAACGAATACTTGATTTAGACCTCGTGGAAGAAAGTAGAGAAGATGCTGAGGTTAGGCAAGCTACCTACCAAAAAGGACAACGAAGTTATACAATAAGATAGTAAAGGTACGCCCACTGAAGGTAGTATACCTAGTGTTGAAGAATACATTACAGAATCCTAACAAGCTTCATCCAAATTGGCATGAACCATATAAAGTGGTTGAAGAGGTAGTACCGAGGATGTATAGATTGGAGAATCTGGAAGGAGAGCCATTCTCCAAACCATGGAATGCCGAACACCTCAAAAAGTATTTTCGGTAAAATTTTAGTTTTGTAATATATATATATGAGACTCGAATGTTGAAAGAAATATGAATGAAATTCTATAAAAGTCTCAATTGTTCTCTCTTACGTTGTCTATTTATTTGAATACTTGTTGTTTGCATGTATCAATTCATGTTAAGATACAAAAAATTATTCATTGTGAAGCAGACTTAAATAGCCCTCGGTGATATAACAGTCCAGACGGGGCTGACCTTGTCCATGGACTAACAATAACATTGAATGTCATTTATTATTAAACATCATTAACTTGGTGGAAAACTCTCTTAGTCGAGACGACAATGCATGGACGAGATGACTTTCATCCATACATTCTCAAAATGATGAAAGAGGATTTATGTTTAAACAATATAATTTAGTTCATGAAAATTAAAAATAACTTAGTTTTGGTTCATTATTAAACATCATTAAGTTGGTGGATTTACTGTCTCGATCGAGACGAAAGTGTATGGACGAGACGACACTCATCTATACACTCTCAAAATGATGAGAGAGTACTTATGATAAAACACCATAATTTGGTGGATGAAAATTAAAAATCACATAGTTGTGGTTCATTATTAAACATCATTAATTTGTTTGATTTACTATCTCGGTCGAGATGACAGTGTATGGACGAAATGACACTCATCTATACACTCTCAAAACGACGAAAGGGGACTTATGCTAAAATATTATAATTTGGTGGATGAAAATTAAAAATCACTTAGTTATGGTTCATTATTAAACATCATTAGGTTGGTGGATTTAATCTCTCGGTCGAGAAAACTGTGCATGGATGAGACGACTCTCATCCATACACTCTCAAAACGACGAGAGTGCATTTATGCTTAAACACCATAATCTGGTGTGTGCAAATTAAAAATCATTTCACTATGTTTATGGTTAGTTAACCAAAACATCAGACGATGACATGCATACAAAGGCAAATACAATGCAGAAAGTATGAAAGAAGAAATATTATATATTCAGTTTAAATATAAGCTATGATCGGGCATTTTCAAAAATAAAATGAGAAAAAACAAGAGTTTGTCAAAATTAAACCAAGTCGTTATAGATAAGAGGGTATGGGTCATATAAGACCACCCTTTGAAGTTAGTTATGTATTTATAACTCTCTCATCAGTAAGTGCTTACTCAATTACAACGGTCAACCCACCAGCAGTCCCCTCGGCCTGAGTAGGGATGACCGAGGCATTACTATCCACAAGAGGGGGGTCGAGTGCCACTTCATCGGCCTTGGTTGCTTGCAGTGCCTCAATTTATTCCAAGGCATCGACTATAAAAGAGTCCTACATGTCAGGAAATTCCAATTCAAATCGGATAGAGGAGACTACTTCAGTGTACTTGGTAGTGACCTACCTGCAGGCTGTCTTAAGTCCCATTTAAAATTACTCCATGCCGAACCCTCTAAAATCTTCACTAGACTTGTACAACTCAATGGTTTCATACCTTATATTTTGTAGAGACTTGGCAGACAAAGCCTCAGACATGGCCTGGGAAATGGCGAATTCAAGATCTTTGGCATTTTGGGCAGTCAAAGCCGAAAGTTCTTCATCCTTCTTCAAGAGGAGATCACCCTGGGTCTCTAGTAGATCATCTTTCATCTGCAGAATTATGCCCCACTCCTTCAGAGTGTCCACTTCTAATAGTTGTGTCAGATGTACGTGAGCTTCCCCTTCAGCTCCTTTTCAGATCTCAAGGCCCTGTTGGAGTCATGAACCTTTGGATAATTCCCGCCCATCCATTTGGAGGTCTAGGCGAGACCACACATAGCCTGTAAAATGATTAAAAAAGTCAGAATGTACTTATCAGAGACGAGACAATAGTTTGTCAAGAAAGTTCCAATACCTGATCCAAGGAGTGAAGGCTAAAGTCAATGACCTAGGGAGTTGGGACTTTAGACAAGAATTCGTAGTCTTCCTTGGAAGGGGTATGCAGCATGGACCTCTTGGCCCTTGATGATAATGGTAAGATTGTACCAGGAGTAGCCCTCAGCTGAGCGATGTTAGCCTCCCAATAATGATCAAAGGTCTCACCAGACGATGAGCTCGGGACTGAGGATGAAGGAACAATTTTTGAATAAGTGGATGGTGGAATTATCCTCGACCTTATATGACTATCCAGATGGGTGTCGGCTGGGGGAGGGGCTGCCTTTCATTTTTGGTCGACCTCAGGATGGACCAATCCACTAACAAAAATCTATTTCATAGGCTTCTTTCCCCCTTCTTCAGAATGTTCTTTAAACTTGGGGAAGTCTTATTCCATAGATCGTTTTAGAAGAAGAAACGATCAAAAGTAAAAATAAAGTCAGATTAGACAAAACACTTGAACGATAATATCAAAAATAAAGATCACTCACATGGCTCCGCTAAGGGGTAAAACCATAGGCCTACCTTCTCTAAAAGAGCAAGAGTCACTATATCTTCAAACTTGGGAAGAATACCTTCCTTCCTTAAACTCTAAAAGTACATCACCCTCTCCCGATTTGGTATGCTCATGTTGGGGTCCATTTTGGCCCACCTTGAAGGATTTGCTCAAATAAGAGGAACTCTTGGCTCTTCCTCTGATATATCTTCATCGACTGAGAACTTTTGAGCTTCAGAAATAAAAAAGAACCTCGGTTTCTAAAAAATGGTTGGAAGTTTGGGTGACTTGTATTATGTTCTTGTCAGGCTACCTTGCCCCCATATGATAATAGCCTTCCTGGGTCTTCGAAGACGATGTGTGATAACATGCTTTGAAGATATCTGTGGAGGTTTCATCTATGTATTTGTTCATCCATATTGTTATGTAATTGAGGATGACCCACTAAAAATTGGGGGCGAGAGCCAGTTGGGTCGAAGCTATCTCCAATTTGGATAGAATGGAAAGTACGATAGGGTGAAAGGGTAACCTAAAGCCGAGTTTGAACATTTCTTCATAAACTATAATCTTACCTTCTCATCCTCCATAGGTTGTCTCATCCTTGGATGGTACACACATGATTATGTCAGACTTAATGCCATAAAGGTGTCTCCAGAGGAAGATATTTGACTCTTTATGTGATGAGGGAAACCGCTCGACGAAAGTATAGTCAACAGGGACCTCTTCCTCAGAGATACTGCCTTCATCTTTTTCAGGATCATCTCCTGCCTGGACCTCATTCACTACCTAGGCCTCAGATGGAGAGAGTCCACTTAAAAATCTCTCTTGAAATTCATCACCTGTAATAGCACTCAGAGGGACGACAAATGGCGAAAGGGCAACGTTTATGGTCAGCTCGACAGATTTAGAGATGACTAGGACTGAGGAACCACTAGAACCATCCACGTCTATGATTTAGAGAGAAGAGTCAGCTCGACCGAAAGACTCATCTTGTCTTGATGACGTGACTCGAGTTGAGGTTTCAGCCACCTCAGGGTCAATGAAATAAGATGAGGGTATCCTCATAGCCTCCTCGAATGAGTCCCTCCTATAGACCGGTGGAGATGAAAATCCAAGCATCTCATCCTTATTAGCCTCAAAGGGACAGAGGTATATGGTTTTCATAGGGATAGGGAAAATAGGTTGTACCTAAATGGGATCGGCTCTACACTTTTACTCGTACTCTTCTTATACCCGATGAATATCTTGAAAGCACTTATCCCTAAGTGATGGAAATTATTCATCTAACCTATGAAGCCTTTGTAGCATCCAAAAGACGAGGTAAGACTTGAGCAGTTTTCAAAAAAATTCCTAAAGCACAAACAACTTAAGACTTCGACTGGATTTGACTTAAGAATCAAAGTGGGGAATAAATCATTTTGCCCAAGGAATATTCAAGAACATATTGAGTTTTAGCTGGGGAGGATGAACAAAAAAATCACTGGAGTTCATTGAATGGCCAAATAAGGCACAAACGAACCCAAAGCTAATGATTATGGTCCCCAAATAGCCAATACCTACCCAATACCACCATGAACTATCTAGAAAAGAGCCATAACCACCAAATATAGTCACCAAAGTGTAAATGAACTCGCCAAAAAAACTAAAAACCTTATAACAAGCTCGAAAACTAAAAGAAAGCATGAAAGAAATGGAAGAAAAGGGTTATGTGGAGGAACGGATGAACGGGAAAGCAACAATTGACTTGAGAGATGCTTGTAAGCATAGAGACATGATGTAAGAGATCTAGCTCTATAGAGAGAAACGCGTAGAAGGTATGAAATAAGGAAAGATAAAATGGTTTTGAAAAAACCATTTTAAATACTTGTAATGAGTTGTGCACGTTTTAAAAAGCAACGCACGGTTTCCCATATACCTCATTATGTCAAGCGCAAAACCCTAGGCATTTAAGTTGTCACATATGCCTCAATTGGATATAGGCCTATGGGAACTATGACACTTGTAACAAACACCTGCCACTCACTTTATACTTGAAATATGTCTTCTCAACAACTACAATCAGTGTTAATAAAGGACATAACATCACTACCCCTCATCCTTACGTCGAAGACTAAGGGCTAGGGGTGATTGATATGCCAAGTGTGACCTCGTCCTCATGATCATACTGCCTCATCCGTAGCCGACCTTACCCAACCATCCAGAAGTGGGACGTTGCAACTCGACCTCATTAGGCTCTTCCATCATTGACTCGGACTATAGAGCAGCTCGGGACACCTCGGTCTCATCCTTCGATAACTAGCCAAGACGGGTTACTTGCATTATTCTCAAAGATTGAGCACCCTCATCTTCGGCCTCACCCAGGCCAACGAGGGCAAGATGAGACTAATGAACATCATAGGTGTCAACTCTTTAGTGGTTCATGGATCTACCAGCCTAACCTCGTCCAATGTGGTCGGCCGGGGTCATATTGCGAATAGAGTGCATGCATTGGGAGACGCATGGAGATGTGCGCATGGATGTTTGACACATGTGAACTAAAATCGTTATACCAAGATCATTATATCACATTAAGGAATATTTGATCATCATGACATACATGTGACAAAGACAAATGGTTCCTCCTCATTGGCTAGAAACATTATACACATGCTTATTACATGCTTGGGGGTGCAATACACCCCAAGGCACTATAAATACATCTCATCTTCTTCATTGTAAAGGATCGATTATTCACAACCCTAGCAGAACTCTGTCAAAATACACAGAAGAGAAGGAAATCTTGAATGTTGTAACCCAAGCCATAAGATCCATACTTGTTAGTGTATTTCACTCACACACACACTGGACGTAGGCTCCAACTGAACCACTTAAATTCTGGTGTCCTTCCTCTTCTTCTCATATCTCTCTACTATTATATTGCTATATTTCTATTATATTACTTCCATTATTGTACTTATGTGAGCTTGTTCATCATATTGACTTAGTGGTGTTATTTCCAGCATCATCAGGTATCACAGAATGATTCAAGTGGGCACTATGGAGGAGTGGATGAAGATCAGAAGAGAGTTAAGTCTCGTGGGGGATCAATTCGTTGAGTAAGACTTATATATGTTCCTTGTAATTCCACATCATAGTGATTGTCTTGCTTGGGCCGTCCAAGGTTTTGTCCCTTTCTGCTTTCCTCGTACATCCGGTGCTATGAGCATTATTTTTCTTACTTTACTTGCTTTAATCACTAGATGTATGTTTAGGATTAATCAAGATAGAATTTGGGTAAGTTAAAATTAGTTCACAACTTGGTGTACTTTAAAAATTGGTAAAAGATTTTTCATAAAATGAAAGTTGGTTTTTGTCATCATTAAAACACATTTGAAAGAAAAAGGGGCCTAAAAGGGACCCGATTCCCCCACTGACCGCAACTTCACTGCATTCCTTACAAGTCATGTTAGCATTGACAATGAATCTTACCATGAAGATATCCCTTTCCATGGAACTTTCGATGCCATTATTTTTTAAGTCCGAGAGTTTGATGGTAAAGAGAGTAGAGATGAGAGTGAGAATGAAGAAGAGGTAAAGGAGAGTCAACTTCAAGTGGCCTTCCGTGAGTTTTATGTGGAATCATTGAAATTAAAAAGGGATACTTGAAATTAGAATCTAAAATGAGAGAAGATGTTGTGACTAATGATGACAGTGTTTTAGTTGAAGATCTTGAGGAAGGAGGGAGAATTCTTGGTGAGAAGGTAGAGTATGTAAAAGGTGGAAAAGATACCCTTAGACATTTAATGGAGACTATGAAGAAAGAGCTTCTCTAATTTAAAGAGATTAGGTGTTTACTTGAGTCATGAATAAAAGAACTTGAAGAGAATTTGAAAGAATCAAGTTGAGTTAAATTTGATTTGGAGTGTAGGTCGGAGAAATAAGATAAAATCTTAGGGACTGTCCAAATCAAAGACAACAAGTGTGGGATTAGCTTTGATACTCAATATAATTCCACTAATAAAGCCAAAAAAATAGTTTTGAGAGAATTTTCTAGGAACACTTTAACAGATCAATACTTAGGTCACACTTCACGTCGTGATTTCACTTGCACACATTTTCTTCGAAAGGGGCACCTTGGGAAATTTTATTTCGATCTTAAAAAGGATCCTAGAAAGTCAATGGGTAGAGTCGCCAAGGTAACCAAATCCTGAGAGCACCGCGTTTCACTTGTGTGAGTTAGGAGATCCAATTTGGAGACTTTACAAGATAGAGTTTATGATTCTCATTTACTTTCACGTGATTCCTCACTTGCTAAATCTAAAGATTGATTGTGTTAGTTTTGTTCTCATACACTAGATTTTGTGCCTCATGATATATTCTTTCTAGTTGTATGTTTGTTTGTCATTTTATAGTCTTTGTTGCATCATACTTGTGTTGCTTGAATTATGACTTGTGTATCTTTTGTATTTAATTTTTATTTATTGTGTCTTAGTAGAAAAAATACAAAATATTTTTGTTTGTATTTTGGATTGTCTTTATATTTGTGTAAAAATTGTGCAAACCTCAAAAAAAATTGTGGGTATTTTAGTTTTACACATTTTATGCGGCATATACTTGTGTTATGATTGGAACCCCCAAGGGTACATGTTATACTAGTAGATAGGGCCTTCAAATTAGCATATATAAAATAAGATCAACATAAGTGATGATAAAAAAGCATTTGGATAATTTAGTTTGTCTACAGTAATGAAAGAAATAAAATAACAACATATACAGAAACAAATTTCAAATATCAAATTTAAAGTCAACGTAATCTACAGTAGAGCATGAATAAGCAACATCAAGTCTAAAATCAATCAATGATGATATATTTGCAAATATATATCAATGAAATTTTATCACTCAACAAATGTGATATCCCCAATCATTCATTTTAAATAATTGTTTATAAGGACTTTGCAAGATATATTACATG
Source organism: Sambucus nigra (assembly GCA_949130495.1). Classification (NCBI taxonomy): domain Eukaryota; kingdom Viridiplantae; phylum Streptophyta; class Magnoliopsida; order Dipsacales; family Adoxaceae; genus Sambucus; species Sambucus nigra. The sequence goes on from OX422213.1 coordinate 536,269,276, forward strand.
GGGGAAAAAGATTAAGATGCGAGGCAAAAAATACAAATCGATTTTCTAGAATCTTAACTCGAATAAAGGGTTTTACATGGCATAACCAACATTTATGCAATAGGATAACAATGCCAAGACCCATTTTTGGTAAGTAATAAAGATATAGGCACTATTATCCCATATACCATTGTTCGAGAGCTATGTCTAATGTTACTAATCAAGAAAAGATTATCCATAAAATGCTAATAACATGATGCAAGTTTTAAACAAGAGCATAAGATCATATATCAAATGTGAAAAAAAATGAACACAATTGAGAGAAAGGTCCAAGGTCGAGTTGAATTACGATAATGAACCCTAAAATAAGGAACATAAAGCTTCAACTCAATTGATCATTTTCAACTACCCCCCTCCCCAAAAAAAAAAAAAATTAGTTGTTTTGTCTAAAATAATTTTATGTTGTATCTTTAGTCTTACAAAATTTTAGATAGATAAATTTTTTTGAGACATAGTTACCTTTAACTATTTTTGATTTGGCAGCATTCACTCGTTCATTACTAAGAGGGGGAACTATTTCTAATTTGCAAAGGTAATTTAGACACCCCATTATGTTGCATAAAGGTATCAATACCTACCATGGGTTTCCATAGGCCCAACAGATAACCCAAGCTCATGGGCGCCTTCGTAAATGTCCAGAAACCTCAAATGATCCACAAAATTACCTAACACAATCAAATAAGTCCAAAATCATCCTAAAACCCAATGATGAAATGTGACTGCCGATTGGCCACATGCGCATATGAAATTAACCTTCACCTACCAGTTGATGACATTAACTCTGCACTCTAAAATAAAGAGCACTATGTCTAAAAGTCTTTTACCTTTTAAAAAGCATTGATACTCTCTCCTTTTGTCATCAAGTCCTCTTTTAAGCTTATATCTAATGTCCTTACCTTTAGCCCTAGCTTCTCCCTCATCATCTAAGTACAAAATCAACCGAAAAATGCATTTCCTCTTCTTTTCTTCTGTAAGAGACTTTCTTGTTAAAAGTATTCTTATATCCATTCTAAAAAAGGTTGATCCTCAGGCATAATGATGTCAAATTGAAAAGGAGCTCATGTAACTTTACAGGTACACGATTTAACTATTTTTGAAGTTTTGATACAAAAAGTGTGGTGTTGTGTTGCAACACCACCCTTGAGAAACTTTATTTGGGTTTCAATATCGTGTAAAGATTGATATTGCTCTAAAGGTCAAGTTCAAATCACGTTGACTTTGATTCTTCTTAGAGTAGACACGTATGTGTATTAGAGAAGCCCGATATCTAAAACTGTAGTCAAATCCTATACACATTCACTCATTTTTACTTCTTTAAAAAAAATCAAAGAGAAAGCTTTGAAGCCATGGAATACTCTCATATTATTAGAGGATTATTAGATTCGGGAAGTTTGCTTAATATGTTATGCTCAATTTTGGAAGTTTGGTCATTCCTTCATCATTGAATGACTTTACCTGTGAATCAAGCTTGTTCAATGTTCTTTCGTGAACTCAAATCATACATATTTTAAGGTCTGAATATGTTTCAATATTTAACGCCTTAAGTGATCAAGGAAGGACTAGATCTATCACATTGAGATTCCATTTGAAGTAAAATCCCTCTTGATTGTTCACGAACTACACGGACTTTAAATCTCCACATTTGAGTACATAGGATCACTCGGACAATCTTCCAAGTGAACAAGTCCAACTTGTACATATTTACCCGTTTATCTATATGATCAACATACAAATCTCACACTTCACAACACAACCTATGTAGATATGAACTATTTGAATTTATTTAGTTTTTTTTTACACAATAACATGGTAGAAAAACATATTTTATATCTAAATTTGAAACCAAGAGAGAAGATCGGTTGACTAACACCTTCCTAATCTTTAACACATTCCTAGTCACCGGACCCTCGACTCTCTAGTTAAACATGAAAATCACTTGCCATAACTAGGTCTCTATTGAGGAATGCCCTTTTCTTTGTTTGTTTTGAGAAGAATAGACTCGAAACTCTGAAATATTCCCTTTCCAAATGACGAAAAGAGATAAGCAAAAGAGACAAATCGGCCCCGTAGCTCTTACAGTGGCAACTCCATTGGGAATTTATTTTATGAGGATCGAACTTATTTTAATATACATGAATATTATTCTTAGAATCTTATTTTTATACATTCTTGTATAGTCTTTTCATTATCATTCATTCTTATTCTTTCTAGATACTCGAGTATGTAGAAAAACATTGGTATTGCATGCTCCTATAGGGATAAGGTTACACTCTAAGAGTTCCTTGAACCTTATTTGTGACATGTATGCCAATATACGTAATAATCTCAAGAGAAAATGAATCTTGATAAAAAGTAAAAGACTTTCCAATAAGATGCAAATTACTTTAAGACCATACCATTTTCATATCACTACATACCCATTACCATGGGAAACATAGCCATGGGCTTGGGTTTAGCCATCTCAAATCCTTACTGACAATTTACACTCTTCTTAGTCTCATACCCTCGATATATATAAAGTTGTATTTTCTCGGTGAACATCACTCATGTACCTCGAGTATATTGAGTCACCTTTCCCACATATTATCCCCATCAAGTATATTGGTAGGTCAATTCACGTACAATGAGGTATATCAAAATGACCATCTCACATGTACTCGTGAGGTATATCATGAGGAGTCATAGCTATAGAAAAGATATTCGTGAAGGGTATACCAAAATTATAGAGATATCTTCGAAAAAGGTTTTTGTATCCCCTTAAATGTTTCTTAACATGGGATGGAACTCCAGGACTCGAATAATCCACTCACTCTCTTCAGCACCAGATCGGGGCTTTAAAACAAAGTTTAGAGTATTATGGGAAATGGATCATTACACTAAAACTAAAAATATACGCTTGTTTAAACTCAGGATTGTTCCTTTAATAAATGAAAGGGAAAGGATCCTAATTCCATAATTTTTCGTAACTTTGTAGTCATCGTCTTAGACAAGATCCAAAATTCACATTCCCTAAACTTCGTCATCTCATAATACCAATGAAAAGAAGTATGAAGAAACTGTATCATTGGAGGAAATCTTGGCTAGCTTAAACTCTCTAAGGGGAAAAATATCAACCTTAGGTAAGGAGTAGACCTCCCTATCAAATCAAATGGAAAACACAAAGGGCCGGGACAAAATTCGCACAATGAAAACATTATGCCCCCAACTACGATACAAGCTACCAACCAACCCCTTTCATAACTAACAAAAGAACACTTGTAGACAACACATCATTGTTCTTAATAGATCTTAAATGCCTCATAATGCAGTTACAAACACTCCTTAAAAGAGTTCAACAATTCTGACCTACCGAGGACCTCACAAACTTTCAACGTTTGTCTCTCTAACTGACAAATAAAAAATGTCAGACATAGAAATGTTCATAAGAATGGGATCGATGATAGTCCAAATCAAGTGGTAACTTTGATCCATGCAAGCATTAAGGAATTTTGAAGAATTTATGGCACAAATTATTGGGCATACCTTATCAAGACAAGATCCCAAATGTTTTTTGTCCATTAAAGATGGGAGTATCACCAATTGGAATAATCTCTTCTAGGAATTTATGAAATAGTAAAAATACACCGATGAGTTATAAATTACTCTGCGAGGCCTGGAGATGAAAAAAATAAGAGATTAATGAGCACTAAGGCACCTTAATAAATCGTTGTAGAAATAAAGAAACTTAAACGATAAATCGACCCTCAAAGGAAGAACAAGTAGCCATTATGAAGATTAACATAGTTTAAGCGTATCGGGACCAACTGAAGACATAATACCTACCCAATTCAAAACTTTAATGTACATAGGAGGATAATTAGAAGATTATTTCATAAATCGACCACACAAGGATGAAACTAACAACCACAGAAACATCCCCCTATGCACAAATTGGAGGAATAATAAGCTCGACCACACCATTGTCAATGCTATTAAAACCCCATCATTTTTTACTGTACAACTACCTTAGAATATGTGAAGGGTCCAAATCCCATTCCATCCCCTCTACGCTCCTATAGGTATAATTTACCAATCTGGGATCCTCAAACCTCGAGATCTTAAAATTTTACTTGATCCCTTGCTTGAAGTATTTATGAATGATCTCTATTGAGAATTCCACTAGAGGACTGGGCATAATCTATAGGGGTGTTGAGCTGTGAAGTTCTCCATATAAGACTTTATCGATCAATGGAAAATCACAGCTCCAGCCAAGCCAATGGTCAATAATAACCCTTTACCTAACCACAATATAAGGGTACAAGCTCTTACTGTATGACATAATTCTGATGACCTTTCCATTTTAATCAAGCAAATAAACATCGCAATGGAAACATAACAGTAGAGTTTGAGGATCCTTGTTAACCAAAATTCAAAGGCTACAAGGTGAGATCCTCTGGAGGTGAGCCTATATTAGTTGATGTACTTGATTTTATGTGAGAACTCCGATCGTTTACTATCAAATAAGGTGCACAAACATGATAATATCTATAAACATTGGGAGGTAATGTACAACAAAGAACAATAAACTGCGGGACATATCAAAGGACTGAAATTCAGAGAAATTATTTTGATCAATTTGGGTGAAGAATTGAAAACCAAAGACATCAAAGATTCAAGGCCATGGTTATCTCTAGACAACTGAGCAGTTGAGTTATCCGCTAAAGAAAACTTGACCTTTAACTTAGATGATCTTATTTTTTCCCATGGGAAGATGAATATCATATTTACACCTTTAACCTTTATGAAATAATGTCTGAATTCCTCATTCCATATTTGTAATCTATTAAAGTTGATGACATAACCCACTTCGAGAAATTTTAAAAGAACTTGTCCTCAACCTCGTTCTTACTAGGAAGAAGGAAAACAACCAACGAAAGGAGAAACTCAAAGAGGAAACCATAGAGGAGGTCAAGGAGAACTGAGTCCTCTAATAGCTGAAGAAACCAAAAACCAACATTTCCATATGGGGACTTCTCATGTCCTCCCTAGCCCGTAGATACTTCATCCTCAATCAATTTTTGCAAAATGTTGTACGCATTTCTACCAGCCCAGTAGAGTTCATGGAGACTGTCAATAACTTAAACTTCATAAATATAATTTTCTTTGACAACACTAAGCTATACAAAATAAGACCGTTCCACAATATGGCCCTGAACATTACCATACATATCTAAGGACAACAAATCCTTACGGTACTAATGGATATTGGCTCTGCTTTTAATTCTTTCTTATTAAGGAATACTAAATGCCTAAGAATCAAACTCGAAGATCTCACTCTTATCACACAGGTTATGAGAGCATGTGATAATATAGTAAGTAAAGGGATCCATAAAACTCAACCGCTGAATTCACTCACTTAACAACATAATGGGGTTTTAATTGATTGACATTCCACCCTCATTTATCCTCCTTTTTGAAATGTTATGACTCCATGAGATTAACGGAGTTATTTCATCATTGCAGTAGAAAATAGAATTCTTTTATGGAGAGGATCTGATCACAAAGTCTCTGGACTCCAATATACTCATAGGGGATAGACCTAGAACTCATATAATAAAAAATACAACATGACAGTGGGGGATATATATCTCAGTGGTTTCCAGATAGACCCTCTAGTATAGATTATCTCAACAGAAATGATGGAAGAAATCCCATCGCCATACTCCAAACATGGGTTCTTCAACGTTGCCTACATGATGAAAAGAATAAAGTTCCATCCAACATTGGGGCTCAAGAAAAATCAATAAGGAATAAGTGAACCCATCATAAGACCACACCAATCCAACACTCGAGGACTTAGATAACAATGAAAAAACAAGGATCTTATCTCTAGAGCTCCAAAAGTCAATAATACGGAGTATAAGAAGCTAGGGTTACCCCATCAAACAATTATTCCAGCCTCAACTGGTACTTCAATAAGAAGGGGGACAATTTCCTATTTTGCCGGTTTCTTGAGCCGTGGATAGAGGATGGTACTAGATAACAAATTCCAAGATGGGAGATTTTCTTTAAAGACAATCCATTATGTGTTATATGAGTAGTTAAAGGAACCCACAGTGGATCGGTACCCTCTCTAAGATTTGAGGAGCACTAAAATGTTAGAAAAATGATGGAATAAAACAACTGGACCTGATGCCACCTTCTAGAGACTGATAACCCCTTCGAGGATGAGGTCACCTAAATACTTCAGGAAAAGCCCCAAACCTCTATATGTAACCTCCATTTTGAGCAGAAGGCCATCAAAGAAAAGTAATTCGATGTACCTAATCATGTCAACCCATTTGTTGATGAAATAAACTTTAACTTTGATTATCCTTATGTACAAAATGTCGATGGTGATAAATGAAAAAATCAAAGTAATAAACTAAATTTACATAATGAAGAAGTAGAAGACCACCTAAAAGGGCTAAAATGTAAACAAACTAATCTTGTGCAACTTGTCAATGAAAAGAGAACAGTTGACTAAGGTTATCATGATGAGATAAAAGAAATCAAAATAGGTCCCTCTTTAGACGCTATAGAAAGGTTCATACTCACCTAAATACTCAAATAACACTGTAGCATATTCGCCTAGTCTTATGCTGATATGATAGGAATTAACCCTAAAATGATTATTCACCGTATACAATCATATCTATAAGATAAATTGTCATGTAAAAGATCCAAAAGCTCAGGCCAAACTGGCCTCTCAAAGTCAAGGACGAAATGATGAAGAAACTCAATGTGGGATTTCTAAGGAAAGTAAAAAACCCCTCATGTTGGATAACATCGTGTCTATCATAAAAATGGGAGGAAAGGTAAGTATTTTTGTCGACTAGAAATATTTGAACAAAGAAAGTCCCAAAGACAACGACCCGATGCCGAACATCAATACGATCATTGATAAAACTAGATATCACACTCTCAAATCCTTCATGGATGGCTTCTATAGTTGTAATTAGATCAATAGGCACCATGAGGACCATAAAAAATGGACTTTATTACCCCCTAGGGTACCTTTTTTTACAATCATGCCATTCCGATTGAAGAATGTTGGTGACACCTCCTACCAAGGATCTACCACATTAACGCACGACATGATCTACAAAGAAGTCTAAGTCTATGTGGGAGACATGATTATAAAGTCCAAAACATGGGAAGGACATGTTACAACATTAAAGAAATTTTTAGAAAGACTAAGGATGTACAAAGGCGTCTGAACACCCAAAAATACATCTTTGGATTCACCAAGGGAAAACAACTAGGATTTCTTATCACCAAAAGGGGAATCTAAGTGAATCTTGTACAAGTTCAATTCTATCCTAAAAATTCGACCACCGTGCATTAAAAAGAAGTCACGGGCTTCCTATGGAGGTTGTACTACATCGATAGATTTACCTCTCAGATGACCTCTATATGCAAGAAAATTTTCAAATTGTTTCGCAAAAAACTCCACTCATATATGGACCAAAACTTATCAAGAATATTTTCCCAAAAGTAATCAATATTTAACTAGGCCACCTATATTAGCCCTACCACGGCTTGAGCATCCTTTACTCGTGTATATTATGATCACGAACACTGCATCATGAGATATGTTGTCTAAATATGATGAGAAATATCACAAAGAATGAGTTACATACTATGCCTATCTGAGGATCAACACATGTGTAGAATGATATATGTCCATGGAAAAATCTTTCTTATCCTTGGTATTGGCGACGCAAAAGTTAAAGAACTACATGGTCGCCTTTGAATTCAAGATAATCTCTTACATACTCGAAAAATAAGTAAATGAATGGCAAAATGGCTATTTCCTGCTTCAGGAACTTGCCCATTAATTAAATGAAATTAAAGGACAATTAAAGGGCAAGCCATCACAAACTACTGAACTGAATCCCATCTGGAGGAATAAGATGAAATCGCTGGAAACTTTGTGTATGCGAGTATTCTAGTAATCAAACGTCAAGAAGAATACTTATGGCAATTATAATTTGACGGAGCTACAAATAAAAAAGGTTTCGATATTGACATGTTGATGATTTCACTAGATAGAAAGCACCAGCCTACGGCCATCAAGCTCAATTATGACTATGCCAACAAAATAACTTAGTATGAAGCCTGCATAACGTGAATGAGGATAGCCCATAAGAGAGGGATAAAAAAGATTGATGTATATAGAGGCTCATCCCTTATCATATTCCAAATTATGTGACATTAGAAGATAAGAGATGAAAAGATCCTACCCTACTAGGAGAACTTACAGGAAGTTATTATCCTGTTCAATGATGTTCAATTTTTAAATTTTCCAAGGGATCGTAACAACTTCAATGGCGTATTGGCTACCCTAGCCTCTATGGTGAACATTCTAGAAGACGTGGAATAAATAAATGTATGCAAAATGGAGCAACAAGGTTCATGTATAAAGTTTTCACGAATGAACTCGTAGATGAAGGACCTTAGTATCAATAAAAAAAAATAACTTATCTAAAATGGAAACTACCCCTTAGCATCTAAAAATGGTTAAAATTGCAATCTAACAATGGGCTGCCCAATTCATCATGTGCGTTGGACACCTATACAAGAGACACCCTAATAGCACCCATCTACGATGTCTTGACCAAGGGGAAGTAGAAAAATTTATGGATGAAATAAACAGAGGAGAATGTACACCCCATATGAATGACCATGTGCTCGAAAAAAGAATAATCCGCCAAGAATATTACTTTAATACTCTTCAACACAATTCTAGCAAGTACATCCAAAGATGCCCAAAGTGCTAATGACTCACAAAATTACAGTATTTACCTCTGAGATAGGTCTACAACATGGAAGCACCATGTTTTTTTTTACATGGAGGATTAATATAACCATAAAAGTGACACCAAAATCATCGAACACCCATGAAATAATTTTGGTTGCTATTGACTACTTAATAATATGGGTCAAAGAGAAATCTTTACATCCTACTGAATGCAAAAAAGGTGGCTTAATTAATATGGAAGAATATAATCTGCAGGTATGGGATACCATTTGAATTAATATCTAAAAATGAGATGCATTTTGAAGAGGAAGTCACACATTTCATCTCTATATCACCCTCCTACCAACGACCCAGTGGAATAAAAAAAATGAAAGCAATATTGATAAAAATGACTTAAGAATGACGAGACTGATACAATCGCATTTCTTAGGAACTATGAGGATATAAGATTACTTCCAGAATGCCCATTGGGGCCACTCCATCCTCACTCATATATGGGTGGTAAGTCATGCTACCGTTACACATGGAAATTACCTCCCTGAGGGTCTTGCTATAAAACTAAACCTCTGAAGATGATTGTGAGAAGAATATATGAATAATTGGCACTACTAGACAAACATCGATTATTGACACATTACCATTCGCAAGGGTATCACAAATGGGTTACCAAAGCCTTTAATAAGAAAGTAAAGAGAAGAGGGGCCAAAGAAGGATACCAGTATTAAAGGATGTCATTGAACCCATATGTGGTAATTAATATCCTTTTAGGAGGTGCAACCCTCCTTGTCAATATTAATGGAATAGAGTTATCCAATCCGACTAACATATCGTCTCATGAAGTATTATGTATAAGATAAAGACTTCAAACATCATACAAGAACAATGTACAACCCAATAATCTATTAAATCCAAAGAAAATTAGCATCAATCATTTCCATGTCAATCCAATCACACAATGGAGTTACATAGACAAACCCTATGGGTTTGGTCAATCACACCACACCCTTCTGGGGGAGTGAATTCTTTATATTCGTATCTTGTCTTTTAGATTCCTAAGAACCGGCCCTAGAGTCATTTAGGATGATAAATAAAGGTTTAAATCCCATAAGAAACTCATTTTTCGTTAATAATAAATACTTTTATCACTACACACTCATTTATAATCATCAAATAAAAAAGAAAATTACACGAGACTATTTAAGGTGAGTTTCTTCCTATGATATCAAATGACTCAAAATCATCCACTTCTTCTATGGAAATACTCATATATTTGGAACCATTTTGGGGATCTGTATCATAAAAGGGATTCTTATACTACAACAAATCCGTTACGCGATCGTCCAAAGATCTTAGAAGAGTCAATCCAAAAAGGCAACAAATATCAGTCTCTATGATAGATACAAAATACTTTACTTTATCACAAATACATATAAAATAATCCTCAAGGTAAAATTAATGTCATGCCGAAAAAAGTAGGAGGAGCTAGAATAAATAGTGGGGTGTCACTCCTCCAAAGTTTAGAAATCATACCCACGAGGTATGGGGACAAAGGTGTAATTGAGCACAACTAAACCAACGAGGGTGGAATCACCTTCTGTGGGAGGGTAGTGAGACTGGGGTCTATGAATATCTGGAAAGGGTGAGGTGGGACCCACTCCAATGGACACTGCCCGCAAGGTCTTCTGGTGCAACTTCTCAAGGAACCTTCTCCTTCTGGTAACAATAGAACTCAAGCTTCATCTCACTCCCTGCAAGAAGATGAACTTTCACAGTAAAAATAGTATCAAGGGAAACACCTGAGAATGATGGCTATCAGTGGGGAGTGAAAGAAAAAGGCACTCAACACTAAGAGAATGAGCAAGGAGAGAATACTAGGTAGGTCTGGTGTGGTTTTGGCAGAGTAACAGTGCAATTTTCAATTGTGTCTCCATTGACCTTGCCCAGAGGTCTATTTATACTTGTGAATTAGGGCTGAGTTGGCATTTTTGGGTGCCAATTGAGAGGGTTGGTGGGTAACAATGTCTGAAGTGTACCATTTGTCCCTACCTGCAGGTAGCCCTGCCTGTCCCCTCCTGCAGGCACCACCTGGCGCCAACCAAAGTCAAAAAGCACATATGTCTCCTAACAAAGACAAGATATCTGATTTTGTAATCATCTTTTGAAACGGTAACTTGTGGTGCAATTTTGTAAATCTTGAGAGAGGGGGCCTTAAGAACCCCATCTTCTAAAATCATTATTTTTCTTGAGGAGCACCTCGAGGACCCCCTTTTCTGAAAAAGTCATTTTTATAAAAAGTTTATTCTTTGTGACCAAGTGTGAAGTGTGTGTAGTCTTGAGTGTCTTCTGGGTCTTCCTACTAGTATTCTCTCAATCCAAGAGAGTTAAGTTGTTGGGCATGCCCAACATACCTTGTCCTTCAGCCGCCAAGCCAAAACTCCCAGGGGTCCCAACTGGCCTATTTGAGCCCTGCCTACTCAATTAGGCTACCTGTATAAGAAAGCAAAGTGTTATTATTATTTTTCTTCTAAATAATGACATTTAAAGATGAGGAGTTGCTCATGGTAGCCATTCCCTCATCCTGACCTATTTTTCTGGAACTTGAGGGGAAGGACCTTGACTGCTCCTCGCCCTAACATTTTCTATTGTTAAGAGATCTTGAGGGTTCTTTCTCAATATAAGTTTCTCTAGGGACCCTAGGTGAGGTTCTTTCTCAATATAAATTTCTACCAGGACCCTGGGGGGTTCCTTCTCAATATGAGTTTCTGTCGGGAACCTGGGTGGGGTTCTTTCTCAATATGAGTTTCTTCCGGGACCTGGGTGTTCCTTCTTAATATGAGTTTCTGTCGGGACCCTGGGGTGTTCCTTCTCAATATGGGTTTTTACTGGTACCATGGGTGGGGTTCCTTCTCAATATGAGTTTCTGCCGAGACCCCAGGGTGGTTCCTTCTCAATATGAGTTTTTGCTGGGACCCTGGGGGTTCCTGCTCAATATGAGTTTCTATCAGGACCCTGGGGGGTTCCTTATTAATATGGGTTTCTACCGGGACCATGGATGGGGTTCCTTCTCAATATGAGTTTCTTCCGAGACCCTAGAGTGGTTTCTTCTCAATATGAGTTTCTGCTGGGACCCTGGGGGTTCCAGCTCAATATGAGTTTCTATCGGGACCTTGGGGGGTTCCTTATCAATATGGGTTTGTATCGGGACCAATGGGTGGTGTTCCTTCTCAATATGAGTTTTTATCAGGACCCTAGGGTGGTTCCTTCTCGATATTTCTAATCAAAAGATATTTTTATTATTTTGTAGGTAGACACCCTTCTACATTAGCCCCTCGTGCAAAGTGTTTAGGTGTGGTAGACCAAAAAAACGCTTTGTACGCCATAAAGTCAATTTCAACAGTTTTTTTTTATTGTATTTTATGATTTTTTTGCAAGGACCCTAGGATCATTAACTGCAGTGTCCCTTCATCTGAGGTTTTTGATTTTCGAGAACCCACGCGTCAGTGTGGGAAGTATCATCTCATCAATTGGGAAAAAATGCAATAACCTTTTTGCCTTCCTACATGTTTTTCCACTTTAGTAAAAAAAACAAAAGGCCTTTTTCTTAAAATCTTACATCTTCTTCAAAACCCTCGTATAGAGTCTTTGAGATTGTAGTAAGAGAAAGTGAGAGATAAAATAAAATTTAAACACCATAGCCTCCAATATATTTGCTCTAGCATTTCAAACACTCCATAAAAGGCTTCTAATCCATCAAATACCTCTTAAAATGTAAACCCCTCATAGTTCCCATTGTTTTTTTGTCGGCTTCATACCTTTCCCCACCATTATTTCCATTGAGAAAGAAAAAATAAAGAAAATGATGGTTTGAATATTTCAAATCAGTCTAGGTTTCCTCTTGCCTCGTCTGTGACCGTTGTCACCGAGGGTCCCTATCTTCTTGAGGGTTCTTCTTGCATCGTTTCTCAATCTCGAGATTTTGACTGCGGAAGATTTTTCTTTAGTGGGTTTCTCTGGGATATCCTCATTATTTTTTTTCCACCGATCTCATCGTCACTCTCGTCAGTGGCTAGTGATTCACAAGTTACTTTAGTCAAGGGTTCCTTATCTGTCTTAATGAGTTTTGGGGAGAGGGGGTCTCGATAGCTTGAATTTTGTTTAGAGATATAAGGGTCTCGATGGCTGGAATTTTGTTTGGAGAGAGAGAGAGAGGTCTCATCGTCTAAAATTTTATTTGCTGAGAGGGGTCTCGACTGATTAAAATTTTGTTTAGAGAGAGGGGGTCTCGACTGATTAAAATTTTGTTTAGAGAGAGGGGGTCTCGACTGATTCAAATTTTGTTTAGAGAGAGGGGGTCTCGACAAATTCCCACGCAACCTTGGGTGTCTCGACCAGTGGGTGTGTGTATACGGGGGTCTCGACTGATTCCCACATGACCTTGGGTGTCTCGACCAATGGTCATGTGGAAATGGGAGTCTCGTCTACTTCCCATACAACTTTGGGTGTCTCGACCAGTGGATGTGTAGAATTGGGGATCTCATCCAATTTCCACTCGTCCTTGGGTTTTTCATTTGGGGTGTCTTGTGCCAAAGGTTTGTCACGGGTAGACTCCTTATCCATGGGTTTCTCACCGACTACCCATTCAACTAAAGGTTCCTCGCGGGCTGTCCCCATATCTGAGGCTCCCCTCTCAAAAGCGACGTTAGTGACTGGTGATTCCTCACGTGCCAACACAATTGTTGGCGAAGTCCATCCCTAATTTCGTGGAACAGGTGATACATCCACGTCGAATGTGTTGTTTGCTAAAAAAAATTATCGGGGCCCCTTTTGTGCTATGGGTTCCTCACCGACGTCACAACTTGGAGTCGCGAGACCCTTATTTATTTTAGACTCCTCGCAGTCCGACTTCATACCAGGGGGTTCCTCAAAATCTGGTGTTTCTGTAGGCATTGTCACTTCCACTCCCTTCTTGGCGACGGGGGATACCCAGGGATCCTCACTTGGAGTCTCCATTTTCTTGATCCCCTGTCTCTAGGTAATTCGTCAGCTACGACATCCTCTTCTCAGGCGTGGAAGGACTATGTGCACATTCGCCAAGGGCGAGATTTTGGTATTTATCGTAGTGCTCCTTTTTTTGGTCCAGCTGACAACTTATTGGTTTCTCTTTCTGAATTTGGGGAAAAATTTTCTAACACTATTCTTGAGCGCCCTCACGTGGGGTTAGGTGAGTCTGTCGATCCCCTATTGTTTCTCCAGACTCTATTCTCCGAGTCCGAGTTGATCGCGGTGACTTTCCTTATTCCAATGTTGAATTTAGAGCTGCGGTGGGTACCACAGAGGAGTGGGCTAGTTGGGTCGACTATGTTCTGAGCATTCCTGATTACGTGGCTATTCTTATGGAGGTGGGTATTTTTACCACTGTCAGCAGCCTGAAGTCCTGCACCATATCTAAGCATATTTCTTCGCTCAATATTTTATTGTCTTAATGGAGTATTGTAAGTGATGTTGGATCCCCGGGTTTTAATTTTCACAATCAATGCGGAAGCGTTAGGAAGATGATGGTTCAATAAAATTAATCAAGTAATGTATTCACTTAAACCGATTCTTTAATCCAATGCAAGTCCTAGAATTTGCCTAAGTCAAGATTATCAATATTTCAACAAAGTTAGGCGAAACCAATTTTAGCAAAAGACTTGAATAACCCAAATTTACCCAATATTTAATTTAAGTTCAAATTAAAATGAGTGTGACAATATAAACCGAATTTTATCTTGAAATTATTCTAAGCATGCGTTCTAAGTTATAATGCAAGATAAAATAAACAATATCACACTACGCCGCGATGTACGAGGAAAAACCCAAGACGGGAAAAAACCTCGGACGTCCCTAGCCACAAGTCCACTAGATATGGAATTACAATTACAAGACAAATAGACTTACAACGACTGACTCGATCCCTCTCAAGCCTCGACGCTTCTTCTTGTAGACACCTCTTCCTAGCGGACATCCTCGGAACTCCACCGCGGTTTCGGAATCCATCGATGGGGCTTTCTATGGTCACCGTCACCCGAGCAAGAAGCCTTTATCCAAGTGGGTAGAATCGTAACAAAATGTCTTCTTCTTTGATGGATGTAGAAGCAAACCAAAACTTCTCTTCAATTTGAAATTCGGTAGAGATAAACCGGTGCCAAACTCCAAGCAATTTAATATGTATATGTGAACTTGGAATAAACTCAATTGGGTGTAAACACTAGAGTGATGAAAATATTTCTCTAAAAATCTCACTCAAAACATGAACATTTTCCTAAACCATTTTTTCTCTCAAACTCTCTCTAAGAGATAAACTAGAATGGAAAAGTTATGGAAATGTTAAGTTGGAAAATGTCATTCCTGCACATATTAAAGTCTGTAAAAGTTGGTTAAAAACCAAGTGGGGAAGTGGGTGCAAAACTGCCAATAACTGTTCCCGCCTGGCATCTCGTTCGAACGAGACTTCTAACGACGCTCCAGTATGGACTCGTTAGAAGCTCGTTGGAAATCTCGTTAGAACAACAATCTCGTTCGAACGACATTTCTAATGACGGACCAGTATGCCTTAGTGGGAACTCGTTGGCAGGTTCGTTCGAACGACATCGGGTTCGAACAAAAAAACTCGTTCGAACGACATATCTAACGAACGACCAGAAAGATTGAAAAATTCAATTTTTGGTCCAGAAAACTTTATGAACTTATTTTAAAGTTTTATATAATTTCTTTCTTAAAACAAAATGAAGTTTTTATAAAACTTAACACCCAATAAACTTTGTTCCATGCTCCTATATAAATATAATTGCATTCATACCTTAGGAGCATGGAACCATAGTTGATGACGTAGAAACGAGGCACGCAAACCGGCACATTTGATGAAGCTTTATACTCTTTGTCGCTACGTCTTCAACACACACTTCATAGGATTGAGAGTATTACAATAACATATTATCCTATGAATAAATGTTTTTGTCCGGAATTGAGCCAAAACTATATATGGACTCAATTGGAAATTTGTGTCCTTACAAATCTCCCCCTTTGGCTATTCCAGGACAAAAACCAAACAAAAATCCTAAAGGGCCGTCAAGCTCTACTAGACTCAAAACATAACCCACCCAAACTTGACTCAACCCAAGGATCAAACGCTTTGCCGTTTAAACAATGCCGCTTTAGAAGAAATCCTGCACACTTAAGAAAACTCATCAAATGCATAGGGAATATCAAAGTATTAAATGCAATTAATTAATTACTCCCCCTTTAATAAACACATGACCTACTTAGAAAGATGTCTCCCCCTAAGATAAATCTCCTCCAAACTAAGATACGATAATAATAGGATTAGATACCATTTCTCCCCCTATCATTTTCTCCCCCTTTTTGTTCAGGAATAGGCAAAGGATAAATGACTAATAAACACGTTGAAGCTTAAAGTGTTAAGACATTAAAGCATGTGGGCAATAAAAGCAAGGCAAAGACAAACAAATATCATATATATATATACTGTAAATATACCAATAAGTACTTGCATATATATATAGATATAAACACACACATGACACAAAATACAATAAGTTTGCGCACTCGTATGGAAAAAATGTGTCATATGGAAACGGAAGTGTAGGGGTGTGAACTAGCAACAATTAAATTTAGACCCAAACACTTAATAAATATTCACGGAGTTCTCATTTGATTGCAAACTTTATCACATTTAAATATAACCTCATGTGACAATATGAAGATTGAACTCAATGAACAAACATACACAATGCATACAAGCCTAGCATGATGATGATTCTGCAAACCAAATAGAGTCATGACATTAAAGGCAACTAGGATAAACGGACATTGTGGAAACCGTTGATATACCATCCAATTCTCCCTCAATAAGCATATATATATTCTTTTGTTTTTGAATGAATATATCAAACAAACATAGGCCTTGGCAATTATTTTTTTTAATGCCAAATATTCTGTTTTTAGGCCTTTGGATCACGTATTTCTTTTAGATCCAATAAACGGTGGCTTACTATCGCAAAGGATTTAATTCATCCTTTCGGAGCCCTTCCCCGTGCACATTTTTATATAACATGTTTTCATTTTTCACACAAATCTCACATGCAACGGATTTTGACATGCACTAGTCCTCCTAGGCCATAGATATGTAGATGACTAGATTGGTAGCAGAACACCTCAAAAAGCTCAAATATAACATGTGACATTAAGATTTCAAAAGAGCTCCTGCATGTGTGAATAGAGGCATATAAAAATAGAATCCATTTAAACAATACAAAATCCAACTACTCCAAATAAAACAAGGTAAAGAACATTTTAAGGATTGAAAATCTAAACCAAAAGTTCTAGCCACGTGGAAGCGTGAAAGTTGGGATTCAAACACAAGTATATGCCACTTAAAGTGTGTCAAACTAAAATACACACATAAAAAATCTTTTTGAGTTTTTAACATTTTTCACCAAAAATAAATATATATATACTCAAAAGAATAAACAAAAATCATTTGTATTTTTCATTAAGCTTAAATGAAATAAATAAAATCCAAATGATAAACAAAAATCTTTTTATATTTTTCAATTAATTCAAACACAAAATATAATACAAAAAGATAAACAAGTCACAATTTCTAGCATATGATATGAAATAAGGCAATGACTAGAAAATGACTAAACAGGCATACATTTAGCATGTGAATATAGCATGAAGTACAAACGCTAAAGTATGAAACTACTAACACATTCATCCTTTAGATTTAGCAAGGGAGGAAGCATGTGAAAGTAAATGAGAATCAAAAACCCTATTCTGCAAAGCAACCAAGTCGGATTTCCTAACCCAAATTAATGAAGAATAACTATCTTGGGGTGTAGGAACTTTAACTACCATGGTTACTTTACTATGGGATTTTCTAGGAATTCGTTTAAGATCAAAACAAAATTTCCTAAGATGACCTTGTCGACCACAATGTGTACATGTGAGAACATGTCGAAAAGATTTACTTAAAGAGTGATCTTTAAATGTATTCCTAGAAGATTCTCCTAAAACATTGGTTTGGGCATTATGAGTAAATTCATTACAAGTATTGAAGCCTAAACCACAAGTGTCATTTTTAATTGGACCGTTCCTAACATTTTATCTAGTTTTTCCGAACGACACTCCAAATCAAATTTGACATTACTAGAATCTTTTAATTTATTTTTCAATTCTACAATGTTAGATTCTAGTAAAACATTTCGCTCTTCAAAAGCAAGAAGCTCCTTTTTCAAGGATTCCATTAAACCCCTAAGGCTATCTCTTTTGCCTTCTACATATTCAAGCTTCTCTTGAAGAGTCCTTACATGTGTCATAAGGTCTTCTATTAAAACATTTTCATCAATGACCTTGACACTTTCTCTTACACTAGCTTATAACTTCAAATTAGCTCTTTTCAATTTAATTGATTCTTTATAAAGTTCTTGAAAAGCATTTTGAAGTTCTCTCATATTAACCTCTTCTTCATTTTCACTCTCTCTTTCTTCTTCACTCTCACTATCATCAAAAACAAGAGAATCATGTACAATGACCTTGGAAGTGGCATGTGCTATCGTTTCATCAATCCATGAGTTCACACTATCACTCACATGACTAGCCATAAAATCCACAAAATTTTTCTTAGTGGGGGAATCGGGCTTCTCTTCCTTATCACTATCACTAAGGGTTGTATTATATGAAATGGGTCGCTTACCATATTTCCTTAGTTTAGTGGGGCACTAATAAGCCCTATGGCCATAACCTTCAAAACCAAAACACTTATTAGACTCGTCCCTATCTAAATTTTCATTACTAGGTTTAGGGATTTTCTCGGCTTTAGAAATCTTCTCGCTTTTATCACGTTTAGAAGTATCAAATTTCTTAAAATCATTTTTAAATTTATCTTTGTTAATTTTAAGAAATTTTCTAAATTTACGAGCAAACAAAGCCATGTCTTCTGAGTCACTATCACTATCGCTCTCTACTACTTGTTTAACCTCTTTTCGGGCTTTTAAAGCAACGCCCTTTTCGATTTTCTTTCCATTTTTAGAGGGAAACATATCCAGTTCATAGGTTTGTAAATCACCTACAAGCTCTTCTAATTTCGTAGAGGCTAAAGTGGGTAAAGAATTTAACACGGTCACCTTTGGAATAAATCTATCGGGTAGGGACCTTAAAATTTTCTTTACAACACGGTCGTCAGGTATTTTCTCTCCCAAGTTAAACGATGAATTAACAATATCAGAAAGTCGAGCATAAAATTCATCAAACGTTTCTTTTTCATTCATTTTGACAGTTTCAAATTGAGTGGTGAGGTTTTGGAGTTTTCAAGCTTTAACGACACTAGTTCCTTCATGAGTTAATTGTAAAATATCCACAGCTTCTTTAGCGGTTTCACACGTCATAATACGACGGAATTCATCCGGTGTGATAGCGCTAAATAAAGCATTTAAACCACGGGAATTGAAATTAGCAAGTTTAAACTCATTTTCAGTCCATCTATCGGCGAGTTTGATAACACATTCATTTTCAACTAAATAAGTTGGTGGGGACCACCCATTAAGAACAGAAATCCAAACACGTTCGTCGATAGATTTTAGTTCCGATCCCATACGCGCTTTCCAATATGTGTAGTTTGAACCATCGAAAATAGGAAATTTTGAAAATGGGGAAAAATCCATTTTAGCCAAAAATTATTTAAAATATCATTAACGAAATAATTTATCGCTTTGGCTCTGATACCAATTTGTAAGTGATGTTGGATCCCCGGGTTTTAATTTTCACAATCAATGCGGAAGCGTTAGGAAGATGATGGTTCAATAAAAATAATCAAGTAATGTATTCACTTAAACCGATTCATTAATCCAATGCAAGTCCTAGAATTTGCCTAAGTCAAGATTATCAACATTTCAACAAAGTTAAGCGAAACCAATTTTAGCAAAAGACTTGAATAAACCAAATTTACCCAATATTTAATTTAAGTTCAAATTAAAATGAGTGTGACAATATAAACCGAATTTTATCTTGAAATTATTCTAAGCATGCATTCTAAGTTATAATGCAAGATAAAATAAACAATATCACACTACGCCGCGATGTACGAGGAAAAACCCAAGATGGGAAAAAACCTCGGACGGCCCTAGCCACAAGTCCACTAGATATGGAATTACAATTATAAGACAGATAGACTTACAACGACTGACTCGATCCCTCTCAAGCCTCGACGCTTCTTCTTGTAGACACCTCTTCCTAACGGACAACCTCGGAACTCCATCGCGGTCTCGGAATCCATCGATGGGGCTTTCTATGGTCACCGTCACCCGAGCAAGGAGCCTTTCTCCAAGTGGGTAGAATCGCAACAAAAAGTCTTCTTCTTTGATGGATGTAGAAGCAAACCAAAACGTCTCTTCAAGTTGAAATTCGGTAGAGATAAACCGGTGTCAAACTCCAAGCAATTTAATATGTATATGTGAACTTGGAATAAACT
This sequence comes from Sambucus nigra, assembly GCA_949130495.1. Classification (NCBI taxonomy): domain Eukaryota; kingdom Viridiplantae; phylum Streptophyta; class Magnoliopsida; order Dipsacales; family Adoxaceae; genus Sambucus; species Sambucus nigra. The sequence goes on from OX422213.1 coordinate 536,289,627, forward strand.
CAATTGGGTGTAAACACTAGAGTGATGAAAATATTTCTCTAAAAATCTCACTCAAAACATGAACATTTTCCTAAACCATTTTTGCTCTCAAACTCTCTCTAAGAGATAAAATAGAATGGAAAAGTTATGGTAATGTTAAGTTGGAAAATGTCATTCCCTCACATATTAAAGTCTGTAAAAGTTGGTTAAACCAAGTGGGGAAGTGGGTGCAAAACTGCCAAAAAACTGCCAATAACTATTCCCGCCTGGCATCTCGTTCGAACGAGACTTCTAACGACGCTCCAGTATGGACTCGTTAGAAGCTTGTTGAAAATCTCGTTAGAACGATATCTCGTTCGAACGACATTTCTAACGACGGACCAGTATGCCTTAGTGGGAACTCGTTGGCAGGTTCGTTCGAATGACATCTGGTTCGAACGAAAAAACTCGTTCAAACGACATATCTAACGAACGACCAGAAAGATCGAAAAATTCGATTTTTGGTCCAGAAAACCTTATGAACTTATTTTAAAGTTTTATATAATTTCTTTCTTAAAACAAAATGCATTTTTTATAAAACCTAACACCCAATAAACTTTGTTCCAAGCTCCTATATAAATATAATTGCATTCATACCTTGGGAGCAAGGAACCATAGTTGATGACGTAAAAACGAGGCAAGCAAACCGACACATTTGTTAATCTTTATACTCTTTGCCGCTACGCCTTCAACACACACTTCACAGGCTTGAGAGTATTACAATATCATACTATCCTATGAATAAATGTTTTTGTTCGGAATTGAGCCAAAACTATATATGGACTCAATTGGAAATTTGTGTCCTTATAAGTATGGAGTCCCGCACATTTATCACAGGATGGGTGAATTTACTATCACTCTAGAGGATGTATGGAAATTTCACGCTCTTCCTTTGGTTAGGCAACAGGTCTTTTCTGATGATTACGAGGATTCTTTAGAGCAAGAGATGGTGGGGGAGCTACAGTCAGCTCTCGGTGAGTGCTCAAAGTATGTAGCTATAAATATAATTGGTCATTCCAAGCATTCCTTTGCAAATGGAAGAGGTACTGGTTCAAAGATTTTGAGCAGTTGCAAAAGGGAGACACTCCCACGCAGGCCCTAGAACTCAGGATGGTCCCAAGCTCCACTCTTCTTCACATTTGGCCGCTTTCTTGGTTACACTTCTGACTCGATTCCTTCTGTCAGGTAATCCTGAAGATTCCCCTCGTGAACTTATTTTTAGATTGGTTATAGAGTTATCTCGCGACAGGTCAATACTATGGCCACCTTGACTTTGGCTTCCCTTTACACCTGGATGGACCGAGCACATATAGATGTAGAGAGATCTTGCGGTCGGTATGATGTTGCTAATTATGCAAATGCCTCTCTCTTAATGGCCTTTTTATTTGAGCATTTCCCCCACTTTACTTCAGGGGCTCATGCTTGTCATAGCGATGTCACGTGACTATTCCGACGGCACAAGAAAACTCTGAAGAAATATTTGGGAATATTGATTGATGATATTGGGGATTTTTAGTTTCAGCCATATACTAAGCGCCCCGAGGGTACTTTCAGCTGGCTTTCTTTCCCTGGCGAGGGCGGGACTTTCTATTGCCCTTCGACAGTGGAGTCTGTTTCCACCTGTCTCATATTAATGTGGTGATGATGCTCTTACCATGCCACCTCCCTTCTTAAATCGAGTTGGGCTCACGCACTGAGTTTTATCATTCTGAGAGGGTAAGACGACAGTTTGGCTATGATCAGGGCGTTCACACCCCTCCTCTTCCTACCTACAGCGATCTTTTTGAGGCATTTTTAGAGGCGTGCACCAGTTTCACTCTCCAGGGAATGTTTAGTAGAGTCAGTGGTTTAGGGGGCCTCTATGTGCCTCCCTGCTATTATCATCCTTCATTTACTTCATCCTGGTTCCTACTTTGGCAGCGACAGGTCCATCTTATCCAAAAATGTGTAGTTGGTCACCCTCATGAGACTAACCCAGTTAAATACATCAAAGCCCAATTATTGTCAGGCGAATGCAGAAAGAACCTTGGTTTCTCAACGCCACTTCCAGGCCACCCTTGGAGCAAGCCACTCCCATTTTAGTGAAGCCTCTTCTCGATGAGTCTCCTCAGCATCTGCCGACTGAGCTTCCCCCTGTGAAGCCTAAAAGACAATTGAAAAGCAGAGGGAAAGTGATCACCTCTACCTTAAGCAAGAGGAAACATCCTGACATGGATGTATCTAATTTCATTCCTGCTACTATCGCTTCTCCTCCTCCTTCTCCTATGAAGACTCGGGCTGTAAAGAAGAAGAAAGGAAATGGTGCTGGCATGGCCACTTCCTCCACGGTGGACCACGGATCCAATACTGATGATCTTGAGGAGGAGGAGGAGACCTACCAACATGTTAAAGAGAAAGTTTACAGAGCATTGGGCCTTTCTTACTAGGAGGCGCGGGTCACATCTATTCCCATTGTAGAAGGTACTATATCCCAATATTCTTTTCTTAATGGAACTAGTTCTCTCAAAATTTCACTTCCTGGATCTACCTCCCTTTTTTTGGAAGAGAAACTAGTTTATTATGGAAGCACCCCTTCTTATGACGATCATAGTTCTTCTTCGGGTGATATGGGTGGCCTGGGTTTCCATAGTGAAGGAACTACTAACACTTATGCTTTGTTATCATCCTTGAGAGATTCTTCTAGTGATGATGAGGCATCCCATTCTCCTAGGGGAGTTAGCTCCACCACCCGGCCTCTTCCTTATAGCCAGACCACACTCCCTGCTGTTGTAAGTGTTCCCCTCTGTTGGAAATTTTATGCATATGATTTTCTTTCTTCTTCCTCATTATTTTATTTGCCAATGAAAGTATTATGTCATGTTTTTCAGGTCATTTCCATAGAGGCAAGTAGTTCCCCTCTTCCTCCAATACGACTGACACCTTTTCAGTTGGAGAGGAACTCTATGCTTGTTTCTTCTCGTGGCCTTTTTAGAGAGGTTTGATATCTCCTTATTTATTTTACCATCTAATGTAATTTGTTAATCTGCCAATTACTTTTTGGTTGTGTATACTGGCATTTCCCTGCAGCTTTCATCTGTGTACCTTACCGGCACCAGGACCATTTTCATGACTTCTCCTTCTGCTCAGGTATGCCTCGCCATTTTCAAAGCATTCATTGTGCCCTTTTCTTCTTCCTTTTATTTATCCATTTACAATGTGTAGAGGGTTGTGCCTTCCGGTGTTATCACTTCATATTTTCTTATTTCGGCGGTGGGCACTTCTACAGCTGAGCACCTGGGCATCTCCTCATCAAAGGTATGTATAATTTTTTTAATGTTTGTTTCCTTTCAGTAGCAGGTCCTAACAGCTTTCAGATTTTCTTCTCAGGGAGGAACTATTCCCTTAACTGATGTTATTATCCTCGATTTATCCTCTTCGGGGAGGATATCTATCCCTCGGGTCAACTTATCTATAGATGGCAAACCCTTGGTTCATGTAATTTCTCGGTGCCGATATTTACTGTGGCTTTAACTAGTGAGCCCACACTTTCGGTTAGTCCTTTTCCATTCGATCATGGAATCTTGTTTTCCTCGAACATGTGATGAATAACATGTTTTCATTCTTTGCAGGCTATCAGCAAAGCCCCTGCTGCGCCGACCGTCCTTTTCCGCTCTTCCCCTATGGATGGGGCCCCGGTACTTTCATATTTTCTTAGCTATAGATTTATTCTCTATCCTACCTGTACTTATCATAACCCTATTTCACTTTTGTTGCAGTTATCCCTTGGTGCTATTATTTCTTCAGCAACCCCTATGCACGGGCCAACTTGCCCTGTTATCGCGCCCGTTCAGGTAGCTATTTTTACTGTGCCATTGAGGAATTTCCTTCCCCCTTTTTAATTGAGGTATTTTTTTATTCATGAGGTAGGTGATTTTTTTAACTCTTCCCCCTTCTTCTCATCCGCAGCCTCACATATCCATTGCGACTGCCGTTACTGAGATAGCCTCTTTAGGAGCACCCCCTGTGACTATCATCTTTGAGGCATCTCTTTTAGGATCACCCGAGACTGAGGCCACCTCTTCAAAAGCACTGGTCGCTAAGACAACCCCTACAGGAGCATCATCTAGTGTGGCGTCCCCTTTGGGAGATCCTACACCTCCTTCTTTGACCGTTATGGAGAGCGTTATTCAAGTACAGTGTATAAGGGTATACACTCCCTTATGTCATTTTCATGCCTTTATTATTTTGTTTAAATTGTGCAAGAATTACCATCTTCACCTTGTTGCATTATTTTTAGGTGAGTGAGGTTGCTCCGATGACTACGGAGTCTGATAGTGGGATGGCTGCGAGAGAGGTATTAAACTATCATACTCCATTTTTTTAGTATTCCCCTATTTTCTTCTTGCATATACTGTGCAATCGTTCTTATTTCACCTTTGCCTCATTGTTTCCAAGTGCATGAGAGTACTCCAATGACTGTGGAGTCTGGCGATGAGGAAACTGCGAGAGAGCTATTAAACTAGCATACCACCTGTTTTTACTATTCCCCTCTTTTCTTCTTACGTATACTGTGCAAGCATTCTTATTTCACCTTTGTCTCATTGTTTCCAGGTGCATAAGAGTACTCTGATAACTCTGGAGTCTGGCAGTTGGACAACTGCGAGAGACGTATTAAACTAGAATACCCCCTTTTTTTACTATTCCCCTCTTTTCTTATTGTGTATACTGTGCAAGCATTCTCATTTCACCTTTGTCTCATTGTTTCCAAATGAATGAGATTACTCCGATGACTGTGGCGTCTGGCAGTGGGATGGCTATGGAGAGAGATCATAGTTTTAAGGCCACTCCCTTGGTCGGTGATGCTGATTCTGGTGGAGAGTCTTATTTCCTCCCTTTCGAGGTAGGGTATCGCCACTCCGACGGCGATGGTGAAGTATAGGATGATGTAACCATTACGGTTAGACTATGGCGTGAGGAGTTGCCAAGACGATTCAGGACACATGAGCGTCAGCTCTTGGATCTTATCTTAGAGAACCACCCCGAGACATTCACTTCTCAGAGCATACTTCAAATTGACAGTCTCACGGCCTTCAACCTAAAGGCTCTTGCCATCCATGTTCATGAGTTCTTAGCTACCTCCCCTTCTAAGCTGACTAGAACTTCTATTTCACTATTCTTGGATGCTCTCTGAGACTTGCAGTAGTTCTATCATTTTCATTTGGATTGGCTTGATACGGGAGTTCACCACTTTCTGAGTGTTTCCTTTCGGAAGATATTGAGATTTCACACTTCTTGACAGTCTAGGGTCGAGCAGCGAGAGGTTAAGGACATGAGAATCCGAAATTTGATCACATTAATGCATGTGAAGCTCACCAGACTGGAGTCTGGTGATGAGGAGGACGAGGCTAAATTCATTAGGTTGGAGGAAGAGTTTTTGTGGGAGGTTGGTCCGTCGTATGCATGCGCCATTGATCGTGATGATTTATTTTTTGTAATTTCTAGCGGATAGGCTACTTCTTGCTTTGTGGTGCTCTAAATTCTATGTGTACATCACTGATCATTCATGAATGAGAGGAATGGAATTTTGTTTCTTTTGCACTTTTCTCTTCCCTTGTTCTCCATTAGTATTATGGGTGTTTGTTTTGTTTTATATGACTTACTCTAATTTTTGTGAGCACTTGGCCTACTGATTCCTCCCCCATAAACTGCAGGGTACTTTGCCTTAATGTGAGCAAGTTATGTATATATATAAATTGTACTTTTATTTTATTATTATTTTTTAAATACACATCTTAAAACTATGAGGTATTTGCATGTTACTTCCTTGGATCACCCCTTATGTCCGTGGGGTATTCCTGCACAATATTACTTATGTTCATAAGGGATAGGTTGGAGAGGGGGGTGACCCCTGTCTCCTTCCTTCAAGTTTGGTTTCATTAAAAAAATATTTGAATTAGCTAGCCCCTAATCTTTGGGTTCCTTGAACTATATTCTCTTTAAAAGCTTCACTGTTCTTTGAAACATTAAAGAGGAGGAATTTATCCTCTTTCTACATTTTCTATTAATTTATGTTTGGGGGACTTTGGTCAGTATGCTTTCTCTTAGGATGGACTTACCTCCCAAGTGTAGTGAGCAAAGTTCCTGATTTTTTTTTGCCTACTTGCTTTAAACTTAGTAGGGAGTGTATATGTATTTATGTATATATATATATATAAATGAGTAAACAAATAAATCATCAACAATGATCAAAAGCGTTGCTATTTCATTTCTTTACTTTTTTGTGCCATTTACAATGTAGTATTTCTCTAAAAAAATTCAAAAAACTTTTTTGATATAGGAGCAACCCTGAAAATCTATTACAGACATGAAAAACACAACTAAAATTTGTTAGCTATTACTAATCATAGTACCTCTTCATCCACTTGTAGTTGATGGACTAGAAGCAATCACTCTCTAGTTCTGAGATTTAACAGTAGCCCTCCTCTGACGACAAAGGGGCCTTCCTAGTTGGGTTTGAACTTTGATGCTGACATGCTACGGAGATGGCGAGTGGATTCTCGCAGGACTAAATATCCCACCTGGAACTCTCTAGGCTTGACCAAGTTCTCGTAGGCCCTGGACAGTTGTTGGGTGTAGACTGTGAAATTATCCCTCGCCTTATCTCTATACTCGTCCAGTGCCTCTAGCTACGCATGACTTGGGTCAAGGATGAGCCCATTACTGGTAGGACAGCTTGGGTCCCGTATACTAAGGAGAATGGAGTAAACCCTGTCGGGTTTCTTTTCAAAGTACATTAAGCCCATAACACCATAGGCAACTTCTCATCCCATGCCCCCGGCATGTCCTCTAGCATTTTCTTCAAAATTTTTATTAGGATATTATTGGTAGCCTCTGCTTGGCCATTACCCTTGGGATAGGAGATGGTTGAGCTATTATGCACAATTTTATATCTATCAGTGAGGAGGTCCATTTCCTTGCATACGAATTGCTTCCCATTATATGTTAAGATTACATTGGGTATACCAAACCTGCATATGATATACTCTTTTATAAACTGGGTTACCACTTGGGCGGTGACTCTCATTAAAGGGATATCTTCCTCCCATTTGGTGTATAATTCTATAGCCACAATGATGAAAGCCTTGCCATGAGATGCTAGTGTGATCTTTCCCACCAGGTCGAACACCCATATATGAAAGGGATAAGGAGCTGACAAGCTTTGCAGGCTGACAGAAGGAGAATGCACCATGTTTTCATGCACTTGACACGCTTTGTACTTCTTCACATACCCAATGGAATCAGCCTCTATGGTCGGCCAGTAGTATCCCAGCGTCATCAGCTGGTCATACAGTTTGGTGCCTCCCATGTGGGAGGGCTCATGATCTTCTTTCACCACACTCTCGACGTCCTCCTTGGATACTCACCTCAGTGCCTTCTCATTGTACCCCTTCCTGTATAACTCTCCTTCGACCAAGTAGAAATAGGTTATTCTTTTTATAAAATAAATTTCATCCGCTCTCTCTGCGGGTAGCTCCCCATCTTTCAGGTATGCTATATATGGATGTCTCCAATATTCGAAAGCTTCCACAAAGTTAGCCTCCACCATCTGGTCAAAATTATCTTGGCACTTTAAACATCTTTATTGCAAGTGGTCCTCTTTTGCGCTCATGGCAGGACAATAATACCCACCTCGCTGCAGTCGTCTATAAAGGGGAACATCAGTATCTCTGCAATGCTTTCAATTCATTTCTATTAACCTTTCCTTATCTTCTTACTCATCGACGCACCTTACTAAAAACCCTTCGGGACTCTTGAAGTAGTGAGTTCCCTTCCGTACATGATAGTTGTCTAACTCTAACATTTTCATTGTCCATTCTCTAGTTTCAAGCCGCTTCTCCACTAGATGCCTCCAATATTTGGGAATACAGATTTTACATTAGTGGGTACCGTTCTCCACCTCAATGTGATGGTTTCTTCTAACTCCTCCATGTCCAGCGTTTACGCTATGGTGACGAGCGCGTCGGGGTGCCTATTCATCATTCTCGCAAGCCTCTCCACAGTTACTTCTAATAATTGTCGCAACAGCCTTTGGATGATGCGTCTATAGGGTGCCAAATTGGCGGGCTTAAGGGAAAACTCCCCATTGACCTACCTCACTACCAAATTGGAGTCCCCTCTATAAACAATACCCTGACCCCTCTTCTGAGTGCTTCCAACATCCCTAGAATGAGGGCCTGGTACTCAGCTTCATTATTTGAGCATTTAAAATCTAACTTGAAGGAGAGAGTGATCTTCTCTTTGCCATCTGACATTATGATGCTGGCTCCACCTGTTCCTTGAGCACTGGAACCATCAAGCACCATAGACCACCTCTTCACCTCCTCCGCCACGCATGCTTGAAAGCTCTCCCCGGTTAGCTCTTAACTATATGGTTTAAAAACTCCACTTGGGAAGTGGGCAAGAAGATCTGCTACTGCTTGTCTTTTAATGGCCTTGGGCACTATACATTTTAGATCATATTGTGACAAGATCAAAAACCACCTTATTGCTCATCCCACGAGTATAGTCCGCGCGAGGAGGTACTTGATGGGGTCGCACTTGGTGACTGTGTGAACTGTGAAGGCTAGAAGATAGTGTCTTAACTTCTGGGCCACAAAAACCAATGCCAAATAATGTCTCTCAACGCTGGTGTACCTAAATTCTGTCCTGGAGATTACTCTTGACAAGTAGTAAACTATCTTTTCCACTCCTTACTTCTCTTGCGCCAAGAGGGCCCCTATCGATCTCTCTGTAGAGGTGAGGTAGAGCAGCAACAGTGCTCCGGCTTCGCGGGGAATCATCGTGGATGGAGAGACTAGGATTTCTTTAATCTTCTCAAACTCTTTTTTCGGTCCCTCTCCCCAAAACCACTTGGCCTTGTATTTGAGTAAAGGTGTGAATGGATGAGTTACTTCTGGCAGGTAAGATACCTTTACCAGGAAGATTTTAAGTCATTTCTGACTCTTGGGCGATGGCATCATCACAATGGCTTTCATCTTCTCTTCACCCACTTGTACCACTTGTCTATTCACAACAAAACCTAAGAACTTCCCCGCGGTAACCCTAAAGGCACACTTTGAGGGATTCATCCTCATCTTATACCGGAGGCACCTCTCGAATACTCTCCTGAGATCCTGTATATGCTTGCGTTCTTTCTTAGGCTTCATTACTAGGTCATCCACATAGAATTCTAGTATATCATGAAATAGGTCATGAAAAATTACCATCATGGTCCGCTGGTATATGGCCCCGACATTCTTCAATCCAAAGGGTATGACTGCGTAGTGAAAGTTCCCTAATGGTGTGCGGAAGGTAGTCTTCTCTGCATCGGTAGGATTAATTTTAATCTGGTTATAGCCATCGTACCCTTCCATGAATCTATACATCTCATGTCCCACGGTGGCATCAACTAAGCTATCTATGCTTGTAATGGAAATTCATCCTTAGGACATGCCCTGTTCAAGTCATGAAAATCTACGCAAATTCTGATTTGGATCTTGTCTTTTACCACTGGAACTATGCTGGAAATATATATGGGGTGTTGGATAGACTTGATGAACCCTGCCGCTAACAACTTCTCCACCTCAGCTTTTATCTTTAAGTCAAGTTCCTCTTTATATGTACATGTGGCTTGCCTTATCGGGAGGGCATTGGTAAGGATGTTCAATATATGGGAGCTCACTTCTGTATCTATTCTTGGTAACTCAGTGTACTTCCAGGCAAACACATCAGTGAACTCCCTAAGTAACCCAATGAGCTCTTCCTTCTACCTCGGTTCTAGACACTTGGATATTAGAATGGGTCTACCCTCGCCCTCTTCTGGCCCCAACTTGATTTCCTCTAATTCTTATAGCTTCTCTCTGGGTCCATCTTGCATGCATTCTGGAGCTTTTTCTGTTTTTTTGACATGATGAACAAGATGGGATTCATCAATAATAAAACACTCAGGGGCCGGGTCGATGGTCTCATCCCAGAACAACGCCCACGTAGACCGTTATAAGTGGGAAATGATCTTTCCATCAGGTAAGACCACCTTCTTGTAAGTTCGAGGGGGTCTAGCCACCTCCTCTACTTTCCTCTTTCCTTTTGATATATGGGGGATCGCCCTCCCCCCTAGACGGCCATGAACGGACTTCTTCTGTGGAACACTTCCCTCGACTACCTTGATCCCTTCTAGCTTTCTCACAGACACTTCCCTACGCTACCTTGATCCCTTCTAGCTTTCTTGTAGAAGGTAGCATCCACTAGGTGGGCCTCCTCAATGGAGAAGGGTCTCTGCGTGGCCTTGATCACTATCTCTGTACCTCTAATGTTTGCCTTTGCACGTTGATGGTAGGTGGAAGGCATTATGCCATGAGTGTGCATCCATACCCTTCCAATGAGTAATTGGTATCTAGTGTTAGCATTAATAACATGGAACTTGATGTGGGAGGTGAAATTTCCCAACTTTATTCCCACATTCACATATCTAATAAACTGCATTCCGACATTGTCAAATCAGGAAATTACTAGTAGTACCGGAACCACCTTCCCCTGATCAATTCCCGTTTCATACAATGTATTGATGGCCATGATGTTAATAGATGATCCCCCATCCATTAACGCCCTGGGAAATGAGACTCCATGGACCGTGGCTGTAACATACAGCGGGCGGTTGTTGGATTAAGGTACCAACTTGTCTGCTTCTGAAAACACCACTTCTTAATCATCCTTCCGATTATCCCCTGCCAATTTAGCATAGGATCTCCATGCTGTTGCACTACCTCCAAGACTTTCCTCATGATTGCCAACCTTGTGTCGTACTTCACTGTTATTTGGTCGAAAAAACACTTGAACTTTGGGCTCCTTTCTATGCCCTCACATTTGGAATCTAGGTCTACCTCATATGTTTGGGAACTGCAAACATACTCCGCCTCAGAGGTCCCTCCCTCATCTAGAGCGAGAATGACATCTACCACACCCTCTGAGAGGGTCACTTCCTCAACTTCCCCACTTCCATCTTCTTGTTCTAGAGAGAATAACCACTCCTCTTGCTTTCTTTCTAGCTCAAGTCTTCTCAATGATAGATTTTCCAACACCTCACATAACTGTTCACCGCTCTCCCACTCCATCAGATCTTTGGTAGCTTCTTCATCATAAGCAACTACCATATTGGTGGTACCAAAGTCATGTGCGGGAAGTGGGTTCTCGTTAAGATCCATAGGGGGTATCTGCAAGGTACCGTTGGCCACCTGCTCTCCAATGATCCTTCGTAAGTAGTAACAATCTTTGGTAGAATGTTTCACCTGTTGGTGCAACTCACAGTACTTCGAATTGGCCTTGTCAGCTACAGTGGGGATTTCTCCTTTCAAGTGAGGCGGTGCTGCTACCCCTTCTCGTACTAAGGTACGGTAACAATCCATAGCCTCAACTACACTGCATGGTAGTGGCGGCGGTGCATCTTCCCCAAACTTTCTCTTCTTGCTGGGACTGCCAGTCTTGGCTCCAGAGCCTCCCTTCTTCCCTTTGGGACTCCCATCCACATAGTTGACTGCTTGCCTCCTCAAAACTTGAAACCTCCTAAAACTTAGTGGAACTTGCGTCCTCCAATCCGGGGCCCTTGGTTTGATTATCATAGCTATGTTGCTAGCAGCCTTGGTGAACTCTTTAAAAGTTTTGTCTCTAGTTTCATTGATCAAGTGCAACTTGTACTCTTCTAAGAGTCCTTCCAAACATATATACAGTTAACTGGCCTCTACCACATCCTCATGGACATCTAAGGCCCTCTCACGAAATCGCTTGATGTAGTGCATCAAGTCTTCTCCTGCCTTCTGGACCTCTTGTGCTAGGTGCCTCAATTTAAATTCTTCCTCCGCTACAAAGAACTTCTGGAGGAACTGCTTGTGCATCTCTTCCCACATAGGGACGTTGTTAGACATTAAGTGGGAATACCATATATAATCCTTCCCAGTGAGGGTCTTAGATAACTCCCTCAACTTAAGGTTCTTGTCACCAGTATGCACTCCCAAGTACTCGACAAACCTCTTCACGTGCTCTCTAGGGTTCTCCCCCTACCACTGAACTTGATAAATTTTGGTGGGATATACCCCTAAGGGTATGGATTCTCATTTACTTCTTGCGGATAGGGGTCTTGTAAGTCCTCATATAGGTGGGAAACCTCCCTCTGGGAGGAGTAGAATAGCTTTCTCAATTCCTCCATGGTAACACCCTTAGAGGGTAACTCCTCCAAACACATGCTTTTAGCAGCTGGCGAACCTGTTTGCATTAGAGCCTGCTCCGGCACCACATTTCAGGACGGAATCGTCTCGATTAGAATCGCAACTGGGGTGGATACCCCTCCAGAAGGGGGGGAAGCAGGTGTCACACAACCGTGACCCAAGCTTAATAGGTCTATATTAGTTTGCTTTAAGAAGTCAAAAAACATTGCCATAAGATTCATACCTGCCATTGGAGCCACTATCGACGAACTGGTCCGCCCTCCCTGAGGCGCAGATGCCTTGGATCCGATCACCACCACTTCTTCTTGGGTACTTTCCTCATTGTGAGCTCCATTACCAGATGGAGTGTCCTCAAAAACCAACTGCTTATAGACATTGAAACCTTCTTTGTTCATTAAAGCAAGAATACCTCCCTAGCAGAGTGGCCAAATGTAGGAGGGTAGTGAGACTGGGGTCTATAAATATCTGGAAAGGGAGAGGCGTGACCCACTCTAATGGACACTGCCTGCAAGTTCTTCAAGGTCTTATGGTGAAACTTCTCAAGAAATATTCTCCTTCTGGTAATAATGGAACTCAAGCTTCAACTCACTCCCTGCAAGAAGATGAACTTTCACGAAAACAATAGTAATTTTTTAAGGGAAACACCTGAGAATGATGGTTGTCAGTGGGGAGTGAAAGAACAAGCACATAACAATAAGAGAATGAGAAGGGAGAGAATACAAGGTAGGTCTGGCGTAGTTTTGGCAGAGTACCAGTGCAATTTTTAATTGTGTCTCCATTGACCTTGCCTAGATGTCTATTTATACTTGGGCATTAGGGCTGAGTTGGCATTTTTGGGCGCCAAAATTGAGAGGGTTGGTAGGGAACAATGTCTGAAGTGTACCATATGCCCCTACCTGCAGGCAGCCCTGCCTGTCCCCACCTGCAGGCACCACCTGGCGCCAACCAAAGTCAGAAAGCACATATGTCTCCTAACGAAGACAAGATATCTGATTTGGTAATCATCTTTTGAAACGGTAACTTGTGGTGCAATTTTACAAATCTTGAGAGAGAAGGCCTTAAGAACCCCTCTCTTCTAAAATCATTATTTTTCTTGAGGGGGACCTCAAGGACACCCTCTTCTAGGAAAGTCATTTTTATAAAGAGTTTATTCTTTGTGACCAAGTGTGAAGTGTGTAGTCTTGAGTGACTTCTGGGTCTTCCTACTAGTATTCTCGCAATCCTATAGTGCTAAGTGGTTGGGATTTCCTAATATACCTTGTCCTTCAGCTGCCAAGACAAAACTCCCAAGGGGTCCCAACTGGCCTATTTGAGCCCTGCTTGCTGAACTAGGCTACATGTACAAGAAAGAAAAGTGTTAATACTGTTGTTATTTTAAAGAATGAATTTTCATGATGAGGAGTTTCTCATGGTAGCCACTTCCTCATCCTGGCCTATTTTTTGGAAGCTGATGGGGAGGACCTTGACTGCTCCTCGCCCCGACATTTTCTATTATTAAGAGACATTGATGGTTCCTTCTCAATATGAGTTTTTGTAGGGACCCCGGGTGAGGTTCTTTCTCAATATGAATTTCTGTCGAGACCCTGGGGAGTTCCTTCTCAATATGAGTTTCTTTCGGGACCCTGGGTGGGGTTCTTTCTCATTATGAGTTTCTTCCGGGACTTGGGTGTGACAACCCGAATATAATTATGATAAAATATATTTAAATCATGATTAGATTGTGTGATATATATAATATTTTATTAGTATATATAATGTTAATTCATTATGTTTAGTCTAATCCTACCTTCATAAAACATGAAGAATCGAACTAGTTACAAATGTGAAATTTTGAAGTTTTCGGTAGGAATGTTCAAGTTTAAGACTAGTTTTGACCTTTATGACCTAACAATTGACTTGAGGTGTAAACTAGATATTTGTATGTATATGAGTTAGGGTTGTAACAAAACAAACGGTCCATCGAACGGACATCAGAGTGGGAAGATATTGTCTTTTTACGAACAAGGGCTAAAGTAGTCATTTAGCCTTAAATGATATTTTGTTTTATATGATGCCACATTTTATAAATTGATTGGTTGGAGGTGGAGGTTGTTTTGGACGACTAAAACCCTTGAGATATCCTCCTTTCTTCAGTAAACTCAGTTTGGGAGAGTTTTAAGTTGAGGAAAAACAATTGTGAGGGTTAGGAAGAAGAAAGTGAGGAGAAACATTAAAAAAAATTCATAAAAATTACGCAAAATCCCCTAAGGAAGGGAAGAAGAGCTGATTGAACAAGTATTGGATAAAGTCAAGGGCAAAGCCAGTTAAACTGCCAACGTGAGTGTACTTATGATTTGTTTCACATATAAATATGAATATAGGTCTAAGAGCGGATTTGTTTGAATACTTCGGTATTCAGGATTTGTTTGGATATTAAAATATCCAGGATTTGTTTGGGTCTCATGATCCAGGATTGGTTTGAATACTTCGCTATTCATGATTTGTTTGGATATTCAAATATCCAGGATTTGTTATTGCCAATGGGCAGAATTATTTGGGTCTTATGATCCAGCATTTGTTATTGCCAATGGGCAGAATTATTTGGATCTTATGATCCAGGATTTGTATTGCAAATGGGCAGAATTATTTGGATCTTATGATCCAGGATTTGTGATTGCCAATGGGCAGGATTGTTCTGATTTTATATCCACATATTCGATATAGAATTGTTATTTCATTGTAGGGAAGGAGTACCTCACTAAGCTTAATGCTTACAGTTTATACTTTAACAATTTCAGGTTCGTACGCTGCCAGCTAGGATACCATATGACCGGTAACTTTGAGTGTTGCACCGTTGGAGAGAGCTGGGGTTTAAAAATAGGGATGTTATTGTTGTCACACTAAAGATTCTAATATACTCGCACATTGTATATATTGATTTAGTATGGATTGAGTTTATCATAGTTAATCAGAGTATTGTATGTCTGCTTAATTTTGACTCTGATATAAATTTTTTTGTATGGTATAAGAATAATATTATGTTCATTATGCACATTATGTAAGTAAAAATATTGATAAATGAAGTATATTTTCTAATGGGCTCAAGATTATGATACGATTATTCCAATAACAAATGATAAGTATGGATATTGGGTTTGGGGTGTGACAATTAGTGGTATCAGAGCATAGTTATTAATTCTGGACGTGTGTGACGGTTAGATGGAAGTATTGAGTCGATTTGATATTTATGAATTGTTTATGTACTAACCAATAGTTTAGTAGTATTAACTGTTTATATTGGTTGTTAGAACTTTTTTGTATTACAGATAATTCCAGATGGAACCTGGGGATGGACAACATCGAGAAGAGGGAGTAGCTTCTCGTACAAACAATACTGAAGAAGAGCAGAGTGTTGCTGGATGGGCCAGAGATAATGAATAACCTATAGAGATTCAGATGATGGTGCAGGCAATGATGAGGATGACAGAGCAACAAGAAAGAAATATGGCGCAAATGGCAGAACAACAGGCTAGATATCTAGAATCAAAGACTGTGGCCAGGATTGAGAAAGAGGCAAGGAAAGAAATGAAAGATTCCATACATGAGAAGTTTTTGAAGTTGAATCCTCCAGAATATTCAGGGTCAGTTGAACCTATAGAAGATGAGATGTGGGTCAGAGATCTAGAAACTATATTTTCAGTTATGAAGGTTCCAGATAACCAGAAAGTGAATCTAGCTGTGTTTAAGCTCAAAGGAGAGGCCAAATATTGGTGGGAAGCTGGCAAGCATTTGGTGCCCAGGATGGAAGGTACTGATGTTATTACTTGGGATGAATTTATTAAAGCTTTGTATGTTAAGTATTTCCCTAAGGTTTATAGGAGGGAGAAGCTGAGGGAGTTTATAAATTTGACCCAAGGGAAAATGTCCGTAAGGGAGTATGATGCTAAATTTACTGTTTTGTCTAGATTTGCTACTAAGTATGTGCAGGATGAAGGAGATAAATGTAGTAAGTTTCAAGATGGTCTGATTTGGCCTATTCAAAATAGAGTGGCCACTTATGAGTTAGAAGATTATGCTTCTCTAGTAAACAAAGCCACGCTAGCTGAAAGGCAAATGAACCAAGGGGTGGTGAGCAGAGAGAGTTTTAAGAAAAGTAGATTCGATGCATCTCACTCGAAGGGAGGTGAGGGTGGAAGTGTTAAGATGGAACCTCATAAATTTCAGAGAGGTGGTGGAGATAGTGGTAGAGGTCAGGGGAGATTTGGCAGATATACTAGGGGTGGAGAATCTTCTAGTCTGGGTTGGAGGTCAGGAAAAAGGTGAGGCACCAGTGAGAGTTGTTACGTGTTTCTTTTGTAAAGAGGAGGGTCATTATAAATCCGAGTGTCCTAAGCTTAAAGGAGTCGAATGCTACCATTGTCATCAAGTGGGGCATGTTAAAAAGAATTGTTCGCAGTTGGCAGAGACTCCAACGACACATAGTGAAGTAGTAAGCAGAATGTTATCTCGAGGAAGTGCAGTGAAAAGTATGGGCAGAGGACAAGCTAGTAGTTCCAGGCCAAGTGGACGAGTTTTTACAATGAAAGAAGCTCAGATTACTCCAGATGTGGTGACAGGTACACTTTTTGTTACTCATAGAAGTGCTTATGTTTTTATTGATCCTGGTTCCACACATTCTTTTGTGTCCTATGCTTTTGCTGTATACCTGAATAGACCATGTACTCATTTAGATGTGGGGTTGGGTATTTATATGCCTATGGGGGATATGGTTATAGCTGAATATGCTTTTCGTGATTGTGTTTTGACTGTGGGGGTTAGAGATACAGTTATAGATCTACTTCCATTGGATATTTCTGATTTTGATATAATTCTGGGAATGGATTGGTTATCTAAATATCATGCATCTATGGATTGTTTCTGCAAGGAAGTTATTTTTAGTATTCCTAGTGAGCCTGAATTTAAATTTGTGGGGGAAAGGAAAATTGTTCCCAGTTGCATCATTTATGCTATTCAGATGAGGAAATTATTGAGTAAGGGTTGTGAGGGTTTTATTGCATATGTTCTTGACACTAGGAAGGGATCTTTACAATTAGTCGATGTTCCTATTGTACGGGATTTTTCAGAAGTGTTTCCTAGTGAGTTACCAGGGTTACCTCCAGAAAGAGAAATTGATTTAGTATTGAATTAGCACCGGGGACAACCCCTATTTCTATGGCACCGTATAGAATGGAACCTGTTGAGTTGAAAGAACTCAAAATTCAGTTGCAGGATTTGCTTGATAGGGGGTTCATACAACCTAGTTTATCTCCATGGGGGGCGCCGGTTTTATTTGTGAAAAAGAAAGATGGCACTATGCGTTTGTGTATTGATTATAGGCAACTAAATAAAGCTACAATTAAGAACAAATACCCTTTACCTCGTATAGATGATTTGTTTGATCAGTTACAGGGTGCCAAAGTGTTTTCAAAAATAGACTTACGAGCGGGTTATCATCAGTTGAGGGTTAAGGAGAGTGATATTTCTAAAACTGCTTTTCGTACTCGGTATGGTCATTTTGAATTTCTAGTTATGCCTTTAGGGATGACTAATGCTCCAGCTATATTTATGGATCTTATGAACCGGGTACTGCATCCTTTTGTTGATTCATTTGTGATAGTTTTTATTGATGACATTCTGATTTATTCACGTGATATGACTGAACATGAAAAGCATCTTCGAACTATTTTGAATGTGTTGAAAGATGAGCAATTGTATGCTAAGTTTAGCAAATGTGACTTTTGTCTATCAAAAGTTGTATTTTTAGGCCATGTTATTTCTGGAGATGGTATATGTGTTGATCCCAAGAAGGTAGAAGCTATTGTAAATTAGGAGAGGCCCAATAATGTGACCGAGGTTAGGAGTTTTCTGGGTTTAGCTGGGTACTATAGAAGGTTTATTAAGGGATTTTCTTCAATAGCCTTGTCGATGACTAAATTAACCCGGAAAGATTATAAGTTTGAATGGAATTCTAATTGCGAAAATAGTTTTGATGAATTGAAAAAGAGGTTGGTAACTGCACCTGTTCTTACTATTCCAAATGGTGGAGATGGTTTTGTTATTTATACTGATGCTTCACACCAGGGGTTGGGTTGTGTTTTTATGCAGCATGGTAGAGTTATTGCTTATGCTTCTAGGCTGTTGTGTACACATGAACATAATTATCCTACACATGATTTGGAACTTGCTGCTATTGTGTTTGCTTTGAAATTGTGGCGTCATTACCTATATGGCGAGGTATGTGAAATTTTTACTGACCATCAAAGCCTTAAGTATTTATTTACTCAGAAGGAGTTGAATTTGAGGCAGAGGAGGTGGATGGAGTTAATTAAAGATTATGATTGTACAATTCACTACCACCCGGGGAAGGCAAATGTAGTTGCAGATTCTTTGAGTAGAAAGGCTTCAGGCAGGTTATCTTGTATTCAATGTGCTAGAGTTTCCCACATTATGGAGTTGAGATTGATAGGAGTAGAATTGAAGCTAGTCGATGGGGACATGTTCTTTGCTCATGTAAGCATGAGGCCTTTGTTAGCTACCCGTATTCGTGATTTGCAAAGTCAAGATACTTTTCTTGAGAAGAAATGACAAGATGTTCGAGATGGTAAGTCTGAAGATTTTTGTATTGTGAATGATGGCACTTTATTGTATAAGCAGCGATTATGCGTGCCTAATGTGTGTGGATTGAAAGAGGAAATTTTAGATGAGGCTCATAATTCCATTTATACTATGCATCCTGGTTGTACTAAAATGTATAGGGATTTAAAGGAGCATTATTGGTGGAATAATATGAAAAAGGAAATAGTTGATTTTGTTGCGAGGTGCCTTATATGTCAGCAAGTGAAAGTGGAGCATCAAAAATCTACTGGTCTGCTTCAGCCATTGCCAATACCGGAATGGAAATGGTATCATGTAACGATGGATTTTGTGATTGGGCTTCCTTGATCTCAGAAGGGGTCAGATTCGATTTGGGTAGTGGTGGATAGATTGACGAAGTCTGCTCATTTTCTAGCAGTCAAGACTACGTATACAGTTGATAGGTATGCTAGATAGTATGTTAATGAAATTATTCGATTGCATGGAGCACCGGTATCTATTGTTTCAGATAGGGACCCTACTTTTATATCCAGATTTTGGGATAGCTTGCAGTATGCTATGGGTACTAACTTGAAGTTTAGTATGGCTTTTCATCCTCAGACAGATGGGCAGTCTGAAAGGACAATACAGATTTTGGAAGATATGATTAGATCTTGTGTGCTTGATTTTAAAGGAAATTGGGATGAATATTTTCCTTTGATAGAATTTTCATATAATAATAGTTTTCAGTCTACTATTGGTATGGCTACATATGAAGCATTATACGGTACACGATGTCGTACACCGATATGTTGGGGTGAGGTTGGTGAAAGGAAGATAGAGGGTCCAGAATTGATTGAAGTCACCACTGAAAAAGTGAAGATTATTCAAGATAGAATGAGAACAGCTCAAAGCAGACAAAAAAGTTATGCGGATAAACGACGAAAAGATTTGGAATTCCAGAAAGGGGATTATGTGTTTCTTCGTATATCGCCATGGAAAGGAGTTATGAGTTTGGAAAGAAAGGGAAATTAAGTCCACGCTACATTGGACCTTACGAAATCCTTGAGAAAGTCGGGATGGTTGCCTACAAGTTAGCATTACCACGGGAGTTAGCTCGATTACATGATGTTTTCCATGTTTCCATGTTGAGAAAGTATATAGCGGACCCTTCACATTTATTGGTGGAACAACCTATTGAGTTGAAGGAAGATTTGAGCTATATGGAAGAACCACTTGCAATCGTCGATAGGAAAGAACCAATATTGAGATCAAAAGTGATCCCACTTGTGAAAGTTGTGTGGAGAAGGAATTCCATGGAAGAAGCTACATGGGAGAGTGAGGATAGCATGAATATGCGTTATCCGTATTTGTTTGATTCAGAGAACCAAGGTATGTCAATTTCGGGGACGAAATTTCTTAACTGGGAGAGAATTGTGACAACCCGAATATAATTATGATAAATTATATTTAAATCATGATTAGATTGTGTGATATATATAATATGTTATTAGTATATATAATGTTAATTCATTATGTTTAGTCTAATCCTACCTTCATAAAACATGAAGAATTGAACTAGTTACAAATGTGAAATTTTGAAGTTTTTGGTAGGAATGTTCAAGTTTAAGACTAGTTTTGACCTTTATGACCTAACAATTGACTTGAGGTGTAAACTAGATATTTGTATATATATGAGTTAGGGTTGTAACAAAACAAATGGTCCATCGAACGGACATCCGAGTGGGAAGATATTGTCTTTTTACGAACAGGGGCTAAAGTAGTCATTTAGCCTTAAATGATATTTTGTTTTATATGATGCCACATGTTATAAATTGATTGGTTGGAGGTGGAGGTTGTTTTGGCCGACTTAAACCCTTGAGATATCCTCCTTTCTTTAGCAAACTCAGTTTGGGAGAGTTTTAAGTTGAGGAAAAACAATTTTGAGGGTTAGGAAGAAGAAAGTGAGGAGAAACATTAAAAAAATTCATAAAAAATTACGTAAAGGCCCCTAAGGAAGGGAAGAAGAGATGATTGAACAAGTACTGGATAAAGGCAAGGGCAAAGCCAGTTAAATTTCCAAGGTGAGTGTACTTATGATTTGTTTCATATATAAATATGAATATAGCTCTAAGAGCGGATTTGTTTGAATACTTCGGTATTCAGGATTTGTTTGGATATTAAAATATCCAGGATTTGTTTGGGTCTCATGATCTAGGATTGGTTTGAATACTTCGGTATTCAGGATTTGTTTGGATATTCAAATATCCAGGATTTGTTATTGCCAATGGGCAGAATTATTTGGGTCTTATGATCCAGGATTTGTTATTGCCAATGGGCAGAATTATTTGGATCTTATGATCCAGGATTTGTGATTGCTAATGGGTAGGATTGTTCGGATTTTATATCCACATATTCGATATAGAATTGTTATTTCATTGTATGGAAGGAGTACCTCACTAAGCTTAATGCTTACAGTTTATACTTTAACAATTTCAGGTTCGTACGCTGCCAGCTAGGATACCATATGACCGGTAACTTTGAGAGTTGCACCGTTGGAGAGAGCTAGGGTTTAAAAATAGGGATGTTATTGTTGTCATACTAAAGATTTTAATATACTCGCACATTGTATATATTGATTTAGTATGGATTGAGTTTATCATAGTTAATCAGAGTATTGTATGTACGCTTAATTTTGACTCTGATATAAATTTTTTTGTATGGTATAAGAATAATATTATGTTCATTATGCACATTATGTAAGGAAAAATATTGATAAATGAAGTATATTTTCCAATGGGCTCAAGATTATGATCCAATTATTCCAATAACAAATGATAAGTATGGATATTGGGTTTGGGGTGTGACATGGGGGTTCCATCTCAATATGAGTTTCTGTCGGGGCCCTAGGGGGTTCCTTCTCAATATGGGTTTCTACTGGGACCATGGGTGGGGTTATTTCTCAATATGAGTTTCTTCCGGGACCCTGGGGTGGTTCCTTCTCAATATGAGTTTCTGCCGAGACCCTGGGGGTTCCTGCTCAATATGAGTTTCTGTTGGGACCCTGGGGGGTTCCTTGTCAATATGGGTTTGTACCGGGACCATGGGTGGGATTACTTATCAATATGAGTTTCTGTATGGACCCTAGGGTGGTTCCTTCTCAATATGAGTTTCTGTCGGGACCCTGGGGGTTCCTGCTCAATATGAGTTTCTGTCGGAACCTTGGGGGTTCCTTCTCAATATGGGTTTCAACTAGGACCATGGGTGGGGTTCCTTCTCAATATGAGTTTCTGTCGGGACCTTGGGGTGGTTCCTTCTCAATATTTCCAATAAAAAATATTTTTATTTTTTTTGTAGGTAGACACCCTTCTACACCTTCCTTTTTCCAAATGAATGAATCACTTACCTCGAAAGGTAGAAAGAAGTACACAACATAGAAAACAAATGAATATATGGGAACGGGCAGAAATATAAGAGAGGTGTCACCGTTGATAATTAGGGAAGGTACCAGCTATAAGAATGTACATACTCAAAGAGCCATTCTACCCATATATCTCCAATATAAGTATCGAAGGTTCACGAAAGACGTACAAAACTGGATGGAAAGGGAGAGACAAAGGGTCCCTAATCAGGATCAGGCTCTTCAATACCCGCGCGTATAAAATTAAGGGGATGCCCAACTGAAAGGGAATTCTCGACAACGAAAGGTGAAAATACCATCAATGGTCACGCACAAGATCAAAGGGATCAAGCTCTTTTCCTCCTATATTGGAAATACCACATGTTCTAGGAGGATAACAACAAAGTAAGTTCCAGTAAAAAATAAGTTTTCAGCTACTAAGTCCAAGGCTAGGGAACCTCTTCGAGTACCCCTATGCATTCTTCAAGGGACATCATACATAAAAAAAAAGGTGATTACCACCATCCAGTCAATTCCTTATTTAATGATAAATTCTCTAATAGTGGGATAACCTACTTCTCGTATCTCGATAAGAGAGGAGATTCTTCCTCAGCTCAGATATAACCGATTAAAAATAATATTTATCAAATGTCGAACTAATTTCCTCCAGTGAAAAATGAAATAGTTGATTCTCTACACACCAGATATTAGTGAATGTTTAAAAAAAAGAACAATTACTGATATAGTCATCTAACATAGTATATGAACCAAACCATAATGATCTATCATTGAGAGATACCAGGCGTCAAATCTATGGATGAAATAATCTATATGATAATTTAAAACTACTTGATAATCAAAATTTGGGAGGGACATTTCAAAGAAGGAAATATGAACAAATTGCAATTTATAATATTGTGAGAGGAAGGATGCAGGAGACGTGACCTTCCATAGACAAGCCCCTTCTAAATTATTGAAAACAAAATTAATTGATCAGGCCTTTAATAGAATGATTTGTCCTCCCATAAAACTTAGAATATTCAGTATGCATTTGGTAGACCCGCTGATTCAAGATGAGAATGCTAACTATAGTGAAGCTTAAAATGTGTAAATTTGATTCTTTGCCATTTTGGGCCTTCATAAGATCTTTGCATATCTATCCAAAAACCCTTATCATTGTTATAATAAAATTAATCTAATAACCCAAAAATAAAATTCTCTTTCATAAATAAGCCTACTTTGTAATAATATTAGGAATAAAGGACAAACCCACTTTAAACCACAAAAAATACAAAATACATAATGAAAAACATACAAAACACAAAAATACAAAGGTTAAACTCAGCTCCATGGTCTAATGAAGGACAATTTTTTGTCGTCCTCCTCAGAATCTAGAGTCGAGACCATAACCCACATCATCGTACCTTCTAAATTCACCGGACCTGCATGAGGTGGTATGGGAAGGCCATGTCATCGATTCATGGCGAGCAACTATAACATTAAAAACTCAGGTACATCAGTCGCTTGAACTCCCGAACCTCCAAAAGAAAAGGAATATGCAACATCCTCTAACACTGGGAGCCCCTCGCCCAAGGTACTCATTATCCAATGGAGATAGGCCATGTAGGAACCCATCGGCCAGGACATTCTCAGCAATACCACTTGCGTGATAGTTAAAGGTTGCAGCCCTATCACTATAGAAGAACACCTGAGAGCTTGTCTAGGTGGAAGCCCTACTCACAGCAAAAATGACCTCAGGACATAGCCGAAGGGAAAACAATGACCTATAAACCGATAAGAATCATGAGAATGCATAACAAATATGTAGGTAAATAAAAACTGGAAAGACAAAGAAAATAACATATTATGTCAATAATGAAACTTGTTAGCAAACTGTGAATCTCTCCCCAAGAATACACCACAAATCATGCGCTACTATTGCCATTCTGTCACCTCCTTTAATGGAATAAACTACCTCTTGGAGTGAACATCCCATAATTGCAAGAAGAAAATCCAAAGTATTAGTAATGCAGTAGAAAAGAGAAATTTTCTCTATGAAAAGGAGAGGGAAAAAGAAATCGTCCTGATCATCAACATGTCCATCAAGGTTCCCAACCTTACATCTCGATATGGGACTCATTCATTTGATAAGCTTTTTGTGTGTAAAGTCGTTGTCTTCTAATTCACTCTCAAAATTTCCTTGAGTACCTACAAAACTTGTCTAAAACAACTTGTATTGCGGTAAGTACAGGTATCAATCCAACTTCCAAGGTGAAACAATTGACGTGAAAACTTGCAATCCAATTTTTTTATGAAAATATATATATTTTTTTTAAAGAATCTCAAGGGAAAAGTAAACTACTAATGCTAAAATTAACAAATGACTAAATAAGGAAAAATAATGTGCAACCGAGTGTGAAATAATGTGAGAGGATCAAGAGATGAGATTACACAGCATAATCAACTATTTAAATTTCTCAAGTTATTAATGTGAAGTATTTCGTGATAATATTAATTATATAATATAACTCTCGTTAAAATTATAAATTTGGTAAAATCTTTTTCAGAAAATTAATTTAAAAATGTCACATAATGACAAATTAAGAATCATACTATTTTCAGAAAATTACCCGCTAGGATCAATTTAACGAAAACAATATCAATCCTCAAATTTCAATACCGAATTAATATCCAGATATCAGAAAAACCGATCTCTAGTTCGATTCCTAAATTTGAACATTAGTTTGTTCAATTAATTTACTAACTCTCATTACATAAATTAATTGGTGATAGTTAAAAATAATTTTCCTAGAATTGTAGCATTAATGAAATTAATTAATTAAACTATCATCATTCGCAGTGCATCCCACCCCTTGAATGGTATGTTTAGCCAAACATTCTCATGTGTGCATAAACAACAATAAATAACATGTCAAGAAATAAATAAATTGAAAAGAGAAAGTAGAAATACAATACGCAATTTTTCCACAAATTTGTCTTGAAATGCACCTTGACATGCGTCTAACTTCCTCCCAATTTTCAGCACTTTATTACAAAAAGAAGACTAAAAACTAAACCTAAAAATTATTCTAAAAGTAAACTAATTTTTTATTGTATTTTTCTGAATTTTTTTATGACCGTAAACTCTACGTAATATACACACTTGCTCTCTCTCTCTCTCTCTCTCTCTCTCTCTCTATGCGTCTCTCCTTTTTATCTGATCTGTTGAGAGTCTTCTTAAAATGCTATAGAGTCCCACGAATTTGTTTTCTTTATTGGGTTAGAGATTGGAGGGATTTCATTTGGATACTTCAAAGACTGTTTGGGTTAGGCATGTTGGTTTTTGAATTGGTTTTGGGTTTGTTCCTACTTTGGTGGAGATATGGACAGGTGGAAAAATCGATTTAGGCTTGGTTTGAAATGGGTTTGGATATGGGTTAAAGGCTAGTGGTGGAGGGTGGGTGTAGGTAAATGGAGTTCGGATTCGACAAGGGTAGTAGGCGGGTTTGGAGTGGTCCCGGGTCACAGCGGGTTGGTGGGTCGATGTGGGAGCAAGGCACCGGTCGTTCTGGACGGGTTTTGGTTGTGGGCGAGTTCGGTCGGGTTACTCAGTGGCAGGTGGGTTGGGTTAGGTGGGGACCGGGGAGATCGGGTTTGTGCAATTTGGACAAGGGTATCGGGTTGCCGGGTTCGGGTCATGGTGGTTTTGATCGTTTGGGGATTCGGGAGATAGGAGAAGATGGGTTATGGTGGTTTCGGTGTAATAGGATGAGAGGAGAGATGGAGATGTGCGAGTACGGTTGGATGTTAATGGGGAAGAGAGGAAAGAGAATGAGTGGTGAGGAAGATGAAGTGGGGGTAGTTGTATGTGTGAGGGTGTAGGAAATTAAGTGAGGGTGAGGGGTGTGGTTTGGGTGCATGAATGTATGGCATTTAGAGTGTGAGTGAGTTTAATGTGTGTGTTTAAGTTGTGACCTTAAGATTAACACAACTAAAAAAAATATAAAACTAACAAAACTAAAAAATCTAAAAATAAAATACTACTCTAAAAATAAGATAAAGACTCTAATAAAAAAAATGAAACTAAAAAAGAAATAAAAATAAAAATAAAAATCTATTAAACTAAAAACTAAAATCCTAAAAATGTCAAATCTAGAAAAATAAAAATCAATGAAATCCTAAAAAGTAATCCTAATAAAACAAAATGAAATGAAATAAAATAAAATAAAAACGAATAAAAATAAAAATAAAAATAAAAAATACACTAATAAAAATAAAATATAAAAATATGCAAATAAATTCTAAAAATCCTAAATAAATCTAAAATAAATCCTAAAAATAAAATGATTCAAAATAAAAATCTAAGAAAATCTAAAAAGGCACAAACTCAACACAAATCGGGCTCGGGGTATGGACTGGGCTTGGTCTAGGCTTAGATTTCGTTCGGAACAAGGTTCGGAACATTGGAACTCTTCTAGACCAGCTCAATGTGGACTATGACTTCGCGATCTCCTTTGATTTCTTCGATGCCAGCTTTGAACCACTTTTGTGTCGCAGTTGACTAGATTTAGCATCATTTAACATTGCGACTGCTGATTGACCTGCAATATATACAAATACGAACATAAGGCCATTTTTAATTAAATTGAGTGACTAAAATGCATCTATTCGGGGATTAAATTAGACACCTTTGGTTGCTTATCACACCACCCCCAAACAGAACATTGGTAGTCCTCGAGCATAAATTAGAGAGAAAACAGAGATAAGTGTCCAAAAGTGTGCCACTTCCACTGGCACTAGCGATTGCACTTACCATGTGCAACAAGCCGTTAAACCTATAGGTTGCCCTACAGGACGAGTGGTGTCTCATTACGGTTTACAATGAATGTACCCACAAAATTTGAAAACTTATTTAAATGCAGTATCTGATTAGATGATGAAACGTTATACACCCAACTTAAAGGACATCAAGGAACACCCTATTCAACTATCAAAATGAGATATATAAATTTTCTTAATACCAAAAAGCGCAATCCTTCCTAAAAGTTAGCACGTGTTAGAGTAAAACAATCTTAAGTATCATTAGAGTCATTCGTAGATTGAATCTATCGGATCAACGCTTTGACTTCAATTCTTAGTGGATATATCTCTCTTAATCAAAATCTCTGAGTATTTGGGTAAGTGTATCTCTCTAGTGTGTGAGGAGGTGAGTAAATGTAAGCAAGTTCAAACGTCTCATACACTTTATTGAAAATAACGGATACATGAAAAAAAATTGATCTCATGAAGGAATACTAATCACTATGTCGAGAATGTCGAGTTATTCACCATATAGAATTCTCGTTTGCCCGAACACGTCACCAAGGGTGAAAATATGGTTTATTAAAGGTATGAGGGGATAATGAAATGAAGAAGATGAACGATAGGGTTTTTGAGAAGAGTAAAACACACTTTATTTCAATAATATCTCCATCTTTTGAATTTATGATCGCATGCTTTCTTTTTCTTCTTTTCTATTTTTTTCTTTCTTTGCATTTTCTTTTTTTTTTCTTTTTTTCATTGCGATACATTTTTCTTTTCATAACACAAATGAAGACAATTTACATGAAAAATTTCAAACACTCTTTTTCTCAAAAACGATGGCAATGATGAATGGTATTTGGGACATATGGATAAGGGTAATATGGAAAATGATAATGGGTGAATGATAATGTGATAGGGAAAGAGATGAGTGTGTGGAAAAATCGGTTTAGTGCTCGGGGCAAACTACAAGACACATGTTTTCTTACAACTCGAAAGTGATGGCATTCCGAGTGATTAAGCCAAATTTAAAAAATAATGAGATTATGCAATGACTAAATGTGGTACCCAAAGAAAGTTGAGCCAACTTGTGACTCGGAGATACGTAAAAACCTTCAAAAGGGTGACTAGACCAACTTTTAGAGGTTTAAGTCGCAACTAGTGATCTTTTAAGGATCTCTTGAGAATATAGTTACTCTTCAACTTTTGATTGTAAACGTGATAGTGAAAATTGTTGAGTCTAGAAATTCATAGTGCAAGTACGCTTTAAGACGTATTAATTAATTATATGTTAAAAAGCGTAAATTTAGGGTCGAACACGGGTATTCAGAGATTTCTAAAGGAGGGATGATAGACAATTCATGTCATAAAAAATTTAAATTTAACTCTACAAAATGTTTAAAATCACTTGTTTTTGAAATTTTCAAAAGATGTACGATTTTGATAAATTTCCCAACCCCAAACAAAAGAGAACATCGTCCTCGATGTTTAAAACTATATATAAAAATAAAAGCACAAGGGAGGAAAGATATTACCATAATGAATCGCTAATGAAATTGTACCACATTAGGGAGCATAGAGAAAACCTGAAGAACAAATGCGACATAAAAAGTACAAGTCTATAAAGCATGTGAATATCATTGGGTGGTGTGAAACACCACCCCCAAACAGGATAAGACTCATAGTCAGAAACAATATACGAAGGGCTGCCTCCTGATAACGCTAAGTTTAACGTCTTCAGCCAGACCGAACCGGTCTCACCCAAAAGTAAGAGCTAGGAAAGTCCAGGGCGGCAAAAAAATGGGGTGATGAAAATCACCCACAAATAAGACTGAATCGTCAATATTTCTAGATAATGGCTAAAGAAGAGGTCAATGCACTTGTATAGAGAAGTGCATCATTCGATGCAAAGCATTGGTGGACTAGGGGTGGGTGGGTAGGAGCATACATGGATGAAGGGTAAGGGTGAGGATGTACAGGCCCCGATCACGAGTCTTTTTTAGCGTAAATGTGAGGGAAACAAAAGCTCTATAAGAATGATGCTCCAATTGGTTGGGGAGGCAAAAGGGTTTGACAATAATAATGGGGCGGGCCTCATAGAAAGTGCACGGCCATGCTATAAATGGACGATGATAATGGTCGCATCGTGACACGCCAGGGAGCGGTAGATGGAAAAAATCAACACCATAAAGAAGTGGTATGCATAGAGTAATAAGCTCGGTCTCAGGGAAGATTAGAGTAGCATAGATACACACAGAGATGGTGGGGTCGATGAGAAGCGCACAAATGGGATTGTGGAGCACTACGGTGGAGGGTGGGTGGAGGTGAGGACCTAAATGCTTATATATGAAAAGGGAACGTATAATAGCAAGGTCCGAATCAAGTGATTTGGTGGTATGGACAGTGTGTGGGTTGGGTGGGACAAGGGGTGGGGGAACTTGATCGAACTCACGAGTAGGAGAAACACACTCCTCATAAGGCTCAGAGTGATCCTCAAGGGAACTCGTAGGAGAAAGTGTAAAAGTGTATGAGCGAGTGATAAACATAGCCATATCCATAGAGGTAAGAACCATCTCGGATTCAATCTCAGGACTGTGGGGAGTCCTCACAGTTGGATCTAACCTAGGATGAAGTGGTTTCTCGGGAACACACACAGTGGGATCAAAAGGTGTAGTCTCAGGAATAAATAAGGATTTCATGGAAGGGGAAATACAAATCTCAATAGTGGGTTCGAGAGGGTAAGGCGGTGTGGGATCAGACTCACAGTCAGTGGATAGGTCAAAATAATTGTCAACTTGGGGCCCGAACCACTGGGTGGTCTCAATGTTAAGATTCTAAGGAAGATAGGGTTGGTCACACTCAAAATCAGTGGGATAAGATGACACATCATCGTCCCACGCGGGGGGCAACAATGGGTGGACTTGGGGTGAAATCCGACTCGTGCTCACACTCATAATCATTTAACCATTGTTCAAGCCTTTAAATGGATTCATTTTGAGATTGAAGAGTGTGCAAAAACTTTTGTAAGAGGCTTTCGAGAGCGGATGAGCATGGTGGCGGAGAAGTGTTGGTGGGTGGAGGTGGTGGTTGATATGGACACAACCCACTATAGACACCAGGATAGGGAGAATACTCATCGGAAGGGTGTGGAGCAGGGTCAAGTGCAACATTCATGGGAGAAGCATCTCCGTGAGAGACAATAGTGTGATCAGCATGAGGAATATAGTAAGAGGACTGATAGGTATGAGGTACACGAGGGGGAGATGACGACTATTGGAAATCGTAAGGATCCACAACATAGGGTTGGGATTCATATTACATGGAAGGGTGATCAGGCCTTCATGAATAGCTTGGGTGCTCATACCATTCGACATTGGATATGTCATGAGAATACGTCGAGGGTGGTTCTGAAATAGTTTCATATGGATACGTATGTTCCATGGTGGGTTCATATGGAGAGAAAATAAATGGACACTCATGGGACAAGTGATCGGCAAGGAAGGAATGTGTGCACAATGAAGCATATCATGTGTTGACACTCATCAACGGAGGTGGTGAAAGATGAGATGTGTGCGTGGACGACATATGAGTATCAACGGTGGGCGTTTGAGAGTTCAAGCCATGAATTAATGAATAAAGGTTCGAATCGGGCTTAACATCAAACAATGGGAAATGGCCAAAGTACTCCCGTAAAGGACGTTCTTTGGCCATCAGAGAAATATTTTTGGGGTTTTAAATATTTTTCAAAAGGACATAAAATCTTTTTGTGGTTTTTCAAAATAAGAAAGGGAAAATCTTTTTGGTATTTTGAAATGAAAAAAAAAGAAGAAAATCTTTTTGTGATTTTTGGAAATATTTAAAAAAAATATATATATATATATGGGATTTTTCGAGAAAAGGGGAGAAAATTGACTTGTTATTTGGGTGAACTAACTAAAATTGACTACGTAAAGAATGGAATTCGACACATACGAGTAAAGCAAAAATCCTAACGATCACGTAGCTAATTATTATCTTCAAAATTAGTGAAAGGGGTGGCCAAATTATAATTAACTCGGCGGGCGACAAAAATCACGGAATCTATCTTTGTGATCGCCTGTTATAAAAATATGTTCCTACAGGACTAGATAGTTGCTCTATTTTATTTTAATAACAGCTAGGGTGGCACACAATGGATAAGAGAGTAAGTCGAGTGATGAAATCCCTTCTCGTTTCAATGATCGGATCCAGGTCTTAGGTAAATTAATTCATCAAACCATTCAGTTTAAGTGCGATGCAGAAATTAAAAGCACACAGGAGCAATTAATCACACAAAAATGAACTCTCTTTCAGGAGAGTCGCGAGTGATAAAGAATTTACCTCCCATAATTTTTACACGCATGGGGTGAAGACTGAGTTGCGTTGATCAGGGGGAGATTTTACCTATCTCAATCGTCCTTAGGAGTCCTACTGACCCAAAGTAGATAGGCTTCAAAATCCTCGCCTTTGGAAGGCCTCTCTCTACCTTGTCCGGTTTCCCTTTCCCCTTTTCGCTTTTTTTATTTTTATGACTAATTATTACAAAAATATCGATGTCAAAATGCATCCCAAATAAATACATGATCTTCGAAAATCCTATACAACCAGTCTAAAGAGGAGGGAGAATGAATAACTACAATAAAAATAAAAAATAAAAAAAATTACAAGTCTTCAATTTTGATTCCAGGCCAAGAAAGCGGCAACGGCGCCATTTGATGAGAAGCTTTTTGCGTGTACAGTCGCTGTCTTCAAAAGCCACTCTCAAAATTCCCTTGAGTACCTACAAAACTTTTCTAAAACAACTCATATTGTGGCAAGTACGGGTATCAATCCAACTTCCAAGGTGAAACAATTGACGTGAAAACTTGCAATCCAATTTTTTATGAAAATATTTTTTTTAAACAATTTCAAGGGAAAAGTTAACTACTAATGCTAAAATTACGAAATGACTAAATAAGGAAAAATAATGTGCAACCGAGTGTGAAATAATGTGACAGGGTCAAGAGATGGGATTACACTGCATAATCAATTATTTTAATTTCTCAATTTATTAACGTGAAATTTTTTGAGATAATATTAAATCTATAATCTAACTCTCTTTAAAAATATAAATTTAATAAAATATTTTTCAGAAAATTTATTTAAATATGTCGCACAATGAAAAATTAAGAATCATACTATTTTCAGAAAATTACCCGCTATAATCAATTTAACGAGAACAATATCAATCCTCAAATTTTAATACCGAATTAACATTCAAATATCAAAAAAACATATCTCTAGTTCGATTCCTAAATTCGAACATTAATTTGTTCAGTTAATTTACTAACTCTCGTTACATAAATTAATTGGTGACAGTTAAATATAATTTTCCTAGAATTATGGCATTCATGAAATTGATTAATTAAACTAACATTATTCGAAGTGCATCCCACCCCCTGAACGAGGTATTTAGCCAAACATTCTCATATGTGCATAAACAACAATAAATAATATGTCAAGGAAGAAATAAATTGAAAAGATA
Organism: Sambucus nigra; assembly: GCA_949130495.1. Taxonomy (NCBI): domain Eukaryota; kingdom Viridiplantae; phylum Streptophyta; class Magnoliopsida; order Dipsacales; family Adoxaceae; genus Sambucus; species Sambucus nigra. Next base: position 536,322,214 of record OX422213.1, read on the forward strand.
ATGTAGAAATACAATACGCAATTTTGTCCACAAATTTGTCTTGAAATGCGCCTTGACATGCGTCCAAATTCCTCCCAATTTTCAGCACTTGATCACAAAAAGAAGACTAAAAACTAAACCTAAAATTTTTTCTAAAACTAAACTAATTTTTTATTGTATTTTTCTGAATTTTTTTATGACCGTAAACTCTACATAATATACACACTTGCTCTCTCTCTCTCTCTCTATGCGTCTCTCCTTTTTATCTGATCTGTTGAGAGTCTTCTTAAAATGCTATAGAGTCCCACGAATTTGTTTTCTTTATTGGGTTAGGCCCCGTTTGGTTGTCCCAAAATTGTAAATTGGATCATTAATAAATTGATTCATTTACAAATTGTCCCATTAATTGTGTTTGGTTTCATTAATGAAATAATTAATTAATTGCTCAATTTTAGCTCATGTGCAAAATCTGAAATTGGATCATTTCACAAAAAAGGTGAAATGAATCCATTTGAAATAGGAGTCACATAAAGTACATGTCCCCTCTCCCCCTCCCCTTCCCCCTCTCCCTCTCTCTTCCCCTCCCCCTCTCTCTTGAATTGTTTTAATCATTTTTTTCATTGAACCTTAACATCAATTTCAAATTACCAAACATTGTTTAAAATTGGATTTAACTCATTTCAAATTTACTCATTTATAATTAACTAATTCACAATGAACCAATTTACATAATCAAATAATTTGCGCAACCAAACTGGGCCTTAGAGATTGGAGGGATTTCATTTGGATACTTCAAAGACTGTTTGGGTTAGGCATGTTGGTTTTTGAATTGGTTTTGGGTTTGTTCCTACTTTGGTGGAGATATGGACAGGTGGAAAAATCGATTTAGGCTTCGTTTGAAATGGGTTTGGATATGGGTTTAAGGCTAGTGGTGGAAGTTAGGTGTAGGTAAATGGATTTTGGGTTGGACAAGGGTAGCAGGAGGATTTGGAGTGGTCTCGGGTCATAGCGGGTTGGTGGTTTGATGCCGGAGAAGGGCGCTGGCGGTTCTGGCCGAGTTTTTGTTGTGCTCGAGTTCGGCCGAGTTTCTCATTGGCGGGTGGGTCGAGTTAGGTGGATACCGGGGAGCTCGAGTTTGTGCGGTTTGGACAAGGGTCTCAGGTCGTCGGATTCGGGTCATGGTGGTTTTGAACGTTTGGGAATTCGGGAGGTTGGAGAAGATGGGTTATGGTGGTTTTGGTGTAATAGGATGAGAGGAGAGATGGAGATATGTGAGTTTGGCTGGACGTTAATGGGGGAGAGAGGAGAGAGAATGAGTGGTGAGGAAGATGAAGTGGGGGTGGTTGTATGTGTGAGGCGGTAGGAAATTAGGTGAGGGTGAGGGGTGTGGTTTGGTGTATTAGTGTGTATGGCATTTAGAGTGTGAGTGGGTTTAATGTGTGTGTTTAAGTTGTGACCCTAATATTAACACAATTAAAAAATATATATATAAATGTAACAAAACTAAAAATCTAAAAAAATTACTACTCTAAAAATAAAATAAACACTCTAATAAAAAAAGGAAACTAAAAAAGAAATAAGAATAAAAATTTATTAAACTAAAAACCAAAATCCTAAAAATGTCAAATCTAAAAAAATAAAAATAAATGAAATCCTAAAAACTAATTTTAATAAAATAAAATAAAATATAAACTAAAAGATAATAAAAATCAAAATAAAAACACACTATTAAAAATAAAATATAAAAATATGCAAATAAGTTATAAAAATCCTAAATAAATCCTAAAAATAAAATGACTCAAAGTAAAAATCTAAGAAAATCTAAAAAGGCACAAACTCAACACACACCGGGCTCGAGGTATGGACTGGGCTTGGTCTAGGCTTAGATTTGGTTAAAAAGAAGGATTGGGATTGGGACATCGAAACTCATTTGGACAAGCTTAATGTGGACTTAGACTTCGCAGTCTCCTCTGATTTCTACGATGCAAGCTTTTAATAGCTTTTGTGTCGCGATTGACTGGATTTAGCATCATTTAACACTACGACGACTGATTGACCTGCAATATAGATAAATACGAACATAAGGCCATTTTTAATTAAAATGAGCAACTAAAATGCATCTATTCGGGGCTTAAATTAGACACTTTTGGGTGCTTATCAGTGGCATAGAGAGAACCCAAGCCTGAAATGAACGAATCATACTAGAAAATGCATCGAAAGTATCAGATCAGAAAAATCCACTTGACGTGGACCACCTCACTATGAGAAGAGAATATAGTGTGACCTAGTGAAAAGAGCAGGTGGCACCATGCGTACTCATGGATGCTCATCACATCACCTCATAAACCACCCTCCCAAATCGACATGTGTGTGTCCAGTGAAGTATGAACGATCGTCACACCCAATTAGAAAACCCAAAGCCTCCCAGATAGCATCCTATGAGAACTTGACATGGTGGGGTATCATCACTGGAAACTATCAAATTAGTAGGCCAATAAAGACATGAAGGTCTAAGGGGGTGAGTGTCAGTTCACCCATAGGAAAATAGAAAGTGGATGTAGTGTCCCACAACCTCTCTACCATCGCCCACAATGTTGACATACCACTAGTAGTCATCAATAAATACCAAATAAAATCAAATTCCACATCCCATACCCTATCCCTAATGACAAGAGGAAAATGATTTATATCCTGTAGAGTCGCCACTCTCGTAGGGACCCTTAAACCATAAATGAGTGGTGGTATCGTCGTGAGGATCCAGAACAATGCACAAAATACTAACAACAACACATAAAAAATATTATGTCACAATAATATTTCCAGACTTAATAAAAAAGTAATGTCATAAATTATAACAACATACCAGTCCGCAACGCACAACATTAGATAGGTGCACATTGGGATCCCGCATCACGTCATCCTAATCTTTTGAATGGGGAACATGGTGGTGCACACCCAGGTCCCTCATGTACATCTCCTCCGGAAGATATACACCCATCGAGTCATTAGGATCGATAACTGGTCTCGCATTACGAAGGTCACACAAAAACATGTCCAACATCTCTCAAGTATCATCGTTTTAAACTACGATAGAGGGAAAACACTTATAAAAAAAACTCAAAAAGAAAGAAAGTTGGAAGCTCTAAAAAAGTGGAGAGAGTGTATGCGAAAATTGAGGAAAATGTTCAAAAACCTTCCTTATATAGGCAAGCCAAAAACTTTCCTGATCAATCAAATATGTACTTGCCTGATCGGTCAAGAGACAACAATATTTTCTTGATAGGTCAAACACTTAAGAACCAATAAAAAATTAGTTTTTCCAAAGATTCCTCCCAAATTAAAACTTATTTCCAAATTCTTTTATCGAGATCTAACAGATTGAAATCCATTCCTCCTTAAAAAATTCAAAAGGTCACAATTCACTATTCATAATTAGTTAAATTCAAAATTCCATCCCCATTCCTCCTCAGATGTTTCAAAAATAAAAATTTTAAGAAAATTATTTATTTACAAACCAACTTTCCTAATGATTTGGTATTTTGATAAAAACCATGTGCGGTCACTTTCCTAATAATTTGGTGTATTGACAAGCACTCTGTCCCCAACGAAAACATTCCTAACCAATTGGTGTATCAAAAAACAACTTTTCCTTAGTGGACACTTTCTACAAACACCCTATTCCTAACGATTCGGTGTATTGACAAACAACCTATCCCCAACAGACACTTTTGTAAGGATTCAGTGTATTGACAAACACCCTGTTCCCAACGGACACTTTCTTAATGATTCAGTGCATCAATAAACATTCAGTACCCAACATAGACTTTCCAAATGATTTGGTGTATCGTCAAACACATTGTCCCATGCAGAGACTTCCCTAACGATGCAGTGTAGAGACAAACACCTTGTCCCTGGTAATCATTGTCCAAATGATTCAGTGTATAAAAAAAACTATCCCTAGCAGACACTTTCCTAATGATTAGGTGTGTCAACAAAGACCCTATCTCAATATAAAATTACTGTAAGGACATAAATTTCCAATTGAGTCCCTGTATTATTTTGACTTAATTCCGTGAACAAAACTGTGTTTGTAATATGTCTCAGGGAGAATTTTATTTTCTCACGATCCCACTTGGTCTATGATGTATTGAAGAAATTGAAGGCATTACGGCAAAGCTTCAAAGAATTAAATTATGCCAAAGTTTAATTGGTGCAAGTTTAATCATCTTCAAAGTTAATTTCATTCCGATATCACTCAGGTATGACTGCTTGTAATTAATGGTGCTCGGAATTATTTTATAAAAGATAAGGATGTAATTTTTACAAAGAAAAATGCTTTTAAATGTTTTAAAAGTGTTTTAAAGGTTTACACTGCATTTTATGATGATAAGCTCGTAAAAGAGTTTGACATTTTTGGATCTCACATTGGAAGAGACGTTTTAAACAAAAAGTCAAAAAGTCAAACTTCCGCGCTATCGTTTAAACGACATCCAATCTCATTCGAACGAGATGGGATGTCGTTAGAATGAGTTCCTCAAGTCGTTCGAATGACACATTTTTCGAGGCAATGTTTAAATCCTATTTAAATAGTGTTTTCATCATTATTTTATGGGTGTCCATTCTGGAAATAGTATTAGACCAGAAACTTATTTTGCACATGTTTTCTAAGGTTTAAAAGTTTTAAACACATCCTTAGAGTTTACAAAGATCCGAGTTATCATTCTTATATGTTTAAGTGATCTTGTGGCACCAAAGTTGTTTGTTCTACACATTGAAGACAAAGGGTTTTGCGGTGAAGAAAAGAGAAGGACTTCTTGTTCGACATCGTAGACGAATCAAAGCCATTCGGTGGACATCGAGACATACGTGGACGCGTGTGTTGTGGACAGGTATCGTGGAAGACGAAATTTCTGCGTGGGCACTATTGAAGAATGATTGAAGATAAGGAGTGTCAAGACCCGTGGGGATCGAGTATTAGTGTAAGGCTAATCTGTCTTTGTAAAACCATTGTTCATAGTGATTGTCTAGCTTGGGTCGTTCAAGGTTGTTTTCCCATTTTTTGGGTTTTTTCCTCGTACATCCGGTGTTGTGAGTATTCTTTACTTTACTTTACTTTCTTTAATCACTAGATGCATGTTTAGTATTAGTCAAGATAAAATTGGTTTAAAGTAAGAATTGGGTTTTTCACAACTTGGTTTGGTGCACATTTAAAAGTTGGATCTTTTTTGGAGAAAAATTGGTTTTGTTTAAAACACACATATTGGGCACTCTTCAAATTGGTATCAGAGCCAGAAAATATTTTTATTTATTTTGTGATCCCGTGTGTTTTCAAAGATGAATTCTGGATATAATGAATTTTCTGAAACTCCTATTTTTGATGGCACTAATTACACTTATTGGAAGATCAGAATGAGATGTGCTTTAAAATCTATTGATGAGCATGTTTGGCTTGCAGTTGAGAAAGGTTGGACACCCCCTATCACTATTGTAGGTGAGTTCACTAGTTTAAAGCCTGTTGAGTCATGGACCGAAACTGAACAAAGGCTTGCTCAATATAATTCTAAGGGTCTGCACGTTATTTCTTCACATGTCACATAGGAAGAATATAATAGAATTATGACTTGTGAAACATCTAAAGAGGCTTGGGATATTTTGGCACTCACTAACGAGGGCACTAGCACGGTTAGGGCATCAAAACTTCAAAATCTCACTACACAGTTTGAGACCATTAGGATGTTAGAGAGTGAGACCTTTGATGAGTTTTATGCTAGGTTGTCCAATATTGCCAACTCATCGTTTAACCTAGGTGAGAAAATTCTCGACAACAGTGTCATTAAGAAAATCCTTAGGTCGTTGCCTAGTAGGTTTGATGCAAAAGTGACCATATAAAACTCCTTGGGTAGGTTAGAGTCAACGAAACTAGAAAAGATTGTAGATGACTTACAAACCTAGGAAATCGACATGATTACCTTCAAGCAAGTGCCTAAGAAAGAAAAGGGTATTGCTTTGAAAACCCGGAAGGAGGAAATTAAAGTTTCGGATTCGGATTCGGATTCCGATTTTGAGGATGTTGCTTTGTTGGCGAAGAAATTTAAAAAATTTATTAAGTTTTAAAAGCAATCGAAAGATGCCAAGAAATTTGAAAAATTCAAGAACAACAACGTAGATCCCATCTCTAAGGATAAGTTTGAAAATCCTAAGAGAGATGAGTCGGATAAGTGTTTTGGGTGTGAGGGGTACGGTAAAAAAGTTAAGGAGTGTCCCACTAGACTTAAAAAAGAGGGCAAGCAACCCAATTTCTATAATGTCACCTTAAGTGATAGTGATCCAGAAGAGGGAGAGAGTTCCCCCATTTATCGTAACTTTCTTGCATTTATGGCATGTCATGTGAGCGACGACGATTCTCATGTGCATGCCACTTACAAGGAGGTTTTGAGTGTATCCCATGTTAGTGAGGGTAAAGAGAGTGACGAGGAGGAGGTAGATGTGAAAGAATTACAAAATGCATTTAATGAGTTGTATAACGAAACGGTGAAGGTGAAAAAGGCTAACTCAAAATTGCAAGCTAAGTTGAATGAGTGTGCCATAAACAATAATGATAGTTTAATTGAGCATCTTAGAGCACGTGAGAAGAAGTTTAAGGAGAAACTAGATTTTGTGCAGAAAGAGAGAGATAATCTTCGTGGTTTGATGGAATCCTTAAAAAAAGGAGACTTTAAAGTTTGAGGAGTCTAGGCGTTTGCTTGAGTCTAGGATTAGTGAGTTGGAGGAGATATTGAAAGAGTCGTCTAAACTCATGTTTGATTTGGAGGCTAGGTAGGAGAATTTAGATAAGATCTTAGCCACCGTCCAAATTGAAGAAGATAGGGGAGGCATAGGTTTTGGTGAGAGAGTTGTTCCCATCCCCCCCCCCCCCCCCCCCCCGGCACGTGTGAGAAACACTTGGATGCTTAGAAAAGTTCCACATAAAGGTAATCATTCCCACCACCGCTACTCTTGCACGTTTGGTGGTAGGAAATGTCACCTTAGGCGTTATTGTTACGACCTTAGACAAGCTCCTAGGAAGTTTGATAATAAAGTTACCCTGATTACCCAAACCCCCATGCATCGTTTTACACCTACTTAGGTTAGGAAATCGGAATTAGTGACTTTAGGAATTTAACTTCATGATTCTCATTTGGGTGCACTTGATTCTTCCCATGCCAAATATAAAGGATGATAGTGCTGCCATATTTGTCATATGCTAGTTTGTTTCATGATATATTCATCGCTAGTATAGTGACATGTCAATCATTTTGTATTATAGTTTTCATTTATTTGAGTCCTATTTGAAAAATACAAAAAGATTTTGTTTTTGAGAAAACTTTTGAAAATCAAAAAACATTTTTTCTTTTCTTTAAATCAAAATAGGTTTGAAAAGCCAAAAAGATTTTCGCTTTTTGTTTTTGAGATTACATGTTTGATGTGGCATATTGGTGTGCTTGGACCTCCCCCCCCCATGGTTTCATTATCCATGTGTCTAGGACATTTGGTCATTATTATCGATGCTTAGAATGATCTTAATCATTGTTTATATGGGGTTGTTTCGAAGTTGATATGCATTTTGATTCGACTTTGTATATATGCCAACATTGAACACATGCACGAGTTTATATGAATGTTTGACTTATCTTGCATATTTGAATTTGGTGAGGCGTTCTTATCTCAATCTTGTCATTTATGCATAAGTAGACTTAAGGAGAAGTGCGCAAGTAATAACTGTTTACCGTGAGGATTTGAATTGATCTAATTGGAAAAATAATGAGTGATTCACGGGAAAGGGCTGCGAGAGTTCAAAATTAACTCGTCGTGAAAGCCACCGTTTAAAAGAACTCAAAAGAAAAAGCAATATGCTAAGAAAAGGGCCAATAAGATTTTCTCTAAGTTGAGAATACTAGAAACCTCAAAAGAACTTGAAATAATATATATTTCTGAGGGAGTTTTGGTTGGAGAAAATTTAAATGGGTTTGCACAACTAATCCTAATGTTGAAACATTGCAATTTGACGCTATTATTTATAGAATCGTCAAAATTTTGGATTTGTGTGCATTTAGTATGTTTAGTTCATTAAGCTCACTCTTTAATTGTCATATGGCTATGATAAAGTTTGATGATTTATCGCTATCAATTAGGGCTTCTTGATCATTTCGATGTGTTGGAATTGTGACTCATTTGTTGTAGTTTCACGCCCAATAATTCCATGTCCATGTTTGAGAACATCGGTACTATGTTTGCATGCAACTCACATTTTTAGTTCTTATGGGTTTTTGAGTTTTGTGCGAAAAGTCTACTATTTTAGCACTGCTTTGCATCTGTCAGGACCTTCCTAGAATGTTTTTGTGGAAATTTTTTCACTGGGCAGTACTTTATTATCTTTCTAGAAACAGGGAAATTTTGGCAGGTCGTGCAAAGTCGTTCTAATGACATCTCATCTCGCGAGAATGACTTATGTACTTCATTCGAGCGACTTCCTCATATCGTTCGAACGATAGGCTAAAAAATGGCTTCTAATTGGTTTGCAGTCGTTTGTCTCAAATTGGTACACTTTTTAGTACTGTTAAAAGATTTTTTAGTCTGTCTGGTTTATATGCAGGTTCTTTTATTTCAAAATAGGTATTTTGCATATATCTGTTTATCACACCTGATTAATTTACGATATTCTTTGTGTGATTCCTTGGTTTACTAGCTACTGATTTTTTAATACTTAATCATATTTAGCTCGTTGTTTCACGATTATCTAGCGATTTCACATTGATTCAGATTGGTTTATATTCTCATGCTAGATATTTCAAATTATTTTATCTTTTCACCAGGTTGTATATTGAAGACAAAAGGGAGAGAGATGAATGTGATGTAGGGGGAGATTTGAGCATGTTTTGATTTCATATTTTACAAATTGGTATCTCTGATTGATGTTGGTAGATCACATTGGTACCATTTTCGCACTCATCAAAATTGGTATCATTTTGTTGCTCAAGTTGTTTTAACAAATGAGTGTTTTCAGAGATTATTCATATTGGTATCTATTATTATTTGGTATCATTTGGATAAATTTATTTGTTTCATTTGTTCCTCCATACTTCACTGGGCATTTGTTTCTATGTTTCCTGTGTGTAGGTATGCTTCAGCGATTCGAGATTTTAATTCTACATCACATTCAGACAGTTCATGCTTGCCGGTGCTACATATTCTAGTTTGTGTCCTGTAATTTTTGATTTTGGGTTTATGGGATGGGATTTAGGCATCATACAGCTTGACAGCTCGATTAGGCATTTCACTGGTTTAGTTTTGTCCCGGAATAGTCAAAGGGGGAGATTTGTAAGGACATATATTGTCAATTGAGTCCCTGTATTGTTTTGACTTAATTACGTGAAAAAAATTTTGTTTGTAATATATCTCAGGGAGAATTTTATTTTGTCACGATCCCACTTGGTCTATGACATATTGAAGAAATTTAAGGCATTGGAGCAAAGCTTCAAAGATTTAAATCATGCTGAAGTTTAATTGGTGCAAGTTTAATCATCTTCAAAGTTAATTTCATTCCGAGATCACTCAGGTATTAATGCGTATAATTAATGGTGCTCGGAATTATTTCATAAAAGATAAGGATGTAATTTTTATAAAGAAAATTGTTTTTAAATGTTTTAAAAGTGTTTTAAAGGTTTACACTATGTTTTATGACGATAAGCTCGTAAAAGAGTTTGACATTTTTGGATCTCTCATTGGAAGAGACATTTTAAAAAAAAGTCAAACTTTCGCGTTGTCGTTCAGACGAAATCCAATCTCCTTCGAACGATATGGGATGTCGCTCAAACGAGTTCCTCAAGTCATTCGAACGACACATTTTTGGAGGTGACGTTTAAATCCTATTTAAATAGTGTTTTCATCATTATTTTACGGGTGTGCATTCTGGAAAATAGTATTCGACCAGAAACTTTTTTTGCACATGTTTTCTAAGGTTTAAAAGTCTTAAACACATCCTTGGAGTTTGTAAAGATCCGAGTTATCATTCTTATATGTTTAAGTGATCTTGTGGCACCAAAGTTGTTTGTTCTACACATTGAACACAAAGGGTTTTGCAGTGAAGAAAAAAGAATGACTTCTTGTTCGACATCGTAGATGAATCAAAGCCATTCGGTGGACATCGAGATATACGTGGATGCGTGTGTTGTGGATAGGTATCGTGGAAGATGGAATTTCTCCGTGGGAACTATTGAAGAATGGTTGAAGATCAGAAGGATCGTCAAGACCCATGGGGATCGAGTCTTAGTGTAAGTCTAATCTGTCTTTGTAAAACCACTGTTCATAGTGATTGTCTGGCTTGGGCCTTCCGAGGTTGTTTTCCCATTTTTGGGGTATTTCCTCGTACATCCGGCATTGTGAGTATTCTTTACTTTACTTTACTTGCTTTAATCACTAGATGCATGTTTAGGATTAATCAAGATAAATTTGGTTTAAAGTAAGAATTGGGTTTTTAAAAACTTGTTTTGGTGCACATTTAAAAGTTTGATCTTTTTCGGAGAAAATTGGTTTTGTTTAAAACACACATATTGGGCACTCTTCACTTTCCAAATGATTCGTTGTATCCAAGAACACCCTATCCCCACCAGACACTTTCCTAATGATTCGTTGTAATGACAAAACACCCTATTCCCAATGGACACTTTTCAAATAATTCAGTGTATTGACAAACACCATGTATGCAACAAATACTTTCTAAATGATTCAGTGTATAGACAAACACCTCATCCTCAGAAGACACCTACCTAATGTTCTGGTATATTGAGAAACACCTCATCCCAGTTAGACGGGGAAACTTATTGTTTCACCTCATCCCACCAAGACATGTCGTCGTATCCTCTTGATATTTCCAAGACAAGAATTGTAACCCTTCGATATACTCTAAGAAATAAAGGAAATCCAAAAAAAACTTATCAAAGGAAAAAAGAATCCCTAACAGTCACAAAATGGGCATCTCTCTTTCAAACATCGTTTGTCCAAACGAACCCCGCTATTGAGGGGATCTGTAGACACCCCATTGTGTTCCATAAAGGTAGCTATACCTACCATGGGTTTCAAAAGGTCTAAAAGCTAACCCAATTTCATTGACACCTTCCTAAAGGTCCAAGAACCTCAAACAACCCAAACAGTTACCCAATAAAATCAAAATTCTCCAAAATGGGCAAAAAAAAACCTGGGTGGAATGATCTTGACGGATCCATCACGTGCACGGTACTTGTTCCCTATCGGTAATTAACCCTAGATTTTTGCCTACAAAAGGAGGCCTTCAACTAACAGTTGAAGACATTAACTTCGTATTCTAAAATGCAAAGCATTATCTTTACAAGCCTTTGGTCTTCCAACAAGGCTTGAAACTCTCTCCATTGAGAACACACAATATGGTTGACTTACTTGAGATTGTACCATATAGTTGTTCCAACGAGTTTTGATATGGTGACCAAATAGGTTAGATTCTTTAAGCAATATTTTCCAAGGTTTGCAAAACTTCATCAACATTTGATCCTGTCCAGGGACATCATCTCTACCCATAAGGAAAGTATAATATTGCACTGAACACACTATAGGACATACATCATTCAAATATGTGTATAAGTGTGTGCACAAGGTCTAAATATTTTTAGGAATCTTTAAAACATTTAAAAAAAATTAAACATCTAAAATAAAGATTTTAAAGTATTGTGGGTTAAAATTTAATTAGTTTATTTTAAAATAACAATATTAAAAAGAGTTTCATTCAAAGGGTTTATTTTTCGAAGTTTACTTAAAGTTAAATTTTAGTTAAATATCTAGCAAAAAAAAATTCAAGTGGTATTATAGGAGGTTTATCAATATTGTCTTTGATCAGAAACTTCAGAAACTATTTTTGAAATATATTTTCTGAAAATGGATGAGTGATTTGAGAAGTTAGGTAACATGTTTCATCCACCCCTCTTCGATGGACACAACTTCCCTTACTAGAAAGTAAGGATGGTTGCATTCATTAAAGGAACACTGGGTCATGACGTATGGGATATGATTAAAAATGGTTATGTACACCCAACTAAGACTTTTTCTGAAACCAACCCTACAAGAGTTAAGAAACGTCTTAATGAGTTTAGTAAAGAAGAGAAAAAGATGTCTCTGGATAATAATAAAGAAAATAATTGCATTTTCATGTTCTTTCACGAGCATGATTTTAAACGCATATCTACCTTCTCTACTTCCAAGGATGCTTGGGACACAGTAGTCACTGCCCATGACGGTGATGAATGTGTTAACACTAGAAAAATCTAAATGCTAGTCTAGTAATATAATACACTAATTAGGGATGATAGGGAATATTTTGATGACTTTTATATAAAGTTAACAGACATTGTCAAAAAATTGCATGCTAATAGTATAATATATGACAGAAAAGAAATTGTACTAAAAATCCTTAGGTCTTTACCTTCTAAATTTGACAATAAAATATACGCTATAGAGGAGATGGACGTCCCAAACTTGACCCCTGAATTACTTAGTAGTAAATTAAGGACTGTAAAAATGGAGTTGGAGTATAAAGAGCAATCGACTGCCCAAAACAAAAGACCATCCAAATCTAATGTTGTGTTTTCATCACAAATGACATTCCCTAAAATGGATCACCTGGATTTTAACCTCGATCTCAGTGATGACTGTGATTTGGATCACCTTGATAACCAAATAGGTCTTATGATCAAATAGTTTAAAAAGATTATCACGGGTTATCAAAGTCATTAAAATCACAATCCTTATGAAAGACACTATGACAAGTAGACTAATGAAAATAATGGACCTAAGACTCACATTAAAAATGTTGAGTGTCATCGTTGTGAAAAAAATAGGACATTATGTCAATAAATGCAGAGTGATTCTGAACCACAACAATGGTAGAGCTAATATGTGTAAGACTTGGGATGGATCAAGTGATTCTGATAAAGAACTGAGTCAACTGAGTTCGATGAGTCATGCATGTCTTTTTTGCAAAGATAGTATTCACTGATGAGAATGCATGCTTACCTACTGATGAATGTAGTATGCTGTTGATATTGATGTAATGCCTTCTAGTGAAACTATTCTTCCTATTACTGATGAGAATAAGTGAGATTATCATAGTTTATGGGTGTATCAAAGCGTTAATATTGTTGACGAACTGAATGTGTGTGTGAGTCTCACTGAAAAAATTGAATCGATAGGAACACTACACACAATACACTTAGCGAGTCCAATGACTATCTCCCTGATATTCAGGAGTTATACACCAAAAATTCTTAAAAATAGTAACAGAGTTTATAAAATGATAAAGCTATTAAGGAAACGTGTTGAACTACTTAACAAGACCATTAGGAAGAATGCAAAAGATTACACAGCACAATGTGTTGCTTATGAGACAGAAACAAAAGTGTTTTCCTTAAAAATAAAAGACCTATCCGAGAAATCTTTGTTTTAGAGAAAACATATAATTGTACTCTGATTGATATGGAAAAATTGAAACAAAAGGTTTCAAACATTTTCAAAAAATGTTTGAATTTTGAAACTCAAGCCAAAACTTACGAATAAATTATTGTTGGAAGCTAAATGGCTTCTGATGATAAAGCTGACTTAGGTTGTCGAGAAAAAATTGTGACCAAAGAAATGAATTTGTTTTCTGAAAATATCACCAAGGATATTCAAGGTCAATGTAATCAACAACCTAAATCTAACTGTCATGCTAAGTATGTATGTCCTCCTATTAGAGACCAGCGTCAAAACATCAAGACTAGTGCTAATTTGATGAGTGTTCATAACAAGACCAAACCTATTTTTAGAGACTTTAGTGATGGGTAAAGATTTCCACCCACCACTATTATTCCTACTGTTATGTTTACAGGCACGCCATTTCCGAATGTTTTCAAAAGAGACTGTACACACCTACTTTTCAAAACTTTAACTATTCGATAAAGAGTAGGAATATGTATGTTCTCCCAAAGCAGATCACACATAAATATAACTATTAAAAGAATAAGGGGGCATAAAACTAAGAAAACTCCATTTAGAAAGACCCACTAGACCTTTTCTAAGTCAAAGGCCAATAAAAAGTTTAAAACTGTACCAATTTAGATTAAAAAAAAGGATTTGTTACCGTAGCTCAAGTGCAATGTTGTCATAACTGCTTTTAAGGCAAAACGCTTCATATGGTTGATACTTGGACTCCATATGCTGTAATCATATGTCTAGGGATGAAACCAAATTAACAGATAAGACATAATTCCTTGGAGGTAGTGTCATGTTCAGAGATGGTGTTCCATCTCTAATCATAGGTAAGGAAACATTATGCCAGGAAGGACCTCCCAATCTAAATGATTCCCTATTAGTTAAAGGTATTAAGGCTAATCTCCTAATCATATCTTAATTTTGTGATTCCAATCATACTGTTACCTTTTCAAAAACCGATTGCAAAATTATAAATGAAAAGATTAACTTTATTCTGACAGGAAACAAAACTGAGGATAACTATTATATAGTAATTCCAAAGACTGAATCTTGCAAAGTTGCTAGATTAGATGATGTTTATTTATGGCACAATCGACAGGGACATAAAAATTTTGACAACCTTTGTAGGCTAAGGTCCTAAGAAATTGTTAGAGGTTTGCTTAGAATTTAAAATTCTTTTAACCCTGTCTGAGGGAAATCAATTAAATAATCTTTAAAATTCAATTATCTTGTACTAATAGGTTGAAACAAAGGTCATGTTGCATACAAGAAACCACAATTTCATAATTCAATTAAATTATTCAACGGGACTTGAACTCAAATTAAACAAATTAAAATAACTTAAATAAACAAAATATTATAACAACTCATTCTCAAATATTACAAATTGTCAAACATTATTCACGACCAAGCCTTGACCAACAAATAAACTGGCTAAGTGATAAAACAATTTGTGTAGTATTTCATTTCTTTCCCTTCTCTATCATCAATGTGCATGATCAGATCTTCACAATCGTTGTATATTTGATCAACCATAATTTGTGTATCACCCATCTGCAAAGTCGGTTATGCACTTGAGTTCTGAAAATTACAGAGATGATTATACATATGCTAATAACCCCCGTATTGGTTAGGTCCCTGAAGTAATACTGCTTTCCATAGTCACGGTAAGTGGATGACGATGATCCATGGCCTGTGGAAAGTAGAGGCATACGAAGGGGAATATTTAAGGAAGCGAACATTTTTATGGGAATGTTGAAGGAGGTGACATTTGTGAGTGGAAAACTTAAGAGGGGGAGGGGAAACCATAATGAGTACACAGAGGCTAAAACCCATGAGTAAAAAAGGACACAAGGTGACCAATTTCACAACATAACACTCCTATAATACTTTAATCTTTTGTACATCCTCATATCTCTTGAAATGACTTTCCTTCTGGATCAAGAAATGATTATTGACCGAATAAAGCTCGTCCACAAAAGGTGATATATATTTTAATTAGGTTTTCGACATAGGTGATCCGACACCTCTCGTCCTCCATCTTTTAACAATTCTAAAGGTTTGGGTCATGGCATCGTTTTCAATGTCATCGTAGGGTCTTAAACTAAATTAACTGCTAATGCCCTCGATAGATTGTAGAGTCTTAGATAAGTGCAGTGGGAATTTATTATCTTTGTCTATCTGGCATGCACGTACAAGTTGGCCCGATTAGATTTTTTACAGGCATCTGGATCATCACTTGTTCTATTATTCCATTTACTCTTCAAATCTTCATATGATTTGGAGCCCAGCTTGTCTTTATTAATTTTTTCCCCTATTTTGTTTATTTGTCTCCCTTTGGACCATCTTTTTTCCATTTCCTCATTTTTTAGAAATTTATTCCATTGATCATCCTATATTTCAGAATTCGAGGCAATTTGTCTCTCATACCTAGAATATCGGAGCTCAATCCCCCTTGGAGAAATGTCTATGCTGAATTTTCTTTGATATGTTCTCAAGTGTTCAATAACCCCCAAAAGAAACTTTTTATTTTAATGGTCGGAAAATGAAACATGCATACAAAATTGGTCATAAATGCCATCCTTAATGGCTTGATCAATTAACTTTAAGTTATTTTCTCCCCAAACTCCCACCTTCATTTTCCAAGCGACAAACATTAGGATATAAATATTCAAAGGTCACTTTTATCACCAGTAGGAATATTCCCAAGAAAGGAGAACCCAAAGGGCTTTTTCTCCTTTGATTGTGACGTGTAGAGAGTGATGAGTGGGGGCGTTGCAGTAATAGGATTTTTTTCCAACTCATAATTGGAGTAGTGGACTAAACCAATGGTGGAGTAGAGAATTCCTCATATGGTAATGAGAATTCTCGTTAGGATGCCAGAGATGAGAATGCTTCTTGGGGTTTCACATCATCACTAGGTATGTTATGTCCATTGATTCTTGACATTATCTATAAAAAATTAATAAAAGAAAAAATCATTCTAATAATATAAAATTATAACTTACTGATCAAGTTTGTAAATATATATGTGTATCTACGTTCTCATAATAAGACTTTAAAATAAGTTCAATGTGTTTGATCTACATATATTCGTTATTAGTTTTAAAAACTAATCGATTTTTGCACGTGACCAACTAGGAGGAAGTGTATCGATAGATGTCCGTGACTTGAACTCGGAATCCCATCCTCTTCAACTTATTATAAAGATTCATTTTAACGTGAATATGTTATGAGACATCACCATCATAGCAAATGCTATTTGTATGTAGTTATATCCATAAAGGGTGAATGTTTTTTTTTTCTAACTTCTCTAACAAAGTAAAAAAGTTTGAGGCTATTCGAGTTTATTTACGTAGAATATATTCTTTATAGAATCATCTGAGCTTTCTGGTAGGGAAAATAGAATACGATTGAACAAATACTCTTACTAGAGATGAAATCTATGATTCGCAAGGTAGTTATACTTATCTATCTTCTTATTCTTATACGTGTAAACATGATTACCTTCTAAATGGCGTTCACTAATAAAATAGGTATAATGAGGTCCAATTGTAACCTCTCGTACATTTCTTGCCAATGATCATCACTGTGCCTCATTTTTCTTGAGAAAAATATACGTGGGTGTGAATGTGAGTAATATAAGTAATAACTCTAATTACTCATTGACTAGTTATTGTTTTTCAACCATTCCAATATATATTTATCTTATTTTAACACATGATTTCTATGTGAATGGATGTAAATTGGATATGTGCATTTAAGTAAGGGTACATTAGTTTGATTAAGGCTTTAAGTCATCATAAATAACTTTCTTTAAACCCTGTGTATGGGACGTCTCACCGAAATGAAATCCAAACAAAGAAGTCCCTGACACACTTATATTTAGATACGATAATTGTTAAGACATATTTTGTTAGGTTTTATTATGAAGGAGTGTTGAAAGAGCTTAAAAGTCTACGTTTACTATCAATCCAAGCAATCCAACATCACTATCTAACATCTAAACCAACAAAAAATAGTTGTCCCTGACCCCTCCTATACATATGATAGAACACAGACCAATAATAATAATAATAATAATAATAATAATAATAATCATAATAATAATCATAATAATAATAATAGTAGTAATAATAATAATAATAATAATAATAATAATAATAATAATAATAATAATAATAACAATAATAATAATATCTCAATCAAGGCCTTATATATATTCTTGCATAAAATAGACTTGTAATTAACTTAAGTGTGTCATCACAAGGGCTCATATATATTCTTGCATAAAAGAGACAAATAATTAACTTGAGTGTGTTGCATCAGAAGTGCTCATATATGTATCTAGTGTCCCAAGTCATTCATAATGCATTCACGTTAATTGTTCTAACTTGAATGGTTTTATCATAGTAAATCTCATCGGTAAACATCAAAAGTACTACTATTAAAGCATAAGGTACAATCCTACTAAGCACATGTAATTTTTTAATTCACTAACTCTAAAGTTGTGTCCATATCTTACACTATTAAATCTCAATATTCAAATTCTACAAATGGGGTCCAAAAAATTAAAATATTAATTTTTCATGTATCGGGTTTTAGCGCTTAGGCATTAGGGCCTATTGTTTTCAATTTAGAATTTAAGGTATATGATTTAGGATTTGTGGTCAATTTTGTAAGGTTAAAGTATTAAGGTATAGGTTTTAGGTTTTACGTGCTTAGGTTTACTCATTAGGGTTTATTGATTTGGGTTTAAGTTTTAGGGTTTAGTAATTAGGTTTTTCAGTTTTTCCCACTAATTTTAAACATGGAAAATTTATCCTCTAACTAGGGTTTAAGAATTGGAAATATACACACATAGACATAGACATTCACATACATGTACATTAATCTACACACACATACACAGACATAAACATACATTCACATACATATATATTCATATACATATACACACACATATACACATAATTACATATAAACAATATATATATATATATATATATACAGAGAGAGAGAGAGAGAGAGAGAGGAAGTTACTGAACCTAATTTTAGAGAAAGATAGAGGCAGGACGCCAGAGAGAGAGAGGAAGTTACCGAACCTAATTGTAGAGAAATATAATGGCAGGACACTGGAGAGAGAGAGAGAGAGAGAGAGAGAGAGAGAGAGAGAGATGACAATGGGGTTTGGGGGTTTTCTATATACAGATAGTGGTCAAAACCCTAAACCGTGACCACATACCAGACTGTGACCATGGTTGACGAAAGCGGTTGTGTTATTGGAAGAATTAAGGAATTCATAAATTCAGATTTGGGGGTGATTGGAAATATTAATTACCACTCGTAGAGTTATGTGTGATGCCTTGTTGCAGTGTATTATCTAGGTAACATGTTCTAAGACAGTATCAAGGAAATTTTGTCATCCACTCTTTGGTTGGGAAGGGTGGGGGAATAACAAGCTGCAGGGACCAAAGTAATTTATGGTCCTCATATTTTCAAATAGCTCAGAAACGTAAGGAGAATTACGTCACCAAGATTTAAGGGTTTGAAGTCTGACATGAATAGTCAGGGATTGTTGCGGTTATTTAACCCGAGTGAGTCACGGGTCAGCAATAAGAAATTTGCACCCACAAAGGTGGGGCATTTTCTAATATAGAGGCAGTAGAGCCGACATGGCATAGGCTCATCTTTTGTTGCACTATATGGTCGGAGACCATTGAGTTAGATATTGATGACCAGGTGTTGGTTAGAGTGTCTCCCACGAAAGGGGTATTGACGTTCGGCATGATAGGGAAGATAGCTCTGAGATTCGGGGGATGGTCATCCCTATCATTGAGATAGTGGAATCAGTAGCTTATAGACTGGGCTTACCTTATAATCTACAGTGGATATGCAATGTGTTTCATGTGGAATCGCTGAAGAATCATCGGAGGAGGGTGAGATCTTGTGGCATGTTCCACTCGAGGAGTTTGATTTGTAGCCAGATATCTTATATGAGAAGAGACCTGTAGATTTTCTTGATCGTAGTGAGTGCAAGTTACTGTCTAAAGTGATACCACTTATTGGAGTTTAGTGGGGACACCACACCATTGGCGAATTCATTTAGGAGTGGGGGGATGACATGCGAGGGCAGTATCTAGATGTAATCACCTCAGGTACAACCTAATTTAGGGGATGAAAATCCCTTGTAGGGGGGAGTATGTAACACCTCGTATTTTTGGGCAATTCTTAATTAATTAATTCGAATAATTTTAAATTATTTGTGTCGTAATTTAAATTGAATTAATTATTATTATATTTTTTACATATTAATCTGGTGAGTAAATGATTAATATTTAAGGATTTAAATTTACTAAGTGAATAGTAATAATTTAATTACGTCATAACGATCGATAGTGATGTGGCATTTATTTATCCCAACCGAAAGTCGACAATAGACTATTTTGGGGTTGAGGTAAGAACTTTTAGTAAAATAATTCAAAAGGCAATTCTGAGTGTACAGTTGAGTCTGGATGGGTCAAAATAGTAGAAAAAGAGTACCCATGGGTAGTAAATGGGTCTCGGGGCATTTTTAGACATAACCAAGATTTAAAATTAATTGTAGATTTCTATTCATATCGTAGTGGGTGTGGTAAGATGATATCATTTTTGGGTTAGTTGGATATCTAAATTTGGGTTTCAATACATTCAGATTTAAAATATGTAGAGGATTTGAGAATGTGATTTATTAACCTTCAATCCGTTTGGGGGATTTATTAAAATTATGAATCTTGAACTTGTAGATTTAGTGTGAGTTTTAAAGGGTTAAATGAAGGAAATCTGGAAAGAATTTGAGGTTACAAACCATCAATGGTTGATTGGGAATGATCGAAGAAGGGAGAGAGAAAAAGTCAAGGTCTTCGAACGTCCTGGGTTTCATTCAGAAGAGATCCATTGTCATTCGAATGACATATGGTCTCGTCCAAACGATGTGACTGTTCCAGACCTAATTTCTCTCTTATACTGTTTTGACCTGGGCCTTTGTTGGGGAAGGTTACAGTTAAGGGGTCTTGTTTTTTGTGTGGAAATTTTAATAGGACAATTAGGGAGACAATCCATAAAGGAAATTAAGGTTGAAAATTGAGAAATTTGGAAACCTTAGATATATAAGTGTGTAAAACTTATTAAGGGGAATTTTGGTTCATAAATTCTAAATAATATATTGCGGGTTAATTGGGAGAGTCCGGGTTTATTGGTTGAGGGATACCAAGGTAATAAATTAATTAAAGTGTAGTTAATTAGAGTCGCAGGATTGGCTCATATTTTCGGGACTATTGCTACGAGTGCTTAGGCATGGATTTGTCCAAGTTAATTTATTATAGGGTTATATAATAAATTATGGAATATTCAAAATAAAAAAAGGGATCCAACCATAGTAAGTGGAATTTGAGGAATAAGTTCTACAAGATGAAATTTCGGACCGAAGGAGAGAGTCTAGGTAATTTAGTTGGGTGACACAACTAGAGTGATAAATAAATAAATTTGGGAATTATTTAAATTACAAGTTTGTATATAGACTTGGGAATGTTAGGCTGGTGTTACTGTAAATTGCGCACGGAGTAGCTTGGATTACCTTTATATATATATATATATATATATATATATATATACATACCCCTCAAGTGCTATCATGGGAGGTTGCACGATGTGGGTGAATCCCCTGGCTTGATGAGCAAGGCGAGTATAATCCCCAGATCAGAGAATCTATAGTTAGGGGTGAGACATCTTGTGTATGATTCGGTCTCATTTTCGGAGGGAACTATGACTGCCTCCGCTGTGTTTTTTTTTCCACTGATTTGGAGAACTAACCGTGTCAAGGTGTCTGGTGGATGAGTATACCTGGATTAATAGCATTATAGAGAACATCCGGTGAGTGTTTACTCGAGAGGATGGTTATATATTTATGGCTTGTGTGTGAATGTTGTAATATGGTAATATGTATATATGGTGCAAATATTTATATACGGGTAAAATAAGTGATGTGAATTATAATTATTATATATAACTCGTGATAATGTTATATGGTCCCAAATGAGAAATGATTAATATAGTTAATGTGATAAATAACTTATAAATCGTATGTTAAATATACTCGAGCTAGAGTAGTGTGTCAGGAAGGATATTATCGAGAAGTAGTCACGTGGTAGAGGACTACTTGGGTTATGTAAAAAAAACTTTAGGTATTCACAATAGTTGAGTGGTGAGTTGGTCCTCAAGAGAGTGAGGCACTAGCTTAAATATGAAGAGCAATCATGCATTTTAAATTACTGCAATTTAATTAGCTTGCTAAATATTTTCAAAATGTTTTGGGCTCTAGCCCTTGCTATCAAATATTTCAAAACCTTTTAGGTATCTAACCACATGAATGTCGGACTTGATTCTATTTTAGGATCACGCAGTTGCGGCATATATAGGTGCTTCAGGAGTTGGATTAAACGCATCTTTCATTCATTCCTAGTTTAGGAATTTTATTCTCAGTTGTATTTTTGAGCATGTTGTATACTGCAGTTATTCAGTTTATTTCAGTTGAGATTGTATGGGATTTAGTTTCTACCCGTCAGATTATTTTTGTTTATATGTTTTTTTTGTCGATGTTTAGCTGGCTATCATTTGATTTAGATAATTGTGGAATGCTTAGACTCTATTAGATTGTGATGATTTTATTTAGTCTCTTTTTGCACATAGTGACTTGGTGTATTAAAAGATAAAATGTTAATACCTGTTGAATTAATTAATAGGTGGTTAGTAATTAATAATATCATCAACAGTGATGTTAAGATTGAACATTATGGAAATCTTGTTTAATTTAATAAAGTCCTGATCACTCGGTATTTAATTAGGCGGGGAGTCACTTTGTGTGATAATGGTCACGACCTTGTCACGGAGAACAATCGTGACGAGGTTGGTCATGGCCTTAGGTCGTGACCATCTCCAGTTTATGTCACGGTGATGAGTAGTCAGGGACCTAGTGATAGGTTCTTTGACCCTAGTCACGATTTTAATCTATGACCACCTTGTCATAGGCCTATACCGTGACCATGTTCAGTTCGTGGTGTAGTGTAAAATATTGAAAGGGCATATTAATGTAGTATTACGCTTGGAAAAAGTGTAAGGGCCCTAGGTTTTGGTTTGAGTTAATGTAAGAACAAAATTGAAATTCATACTTAATATAATATAAATTAAACTCTCCATATCACCCCACTACGAGCCTAATGGGTCGCGATCGAGCCACAAACACCCATGGTTGCGGTTTTACCCTGGGTGAAAATTGTCATTACCTCTCATTATTAACACAATACCAACTTACACTAATTTACATCCAATATTAACTTCTTCAAATCGTAAGTTAGTCCTCAAGAAAAACTGAAAGACCTTTAATCTACTAAACTTTGCACCCAATTCCCAAAATGTCATATAATTGAGTAAATATCCAATTTATTCAACTGGTTAGCACAAATTTACCAAAAAATCTTATAAGTTTAACTTCACTCATTTAGTTAAATATATCTCACTAAAATTCATTCTAATGTACATGTTAACTTATGATACATATCACTTAAAATCCCTTAATTATTTAATCAAAATTACGGGGTATTACTGTCTTGGGAAGGAACTTAATATAAGTACTTAGTGTTTGTTTCTTACCATTCTGAATTACCAATTTCGTAATCACGTATAATTATTTAAGTTGTGTAAATGAAAATAATAAAGGACAACAAAGATTTTTAATGTGGTTCAGCGTAGGGAAAGCCTATGTTCACGATTATGGTATTATAATTGAGGGTAGTTACATAGAATTTTGGGTAGCCGTACTTGTGCGTAATAGACATGCCCCTTAAGCTATGGAAAATAAGATGTTTATAATGGTCCCGAAAACCTAGGGGTGGAATGCCTTTATATATTCAGGCATTTACTCCTATATAATGAACGAGACTATTGATCTTCGAAGGCACGTGTGGAATGTCTCTTGATAATTCCCATTTGAATGATCATTCTTCTTCCTAATGGTTCATCTTCTTAAGATGGCTGACTGGTATGACAACTAAGTATTTTTGGAACCGACCAAGTATAAATGAAGCGCTAAGAGGTATACTTATGAGGACAGGTGTCCCAGTGTCATAGGTCCATATCCATGAATAATTTGAACCGCAACAAAAGCCCCTAATGCTCCATGCTTGATGATCTATTGAAAATATGGAAGATTTGTTAAAAATTTCGTCGACGCTCCCATATAACGGTGGTCGGAAGACGACCTTCTAGACTTATAAGTTTCTCACCAGTACATTAGGTGATTGCATTTTTGTGAATAATTGGAAAAATAACAAACTGTTAAATGCTACGCTGGTCTTTTCACGCATTTGGCAGCCGTACAACCATCAAGATTTCAATCCTTGGTTCAGTAAATCATTACTTTTCAACTTTCGAGTTCAATCTATAAAAAGATAAAACTTTTTGCCCCCAACTATTCTTATCTAAAACCTTCACACCTAAGCAATCTCTTCTTCTTTGAGCGTTCCTTTATCATTCCTTCCTTGTTGTTCTATAGTGAGCTATATAATATTTATTTATTTTTATCCCCTTCTTTTATTTCATTTCAACAGTGGTGTACATCATGGATAGGTGGAAGATATGGTAGACGTGTTGAAATTATATGAGGGTCATTGGATCCCCACCATATTTATTATAGAGTATGGGATAAATTTCCAACCAAATCATTTATTCCTTGAATTTTGTTAGTATTTTGATGTGGTCTATGCAAGAGTATCCCCAACACTCAGAGGGTTGTAAATGGGTCCCATCATTTAAATTAACTGCATGGGACCCACATTGGGCTTCCTGAACTGATGTATTGTTACAAGTGGGGAACAATAGAAGGAAATACATATTATCTGAAGACTAGGTTTGACAATAGGGAAATAATAGTTAACTTACCAGATTCCAATAAGGATTGTTTTGATTACAGACTAGTGGTGAAGAACTGGTAGTATGACCCCCTTTCTGGGGGTAAAATACATTGGTCCCAACTGCCCCCCATAAAGGCTTGGCTTAGGTTGGCTAACACTTTGAATTTTATTTTTCTTTAATGCCTGCTAAATGTTTGATCATATATCGACTAATAATTCCTATTTTATTTTTACAGAGGAAAGTAAGAAGACATGTGCCGAAGACGGTGAGGTGAACTTTGACGAGTTGAAGTTCACGTGGTCAATTCAACAAAAAATAGAGGAAGAGCACCATAGAGATACTTCGATCTTATTGGATCATAAAAGATCTGTTGTATGTAAAAATTACTCTCCTTTCTGTTCCAATGAACAATAGACACATGTCATCCAATGTGTCCATTCAACTATCTTAATCGGCATCAGAGGTACCTAGTCAGCTAGAATGTCGACCAACTCCTGGAATGTGAACCATCAGGAATGTCAAAAGTTACTCAGATGGAAAGGCGACCATCACTGAATGTCAAGAGTCTCATTTATTTTATACAATTGGAAATTCCTGGAGATATAAAGGCATTTTTATCTCTATGATTACAAACCACTAGTAATACATAATCTCCCTTATCTCAAAGGCATGATTCAACCAATCTCAAGCACACCATAGTTAGCTATTGTAAACAGTAATAATAATTCCAACGGTGGAAATATGTTTTTCACTACTAAACCACTTTAAAAAAAATTACCTCCTATGTGTTTATTTAGATTTCTATTGTTATTTATCTGTGATTATAAAATTGGAACCACTTTATTTTTAGACAATTACAAATTGGCACCGTGTGTGGGAACGACTACTTGTCATCATTCGCTACTTCTTAAATTTCTTTGATTCGTTCTTTGTCTTGAAAAATGAATAATGTCCAAGAAAGTAGCTTCAAGGTTGTAGGAAATAACCCAGATCTATCCTTCTCCCCTAGTGAGACAAATCTCTAGAGGATTTTACTCAAGTTGGCTAAAGGACAGGAAGTTATGCAAGAGTCCGTTAGATAAATGGCTCGTACAATACCAAACAAATCCTAAGGGATATGACACACCTACCAGACAAAATTGAGATGACTTATCACTCCAGGACTTCTCGTGATAGATCAAGCCTTCCTAGATGAGCATTATCATTCTGGTCAACTAATTATCATGATGGAAGATCTTTCTCGAAAGAGAGACCAAATGTGTTAGAACGACTGATTAGGGAATCCTCCTTTGATCGTTTAGATCCTCGAGCAACTAGAGGTTGTCACAGGGAACAAGACCATCCTCACGAGTACATAGATGGATCCATGAGATTTAAAGCTAGATTAAGGGACTCTGTGCGTGCCGAGCAGACTTCTCAAGAAGAGATCTCAACACATATGCACGGTAAAGCCACAAAAGATACTTCAGCCAAATCCAAACCAGAGGAACATTCTTATAAGGGATCTATGCAATGACTCAAAGATCAACTGGGGGATATGGCCAAAATAAAAAATCCTTTGCAAATTAGTTTTGTCAAAGGCTCACCTTTTGTCCAGACTATTATGAATTACCCCAAACCTTCCAAATTCAAGCCATTAGTTGTCACTCCTAAATCTGATGGGAAGAGTTATCAGGTCCTCCATATTAAGAAATATTAACTTGTTGCCGATATTTATTCTATCCCTGAGGAGATGAAGTGCATGGCTTTCTCTGTTTCATCACAGGTCCAACTCAAATATGGTACAATAATCTTCCCAAAGGTAAAATTTCTAGTTGGCATCAATTGGCTGAATTATCCATTAATAACTTCTACTTCAAGGCTAAGCCAATCGAGAGTGTTACTCATCTCTTGAATGTGCACTAAAAACCTGGAGAGTATACCCAGGGGTATATCACACTTACAACATTGAGAAACTAGTTCTGGAGTATGAAGAAAAGACAACCATCACTGCCCTGATGAGTGGATTGCATGTCAAAGATCGTTACTATGCTCTAGAAAAAAATCCACCCAAAACTATGGCTGAGTGCATGACTAAAGTTGGAAAGATTATGAACGTCGAGGAAGATATGGTAGCAAAAGAAGTGTTGAAGACCAAAGTTGAAAGACAAAAGAATAAATCACTCAATAAAGATCAAAAGCACAAGAAGGTTGACATTATTAAGAAGTATGATGAGTATAATCCACTCACTAAAGGTGTCCATCATATCCTAGAGGAAATCAGGGGCAGCAAAGATTTGAACTGGCCAGGTAAATTAATGTCACCTCCCAACGGAAGGGATAAGTCCCAATAATATGATTTTCATAGAGATCATAGACACACTACTAATAGTTGTATCTCCCTCAAGAATGAAGTGACGACTCTTATTCAGGGAGGAAAGTTGACTAAATATGTTAATTGGAATGGCATTCGAGATATGAAAAGAAGATTTAAGTCACTCGACCGAGGAAAAGATGACACAAAAAGGACATGCAACAATGACTATGAGGATGATCTTGAACTGTCGAAGAAGCCTAATGAACCAGAGATGAAGGCAGGGATGATTTCCTCATGCTTTAATTTCATTACAGGAGGAGTCGCTGCTGGAAACATGGAATTGACAAAAGTAAATCAAACCTAAAAGAAGCCAAAATTTGTCCGACTATCAGGCGAATTGACGTGTCTGAGAATAGTAATAGTCGGTCTAGGAAAGTAAAGAAAGACAGATTGGTGATCGATTTCTTTAAAAAGGATTTGAGTGGGGTGCTATATCCTCATGATGATTTGTTAGTCATCACTTGCAGATTTCACCATGGTAGAGTATCAAGAATTTTGGCCGACAATGGGAGTTCGATGGACGTCATGTTCTACAACTATTTCCACAGCCTAGGACTATGAGACAGTAAGCTAGAATCGTATCACATGCCTCATATAGGGGTCTTAGGAGAAAGGGTATATCCCTTGGGAACAATCAAGCCGAGTGTGTTTGTCGGCACTTGGCTAGAAAGAAGAAAGGATAGAATTAGATTCTTTATAATATACAAAAATGCCCCTTTAGCTTATAACATAATCCTTGGAAGAGTGGGGATGAAGAAATTAGAGGTAATGACATCTATAGTGCATCAGTGCATGAAGTTTAATACAAATTATGGAGTCGCCATAGTGAATGGTAACAAGATGGAAGATAGGTGATGTTACTATACCTCAGCCGACCAATGGGAGATACAAAGAGGAACAATTACTTTCCATATTGACACTATGGATCCTCCGGAAGAGGATGATCTAGGGAAGGGACATGTTATGGAAGAGATAAAAAAATTTATGCTTGATAATGAGAAGACATAAAGGACCACTCAAATTAGTTCAAGACTAACACCCTCTTTCAAGTAGGAATTAATTACATTTCCTAGAGATAGGAAGAACGTGTTCATCTGGAGCCAAGAGGATATGCTAGGGATTGATCCTAACTTCATCTTACATGAACTCAAAATTTACAAGGATGTTAAACCGATCAAGAAGAATCATAGAGTTTTTGGAAAATGTGAACTATCGGGAATGGTAAAAGTTACTCGAATGGAAGGGTGACCAACACTGAATGTTATGTTTCTCATTTATTCTACAGATATATAAATGCATGGAGATATAAAGGCATTCCATCTTTAGGGTTCTGGACTATTATTAATACATAAGCCTTCTTAGCTCAAGGGGACAATTGAAACAATATCAAGCACGCCATATTAAGTTATTGTAAACACTAATAATAATACAAACAGTGGACGTAGTCTTTTGACAGCTGAACTATTTAAAAAATCTTTGCCACCTATGTGTTTGTTTATACTTCTATAGAATAATTCACTTATGCAGAAGTGCCAAGCAAACCAAGTTTTCCTGCTACGAAGACTTTTCTAAAGATAGGTCATCTCTAAAGCAAATTGAGATGTTCACCGACCAACAAGAATAATCAGATCTAAATTAAAGAGCTTTGCGACTAGATGAACAAAGTAATAAGGTGTTCAAATACAGAGTTCAGGAAGATGAAGAGTTTAACAGTGACATCCCAGTTCGAAACTGTTTATAGATGGATCTTTATGCCTTACTCGTAGTGGGGGTTGGACTCATTATCAACACTCCAGAAGATTTAAAGGTTGGGTATTCATTGATATTTCAATTTCATGATTCCAATAATGAAGTCGAATACGAAGCATTAATTATAGGTTTGGAGCTAGCCTAATCAGTAAGTGCCGAGCAGGTGATAGTGCACAGTGATTCTCAACTTATTGTTCACCAGCTACTTCAGATATATGGAGTTAAGGGAGAAAAATTGATAAGATACCTAAATAAGTCTATGGAAGTTATCTCTTCATTTATTACAATAAAAATTATCTAGATTCCCAAGGGTGGACAGTGACAGAGAAGGTGCTCTTGCTCGACTAGCCTCACCAACTCTAATGGAGCTCAAACAAACCATTCCAGTAGAGATTTTTGCTAGTAAAATTATTGATTTGGAGGCTATCAGTAGAATTTTTATAGAATTGGGTCCTTGATAAATGGATCCGATTAAGGAGTACATTGAGAAATTCCTATTACCGTCCGAACAGAAGGAAGAAAGCAAAATGAGATACAAAGTAGCCAACTATGTCTTGGAGAAAGTTGTTCTACATAGAAGATGCTACACAGTCTCTTTAATTCTTTCTGTCCATCCAACTGAAATGAATGATTTGATTAAAGAAGTCCATAAAGGCTTATGTGGTACCCATTCACCTGGTAGATCTTTGGTACAAAGGATAGCCACACAAGGCTACTATTGACCAAAAATGAAAGAAAATATTTTTTCCTTTACCAAGAGGTGTGACAAATGCCAAAGGTTTGATGCTATTCACATAAAACTGAGGGATACCCTAAATCCTATTACTTCTCCCTGGCCTTTTCCTATTTCGAGGATAGACTTGGTCATACCATTTTTGACCGCCAAAGGAAGGTCCAAGTATTTAGTCATCGCAATAAATTACTTCACCAAATGGGTAGAGGCTGATCCCTTGATTCATATTCCCTATGAAAGTGTGTTTTAATTCAAATGAAATAAGATTGGCATGCCCTACTCTTTCATCACCCATTATGATACTCAGTTTGACAATGAAGAATTTGAGGAATATTGTATTTGATCCAAGATTCAGAAACTACATTCATCACCTGGGTATCCATAATGCAACGATCAAGCATATATCACTAATAAAACTTTACTCAATGGATTGAAAAAAATACTGTATAACGCTAAGGGGAATTGGATAAATGAACTGCACAACGTCCTTTGGGCTTACAGGACTATGCTAAGAACGTCAATAGGAGAGACTCCGTACATTCTTTCTTTCAGTAGTGATGAAGTGGTACCAATTGAAATAGGTCTGCGGACTCATAAGGTGTTGAATTTAGATACCCTAAAGAGTGATCTAATGGGGTAACTAGATCTAGACATGGTTGAAGAAGTCAGAGTGGATGTTGCAATTTAGATGATTGCCTATCAACAAAGGACTGTTAGGTTCTACGATCGAAAAGTCAAACTGACCAACTTGAAATAAGGAGATATTATCCTTCAAAAATGATTCAAAAGATCAACAAGTTGGAGCCTAATTGGCATGGTCCATATCGTATCTCGAAAGTTCTTCGACTAGGAACATATTGCCTATAAACATTGGAAGGGAAAGAGTCTAAGAACCCATGTAATGCCAACCATCTCTGCATATATTAACAATAATAATATTTTTGATGTAATCGATTATTCAATTTAATGAAGTTGTGCATTTTTCGCAATTATACTTCATTTTTATGTTTTGTTTTTCGGAGTATGGTGTGATACCACCTTACTAAAAGGTTCTCTAATTTTAGTTCAAACTTTTACAGCTACAAAAGAGTTTAGTTTGGAATTATTTCTAATTCAAACTTTTCCATCTTCAGAAAAGTTAAAGTTATTATTCAAACTTTTCCAACTTCAAAAAAATAAAGTTATCAAACAACTTTAAAAACTTTAAGTTATTATTCGAACTTTAGAAAAGTTATTCTTCAAAAATTTCCAACTTTTGAAAAGTTATTATTTAAAACTTCATGTATGAGTTCTTCTTTGACAAATTAAGAACAAGAAGTAAGTAAAACATCATGTAAGACTCAAAGTCAAACACAAGAGGTTTTACGAAACTAAGTTAAAACACATGGATAACAATACATTACTAATACACTTGGTCGCTAATAATAAATAATGCTACAACTTGGTTCAACAAAGTTACTTACAGTTTTATCTAAGAGCATAAGTCGAATGTAAGGCATTATAAATAGATTCAGCCATGAATCAAGCTTTAGTTAGTAAGCTGATTAAAATCAATATCAAAGCCTAAATGAAATAGAAATATATCACTACATACTTAATGAAAAATTACTCCATTTAATTCCAAACACTTGGTGTTACAATTTAAAAAGAAAGAAAGTACAAAGCCTGTCCTACTGAACACTTTCCTTCTTCTTTGCTCGGCCCAACAAGAGGCTCATCAAGGGTGCTCGACAGAGTGGTGGATCTAAAATTCCTTAGTCTGAAGAATATGCTGCTACTCGATTGATTAATTAAATATTGGGGAGAACATACTCATCTTCTCCTTCTAGGACATAGTCCCTAATATACTTTTTGATTAAGCTCTGAGGAATGGCATTAGGAGTAATCCAGCTAATATCAATCTAGAAAGGAGAATCATGATAATCCAACATTCTAAGATTATGATAATACAATAGATCACCCTTGGGAATCTTAAATAGAGCAAGCAAGTTCAACCAACCCTATTTATATCCCTCATTCCTAGCTTGGTCTATGTGGTTATCCAAGTAAGTCAGGTCTTCATCATACTTATCCATCCAAATAACCTCAGGTTGCTTATGGAAGTGGAAAGTCCACCTTATCTTTAAGTTTTCTGATGGCCTTGTTCTTCTCCTAGAGCATCAAATCTTGGTAGGTCAAAGTTTTCTTGGTTATCTCTTCATCAATGGTCAGGGAAATAATTTTACTATGCCAAGAGGATTGACCATAATTAGTTTTCTTCTTCTGAAAGGCCTTTAACTCATATAATAACCTGTCATTCTCAGTCTTAAAAATGATATGCCCTCATCTGGACTAGTGTAAGTTCATTTCTTTAGACAGCTAAGACAATTCCTTAGAGCATTATTTTCCTTCTCCAAAATGATAGCAATTGATATGGTACTCTCTAGTTCTTCGTTTAATGTCAATTCCATCGTGTTCATGGAAGAAATTATATCTTGAAATTTCTTATCAAAACCCTATCCTTCACTCAAGGCCTGGTACTTAGCCTCATAATCAAAATGAATGAATGCCTTATGGTCTTCCTGCATTTTCTCAATATATTCAGTAGTGCTATTTCCAAAAGGAAATAAAGATGATTATAAGACTACTTCACTTGGTCGAAGGAATCTGGGCTGAGCAACCCCACTAGATCTTCCTTAGTCAATAAGACATGGCTACACTTAAGATGATTTCTACATCGTCTTAGTAGGTCAAATTTAGCAGAGACGATCACTTTCTTCCTAGCATCAAACTAGAAATTTACATGTATGAGTTTATGAATCCAAGGAAGAAAACCAATAGTATAAATAGTACTGAGGACAACAAGCAATAAGAAATCAACATTACATGAAGTTGTAAGCAATTGGGAAAAGATATGCCATTCCACTAATCATTCCATGGTTACAGATTTGGTTACATTGCAAAAGACAAAGAGGAAGAAATGGAAAATACATAAAGGAAAAAGAATAAAACAACTAACTAAAAGGAGTTTAATCTTCTCATTGTCCATCTCCTTCTCATTGGTTTTGTCCTGTTCAGTAGAAAGCAGGTCCACATCATCGTTATGCACTATAGAAGACTCTTCAGAACCTTCATTGTCATTAAAATCTTCATTAAGGTTTGTAGGAGTTCATGGGTTATGTATTTGAAAAAGCTCAATATCTATCTGAATGTCTACCTCTTTCAAAGCTTCAGACCAACCTTGCTTAAAGGATTTCTTCCTGCCATATTATATTTTGGTGGTTGTAGCAGTAAAGTCTTACTCCCATCCCTTTTTTGCATCCACCTCCTTGTTTTTTTTCTCATTGGGCTGAAGGGAAAAGTTATGAGCAACCAGTCTGACAATATTATCTTCAGTATCCTTTGCAATGCACCTAACTTTAGTCATTGTTAACTTAGATTGGGTCAACTCGTCAACAAAAATATTTCGTAACTCGTCTTCTGCTCTGGCCTGGTTCTCAGCAGTCTTAATTTTATTGTGCCATGCTTATTTCTCTCTCAGAGCTATACGGGATGCTTGTAAGGATTTTTGTAAACCCTCATGAGCTTCTTCAACATCAGATGATGAAGAGGACATTATTTGGTCATACTTCTCCATCATTAGATTGAATTCGACCAAGAAATATAAGAAAATGGATTTGTTATTAGAAGAAAGGCATTAAAAATCAGTGAGTACCAATAGAAAGATTATGAATTTACCAAGGTCAAAGGGTGAACAATCCTCTTAGTTAATCAGGCTCTAGGTAGGGGGATACAACCGACCTATCTATCGATAAAGTTCCAGGTTTTATCAACTTCATATCCATTCCAGGGTTGATTTCCCTCGAAGAATTCTCAATTCTTCCTTGCTCGGTACCAAACTTATTGGCCAACTCAACATCTTTGTCCATCTCAGTGGACATGCAAACCTTTCTTCAACCTCTTTAAATGTAGTTATTCAATTAGGGCCTCTTCCGTGTTAAGAACCCGAGGTCTCTTCTCCATGGCTTAAACTTCTTGTGGACGTGAATAGCTTTCTTGGCAGCAGTAGGAGGGGAATTGGTCAGCAACTTTGGAGTTTTTCTTTTCACCATATCGATAGAAGGATATGTGGGGATGGTAGTGATATCAAGGGAATCAAATAAGGATGAGGTTACCCTTTGAATAAACTCAACTCCAGTTGATTCTGCATCTGAAGATGTGGATACAAGTTCCTTGTCTAGGTTGAAAGTAACCTGAGGCAATGAAAGTGGTGGTTGAGCAACAAACGAAGTAATTGAGATCTTGTACTCTATCAATACAAAAGTATCTATGAGATATTCCTTTCCAACTATTTTATTGAGACTCGATAAATATTTGAGGTTTATAAGATTAACTTCACCCTCCTTAGGACACTTCTTCTAACTCTCCTTTGCAATAAAAAAAATAAGAAAGTTAGTCGACAAATCTTTGAATAGATGATAAATAAAAGAAAGTTAAGAATAAAGTTATAACTTATGCCCCTCCCTTCTTTGGGGAACCTGCGACCAATGCAGGATAGCCCCCAGGAAGGGTGGCATATTTCCAATTATTGACAACAACACCATAATCCTAATTGTCTTTATTCAAATATGGTAGATGAACTAATAAATCCCTATTAACTGGCCTAGTCTTCAAATAGTAAGTACTATCTCCAATGGTTACTCACTTGTAGCAGAACATCAACTCAAGGATCCCAATATGAGTCCCATAAATCTTATTCAACCTACTAACTCCATTCATCACCCTCCATGTGTTTATAACTATTCTAGCAGGAACGACATCGAAATATTAAAAAAATCAAAGAAAGAGTGGATTTAGGGGAAAGGTAATACCATACTCAATAATAAAAAGAGTGGGAATCCAATAACCATTTGCTAAAGAATACAAGTTCACTGAGCCGTGAATAATTTCTAGACCTACCCAATCTGGAATTTTCCTTTTCTCTATGAATTAATCTAAGTAATTATCATCAATGATATAAAGTGTGACTGAAATAAAGGAAAAAAGAGAAAATAGGTAAAAGATAGATGAAAGAGATCTTAAGGTAACAAAAAGAATTTAAAAAAAACAATGTGTAGAAATCAGCAAAAAAAATCAAAGAAGAAAAGCTAGAAAATGAAGAAAAAGCTTAGAAACAAAACACAAAATATTTGAGGTAAAAAGAAATGGAGGGAAATTCCCATCTATTTATAGGTTACCTCGATTATAGGGACAAAATGAGTAATTCCTCGAACGATTGAACTATCGATGGTTGCACGCTTCCCAACGCACAAAAAGACGAACGTAAACTTTGTCAGTTCAAAAAAATTTGAATTATTTGCAAAAATTCCATTATCAACAGTGCTAGAAAAAAAATTATGAGTCAGAGGACGACTGCCAACCAACACTCATACATGACGAGTAACATTGTGAATAAACACTCAATAATTGAGCATGGAGCATTGGGGGATTTTCTTCTATCTAAAAATTACTCTCCTACATGGACCCTGGAACAATAGACATCCCATGTGGCCATTCACCTATCTTAATCGGCATCACAGGTACCTAGTCGGCTAGAATGATAATCAACTTCCAAAATGTGAACCATCAGGAATGGGAAAAATTACTCGGACGGAAGGGCGACCAACTTTGAATGTCAGGAGTCTCATTTATTTTATAAATATGTAAATTTCTTACGATATAAAGTCATTCCATATCTAAGGTTGAACACTATTAATACATAATCTCCCTTACCTCAAACACAATAAATGAGACCATACTAAGAGCACCATATTGAGCTATTGTAAATAGTAATAATAATACCAACAGTCTAGATAGGCTTTTGATAGTTGAACCACTTTAAAAATAATTTCCTCATGTGTGTTTGTTTATATTTCTATTGTTATTTATTTATGGTTATAAAATTGGACCCACTCCATTTTTAGATATCAACAAGTTCTGTTACATCATTTTTGGTCCAAACAACTGAAGTTGTTCCCAAAGCTCATATCAACTTGCGCCAGGAACCTGTTTCAACTTCTTCTGCTGCCGAGTCTTTTGGAGAAGATAAGGAGGTAACATTAGTAGGGACATCATCCTATTTTGAATATTTTGGCATTACTTCTATTCGGACTTCCCCCACTACCGAGATGGGAAAAGGAAGAGTTCAAAACCTACTGGCTAGTCTATTTTCTTCACCACCCAAAAATATCACTGTTTCCAATAAGAGACCCCTGGTCCTTAATGTTGGGGAGGCTAAAACCACAATGCCTCGGTTTAAGAGATTGAAGAGAGGACCAGTTATCCAGCAAGAATTGGTCTAGAAAAGATTAGTCAACTAAGATGCTATTAAGTTTTTCTTAGTGTCAGTGAAGCCAGGAGATTGATTGGTAATGGATTTCTTTCGATAGATAGGTAGGCTGCAACCCTTTTATCCAGAGCTTGTCTATTGGAAACGGAGAATAAAAATTTAGAATTGTTAAATTTCTTGACACTTTGCCTATTTTCAATAATTTTCCTTTACGTATATGTGTTAATGACCTTGTGGTTGTTGCCTTATCTTGTAGTTTTTGGTCGAATATGACCAGTTGTTGATCAAAGATGACCAACTGAGGTCATCATGAGCTGATGTGAAGGAGGACTTTTAAGGCTTAAATATCTTTGAAGAATTTGAAGGAGGCATTTGAGAGATATCAAAATAAGTGTAAAGAGAAGTTAAAACAAGCTGAACATATGGAGACAAAGATAGAGGAAAAGATAACAACCACCGAAGATAAGGTAAAGGCTACCGAGGGCAAGGAAGTTAGCTTGGTTGGTGAGGCATCTACTGAGAATGAGATGTTCTTGGAGTTGAAGGACCTAAATAATAAATATAAGGAGAATGAATACAACAAGGGTTGGGATAAATACTTTATAGAAACTTCTATTCAGATTGAGTATATAAAGAATGTGTTCATCAAGAATGGATTGACTTTTGCCTTGAAGGAGGTCGGCACCTCAACCGACTCTGATTTGCTTTAGAGGCATAATATCAATACCACTCCTAACTTGGAAGAGGAGATTATTGATTTATAGGGAACAAATGAATCCTCCCTAGCACCTATAATTGGTAATGAGACCATCCTCCTAGAGGCGGGATCAAAGGACACCGAGAAGGTGTCAATTTCTACAAGTGTGATGAATTTCTCTTATCTCGTGTCTCCTTTCATTTTATGTTTGCTTTTATTTATTTTCCTTTTTGGTTGTGTAATGTAACACCTCTTTGTAACACATTTTTTGGTGATGATTGAAAAGTTTTGTTTTATCTACTTTCCATCTTATACCTTTTATTGTGCTTTGTCATTTTAGTTGGTTTAACTTGTTGTTTTGATACTTTCGCTTTTTAGTTTACTACCTAGAAAAATGCAATTATCTCTGCCAAGACTAACCTGTTAAGATGTATAATAGCTTCTTCGGTACTGGCCATGTAACTCTGACTGAGATTGAACGAAAAGGATTTCTCAACAGGGATGCCTCATATTATGTAAAAGAAGCCTATGTTCATATGCACTATCTTTTTAATATAGATGTGAGGAATAATATAGCATCCTATGAGATGATAGAGAAACTTCAAGATGATCACAATATGTCTTGGGCTTTACTCTATTTTGACTATGAGGTCAAATTTAAGGCTTTGAGTGCTAGTTGGGGCTCTGACAATAAACTTCAAGAGGTCAAACCTGCCTTCAAGAAGAAAAAGTTCCTGTTGAATGGGGAGGTGGAAATTTCTCATGACATTGCTACTCTTTTTTAAAAAAGATATACAAATTTAAGGAATGAGTTAGAGGACTTGCAAAAGTCAGTTGTGGAGCCAAGCAAAGGTGCTTCTTTGTTGGAGCTTGAGAATAAGAGACTGTTAGAGTAATTGGAAAACTTGAGGAAGAGGAAGACCAAATTCGTCCAGTCTACTAGACAAGTGATTGTTGCTCGGCAAATTGAGGATAAAGAAAGGACTAAGAAAACCTTGGTCCACAGGAAACACTATTAAATGATAAAGATAAAACAGTAAAAAAGTTCCAAGACCAAGTGGGCTGATTAATTTTCACTTCCACAAATAACCCAAAGTTTTATGGAGGGATGGTTATGATGAAGCCATAACTCGTATGGAAGATCACCTAGAGAAATCTCACTGAGAAGTGTATAAATAACATTGGTAAAGGTGTATAACAAGAATGTGTTTTGGCACTCACATGATCCACGCATGTTGGACTATCCTGAACCCCCATTCAGAAATGATGTTAAGTTGATTCTAACGGACGCTATTCCCTAGATATTAGTGATAAATTACCTAGGGTATAAGAGACTTCTTGTTCTTGACTTGTCAAGGATGAAGTCATACATGAAGTCTAAAAGATTGTTTTCTTTTTTACAGTTGGAAAAGTTTGTTGGTTTGGGTTTAGAGGGACTTCTTGTTCGTGGCTTGTCAAAGATGAAGTCATAGATGAAGTCTATAGGATTTTTTCTTTTTTGAAGTTGGAAAAGTTTGTTAGGCGAGGTTTCATATCCGTACTCCAAAAAAAAATATAAAAAAGGAAGCATAATTTGCTAGAAATCACAAGTTTTTTAAACTGGATGAAATGATTACATCAAATACATAACAAAATTATTGATAATATTTCCTAAGGTGATCGGCGTTCCAAGGATTCTTAAATTCTTCCCCTTCAAGTTTTTCTATGTAATAAGTTCCTGATGAGATGACTATCAAAATTCCATAAGGACCATGCCAATTTTCTTCCAACTTGTTTCATTTCTAGATGACCTTCTTAAGGACATAGTGTCTTTCTTTCAAGTTGGCCGACTTGACCCTTTGGTTGTAGAATCTAGCAGTTCTTTACTAATAAGCAGCCATTCGAAGTGAATCATCCTCCCTGACTTACTCAATTAAGTCTAAATTGAACCTCCTAGTGAGATCACTTTTGGGGGAATCAGAGTTTAACACCATGTGAGTCGACAAACCTATCTCGGCTAGTACCATTGCCTCAGTTCCAAAAGAAAGCATATAAGGAGTTTCACTTATGGCTATTTTGGGTGTAGTTCTATATTCCTAATGAACATTGTGTACCTCATTGATCTAGTTTCCCTTAGCATCATCCAACCTATTGTTTAACCCATCAAGTATAGTTTCATCTCTAGCCTTTGTTTGGCCATTACACTAGGGTTGTCTAGGTACAGAGTGAAATTTTTGAATTCTGGACTGAATGCATTACTCCTCAAATTGCCTCATTATCAAATTGTGTGTCATGATCAGTGATGAAGTCATATGGCATTCCATATTTTCATATGATATGTTTGTAGATGAATTGGAAAACTCTTTCATAAGGCATTTTAACTAATAGTTCAGCCTCCACCCATTTTGTGAAGTAATCCATTGTAATCACCAAGTACTTCAACCTTCCTTTGGTCCTCAATAATGGGCTGACTAGATCAACTGCCCATACAGTAAAAGGATAAAAATAAGTAATAAAAGTCAAAATAGCCCCCGGACTTCTATGAATTACAATAAACTTCTAACATTTATCACACTTCTTAGCATAAGAAATACAATCTACTTTCATAGTTGACCAATAATATCCTTGCATAGTTTTCCTTCAAACTAATGATCGGTCAATTGAATGAGCCCCACGGGAACCTTCATGTACCTATATGATCAAATATGGTACCTCGAAAGGGTGAAACAATGAAGTAATGAAATAATACATACCCTTTTGTATTGGACTCCTCGCTCTAACAAATAACTAGTTGCCTTGAACCTTAACTTCCTGGATTCTTTTAGGTCAATAGGTAATATACCTTTGTCAATGTAGCTTCTAATAGGATCCATCCATGAGAGTCCAATATCTATCACAATGAAACTAATCATATCCTCAACATCTACAATTCTGTTTGCAATACTTTCCACATGGATGGTTCTGTTCTGGTCACTGAAGCCAACCGAGTAAGTACGTCTACTCGAGCATTATCTATCCTTGGTATCCTCACCATTTTGACTGCAGTAGTCTTGGATATAATTTCCATAGTTTTAGATATATACTTGATCCTGAGATCTCCCGTGACTCCATATATATGAAGCACCTAGTTAATAATATGGTGAGAATCACTATGTGCCATAACCTACTCGACCCCGATTGATAAGGCTAACTCCAAGACTGTGATTAATGCTTCATATTTCGTTCATTATTGGAGGCATGGAATTGGAAACTAAGTGCGTATTCTACATCAATGTGATTCGGAGTATTATTAATAAGACTTGCTCCACTACTAGTAGCACACGAAGATCACTCTATATAAAATTTCCACACTAGAATGTCAATGTTGAATCCACCTCATATAGTATTCCTTGCTGGATATTTTTTTACTTTGTTTATTTTACCTTTGAGATATCTCTTGGGAAGTTGATGTTTCAGGCTGATTAGTGATAATTTCAGTTTGTTTTGAAGAGGAACTTTCTCCCAAGGAAGTGTGATAGGTAGGTAAACTCAGGATAGTTATCACTTTTGGTTATATGAATTCAACAATTAAATCTGCTACGACTTATCCCTTTAGTGCAGTCCTTTGCTCATAAAGGATTTCATATTATCCTAGCTCTACTGCCCAGGACAGCAATCTCCCTGATTTTTTTGGTTTGTGAAGCGCCTATTATAGATGTAAGTTTGTGTAAACCATAATGGTGTATACTTTAAAGTATGGCTTTATCATCCTTGAAGATTTAATAAGAGGAAGGGCTAGATTTTCTAGGTGGGAATATCTAATTTATGCTCATCCAAATTTTTTGCTTTATTAATACACTGGCTTTTGAACTCTGCCTTCCAATCTGACCAATGTCGAGCTAACATCGAATTTCGAGACAACCAAATATAGATACAATTTATCTCCCTAAATTATTCAGGAGAGAAGTTATGGAGATCCAAAGTACTTCTTCAACTCCTGAAAGGAATTTTCACTTTTTCATTCCATTCGAAGGTCTTCCTGAGCATTTTGAAGAATGAAAGGCATTTATCAGTAGCTCATGACATAAATCGGTTGAGGGTGGCCACTCTTATCATTATTTAATGGGCATCCTTCTTGCACGTTATAGGTTGCATCTCAATCTGTGATTTTATTTTATTTGGATTGGCTTCAATTCCTCTCTTATTCACAATGAATCCTAGGGACATTCCTTCATGTATGACGAACACACACTTAGTAGGATCGATCTTCATTTGATGTTTTTCCATCTAATCAAATGTCTGATTAAGGTCTTTAGTGTGGTCAACAACAACCTAGCTCTTGGTAAGAATGTCGTCCACATATACTTCCATATTCTTCCCAATTTGTTCTTCAAAACCTTAGTTCACTAGCCTTTGGTATGTTGCTCTAGCATTTTTAAGCCTAAAAGACATAACGTTGTAGTAGTAAGTACATCGGCTGGTGATGAAAGATGTTCTTTCTCTGTCCTCGGATTTCATTTTGATTTGGTTACAAAAAGAGTAAGAATCCATAAATATTAGCAACTCGTGACCTTCTATTGTATCTATGGATTGATCAATTCATTTGGGCATGATTTGTTGAGGTCAGTGAAATACACACACATTCGCCATTTTTCATTCTTATTTTTTACCATAACTACATTGGACAACTAATTAAGGTATTCGACGTCTTTAATGAAATGAGCTTTAAGCAATTTGTTTACTTCTTCTTGAATAGACACATTTTTCTCAAGAATAAATACCTCGCATTTCTTCTTGATCTGGTATTGAGTTCATGGCATATGAAGTTGGGGATAATTCCAGGCATATCCTCATGGCTCTAAGAAAGCATGTTTTTTCGCTCTCTAGGGAATGGAATTAATTCCTGTTTAAGGGATAGTGTTAGCTTTGAGTTGATCTTGGTGGTTCTCTTTAGATTTTGATCGTCTAGTATGATGGTTTGCATGATTCCATGACTTGGGATTTGACTAAATCAGCTTCTTCATGGGGATCCAAAGTATTAATTTTGTAAGTAGTGGTTCTCTTCTGAAATTCTTTCTAGTTGGCTAAAGTATAATAGCATTCTCCGGCCTCCACCGAATTTCCTTTAACACGCTAACCCCATAGTGAGTGAGGAACTTCATACATGATTAGTTGTGGATGACACTGCTTCAAACTTATTCAATCAAACTCTGTCGAGGATCATATTATAGGCTAAGGGAACATTATTATCCACAATAAAGAAATGAATCTTCTCGTTACTGCCTGCTGGTCAAGGGTCGATCAATACTTCTAATTTAAAAGTTCCCAAAGAATAAACTTTTTCTTAGGAGAAATTGATTAAAGGCCTATGATAGGGTTATATTTTTCTATCTCATAACCCGAGGTTGTGAAAGTAATTATAGAACATGATATATGCTGAACTAATATTATCCATGAGAATCCTAGATATCCCGACGTGATGCACCTAATAGGTGACGATTAGAGGGTCTTCATGAGTGTAAATCACTCCCCACAAGTCATTTTTGGAGAATTCGATGATCAGGTTGTCTTTATTAACCTTTCTAGGCTGACCATCTAATTCATCTGATAAGTTAACTTGCCTAATGTAAGGACAAGCTTTAACCTCATTTAAATAAACCTTTCCCTTGGCGACTTCATTTATGTCTCCAACATCCCCTCCTGCAATGAAATGATAACCAAAATATATCATTCCTACCTCAAGTTCAGTCTCCCTGGTTATAAAGTCTGGTCCATCTTTAGAATCATAATCTCAACCTATTTTCCTTTCACCTTTATTTTTACAAGCAACTCTGACCTTCTTCTCGTGTCCCTCCCTTCAGTCTAGTCAACAAAATTGGGTTATTCTTCAGGGTAATGCAGTTATTAGTGGTATGTCCATGGTATTTATGAAAGTCACATTATTCATATTAATTTATCCGGTTGGGTGGCAATATCAGTTTACCAGGCCAATTTAAATCTTTACTTCCCCTAATTTCTTCTAAAATATGATGCACACCTATAGTAAAATGGACATATTCCTAATAATTGGCTTTCTTATCTTTTCATTTCTTTCATCTCTCTTATCTTTCTGTTCCTTCTTATCAAAATTCGTTTGGCCATTATATTTTATCTCGGGTGTGTCTTAGCAGCGATAGCTGCTTCAGCGTTCATGATTTTATCAGCCTTTTCCTTTAGTTCAGTAATTATTTTTGGAGGTTCCTTTGACAATGCATAATATATCTTTTTAGGATGGGACTCGCTTATTAAATTTGTGATAGCAGTTTTATCTTAATCAACCACTTCTAATTTCTCATTACTAAAGCGGGTGATATATTCCTGGGGAGTTTCTCCTTATCGCTGGTGGACACTGAGTAAATGGTCTACTCTCTTGATTGGCTTTCCCACAAAGAAGAAATTACTAATGAATAGTTCGATGAGATGATGAAAGTTGGAAATTTGTTCTAGGGATAAATTGTTGTACCATATTTAATCTAGACTAGTGAAAGTACTTGAAAAACCTTGATATCTCATCTCGTCGGGAATAGAATAAATATCAGTAGCAACCCGGTACTGTTCAACATGATAAACAGGGTCATTTTAACCATCATACTTAGGTGTTACCACAAGTGGTTTGAATTTGGATGGTGTGGGGTACTGCACAATAACCTATATGAATGGATATCCTTTCACAAAACTCTTATACAATGGATTCTTAGTCTTAGCCATTTGTACCAAATGATTTTCCAATTTATTTATTTATCCCTTCCAAAAGTGATCTTTTGGATTGGACTGGGTTGAGGCATCTTTGCTGGAATTTTTGTTCATTTATACTAATCTCTCCTCCTGAGAAGTCTGCTTGGCACGAACAGATCCTTTGATGCTCGCTCTGGACCTAACTGACCATTCCATATGCTCGTAGGACCAGATCGGTTCATTATAACGACCTTTGGTTGTTCGGGGACTAAGATGACCAAAAGCATAGGCCTTTCTCAATCATTCTATCACATTCGACTGCTCAAAGGTGAAAGAACGACCATTATAGTAATCAGCATATCGAATGGATGATGTTACGCATGGGTAATAAGATCTGTCATGGAAAGACTGGAATAGCTACTTCTTTCATTTCTGATAGGAGGAGGTGACATCTCCCTCCTAACTGTCTAACTGACTTTTTCATTGCTTTTTACCCTTTAGTAAGATAGAGTAAAATTCCTTGAAGATCTGATACACTAGGATGAGCATATGGATCAAGAGTGTTGCCTGGACCTACAAGGCTTCTCTCAGGAAAATTGGCCATCCCTTAGAAAAATTTCAAAGTGAACAAGAGAATGGGATGGGTAGAGAACAATGACAAGTAACTGTTCCCACATAAGATGCCAATTGGTTGATTTCCAAAACTGGTAGAGATTTATCTTAGCAAGGAATTACCAATTTTGTAATCACAGATAATTATTTAAGTAGTGTAAATAAAAATAATAAATGACAACAAAGATTTTTAACGTGGTTTAGCTTACGGACAACCTATGTCCATGGTTATGGTATTACAATTAAGGGTTGTTACATAGAATTTTGGGTAGCCTTACTTGTGCGTAATAGACTTGTCGCTTGAGCTACGGGAAATAAGATGTTTTTAATGGTTTGAAAACCAAGGGGTTAAATGCCTTTAAATATTCAAGAATTTACACCCATACATAATGAATGAGACTATTGATATTCAATGGAATGTGTGGAATGTCTCTTGATAATTCCCATGTGAATGACCTTTTTTCTTGCCGATGGTTCATCTTCTTCAATTGTTCGACCGGTATGCCGACCAAATAGTTGTGAAGCCGAAAAAGTATAAATGAAGCATTGAGAGGTATACTTAGGAGGATAGGTGTCTTAGTATCGTAGGCCCACGTGGC
This sequence comes from Sambucus nigra, assembly GCA_949130495.1. Taxonomy (NCBI): domain Eukaryota; kingdom Viridiplantae; phylum Streptophyta; class Magnoliopsida; order Dipsacales; family Adoxaceae; genus Sambucus; species Sambucus nigra. The sequence goes on from OX422213.1 coordinate 536,366,395, forward strand.
ATGAATAATTTGAACCACAACACTCCTTATATTTTGTCATAAGTTAACTTTTCATCCCTCTATCAGACACAATTTTCTTGAAAAGATTCTGAATCTAAGCGAGACTAATAAAATCTAGACAAGTTAGTAAAATCTGTACAATTTTCTTCGTTATGATCAATCTGCTTGTTATATCTTTAAATCAGACGTTAATCGGATCGATTCTTAACCAATCAACCATTTTTATGAATCGAAGAATGATTTCATGGTTAAAGAAGTCATCAAATAAACCGATTTTAAATCTCTAACCATCAAATTCAAGGACTATGTTAGTAAAGAGACCACATTGGTATGTTGTTGTTAACGACATATATATGTGAATTGTACAAATATATATGAATTTTGCATTCTTCATCCTAAAATTACATAATTCAATGTTAATGTCCAATCTATTAAGTTTGTAATAGTGTCTATGATAATCATCCTTTTTCGGTCAAGTTCTCATTCATTAAATGTGGAGAGTTTTCATGAAGAGATGATCAAATATAGTCAGGTAGAAAATCATTTATGTTATTACCACTTAAAATCAGTTGTGTTAAATTTTTCATGCATTTCATTATGTTTCACTTCCACAAAAAACATTAATATGCATTGTATTATTTATTAATTTTTACTCTGATATAGCAGATTACGACAAGTTTTAATTCAATATCAATATTTCACATACAATAAATATTTTCAAAGATTGTAAGTATGCATGCAATGCACTGTCTAATTGTAAAAAATAAAGTATTATAATTTTATCATTATATTTTACTACATATTACTTACTAAAATATTTATCGAAAACGTGATACAGTAATTGAAATAACTTCTTTAAATTATACTATCACGTAATATATATAACCATTATATCTTGAATCTTCACATGTACGTTTCCAAATTATTACTGTTATAGTTCCATTCAAAGATATGCAAAAAAGTGCATTAATCAACATGTGGCCAAAATTCGACATGTTAAAAATTCATACTATATAACACACTTCATTATTGTGCCATTATATGAGTTAATGCCACCCTTATGTGCCAAACAATAGCGTTATTGAGAAATGTCTAGTCATCTGATACTGTACGGTTAATTAGTACAATACATATAATGAGTTTGTTAGGAATCCCAGTAGTTATGTATCAATTTGACTTCCTTTCCGGTTTAAATCCAACATAATGAGGTCAAATCTGAAAAAACTGATAAGAAAGTCACACACATAATAATCTTTGTGCATACATATCGGCATGATTAGATGAAATAAGGTTCACAAATGACAAATTAAATATGAGTCATAAACCCAGGGGTAATAGAGGTGTCTGTTATGCAAAGGCTCAAAAATTTAGTTTCGACTATTGCGCCATTTTAGGAATGAAGGGGCCCATTGAATTAAGAGATAATTCCATTTTAGTCATCGATAAATAATTTTTTGCTCTAGTTTACTTATATATTTTTTGGCACTAAGGTACCTCACGTGTTAATGTATACCAAATAGGGCATGGCATGCACGGATTTAACATTTGCATATAACTAAAATTTGTGTATGCATTATAAATTTACACATAAAAATTACAAAATTTTCCATAAAAATTACAAACCAAGTCATGAATACAATACCAAATCTTAATGTATATATTACTAAAAATTTTGGCATAGAGTAATGATGTCGTTAATCCAAAAAATTATTAATCGAGGAGGTAAGGGAAAAAATGTTTAATTGATTGGGGTGCGAACTGTGTGCTCGTGTAAGGGAAAAATACAAAAATAACCTAAACTATGTCTACACTCGACAAAGGGAGTATAACGGCCAGTCCGGGTATCGAAAATCCACAAGGAATGTTTGACAGATTGTAATTGATTTATCACTTCAAAAATAAAAGTGTTAAAGGTGATATGGTTGGAAATAAAGAAAGGGGAAGAAATAAGAAGCTAACTTTGCTAAATAATATTAATAGAATGAGAGTTGGGATCACATCCCCGCCATGGTCTAAACAATGCATAATTAGAATTTCGGTTCAAAAGAAAGTTAATCGAGCATAATCAATTAATTATAAGCATCATGCATGAAGATACCAAACCCAAAAATTCGAGATAAAGAATTTAATAAAAAATGGTCACATGCGGATTGAATTCGGAATATTGCTTCAAACACCAACGTTGTGTGACAAAAAAAAGTTAAATGCATAATATTCCAACTTTAATACACTAGGTTTCAATTAAACCCAATTAAAAACCTAGCTTTCAAAGCTCGAGGCTCATTAATGGCGGACACATGTCCCCAACCCTTAAACTAAGGACAATACATAAATTAAACTAATTAAAACAACTACTAAATGAAGAAAACAACAAATAAACAAGTCACAACAAATTAACTAAGCATGGAAATTAACTACGAAGTAAGAAATCAAGTAAATAAAGAACTAACTGGGTAAGGAAGATAATGAACAGTAGAAATTACTTATATAAAATGGGTAAACAACCAAAGACATACGAAGAGAGGGGATCTCCAAAAAAATCCGCAAAGTCTTCTAACCCTAAAGACTAAGAAAAATGAGTTATTTTGGTATCTAAAATGAAGTTCCAACTTAATAGGATATTTACGCATAAATACCCAACCAAAAACTCACTTAAAAATAAAAATTTGCGGACTTTTACTATAAACGAATCGGTTTGGAAAATTTTCGAATCGATTTGCCCCTGGCAGGTCTCATTCTTCATTCCGGATCAACGTACCGAAAATGCCATAACATCTTCGTAATAAAGCTTAATTAGGCGCGGTTGGAAGATACATGAATCTAACTCAGAGGGATACAACTTCCAAGAAGATATTGGGACAAAAACCCAAATGATTAAAATGCCCTTGAATGTTCCCTTCAATGTGCACTTGTCGACGAAACTTCTCCGGAACACGAACAAAGTTCACACTAAGCACCATAATACCTACAAAAGCTCAATTTTACCCCACAAAGCATGTAAACATATAAAATAGAGGTTTTCTAGTTAACGATCCTAAATATAGGAACTATAGTACTCGAGGGCGCTAAAATGCCTAAAAATAAAGGGTGAATAAATGCAATATTCGTGCCGAATCACACTCCCTAAGTTACACATTACTAGTCCCTACAAATGAAATAGAAACCAAGAATAATGACATGTAAATCAAAAGATAAGACATATATACAAAAGAGATAAAGGCCACTTCCGCGGGTGAACGATTGCATTTAGCATATACAATTGGCCATGAAACTCCCAGGTTAACCTAATGGGCGAGTGTTGTCTTATGCGGGTTTTTAGGGATGAAACCCACAAACATCAAAGTTTCCTCAAAATGTATGCACAATAAACATGAGAAAAGTCGAATAATAATGAAAAAGATTTCAAATACTTGATTAACATAGTGAACAAATTCACATAAAAGTCTGCTTTTATTAACATTATGAAACTAACATCATAGAATTGAAACCTTAAAAGTGGGAGGGGAGTGAGCACATACAAAGTATGATTTGGCAAAAAATTATATAAACTTGATAATAAACATTAATACATGCATAAGTAGTCAAACCTCACCGGATATTAAACTCAACGAATGAAATCACTCAAAGCAAGAGGTAATACATGGGACATGCGGGCATAAAGAGTAAATGTAAATGGACATAAGGACGCTCACATGTCACTGGTGAAGAATGCTATATATAAAATGAAAAACATGTAATTTCAATGAAAGATATCGTTCATTAACAGAGACGAAATGAATTTTCATAGATTATCACAACTATTTAAAATTTTTATTTGCATTCACCTAACGATCACATAGGACTTGTATAAGGTTGTAAAGTAGGGTTGGAGTTAAGGTATATGTACGAATTCAAAGGTGTTCAGATATGAAAACTTAGAATTATGGAAAATGTAGGTACATTCAAAATTGGAATAAAATATCCATAAAAAGATTTTTTTTTTATGAAAAAATTCCAACATTCATAGAAACAATAACACAACAGTAGTCTGAACCAAAAATAGTAAAGGTGTAGTTTTATCAAATGTAAACACCTTAATATTCCAAGGAAAAAGATTAAAACACTAGGATTCCCTTGGTGCAATGCACTCAACCCTGAGGATTAAGTTGTCATACCCATAGCCATTAAGTTTGGCAATAGGTCCCTCAGCATCCTCCTTGTTCATGCAGTTAACAAACCCAAAACCTCGACTCATGCTAGTCTTCTGATCGAGAGCCATATAGACTCGGCTCACCCGTCTAAAAGTATAAAAAAACTCATGAAAGTCTGGATCACGGGTGTTCTCTGAAAGGTTGGTGACCCACACCGAGTTCTCATCATTTATATGTCTCATATCGGAACTAGTTTTGTATACACCTGCTCGCTTGCTTGGAGGAACATATACTTCTTTGACGACACTAGAACTAGTAGCTGCGATTTTTAATGAAGGTGGCTTATCCATAAAGGTTTCACTTGGGGTAGTAAGGTACTTGTACGTACACCTTGATGTCTAGTGATCATCCTTATTGCCACAAGTCCTACACACCATGAGAATAGCGCCTCCTTTTCCTATTTGAGACAAGAGATCCCCATTGACCTTTGATTCTTCTGGTTTGGTGACAGGAGCTCTAGGGATTTTAAGGAGTATTTCTCCAATGGAGACCATAGTAAGCATGTCGCCAACGTCCTTATGAACAAAATCACCAAACTTAGGCCATAAACGTCACTCGATAACTCATTTACTGAAATAAGCATTTGTGAGTTTTCGAATACGAGTGGTGGTGGTGATTTTAACCTTGTGGCCCTCATCATTAAACTTGTATTCTATGATCTTTTTAGCCCGTTCGTATCTGGTTTGATGAATTATCATGGTGGTATGAGGAAATACATATCTTCTTTATCGTCTTCTTCCAATTCCACCCATCGGAGTTTTGCAGGGGCCACACCCAATAGATCTGCCACCATCTTTGTAGCTAAAATATAGATACAAGATTCCGCTAGGGTTCTATGCACATGTGATGGGAGGATATGAAAGTCTATAAAAATCATTGAATATAACGATGGAGAGAGTAAACAAAGGTTATTGAACACTATATACAACGTATGCAACTTTCTCTTTCTTTTATTTTCTTATTTTCTCTTGTTTGCTTTTGTTTTTCTCTTTTTCTTGTTTGCTTTTTCTTTTCTTTTTCACTAAACTTTTTTTCTTCACTTGTTCACTCTCACATGCTTAATTACAACCACATAACACGAACATCATTCAATCGTAAGTATCATTCCAAAGACATGTGAGGAAGGTAATATATATATGCATGAGGGTAGTGTGATCAGGGTCTAGTAAGATACTAAAATGGGTGAGGCGTGACCCATTTCAATGAACTCTGCCTTTAAGGTTTTCAAGAACTTCGAGAGCAGCAACTGGTAAAACCTTATGCTTTTAGTAAAAATAAAACAAATGTAATAACTACTTCCTGTAAGAAGATGAAATTCACAATAATAATAGTAACCCGTCTTTAAAAAAAAACTGAGAGTGATGGATGTCAGTGTGGAGTGAAGGAATAATGCACTTTTAACTTAGAGAGAGAGCAGGGAGAGAACACTAGGTATCTGATGTGATTTTGAAAAAGTAATGGTGTGACTTGACTTCTTATTGTGACTTGACCTTGCCCATCCAGGGGTCCTATTTATAATTGGGCACTAAGCCTGAGTTGGCACTTTGGGGTGCCAAAACTGTGGGGGTTGGTGAGGGACAAAGTCTGCAATATACCATTTATCCCCACCTGTGTGCAGCCGCTTGTACCCTCTGACAAGTGCCACCTGGTGCAAACCAAAGTCAAAAAGAAAATATGGATGCGCTTGCAAATAAAATATCTAATTTGGAAAAGATCTTTTCAAATGGTAACTTATTGTACAAACTTCATAAGATTAAGGAGGGTCTGAAGGATCACCTCCTCTAAAATCTTTTATAAACTTGAGGAGGTTCTCAAGGACAACCTACTTTAAAATCATTTTATAAACTTGAGGGGATGTCTCAAGGACCAACTTATCTAAAATCATTTTATGAACTGTTCATTTCTTGTGAGCAACCTCTTGGTTACAAACTTAAGTTATGACTGGGTGTGACTGTGCAAGGACTGGGTGACTCCTAAGGTCTTTCTACTAGCGTTATCTCAATATTAAAGTGCTAAGTGGTTGAGATTTCTCAACAAACCTTATTCCTCAGCCACCAAGCCAAAACTCCCAAGAGATCCCAACTTGCCTTTTTGAGCCCTGCTTGCTCAATCAGCTACTAGTACAAGAAAGTAACATATCAATAATTTAATATATATATATATGAGTAATAAATCTTGGGGAGGAGGTCACTCTAGGTGGACCTCCTTTCCTAATGGTTCTGTTCAGTAAAGAATTTGGACTTCTGGGTGCGAGGAGCTCCTCATAGTGGAACTCCTCGCCCAAACTTTGTTCTTGCATTCTTTGAGCACTTGGGGGTAAGGAGCCCCTTGTGGTGGGCTTCCTCCTCCTCGTCCAAATTTCAAAGTTTTTGTTTTTTAGTATTCCGGGACGAGGAGCCCCTCGTGGAGGACCTCCTCCCACAATTATCCTTTCGGTTATTCTTGGTTATTTGGGGACGAGGAGTCCTTCTTGGTGGGACTCCTTGCCCGAATTTCTAGTTTTATTTTTGTGAATTCTGGAAATTTTGGGAGTAGGATCCCTTATAGGTAGACCTCCTCCCCCAAGTTATATTATTATGAATTCAGGGTATTTTGGGATGAGGAGCCCTTTCTGGAGGTCCTCCTCGCCCAAATTCTATCTATGTGAATTCTGGGCATTTTGGGATGAGGAGCCCTTCCTAGTGGGCCTCCTTGGCTAAGTTCTATTTCAATGAATTTTGGGCATTTTGGGACGAGGAGCCCTTTTTGGTGGGCTTCCTCACCTAAATTTACTTTTGTCTTGGCCACGGAACTTCTTTGGGGCGGTTGCTCATAGTGAGGCCACCCTCGCTAATTGGGCCTGCTCGTCGAACTATTTGTGCAATTGGGTGTGTACCCCTCTATATTAGTCCCCTCGTACAAAACTTTGTGTGTTGGGTATTCTAAAGGTTTTTGTACACAATGATTAATCATTTATTTGAATATAAATAGTATAACTCAATCTCATGATGATAATGTCACATTAATTAGGCATGTCACCTCAGCCCTCTTTCATGGTCTCGAGGTGATACATATCAGATAGGGAACACACATCTCATTATTAGGGAAATGTTCTGCTCTCTTTTTTATTGGCAGTCTCTGTATGGCTTAATAGGGTATTAAAACCCCTTTTAAACTTTCATTTCTTTTTTACCTTAGCACTTTCTTTCAAACTTAAGTTCTTTAGAGAGAGGGAGAGAAAAAAGAAGCCAAAAGTTTCCATAGCCACCGTCCTTTCTTCCCTCTTTCACCAGTGCAAATGACCTCTTCATGTTCTCAAAACCTCCCTTTCACCATCGCCACTACCACTAGAGAGGTTCTAGTGGGTGTGCTATCCATTTTCATCACCGTCTTGACGGTTTTGGCCACCAGAGCCACCATTATTACCTCTATAATTTTGGATTCTATTTCTGGAGATTTTGGCATTTCATATGTTGGGATGCCTACGAGGGGGGAACTCCTTATTTGTTGAGATGGCCACTAAGGGGCCTCCTCATATGTTGCCCACTTGAAGTCGGAAAAGGAGTACTTGGCTACTCATCAACAAATGGACTCTTCCCTTTATTGTCTGGTGCCTTATTTTGGAAAAGAGGATACCTTCATGACTTCACTCGTAAATTTTGATGTGTTTGTGGTGAAGATAAACGAGCAACCCCAAGTGGGTTTAGGTGAGTCTTCCAATTTTCCCATTGTCTTGCTTGATTATTATTAGGGTTCAAGTGGATAGGGGCGACGTTCCCCATTCCAATATTGAGGACCAGGCATGTGGGGGGACACCAAGGAATGGGGTCTTTGGGTAGATCATATCTTGTCCACCCCATCCTACAAGGCTGTTATTAATAGCCTAGGTCTTCTGATCACCATTCGTTATCTCAAGTCTTGATCCATCGCCAAAAAGTCCCTTGCTTTTACTTTGCTAACTGCTCATTAGAGTATAGGGATTCACACACTTTCCTTATTCGTTGGGGAGAATTTACCATTACTTTGGAGGATATGTGCGAGTTTCTCACTCTTCCTTACTTGGGGAGTCATGTTCTCACTGATGGCTTTGAGGATGAGGTCGAGTAAAAAATGGTGGGAGAGCTCCACTCTGCTTTGGGTGAGTGCTCAAAATATGTTGCTATTAATTTGACTAGGACCACTAAACATTCCTTCACCAAGTGACAATGATACTGGTTCAATGATTTTGAGCCCTTGCCCAAGGGTGAAAGTTCGATCAGGGCCTTGAGGAGTCGGGAGGGCCCAAAAATTAACTCGCCCTTACACTTATAAGAATTTTTTGTCACTTTCTGAGTAGGTTCCTTCTTCTCGGGAGGCCAGATGATTCTCCTCGTGCGCTTATTTTTAAGCTTTCTGTGAGGCTTACTTGAGTGAGGGCAGTCCCCCTCGTAGCTCTAACTTTGGGGTCTCTATACACTTGGTTAGATAGGGATCATGTGGATGTTTAGCATTCTTGTGGGATTTATGATTCCATCAACTTTTCCAACACTTTCATCATCGTGTACTTTTTATTTTCGAGATTTCCCAACTTTTCCCCAGAGCTTAGGGCTTGTCACATAAGGGTTGCCCATGCTATAAAATGGCACAAAAACACTCCTAAGACTTCTCTGGTTACTTTGGTAGATAACATTGATGAGTTTTCTTTCAGGCCTTACTGTAAGACCATTGGTGGTATTTTTACTTAGAACTTTGTCCCTGCTTTTGGGGGCAGCTTCTATTGCCCTGTTGATGTTGAGTTTGTTCGTACTTTCCCCCACATCCTTTTGACAGTTATGCTTCTACCTTGCCATCTATGACTGACCTGGGTGAAGGTATGGAGTTCTACCATTATAAGAGAGTGAGGAGGAAATTTGGATATGATTAGGGGATTCACACTCCTATTTATCCATCGAGTACCTCCCCTTTAAGCTATATCTTGAGGCTTTTGCTGATTTCACAATTGAGGGGGTGGTTAGTAGAGTTAGACAACTGGGCAATATGTTTAAACCCTCTTGAGATTACTTTCCTTCTTTTACTCATTCGTGGTTTAAACTTTGGCAGAGGCAAGTCCTCCTGATTCCAAATTATGTGAGAGATGTCCCTCATCAAACCATTTCCACAAAAATTCCCAATAATGATGGGTACTTGGGAAAGATGACACAAAAGTCTTTGTGGCACCGGAGAACTATCCCCAAGGCTCCTGTCGAGAAGCTCACTAAAATCATAGTGAGGCCTATGCTTGACGAGTATACTTATTCTAAGCAACCTGAGCATCAACCTTCTAAGCCCAAGTGAAAAGGCAAGACAAGATCCCCTGCTTCTTCAAAGAGGAACATCCTGATGTGGATGTTTCTAACTTCATACCAGTTACCACTACCCCTACCACCATTGTTACTACCACTATTGTTGTTGTTTCTCCTGGTCTCCCCCCCCCCCCCCGAAGTAAGTACCAGGTCGAGAAGGAAGAATAAGAAGAACAGTGATGGGGTTGCTGCTCGCTCTCATGCACCAGACCAAGGGTTTGACACTGATGACCTGAGGGTGGAGGAGATAAATAGGACCATCCGAGAGCAAGGATATGAAGCCCTTAGGTTATCTACTTAAGATCCCATTTTACTTATGTTCCCATTGGTTAAGGTACTACACCTTACTCCTTTTTACTTAGTGAAATAGACTTTTGCGGGGTTTCACTTGCTGGTTCCCCTTCTCTATCATTTGAAGATGAACTAGTCTATTATAGAAGCACTCCCTACTATGATGATGACGGTTATTCTTCGAATGAGATGAGTGTCACTGATCCTTATGATAATCCACGCACTGATACTTCTTCTTTGTTACCAATTTCTAGGGAGTCTTCTAGCAAAGTCATTATAACATATTCTCCATCTGCCAGCAGCCCCACTACTAGGAATCTACCATATGGGCAGACTACCCACTCCACCGTTGTAAGACTTTTTTCTTATCCTCTTTTGTAAGATTTTATTTTCCATTTACATATGCGTAGTTCAGATAGAATTGCCTTTATCTTTGGGCCATTTGCAGGGTGTCTCTATTGTGGTGAGTGATCCTTCGCCTCTGCCTCCCGCCCGAGGGTCTTTTCCTAGGGTGAGGATCTCCATGTTAGTCTCATCTTTAGGCCTATCTAAGAGGGTTTATCACTTCCCCTATTCAATTATTATTCTCCTTTATTTTCATTTTTACTAATATCGTCTCTACTCTCATCTAACTTTTACAACTATCTACTGTATTCCCGAAGATAACGAGGACTTTTTTTATGTTTGCCTCTTCGGTCCAGGTAATCATTACCTCTCCTAAGTCTGTTGTTTTTACTTGTCATATTTTGAGGCATATCTTTTAAAGTCTTATTTTTTTGTATACATAAGTAAATGTTTCTCTTAGCCGCCTTTCTTCACCCTCATACTCTGTGGTGAGTTGTTCTTCCATCGATATGTCTGAGGTACTTTGAGTTGGAATCCTTTATTATCTTTCTCTATTCTGTTAAACTTTCTACATCTATGATTTTATTTTGTATGTTTATCTTTATTGCATGGATTATCTTCCAGTGTACCTTCCCCTATTTGGGTAATAACACCTCTCACTTAAAGCATTTCCTCAAGTCTATCACCTTCGAGGAGGATTCCCATCTCCAAGTTATTTGTGCCAATGGACAATAGGCCTCATATTCAATCTATATCTTCCTGGCCAGTTTTCACTATTGCATTTAGCGAGCCTTTTACATAGGTTAGATTTACCTCTCAGGTATTACTTATTCATGTTATCCTCAGTTACTTTCTTTATCTATATTTGGTTCTTTGACAACTTTGCAATTATTAGCCCACTGCATCTACTGCAACTATCTCGCTAGTTGTTTTCCCTATTTCTTCTTTAGAAGGACTTCAGGTACACATGTTTTGAATCTTTCGCCTCTCGGCTTGTTTTTTTCTTTTCCATTGGAATTCTTTTCTCATACTTCATTTCTATCTGTTTATATACAAGTTGATCAGTGACACCACTTCATTGCTTATTTCTTCAATTCCTCCTTCAATAGACCCTATTAGTGTTGGGGAAGCTCTAGCAGATGTTGTCTCTGTGGGAGGCATTATTATAGAACTTCTCTCATTAGTTATTCTAACTTGTGTGTTCTTATCTTCTATATGTTTTTCTTCATTACTACAAATAACTCATAATTTTTCATATCTTTCTTCCATTTGCAAGGTGGCGTATCACTCATCTATGGCACCCATGATGAGGGATATGAAGACAACTTCTGGGGAACCACCTGGGAGTTTTCCATTATATTTTGTAGGGGAAACTGCCTTATCCAGCCTAGCTGAAGTCCCCTTGTCTGAGGGCCCTGCTCCTTGTTCTACATGAGCAGCTTTAATAATATGTTAGTATTTTCACATCTATTTTCTAGATTAATTACATATATGCATATTTTGTATTTTCTTCTAACATATCTATAGATGTCATCCCTTTACTTATGGGGCCTATATTTGAACTCTCAGGTTAGTACTCCATCAGTTTCTATGTCTAAGTAGACTTTGGTTAGTGTCACAGAGGAAACTACTCTGGTATGTATAGTGGCACATATTCTTGTTTTCATCGATTCACATTATCTATGTATGAGTTTATTGACACCCGCTAGTTTGTCATTTCGTCGGTTAGTATCACTCCTTCTCCTGCTGCTGATGAGTCTCCGGCAGGTGTCTCAGTGGGGAGCTCCCAGGTAAATACTTAGTCTACCTAAAACCTTTGAGCTTACATTTTTATGTAAGTACTTGCTGACACTAACCTGTTTCTTGGATTTCAAGTTAGCATTAGGATTATTCCTCTGACTGTGGAATAATTTGGGGGAGTCACTGGGAGTGATGTATTATATTATCATACCTTACTCCCTTATTTATTCCCCATTTTCTTCTTGCTTTTACTGTGCAAGTGGGATCACCTTTACGTTCCTATTTCCTTATTTTCAAGGTAGGGAGGCAGCCGTCCCTAGATCTACGGGACCTATAGTGAGTGATGAACTGTGCACTCCCTAGGTATTAAACTGACATGCTTGGTTAAAGTTAATACGTTTCTCTTTTTTTCTTTAACAAAAGAGATGTTAATTCTTGACTATTTTCTGTTAGGTTGGTGCTTAGGATCATATGGTGCCTGCTCGCTTTGGCGACATCATATTGACTCCCCTGGACTATGGGGTAATATTTCCATAATCGTTGTTTCAATTTGATCATGGGTATTCCACCAACCGTTACTTGTCTTCTTTATGACTTATTTGTTTTTACTTTTCTTTCTGCAGGATTCGGTTAGTGAGCCTGTTGAGGCAGCTGGTGAGGCCGAACAGAGTTTTGAGGACACCAGTAATGCCGGTTCTGGAGAGGATTCTTCTATCCCTCTTTCAAATATTGATTCTCACAACACAAGCTATGATAATATAGAGGTAAAGGCTCCTGGGTCTTCGATGAGCATGCTGCGGCATTTAGATATGCCCTCTAGGTTCTGCACACATGCGCGAGAGGTATTGGAGATGCTTCTGGAGAACTTCCCCGAGAGTTATACCTCTCAGAGCATCTTCAACATTGATAGCCTTACAGTATTTAACTTGAAGGCCCTGGCGAATCATCTTCATGATTTCTTATCTACCTCTACTTCTACTATGAACACTCAGAGGGATGCGTTGTTCCTCTAGGCTCTTTATGATCTTCGTCGTTGCTATCACTTGCAGTTGTATTGGTTTAATGCTTCAATTCGATATTTTCTTAGTGTCACCTTTAGGAAGATTATGAATCTTCATACTTCTAGGAAGGCTAGGGTGAAGCAGCATTCGAATGAGGCAGTTCGGATCCAGGATCAAATTCAGTCCCTCCAGGCCAATTTGGACAAACTAGAGGCTAGTGATGCTGAGGATATGGCTCGGATGGCCAGATTAGAGGACCAAATTGTTGAGGAGACTTGTCCTTCTTATGTTCACCTATGCTCTCGACAAGATTTATTTTTTATTTTGGCTTGTGGGTGGATAGTCTTGTTATGAGAACTTCCCTTTGTAGACTTTGATATCTGCTTACTCTGGCCTGCTCTAATTTTTTTTGGCCACTTGATCTGTTTGAACTTACCCATATATTGTGTGGTACTTGTCTATTATCTAAGCATGTTGGTATTTTAGATATTCCCCCTCTAATTATGGGGTACTTGCATATTTTTTGAGAAAGTTAACATTTTTATATCTGTCCCCTCTAACAGTCGGGTACATTCATATTATCTGAGCAAGTTAATATTTTATAGCTTCCCCCCTCTAACAGTAGAGTACTTGCATATTTTCTTAGCAAGTTAAAATTTTAGACCTGCCCATTCTAACTATGGGGTACTTGCATACTTTTTGAGCAAGTTAACATTTTATAGTTGCACCCTCTAACTATGGGTTACTTGCATATTTTCTGGGTAAGTTAATATTTTTTTTAGGGATGCCCCTCTAACTGTGGGGCATTTTATTATGTGCATTCATCTCTTAGGGAATAATTAGGAGAAAAGGGTTAGCTCTTCTCCTTCCCTTAAACTTTGAATGTAATATATAAAAAAATATGACTATATTCTATAGAAACGTTGACCCTGGTCTGCGTGGTCTTTATTTCAAACAGTTTGTTAGGAATCATTTTTCCCTCTTTCTTAAAAAAAAATTAAAGCATGGGAATGTAGGCCCGATTTCTCCAAAATTTATGTGAGTTGGTCAAGTAAAGCTTTTCTTTGAGAATGGAGATTGAAACTTGTTCTCTAGGAAATTTTGTTAAAAAAATTATTATTTTATATTTATTACTTAGAAGATGTCCCCCTACTGGTCTAGTGATCAGACTAAAACTATTTGTCTATTATGTCTGGAGAGACTTTGCTCAATATACTTTTATATTAGTATTTATGTTCGCCCTAAGTGCAATGTGTAAAGTTATCTTTATCCTGGACCCTCTTATAGGCTAGTAGAGAGTGTTTGTGAGGAAAACGTATTCTGATGGATCTACCTCATGTAGTAGGTAAACAGACAAAATAAGAATCATCATGCAATGATATAAAAATATTTATTATTCATTTATTTTAATTTTTTGTACTATTTACAAACTTGTGTTACTCTATCATTTTTACAAAAAATAAAAAAAGAAACTTTTCTGGTTCAAGAGCAAGCCGCTCAAATTTTTTGACAAAAATGAATTCTCAACAAAACTAGGCATAATACCTCTTCATCCACTTCCAATTGATGGACTAGAGGCAGCAACTCTCTGTCTCTTAAATCTGGTAATAACCCAACTTGCCTACTCCTCTTACCGCAAAGGGGACTTTCGAGTTGGGCTTGAACTTTGATGTCAACATGCTGCGGAGGTGGTGATTGGATTCCCGCGTGACCAAGTCTCCCACCTAGAACTCCCCAAGCTTGAATAAGTTTTCATAGGCTCTGGATAGCTGCTGGGTGTAAACTTTAAATTTCTATTTCTCCTTGTCTCTATATTGGTCAAGTGCCTCCAACTGATCATGTCATGGATCAGGGATGAGTCCATTGCTTAGAGAAACTCCAGCTGAGGGTACTTCCAACTCCAATGCCACGACAACTTCGGTCCCATATAACATTGAGAATGGGGTAAACCCGATCCCATGCCCTCGACATATCCTCTATCATAGGTTCTTATTGGTGGCCTTCACTTGGCTATTACCCTTAGGGTAGGAGATGGTTGAGCTATTGTGCACAATCTTGCACTTGTCTGTGAGGAGGGCCATCTCTTTGTATACAAATTATTTCCCATTATCTCTTAAAATCACCATGGGTATACCAAACCTGCATATGATATAATCTTTTATAAACTAGGTTGCCACTTAGGCAGTCACCCTTCTTAGAGGAATGGCCTATGTCTATTTGGTGTACAATTCCATAGCCATAATAATAAAACCTTTGCCATGAGATGCTGGGATGATTTTTCCCACTAGGTTAAATGACCATGTGTGGAAAGGGTAGGGAGTTGCTAAACTTTGTAACCTGATTGAAGGGGAATGTACCATGTTGCCATTCATTTGAAAGGCTTTACATCTTTTCACATAACCAATGGAGTCAGCCTCCATGGTTGGTCAGTAGAATACCAGCGCATCAGTTGATCCTAAAGTTTGGCACCTCCCATGTGAGAGAGCTCATGAGATTCCCTCAACACTCTCCTTGTGTATTCTTTATTAATACACTTTAGTGCCTTCTCATTGTAGCCGTTCTTATAAGGCTCTCATTCTACCAAGTAGAAATGGGTTACCCTCTTTCAGAGATAAAATTCATTTATTCTCTCTGTGGGAAACTCACCAGTTTTTAGATAGGCTATATCTGGTTGCCTCCAATCTTAAAAAGCCTCCACAAAATTAGCTTATGTTGGCTGGTCAAAATGTGTTTGGCACTATAAACAACCTTGTTGCAGACAAGCAACCTTTACGCTCATGGTGGGTCAATAGTAGCCCCCCGATGCAACTGGTGATAAAAAGGGATATCAGTGTCCCAGTATTTTTTTTCCTGAATTTCTGCCAACCTCTCTATAGTTTGTTTTCTCCAACACACCTTTCTAAAAACCCTTTAAGTGTCTTGAAGTAAAGTGTTCCCTGTTGCAAGTGGTAGTTAGCCAATTTTAACACCATCATTGTCACCTCTCTTTTTTCCAGTTGTTTCACAACCAGGTGCCTCCAATCCTCCGATTCATTGGTTAAAAACAAGGATTTCACTGTGGTAGGAACTGCTCTCCGTCGTACTGTGATTATTGATTATGGATCATCCATGTCTAACTTTTGTGCTATTGTAGCTAGTGCATGAGTGTGCCTATTAATTTTTCTTAGATTCCTCTTAATGGTGACTTCCACGAACTATCCTAGCAACATCTGGATGATGTATCTATAGGGTGACAAGTTAGCACATTTGAGGGAGAACTCCCCATTAACCCATTTCACTACAAGGTTAGAGTCCTCTTTTATGCACAATACCCTGACGCCTCTTCAGAGTGATTGCAACATTCCCCAAATGAGAGCCGCATATTCAACCTCATTATTTGAGCACTTGAAGTCTAGCTTTAATGAGAGGGTGATCTTGTCCTTACTATTTGAAAAGTATAATGCATGTACCTCCTATTCCTTGAGAACTACAGAAATCAAACTCCATTTCCCACTTTTCCATCTCTTCTGCCATGCCCATTTGAAAATTCTCCCTTGGTAACTCTTCACTGGGGGCTCAAAATTCCCACTTGGTAAATGGGCCAACAAACCTTTTACCACTTGACATTTCATGGCTTTGGGAACAATGAACTTTTGATCCTACGCTGACAAAATTAAGAACCGTCTCGCTGCTCATCCCAGGAGTACCATTTGTGATAGGAGGTACTTGATAGGGTCACACTTAGTGACTATATGAACTATAAAGGCTAACAGGTAGTGTTTCAACTTTTGATCCACGAATACTAGGGCAAGGCAGTGTCTTTCCATAATGTTATATGTGGATTCTATACCTCAGATCACTCTTGACAAGTAATACATTGTCTTATCTAAAAATTCCTTACTAAGTCGTTCAATCAAAAGTTAAAATAGTTAAGAAGGGTTCAAAATTTGTCCTTGGGGAAACTCTTTTAATAACACCAATAAAAACTCAAGAGATGTTAGAAAATGTTTCTAAACAAGAAATTTTAGTTACTTAGAAACTTAAGGTTTAAAAAATTTTTAAACACTTATAGCAGTGATGGAAAAAGTAAAACAAACATAACAACGCTGTTGATGTAAAAAATTAGATCGCTCTAATTATTCAATCACAGATAAATAAAATGAGATAAAGATTTTTAAAGTGGTTCAGCCTTATAAGAATGGCCTACGTCCACTGTTATGTTATTGCTGAGTGTTTGGGAATTCTCGATTACCAGTTCAGTCAAGAAATTCCCGTCCCCCTGAATGAGGGTAATACAAGGTATTTATAGACCTTAGGCAGTACATGAAAGGGTTGATACATTAAATGATATATATATGAAAGGGTAATACATTTAATGCAGCGCGTGCGTCAAGATGATGAACATTCAATGAATACTTGAACTGTTGATTATCTGGCAATTAATGATACGACCGAGATGCAGCTCGGACCGCCTTAGTTGCTCGTTGCTCAGGAGTTCCTCGGAGAGTAATAGTACCTCGGAGTGATGAAGTTCCTCGGTGTATCCTCGTTGCTCGGAGAGACTATGAGTTGGTCGGGGAAATGAACTTCCTCGTTGTTATTGTGCCACGTAGATTGACAAGTGTCTTCGTATGATTCGTCCACATCAGCATATTAATTTTGGTATCAACAGAAGCCCCCAATGTTTCATATTTCGAACTTTGAGGAATATGGAACATTCTTTCTCGGTATATTGCAATATTGAATGATCTTCCTGGGTTTTAGGAGCATCGTATTTGAATTTATTTCCAAATTCATAGAATCCGCCTTTTTTCGAATTTTTAAGAGTGCTTCGATCTTTGTGCCTTTTTTGTCCTTTTAGCCGCCAGAAGTTGAATAGTTTTTTTCGCGTAATCATTTCCTTCGCCGTTTCCCTAGGCAAAGTATTTAAACTTCTTAGGTAACCATACCGTCTTCTTCTTTTTTCAATTTTTTGCATTCAAGCTTTCTATTCTCTCTTTCTCTCTTGCGCGTTCATCTTTTCCTTCGCTAGTTGTCAGCAGATCTCCTTCCTTCCTGTAAGATTTTCTTCCTTTTTCTTTTATTCATCATGGTTTACATTATTGAATCTCTCGAAAAATTCCGTTCTGACTTTTCCATCCCATCTTGGGTAATTTTGGAGGAGCTTTCTGAACCTCAAAATTACTTTCGTTTGGCTGAGGGACATTGGTTCCCCAGTCTTTTTATTGCTGAATGTGGTTTTTCCTTTCCACGAAACCCATTGTGTCTTGAGTTTTGTCAGTATTTTGATCTTGTCCCTGCAAAAATAGCCCCAAATTCATGGAGAATAATTAATGGGGTGTATAAATTAAATCTAACTCACGGGACTCGTATAGGGATCCCTGAAATTATGTACTGCTATAGATGGGCCGTTCTAGATAATATTTATTACTTAAAAACTAGGTTTTTGAATAGGGCCCTTGTAGTTAACCTCCCTGATGCAAATAGAGATTATTTTGAACATGGGGTGGTTATTAAAAATTGGCAATATGCCCCTTTAGTTGAAGATGGAGTATACAACGGTCCTATATGTCCCCCATATGGCAATGGGATAGGTTTATTTTTCATTTTATTTCTTTTCTGAATTTACGAATTCATTATGTTTGATAAAATGTATGACTGATATTTTAATACGTGTTTGTTTGCAGTTGAGAGTAAAAGAAAAACTCCAAAAGAATCAGAGGTTAATATTAAGCATCTGAAACTTATCTCGGGTTTGCATAAGAACGTTGCAGACGAGCACATCAGGTCTGCATCATATTTGCTACAGTATAAGAGCTATACAACCTCTTATACTGCTCGTCTTGTTGAACCAGCTTCAACTCCAGAGGATTCTTCTTCAGATTCTCACATCCTTTTAAGTCAGAGAATGGGCTAGAAAAGAGCTGCTCCTGCTCTATTTGATGACATTTCATCTGCTGCTGAGGCGAAGAAAAGTAAAATTGATGTCCCAGAGGGGACTAAGAAGGTGGATGTTGCGCCTTCAAAAAACTGCCGAGAAGCCCCCAGTGGCTCCGAGCAAGAAAATTGCTCCTGTGGAAGTGATTACTATCTCTCCGACCAAGAGTTCTTCCTTGGTTGAAACTGCTGAAGTCCCTTTAAGAAGGTTGAGGAAGTCATCCTCAGTCAATTTGGCTGAAACTGTCTCCTCTCTACCAGCTAGTGGTGTTGGTGTTCCAACCATCATTCCTCCGAGTTCTGCAATGAGCTCGGTAAAAACTTGGATCATACCCGAGGTCCAAGGAATTGATGAAAAAATTTCTAGGGATATGCTGACATCCCTAGCTACTCGTCATCTTGCTTCAGTAAATTTCTCACACTCCGAGTTTTCTTTCTTTCTCTGAATACTTGCATTTTTGTATTGACTTTACGGTTTTTCTCATCTTTCAGCTGGTGAACTGTTTCAATAACATTGTGAAGAAGGACGAGGCAATAAAAGCTTCCAGCTCCTCGTCTGGTGTAGAGGATGCTCTGCTGGGTTTAACCCAATCTTTGAAGGATTCTCGTCAGCAGTATGACAAAGACAAAGCTGAATGGGAGAAAAAGTTATTTACAGTTGAGGCCGAGAAGGTGAAGATGGCTGAGATCTCCAAGAATTTGGAGAATAAAGTGAAAAGTTTAGAGGTCGAGCATAAGAAATATGACGACAAGCTCAAGAATTTTGGAGAGCTTGAGGATAAGCTGAGGAAGGCAGAGGAAGAATTGTCCGCCCTGCGAGATATCAAGGGCCAAAAAGAAGAATTGGATGCGAAGCTCTCCTCGGAGAAACTTAAAAGAAAGCTCGCAGTTAAAAAATCCTTCAACGCTCGCTGGGATAAAGGATGGGACAAGGGGATTGCTGCGATGACATCCCAAGTTCAATATGGGAAGTTGAAATACTTCCGAGATGGCTGGGTAGCTGCCCTGCAGGAATTGAAGATCAAAGAAGATTTTGGGCTATTCCAGCTACACCTCCCTGGTCCTCCCCCACCAATTGTGGAAGAAGAAGAAGACGAGCCTATCTCTGATGAATCTTCCATGGCTATAGGTGATCAAGTCCCTGCTTCTCTTCCTTCTGCCAACGAGGACATTTCTTCCATGCCTCCTCCTCCTGAGCAAATTTCAACTCATGCTGATCAAGTTGTCGTTACCACCGAGCAACCAAGCTCCTCGTCCCAGCCTCCCGAGAAAGTCTTGGGAGACAAGGAAAAGGTGTGAAGTTGTTCGGTATCATTTCTATCTTTCATTATTTGTAATCAAACAATGTAATCCTTTTGTGATCTAATAAAATACATCTTTGTTCATCTCTGTTGTTGATGATTTGTTTTTGTTGATTGTTGTCTTTTTCTCATCCTTAGTTTGTTGCTAGAATGGAACTGATATCTGCACATGATACAAAGCTGATGCAGCAATGTCATGAGTATTATAAAGCTGGTCATACAAATTTGAGTGGATCAGAAATTGCTGACATCCTTGGTCATGATGCCTCAGAACAAGCAATTGAGGCTTATCGGTACTTGAAAGATTTACTTGACCGAGCTGTGGCCAACAGTGTGGCCTACTATGAATTGATCGAGGAACTTCATTGTACCTTAAAAGATCTACAACATCAACACAATGAATCAACTGCTTTGCTGCACAAGGAGTATGAAAATAGATATCAGCAGCTTTCTTCTGAAACAGGCCATAAAAAGATCCTTGCTGGATACGATGTTAGGGAAAGAACTTTAAAAGGTGAAGTTGAGGCCTGCAGGCAGATTGATGAGTTGCTGGAACAAGAGAACAATAATTTGCAGAAAAAGCTGGCACAGTATGAATCTGCAGCGTCATCTTCCACTGCTTTAGTACAAGTTACCGATGAAGGTTTCTCGTTCTTAGAGGTTGAGAATGCCAAATTAAGGCAAGAACTAGATAACTTAAGAAGATCTGTTATTCCTGTGACTGCTCGGGGATGAGGAAGAGGTTCTCGTGGGCGAGGAAGAGCTATTCAAAATATTGCCGAGGAGCAAAGTTCTCCAGTAGCTGCTCGGAGTCGATCAAGAGTTCTTAGCCGTAATGTTGAAGAGGCTCGCACTCAGTCTACTTTGGAAACTCAAGCATACCAATTAAACGCCAAGGATCGGGCTTTATCTGAATTGTCCAAGAGAAATCTATCTTTGGAAGATCAACTTACTGCAACGAAGTCTGCTTTGAATGATAAAGATGTTTTTGCCAGGAACCTTCATGAACAATTGGATAGATTAACCTTCCAATTCCATAAACAGCCCATGGAATTTTGGATGGCGGGATACAATGAAGCCCTTGTTCATTTAGATGCTCGTATTGAACATGCCAATAATGAAGGTTATAAGCAGGGGTGGTTGAACGCCATAGGTGTACTGAAATTGGAGCAAGGTCATTTTTTATGGGATTATCATGCTCCAGGGTTACTAGATTTGCCTGTGCCACCTTTCAAATTGGACACGGAATGGATCCCAGCTCGTTCCATTCCTCGGAGTTTAATTTCAAAATATCTCGGCGACTATAGTCTTCATTCTCAGACTGAATTATCTCGTCCCGAGCATCTCTTGGATACACCTTCTGTGATGAACGTCAGAATGCTCAGAGATATTAATTTCATCAATTCTCCTCTTTGCCTGGAGGATCCTCCTGCCGGCGAGGAACCTGTTTCAAAAGCTAAAGGAAAGAAACCAATAGAATAGATTTTTCAATGTAATAATTAGCACATATATGTAGCTTGTAATATATTTTGACCTTAATGAAAGAATTTCATTTTCTGTTTGCAAATTTGTATTGCGATTGTCTTGTGTTTATAAAACATTTTTACATTTGTGCATATGTATCTGTTAAAAAGATAACAATATGGTGCTGTTCATCAACCAACTTCGTAATCAAACTTACAAATATCAATTGTTGCTCAATCACTTAATAATAAATTAATGAGTATAAAATGTTTAAAATGTTTCCAACCAACTAAGGTTGTTAAATTGTGTTTGTCAACCAACTACAGTTGATGGGTTTTTATCCCCGACCAACCATACTTGGTAAACTTTTTCATAAAATGTGCCCAACCAACCATGGTCGATAATTTATCCTCGTCAACTAAGTATAGTTGATCACCGACCAACTATACTTGGTTCAGTTTGGAATTCTTTGTATTTTCTGGAATGATTTTACCTTCCGACCAACTTGTTGGCCTATTTTCAAATCAAATGGTATTGTTCTTCCCTCAACCGTAGTTGATTATTGAATTATCTCCACTAGTTATCTTACCAACCTTAGTTGGTCACGCTAGTGTATATCTCCTAACTAAAGGAGTATATTTTTTGGTTCTTTCGAACTATCTGTCCACTAGTTATCTTACCAACCTTAGTTGGTCACGCTAGTGTATGCCTCCTAACCAAAGGAGTATATTTTTTGGTTCTTTCGAACTATCTGTCCACTAGTTATCTTACCAACCTTAGTTGGTCACGCTAGTGTACGCCTCCTAACCAAAGGAGTATATTTTTTTGGTTCTCGCCCTTTTACCAACCGGAGTTGGTCGTGGGTCTGAACTATCGTCTTCTTTTTGCTGTCGAGCAGCGCAGCGTAGTGTACAACACTAGTATTCCCCAAAAAACTTTCAAACAAAGGAGAGGAAAATGGTGAAAACATCATTGTTTTATTCATATTGATGGAACCGTTGTACATTTTACATCATTGATAATACTTGCGAAGGTGTTCAGCATTCCAAGCATTCTTGAATTCTTCTCCTTCTAGAGTTGCTATTCGATAAGTTCCTGGTCGAACAACTTCTGTAACTCGGTAAGGCCCATGCCAGTTTGCCTCCAATTTATTGTGTTTCTGAATTACCTTATTTAGCACATAATCTCCCTCTTTTAAGTCACATTTCCTCACCCTTTTATTGTAGAACAGAGCTGTGTGTTGTTGGTAAGCAGCATTCCTAATGGCTGCCTCTTCTCTGACTTCCTCGAGCATATCCAAATCCAGTCTTCTCATCAAGTCGCTGACTGGGGTATTGAAATTCAGCACTCTGTGTGTTGGGAGACCTAACTCGGCAGGTATTACAGCCTCACTTCCAAATGCCAGCATATATGGAGATTCTCCAGTCGCTGCTCGGGGAGTTGTTCGGTAAGCCCACAATACTGATTGTAGCTCATTAATCCAGTTATCTTTAGCTTCATTTAGCCTTTTCTTCAAACCATTTAGCAGTGTTCTATTCGTCACTTCAGTCTATCCATTGCTTTGAGGATGGCCTGGTGCTGAATGAACCTTCAAAATGTTCGACTGATGACAATAGGCAGCAAATTCCTCGTTATCAAATTGGGTTCCATGGTCTGTGATGAAGGCATGAGGGAGATCATATCGACAGATGATATTCTTCCAAATGAACTGGTATACCTTCTCGTACGTCATGTCGATGAGGGGTTCAGCTTCTACCCACTTAGTAAAATAATCTACTGCGACGACGAGGTACTTGAATCTTCCTCGGGTGGTCGGCAATGGTCCCACCAAATCAATTACCCACATGGAGAATGGCCAAGGGGAAGTTATGGGTGTCAACAGTGCTTGTGGAGTTCGTCGGATAGAGGAAAAATGTTGGCACTTGTCACATTTCTTAGCATAGGCTATACAATCAGCCCTCATCGTCGGCCAATAGTATCCTTGAGTCATTACCCTTTGTAAAATTGTTCGACCTGCTACATGAGCTCCACAAGACCCTTCATGGATTTCTTCAATCAATTCTTTCACCTCGGAGGGATGTACACATCTCTGCAAACCTGCCATAATTCCTCGTCTATATAAAATACCATTAGTTAATACATACCGAGCAGCTTTATACTTCAATTTTTTAGCAGCGAGCTTATCCTCTGGCAATCCTCCCTCTTCAATATATATCCTGATGGGATCCATCCAAGATGGTCCTAAATCAAGGGTAATAACATTCATCGTCAAGTTTTCATCTATGCTCCGACTTTCCAATACTTCAATTGGTATCGTTCTTCGCATCTCAGTACGAGTAGCTGATGCTAGTCGGGCCAGTGCGTCTGCTTGTACATTCTCCATCCTCGGTATTCTCACCAATTGAATGGCATCAAATTCTGTCAGTAACTCCATCACCTTTGCATGATACTTTGCCATTAAATCTCCTTTAACTGCATATGTTCCTGTCATCTGATTTACAATTAATTGAGAATCACTGAATATAATTATTTGTCGTGCTTCCATAACTTTTGCTAAGTTTAAACCTTCTATCATGGCCTCATACTCAGCTTCATTATTAGAGGCTTTGAATTGAAATCGTAAAGCATATTCCATGTCAATCTCGTCTGGGGTGTTCAAAACAATTCCTGCGTCGCAACCTGCTGTGCAAGATGAGCCATCTACATATAATCCCCATATGGGTGACCCATCTTTAAATTCCTTATCTGACAGGGTTCCTCGGTGAAATATTTGTTGCTTCTTTTCATCCTTCCCCGAAACTTTTTGCTCCTCGTTGACCATCTCTTCTCGTTCTTCAACCAACCGGGGCTGGTCTGAATTTGAAGTTGATGATCCTTCTACATCCATAGGCCCTTTTACCAACCGGAGTTGGTCTGGACTTATGTCTGTTGATCCTGTAACATCCACAGGTTGGTCAGCGAGCAGTTTTTGTTCCTCGCGGGTATCAGGATATGTAAATTCTACTATAAAATCTGCAACAGCTTGCCCTTTCAATGATGCTCTAGGCTCATACACAATATCATATTCACCGAGCTTTATTGCCCAGTACATCAATCTCCCTGACTTTTCTGGCTTATGAAGGGCTTGCCTCAGTGGCATGTCGGTATAAACGACGATGGTATGGGCCTGAAAAAATGGCCTCATTCTTCTACTTGCTTCAATTAATGCCAATGCTAATTTTTCCAGCTTTGGGTACCTGATTTCTGCACCTCCGAAAGCCTTACTTATGTAATAGATTGGTTTCTGGACTCCATTCTCGAATCTAATCAATACTGAACTGACTGCATTCTCTGATACTACCAGATACAGATACAACTTCTCTCCTGTTATTGGCCTGGACAATAATAGAGGTGCTCCCAAATACTTTTTCAAATCTTGAAAGGCCTTCTCACATTCATCAGTCCACTCAAAAGTTTTTCGAAGTGTTTTGAAGAATGGGAGGCATTTGTTAGTTGCTCGAGACACAAATCTATTGAGCGCTGCAACTCGTGCTGTAAGACTCTGCACTTCTTTCTTTGTTGTTGGAGATCGCAACCCTAAAAGAGCTTTGATCTTATCTGGATTTGCTTCAATGCCTCGCTGGTTGACAATGTATCCGAGAAACATTCCTTCTCGTACTCCAAATGTGCATTTCGTCGGGTTGAGCTTCATTTGGTATTTATCCAGTTGATCAAATGTCTGAGCTAACTCAACTAGATGATCTCCAGCTTTCTTTCTTTTTGTCAGCATATCATCGACATAGACTTCCATGTTGCAACTGATTTGTTCGGTGAAAACCTTGTTCATCAGCCGCTGGTATGTCGCTCCTGCATTTTTCAAACCAAAAGGCATAACATTATAGCAATAAGTTCCCCTAGGGGTAATAAAAGAAGTACTTTCCCTGTCTTCAGGTTTCATTTTGATCTGGTTGTAACCAGAATACGCATCCATGAAACTGAGCAGCTCATGTCCCGAGGTAGCATCCACAAGTTGGTCAATTCTGGGCAATGGAAAATGATCTTGTGGGCACGCCTTGTTGAGATCAGTGAAATCAACACACATTCTCCATTTATTGTTCTTCTTCTTTACCATCACCACATTTGCCAACCAGTCTGGATATTTCACATCTTCAATGAATTGGGCTTTCTGGAGCTTCTCGACCTCCTCTTGTATGGCCTGATTCTTCTCGGGACTAAACACTCTTCTTCTCTGCTTCACAGGATTGATCTCCTTATTCACATTGAGCTCATGACATAAGAAGTTTGGATCTATTCCTGGCATGTCTTTATGACTCCATGCGAAAGTTTTCTTCCTGTTTCTCAAGAAAATTATCAACTCTTATTTTATTGAAGCATCCAACGTTGAACCTATCTGGGTTATTCGTTCAGGGTGCTCGTCGTCTAGAATGACGTTTTCTGTAGATTCCACCACCTGTCCTTTTACAAGTTGGGATTCATCTCTGGGATCGAGAGTTTCAATCTCTGTATCCTCTTCCACCTGGTAGGTAGTAGTCTTTTTCCTCGATTCCTCAAGCTCCTCTTGTTCGGCAGACGAATAATAGCATTCCCGAGCTACTTTTTGATCACCTTTCACAACTCCTACTCCAAAGTTTGTTAGGAATTTTAAGCACTGATGCACTGTAGATGGAACTGCTTCGAACTTCTTCAAACCAACTCTTCCCATGATGATGTTGTAGGCTGACTGCACATTCTTATCCATCACAAAGAAGCGTATTCTTTATGTTCGACAAGCAGGCCAGGTTCCAATGAATATATCCAACTTGATCGTCCCAAGTGGAAAAACTTTCTCACCAGCAAAACCTAGGAGCGGTCTGTGATACGGTTCCAACAGAGATAATTTCAGATTCAAGCTGTCAAAGCATGAATAGTACATGATGTCTGCCGAACTACCATTGTCCACTAGCACCCTTGAAATCACCACATCTTTCATCCTCATTTTGATCACCAAAGGTTCGTCGTGAGGGTAAAGAACACATGCCAAATCATTTTTTGAAAAACCAATAACTAGCTTCTCTTTATTTACCTTCCTCGGTCGATCATCCTCGGTAAGATTTATTCGTTGAATATATGAGCAGGCTTGAGCCTCTCCGAGATAAGCCTTTCTTTCTGCAGTAAGGTCTCCTCCTCTAGCATCTCCTCCTGTAATAACATTACAATCAAATGACCCAAAACGTATGGAAAATACCTCTCGTTCAGGTTGCCTTGGCTTCTTTGGAAGATCGGGGTCTTCATCTGGATCATCTTCATGATCTCTTTTCTTTTTCTCCTCCGTCCGACGAGGATATCTAGAACGATCTGTATTTCTATCATCATTCTTCCTTTCACCTCTACGATCTACATACTTTGATAACTTTCCTCTTCGGATGAGCGTTTTAATCTCGTTTTGAAGGGCTATGCAATTTTTGGTCATATGGCCATGATCTTTATGGAACTCGCAATATTTGGCCCTATTCCTTTGGTCAGGATTGGTCCTCAGTTTATCTGGCCACTTGATTTCTTCGTTATTCTTGATTTCTTCCAAAACATGATTAATACCCATTTTCAATGGAGTATAATTATCGTATTTCTTCAGGACTTCCCATGACGTCCTATTATTCTTGGAATTCTTGTCACCACCATTACCTTTTTGCTCTTTCTTCTTAGATTTGTCAACCTCCACCTTGGTTTCTTTATCCATATTTTTCTTCTCAGCCATAGCCTCCTTGGCATTCATGACTTTGGCCGCTTTTGCCATCAACTCCGACATAGTTTTAGGTGGATCTTTGGCCAAAGTGTAGTATAACTTGTTAGGCAACAATCCACTCATCAAAGCAGTGATCGTTGTCTTTTCTTCGTAATCTACGACTTCCAACTTCTCGTTATTGAAACGAGTTATGTAATCTCTAGTACTCTCACCTGATTTTTGTCTAACACTTAACAAGTGCGCTACTCGCTTTACCGACTTTGCTCCAAAACAGAAATTGCCAATGAACAACTCGGCTAACTGAATAAAAGTCGAAATCTTACCCGAGGAAGATTATTGTACCATATCTGTGCAGACCCGGTAAGAGTTCCTGAGAATTCTCTACACCTCATCTCGTCGGGGACGACATATATATCGGCAGCAGCTTGGTATTGTTCTATATGAAGAACAGGATCTGTCTTTCCATCATACTTAGGGGTCACTACAGGTGCTTTGAATTTCGATGGCGTAGGAAAATTCACAATGGCCTGCATAAAAGGTGTCCCTTGAACAAAAGTTCTCTGTAAGGGATTCCTTTCTTTAGCCATTTCTCCAAGTCTATCCTCCAATCACTGAATGGAACCCTTCCATGCTTCATTTCCTTCCTCGGGCTTCTTAGTCCGAGCAATTGATTGTTCTGACGTAGCTTCCTGATATCTATCTCGACGAGTAGCTGGTCGTGATTGTGCTGATCCTTCTCTCAAACCTGATGGTGGTCGAAAGCTTCTCGATGGGGCTCTAGGTGGACTCATATTTCTCCTTGGTCCTAACCGACCGAAAGGAGATGCCCTGCTTAATCTTTCCAGGGCGCTAGTTCTCTCCGGAGAGAGGGTGATATGTTGATCTGTATCCGTAGCCCGTATCGATGAAGTTCGCCCAGGTTGATAAGAAAAATCATTAGATTCTTCATTACGATATGACCCAGTACGCCTGGATCGCAATTTCCCACGATCACTCGTTTGCCTTGAATGGGTAGGTGCACCGCCGTGAAGAGTTTGAATGAGTTGCCTCATTATTTCTTGCATGGCGGTTTGTTCTTCAGCCAGATTCGTCATAATTCCAGCCAGATCTGGAGGTGCAGATGGATTTGGAGGATTTCCAGTATTTCCAGCATTTCGATTACTGGATTCTGGATTATCTGCCATTGATGATAAATGATTTTTGGTGAAAAACGATAGCAACAGTCGTTTCCCACAGACGGCGCCAATCTGTTGATGTAAAAAATTAGATCGCTCTAATTATTCAATCACAGATAAATAAAATGAGATAAAGATTTTTAAAGTGGTTCAGCCTTATAAGAATGGCCTACGTCCACTGTTATGTTATTGCTGAGTGTTTGGGAATTCTCGATTACCAGTTCAGTCAAGAAATTCCCGTCCCCCTGAATGAGGGTGATACAAGGTATTTATATCCCTTAGGCTGTACATGAAAGGGTTGATACATTAAATGATATACATATGAAATGGTAATACATTTAATGCAGCGCGTCCGTCAAGATGATGAACATTCAATGAATACTTGAACTGTTGATTATCTGGCAATTAATGATACGGCCGAGATGCAGCTCGGACCGCCTTAGTTGCTCGTTGCTCAGGAGTTCCTCGGAGATTTATAGTACCTCGGAGTGTTGACGTTCCTCGGTGTATCCTCGTTGCTCGGAGAGACTATGAGTTGGTCGGGGAAATGAACTTCCTCGTTGTTATTGTGCCACGTAGATTGACAAGTGTCTTCGTATGATTCGTCCACATCAGCATATTAATTTTGGTATCAACAAACGCATTCACATAAGACAAAGATTTTAACGTGGTAAACCCCCTATCAAATAGGGGAAATATCCATGACTCCCTCTACGAAGTAAAAGAAAAAAATCCATTGGAATGAGCTATAGAGTACAAGCAAGTAACGTAGTATCCAACCAAATCATACATAAACCTATGTCAATAAATTATACCATCACTCCTATATTTTTCATAGACTTTTCTGGCTTCTGACTATTATCTTTAACGTCCTCCAAGATTCACTCCTTAGCTCCATCTTTCGGTCGACTCAGATGGTAAAAATCTCTTCACCAACACAACTTTAGTGTTGTTGTATGATTGTGTAGTGATCTGATGTGCATAACACATACATGAAACTCACTCACACTTATACAGACAGTTTCCCATGAATTACAAATTAATTCTAAAATGGCATGCAAGAGTCTGAATCAAATTTTCTTGAAATTAGACTTCTTTTTTATAGGTAGATCAGAAGAAAATATTGCTATGATAAAAGAGAAAATATTCTATATGTATCTCTTATTTATTTACAAACTTATTTCATAAAGTGTGAACTATGCACTTGGAGACATAAACATCTTTAGATCTTAGATTTTGAAGTCTTATTTTTCAAGAACACTTGAAAACAGAACGAGGGATATGTTGGGAAATATTTGATAAAAACATTTTAAACTAAAAACCCAACACACACAGATGATCTCAAAAAGGAAATTAGTACTAAAAGATCGTGACTGTATCACTTAGTCACATCTAAAATCTCAAATATGTGAGACGAGATCAGACTTGGTGACAGTGTTTGAATAAAATATTTGAACCATAGAGGAAATGGTAACTTAAAAACACTCTTAACTCTCTAAGTTTTCTGGAAAAATTGGCCAAGTGTTTAGCTGAGATTTTCATTTTTTCTCTCTTATTTTCATCTCTTCTCTCTCTCTCTCTCTCTCTCTCTCTCTCTCTCTCTCTCTCTCTCTTAGTTTCTCCTCTATTTAAGACTAGAAAAAAGTTAGAAAAAATTAGCCCTCAGTCTCTATTTATATTGAACAATGGAAGGCTTCAAAATGTTAAAGGAAATCAACGATCGGGACTAATTAACCTATTGGGTGATCAATCTAAGGGTGCACAATGCACCTCTTCTAAACAAATAGAGATTGGCTAAAATGGGTATCGCATGGATTGAATAAAAATACATGCAGACCATTGAATAAAACGGATGAGCGTTCCAGATAGATTTTTAATTATGTGGGTACAAAGAAACACAAATCGAGTCATTGATAAACCAAAACATATATGCTCCAGATTACTATAAAAAGCGTGTTTTTTATCTTTGAAAAATCTTATTTGCTTCCCCAAAAGTCTCTAGAGCTTTCGAATTCTACCCAAGGTAAGTTTTAGGCAGTTTAAGATATTACAAATTAGCCCCAAAAAAGTTTGAAACCTAAAATTTAAATGTTTAAAAAATATATTTTAATTGTTTAAAAAATTCAAAAAATTCTTTAAAAATATAAAAAAATATTTTTAAGCCAATGGGAACACACACACACCTCAGACACACAATATGCCAAATAAATGCAATCCTAGGTGTTTTGAGTTGTGTTTGTTACTAGCATTTCCAGCCTTGGATATTCTTTGATGCAAATCATGAAGAGGCACGAGGCTTAGGGATAAACAAAGGATGACACAATTTTGTATCTATTTCCAAACTAGACAAGCTCCTATATTTTAGATTCAAATGAGTCATATATATAGTGTGATTCAATCTCTCCCTTTACAAATGCGGGATAAAATCTCCTTTGAGTCATCTAAAACTCATAGGGATACAAAAAAATATAAAACATTAATCTTATACAAAAAATTATATCTACCCCATATCCTAGAAATGAAAAATACATAACTCAACTAATTACAGACCAATACCATAAAAATATCCAGGTGAACAAAAAGGTACTGATTCCTGTACATAAAATAGCTAAGAACAAGTTTTTTAGAAGAAGTGTTCAATAAATATCGAAGATGGACTCAAATATTTCTCCCCCATTTCGTCTCAAATGGACAAAGGGAAAAAATCATAAAAATAGCTATTTGATATAAAGATAACATTGCAAATTTAAGTGATGATATTCTATTCTGCCAAAACCATTCCTATATATTTCTGTTATGATTCAAAACGAGTGAAATCCAAAGTTTTTGTGAATATGTCTGTTAATTGAAGATCATTAGGTTAGTAGTTAATTTCTAATTCCTTAGATTTGACCAACTCGAGTATAAAGTGATGTCTGATTTAAATTTGTTTAGTATGAGAGTGTTGAACATGATTTTTGGAAAGATTAATGGCATGTTGATTATCGCAATATAGATGTAATTTCTCTTCGTTAATCCCATAGTCACTTAACATCTATTTTATCCACAATAATTGAGCACATCAGCTACTTGTGGTTATATATTCACATTCAACCATGGATAAGGAAGTGAAATTTTGTTTCTTACTATTCCATCCTACTAAATTATTTCCAATGTAATAACATGCTCCTGATGTACTTTTACTATCATCGGAACACTCAGCCCAATTAGCATCGGTGTAACCTATTATTGTACTGGATGTGTTCTAAATCCCTAAGTTGAGAGTTCCTTTTTCATAGTTTATAATTCTTTTAATGCGCAGTAAATGACTCTCTTTAGGCGCATTTTGATATCTACCACATACATAGACAACATACATAATGTCAAGTCATGAGGCAGTTAGGTATAGTAGACTTCCTATCATGCTATGATAAAGCGTGGGATCAATGGATTTACCACGCTCATCTTTAGATAGTTTTACTGAAGTACTCAAGGGTGTCCTAGCATCTTTTTCATTTTCTAAGTCGAACTTCTTTAAAAAATTTAAAGCGTATTTAGATTGCAATGTGAATAAACCTTTTGAGTTCTGCTTGACCTGAAGTTCTAAAAGGAATTGTAACTCCCCCATAAGTGACATTTGAAATTCCCCGTGCATATCTTTAGAAAATATTTTAACCTCAAACGAGGAGGGAAATCCAAAAATAATGTCATCTACGTACACTTGGGCTATTATAACATTTTTGTCAAAATATTTGACAAAAAGATTTTGATCATTCTCTCATCTGCTGAAACCTTTATTTTAGAGAAAAGTAGACAATCGTTCATACCAGGAACAAAGGCTTGTTTTAACCTGTATAGCGCATTTTTAAGACGATAGACAATGATTAATGAACCCTTTATGTTGTTCAACATAAGTTTCCTCGGTTAAAATACCATTAAGGAATGCAGACTTTACATCAATTTGATATAGGAAAAAATTTCAAGAGACACGAAATAGCGAGAAGAAGACGAACATATTCGAGACGTGTTACATGGGCCAAGGTTCTTCAAAATCTATTCCCTCAATTTGTAAATAACATTGGGCTACAAGTCTTCCTTTATTTATAACAATCATCCCTGTTTTATGAGTTTTATTTTGAAAAATCCATTTAGTGCTATTAACCCATTTATTTTCTAGTCTAGGAACAAGATACCATACGTCATGAGTTTTAAATTGATTGAGTTCCTCTTGCATATCACCTATCTAATAGGAATTATTTAAGGCTTTATTCACATCCTTTGGTTCTACAGGCAAAACAAAGCATGCGAAATGTTCAGTATTACGTAGTTGGGATCTTGTCCGATCAAGTTCTTCTGGGTTATCAACCACATTATCTAAGGGATGATCCTTATAAACCCAATTTGGTATCTCAGGGGTCACGTCAGGTAAAGACTCAATTGTATCTGAAGGTTCATGGATAGGAATGTTTTCTGACTCTTCAATAACGGTTGTTCCTATGTTCTTATTCTCTACAATGGTGTCACTCACTACAATATTGATGGATTCCATTAGGGTTTTGGTACGAAGGCTATAAACACGATAGGCTTTTTTATTTGGGGAATAACCTAAGAAAATTTCTTTATCAGCTCTAGTTAGAATTTGGACAAATGCACTATGTCGTTGCAAACATAGCATATACTACCAAAGGTTATAAAATATTTTAGGCTAGGATTTTTCCTGTACCAAATTTCATATGGTGTCTATTTGGTATCTTTCCTAAGGTAGACTCTATTGATAATATGACAAGCTGTATGAACGACTTCAACCCAGAGATATTTAGGTAAATCTTTTGTGTGGATCATAACACGAGCAATCTCCTGAAGAGAATAATTTTTATGCTCAGCTACCCCATTTTGTTGGAGCGTTTTAGGGGCACTAAATTCATGTTTGTAACCATTATAGTCACAATAATCGATAATTCCTAAATGTGTAAACTCACCTCATCTATCCCTACGAATTCTATTTGCTTAGGAGTCCTTCTCATTTACAATTCGTAATACAATTTTAAAAAACTTATGAAAAGTTTCTGAATTTTGTTTCAAAAAGGCCACCCTGGTAAATCGAGTAAAATCGCTAACCATAACTAGGATGTAACTGTTTCCACAAAGACTAGCAGTACGCGAGGGACCCATTAGGTCCATATGGATGAGTTCTAGAGGTTTGGTGGATAGAACTTCCTTGACTTTCTTATTAGGAGACTTAACCATTTTTCCTTCTTGAAAAGCCCACATAAAATATTGGAAATGGGTTTAATTTTGGGCGGACCTTTAACTATTTATCGTGAGCTTAACATTCCAAGACTATCTTAATTTATGTGACCTAACCTATTATGCCAGATTTCCTTATCTTCCATTATACAAATATTGCAGACCCCAGTCCCTTAATTTACTGTATAATAGTTACCAGGTGTTCTGAGGCCTATAATAATGCATTCTCCATTCTCATTCATTATTTTACAACT
Source organism: Sambucus nigra (assembly GCA_949130495.1). Classification (NCBI taxonomy): domain Eukaryota; kingdom Viridiplantae; phylum Streptophyta; class Magnoliopsida; order Dipsacales; family Adoxaceae; genus Sambucus; species Sambucus nigra. The sequence goes on from OX422213.1 coordinate 536,400,320, forward strand.
GGATTTTGAGAATTCGATAGTGTGGTTTGAGTCACAAAACTGCGATATACTTAGTAAGTTTGCTTTAAGACACTTTACTAATAGAACGTCCTTAAGAGTAGGTAGATGTTTTACTTGGATTGTCCCTTTACCTATGATCTGGGCATAGACTCCATCTCCACACAAAATTTTACCTCCTAAGAATTCAATTTTGTTGGTTAGCTTAGTCTCGTCCCCAGTCATATGTATAGAACAACCCTAGTCCATATACCATCTAGATGAAGTGTGTTCAACTTTCCAAGAACTAATAACCACATTAAACTTAATTTGGGGTATTAGATCATCTTTCCTAACCCAAATTGGTCTAGTTTTAAAATATTTGCGCATATTTTCTCGAATATGATAAACTTTACGAGCATCAAATTTTTCTTTAAAAGAGTTTTGCGGAGTAAACTGATTTTTAAAATTTTGTTGAGCAATTGGTTTAGTCATGAATCTAGGTTCCTTTCTTTTGGACTTCCTTTTAGTGTTGGATCGTTTCTTTCTATTATGATAGTTAGAGTTCTTATTAGGCTATCTAGGAAGGACCTAGTTATTTCTACTCTGTCTAGAATAATTGAAGTTCTTACACATAGGAGTGTAGGAAAACGATTAAACTAGACGCTTTTGAAAATAAGTTTCAAGTGAATATCCATAGACATCACAATAGGATCAGTAAAGGTGGCTCTGAGGTTTATTATTATCTCTGAGGCCTTTAAAAATGGGTTTATCTAAGTGAGGAACATCAATCTTAGGTTTCCTATAAACAGGTTGAAAAGAGGTCTCTCTTTTCCGGGGGTGGGGGGAGATGAATTTGGTCTTCGATTCAACATTATATTTAGACTCATCACTTCCCAAAATTTCTTTCCCTTTATGTTTTCTTATCAAAATCGGTTTTTATAGCTTGAAAGTCTGGACAAGTTTTCATAGGCCTTTTTCCTCGTGACACAAACTTTATGGTTTGTAAATTCTTAGTTTATGTGTCAGTGTTAAATCCAATTCCAGTTCTGTCATCAGAATTGGTCATACTGACTTTTATAAAGTCTTCAAAACAATTAGAGTTGTTTTTAAATTTTGCAAACTTTTTGAAGACTATTGAGGCTTTTTCATTTGATTGTTTCAATTCTAACAACGTGGCCTTGTATTTCTCTTCCAGAATTTCATTAGCTTCGGAAACATTTTTTTTCTTTTTTAGAGAAAGTCTTAGTTTGAGTTTCATGGGCAAGACATTGGTTAGTTTAGTCTTCGGCATTTTGTCTAACTACAAGACTAAGAGATTCTACTTTTTTAGTCAGGTCTTTAATGGTTCTTTCTAATCTAGTGCTCTTTCGAAGCGTCTTTGTGTCTAGTGTGTGGATGTCTAAAAGGTCATCATCATCGAACTCACTAAGTGTGGTGGGTGATTAATCCCTTATTGATACATTCTTTGAACACACACACATATTCAATTCGTTATTAATACGATGCCTTAAACTCACACATGCGGTAGTAGAGCTACTATTATCAGCATAACCATTATTTGTAATCTCAGCAGATAAAACATTAACAGGCATGGTCAAGGCATTATTAGGTAGACTATCATCAACATTATCATCAGAATATACAATCTTTATGAAAAAGGACATGCATGGATCTAGTACGTTAGATGATTGAGGCCCATCATCATCTGAGTCACTTGAATCATCCCAAGTCTTACACAAATTGGCCCTATTCTGTTTATTTTTTTTCAGGCTGACCCTACAGTTAGCAGCTATGTGTCCTATTTTGCCACATCTAAAGATTCAAACTTGCCATGGTCTTCATCAAGTCTGGTGTTGTTCTAGTGTTTCTCAAGTCTAATCTCATGAGGTCTGTTATTGGATTGATTTGAATAAGGAAACTTTCCTTTTTTTGTAGCCACGTTATTTTTTAACTTAAGTATTTTCTTGAAATGTTTAGACATTAAGGCTATTTTGTTATGCAAATCATCCAGGTCACAGTCATCATCAGATTGGATTTCAAGATTAGGCATAACTTTAGATTGAAACATCACATTGGGATTACTGTTTTTCTTATGACTTCCAAGAAGTTGTTTTTTATAATCCAGATCCATTTCCACAGTTCTTAATTTTCCACTGAGGAGTTCAGGGGTAAGATTTGGATCTTCCATTCCTCAATTGCGTATATTTTACTGTCAAATTTCTATGGAAGTGATGTTAGGATTGTACAGACAATTTCTCTTATGTCATAGGCAATGCCATTTGCATGTAGCTTAGATACGACATCAGTTAGTTTGATATAGAAATCATCGACGCTAGTTTGATAACACGTGTATCACCTTCATGGGTTATGACCAACATGTCTCAGGATTCATTGGAAATGGTACATATAGAGATTCTTTTGAACTCATGCTCATTTACAAATATAAAAATGGCATTTTGTCTTTATTATTACAGAGGGAGTCATGTTTCTTCTCTTTAGTAAATTCAGTGAGAACTTTCCTGATTGTTATTTCACTGCCTTCTGCCATAGGTTAAGGAGGATAAAAGTAGCCATTTTATATGGCATCCCATACTTCATCTCCCAGCGTTCTTTGGATGAAGGAAATCATCATCACTTTCCAGTAAGGAAAATTATTTCCATCAAAGAGTGGGGAGGTAGGGATAAGTTTCCTGGTCCCTCAAATTTCTCGTACATGTGGTGTTTTTAAAACAATTTCAAAAAACACAAGATTCTAAACAGTTGTTTTGAAAAACAAGAACCCACTCTGATACCAATTGAAAATCCCTTAATAAGCCATTTAATCAAAACTTAAAACAGTTAAGAAGGGTTCGAAATGTTTTCTTGGGGAAACTCTTTTAATAACACTAATAAAAACACAAGAGATTTTGGAAAATATTTTTGAACAAGAAATTTCACTTACTTAGAAACCCAAGGTTTAAAAGAATTTTAAACACTTATAGCAGTGCTGGCAAAATTAAAACAAGCATATAAAAAATATTCACACAACAAAAAGATTTTAACATGGTAAAACCCTATCAAATAGGGGAAACATCCATGACTCCCGCTGCGGAGTAAAAGAAAAAATCCACTAGAATGAGTTATAGAGAACATGCAAGAAATGACTTATCCAACCAAATCAGACCTAAACCGAAGTCAATAAATTACATCAGCACTCCTAGCTTTTTCTTTGACTTTTCTGGCTTCTAGCTGATGTCTTTAACGTCCACCTGCTTTAATCCTTAGCTATTTCTTTACATCGACTCAAATGATAAAAATATATTTACCAACACAACTTTAGTGTTGTTGTGTGATAGTGTAGTGATGTGATGTTCCTAACACATGCATGCAACTCACTCATACTTATACAAACAATTTACTACGAATTACAAATTAATTCTAAAATGACATGCAAGAGTCTGAATCAAATTTTCTTGAAATTAGACTTCCTTTTTTGTAGGTAGATCAAAAGACAATCTTGTTATGATAAAGGACCCAAGATCCTATATGTCTCTCTTATTTATTTACAAACTTATTTCACAAAATGTGAAATATGAACTTGGAGACATAAACATCTTTATATCTGATATTTTTAAGTCTTATTTTTTAAGAACACATGAAAATTGAAATAGGGATATGTTGAGAAAGACTTTTTAAAAAGTTTTTAAACTAAAAACCCAACACAGAGAGGTAATTTCTAAAAGGAAATCAATCCTAAAAGATCGTGACTGTATCACTTAGTCAGATCTCAAATCTAAAATATGTGAGATGAGATCAAACTTGGTGATAGTGTTTGGACAAGAGATTTGAACTAGAGAGGAACTAGTAACATGAAAAAACTCTTAACTCTCAAAATTTCTAGAAAATTAGGCCAAAGTTTGGCTGATATTTTCTTTTCTTTTCTCTCTCATTTTCCTCTCTTTTCTCTCTCTCTCTCTCTCTCTTATTTTCTCCCATCTCTCAAAATAGCCAAAAGTTGGAAATGATTAACCCTCATTCTCTATTTATACTGAACGATGGAAGGCTCTGGAAGGTTAAGGGAAATCAATGACCAAGATTAATTCGACTGTTGGGTGATCAATCTAAAGTCTCACAATGCACCGCTTCTAAACAAACAACGATTGGTTAAAATGGGTATCACATGGATTGAATAAAAATACATGCAGACCATCGAATAAAATGGATGAACATTCTAGATAGAGTTTTAAGTATGTGACTATAAAGAAGCACAAATCGGGTCATTGATAATCCAACACATGTATGCTCCAGATTACTGTAAAAACACGTGTTTTTTTATCTTTGAAAAATATTATTTGCTACCCCAGAAGTCTCTAGCACTTTCGGATTCTACCCAAGGTAAGTTTTAGTCAGTTTAAGATATTATGAAATAGCTCCAAACAATTTTAAAACCTAAAATTTAAATGTTTAAAAAATATATTTTAATTATTTAAAAAATTCCAAAAAATATTTTAAACCAATGGGAACACACACACACACACCTCATACACACAATATGCCAAATAAACGCAATCCTAGGTGTTTCCATTGGTGTTGGTTACTACCTTTTCGAGCCTTGAATAGTCTTTGATGAAAATCATGAAGAGGCATGAGGTTTAGGGATAAACAAAGGATGACACAATGTTGTCTCTATTTCTAAACTAGACACGCTCCTATATTTTATACTCAAGTGAGTCATATATATAGCGTACTTCAATCTCTACTCCTTCTTTCTCTTGAGTCGGCAAAGCTCCTATGGAATTTTCTATTAAAGTAAGGTAGAGAAGCAGTGGTGCTTCAGCTTTCGACGGAATCATCGTGGATAGGGAGGCTAAAATTTCCTTGATCTTCTCAAAGGCCTTATTCTGCTCATCTCCCCATGTCCACTTGGCTTTATCTTTCAACAGGGGAGTTAACGTGTGGGTAACCTCCGCTAGTGGAGGTATGAACCTTATTAGATATGTCACCTTCCCCAAGAAGATCTCGAGCAGCCTTTGAATCTTCAGAGCTTGCATCATCATGATGGATTTATTCTTTTCTGAATCAACATTCACCCCCTGCCTATTCATAACAAATTCCAAAAATGTTCCTATAGTGACCCCGAATGTACATTTTGAGGGGTTCATTCGCATATTATTATGGCATCTCTCAAACACTCTTTAGAGGTCTTATACATGCTTCTCATCCATAAAACTATACATCTCATGGCCTACGGTAGCATCAACTAAGATTCTATGTTGGGTTGAGGAAACTCATCCTTGGGATATGCTCGATTTAAGTCACAAAAATGCACACAAATACGGATTTGGCTTTTGTACTTCTTTTTCATAGTTACTACGATGGTCATCCGCACAGGATGTTGAATAGGCTTGATGAACCTCTTCGCCAAAAGTGTCTCTATTTATGCTTTTATCTTTAGGTTGAGGTCAGCTTTGTACGTAAGTGTCGCTTGCCTAAATGGAAGAGCATTGGGATAAACATTTAATCCATGGGAGCTCACTTCTGGATCTATCCCTGCCATCTCCATGTATTTCCAAGAAAATACGTTTGTGCACTCTATGAGTAGGTTGATGACCTATCCCTTTTGCTTTGGATTTAGACTCATGGAAATTAGAATGGGTCTACTTCAACCCTTTTCTACTCCCAGGTACATTTCCTCTAGCTCTTACATTTGCTCCCTCGGTCCATCTTGCATGCACTTTGGAGCCTCTTTTGGTTCCTTAATATGTTCAATGATGTGGGATTCATCCATAATAAAGCACTCTGGTGTCAGGTCGGTGCTCTCATCCCAAAATTCCACATGCGCAGACCGTTATAAACGGTGTAGGACTTTACCATTAAGTAGGACCACCTTATTGCAAGTTCGAGGAGGCTTGACTACCTCCTCCACCTTCATTTTTCCTTTTGTTATATGGGGGATCATTCTATCCCCCAAACTATTATGCACAACTTTCTTTGGCTAGACACCTCCTTCAACCACTTGCCTCTCCTTTAACTTTCTTATGGTTCTCTTCCTTTCTTCGTCCAGTTCTGTGTAGAATGCCTCATTCACCAATTGGGCCTCCTTAATAGAAAAGGGCTTCTGTGTTACTTTGATTATGATCTATGTTCCTCGAATGTTGGCTTTTGGATATTGGTGGTAGGTGGAGGGTACTATGCCATGGGTATGTATACATACCCTTCCAATGAGCAATTGGTAGCTGGTATTGGCATTGATGACATGAAACTTGATGTGGGAAGTGAAATTCCCCAACTTTATTCCCACATTCATATACTTGAGGGATTGCATTCCAACACTGTCAAACCTGAAATTACTAGTGGCATAGGAACTATCTTCTCTTGATCAATCCCCGTTTCATATAGCGTACTGACTGGCATTATTAATAGATTCCCCTCTATCCATTAAGGCCATGGGAAATGACACTCCATTTATCACAATTGTCATATACAACGGGTGGTTATGGAAGTGAGGCACTTTCCTATCTACCTATGAAAAGACCACTTCATGAGTGTATCTTTTGATCAACCTCCCAATTAATCCTTACTAATTTAGTGATGGGTCTCCTCATTGTTGTAGTACTTCCAAAGATTTCTTGTTATGACTAATCTGGTGTTATACTTCATTCCTATTTGGTCAAAGAACCATTTGAACATAGTACTCCTCGATATAGCTTCACATTCAGAGTCTAAGTCTACTTCATATGATTGGGCATTACAAACATACTATTCCTCAAATTTCCTCCTCATCTAGAGAAACGATGACATCCACTTTTCCCTTTTGGAGGTTCACTTGCTCGACTTCCTCACCCCTACTCTCTTCTTAGTCTGGAGTGAAGAACCACCACCTCTCGCTTCCTCTCCAGCTCATTTCTCTGTTTACTGTTCAATGCTAGCCTTTTTAGCTCTTCGTATATTTTCTCACTACCTTACAACTCCATCGACTCTGGAGCTAATTTTTCACCATATGCTACCACCATATTATCAATGGCATAATGATGAGCTGGGAGTGGGTTCTCATTAACATCCACTAGAGGTATCTTCAACGTACCACTGGGCCACCTGCTCGTCAGTGGGCCTCCTTAAATAGTAGCAGTCTTTGGTGGAGTGTTGCACCCTCTGGTGTAACTTGCAATATTTAGGATTAGCTTTGTCAACTAACGTTGGGATTTTCCCATTAAAGTGAGGGGGAACTTCTACCCTCTCTCGTACCAATGTACGATAATGATCCATAGCTTCCGCTACACTGCAAGGTAGCAGTGGTGGGGAATCCTCTTCAAACTTTCTCTTGTTACCTGGGTTGTTTTTCTTAGATTTGGGGCCTCCCTTACTGCCCTTTTATTTCCATCCACATAGTTGACCGCTTGCATCCTCTAAACTTGAAACCTTCTTGAAATCAGTGGCACTTGTGTTCTCCAACTTTAGGACCTGGGCTTGATTATCTATATTGTTAGTAGCCCTAGTGAACTCTCTAAAGGTCCCATGTATAGTATCATTAACCAAATGGATCTTATATTCCTCCAAGATTCCCTTGACACATATTTGAAGAAGCCTTGCCTCTCCTACCTCCTTATGGACATCCAATGCCCTCTGATGAAAATTCTTCATATATTGCATTAACTCCTCCCCCAGGCTTTTGCACCTCTTGTGCCAGGTGTCTCAACATGAACTTATCCTCTGTTATAAAGAACTGTTGGAGGAATTTTCTATGCATTTATTCCCATAAGGGGATGTTGTTGTGTGCTAAGTGGGAATACAATGTGTTGGACTTTCCCGTAAGGGTATTAGATAAAAGTTAGAACCTCAAGTTTTTGTCATTTCCAGGCACTCCTAGGTACTCAACGAACCTATTCGCTTGATATCTTGGGTTCTCCCATTTTCCATTAAACTTAATGAATTTTGGTTGAAGATACCCCTTTGCGTATGGCTTCTCATTCGCAGCCTGCGAGTAAGGATCTTGTAGCATCTCATATAGGTGAGGTTCTTCTCTCTGAGAGGAGGAGAGAAGCTTCCTCGCCTCCTCCATAGTAACATCTTTGGAGGGGTATTCCTCCAAACTCATGTCCTTTGTTACTGGTGACCTTGATGGTACCACAACTTGATCTGGCACAACCTTTCGCGATGGATTCGCCTCTGTCAGAATCGTTGTTGGAGTGGCCACCCCTCTATAGGGAGCAACTTCTGGTGTTACATAACCTTGACCCAAACTTGATAGGTCTACATTGTTTTATTTCAAGAAGTCAAAAAACATTCCCATAAGGCTCATACCTACCATCGAAGCTGATGTCGGTGAGCTAGTCTTCCCTCCATGGGGAGCAAGTGTCTTATCTCCAATCACCACCACATCCTCCTGAGTGGTCTGATCATGTTGGGTTCCATTCCCACGTGGTATGTATTTACAAATTAGTTGCTTAAAAACGTTGAAACCTTCTTTCTCCGTAAAAGTGAGGATACATCCCCAGCGAAGTCGCCAAATTAAGGAGGTTAGTGTGAACAGGATCTGGTAAGATATTAAAATGGGTGAGGCGTGACCCACTTCAATGAACTCTGCCTTCAAGGTTTTCAAGAAATTATAGTGCATTACCCGGTAAAACCTTCTCCTTTTGGTAAAAATAGAACCAAAGTAAGAACTACTCCCTACAAGAAGATGAACTTCATAACAATAACAATAAATTTTCTTAAGAGAAACCCCTGAGAGTGATGGTTGTTTGTGGAGTGAATGAATAAGGCACTTATAACTCAGAGAGAGAGAAGGGTGTAAGGACACAAATTTCCAATTGAGACCTTTGTATTTTTGGCTCAATTCCAGACAAAAACGTTTAAGTCATAGGATAAAGTTATTGATCATCCTTCAAGCCAATGAAACTCTAAATTTGAAGACGTAGCGGCCAAGATATTAAAGCTTCATCAAATACTGAGTTTATTGTGCCTCGTTTCTACGTCATCAACAATGTTCCATTTACTCCTAAGGTATGAATGCATTTTAATATATATATATATATATATATAGGAGCTTGGAACAATTTATATTGGGTGTACTTTGTTTTTAAAACTGTTTTTTATTTTCAGAAAGATTTTATTAAAACCTTAAAATAAAGCATATAAAGTTTCTGGGCTAAAATCAAAATTTTAAACTTTTTGAAAGTTCGTTCGAAGTGTCGTTCGAACGAGTTTGTCATTCGAACGAGTTTGCCAACGAGTTCCCTAAAAGGCCACTGGAATGTCATTTGAAGTCTCGTTCAAACGAGTATGATGTTTGAAAGAGATTTCCAATGAGATTTCTAACGAGTTCACACTGAAACTTTGTTAGAAGCCTCGTTCGAACGAGTCTTCGTTCGAACAAAAATATTATTAGAACGATTTTTGGCAGGAACAGTTAATTGGCAGTTTTGAGTAGTTTTTTCCCTCATTCCCACTACTTTTTCCCTTAACTCTTTTCCTGAATATCTAAGTGCGGGAACCAAGTTTTTTAACTTAACATTTTCATACTATTCCATCTCTGAGAGAGAGTTTGAGAGCTTCAATTTACAAAGAAAAAGTTTATGTTTTGAGTGTCTAACTTTTCAAGGAAAAATCATTCGACACTCTAGTTTTCACCCAAAGTTTAGTTTATCCAAGTTCCAATATATATATCATTGATTGGAGTGTTTAGAACCAGTTTATCTCTACACCTTCAAGAAGAGAAGTTTGCGTTTGCTTCTACATCCCACAAAGAAGAAGAAGTTTGCATTGATTTACCCACTTGGAGAAAGGCTCATAGTTTGGGTGACGATAACCATAAAAGTCCGATCGGTGGATACCGAGACCGCGGTGGAGCTCCGTGGTTATTCGCTAGGCGGAGGTGTATACAAGAAGAAGCATCGGGGCTTGAGAGGTATCGAGTCGAGTGTTGTAAGTATTACTATCTTGTATTTGTAAAACCATACTTAGTGGATTTGAGGCTAGCGCCGTCTGAGGTTTTTTCCTGTTGTGGGTTTTTCCTCGTACATCTCGGGATAATGATTCATTGTTTATTTTATCTTGATATATCACCTACAATGCATGCTTAGGTAAAAAGATAAAATTTGGTTTAATCACTACTTGTTAAATTTGGTGCTAAATTAATTTTGGGTAATGTTTATGTTAATTTAATTCAAGTCATTAATTTAATTTGTTAAAATTTGGTTCGGCCTAATTTGGAAATATTGATAATATGACTTAAGCAAATTTCTAGGACTTGGTTGAGTTATGTTGGTTTAAGTGAAATTAAAATTGTGTGTGTGTTTCATCATATTTCACTTTGTTTAATTTTAATTTGAAAGGAAATTAAAATTAGTTGTTTTTATTTGAACCATCATCTTACGCTTCCGCATCTATAAAAGGAAATTATTACTTTTTTTGAAGTAAAAAGAATTTTTTTCAAATTGGGGGCCTTTAACTTTACAAATTGGTATCAGAGCATTGATTGAGAGAAGCTACCGCGCTTTCAAAGGGAGACAACACCAGGTATTTGATGTGATTTTGATAGAGTAATGGTATGACTTGAGTTCTTATTATGACTTGATCTTGTCCAGATGTCCTATCTATACTTGGACACTAAGGCTGAGTTGGCGACTTAGGTTAGCGACTTGAAACATAGGGACTATGACAGGAACATGGATGGAGTTAGTAGATACCATGATAAGAAGAAAAGTTAACAAATCTTGTTTACAAGAAACTAAATGGGTCGGTGAGAAAGCTAGAGAAATAGAAAATACAGGATTTAAATTTTATTATACAGGAAAATATAAAAATAAGAACGGAGATGGAATAATAGTAGATACGAACTTTAAGGACGATATCGTAACCGTTATTAGGAAAGGTGATAGACTTATACTAGTAAAATTGGTATTAGGTGAAAACATAATTAATATTGTTAGTTCTTATGCACCTCACGTAGGATTAGATGAGCACACTAAAGTATAATTTTATGAACAAATGGATGAACTAATTCAAGAAATACCCATAGGTGAGAAAATCTATATAGGGGGAGATTTTAATGGCCATGTAGGAGAAGATCGTGTAGGATACGAGATAGTGCATGGAGGATATGGTTTTGGAGATAGGAACGACGGGGGAGAGTCTATCTTAGATTTTGCGATGGCTTATGATTTTGTACTAGTAAATACATGTTTTAAAAATAGGCTTGAACACTTAATAACTTATAAAAGTGGAACGCACAAGAGCCAAATAGATTTTTTCATTACTAAAAAAGGAGACCGATTAACTTGTAAAGATTATAAGGTTATCCCGGGAGAGAGCTTAACCTCACAACATAGGATAATGGTGTTGGATATAAATATTAAAAATCAATCACGCGTGCAAAAAGTGAAGATTAACCCACGAACTAGGTGGTGGAACTTAAAAGAGAGAAATTAGAAATATTTAAAGATAAATTATTAAATGAAGCAACATGAAATACTAAAGAAGAGACTAACATAATGTGGAATAAGATGGCCACGTGCATTAGGAGAATATCAAAAGAAATTATTGGAGAATCAAAAGGGAAGGGGACACAGTCTAAAGAAACTTGGTGGTGGAATGAAGAAGTACAAAATATAGTAAAAATTAAAAGGGAGTGCTTAAAAACATGGCAAACAAATAGAAATAAAGAAAATTTTGAGAAATATAAATGGGCTAAAAAGGAAGTTAAGAAAGTGGTAAGAGATGTTAAGTTAAAAGAGTATGATGATCTTTATACAAAATTAGGTACACAAGAAGGGGGAAAACGTATTTATAATCTTGCTAAACTTAGGGACAGGAAAAAAAAAGTTTTTAATAACGTTAAGTGTATCAAAAGTGATGATTCGAGAGTCCTAGTCAAAGATGATGAAATTATGGAAAGATGAAAAAACTACTTTGAAAGGTTATTAAATGGAGATAATGGGAGTATATTAGATATAGAGGAACTTAGGAAGACTTGAGAAAATATATTTTTCTGCAGAATTAGGACAACAGAGGTCAGGATTGCTCTAAAAAAGATGCAAACAGGGAAGGCTTTAGGACTAGATGGTATCCCTATTGAGGTTTGGAAGTGCTTAAGGGAGGATGGAGTATCATGGCTTACAAAATTATTTAATAGAATTTTGAAGACTAATATAATGCCCGATGAATGGAGAAAAATTGTTTTAGTACCTATTTATAAAAATAAAGGGGACATACAAAGTTGTTCAAATTATCGTGGTATTAAGTTAATGAGTCATATAATGAAACTTTGGGAAAGAGTGATTGAATATATATTGAGATTAAAGACAATAGTATCTGAGAATCAATTTGGGTTTATGCCTGGGAGGTCAACAACGGAAGCAATTTATTTATTGAGGAGATTAATGGAGAGGTATAGGGAGAAAAAGAAGGATCTTCATATGATTTTTATAGATTTGGAGAAGGCGTATGATAGGATACCCAGAGATAAAATATGGTGGGTTCTACATAAAAGAGGAGTGACTCGCAGATATATTGATGCGATCAAGGATATGTATGATGGTGTGATGACTACAGTAAGAACATCAGTCGAAGAAAGTAGTGAATTTTCAATTACGTAGGTCTACACCAAGGTTCAGCATTAAGTCCTTATCTCTTTGCGCTTGTTATGGATGAGTTGACTGGACAAATACAAGATGAGGTGCATGGTGTATGTTATTTGCAGATGATATTATTTTAGTGAATGCGACTAAGACAGGGATTAATGCTAGGTTAGAATTGTGGAGAGAAACTTTAGAAACAAGAGGATTTAAAATAAGCAGAACTAAAACAGAATATGTGGAGTGCAATTCTAGTAGTAATAGGAGGACAAATGGAGATGTGGTGGAATTGGAGGGTCAAGAGATACCTAGAAATTATCATTTTTGTTATTTAGAATGGATTATCCAATAAGATGGAGATATTAGTGATGATGTTACTCATAGGATTAGAGCAGGCTGGGTTAGGTGGAGAAGTGCTACTGGCGTTTTGTGTGATAGGCGTATACCTTTGAAGTTAAAAGGTAAATATTATAGGATGGCCATTAGACCCTCCATGTTATATGGGACAGAGTGTTGGGCCACCAAGAAACAAAATGTGCAGAAAATGAGTTTGGCGGAGAGGCGAATGCTAAGATGAATTTGTGGTAAAACTCGAAAGGATAAAATTAAAAATGAACAAATTCGTGAAATGGTAAAAGTAGCTCCTATAGAAGATAAATTGAGAGAAAATCGACTTAGATGATATTTCACTGGAATGGAATGAAAAAATAGGATTCATGTAGCCGACTCCAAATAATTGGGAAAGGCTTTGTTGTTGAGTTGTGGAAAATATCTTTTGAAACGGTAACTTTTTGTAAAACCATTTTAAGCTTAAGGAGCGTCTCAAGGACCACCTCCTCGAAAATCTTTTATAAACTTGAGGAGGGTCTCAAGGACCACCTCCTCTAAAATCATTTTATAAACTTAGGGGGAGGTATCAAGGACCACCTCCTCTAAAATCATTTTATGAACTATTCATTTCTTGTAAGCAACCTCTTAGTTGCCCACTTCAGTTATGAATGGGTGATACTATGCAAGGACTGGGGTGACTCCCATGGTCTTTCTACTTGTGTTCTCTCAATATTAAAGTTCTAAGTGTTTGACCTTGTTCAACAAACCTTATTTCTCAACCACCAAGCCAAAACTCCCAAGAGATCCCAACTTTCCTTTTTGAGCCCTGCTTGCTCAATCAGGCTACCGGTACAAGAAAATAACATATTAGTACTTTAATATATATTTGAGTAACAAATCTTAGGGAGGAGTTCACTCTAGGTGGACCTCCTTTCTTTTCAGTAAAGAATTTGGAATTTTGGGGACGAGGAGCTCCTCACAGTACGACTCTTCACCCAAACTTTGTACCTATAATCTTTGAACAGTTAGGTACAACGAGCACCTTGTGGTGGGCCTCCTCGCCCAAATTTCATTATAGTGGTTTTGGGATAAGGAGCCCCTCATGGTGGGCCTCCTCACCCAAATTTCAAAGTTGTGGTTTTTGAGTATTTTTGGGAGGATAAACCCCTCGTGGAGGACCTCCTCCCCCAAATATCCTTTCTGTTATTCTTGCGCATTTTGTGACGAGGAATCCTTCTTCGTGGGCCTCCTCATTCACAATTCAAGTTCTATTTTTGTGAATTCTAGGCATTTTGGGATGAGGAGACCTTCGTGGTGGGCCTCCTCTCTAAAATTCTATTTCTGTGAATTCTGTGCATTTTGGAACAAGGAGCCAATTATGGTGGGCCTCCTAGACCAAATTCTATTTCTGTTAATTCTGGGCATTTTAGGATGAGGATCCCTTCTTAGTAAGACTCCTAGCCCAAGTTCTATTTCTATGAATTCTGGGAATTTTGGGATGAGGAGCCCTTTCTGGTGGGCCTCCTCACCCAAGTTCTATTTCAATGAATTATGGTCATTTTGGGACGAGGAGCCCTTTCTGTTGGCCTCCTAGCCCAATTTTACTTTTGTCATGGCCAGGTCACTTCTTTGGGGGGGTTGCTCGTGGTGAGTCCCCCCTCGCCAGTTGGCCCTGTTCAGCCAACTATTTGGGCAATTGGGTGTGTACCCCTCTATAATATGGTTTATAACTCCAACATGGAGTTGGTTATGGCATTTTGGGTAATGAAATGAAAGGCTATATTAAGGCTCAAAGAGGTTGGCTAGGGATATGTTTAAATTGAGATCAAGGATAATATGGGTTATATAATAAAGAGGGACTATGATCATTTCCTAAAATTTAAGAAATTCTCGAGTCAAAAGAACTTTAAAAATCATGATCAAGTAACACATTTCAAAATGAACTCAATCAATGAACGATCAAAGAAAGAATAGTGATATTACCGATGAATTTAACATTTTCAAATAGGAAAGAGTAGTGTATAACACTCATAAACGAAGAAAAGCATAAAGCTCACTATGTGTAAATATATAAAATGCAAGAAAAGATTACCGAGTTATAAAAATCTTAAACCAAATCAATAAAACAAGAAAAGTGTATGTTCTTACGAGCTTAAAGTTTAATTCATGAAGTTATTCATAATATCAATGATTTGAGGGCTAAAGTCTAATAACTTCTAAAATAGAGGACATGCATCATTAAATTTTCTATTGGATCGGGCATTTATTAAAATTTATCATCGTAAACAAAGGCAATATGCATAACGAATGAGGAAAAAGAAAGAATTTTTTTTTAATTTGTCAATTTTTCAACAAGAGCATGCTTAGTAACTAACATCTGATCAAATCATTGGAACGAAAGAAAATAAAGGGAAGAATAACCCACATCCCCTAACTTAAATGTCGCATTGTCCTCAATGCAAATCAAGAACACAACATAAAGAGAGAAAAAGAAATATATTAACCATAATTGTAGCGATCCCCAATAAGTACGAGTCCATTGAATGTACAAAACATGTTAGTAACAAGCATAACAAAAAGAATAACAATGAGCTTAACTAATTACACTACACTACAATTAAAATGAAAAAAATAAGAAAGAAAAAAATAAAAAATAACTATTTACAACCTACAATTTTAATCTCTAACTAACTACACACTAGAAGTTAAAATTTTTGAGGATCCACCCAATGTACGATTTGGCTTTGAAGGATTAATGGTGTACCCTCTCTTGCATGCATGGCTCCCAAAAAATAAGAAATTTTTTTGAACAACGAAAGGCATGTGTAAGGTGTAGAAATGAACCATTACCAATTAAAAATTTGAGAGGGGTGATGGGGGATTTGGATGCTAAAGTTGACAAGACCATATTGATCTCAGGAAAATTAAAATCACATCCCAATGTTTTTCAATTAGGAGGGAAGGATAGGCAAGTGAAAGCAAATAGCCCATGAGATAAATCATCTCAAATTAACATCCCCATTCAAGAATCAAGTCAAAGTCCTCAAGAATTTCATCGAATTCTTGAAATAAATTTAATGGTTTGTAAATAGTAGGGAATAAAGGAAAGGAAGGACCATCAACCTCAATATAATTGGAAGTATTAATAAGAGGTTGAAATTCAAAAGTTCATGGATCACTCTCAATCATTTCTTCCTGAAAAAGGGGTGGAGGTGAAACGTAAGTTTCAACCTCAATGAACCTTTGTAAAGAAGAAATCATCTCATCAAGTTTGGCATTTATTTCTAAAGACCAAGCTTTGGAAGTCTCAAATTTTTCATTGAATTCCTTAAAAGATAACTCATGATCAAAACAACAATAAGACATAACATCTTCTTGAGAGGTTTGCTTATATCTAGACAATTCCCCGCTTCCCAAAGTTTCCTCACAAGGCGAAGGGGGATTACTTATAAATTCTTGAATTTCACACTCAATGCACTCATTTTCAAGAATTTTTAATCATTCTCTTATAATCTTGTGAGTGTAACTTGGAAAACTATTCTCATAGAAATTAAGGTTATCTAAAGATTATAGCGGCACATTTCAAATTAGGAAATTCAAAAACGCAAGGAGCACCAAAATTTTAAGATTCTCATAACAATTTAGCACAAGTAAAAAAAAGGGCAAAACAAAGAATAGAAATTAAAAGAGAAAAATACTACAAAATAATAAAAGAATTACAATATATAACAACCACTCCCCAGCAACAGTACAATTTTGATCGGGCGCGAACCATGTGCTTTGTAAGGACACTGCCGTAGTTTTCGGTTCACCGCCTCAATACAAAAATAACCTAAACCATTACTACACTCGACAAAGGGAGTATAGCGGCTAGTGCGGGTATTGAATATCCACAAGAAATGTTTGACAGATTGTAATTGATTTATCACTTCTAAAATAAAAGTGTAAAAGGTGATATGGTTGAAAATAAAGAAAAGTGAAAAAATAAGAAGTTAACTATGGTCAACAATATTAATAAATAAAGAGTTGGGATCACATCCCTACCATGGGATAAACAATTCATAATTAGAATTTCGGTTCAAAAGAAATTTAACCGAGCATAATCAATTAATTATAAACATCACGCATGAAGAAACCTAATCCAAAAATGCGAGATAAAACATTTAATAAAAAATGTTCGCAGGTGGATTAAATTCCGAATTTCTCTTTAAACATCAATGTTGCGTGACAAAGAAAGTTAAACGCATAATATTACTACTTTAATACACGAGGTTTTAATTAAACGCAATTTTACACAAAACCTAACTTTCGGAGCTCGAGGCCCGTTAATGGCGAATACATGACCCCAACCCTTAAACTAAAGACAATATATAAATTAAACTAATTAAAACAACTACTAAGTGAAGAAAACAACAAATAAACAACTAACAACAGATCAACTAAGCATGGAATTAACTACAAAGTAATAAATCAAGTAAATAAATCATTAACTAGGTAAGGAAGACAATGAATAGTGGAAATTACTTACATAAAATGGGTAAACACCCAAAGAGAAAGGAGGACAGGGGAGTTCTACAAAAATCCCCTAAGTCTTTTAACCGTAAAAAATAAGAAAAATGAGTTCTTTTGGTATCTAAAATGAAGTCACAACTAAATAAGATGTTTATCCACAAATATCCAACAAAAAACCTACTAAAAATAAAAATTTGGGGACTTTTACTCTAGACGAATTGATTTGGAAAAATTCTGAATCGATTCTCCCCTGACAGTCTCATTCTTCATTACTGATCAACATACGAAAAGTGTTATAACATATTCGTTATAAATCGTAATTAGGAACGGTCAGAAACTATGTGAAGATAACTTATAGGGATAAAAATTCCAAGAAGACATTGGGCCAAAAACCCAAATGATAAAAAGACTAAAATGCCCTTCAATGTGCCCTTCAATGTGTGCTTGTCGACGAAACTTCACGCTCAGCACCGTAATACCTACAAAAGCTCAATTATACCCTCCAAAGCATGTAAATATATAAAACAAAAGTTTTCTGGTTAATAATCATAAATATAGGAATTAAAGTACCCGAGGGGGCTAAAATTCATAAGAATAAAGGATGAATAAATGCAATATTCATGCCGAACCATTAAAAAATTAACCTTTGATTTTCCCAATATCAATAAGGATGGAATATAAAACATGCACATTTTAGTAAATTTAAATATAAAACTATTTAATAAAACATGCTCATAGTAGTAAATTTAATTATAAAGGATAAATGGATATCATTCCCCCCTTTTCCAACGTAATCAACAATCATTTATGGGTGCACCGTGGAACTAATGTGCCAATGTACAGGGTCAAAATATCAAATCAAGTTTATTGGTTTTTTACCCTCTTAGTAAAAAATCCCACATACAAATTCGAGCATTCCATGTACAATTTAAAAAATTATTTTTGCATTTTTCAGTAGGAGCTTTTACATAGATATCCTATTTGAAAATAACTTCCATAAATAAGTCATATTGAGTTTTCAACCATCAAATAGGTCGTATACATAATTTTTTGAGATTTTCTTCACAACTTTACCCTTTTGAAACCAACCATCCTTAACGTTTTTGGGGGAAGATACGAAAGTGGTTGAATTTTTTTTTCTTCTTGTTATTAATCATAACTTTTTTTACAAATCCATTTTTTACAAAGATACTATTTTTAAAATCTCATCACCGAGATCTATCAAACAATATCCATGAATCCCATAATATTTCAAAAAAAAAAATAGATAGACAATAAAATTTACTGTGTTCACCGAAAAATGAAAAAGTTTTATATGTGGAGTATTTTCACAAACAGTAAGCATTTTGTTTGTTAATATTACACAAACTATAAAATTTACTCCGTGCACTAAAAAATGAAAGAGTTTTATCTATGGGATATGTTCACAGACAATAAACATTTACTATGGAAATATTCACAGATAGTTATATTTACTAACTGCCTAACAAACATAAAAAAAATACATAATCTTTGTTTATTTAATATGTTCCATCGAATATGGTCTTGTTTTATAGGGCTTGATTAGTAGATTTTAAAAATATATATTTCTTAAATTTTGAAATTGTATATAGAAAGTTATAGTTCGTTAAATTTTGAAAGATAAAAGAATAACTATTATTTTTAAATTTGGAGGGAATATAGGGAGAGGATATATTAATAAAGAAAAACTCCATAAATTTAAAAATAAGACTTAATTAATGGTTAACTAGTTAATTGAACTTAATTAAAAAAAAACTCTCAAAATAGGACTTAGATATAATAATACAGTTTAATTAATTTATTTCCATGAATATTTACAGAACACAACAATACGGGTTTCAAAACAGAAACAAAGCAGTAACCATTCCCATTGAATTTCAGATCAATCTAAAGTTAGAAATAATAAAACTTAAACCAATTTTACTTTCAATAGTAAGAATATTCAACACCATATATAAACATAGGGGACATAACCTCAAGATTTAATGTATATGGTGGCAATCTTGGTCGAGATAACCCTTTTAAAAGTCTCCAGTGTCCATTAATATTATACTTTATCCTTCGCAATGCCTTTAGTATGAAGATGATGTTGTTGATGAAAAAAACTGGACTGAATCCCATTTTTATGATCACAGATAAATAGTTGAAAGCAATCCAATCAAGCACATAAGAGACAAAGATTTTTAAAGTGGTTCGTCCATGAATAAAGCCTATGTCCACTATTATTTTATTCCCAGGGGTTTACAATAGCACCATAGGGTGTAGAGAGAGAAAGGATGTGTATCTTGTGTATGGGGTTTCTAGGTTCCCCCGGATCTCCTCCCTTTTGGCTAAGGGGATACATGTATTTTATAGTGATGGGAGATAAAGAGATTCATTGTATGTAGACATTTATGTCTACATTAAATGAATCTAATTGTTGAATTGCTTGGTATGCTATGTGTTGTCATCTATTAATACAGTATAAATGTACATTAAGGCTCATTAAATGCGCTGCCATCTTCATTAATGCACATTAAATGCATGGTTATCCTTTGATCTTCCTGGTTGGTATGCCGACCAACTCTCCTCGGGTGCCGACTATTACTCCTCGGGTGCCAACTAATTTTCCTCGGGTACCGATACCGACTAATACTCCTCGAGTGCCGACCAACTCTCCTCGGATGTCGAATATTGCCACGTAGGATGACATGTGTCCTTTTCTGATTGGTCCTCGTAGATGGAGAATTTTTGCGTTAACAGAAGCCCCCAATGCTCCATGCTTGATGGTTTACTTGAAAGGATGGAGTATTTATTCTTCAGTGTTGCTCGGTGCTCGTGAAATTCTTGATCTACCTTCTTGATTTGTTCAACATAAAGTGCATTATCTCCTGGACAACATATGATGCAGACTGATCGATGGTTGCTAATCTTTCTTTTGAGGAACTCCATGTGCTATGTATCACCCCTGGGAATTTGGATGCATCCATGCCATAGTATGCAGCTTGTAGCTTGTCATAATCTTCAAGTTTGTTGATTGATTTGCTAGCCGACCAACTGCCTCCTGTGCCGAGCAACTGAGTGCTAACTTCACGTGCTTGATTCTTCTGATTTATGATTCTCTGAATACTTTGTCGAGTAACATACTAGCTTTTGAACCCAACTCTTCAATATGATTAGTACCAAGCTAGTGGTGGACTTCGAAACATTTTCATACAACTTCTTCTTCAATGTTGTTTAGGACAGTAGTAGTAAAGATCTTAGTGCTGTAGATGCTAAATTTGACTTCTGAACTTCAATAGTAGGTGCATAATAAATCTTGAATATGCCTCCTGAACTTCTGAATTCACCTCCTGAACTTCTGAATACGCCTCCTGAACTTCAATATACCTCCTAAACTTCAATATCAAAAATAATTCCTGAATAAGAAAATAACTCCTGAATGATGATTGGTCGGGGCCCCGACCGTGTGAGTTTGTGGAGTTGAATTTGATGCTCGACTGCATGATGTTATAAGAATGTGCCACCAAATGAACAAATATATCTGTAATAGAAGCCCCCAAGTGTGGAATGTGAACTTTGAATGCTTTTTGCTTGATCGCTTTCACATACTCATAAAATGTTTTCGACCAACTGTAGTTGTCAGCTTCTTATTTTTGACCCACCTGAGTTGACATTTTTGGGAATAGATTTACTTCCTAACCAACATAAGTTGGCATTTTTAGGAATATATAGTTTTACTTCCCGTAGGAATACATTTACTTCCTAACCAACATAAGTTGGCATTTTTAGGAATGCATAGTTTTACTTCCCGTAGGAATACATTTACTTCCTAACCAACATAAGTTGGCATTTTTAGGAATACATTTCCTAACCAACATAAGTTGGCATTTTTAGGAATAGTTTTACTTTCCGTATGAATACATTTACTTCTTAACCAACATAAGTTGGCATTTTTAAGAATACATAGTTTTACTTCCCGTAGGAATACATTTACTTCCTAACCAACATAAGTTGGCATTTTTAGGAATACATAGTTTTACTTCCCGTAGGAATACATTTACTTCCTAACCAACATCAGTCGACATTTTTAGGAATACATTTTTGATAATAAATGATAGAGACTTCCTCGAAGCTGACCAACGGATTGTTGGGAATAAGATATAATAAATGCTGGAGACATCCTTGGAGATGACCAACAGATTGTTGGGAATAAGATAATATATGCTGGAGACATCCTTGGAGATGACCAACAGATTGTTGGGAATAAGATAATATAAATGTTGGAGACCTCCTTGGAGCTGACCAAAAGATTGTTGGGAATAAAATAATATAAATGTTGGAGACATCCTTGCTGAAATAAGAATAGAATATGCATCCAAATAGATATAAAGAATAATTAAAAATAATAAAATGTCTCGTTGATCAGTCGAGGTAGAATTATATAATTCCGAACAAGAATAATATCTTCCAGAACATAAGAATATGGCCGAGAACGTTGTCAGGCCTGAATATAAATAAGAATTATCCGACCAACTATCCGTTGGGGGTGAAATACAATGAATGTTGTATTTCTCCTTAAAGCTGAATAAGTATCTTGTCGAGGCACAATTGCATAATGCCGAATAAGAATAATATTTTCAAGAACATAAGAATATGGCCGAGAACTTTGTTGGGCCTGCATATAAATAAGAATTACCCCGACCAACTATCTGTTGGGGGTGACATATAATAAATGTTATAGTTCTCCTCAGAGCTGAATATGATAATAAGTATCTCGCCGACTTCCATGTTGAGATGAATATAGAATATGAATCCCAAGGGATATATGGAATAATTTGTGCTTGAGCCGATATCTGGGCCTGAATATAAATAAGAATTGCCCCGACCAGCTATCCGTTGGGGGTGAAATATAATAACTGTGTAGCTTTTCCTCGGAGATGAATATGATAATAAGTATTTCGCCGAGCTCCATGAAGAGATGAATATAGAATATGAATCTGAACGGATACATAGAATAATTCGTGATTGAGCACAAATCAAAGCAATAATAAAATATATAATGCCTCGCTGAGGTGAAATGATAATAGTTTCCAGATTTTTTCCGAGCATTCGTCGGCGTTGAGTCTTGTACCTGTAAAAATTAATATCTTGCTCTACCATATTTGTAGGCTGAATTGATTAGTCATGAGAATAATTTAATTATTCAATAAATATATGATAGGTATATGCTCGAGAAATAAAAATATTAATTTTAAAAAATGAAATAATATATGTTGGCTGATATGTCGAGGCAAAATTGCCTGATGTCGAGCAATACTAGTTTCTAGAGGTTTACGAGAGCTTTCATCGGGATTGAATCTCGTCCCTATGAGATTTTAATAAGCTTCCCGAGCACCTGTCGAGACTAGAGAAAATAATTATTATCATGAGAATAATTATTCAATCAAACAATATGTGATGTGTATCAGCATAAAATAATAAAAATTTCAAAATATGAAATAATATTTTTCTGCCAAAGGTGTGTGAGATGGACAAATTTTGATCAGATATGCATCATAAATAAGACGTAGAGTTTTTTGTAAAGTTATTTAATCTCCAAAAACTAATCAGGTATAAGTTGTTGTTTGAAAATTATTTATCACTTGGTTTTAAAAATATTTTTGGGGTGATCACAAGTTAAAAAAGACTTAAGCCCCCTGTTTGTCCCCGAGCTGAACTCGTGTTTAAAGAAAAATCTGGGGTGCTTCGCATTTTTTAATACCCCAAGATTCTACTGCTGCCGACAAATGGCATGGATGTTGCCGACCAACACTTAAGGATATCTCAAGTTATAGAATATATGGTGCCGACCAAGAAGCAAATGGTCCCCGACCAGCTGAGCAATTTCGCCGATCAACAAAAATGGTGCATTGACAGCACCGAACAACATCAGATGTTACCGACCAAAAAGTGGATGGTTGGATAGTTGCCGACCAGTAAATTGAACCCTCCGAACAACACTGAGATGTCGCCGATCAATAAGTAGATGATCGTCGACCTGCAATTGGTTCCATCGAGCTACAATAAGAGTCTCTGACCAACAATAAGATACCTCGTAGTTGGATAAAATTATTTCTACATTGCTGATGGATCTTCACATCTTATCAGAAATAGGGGCTGTAAGTGGACGATTCCGAACAGCCATATGAGCAGCGGTGATGAATTTTTCATGAGATTGCTATGTCCCAAAATATCTCGAACCAATAGATCAGAAAAATAACATTAGATGTAAAATCCAAGCATTAAGATTGCTAATTAAATGATTCATTCTCTAATCCAATATATTGTGTGATTTTGAAAATGAACGAGGAGCCAACATCTGAAATTTGTGCCCATAATCTTGATATGGTCATGATTGTTTAATTGATCATTTTTTACAAGAGGTGGGTAATGGTTTTTTATATTGATCCCTTCCTATTCCCTATGTGGAGAGATAAAAATATGCCGAATGATCGCAGTTATTACCAAATTTATATAAAAAATCAATCAATGAGACTTTATGGACATAGATGGAAGATGAACCAAATTAAGTATATAGTTCATAAAAATGAATGCAAAGAGACTCAAACTTGAAGAGAGAGAAAGTATATATCGATCATGATTTCCATGAGAAAAATTTTTATTATCTTTAACCTTTTCCCATTCTTTGATTAAAAATATGATGGGAATTTGAATAGACATCAAAGATCTTACAAAATTTATAATGAAAATTATGAAATCTTACCACCGTCATATATATTGGTATATGTAATCATTTAAAATATTTATTCCATGACATAAAATTGAAACTTGAGAATCAAGCAAACAGTTATGATTTATGAAATCCATTATTTTTCAGATTTCTAAATAAGAATTAACCTAACAGTTATGATTTTAAAATCATGATATGCAATATTTTGTAGATAAAAATTGGACAATTAATTTATATATGTAAACATAAAAATCATGATTGAATCAAAATATGTATGTAGAATATATAATTGATTGTACGTAGAGAAAATAAAAACTTAGCTTTTGATGGAGAACAATGGTTGTAACACGTTCCCACAGACGATGCCAATCTGTTGATGCAAAAAAATGGACCGAATCCCATTTTTATGATCACAGATAAATAGATGAAAGCAATCCAATCAAGCACATAAGAGACAAAGATTTTTAAAGTGGTTCGGCTATGAATAAAGCCTACGTCCACTGTTATTTTATTCCCAGGGGTTTACAATAGCACCATAGGGTGTAGAGAGAGAAAGGATGTGTATCTTGTGTATGGGGTTTCTAGGTTCCCCCGGATCTCCTCCCTTTTGGCTAAGGGGATACATGTATTTTATAGTGATGGGAGATAAAGAGATTCATTGTATGTAGACATTTATGTCTACATTCAACGAATCTAATTGTTGAATTGCTTGGTATGCTATGTGTTGTCATCTATTAATACAGTATAAATGTACATTAAGGCTCATTAAATGCGCTGCCATCTTCATTAATGCACATTAAATGCATGATTATCCTTTGATCTTCCCGGTTGGTATGCGGACCAACTCTCCTAGGGTGTCGACTAACTGTCCTCGGGTGCCGACTAACTCTCCTCGGGTGCCGACTAATACTCCTCGGGTGACAACTAATTTTCCTCGGGTACTGACCAACTCTCCTCGGTTAACGACTAATACTCCTCGGGTGCCGACCAACTCTCCTCAGATGTCGAATATTGCCACGTAGGATGACATGTGTCCTTTTCTGATTGGTCCTCATAGATGGAGAATTTTTGCGTTAACAAATGTCATATTCTTTTCCATAAAAATTCAACATCAACATCAACAACCCCCCATGTAAAAAAGTTTCTGATACATGGTATTCTACAATAATGCTCCTATGTAGGGTCATTGGAATTTCTCTCATTTCTGATACACATACGTAAGAAACTATAACTATTATTTAGGAACTTTAGCTAATGTTAAGGAAATACCTACTAAATAGGGAAATAGGGTTGTTTATATGCGTATACTACTAAATAGAGGATTTAGGATCTGTTGAAATTTTGTTTTTGGCATATGTGAGTTAACACCTCTCGTCCTCCCCTTTTTTCATTTCCAAAGTTTCGGGTTGGGGCATTATTTTTAAGGTCAAAGTCATCATTAGGCTTCGAAACTGACTAACTGTTGATGGCCTCTATTGATTCTAGCATCTCATCCAAGTGCAACAAGAATTTATTATCTTTACCTCATTGAGCATAAACGAAAAAGTTGGATGGATTTGGTTTTTTACCCGCATCTGGACCATCCATTCTCCTACTCGCCCATTCATTCTTCAAATCCTCATCGAATTTTGATACCATCCTGTGGATAACAGTTTTATGTGCCCTTTTTTTTTTTTGTTTTTCTCCCTTTGGGCCAACCTTTTCTCCATCAGCTCATTCTCCAAAAACTTATTCCACTGCTCCCCCAAAATTTCAACATTATAAGGCATTATCTCTTTCAAAGATAAAATATCGAAGCTCGCTACCTCCTGGGTAAATGTTTCTTCCGAAGGTTTATCCTGTATGTCCTCAATGATTCAGCAACCCAAGATAGAACCTTATTCTTGGAATGATCCGAAAATGAGAAATACTTGCAGATTTGATCATATATTTCATCTTTGACGTCTTGATCAACGAGGTTCCAGTTGTCTGGTCTACCAACCACCACATTCATTTTTCCTAAAGACAAACATCGGTCTTTAAATTTTAGCACGTCATTCCTATCACCCGTCGGGTTATTCCTGATAAGGGAGAACCCAATGGACTTCTTTTGGGTTGAGCTGGAGGGTGTCAACAGTGTTGGATGGGGGCGGTGGGACAACGGGAGTGCTGGATGGGGGCGCTGTAGCAGTTGGACATTGTAAGGAGGGAATCATTGTTGGAGTTGTGTATTTCTCACCAATTGGTGTTCAAAATTTGGGTTGTGCAAGAGATGATGAACCTCGTTGCGGTGTCCCCTCGGCTCTTTGTTCCCTTGGGTTGTTTCCTCCCGACATTGTCTACAAAAATGAAAAATCACAAGTGACTAAAAAATTATAATTAGAAATTATAATTAATTAATCAGGCTTATGACTATATGTGTATATATATACTTACCTTTTGACTTTACAATATGTTCAATTTACCTGATCTCCATCCATTCAGTATTAATTTTTAAGAACCTATGAATTTTTTCACATGGTCAACTATTAGGAAGGATATCTATGATTGATGTGTAGATATCTATTACATGAACTCAGAGCCCTATCATTTTCAACTTGTTGGCAAGATTCAATTTAATGTGCATATGGTGCGAGACATCACAGTCTACGTCAATGCTGTCTGTACGCAGTTGTATCCATAATGCGTGGATTTTTTTTGCCTTATCCAACAACGTAACCAAGGTTGGGCCTACGCCGGGATTATGTGTGTGAAATATATTTTATATAATGTCACCCCAGTTTTCTGGTAGGGAAAATAGAATACGGTCGAACAGGCAATCTTGCTGGAAATTAACTCCACGATTTACAGGGTAGGTAAATTGTTCGATCTTTTTATTTTCATACCAATAAATAGTCGTACCCTCTATATGATGCTCATTAATAAAATAGTTACATTTGGGGTCCAATTGCAACCTCTCAAATTTTTGTTGCCAGTGATTATCATGGTGCTTCATTTTTCCTAAGAAAAATATACGAGGTTTTGAATATGAGTCCTATGGTTAAGGTATAAGGGTATATTAGTTTTATTAAGGTTTTGATAATAAAGAAAGGATTTTGAGTATATTAGTTTGATTAGGGCGTGGAACCTAAAATACTCAATTAATTTCAAATTCTAAATAAATACCAATCCCTAAATGACGAAACTCTTAAATAATGCAAATTATTTTAATCCCTAACTAATCACATTCGGTCAATACTAATAATCCCTAAGTATCCACATTTATTTGAAAAATGTATTAATGTCTGGTTAGCTTTTGAAAATGTTGGTCACCACGTGCCACACGAGAAGGTGAGGTCACCAGTTTGAAACCCGTTGAGTCATTGTCTGAGTATATAACTCTAAAAGTCTGCACGTTATTTCCTCACATGTCACACTTGAAGAGTATAATGGTATAATGACTTTTGAAACATCAAAATGAGCTTGGGATACATTGGCACTCACTCATGAGGGCACGAGCACGGTTAGGGCGTCTAAGTTGCAAAATCTCACTGCACAGTTTGAGACGATTAATATATTAGAGAGTGAGACGTTTGATGAGTTTTACACTAGGTTGTCCACTATTGTTAGTGAGACATTTAACCTAGCTGAGAAGATTCCCTATAACCGAGTGATTAGGAAAATTTTGAGATCGTTATCGAGTATGTTTGATGCGAAAGTGATCGTTATGAATTCCCTTGGTATGCTTAACTCGTCGAAACGGGAAGAGATCGTAGGTGACCTGCAAACCTATGAACTCAATATGTTTACCTCCAAGAAAATTTTAAAGAAATAAAATTGCCTTTTTTTAAATCACTGAATGATGAGACTAAAGTTTCGTATGAATATTTTGATTCCTACTTTGAGGATCTCATCTTGTTGGGAAGAAAGTTCAAGAAGTTTCTTCAAATTCAAAAGGAATCAAAATATGCCAAAAAGTTTCAGAAATTCAAGAATAATGGAGACTCCACCCCTAAGGATAAGAGTGAGAAACCTAAAATAGATGAGTCTGATATGTGTTTCGGGTGTAAGGGTTTTGGTCATAGACTATCTGAGTGTCCCATTAGACTTAAGAAAGAGGGCAAGAAACTGATAGCATACAACGCCACCTAAAGTGATAGTGAACCGAAAGAGGGAGAGAGTTACACCATTAAGCTTAACTTTGTTGCATTTATGGCATTTCATGTGAGAGATGATGATATATCTTCCCTCGAGGATACTCGTGTGCATGAAACTTTCAAGGCTGTTGAGAGTACTTCCTGAGAGGGCGAGGGTGATGAGAGCGAGGATCAGGAGATCGACGTAGGATAGTTGGAATTTGCATTTCGAGAGTTATTTGGGGAGACAGTGAAGGTGTAAAAGGCTAACACGGAATTACAAGCAAAGTTGAATGAGCGTGCCATAAAAAATAATGACGAATTAATTGAGGATCTTAGGGAACGGGCGAAGAAGCATAGGTAGAATCTAGAGTACGTAGATAAAGAGAGAGATAGGCTTAAAGGTTTAATGGAGGCTTTGAAAAATGAGTTGCTAGAGTTTGAGGAGTCTAGGCATCTACTTGAGTCTAGGATTAAGGATTGGACGAGAGTGTGAGAGACTCGTCTAGAGTTAAGTTTGACTTGGAGTCTAGGTTCGAGAAATTGGATAGGATGTTAGGCACTGTCCAAGTTAAGAAAGATAAGTTTGGTATAGGCTATGATGATTACATTGTTCCCATTCCCAAATCCATTACCAATCGTTTGAGAGAGGCCACTAGGAAAGCGAGGAGAGGTGACATTTTGGTAATCATTCCCGCCATCTTTACACTTTCCCACACTGTGGTAGGAAAGTTCACCTTAGACGTTTTTTCTATAACCTTACGAATGCTCCTAGGAAGTTTAGGAATAAAGTTGTGTGGGTTCCCAAAACCTCCACCCGTTATGTTACACCTACTTGGGTTAGGAAATAGGACTTTGAGGCTTTAGGACTAAAACTTCATGGTTCTTATTTGGTTGCAAGTGATTATTCCCATGCTAAATCTAAAGGTTGAGTATGTTACCATGTTTATCATTTTGTATTATATTTTTTATTTATTGCATTTTATTTGAAAAATACAAAAATATTTTATTTTTGATAAAAAAAATTTGAAAACTACAAAAAGATTTTGGTTTCGAAATTTTTTGAGAAAACCACAAAAAGATTTTGATTTTATTTGAGTCAAAATATTTTGAAAAATAAAAAAACAAAATCTTTCTTTTTGTGTCATGAGTTAACATGTTTGATGTGGAATATTTGTGTGCTTGAACCCCTTCCTTCCATTATCTATGTGCTTAGGAAATTTGGTCATCATTATCGATGCTTAGAATGATCTTAACCATTGTATTATGGGGTTGTTTCGAAGTTGATATTCATTTTTATTCGAATTTGTATATATGCCAACTTTACACACATGCATGAGTTTATATGGATGTTTGACTACTCTTGCATATTTGAGTTTGGTGAGACGTTATAATCTTAATCTTGTCATCTATGTGTAAGTAGATTTAAGGAGGAGGTGTTCATGTAATAACCATTTATCGTGAGGATTAAATTGAAAGGGCTGCGAGAGTGTAAAATTTACTCATCGTGAAAGCCACCGTTTAAAAGGGCCAGAAAAAAAAATCAAATGGAAATAAAAAGAATCATATGCCAAAAATGGGTCAAATTAGTTTAGTTAATTCAAAACAAAATATGATATATTTGAGGGAGTTTGTATGGATTATAAATTTAAACAGGTTTGCACAAAGAATCCTAACATTGAAAATCATGTCATGACGCTATTGTTTGTAGAATCATCAAAATTCCAGATTCGTGCGCATAATGTTTGTTTAGATCATTAAACTCATTCTTTAATTGTCACATATAGCTTCGATAAAGTTTGATGATTGATTGTTATCAATCAGAGTTTCTTGATCATTTCGATGGGTTGAAATTGTGATTCATTTATTATAGTTCATGCCCATACATTCTATTTACATATTTGAGCACATCGGTACTATGTTAGCAAGTTACTCATATTTGTTTGTTTTGAGTTTTATTAATTTAAATACTGTTTTAACACTGTTTCTCAGTTTTTATCCCCTTCCAGTCAATGTTTTATGGAAAAAATTTCACTGGGCAACATTGTTTAATATTCCGAGGAAACTGTGATTCTTTGATTATGTCATTCTAACGACATCAAGTTTCGTTCGAGCGATGTTGCTTCTCATTCAAGTGACATCCCTGGCTCGTTCGAATGACCAATTTGACCAATTTGACTTTTCTTGTTGATTTTTATTTCAGTACCATGTAGCATACTACTCATATTTTGGTACTCTTCTGCTTCTGGATATTCTTTTTATGCAGTCTTTATTTAGAGAATTGATCTTTTACTAGATTGGTTGTTTTAATCACACCTGCTTGGATTTGATATATTTTTTGTGTGATTCCCTATTTACTGGCTACTGATTTGACATTAATTGATAATATTTAGCTGGTTGTTTCATGTTTATATAGCTATTATTCAAGTTGATTTAATCATATTGGTATCGTATGCTAGATGTGTTTATCTTTTCACCGGATTATCTATTCGAGACAAAAATAGGGAGAGATGTCTATGATGTAGGGATAGTTTTGTGAGTTTCATATTTTTATTCAAAGTGGTATCATGTTTACACAAAGTGGTTTCATATTTACTTACGTAACAAATGATTCTAATTTGAGTTTTCATATTGATTTATATCATTTTTTCCTCGATACTTCACTAGGTGTTTGTCTGTTTCATTTGAGTAGGTTTGCTTAACGATATTCAAGATTTCAAGTCTACATCACATTCACACATTCTGAGATAGTTTCATGATTACCAGTCCATCGTTTATAAGTCTTATCTTGTACTAATGATGTAATTTTACTTTTGGGTTTTATGGGATGGGATTTAGGTCTCATACGGCTTGACGACCCATCTTAGGCATTTCACTGTTGGTTTTGGCCCAGAATAGTCAAAGGGGAAGATTTATAAGGACAAAATTTCCAATTGAGTCCATGTATAGTTTTGACTTATTCTCGTAATAAAACACATTTGAGTCCTAGGTAGATTTTCGTTGTTATGATCCACTAAGAGACTATGACATGTCGAAGATAACGGTGCGACAAAGTTACAAGGAATTAATTATGCCAAAGTTTATTTGGTGCACATTTTTTCATCTTTAAAGTTTAATTGCATTGCGACATAACTCAGGTAATGCATAATGTTAACGAAACTCAAAATTTTGTTTTATAAAAAAAAGGATGTTATTTTTAAAAGAAAATGTTTTTAATGTTTTAAAAGTGTTTTACTTGTTTGAACTTCATTTAGAGCTAATAAGGAAGGGTTAGAGATTGATTTGGTTTGGACCCTACTAGTATCTTGCTCGAACGAGAGATACCACCTCCTTAAAATAATTATAAGTAGGTGTGTTCTAGTTTTCTCGAAGTGGGTGCAGTACGAAAAATAGTTTACAATCTAGCGAGTTTTCTAAAACATATGTTTTCGTACTTAGAGTTTACAAAGATCTGAGTTATCATTACCATAATTTTATATGATCTTTGTTGCACAAATTTGGGTTTATTCATCACTTGAACATTGTTGGTTTTGCAGTGGAGCAGCGAAGAAGGCTATTTTCATGTTCAACATCATAGACAACATAAGGACGTATGGGTGGATATCGAGGCATTCATGGAGGAGACTGCTATGGATGAGCATCGTGGAAGATGGTCACTTTCTGCGTGGGCACTGTGAAAATTGGTAGAAGATAAGAGGAGCATCAAGTCTCGTGGGTGGATCGAGCCATTGTATAAGACTATCGTCTCACTTTGTAAAACCATTGTCGTAGTGATTGTCTGGCCTGGGTCGTCCGAGGTTTTTCCCATTTGTGGTTTTCCTCGTACGTCGGCATTGTGAGTATTGCTTTACTTTATTTTACTTGCATTAATCACTAGTTGCATGCTTAGGATTAAACAAGATAAAATTTGGTTAAGTTAATCTGTGTCATATCTTGGTGTGGTTTACAAAATTGAAAAGAGTTTTTCAAAAAGAAAAAGTTGTTTTGTATTCATCCTTAACTTAATTCCGCTCAAGGAAAAGTTTTTGTTAAAGTTATATTCGGGACCTACAAGTTATCATAATAATCCATTCTATTATCAATAAATTCTTTTTGGGTGGCAATGAATCTCTTGGCTAGAAACATCAATGTAAAATTTGGTATTTTTCATGTAGAGATAAGGGGGAAGGAGGTCTAGGGTCCTCAGATTTCAATTGTATCACTAAAGCCTCTAGCCTGCAATTAGTTTGAAAGTTCACCTCTGAAAACTCTCTACCGGGGAAATTCATAAATAGAAAGTGTAATCCTCAATACCAGTCTACTCATGGCGGATCATTAACTTTTAGAAGAGTCAGATAAGTGAAAGCAAATTGCCTAAAACATATGACTTGTCAAGTAGCTGTGTAAAAATTATTATTCTACTTCTACTATATTTTCAAACTTATGGACTTATATTCTTCAAAAAATTCAATTAACATGTATAAACAATTACATGATTTCCTTCCTCTTGATAATAACATCAAAAAGCTTGGTATAAGAATGTCTTCTAGATGTAAACTGTGCCAGAATCAAGAAGAGTCTTCCTTTCTTATGTTAATTTAATGTACATAAGCTAAGAGGATATGGGATTATTTTTCTTAGTTGATAGGAACCAAAATAGACTGAAATTCAATTTCATTTATGCTCGTTAACTGGTGGTATAAAGATGGTACTAGAGACTACTTGATATGCCTAGGGAAAATTATCCCAATTGTGGTTTGTTGGGAAATTTAGAAATGAAGAAATCTAGTCTGCTTTAAAGGTAAATCAAACAGATAATTATTCATTATAAAACCAGGTCATGTTTAATTTCTAATAAATGCAGAGGCATGAAGTTTCAAAGTCTGTCTCAATACTTTGATGGGAAGTTATTAGAAGTGTTTGATTTGAAAATTATCCTTAAGAAGAGGATTGTGAATTTGATTAGATGGAATCCCCCTAGCTATTTTTAGGTCAAACTTAATGTAGATGGTGTCCCAAAAGGTAATGCAGGCCCTAGTGGGTTTGGAGGAATTATAAGGTATCATAAAGGGAAACTTGTTGTGGAGATTTTGAATTGGTTAAATAGGGGCATTAAAATTTGTTTAGAGTTTAATATAAACTTTATCCAAATAGAGACTGACTCCTTAATGAATAATAGCTAGAAACATCCATGGAGATGCACAGTTCTTATAGACGAAATTCAATCTCAACTCAAGATTTTAAAGTTTACTTTGAATCATTGTATTAGGGAATATAATGTGGTAGTGGACTGATTGGCCAACATTAGAATTAATATGCCTTCTTGTCAAATGTTTGAGAATGTTCATGATCTTTCTAATCTTGTTAGGTGGGCTTTGAAGTTGGATATCATGGGATATAAATACAATAGGAATTCAAAAAAGGTTGTATAGGGAGTCTTTATGTAATGGGGCTATTTATTAATCCCCATATTTAATTTTCTTTAGATTTTCTTTGTCCATTGTCTTCCCAAAGGAATTTTTTCTTCCTGAACTTGTTAAAGCTACCTAAGAGACGCTTTTTTCTCCTTATATCAATAAAATGTTTGGGGGTTAAAAAAATGAGGATGGACCTACTCAGATTTATTTTGACAACAATTCAACAATAAAGCTTTCAAAAAATCAAGTTTTACGAATCTAGCAAAAAAGAAGTATCATTTCTTGAGGGATCTAAAAGCTGATGGAGTTATTAATCTCATTTGCTATAGAAATGAAGACCAAAATGTTGATCTTCAAACTAAGCCTCTCAAGTTTCCTGCATTTTAGTGAAAAACATTCACTAAGTTTTTAACACAAAGTTAAAGATTAAGTAAACTCTGAAATCAAACTGCTTTAGGAAACTACTTTTTGATATCTTAAAACACAAGATGTGTATAAAAGAGATTTAGTTGGATTTTAGACTTGTTAGCCTAATTACCTTAGATTTTAAATTAAAAACCTACTAGTTCTTTGTATTGAAACCAAACAATGAAATAAATTATGAACAAAAGCAGTAAGTTGACACGATGATTTTTAACATGGTAAAACCTCAAATATAAGGGAACATACACAGTTACATCTATCGCATAACAAAAAAAAATCCATTATAAACTATTATACAAGAGTTATAAGGACATAAACATGCAACACAAGATCCTAGACTAAAGAACATAAATATACCTAAATGAATGAAAACTTTCTCCACGGTATTCTGTTTCTAGCTCTGATCTCCCTGTTAGTTTCTTTACTTTCACTCCTTGCTCCTTTCTTATGTGGACTTAGTCAAATAAGATATCGTAAACGGAATAACACTTTTACTAGGCGTTCATGTGAGACTGTTCTGTGATCATGAAGTGTCAAAATGCAGTACGCAACTCACTTTGCTCTTGGAGAGATTATACAAATAGTCCTATGAATATACAATCAATCTATATGACATGCAACTGTTTATATTTACAAGAAAATCAAACTTCCTTTCTCATACTGAAATTTAGATCTGAAGTTTTTGGTTGTAAAAAATAGAACTAAGTCACATGAACTTATTTGTATGCAGAAAATATTTCACAAATTGTAAAACTCTATTTTATCTACAAAAACTTTCATATCTAAAAATCATAAGTGTTGAGAAGTCTCTTTTTTAAGAAATCTTTTTTTTTTTTTTTTTTTTTTGATAACCCTGAACCTCCACACGAACGAGCCCTTTGGACTCCCTCGTGAAAGCTAAACAGGGGGGGCACTGCGCATGTCCACCTCACACACGAGCCCCGCTTAAATACTGGTATACCCTGCGGGGGATCGAACCCACGACCGTGCGCCTAACCACACAGCCCTGAGGAAGCCCTCCAACAGGGGTAGGTATCCGTGGGGAGGTCCCCAGTTTAGATTTCAAGAAATCTAAACTGGGGAGTATGGATTTAAAAGACTACACAGTAAAATACAAGATCCATACAAGAAAAGGATAGGAACACTAAAAATGTATGTAATATCTATCTCTTTTGTGTTTCTCATAATTTCTAAGAAGAAATATGAGAAACACTAAGAGATTTTTGTTCCTAAGAGAGATTATATATTTAAGAGTTTCTTCAAATGTCCAAACTCTAAAATCCCTCAAAGATAACCTAAAATATCTAAAAACTCAAGTGTAGGCTTTATGGTTTTTTAAAAAGGTGATGGGTTATATGTTTGGTGGAAGAAACCCTAAGTTATTTCTCTCTCTCTCTCTCTCTCTCTCTCTCTCTCTCTCCTTTTTCTTTTCTCTATCTTCTCTGTACTCTCACTTTTTCTCTCAAATGGAGGATGGCTAAATATTCTATAAATCCTTAACAATAAGTCCTATTTATAATGGCTTAGGAAGGGTTAGGAAGGTCGATGCAAATGGACTGCTGAGATTAATCTGATAGTTAGAATTCTAATCAAGGGGTTACAAATGAATCGCAGAATCGCTCACTCCTACTGTCTCTTTTAACACTAACATGGATTATAAATGAAGACATGTAGACCATTGATTATTTCTAATCCAAGGGATGAGATCTCATCTTAGAGTTGAGAGAGAAATCGAACACAAATGTGACCAACAACACACCAACACCTGTAGGGATAGGAATGCATGTAAAATGTGTTTTTTTTTACTTTCATGAAATCCCATTTGCTCCCCCAAAATTTTGTGCCAATTTTATTTTATACCCTGGGAGTTTTATTAAGGGAATTAGTAATTCAATTTTAACCCCAAAATACTTTATTCTCAAACTATTACATGTTTAAAAATCAATTTAAAATGTTTAAAAATGCCCAAAAAATATTTAAAAATTCCCCAAAAAATATTTTAACACACACACACACACACTAATGCAATGCATGTAAATGTGTCTTATGTACATTGTTCAACTTCCCTTTTTGGCAATATTAGATGGCTTAGACTAAATGATTTGTTGTTGAAGTCTTGCAATACCATGGATAAGATTGCTAATAACAATCTACTAAATTTTGTCAACATATCCAAACTAGTTAGAACTCTTATATTTTATAGACTCAAATAAGTCAACTATATAGTGTGTTCTCAATCTCCCCCTTTGGATACTGGAGACAAAATTCACCTGAGTAACTTGTACTCATGAGTAAAAAATAAATAAAACCCTAGATTCTCACACAAAAGAGTTAATCTACCCATTTCCATCCTAGAATCGAAAATTAGAGAGAAAAAAATACATAACTCAATTAGTTACAAACCAATACCCTAATTCTGTCGCATCTACAACGGATCTATAAGGAGAATGCCTGAAATAAAAAACTCAATGGGCATATTAGTAAAATCATGATATGATGAGATGAAAAAATTTAAAGTTGGTTACTCAAGCTATTGCACCCCGATTTTTATCAAATAGATAATGGGGTAAAAGATATATAAAAACATGGATATATAAAGAATTATTCTACACAAACAATGTCATAAACAAGGGAATATCAAAGGGTCTCCTACATTAACCAAATTAAGGAAGCATCTTTTGTCATTTGTGAAACATCTGTACCCTAAATCCTTACAAACCAATTATTAGCATGAAAATAGCGAGGTTATGATAATTCGACAGAATATATTAAGTAAGAACAATCATCCAATGGCTTTCCTAAGCAATTCAAACCAAAAGGTTTCATAAACAGGTCAACCAATTGTTTTTAAATGTTAATATATTCGATATCAAGTTCTTTAGATTCAACAAGTTCACGTATAAAGCGATGCCTAATCCTGATGTGCTTAGTTCGTGAGTGTTGTACCGGATTTATAGATATATTAATGGAACTTTGGTTATCATAATACATAGTCAATTTGTATTCAATAATACCAAAATCACTAAGCATTTGCTTCATCTATAAAAGTTTGTCACAACAACTACCCACAACTATATATTCGAATTCAGCAGCTGAAAGGGATATGCAGTTCTATTTCTTACTATTGTCTGAACATCCTGCCTAGTTGGCATCAGTGTAGACAACTATGGAGCTAGTAGTGTATTTTGTGTACCATATGACAAACTTTATTGTGCCTTTAACGTATTCAATTATTCATTTTACACACAACATATGACTTTATTTAGGTGCACATTGATACAGTGCACATACATATACAAGAAAGGAAATATTTTGCCTAGATGCAGTGAGGTATAACAAACTCCCTATCACGCTTCTTTATATAGTTAGATCAATGTCTTTCCCATTTTCTTCTTTATATGTTTTCATAGAGGTTCTCATCGGTGTACGTGCTGAGTTATCAAGCCTAAATTTTTTAACGAGGTCACTAGCATCTTTTGATTGAGTTATAAATAGGCCATCACTAAGATGTTTGACTTACAAACCTAAGAACAATTTTTAATCCCCCCCATTAACGGCATTTGGAGTTCAGCATGCATTATATAAAAAAAGTCCTTTGCTTGATTAGTGGAGGTGGAACCGAATATGACATCATCTATATAAACTTGTGCAATTAAGACATGGCGCTCAATCTTCCTAACAAATAATGTCTGGTCATTTCCACCATGCTCAAACCCTTTATTGACTAAAAAGGTGGAGAGGTGCTCATACCAAAATCGAGGATCTTTCTTTAAGCCATACAAAGGTTTTTTTTAAGCCATACACAGCCCTTAGATTATTCTACGTATACTTACGCTGCGAAATACCATTTGGAGATGAAGAATTGACGTCTATTTGAAACGGTTTGAATTGCAAGTAATAAGATATAACAAGAAGGAGACAAACAAACTCGAGTCTTGTGACAGGAGAAAAAGCCTCTTTAAAAGTGTATTCCCTCTATCCGAGAATATCCTTTCACCATTAACCTAGCCTTGTTTCTAATTACAACCCCATTCTTGTCAGTTTTATTTTTAAAAATCCAACAAGTGCCAATAGCTTTCGTCTTTAGGAAATGGTAAGAGATACCAAACATCATGACTTTGAAACTAGGTAAGCTCTTCTTTCATAGCATCAATCCAGAATGAGTCGCTAGGGCGTCGTTTACAGTTTTTGTTCCACTAGAGAAACGGAACATGAAAATGTAGCCATTTGTTAAAGCTTTGATCTCATTTGTAATGTCTCAAACGGGTTACTGTGAGTACCCTGAATTTAGCATCATAGGCCTGGAAGAGTAGCCTCTCCTTCGCGGCCCAAAGCCCAGGCCCATCACCTTTTGTATTGATTCGATCACCCCACGATCCCATGAAGAGAAGTTGTGGGGGAACGCGATCCCATGTAGGGGAGATGGCTAATAAGGAGGAACCCATCACCCCCACTACTCCAACATATACATGTATAAATTAAACCCTAAGTCTGGGGCAAAGGACAAGTTGTATTCTCTATACTTATTCTTCATAATATAGAGAAATAACACTGACTGCACCATCGTGGACGTAGGCACATCTTTGCTGAACCACGTACACCTGTTGTTGTGTCATTTGCATTTTATTTATCTTCTCTTGGTCATTGCCTCTTTGATATTTATTTGTGTTGCAAAATAATTGTCACCATAATTGGCGCCATCTGTGGGAAACGTTCATCTTTACCTGAGAAGGGCCCACACCAAGTAAAAATCTAAGATGTCTGGTCACAGCAGCAACGCTCCTCAAGCAGGAGATATTCAGGAGCCACCTGCTCCCCGCAGGATTAGGTCTAAAGTCCGACGTTCAGATCAAAGGGCTCGCTTAGAGAGGCCCGCCTCAGAATAAAGTCAAGGACCAACAAGGTCCACGCAGATATCCAGATTGATTAATGCATACGATGCAAGGCTCCATGAGCATAGGGAGTCTTCTCGCAGATATGAGGCTGAGAATGCTCGCCTGAAAAGAAGACTGGAAAAACTAGAAAAAGAATTACGTCCTGATACCAGGAGACGCCCCTATCGTACTCCTAGCCCTCAGGCGAGCAAATCTCGCAGCCGAGGAAGGAGCCCTAGGCGGCAATATCAACGGGACGCAGGTGGCGACTAAGACGATGACCTCCGCGAACAACTAAGAAAAGCTCTCCGCTACCAGAGCCCTTCTCGCAGCGACGACAACATACGGAACCTGGTCCGCAGAGAGATGGACCAACATCCAGCTCACCACGGCACCAGGTCGACCAGAGAACTCGCCAGAAGAGCCCTCAAGACCCAAATGAAATCACCCTTCACGAGGGAAATTGAAGAAGAAGAGTCCCCCAAGAAGTTTACCATTCCAAGGTTCAAGATTTACGATGGGAAGACTGATCCCATTGATCATGTTAGGCAGTACCAACAGGCTATGACCCTCTGGAATCACCGAGATGCACTGATGTGCCGTATATTCCCCTCGAGCCTTCATGACGTGGCCCAGAAATGGTTCGAGAGACTCCCTCACCGATCCATCAAGAATTTCAAATCCCTTGCCGAGCTCTTTACGGCTCGGTTCATCACCAGCAGCTCCCATCCCAAAAGGATGGATGCTCTATTAACAATGAAGAAAACGCCTCAGGAGACACTGCGAGACTATGCGAAGAGGTATTGGGAGTT
This sequence comes from Sambucus nigra, assembly GCA_949130495.1. Classification (NCBI taxonomy): domain Eukaryota; kingdom Viridiplantae; phylum Streptophyta; class Magnoliopsida; order Dipsacales; family Adoxaceae; genus Sambucus; species Sambucus nigra. Next base: position 536,440,027 of record OX422213.1, read on the forward strand.
ATTCAACAAGGTCGAGGACTGAGCGGAAGAAGTGGCAGTGGCTTCATTCAAAATTGGGCTACCTAGCTCTTCCCTCCTTTACCAATCCTTGACAAAGAAGGAAGCTACAACCATTGATGACCTGATGGCCCGAATTGAGAAATACGCAAAGGTGGAAGATGTCACCCGCCTTAACATAGGAGAAAACGGTCGAGCCAAGATCACTACCAAGGGAAGTGAGAAAGTTGAGAACCAGAAAAAAGGAGGAAATAGTGAGGGCAAGAATGGCTCCAAAAACGGAGGAAACCCTGACGTTACAAAATCATTCCAGGCGGTCAACACCATCTTCAAAGAACCAATTTACAAAATTCTCGCGAAGATCAAGGATGAGCCGTTCATCAAATGGCCCCGAAAAATGGGAGGAGACCCCTCGAAAAGAAACAATGCATTAAGATGCACTTTCCACAAAGAGGGAGGGCATAAGACCGAGCACTGCAAGGCTCTTAAATCCCACCTCGAGGAGTTGGCCCAATCCGGACATTTGAATGACTTTGTGGAAAAGAAGGTAGAGAGAGTGACTGCCCACAAAGAGGCGAAACCTGACAACATATTAGAAGATGACGTTGGACACGAATTCCCAGTAATCCACGGAGTATCTGATGTTAAGCAAATCCAAGGTAACTCAGCTCGAATGCAGGTAAAGAAACTGACAGCGGTGATGCAAGCTTTTCAGATCGATCCAGCAAAATCACAGTCAGGGAAACGTCGGCGAGCAGAAGACATCAACTACAACAAGCATATTGTTTTCACGGATGAAGATCTTGTAGGAATAAGGATCCCACATCATGATGCCTTAGTCATTACACTCAGGATAGCCAACTTTGACATTGACAGGTTGCTCGTCGATCAAGGGAGCTCATCCGAAGTGATGTACATCGACCTGTTCCAGAAATTGAAGTTGAACATCGTCGACCTAAAGGGAACCACTATCCCTCTGGTCGGCTTAGCTGGAAAGATGACCATGCCTCTAGGCAAAATAGTACTGGCAGTGCGCGCTGTAAATGTTTCTAAAATGATCGAATTCTTAGTAGTCGACATTGATTCACCGTATCAAGCCATCCTCGGTAGGGGATGGCTTCATGCAATGAAGGCAGTCTCCTCGACCTACCACCAGAAACTCAAATATGTCACCGAGCGGGGAGTGATGGAGATACATGGCGACTAGGTAATGGCAAGAAAGTGCTTCATAGCGGCCATCCGACCAAAGCCAGAGAAAAGAGCTGTTCAAACCAGCGAGAAGGTGGAGGAAGGTGCAATTCCTTCCAAATAGCAATTAAAATATGGAAGGCCCGGGGTGGAAGAGACCAGGCTCCTCCCCTCCGAGCGCGTCATCGAGGACCTGGTAGAAGTGTAGGCTAAAGAGGGCGACAATAGCATAGTCTTCCTGATCGGAACCTCACTCACTGACCAAGAGCAAAAGGACTTATCAACCTTACTCAGAAGCAACATAGACGTTTTCGCTTGGGAACCCTATGAGCTGCCAGGAATCGACCCCAATATGGTCTGCCATCAGTTGCACGTCGATCCAACATTCAAGCCGATAGCGCAGAAGGCACGACGAACTGCCCCCGAGAAGGCCAGAGCAATAGAGAAAGAAGTCAAAAAACTACTGGATACAGGGTCCATACGGGAAGTGCAATTTCCCGAATGGTTATCCAACCCATTGGTAGTTCCAAAAAGCAACGGGAAGTGGAGAGTTTTCATAGACTTCACTGACCTCAACAAAGCCTGCCCCAAGGATAGCTTCCCTCTTCCGAAAATAGACCAACTAGTAGATGCCACCGCAGCTCACGAACGAATGAGTTTCCTGGACGCATACTCAGGATATCACCAGATTCCCCTGTATACCCCAGATTAGGACAAAACGATGTTTATCACAACGATTTGTTTATACTGTTACAAGGTCATGCCTTTTGGGCTAAAAAATGCAGGGGCAACCTATCAGCGGCTAGTTACTAAAATGTTCAAGAATCAAATGGGAGACACGATGGAGGTCTACATCGACGACATTCTCGTCAAGAGCAAGGAGAAGGAAAAACACCTCTCGGACTTATCAAGTACCTTCGAAATCCTCAGGAAGTACTGAATGAAACTCAACGCGAGCAAGTGTTCCTTCGGTGTCCAGTCAGGAAAGTTTATTGGGTATTTGGTCAGCAAGCGAGGCATAGAGGCTAATCCGGACCAGATTGATGTAATCAAATGAGTGCAACCTCCTCGAACAATCCGCGATGTACAGAAGCTCACTGGAATGCTCGCTGCTCTAAATCGTTTCATCTTTAAATCCTTCGAGAGATGCAAGCCCTTCTTCCAACTCCTAAAAGGCAGCAAAACAGTAGAATGGACCCCAAGTTTCTCACGAGCATTAGACGAGCTCAAGTCCTACCTGAGCTCCCCACCATTGCTTGTCATACCATAGTAAATGGACTCTGTATACCTCTACCTCTCTGTATCCAGCCATACTGTCAGCTCAGTGCTAATGTGTGAAGTTACAGGGATTCAACATCCAGTCTATTACGCGAGCAAAACCCTATTAGATGCCGAGCAGCGCTACCTACCATTGGAAAACCTCGCATTCGCCATAGTAATGGCCTCGAGGAAACTGAAACATTACTTCGAAGCTCACACGATCATCGTCCTTACATCACACCCCCTCAAGGCTATCCTAAGGAAGGTGGATTTGTCGGGCAGACTGTCTAAATGGTCAGTCGAGCTCGGTCGATTTGACATCCAATTTTAACCAAGGACAGCTATCAAGGGTCAAATCCTTGCTGACTTCATAGCTGAATTCACAGGCGAAGAACGCATCGACCAGCCTAAGCCAACAGAAGAAAACAACCAGGCTACAGGGGGAAGCTGGAAACTATTCGTTGATGGAGCCTCCAACTCAAAGGGGGCAGGAGTAGGAATTGTTCTCATCACTCCAGAGAGTACAGTCCTCGAGCAAGGAATCAGGCTAGGATTTGCAGCCTCCAACAACGAAGCAGATTACGAAGCCTTAATAGCAGGTCTCCAAAAGGCGCAAACTCTGGGAGCAAAGCATTTACATGTATTCGGAGATTCACAACTAGTTTCCAATCAGATAAGTGGAGACTATAACGCGAAGGATGAGAGGATGGCAGCCTACCTCTCCTTGGTAAAAAACTTAATGACAAACTTTGAAGACATCAACATCCAACAGATTCCCAGGGGGCAAAACAGCCACGCTGACGCCTTAGCAGCCCTGAGCTCGGCAGTTGATTCCAGCCTTAAAAGGATCATCCCTATCGATTTCCTCAGCTGCCCGAGCATCTACCCCAACTGCGAGCTGACCAAAGCGAAACCAATGCTCCAATTGAAACCAGCCCCCAGCTGGATGGATCCCTTGAGAGACTATTTGAAGAACGGAACGCTCCCAGAGGATAAAAGAGCTGCTCACCAGATAAGAGTCAAGGCTGCTCGCTTTCACTTATCCACAGGAGGCGACTTGTACAAAAGATCTTTCTTCGGCCCCTACCTTAGGTGCGTCCACCCAGGCGATGTCAAGGCAGTGCTTCACGAGCTTCATGAAGGAATCCGCGGAAGCCACATCGGAGGAAGGTCTCTAGCCTTCCGAGCAATGAAGGAAGGTTATTGGTGGCCATACATGCAAAAGGACTCCGCGGTATATGTCCGAAAATGCCTAAAATGCCAACTTCATGCTCCTATGGTCCACCAGCCCGCCAGCAAATTAAAATCTCTTACCAGTCCCTGGACCTTCGCCCAGTGGGGAATGGACATCGTGGGACCACTGCCCACCGCTGCCGGCAATCGCAAATACCTGTTGGTTGTAACTAATTAATTTACCAAGTGGATCGAGGCAGAACCACTGGCGAACATCCGAGATGCTGACATGATGAGGTTCATATGGAGCAATATAATCACTCGATTCAGAATCCCCAGAACCATCATCACTGACAATGGAGCACAGTTCGAGAGTGGCCCTTTTCAGGACTTCTGTAACAAACACGGGATCAGGCACCACTCCAGCTCGGTGGCCTACCCTCAAAGCAACGGACAAGCTGAAGCTTCCAACAAGACGGTGATCGCTGGATTGAAGAAACGGTTAGAGCGAGCCAAAGGCGCGTGGACAACCGAGTTACCACATATCCTATGGGCATATAGAACGACTCCTAGGCGAGCCACAGGAGAAACGCCATTCTCACTAGCATATGGAATGGAGGCGGTCATCCAACTCGAAGCAGGATTACCTACAATGAGATCCGACATAGTCGAGCAAGGCCAGAACGATCAGGCCTTGCTCGCTGAGCTCGACCTGGACGACGAGCACAGGGAACTTGCCTTAGTGAAACTAGCAAGCTATCAGCAACAGCTCGCGAAGCACTATAGTAAAAGGGTCAATCCGAGGAAATTCAAAGTTGGGGACTACGTCCTAAGAAAGGTCCTAGGCAACACAGCGAAGCCATCAGACGGTAAACTGGGCCCGAACTGGGAAGGACCTTATGAGATAATTAGAGATGACCTGCGAGGTGCCTATCATTTGAAAACAATGGAGGGCAGAGAGATACCACGAGCATGGAACGCGGCTAATCTCAAGAAATTCTATTTTTAGGAGTTATATTGTTAGATCTTTTTATTGTACTCATCTTGTGAAAGGAAAGTTCATTTCTCAATTCGCCAATGAAAATCTCTCAGTTGATCACTCTCTAAAAAGTAACAATTTTATCTTATCACACATCATTTTCAAATCACAGGCATAATGGTTGACATAGCAGGGGAGCACCCCTCCTCAGGTCATCGTCATGAAGCACGACATACCTCTTAGCATTGCCCATGGCAATATATGAAGCCCTACAGAGTATTCTTAGGCAACAAACCTACTTTGGTTAAACAAAATCCTGACCGGATAAAGACATCCAATACCAGGTGTGTCCTCGCCAATTGCCCTACTTAGGCCTAAGGGAGTGTGACAACACGACCTAAAAGGTAAAGGGAGGGCACAATGGTATTCTTATACTGGACTGGGCGGACACTCACATGACAAAATCTACAAGAATATAAAAGGATTGATGAACACGTTTAGTCGGAAAAATTTCCCAAAACTCGAACTTCTCATTAATCTTTTATATTTACAAACAGTAATAGTACATGTTTAGTCGGCGAAGCTCGCCCAAAGCATTTACAGTACAAGAATACAAAAGGATTGATGAACACGTTTAGTCGGCCAAATTGCCCAAAACTCGAACTTCTCATTAATCTTTACATTTACAAATAGTAATAGTACATGTTTAGTCGGCGAAGCTCGCCCAAAGCATTTACAATAATTAAAAAAATCTCAAGAAGGTGGAAGCCTCCGAGCAAGATAGTCAGCAAATTTAGCTCTCCTTCCATCATCAGGAGTAGGGGCGAGCTCCTCCACGACCTCATTTGCGTCCAATTCCAATAATCGCCGGGGAATAGCATCAATGGGTATCCATCGATCATCCCGCCGGAATGGATTGGGCATCAGAGTAGAGGAGGACATCTCGTGTCGATACCACAGCGTCGAGTTACTCAGGATCTACAGCTCTTTGAGGGCGCTCAACCACCCCCTGATGAAGGATAACTCTTCAAACTCTGACAGTCTCGTCGGAGCATCCAGCCAGCCTTGATCGTATCCATCGGACCACACTTGTCGAGGACCGTTCTTGAACAAATGCCGGAGACGGGTGACGTCCCTCTGGAGCCCAGCAGGAGTCACGTATGCTCGCCGAACATCGCCGCGCAGCTCCTCCATTTCCCTCTCACGCTGTTCCTCGACTTCCCTATTCCTACCCCTGGCACTCCTACCAGCACGCGGGAGGGGAGGCCGAGCAGCTCGCGACGAAGAAGAGCCTTGTAGGACTGTCAAAACGGTGCTCAGAAAATGCTCCTTAAGCTTCGAGACCTCCCGCCTCAGGTCTTCATTCTCCCGCTGCAGAAACTCCCCAACTTGGTTGACCTCGGTGGCCTCTAGTAACTTCGCTCTCAGCTCGCTAACTTCTTCTTACACTGAAGCATCGATCTCTTCCATTTCCTGGAGCCTGTCCTTCAACTTGGCCACTAGCTCGGACTGATCCTTATATTTCTGGTTCCGTGACTTAGCAAACCTGCAAAGCCTAGCAAAGGCCTGGCGAACTGCAGGGCTTGCATTAGGACCAAGTGTCCTACCTAGTTGGGAGGTAACAGGGATATAGTCATCCACATCAACCAACTACAAGTAAAAGAAAGAGAAAAGAAAGAGATCAGCATAAACAAAAATGAAGTCTTTTCATTGATAATGAGTGAGGTTACATCAGATCAAAAAAGAAAAAAATTACAAAGAAGCCCTATCAATTAGCAACCTCGGATGGTCCCTTATCCTTATCAGCATCAGCGGGGGCATTACCCTCTGTAGGGACGTCCTCTGTCCTCTCGACCAACAGAGCGTCAGTAGAGGTCACCTGAGAGACATGGTTGGTGCCTTCAACAGTTGGGGATGGGTCCTCATCTACGACTGGCTTGGGTCCTGGGTCATGCTCGTCAAAGAGGGGGGATGCAACGTCCACCCCAGCAGCCACGAGAGCCTTATTCCACCCTTTCTTGAAGTTCAGACGACTGATATAGCCTATCTGAACCTCAGCGTCCTCATATGCAGCAGCCGAGCCAGAGTTGTATGAATCTTCCTTAAGAGTGGCCGCCTGGGCTTTCTCCGCCTCTAGCTGCTCGGCCAGAACCCTGTTCTTCTCTGCAAGATCTAGCTTGCTCGAGCACACCAGGTCGTACGCCTTCCTCAGTTCGCCAAGCTCCCTGACAGCGTCATCTCTCTCGCGAGCAAAATTAGAAAGGGCCGAGGAAGATGAAGCTCGAGCTGCATCAGCAGCCTTCAGATCGGCCTCCAGCAGAGAACCCCTGGCTACCAGAGTAGACTTCTGCTACTCCATCTCACCATTCCTTCTCACCAGCTCTTCGCGAGAGCGATAGAGCACAGTGAAGTCGGTCACAAACTGTAAAAAATAAGGAAAGGATCAGAAAGAAGAAACCATCAAAACTGGTTAAAAGAAATTGAGAATTAGAAGAGAACTTTACCAAGGCGAGCCTCTGGCTAGCCTGTAGAGCCAACTGATCGGACCCCAATGCCCTCTCGCGATCTGCAGGAAGAACTGCTCTCTCGAGCAGCGCAGGGGCAAGCTGAGGAGAGGCAGCCACCGAATCCCCCTCAGGCAAAGCAGACTCTGGGACCAGGGCTTGACCCGCCTTGGTCCTCGATTCCACCTTCCTCCTCTCCTCTTCTTTTTCTCTCTCTCTCTTCTTTTTCTCTCCTCCACTTTCTTTTTCTCCTCCACTTTCTTCCTCTCCTCCTCTTTTTTCCTCTCTCTCTCTCTCACCTGCTCCTCCTCTCTCCTCTTCTTCTCTTGCTCCTGAGAAGAAGGCCAGGAACCAGTAACTATGGCCCCAGAGGCAGTCTTCATTTTCTTGGACCTCTGTGCAACGAGCACATCATCATCATCGTCATCTCTGATCAAATTCTTCCTGGGAGGCATCTCTTCAGAAGAACTGCTGGTAGTGCTCGACGATTCTTGAGCCTCAGAATCTCCTTCAGAAGAACTGCTACTGCCAGCACTTCATGCGCCCAAATTACTCACAATGCCTGCAGGTTCACTCTCTGAGCTGCTCTCTTCTTCGTCCAACTGGATGGGCTCAACCGAAGTCTCTACGGAAGAATCAAACTCTGGAACACTATCCACAGGTCGAGCTATGAAGCTAGAGCCTGTGTTCTTGTATTCAAGCAAAAAAGCAGCAGCCCTAGGATGCTCGCCATCAACCAAAGGCTCCCTAATATTCTAAGCTTTCACCAGCTCTGAGATACGGACCTCGCTGAGAGCAGGCTCCAAATTCTTTGTCCTCGCTGTGAAAGAAAAAGCAAAGAGAGGTTAGAAAAATCACAATTCAGCAAAGATTGAAGCAATAATATAACATCTACCTATATATTCTTCCCCATAAAAGGGAACAGTGAACCTCTCAGACCTCGACCCTTCAGAATGGGGGGAGAATTGCCAATTCCTAACAAGAAAACCTTCTTGCCGGTAGTCCTTATGGGAATCAGGTAGATTTACTACCAATACCCGATCAGGACTCCTAGCCTTAAGGTACAAAACACCGGAACTCGTACGAGAAAAGGAGTAACAAAAGCAGACCTCGGCAAGCCCTAACCTTGTGCCGTATAATTGATTTATCCTATGCACGTCGTTTACTATTTTCCATACGTTGGGTGAACATTGTGCAGGCACAATACTATAATAGCTAAAAAAATGAAGAAACAGATCGTTAGGTGGAAATGTAAGTCCCCCCTGGGAGAGAAACAAAACGTGAATCCAATGCGCATCCTCTATATCCCTAACGTTCCTAGGAGGCGAGGCGCAACACTGAATCTCTACCCGCTCAGGAACGTTGTAGAATTTTCTAAACTCAATGACTGACCTATTCCCAATCTTTGCCATTGGAAAAACACAAGAAAAACTATAAACTCAAGATAAAATGAAAAGGGCACGAGAGACTTACAAGACAGAAGATCAGGTCAAATGGCGAAGAAGCAATGAGAGTAGAGATCGAAAACAGAAGGTACAAAGCGTAAGAGTTCTCAGAAGATAGAAAATTTCTGGAAAAACTGAAGCGACGAAGAGAAAATGTGTCTTATTCCAACGAGCCTTCAAGTCTAATCATAGCGCACGGATAGCGAAGCGGGTGCCGCCAAAGCAACTTCACAGTTTTCAAAGAAATCAACCATAATAGCTGATTATTTAAATTCATTGGACCTGTAAAAATGGCACAACAAATTTAGGGGCAATTGTGGGTACCCTGAATTTAGCATCATAGGCCTGGACGAGTAGCCTCTCCTTAGCGGCCCAAAGCCCAGGACCATCACCTTTTGTATTGATCCGATCACCCCACGATCCCATGAAGAGAAGTTGTGGGGGAACGCGATCCCATGTAGGGGAGATGGCTAATAAGGAGGAACCCATCACCCCCACTACTCCAACATATACATGTATAAATTAAACCCTAAGTCCGGGGCAAAGGACAAGCTGTATTCTCTGTACTTATTCTTCATAATATAGAGAAATAACACTGACTGCACCATCGTGGACGTAGGCACATCTTTGCTGAACCACGTACACCTGTTGTTGTGTGATCTGCATTTTATTTATCTTCTCTTGGTCATTGCCTCTTTAATATTTATTTGTGTTGCAAAATAATTATCACCACAGCTACCAATAACCTTTTCTAGAGGGTGGTCTTTATAAACTCAAGCTGGTACCATAGGGGTCTCAAGTGGTAGTGAATCATAGGAGAGTTAGGGGTAAAAACTGTTTCAGATTTATCCAGGACTATTGTTTGACTGCCACTACTCTCTGCACTAGTGTCATTTATAATTAAATTAATATATTCTATAACGACCTAGGTATGAAAATTATAAACACAATATGCCCTACTTGTTTGGGAATAAGCCAGAAAATGGCTTTATCACCATGATTATCCATTTTTGAATGGTTTTCTCTGTCTTTACAGACGTAGTAAAATCTCCTGAAAGTTATAAAGTACTTCAAGTTAGGTTTCTTATTGTACCATTGTTCATATGTAGTCTCTTTAGTATTTTTCCTGAGGTATACACGGTTAATAATGTGACACGTAGTTTGTCCAACCTCAACCCAAAATTATTTTGGCAGGCTTTTTACATGTAACATCACCCTAGGCATCTTTTGTATGGTTATATTTTTACTTTCGACAATGCCATTTTGTTTTAGATGCACTAAACACATGTTTATATCCATTATCTACGCACACATAAATCTTTAAAGTCTACACCTCTCTCGCTTCTTATGCGACATAATTGGGTATCCTTATTGTTCTCAATTTTTCAAGGAATTTTTAAGAACTCACGGAAGGTGTTAGGCTTATTTTTCGTAAAAGGACCCAAGTAAATCGTGTGAAATCATCCACCATAACGAAAATATAATTGGTACAACATAGGCTCACAGTTCTGGAGGAAACCATCAGGTACATGTGGATTAGTTCAAGAGGTTCAAAGATAAAACATCTTTAACCTTCTTATGAGAAGATATACTCATTTTCCCCACTAGGCAGGGACCACAAATAGAGTTAAAAGTATTTTTGATTTTGGTCAAACCTCTAACTATTTCTTAGAAGCCTAATCTACAAAGGTTATCAAAATTTGTGTCCCAATCTATTGTGCATATATCAGAATCACTTAATCTCGCAACTGGCAAGATTCAATATTTGGAATCAGTGTGTAACCGTTATTCGCAGTTCTATTTCTTAGAAGGATACAGTTACCCTCTAGATTCAAAATTTTACAATTTTTTTTAGAGAATGTAATAATATGATTGGAATAAAAAATTTGTGATATACTTAGTAAGTTATCGTTAAGACCATTAAGAAAGAGGACATCATTTAAAGCAGGAAGACATTATTCATATTGTGTTCCTTTACCAATAATCTGAGATGAACCATCATATCCAAATAAACTTTACCTCCAAGGAAGTACGTCTTATTTGTTAATTTTATTTCATCCCCGATCACGTGTTTAGAACACTAGGATTCCAAGCAACAACCAACTGAGGTGCGTTGGACCTTAAAAGTACTTTTCTCCACATTGCACTTGATCTGGGGTAACAGGTCATCTTTTTCTAATCCAAATAGTCCTGGTTTAAAAAATATTCTTGGCCTTTGATTTAGAAAAGGTCTGACGGGCTTTCTAAATGGTTTCTTCTTTGTTTTAGGTCCTCCCATTTTCTTATAGTTAGAGTTGTGTGTGGTATTCTTTGGGAGAACATATATATTCGTATACCTTTTCAAATAGTTAAAGTTTTGATAGGAAGGTTTACACAACCTTTCTTGAAAATAATAGGTAATGGGGTACCCATAAACCTCGCAATAGGAGCAATACTAATGCGAAGTAAGCTTAACTCTATCACTTAAGTCTTTAGAGATAGGTTTGGTCTTGTGAGACACACTAGTATAATTACTATAAGTCTTAGTGTTTTGTTTGAGGTCTCTTGCAGGAGAATAAACATACTTATCTTTTCCATTTGGATTTGGCTGTTAATTACACTTATTCTACAATGCTTTAGAGGCATTAATAAGAAAACTTCCTTTCTGAGTTTTGTCAACACTCTGGCCTTCTTTTAGAAAAATAACTTTTTCAGGGGAGATAATATTCATACTGGTGAATTTTTTTTCTTTAAAACCTAGACCAGATTTGTCTTCAGAGTCCATTTTACTTTCTTCATAGGTTTTAGCTTGTGTTTTAAAATGCAAACATTTTCTAAAAACATTTAAAACCTCCTGTTTGGATTCTTACGATTCAATTAAAGAAGCCTTATACCTTTACTATAAGACAACATTTTATAGGTCTTTTAATTTTAAAGAGAACTCTTTTGTCTCTGTCTCATGAGCAATGTATTGTGTAGTGTAATCTTTTTTGTTCTTCCTAATAGTTTTACTAATTTGTCAAACACGTTCAGTCAATCTCTTAACCATTTTATCTCGTTTGGCACTGTTTTTAAGAGTTTTGGTGTACAACTCTTGAATATCAGGTAGGTCATCATCCGACTCGCTAAGTGAAGTGTGTGCAGTGTCGCTAATAGTTTCATTTTGTGCAGTGGAACTCACACACACGTTTAATTTATAAACAATGTTTTTCCTTTGACCTACCCTTAAACTAAGATAATCTATGTTATTTTCAATAGGAGTAGATACATGAATATAACTAGTAGGAATTATATCAACATAATTAAATTATCAGCAGACAAAGATACATTATCATCAGAATATATGATCTTGGCATAAAATAACATGCATTATTCATCAATGTTGGTTGAACCAATTTCATCTTCATCAGAATCAATTGAGTCACCCTAAGTTTTGCACATATTATCTCTAACATTGTTGTTATTCCAGTTGAAAAGTGCTACTGTGTGATAATTGATTAAATTCGCAAGTTTCCAATAAACCTTTATATAATTCAGCCCCGAAACATGCATCTAAGGTGCATGTATCAATCCATAAATAAATAAAGCATGTGACACAAAAAATATGCTGAGACACAGATTTTAGGAAAAAACCCCTTTCGGGTAAAACGTTTATTTCACTATGAATATATAAATCACAACTTACAATTACATAGAGAAATCTGCAATGGATCAACGCGCCGCCAACCCACAAAGACACGCAGTCTTGAACTCAGTAAGAGAATACACGCAACACCCTCCAAGGACTCGCAGCCCAAACAACAAAGGTAGAACCGCAACTCTCCTTAATGACACACAACCATAACACTTTGTAGAGACTCCCTCAGCAATGACACGCAACTCTCGGTTGCAAAGATCTCCCCACAAAGGTTGAATAATAGCAAAGCTTGTGTTTTAGGGTTCCAAAAGATTCACAAAAGTAATTGAGATTTTTCTGTGTGAATCAAAAAGATGTTTGGCACATCAAAAATCGAAGTCTTGTTATGTTTTAACTCTTAGAAACGTTTTCTCAAAGACTTGAAAAATATATCACCGAAATAGGTATATATATAGGAAATATAAGATGGTGGATAAAAAACTCATGGATCTGTTCGAATTTATCCCAGACGGATCGGTCCGGTATGGAGGCGGATCAGTCTGATCTCGAATCGGTTTGTTTTTCAAAAGGGCCTCTTCGGTTTGCCTGCGATTCGGGGTATTCTGTAGCAAAGCGGATCGGTCCGGTAGGTAGACGGATCGATTCATTTAAATATGGGCGGACCGGTCCGGTATTCCAGAAAATCTTATTTTTTATAAAAACATTTTATAAAAATTTCCCAATACTAAGTATGAAGAATAAGGAACTTATAAAAAAAACTTTACCAAGTTCATTCTCTCAGAGGTTATGATGTTGAACAAGCTTTGATACTCGGATCCGTTGATGTAGATGCGATCTTGAGTTTCTTCAACGGTGTAACGGCATACGACATACATATTGACAATGGACAAAAATGTCTTTACACCAGTTAACTCTATAGGGGGGACTTGGAGATAATCTTTAGATTATAGATAATCCCCCATGCTAATAAAACAAACTCAAGGGATTAAGGAAGCGATGCAACTTAGTGATGAAGCTCAACAAGGCGGCTTAAGTGATGTAGCTCAGTGAGGCATCTCAAGGGAGGAAGTTCAGCGCGACTGCCCAGGGGGATCTTCCAACGAAGAATATGGCCGAGAGAGTTCATCCTTTAGTCCTATTTCTTTACTTAGTACTGTTGTATCTTTTTATTTTGACTATGAGTTGTAACGATTATAATGTCACTAAGCGTGAGGTCAAACGGTACTCGTGAGAAACCAGGCATGGCAGGGCCTGGGAGATCTTTCATGCTCTATCAAATGACCTCATCATGGGACTTGATTTGGAAGATTGATAAGTGAGTCACCATTGGGGATTATCCTGACCATCTTAGATACACCTGGTAAAACACCAAAAGACCTTGACCGTGGGACCTTGGGCGGAGCAGCCTTGAGTTCCATCGGGAATTGAGTTATGAACCAAACAACCCTCTAATTAATGTTACATCTACTTTATATGATGTCACTAGCCAGCTAGGCAATGTCAAATCTTCACCTGAGCAAACCACCATGGTATTTGGGGCTGTCAGACAGTTGGTGATCCACCTCTGCGATGAGAGCCCCCTAACACACAATGGTTAGGAAAAAAGGCATGTCTTGGCATTTAATGTTTATGACATGAAACTGACTAGTCCATTAGGCACTTAATGTTTGTGACATAAGGTATTAGGGATGTCTTTTCACAATTATTAATGACTGAGCCATCTCGAGAGTGGTGTGTGTGGGGGGGGGGGGGGGTTATTCATTGGCCTCAACCATTTCTAAGAGGAGGGAGTTATTTTCTAGATATTTTTGGCTAGAGAGGGAGATTATCATCAAGAAAGAAAGAAGTTATTGGAAAACTAGAGCTTTTACTCACCCACCATGGTCATTTATTACAAAACTTTTAATATCTGATTGAAGATCTTTGAGAGTTGGCGTGTTTAGCTGCCTGCCAAGGTGTATCTAGGGTGCTTACTTCTCTCTCCCTCTAAATGAGTCATTTTCGAGTTCATTATTGTCTTTTGAGTTATACACGAGCGATTTGTGAGTTCAAACTGAGTTTATCTTCACTAAGTTGTAATTATGTGTCTTGTGATTAATCAATAGTGCTGCTGGTTAATATATCATTACTATACCCAAAAGGGGTTATGCCTCCATCGAATCTAAACTACCCTATTACATTTGGTGACTCTGTTGGTGTAATACCCCGTATTTTTTATTAAATTGAAATTGAAAAAAAAATGAAACTATGTCAGTATATGCATTCGAAATGTTTGGAAATGAAATTATGTCAGTATATATATTCGAAATGTTTGGAAATGAAAATCTAAAATGAATTCATTGAGATACGAATGTGCGAGTTAAATATTAGAAGTGAATTAACGCGTAAAAGGATAGAGATGGTTAAATTTGGGGCAATGGAATTTTCGTAAATAAACTAACTCTAGGTATAAATAGAAAAGAAGAGAAGAAGTCTTCATTTTATCATTTCACAAAGAATAAACTTATGTGTACCCTCATTGGTACCCTCTAATAATACAAGGCAACAAGAGGTTGTACTTATTATTGTGGGTCCCACTAGGGCAACAAGTACAATCTCTTGTTGCCTTATCTTATTAGAGGGTACCAATTGAGGGTACCAATTGAGGGTACATGTAACATTAGTCTTTCATAAAATGGGTCTAGGTTTTGGTAGAGAGAGAGAGAGAGTAAGAAGAGAAGAAAGCTAGGAGGATTTCAAGAGGATTCAACTTCTCCATACAATCCAAGGCAAGTTAATAACCTATATGTGTATAATATGTGTCTATAATGAAATTTCACATGAACATGTATTTGGATCCCTAAATTAATATAAAATTGATGTTAAAAATGATATGCAATGTATTAGGATCTTCCTCCATGTAGATTCAAATGCAATAACATCATTATAGGGATTAAGTTGTAGAACAACCTCTTGAATTTGAGAAATCTATGAAATTAAGTAAATTGTCATATTAAAAACTGTTTCGAGCTGTTTTGGTTTCGAAAATGGATGTTTTGTCCACTATTACCAATAGAAAATCATATTCTGGAAAACTTCGTAGTTTTAAGTTTTTTTAAAAACGGATCGAAAAATCCTCGAATATGCGTTTTACAATCCTGCGCAGAAAGTTGTCGTTAATAGGTCTGAAATGTATATGTTAGTTTCGGGTCTATTTTAGGCCGTTTATGGTAGTTTTCTCGAGTGTCCTTGTATAAAACCACGTTCCGAACAACTTTGTAGTTTTAAGTTTTTCCTAAAACGGATCGAAAAAGCCTCAAATCGACATTTCATAATTTTAGGCCGAAAGTTGTCGTGAACAGGTCCGAACTGTATATGTTAGTTTCGGGTCTGTTTTAGGCCGGCTATGGTAGTTTTCCCGTGGGTACTTGTATAAAATCACGTTCCGAACGACTTTTTAGTTTTAAGTTTTTCCAAAAACTGATCGGAAAAGCCTCAAATAGGCATTTTATAATTCTGGGCAAAAAATTGTCGAAAACAGGGGCGAATAATATATTTTAGTTTCGGGTCTATTTTAAGCCGACTATGGTAGCATGCTCGCGCGTCCTTGTAAGAAATCACGTTCCGAACAACTTTGTAGTTTTAAGCTTTTCCAAAAACGGATCGAAAGATCCTCGAATATGCATTTTAAATTCTGGGCAGCATGTTATTGAAATAAGAGCGCTAAGGGTGTTCGTGTTTTTAGAAATATAATTGTGGTGTTGTGCCTAATATCCTAACTTGATCACATACTTATGGTTATTAGGGATATATGACCCTGAAGTAATTTGATGTTGAATTAGTAAATTAATGATGTAAATTATGTTATATTGTAAATAATGACTATTGTATAACTCGAGTAAGAGACTTGACACGATTGTATATATACATAAGCGTGAAATTGTTTTTCATATATATTGTCGAGTATACACTCGACTAGTCCTCCGATCGATGTAGGCACATGTTGAATGCGATTTTTTGTGATTGATCCAATTAGGTTCCGCTAGAGTGCCATGTCGGAGATAAACCACCAGAACCGGACACATGGTTGTAATGCGGGTCGGATAGAAAGACCATGAAACGCCATGTGATTTAGGACTTAGTGTGATTGCCCTTGCCACATAATATTATAAAATATTCATGTGTAGGCCTAGTGTTACGACTTTTTTCTCCGAGTAACGATAGTGACTCGATATGACTTATTGTGTGAGATATTATGCTTGTGTCTTAATATAATATCCCGAATTGATTCCTTTGATATTATACTTGAAGGAAATATTTTGATACATTAAATACTGAAATGAGATTAATAATGATTAACCATGATACGATATCAGACTACACGTTACTCGAGTTTGGGTTAGGTAGTCCCGACATAGGAGCATTGGTTGAGTAATTGAACAACTTAATTATTGCAGATGAGTAATGACTAGTGTGCTTTCATTGTAAGTACATCTTATAATCTTATATCTTGTTTTCTTGATTTGATGTTCGTCTATCTTGCTTCTTGCTCCTTTCCTATATATATAATATATGACAGGTCCTCGTCCTGCTGGACAATTGACTATGGAGCTTGATGAGATCTTATAAATCTTAGGATTCCTGTAGCCGCCGAGTTATTCTATTTTAAGTTATGTCGTTTGTTTCCCTTTTCTTAAAGGTCGTATCAGAGATTAATATCACTTTATTTATACTTGGGATTTAGGAGAATTGTTGTATTACTCTTTACCGTTTTGTGTTGGGCTGCATGTATTGGCATTTTATAATAAGTACTGATATTACTTGTGGATCAGATACTTGTTATGATGTGATTTGGTTACACGTATGGGAGTGTACATATTTACTTTACTGCATTTATTTAAATTGTGTTTCTAATGCCAACATATTGACGCTCCGCTTTAATTTAATTGGGCGTAGCTAACCCAATTAGATATAAAAATCAAGGTTGTCACAGTTGGTATCAGAGCACGGTTTTAGAGCCTTTTGGGATCTGAGGGCGTCTGTTACATTTTCTGCACATCGTTTCCTTGATACATAAAGCCTTACGATTAGGTCTTGTATTTGATGACTTGGAAGATCTTCACGCTACGATTTTGACAGGTGATTCAGAGTTAGACTCATGTATAAGGAGGGTTCCTTATTTGGATTTCATTCGTGAGATGTCCCACGCATGAGGTGAATCTCAGATCGACCACGGGATAGTACGCGTGAGGTACGTGTGTGAGTACTTGTTGTAATTATGACTAGTGCTCCACTTGAATAACGTTTTTTGGGGTACATATTCACTTACTATATTTTAAGACGGTGATTTGATGAGACGTGGACTCCGGGACGTCATAGGGTCCAAGCATTTTAGGAGACCACAATTCATGTGCAACAATCGTAGTTTCATTTCCCACTAGTTAGCGACAGCACCGATGTTGAACTCAATGATTGAGTTGACTTTTGGTTCTTTAGGGGGATGAAACACCCGTATATTTGTTGTGCATTACCAACTTTAAATATCGTCTCTCTTATGGCTGTAAAGAAGTTGTTATAAGTTATAGCCCACCCTGTAGTACCACTGAGTTGTTGGTACCACTTGCTTGTGTAGTTGTATGAAGTTGTTTTCAATGTGAAAGGGTAGAGTTTTAGATATGGCATACCTCAAAATTATGTGATCCACTTGTTGTTGTGACATTTTCCTGAGAAGAAATTATCGCACTCCACCCATGATGGACAGACTGTTGAGGCATTCGATGATGTAGTAATCAATGAGTGGTTAACGAAGTAAGTCTTATGATAATAAGAGTATATTATTATTCATGAACATGTAAAGGAAGGGTTGTGAGTTGAGAGAGGACTAACCAAATCGGTGTATGTCCCACCCAGTCAAAGGATGACCTTAGAGGTCCAATTTTGGTGTACGCAAGAGTGTTATCGTACTTGTAAAAAGCTCGAACTAGATTCATCCATTTGATGATGTATACTGGGAGATTCATGAGTGTGAATCTATGGATAAGTGATTATCCTTGAAATATTGTGTTGGTATCAGGGAAGTTTGGTAGGTATGTAAACCTACACGTTTTCCACACAAGCGATAGATATCGTATTGGGGTGACACGGTGGTTCCATAGTGTTCTGATTTGATAAAATTCGTAATGGAATGAAGTTAAGGCCGATTAGGTGTGTGTTCGGCCATGTACAAGATATGTTAGTGGGTTGGGTACTCACATGTTAAGAGTGGAATGTTTCAACAAGTTATCCTGAATAAGCTCATGAGATGGTATCAATAATGTTGCGATGTCTCGGCTATGGACATTAGGGATGAGGATGTATGTATCGCAAGGTCATACAAGGATTGACATTAGAGAACTCCAAAATTGTCGAGGGACTCTTCTTTTCGTATTTGGTAATTATTAGAGTTCAGTGTTCTCCGTAAAGCCCTAGATCAGAATGGGTGTTTGATAAGATGTGATTATCTTGTTTTGTAACATTGGTATATTTGTTAAAAGTTATCGAGATTGGGACATGAATATGGGTGTGCTAAGGGATGTACTTAAGATGGAGTTACCAGTTGTGAACCCTATGGTGAGTAGAGAATCTTGAGGGACGAGTTGTCGAGTGAGAACATCATGAGGGGGTGTTCAATAGGTGTTTCATTTGATGCGATTGTGATCGCTTGAGTTAGTGATATATCTACGAGTTCGATTTTATGTTATCACCCGGTGATTGGGGGTACTAATTTATTGCACCGTGATAATGGTGATGCTTGATTTTAAATTCATCAGATACGGTAATGTGGCTGTGTTGTGGCCCTCGTTATGTATTAATGTGAATTAGAGCACGAGTGAGTAGTTAGTGGCATGATGTTTACTTAAATCGTGTGTGATTAAAGACGCGTTCCGAAACAAAGTGTAAGATGTTCGATTTTGGTGATGTCTAGACTAGTGAATAGTCATAGAATGGTCTTGGTGGTATTTTGATAATGGAAGAGTCGCGTTTATCTCAGTCAGTTTTTACGTGATTGATGATAGTATTGCCAAGTCAATGTCATCATTAATGGCAAGGATTGAGACATTTTGGGGTTTCAAATGTTGATCCCATTCATTGAAATGGTTGTCATAACCTCCAGTATAAGGAGACAACAAAAGAGTGTTTCGACCGTTGTTGAGAAGTTTATAAGGAGGGTGTGTACTCTTGGGCAAACACCCACGAATGGGTTCGCAAGATAGTTAATTTTTACTTCAGTTGTGTGTGGAGTAATAAGTGTTAATTTGGGCCACGGTATGTGAAGGTACCCGCTACCTTATATTTACGGCCTTGGGCCTATTGGATAACACACCATTCTTCATAAAGATCAGGTAGCGTTGGCGTGCTGGAAGATGAGTATCCAGATGGTGAGTGTGCCAAATCCGATATTCTATTTGGTATGATAAGTGCAAATTTTGGGTCTTACCTCGTTGCTTGACAAATGTACAAGCCTTATTTGTGGTTTTAAGAACCAAGTTCATTTCATGTTTGGTGAGAAAATTATAATATACTCACAGTACAAGGAAAATACTGTCAGAGAGGTTGAACTCATATACGTATTTTTAACAATATAGCAGTAAGTTGAATCTAGCGAGGGTCTGTCGCCTTGGGTTAGAGCGACCAAATCGTGAGAGTAGGGGTGTACAAGGGGGCACATTGCATCTTGAATTAGTTCGCAACCTTTGGGTGAGGGATAGTTAACCCCCCAGAATGAAACTTTGTCGGAGTTTTCTTGTTCGAGGGGGTATGAACCTTGTTGATATTATTTACCTAAGTCCAGACTTGGAAATATGGAACAATATTTGTAAGTGCATAGAAGTTGTATACTTATGCACATGTGCAACCTTAGTGGATAATAAGGGTTGCCATATCTATTGACTCACCATCAATTTAAGTGCAAGGAAAGTGTTACTGATAACTCGGAGTAGAGTTGGATTTTGAGCTTTCAGTACCAATTGTTAGTCGATTCTGAGTTGAGTATCGAGGCATGATTGATGAATAGTGACATCTGTATTGAATAGGAGAAGTTGGATTATTTATTGTGTGATGAACCATTGAGTCCAAAGATAAGTGGTTTTTGGAGTTAGATGATTCTTGTATCACTAGGGGTTTTGAGTTGACAAATTCCTTATCTCGACAAGATGACAATAGTGTATCGGAGGGGTTCCTTGTTTGGATTTTTCTTGTGAGACACTCAACGCAGGAAACTTAGCGAGTCGGGACTTGGGGGTATTGATTTCTAGATCATCTTAGTAGTTCAGTTATGTTAGGCTTCGTGGTGAGAGTTCGGTTGTACAGTTAGAAATGGGAAAGTATCTCCATGGATTTCATTATTAGGTTGCCAAGATCGCAGTGTGGTTATGATTCGATTTGGGTCATCGTCGACAGACTGACAAAGGTGTCTCATTTCTTTCCAGTGAGGTTGGATTATATGACAGCATAGTACACCATGGTGTTTATTAACGAGATTGTGAAGTTGCATGGGGTACCGCGTGATATCATGTCCGACCGTGGAAGTGTATTCATCTCGCACTTTTGGGGCGATGTTCAGGAGGTGATGGGAGTTTAGTTGAGTTTGAGTACCGCTTTCCACCCTCAGTCCGATGGTCAGATGGAGCGGGTGAACCAGATTTTGGAGGACATGTTTCGAGTTTATGTGTTGGACTTCAAAGGTGGTTGGGATAGGCATATGCCACTGGTGGAGTTTGCATACAATAATAGTTATCAACAGACTATTGATATGACACCATACGAGGCTTTTTACGACAAGCCTTGTTGATCCCCCTACATGTTGGTTGGAGTTCAGAGAGCACCGAATGTTGGGACCGAATATTATTAGGGAGACCTCAGAGAAGGTTGACTTGATTCGTGCATGGACGAAGATCGCACAACATCGTCAGAAGACTTATACTGACATAAGACGGAGGAAGTTAGAGTTCGTCATTGGGGACCAAGTGTCGTTGAGGGTCTCACCCATAAGAGGAGTTGTTTGCTTTGGTGCCAAAGGGAAGCTTTCACCGCAATATGTTGGTTCGTTTACAGTGTTGGGCAGGGTGGGGTCAGTTGCCTACCATTTATCCCTACCCGACCAGATCCAGCGGGTACACGATGTTTTTCATGTATTCATGTTGAGGAAGTTCTTACGTCCCGAGGACTCACACCTACACATTGATTTAGACGGGGCTGAGCTGCAGCCCGATGGGATCTATGAGGAGACGCCGGTCAAAATCCTAGATCATCATGAGCAGCAGTTGAGGTAAAAAGTCAATCTTCTTGTTCATGTTATGTAGAGGAATCATAATCAGTCTGAGGCCACTTGGGAGAGAGAGGATGATTTGCGAATTAGTCACTCATATCTCTTCATGGAAGGTACGTACGAAACTACCTTACTTGACTTGAATTGATTTTTATTATTTTGGATTTCGAGGACGAAATCTCGTTCGTAGAGGTGGAGAATGTAATACCCCGCATTTTTTAATAAATTGAAATTGAAAAAAAAAATGAAACTATGTCATCGAAATGTTTGAAAATGAAACTATGTCAGTATATATATTCGAAATGTTTGGAAATGAAAATATAAAACGAATTCATTGAGATACAAATGTGCGACATAAAAAATTAGAAGCAAATTAATGCGTAAAAGGATCGAGAGGGTTAAATTTGAGGCAATGGCATTTTTGTAAATAAACTAACTCTAGGTATAAATAGAAAAGAAGAGAAGAAGCCTTCAATTTATCATTTCACAAAATGGGGCTAGGGTTTGGTAGAGAGAGAGAGAGAGAGAGAGTAAGAAGATAAGAAAGCCAAGAGGATTTCAAGAGGATTCAACTTCTCCATACAATCCAAGGCAAGTTAATAACCTATATGTGTATAATACGTGTCTATAATGAAATTTCACATGGACATGTATTTGGATCCCTAAATTAATATGAAATTGATGTTAAAAATGATATGCAATGTATTAGGATCATCCTCCATGCAAATTCAAATGCAATAACATCATAATAGGGATTAAGTTGTAGAACAACCTCTTAAATTTGAGAAATCTATGAAATTAAGTAAATCGTCATATTAAAAACTGTTTCGAGCTGTTTTGGTTCCGAAAATAGATGTTTCGTCCACGAATCCCGATAGAAAATAATATTCTAGAAAACTTTGTAGTTTTAAGTTTTTTTTTTTAAACGGATCGAGAAATCCTCGAATATGCGTTTTACAATTCTGCGCAGAAAGTTGTCGTGAACTGGTCCTAACTGTATATGTTAGTTTCGGGTCTGTTTTAGGCCGGCTATGGTAGTTTTCTCACGTGTCTTTTTAGAAAATCACGTTGCGAACAACTTTGTAGTTTTAAGTTTTCCCTAAAACAGACCGAAAAATCCTCAAATCGGCATTTTATAATTCTGGGAGAAAGTTATCGTGAACAGGTCCGAACTGTATATGTTAGTTTCAGGTCTGTTTTAGGCCGACTATGATTGTTTTCCAGCTATTACTTGTAGAAAATCACGTTCCTAACAACTTTGTAGTTTTAAGTTTTTCCAAAAACGGATCTGAAAAGCCTCAAATCGGCATTTTATAATTCTGGGCAGAAAGTTGTCGAAAACAGGGGCGAATATTATATGTTAGTTTCAGATCTGTTTTAGGCCGTCTATGGTAGTTTCCTCGTGTATCCTTGTAGAAAATCATGTTCCGAACAACTTTGTAGTTTTAAATTTTCCCAAAATCGGATCGAAAGATCCTCGAATATGCATTTTAAATTCCGGGCAGCATGTTATTGAAATAAGAGCGCTAAGGGTGTTTATGTTTTTAGAAAGATAATTTTGGTGTTGTACCTACTATTCTAACTTGATCACATTCTCGTGGTTATTAGGGATATATGACCTTGAAATAATTTGATGTTGAAATAGTAAATTAATGATGTAAATTATGTTATATTGTAAATAATGACTATTGTATAACTCGAGTGAGAGACTTGACACGATTGTATATATACATAAGCGTGAAATTGTTTTACATATATATTGTCGAGTATACACTCGGCTAGTCCTCCGGTCGACGTAGGCATATGTTGAATGCAATTTTTTGTGATTGATCCGATTAGGTTCCGCTCGAGTGCCATGTCGGAGATAAACCACCAGAACCGGACACATGGTTGTAATGCGGGTCGGATAGAAAGACCTTGAAACGCCATGTGATTTAGGGCTTAGTGTGATTGCCCTTGCCATGTAATATTGTAAAATATTCTTGTGTAGGCCTAATGTTACGACTTGTTTCTCCGGGTAACGATAGTGACTCGATATGACTTATTGTGTGAGATATTATGCTTGTGTCTTAACATAATATCCCGAATTGATGCATTTGATATTATACTTGAAGGAAATATTTTGATACATTAAGTACTGAAATGAGATTAGTAATGATTAATCATGATACGATATGAGACTACACGTTAATCGAGTTTGGGTTGGGTAGTCACGACATAGGAGCATTGGTTGGGTAATTGAACAACTTAATTACTGGAGATGAGTAATGACTAGTGTGCTTTCATTGTAAGTACATCTTATAATCTTATAGCTTGTTTTCTTGCTTTGAAGTTCGTCTGCCTTGCTTCTTTCTCCTCTTCTATATATATAATATATGACAGGTCCTCGTCCCGCTGGACAATTGACTATGGATCTTGATGAGATCATATAAATCTTAGGATTCCTGTAGCCGTGGAGTTATTCTATTTTAATTTATGTCATTTTTCCCCTTTTCTTAAGGGTCGTATCAGAAATTAATATCACTTTGTTTATACTTAGGATTTGAGAGAATTGTTGTATTACTCTTTACCATTTTGTGTTGGGCTGCATGTATTGGCATTTTATATTAGGTACTGATATTACTTGTGGATCCTATACTTGCTATGAGGTGATTTGGTTACATGTATGGGAGTGTACATGTTTACTTTACTGCTTTTATTTAAATTATGTTTCTAATGCCAACATATTGACGCTCGCGCTTTAATTTAATTGAGCGTAGCTAACCGAATTAGATATAAAAAGAAATGTTGTCACAGCTGGGGAGGTATTCTTCTAAGCAAATAGTATGGCACAAGATAATGTTAATTGAAGACTTAATTTTGATGATATTCAACGCAATGAAGAACAAGCGACGAGAGAGCTGGAGGATTCTAGAGATGGAGCCCCACGAGTGGAGGTACCTCTAGTTCAAATGGTGACAGGCGTTCTAAGGGTGACACAATATTCCATGAGCACAAGGTTGGGACCACCTCAAGTGACACTCCTCATGAATAAATTTTACAAGTTTTTGCAAACTCATATAAATTCAACGATGTTGTGGGGATTTGAGGCAACCTCCTTCATAATGCTAGGGGTAGCCCCAACAGCCTCACCAAGCGCAGTTCCCGGAGGAATTGCCCTAGTAAGCGTACCCTCTATTGAGATTCCAATATTGGGAACCCTAGGATAACAAGCGTTACAACTATGGTGGTTACTCCAGGTGCAACGGGCATCCCACCTATGGTCCCTCTGGCCAGCTATGGAGGAGATGAGAAAAGAGACGTATAAGGAGATGCTGAAGTTCATGCAAGCTTCCTCGCAATATTTCGGTGAGGTATCTTTGGTCTACGATGAATTTTGGATGCCTTAACCTCAAGAATATAACGTTGAGCCTTACCCAAAATATTATATTCCTCCTATCTTATAAAAGTACATAGGAAAGGGGGGGGGGGGGAACCCGAAGGAGCACATCAAACGTTTCATTGAAAATTTAGGGGCTCATAGTAATAATAAGAAGCTCAGGTGGAGGGAGTTCTCAAAATGATTAATCGATAAAGCTTATACATGGTACTCTCATTTGGTGCAAAAGAGTGTTTCAAGGTGGGAGGAGATGCATGTTTTATTTGTACACATGTTCTTTCTGGAAGAAGATGAGTTTACATTAACACAGTTGGTTAGGGAGAAGCAGCGGCCGGGAGAGGATGTGGTGACTTATGTTCTAAGATTCAGGGCGAGGTCCCTCGATGTGAGGGAAAAAACCAAAGAGTCCAAACCGTTACAACTATGTGCTAAGGGTTTTCTCCTAGAGTACATCTGTCACCTGATTAATGAAACTCAAGAAGGGACTTTTGTGAGATTTCTAAAAGCATCAAGTAACATATCATTGGTAGTTCGGTCGAACCCCGTTGTGGTACCAATGATGTTCAAGTAGCCCATGGCACCTGTTACAGCACGCGACTAACCCTCATGAGTGGGATACATCGATGGAAATGAAGGAAGCAAATAACCAAAGAAAGATATCAAGAGAAAATTTGGGAGAGATAGGGAGGACCCACCACCGTTACCCTACACAGTAGAGGAGGCTATTAGCTATTATAATGCCACGGTTCAAGGAAGAACGGTGTATGAAACTAAGTGCATCCCCATCGGGGAATCATACGGGGCAACCAGAGCGGATCCAAAGTATTTCCAGATCTATCGAAAGATTCAACATTCAACGGGAATATGCTTTACTCAGAGGAAAATCATTGATAAATATGTAAAGGCATGAACAAAGCACATCCCTCTGCAAAATTTCAATGACAACCCACTCCCAGCACATGGGGACAATCTGGTGGTGGCCTACGGCGATGAGGCAGAAAGAGAAGCGAGGGATCTGACGACGAAGTAAGTGGAGTTCGAAGAAGCTATGGAGGACTGTACCAGAGGAATGGATAATTTTTTGTTAGCCTATGACGAAGAAAGTACTCAAGATTTGGAGGACATATACAACGTTGAAGGTGAGGAAATTGACGAAAGCCTAGAGTATTGCACAGTTTCACGATCCTTAAAGTTCTCTTGGTTCATCGACCAAGTGGGAATGCCAAAAGAAAGTAGGTTAGAGATAACCCAAGAAATCCTGGATATTGTGAGGAAGAATGCAATACCTTCACTTAGATGGAAGGGAAGCATAGCCAAGCTAGTGAAGAAATTTCTATCAGAAATAATGTTCAGCGATGCAGATAGGGCTGTGAGATTTCCTCTCAATCGACCGTTATATATGACTGCAAGCATCAACGGGGTTAGCTTCGCGAAGGATATTATGGATGGGGGAGCATCCATCAACATCACGCCAATCATCTCTTTCCACACAGCTAACATCCCAGATGAAATATTGGTCCCCATGCCTTTATCTACTCCAGGTTATGACAACCAGTCTTCCAAATCCATTGGTTATGTGAATGTTAGGATTGTAATGGGAAATCTGAGTTACCACATCAAGTTACATGTGATTGAGAGAACAACTCCCTACCATATATTGGTAGGAAGAGTGTGGACGCACAACCAAGGACTAGTTCCCTCGACATATCACCAATGTTCCAAGGAAAATATTAAAGGAACTGAGATCACTATATGAGCTACGAAGAGGACCTTCGCTGTTGAAGAAGCTCACTTAGTGGATGCAGCATTTTATAGAGTGTTAGAGGAGGACGTCAGAGTCCTAACGAGAAGAATAGAGGGAGACTGGGTTCCCTCGATCAGAGAAAGGATAGGACCTGTGAACGACCAGAATGATAAAACTATAAGCGAAAAAGGAGTAATAGAAGAAGCCCACCAAGTGGTCCCTCGACCTGAGAAAATCTCGAAGCAGTAAAAGACAAGATGTAGCCCAGAATGGACCCGATGGAACACGAGGTCACTCTGTTGGCAGCGCGGTTCATCAAACCTATACAACACCCACTCTGGTTGTCTAGCATTATCCTAGTGGGTAAGAAACATAAGAATTAAATAAAGATCTGCGTAGATTTCAAATATATTAATAGGGACTATCCCAAAGATAAGTTCCCTCTGACCTCCATCAATAGCTTGATAGGTGCAATGGCTGGACATGAGATGTCAACCTTCATAGTTGGGTATATAGGGTATAACCAGATCAAGATGAACCCCACAGACGCGAAGAAGACGGTGTTTAGAACCCCGCTAGGTAACTTCATGCTGAAAGTAATGCCTTTTGGACTCAAAAATGCTGGGGTTACTTATCAAAGAACACTGATGGGCATTTTCCATGACTTCTTTCATAAATTTATGGATTTTTATGTGGATGATTTGGTCATCAAATCGAAGAAGGAGGGGTCCCACCTGAGTGATTTGAGGAAAGTATTTTCTAGATGTATGAAGTATAAACTGAAGTTGAACCCATTGAAGTGCATTTTCAGAGTAACTAGTGGAAAGTTTCTAGGCTTTATGGTAGATCGACAGGGAGTATAGATGGACCAAGACAAACAACGAGCGATCTTAGATATGCCAAGTCTGAGAGCGATGAAGGATCTCAAGAGTTTCCTCGGTAAGGTTTCCTACCTTAGGAGATTTGTGCCTAGATTGGCCAGAATAACACACCCGTTGATGCAGCTTTTATGAAAGAACACAAAATTCAAGTGGAAGGAAGTTCATCGGGAGTCTCTCTCTAGGCTGAAGAAGCTACTCGTTTCTCCACAGAATATGATTCCTCCAAGGGCAAGAATACCATTACAGTTATACCTCACATCCACCATGAGGTCCGTTAGAGCTCTGTTGGCACAGGAGATTGACGGGCAGGAACGGCGAGTCTACTACCTTAGTAGAATCATATATGGGCATGAGGTCAGGTATAGTAGCTTGGAAAGGCATTGTTTAGCCTTAGTCTTTGTAGAATAAAAACTTAGATATTATATATTGTCTTTTACAATTCATATTGTAATAAGATGTGATCTTATTAAGTCTTTGTAAGCAAGAACCATATGGATTGGTAGAGAAGCTGAGTGGTTTCTAATTCTATCAGAGTATGACTTGAAGTGTGTGGTCCCTCGTGTAATAAAAATCCAGGCGTAGGCAAACCTCTTGGCAATCTTCCCATATAGGATATCTGAGACACCATGAGAGAGCATTTCGGGGGTTGATCTGCAGGGCAATCACTTAAAAGCAAGCGAAGAAGAATGTATGATGCAGTTCGATGGATCTTCAGCAGAGATGAAATGAGGAGTAGGGGTTATTCTTTCAAGATGAATGGAAGAAATATGCCTTTCCTACAAGTTATACTTTTCTTATTCCAACAATGAAGCAGAGTATGAGGCGATGGAACTGGGGTTATTACAGGCCCTTTGAAAGAGAATTCGTTTAATCTGCATCAAGGGTGATTCAAACTTAGTGATTCAGCAAGTAAGTGGAGAATATGTGTTGAGGCACCTCAATCTAGCACCTTATAGAACAATCATTCATAGTCTTCTCAACGAGTTCCATCAGACCAAGATCAAGAGGCATCCCCGAGCAATGAATTGCCATCCAGACGCATATGCCACCATCGCTCAAAAGATGATCATAAAAGATGAGACAATTACAGTCATGATTCACTAAAGAATAACTCCTTCGGTGGTACAATCATTTCTGCCGATAGAGGATGAATCTGACTGGAGGGGAAAGATTAGAAAATAATTGGAGTCTAGGGAAGGAGAGATGGAACTGAGAGAGTTAGCCCAATACTTTACAAATCAGGGAAATCTTTACTTTAGAAATATAGGAGGATGGTTATAAAGATGCATTGATCCAGATGAAGCAGAATGGAGATTAAAGAAGACACATGAAGAGCACTGCAAAACAACAGAGATCCCTCTTTACAGGAGAATTCAAAGGGATGGATATTTTTGGCTTAGAATGAAGCAGG
The DNA here is from genome assembly GCA_949130495.1 of Sambucus nigra. NCBI lineage: Eukaryota > Viridiplantae > Streptophyta > Magnoliopsida > Dipsacales > Adoxaceae > Sambucus > Sambucus nigra. The sequence goes on from OX422213.1 coordinate 536,468,890, forward strand.
ACATAGAAAATCTACAACAAAAGTGTGACAAGTGCCAACTATTCTTTGAGGTAGCTGAATGCCATTTCGTTAAAGCTCAATCATATTAGAGGCAACCCTATATTGACTTCATTAAAGATGGAGTTGTCCCAATAGAGAAGATTGATGCAATGGGACTCAAAAGAAGGGCCCCAAGATTTTACGTTTAGGATGGGAAGCTTTATCGAAGAGCGTACTTTAATAGGCCATTGCATTGCATCACAAAGGAGGAAGCAATCGAAGTCCTCAATCAAGCTCACGATCCAACTCACATAGGAGGAGAAAAGTTTTTTGACCTGCTGATGACGTTGTTGTATTATTGGCCAACGATGGAGAAAGACTCTGCTGAGTTGGTTCGAAAATGTAAATCTAGCAAACTGCATGGAAATATAATTCATGATCCATAGGTGGATCTACACTCTCTGGCCACCCCTTACCCCTTTCAAACTTAGGTATTTCACTTGGTAAGGGAAATACATCCTTCTTCGAGGGGGAAGATTTGGATACTAGTGGCAACGTAGTGCTTTACAAAGTTGGCTGAAGCGATACCACTGAGAAGGGAAACATCAGGGCTGGTGAGCAACTTCATCAGAGAACACATTATTTTCTGTTTTAGGATTCTAAAGGTTATTCTCCTTGATAACAGAACCCCCTTCTTCAATTCATAGGTAATAATGCTTACAGATAAGTACTCCATTATTCATCATAATTCAATAGTGGCATAACCAAAGGGAAACGATCAGGTTGAAGAAACTAAACAAACATTGGTTAATATTTTAGTGGCCAAGGTGATGGAAAATTTCCCAAGATCATGGGGTGATAAAATACCAGCTGTATTGTGGGCCTATCGAATAACTAAAAGGAATCCCACATGATATAACCCGTTCTTCCTTGTATATAGCACTGGAGAGATTCTCCCGATGGATTTAGAAGTTCCCTTTTCCCGATATGCCTTGCGAAGTAGCATGCTCCCTCATAACAGACATGTACAATTGGAACATTGGATGAACATAGAGATAATGCAATGCAACACTTTCAAATGTACACGAAGCAGCTCTCAAGGGCATATGACAACTTGGTGAGACCAAAATTTTTTTTTAAATGACACCTTATTTTGAAGGAAGTAATGAAACAAATTAGAGGGCTTCCTCTACCTAAGTTTACAACGAATTGGGAGGGACCTTTCATTGTAAATGAGGCTCAAGATTCAAGTTATTGCTTAATTTCTAAGATTCAAGAAGAAAAACCATTTAAGATTAACAATAAATGGTTAAAGGTCCATCATGTGTAAAGTAATTAACCCTAGAACATTGATGTATATAGCCTTTTTATGAATATATATAAGTCATTATTTTTCTCAAAAGATGTCTTTTGGTAATGTTTGCTGTAGGGGTACTAATGGTATAAGAAATAACGATCGCCATACCTTGAAGCCTGTGGCTCATCATGGGAATGTTTAAAGGCATGAAAATTGATGATAAAAGTCTCAGGGTGATGAGTTGCGATCTGTTTGATCACCAATTAATGGCTGGCAGGTAGTTGGTGAGAGCAATAAAGGACCATGAGACAAAACTCATAAGGAGCTAGAGCTGGCATAGGAAGATCATAACCAGATTCACTATCAGCCTAAGCACCTGTCGTGGAACCTTAATCGTTAGGACTAATTTGCTGAGATATAGCTGGTTCCCAACTTGATAAGGTGACATACAAAGGAATCACTGGAGATTATTCTTCAACGCGAGGGGACTTCCCAGCAGCCTGGGGACAGATCAAAACAAATAAGGAGCTAAGTGGAAAAAAAATCTTAACAAGTGTTTATCATTGTTAAGTGACCGTTAGTGGTGGAGTTTGACGAAAAATCTTAGAAAGTGTTTATGATTGCTAAGTCACCGTTACTGGTGGAGTTTGATGAAAAATCTTAGAAAGTGTTTATTGTTAAGTCACCGTTACTGGTGGAGTTTGATGAAAAATCTTAACAAGTGTTTATCATTGTTAAGTCACCGTTACTGGTGGAGTTTGACAAAAAATATTAACAAGTTTTTATCATTATTAAGTCACCGTTACAGGTGGAGTTTGACCAAAAATCTTAATAAGCGTTTTTCATTGTTAAGTCACCATTACTGGTGGAGTTTGATGAAAAATCTTAACAAGTGCTTATCATTATTAAGTCACCGTTACTGGTGGAGTTTGATGAAAAATCTTAACAACTGTTTACCATTGTTAATTAAACATTATGGGTGTCACCGTTATTGGTAGAATTAAAAAAATCTTAACAACTAGTTTTCATTATTTAGTCATCGTTATCGGGGAGCTTGAATGTTTACATATGAGATTCTTCTAGATTTTAAATGGTCACGATAAAGGACAAACAACAAGAAACAAAGAGAAAATAAAAAAAATACCTTAGTAATGGCTGGAGCAGGAACGGGAGTCACCAAAGAGGCTACAATTATGGGAACTATGGAGGGCAGATTCACCTCCTCAGAAGCCTCCACAACACCCTCAACTAGAGGAACCCCATCCAGAGGAACCTCAATATTGGATAAAGTTCTTGCGTCAACAAAATGAACTAAGGCTAGAATTGGGGAAGAACTTGAAGAAGCCGTTTGACCTTCCACAGATGCACCGACACTAGTAGGGGTAGAAGAAGCACCAGGATGAGTAGAAGAGTCAACAGTGGCCTTGGAAACTGTTAGAATCCTAAAGGATAATAGCGGTATAAGACTTGGAGAAAGCTATAAAAACAAAGCTAAGTGTTTGAGGAGGGAAATAATAAAGAAAGAAAAGACAAACTTCACACTTAACTCACCTCAGTAATATGACTAAAATGGGGGACGACATCGATGGGTCTTGTCAATTGAGGTGGGAGAAGGATGTTGGCCAACGATGAAGCCAAAAGGGAAGCTACTTCAACCTGAGATACACCAAAATATTTAGAAGATGCAGCAAATGGAGAAGGATAGAAAAAAAAGACCTAACAAAAGGTCTAGAATCTGTCACCTCGAGAGAACCTTGCACAATGTGAACGATGTCTAGAGGAACCACATCCAAAGAAGGTGAACCAGATGAAGTTAAGGTAGTCTCCTCTGGTTGGGAGGAAACTCCCACATGGTCAACAGGGGCAATAACCTCTTTAGCACCCCCACCGTGCATTGGGAGACCAAACAACGGGAATAAGTGAGCCCGGTCATTGGAGAATGGGGGGAGTTGAACCAACAGAACCACTCCCGAAGTATCCCCCACTAAAGGACTCACATGGGGTTGGGCCTTTTCTCTTCATCTTCCCACACCAAAGTTGCTAAGAGTTAGACAGATGTAGATTGTTATAGAAAAATGAAAAAAAAAACACATGTATACCTCTGATCTAGGGGGAAAGTGGGATGATATCACCATTGGCGAGGAAGGAGGGGAAGCAGCTGGTGAAGACCTCATCATGGGATGATGCGAGATAGTAGGATAGTTATCCAACGCCATAGCTCCAACAGCTGAGGGAGCTGGGGTAAAATGTACATCAGGAGCCTGTTTCTTCTAGGACTTAGTACCGAGAGTCTTTTTCCTCACACCAGCAGCACCAACACTTGGAGGAACCCTTAATCTCTTCTTTCGCTTTGACCCTCCTTCAGATGGATCTACTAAGATAGTAGGGAAGGCAACAACAGGAGGAATGGCAGGAGCGTGTCGTTGAAACTCATAATTTATTCTTTTTACCTCAGCTTGAGTTTGCTTCCTCAACTCCTCACTCACTTCTGCAGACATAGGAGGAGGAACGAAGGGAATGGGGAATGCCTTCATGGGATCTTGAGACTGAGGTTGGGACTCAAACTTTAAAGAAGTCTCACTCTTGGACTTCCTTGTTTTTTTGGCTGGTGCCTGGGAAGGTCCTTCGCCAGAAGCTACTTCGATTGGAACACCCTCACCAGAAACATCTTTAGTAAGGGCAGGCTGTTTGGGGGTTGTAACATTCTCAAATTTGGGCGTGGCAGTAGGGATCGTTGGACAATAAGGGGGTAGCCTGCTGGGAGAATCTTTAGCAGTCTTACTCAAAGGGAACTCAACTCTAATAATAGAGCTACCCTTGAGGCCCAATTCCAAGGAAGAGAAAGAAAGAACTGGGGGATATTGGGGGGGGGGGGGGGGGACTTTATATGAACTCACGAATCCTGTCCAGTTGCATTAATCGAAATTTAGTGGAAAAAAAGGTAGACAAATCCCTTTTCTAGTAGAACTAGGAATGGTGACTCAACCATCCGTAGTAAAAGTCACGCCAAGTACCGATGTAGAAAGCTAAAAGGTGCAGGCCTCAATAAAAGAAAACCTCTTATTCATTAACTGAAACACATGTCGAGGAGCCCCTTGATCAAAATCGAACTGCCAGATGTACCTATCGGGGTTATAAGGTTCATAAGTATATCCCCATTCAGTGAATGAAGTAAGGAACCCATGCGTGAATAGAAGAACCACGACTTGTGATGGATCTTCTATAACACAGAAAAAGTGACCGTTATAGCTACAGAGGAGAAAAAATCCAAGTATGGGCGAAGGTAGATTCTCCATACGACCTCATGATGAAGGTATTGAAACGGTTAAAAATGCCCATTATTTCCTTTCGATTCTATTTTTTATGGAAGCATAGGAGGCGAGGGGGTTTAATGCATTCGCTCATGGGATAAGGGACAAATTTGGCCGCGATGGCAAGAAAACGGGTATAGAGGAAACCCGTTAAGATAACAGTATTAGAAAAATTGGCCAGGTTGTAATGGCCAAAGGCCAACGCCATGTCGAGGTGGGTTCGATCCGGCTAAGTTAGAGGAAGATTAAAACCCCTGGCCAAACGAATGGAAATGTTTATAAGGTCCCTCCTAGGCTGGTCGTTGGGTTTCCTAGTCAAGAGAAATGGGAAAGAAACACAATAATATAGGCTGGTAATTCCAAAGATGTACCTTTACTATGGCCCGTAACAGAAGTGAAGTTCTTCGCAGTAGGAGATTCTAAGAATTAACTAATAAGGGGATTAAAGGTAGCCTTGTCGGAAGACCCAGTGCAACGGATAAAAATCTGATCTAGCGCAGCTAGGTCAGTGGTTTCTTCGACATCCAAGTCCTCATTAAGATAAGTAAACTCACCCATGCGTTCAAACCCAAGTACCTCACAAACATCTTCAAAGGAAATGGTGAAATCCCCCCAGGCAGCAGAAAATGTGTGAGTTGTAATGTTCCATCAAGAAACCAACACTTGGAGTGCAGCATTGTGCTTAGAAAGAGTGAACTCCCCAAACCGGTTAGCTCAATGAATACCAATCTTGGCAAGAGCTGCAGCATGGGAGCTCTGCATATGTGCATGCTAGGGAGGAAAATGAGCTGGAGATCCCCCAGGAACTTCGAAATCGATCTGGGAGTAAGGGAAGTCTCCACGATCCAACCTGAAATGCAGAGTCCCCTTTGAAGGAAGAAAGACCCAATTAGATGAATCTTCGTCTTCATCACCTGTAGCAAAGGGTCATACTTAGCTGAAAAATGGCAGGTCTTGTGCGCATCAGAGAACTCATCATCTTTTCCAAAGATGGGAGATCGACGGTAAAAGCGTAGTTTCTCTCGATGAGCAACATCCAAGGCAGTGGAACTAACAGTGGCGGTGGAAGGAGAAGTGGTAGCGGTGGAACTTAGCTGAGCAGTGGTGGTGGTAGCCTTGGGGACGTTTTAAGAAGCCACAGTAAGCGATGATGAATGAAATAGCTTTGGGAGAAAGGGCTATGGATGAAAATGGAGAAGTACAGCACATGTGGTGGTGTAAGAGACGATGGGAGAAAGGAAACCAAGGTAAAGGTTAGCAAGAATGGCGCTCTGAGGATTTTATATCTTTAAGATTGGTGGGAGTTGAAGACGAAGAAGGAAAAGTAAGGGAAAAATGGCTAAGTGTTTGAATAATAGGCGTTTGAAATTTCTGGGTTCGGCTTTTGAGTTTCTCACCACCAAATGTGCAAAGACGTCGGTAACCATTTCTAGTGGACACATGGTTCTTCGGGAAGTGTCTTGATAGTAAAAAAGACAGCACCACTTCATTAATGAAGTGATGCATGGGGAAGAGAAAGGGTTTTCTTCCTAGGCAAGTTTGAGTTTTGACGCCATAATTTTTGTCAGACATATCCAATATCTCCCAACACAAAAGCTGTCCCAACGGTTGAAAACAGCTAAGATGTCCCATAGCCACAAGTCCAAACGATGTTTAATTGTAACTTAGATACATCTTGGAATTCTGCTTTTTTGAATATCAAGAAACGATGATACATCATAGCTAAAATGAAGTTGTACCTTCAAATTGGGAGAATTTCCTAGGGAGAATTTTACAAGGAAGAATTCCACAAGTCTCAATGCTAGTAATGCCCAAGGGGGAGATTTCATACCACTAGGGTAAGCCCTAACGCAAAAACTCTCAGCTTATAACTATGCTCCACAAGATTTCACAAAATAAGAAATCAGATCTAGCAAATAACTACGTGATCTGTATCACATAAATCAAATCTCATATTTTTATACAAAGAAATACAGACTTAATCAACGTGATTAAGTTGGTAAAGATATATAAGACAGTAGAAAAAAAACTTCTCAAATCACGAACTATAAACATTCAGAAAAAGATTTTATTGTTCGAATTTGGTTTAAAGTTTGAGTTAGGGTTTGTAAAAATATTTTGAACTCTCTCTCTCTCTTCTCTCTTTTTTTTCTCCCGGGGGTAACAATGACCAAAAGTGACAAAATTGAATACGACGTCTCCTTTCATACTACGAGAAAAAGGCCCTGGAAGATCGAATGGAAATAAATGATCAAGATTGATTCCAAGTCAATCTGAGGGATGCCAAGATACTGCATTTAAAATAGATTTGATTGGTTCAAAATCAAACACGTGGATTATAAGAAAACACATGCAGATCGTTGATTAAAGTGATCCAATGGTGCACAGTGAGTCTAGCGAATGTGAGTATAAGAAAACACACATTAGGCCATTATAAAGGAAACACGTGTAGGACTGAGATCGAATGAAAAATGTGTGTTTTTGAAGATTTAGAAATATAAATTTCACCCAAAATATTCTCTAGCACTTTCGATTTCTACCTAACAAGAATTTATGCCATAAAAACTAATTATAAATCAGCCCCAAAGGTTTTTAGGCCAACAAAATTAATTTCTAAAAATTATTTTAAAATCTTTGAAATTATTTAAATACCAAAAAATAGTAGAAAATCAATTTATAGGGAATTAACTGAAACATAACTAATTATATCATGATATAATGTATTTATTCAGTCCTAGTGAGTGTTGTTGGTGAGCTACCTTTTAATAACTGATACAGGCATCAAGTTGAGTTCGAGGTTCCTTTGGTAACTAAGGATGGGACTCAAATTTTATCACAATTTCCAAACTAGATGAACACCTATATAGTATAGACTTAATTAAGTCAAGGATATAGAGTGCTTCAGTGATGACCAAGGATTCCAAGAAAATAGAGGGCTGATCGAGAATCCCTGAGCCCCCGATCGACCGACATTTTAGGTGTTATCTTATGAGAAAATTAGGGACTTCAAACCCAACCCGTGATGGACGGCCCCCCTGGCTGTTGTCGACCGGATCCTATAGATTTTCGACACTTGCTCTAATTTGATTTCTTTCTTTTTTATTTTATTCTACACTTACTATGGGAACAATAGTTTGGTTTATTTGTAAGACATATTTTTTAGGTTAATTTTTAGGGTTTGTTATTGGGAGCTTCCCTCTACTTTATCTCTTTTCGGTTTATACCCATTTATGTAAGTTATTTACTATCCATTGTCTTCTTTACTTGTTTTAAGCTTTATTTCCTTTATTCATGATTTTTTCGTTATTTACTTGCCTTATATTTACTTTTTTTGGTTAATTAGTTATTTTCTTGGGTTAATTAGGTTTATTTCTTATTTTAATTATGTCTTGTAGCTAGTTTAAGGGTTGGGGTCATATTTTCGCCATTAATGGGTATCAAGCTTTGAAATATAGGTTTTGGGTCAAAATGCATTTAATTGAAACCTTGTGTATTAAAGTTGGAATATTAAGTGTTTATCTTTCTTTGCCACGCAACGTTAGTGTTTATAAAGATAATATGAAATTAATCCCTGTGTGACCATTTTCGATTGAATATTTTAAGTTCACATTTTCGGGTTAGTTCCCTTCATGTGTGATGTTTATAATTAATTGAATATGCTCTATTAAATTATTTCAAACCGAATTCCTTGTTATGCATTGTTTATCCCACGACGGGGATGTTACCTTAATCACATTTTATTATTCTTGTCTACTTTTATTTCTTTTTTCCCCTTTTTCCATTTTAAATCATCATCACCTTTTACACTTTTATTTTAGAAGTAATAAATTAATTAAAGTCTGTCAAACATTCCCTATCGATTTTCGATACCCGGACTGACTTCTATACTCCATTTGAGTGCAATTAAAGTTTAGGTTTTTTACATTACGATCGAAAGTCGAAAATATCAATTGGCGTATCTACACGGACGCTCGTTTTCTTCCACATCAAAAGGGATGGAGCCATTACTAGGGAGTGTTTTTTTTTATAGATTGTAATTGTTTTAATATTTTGTAGTACTTTTTTCTTTGCATTTGTATTATTTCTTTTGCCTTTCTTTTCTTCTTGTGCTATATTACTTTGAAAATCTTAAAATTTTGGTGCTTGTTGAGTTTTTGAATTGCCTAATTTGAAATGTCTCGCTATAACTCTTTAGATAACCTTAATTGTTAGGACAATAGTTTTCCAATTTGCTTTGCCAAGACGATGCGATAATGCCAAAAATTCTAGAAAATGAACGACTTGAGCGGTATATTCAAGAATTTGTTAGTAATCCCTCAACGTCTTGGGAAGAAAAATTGGGAAACAGGGAGTCCTCTAGCCATGAGAAAAGATTTCATGTCTTCTTGATGGTTGATCATGACTTTGTTTTTAAGGAATTGAATGCCCAATCTGAGAGTCTTAAAGCTTGGTCTTTAGAAATAAATGGCCAACTCAACGAGATTATTTATTCTTCACACAGACCGATTGTGGTTAAAACTTGCATTTCACGTCCACCCCTTTTTGAGGAAGAAATAATTTAGAGTGATCCAAGTCCATTCGAATTTCAAATTCTTATTAATATTTCAAATTCTGTTGAGGTTGAAAATCCTTCGTTTCCTTGGTTCCCTACTATTCTCGAACCATTAAATTTATCACAAGGATCGGTTGAAAGCTTGAGGACTTTAACCCGATTCTTGAACGGGGTTGTTGGTTTGAGATGCTTTATCTTATGGGCTATTCACTTGCAGTTGCCTCACCTCCCCCTTGCAATTGAAAAACCCTCGGGATGTTATTTTAGTTTTCCCGATATTAATGATGATGCCAAAAATATCACCACCAAATCAAGGTGTTGGAGAGCTCAAACTAGCATAACAATGGAAACAAGTAAGCAATACAGATATAGAAGGAGGTGAGGAGAAGAGGATAAACACACCAATATAAGTGGTTCAGCCTATCTAGGCCTACGTCCACTGTGTAGGTGAATGATCTTCACTAATAATATAAGAGCTTTAATGGCCTTTGTGATACAATGCACTCACTTTCTCTCTCTACTATGTAGTTTACCAGTGCTTTCGCTAGGGTTTACAATATTGATCCCCCTACAAGGAAGGAGAAGACAAGTATATATAGTTCTAGGGGGTGTAGTGTACTCCCCCAAGCATACAAAGAGCATGAGTGTGATGATCTAGGCAATCTCATGCGGACACTTGGCTATGCTATATGTAGATAATGATGACCGAATATTCCCTCACATGAGGGGAATGATTTGTTTATAATGGTTTTGTCCATGTGTTCCAAGTCTTCCATATGCTTGCGTGTACTCGGAACTATGACATAATGAACTGTAACCTCAGCTCAGCCGATTACGATGATGGTGAATCCGTTAGCTGAGTTAGTCTGCTAATCATAAGTATGACCTCGTCCTAATTGACTGGACGAGGTTAGGTATTAGGCATGGTTGTGGTATCGACTGAAGAAGAGAATGCAGAGGTTGTAGTTGATCCCATGAGGTTATTACTGAACTCGACTACTAATGAGTCAAGGTTGATCAATGTGGAACCGACCTTGTGAAGGACGACCTCTCTGATGACTATTGCGATCTTCCTGATGAATCGAATGTGAGGTTGGCCGATGTTACTATTCAGAGTATGAGGGCACACTTTGGGCATATCAATAACCCCCTAGACCTTAGTCTTCAATGTGAGTAGATGGATGAGGGGTATATAATTTAGGCTGATGAGGGGACGTTTATGCGTCTTGGGATATGTGACTAGTCACTTTGACACATGTCAACTTTGAAATGGCTTGCGTCTGTCCCAATGCACCTAATAAAGTGATGGAGCCTTTTAGGGTTTCTAGGTCTAATGATGTGCGCCTTAGTACTCGCACCTCATCATTGCAATGGTTTAAATACCATTTTCCCTTTCTTTTTCTCTTTCTTCTTCCTTTGTTTCACGTTTAGAGATTTTTCTACAACTGCATCCCCAAACTCCATCGTTCTTGATCATTCCAGGTCCTTTAGATCTTAAGTGGTTCTCCACTCATTGAAACTCACACAGGTATTGTTCTGCAACCCTTCCTTTTTCATTTCTCAGGATTAATTTGTTGTTTTAATTTTTCGGTGAACTTTTCCTTTCCGGTGAGGTGCTCCGCCACTATTGGGTGGTCATAAGGTTAGGGTTGTAGTAATTAGATGACTTTGGAGACATCCCAGGCTACTCTGAGGTTGTTTTAGGCAAAAATTCTCATTTTTCCAATCATCTTCTCTGGTGTGCTTCATTTTAACTATTCTTGGTGTTCTTAGTGAAAATCATATAAATTCCAAGCTTTGATCTTTTGCGTAGGTGTTAGAAGTAATTAACCTGTTTATCTTTTTGAATGAAACCACAAGTGTAGTGTCATACAACTGATGCTATGACATTTTTATAAACTTGCTGAAGAGTTTCCAACTGTGTGCGAGGTGTGTTTTGAAAAAATCAGGCAGATAGAGTCAGCCCAAGACAAGGCTCATGAGGCCGAGGCTTTTCCCCTACCACCAATTTTCCCTCCACCATTAGCTGTCATAAACCCTGAGCCTGCCAATGTGTCTGATTCGATGTCAACATCTAAAGCTGCTTCAGACCCCATGTGAACATCTGAAGCTACTGATAGCATAGACTCTTTTCAAGAGGCTATGGATTACTCTCCCAAGAAAAGTGGAGTTTCTGAGGATGAAGAGGTTTCAGACCGTTCCTCATCTCACTAAGGTGCCAGGACTTCATGTCGATCTCCATTTGTAGAGATTTTAGATAATAGCATTGCGATTCCTCCTCCCTTTGATGCCATTCCTTTATCAGCTGCCACTGGCATTGAGTTTGCAAAGAGGTTTCCCACTGGTGTCCCGACTAGTCCCCAGGACGAGGTTGCTGAGGGTGACGATGATAAAGGAAGTGAAATCGATACCTAAGTATCTGCAGAGTATGATAGTACTGTAAATTATTACAACCTTCTAGCCTTCAAACACCTTTATTCCATTGATTTCACAATTATCCTGAGAAAACCTATTAAGGAAGAGAGTGCCTTTGATGGCCGAAAGGGTGAAATTTACGTTTATGAGCAGATGTTCAAGTTAGGTTTTTGTCTTCCCATTCACCCAACTATTAGATCCATACTCTCTTATATAAACCTTGCCCCTTCCCAACTGCCCCCAAATGCCTGGAGGGTCATGATTGGGGCTACCATCCTCTGAAAGTCCGTTCACCACACCAACCTTCCAGTTAGGGTTTTTATTAGGTGTTATACTCCCTCGTCTGCCAAGAATCATCTGGGATACTACCACTTTGTAGCCAGGAAATCCAAGAAGTCAATGCTTCTAGTTACCCAAAATTCCACTCATAACTGGAAACCCCGATATTTATTTGTATCGGGAGCTTGGGATTTCGGCTCAAATGAGGCTTGTGGAACGTTTGATCCATGGAAACCTTTGGGATGGAGAAACGTCTCTATTTCAGCAAAAACTAACCCTGGTTTAAGCCAGGATAACTATAAGGACATTAAGGTCCTTTGCAATCAAGGCGAGAAGGGTCATTTCGTTATATATGAGCATCTGATGACCCTCTACTACATTTCTCAGATAGGTTTAAGGGGTAATCCTTTAGAAGAGCTTCGTAAGTTTTAATAATTTTCCATACCAAGTTATGTCTCATACTTTTTATCTGTCCGACTTGCTAACTGTGAGACTTCTCTTTTTATAGAGAGACGAGAAGGCATTTCTGACGACTTCTGGGTGATGTTGCCCCCCAGCCTTACAAAGCTTAAGGAAAGATGTGGTGGTAATAATACACCATCTCCTGCTCAAACAAAAAATAGCGTCGCCACTTCAAAGGCCGATTCTACCAAGAAAAGGAAAGCTCCTATCGACCCTGCTCATACTAGGCCGAATAAGGCTCCTGCTAAAGATCGTGCCATCCCCATTTCCACCGATGACGCTATGGCTGCTCGTCTGTCACAGATCAAGATAGGAAATAACGTGATTGACCATAGCCTGCAAGCTGTCGATGCTATTGGCACTATTATGACTAAGGAGGACAAGCATTTTTTCCTGGCCTTAGATATCCCTTTATTGGCCGAGTTGTCCCTTCACGGGGCGGTTCAAGTATAAAAAAATTTCTTCCAAGTATTGTCCGTGCTCTTTAAAAGTTATTATTCATATGTCTGATCTTCTTCTACAGAGTGTGGTTCCCCTTAACCGCCTAGTTGATCGGACCTTAAAGAAGTTCCCCTTATACAAAAAGGAAAGGATGTTGAGAAAACTGAGGCTAATCTGAAAGATCGGGTGGAGATGTTGTAAGGGGATCTGAAAGATAAAGATAGATAGAGCATTTAGTTCAAGGAGAAGAGTAACAAGGATCCAAAGGAAAAATATATGAGTCTTAAATTAACGGTTAATGTTGTTGTCAAGGCTGTGTTGGTCGATACTTCTGAGAAGATCATTGAAGACTACAAAGTCTCTGATGAATTCGCGGGCTTTAGTTTTGATTATATAAAGAGAGGTATCAAAGAAACCAGTCAATAGGTGGATATGAAGTTGGGTGAGTCTGGGAGCTTGACTGCTGAGTACTTTATTGGTCTCAACTTTGCCGACCCTCAATTTGCTCAGGATTTAAAGGAAGTGGAAGAAGGTGGTCCAGCCGAGACCAGTCCCTTGGAGGCCATGGAGACTGAAGATACTGCCCAACATGAAGATGGGGTTGAGGTTAATAGCCTTGGCCTCTACCAAACAAATCCATTTGTTGATAGGTTGGCTCCTGTCGATTGACAAACCGAGCTCTGCGGGCTTCTCCTGCTCATCTTTAATTGTGAAGCTTTTTGTAATCCTTATTTTTGTGAACTCGTGGTTGTAATCTTTTTTTTTTGTTTGAGATCCCATGTCACTATTTCTATTGCTCTTTTATCTTTATGTTTTGTTTCTCTATAATAATAGAGGTCACCAAATTAATGGTGTTTATCCTCATACTTCCACCAAATTAATGATGTTATAGGTCTGAGGTTCCCTAATTAATAATGTTTAACCTCATAATTTCATCAAATTAATAATGTTAAAGGTTTTATATCACAATATTAATGATTTTTTACCCCATAATTTCACCAAATTAATGATGTTAAAGGTTTAAGGTTACCAAATTAATGATGTTTAGCCTCATAATTTCATAAAATTAATGATGTTAAATGCCCGAGGTCATCACCAAATTAATGACGTTTAGCCTCATAATTTAACCAAATTAATGATGTTAAAGGCCTGAGGTCACCATATTAATGATGTTTATGGGTAACCGAAATTAGAATGATGGGCCTGGATGAGTACCCCAATTGTAGCAGCCCAAAGTCCAGACCTTAGAGAGAGAGGAAACAACTAGAACTTATTAAAACATTAGAGAGAGGAAAAGATCTTACCAAGGCTAGTCTCTGGCTAGCTTGTAGGGCCAATTCATCAGACCCCAGCGCCTTTTGGCGATCTGTAGGAAGAACTGCCATCTCGAGCAGCGCGGGGGCTAATTGAGGAGAAATGGCAACTGAGGCCCCCTCGGGCAATGCGGACACCGGGACTAAGGCCTGCCTAGCCTTCGTCCTTGACTCCATGTTTCTCCTCTCCTCCCCTTTCTCCTTCTACATTCTCTTCTTTTCATCTATCCTCTATCTTCTTTCTTTCCTCTTTCTTTTTTTTCTCTCTCTCTCACTCATCTGTTCTTATTATTTCCTCTTCCTCTCCTTCTCCTGAGTAGAAGACCGAGAGCCAGTGGCTACAGCTCCAGTACTGGACTTTTGCTTCTTTGACCTCTGAACAAAGAGCATATGATCATCATCATCATCATCGTTCCGAATCAAATTTTTTTCTTGGAGGAACCATCTCCTCGCTTGAACTGCTGAACATGCTCGAAGATTCTCAAGCTTCAGAAACATCCTCCGAACCAGAAGAGCTATCACTCTCAGAACTGCTCTCCTCCTTGTCCAACTAAATAAGATCAGCAGCAATCTCTTTAGAGGACTAAATTCAGGGATAATATCTACAGGCCTCTCTATGAAACTAGAACTAATGTTTTTATTTCGAGCAAGAAAGCAGCGGATAGGGGATGCTTGTCGTCAACTAAAGGTTACATGATATTCCAGGCCTTGACCAATTCAGAAAGACAGACCTCGCTGAGAGAAGGTTCTAAGTTCTTCGACCTCACTGAAGAAAAAATAGGGAAAGTCAGAAAGATCACAAATTAGTAAAGAAATTAAAGGAACAGAGCAAAGTCTACCTATGTATTCTTCCCCATAAAAGGGAACAGAGAACCTATCAGACCTCGACCCTTCAGACTGGGAAGAAAACTGCCAATTTCTAGCAAGGAAATCCTCTTGCCAATAATCCTTATGGGAATCAGGTAGGTTTACTACCAATACCCTGTCAGGACTCCTGGCTTTGAGATAGAGAACACCAGAACTAGTTCGAGAAAAAGAATAACAAAAGCAGACCTAGGCGAGCCCTAACTTGGTACCATATAACTGATTTATTCTATGAACACCATTGATTATCTTCCACACATTGGGCGAACACTGTGTAGGAACATTGTTGAAATAACCAAAGAAGTGCAAGAATAGGTTGTTGGGAGGAAAAGTTAGTCCCCCTTGGGAAAGAATCAAAACATGGATCCAATGGGCCCCCTCTATCTCTCTAACATTTCTAGGGGGGACACACTCAATCTCTACCCACTCTAGGATGTTATAAATCTTCCTAAACTCATAGACTGATGTATTACCTATCTTTGCCATTGGGAAACCATAAAAAACTACAAATTCAAAGAGAAAATGCAAAGAGAAGGCACATAAGACTTACAAGTTGAAAGTTCAACTCGAACGATGAAGAATCACGAGCCCAAATGATAAGGAAGTAATAAAAATGGAGACTGGGAGAGGAGAACATGAATCACTAGAGATCACAGAAAATGGGAGAGTACTGAGAAGGTTGAAACAACGATCGAGAAATGACTGCTCTAGATAGCTTTTGAGTGCTGCTAATCATAATACACCGACCACGAAGCAAGTGCCGCCTGAACTCAGTCCTCAAACTTCGAGAAGAGTTGCACGGTGTACAAATGATCCATTATGACAAATCATTTAAATTTATTGAGCCCAAAGTATGTCCCAACAAACTTAGGGGAAATTATGGGTACCCAAAATTAGAATGATGGGCCTGGACGAGTATCCTAATTGTAGTGGCCCAAAGTCGATACCTCCCATATCTTAACCGATTATGATTTAGTTTTCCCCCTTGTTCCCATTAAGAGGGGTTCCAGGAGAAGATGGAAGACGTGGGGGAGTCCAACACCCCCACTCCCTGAGATGGGAATGTATATAACAAACCTTAGGTCCGGGGCAAAGGACACATTGTATTCTCTGTAATCTCTCTCCGGATTACATAGAAATAATACTGACTGCACCATCAAGGACGTAGGCATCTTTGCTGAACCACGTACATCTCTTGTTGTCTGATTTCGGCATTTTGTATTTCTTTTTCTACTTGGTGATTGCACTTATATCTCTTTGTGTTGAATAATAATTGTCACCACAATGTTCATCCTCATACTATCATGAAATTAATGATGTTAAAGGTTTGAGGTCACTAAATTAATGATGTTAAAGGCCAGAGGTCACCAAATTAATGATGTTTAACCTCATAATTTCACCAAAATAATGATGTTCATCCTCACACTTTCACCAAATTAATGATGTTAAAGATATGAGGTCACCAAATTAATGATGTTTAAACTCATAATTTAACCAAATTAATGATGTTTAAGGTTTGAGGTTACCAAACTAATGATGTTTATCCTCTTACTCTCACCAAATTAATGATTTTAAAGGTTCGAGTTCACCAAATTAATGATGTGTATCCTCATAATTTCACCAAATTAGTGATGTTAAAGTCTTGAGGTCACAGAATTAATGATGTTAATCCTCATACTTTCAACAAATTAATGATGTTAAAGATCCGAGGTAACAAAATTAATGATGTTTAACCTCATAATTTCACCAAATTAATGATGTTTATCCTCATACTCTCACCAAATTGATGATGTTAAAGGTCTGAGGTCACCAAATTAATGATGTTTATCCTTATAATTTCACCAAATTAATGATGTTAAAGGCCTGAGGTCACCAAATTAATGATGTTCATCCTCATACTTTCACCAAATTAATGATGTCAAAGGCCTGAGGTCACCAACTTAATGATGTTTGATATACCTACACCAGTACAAAGAAGTTAACAAAACACTGATACTTACTTCTCATTGATATTTTACTTCTTAATAATTTGATGACTGAATTGCAAAAAAATAAGACAACTACAACATCATAAGTAATATTTCTTCAAATGCTCAGCATTTTAAGGGTTTAAAAAGGGTTCTCCTTCTAGATTCTCCAATCGGTATGTGCTTGGGATGATTTCATCAGTTACCCTGTAAGGGCCATGCCAATTTGGATGGATCTTGTTGGGTTTTTGCCATGTATTCTTCAAAATAGGTCTCCCACAACTATCAGCCACTATTTGAACTTTTGATTATTAAATATGGTAGTCCTCTGCTAGTAGGCTACTTGCCTCACCTCTGTATCTTCTCTTCTCTCTTCAATTAAATCAAAATCAAGTCTTCTCTCTGTTGCATTTCCCTGAGGGTGATACATCTGAACTCTTTGCGTAGGAAGGCCGATCTCGCTAGGTATGATAGCCTTTGAGTTATAGGACAACATGAATGGGGTCTCCTCTGTAAAAGTCTTAACTATTGTCCTGTAGGCCCATAGCACATCATATACTTATTCAATCCATCTTCACTTTGACTCTTCTAGCTTCTTTTTAATCCCATCAAGGATCGTCCAATTTGTCACCTCTATTTTCCCATTTTCCTGGGGTCGACCGGGAGAGGAGAAGAATTGTTTGACTCCAACTCTTTCATAATATTTCTCTATAGAGACATTCTTAAAATTCATCCCATTGTGTGAGATTAGGGTATTTAGGAGACCATACTTGTAGATGATGTTTTTCCAGATGAACTTGAATGTTTTTTATTATGTGATAGTGATCATCGGCTCGACATCCACCCACTTGGAAAAGTAATCTATCCTTATAATCAAGTACCGATAGTTATTCACAACTCTTGGTAAGGGTCCTACCAAGTCAATTCCCCATACTGTAAATATACATGGAGATGTAATGGAGGTCAGAGGTTGATGAGGCTCATGACGAATGGTAGCAAACCACTGGAACTTATCACATTTCTTTACATATACTGCTGCATCTTTTGCCAGGGTCGGACACTAGTACCCCTGAGTTATAATCCTTTTAGATAATGATATTCCTCCAATATGTCAAGATTAGGAATCTTCATGTATGTCTTCTAGGATATTCGGTACCTCACGTGATGAACACATCTGAACAAAGGGAGCAAAAACCATTTTTTATACAAAGTGTCTCCTACAACGGAAAATTTGGCAGCTCTATACCTCAACTTTCTTCTCTCGGCTTTTGATGAGGGTAGCTCCCCCTCTCTGATGTATTTGATAATAGGATCCATCCATGAAGCTTCCATGCTTAGATTTAGGCAAGACTTGAATGTACTATATCCTTCTTCAGCAGATGGCCGAAGTAAGACCTCTACTGGAACTTTTCTTCGGATATTAGTTCTTCTAGCTGAGGCCAACCTCACGAGCGTGTAGGCTCGATCATTGTCTAGCCAAGGTATTCTCTTCATCTTTACCTCTTTGAAGATTTCCATCATTGATCTTACTCTTTTAAGATATTTATCCATTCTCTCATCCTTCGCCTCATATACTCCCAAGATTTGATTCACCACCCTTATTGGGTCACAATGGACTAGGAGCTGGACGATATTAAGAGCTCGGACTAAAGAGAGACCTACTACTAAAGCTTCATATTCAGACTCATTATTTAAGGCATTGAAATTAAACCTCAGAGAGTACTCTATATATGTGTCGTCCGGTGTTGAAACTATTACTCCGAAACCATTTCAATTTTCTTGGGACGACCCATCAACAAAGAGGCTCCATATAGTATCGTCCTCATAAAAGTTTCCCTCTATCAGGGATCCTTGTTTACAGAGATACATTCCTCTTCATTCTCGGTTGTCTTTCCTCTGATTATGCTTATCCCGGCCTCATCCATGGAAGGGGCGACACTTTTTTCTGGCTAGCTATCTGCAATCTCACCTTTTACTTTTTCAACCTCGGCCTCATCCCAAGTGAACTCATCCAAAAAGTTAGCTAGTGCCTAACTTTTGATTTCCACCCTTGTATGGTATACAATGTCAACTTATCCTAGCTCAATTTCCGAAGCCATTAGTCTCCCTAATTTCTTAGGTTTGTGGATGAACTGTCTGAGAGCGGTGAGTCAGTGAGGATGACTATTGAGTGGGTGTGGAAGTACAGTTTCATCTTTCTAAAAGCATGAATTAAAGCATAAGCTAACTTCTCCATCCTATGATATCTCTACTCATATCCTTGGAGGGCTTTGCTGTTGGAATACACTAGCTTCTGTATCCCATCATCTTCTCTCACTCTAGCAGTGCTAATTACCAACTCTAAGATGGTTAAGTACACATATAACTTTTCTCCTTGTACTAGCTGGGATATAACTAAGAGATAGCCGAGGTAGGACTTAATCTCTTTAAAATATTTATCACATTCCTCATTCCATTCAAAATCTCTTATGATGATTTTAAAAATGGAAGACATTTGTTAGTACCTCTGGAAACAAACTTGTTGAGGGAAGCTACTCGTCCAGTAAGTCTGTGACCATCTTTGATAGTCTGAGGTATTTTCATTTCCAGCAAAGCTTTTATCTTCTCTAGATCAGCCTCTATTCCCCTTTGATTGACAATGAATCCTAAAAACTTTCCATCTCCAATCCCAAAGATGCATTTGGCAGGGTTGAGCTTCATCCTGTATGTATCCATGGTATCAAAGGTTTTTTCAAGGTCGGCCATAGGCGTGTCGGCCTTTAGACTCTTCGTTAGCATATCTTCCATATAAACCTCCATGGACTTTCCAATTTGATCCACAAACATATTATTTACTAAACGCTAATATGTAGCCCCTACATTCTTCAGGCCGAAAGGCATGGCCTTATAGCAATAGGTCCCTTTATTTGTAATGAAGGCTGTCTTCTTTGAGTCGGCCAAGTCCATGAAGATTTAATTGTATCCAGAATATGCATCCATAAAGATCATCAACTCATGGCCTATTGTGGCGTTCACCATCTGATCTATACGAGGAAGAGGAAAGCTATCTTTGGGGTAAGATTTGTTTAGGTCAATAAAATCCATGCACATTCTCCACTTCCCATTGACTTTTGGCACTATGACAGTGTTGGACAACTATTATGGGAAAATAACCTCTCTAATGAACTAGGCTTCTTCGAGCTTCTTAACCTCTTCTCTTATTACATCATACTTTTCATAGGAGTAGATTATTCTCCTCTTCGTAATAGGCTGAGCATATTTTAATACATTAAACCGATGACACATGATCTTAGGTTCAATACATGGCATGTCTGCATGACTCTAGGAAAAGATGCACTGTCTTCTCCTTAGAAGATTAATCACCTCTTCTTTGATCTTAGGCTTTAGGGTTTTTCCGACCTGGATGGTTCTTTCCAGCTCATCCTCATTAAGGACAATGGATTCTACCTCTTTTTTTACCTCTTCATTTTTAAGGTTTGTCTCATCTCTCAGATAAAGAGTGTCAATGTTATAGGTGGTGGTAACTTTTTTGTACGCCTCTCTTTCCTTAGCAAAGTTGAAGTATCATTCGCGTGCCGATGTTTGGTCACCCTGAACTTCCTTACTCCATAAGGAGTTGGGAATTTTATCATCTGGTGGATCGTTGATGGCACGACCTCAACCCCTTTGAGGGCCACTCGTTCAAGTATGAGGTTGTAGTCTAAAAAGACATTCTCATCCATGACAAAAAAGTTGATTTTTCTAGTTAGCCATTTTGGTCTCTTATCCCCCATTCTTATATCCATCTCATACATCCCCAATGGGTGAACTTTCTCTCCGCTGAGGCCAATTAGTAGATGATGGTAGGGGACGAGTCTTGCTCGACTTAGTGCTAACGCCTTAAAGTAAGTCCAGAACATTACATATGTCAAGCTTCCGCCATCAAGTAAGATCCTCGGCACCTCAAATCCATGCATCATGGTTGTGATGACGAGAGGATCACCATATGGAGCTAGGATTCCCTTAAAATCCAGTCTTGAAAATCCCACTATCAGTGTGTCCATGTCCACCTTCTTCCTTTTCTTATAATTCACATTGATTGAGGCCGAATACAAAACCTCTACCTTTGTGACTTCCTTTGACTCTGCGACATGAGCTTTTCTATCAGCTATCTCAAAGCCTCCTCCTGCTAGTCCCCCACAGATCATACCCACACCAAAAGAGATAATTTTCACCCTCTTTACTGGGTCAATGTCATCATTTTGTGGGAGGTCAGGGTCATCATCGTCATCGTCTGAGGGATCATCACACCTAGTTGGGGAATTTTCTCGACACTTATCATTAATTTTCTTTCTAGGGTAGGCTAGGTTGCCCTCTGATGCTCTAGAAACCACATACTTCCTTAGCTTTCGAGATTTCAACATCTTCTTAATTTTGTCCTTCAAGGTGAAACACTTGTCAGCTAGATGACCGTGGTCTTGGTGGAATTCACACCAAAAATTTGTGTTCCTCTTATTAGGAGGAGCCTTTAACTTCTCTGGACACTTTAAAGACCGATTGTTCTTGATCTCATTGAGGATGTGTTCATAGCTTACAGTCAACGGAGTGTAGTCTGCAAACTTATTGTTAGCTGACTTTTTCTTCCCATCTTTCTTTTTTTCAAACTTGCTTCCACTACTGTTTCCTTTCTCATCCTCATACTTGATAGCCATTTCTTTCTCAGCATTCATGACCTTCCCAGTTGTTGACAACAACTCGGCCATTGGCTTAGGAGGGTCTTCATCAAGCTTCCATAATAGCTTTCCCATTTGAAGACCTCTGATGAGGGCAGTCATAGTTATGCTTTCTTCATAGTCCTCCACTTCCAACTTTTCCTTATTGAGCCTTACGATGTAGTCTCTTAGACTCTCATTTTTCCATTGCTTGACATAAAGTAGATCGGTGTCTTTTTATGAGGTCTCACCCCAAAACAGAAGTTATGGATAAATCTCTCGGCCAACATTTTGAAGTTTTCTATGGAATTCTTTGGAAGAGATGTAAGCCATACATGTGCAGCCCTAGTTAAAGTGCTTGAGAAATCTCGGTACCTCATCTCATTAGATATAGAGTATATGTTTGCTGTTGGCTGGTACATTTTAATATGATGGATAGGGTTGGTGTTTCCATCATACTTAGGAGACACTACAGGAGTCTTGAACTTGGGCGGGGTTGGAAAGGTAACGATCTTTGCTATGAAGGATGAACCCTCTGAGTACCCCCTATGCAAGGTATCTCGACTTATTAGGATATCT
The DNA here is from genome assembly GCA_949130495.1 of Sambucus nigra. Lineage (NCBI taxonomy): Eukaryota > Viridiplantae > Streptophyta > Magnoliopsida > Dipsacales > Adoxaceae > Sambucus > Sambucus nigra. The sequence goes on from OX422213.1 coordinate 536,491,040, forward strand.
CTAATCTTATCTTCAAGCATTTTAACTGAGTCATTCCATGGCCTAGAAATGTCGGCCTGACAGAGGTTATCCCCTTATCTCTCCAAGGGTTTAACTAGGGGTTCCCCAGCGGCAGCATGATGCTGGCTGTTAACCTCCCCCTAGCCTCCATCTCGACCATATAGGGGTCGACCATGATAGGGCCAACAATCTCCCTCTTCTCTTATGGAGCCAGCAAGACGTTTTGAGCTTGATAACCTCTCCCTCAAGTCCTTGCCTGGGTCGATCCTTTTAAAGGCCGACCCTCTGCACAATCGATCAAATGCTGAGCCTCTTGGGAAAACATCCAAATATCGTTCACCACACTGACCTCGGTTATGATGAACATGTCATACAATGTTATTGGAAATCTCATATGGCTCCTAGCATTCCATTAGGGCATAATCGGCCTCCACATCTTCGTACTAGTCCTCAGGGCAGGAGTGTCCTTGCCTCCCCAAGCGTAATCGCTTGGGGTCAGTAACGTCCCTCCGCCACTGGGGAGGTTGATCTTTGCATGGTGCCTGGGGTGGTTCCTTGGCCTCCTGGCATTGTTCTTATATAGTTGTCGAAGTGATCATCTCCGGTGAGATTCTTGGTGGCCTCATCATCATGTTTTAGATAAATTAGGAAAATTCCTCCTTCATAGCTTATTGACTAGGCACTAAGGACTTCAACGCTGTAGCCACCTCAGCCATCTTGAACTTCGGTGGTGCATGGCTAGAACTTGGTCCTCCACCACCAGCTGAAGGAGGAGATGGTGGTAACTCTGGTACCATATGTTTGAGTTGTGATTAAGAGACTGGTGTACTTGAAAACCTTAATGAATCTCTTTTAATGGAAAAACAACTCCACATAAAGGGGGAGGATTGGCTCACCACCAGAGTCTCCGGTGAGGCCAAGCTTCAAGAAGAAATAGATATAGCTTCTCGTTCCCACAGACGGTGCCAAACCGATGATACCAAAAATAACACAACTAGATTAAGGTGTTGAAGAGCTCAAACTAGAATAACAATGGCTACAAGTAAGCAATACAAATATAGAAAGATGTTAGGAGAAGAGGAGAAACACACCAATATAAGTGGTTTAGCCTATCTGGGCCTACATCCACTGTGCAGTTAATTGATCTTCACTAATAAAACAGGGGCTCTAATGGCCTTTGTGATACAATGCACTCACTTTATCTCTCTAGTGTGTAGTTTACCAGAGCTTCCTCTAGGGTCTACAATCTCGATCCCCTATAAGGAAGGGGAAGACAAGTATATATAGTGCTAGGGGGTGTAGTGTACCCCCAAAGAATGCAAAGATCATGAGTGTGATGATCTAGCCAATCTCATGCGAACACCTGGTCATGCCATACGTAGATAATGATTACTGAATATTCCCTTACGTGAGGAAAATGATTTGATTATAATGGTTTGTCCACGTTTTCCAAGTCTTTCACGTGCTCGCGTATGCATGGACCTATGACGTAATCGACTGAAACCTCGTCTCAGTCAAGTATGATGTTGGTGAAGCTGATAGCTGTGTTAGTCTACGAATCATAAGTATGACCTGGACCTAATGGACTGGCCGAGGTTAGGTATTAGGCATGATTATGGTGTTGGCTGAAGCAGAGCATGACAGAGTCCATAGTTGAACCCATGAGGCTGTTACTGAACTCGGCTACTGATGAGATAAGGTTGATTAATGTGGAGTCGACTTTGGGAAGGACGACCTCTCTAATGGTTAATGCGATCTTACCGATGACTCAGTTGTGAGGTTGGCTAATATTAATGCTCATAGTATGAGGATACACTTTGGGCATATCAATTAATTTGGTCTTGTCCCCCTTAGTCTCCAAACCCCCCATTACCCTACTAAAATTTTTAATTGGTGATGGTTAATTTCTTATGACTTACACATGCTTTCTGTTGTTCAAATGGAATTCTTATTTTCCTGGAGGCATGCTTGAAAATAAGGGGACACCAATTATCCCTCAAATTGAAATTGTGTTTTTGGTGGACCCTAAATTTTTTTAACTTCTGGCGTATAGTTAGTTGGAATTTAAAATTGTGGGTTGTAAATACTTAGTTTTTCTTTCTTTCTTTTTCTCTGTTTTTTATTTTAGTCTAGTGTAATTTGTTAATGTTTTTTTATAGCACGACATTCTATCCATTATTTGGTAGTTCCATTTATTTGATCACATGTTATTCACTAAACATGCCTTGTTGTAAAAAAAATGAAAATTTTCAAAAATATTCTCTTTCTTTCTTTCTTTCTCCTTTGTTGGGCATTTTGCCCTTGTTTCCAATGATAAATTTCAATAAATGCCTGATCCAATAGATAATTAAATGATGCAAGTTCTCGATTTTAAAAGTTACTATACTTTAGTCCCCATATCATTAATATTATGAATAACTTCAGGAATTAAACTTTAATACCATTAGACCATGCACTTTTCGTGTTTAATGAATTAGTTTAAGGCGTTTATAACTCGGTAATCTTTTGTTGCATTGTATATACTTACACCAAGTGAGATTCCGTCTTTTCTTCATTTGTGAGTGTTTATACACTACTCTTTCCTGCTTGAAAACATTAAATTCGTCGATAATTTCACTATTCTTTCATTTGATGGTTCATTATATGAGTTCATTTATGATATGTGTTACTTGAGCATGATTTTCAAATTTATTTTGACTCGAGAACTTCCTAAATGTTAGGTAATGATCATAGGCCATCTTTTTTATATCACCCATATTGACCTTGACCTCACCTTATATGTTTCCCTTTATCAACCCCTTTGAGCCTTAATTTAGCCTTTCGATTCATAACCCAAAATCCCACAACCAACTCCACATTAGAGTTATAAATCATACATATTTCCTTCCATATCTTTGTTTGGAATTTTATTTTGGATTGAATGATGTTAGTGTTATATGGTTGCAATTAAGAATATGAGAGTGAGAAAAGATAAGAAAAGAAAGAAGTGAAAAAGAAAAGAAAACTTGAAAAAGCATACCAAAACAAAAGAAAAATATGAGAAAAAGAAGAAAACAAAAGAAAGAGAAAGTTTGTACACGATGTATATAGTGTTCAATAATCCTCATCGCTCTCCAATTTCATATCGAATGCTTGTTATTGAAATCATTTTCCAATTTTGAAATTGCTCACAATTTTCCATTATCCCAAGTTTTCATCCCCAAACTCCTTTGAATTTGTACATATTCCTTTCATTTCTTAACCCTAACCCCAAACCTACATTGAAACCATATAAAGTCCTATGTGATAATAGGGCATTTAAGTCAAAATTTTAAATAGTTATGATAATATGTGAAAAATACATTTCGCCTCCTTTAATGATGATATCTTTCATTGATATTACACATTTTTCATTTGATATATATCGTTCTTCATTAGTGACAAGTTCGGGGCCTTATTTCCATTTACATTTACTCTTTATGCCCACATGTCCCTTGTATTTCCTCCCATTATTTCATTTGTTGAGTGTATACACTAGTGAGGATTGACATATATACACACTTGAATGCTTATCCGGTTTATAAAAGTTTTGCCAAATCATACTTTGCATATGCTCACTTTTCCTTCCCACCTTTAAGGTTTCAATTCTATGAAGTTTGTTCTATAATGTTTACAATACGACGTGAATTCATTTACTTTGCTAATTACACGTTTGAAATATTTTTTGTTATTGTTGAGATTGTCGCGTGTTTATTGGGCATATCTTTTGAGGAAACTTTAGAGTTTCTGGGTTTCATCATTGAAAACTCTCACGAGACAATACTCATCCACTAGGGTAACCTAGGAATTTAACGGCTTATTGCATATGTAAATGAAATTGTGTTCCCTATGAATGTGGCATTTATATTTTATGCATATATACGTCTTGCACTGCCTTCTGTCGGACTGATTTTTTTGTTTCATTACTAGGGACTAACAATGTTTAAGTTACGGGAGGTGATATGTCACAAATATTCCGTATTTGTGACCGTTATCTTTATGAGTTCTAGCATTTTTGTTGTCCTTATGGATATATTTATGCTCGTTAACCACACAACCTCTATTTTGTATGTTTATATGTTTTACAAGGTATAATTGAGCTTTGGTAGGTATTAGAATGCTTAGCATGTGAATTGGTTGCATTTTAAGGAAGTTCCACTATTTAACTCAAATTCAAGGGAAATTTAGTCAGTTCATACTTCATGTCCAACTCAGTGGAATTCCATGGAACATAATTCATTGAGTTAGCTTCGCATGGTCGCAAATGACATATCATTTTGAGTTCGAACGAAGAAGTTAGAGACAAAACCATAAAGCACCTTTTCTCCCATGTGATGACTAGGGCTTCTAAGATAATAGAGTACTGCTCAACTGGCCTTGATCTCCCGGTCAACTGGCATTTTAGATTTCATCCTATGAGAAAATCAAGAACTTCAAACCCTACCCACGGTCGATAAGCCCCTGGTCATGGTCTACCGGGTTCTACAAATTTTCAGATCTTACTCTTATTTAATTTATTTTTCTTTCATTTTATTATCCACTTACTATATAAATAAGACTTTGGTATATTTAAATGATTTCTTTTATTTTTAGGTTAGTTTTTAGGGTTTATTGTTTATAGATTTCCTCTGCTTAACCTCGTTTGGGTTTATACCCATTTATGTAAGTTATTTACTATTCATTATCTTCTTTACTTGTTTTATGCTTTATTTTCTTTATTTCATGCTTTGTTCCATATTTACTTGACTTGTATTTAATTTTTGTTTGTTAATTAGTTATTTTCTTTTATTAATTATGATATTTCTTGTTTAAATATTTCTTGTAGCTAGTTTAAGATTTAGGGCCATATTTTCGCCATTAATGGGTCTCGGGCTTTAAAATCTAGGTTTTAGGTCAAAATGCATTTAATTGAAACCTAGTGTATTAAAGTTGAAATATTAGGTGTTTACCTTTCTTTGTAACACAACATTAGTGTTTACATCAATAATCCAAAATTAATCGATGTATGACCATTTTTGATTAAATGTTTAATCTCACATTTTCCGTTAGTTCCTTTCACGTGCGATGTTTATAATGAATTGAATATGCTCGGTTAAATGTTTTTTAGCCGAAATCATTTTTACGCATTGTTTAGCCCACAATGGGGATGTGACCCTAATCACGATTTATTTTTCTTATCTAGTTTTATTTCTTTTTCCCCCTTTTCCCTTTTAAACCATCATCAGCTTTTACACTTTTATTTTGGAAGCAATCAATCAATTAAAGTCTGTCAAACATTCCCTATGGATTTTAGATACCTAGACTGGCCGCTGTAATCCATTTGAGTGTAGTTAACGTTTAGTTTTTTTGCATTACGATCGGAAGCCGATAACAACGATTGGAATATTTACATGGACACTTGGTTTAAGCTACATCAAAATCATCACTAAGGTTAAGGTTAAATTCCATTGGGTTCATTTTAGGGACAGTAACTTGAGATGATAAAACTACATTAGATATAGAGGACTGTTTGTTCTGTGAGGTCATTTTCTATTTATATTCTAACTCTATCTCTACTGTTCTTACTTTACTATTGAGTAATTCAGGAGTCCAGTTAGGATCGTTCATCTCTTCTATGGCATATCTTTTATTGTCAAATTTAGCAGGCAATGATCTTAATATTTTAAGCACTATCTCCTTTTTATCATATGTTATTCCATTTGCATGTAACTTTGTGACAATATTAGTTGATTTTATATACAATCAATCTCGTTTAGGAAACAATTTATATGACATGCAACTACTTATATTTATAAGAAAAAAAACTCTTTTTTCAAGTACTCTGATACCACTTGAAAACCGTTCACTAAGTTGTTAACACAAAGTTAAAGATTAAATAAAATCTGAAAGAAAACTCGTTTAGGAAACTCCTTTTTGATATTTTGCAACACAAGATGTGTATAAAATAGATTTAGTTGGATGTTAGACTTAGTAGCCTGATTACATTAGGTTTTAAATCAAAAACCTATACTAGTTCTTTGTATTGAAACTTAATTGTGCAAGAAATTAATAACAAAATTAGTTGCAATAAGTTGACACGTTGATTTTTAACGTGGTAAAACCTCAAATCTGAGGAAACATACGTGATGATCTCTATGCCACAACCAAAAAAATCCACTATAAACAATTATACAAGAGTTACAAACACATAAACATGAAACACAAGATCCTAGGATAAATACAAAAATATACTTAAATGAGCGAAAACCTCCTCCAGGGTAATCTGATTTTGGGTTTGATCTCCCTGGAAGTTTCTTTTCTTTAACTCCTTGCTTGTGTGGACTCAGTCAAACAAGATCTCTCGAAAGTAACAATAATTTTTATTAGTTGTTTGTGTGAGAGTGTTCTGTGACTGTGTAGTGTCTAAATGCAGTATGCATCTCACTTTACTCTTCGAGAAATTATACAAACAATCCTATGAATATAAAATCAATCTATATGACAAGCAACTGATTATATTTATAAGAAAATTAGACTTCGTTTTTCAAACTAAAATTCATATCTAAAGTTTTAAATCATCAAAAAAATGTAACTCACAAGAACTTATTTATATACAGAATAGGTTTCACAAAATGTAAAAGTCTATTTTATGCACAAAAACTTTCAGATCTAAAAATTAGAAGTGTTTAAAAGTACCTTTTATAAGAAATCTAAACTGGAGTATGGATCTAAAAGAATAAGTAGTAAAATACAAGATTCCTAAAAGAAAATGATAGAAACACTAAAAATGTATGTGAGATGTATATCAGATGTGTTTCTCACAATTTTTAAGAATAAATATGAGAAATAGTGAGAGATTGGTGTTCCTAAGAGAGATTATGTTTGAAGAGTTTCTTCAAAAGTCTAAACTCCACAAAACCTCAAAGAAAACCTAAAATTTGTAAGCACTCAAGTGTAGGCTTTCGGTTTAAAAAAAATGATGGGTAATGTGTTTGGTGGGAGAAACACTAAGTTACTTCCTCTCTATTTCTTCTGGTTTTTCACTATCTCTTTCATTTCTCTTTTCTTTATTTCCTCTTTAATCTATCTTTTTTTGTCAAATGAACGATGGTTAAAAGTACTCTAAAGCCTCAACAATGACTCATATTTATAACTGCTTAGGAAGGGTCTGGAAGGTCGAGGCAAATGAACGATTGAGATCAATATAAAGTTTAAACTTATGTTCTAAGGGTTACAAATGAACTACACAGCCGCTCAGTCCTATTGGCTCTCTCAACACAAGGATTATAAATGAAGACATTACGACCATTGATGATTTCTAATCCAATGGTTGAGATCTTTTCTTAGAGTTGTGAGACAAAATAAACACAAATGTGACAAATAACACACCAATACGTGTAGGGATAATAATGAATGTAAAATGCATGTTTTTTTAGTTTCACAAAATCCCATTTTCTCCCCCACTATTCTGTTCCCATTTTTTTCATACCCTGGGAGTTTTATTAAGGGAATGAGTGATAAAATTGTCCTCATCAGGGTTGTCTTAAAAAACTTAGAAGTTGCGCGTTCCACCGTGCACCAGTACCCGAAGTTGCCCACATATTATGGGGTCGACATTGTTAAAAAAACCATATTAATGCTCGATAATGCTATTACACATCAATTGACCAAGAGAAACGAAATAAACTCAGTACTACCTATAACAAATAGACCATAAACCCTCATGAGGAAGATGAATTGGTGAAGGGTCAGATTATGGAAGTAGTGGAGACCATTGTCCTAGATGAGAACACCAAAAAAGACAACACAGGTCGGCTCATCCCCAGACCCAACCACTAGGAAGGAGCTAATGTATTTCTTTAGACAGTAGAAGAACGTGTTCACTTAGAGTCATGATGATATGCCATGGACTGATTAAAAGTTCACGTGTCATGAACTTAACATTGTTAAGGATGCAAAGCTAATAAAAAGGCAACGTGTCTTTAGTCGTAAAGAACATGGAAATATAAGAGGAAGTGGAAAGTTATAGAAGGAAAGTTTTATTTAAGACGTCAAATACCATGAGTGGGTGGCCAATATAGTTATTGTAAAAAGGAAGAACAATAAATGGCATGCGTCTTGATTTCACATACTTGAACAAGGTGTGCCTGAAGGACCACTATCCCCTGTCAAGGATTGATCAAATAGTCGCTTCTATTAATGGACGCGAACTAGTAAGCTTCATAAATTCATATTTGAGGTATAACCAAAAGAAAAGGAAAGCCAGAAGATAAGGAAAAAACAACATTCATCACCAATTGCAGTAGTTACTGTTATAACATTATGCCTTTTGGGCTAAACAATGATGTAGCAACATACCAAAGGTTTGTGAACAAGGTCTATGAAGAACATATCAGAAAAAATATGGAGGTGTATGGGGATAACATGCTCACTAAGAGCAATAAAGAAGCCAATCGCATTAAAGATCTGGGACAGATGTTCAGCTAGTTGGATAAACACAAGATGAAAGTCAACCCCACTAAATGTGTGTTTGGAATATAATAAGGAATGTTACTGATTTGATAGTGAATCAAAGAGATATTAAAGCCAAGCCAGATAAAATTCAAGCACTGATCAACATGAAACTCCCCATAAATAAGAAGGAAGTGAAAATGTTGACTGACAGGGTAGCATTACTCAATAAATTTGTCTCGCAAGCTACTTACAGGTGCCTTCCTTTCTTCTTGGTTCTAAGGAAGATTATTTAATGGAACGAGGAATGTGAAAATGCATTCTTAGAGTTGAAAAAATACCTTTGATTTCCACCGTTACTCTCAAGGTCACTCATGGGAGAGAATCTCTACTTATACCTGGACGTATTCGAATCGATAGTTAGCTCGAGGTTTATTTAACTAAAGCCATACTTCTAAGAATACACCATTATGGTCTATATAGATATGCCCCTATGCTAAGGCATTTAAAAAAATGATTAGCCGATAATATTAATGGCTTAGGATGTAGAACTAAAAGAGTATGATATACATTATGAACCAAGAATAGCGGTGATAGGCCACACGATAATTGATCTTGTAGAAGAATTCACTTATGAAGGAAAACCTACCAAATAGACTTCCACGAAAGAGAGCTCAATAGTAAAATAACTCGAGCAGACTTAATCAGAAGAGAGCCCAGGAGTTTAACCTATTTCTCAAGCTTCTCCCGAAGATATCTCAATGACTGGTATAATCGATTAGGAAGAAGATATGCCAGAAACATCGGCTAAATAAGAAGTAACTGCTTGCTACCTTGATTAGACTCAAAATTTGTTCAATTAATGGACACTAATTGAAGGAGATTTTAAGGAATAACTTTCGGTTTGGAAAATTTATATAGATGGATTGTCATGCCCCTTTGGCAATAGAGTTGGGCTGATAAATAATACCTTGGAAAACATAGACATTGAATATGCCCTCAGAATCCAATTCAAGGCCTTCAAGAATTAGGTAGAGTACGAAGCAAGAACAGTAGGATTCGACTTATCTCTCTCTAGGTGACAAGCTAATATAGGCGTACCACGACTCCTAGTGAATTATATACCGAGTATTGGGTGTCTATGGATTCAAAGGAGAGTTCATGACAAACTACCTAACCAAAGCACAAGACATGATATCAAAATTTTCAATAATCATAGTAATTGGTATTTATAATATTGATAATGCTCGGACAGATGCATTTGCTCGACTCTGTTCTATGACTAGAACTAATTCAAGGAGAACCATCCCGGTGGAGATCTTTATGCACTAGAGTATAAACGAAGAAAGGCTCAACATGATTAAACTAGATATATGCTTATCATAGATGCATATAATAAGGTAATACCTTGGAAAGGGCGCCCTGCCGACTGAACCAAAGTAGGTTAGAAGTTTAAGATGGAAAGTACCTAGATACGTCATATAATGAGAGATCATATACATACGAGGATTCGCTATTTTATTACTCGGATGTCTCCATATAGACAAGATGCCCAACCTGTTAAGGGGTGTACATAAAGGTTCCTGTAGGGCACATTCAGTAGGAAGATCGTTAGTCAAGCGAGTGGCTAAACAAGATTATTAATAGCGCATTATAAATGCAAATTGTGCCAACTATGCAAAATATTGCGATAAATTCCAAAAATATGCTACAATCCACAGGATATTAGGGGCTACACTCACACCTATAACATACTTTTCGACCTTTGCCACGTGGGTAATTTACCTAGTCGGCCCTCTGCTAAAGACAAGAGGAAGGTTCAAATACTTGGTCATTTTCGTGTATTATTTCACCAAGTGGATGGAAGCTGAAACATTGGTAGATATGCCTTATGAGATGGTTTTACATTTTTTATGTAATCACATCATTTGAAGAAATGGAATGCCATATGACTTCATCATCGGCAATGGAACGTAGTTTAACAACAAAGAGTTTGAAGATTATTATGTTCAATCCAAAATCCAATAGCTACATATAATACCTGGATATCCATGATGTAATGGGAAGACGAAAATGATAAAACCCTACTCGATGGGATAAAGAAAAGGTTAGACAATGCTAAGGGAAGTTAGATTAATGAATCACAATGTGTACTCTAGGCTTATAAGACCATGCCGAGAACTACCACTGGTGAATTCCTCATGTTAGCATTCCGAACATAAGAAGATCTCCCCATGATAATTGGTCCAACTAGTCACAGAGTGCTCAATCTCGATTTTTCGAAGAGGAATATGATGAGATGGTTAGACTCATATTTGGTTGAAAAAATTACAGAACATAATGCACTTCACATGGAAGTATATCAGTAAAAGAACTGCTTGATTCTATAATTGGAGGGTTAAACTGAGAAATCTCAAGGAAGGAGACTATGTACTCAAGAAAGTGATTTATAATGGGAATAAATTATAGTCGAATTGGCATAGTCCTAACTGTAATTTTGTAGTTGTCCGACTAGGAAGTTATTGGATTAAAACCCTAAAAGGAGAGCCATTCAAAAAATCTTGGAACATTGAAGATCTGAGGAAATATTATGAATGATCCGGTGAAATGTAATCCCTTTTTATTTTCAGTAACTCCTTTTATATTCTCAATAAAGATCATCAAGTTTGATAGAAGATTATTTCCCTTTTTATGTTTTTTTGTTCTTAGTGGTAGATATGATAAATGATAAATTTAAAGTAATCTCTAATTAAGAAAAATCAAAATTTAAAACTTCACGTGTGATATCATCTTCAAACAAGCCACGAATGAGAAGTATGACTTCATGTATGGCTCCAAAAAGTCAAGAACAAGAAGTCCCAATCATAAAACTTCATATACGATTACATAAAGTCAAGAACAAAAAGTTTTAATATACCAAATTAAGGAATAATCCTAAAAAACTTGGTCACCAATGGTAATTAATGCTAGCACCTGGCCAAAACGACAAGGTCCATTTGAACGACCATAAAACAACTGCACATTAATAGAACCTAATGCATGACAACACTAGTTCGTCTAAACTACTAGTGGGCCATTAAATAATCAATTAATTTATCCAAATACTCGAGATAACAAAGTTTTGTTACATACAAACAACCATTAATGGAAAATCACGACTAAATATCAACTGCCTATGCTCTATCGGAGGGATGTTTTACCAAGGCTTTCTGCGTTCCATCAGGAGGAACATCCAAAGAATAAGGAGTGATAATTGTTCTCAAATTCGTAAGAATCAATTCTCCCTATTCACTAGATGAAAATTTCGGATACGAACATCAACCCTATACAAGCCATAGTCTCTAAGATACTTCCCAATCAAACTGACCGAAATCGCATCCGGAGGAATCCAAGAGGCATCCAACTTGAAAGGAGGAATGGGATGATCTAGGAAACTGTGTCATGCTAATACCAAAGCTTATCTTCCTTAAATAACTTCATCATAATAATGGCATTTATCCACCCGATTTATAACCCTCTCTACAGAACTTCTCAAGTTTATTACTCAAACGGGCCAGAACCTCATTATAACCATTCATCCATATCATATGAGGTTGTTTATTAAAGTAATAAGTAAGATGATCAACCTTGTCATTTATCCACTTGATGGTATTCGATTGATTCTTTATGAGATTTACTTGGTTGTCTAGAGCTTTCTGAGTTCTTTCATACTCTTCTGACGAGCGAGCCACAACCACCTACTAGGAATACTGATGTCCTACCTTTATTTTCCTCAATTTATCTAACTCTTCCATAAAATGATCACTCTCCTTTTCAAGGAATGAAACACCTTCAATTGGATCAGACGTTATCGCCCGTCTTAAGGCCTTCTTATTCATCCCTTAACAAATTATTCTCACGCTCAAGAAGACTGGCCACCTCTCAACGACTCTTAAAATCTAACTGCAGCACAAACTCCTGTTTAGAGTATGCTTAAGACAAATCTTGTAGTTTCTTATGGTTCCGCCATATTTTTTAAATCATCTCATAGTAAGAAGCATTAGTAGCTAAGGCTTGGTGAAATAACCTGCGCTTTTTAAGATAAGCTTCTTTTGTTGGGCTAAATACATCCAATCGGAGTAATTTCACCCTCTTTTATTATTCCTCATTTGGTTTTTCATGACCATCAATAAAAAAATGATTTCTCCTCAAGAAAAGTTCATTTTTAATGGAAACCAAACTAGCCATTTTGGAGTCAAAGAAAAATAAATATGATAGTACATAGGTAATGGAGGAATGAAAAAAGGAATGCACCAAACTACTCAAGACCATGACTAAGCAACTATTTTTTATTGAAAATATAAAGGTATTAAAGCAAGGGAAATTGGAAACTACAATAAAGTACATAATATCAAAATATCAAAACTCCTTTCACTATAACTTCTCTTTGTCCAAAGCCACCTCTTCTTCTAGTCGAGAAGTCACCACCACCTGTTACTGGGACATCGAGGACTCAACCATATCCTCCTCATCATCGTCAAATTCCTCCTCAGTTTGTAGAAAAGTTGATAAAAAGAACTTTTGCGTGTATATTTTCGTCGTTGCTTGAAAAGCTCCTCTAGTCAAAACCTCAAATACCTACAAATATATACAATCTAAAGTGTAGAGGTAAGTAAGGGTATCAATCCACATTCAAGGTTGTAAGCTAGAGACAAATTCAATTGTAATTCAGTTTTTATTTTCTTTTTGTGCTTTTTCACTTTTTCTAATTTTTTTAGCCTTTTCAATATTAAAATAATGGGGTGAGGTGAGGTTTTAAACTAAACTAAAAAAAGATGAAAATAACTAACTAGAAAGCGACTAAAATGAATACAAAGTATAACACTAAATTAAGAGATAAAGTGAGGTAAATAATTGTGAGAACAATCAAGGAGTGGGATTACACCACAAATTTTAGTTATTCTAATTAATTGATTTAATTATTTGAATGCTCCCAAAATAATATCAAAATTACAAACCAACTCTCGTTGGAAGTGTAATTGTAATAGTAATATTTTAGAAAATTAAGTTTAACACCCCACAACTCTAGAAAAATAGATCTACACTCCTTTTAATTAATCACCTGCTAGGATCGATCAATTAAAATTTATCTAAATCTTAGAAAAAAAATTTAAAGTTGAAATTCAAGTTATAATACCCCACTTAAGAAACCCTTATCTCTAGTTCGAATCTAAAATGGGTATTATAGATAGAATTTTTATTTTCTCTCGAAAATCATTTACCCTCTCTCAAGGTGTAAATTTAAGGGCGAGGGATCAAAATTAACATTCAAAGGGACTTTTCAAGCAATTAAACTAATTAAAATAAAATAACATCAAATAAGGGTTTTACCCCACCCCTTGAAAGGGGATTTAGCCTAACATGGTATTAAACATGATGAACAAATAACCAAAGGCATTTAATATGATAAAAGAGTAGAGAAAGAGAACAAATCTTCAACAAGTCTCCTTGAAATTGGCAATTTGAACTCTATCCTTGAAATTGAAGCGTACAACCCTCCAAGAGAGTGATCAACAAAGATATAAATGAAAAATTTACCCAACCTGAATCTCACACAATTATTTCACTCAATTTAAATCTAAAAAATAAAATAAAATAAATTTCTAAACTAAAAAAAATAAAAATATTATTTCTAACTTTCTCTCTGAGCTAACTGTAGGATTTCTATCCTCTTTATTCCATCCCCTTTCAAAATGGTCTCCAACTCACTTTAAATAGTAGGCACATGGAGTATGGGGGTATTGTGAGTAATGGATTGAGTGTGCATGGAAATGGTGAGGTGTGGGGATAAATGGTAAAAGGAATAAAAATCTGATTTGTTAAAAGGGCATTTTGGGAAAAAGGGGATAAGTAGGTAGTTGGGGGTATTTGGGTAAAAAGAGGGTTAAGTGGGATTTTGTCACATGTGGCAATTGGTCTTTTGGCATTTGGTTTTGGAATCTGGCAGATCGTGGCTTACATGGGAGAAATGGTGAAATGGGTTAACGGGTTGAATTGGGTTTATGGTTGGAGAGTATCCGAGTAGGGGAGGTTCGGAGTTTGGATCGTCCAGAGGTGGGCTGGAGGGGTGACGATGTCGCCACCGGACTGAGATGAAGTCAGAACGGAGTAGGTCATCGCCGTCGGTTTCCTGGGTGGTAGTTTCATCGCTGGAGATTGAGGTCGGTGTGGGCAGGGGTGAGATGGGTCGCGGGTGAACACCGCTGGTGAAGGGGGTTTGCTATCGGAATTGAGGGAGTTCGGCGGTTGAACGCCGGAGGTGGAGGTGGGAGGTTATAGGTGGGCTTGGTCTGGAATCTGGTTGGCCGTCGGTGGGATTTCTTCACCGGAGATGGTTGGGTCGCGATTTGAAGGTGGCAACAGGATGGGGACTACCGAGGTTATGTGTGACAACCCTCCTAATTAAACATCGGGTGATCAGGCCTTTATTAAATTAAAACAGGTTTCTCAAATGGTTCATTCTTAGCATCACTGTCGAAAACTTTTTAATTACTAATCCCCTAAGTAAAATTAGACCGGTGCCAAATTTTATCTTTCTTAAAACAGATAAATCAACCATACGGAACAAAGTACAAATAATCATGTACTATAATTAAAACAACAAAGTAAAATTACAACAGAACAAAAGTAATTCCCGAATAAACCATCGGCTAAAAATCCCAAACAATAATAGAATAACCACTAGTCTGAAACTAACATCTGAGACTAATACCGGACCACAAGTCCATACATAGAATAGTGTGAGATCCTGTACTAGATCTGAATGAGAGATATCGTCTAATCAAAATCCTGTAAGCATCCACTGTGCTACAGCTCCGAGTCTCTGGAATGGAATCATCATACATGGCGTCCCTGTGGCTGGACAACTAAAAGGTTTTGAAAATATTTTATAGCAAGAGTTAGTACTCAAAACATTTTGAAAATATTTATCAAGGGTTTATCACAATATAAAAATGCGGTTATTGATTACACATGTTAGGTTCTCGTACACTCTCTTGAGTTTACTCACCCCTCATCTCTTGTGCACACCTAACGTTCTACACTTAGCATACCTAGCCATATCTTCCAAGCTATCTAGGACTAAGTAATCATCTGAACTTATCTATACTTAAGTTCCATTACCGCCCATACAGTACAACCGTTTCACTAACATCTCGCGTATGTTAATTAATTCTCAGGTAACATTTCAGCTATGTTTTTTTTCAATACTTCTCATTTAGTTTCACTATTAAAATTACTACAATTCTCACAATTGTTGACTTCCCACTTGTGTAATTAAGTTTCACTACTTTAATTACTAAAAAGATTTTCTCTATCTAAAGGTGCATTTCATAATTAAGTTTCACTACTTAACTTACCAGTTCAGTATGTATCTTTAGATACATAATATATATCAATCTACTAATACACTGAAGTAGAATATCATCAAGCATATATTTCACACACAATATATATACTAAGTATCAGTCATTACTATTTTGCCTTTTTTATACACGTAAAGGACTCTTGGTTCGGAATGATTCATCGACCCCAAGGTAAGAATTGGTTCGGAATGATACATCGACCCCAATTATTTATATACAGAAATAAAGATCTCTTGGTTCGGAATGATTCATCGACCCCAAGAGAGAGTTGGTTCAGAATTATCCATCGACCCCAACTATTTTCAAAATATATATATATATACACATATTCTGGTTCGGGACTCTTCCATGGCGACACCAGTTCAAGGTTTGGTTCGGCATTTCTCATCGACCCCAAACATATAATAACATTATGTTAGTTCGGAATGTCTCATCGACCCTAACATAATTAATTTAGGTATCAATATCTTGACCTAAAAGATCACATAATTCAGTAGGTACACGCCCGAACTATTAATTATATACGTACGTAATATTTAAATCTCATATATATGCCGTACAACATTCGCTTTACGATTTATCTAATTAATCGCATTTATTTGAGTATTCACATAACTCTAAGGGTCCTATTTACCCCTTACATATAATTTCAGTAGTTATCTCTTACCCTACTGGTCTATTACTTAAATTGAATTTACTTCGCCTCGTAACTCAATTTCCGAAGTCCCCGATACTCTACTCAATCGGATTATTCTCCTCGGTCAGTAATCCAAGCCCTACACCCAATGGCCTTATCGGACCTCAATAATATACCTATTGGTCTTATTCTCACTCCCATATAAGTATATGATAAACCCTAGGAAACTCATTCATTCCCAAAAATTAACGAAGACCTAAACACGAAAAACTCGGGAACAACAGCTTGCGTCGATCGATCGATAGTTCGAGATCGATCGATCGAACAGGGATAGACGCAGTTTGTCTTCTTCGTTAATCTTATCCTCCATTAACAAATCTTCAAACTCCATTATAGTCCACCAAACTTTGACCCAATGATCCTAATATCTTTTCACGTATACTAGGACAATTTCTAACGTGACAAATACATCACAAACTCCAATTACTTTAAAGAAATAATGAATTAAACCCAAAATTTCTTGAAACCCTAGTTATGGTGATCTTCCCATATTATCATTTAAAATCCAGATTTTAATCCGAAAATCATCAAGTCTAATCTGAATCTTAATCCTTTACATAAGGTAAATCATTCTACATGCGATTCCTATACCAACATGTATAAATATCATCTTTCTCCAATCAAGATAATGATTTAAACAAAACTATTCAAAAACCCTACACATGGGTATTATAACTTTATAATTTTTGCAATAAACAACTTGCCTTATGATCAGTAGGGTCTGATTTCGTGGTTGTTGTTGATGATGGATGATCTTCATCCTTCAATCCTTCTTCCCCAACAAGTTCATAGTGAAAATCTCCTTTGAATCCTTCCCAATTCTTCCTTTTGCCTTGAGAATGGTTTCTCTCTTATCTCTAATGGCTATGGTGTGTTTTCATGGGATTTCTAACCCTAACCCCTCTATCATACGGCTGATATAAAGCTCTCAATTTCGTAGGTCTCCGTACCCTCTTATGTTAAAAGACCAAAACGACCCCGAACGGTCTCGATTTAGTCCAAAATTACCCCGGGACTCAACTAGTACCCCCGGGTATACTATTTTGACTAATTTGACCCTTCCGGACTCATCTGTGACCTCTAAATTATTATTTGAGTCACTTAAAAAATATTACTCATTCTCACCCCAACACGGTCTACACGCGTTAAGTAACTATTTACCACTCGCACTAAGTAAATATAATGAGGCAATATAAACCGGTATCTATCTCTCGATTAATATTCCATAATTATAATTTTAAATAAAACTCTTTAAATTACTACTCTTACGTAATTTAAATTAAGCCGTATTTTCTCATTTAATTCTCCAATCTAATTAAATAGAATATTTGGAATATTCAGAAATACGGGGTATTACATACTTCCCCCCTTACAAAGGAATTTCGTCCTCGAAATTAGGATAAGGCTGGTATTAAAACTACGGACCTTAAACGTCATTGCATCCTCTAATACCCAAAATCAAATCATACCATCCTAACGGTCGCCCCAAGTACATGACTTGCTTCATTATAAACTCTTACTACATGTTACCCATGCCGCCTATATCATAATTAAGTCTCACTTAATTTACCCTCTTGATGTGTAACTCTCTATATATAGCATCCATGTGCCTACTATCACTCTTGAGTAGAATATTATAATGTATATATTTCGCACACAATATATACTATAAGGAAATTGGTCCGACAATATAATCGGCCCCAATAATCCTATCATTTACATTGGTTCGGAAATCTCTCGACCCCAAGGTAAATGTAACGCATATGTTGGTTCAGACCTTCCTTCGATACCAATATTTATCATCGGTTTGGTTCGGAAACATCATTGACCCCAAATCGATCCCTCATGTATTGGTCCGGAACATCATCGACCCCAATACAGAATTTAAGCACACTTATCATCGCACATAAGTAGAAAAATCAATAGGTATATATCTTACACATAACATATACTATAGACACTTATTTTATAATCACCCCCCTTCTGTAACACTTTTGGGGTTATTGGCTCGGAATCCCTCCTCGATCACCAATGGTGATTAATTATATTGTCTCAGAATCGCATCTCGAGCACCAATGTATGTATGTATATCTCATCGCACATGAGTAGACAGTTTGTGAGCCATATATTACACATTTCATAAACCCTAAAATGTCATACTCCAATAGAATGTACTCATATCACGCGTTAAGGACTAAAAGTTCGAAATGTCTCCTCGAACCACCACTCAAAGTACACATGTCCTCAAACCACCACTCAAAGTACACATATGTTCATAATAGGTATCCAAGAACCTAAACTTTATGTACAGATCATATAGGCACTCACACTACCTATAAATATGCTCATATAGGTATACATTCAACCTACGAATTTATCAGTGGGTTTCTCCAAAATTCCACTATCGTAAGGGCGTATTATCCTCCTTTCTCACTAACATTGAGTCGTAGGCAACACAACATACTCAAAATAATACTTAATCTCTATTACTCCCTGACCATCTCTCACAGGGTGGAATTTTAGGATTTTCTCTTGATTCACAATCATGTAGAGCGGCACCGTGCACTCTCCCTTTTCAACTACATACTAATCCATCCCGGTCAACCCATTTCACTAACCCAGCGAAATGTTGGCTTAATTATGATGTTCACAACCCATCAATAATTTATAAGTCTGTCTCCTCATTCCATCATTGGAAATGTAGGTTCACTACCACATTCCGATTGCATATTTCGGGTTTATTTTTCTCTATCAAGTAGTGGTGCGTCTGGAGACAATCTCACTATGTCTCTTCCTCAACATTTCTTCCTACTTACGTCATCTTTCCTCAAGTGGTACTCTATTCCCCTTTCTCTCCGGGTATATTATACTTTACAATCCATGCACTCTTCGCAATTGGCGCACTTTTGGGGTTGGTTACTTTATAAGAATCAACATTTTAGTAACATGTAAGTCACTCTCAACACTCAGTCAAGTAGCACCTTACTCTACTTCTTCACAATAGTTTGGTCTCCCCTATTAAAAGATAACTTTTGAACGGCTTCCGACCAACTTTGATCCGCTAGGGTGTGCTGGATCTCCAAGGGACATCATAAGGATCGACAGCACTCGCATATGCCTTGAAATGGAAACCTCGGCCATACATAGGACGAGCTTGTAGGAAGTCACCAGCAACCTCATCAAACCACCAGTTCAACCTCATATCAGGCTGACCCTGCCCATTGTCTCGGCTAAGATTAGGCTGAGACCTACATGGAACACTCGGATTGAACACGTATCAAGACTCACCAACCTCGGCCTCACCAACGCCGAGGTCATACACTAGGCACGATAGCCGAGCACCTGCTGATATTCAGAAAAGGACACGTTGACACAAATCAGTTATAACAAGATTATTTCCCACACGTGGGGAGAATATTGCATCATCATTCTCTACATGTGACAGTGACAGATGGCACTCCCACACTGGTGAGGTAACCACACACATGCTCATGGCATGCATGGGGGGTACATTACACCCCCTAGGTACTATATATAGAGGTCATCCTCTACCTTGCAAAGGGATCCCATATATATTCAACCCTAGCTGAAACTCTGTCCATATACGCTGTACGAGAGATAAAGCTTGAGAGATTGCATCCATGGCTATTAGTGCCTTGTTGCAGTGAGATTATTCACGCACATAGTGGACATAGGCCAATCTAGGCTGAACCACTTATATCCTGGTGTATTCTCCTCTTCTCCTCATCTCATTCTCTTACTTCTTTACATAATTGTGTTGCCATTGCTGTCCTTAGATTGATCTTGAGAACACCTTATCTGGTGGTGCTAATTCCAGCATCATCACTTGTGATCTTAATCTACGCTCCCCATGATCCAAAATAGAAATAGGTTGTTCTTCATACGAAATGTCGGGTTGTAAGTCAATATCCTCAAAAGGAATATGACAAAGCGCATCATCGCACCTCTTGTACTTCTTTAGAGAGGAAACGTGAAATACATCATGAATTTGTTGTAATTGCTCTGGTAAAGCAAGTTGGTATGCCACTGGACCCACCTTTGCAATAACTAGGAAAGGTCCAACAAAATGTGGTGCTAGTTTCCCTTTCTTACCGAAGCGCTTGATACCTTTCATGGGTGACACTCTAACCAAAACTTGGTCTCCAATTTCCAACTCCATGTGTCTTCTACCCGCATCGGCATAGCTCTTTTGACGATCTTGGGCTATCCGAATGCGATTTCGAATGAGTTCAATCTTAGAAGAGGTATCTTGGATTATTTCAGGTCTAAGAAATTTATTATCGCCCACTTCCAACCAACAAGCGGGAGATCTACAAGGCCTTCCATACAAAGCTTCATAAGGTGCCATTACTATAGTAAATTGGTACGAGTTGTTATAAGTGAACTCGACCAATGGGAGATATTTTTCCCAACTACCTTTGAATTCAAGCATGCATATGCAAAGCATATCCTCTAACATTTGGTTTACGCTTTCGGTTTGGCCATCTGTTTGAGGATGGTAAGATGTGCTCAACTTCAACTCGGTCCCCATAGCCTCTTGGAAACTTCACCAAAAGTGGGAAACGAAGATCTTGTCTCGGTCGAAACTATATTGAAAGGCACCCCAAGGAGTCTAACCACCTCCTCGATGGATAAGCGGGTATACCGAGCAGTGTTATAATCTGTCCGCACAGGTAGGAAGTGTGCCGACTTGGTCAAACGGTCAACAATCACCCAAATAAAATCACACCCACTCTGGGATCTTGGCAAGACCGTAATAAAATCCATCGATATACTTTCCCATTTCCATACCGGAATCTTTAATGGTTGCAACAAACCGGTCAGTCGTTGATGATTGATCTTGACCAACTGACAAGTTGTGCATTGGGATACGAACTCAGAAATATCCTTCTTCATACCTAGCCACCAATACTGACGACGCATGCCTTGATACATCTTGTCCCCGCCAGGATGTATCGTAAACTTCGACCCGTGAGGTTCAGACATCATCGCCCGTCTCAAATCCACTTCTTCCAAAACAATGAGCCTTCCATGGAAGCGTAATCCACCCTCCGAACTAATTGAGTAGGACTTTGCTCCCTCGGACAGTAATCAATAAATATGGAATCGACAACCCTTATCCGTTCCTTGGGCCTCAACAACTCTAGCTACGATGGTAGGGGTAACGGTCATCACCGACATGAATGCCCTAACCATCGCATCCTGCTAACTAAGTTCCTTCCACTTAGCCTTCCAAACATCAACTAACTCTCCCTCGGGCTTCCTACTTAAGGCATCCACTACAATGTTCACCTTGCTCGGATGATAACGAATATCAAATTGATAATCTTTCATGAACTTCAACCATTGACATTGTCGCATATTCAAATCCTTTTGGGAAAATAAATATTTCAGCAATTTGTGGTCCATGAAAAGACTGAACTTCTCCCCCAAAAGATAATGCCTCCATATCTTTAAGGTAAAGACAACTGCGGCAAGTTCTAATTCATACACCGGGTAGTTTCTTTCATGGGGCTTTAGCTTGCGAGAAGCATAAGCGATAGCCCGCCTCTCTTGCTGAAGTACACCTCCTAATCCTTGAAGAGATGCATCGGTGAAGACTATATATTCCAATCCCCGTTTTTGCAACGTAAGGACTGGAGCCGAAGTCAACTTATCTTTGAGCTCATCAAATACAGCATGGAAAGAATTATCCCAAACAAATCTCACTCCCTTCCTGGTCAAATTCATCAAAGGGCTAGGGATCTTTAAAAAACCCTTGATGAATCGACGGTAATAACCCGCCAAACCCAGAAAACTATGAACCTCGGTAGGTGTCATGGTCTGACCCCACTCCCTCACCGCAACCACCTTGCTCGGATCCATCGATATACCCTGGGACGTCACCACATGACCCAGAAACTGTACCTCCTATAGCCAAAAACTACACTTCTCGAACTTGGCATATAATTGATGGTCCCTCAATCTTTGTAGAACCAGCCTCAAATGCATAGCATGATCAGATTTCGTTCGAGAATAGACTAAGATGTCATCAATGAACACAATAACAAATTGGTTCAGGAAATCCCGAAATACTCTATTCATGAGATCCATAAATACAACGGGGGCATTGGTTAGTCCAAAGGGCATAACCAAAACTTCATAGGACCCGTATCTTGTCAGAAAAGCAGTCTTCGATACATCCTCCTCTCGTATCCTCAACTGGTGATACCCCATCCTCTAGTCGATTTTTGAGAAGTACGACGCTCCTCGAAGTTGATCAAATAAGTCATCGATACGAGGCAAAGGGTATTTATTTTGGATAGTGACCTTGTTCAACTCTCTGTAATCCACACATAACTAGAGAGAACCGTCTCTTTTCTTTACAAACAACATTGGAACATCCCATGGTGATGTGCTACGCCTAATAAATCCTTGCTCCAACAACTTCTGAATTTGATCTCTTAGCTCCCTCATTTCAATTGGAGCCATTCTATACGAAGCCCTTGCAATAGACCGCATTCTCGGCACTAAATCGATCACAAACTCAATCTCACGGCTAGGAGGTAAACCCGGTATTTCTCGGAAGACATCATCGAAATCCCGCACAACCTGAATATAATCCAAGCGAACAATTACATCCCTAGAAGTCTCCTCTGTAATATAATACATATAAGTACTAGTACTTCCCTCTAAACGAGGCAAAAATACCAAGAACATTTCTTGTCCCGGAACGGGGAAGACTATACTCTTCTCGTAATAATTAACTATAGCGTGATACTTCATAAGCCAATCCATGCCCAAAATCACATCATACCCGACCATGTCAAGGACGAGTAAATTGACCTCAAAACATAAATTACCAAGTCTAATTCCCATATTTTTACAAACAAGAAAAATGAGTGAACCATCACCCATAGAGGACTCGACACTAGTAAAAGTACTCTCAACAGATTTTATCAATTCCGTGGTCTGTGCAAAGCTTCTAGAAATGAATGAATGTGTCGCACCCGTATAAAATAAAACGCGACCCATGTGTCCTTGAATAAGGAACTTACCCTCAATGGTTGGCAGTACCGGCGGAGCCGGAGGAAGCATATCATTCTGAACATGATAAACCCTCCCATACTGCAACTGACCCTACTGTGGAGGAATAACGGGGTTAGGTACCTGCGGAGGAAACTGAACGTAGGGATGTTGTGGAGCTCTAGGAAACTGTCCTCCAATCAACTGAGGACACTCCTTCTTATAATGACCCGCTTCACCGCATTGGAAACACTGAACCATCATATTTTTGGCATTTCGACCACGATTATTTCTAAACTGATTTGCACCTTGGCCCTGTTGGCCTCTACCTCCCTAACCACCACAACTTGCTTGTTGTTGTGGGGCACCTTGACCGTGCATGTTGTTATGGTTCCCCGAATTAAACCCACCAGAACGTTGCCTCTTTGACAAGTCCCCTGCTGGGTATCCCTCTCTTTCTGCTTACTACCCGAAGGTTGGGACGAGGGAAAAACTCCTCCTCCAATCCCACTACCTCCAGGCCTTCCCGCATGCCCCACTACGGAGGCCTTCTTGCCACCTTTCAAAAACAATCTATGCTCTTGGCAATGTAGTAGAGATGCATTCATTACCTCACCAAAAGTTCGCAGTGCCGGATTACCCAGTAAGTGTTGTCGGATTCTCCAGTTCAAGCCTCTCATAAACTTCGAAACTTTCCTTTCCTCGGGAGACACTTCATCCGGTACAAAACTTGTTAACCGAGTGAACTGCTCTTCATATTCTGCCATCGACCTCTCCCCTTGCACAAGGTCTTATAACCTCCTTATCATCTCCCCTTGAATGGAGGGAGGAAAGTACTTTTGATCAAACAAAACCCAAAATTCAGAAATCATCATAGTGTTTCTCTGCTCGGGTGTAGTCATAGACTCCCACCAATGTAATGCGGCTCCAACAAGTTTAAAGGTAGAAAGGACTTGTTTCTTTTCCTCGCTATATTCAACCATACGTAAATGGCCTTATATGTCTTTCTTCCACTGATTCGGCTTTATGACATCCGAACCTCCGTCAAATTCTGGGGGTTTACCCTTTAGAAAAGACTCCCTAGCTCTCTCCCACAGATAAGGTTCCGTAGGAGCTTGGACATCGGGCGCTCGCTGTTGAGCTTGTGGCATTTGTTGGGCCACTTCTGTCATGGCCAAATTAACTGCTTGAGCCACTATGTTCGCCACATTCGTAGCATTAAATATACCTTGTGGCGACGGTGGAGGACCAACTTCCTCTTCCACAATCCTTTTTCATCTCTCCGGGCGACCTATTTTCGGTGGCATCTGAGATGGAGAAACAATAGAGTTAAAATACTATATAAAACAATCTATTTTTGGCAGAAGATCATACACATAAGCAACAAAACAGTCCTAACACTAGGCTCTATATCAAAGAATGCTACGGTAGAGTATGACAAGTCCACAAGGATCCCAAAGACTCTAGAACCTGATGCTCTAATACCATCTGTGACAACCCGCCATCCGAGGTAAGGGGTGGCTAGACCGACACTCCAAAATAACGGAATCATGGATGGAAATCATCCTCAGCATCACAACAACAAAATAAGTATACGGGAAAACCACCAAATAAATCAGAAAACGGGTTGTCAAATTTCAAGATTTAATTAAAGGTTAAGAGAAAAATAAATAAAGAAATAAATAAACAACCCAATTCGATAAAAGTGGAATTTCAAAAGAACATATATTCATACTAAATCGATACACGATAAAAGGACCGAATAAGCTGTCGGTCAAGTGTTACATCTAATATACTACAACTCCATGATATACATATTACATCCATTAACCATTACAAAAGTTGGGCCACATAAGCCCGGATGAAAAGACCCGATCATATCTAGAATTCAAGAAATGAAGGTGGGTACACAACATCTTATAATAGTCCGTAAAATCATACTACTCGTCAAAAGCATAGGAATAGAAATGTCACAACGGGCGTCCTTGCGGAGGATCAGCTGAGCGGATACAATAACATGCACAACATGGAAAATGAACGGGTCAGGGCCCGATTTATATATGATTTCCAGAAGAACAAGAAGCATGATAGATATGTACAGATTATCCTGAATGATGTAGATGCAATTCTAACAACCTAAGCCACAAGAATAATATGGTAATTCTAATGATTCTAACAATGTTAACTTATTTAAGAGAATTAAATTAAACATCTTTACTCCTCATATCTTTTCCTTTTACCATTCCTTAACAGGAATATAATTACCATTATATTATCTTATGGCAATTTGCATACCTCAAGTCCCCCTTGAGTTAGAAAGGTTATATTCTTATAAGACCACCCCTCTGAGTTTTCCCACTGGGCGCGCCGCTAAATGACTATCATCTTCCAGGGCTTATCTATACAAGACAACCTAGGCACCTAACGCACGTCGAGAAGTGGCCATATACCTGCGAGTGAGTCATAACCACACCCGAAAGTACCTTACTAGAGCAGAAAAACATATACAAATCCCGCATATGGCCGAGGACTATAGTTAGACTGCATTCACTAGCTAGGGGACATCAGCTCATGCGCGAGCTTCCCTTGTGATAGCATTTAGATAGGTGTGTTTAAGTAAATTAACATTTACAACTTTAATCACATTATCATTTTCATTGATCACATTTATGTTTCATTTTGTTTGGAACCATTAGCCTTGAATATTCTCATTAATATTCACCATCTTTTAAATACCGAACTATTCCACATTTAATCTCAGAAAATCGCATGAGTCCCAAGGTTTTATGTTCCTCAATGGGGCTCCTAAAATCTTCAAATATGGTCTTATACAGCATAGTCCCTAATGAATTACTAAAAAAAAGAAGTGATGCCTAAACATAACTTTTAGTACCCATGGAATAAATCCCAAGTGAACCCATTCAACTCTAGGGTAGTGACCAAACTTAACTAAGACTCTAGAACCCTATGTTTACTTCATACAAGAAGGTTCATAGTCCTTAATTATAGAAAGAAACTTAGAAAGAAAAATAAAGTTTTAAGAGTGAGAAACAGGGGACCGGTCGACCGGTCCTCAAACCGCGGTCGACCGCGTCTCAAAATTTATCCTACGTAGAAAAGAAGAAAGCCTGGGAAGAGGGGGCCGGTTGATCAGTCACGAGCCGCGGTCGACCGTGCCTAAAATTTATCCTTTTGTAGGAAAGCAGTGTGCCCTCCCCTGAAGGCCCGATTGACCGGTCCTGGGACCGCGGTCGACCAGTCATATCAGACCTAGGATCCCATTATCTTCCAACAACCAAAAACCCTACTCATTTATTAGTACCAATAGAATTTAATTACATTCAACAACCACTCAATCACACCAAAATCAATTCAAATCAATCTCTAAAGACTTATAGCCCATACATTCAATTAAAAACCTAACTTTCTTAAACCATAAATAAACCACAACTATCACTACCAATTTTTCCACTTAAATCACATAATAACAAGTAGATTACTTGCCTCAAGGTTGCAAATTTCAACTTTGGTGGAGATGGATGCAAGAACAATCACCAAATCTTCAATCTCTCTATATTTTCTCCTTAGGTTTTCTTCTCTCTCTCTCTTTAGGCTTAAGGATATAATTAATGGAATAATAACTTAAATCAAGACATAAAATGTGCCTTAATACATAATTACCAAATAAAAAATAATTATCGCGATAGATAAATACGCAACTACACATTAAAATAAAACCAGTCAAAAGTGCCCAAAATCTCAAAATACAATATGGCACACAATTTGACTACCTCGCACCTTCCAAAACTAATTACGTCCTCCAATTTATCATTTGAAAATTTTATAATTCATTCCAGGTTGCGGTTTCATTTTAAGCCAAATGTCATTTTAAATCATATGACACAATAAAACACAACATAGCAATATTCACCTACACACACAGTAAATATGCAACCTCATAGTAAATATTAACTTTTCTTCACTAAATTAATATTCACTCCATATACCAGCATTTTATATCTAATTACTATTCCTAGCAAATAAATATAAAATAGGTTCTCAAAAGCGAGGGTTGTTACATTATCCTTATATTATTTAGTATTGTATGTTAATGTTGAGACTGTGCCATCTAAGATATCTGATTTAATGTAGTATAGGACTGGCCACCCGTTATTATTTTGAATGGGTTGTCACATTAAGATACGGAAGGAGTTTTCTGAGGGTGATTGGTAGACACCGCGGCAAGGGGGCTTATTGTGGAGAGTTGCTCAATTTACATCACTTTATGTCATCAACAAGGAGTGATACATAACCGTGATACTTAGTGGAATCTAAGTTTATAAGTTTGTTTGTATCGTTTATAATACCTTAGTTGCAACAGTGTCGAAACGGGTTTTTTCAAAAGATTTTCTTCTCGTATCTCTTATTTTTTTGGTTGTTTGTTCAATTTAGATTCAATATCTTGCATGCTTAGTTTCACCTAATTAATCAAGATAAAATTTTATTAAAATTGAACTTGATTTGTTTGTGACCTAATCTATGGATTCTACCTTTGACCATACGACTGGGTCACTCTTTCACATTTTTCAAATTGGTATCAAAGCTTGTTTTTATAAGTTATTTAGATGAATACTGGTGGTTATATGGAGAATTGTTACGAGATTACACCTTTGTTTGATGGCACGATATGACACCTTTGATTTGTTGTTGAAAGGGGGTGGACTCGTTTTATTTTGACTAATTAAAATTTCATTAGTCTCAAACCAGTCACAAAATTGGACTGAAGATGACTTTAAATTAAGTAATTTTATCTGTCAACATTTTAATGCAATTTCTGATGATGTCACACCAGACGAATTCATAGCATCATGATGTGTACCACGTCTAAAGAATCTTAGGATATCCTCCAACCCACTCACGAGAATACTAATGATTTTAAATATTTTAGTCTTCAAAACCTAACCATAAACCTTAAGACTATATGAATACATGAAATTAAAATATCTGATCAATTTTATGCTCATATATCTGATATTGCGAATTCCTATTTTAATTTGGGTGAGAAAATTCCATAAGTGAGAGTTGTTAAGAAACTTTTCAGGTCTCTCCCATCTCATTTTAGTACAAAAGTTAAGATCCTAAATTCTTTAGGGATTCTAGGAATAATTAAGTTAGAAGAACTCATACGTGATCTCAAACTTACGAATTATACACATTCCCTGAAATTTAAAAGAAAAAGGAAATAAGAATAGCTTTAAAAGATAAATCTAAAGTGGAGTAGGATTCTTACTCCGATTCTAAAATTGCTCAAGATGATATTCCGTGTTTTCTATAAAAAAAAGTAAAAAGTTTATGGAATTCAAAAATCAAAGTTCATCAAAGTCGGAAAAAAATTGATAAAAATAAAATTTTCAAAGTGGGTAAGAATTTTAATGAGTATGATCAAAGGAAAGCTATAGGTAAAAATCCTAGGAAAGATTAATCGGAGAGGTGTTATGAGCGTGACGGAAAATGTCACGAAGTCCATGAGTGTCCTACTAGTCATAAAAGATAAGGAATAGGCTCTAAACGATTGTGATATTGAGTCGGTGGATTATGTGGATGAATCGCCGCATCGATGTAACTTCACTATGTTCATGGATAGTCATGATAGAACTTCAAGTACATCTCATGTGGATGAGAATGTTTCTAAATGTGACAACCAACCATGAGTTGAATCATTCTAGAGAGTTTGAGGGAAATAATTTGAGTGAGTGAGAACGTGGTCTCCAATCCGTATACTCCGAACTTTACACGAAGTCATTAAAAACTAAAAGAAAAAGAAAAATTTAACTATGTTGTCTTTAAAGGAGGATTTGAAATTTTTGAGGGAGATTGAAGACTCAGTTTGTGCTTGAGAGAGTATAAATGTCTTTGAGTAAGCAAATTGTTTCGGTGAGTAGGGAAAGGACTGACTTGACCAACAAAGTGGCTAGTCTTATGAGTAATCTTCACGAATAATTGGAAATTCCTGTGAAATTTCAAGCCTAAATTTCCCAACTCTATAAAGATATCAAACGTGCCTGGGAAGTCAAAGTCATTTTAAAAGACACATTTAAGAAAGTTGAAAAAATGTTCATAGGTCTCGCTTTAGGTTTTGAATAAAGGCATGACATAGGTTACGGTGGTACATCCACTTCAAATACCGAACTCTAATTGACTTCTAAGTTTTTGTTAGATCCGTATGGACCTCAACCTAACCCACTAATGAGAACTCGTCCTAAGCGTTTTAACCACGTCCGACCTATAATAATCTATATTTGTACTCATTGAAAATGAAGAAGTTATCTTAGGAATTTTGTTACAATGTATGAAAAGTATCTTACACAAATGCTACAACACACTGCTATAGCGACCTATCTAGTCTTAGATACAAACTTAAGTTTCTAGTGAATACTTCTAAAATTTGAATGGAGGAATTTCAAATCATTTTTACGTCTTGTGAGAACACCCACAAAACAAATGATTTATTTCGGGACTTGCTTTGAGTTTAGGATGATTTTTATATTGCAAGCATTTGTCTCTATAACTAGATTTAACATTATTTTGTATGTTTTTGTATTCTTAGTCTTATAATTTGAAAATTACAAGAGGATTTTTTTAGAAACATTTCATAAAAATTAAAATACATTTTATTTTGATAAAATTGTTTTAAAACATTCTAAAAGATTTTTGTTTTTTGTTTTACACTGTATATGGTTGGGAATTTAAGATATTCAAATAACAATTTTATTCATCCATTCACGTCACTCAATCATTGTGTTACTAAAATTGTATAGGTAATTTTTTTTACTTAGTTCTTAATAATGTATTTTTAGCATTGCGTGTTCATTGTTGATTACTACCTTTATGTTATAATCATTATATCACCTTGATTGCACACACTTTGTATAAACTTTTGAACATTTCACTTGCTTATCATATGTTAAATAGGATGTTTTCATCTCAATCGTTCTGAATAACGAACGAGATGTACTAGGACCTAATTGTGCATATAAAAACCAATGCCTAAGTTTTTTTCTCAAAAAATTTGATTGACAAAAGTTTAAGTAATGGAATGGGGCTATAAAAGAAGTAGTTTTCTTTACGCTAGAATCCACCATTCTAAACGATGAATTCGTCTGATAAAAAAAGAAGTGCCAAGGCCAAATTTATTTCATTGATGCTTCATTCAAAATGAGAATACGATTCCTTCAAAAAATTTGAGAGTTTATGATTAAAATGTGATATTTTTAGGGTGTTGTAAGTTGACGATCAATGGGTTTGCACAAAACAATTTCTTTAAAATTATTAAATAATTTATCGTTATTGATTTGAGCAACATTTTGTATGAGTTGGATCAATTTCATTTTGTTTAAAAAAAATTTACACCAAAGGTTGTGTATGAGAAAAATTATAATTGCTCATTTCATTTTCATTTTGCATATCTCGTTATACCCCATTGCACCTTCATAACCATTCTCAAGTCTTCGAAGAGAAAAATCATTAATGATAATTAAAATATTTAAGATCATTTCTCACAACTTTACTCGATAAGAGTCATGAAGTGGTTTAGTAAAGCTTAAAATATTCGGGTGTCATTTTGAAAAGAGTTTGGTTTTACAAAGGTTTGTAAAATGTTTTGAAATAATTTTTAGAAACATTATTTAACATCTCACGAGGTTATTAGAAAAACAACATATGTCGTTCGAACGAGTTCCTTAAGGACATTAAAATGAGGTTCCCACGTTCGAATGAGATTTGAAGTATGGCCATTTTGGTCAGCTCTTGAATGTCGTTTGAAGTATCATATGAAGTCGTTCGAATGAGATTAAGTGCTTCGTTCGAACGATATGGAAATTCATTCGAACGAGTACGCTTATTTTTTTATAACAAATAAAATGCAATATTTTATCCCGGTCTCCTTGTAACAACTTTTCCTATGAAAACATATGCGGGAGTGAAATTATTTTCAATCCATTTTAGAGTTCTTTTTGTGATCAAACTCTACAGTTTTTCATCCAAAAGCCTTTGATATTTGAAGATCACTTTGGCAAATCAAGAAGAACAAACTATAAAGTTTTAAACCCTAGTAGAGAAGTTCTCTATTGTTAATTTATGGAGTCGAGGATGGATAGATAAAGAAGACTGGAATTGCGCATTTCAAAGGTTGATCAAAGGATACCGAGGCAAGCTCTCCTTGTTGTGGGTTGTACGGGACTGCATCGTTTTCTGCTGAATATTCAAAAACTCTTATGCATTATATGTAGTGGATATATTATTAGTTTTTGAGTCATTATGTTTCTGTCTTATCGTTAACAATGTTAAATTAAGGGTTTTGCCCAAAAGGGATTTTTCCTCTTTTTCTTCTTCTTCCTACTTGGTTTGGAGATTCGGTTTGAATTTGGCTGTGCAAAATCTTGGATGTTCACTTTAAATTAAATCAAGATAGAATTTGGTAAAAAAATGAATCTTTGTGTGTGGCCTAATATACAAGTAAATCCATATAGCCCATTTGCTTTTTCAAATTTGTATTAGAGACAGTTACACTAATTTATTATGTTATATTTTTTTAGGATTATATGAATAATTTATATAATAAGCTACCTATTTTGATGGGTCAAGTTAGTGATATAGGAAATCTCGAATGAAGTCAGTATTGAAGTCGATTAATAAGCGAGTCTGACTTTTTTATGAAGTAGGGTGGACACCACCCACCATGACTAATCATGATGTCGTAAGTCTTAAACTTATCACTTCTTGGACAGATGATGATTTTAAATGGAGTAATTTATCTCCTATGACTTGAGCGCAATTTCTAGTGCAGTCACTCCTGATGAGTTTCATCATATTATGATGTGTACCACGTCTAAGGAAATGTGGGATACCCTCTAAATCACTCATGAGGGTACCAACACCATGAAAGATTCTAGGATTCAAAATATCACCACTTAGTTTAAGACCATTACTATGTTAGAAACTGAGACTTTTGAGGAGTTGTATGCACGTTTATGTGATATAGTCAATTCTAGCTTTAATTTAGGTGAGAGAATTACTGAGAAGAGAGTTGTGAAAAAAATTTGAGATCCATGTCGTCGCATTTATCCCTAAGGTCACGGTCCTTAACTCATTGGAATTTTAGATACGCTTAGGTTAGAAGAACTCATAGGATACCTTTAAACTTACGAAATCGATATGTTCCCTAAAATTAAAAAGAAAAAAGAAATAGGAATTTCTTTGAAATCCGGTCTAAAAAGAAAAAGGAGTTTTTATTTTATATTGAGTTTAAGTTTGATTTTGAGTTTGATGATATTGCCTTGTTTGAGAAAAAAATCCAAAAAAAAATCAAAATTTAACGAAGAAACTTCTTCCATATAAAATAATTTTAAAAAAAATGTCAATGAGGGCAAGAACATTTATGGGAATAATCAAGTGAAATATTATGAGTACGGGGCAATTGTCACAAAACCCATGAGTGTACCATTAGACTAAAGAGACAAGGTAATGTTAAAAGTGCATACAAATCTACTCTTAGAAATAGTGACGTCGAGTCAATGGATTCCAAGAACGAATCGCCGCATGAAACTAGTTTATTTGCATTCATGGCCAGTCACGTTGGTACTTCAATTTCATCCCACATCGGAGGACATTTTTAAATGTGATAGTTTCGACACTTTGTTGAACCATTCTGGAAACAGTGAGGGTGATGAGGAGAATTTGAGTGAGGGAGAAGGTGGGTTCCAAATCACCTACGATAAAGTTTAAAAAGAGTCTTTGATAACTAAAAAGAAGAATATGTTTTACTCTAAGCGTGTTTGATTTAGAGAAGGAGGTGAAAGTTTTGAAAGGGTGCGAGGCATCGGTGAGTCAACTTGAGAAGTTGAAAGTTTCTTTCTGTGACCAATCGATTGTTGTTGGTAGAGAAAGGAACAATTTGACAAATACAATGGCTAGTCTTATAAGAGATATTCAAGATTTATTGGATATTCGTTAAAAACTTAAAGCCTATGTATCCTAACTTAAGAGAGATATATATCATGCCCGGGAGGTCAAGGTCACAATAGAAGACACATCTAAGAAGGATGGAAAAATGTTCTTTGATCTCGCGTTAGGATTTAATGAGAGGCAAGTGATAGGTTATGATGGTCCATCCACTTCCAATATCACACCCGAATCGGTTCTCGAGTTTGTTAGCGATCCTTATGGGTCTTGATCTAACCCACCAAGGAGAGATCGTCCTTGGAGTTTTAACCCAATGAGACTCAAACTTGCTTATGTTTGTTCCCATTGAAAATAAAGATACCACATTAGGAATTTTTTTTTAATCTAGGAAGAGTTTCACACCTGAATGTTCCCAGATTTACTCCTACATGGGTTCACACAGGTTTCTCACATGATCTCCCAAATATGATTCTACACATGCTCGGGAAATTTCAAAGGATGCCTACTCCTTTTGAGTACTCCTCTCAGACTAATAATTGCGGTAAAGACTTGTTTCTAGTGTAGGGTGAATATCATGTTGTTATGTTTTTTCCATATTACTAGATCATCATTCTATGTTTATATATGTTTTTATTTAAAAAATCTTGAATAATCCAAAAAGATTTTGATTTTTAAGAAAAAGTTTGACAACTTTCAAAAAGATTTTATTTTTGATAAAAATTTTAAAAACGACAAAAAGATTTTTGTATTTTCATTTTTCACCATATATGGATGTGCATTTAATATGTTTGAATCACCCCTATATTCCAATCATTCATATGATTTGTTCATGGTGTTTTGATACATGGCTTTGTTTTTTTAGTGTGATTAATAATCCATGGCTTGTATTTCGTTGTTCATTAATGATTACTTTCTTCATGATAGACCTTTTATCACCTTTATTGAACACTTGCACGGACTTCTTGGACAATGTACTTTCTTATCAAACGTCTAATTGAGTGGTCATATCAATAGTGTTTGATAAGAAACCAAATGTACTAGAGATAAGATGTTCTTGTAAGAACTATTCCCCGAATTTCATTTCCCGAAAAATTTGTTTTATATTACGAAATGGAAAGGGTCTATGAAAAACTCTATTTGATTTAAAAGTTACCAATTGCAAAAGATCCTAAAAGATTAATGGCACACAAAAGCATAAGTGCCAAGGCCATTTGTTTATTTCATTAATGCTTCCCCCTACACATGAGAATTATGATATCCTCAAAATTTTGAGAGTGAATTCTTAAATGTGTGAGATTTTGAGGGTGTTATAAAGTAGAAGATCAGTGGACTTGCACAACAAACACTCTTAAAAAAACATTAAATAGTTTGGCATTATTATTTTGATAAGAATTTAAATTGTGGCATTTTTTGATAAGTCGAGTCAATTTCTTTTATGTTCAATATTCTTACACCTAAGGTCGAAATTAAGTTCTTCTTTAGAAGTATCTCATTGACATCGTGCACCTATAATATGAATGCTTATGTCGATTTTCCTATGAAAAATGTTCTCACAATTTCATTCCTCTTTCACGATTTGGAAGTTTATTTTTATTCCATGGTGTGATGTATTTGTCACTCTATGTACGTTTTATAAATATAGTTTTTATACTTGAAATCTTTTTGAAAAATTTCAAAAATATTTGGTATGCCTGTTGGAAATTCATTGCATGTGCTTATTAAATCTTTGTAATGTTATTTGGATTTGGGTGATATTTATAATTCATGATTATTTTCTTACCTTTTGTCCATTACGAATAAAAAATGGGAGAACACATTGAGAGGGACTTTTTATTTACATTAAACTCTCGTATGTGTCATGGTATTTCTTTTGTCACATGTGTGTAGGTCATTACACTGACTGCATAAGTTGAAGACTTTTAATTGAACACTAATGTACTTATGCATTTTTTTTTCTTTGTTTAGGAGGGCATTAGTTATATTTCTTAGGGGGTTTCGGTTTGGCTTTCGTATTGGAATATACAAAGGGGGAGATTTGTAAGAGAAAAAGTTATAATTTATAATTTTATTTCAATTTGTCTTATCCTACTACACCCCACTACACCTTTATCACCGTTCTCAAATCTTCGAAGAAAAGAATAGTTGGTGACATTTTTAAAATTAAAGATCACTCGTCACAACTTTATTTGATAAGAGTTATGAAGTGGTTTGATAAAGCTTAAAATATTCAGGGGCAATTTTTAAAAGAGTTTGGCTTTGCAGAAGTTTTTAAAAAACATTTAAAAATATCGCGAGGTCCTTAACATGACAATATATGTCATTCAAATGAGTTCCTAAAGGTCGTTAGAATGAGTTACACACATTCAAACGAGATCTGAAACATCGCCTTTTTGGTCATCTCTGAAATGTCATTCGAAGTATCGTTTTATTTTGTTTAAACGAGATCAGGTAATTCGTTTGAACAAGATGGCAGTTCATAAGAACAAGTACGCATGTTTTTGTATTTTAAAATAAATTAAATGCAATATGTTATACCTATCTCCTTGAAACAACCTTTCCTATAAGAAGAGATGAGGTAATGCATTTCAGTTCCACTACTAAAGCAATTAGGCCCGTGAATCAATAAAAACTATCAAACAAAATATCAACGCCAAATATAATAAACTAAATATAAATTAAAAAATGTTTTGCCTAAACTTTAAAGAGCAGATTTTACCTACAATGGAGCCTTAAATGGAAGTGTCAAATTATATTTTACTTATGATAAATTTAATTTTACAATTCAAACGAAAATTACCACAAAAATACATAACAAATGTCTAAACATGGTCATGAGTTGCGACAGTCGGGCAGAGCATTTCACACTTCACATGGCATACAAATTTAAATCCCAATGGATCCACAAAATTTCAACTACAAAAATGACTCAAAAGAAGAGAAGTTAAGAAACTATTATACAAATATCAACAACGACAATACCCCATTTGAGATGAGCTTCTGCCTAGTTTATAAGAGAAATTAATATTCAATAAAGTAAATAGATCAAATGTCAAATTTCTTTAATCTATACCAAGTAGCAACTACGTCAATCACCCTAAGTCTTTAATGAAGATAATAGTTCAAAACAAAAAAAATTGTTTTCAAATAATAATTATATAGCACAACATGAGTAATTTAACACATAATTTGGGAATGAAACAATGAGATAAAGAGAGATTAAAATCTAGACTTAAAAATTTAAGGTTCATATAGAGTGATATACTTAAGAGTGTGAAAAATATGTTAAAGGGTTCCTTTGAGTAAAAAGCATAATTAGTAAAGATTAGGGATATTAAAAGAGGTTAATTGTTTAAAACCATAAAAAAGTAAATAACCCCCCCCCCCCCCCCCCCCCAAAAAAAAAGTAAATTACAATGAAAACCCTCAATCAAAAAAACATCAAACGGCTTACCCACACAAGTTCACAATTATATAGGCCTCATACAAGGACAAAATTGACTAACTCACATACTCAAAACCTTCAAACCATAATGCTCTCTTTTCTTCTTATCACTTTCTCCACATCCACCACTCGACGCCTTCCAACGGCAACCACAATACTGGTGCCTCCCACATATTGGTCTCCTATGATTTTTCTTACTTATTGGCTAGGAAATTATCACCACAAGGAAACACGAAATCCACCACCCGATATTTACTCAACAAAGATGAAGGGTAAACTGATATTGGTGCTCAAATTCGAGATCTCACACAGACATATTATGTTAAAACTTGGATGTGAAACAAAAGGCGTAAACTAAGGTTTAGGAGACTTTTGATTTGTCTATGAAATAAGTTTTTTTAAATCTTGAAAATTCCTATCTATGCCCTATTTATACTTGAAAAATGATAAAATAAGAGGCAACACAAATTTGGAGGCAATCTCATTTGAACGAAAATATGTAGGTTAGTCGAACATGTTAGGTCATTTCATTCGAACAGATATGGTTATTCGAACAACAGTTCAAAACTCGTTAGAACAAGGATCGAATGGCCTTCATGAAAAATGTTTTTTGCAGTTTCCCTTAATGCATATTTAAAGCTCAATTGAATAAAAACTTCTCCCTCATTTGAACAAGATCACAAACTCTTTTGAACGAAAAGTTTAAACTCGTTTGAAGAAAAATAGAAGTTGTTAAGGTGAAAAATGAGTTTACACACATAACATAATAAA
Source organism: Sambucus nigra (assembly GCA_949130495.1). Classification (NCBI taxonomy): domain Eukaryota; kingdom Viridiplantae; phylum Streptophyta; class Magnoliopsida; order Dipsacales; family Adoxaceae; genus Sambucus; species Sambucus nigra. Next base: position 536,528,787 of record OX422213.1, read on the forward strand.
TTAAAAATTATAATTCCAATCTCAAGTGAAAATTATGAGAAAAAAGGATACACATAAAGTATATGTGGTTTGGTAGGGCTTTACCTACGTCCATGGGATGAAGGGGTATCTTTAATTAATTTCTTGTAGGAGAGGACGAGGGGTTTTATCTTTTATAAATTTGGAAAAGGGTGAGTGCCAAGATTTATGAAGCTTATGAGATTAAAAATAATTCCACACTATTAGAGGCCTTATGTACTCTTTTTTTCCAACGTGTATCCTAATTCATAGCATGCACGTTGGAACAGTTTGAATTTATTCCATGTTTTCTATTCTCGAAGATTTTTGACCATGTTAATGGGTAACTTGTTAGTCGTTTTAAGTAATGACATGTTGACAAAGTCTTAGACATTCAAATGACTCAAACGTCATTTATCTAATGAAATTAGATCCCCTATTGACTAGAGTGTATTGTTCGTCTGATGAAGCTAAGTCTTTAGCTAATTATGATAAGTCATACATCCCAACGAATATGGCATATTCCCAATGTTGATGTTGCATGGTGATCATCTATATTGCCACTAATTCAGTCATTCCATTTTTCATATGGTTGACAAATACCCCGTTCGATCATCAATTTGATTGATAATATATTGTTGATTCGTCTACAAACTGTCTTCCCCTCTTGCAGCTGTGATCATGGCATTCCTCATTCGATTATCCGCCCACTCATCCCAATGTTTATATGTGGATTATTCTTGCACTCTCTTAATCATTATGACATTAGTTCGGCCTCGGTCTGATCAAAACTATCCCTCATCAGTTAACAGTCCGCTAAGAATATATTTACTATTGTAAAGTGGTGGAGTACTATAATAGATAAATTATTGGAAATTCATAGAAAAATATAAATATAATACATAATTATACAAAATATTATTTGCTTCAACATTTAGAAACTAGGATACAGTAGCAAGTTATCTCTATTCTAGTTTTTTATTTGAACTGTAATTTATAAAACTTGCAAACCTATTTTTGTTGTATTTTGCAAGAACTGTTATTTTGAAAATTTAATTTTCCTGCGTAACTTAGATATATTTATGACTGGTATCCATATTTTAGTTTGTGAACTATATTTTACAGCTCACTAGATATTTTATGTTGGGTTATGATCAATATATGTATATATATATATATATATATATGCGTCAAAGAATATATTATATATATTTTTGTTTAATAAAAAGAAAGTAAACTTCTCATTTTTTACTTCATGTTATTACTTGCATACTCACTTAAACATATCATCCTTTATTATAAATCTATATGTGTTAGTGATACGCGTAATTTGACTTGTGTACTCTGTTTTACAGTTCACGAAGAATATATTTATTATTATAATGAGGTGTTGTAGTATAATAGAAAAATCGATGCAACTTCATAGAATGTTATAAATATGAACAATAATTATATAGAATATTATTTCTTTGAGCATTTTCAAACTATAAAATGGTAGAAGATTATCCATTTTCTTGTTTCTTTAGTTTAATGACGATTTGTGGAACTCGTAAAAAAAATTGCTATTTTTTTACAACATGTGTTATTTTAAAAAAAAATTAATATATATATATATATATATGTGTATGTAATTCAATTTATGAACTCTATTTCAGAGTTAACTGGATATATACTGGGCTATGACCATTATAAATATACATTAATATATTATATAGAATTTTGGTCAACAAAAGCATGTCAACTTATCGTTTTTACTTCATGTTATTGCTTGCATACTCACTTGAATAGATCCTATTTTATTTTAAACTTATATATGTTAGTGATATGCATAACTTAATTTGTGCTATTTATTTTGCAATTCATTAAGAATATATTTATTATTATAATGAGGTGAAGTACTACAATAGATAGTTCATTGTAACTTCATTGAATGTGGCAAATATAAACAACAATTACACAAATTATTATTTTCTTCATAAATTACAAACTTTTAAACGGTAAAAGATCATTTGTGTTCTATTTCATAGTTGAACTATAATATGTGAAACTTGTAAAACTATTTTTGTTATCTTTTGTAAGAACTATAATTTTCACATATTGGTTTTCCTGACTAACTTTATATATATATATAAAATAAAGGAGGAGCCTTTTTTTGTCTAGCCTTTTTTTGTCTTGGAGGTTTGTATCTTATGGTTGTAAAATCTAACTCACGACTGAGATTAAATAGGAGGGCTAACTCACAGCTGAGGTGTATAACATGGTAATTTCTCTCTCGATTTAACAGGTACGCGTGTTCTCTCTCTGTTCAAGATGTCAGTCGAGGTTCCTTCCTAACTCTCTCTCCATTTTCCATACTAACTCTCTCTCTCCATTTTCTTGAGATACACAATAGAGAGACGAGCTTCCTTCCCTGAGAAAGGGACTTAGTGTATTATTTTTTTTTCTTCTTTTTTTTGTTTGCTTCTGCTTTTTCCTGTAAGCTTTTTTTTACAACTGTGAGTATTTTGTTTCCATCTATTTGAGAAGAAATATAAATGGTTAGTTTATCCCCCATTATTTTTTATTTCTTTTTTTTGTAGTTTTGTTTTATTTGTAATAAATAGTGAGTTTTTGGATCTCTAATTTTTTTATCTCATTTATCTTCTTAGATCCGGGACAGCCATTTCCAAAGAACTACAGTAGATAGAGGTAGAGAAAGAGAAGAATATGGTGTGAAAGAGAGAGAGGGGGTTTTACATATAAAAATATGTAATCTTTTTGTGATTTATTTTTAATCTCTTAATAGATCTTCATGTTTTCTTATTTGGAGTAAAAAGAGATGATTTTGGGGTAAGCCTATAAATCATCTTCCTCTCCTTTTGGGATTTGCCTTTCGACTTTCATTAGTTGTGATTTTTTTCACGATATTTAGGGGCAAGTTTTTTAAGATCAATTTTTGTTATTGATTGACCCATTTTTACTGTATATATCTACATGCACATTTGAAGTTGTGTAGGTTTGGTTTGGTCACGATCAAGTTTTACAACTATTGCAGATTTCAAATCTATGTAGGTTTGGCTTGGTCATAGGTCATCTACTCATAAGGAGAAAAAAAAGAAGGTTTGTTTGATTTATGATTGCCTTTAACACAGTGACAAATATTCTTTGCCTAATATATTGAGTCTGAGTGATTCTTATTAATCTTTTTTATTATTATTTTGCATCTCTGTTGTTTTTTTGGCTGATCACGAAGCACTTGACTCAAGTGTACACTACTACAAGCCTTTCATTAGTTTTTTGGTGTTTATCTTTGATTATAAACCCGGAATCTCTCTAGGGTCTAGTGTCTTGGAAAGTAGTAAAGACCTCTATGTATGTTTGTGATTTTATTTATGTATGTGCTGTTGTTTATGTACACTATACATGAGGAAAAATAAATGATAAGATAATTATAGTGAGTTTTTTTTCTTCATTTATTGATAAGGTAGTCTAATTAATCTGGGTTTTTGTTTGATTTGATATTTAAAATTATTATGGTGTGTAAAGTGAAATAATTTGTTATTAATGAGTTTAGACTTTTAATATTGAAATAAACAAATTGAAGAAAAAGGATCATTTGTTGGAGTACAAGATTTAGATTTATATAAAAAAAAATCGTTAATTTTAAGATCCAAAAAAATATTTTTGAAAGATGAAACATCAAAGGTAAGTTATCCAAGAGATACTAAACGATACAAACAATATATATATATATATATATATATATGTGCGCGCGCGCGCGCGCGCGTATAAATGACATCTATACAATCTATATAAGAGCCTGTCACTCTAGCACATTGTTAGATAAGAGACGGAACCTCAATGGGGAAATAATATATACCTTTTTTCGTCAATCAACATTCCTTAATGAAGTTTTCCACTTTTCACACCATATGCAACAAGATATTACTGAGTTAAACTTCATAAGATCAGTAGATAGGGAACACTAGATTTTAATCCAGTGAATAATTATAGTCCATTAACAATATTGATAAGAATTAAAGGAAACTGATAAAGTTAGCTTTTGCGGCACCCAAGGAAAGTGACTTGATGTATCAAACAATTATCACTGCTTAAGATGCATTGAAATGAAGTAGCAGAACTGCAACAGTTGGTGATTTTCACTGACCTATGTATGAACCAATAAAAATACTTTCCTAAATAGTTACTAACGTGGGTTACAGATAAAGTAAAAAAGTCCTTTCAAATTTTGAACTCCAAAAGAAACAAAATGTTGTATTTATAGCTTTTACAATGAAAAGACAACATGTATGAAATGGATCAAAATAATTTCGTTGAAAAAGGAAGGAATTAAAAAGTATAAATGAAATCACATCTTCCACTGGCAATATAGGTCCAAGTGGAGAAAAATTAATAAAAAGCTCTGCTCAAATGATTCAATATATGCCTTAGGTTACCAACTTTAAGAACTGATTGGACATAACTTTTTAATAACGCGGGGCCCTAGATTCATAAAAAGCTAACTGCCAAAGGGATTTGGCAAGATATATTGGACAAATAGAAAGAAGGCAAAAATTTACCCATAAATAACTCTGTCAGATAGTCATAATAACTGGAGTAAGATTTGGTATTCAAAGTAAATATTAAGACAATATGGTAAAAAAAATGTAAAATATTAAGACATTAACAATGTTAAGCACAATTGCCACATTGCGTGTGGCGCTAGATAAGATAAAACCTCAGTTGAAACTAAACTAGATAAATATATGTATGGTTTCAAAAACAAACTCTTTGAAGATACTCCTCGAGGCAGTTTGAAAAAGATATTTATAACATTTTATTTTTAGAGTAAAAGAAAATATACACCTAAATAAAGTTTTTTTATATAACTAAATAAATATTAAGACGAATGTGTATAAAATATATGTACGTAAATATTATGCATATAAATATTGAAATATATAACAAAACAAATATTATGACTTAAAATAGAAGTGTATAAATAGAGTGATAACAATAATAATATGTACATAAAAAAAAAATATTGTAGTATATGTATATATTATTAATGATAATAAGAGTATAGCTTCTTCAAATAAAAGTATTATTGAGAAATATTTACATAATACTCCAGGGCTAATTGTATGGAATCATCAAAATCAATAAAAATGTTAATAATTAGTACTTGACACACCGAGCATGTAGTGAACACATCATCATTGTGTTTGATAGTCAAGTGAACTTGAAGAACTTTATAAACGTGCCATCGGTACTTATGAACTGCTCTATGTCTCAACTTGAGACTGTTTTTTCTGCCAACGCTTTAGGCGTAGATGACGCGAACACAAATGTGTCTAGTGTGCATACTATATAGGCTCAAGTGCAAGCTTGTCGCTCAAGTAATAATCCGATAAGTCGGGTATCGATCCTCAGGGAAACAGGATGAACGAATTCGTAACGACATTGGAACAATGAAAAAATTCTAGTTTTGACTCTAAAAAGAATGAAAAGGTGATTTCGAAAATGGAACACTACAACTAGATGCAAAATTTGAGAATACTTAAATAATGGGATTACGACTAAATGAAATGCAACTATGCTAATTAAATTGAAAGCCGAAGACAATTTGACTAAAACTTTAACAATGAAATGAGAAAAATAGGTCGGGTTACAATCCCCCACACCCTAGGAATTCACTTCATAGGATACTAGATTTGGAATTAGGACGTTAAATGAACCCAGTATTTAGTAATCCTAAGTATTACATATATGAGGGATCGTAGCCTGCACAGTATGTAAGCAAAGGACGAGTAAAGCAGTGTCGTATTAACTAATAATCGCGTCACACTCTTAAGAATCCCGGTTACCTAGGGAAAACGAGATCAAAAGTCCTATGACAGTTGTACCAGTTATACGACATGATTCATCTAAGATTTTAATTCCAAAAAACTGTTTCCACAATCGTGAATTACATCGGGTGGGGTTCATGCACCCCAACCCTTAAAAACCTAGCCGAACATATTAAAACAAGAAGAAAAATTGCTCTTAATAAAGAAAACATTTTAACTAACGACTTAAGATTAAGAAGAATGATATTACTAACTAATGAATTAACTACAGCAAGAATGAAAGCAAGAATTGGAACAAATTTACTTGAATTGCAAAACTAGAATCAAAGCTACATAAAAACTAGGGTTTCTTGTGTAATACCCCGTATTTTTACGCATATTTATTTTTACGGAAAATGGTGATTAATTAAATTAATGGGAGAAAAATTTAAATTATAATTAATCCAATTTTATGATAATAATCACTAAAGTGATGAGGGCTAGTAGTTATTGAAATAATATTATGGCCGGGGATGAGATACACAGCAATTATGTTATAAATATTTGGAACGCTTATGAGTCGCATCACTAGTTTGTATTTGGGGGTTTAAAAAGATAAATTATTTTGTATAACTCAGACGACTGTCTTGAGTGCACCAGAGTGTCCGGAAGGGTCGAAATAGTTGAAAACAATACTCGGGTATTTTGTTTGGAGTCTGGGACATTTTAACTCAAAACGACACACCGAAAGGGTATTTTGGTCTTTAGGGATTTTGGGGTAATTAAATGGACGAAAATTAGTTTTAATTTAAAATATTGAGGGTTAGTGCCATGTCAGTTTCAACATACATGAAAAGAGAGGAAAAGAGAGAGAGAACCAAGGAAAAAGAAGGAGACTCCATTAGAGCCCTAAGCCAAGAACTCAAGCTCTCATAACAAAAAGTACAGTAGCGCGTAAATCGTGTCAGGAGGATCATCCCCATACCAATTTCAACCCGCAAATCAGAATTTCATTTTAAGGCAAGTGATTATCTTGCTCTCTCTCTTAGAAATTATTACTATTGTTAACACATGTAGAGGTTTTAGAATAATTAATACCAAATTTGGTTTACCTATGATGACATTGTGTAGTAATCTTAGAAATTTGATGGAGGTTTGCATGTAGATGATTTTCCCCTTTATAGAAGTGTGAAATAAGGAGAATTGGATGCTAATCACAAAATAAAAATGTAACTTTTATGGATTTATAATTTTGGATTTATGTTAATATGATTCAAAGGAAAATTTAGGATTTTGGTGAATTTATTTGATGATTAGAAGGATTTGATCCCTAAACTATGTTCATAAATGTTCTAGAGTGACTTAGAGCAGTTTAGAAACCTTGTACTTGGGTTGGAATGGGTTTAGGTTGAAATTGAAGAGGAGGAAATATGGAAAAATGAACTTTGAATATGAACTGGGCAACTGCAAAATTTTCATTAGAAGTTCACTCCAGGTCGTTCGAACGAGACTTCTAACGAGTTTCCAGTGGCCCTTCTAACGAGTTTGGTAGTTCGTTCGAAGTGGGGGGGGGGGGGGGGGGGACCTTCGTTCGAATGACCCTCATTCGAACGAGATTCCTTGGGTATTCTAACGAGATTCCAGAATGACTCTTAAGGCCCGATTTTGTTTCGAACTTCCCGTAGGCTTATTTATGTGAGTGTTAGACCTCTTTGAATGTCGAGTGACTTAAACTTATAATTATTAGTGAGTGAAAAATATGTCGACCCTCGGGAGGTATGCAATTCATAGAATTTGAGAGATGTGAAAATACAAGGGAGAATATATACGAATAAGGTACGTGGTATAATAGGGTATATTATACGTACTACGAATACTAGGTTGGGGCAAGCCAATGAATTTATATAAGTTGTGTGTATGCTTATTGTTTAAAATATTATGTGTATGACATACCTAGCTACTGGCTATCAAATGGAGGTTAATGCGTTGTGGATGATCGGATCTTATGTGCCTATGGAGGATTTAGAGTCGTACCACTAGAGCATGGAACCTAAGTACGGGCTATTCGTGAGAATGATAGTGATGATGGTCGTATGGGTGTGTAGGTATGTGCATAGCCCATCGGCTTGGGACTATGTTCGCCTTCAACAGGTGTTTGTGTTTTTATTGCTTCTCGAGAGATTGAACCAGTTGTGCTCTATGCGTGAGTGTTGTAATGGGGCTAGATAGCCGAGTATGCATAGCGTTAAGGGTTTCTCAACCAGAGCTGCAATATTTCTATATATATATATATATATATATATATATATATATATATATATATATATATATATATATATATATGATATGTATACATAAAGAGATTAATGTGTGTATACTGGAATCCTATTTCGTGTCGTATATTAATGACTCTATTTTGAAATGTGTACTTATGGTATTAAAAACTGGGCAGTTAGAAGAATGTGAGAATAAACTAAGGTAATTCTAAACCTACATTGAAATCATAAGAATGTCGGCTTTGGGGAAATTTAGGGAGTCTTCCCAACATAATAGTACATAATTAGTATCCAGTCAGGGTATCATGATTTGTATGGGTAGTTAGGATCATTAAACGTGCACACTAGATCGAGGGGTGAATATCTCAAGTGAGTACGCTAAGTTAACTTGAAGAATAATTGTGCTAATTGCATCAATTTAAGCACTTGCTATTTTTAAACTGTTTTCAACTTGGGCTCTGACCCGTTTTTCTATATATCTTTCTATTGTTCCATTATTTTTAGGTGCCCAACCATAGGGGCACCAACCTTAGGAGACTCTCTTGAGTTGTCATGTTGTAGCTAATGTGGAAGCTGCAGGATAATTGCGAGTAGAAAACTCAACCCATTCTTCTTTTTCATTTATCTATTCTATTGGACATGTCATCCTTTCTTCTGTTTACTTGCAGAGATTCAGTGGTTTTAAATTGTCTCTTAGATTTGGTTTCACTTTATTGGATTTATTATATGGGATTGTATCTGGATGTGTTTTACTCCAGTCATTTATTTTACTTCATTTAGACTTTATTTAAATTACTGTGATATATGGAAATTGTTAGTATTCTTCTTGATATTGGTTAATAACGAGATACAATTTAGACATCACCCTTTTTAAATACTAGGTGGTTAGTTTTATTAAATTAAAATTTGATCTTTCGTCAGTGATGCATTATCCCAACCAACTTGATATTCCAAAATTAATTACTTAAGGACTGATCACCTGGTAATTAATTAGGCTGGGTGTCAGAGGTTGTATCAGAGCCGGGTTCTAGTGTCATTAGGATCTATACGGCTTATTATGTTTCCTTATAGCGTCCTTTGATATAGAGCCCTATATTTTAGGATTGGTGTACTCTTCATACATTTTATGTACTTCTTTTACAATGTTATGTATGGATGGTGGTTTTATAAAATTCATTTGAATTTCAGATATCGCTTACGGGGGAGAGACACACTAACATCCCAGAAGAAGTAAATGCGGGACAAGCCCAACAAATACCTCAGGTACACCAGGAAAGAGCGAAAATCACTGAGATTGAGAACATCGTGGCATAAGCAGTGACTATCGCAATATTGCAGTACTAAAATCGCAGTGTGTATCTTGCAGGGGGAAAAGAACAAGAGAATTTTATCAATATGACATTTCGAGGAATAATAACAAGGGGAAAATACTGTCGCAACAACGACAAGCTCCTCAGAGACATCAAGACCAAAAAGACTGAGAATCATGGGAAGAGACAAACCCACCAGGGCCAACAAGGACAAGGACAGAAGGCTATCACAAAGAGGTGTTTTAAGTGTGGGAGAAATGGTCACAAATGCCAATTTTTCCCACAAAGAGATGAAGGAAAGCCACAACCAATTCAACATGGTCAACAAGACCATCAGGGCCAGCAAAGTGCTCAGCAGGGCCAGTTGAGCAGAAACTGTGTGGGTAAATGTTTCATATACGACGAACGGGGTCACTACTGTCAAAATTACCCTAACAAGGGAAAGATCCTGCAACAGTCATTGGATGTTCACCCGACACCACAGAATACCCAAATTGGGGAAACAGGGATAATCACCCCAGTAACACAGACTTCACAATAGCAATAGGTACTACAATATGGACGTATCTATAATGCCCGATATGCAGTTATGCCACTGATACCGCATCTACCACCCACGTTTCGAGGTACGATACTTTATCATTTATAGTGTTTCCTTTTAGTTACAAGGAAAATTTCAAATAACATATGTGCGTTACAGCTTACTTGTATTACTTAAGAATCATGAGCGTAAAATGTATTAAAATCCCGATTTCGAACCGGATCATTCAATTTTTTATGATAATAGACCATTAAAATAATACTAGGTGTCCATTAGTCCTGGACATGAAACAATTTGTGCTAATTATCATCCAAGAGGAAAATTAAATCCTGCAGAGACTTGTGGAGTATGTCGTCGGGTAATACCAAATCCATGTGAGTAGAAATGTTTACTATAGTGATTCAGAAAAAAAATGAAATGTCTATGGGCATGGGAATAATTTTGTTGCCAATTTGAAGATCCTAACGCTAAATTAGTAGGAGTAATGTGTTGAATATGTTTTTCGTAACATGAGAATAGATGCGCTATTGTTAGCAGGAAGCAAGGGTGTGGGGTACGAGACAAATACTAAGGACTATAACTTTCGTTGACTGACAATGTTAGTTAGTACTGTATCGAGGGGGTTCTTTGTTTGGATTTAGCTTTGCGAGACATCCCACACATGAAACCTAGCCAACATTGGGAGTTGGGGATGGTTGGTCTTTAGCAAATGAGTTTAGTACCCTGGTTATCATCCGGAAGGGAAATCGTAACCCTAACTTTAATTTTAATTCCTATGCATGATCAGTAGAACCGTATGATATGACGTAAAAAGTGATATCAAATGTTTTACATCGAGAACAAATCAGTGTGATAAGGGAATATTATAACGTCATGATACGGAATAAGTATTCATTGCCCCAAATCGATGACTTATTCAAGTAGTTGAGGGGAGATACCTTTCCCTCAATGATTGGCTTGGGATCAGGATACCATAAGCTGTGTATCAGGGAGTAGGAGATGTCAAAGACTACCTCTTGATGAGAAATAGGTCCTATGAGTTCGGAGTCATGCTATTTGGGTTGATAAATTCTCCAACTGTATTCATGGACCTGACGAACTGAGTGTTCAGAGAGTTCCTGGACCAGTTCATCATCGTATTCATAAATGACATTTTGGTTTACTCACAGACCGAGGAGGACCATGCCGAGCACTTGAGGCAAGTTTTACAGACACTGCGCCAGCATGAGTTGTACGCAAAATAAAAGAAATGTGGGTTTTGGCTAAAGGAGGTACAGTTCTTGGGGCATATCATCTCCGATAGATGGATATCCGTGGATCCGGGGAAGGTGACAGCAGTGAGGGAGTGGGGACATCCCACGACACCAACCAAGATACACATTTTCTTGGGTTTAGTCGGATACTACAGGAGGTTCATTTGAGGGTTTTCAAAGATAGCGGGTCCGTTGACGCACTTGACTTGAAAAGGGGTGCCATTTATGTCTCAAATCTTCGATGAGTTGAAAGATAAGTTAACCTCAGCACCAGTGTTAGCATTACCCAGGCCGGGAGTGAAGTATCTAGTCTACACTAATGCATACTTATTAAGGCTTGGTGGTGTACTTCAGCAGGAGGATCAAGCAATTGCGTATGCCTCCGGTAAGCTTAAGCCTCACGAGAGGAACAACCCCACCCACAATTTGGATTTTGCAGCAGTCGTGTTCTCACTTCGGATTTGGAGACACTACCTCCTAGGGGAGAAATTTTGCTTATTCACGGACCAAAAATCACTAATGCACCTCTTCACGCAGAAGGAGTTAAATATGTCGGTGGCTTGAGTTTGTGAAGCTATATCAATTTGATATCCAGTACCACCCGGGAAAGGCTAACATGGTTGCAGACGCATTAAGCCATAGGCCAATCAGTGAGGTGGCTGAGGTGTGGAAAGCGGATTTAGGGAACTAGAATGTGGTAGCTTGATCATTTATGTCGGTGATGACGGTTACGCCCCAGATTATTACAGGAGTAGTACAGGCTCAGGCAGATGATCTGTTCTGCCAAAGTCAGATAGTTAAGCTTTTAGCCAAGGGGTTAAGTCTTACACCATGGGTTCAGATAGGGGTCTACGTTTCAATGGGAGATTGGTTCTTCTCGAGGGTGAAGATTTGAGACATAAGGTGATGATAGACTCATACAGTTCCTGATTTGTAGTGCATCCTGGAAGGGATAAGATGTACCAGGACATGCGTAGGCAGTACTGGCGGAGCGAAATGAAGAAGGTTATTATCGAGTTCATCTCAAAATATGCCACTTGTCAGTTGGTAAAGGTGGACTATCAGAGACCAGCGGGACTTCTACAACCATTAGAGTTTCCTATATGGAAATGGGAGAGCATTTCAATGGACTTTATCATGAGATTACTAACATCACAGATGGGTCACGATTCGATATGGGTGATAGTGGATCAGTTGACCAAGGTAGTAAAATTTTTGCCAGCCGGGATAGACTACACCGCGGGACAGTACGCCCAGTTATTCATAGCAGAGATAGTGAGACTCCACAGAGTGCCTCTAAATATCGTGTCTGACAGAGATAAGGTGTTCGTTTCTCGATTTTGGGAGAGTTTTTAGGAGGCGTTGGATATAGAGTTGTGGCTGAGCATAGCTTATCAACCGCAGATGGATAGTCAGACAGAGCAGACGAATCAGATGTTGGAGGACATGTTACATATGTGCATTATTGAATTTGGCGGAGGTTGGGTGCAGTACCTTCCACTAATGGAGTTTGCTTATAACATTTCCTACCAGTTTACTATCAGTATGGCTCCATTCTAAGCCCTATACGAAAGACCTTGTCGTTCCTCAACATTTTAGCTATAGGTGGGGGGACATTAAGTTACTAGGTCCGGAGGTGATTTAGGATACTTCGACAAGGATTGAGTTTATACGAAGCCGTATTCGAGTTGCTCAAGATTGGCATAAGAGTTATGCTGATGCCAAACTTTACTTTTGAGAGTTAAATTTTGGGGATTAGGTGTTACTTCGGGTTTCTCCTATGAAGGGAGTTATATTTTAGGAAGAAAGGAAATTTTCCGCCGAGGTATGTAGGGCCATTCCCCATTATCTAGAGGATTGGGCCAGTTTCTTATAGACTTGGGTTACCGTAACACTTGCATAGAGTCTATGACGTGTTTCATATCTCGTCGCTGAGGAAATTCCTTTGAGATGAATTGGGTCATACTCACATTGCGCTAGAGGAGATAGACAAACAGCCTGATAGCTCCTACAAGGAGGGACTAGTGCTGTACTAGACCGTAGCGAGAGGAAGTTGAGGTGAAAAATAGTACCACTAGTGCGTGTTCATTGGTGGCACCATAATGTTGGGGAATCAACTTGGGAGCGCGAGGATGACAAGCGTGAACGTTATCCAGAGTTATTGTTATCAGGTATATGTATTTCTCCAAAGAAAAAATTCTATTATTTAGGGGGAAGTATGTAATACCTCAAACTTGGCATTTGTGTCCATTTCTTGCACACTTAAAACACCTCTTTGTGATGGCCTTTTGTCCTTGTCCTTGTTAGCCCTGGCGGGTTTGTCTCTTTCCACGGTTCTCATAGTATTTTTGGTCTTGATGTCTCTGAGGATCTTGTCACTATTGCGACGGTATTTTCCCCTTGTTATTATTCCTCAAAATGTCATATTGATAAACTTCTCTTGTTCTTTTGCCCCTTGCAAGCTGCACACTGCGATTTTGGTACTGTAATATTGCGGTAGTAACTGCTTGTGCCACGATATTCGCAATTTCAGTGATTTCCCCTCTTTCCTGGTGTACCTGAGGTATTTGTTAGGCTTGTCCCGAATTTACTTCTTCAGCGATGTTAGTGTGTCTCTCCCCCATAAGAGACATCTAAAATTCAAATGAATTTTATAAAACCACCGTCCATACATAACATTGTAGTAGAAGTACGTAAAACATATGAAGAGTACAAAAATCCTAAAATATAAGGCTCTATATCAAAGGACGCTACGCGAAAACATAATAAGTCGTATAGATCCTAAGGACACTAGAACCTGATGCTCTGATACCACCTGTTATACCCCGCCTAATTAATTACCGCGTGATCAGGCCTTAATTAATTAATTTCAGAGTATCAAGTTGGTCCAGATAATGCATCACTGACGAAAGTTCAAATTTTAATTTAATAAAACTAACCGCCTAGTATTCAAAAAGGGTTATGTCCAAATTTTATCTCGTTGTTAACCGATATCAAGAAGAATACCAACAATTGCCATACATCACAGTAATATAAATAAAGTCTAACTGAAGTAAAATAAATGACTGGAGTAAAACACATCCAGATACAAATACAATACCATACAATAAATCCAATAAAATGAAACCAAATCTAAGAGAGAATTTAAAATCACCGAATCTCTGCAAGTAAACAGAAGAAAGGGCGACATGTCCAATAGAATAGGTAACTGAAAAAGAAGAATAGGCTGAGTCGTCTACTCGCAATTATCCTGTAGCTTCCACATCAGCTACAACACGACAACTGAATAGAGTCTCCTAAGGTTGGTGTCCCTATGGTTGGGCACCTAAAAATAATGGAACAATAGAAAGATATGCAGAATAATACGTTAGAGCCCGAGTTGAAAATAGTTTAAAAATTGCAGGTGCTTAAATTGATTCAATTAGCACAATTATTCTTCAAGTTAACTTAGCGTACTCACTTGAGATACTCACCCCTCGGTCTAGTGTGCACGTCTAATGAGCCTAACTACCCATACTAATCATGATACCTTGACAGGCTACTAATTACATACTATTATATTGGGAAGAATCCCTAAATTTCCCCAATGCCAACATTCTTAAGATTCCAATGTAGGTTTACAATTACGTTAGTTTATTCTCATATTCTTCTAACTGCCCAGCTGTTAATACCATAAGTACACATTTCAAAATAGAGTCATTAATAAAAGTGACCAAACAGGATTCCGGTATACACACATTAATCTCTTTATGTATACATATCAATTTATATATATATATATATATATATATATATATATATATATATATATATATATATATATATATATATTGCAGCTCTGGTTGAGAAACCCTTAATGTTATGCATACTCGTCTATCTAGCCCCATTACAACGCTCACGCATAGAGGACAACTGGTTCAATCTCTCGAGAAGAAATAAAAACACAAACACCTGTTGGAGGCGAACATAGTCCCAAGATGATGGGCTATGCACATACCTACTCACCCATATGACCGTCATCACTATCATTCTCACGGATAGCCCGTACCTAGGTTCCATGCTCTAACGGTATTACACTAAATCCCCCGAAGGCACATAAGATCCGGTCGTCCACAATGCGTTAACCTCCATTTAATAACCAGTAGCTGGGTATGTCATACACATAATATTTTAAATAATAAGCATACACACAACTTATATAAATTCATTGGCTTGCCCCAGCCTAGTATTCGCATTACGCATAATATCCCCTATTATACCCCTTACCTTATTCGTTTATATTCTCCCTTGTATTTTTGCATCTCTCAAATTCTATGAATTTCATACCTCCCGAGGGTCGACATATTTTCCGCTCACTAATAATTATTAATTTAAGTCACTCTACATTTAAACAGGTCTAACACTCACATAAATAAGCCTACAGGAAGTTCGAAACAAAATCGGGTCTTAAGCGTCATTCTGGAACTCGTTAGAAGACCTAAGGAATCTCGTTCGAATGAGGGTCGTTCGAATGAAGGTCCCCCCACTTCAAATGAACTACCAAACTCATTAGAAGGGCCACTGGAAACTCGTTAGAAATCCCGTTCGAACGAGGTCGTTCGAACGACCTGGACTGGACTTCTAACGAAAATTCCGCAGTTGCCCAGTTCATCTTCAAAGTTCATTTTTCTATATTTCCTCCTCTTAAATTTCAACCTAAACCCATTCCAACCCAAGTAAAAGGTTTGTAAACTACTCTAAGTCACTCTAGAACATTTGTTAAAATAGTTTAAGGGTAAAATCCTTCTAATCATCAAATAAATTCAACAAACTCCTAAATTTTCCTTTGAATCATATTAACATAAACCCATAATTATAAATCCATAAAATTTCCATTTTGATTTGGTGATTAGCATCTAATTCTCATAATTTCACACTTCTATAAAGGGGAAAATCCTCTACATGCAAACCCCCATCAAATTTCTAAGATTCCTACATAATCTCATCATAGGTAAACCAAATTTTGGATTAATTGTTCTAAAACCTCTACGTATGTTAACAAGGGTAATAATTGCTAAGAGAGAGAGCAAGATAATAACTTCACTTAAAATGAACTTCTGATTCGCGGGTTGAAATTGGTATAGGGACGATCCTCCTGACACGATCTACGCGCTGGTGTACTTTTTGTTATGAGAGCTTGAGTTCTTATCTTAGGGCTCTAATGGAGTCTCCATCTTCTTCCTTGGTTCTCTCTCTCTTTTCCTCTCTTTTCATGTATGTTGAAACTGACAGGACACTAACCCTCAATGTTTTTAATTAAACCTAATTTTCGTCCATTTAATTACCCAAAAATCCCTAATGACCAAAATACCCTTCTGGAGTGTCGTTTTGGGTTAAAATGCCCCGGACTCCAAATAAAATACCCGAGCAGTGTTTCTGACTATTTCAACCCTTCCGGACATTGTGGTGCACTCAAAACAGTCGTTCGAGTTATACAAAATAATCTTACTCAAAGCAAATTAAAAGTGTGAATAAATCAAACGAACAAATATGGAAAAGGCAGAATTTTATATATAGAGAGACCAACATGCATTACAAATGGCAAGTAAAACAAATAACCATGTGATGAGAACCAACAGTTACACAACCAATTTTTAGAAAAAAACATCACTGGGGGTGGTGAACCCATAGTCATATGATACATCTCCACTTGGAAACTGTGCATCATGCTGGTATCCCTTCGGTAGGTTGTTTGGTCCCTATTGTATTGTGTGAGGAACCCGTCAAATCGTGATTACACCGTCGAAAGATGCCGATCAATTTCGGTATTAGCGGGTGAAAAATTAGAATCCTCGGCACTATCATAATCTTCATCACCCTTGCCTATCACGATATCCTCCTCGCTGCTTTTGTCATTGTCTCCCTCGTTTGCTTCTTCATCACTACCCTCCTCTTCGGTATCATTATCCTCCCGTGCCAACCGGGCTTGGATGTGGGCCTATTTTCTTTCACGTTTAGTCCAAGTGGTTTACCCAAAAAGAGTTGGGAGGCATGAGAAATCCTGTGGGGGTGCCATTTCGGCGTCGGCTAACATAAACGTGATGACCTGAGCATAGGGGAGAGGGGTCATTCCCTTTTTATCAAAATGCATGCAACCGGGATAATGGGGGGGTTTTTGTAGAAGAGTTGATATACGAGTGTGTCTTGATGTGGGCGCATCGCCAAGTTATTTCCCATTAGGAGAATGTTTGCGCACACGATTTTGAAAGTGAGTCTCTCTTTCTCTCTTAGCTGGCCCACCGAATATGTTTCGGTGATCCAGTGAGCATTGGGGTCGATGCGGGACATGCATATGTCTTTTTCAAGTGGGGAAAGAGGGTTTGGGTAAATGTATTGGTGTGGGGTGGGGACATCTTTGGCAGCCAACTTCTGGCTCAGAAGTTCTAAAGAGAACGGGACATGAATTCCACCACTATAAGCTTCAGCTGTATGGTGCCTAATGCAAACAAGTGAACCAAAGAAGGCGCGCACTGCATGTGGCCATACCACGTTATGAGGTTCATTGAGGAAGCGACACCAACCCCAGGCCATAAAAAGAGCATTGACGGAATTAGGCATGTCATTCCAAATGTCTTGGCGCTCTATTTGGAGTTTGCGAGGTTGGCCGAAGAAAAATTCACACCACCTTTGCTCCTGAAGGTTGCGGTAGCCGATGACTCCATCATCGAGAATTTTGATGGAATTGTTTTTTTGGTGAAGTGGTTGGTTGTCCATGGTTTCGGGAGTGAGTAGGAGTGATAGATAGAAATATGGAAAGAGAGGAAGATAGTGAGTAGTGGGGTGGGAAATGGGGTGGAGAAGGTGTAGATTTTATAGGTGGGGAGGGGAGAGGGTAGGGTAGATTTTTGGAAGGAAAAAAGGGAGGTATTTGGGAGGGAAAAGGGTGATGGGAAGGGTTAAGGATGAAATGGTAGGGAAGGAGAGGGATTGGGGGGAAAAGTGGGTGAACCTAGGGAATGCAAGGAGTTACAGAAACCAGATGGATACGGGTTCCCAGAACCAGACCGATCTGAACCCCTTAATTTTTATTTTTTTTTATTTTTAATAATTCACAAACCGGACCAATCTGGGTGCCCAGGACCGAATTGATTCGGTTCCCAGATCGGCTCTAGTTCCCCTTTTGGATGTCATTCTCCTTTTTTGTGACTTTCGACTGCTCCTACCGATGACCCAACACCTTTCTGACTCGATTAGATCTAACCTCAATACTGTGGCTCTAAATACTCGCCTCATAAAGCATGCGGGTGTTCGAATGGGAAATCATCATTTTTATTCATACCAAGATAATTGGATACATGGGTAGCTACATTACTGGTAGTAATTTCGTAGATGCTCGACATTCCAGGCATTTTTTAATTCTTCCCCTTTAAGAGTTTCTATTTGGTAAGTGCCAGGTCGAACAACAACTATGACATGATACGTCCCATGCCAATCTGCCTCCAACTTATTGTGCTTTTGAATCACTTTCTTGAGCACATAATCACCTTCCTTGAGATTTTATTTCTTGACCCTTTTATTATAGAACATGGTTGTCCTATGCTGATAGTCTGCATTCCGAATCGCCGCATCTTCTCTGACTTCTTCTAGCATGTCTAAGTCTAAGCATCTCATTAAATCACTCACTGGAGAATTGAAGTTAAGCACCCTATGAGTGGGTAACCCTAGTTAGGTAGGTATCACTACTTCACTTCCAAAGGCCAACATGTATGGAGATTCCCCAGTTGCTATTCGGGGAGTTATTCGGTAAGCCCATAACACTGAGTGCAACTCGTTGATCCATTTCCCTTTAGCATCATCCAATCTCTTCTTCAACCCAGTCAGTAGAGTCTTGTTCGTGACCTCGATTTGCCCATTACTTTGCGGATAACCTAGAACATAATGAATTTTTTGAATGTTGGATTGTAGAGAGTATGTTGCGAGCTCATCATTGTCAAATTAGGTACTGTTATCGATAATAAAATCATGGGGAGACTATATCTACAAATAATATTCTTTTAGATAATTTGATAGACTCTTTCGTAAGCCATATCGATGAGAGGTTCAACTTCCACCCATTTTATGAAATAGTCAACAGCCACCACCAAGTATTTGAATTGTCCTCTTATAGTTGACAAAGGCCCGACCAAATCTATTCCCCACATGAAGAATGACTAAGGTAAAGTGATTGGTTTTAGTAACGCCTAAGGAGTTCATCATTTAGTAGAAAATCACTGACACTTGTCACATTTATTGGTGTAAACCGTACAATCAACGCGCATTGTTGGCCAATAGTTCCCTTGTGTATTTATTCTCTATAAAATATTTTTACCTGCTACATGAGCCCCATAATATCCTTCATGAATTTCTTCTATTATATCTTTAACTTCTGTTAGATGACCATACCTTTTCAAATCAGCTATCACTCCTCTTCTGTACATAACTCCATTGTTCAAGACATATGTGGAAGACTTATACTTCAACCTTTTGGATGTAATTGGTCGACTCGTACAATACCTTCTTTAATATAACTCTTGATGGGATCCATCCAAGAATTTCCCATATCTAAGGCGAGAAAATCCACCATCAAATCTTCATCGATACTTCTGCTTGCAAGTACTTCAATGGGGATTGTTCTTCGTAGCTTGGTGCGTGTAGCTGAGGCTAACCGAGCAAGTGCATCTTCTCTTACATTCTCCAGTTTTGGTATTCTAATTATTTGGACAACTTCCAAATTGGATACAATCTCCATAGCTTTAGTTAAATACCTTGACATGAATTCCCATTTTGCTGTGTAAAGACTTAGCATCTGATTCACCACTAATTGTCAATCACTAAACACCAAAACTTTCTCTGCATTCACCGATTTAGCTAAGTTGAGGCCTATAATTACGACCTTATACTGAGCTTCATTATTGGATGCCTAGAATTGAAAACGCAAAGCATATTCTATGTTTATCCTATCTAGACTATTGAGAATAATTCCATCTTTGCAACCTGTTGCACATGAGGATCTATCGACATATAAATTTCATATAGGGATATTATCATTAAACGATTGGTCTGACAAAATACCTTGATGAAATATCTTTTCCTTCCTTTCTTTATACTTCTTCCTCAACTCTTACACCTTACCAGAGGATTCTGGTTGATTCGTAGCCATCCCTTCTGGCAATTCTTCTGCTTGGAGTTGCTCAGGGATATTTTTAGTTAATCCTCAAACATCTTAGAGTTGCTTTGCATTAGCCCCTATTGATCAGAGACATATGGGTAGGTAAATTCAGTAATGAAATTTTCCACTATTTGACCTTTAAGAGAAGATCTTGGCTCATAGATAATGTCGTATTCCACTAATTCTAGTGTCCAATACATCAAGATTCCAGACTTTTCTAGCTTATATAAAGCATGTTGGATTGGCATGTCAATATATACCAATATTGTATGAGCTTGAAAATATGGTTTCATCCTCCTCCTCATTTCATCCAACGACAATGCTAACTTCTCCAGTTTTGGATACCTAGTTTTTTCTCCCCTGAATGCCTTGCTCGTATAATAAACTTATTTTTGCACTCCAACTTCTATTCTTATCAAAGACGAACTGACTGAACTTTCAGAAACAGCTAAGTATAAGTATAATTTTTCTTCCATTACTGGTCTGGACAATAAAGGAGGTGTCTCTAAGTGTTTCTTCAACTCTAAGAATCCCTTCTCACATTTATTGTTCCACTCAAAGGTCTTTCAGAGCACTTTAAAGAACGAAAGACATCTATCAGTTGCTCAGGAGATGAATCTGGTGAGATTCCTTCTTAGTAGTTGGAGATTGTAACTCCAGAAAGGCTTTTATTTTATTAGGATTGGCTTCAATACCTCTTTGATTCATAATATACCCAAGGAGCATGCCTTCTTGTACACCAAAAATGCACTTGGTCGGGTTCATCTTCATGTGTTACTTCTCCAACTGATCAAATGTTTGACTCAAGTCAGCTATGTGGTCTGTAACTTTCATGCTTTTGGTCAACATGTTGTCGACGTATACCTCCATATTTTTTCCAATCTTCTTCATAAACACCTTGTCCATTAGCCGCTGATAGGTAGCACCTGTATTTTTAAGACCAAAAGGCATAACATTGTAACAATTTGATCCTCATGGGGTGATGAAAGAGTTACTCTCCCTGTCTTCTAGTTTCATTTTAATTTGGTTATATTTGGAGTAGGCATCCATGAAGCTTAGTAGCTCATGTCCTGAAGTTGCATCTACCAGCTGATCTATCCTGGGAAGAGGGAAATGATCTTTCGGGCAAGCTTTATTCAGGTCTGTGAAGTCCACACACATGCTCCATTTGTTATTCTTTTTCTTAACCATCACAACATTAGCCATCCAATCAGGATACTTCACGTCTTTGATGAAGGAAGATTTTTACAACTTTTCCACTTCTTCTTGAATAGCTTGGTTCTTCGCTGGGCTAAAGACTCCTATCGTTTGCATTATCGACTTGATCTATTTGTTGACATTGAGCTCGTGACATAAGAAAGCTGGGTCTATCCCCGACATATCTTCATGATGCCACACAAATACCTATTTTCTAAGCTTCAAAAACTCTACCAACACTTGCTTCAACACTAGATCAAGTGAAGCACCAATCTGAGTTGTTCTTTCTGGTTGCTTGTCATCTAGAATAATACTTTTTGTTGCCCTCATGACCTGGCCTTTAACGAGTTTCATTTTATCTCTTAGCTCTAATGTTTCAATCTTAGACTCATCAGATTCATACACTTGATAAGTGGTTGTTTTTTTCGTAGCATTCTCTAATTCTTCTTTCTCGATAGATGAATAGTGGCTTTCTCAGCTACTTTTTGATCGCCCTTCATAATTCCATCCCCAAAGTTGGTTGGGAACTTCAAACATTGATGTACAATCGATGGAACTGCTTCAAAAAAATTTAAACCTACTCTCCCCATGATTATATTGTAGGTTGAGTGCACATTTTTATCCATCATGAATAAATGCATCTTCTCTGATCTGAAAGCAGTCCAGGTACCAATCAACAGGTCTAACTTGATCATTCCAAGTGGAAAAACTTTTTCTCTAGGGAATCTGATGAGGGGCCTGTGATACGGCTCCAACTGACCAAGTTTCAAGTTCAAACTATTGAAATAAGGGTAGAACATGATGTCAGCCAAGCTACCATTATCACCAGCACTCTTGAAATGATTACATCCTTCATCCTCATTTTGATCACTAGAGGATCATCATGAGGATACAAAACGCATTCCAGATTTTTTTTTAGAAAAACCAATGACCATCTTATCTTTATTAACTTTCCTCGGACGATATTCTTCTGCCAGATTTATACGTTGTATATAGGAACACACCTGATCCTCATTGAGGTAAGCTTTTCTTTCAGCGGTATGATTGCCCCCTCTAGCATATCCACTAGTAATCATGTTACAATCGAATGAACCAAAATGAATTGAAAATACCTCACATTTAGGTTGTCTTGGCCTTTTTAGGAGATCAGGATCATCTTTGAGATTGCCTTCATAGTCCCTTTTTTTATCTTTTCTTGGTCAGCAGGGAGATTTGGATCTCTACTGAGCCCCGGCGTTTGTCTTCCCACCATTCTGGTGATTAACATACCTGCTCAACTTTATGCATCTAATGAGTGCCTCAATTTAATTTTGGAGGTCTACACGTTGCTTAGTTATGTGACGGCGATCTTTGTGGAATTCATAATACTTGGATTTATCCCTTCTTTCGGGAGATGATGTCACTGTTTTTAGCCAATTCAGTTCCTCACTATTCTTGATTTCCTCCAAAACGTGATTTATATCCACCTTTAAGGGAGTATAATTTGTATACTTCCTCAAGTGTTCCAACATTTCTTTGCCTTTCGACTGCTTGCTCCCACCATTATGTTTATGATCTTTCCTCTTTGACTTGCCTTCAGCTTTAGCTTCAGCCTTTGACTCGGCATTCTTTTTTACAGCCATTGCCTCCTCGGTATTCATGATTTTGGCTGCTTTAGCCATCAATTCAGCCATAGATTTAGGGGAATCTTTGGATAAAGTGTAGTACAGCTTGTCTGGCAAAAGACCACTCATGAGAGCTATAATGGTTGTCTTCTATTCATAGTATATGACCTCCAATTTCTTGTTGTTAAAATGAGTGATATAATCCCCAGTACTTTCTCTTGCTTTTTATCCAACACTCAACAGATGTGCTACCCTTTTAACTGGCTTTGCACAAAAACAAAAATTTCCTATAAAGAGCTCTACCAGTTAATAGAAGGTCGCAAATTTCCTATAAAGTTCTCTGCACCTTAATTCATCTGGGACTGCATAAATATCTGTTGCATCTTGGTACTGCTCTGTGTGGAGAATAGGATCAATTTCTCCACCGTACTTAGGTGTGACCAAAGGACCCTTGAACTTTAATTGTCACACCCTAAACCCAATATCTATACTAATCATTTGTTATTAGAATAATTGGATCATAATCTCGAGCCCATTGAAAATTTAATTCCTTTATCAATATCTTTTTTTTTGCATAATGAACATAATATTGTTCTTGTGCCATAACGAAGTCAAAATCATAGTCATAATTAGAGATTATACAATACTACGATTAACTATGATCAACTCAAGCCATACTAAATCAATATATACAATGTGTGAGTATATCAAAATCTTCAGTGTGACAACGATAAAATCTTCATACTTAAACCCCAGCTCTTCTAACGGTGCAACTCTCAAAGTTACCGATCATATATTATCCTAGCTGGCAGTGTACAAACCTGAAATTATTAAAAAATAAACCATAAGCATTAAGCTTAGTGAGGTACTCCTTCCCTGCAATAGAATAACAATTCTATATCGAATATGTGAATATAGAATCTGAACAGTCCTGCCCATTAGCAATAACAAATAATGGATCATAAGATCCAAATAATTTTGCCCGTTGGCAATAACAAATCCAGGATCATAAGATCCAAATAATTCCGCCAATAACAAATCCTGGATCATAAGATCCAAATAATTCTGCCCATTGGCAATAACAAATCCTGGATATTTGAATATCCAAACAAATCCTGAATATCGAAGTATTCAAACCAGTCCTGGATCATGAGACCCAAACAAATCCTAGATATTTTAATATCCAAACAAATCTTGAATACCGAAGTATTCAAACAAATCCTCTCTTAAAGCTATATTCATATTGATATATGAAACAAATCATAAGTACACTCACATTGACAGTTTAACTGGCTTTTCCCTTGCCTTTATCCGATACTTGTTCAATCAGCTCTTCTTCCCTTCCTATCATTCTTATAATATTAGTATCATCATAAAAATATTAATAGTCCAAAGAATAACTTCAATCATAACTCAATTCATAAACATCATATTATTCAATTCAAATCATTCATTATAAATGAAGTCCCATCTAGACTCAGGTTCTGATATCTAACATATTCAAATTATAGACCAAATCTTCTTTAATTCTTCTTGGTAATCAATCCTTATCATATCATGTTCCCAACACAAAATACAGAACATAATTATGAGTTTCCTAGAGCAAGATATGCCTATTTCTTTCCACATAGCAAATCTGCCCTATAGGCTCTTTTATCATTCATTCAATTTCCACGAATTTTCATAATTTTTCTACATCATAAATTTCTATGATATTTTACCAAACATCAGTAAACATATTGAAAAATCCGGAATTAAAGTTTCATAATTTTTAAGGTTCGTTTGCTATGTCAAGCAAAACATCGAACACATGGCGGGCATACTTTCACCCTTAGGGCAGATTTCATACCCGAATTTCAAACTCTCACCAAAGACACATTTATTGGTATTTTAACATGATTTTAGGATATGTAATACACATATGAGTCTACGTTAATCTCCAATTGGAATCAATCAATTCCAGTAAGTATAGAGAAATATATGGAAGTTTGAATAAACAAGGTTCCTAAACAAAATAATCTTAAGGGTTTACAAATTCAAGTTTACTTAAACTTGCATCTATCCATAAGTACATATCAAGACATGGAATTTCAGTAAACAAATGATTATTTCAATCATTTAAATAAATAATACAAAGAAATAAACAAGATTTATTGATGGAAATACCTTTGGGGCTTTTACGTAATTTCTATGGATTTTTCTCCAATTTTCTCCTCACTTTTTCTTCCTAACTTCCTAATTCTCTTTCTTTAAGCTTAAAATCTCTCATGGATGAATTTGGATGAATAAGGAGATAGTTATAAGGGTTTGAAATCGGCCAAATCCAACCTTCACCTCCAACCAATCAATTTAAGACACTTATTGGGCATAAGGGACAAATTTCTACTTAAATGAATGGACAAATTTACCCTTCGTTAGTAATTTCGGTATAACTTCTTACTCGGACCTCCATTTCACACACCCTTTGTTGTGTCACAACCCTAACTCACCTGTCTACAAATATCTAGCTTTCACCCCAAGTCAATTATTATTTTATAAAGTTCAAACTAGCCTTAAAACATGAGCATTCCTACCGAAAACTTCAAAATCTCACATTCGTAACTAATTCATTTTTCATGCTTTATGAAACTAGGATTAGACTAAATATAATGACTTAACATTATATATACTAATAACATATTATCCATATCACATAGTCTAATCATGATTTAAACATAATATATCGTAATTATATTTGGGTTGTCACAATTCTCCCCTTGTAAGGAAATTTCGTCCCCGAAATTGACATACCTTGGTTGTCTGAATAAAACAAATACGAATAATTATTCTTCATGGTATCCTCGCTCTCCCATGTAGCCTCTTCCATGGAATGCCTTCGCCCCACTACTTTCACAAGTGGGATCACTTTTGATCTCAATACCTGTTCCTTCCTATCCACGATAGCAAGTGGTTCTTCAACATAACTCAAGTCTTCCTTTAACTCAATAGGCTGTTCTACCAACACATGTGAAGGATCCGCTATATACTTTCTTAACATAGAAACATGGAAAACATCATGTAACCGAGATAACTCTGGTGGTAAGGCTAACTTGTAGGCAACCATCCCGACTTTCTCAAGGATTTCATAAGGTCCAATGTAGCGTGGACTTAATTTTCCTTTCTTTCCAAACCTTGTAACTCATTTCCATGGTGATATTCGAAGAAACACATAATCCCCTTTCTGGAATTCCAAATATTTTCGTCGTTTATCCGCATAACTTTTCTGTTTGTTTTGATCAATTCTCATTCTATCTTGAATAATCTTCACTTTTTCAATGGTGACTTCAATTAATTCTGGACCCTCTATCTTCCTTTCACCAACTTCACCCCAATATATCGGTGTACGACATCGTCTATCGTACAAGGCTTCATATGGAGCCATACCAATAGTATACTGAAAACTATTGTTATATGCAAATTCTATCAAAGGCAAATATTCATCCCAATTACCTTTGAAATCAAGCACACAAGCTCTAAGCATATCTTCCAAAATTTGTATTGTCCTTTCAGACTGCCCATCTGTCTGGGGATGGAAAGCCGTACTAAACTTCAAGTTAGTACCCATAGCATATTGCAAGCTATCTCAAAATCTGGATGTAAAAGTAGGGTCTCTATCTGAAACAATAGATATCGGTGCTCCATGCAATCGAATAATTTCATTAACATACAATCTAGCATACCTGTCAACTGTATACGTAGTCTTGACTGCTAGAAAATGAGCGAACTTCGTCAATCTATCCACCACTACCCAAATCAAATCTGACCCTTTCTGATATCGAGGAAGCCCAACCACAAAATCCTTCGTTACATGATCCCATTTCCATTCTGGTATTGGCAATGGATGAAGCAGACCAGTAGGTTTATGATGCTCCACTTTCACTTGCTGACATATAAGGCACCTAGCAACAAAATCAGCTATTTCATTCTTCATATTATTCCACCAATAATGCTCCTTTAAATCCCTATACATTTTAGTACTACCGGGTTGCATAGTATAAATGGAATTATAAGCCTCATTTAAAATTTCCTCTTTCAATCCACTCACATTAGGCACACATAATCGTTGCTCATACAATAAAGAGCCATCATTCACAATACAAAAATCTTCAGACTTACCATCTCGGACATCTTGTCATTTCTTCTCAAGAAAAGGATCTTGGCTTTGCAAATTACGAATACGGGTAGCTAACAAAGGCGTTATGCTTACATGAGCAAAGAACCTATCCCCATCTGCTAGCTTCAACTCTACTCCCATTAATCTCAACTCCATGATGTGGGCAACTCTAGCACACCGAATACAAGATAATCTGCCCGAAGCCTTTTTACTCAGAGCATCTGCAACTACATTTGCCTTCCCTGGGTGGTAGTGAATTGTACAATCATAATCTTTAATTAACTCCATCCACCGCCTTTGCCTAAAATTCAACTCCTTCTGAGTAAATTAATACTTAAGGCTTTGATGGTCAGTAAAAATTTCATATACCTCACCATATAGATAATGACGCCATAATTTCAAAGCAAACACAATAGCAGCAAGTTCCAAATCATGTGTAGGATAATTACGTTCATGTGTACGCAACTGCCTAGAAGCATAAGCAATAACTCTACCGTGTTGCATAAAAACACAACCCAACCCCTGGTGTGAGGCATCAGTATAAATAACAAAACCATCTCCACCATGTGGAATAGTAAGAACAGGGGCAGTTACCAACCTCTTTTTCAATTCATCAAAACTATTTTCACAATCAGAATTCCATTCAAACTGAATATCTTTTCGGGTTAGTTTAGTCATCGACAAGGCAATTGAAGAAAATCCCTTTATAAACCTCCTATAATACCCAGCTAAACCCAGAAAACTCCTCACCTCAGTCACGTTATTCGGCCTCACCCATTTTACAATAGCCTCTACCTTTTTAGGAACAACACATATACCATCTCTCGAAACAAAATGGCCTAAAAATGTAACTTGTGATAGCCAAAATTCACACTTCCTAAACTTGGCACACAACTTCTTATCTTTCAACAGATTCAAAATAGTTGTGAGATGCTTTTCATGTTCAACCATATCACGTGAATAAATTAGAATATCATCAATAAAAACTATCACAAATGAATCAACAAAAGGATGAAGTACCCGGTTCATAAGATCCATAAATACAGCTGGACCATTAGTCACCCCAAAAGGAATCACCAGAAATTCAAAATGACCATACCAAGTACGAAAAGCAGTTTTAGAAATATCACTCTCCTTGACCCTCAACTGATGATAACCCGATCGTAAGTCTATTTTTTAGAACACTTTAGCACCCTGTAACTGATCAAACAAATCATTTATACGAGGTAAAGGGTATTTGTTCTTAATTGTAGCTTTATTCAGTTGCCTATAATCAATACACAAACGCATGGTACCGTCTTTCTTCTTCACAAATAAAACTGGCGCACCCCATGGAGATACACTAGGCTGTATGAACCCCCTATCAAGTAAATCTTGCAACTGAATCTTGAGTTCTTTCAACTCAGCTGGTGCCATTCTATACGGTGCCATAGAAATAGGGGTTGTCCCCGGTGCTAATTCGATACTAAATTCAACTTTTCTTTCTGGAGGTAACCCTGGCAACTCACTGGGAAACACTTCAGGAAAATACTGTATAATAGGAACATCGACTAATTGTAAAGCCCCCTTCCTTGTGTCAAGAACATATGCAATAAAACCCTCACAACCATTACTCAATAATTTCCTCGTCTGAATAGCAGAAATGATGCAACTGGGAAATATTTTCCTTTTCCCCACAAATTTAAATTTCCTCGTCCGAATAGCAGAAATGATGCAACTGGGAAATATTTTCCTTTTCCCCACAAATTTAAATTCTGACTCGCCAGGCATATTAAAAACAATTTCCTTACAGAAACAATCCATAGATGCACGATATTTAGATAACCAATTCATTCCCAGAATTATATCAAAATCAGAAATATCCAATGGAAGTAGATCTATAACTGTATCTCTAGACCCCACAGTCAAAACACAATCACGAAAAGCATATTCAGCTACAACCATATCCCCCATAGGCATATAAATACCCAACCCCACATCTAAACGAGTACATGGTCTATTCAGGTATACAACAAAACCATAGGACACAAAAGAATGTGTGGAACCAGGATCAATCAAAACATAAGCACTTCTATCAGTAACAGAAAGTGTACCTGTCACCACATCTGGAGTAATCTGAGCTTCTTTCATCGTAAAGACTCGCCCACCTGTCCTGGAACCACTAGCTTGTCCTCTACCAACACTTTTTTCTCCTTTACCTGGAGGTAACACTCTGCTTGCTGCTTCACTAGGTGCTGCTGGGGTCTCTGCCCACTGCGGATAATTCTTCTTAACATGCCCCCCTTGATGACAAAGGTAGAATTCCACTCCTTTAAGTTTAGGACACTCAGATTTATAATCCCTTCCTCTTTACAAAAGAAACATGTAATAACTCTTGTCAGTGCCTCACCCTTTCCTGACCTCCTAACCGGACTAGAAGATTCTCCACCCCTAATATCTCTGCTAAATCTCCCCAAACCTCTACTACTATCTCTACCACCTCTCTGAAATTTATAAGGTTCCATCTTAACACTTCCACCCTCACCTCCCTTAGAGTGAGATGCGTCGAATCTAATCTTCTTAAAACTCTCTCTACTCGCCGCTCCTTGGTTCATTTTCCTTTCTGATATCGTGGCTTTGTTTACCAGAGAAGAATAATCTTCTAACTCATAAGTGGCCACTCTATTGTGAATAGACCAAATCAGTCCATCTTGAAACTTACTACATTTATCTTCTTCCTCCTGTACGTACTTAGTAGAAAATCTAGACAAAGCAGTAAATTTAGCATCATACTCCCTCACAGACATGTTCCCTTGGGCTAAATTTATAAACTCCCTCTGCTTCTCCCTCCTATAGACCTTAGGGAAATACTTAACATACAAAGTTTTAATAAATTCATCCCAAGTAATAACATCAGTACCTTCCATCCTGGGCACCAAATGGTTGCTGGCTTCCCACCAATATTTCCCCTCTCCTTTGAGCTTACACACAGCTAGATTCACTTTCTGGTTATCTGGAACCTTCATAACTGCAAAGATAGTTTCTAAATCCCTAACCCACATCTCAGCTTCTGTAGGTTCAACTAACCCTGAATATTCTGGAGGATTCATATTCAAAAACTTCTCATGCATGGAATCTTTCATTTCCTTCCTTGCCTCTTTCTCAATCCTAGCCACAGTCTTTGATTCTAGATATCTAGCCTGTTGTTCTGCCATTTGCGCCATATTTCTTTCTTGTTGCTCTGCCATCCTCATCATTGCCTGCGCCATTGTTTTCATCTCTGTAGGCTGCTCTTGCTCTCTAGCCCTTCCAGCAACACTTTGCTCTACTTCAGTATTCTCTGTACGAGAAGCGACTCCATCTTCTCTAGGTTGTCCATTCCCAAGTTCCATCTGGAATTATCTGTAATACAACAAAGTTCTAACATCCAATATAAATAGTTTATGATACTAAACTATTGGTTAGTATATAAACAATTCATAAATATAAAATCAACTAAATACTGCCATCTAATCATCATACACGTCCAGAATTAATAACCACGCTCTAATACCACTAATTGTCACACCCCAAACCCAATATCTATACTAATCATTTGTTATTAGAATAATTATATCATAATCTCGAGCCCATTGAAAATTTAATTCCTTTATCAATATTTTTTTTTTGCATAATGAACATAATATTGTTCTTGTGCCATAACGAAGTCAACATCATAGTCATAATTGGAGATTATACAATACTACGATTAACTATGATCAACTCAATCCATACTAAATCAATATATACAATGTGTGAGTATATCAAAATCTTCAGTGTGACAACGATAAAATCTCCATACTTAAACCCCAGCTCTTCTAACGGTGCGACTCTCAAACTTACCGGTTATATATTATCCTAGCTGGCAGCGTACAAACCTGAAATTATTAAAATATAAACCATAAGCATTAAGCTTAGTGAGGTACTCCTTCCTTGCAATAGAATAACAATTCTATATCGAATATGTGAATATAAAATCTGAACAATCCTGCCCATTGGCAATAACAAATCATGGATTATAAGATCCAAATAATTCTGCCCGTTGGCAATAACAAATCCTGGATCATAACATCCAAATAATTCTGCCCATTGGCAATAACAAATCCTGGATATTTGAATATCCAAACAAATCCTGAATACCGAAGTATTCAAACCAATCCTAGATCATGAGACCCAAACAAATCCTGGATATTTTAATATCCAAACAAATCCTGAATACCGAAGTATTCAAACAAATCCGCACTTAGAGAAATATTCATATTGATATATGAAACAAATTATAAGTACACTCACCTTGACAGTTTAACTGGCTTTTCCCTTGCCTTTATCCGGTACTTGTTCAATCAGCTCTTCTTCCCTTCCTATCATTCTTATAATATTAGTATCATCATAAAAATATTAATAGTCCAAAGAATAACTTCAATTATAACTCAATTCATAAACATCATATTATTCAATTCAAATCATTCATTGTAAATGAAGTCCCATCTAGACTCAGGTTCTGATATCTAACATATTCAAATTACAGCCCAAATCTTCTTTAATTCTTCTTGGTAATAAATCCTTATCATATCATGTTCCCAACAAAAAAGATAGAACATAATTATGAGTTTCCTAGAGCAAGATATGCCTATTTCTTTTCCACATAGCAAATCTGCCCTATAGGCTCTTTTATCGTTCATTCAATTTACAGGAATTTTCATAATTTTTATACATCATAAATTTCTATGATATTTTACCCAACATTATTAACCATATTGAAAAATCCAGAATTAAAGTTTCATAATTTTTAAGGTTCGTTTTCTATGTCAAGCAAAACATCGAACACATGGCGGGCATACTTTCACCCTTAGGGCAGATTTCATACCCGAATTTCAAACTCTCACCAAAGACACATTTATTGGTATTTTAACATGATTTTCGGATATTTAATACACATATGAGTCTAGGTTAATCTCCAATTTGAATCAATCAATTCCAGTACGTACAGATAAATATATGGAAGTTTGAATAAACAAGGTTCCTAAACAAAACAATGTCAAGGGTTTACACATTCAAGTTTACTTAAACTTGCATCTATCCATAAGTACATATCAAGACCTGGAATTTCAGTAAAAAAATGATTATTTCAATAATTTAAATAAATAATACAAAGAAATAAACAATATTTATGGATGTAAATACCTTAGGGGGTTGTACGTAATTTCTACCGATTTTTCTCCAATTTTCTCCTCACTTTTTCTTCCTAACATCCTAATTCTCTTTCTTTAAGCTTAAGATCTCTCATGGATGAATTTGGATGAATAAGGAGATAGTTATAAGGGTTTGAAATCGGAAAAATCCAACCTCCACCTCCAACCAATCAATTTAAGACCCTTATTGGGCATAAGGGACAAATTTCCACTTAAATGAATGGACAAATTTACCCTTCGTTAGTAATTTCGGTATAACTTCTTACTCTTACCTCCGTTTCACACACCGTTTGTTGTGTCACAACCCTAACTCACCTGTCTACAAATATCTAGCTTTCACCCCAAGTCAATTATTATTTTATAAAGTTCAAACTAGCCTTAAAACATGAGCATTCCTACCGAAAACTTCAAAATCTCACATTCGTAACTAATTCATTTTTCATGCTTTATGAAACTAGGATTAGACTAAATATAATAACTTAACATTATATATACTAATAACATATTATCCATATCACATAGTCTAATCATGATTTAAACATAATTTATCGTAATTATATTCGGGTTGTCACATTAATGGTTTGGGAAAATCCACAATCACTTGTATAAATGGAGATCCTTTGATAAAGGTTATTTGGAGAGGGTTTTTGGCTCTAGCCATTTCCCCTAACCTATCTTCCAATCTTTGAATAGATCCATTCCATGCATCATTGCTAGCCTTTGATTTGTTTATATTCGCACGAGAAACTGATCGCATAGAATTCTCTTCTTGGGATCTTTCTGTATGAGCTATAGGCCTGGGATTGGGATGTGATTGGGAGGAGCCTTCCCTTAAATCATTTGGTAATTAAGAATTTCTCGACGCAATCCGAGGAGGATTTCTATTCCTCCTTAGGCCCAAACGATCGAAGGGTGAAGCTCTGCTCAACCTCTCCAGTAAACTTATTCGTTCTAAAATTATAGTGACATTTTCTTGAGATTCCAAAATTCTTATAGGGAAAGTTAGACCAGGGTGATAGGATGGATCACTTGAGTTCCTAGTATGATGGAGTTTAGTGCGTCTAGAGCGTGAAGACGGTGGATGCATGCTTCTATGGACGCTTTATTTTCCTGATTGGGCAGATGCTCCAAATTGAATAGTTTAAATGAACTATCGCATGGTTTCCTACATACTTATTTATCCCCTAGCTAAATTTGCCAAGATTCCTGTTATATCGTTTGCATTTAGAGGAGCAGAATGGTTAGGAGGATTCCCGACATTATTCCTATTGTTAAATTCTCGAATATCTGCCATGTATAAAATAATTTTTTAGTGAAAAATGTTGCGTATAGTCGTTTTCCACAGACGGAGCCAATCTGTTGATGTAAAAAACTAGACTTGATCTAATTAATTAATCACGAATAAATAGTAGTAAAGAAATAAGTCAAGAGATTTTTAAAGTGGTTCGGCCTTAATAAAACAGCCTACGTAAACTGTCTTGTATTACTGGGTGTCTTGCCTTAATCTCGATTATGTTTACTTATGATAGCTTACCCTTCCATGAGGTTATTACAATGTATTTATAGCCCTTGGGCAGCTAGTGCGAATAGACAATATGTCGTTATTGAATGGTCATATACATTTGTACATGATAAAGAATAGGCATTGAATCTATTTTTATCATTTGATATTCCTAACAAGTTGCTCGGTACGCTGAGTAGCTTGGTGTCTTGAGTAGCTCGGTATGTTGAGTTCGTGCCACGTTGGATGACACGTATCTTCATATAATTGGTCCATATCAGTTGAATAATTTTTTCATCAATAGTGTGCTTTAGGTAAAAACAACTATTTCAATTTTTAGTTAAATCCAATTTTAACTTCTTAAACCCTAAACATGCATGTAAGTGATTTAATCCATTAAACAATTAAAGCATACGGTAAAAGAAACAATTTAAGGAAAAACATATTTTGGGTAAAACCTTTTTATTTCACTACGAACAGTAAATCGCAACCTACAACATAGAAAAATCTGCAATGAATCTACTGCAGCAAATCCACATAGACACGCAGTCTAAATCAGCAAAGGACTCCAACAAGAACCCTCAAGAATCGCAGATCTTGACCTTAGCAAGGTATACCCGCAAGCATCCCAAATGACCTTAGTCAGTGTAATCAATGAATGAACTATGTTCCGACAAATGCATTCAAGACCATAAACTATAGAACTGAGTAATTTTATCTTGAATAAACTCCGGATGATAAAGAACAATATGGGAATTTTGAAACTATTCTCTTTTGTATAGAAAAACGTCTAAGTAGTGAGGTATTTATTTCTGAGCAAACAAGAGTCCGATTAAAATAAAGCACGAAAATCGAGGCGGCAGCTCATTCGAGTGACATGCCATGTCGTTCGAGTGACATGCGCATGTCGTTAGAACGATTCACGATGTCGTTCGAGTGACAGTTAAAAATGATTTTCTTTTTAAATAAATTCCTCAAATTTTCAATAATTATTTCGACTCATAAATATTTAAAATACGTTTTTGCAAATATTTAATTCCCAATATTTAAACATTTAACTCATCCATCATTTAATCAAAATTCTAAATCACATCAATTCTTTTAAGTATTCATACCCATGTGATAAAGAACAAACTTAATATGAATAATGCAACTCTTATTCAAAGATTTCATTTGCAAATTCTTCAATCTTGAACTGTCGTGGGCTCCAATTAATCTCAAATTAGAAACTAGCATAGACTCAAATTATTTTTTCCTAAATTAATCCAATTACAAACTAATTGACTTAATTAGAAATTTGTTCCTACATAAATATTAAATTTAATTTAGCTATGTTAATACCTGGTGTTTATGCATTCATATGATTAAACTATAAATCTTTTTTTCATGTCTCACATTGGTCCCTCTATGGGTGGAGGTCTCACTCTCGCCTTTACACTCAGATGACTCTCTGAATAAGTAAGAGTGTTGCGATCAATGAAAGTAGGATTGGAGAGACCCAAGTTGATAAGAACCAAAAATTTTACATTTTATACCCTGAATAGACGTATTTTAGTTGCCAATTCTCGACAATAATGGTCTTATACGTGTAAATGTTCAATATGCATGCTAAATTGCAGTTGTAGTATCAAAAGCTATATTTCAAGGCAATTTGCAGTTAAAATAGAGATAATTCCCTCCCCCGTAACCTAACCCTAACCTAAAGTACCCCGAACACCGTGTATGTTTAGTTTGTGTTGTTTTATTTTTACGGTTTATTTTAGATTTATTTAGAATTTCTAGGTTTTATTTTCTATTTTTCTATTTTATTTTTATTTGTATAATTTTATTTTATTTTGATTTTATTAGGATTAGAATTTTGAGGATTTCATTTATTTTTTAGTTTTATTAATTTTACTTTTTTTTAAGATTTTAGTTTTCAGATTTCTATTTTTATTTCTTTTTAGATTCAATTTTTATTGGAGTCTTTATTTTACTTTAGAATACGATTTTATTTTTTAGGTTTTTATTTTATTTTATTAATTTTTATTTTAGTTAGTAAGTGTTATTTTAAGGGTCGCAAATTAACACTCATTCCCACCTACCATATACTCACACACACCCAAATACACCCTCACTCACACCATAACCACCCTACACCTTACCACACATAAACACCTCCCTCATCATCTTTTTCCCTAAGCCACAAACCTCTTCTCTCTCCTCACTAACGCCCATTACCAAACCTAACAACTAATCCACCTCCATCTTACTCTCTCTCCACCAACCTTATATCCCCAAATCGGACCCCAACCCGGAGCCACCAAAAACGCACCTACTGCCATACCCTTACCAACCGTAACCCACAACTCGATCGTGCTACCCACGACCACAAACTTCGGTCAAAACTCGCCAGGCCACAATTCCCGAGCGGCCTACCTCCGGTCACCCATGAACCCCCATATCTCCAACCCCCACGACCTCCGGCGCACTAGTATCTCCGGCGAAGAAATTCGGTGCACCCGTCAAACTTTGAGCTATCCCAACACGAACCCGAAGCCTGATCTAACTCGATACCCACTTGCCCCTTTCCGGTCCCAAACCCCACAGCCATAACCCGGGCATCCACAACCGAGCACCGACGACCCTGCCCCGGCGACGACCAAACCCGCTATCCAACCTCTTGACTAGCCGAGTCGAAACCAATCCCTATCCGCCCTACTCGCAGATTCCAATCCCAACAAAACCCATTTCACATTTTTTTCAAACCAAAGACCCAAAATGCCTTATACGATTTCTATCAGTTAGACACCAAACCAAATACACAATCCGAAGCCAAACCCATTTATCCCACATGCCATATAAATCAATTAAAACCCCTTTATTCCCTTTTCCCAAAATAACCACCAACATACTCCATTTAACCATTTATCCCCCTTTACAAAAATAACCCTCATGCCCTCACCCAAATCTGATTTGTTTTATCTCCCTTACCCACTTTCCACATGACCTCACACAACCCATGGACATTAGTGCATTTCCCCAATTTACCCCCATGTGCACTCACCCCATGCTCTTGCACCTTAATTCTTCCAACTATACCCCTTAACCCCATGTGTTCCATGCATATCCTATTTAAAGAGATGAAGATCATTTGAAGAGAATCTCCAATTTATTTTTTACACCTTTTGTGACAAATTTCTCTACACCTCTCTTTAGAGAGTATTTGTATTTTTAGCAAATATCATAATATAGAGGTGTGTAGTGAAATTTATCTCTAGGGTGAATTTCACACCACCCATCTATAATGAATTTTTTCATTTTTAGCAGTTATTTCATAATATATTTGATGTAGTTGAATTCATCCATCATTCCCATGTAAATAGAGAAAGAAAATTCTAGAGAAAAGTAGATATATAGGTTAGATTAGAAAATAAATTAGAAAAATATTTTGTAAATAGTTTTTATTTTTATTTTTAGAGATTTGTGAGAATAAATTGTGAGTAATTCAATTGAGTATTATATTGAATTGATTATTGTTGGATGCTCATATTGGATGGATGGTGCTTAATTTCAAGGAAATAAGAGTTCAATTTCACTTCAAAAGATTGGGTTTGATTGTTCTATTCTCTTCTCATTTATTTTATGCCCTTGATTATTGATTTGTCAAATTTCATACTATGTTAGGGTAAATCCTCTTTCAAGGGGTGGGATGAACCCTTATTTTATGTTATTTTAATTTAATTAGTCTGATCAATTGAAAATTCCCTTGGAATGTTAATTTTGATCCCTCACCTTTAAATTTACGCCTAGAGAGAGGGTAAATGATTTTCAAAAGAAAATTGAAATTCTAGTTATAATACCCATTTTAGATTCAAATTAGAGTTAGGGGTATCTTATGTGGGGTATTATTATTTAAATTTCAACTCTATTTTCATTTTCTAAGATGTACATAAATTTTAATCGATCTATCCTAGAGGGTGATTAATGAAAAGGAGTGTAGATCTATTTTCTAGAGTTGTGGGGGGTTAACCTTAATTTTCTAAAGATTACTATTAAAATTACACTTGGAACGAGAGTTGATTTGTAGTTTTGATATTAATTTGGGAAAATTCAAATAATTAAATTAATTAATTAGAATAGTTAGAATTTGTGGTGAAGTCCCACTCCTTGATTGCCCTCACTATTATTTATCTCACTTTATCTCTTATTTTTGTGTTAGACTTTATTTTTCATTTTAGTCATTTTTTAGTTTGTAATTTGATCTTCAATTTAGTTTAGTGTTATTTCACCACACCTCACCCAATTGTTTTAATATTGAAGAAGCTTAAAAAATATAGAAAAAGTAAACTTCCGAAAAGAAAATAAAAATTGAATTACAATTGAGTTTGTCTCTATCTCACCCCCTTGATGTGGATTGATACCCTTATTTACCGCTATACACTAGTTTTATTATCATTTTTGTAGGTATTATAAGTTTTTGACTAACTTGGATCGCACAACAACGACACACCAAAAAGTAAATTTATCAAATGGCCTCGTTGCCATTCTTGGGAGCGTGAAGCACTCGGAGTGGATTTCAACTTGTAGCTCATTTATTTTTCGCACTTTATTTATTATTTTTTTTTGTACCATTTTTATATTTTTAGAAGGGTTGTATTAGGATTTTTATTCTTAGATTGTATTGTTGTGCTTAGAGACACCTTTATTTTATTTTTCATATTAAAAAATTGTAATAATCGAAGAAAGCGTGATAGGAAAATCGGACAAGGTAGAGAGAGGGCATCCAAGGCGAGAAAAAGAAGCCTCTCTACATTGGGTCGGTAGGACTCCCGGGGCCGACTGAGATAGGCATAATCTCCCCCTGGTAGACTCAAATTTTTCGGCATCCCAAGACCTAAAAATCGTGGGAGGTACATTTCTAAACTCTCGCGCCTCTCCTGTTAGCGAGTCAATTCTTTTGTGTTCTTTGTGTGCTCTTACTTGGTGTTATTCTTGCATTTATTTTTGAATGGTGTGATGAATTAATTGACTAAGACCTACACTCGATCACTCACGAGAAGGGATTTCATCACCCGACTCACTCGGTTACCCATTGTGTATTACGCTAGCCATCATTAAATTTAAAATCAATCAACTAGGTAGCCCACTAGTTGAATATTTTTGAAAAGGCGATCACAAAGATTTCCGAGATTTTTTTTATCGCCCACCGACTTAATTAAAATTTGACTACCCTTTCACTAAATCTAAAGATAAAAATTGGCTATGTGCTAGTTATAAATTCTTCTTGATGTGTGTGCGTACAATTTAATTTTTCGGTACTCGAATTTTAATTAGTTCATCCATTCAAAGAGTCCACCTATTTTTCCTACTCTTTTCTTTCAAAAATATTTTTTTCCCATTATTTTCTTCCAAAAAATCCAAAAACATTTTCTTCCTTTAATTCTCTAAAAATCCCAAAAATATTTCCTTTCCTTTTCACATTATTCAAAAACCACAAAAAAAAGAACATCTTGAAAATAAAAAAAAAAAAAAATTTGTGTTTCTTCACCCTAACCTTTGTCAAATTATCCAATAAGACTGATGCTTCAGTCTTGTTTGGGGGAGATTCTCATCACCCAATTTTTCGGCCACCCCATGCTTTCATAGATCTTATCTTTAGGGTGAGATTCCATCGGTGTGGATGAAGTCATTAAACTTAGATCTACCGGGAGGCATCCCACGTTTCTTGTACTAGTCTCATCCTATTTGGGGGTGGTGTTTCACATCACCCAATGCTTTACCATGTTATGGACTTGTACACATTTTTTCTCTCACTTCTTATTCAGGTTTATTCTTGGCTTCATCTGCCCCTTCATTAGCGGTTGATTCTCTTAATCTATTTCCTCCCTTTTGTTCTCAATTTTAAAAATCATTTTTACTTAACATCGAGGATGATGTTCCTTTTTGTTTAGGCCGAGGAATTTTATCAAAATTGTGCCTCTTTTGAAAAAAATAGAGTTTTTAAACTTGATTTTTAAAATTTTGTGCAGTTTCTTTCATCTCAATCATTGATGTGAATTTTAAATCATCCATCTTTTAAAGTCTAGGAATCAAGCTAGAGAATACACTATTTTTTCTAAATGGCTTATGTAATGCATAACAAGGCATGTTGCACCATGAATTTCTATACTCAACAAAATTTGCGCATTTATCACGTCACTGCGGTTTAGAGTTGAAGAGTACTAGAATTCCCAAGAAAACCTTAATTATCAATAATAGAGACTTTAGCTTGTGAGATTTGTGCCTTTCACCCTTTTAGAGTGTTTTACACAATCTCCGAGTCACAAGTTAATTCAGCTTTCTTTGGGTCCGCACTTTAATTGTTGTATGATCTCATTATTCTTCTATAAAATTTTGGCTTGATCACTGAGAATGACATCACTTTCAAGTTGTAAGAAACACGTACCTTTAAGTTTGTCCCGATCACTAGGTTTCCATCCATACACCTACCACTTTTCCATATCCCATTTACCATTCATGTAACCCATTACGTTACCATATTCACATATTCCCTACATCATCCATATACATACCCCATTCCATTCATATATCATCCATTATTTTGAGAAAAAAGAGTGTTGATTCCAAATGTTAAATGTCTTCATTGTTGGTTTGAAAAGAGAGAGAAAACGAAAAAAAAAAAGAGAAATAGAAAAAATAAATTAAAAAAGAGAAAAAAAAAGAATATAGAGAAAAAGAAAGAAAAATCGAAAAAAAAGAGTAGTTAGTAGTTAATTGTGAAATAAAGGCATTTGTGCCTCAAGTGATATACACTCTCTCACATCGCATATCCATCCATTTCACATCCATTTTACATCCATCATTTCACACATCCATCTTATCCTACCTCACCTCATCTAATATATCTCATTTCATTTCCCCCTCACCCATATACATCCATATTTCCCCTAGGTGTTCGGTCAAATGAAAGTTAACGTGGTGAATAACTCGACGTTCTCACTATAGTGATTAGCATTTATTTCATGAGATCATTTTTCTTTCTAATTGTTCGTTCTTTCTTATGTGTGTGAGAGACGTTTCAGCTTGCTTACATTTACTCACCTCCTCAAACGCAAGAGAGATACACTTACCCTAATCTGGAGAGTTCGTTTGAGAGAGTTATATCAAGTGAGATTTGAAGTTGAAGTGTTGATTCCAAAAAGGCAATCTAGGAATTACTCTTGTGATACTCGATCCATTTTGACTGATTCACACCACACACGTTGAGTTCTAGGAAGGATGTCCCTTGTGTATTTACTTAGCTAAATTTTTTACGCTTCTAGTTTGTATTTGTGAAAATATTTTTCTTGTGATGGATTATGTGATTATTCTACGGCTAATAAGAGATTGACTGCCTTTCAATAAATCTTTTTAAATAAAGAATTTTGTGGGTATATTCCCTGCAAATCCTCACGAGAGACAACTCGTCATGTAGGGCAACCTATGGGTTTTAAGGCTTGTTGCACATGCTAAGTGCAATCGCATGTGCCCGCAAAAGTGGTACACTTTTGTTTTCTTATTTTTATCTCTCTCTATCTTTTTTCTCGAGGACTAGCAATGTTATGTTTGGGGGTGGTGTGATAAGAACCTAAAAGTGTACATTTTATACCCCGAATTGGCGTATTTTAGTTGCTAATTCTTGACAATAATGGTCTTATGCGTGTAAATGTTCAATATGCAGGTTTAATTGCAGTTGCGGTGTCAAAAGCTATATTTCGAGGCAATTTGCAGTTAAAATGGCACTGATTCCCTCCCTCGTAACCTTACCCGAGCTTAAACTACCCTGAAACCCGTGTATGTTTAGTTTGTGCCCTTTTATATTTTTCTTAGATTTTTAGTTTCAGTTGTTTTATTTTTACGGTTTATTTTAGATTTATTAAGAATATCTAGGTTTTATTTTTATTAGTATAATTTTATTTTATTTTTATTTTGATTAATTTTTATTTTATTAGATTTTTTAGAATTTCATTTATTTTTTAGTTTTATTAGATTTAACTTTTTTTTTAGGATTTTAATTTTTAGTTTAATAGATTTCTATTTTTATTTCTTTTTAGTTTAAATTTTTATTTGAGTCTTTGTTTTATTTTAGAATAGCATTTTATTTTTTTAGGTTTTTATTTTATTTTATTAGTTTTTATTTTAGTCAGTTAGTGTTATTTCATGGGTCACAAATTAACACTTACACCCACCTACCATATACTGACACACACCCAAATACACCATCACTCACACCATAACCACCCTACACCTTACCACACATAAACAACTCCCTCATCATCTTCTTCCCTAAGCCACAAACCTCGTGTCTCTCCTGAGTAACCCCCATTACCAAACCGCACAACAAATCCACTTCCATCTTACTCTCTCTCCATCAACCTTATATCCCAAAATCGGACCCCAACCCCGAGCCACCAAAAACGCACCTGCTGCCATACCCTTACCAACCGTAACCCACAACCCAATCGTGCTACCCACGACCACAAACTCCGGCCGAAACTCGCCAGGACACGATCCCCCAGCGGCCTACCTTCAGTCACCCACTAACCCCCATATCTCCCACGCCTACGACCTCCAACGCACCAGTACCTCCGATGACGAAATTCGGCGCACCCGTCAAACATTCAACAATCCCAACACGAACCCGGAGCCCGATCTAATCCGAAACCCACCTGCCCCTTTTCGGTCCCAAACCCCACAGCCACAACCTGAGCGCCGACGACCCTGCCCCGACGACGACCAATCCCATTATCGAATCTTTTGCCTAGCCGAGTCGAAACCAACCCCTATCCGCCCTACTCGCATCTTCCAATCCCAAAAAAACCCATTTCACCTTTCTTTCA
The DNA here is from genome assembly GCA_949130495.1 of Sambucus nigra. Classification (NCBI taxonomy): domain Eukaryota; kingdom Viridiplantae; phylum Streptophyta; class Magnoliopsida; order Dipsacales; family Adoxaceae; genus Sambucus; species Sambucus nigra. Next base: position 536,571,684 of record OX422213.1, read on the forward strand.
AACTAAAGATCCGAAAGGCCTTATACGATTTCTATCAGTTAGACACCAAACCAAATAAACAAGCCAAAGACAAATCCATTTATCCCACATGCCATATAAATCAATTAAAACCCCTTAATCCCTTTTCCCAAAATAACCCCCAACATACTCAATTTAACCATTTATCCCCATTAACAAAAATAACCCTCATTCCCTCACCCAAATCTTATTTGATTTTATCTCCATTACCCCACTTTCCACATGACCTCACACAACCCATGCACATTTGTGCATTTTTCCAATTTACCCCCATATGTACACACCCCATGCTCTTGCACCTTAATTCTTCCAATTATAGTCCTTAGCCCCATGCGTGCCATGGATCTCCTATTTAAAGAGATGAAGACCATTTGAAGAGAATATCCAATTTATTTTTTACACCTTGTGTGATAAATTTCTCTACACCCCTCTTTAGAGAGTATTTGCATTTTTAGCAAATATCTCAATATAGAGGTGTGTAGTGAAATTTATCTCTAGGATGAATTCCACCCCACCCATCTATAATGAATTTTTGCATTTTTAGCAATTATTTCATAATATATTGATCTAGTTGAATTCATCCATTATTATCATGTAAATAAAGAGAGAAAATTCAAGAGAAAAGTAGAGAGATAACTCAGATTAGAAAATAAATTAGGAAAATATTATTTAAATAGTTTTTATTTTTATTTTTAGAGATTTGTGAGGATAACTTGTGTGTAATTCAATTGAGTATTATATTGAATTGATTATTGTTGGATGCTCATATTGGATGGATGGTTCTTGATTTCAAGAAAATAAGAATTCAATTTCACTTCAAGAGATTGGGTTTGATTGTTCTCTTCTCTTCTCATTTATTTTATTCCTTTGATTATTAATTTGTCAAATTTCATACCACGTTAGGCGAAATCCCCTTTCAAGGGGTGGGGTGAACCCTTATTTTATCTTATTTTGATTTAATTAGTTTGATTAATTCAAAATTCCCTTGGAATGTTAATTATGATCCCTCACCCTTAAATTTACTCCTCGAGAGAGGGTAAATGATTTTTGAAAGAAAATCGAAATTCTAGTTATAATACCCATTTTAGATTCGAACTAAAGATAGGGGTTCTTAAGTGGGGTATTATTACTTGAATTTCAACTCTGTTTTCATTTTCTAAGATGTACATAAATTTTAATCGATTGATCCTAGCGGGTGATTAATTAAAAGGAGTGCATATCTATTTTCTAGAGTTTTTTATTTTTTGGTGGGGGGAGAGGGTAAACTTATTTTTCTAAAAGATTACTATTAAAATTACACTTGTAACGAGAGTTGATTTGTAATTTTGATATTAATTTGAGAAAATTCAAATAATTAAATGAATTAATTAGAATAGTTAGAATTTGTGGGGAAGTCCCACTCCTTGATTGCTCTCACTATTATTTACCTCACTTTATCTCTTATTTTTGTGTCAGACTTTATTTTTTATTTTAGTCACTTTTTAGTTTGTAATTTGATCTTACATTTAGTTTAGTGTTATTTCACCTCACCTCACCCAATTATTTTAATATTGAAAAAAGTTAAAAAAATAGAAAAAGTAAAATTCCAAAAAGAAAAAAAAATTGAATTAAAATTGAGTTCGTCTCTAGCTTACCCCCTTGATGTGGATTGATACCCTTATTTACCGCTATACTTTAGTTTGTTATATATTTATAGGTAATTGAGGATTTTGACTAGCAGAGCTTTTCAAGCAACGACGAAAAAAATATATCGAAAAGTTATCTTTATCACAAGTCATCTCCTAAAACCTGGAACTCCAACTGATGTGCAAATTCTAGAATTGAGGAGCCCATAGGGGAGAGCAGTGCGAACGTGGGTGTTATCGATAATGGTAACCGATGACCTCACTCTGAACATGATAGAGGGAAAATCGATGTCCCACCCCCTAGATACAACATACATCAAATACACAATATCAAAACCAATTTGAGTATGATTGACCCTAGGATAGATCGATGAAGGCACAAATCTATTAAGAATGCAAAAGTTTGTGTAAGGCTGACGATGATACATAGTAGCACCGGTCAGAGGGATCTCCCAAAAATAGTGGTGGAGAATCTCCTTAGCTAATGGACTATCATCACCCATATGGTGAAAAATAGCGTCAGGGATGTGTGGAATCTATAGCGTTGCGGCTATAAGATCAGTTGTGACGAGAAGAGGAACGCCATGAATGGTGCACTGAATCCCTGCGGGAGTGTCGATCGCACTGTAAAAGAACTCTCTGACAATGTCAGGATATACCACATCATAAGCCTCAAATAAGGGAACCCAACCCTTACCTACAATCCAACGAGGGATGGATAACTCGACGAATGTAGAAATCACAAAAACTCGCTCCCTAACAATCGAAAAAATATGAAGTCTGAGCATACAATTGCACTTGAACTCGATGGTGGTCTGCCATCTCACAACAGAGTAGGGAGGACGGTGAGTCCAATCTCGCTGGGCGCGAGGGGACTTAGGCAACTCATTTAGATTTCCAAATGAGGCACCTCAACATCTAGGAGGCATAGCTACCAAAAAAATACTGCGAAGTGTAAGAAAAGATGGGTGTAATAGATGCCTAAACCCAGACAACTACGAACCTATCTCCGTACAAAAATCCAAGCGAACCACCACATATGCCAACGACAACATCAACACAAACCAATCAGATAAAAAATATATATTCACCTAATATAATCCAACAAAATGACACAGAGAGTGGGTATCCAAAATCCAAAGAAACAAATATACCAGAAAGATTTTAAAACAAATTTCTTGGATAAATTTATAATACACATAGGGGTAGAAAAAAATGGCTCATAAACTGAACAGGCAACCCCAAAATTTGATTTTTTTACGAATAAAACAACATAAACGCCCTACACACTAATTTAATTGTAACCCCCCGCCTAATCAGATACCGGGCGATTACTCCAATATTAAATTAAAACAGGAGTCTCATATGGATCATTCTTAGCATCACTGTCGAAAATCCGTTTAATTACTAATAACCTATTAGGCCGGTGTCAAAATTTTAACTTTACTGCTCTTTTTAACAACAATAAATAAAACATCCACACAGTTTATGCGTAAATGAAATAAAATAACCGAACACTTGGTCAAAATATACAACCATATCGAATGATGTACTAAAAGAATAAATAAATGCAATTGGACCATTGGCCCGAATATTTATACAGTACCTCCTATCTAGAGTACAAGGATGGAAGCGGCTATCAAAAACCTGCACACATCCACAGCTGCTGCAGCTGACGTCTGACTCGAAAGATGTGTCATCCAGGCGTCCCTGTGTCTGGACACCTATATAATATATAATATATAGCAAGAAAGGAAGAGTAGATAAACGGGTCAGAGCCCGAGTTTTGAAAATATTTTGGAAGTGCATAAATGCCTTATTATTTTGAAAAAGGTTTACCTCATATTTAAGTTTGGTATCGCACTCCCATGAGATACCCCTCACCTCTCCACTAACAGTTTACTCCTAACGCATCCCTCTAAACATCCTAGTCGAGCTACCCGGCTAAACTAGTCTATCACCCAACCACTATCTACCCTAGATAGTCCAAGAAATGTACTAAGGGATAAACATCACCCTAGTCTCAACGCTATGCCATGTTCGTGCGTGGGGTGTCTCGCAAAGCGAAATCCAAACAAGGACCCCCCCGATACACTACTATGCAGCAAGGTCGATCGTCGATATCCGCCAGTCCCTCAGTACATAATATATATATAAATAAATATGTGTACCATAAGTAATACTAATATTAGAGCACTAAGGATTAAACTTCTCCCCAATCTCAACATAGTGCCATATTCGTGCGTGGGGTGTCTCGCAAAGCGAAATCCAAACAAGGAACCCCCCCCGATACACTACTATGTGGCACGGTCGATCGTTGGGATCCATTGGACCCTCGGCACTCGATTTATATATATACATACATTTTACTATATACATACGGATCTATCTCCCGTAATGAGAATACATTTACCAAGTATTTAACAATACTTATCATTTTCTCAAAACTTTCCATTTCCCTTTTTATACTCAGGAAATGTAATTATAAAATCCAATTCATTATCATGAATTTCTTTAACAAATCATATACTTTTAAAAGCCAATTTTATTATCATAAAAATGCTTTTCCTTTTCAAAATATCCCATTTCCCTTTTTATATTCAGGAAATGTTTTCAAAGCCATTTTCATTATCATAAAAATGCTTTGATCATATCATATGCTTCCACATCCCTTCTTCCATCCGGGAAGTGTTACCGAAGCCAATCCATATAACCCATTTCCCTTCCTATATCCAGGAAATGTAATTAAATCCAATCCATTATCATGAATTGCTTTAATATATAACGCGTTCTAAGACCGCCCGTCCGGGTTTCCCCACTATGCGCGCCCCTAAATGGCTATCATCTTCCAGGGCCTATCATAAAGACAACCTGGGATCCTACAACGCAAGACGTCGGGAAGCGTCCATGTGCCTGCGGGATAGTCAAGACCACACTCGGAATCTCCTAACCAGCGCAGAAAAATATATCAACAACGCTCACATGGCCTATAGGACTATATCCACCCTGCATTCATTAGCCAGGGGGCTTCACCATACGTACGCAACTTCCCTTATGATAGCGATTTAGAGAGGTGTGTAATCCATATTTTATCAATTATGAAAATCATTTATTTACCATTTTTAAAATATTCATTTTTATATTTTCAAAATCATTTCCATCATAACATATATATATATATACCTAAATCACACAATATATACATGTCCTATATATTCTTCCTAGAATATATATAAACGTCCATAGTGGCCTATAGCTTCTAGCAATGACCAATAATCCTAAAGATTCCCTCGAGGAATCATAACCATGCTTTCATATAAGCATGATACTAAACACAAAGTATTTCCTTACTTTGTTCAATACTAATTACCTCAATCATCTCTTAATGGTTTATTTATCCTCAAAACCCTTATTTAGGAATCCCCATAAAATCCCAAATGGTAATTCAACTCCTGATACTCTTAAAGGGAGAAAACTAGAAATTTTGACCTAAGCGAATCGATTCGCCCCTTTAGCGAATCTATTCGGGTGGGCGAATCGATTCGGTTCTCAATCTGAATCGATTCGAAAAGTATTCTGCAAACAGGTATGGAAATGGAGAATCGATTTGGTTTGTACCCAAATCGATTTGGCCCTTTGCAGAAACCCAATTTCCTTTAGGTGAATCGATTCGGCCTGTACCCGAATCGATTCGGCCAGTTCGAGGGCTACAGTTTGGGCGATTTTTCAATCTCCAAAATACCCAAAATTCAATCCAATATCCATTTAAATCCTAACACGGTTTTATTACTACAAACCCAAGATTTTTATATCTCCTCAAATTCTTTAGAGGTCCTAACAATTCTTTTGAGAACCCCTAATATCTATCTCCTATAAGTTCTAACTAATGATTTCAATCTCGGACAACTTTCCGTAGAAAAATCACTATAAATCCAAAAAAAATCAAAAAAATATGCGGTCAGCGCCCACGCGACCATGTCGAAGAGGTCTACAAATTTCATTTTTTGACCAAGAGCCGAATCGATTCGCCTCTAGGTCGAATCGATTCGGCAAGAACGCTGCCTCTACTATTCATCGTCTTCTCCGAGACGGTTTCTGCCATTAAAGCTTCTCACAAGCTTTTGTCGCCTAACCCAACGTCCTACAACCTCCACCAACTACAAATACACATATATTAAGGGTTATAAACATCCTAGAACCTTAAACCACCAATTAATTTGGGTTAAAACCTAAGTTTCTCCAATTAACAAACTTTAGGGGTTTATTCGTTTTATCTCCCGAAAACCCGTTTTATCCACGAAAACCCAACCCAATATCTTTAGGGTTTGTTTATACCAACCTACGGTATGAGATTATTTATGCAAAAAGGAAAGAAAGAAAGTAAACACTTGCCTCGTGGATATAATCCAACGACCTCGAGTCGAATCCGACGGAGTTTGGCCCAAATCTTCCTTTTTCTCCTCCTTTCTTCCTCCTCTCTCTCTTCTCTCTCTTTTCTATCTTTCTTTCCTCTCTTTTCTAACTCTCTTCCTCCTTTTATAAGGAGAAAAGGGTTTTTCTTAAAACCCAAAAAAGAAAAGGGTTTTACCCAATTACGAGTTACTTCTACCTCTAAAATTACCCGAAACTCAATTTCGACAATCGGACACTCTTTTTCGACTATCTCGGACATTTCGAGACTCCCGGCACAGTCGAAATTCCCATCCGAGGTATTTGACCGCAAATCACTATTCTAACCCAAAATAAATAAATGCGATTTTCCAATTAAAAATCTTACCTCATTTCGCTTTACTCAACGACGACATATAATTAAAATATTTCGACCTATATAGTCCCAAAAATAATTACAGCACCCATCAAAAATCATTCAATCCTCGAAAATCCCAAAAATTACTATTTAGGAAAATTCTCGAAATTGCCACTTAATTTAAATATGGAATTTAATTCTCTCCAAAAGGGCGGGTTGTTACATACTCCCCCCCTTACAATGGAATTTCGTCCTCGAAATTCGGATACAACCTACACCATCCAACTAGGATCACTACGAATCCTAAAATCTCAAGGGAAGGATACTAACCCGATGGTTCCCAACCATATACTACACGACTACCACAATCGTAAAGTGACTCTAATACTTCACATAATACCCATCATCTATAATGCCTATCGGCATGAATTTCAACCTTATATACTACGCTCATTCTATTCCAGGCGGTATATAAAACCATCTTACCAAGGTGCCCATACACCTTTCTAACTTGTGCATATCTGCGCATCCGTAGTGAACGTCTGACACATAACACTCTCTCCCAATAAGGGTCTCCTTTCCTCGGTGAAATACTCACCTATGGGTCCTCCCGACCTGCGAAAATTCAATCCTCCTAACCTTGGCGCCACTAACTCTAGCGAACCTACATCCTACTAATGCTACGGTCTACGCATTACCCTACTTAAGCGAAATGAGTATCCTAAATATGTCCCTAGTGCCCAAGGCCTCTCTAAACTCCCGAAAATTGCTTGGTTTCATGCGTGGGACGTCTCGCCAAGGCGAAATCCAAACAAGGAACCCTCCCGTTACACTACTCCCTCGCGTAGTCGGTCATCGAGATATAGCGACCTAAGTCACACCAGTGGGACATCCTAAATACTGCCTACGCTAAACTACGAACGCATTTCTACTATTTTATCCTTCCGCCCATACGGAAGGAAACCTAACCAATCGAAGTGCCCACTTTCTATAGAAAGTGTCACGAACATAATACCCAAAATTTATCTCCTCAAAATTTGCCTTTTCTTTAAGGCTGGTTATTATCCTCAAACCAATTTCTCTAAGTCCAACCTCACCCACCCACTTGTGGCGAGGGGACCACTTTAGTGCTTTTCCATAGCAAAATATATCCATAAGTATATCAATATCATGTGGCTCATAGTCTATAGTGGTTCATCCACACTATAAGACCTTTCCACAAAATCAACATCCTTGCATCCCATAACAGCTCCCCACTCCCGACGCCGTTAAGAGTCATGTGTGGAGTGTCTCGCAAAGCGAAATCCAAATGAGGAACCCCTCCACAGATTAACCCTTGACTTCGTTGGTTATGGAGTTCCGTCATTTCAACATGCAACCGGGATATCCCTACCCCCTAATCCAACAAAAAAGTGGTCTGAACTCCTATCTCTAACTAAGAGTCATCCCACCCTGCGCTCGCACTCATTTTTAAGTCCTTGCACAAACAGTAATGAGCTTTATCTTCAGCTCAACACTCATCCTGCGGCCTTAAATCCTAAATATAAGGTCGCCATAAACACAAATCACAATAATGAAACCTCTACTCATCGAAGTTTCATATGCCCATAATAAATAAGGTGAACTCAACCTATATCTAGGCGAGACACCGCAACAACAACCCGTTCCCTCCAGGAACCATGGACACGATAGTCTTGCCATTAATAGCCTGCTATCGCTCCGAAAGTACCAATACATATATACTCATCATAACACTATACTCGTATAGACATATAAAACGAGTATCACAACCCAGATATATATATATATATATACAATATATCAACACCCGCCTCTATGGCAAATGAAGGAAAATAAAATTCCGCTATCGCGGAAAAACACATAAACACGCATGATATTATGTTATCGTGATCTCCATAACTCAAATTACACACACGAGTCTAGGGCAAACTAATACCGTGACTTTATCTAGCCACGCTAATTATACCTCCTCGATTGAGGTAAAACTCATAACAACATCCTTCTCATTTCGACTAAATCGTGGGGACTCACGGATAAGGCTATCTGTAAGATCCCTTTCGAACCCTTAACTTTACTGAAAATTCAATCTTAATACCACTCTCTACTATAGCGGTACTTCAATACTTATGACTACTTTTCTCCAGTAGCCGCCACCAAACTCCTTAGTAATTTCCAAAAGGAGAGTGACCTCTACTAAGGCCCTCATCCCAACCTTCTACCAGCTGCACCAGTTAAGCCTCACCTCCTGCTACCATCCAAGCTCCGCACATGATTCTCAAACGAGCGCGCAAAATATTTCTATAATCTTAAAATATGGCAGGAGAACGAAATCTCACAGGAGAAATCAACAATCCTAGTCCTGAGGCTCTATAACAAATGAGAGCAACGCTGAAAGCGTAGTACGTCCGCATAGATTCCGAAGGACACTAGAACCTGATGCTCTGATACCATCTGTAACACCCCGCCTAATCAGATACCAGGCGATCACTCCAATATTAAATTAAAATAGGAGTCTCATATGGATCATTCTTAGCATCACTGTCGAAAATCCATTTAATTACTAATAACCTATTAGGCCGGTGTCAAAATTTTAACTTTACTACACTTTTTAACAACAATAAATAAAACATCCACACAGTTTATGCGTAAATGAAATAAAATAACCGAACACTCGGTCAAAATATACAACCATATCGAATGATGTACTAAAAGCATAAATAAATGCAATTGGACCATTGGCCCGAATATTTATACAGTACCTCCTATCTAGAGTACAAGGATGGAAGCGGCTATCAAAAACTTTCACGCATCCACAGCTGCTGCACTTGACGTCTGACTCGAAAGATGTGTCATCTAGGCGTCCCTGTGGCTGGACACCTATATAATATATAATATCTAGCAAGAAAGGAAGAGTAGATAAACGGGTCAGAGCCCGTGTTTTGAAAATATTTTGCAAGTGCATAAATGCCTTACAATTTTGAAAAAGGTTTACCTCATATTTAAGTTTGGTATCGCACTCCCATGAGATAACCCTCACCTCTCCACTAACAGTGCACTCCTAATGCATCCCTCTAAACATCCTAGTCGAGCTACCCGGCTAAACTAGTCTATCACCCAACCACTATCTACCCTAGATAGTCCAAGAAATGTACTAAGGGATAAACATCACCCTAGTCTCAACGCTATGCCATGTTCGTGCGTGGGGTGTCTCACAAAGCGAAATCCAAACAAGGAACCCCCCCGATACACTACTATGCGGCAAGGTCGATCGTCGAGATCCGCCAGTCCCTCAGTACAGAATATATATATATAAATAAATATGTGTACCATAAGTAATACTAATATTATAGCACTAAGGATTAAACTTCTACCCAATCTCAACATAGTGCCATATTCGTGCGTGGGGTGTCTCGCAAATCGAAATCAAAACAAGGACCCCCCCCGATACACTACTATGTGGCACGGTCGATCGTCGGGATCCATTAGACCCTCGGCACTCGATTTATACATATACATACATTTTACTATATACATACGGATCTATCTCCCGGAATGAGAATACATTTACCAAGTATTTATCAATACTTATCATTTTCTCAAAACTTTCCATTTCCCTTTTTATACTCAGGAAATGTAATTATAAAAGCCAATTCATTATCATGAATTGCTTTAACAAATCATATACGTTTAAAAGCCAATTTTATTATCATAAAAATGCTTTTCCTTTTCAAAATATCCCATTTCCCTTTTTATATTCAGGAAATGTTTTCAAAGCCATTTTCATTATCATAAAAATGCTTTGATCATATCATATGCTTCCACATCCCTTCTTCCATCTGGGAAGTGTTACCGAAGCCAATCCATATAACCCATTTCCCTTCCTATATCCAGGAAATGTAATTAAAGCCAATCCATTATCATGAATTGCTTTAATATATAACGCGTTCTAAGATCGCCCGTCCGGGTTTCCCCACTGTGCGTGCCCCTAAATGGCTATCATCTTCCAGGGCCTATCATAAAGACAACCTGGGATCCTACAACGCAAGATGTCGGGAAGCGGCCATGTGCCTGCGGGATAGTCAAGACCACACTCGGAATCTCCTAACCAGTGCAGAAAAATATATCAACAACGCTCACATGGCCTATAGGACTATATCCACCCTGCATTCATTAGCCAGGGGGCTTCACCATACGTACGCAACTTCCCTTATGATAGAGATTTAGAGAGGTGTGTAATCCATATTTTATCAATTATGAAAATCATTTATTTACCATTTTGAAAATATTCATTTTTATATTTTCAAAATCATTTCCATCATAACATATATATATATACCTAAATCACACAGTATATACATGTCCTATATATTCTTCCAAGAATATATATAAACGGCCATAGTGGCCTATAACTTCTAGCGATGACCAATAATCCCAAAGATTCTCTCGAGGAATCATAACCATGCTTTCATTTAAGCATGATACTAAACCCAAAGTATTTCCTTTGTTCAATACTAATTACCTCAATCATCTCTTAAAGGTTTATTTATCCTCAAATCCTTTATTTAGGAATCCCCATAAAATCCAAAATGGTAATTCAACTCCCCATACTCTTAAAGGGAGAAAACTAGAAATTCTGACCAAAGCGAATCGATTCGCCCCTTTAGCGAATCGATTCGGGTGGACGAATCGATTCGGTTCCCAATCCGAATCGATTTGGAAAGTATTCTGCAAACAGGTCTATAAATGGAGAATCCATTCGGTCTGTACCCAAATCGATTTGGCCCATTGCAGAAACCCAATTTCCTTTAGGCGAATCGATTCGGCCTGTACCCGAATCGATTGGGCAAGTTCGAGGGCTACAGTTTGTGCGATTTTTCAATCTCCAAAATACCCAAAATTCAATTCAATATCCATTTAAATCCTAACTTGGTTTTATTACTACAAACCCAAGGTTTTTATATCTCCTCAAAATCTTTAGAGGTCCTAACAATTCTTTTGAGAACCCCTAATATCTATCTCTAATAACTTCTAACTAATGATTTCAATCTCGAACAGCTTTCCGTAGAAAAATCACTATAAATCCAAAAAAAATTAGAAAAATATGCGGTCGGCGCCCACGCGACTGTGTCGAAGAGATCTACAAATTTCATTTTTTAACCAAGGGCCGAATTTATTCGCCTCTAAGCCGATCGATTCGGCAAGCACGCTGCCTCTACTATTCATCGTCTTCTCCGAGACGGTTTCAGCCATTAAAGATTTTCCCAAGCTTTTGTCTCCTAAACCAAAGTCCTACAACCTCAACCAACTACAAATACACATATATTAAGGGTTCTAAACATCCTAGAACCTTAAACCACCAATTAATTTGGGTTAAAACCTAAGTTTCTGCAATTAACAAATTTTAGGGGTCTATTCGTTTTATCTCCCGAAAACCCGTTTTATCCACGAAAACCCAACCCAAAATCTTTAGGGTTTATTATACCAAACTACGGTATGAGATATTTATGAAAAAAGGAAAGAAAGAAAGTAAACACTTGCCTCGTGGATATAATCCGACGACCTCGAGTCGAATCCGGCGGAGTTTGGCCCAAATCTTTCTTTTTCTCCTCCTTTCTTCCTCCTCTCTCTCTTCTCTCTCTTTCTTTATTTCTTTCCTCTCTTTTCTACCTCTCTTCCTCCTTTTATAAGGAGAAAAGGGTTTTAACCCCTTGAAACCCAAAAACGACTCGTTTACCCAATTACGAGTTACTTTTACCTCTAAAATTACCCGAAACTCAATTTCGACAATCGAACACTATTATTCGACTATTTCGGACATTCCGAGACTCACGGCGCAGTCAAAATTCTCATCCGAGGTATTTGACCGCAAATCACTATTCCAACCCAAAATAAATAAATGCAATTTTCCAATTAAAAATCTTACCTCGTGTCGCTTTACTCAACGACGACATATAATTAAAATATTTGGACCTATATAGTCCCAAAAATAATTACATCACCCATCGAAAATCATTCAATGCTCGAAAATCTCAAAAATTACTATTTAGGAAAATTCCCCAAATTGCGACTTAATTTAATTATGGAATTTAATTGTCTGCAAAAGGGCGGGTTGTTACATTAATTTTACAAAAAAAATTAACAATGTAGGATTCCTATGTTTTTTATTCCCAAAATTTCAAACAAACCCTAGCTTAAACACGATTTTTTATCCGAAATCAGTAATGAAAACGAATAACACAATATTTAGTAGCAAAATGGTGTAAAATGTGTGTATTCACTTCATTCATGACTTGAAATCAGAAAACCATCTCACAGTAACCAACCAAGGCAAGGAAACGTAAAAAAATACCTTGAACCGTGAAGCTCAATTTCAGTGATGAAATGGCGACAAACAGGGAGATAATGGAAGAAAACAGAGATCCAACTAAAAAAATACGTGAATCTCAGAACCCCAAAATATTTTTTTCAAACTCCAAATAACCTCATGTAAGGTGCAAGCCAGCGAGAACACGAACCAGGAGAACCCTTTTTGGAGAATGGATATGAAATTGTAGCTTGAAATTTAGAAACAATGGAGTTTTTGACAAAGAATTGGACAACGGTCTCTCTAATAGTGAGAGAGTGATGAGGAAATAAGGTATGAAGGTGTCGACACAACAATTTAAACAAAACCCTAATGTTGCTCAAATATAAAAGCAGTCGCTCAAACGAAGAGCAACGTCGTTTGAACGATAATATCACATGATAATAGATCTCGCTTGAACGTTATATGGGTTTTGCTTGAGAAACATAACAAAACTTACATAAAAGACACAAAATATGATAAGGTTTTGCCAAGTGAATTTTTTTCATAAATATCTTACTGGAAAGGCAAAAACAGTATGAAAAGAGACTCCCAATAGGGAAAAAAAGCGATGTGAGTTACGTGCTAACATAGAACCGATGTGCTCAAACATAGTTAGGGAATGTATGGGCATGAACTACAATAAATGAGTCATAATATTAACACATTGACACGTTCAAGAAGCTCTAGTTGGTAGTGAGATATCATCAAACTGTGACAACCCGCCTACTAAAATAATAGGTGGCCAGCCCAATACTCTTATAATCACAGGAATCATAGATGGTCCATTCTGAGCATCACTGTCGATTAAAATAATAGTATGAGATAACCACCAATCATTTTAGAAAACGGACTGTTAAATTTAAAATTTTGAAAATAAAATAAAAACACTAAGACAATTCCATTTGTAAAAACGGTGGGTATCAAAAATCAATGAATGAAGAATGAAAATAAAAGAAATATCACCGAATAAGCTGTCGGTTAACAGACCAATACAAATAGTTCATCGAGTATTCCAATTCAATATTTACAATATGATGAATGAGTGCAATACCTTGGGCAAACACGCCCGAATAAATATACCGAACTTAACTAAAGTACAATATAAAGAAGCATCTAATACAAGTAACCTACAACATCCGCAATATGCTGTAGCTCCATGACAACTGGAATGGAAATGTAAATTCGGGTCAGGTCCCGATTTGATATGATTACCATGTGACAAAAAATGCATGACAATTAAGTGCGTAATTCTCTCACAGATAACAGTAATATTTCTCACCTCTCAATCTAGAAGCAACCTAGCGCAATATCGTGAGATGTTCTAGTTAACCCAAAGTACTAAGGGCTAACTTCTCCCCAGTCTCAACACTATGACCTATTCGTGCGTGGGGTGTCTCGCAAAGCGAAATCCAAACAAGGAACCCCCCCTGATACACTACTACTTAGGCAAGGTTGATCGTTGAGATCCATTAGATCCTTAGCACGAAATAATCAATAAATGTATATGTGTGTGCATATGTGTGGGAGGTCACATCTACAGCTATACAAAGAAAATATAAAATAAAACCCATCCATCATCTAATGGCAGAATTCCTAATTTCTTTCTTTAGGAATATATATAAATGGTACAACATTTTATCAAATGTTTACCAAGTCAAACTTATTTACCAATTTTATTTCCTTTCTTCCATCCAGGAAGAATACATAATTTAAAGCAAGTTTTATTATCATAAAAAGTGTTTTACCCATTTTTTTCCATAAAATCCCACTTCCCTTCTTCCATCCAAGAAGTGTAATCAAAAGTCATTTTTATTAGCATAAAAATACTTTTGTATACCATATGCTTCCATTTCCCATCTTCCATCAGGGAAATATTATCCGAAGCCAAACCATATCCCATTTCCCTTCTTCCATCCGGGAAATGTAATTTAAGCCAATCCATTATCATGAATTGCTTTAATAAATCTAAGATTGTCCCTACGGGTTTCCCCACTGTACGTGCCCCTAAATGGCTATCATCTTCCAGGGGCTATCTATACAAGACAAGCTGGGAACCTACCAACATCGGGAAGCGGACATATTTCCTGCGGGAAAGTCAGGACCACACTCGGAATCCCCTAATCAGCGCAGTAATATAAATGCCCATATGGCTTAGGGACTATATCCACCCTGCTCAATAGCCAGGGTACTTCACCACAACGAGCGCAACTTCCCTTATGATAGCGATTTAGGGAGGTGTGTAATCCATAAATTATCATTTATGAAAAACTTTACTTTTCCTTTTGAAAACTTCCAATTTTACTTTTCCAAAAATCATTCATTTAGCCATTAAGCACCAAGTTTTAGAATGTGCATTTCATTCTTATTAAGTCATATTTTATTAATGACCTAAGACCCAAAGTGCCACTAACCTCAAAATAACCTCTAAGAGTTCATATTATTTCATAAACCCTAAAAGTGAGTATCCGTAATGGAGTGTCTCCCAAAAGCTCAACATTAATATTTTAACTTCCAATTTAGCTTTAGGTTAACCTCCTATATCAATCGGACATTAACCTATACAAACTAGCCCTCGGGTAAACCCAAATATCCACTCTTAGCCTAGGACATTAGTCTACCCAAAACAACCCTCTAGGACTCCCTATTACTTCCCAAAGGAAGGTTCCTAAACTTTGAACCTAAAAGAAAAGGGATAAAACAAAACTAGAAAAATTTCACTTTTTCAGAAGGGGTCGATCGATCGACCCCTGGCCGTCGATCGATCGATCCCCTAGGCCCAATCGATCGATCCTAGCGAACAACTTCTTCTCTGAGAAGCTGTTTCGGCCATTAACGAGCCATTCAAGCTTCTACCAAATATTTTACCCAACCACAACAACAAATATTACTTCAAAACCATTTCTACACATCAAACAACTAATTATTTCTTCTCAAATCAAATTAAAACATAAGATTAAGGGTTAAACATCAAAATCAACCAAAAACCCATTTATAGTTTAAACCTCCCAAAACTTAACTACACATGCAGATTTATCACATTAAATCGATATCTAGCAAGTAAGAAACTTGCCTCGAGGTTCGTAGTCTCTGATCACCTCCGATAGCGACAAAATTCGGCCCAAATCTTCCATTTTCTCTCTTTCTCTCCATTTCTCCCAACTCTATCTTCTCTCTCTCTCTCTCCTTTGGTTTCTCTCACAAAAATGAAGAAAAAGAAAGGGGGTGGGGGACTTATACGGGCCTCAAAACATAAATCCCCACTTTTAATCGCTAATACACCACCAAAATGACTCGTAACCCCTTATTTGAGTCATAACCCCTTAAAAATACCCGAATCTCAAGAATTACAACTGGGCACTTATTTCGACTATCTCGACTATTCTAAAAAGAATCGCACCCCCTATTTTGGCATTCGGGCAAGTGTGAACTATTTATGTGTTCCAATTTCATTTTATTTCATTAATTATACCCAAATTTAAATATTGGTCATAACCATCGTTTTACATATAACGACGCAAAATATCACAATATAATGCTATTTACCTTCTCATAACGCTAAATAGACAAAACATAGTAATTATTATCCCTAAGTATCACGGGAAATAATATTTACTCCAACATTCCCTATTTTAAAAAAGTAGCCCATCAGGCAAAATAGTATAAAATAGTCGCTCAAAAACCTGGGTTGTTACACAAACTTTATTTTATCCATATGTGATAATTAAAGTGTGGGCTAAATGAGCTAAACAATCAAACATGCACACAGCTTTGAAATATTGATGATTCAACAAATAGTAGTGTCATGATATGATCTTTCAATCTTGGAATTCATGGTGCAAACCCATGTAATTATCCATCCGAACAACCTCAAACATAACATAGTTTTCTTTTGGAATGAACATAACCTAATTGGTCCATTTTTGGCATATCATGCTTTTTATTGCCTTTTGATTTTCCATGGGCTCTTTTAAACGGTGGCTTTCACGGCGAATCAATTTTTCACTCTCACAGCCCTTTTCCCGTGAACACTCGTCATTTTTTAAATAGCAATCCTCATGAAAAACGGTTCTTACATGCACACCTACTTCTTATGTCTAGTTACGTATAGATGAAAAAATTGAGATAAGAACGTTTCACCAAACTCAAATATGCAAGAGATGTCAAACATTCATATAAACTCGTGCATGTGTGCAAATATGGCATATATACAAAGGCGAATCAAAATTCATATCAAATTCAAAACAATCCCGTTAAAACAATGGTTAAGATCATTCTAAGCATCAATAATTATGAAAAAATGTCCTAACCATATGGATAAGGAAAGGAAGTGGATCCAAGTACACCAATATGCCACATCAAACCCGTAAACTCACGACATAAAAAAATGAAAATATTTTTGAGTTTTAAAAAAAATTGATTCAAAATAAAATAAACTCGTTTTGTATTTTCTAATAAGACTCAAAACAAATACATTAAGATACAAGTCATAACACTAGCAAATAATAAATCATGATGCAAATACTAGTGAATGACAAGCCGAAGAACATTCTCAGCCGAAAGATGAAACATGGGAAGAACCACGACAATGACACATGTGTCACCAAGTCTAATACCTAACGCCTCTAAATCCGATTTTCTAACCCAAGTAGGTGTGAAATGGCGAGTGGGGGGTTTTGGAACTGGAATGGCCTTATTCTTAGTGTTTCTAGTAGAATTTTTAAGATCTTAGAAAAATTGTCTAAGATTACCTCTCTTACCGCAATGAATGCAAGTGTAGATATGACGGGGAGTGTTTGCTAAGGGACGATTTTTTCTTACGCTCCTAGGTGGCTCTTTCTTAACGATCCTATGTGGCTCTCTTGCCTACATGGTTTTCGCTTTGGTAACGAGTGAAACATGTTTATCGAAGCCAATACCACACCAATTATCTTTTATTTGAATGGTTCCTAAGATTTTGTCTAAATTTTCGGACCTAGATTCCAAATCAAATTTAACCCTACTCGAATCTCTCAGTCTCCCCTCAAGCTCACCAATCCTCGACGCAAGTAAACTCCTATAAACCTCGAACTTAAGTAATTCATTTTTCATAGCCTCCATCAACCCTCGAAGACTCTCTCACTCTCACCCTCGACATATTCTAGCTTATCTCGAATTTTGTTCTTACGCGTCCTAAGTTCCTCAATTAAAGCATTGGAATTATTATTTTCTATGGCGCGTTCTTTAAATTTAGCTTCTAACTTCAAGTTTGCCTTCTTTACTTTCAAGGTTTCTTCATATAACTCATTAAAGGCAGTTTGCAAGTATCTCTTATCATCACTCTCATCCTCACTCACCTCACCCTCACTCTCTAGGGTATCACAACCTTTGACTGCGAAAGAATCATGCAAAAGTATGTCATCATCACTTACATGATTAGCCACAAGGGTGGGAAGGTCTTGATTACTAGCATAAAATTTTTCTTCTTCAGTGTCACTCTCACTAAAGGTAGAAACACAATTTAAGGGTTTATTAAAATTATCCTTAAGTTTAGTGGGGCACTCATTTACCTTATGGCCAAACCCTCGCAGCAAAGTCACTTCTCATAATTATCCTTTTTAACAAAAAATTTAAGAGAAAACTTCATGCGAGATTTCGAATTAGAAATTTCAAACACTTGCGTTCTAAAATTATCAAAATTATCGAAAGGCATACCTAAAGTTACGGGATCACAAACACAATAAAATAGTGAAAAAGGCTCTGTTACCAATTTCAGAAGGTTCTTTAGTCTGTGCTTTAGGTAAAAATAACTATTTCAATTTTTAGTTAAATCCAATTTTAACTTCTTAAACCCTAAACATGCATCTAAGTGATTTAATTCATTAAACAATTAAAGCATGTGGTAAAAGAAATAATTTCAGGAAAATATCCCTTTCGAGTAAAACCTTTTTATTTCACTATGAACAGTAAATCACAACTTACAACAAAGCAAAATCTGCAATGAATCTACCATAATAAATCCACATGTACACGCAGTCTAAATCATCAAAGGACTCCCACAAGAACCCTCATGAATAGCAGCTCTTGTCTTCAGCAAGGTATACCGGCAATCATCGCCAACGACCTCGGTCAGTGTAATCAATGAATGAACTGTGTTTCGGAAAACGCGTTCAATATCACAAACTATAGAACTTAGTAATTCGATCTTGAATAGACTCCAGATGATAAAGAATAATATGGGAATTTTGAAAGTGTTCTCTTTTGTATAGAAAAATGTCTAAGCCTTGGGGTATTTATTTCTGAGCAAATAAGAGTCTAAGGAAAATAAAACACAAAAATTGAGGCAGCAGCTCATTCGAGCGACATACCATGTCGTTCGAGTGACATGCGCATGTCTTTAGAACAATTCACGCTATCGGTCGAGCGACATTTAGAAATAATTCTATTTTTAAATAAATTCCTCAAATTTTCAATACTTATTTCGACTCAGAAATATTTAAAATACTTTTTCACAAATACTTAATTCCCAATATTTAAACATTTATCTCATCCATCATTTAATAAAAACTCTAAATCACATCAATTCTTTTAAGTATTCATATCTATGTGATCAGGATCAAACTTAATATGAATAGTGCAACTTGACTTGATTTCTTCTTCAAAGCTTTCATTTGCAAATTCTTAAATCTTTAACTGTCGTAGACTCCAATTAATCTCAAATTAAAAACTAGTTAGACTCAAATTATTTTGTTCGTAATTAAGCCAATTACAAATAAATTGACTCGATTAGAAATTTTTCCTACATAAATATTAAATTCAATTTAGCTATGTTAATACCAAATGTTTATGCATTCATATGATTAAACTATAGATCATTTTTTTCATGTCTCACGTTGGTACTTGGTGTTATACTATTATAAATCTCTAATACAACCATTAAAAATGAGCCCACCTGTGGTCACATAGTTACATACATTTTCAAACGATTATCTATATCAATTCTTTCTTACTCACCTTATTATATTTTTTTATAGAGTTGATTGTCCATTACTTTTCTGTGAAATCATTAAGTTGCATTGTACTTCCTACCCAAGATAGTATATGGGTAAAAAGATCTAAAATTGCATTTAAATTGTTATATGATCGAGGTGGAAAATGAAATTTTCCTCAATAAGCACCAACAAAAGGCACAACAACTAAGATCATAAAGGAGATGAAATTCATATGTTTTCTTGATCGATAGTTTTCGGATAATTTGCAATAATGGATTTGACTATGAATATTTTCAATTTTTATGTAATGTTCAATAACTTGCACTATCTGACACAGTGGCTACCAGTGGTTCGATACACTAAAACATTGAACTGAAATATATATGAAAATTTTAATTTGAATTAGCAAAAGCATCGCACACTTTCATAACTTTTTGCTATTTTGAGAATTATATTGTATTTTCTAAGTTGCCCATAAATATTATGTATTGAAATATTTATATCAATATATATCATTACAATCCTTTCATATAATGGTTATTTGCTCAAATAATTTTGAATTCTTTTCAATATAAATTTTATAATTGACAATTATTCCAAAACATTATAAACAAAACACATTAAAATCTGTATTTTCAAATAATTTTTAAACTACATTCAAATAATGAAATACACTATCCTTTCCAAAATAATGTCATAATCGTAGTCATCATCCTTTCCTTAATACCATCAAATGGGGTCGGCCACATGGATTCTACTTTTCCATTCTAATCTATTATAAGTATTATTATCATTCAAGTTTAATTCCTTAAAATCTCTCCTAATAGTTTCCTCATGTGATAGCTTAGGGAGGCCTTTTTTCTCTTTCACCCTCTATTTCCAATAATCTTCCTCATGATATAGGTTCATCTACTAGTCTACGCAACAGATGTCCATATCACCTAGGTCTACTTTCTCTTAATTTATCTCTAATGGGAGCAACTCCTAACTTTTCTCTCAACTACTAGTTTTTAATTTTTTCCTTTCTAATAATTCATACCATCCATTGGAGCATCCTCATTTCACTAACATAGAGATTTATTCATATTTTTTCTTTGAAGCCCAACACTCCAATCCATATAGGGTCGTTGGCTAACAACTATTCTATACATTTTTTTAATTTATTAGTTATCCTCTTATCACATAACACCCCACTTGATTGTCTCCATTTCATCATATGAGTTGATATTATACTTGTAACATCCTCATCAATATCTTGATTACTTTGTAACACTGAACCTAAATAACAAAATTTATTAGTTTGCTTTATCACCTTTTCTTCTTTAACACTATGCTATCTGACACCTCATTATTAAATTTACATTATATAAATTCCATTTCATTTCTACTGATTTTTATCACCTTAAAATCTAAGACATTTCTCCAAGTATATACTCTCATCGTTAAGCCGTCCTTTGAAATGTCTTCTAAAATTATATCATCCAAAAACAACATACAAGATGGTACATCTTCTTGTATGTCCTTAGTAATGTCATCCAAAACTACGTCAAATAAGTAAGGACTTCAGGTCGATCATTGATGTAGACTCACTTTAATCGTAAAGTCATCAGTTTCTACACATATAGTTCTTCCTCTAGTCTTTGTGTTATCATACACATCTTCAATAACTTTAATATAACTCGTATGGATTCTTTTCCTCCCTAAAGCCCAACAAATTATTTTATTATGTACTATATAATAAGCATTCTCTAAGTCTAGGAAGACCATATATATGTTTGTATAATTTATAATTAGGTCCCTTGTTGATAATTTTTAAACATTTAAGGACAATTTACTATTAGGTCCACTTGTTGAGCCACTAACGTTGATTTCTACAAGAACAGAATTAGTGGACCTAAGTGTTTAAAATTTATCAAAATTTCTTTAGTGTTTAAAATTTGTTTGTTATGGACTTAAGAGTACTTTGTAATATAAATTTTTATTCTTAATTCTACATTTCTTCATTAGCTATCTTAATAAGTAAATAACTTTCGTGATGGATTGCCCTAGAATAAGTCTAAATTGATTGTCCAAAATAGTTGAATCATTTTCTAATCTTTGTTCTATAATCTTTTCCCAAAATTTTGTAGTGTCATTCATCAGTTTGATTGATCTATAATTACCAGAGTTTTGTATATCCCCTTTATTTTATACAAATGTATTACTGTGGTTTTTCTCCACTCATCTGGCATGTTTCCTTCTCTTAAAATTTTATTAAATAAACTTGTTGACCATTTTATCCCTTTACTTCCAATAGTCCTCCATGCCTCTATTGGTATTTTATTCGGGCCAACGACTTTATTCTTTCCCATTTTTCTTATTAATATATCTACTTCTTTTTCAGTAATCGAACCTACCATTCCTATATTGGGGAAATAACTTTATAGTATTTGAATGTATACTTTCCAAAATAATGTATTGAAGCTCAATGAAAAAAAAATTGAACTTGTTGAAGAATGACTGGCATTTTTAGCTTTTATTAAAGACATATAAAGCGTGGTGTTTATGAACTTGTTAGCTTAAGTTCTTAAGTTTAGTGAGGGAGTTGTCTTAGATGAAACAAAAACATATGCAAATATGAGTTATGTTATGTTATGTTTGTGTGGACGAAAGAGTGGGTGATTATAAAATTTAAATTTGTTGGGGCAGGCGAAAATGCATAGGTTGGCATACTAATGGGTTCAAATCAAGTTTAAATTTTTTTAAAATTTGATTATGTAATACCCCGTGACTTTGGGACTGAGAAATTAGATTTTTGGGAGAAATAAAATTTATTTAAATTGGGGAATTTTAAAATTTGGAAAGTGAGGTCCAAAACTTGAGGACGTTATAAAGTATCCCGGATGATGATTCTGAGTGCGCCATTGGTTTTGAATAGGTCGAGATAGTCGAAATGACTGTCCTTGGGTTTTATTTCAGTCCCGGAATATTTTTAAGTTAGTTTGACTCAAATTGGAGTAAACGAGTCAGTTAAAGTGTGTATTATCATTTAAAACTGGGACTTATGTTTTAAAGGTTTAAGAGACTTATGAAATCAGACAATCTCATTTGTGAGGAAGAAGGTAAAACCCCAGAAAAAGAAAGAAAGAGAGAAGGAAGAAGAAAGGAAGAGGGAGATATGAGAAAGCTTGGAGATTTTTGGCCCGTACGCGATCTCGATGATGATTCAACCCCTACAACTTTGAGGCAAGTGTTTAATCTTGCTAAATAATTCATTCGTGTATTTCATTTCATAATTTGTGGATAAAAGAATTAGATTTTGGGTATATATGTCAAAACCTTGATTTTGGGGGTTAAATCTTGCATTTGAGTTTTATAAATGGATTTGAGGTTATATTATGTGTAGGGATGATTTGTAGGATGATTTTCATGTTAGAAAATATGTTGGGGTTGAATATTGAGTCTTGGAAGATGATTAAATTGATTTTTGGGAAATTTAGGTTTTAGTGAGAAAAGAACCTTTTCATAGCCTGCTGAACAGGCTGAATCGATTCGATCCTCTTCCGAATCGATTCGGAATGTTGCAGTCTCCCATGTATGTGTGACCGAATCAATTCGAACCCAAAGCGAATCAATTCAGTTTGGGATAGTCTCTCAGGTCCTTTGGACTGAATCGATTCGCATTTGCAGCGAATCGATTCGCCCTTGAGATCGAATCGATTCGGACCAGGCCGAATCGATTCGAAAATAGGGCTGTTTTGTGGAGTTTTTCTAGAATGATTTCTACCCCTTTTTTATTGGGTTTATAGATAAGGGACCCTCCTATATGATGTAAGAAATATGTTTTGGATATTGATAAGGGGTTTCTCACGTGTTATGATGGCGTAGTCATATCGAATCACTTTGGAAACATGCACACGAACGTATAGGAGTTTTATTCCATTTCGATTGGGTTTATCGATTTGGAACTTATTTATATGATGTGAGAGTTACGTTTTGGAGTTTATTTGAGGGTTTCTCCCATGTTATGATCGCGGGGACTTACCGAAGTAGTTTCGGAATATATGTATGCATTGGAGTTATATATCGAGGTGGTGGGAGACCTCTTTGGGGATGGGAGTCCTAATTAGAGGTCAAAAGTGAGCTTGGATACGACGTAAGGTTAAGGACTCTTTAAGAGAGTTGTGAGGGTATGGTGTGAAATTGTAGGCCGAGATTCGTGCCAAATCCTTATAGGGATAGGATTATATTTAAGATATGATTGGGGACTAATGAGAGATAGAGGTCGTCTACCCTTAGTGATGATAAACTGAGGGAATAAATTGTGAATGCATTAATGTTAACAGTTCATAGGAGCAAGTGAACCGCAGGCAAAATTTGAGAACTATCAGATCGTACTATCAACTAGAATAGGTTGTGTTGTAATTCTAGTCGGGATAGTTACTATATATTTGTGTGGGAATAGCAATGGGGATTCCAAAACTTGATGGGATCATGGAATGAATTTAAGATCAAGCTTGAGGCTTGCAGACTATTAGTTAAGGGTATACCTATAGTTGGGATTATTATTATTATATATATATCGATGTGCATTCGAATTTTGATGGGATGTATAGTGATTATTACATGCATTAAACTTTGGGTTAATAACCTTAATGTTGGATATATCGGAGGACTATTCATGTCATAGGGAAAAGGGATGAATATGCTTCAAGTGAGGGATCGTATTTATATAATGAATTAGGTTAAATTCCCCTGGAACGACTGCTAGTATAATGAGGATTATGTACACTTATAGCCGAGTTTATAAAGTTTCATACATACGGATGAGAAATGGTATATATATATATATATATATATATATATATATATATATATATATATATATGTGTGTGTGTGTGTGTGTGTGTGTGTGTGTGTGTGTGTGTGTGCGTGTGTGTGTGTGTACTTATGGTGTGAATATCTATACCGTGTGGGATGGTTTGTATATATGATGTGATCATATGGATGTATATATATATTGTGAATGATATATATACTTATGGTGTGAATCATACCCGACACATGCAATCATGGGAAGTTGCACGATGAGGGTGAGCTCCTAGCTTGAGGAGCAGGGTGTGGATAGTCCCGAGGTCATAGTTGTCAATTTTTTTATTTGTGTGATTTTTATTTTGGGGGTGAGAAGTCTTGGGTATGATTCGTTCTCACTTCCCGGTTAGGAACTATGACTGCTTCCCATACCTTATGATTGATTTTGTCTCCATAGCGATGTGATAATAGTCCGATGGGTGGTGACCCCAGGAGAAAGCGAGTAATTACTGGAAAAGGATAGCATGGTGCAGTATTTGGGTATCCTATAACAGTTTATGTGCAAAGTGTACATTATGTGTGTTATGTATACGTGGTTATAGGAATGAATGATTCATTATATATATTTAGAGTAAATATATATATTTATCTATCCTATATGTGAAGATGATATGGAGTTTCTATGGTGTAAATCTTGTGTGATTTCGGTGTACTAATTTATCAGGTTCGAAGGATCATACTAAGAGACAATCACAGTTATGATGACCCCAAGGAGTTGGATAGAGATTCTAATATTTTATTATATATAGTACACTATATTTAAGTAGTTGCAGTACTAGAATTTGTGTAAAAGACATGATGGATCCCTACGATCAACATTGTCAAGGAGTAGTGTATCGGGGGGGTTCCTTATTTGGATTTCGCTTTGCGAGATGCCCCACGCACGAAACACAGTGCATTGTTGAGAGTGGAGATAAATTTTGTCCTTGGTATTTGTATGCATGTTGTTTAGAGAATAAACTCTTATATTGAAGCCTAATGTTAATGTGTGACGTACTAAGACTTATAACTGGTTTAAGTTTATAATTGGAACCACTAGAGCCTAGTTAGGCATATATGTGCATATATTGAGGTGTGAATAGAATGAAAAGGATATTTTTGGGTTATGTTAAGATGGCGGGTCATGTTGTTATAGGCCATGCGTACAGTGAGGTAGGTTGTCCTTAAATGTTTCGTGTAGCTTAATAAAGGTTCAAGGACATGATTAGGTGCACGTTGTAGATGACAGGCGAGTTGGGAGTTTCACGAGAGTGCGACTCCACTTTAATTATGAAATAGTGCATTTATATTTATTATGCACGGTTAACACACTTGTAAACATTTTTACACATCGGGATCTGACCCGTTTATATTTCTCCTTTGCTATATATATAATGTTACTACAGGTGTCCCATCGCATGGATACCGGATGCTCTTCTTTCCAGAGTCTTGGGAGCCGTAGCAGTTACGAACTATTGTGGGAATTAGATTGTAGTTGCTTCCTACTTCTTGTAAATCTAAATAGGATTTATTTTGTATATCGGGTTTACACCCAAGGGTTATATGTAGATATTTATATTTCATCCCCATGGTTGTTGTATTTTCTGTGACCCGACAGCTTATTCGGGTATAATTTGTGTATGTACTTTGTGACAACCCGCGATCCGAGATAATGGGTGGCCAACCCGATACCCAAATATAACAGGAATCATGGATGAATATCATTCTCAGCATCACAAAATATAAATTGAGTATACGAGAAAACCGCCTAATACATCAGAAAACGGGTTGCCAAAAAAAAATTTAGAAATTAAAATGCAGTTAAGAAATTTAAATTTAAAACAACCCCATCTGATAAGCAAGTGGAATTCCAAAAGAGTATATATAATACAACTAAGACGAAAGTATACAAAAGGACCGAATAAGCTGTCGATCCACAGCAACAAACAAGAGATACAACAATTTAAATATTTTATATAATACATTCATTAATCAAATATAAAAGTTTGGGCCACACGCCCGAGTAAAAGACCCGATCATATCTAGAACACAAGGATGAAAGCGTCTAATTCAACATCCTGTAATAACCCGTAAAATCTTACAGCTCGTCGAAAGCAATGGAATGGGAACATCAAGACTTGCGTCCTTGCGGGGGAGCACCTGAGCGGATACAATCATATAAACAACAAGGAAAGTAAACCGGTCAGGGCCGGGTTCTATATGATCTCCAGAAGAAATAAAAAGCATGATAGATATGAACAATTACGTATAAATGATAAGGATGATCATATGACAATGACATGCTATCTACATTACAATTTAAGAAATTATGAAATGAAATGTCATATGCATAAGCGAAAGAAAAGTAAATAACTTAAATTTAAAAAAAATTCCCATTAATCCAATTACCATATCCTTCTTACATTCCTTAATAGGAATCAAACCTTTTATTTGGTTTAAATGAAGAAGATATAAATTTCCTTTCATTTATTAACTTTCATAGTTAATTATATTACCGTTCCTTAATGGGAACATCATTAATATCAAGTGCTCTTTATGGCACATATCTCATTAATCTCATTTCCCATGCTCTTTATGGCACATATCCATGCTCTTTGTGGCATTTATCATATGCTCTTTGTGGCGTTTATCAACCATCAAGTCCCACTGGATGAAAATATAGTTATATTCATATACATATAACGATATCTAAGACCGCTCGTCCAGGTTTCCCCACTGTGCGCGCCCCTAAATGACCATCATCTTCCAGGGCCTACCATAAGACAACCTGGGATCCTACAACGCAAGACGTCGGGAAGCGGCCATGTGCCTGTGGGATAGTCAAGACCACACCCGGAATCTCCTACCCATCACAGAAAATATATATATAACAAACGCTCACATGGCCTAGGACTATATCCACCCTGCATTCATTAGCCAAGGGGCATCACCATGCGCGCGAACTTCCCTTATGATGTCCTTTAGAGAGGTGTGTAACAGTAAATTAACATTTACATTTTTAAATCTCATTATCATATTCAATATTCATTACCAATTTCCATTTCCATTACCCATGTTATTAGTTCTTTTTATTTGAACCTATCATTATTAAACAACTGGGTTCCTTCTATTTGAACCAATCATCATTAACACAATTTGGGTCCATTTTATTTGAACCTATCATCATTAAGCATTTGGGTTCATTATACGAACCTAGTTCCCCTCGAATATCGTCATTAATATCCCTCCATTTACAAGTCCCAACTAAATCTACAAATGATCATTATGATCCTATAAGTCCTCAAATTTCATAAAATCCTGATAAGCTCTTAAGTCTCCAAACATGGGCCTACAACCCCTATTCTCCTATTAAGAAGTAACAAAAAGAGTGACGATCAAACATCACTTTGGAACACCCCCTCCTCTGGACTTAACCCCAAGTGAAACCCATTCCACTCTAGGGTGACAACCAGACTCAACTAGGACTCTAAAAGCCAAAGTTTACTTCATTCAAGAAGGTTCCTAAGTCCCTATGACAAGAAAAGATTTAAAGCAAAAGTAAAACTCTGGGAAGAAAACAGGGGACCGGTCGACCGGTCCCAAGACCGCGGTCGATCGCGTCTCAAAATTTTGCCTAAGAAGAAAAGCATAAAGCTCACTTCGGCTGGGCCGGTCGACCGGTAAGGGGACCGCGGTCGACCGCGCCTCAAATTTTATGCCTTTGAAAGAAAGCAGTGTGCCCTCTCCCGAAGGCCCAGCCGACCGGTCATTACAGACCTAAACGCAAAACTTTCCATTTTTCTTCCAACAACCAAATCCCATATCATTTAATGGAACTAATACATCATAAACACGTCTAATTACCATCATTTACAATATTAATCATCCAAATCAATTTCCAAGGGTTAATACCCAAAAATCCAACAAAACCCTAAAATGGTTAAACACAACAATTCATAACTATCACAACTAATTATTCTCCTTAAATCATATAATAGCAAGTAGATAACTTGCCTTGATGTAGGAAATCAGATTTGAGGAAGATGCAAGAAAATCCAAGCACCAATCTCTCTTTTCTCCAAAGCTCTCTTCTTCCTCCTTCTCTCTCTCTCTAGGGCTCAATTTTGTAAAATGGAAGAACAGAAATGGGGTGGGGAAAATAAAATGAGGCTTAAGTCTAAAGAGCCCACTTAAATGTCTAATACGCGATATAATAAATCGCACTGCACATTTAAGCTATAACCAGTCAAAAGTGTCCGAAATGCCAAAATACAATATGACACTTATTTTGACTGTCTCGCACCTACCGGGACTAACTACACCCTCCAAATTATCATGTGAAAATTTTATAACTCATTTTAAGTTCCGGTTTCTCATTAAACCAAAATGTCATTTTATATCTTATGACACCATAAATCACCACATGGATATTTTTACCTACTCATCAGGTAATCATACAACATTTCAGTAAATATTAACCTCTCTCGTATTAAATTAATATTTACTCAACATCTATCATTTTTATAATTAATTACTACACATAGTAAATAAATATAAAATATGCTATCAAACGTGAGGGTTGTTACATACTTATGATGTATTGAGAGTATGTTATTTCTTCATGTTGAGCATGTATATTCTTAATTCATGTTAATAGTCATTCTCATTGTTGGTTAGAATTCCATTGTATGTTTTTATTTAAATTTTTGGCATCCGCTTTTATTGTTTCAGGTAGTAAGCCTTATCAATTTTAGTATAGTATGTTGATGCTGAGAATGAGACATATGAGATTCCTGATTTAATGTAGCATAGGGATGGCCACCCGCTATTATTTTAAGCGGGGTGTCACAGATTATTAATCAGCTAATGCGATTTAGATTAGAACTGGGGTTTCTAATAGATCTCTTATATCTATCACTGATTTGGAAGTAAATTGGAAGGACTCAAATTCGTATGTACTTGAATACGTATATTTTCTATTTTAGATTAAAAATATATTAAAGTAGTGCTTCGTGCACACATGTTTTTTTGTTGATATTTATTACTCCCAAATTTAAAATACATTGTGTATTATAGTTTAATATTTTGTCTTGAATTATTAACAGTAGTAACCAATAAATTATTAATATAAATTTTATGCACTCTAATACTTTTCTAATCGATATATTCAAATTTTCGTAAAAATTAATTTTACAAACCATATGAAAACAACATCTCTTATATAAAAAGATATTAAGAACGGTTGGGAAAATTTAGTGTAACTGTCAAAATAGCAAAAAAAAAGTAAATGGAAATTATTGAACAAAAAATTATTCCAAATCATTTCAAACAAACAAAATCAAATTTTATATTTCAAATATTTTGTAAACTTCATTTAAACTTTGAACACAGTACACTATCAAAAACAGTATACTAAAACATAACTGCAAAGCTAAATATTTATTTTTCATCTAGGAAATATCATTTACTTTTCAATTGTCTATTTATTACTTTAACTTTTATACGACATTGTTTATTATAGTTTAATATTATGTCTTGACTTACTAACATAAAAATTATTAGTCAAATCCTTTTCTATTTGAAAAAATTCTTAATAATTAATTTTCAAACAATAACAAAACAACACCTCCTTCAAATACAATTTATTTATTATTTAGATCAATGTGCATGCATAGATAAATTGTCACAATGCACTCTATTATACATTGTAGTGTCAATGTAAAATGCGAGAAAATTCATGTTTTTTATTCCAAATTTCACAAAGATGTCAATGCAAATTAAAACATTTTTTACTATCATTCTTTTGCTAAGCAATTTATGAATCCTTGATTGACATATGTGCTACCACTTTCGATTAACCTCTGTGCTATAGATATTCTTCACACCTTTCATATACTTTGTTACATTGTCATTGACCAACTAATGCATCTCGCAACCAAATTAAAGTCAAACCATCCTTAAGAATGATACACAAAATTCTGTCATCGTCATCTTCTATACGATCCTAACCAAATCAACATACATAACTGGCTTCAACAAATTTATCAGCTATTCATGACGCATCAATTACAACGAACACAAAAATACACAATAACTAATTAGAAATTATATTCTATTAATTCATACGCTAATAACTTATACAAATACGAATTTGCAAATTAAAATTTAATATTAGAGAAAATAACAATATTTGTAACCTCTATGAACAATGAATTCAAAGTTTGGACTTTAAACTTCAAATCTACGTTCAACCGAACAATATCCTATTTCAAAACATCAAATGATATACCAATATTAACACCCTAAAGTACCTAATGTACCAGCATTGGATAACATAATAACATCATAATCAATAAAAAAGAAATCAATCATTAATTCACGGAAGGTTTTCTTGTTATGCGTAATATAACAATCGCATCTTGCACACTTTTGCATATTTTTGGTGTTGAACCCACGACTTTGAATGTGATTTTTTTCGCTCATCCACAAGCCCTATTTGTCTCGGGTGGTAAAGCACATAATTCACCATCCTTAACTCGAGGACATATTATAATAGGAATTGAATTGAATGTGAATACAATTCACAAAATTTTGTCGACTAATATCATGGATCAATAAAATATAAACAATTATTCCCGATGTTAATATACTAATAATAACATGCTTAGATGAGAAACCCTCTATTACTCCACCAATTATAACTTATGTATAAGTCAACACAAAATGTTTTTCTCTTACACTTCAAACATAAAGTCACTTTATATTACAACATTGAAGCTCGGGTTATTGTTCATTTTTTTGCTAAAGTTTTTCCCCATTGTTAGACATAAAATGGTACATTAATTTC
Organism: Sambucus nigra; assembly: GCA_949130495.1. Classification (NCBI taxonomy): domain Eukaryota; kingdom Viridiplantae; phylum Streptophyta; class Magnoliopsida; order Dipsacales; family Adoxaceae; genus Sambucus; species Sambucus nigra. The sequence continues at coordinate 536,603,086 of OX422213.1, forward strand.
TTCAAGCATGACTTCTGTCACTCACCATATTCATTAATTTTATGCGTATTTTGACTATCATTGATTTACTAGGCATATTTCTCTTCTTCATAATCTATGTATATAAACTTTCAGAAATATTTGAACACATCTCCCAAATTCCTGTTACCAACAAAATAATCATTTTCTCGATGCTTATATTTTAAATTTAATACAAACTCAGATGCACATGATCAAGTAATTTCTCGAAACTATAGATAATTCTTTTGAAATTTCTTGTGTGGTTGCATACGCCAATTCACTAAAAAGTTTCAATATGGAACCTCTCTTCGGATTTTTTCCAGATAATGTCACACTCAGATTGTTCCTTATATGCCAAAAATAATAATTATGATAAGAATCTAGAAAAACTTTTAGTACAGACGAAACACATACATTATGTCTATCTCATATATAAGTGTACACCTTATCATAAGGTAGAATTGTTCTTAAATTTTCCAAGAACCATATCCAATTAGAAACATTTTTAGCATCAAAAACCTCAATTGCTAAGGAAATTTACATGAAATAATAAAAATTAATCTATAATCAAGATCCAAATAACTAAAAACATTTGATGAAAAATAAAATTAACATTTTATATTAAGTTCATAGATCATACAAATGCATCAACGCAATTAAACAGACTACATTATTCACCTAACACATAAAAATTCGAATGCAAAATAAAATTAGTATTTCATATTATGTTCATAAGTTATAAATCATATTTTTCTTTATTACGTGGTTGGAATTCAAATATAAAAAATTCAAGTACATAATCCAATAATTCAGATAAAGAGTTGATACAAAAAGTCAATTTATTTGTTAAAAATCTAACATTTTATATGAAATTAGTGAAATTTTGAAATTATAAGAAACTCACTCAATCTCAAAAAGGATAAACAATTTCGAACTAACGAACTGTGCAAAATAAGAATAATTCAGGCATTTTGATAACTTTAATGCATCAATTCGTTGAATAATTTCCAAAAAATACAGTGACAATAAGAAATTGCTTGACAATGCCCCACCATGTCTCTGAGTACAAAACAATAAGAAAATTATAAAGAAAAAATATGAAAAATACATGTTTTAATGGTCCTTTAAGGTTTTGTTATATTTAAGATGTAAAACTAAAAGAAAATATAAAATATATGTGATCAAATAAACAATCAATTAACTACATTACCAACCAAACTGTTTGACATGAATCTTTTCCTTCTCATCGAGTCACTTAAATAATCTTTTATTCTAACTATAATTAAACATTACATCAAAAAACTAACTAAAAAATACTTTTGTCACCTTCTTTTGCAGTTGAAGCAATATACAACCCTTATATTTTTCTTTCAGAATTGTGCCATCAAGACATAACATAGGTCGAAAAATCATAAATCCATATGCACACACTTTAAATGCAATTAAAAAAACCTTTCAAAAATCATGCTCACATCATTAACATTAAGAGTGACATAGATACCAGGATTTGATGTTATCAAAGACTCCGTATAAAAACAAAGTTCTTGATACGATACAATCTCATATCTGTGGATCTCTTTAACATCCGTTTCTTTACATGTACCACATAATAGTATCCTAGATTCACACCATGTTCTCTTCTAAAAATATCAATTATCTCACTCGATTTTACATTAGTCCTATTACTAACTGTGCTCAATATCACATCTATGAACAAATTACTACTAACATGAGGTTTATTCACATTCTTCAACACTATTCTAGACGTGTGTTCTGATATTGTACTCTTTATAATTAAATAATTTGGTAGATTGAATTTCTCAGATGCATGAACTCTCTTTGAGCACCTCATTTCCTCTTTCTTACTACCCAACCATAATCCTTCTTATGTCATTCTTTACATATTTAACCTTGAATATATTCTCCAGACAATAATGTTTCCATTTCACAACAAAACTCATTAATACCACCAAGGAATCTCTACCCCACACCTATAATTGCAATTTCCCAACCATTCAAGTTCACAAGTTGCTCAACCTTAATTTTGGTGTTAACGTTACCTAATACATAACTAATATTCTCACGGTCACCGGAACATACTCCCAAACTATAACTCTTTAACACATTGATATGTAGCTCTACAACGTTCCCCCTTACAGAATAGTAAAGCAAATGAAACAATATATCTCACCATCGTAATCTATATTTCAATGTTTTCCATCGCCTATATAAAACTATCTCATATGATGAGTTCGTCAAATCATCCCAAATCTCATATATTATTTTACAAAAATCAAGAAATGTATGCACTATAGTAATTTGAAATGATGTCGATCTTCCATGAAAGAATATAATATAAAGAATAGTCATGTCATATCCCTACAACAACACCATAAGAAAATAAAATCTCAATTTTTAATCGAATGAATTTATTAACAAATTAAATGTAATATAGCAAAAAACCAAAACACATAAAAGTAAAAATAAAATTCTACATTATCGTATAATGAAAATTGAATACAATTAACTTAATACAACTCAAAACCATTCACTGCAAAATGGTTTTTGCACTTCACTTAGTTTTTTAATAACTTCAACATAAAGATTCTACGACAAAAGTTATTTTATTATATGTTATTACAAACCATTTATCCCCCAGTAATAATCATATGTCAACAAATAAGTATTCAAAATAAATAATAATAATTTTCACATAAACAACTCAATACAAACCATTTTGAAACTAAACTAACATAAAAAAAGGCAAGTTAGGTATTTAATCCCTTTTGTGACTTTTTTCTTCCTCTGGTCCTAAGTATAAACATATTTTGGTGTGGGTTTAGTTGATGACGTGGAAGGACTGAAATTCTCCATAGGAAAATACAAGTCCAATTTATAATAAGTCCGCATCCATAATGAAGTTAAGACAGTCAAATACTATAAGTACAGTCATAATGGGACTCCTTACTAGCACAAAAACTTATGGAATCTCTCTTTATAAAAACTTATAATTTGGTAGTAGAGCAAAAGAAATAAAAGTAAAAATACATCAGTAACAAACATAATAAATTTTGCATAAAAAAACTGATATGTCAATTATCATGTCAAGCAAACAAAAATTCAAAAACTATTTTATACACACCCAAAATAAATGATAGATTAATTATCATATACTACAAAAAAAATAACAAAGTAAATTTTCCAAACCAATATAAAAAAGAAAGGAAAAAAAGAACTGGCATATCAATTATCATGTAATGCAAACAAACAATCATCAAAATAACATTTGCACACCAAATCAATTAAATTAAACAATAATGAAAAAACAAAATTGAATCAATGAAATAACCAAAAATAATAATAAAAAATTATTCAATTAACAATAACAATAACACTAACAATATATATAATCGAAATCATATCAGAATCAATTCCAATAAAAAAATGTATAATAATCGAACAATAATCTATTGAACAATATTATCTCTACAAAAAAAACACGAAACTAATGATAATTTGGTCAAAAGATTACAAATTATTAATAAAAAATGCGATATATTTAGTGATTTTCGTGTTTATCATAATTATAGATATTACTAATTAGACAAATTCTATAATCTGATCATAAATCCGAACAATACGATCTTGAATCAAAATAAGTTGATTCTGATCAGAATAATATAAAATCATAAGCGTAAGACGAAATAATCCTAAAATCGTAGCTAAAACCCAACATAAAACAAAGATGATACATCCATACCAAATAACTTAAACCAAACACAAATAGTAAATGGGAAAATCGTCTTTGCATACAAAAATTAACTCTCCTTCGATCAAGTAAAATACAATAAATATATAAATAAAATGAAAGAGTTGCGCTTGCATTAAAGTTAAGAAATTATATAATTAAACTCAATTTTATCCAAGTAAATCCTAAACATGCAACTAGGTGTGATTGAAGAAGATGTATAACATGAAAGAACATTCAAACACACACATGTGAGAAAAAATCCCCCAAAAGGGCAAAACCTTTTATTTTTCACTATAATTTATAAAATACAATTACACGAATTACAATGAAAAACAAGAGTGACACAAAAATACCCGCAGGCGTCGGTTCTGGTGTCGTCGGCTAGAATCTCCCTCAGGAACTCTAGGTGAGCAGCAATGAAGAAGGAGGACGTATTCTCCACAAGGGTTAAACAAACACAAGGTTGTGTTCTTGGGTTAAAAAGGATTCACAAAGGTATGAAAAGTTGTGTGAATCAAAACATGAGTCTTGGGACTCAAAAAGGTGAAGACTAGAGTAATTAGGACTCTTAAATTCATCTCCAAAAGTCTTAAAAAACAACTCCCCCGAAGTTGGTTTATATAGGGAAATCTGAGCCCAAACAATCTCATAAAATCTGTTCGATTTTACCAAAAGCGGATCGGTCCGTTTTTGGAGGCGGATCGGTCCGTGGTCAGATCGATTCGTTTTCTCAAAGGGCTTCTTCGGTTTGCCTTCGATTAGGGTTCTTTATTTTTGGAGAAAAGAAGATTGGTCCGGTATGGAGGTGGATCAGTCCGAAGGTGGATCGGTTCGTTTTTAAAATAGGCGGACCGGTCCGGTTATACAGCAAACTAATTCCATGTTGAAGATGCTTTGATATTCGGATCCGTTGATGTAGATGCGATCTTGAATTTCTTCAACGGTGTAATGGCGTATGACATACATATTGACAATGGAGAAAAACGTCCTTACAAATCTCCCCCTATGTCTATGCCGATACATACATAAAAAATCCGAATTATCAAATAAAAAATTTGCCTATACAAATCTACCCTTCCATGAACCCAAAACTGAAAAGGTACAAATGAATAAGTCTACATCGTTTGCTCTTCAGATCTTCAAAAATCATCAAAACTTTTCTCATCGGGGTGTGCAACATATTGATCTTCAATCTTCGTACCTACACACATGAGATAAAGAAAAATTCCAAGTGACGTGTCGAGTTTGAAATGAGATAAACATAGATACCAATTTTAAAAAAGATCCTCAAACTCAAAACTTCAAACTCCCCCATATGATAATTCTTTCTCCCCCCCTTTATGATGTCCCCAAATAGACAAAAGAGAAGAAGAAATCAAACAAGCAAAATCGGGGTGTCACAAGGAAATAAAATTCTATTTTTGAATTTATCAAAAATTTTCGCACGAAATATGAGAAGTCACACCATGAATGAACACAAAAACAACAAAGTCGATGATAGCATAAACGTAGGGGTGTGATCAAATTCGATAGGAAAATCAATGCGTACAAACATGACGTATGTGCACGATGAATATCGGATACTCCTAATCGAATGAACTCAAATGCTTCCTTTGGTGTAAAAAGGTGGTAATATGAGACATTGACTCAATCAAATAAACAAATCAAAGCTCAAAGTGATTTCCACACCAATAACGTCCAAATCTATTTAATGTTTTTTCAGGACTTTCAAGGAAGTGCAAACCCGTTTATAGTCTCCAACCAAACTCCCTCAGATTTATATTTTGAATAGAGGCGTTCTAAATTCTCAAACTTTGAAGAATTGATGGTGAAACCTAATGGCCCATATTTAGCACATAGTGCTTTTTATTGCCTTTAAATTATTCGGGCTCTTTTAACCTCTTTGGACCTCGGATAATAAAATACCTCAATTTTTTATGTCCTTTTTAAGGGTGGCTTAGAAATCACAAAGGCTAAATGAACCTTTCGCAGTCCTTCCCCATTTTCAAATAAACACACAGTCTCACCAAACGGTTTTCACATGCATTCCAATCTTGTCAAGTTTTATTGCATTTTGTATCTTTTATAGATAGAATTGAGATGGAAACACTCAAGCCAATATGTGATAGACAAGGGCATGTGTGCAATAAAGGAGATAGGAGTCAAATATGTAGAAAGATATCACTAATCACATCTCAAAGACTCCAAACAATGTAATGTACATGGATGAAATGATGTAGCATCTCAAATCTCTATCAAACAGTCACATGGATATATGGAATGAAGTTGTGATTTGGTTATCTTAAGAGCTCATCCATAAAAGGTGAAAATAATAAACAAAAATCTTTTTGGATTTTTCAAAAAGTTTGATCAAAATAAAATCTTTTTGTGCTTTTCTAAAATTTTTCTAAAAGAAAATCTTTTTCGATTTTTTACAAGAAAAAGAAAACAAAAAAATAAAACAAACTAAGGATAAAAGCTAGCAATAGGAATCAAATGATATGATAAAGACAATGCATCCTATGCTAGGCACGGACTAACCCCTCAGTCAACTGAGCAAATCCCCAGAGAATTCCTAAGACTCTCAAATCTAAGGGCATCTAAAGGTTTCATGAAAATATTGGCTAACTAACTGTCGGTGGGAATGAAACTCAGGGTTACGACCTTCTCCTCAACTAACTGACATATGAAGTGCTTGCGTAACCTGATGTACTTTGTGTGTGAATGTTGGACGGGATTGCGGGATATGTGTATCGCTCTAGTGTTATCACAGCAAATGATCATGGTGTCCTGTGAAATCCCATAATCCTACAATACTTGCTTCATTCACAAGAGTTGCGTGCAATAACTCCCGGCGGCGATGTATTTAGCCAACGCAGTGGATAAAAAGATGGAGTTTTTCTTCTTGCTCAACCAAAATACAAGAGCAGAACCAAAATAGAAATACCCACCAGAGTGCTCCTACAACCATCTACATCCCTGGCCCAATCGGCATCCTAATAGGCGGATATACGATCATCGATATCGAAGGAATACCAAATGATGTATGAGAGAGTCCCACTCACATATTTGATGATACATTTTAGAGCGAATAAATGTGACTCTTTTGGGGACGCTTGATATCGCGTACAGACTCCAACACTAAAGGCTATATCGAGATGACTGGTAGTCAAGTAGAGAAGACTACCTATCATACTCTGATATAAGGTTTGCTCTACGTCCTTGCCTGAGGTGTCCCTACTAAGCTTGATAGAAGTACTCATATGTGTACGTGCATGCTTAGCGGAGTCTAAACCAAATTTCTTCACTAGGTCTCTTGCATACTTGGATTGAGAGATGAATATCCAATCCTCTAGCTGACAAACCTGAAGACCAAGGAAGAAACTAAGCTCACCTTCCATGCTCATCTCAAACTCACTTTTCATCTCCTCCTCAAAGTGATGAGCATGATGGGAGGATGTGGATCCAAAGACTATGTCGTCTATATAGACCTGGGCAACCAAAATAGCACCGTCATCTCTCCTGACGAACAACGTCATATCCACTCCCCATCTCTTGAAGCCACAAGCTAAGAGATAGTAAGTAAGCCTCTCGTACCAAGCACGGGGTGCTTGATTCAAACCATATAAGGCTTTCCTCAGATAATAGACGTGATCCGAGTGCTTAGGGTTTTCAAACCCTTTTGGTTGTTCCACATAAACCTCCTCCTGTAGAATGAAATTCAGAAAGGCACTCTTGACATCCATCTGATATAACTTGAAGTGCAGATGACATGCGATGGCGAGTAGTAAGTGGACGGACTCAAGCCTCGCAAAAGGAGCAAATGTCTCCTCAAAGTCTACATCCTCTATCTGTGTGTAGCCTTGAGGGACCAACCAAGCCTTGTTTCTGATTATGGTACCATTTTCATCCATTTTATTCTTAAAAATCCACCTGGTACCTATCACATTAGTCTCACTAGGTCGGGGGACAAGTTCCCTGACATTGTTCTTTTTAAACTGAAGAAACCCATCCTGCATGGCAGATATACAGTGTTCATCCTTGAGTGATTCTTTGCGATTCTTGGGCTCGACTTTGTACGGGTAGAAAAGATGAATAACAACGTTCTCTAGCTGAGCACGAGTCTTGACCCCTAGAGTGGGATCGCCAACAATGGCAGAAGGATCATGACTCTTGCGAACCCAAGCAGGTGTGTCCCCTAACACAGGAGAGGGTTCCACAGAGTGTGGGTGAGGAACTAGTAAGTCACTCCCAGAGAAGTCCTCATCCTCACACTAAAGGTTAGGATTAATAGCCGTCAGAGGTTCTTCATCTTTCACGGTGATGTTTATTGATTCCATAACCCTAGAGCTCTTCAGGTTAAAAACCCAGTACGCTCTACTATTCGATGAATATCCTAGAAGTATTCCCTCGTCGCTCAGGGAGTCAAACTTTCCTAATTGCTCTCTATCCCGTAGGATGTATCATTTACTCCCAAAGACACGAAAATATGCAAGGTTAGGTTTCTTGCCAGCCCACAATTCATAAGGTGTCTTAAGTGCGTGTGGACGCAGGTAAACCCTATTCACCGTGTGTCATGCAGTAGACACTGCCTCTGCCCAAAATCTCCTTAAAACCTTACGACCTAGAAGCATAGATCTATCCATTTACTAGATCGTTCTATTCTTTCTCTCAACAATCCCATTTTGCTGAGGAGTCCTCACAGTAGAAAACTCATGTTTTATCCCAAGGCTATCACTGTAAAGATTTACCATTGCTTCTGTGAATTCAGTGCCGTTGTCACTACGTATCCTGTAAGTAGTGACTCCGTGTTGATGTTGCTGGATACGGTACTTGGTCGTTAAAAACTCCACTGCATCGGATTTCTCCCTCAGAAAACCTATAATCCAGTATCTGGATAAATCATCCGCCATCACCAGGATATACCTCTTACCACCCAGACTCTCATTACGAGTAGGACCTATAAGATCCATGTGAAAAAGATCAAGTACACGAGAGGTGGTAATGGAATGCAACTTCCTATAGGGGCTACGAAGTTGTTTTCCCAACTGACAAGGTCCAAAAGCCATCGATGTTGTCTTTCCAAGTGATGGAAAGGCACATACTAGGTCCTTTTTAGCTAAACGAGTTAAATCTCTAATGTTCACGTGACCTAGACGTTGGTGCCATATATCCATAGGAGTGATTGTGGCCTTGTTGAAGACAAGTGAGGATTTGGGCTCAGTCCCATAGCAATTATCCTCTGTCCTCACCCCTCGCAATAAAATTTTACCGGCTTGATTATAGACATTACATGCATCCCGGTCAAACTTTACGGAAATGTCAGCGTCGCATAGCTGGCTAATGCTGAGAAGGTTTGCTTTTAAACCTTTGACGTACAAAAAATTCTCTAGCTTAGGAAATCCTGGTAACTCTACAGTACCTCGTCCTACAATTCTAGACTTCCTCCCATCTCCAAAGGTGACTCTACCATCCTGATAATCCTCAAGAGAAGTAACCAATGAGGCATCACTTATCATATGTCTGGAGCACCCACTATCAAAATACCACTATGAGGTATTATGTGCTTTGAGAGCGACATGAAAAACAAAGGCCTTTTTATCTTTCTTAGGTACCCAAGAAGTGGTGACCTTTTGTTTACCTTTGTTGTCGTTGGTTTTAGCCATAATGTGAGAAGTATTCACTAACGGCAAAGACATCCGTCAAAATTCCTCCATCAAGCACTGTGATGTGGCAGCTAAAAACTCAACTCCCTCTCTCAGACTGGTAAAATCATCAGTATACTGTGGTGGAGCAGTAGTACATCGTGTCCGACCCAAACTATAACAAAACTCCCTGAGGTGGCCTTTTCTTTTGCAATATGTACAAAAGAACACAGTCAAAGGCGAACCTTGGTTTGCTTTTCTTGGTCGAACTCTCCGTCTAGGTTTTTAACGATGGACACAAGGAGTCATAGTAAACTCAGGAACTGGTCCAGGTGCAATTTGGGATGTGGAAGCACCATCATAACCTATTCCTTGCCTATCACCAAAACCTAAAGCGGGGTCGCGGAGCATCTTTCCCATCTTCCTAGATCTGTTCTCGATTTGTACCTTGACTTATCGTGCTCTCTCCAGATCATGAGTAAGCTGGGCTACAAGGGCTTCAAGTTTCTTTCGAGTCTCCACGAAGTAATGGAGCTCACTCGTAAGACTAGCCACTTGTTTAGTCAATTCCCCTCTTTCTTTCTCAAAATAACTCTCTCTTTCTCTAAACAAACTCTCTTTCTTCACATAGACAGACTCTCTCTCTCTCTTAAGGTAGTGTAGGTGGAGGAATCTTTATCTCTCTCTTTTCTTAAATCTTCCTCTAAAGCGGTGATCCTAAGAACTAACGATTTGTTACACTTTTTATTTTTAAATGACTCAGAATAAATCTCGGCGTAGGCCCATTGAAGATCACTCTCGCTCTCACTTGTGTCAACCTCACCCTCACTCACATCGATCTCACTGTCGAGGTGTCCCTGTGAATCAGCATCCTCATCGTCGTGAGGAGCACTAGAAGTACTCACATGACTAGCCATGAATGCGGTGAAGTTACAATCTTGCGATGACTCATCTCCAGAATCCATCGACTTGACCTCACTATCATCACTAAGGGTAGCATTAAGGATAGCTTTGCCCTTTTCTCTTTTCAGCCTAGTAGCACACTCAAAAGCTCTATGACCCCTACTATCACACTCAAAGCATCTCTCACTTTCTTTCTTAGGAGGATCTTTAAAATATTTTTCATTTTTCTTTTCAAACCTATTTTTCTCAAACTTCTTTTTATCTTTAAAATTGCCATTTTTCTTGAATTTGAGAATTCTCTTGAAATTTTTTGCAAATAGGGCCAAATCATCTAAGTCAAAATCACACTCAGAATCTGACGTATCTGTTTCTCTTTTTCTAGATGACTATCCCCTCTTTCTTGCCGACCCCTCACTCTTTCTCTCCTGGGCATTAAGTGTAATTCCCTTATCTTTAGACTTGACAAATTTAGGAAACATATCAATTTCATACGTTTGCAAGTCTCCTACAAGTTCCTCCAATTTAAGCGTATTTAAATTACCCATAGAATTTAACACATTGACTTTGGGGATAAAATGCTTAGGCAATGATCTAAGAATCTTTTTAACAACTCTAACATTAGGAATGTGTTCACCAAGATTAAAGCTAGTGTTAACAATATCAGAAAGTCTAGCATAAAATTCATCAAAACATTCAGATTCAAGCATGGTGATTGTTTCAAAATGAGTTGTTAAATTTTGTAGTTTAGACTCTTTCACAGCATTAGTTCCTTCATGGGTAAGCTGCAAAACATCCCATGCCTCTTTTGACGTGGTGCACGTCATTATGCATTTGAAATCATCAGGTGTGACAGACCCAGATATAGCACTTAAACCCTTAGTATTAAAAGATGACCATTTAAATTCTTCTTCAGTCCATGTAGTAACAGGTTTTAAATTGGTCACGTTTTCAAGAGTGACGGAGGGAGGTGTCCACCCTCTTTCAACCAAAATCCAGACACGTTCATCAATGGATTTTAATGCAGATCTCATGCAGGCTTTCCAGTATGCATAGTTTGTCCTGTAAAAAACTGGCATTTTATTATATAACTTCTCCATTATGAACACACTCGTTTTCAAAAATCATTTTTTTCAGAAAATTGATATCTTAGAAAAATTTTGCAAAAAATTACATGGTAAATTATGTAACTGGCTCTGATACTAATTTGAAAGAGTTGGGCTTGCGTTCAAATTAAGAAATTATATAATTAAACTCAGTTTTATCCAATTAAATCCTAAACATGTAACTAGGTGTGATTGAAGAAGATGTAAAACATGCAAGAACATTCAAACACACACATGTGAGGAACAATCCCCCAAAGGGGCAAGAACTTTTATTTTTTACTATAATTTGTAAAATACAATTACACGAATTACAATGAAAAACACGAGTGACACGGAAATACCTACAAGCGTCGGTTCTGGTTTTGTCAGCTAGAATCTCCCTCGGGAACTCTAGGTGAGCATCAATGAAGAAGGAGGACGACTTCTCCACAAGGGTTGAACAAACACAAGGTTGTGTTCTTGGGTTAAAAAGGATTCACAAAGGTATGCAAAGTTGTGTGAATCAAAACATGAGTCCTAGGACTCAAAAAGGTGAAGACTATAGTAATTAGGACTCTTAAATTTGTCTCCAAAAGTCTTAAAAAACAACTCCCCCGAAGTGAGCCGAAAAAATCTCATAAGATCTGCTCGATTTTACCAGAAGCGGATCGGTCCGTTTTTGGAGTCGAATCGGTCCGTGGTAGGGTCAATTCATTTTCTCAAAGGGCTTCTTCGGTTTGGCTTCGATCCGGGGTTCTCTATTTTTGGAGAAAAGCGGATCGGTCCGGTATGGAGGCGGATCGGCTCGTTTTTAAAAAAGGGGGACCAGTCCGGTTATGAAGAAAACTAATTCCAAGTTGAAGATGCTTTGATATTCGGATCCGTTGATGTAGATGCGATCTTGAATTTCTTCAATGGTGTAACGGTGTATGACATACATATTGATAATGGAAAAAATGTCCTTATATAAAAAAAATATTCAACAAAATTGGCGCAAGTTAAAAATACAGACTAATTCCATAAAAATAATATGTAGAATTTCAACCATAAAATGGAAGGATAAAAAACATAATAAAAAATGTATGCCCTATATCAATAATGAAAAATATTATAAGTCCTAAAAATTTATAATCTAACAATCTATTTATCATAACCTATGACCAACTTCATTAGGCCCTACCATGTGGCTCAGCTTATTTGGCACATCACCACTTTATCTTTTTTGGGTTTCTTTCATGATATGAATATTCATATTCATATTAATATAGTTATTGTTTGTTCGTCGGTGGTTTTATCAAAGGAGTTATTTCATGCCATTGACTTAGCCAAATCCCTTAAGAATGTACATTACACGGTTATGAATCTTTTAGATTTATTTACAAATTTTGAAGTATAAATGATGCGAGATTAAGTTTTTTTTTGTATGATTACCTTTTCAAATAATAAAATAAGGAGAAATATATAAGTGTTGTACACCCCTTTTTTCTTAAATGTGCTTTAAGGATGTTAAAACAATAATTTTAACACGCTCCAAGTTTGTGTACCAATTTTATCTTGTTTAATACTAAACATGCATCTATGTGATTAATGCAAGTAAAATAAAGTAACGTTCACAACGTTGGATTTACGAGGAAGCCACAAACGGGAAAAAAAAACCTCGGACGGCCTAAGCCAGACAATCACTATGATACTGTATTCCAAAAGGATGATAGACAAACTTACGTAATGACTCAATTCCCACAAGCCTAGATGTTCTTCTTCTCTTTAACCTCTCCTCTATAGTTTCCACACAGAAATCCTTCCACGATACTCGTCCATAGCACACGTGTCCACGAGTACCTCAGTGTCCACTGATGTAGGTTTGGCAACCATTTACGATTCGAAACACGGACTCCTCCACTTCTTCATCACAAAACCCAATGAGAAACTTGTTCAATATGGATGAACAAACTCCAGATGGTGCAAACAAGATATCTATAGCAATTGTATATTAAATCTCGGATCTTTAAACACTATGGATGGTTTTTTATCTTTAAAAAGCTTAGAAAACTTTATGCAGAAAACAAAACTATTCTAAAATGTCTTTTGGTTCTGCACACGTCGAAATTTTGAGCATGCACTACTTAAATAATAAAATTAAGTCGGAAAGTCATTCTAATGAGAATATCAAGTCGTTCTAATGACTTTGACATATCGTTTGAACGACATCACACGTCGTTTGAAGTCTTGAAAACCAAGGTGAGATTTCACAGGACTCTAAGCATCATATAAGCTCAGAATAAATGGTTTAAAACATTTTAAATAAAGTTTCCATCCTTTAAAAATCTTTTCGAACTCCATAAATATAATGCGTTCATACCTGATAGATTCGGAATGTAATCTGAATGAAGATGTGAAACGTGCACCAATAAAACACAGCATGATATATCTTTGAAGCTTAGCCACTACGTCTTCTAAACAAACACGTCATAGACTTTGTGGAGATCATGACAAGATAAAAATCTATTTATGACTCAAACAAGTTTTGTTCCAAGAATCAGTCAATAACATACAAATGAACTCAATTGGAAATTTGGTCCGTGCAAATCTCCCCCTTTGACTATTATGGGACAAAATCCAAATAGTGAAATGCCTAAGACGGACTGCCAAGCCGTATGACACCTAAATCCCATCCCATAAAACCTAAAATAAAAAATTATAGGATAAGGACTAGTGTATGCATATCTGATAAACATGAGCTGTCTGAATGTGATGCAGTCTTAAAATATCGAATCTCTGAAGAATACATAGACACATAAAATAGACAAATACCCAGTGAGGTAGGGAGGAACAAATGATATAAAAATACAAATATGTAAAACAAATCATTTGTTAAACATGTGAGCAGTACCAATATGTTCAATAAAACATGACACCAATAAAATATAAACATCTGATCATGATACCAATTTGTAAAGGCAAAAAAATATTTGATCATAAAGTCAAAATACACCCGTACATCATATACATCTCTCCCCATTTTTAACTCGAATAGACAATAAGTGAAAAAGATAAAAAAATCACTAAAAATCTAGAATGAAATAATCAATGAAGCATATCTAGATAAACACAAAATTCCATCTAATAATAATCACAAAGTACCAAGTCGTAGCTAGCAACCAGTCACAAATAATGAATCATCAAAAAATGTGACTAAATGAATCAATGCAGCATAAGAATCATCGCATGAATAAGTACTATCACCTGCATGAAAACTGTCTAAATGAACTCGAAAGTACCAAAATAGAATGAAATCATCTCATATATAAAGATGGTACTGAAACAGAATAAGGGTTCAAATAAAAATCCAAGGAGGTTGTTTGAACGACATAGGCGTGTCGTTTGAATGAGGTCTAAAAACAAACTAAAATGGTAAGGTCTCGTTTGAAGCACCTATGTAATAAACATTTAAATGACCCTTCTAATGACCATATCAGAAAAAATTACCTCCTCGAAACTCGTGTCACGAGAAGAATGACATTGACATGTCATTTGAATGATGTCCAAAAGTCATTTGAATGACTTCATCAAACCCTGTATTCCATTGCTAAAAATGGAAAAGTTTTTCCCAGTGAGAAATAGCTCAAAACAGGTACTGGAAATAAGAAATAGAAGGAAAACAGACTCAAAATTGGAAAATAAAATAAGTTAAAACAATGTGAGTTTCATGCCGACATAGTATCAATGTGCTCAAACATGGATATGGAATTAATGGGCATGAACTACAACAAATGAATCACAACTTGAACACATCAAAATGATTAAGAAGATCTAATTGATAGCCATATGTCATCAAACTGAGTTGTAGTCATATGTTACAATTAATATTTTGAGCTTAATGAACAAAAGAATCAACATGCACATAAATCCGGAATTTTGACGATTCAACAAATAATAGTCATGAAACAATTTTTAAATATTAGGATTCGTGGTGCAAACCCATTGTTATTTTAACATCCAAACACCCTCATATATTCATATTTCCTTTTTCAAGCTCTTTTGAGGATTCCATTTTTCTCAACTTAGAGAAATCCTATTGGCCCCATTTTTGGCATATAATTCTTTTTATTGCCCTAATTTTTTTCTCGGGCTCATTTGAACGATGGATTTCACGATGAGATTATTATTCTCTCACAGCCCTTTCCCATGAAATCTCATCATTTTTTTAATTTAATCATTTTAAATCCTCACGGTAAACTGTTCTTACATGCACACCTCCTCCTAAGTCTTATTACACATTGACGACAAAATTGAGAGGAGAACGTCTCACCAGACTCAAATACACATAAGAAGTCAAACATTCATATAAACTCATGCATGTGTGCAATAATAACATATATCCACAGTCGAATCCAAATGCAAGTAAACTTTGAAATAACCCCATTTAGCAATGGTTAAGATCATTCTAGGCATTAATAATCATGACCAAGTTTCCTAGCCACGCGGATAAATGAAAAGATGGGGATATAAGTACATCAATATGTCACATCAAACATGAAAAATCATGTCATAAAAAAGAAACCGAAAATCTTTGTGTTTTTTTAAAAATATTTTTGACTCAAAAATAAAATATTTTTGTATTTTTCTCAAAAATATAGAGAGCAAAAAACTTTTTATGTTTTGATTTTTTTTTCAAAATAAAATCTTTTTTTATTTTTCAAATAATACTCAAATAAATGAAAAAAATATCATACAGTGAGATACACATGCCATAACAGTAGCAAGATATAAATCATGAAGCAAAGACTAATGTATGACAAACGTGGCAACACAATCATCCTTTAGATTTAGCATGAGAAGAATTAAGTGCAACAAAATAAGAACCATGAAGTTTAATTCCTAAAGCCTCTAAGTCTGATTTCTTAACCCAAGTAGGCGTGTAACGACGGATCGGGGTTTTGGAAACAGAAACAACTTTATTCTTAAACTCTTTAGGAGCATTTTTAAGGTAATAATAATGCCTAAGGTGACCCTTCCTATCGCAATGAGAACAACTGTAAACACGATGGGGAATGTGACCTAAATGTGGACCTCTCCTAATGTTCCTAGTCGGCTCTCTCACACCATTCGTATTGGCTTTGGTAAATGGGTGCAATACGATCATCGAAGCCTATACCAAACTTATCATCCTTGATTTGGGCGGTACCTAAAATTATATCCAAATTTTCTGACTTAGCCTCCAAATCAAACCTCACTTTACTTGAGTTTATCAATATCTCCTCAAGCTCACTAATCCTAGACCCAAGCAAAAACCTAGACTCCTCAAACTCTAGAATCTCTTTCTTCAAAGCCTCCATCAAACCACGAAGACTATCTCTCTCTTTCTAAACGTATTCTAGTTTCTCCCTAAGAGTCTTCTCACATGCCCTAAGATCCTCAATCAAAGCATAGTTATTTTTGTGTCATGCTCATTTAGCTTACCTTGCAATTTCAAGTTTGATTTTTTCACCTTTATCGCTTTTGCATACAAATAATTAAAGGAAACTTGTAACTCTCCCACATCAATCTTCTCTTCCTCACTAGCTTCACCCTCACTCACTTGAGATTCATACTTAACGGCATCGGAAGTGTCATTGATGTGAGAATATTCATGGGAAGATTTATCATCGTCGCTCACATGACATGACATGAACACTACAAAGTTGCGATCAATGGGATAACTCTCTCCCTCTTTCGGTTCACTATCACTTAAGGTGGCATTATAAGCTATTAGTTTCTTTCCCTTCTTCTTAAGTCTAGTGGGACACTCCACTACCTTGTGACCATAACCCTCACAACCAAAACACCTATCTGACTCATACCTATTAAAATTCTCACTCTTATTCTTAGGTGATGGATTGACCTCGTTTTTCTTGGATTTCTCAAGTCTTTTGGCATCTTTTGATGGCTTTTGGAATTTAGCAAACATTTTGAACTTCTTTGACAACAAGGCTACCTCCTTAAAATCGGAATCAGAATCCTCATCTAAAACTCTAGTCTCATACTTACGGGCTTCAAAGAAATTCTCTTTTGTTTCATTAGGACTTGCGGGTAAACATGTGAAGCTCATAAGTTTATAAGTCACCTACAATCTCTTCAAGTTTTTTGTATTCAAGCATACCCAAGGAGTTTATAACGGTCACTTTGGGATTAAATCTACAAGGTAATGACCTTAATATTTTCGTTATGACTCAGTTGTTGAGTATTTTCTCTCCCAAGTTAAATGAGGAGTTGATAATGCTGGACAATCTAACATAAAACTCATCAAATGACTCACTTTCTAACATTGTAATAGTCTCAAATTGTGTAGTGAGGTTTTGAAGTTTAGACGCCCTAACCGTGCTACTGCCCTCGTGAGTAAGTGCAATAATATCCCAAGACTATTTTGAGGTTTCATATGTCATGATTCGATTATAATCTTCCAGTGTGACATGTGAGGAAATAACTTGAAGACCTTAAGAATTATAAAGTTAAAGTTTATGTTCGGCATCGGTTCATAACTCAACAGGTTTTAAACTAGTGGCCTATCCCTCTCGTGTGACTGGTGGTTTCCAACCTTTTTCAATCGCTAACCAAACACACTCATCAATTGATTTTAAAGCACTTCTCATTCGCATTTTCCAATAAGCATAATTTGTGCCATAAAAAAAGGAGTTCTAAAACTATTACAAATTTTGAAATTCATCCTTAAAAGCACAAGGGATCAACAAAAAAAAATTCTATCTCTGATACCAATTTGTAGGCCTCTTTTCTTCTTAAATGTTCTTTAAGGATGTAAAAAAAAAATTGCAAAATTTTTTCCCAACTTTAACACGAACCAAGTTTGTGAACCAATTTCAATTAAGTCCAATTTTATCTTGTTTAATCATAAACATGCATCTCGATGATTAAAGCAAGTAAAATAAAGTAAAGTTAACAACACCAGATGTCCGAGGAAACCAGAAAGGGAAAAAAAACCTCGAACGACCCAAGACATAGAATCATTATGATACAATTTTACTAAAGGAAGACATACAGACTTACACAAAAACTCGATCCCCTCAAGACTTGACACTATTCTTCTCTTTAATCTATCCTCCATAGTGCCCACACAGAAATCATTCCACGATACTCATCCACAACACACGCATCCACGAGTGCCTTTGTGTCCAACAATATAGCTTTGAAAATTATCTACGATTTGAAATACGGACTCCTCTGCTTTTTCACCGCAAAACCCAATGAACAACTTGTTCAATATGGATGAAAAACTCCAGATGGTGGAAAATATATCTCTATAGCAATTGTATATGAAATCTCAGATCTTTAAACACCAAGGATTGTGTTTATCTTTAAAAACCTTAGAAAACTGTATCCAGAAAATGAAATTGTTCTAAACTGTATTTTGGTTCTGCACACATCGAAATTCTAACCACATGATGCCTTAAATAATAAAATTAAGTCAGCAAGTCATTCAAACGAGTTGCTCAAGTTGTTCTAACGACTGTGATATATCGTTCGAATGACGTCACATGTCGTTTGAAGTCTTGAATACCAAGGTGAGATTTTACGTGACTCGAGACATCAGATAATATCATAATAAACGATTGAAAGCATTTTAAAAAATCATTTTAAACATTTCAAATAAAGTTTCCATCCTTTAAAACTCTTTTCGAACTCCATAAACATAACGTGTTGATACCTGAGAGATATTAGGAATGAAATATGAATGAAGACATGAAACGTGCACCCATAAAATATGGCATGATATATCTTTGAAGCTTGGACGCTACGTTTTCTAAACAAACACGTCATTGACTTTGTGCAGATCGTGATAAGATAAAATCTATCTATGACTCAGACAAGTTTTATTTCGGGAATAAGTTAATAACATACAAATGGACCCAACTGGAAATTTTATCCTTACAAGTGTATCACGTAATGTAATTCTAACTGCAAAGAATTCCAGTTTTCAATTATTTAAGGGGACTATTTAAAAATCCTAAAAAAGGAGAAAATATGTAAGTGCACCTTAAGACAATATTTTAAAAATACCAACTTTGAAGTTAGTTTGTGCTGATGACCAAAAAAATGTTTATTTTGTTATTTCAACTTTTGAGTTTATG
Source organism: Sambucus nigra (assembly GCA_949130495.1). Lineage (NCBI taxonomy): Eukaryota > Viridiplantae > Streptophyta > Magnoliopsida > Dipsacales > Adoxaceae > Sambucus > Sambucus nigra. The sequence continues at coordinate 536,622,590 of OX422213.1, forward strand.
GCTCGCGCCAGTTATGTTATTGAAGGTTGTGTCATAATATTCATGTTTTTATTCCCAGATTATATCACATTTAACATGGTATTAAAATCATGAATTGTATTTGTGACACCCTGCTTTTTGGTATGAATGAATGAGAAGTACACTAAAGAAATGAATCAAAGCTAAGGCAAAATAACATAACTTTATTCATTATTAATAGATTTACATAGGTTTGAACCACCGTAGGGGTGAATTACATGTTTTTAGTACATATGATAATATAAAAAATTGAAACAAGCCACTCCTTGCTCCCATTTGGTTTAATCTCTGCCCATGTGGCCACATACGCTACCAAGTGATTGGTTTATGTCTTTAGTAGGGAAGAGATACTATCCTCTTTCTCCTAGCACATCTGGAGAAGGAAGGAATTAGGACGAATATGCTAAGAAGGTTCTACCAGTTCTATAACAATGATATAAATATAAATGAGAGTTGGAATGTGTATCGAATCAGTGTTTAAAACGTTTGACTATAATAAGTTGATGATTCCATACTTATCGTGTTATAAGAACATTAAAATGTTGGAACTTACAATTCCATATTGACTATTCCATTTAAGAAATATGGTTAATTACCAATTTATTTAAGATCGTATAAAGAAATTTAAGGAGTTTTGAACTAATAATCCCATTCTTACTAGTTCACTAAAGGGTGTAGAAGTATTTAAGACATCAGTGAACCCACAATAATAAGCAATCAACCCAAATTTTTTGGGAAAAAGTAACTTGTTATTCACAATATTAAAGTGGCACTAATTCCTTTGTAGCAATAATCACGGCTCTCAATCATCTGAGACGAGTAGGCCAAGTATAAAATTTTATGTGATAACACATCAGTCTACTTCCTAGTTAATACTAATGCTTATACTAAAAAAAGCACAAAGTGTTAGGGTGAACTAAATCAATAAGGTACATGATATCAGTTATTAGATGAGAAGGGATAAAATTGATCCTCTAGTTTAAGTTTAAATATTGGACATAAATTCAAATATTGATGATGGTTACCAAAATATGTAGTATGGCAGTATAATAACACACACACACTATGAGTAAATGGGGCAATTATATAGTGATATCAATAGCAGTATTTTAAATACACAAAATGTACTATTGGAAATCTAGGAAATACCTACATAATTGGTATTTAGTTGGCTTTCTATCACACTAGGATATTTGGAAGAAACGGGGCTTTATTTTCTTAATAAAATGTGTGGGTATATAAGTATTTAGGGATTAATCAGCCAGTTTTGTAATAAAACTATCTTTTTTGAAGTTTCGGGGGCTTATTTGTTATTATCATGGGACTTCAAAATACTGAACTTAAGCTCATTATTGAACCTTGGTGTAAGAGAGTCTTTATCAAAAAATATTTTGATGTATGTATTGACAAAGTTTGGGGATCAAATTTATAAGTTGGAAAAGTTGATAAGGGTTAATTTGTAATTTCGAAAAAGTTTTCCTAAGTAAAAACCTTGTTTTTGCATAACTTGAGATAGGAGTAACCAAACATGGCCTTACCATATATAATTTTGACCAGAAAATTATAATCCAAATTCGGAGAAAAAAAACAAAACTACGGATTAGTCATGTGCCCTCACGCGCGTGGTCAAGTTTTCAGAAAATTTTTTTACCTTCGACCTCTCGATTTTGACTTTTTGGTGTTTTAATTTTTTCCCGAGGTTTTCTCCTCGTTTGCTCTACCATTTGAGATGATTCCTTAACAAACTTAACCTAACTTTTCACAAGGAATCCAAATATATAAGTTTTATAAATTGATAGTGAGTACAACTCAAGTTCCAAAACTATGTGTTTCCTAAAAAAATGACCGGATCTTCGTGGACTTCTAGAGTATGGAAAGGTCTCTTATGAATTGGGTCTAATTTCCTCTATATGTGTAATAGTTGGTTTTGGTTTCAAGAATTAAGATGGCTTGTACATGGGGAATTTTGAATTTCTAGTTTTTGAGTTGCAAATACACTTCTGATCGATTTGAGCTCTACATGAGCATTAATGGATTTTAAACATTACACTCGAGATCCTTCGGTTATAATGAAGTCATATATGGTTTCAAATCATATTTTAAGACAGTATATCAAGTTTCACCATTAAAGCTTAAGCTTTAATGCTGTTTCTACTGGTTTTTCCTATCCTATGCCATTCTACACGTAAAAGCTTGCATATTAAGATTTTCTATTTATATTAACTATTTAGAAAACTACTACAATTAAAATAATTGAAAATGAACCATAAAATGAGAAGATAGCTAATTTGGGAGAAGTTTTGAGATTTAGAACTAAACTATAAGGTGAGTTTTTATTGCTATGAAGGATTTGATTAGAGCTCGAGGGAGGTGGGTTTGAATCAGTTTAGGTGAAGTTTTTTTAATGGGTAAATGGGGTGCACATGGGTTCATGGTGGTTTCATGTGATTTGTAGCCTCTTATGCTAATTTGTGGTATCATTTGGATAGGGGTTAAAGTGTAAATCAAGAAGGTTTCGAGTGTAGTCCTTAATTGTTTGCATATTTACTTTTATATCCCTAAAAGTATTTTTTGTAAAGTATAAGGGTATTTTGATTATTTCAAAAAGTTTTTGTATTTGAAATTATAATTTTTTGTTAATTGAGGTCTAAAGGATTAATTTGATGTAAAGTTAGGATTTAGGAGTTAAATATACCATAATTTATCTTACTTTAAAACCTTCAGTGGCTCATTTGTAATTTACTAAAACTTGAAGGGGTCTAGGTTAAGTTTAAAAAATGTGGGTTTTTAACTATGGCTTCTTTTGTCTTAGAAGACTTTTAATTTTACACACCTTATAAGGGTTTAAATCATGGTCATAGGTAAATTAAGGTTAAGAAATTCCCAATTCTTACAGTATTAGTTGTGGCTGGTTTTAATCAGTTATGTTCGTGTTAGGTAAAAAAATATGACTATGTGTTATGTTGTGCTCGTATCTAAATATTATTTCCTGCATCGTGTCATGTGAGTATTGTATTTTATCTATTCGAACTTATATTAATTGCTTTGTCTTAAAAAATGAGATATATGGCATAAATTGAGCGTGCGCAATGATTTAATGGCGTTAACTTATTAAATTCTGATGACAACTCTAACACCCCGTAATTATGAGGACTTAGAATTTAATTATTTTTCGGAGAAACAACACTTATTTAAATTGGAGAATTTTAAATTTATAATTTGGAGAGTTTATTTGAATTGGAGGAATTATTTAAATCTGGCAAATTTAGATTTAATTATTTAGGTTATTGTTGTGTCGCATTTTTTAGGTCGAAAATTAGAGGATGTTATAAAGTATTTCGAATGACAACTCTGAATGCATCGAATGACCTTGACACGCTCTTTTAAACACGCTTCTAGCTTCAAATTATATCTTTTCAATTTAATAGATTCTCCATAAAGGTCTTGAAAAACATTTTGAAGCTCACTCACATAAACCTCATCATTTTCATTTTCTCTCTCTTCTTCACTCTCACTACCATCAAAAATAAGGGAATCATAAACTATAACCTTGGAAGTGTCATGTGATAAATTTTCATCTATAAATGAGTTCTCACTATCACTACCATGACTAGGCATAAAAGCCACAAAGTTGGGCTTAGTGGGGGAATCGGGTCCCTCTTCCTTATCACTATCACTAAGGGTCACATTATATGAAATGGGTTGCTTACCCTCTCTCCTTAGTTTAGTGGGGCACTCAGAAGCCCTATGTCCATAACCCTCACAACCAAAACACCTCTTTGACTCGTCCCTATTTAATTTTTCATTAATAGTTTTAGGGATCCTCTCGGCTTTGTAATGCTTAGAAGTTTCAAATTTCTTAAAGTCGTTTTTAAGTTTAACTTTGTTAATTTTAAGAAATTTTTGAAATTTCCTAGCAAACAAGGCCATATCTTCCGAGTCACTATCACTCTCGCTCTCTACTACTTGTTTATCCTCTTTTTGGAATTTTAAAGCAATGCCCTTTTCTATTTTCTTTTCAGTTTTAGAGGGAAACATGTCCAGTTCATAGGTTTGTAAATAACCTACAAGCTCTTCTAATTTCGTAGAGGCTAAAGTTGGTAAAGAATTTAACACGGTCACTTTTGGAATAAATCTATCGGGTAGGGACCTTAAAATTTTCGTTACTACTCGATTGTCGGGCATTTTGTCTCCCAAATTAAAAGATGAATTAACAATATCGAAAAGTCTAGCATTAAATTCATCAAAAGCTTCTTTTTCATTCATTTTGATAGTTTCAAATTGAGTGGTGAGGTTTTGGAGTTTCGAAGCTTAACGACACTTGTACCTTCATGAGTGAGTTGTAAAATATCTCAAGCTTCTTTAGCCGTCTCACACGTCATAATGCGTTGGAATTCACCCGGTGTGACAACGCTAAACAAGGCATTTAAACCACGGGAATTACAGTTTGAATGTTTAAATTCACCATCACTCCATCAATCGGTCGGTTTGGGGGCACGTTCATTTTCAACTAAATGAGTTGGTGGAGACCACCCATTAACTAAAGACATCAAAACCCTCACATAGATAGATTGAAGTGCCGATTTTATACGCGCTTTCCAAAACGCATAATTAGAACCATCAAAAATAGAAAATTTTGAAAATGGAGAAAATTCCAATTTAGCCAAAAACTAGTTAAAGGATCTTTAACGAAGTAAATTATGGTTTTGGTTCTGATACCAATTTGTAAAGAAGGAGTAGGCCCCCAATTTTAAAATACTTTAAAATCAATTTCCTTGTTAAATATATGTGGAAGCGTTAGGTGATGGTTCAATAAAGACAAATTTTAATTTACTTCAAAATTAAAATTAAAATTATACCAAGTGAAATTAGATTCAAACACACACACTTATTTTAATTTCACTTAATCCATATCAATTAATCCAAGTCCTAGAAAATTTTCCTAAGTCACATTTTGCAATTTTATCAAGTTAGGCCAAACCAATTTAATCAATTAAATTAAATGACTTGAATTAGATTAACATAAACATTACCCAATATTAATTTTCACCAAATTAAACAAGTAGTGATTAAATTAAACAAATTTTATATTTTTACCGAAGCATGCATTCTAGGTGATTTTGCAAAAGATAAAATAAACAATTAATCTACTACACCGCGATGTACGAGGAAAAACCTACAACGGGAAAAAACCTCGTACGACCCTTGCCTCAAATCCACTAAGTACGGAATTTAAAAATACAATCAAGATGACTTACAACTCGTGTCTTCTTGTATCAACCTCTTCTTAGCGAATAACCACGGAGCTCCACTGCGGTCTCGGAATCCTCCGATCGGACTTTATATGGTCACCGTCACCCAAACTAGGGGCCTTTCTCCAAGTGGGTAAATCGACGAAAACCTCTTCTTCTTTGTGGGATTTAGAATCAAACCCAAAACATCTCTTCAAACGTAGAGATGGAAAACCGGTTCCAAAACGCCCAGCAAAGTAATTATATATGGAATCTTGGATGAACAATATGGGTGTAAAACTAAAGTCTATAATAATTTTTTCTTGAAAACTTAGACACTTTAAAACATGAACTTTTTCCTTAATAAATTTTTCTCTCAAACACTCTCTTGGAGATAGATGTGTATGAAAAAGTTAAACCAAAAAGGTTGGTTCCCACACTATTAAGTTCTGTCAAAAGTTAGTGGGGTAAGGAAGTGGGAAACATGGGTAAAAACTGCTAAAAACTGCCATCAAATTTTCCCGCCTGAAATCTCGTTCGAACGAGATTTTCATTCGAACGAAGTCTCGTTCGAACGAGCCTTTCTAATGAACTTCCAGTGGCTTAAAATTGAACTCGTTATAAATCTCGTACGAAGTCTCGTTCAAACAGCCATCTCGTTCAAATGACAATTCGAATGATGTTCCAGTGGCCTATGGGGAAGCTCGTTGGCAGCTTCGTTCGCATGACATTCTCGTTCGAACGATAATATCGAACGAGAAACCAGAAAGTTGAAAATTATGAATTTAGCCCAGAAACTTTATATACTTTATATAAATGTTTAATAAAATCTTTCTGTCAAATAAACAATAGTTTTTAATTAAACCTTCACCCATTATAAACCGTTCCAAGCTCCTATATATATATGTAATGCATTCATACCTTGGGAGCATGGAACCACTATTGATGACGTAGGAACGAGGCACTTAAACTCGGCATTTTGATGAAGCTTTATACACTTGGCCACTAAGTCTTCAAAAAAACTCGTCATAGGCTTAGAGGATGATCAATTAACTCTATCCTTTGACTCAAACGTTTTTGTCCGGAGTTGAGCCAAAACTACAAAGGAATTAATTAGAAATTTGTGTCCTTACATGAACGTGATGCACGTTTAAGATGTAGTGGTGCATGTAGAAGATGCACGTTAGAGTTGCTGGATATTTGTATCTTTAATACATCATAATGAATGTGTTGACGTGATGTAGAGCAACGAAGTATTCCATAAAGTATGTAACCTAGATACTAGGGGCAATGTATGAAATGTTGCCTTTACAAATCTCTCCCTATGGCTTTTCTTGTACAAATATAAAAAATCCGAATTACAAAAAAAAATAATAAGACAAACATTATTCTAATTTCCTCTTAAGACCCACAAATGGAATGATATCAAAATGCATAAGTCTCTGAAATCTTCGACATCTTAAAATCTGAAAATCTCTAATTCTCCAACTTTCTCTTGATCTTCTTTTGGGAACTTTGTCTTAAGTGTACTTTGCATATGCTCATCAAAGTGTACCTGTACACAATAGATAAAGAAATAGTTGTGACTCAATAAAGAGTTTGAAATATAAAATAATAACATAACTTTTATCTCCCCGATACATCAAACTCCCACTCTCTTATAATTAATTCTCCCCCTTTTTACGTTGTCCGAAATAGACAAGGAAAGGAAAAACTAAAGTTAAAATCGGAGTGTATCACAAAAATCGAAGAATATGTCACAAATATATGGAAATAATTATCGTGCAATGATAAACTAAGAAAAACCATACCAACTACTTTTGAATTTTTCAAATTTTTATAATGTATAAAAATATACAAGTACAACTCACACAATTAACTAACACTATGATAATCGAGTCGTGAAAGTGTAGGGAATGCGTGTGAACAAATTTGATAGGTAAATCAACTCAAACAAACATAAGATATGTGGACGATGGATTTGAGATACTCCTAACGAATTTACTTGAAGTCTACCTTAGGTGTAAAAAGTTGAATTCAAGTGATATTGACTCAATCTAATCAACAAATCAAACTCTAAAGTGATTTTCAAACCAATAATGCCCAAAATTAATTAATGTTTTTAAAGATTATATGGTATGTGCAAACCCGTTGATCTTCAAATTTAACGCCCTCAAAATCCTCTCACAATATTGAAATTCACTCAAAGAACTTAATGCTCGTGTGTAATGAAGCATCAATAATCAAATTCTAAATTTAGCATGACACTTCTATTTTTATGTGTCGTAAATCTTTTAGGCAATTTTAATTTGTAAATGGTGACTTTTCACTTAAAGTCAACGCTTCTTTCACAGCGCAATTCATTGCTTAATATATACCAAATTTACCGAAAAGATGATTTTCTATTTTGTTTTTCAATCCGGGTAGTGGTTCTTACATGCACTAACTTTATCTCATATGATATATTTTTCATTTTAGGAAAAATTGGTATGAAAACACCTTTACCAACATGTGACCGACAAGTGCAAAAATCACATAAATCCATGTACGTGAGCATTAAGACAACGATTCTAAAATGTAGTAAGTAATCGTCTAATCATAACTCAATGACTCCAGCACATTATAAATCACATGGAAGATATGATGTTGTGTATTAGAACACTATTAAAAAGTCACATGGATAATGGAATGATATTGTGACTCGACTATCCTAAATGTCCATCCATACAAGGTGTGAACAAAATACAATTTTTTTTGTGTTTTTCAAAAAATTTATAAAAAGAAAATCTTTTTGCCTTTTTCATTTTTCTTAAAAACCAAAAAATCTTCTTATATTTTTCATTCTTTTTAGAAAGAAATTGAAAATCTTTTGTTATTTTTCAAAAAATATGGAAAAAAAATATAAATACAATGATAGTACATACTAGCAATAGGGATATACGATGTGGTCATGAAAAGCACCATATTCTAGTGAAAAGTCTTAACATCAATCATTAGGCCCCAGGGAGCCTTCAAAAGAAGATGACATCCATGAAAAACATTCTTAAATCTTGTGAAGCCTTGATTAAATACTTTACTTGTTATAAAAAAAACTCTCAATATCTCTCCTGTGATGTGCGAGATCGTGCAGGGTAATATGTGTGTGAGTGCATACGGTAATTTAGGTAGTTGCATATTGTGGAAGATACTTGTGAGACACTCTCCCTAACTTAGAGAAAAATTCCCTAAGGTGACCTTTTTGCTTGCAATAGGAATAAACATAAACAGGCTTAGGTACACCTCTCTTAAATTGTATAGGATGAGCTCTCCTACGTGGATTTGGATGCCTACGTGGGGTAGTCGAGGGACATATGGATCTAAAAAAACTCAAGAACCGACTCGGGTGCTATAGGGCAAATGGACGCACCGTTATAACCTATTCCAAGTATCTTAACATTACCCAAAGAGAGACTGAGGAGCATCTTTCCAATATTCTTATATGTGTTCACTAAAGTGACTTTGACCTCCCAGGGCATGTATGAGATCTCTCTCCAGTTGGAAAACACGGGCTTCAATTTTCCCATGAATATCAATGAATATTAAAGATTTCTTGTAAAAGTAGCCACAGTGTTGGTCAAGTATCTTTTCTCCCTACCTAAGATGATCAACTTCTCACTAATAGATATCTTCACCATATCGAGCTGACTCGTCGACACCTCACACACCCTTTAAAGTTTAGTCTCTCTCTCCAAATCTAACACCCTAAGAGACAAATTTTTATTTAGCTTTTTAGTTTTTAACATCTCTATATATAAATCACTAAAATCTTTTTGGAGACCACCCTATCCCTGAATCACGATCCCATCCTCACTCTCTCCAGGAGTGCTCAACTCATCATCGAGGATTTCACATTTATAAGTATCCTCGTCATCGTGGGACAAACTAGAAGAGCTCACGTGAAAAGCCATGAACACAACGCACAGTTCATTTGGTGATTCTCCCCCTGAACCAACCGACTCGATGTCATTATCGCTAAAAGTGGCTTTATTTGCAATATCCTATCCCTTTCTCTTTTCCTTAGTAGATCAATCATATGACTTGTTCTCTTTACCTTCGCCCTCATAATACCTTATATCTTCCTCTTTCTCACCGCTATCCTTGATCTCTTTCTGATTTTTGTTTTTTTCAAAAATCTTATTATTGGAAGAATTTATTTTTGAAAATTTTAAAAACTTTTTAAATTTTTTTCACAAACAGGGACATGTCATCAACATTAAAATCTCCCTCAGAACCAGACTCACGAACTCTCTCCATTATCTTCTTCTTAGTTTGAGTCTTTATAGCGAGTGTCTAAAAATCCCTAAAGAATTAAGCACAATGATCTTAGGAATAAAAGGGCTGGGAGTGACCTCAAAATATTTTTCGTAATTCTCGTCTTAGGAATTTTCACACCCAAGTAAAAAATAGAATTAACAATGTTCGATAAATGCGCATAAAACTCATCGAATGACTCGGACTCCAAAATAGTGATGGTCTCAAATTGGGTGGTCAAATTTTGAAGTTTGACTCCTTTATAGCGTTGGTTACCTCATATGTGACTTGGACGATATCCCTTTACACTTTTGACATGGTGCACGTCATGATGCGGCAAAACAGATCCAAAAATAGCAATAAGGTCAAGGGAGTTATAAGTGCTCCATTTAAACTCATCTTCAGTCCAGGAAGAGACGGGTTTAGGATTTTTGACATTATCAACAGTGATCGTGGGAGTAGTCCACCCTCTTTCACATACTAACTGAACCCTCTCATCAATGGATTTTATAGAGGATCTCATTCGGGCTTTCTAATAGGCATAGTCCGATCCATCGAAAATTGGGATCCTATTATATAAGTTATCCATCGAAAAATTTGCGATTTTTCAAAGATCAACAATTTTTCAAAACAAAAATTAATATCAAGAAATTTTTTGCCGAAAATCAATTACATAATAAAATTGTGTAAATGGAACTGATACCAATTTGTGGGTTCTCACTGATCTAATGGAGTTAACTTATTAAATTCAAATGACAACCCATACCAATTTTTAAATCTTTTTAAGCTAGAACTTGCAACTATGTCATTATTGCCTAAAACAGTACAATATGCATTCAAATCGCAGAAGATGATTTCAGGAAAAATACACTTTGGGGATAAACTTTTTCTTATTCACTTTAAAAAAATTACAAATCACAACTTACAAATTATATAAAGTAATAATAGCTTCTCAAAGAATCTCCTAAAGGTGATCATTGTCTTTCTTCAGTAAAGATCCTAGCAAGAATCATAAGGACGATAGTGGAGATGCCTTCTCCACAAGATGTAATTCTGGTAAAAATTATATGCGAGTTTCAAAGTGGATTCACAACTATATACGAGAGGTGATGTGCATGAATGAAAAGATGTTTTCCCTTTTAAAATCCTTGACTTTATGCAACAGGTTTGCAGAAAACGTATTTTTAGAAGTCTTGTAAAAAACCTACACAAAGAAGGTATTTATTGGAAAACATGAAAATAGAGGCGGTGCCAGTCATTCAAATGAGGTTGATGGTCATTCAAACAATATCAACTCTTTGTTAGAACCAAAAAAAAATTTCGTTCGAACGGAAAGCCTATCTCATTTGAACGTGCTTCAAATGACCTTCTAACGACTTGAAATAGTACGTCATCGATTAATGCTCATATGATGTAGACTTTTAATGAGCCTTAGAATAAAAATGCCCTTTTGTTCGAACGAGATTCCCACCTCGTTTGAATGAATGGGGTGAAAAAATTATATTCTTTTAAGTCCAAAACATGCCTCATTTTTAAATCAAATAAAATAAAAATAACTCCCAAGATAATTATAAATAAACTTCAAACTCCAAACATAAATTATACCATCATTAGGTGGAGTAGTGGAGTAGTGGAGCACGATGGAGATGTACATGATGCACGTTGAATATGTGGTGGTGAACTTAGAAGATGGACGTTGGAGTTGCTCGATATTCGGATCTTTGATACATTGTGATGATCGTGATGACGTGATGCAAAGTAATGGGATATGCCATAAATTATTTAACCTAAGTACTAGGGGCAATGTCTGAAATGTTGCCCTAACATAACTTAACTTGAGTGCGATTATACCCAAAATATTATAACTAGGCTGCTAAAACTCGTGCGTGGGTAGATATGGTGCTCGAAAAGTTACAAAAAAGCAACATCTAGGAGCAACTGCCCATTTTAAATTTTATTACCAAGTTTAAGGTAATTCTTTCATTAAATTAATTTTATGTTCAATAGACACAACTTATATCTACGTTATTAGAATATAAACAATAAATTAAACCAAAATTTATACTAAACAATTGTATAAACGAGGAAAAATGAAATAATCACATGAAACAAAAATATATGAGGGTAAAAATGTATAAAGGATAAATCTCATATCGAATGAACGAAAAAAGAAATATAATAGGACTTATAGAGATGTACTACATTTTACACTCACTTTTGCACATATTTCACTAAATCGCTTTTCACAACATATCGTTTGCAATTTGAAGGCACCAACAAATGGGAAATGCTTCATAAACGCAATCAATTTTGATCTGCAACCAATGTCCTCGTATCCCAAATCAAACGTCTCATTTATAATTGCATATCTGAACGTTATCTTCTAATCATTAGAACCATGAGAAGACTCAAATGAATATCTAACATCCTGGGATATGAAATTTACAAAGTTTGATGTAAATCATTAAAGATGCTTATCCTCCGTATTTATAAACTAACAAGCATTTTTTAAATCTAAAAAATCAAAAGTTTTTCAAGAAGATATGAAAATATTTGCACAAGGGAAAAAATTAAGTAATCAAACTTCAACAAAAATTCAGATAAAGGTTATACATATATATTTAAAAAATACTCAAAGATATTCCCGTAAAAACTTATAATGAAAAGTAATTTCTAGCAAGTGTTTTTCTTTCTAAAAAATAAGCGCTCAACCTTTCTAAAAATGAGGACAACCCTTAGTTAATTAAGCCATAGGAGTTTATATGGACAACCTTTCATATGGTATAACTAGGGCATGCCATGACATGCATTTATAGATCTTCAACCAAAATTATTTTTTTTTAAAAGTTAGTCTGCACAAAGTTCAGGCTACAATTATGCAAAAGTTTCATTAGATATTGCAAAATATTTTCATGAGGTGCATGCAACCAAACAACACAACCAATGAAGCTCGCCTTCGCATTAGCAAAAATTTCTTTCTGTTCGACAGAGCAGTTCATGGATTTGAATCAAAAGTTTCCCAATTTTTTTCACATTAGGTAACTAGATAAACTTTCCCCGTCTGAGTGAAGACAACCTTCGCTTCATCGAAATTGGCCACGGATTTGTCCCAAAAAATGTTTGAAACCAAAACCAACTTTTTTAAATGTAATCATGCATATTTTAAAGTATATTTTTATTTAATAGTGTATACACCCTATTTTCTCCAAGATGCTCTTTACAGGTCCCCTCGAGAATTCCTCTATCTCGGGCCTTCATTCTATCAATTATATCTAAACTCAAGTACTAGTTGACCCCTAATCAAAGTATGACATTGGTTAACTATTAAACTCGAGAGTCCATTCATAGAATTCTAAACTCACTTTCTAAAGGCCTTAGTCGTGGCAAATCACATGTCCAGATCAAAAGATATGGTCAAAAGAGAAACCAAAATCTACAACACCTACTTACTTATTATGTGTTTACCCACCTACCTACCATTAGGTAGGGGACATTAAAATTTATTGATCCCTAGGGGTAAACTTATCAATATCTCCTTTTAGGGTTCCCTTATATAAGGAATATGTGATCTTATTTTCAGGGGTCTTACAATTTGTGCAATAACTTATCCCATTTAGAAATCCCATACAATCTTTCAAATCCTTACATTACCATAAATAACCATCTAACATTCTTATACCTGACATCAATCGCACGAATTCCACTTCAGAATTTAAACAACTTAGAGAATATTTTCAAAAGAGCTTGCATTCTCGCATTATTTTCACGGTTGAAAAGTATTCCTAAACTCTAACTCATTTTATAATTTTTCTAATCATTCTTCCTATTTTTTCCATTTATAAATCAATTATCAGTGCTTAGATTCATTATTACCCACACTAATTGCCATTTTACTAAATCTCTCAAATTATTCTTATAAATTCTCAAAAACCCAAAACCAAGTGTTTATAGAATATATGTATTTTCTCACATTTAGTTATTTACACCCGTTTTTACTTTAAAAAATTCCACTGTTATAACCTAAAATAAGATTATGATGTGGAATAATGAAATTATGACATCTGTCGTCATCATATTTTAATCAGCCAGACCCCCAAGATATTATCGTTCTTGGATAATTAGTGCCCACCGGTCATAGTCATTTTTGTACATGCACGTGGCTTATTCCCAAGGCTGGCTCATGATTTATTGTCATCAATAATGTAAAAAGGTGTAATTTCTTAACATATAAGGACACTCCACATCTTCTTCTTCTAACCCCTACTGTAAATATCCCACTATATCATTCATCTGGGATAGATGATAAAAATGACATGCACCCAACCTTAGAGAGATTCTTGAAAGATTGTACTCAACCTTAATACCAAGTAATCGTGCACCCATGGATGTAATCATCTCACCGAGATGAACCACAATACATATCTTATCCCCTTCTCTATTCATATCTATCCAGTTCACATCATTTTCTTTTATATTTGTCGTATTTTAATATTTTATCATTCAACAAAAACGTATAATTATCGTGGTACTAATTTTAGACACCAACATATTATCATCGTTTATGGGAACTTGATAAGTTGTAGTTATTTCCTACCACTTTTTAAATACTAAAATACTATTCCTCTTTTTCAAAAAATCTCTTGCAAGTTCTTAGAAATGGCATATAGTCCAAAAAGTAGTCGCACAATAGAGACCATCCCACCCTCTGCCGCTAAATAGATTGGAGACCTCCAAGGAATTTTGTTGAGAATAGACAAAGGATAATAGGAAATTAAAAAAATAGTAAAATAATTAACTCGGACACACCAAGATAATCAGGTAAGGTCTGTAACAAGCCCTGTCATGGCATTTGGAAGCTAATACGCTAACAGGAGGGGAGAAATACTATTTCCTGCCCCCTATAGAGACAAAAAACTTATAAACCTAATTGGAATGAATTTTGGATCATAAAATGAGTGAAGAAAATATAGGTATTCTAGATCAACTAAGGACATAACCATATGGATCCAAGGCCACCTCATCGCTTAGGAACACTAATCACTATAACGAATAATCCTTCTCTAAGGGAAGGTCGAGTGTATTATAGAGGCAGAGTAAGGACTAAACGCTTGATGGCTTAGGCCCTCGAGCAGTGAGGAGTCATCATCACATATAGACTAGAGGATCCATAGACCACCAAAAAGGAATCATGAGCTCAAGGACTAGCATACGAGGGTCAGTAAACGCTAAGAAAACTTCCCATGAAGAGATCTCACCGTAAAATAATGATCGAGCACCAAAAAATATCTCAGCCAAGACTAACCCAGACGATCATCCATGGAATATCTCAATCTAATGATTGTAATACAGTTTAGGAGGAATAAAAAAGTCAAAATATCCCTTACACAGAAGTTTCATGAAGCAATAGCCCTTCACGCCTTTAATTGTGAATTATCCTACACCTGCCAAGTTTAAGCCACCATGATAACCCTGAAATATTATGAAAAATGGATCTAGCGCTACACATGGAACAATATCAACCTGCCACCAACATCTATTCAATACATAATGAGATTTGTTGTTGAGCATTTTCTGGTACTATTTTTGGGTCAACACATATTTAGTATAATAATCTGCCATGAGGGTAGATCTCCATCTTTCAATAGCTGGTCGATTTGTTCGTCAGTAATATTTTCTTTGGAGACAAACCTGCCAAAAGGGTAGCTCATCTACTAAGTGTTCATCAGGGAGATGGAGAGACCACATGCGAGTACATCACCCGGTTCAATCATGAAAAAATGGAGGTCATTGGTTACGATGAGAAGACGACGATCACCGCATTAATGGGTGGCTTACTTCCCAAAACATTTTACACTGAGGAGACCAAGGCCATGTGCTAGCCAAAGAGCAACCCAAGACTATAACAAAATAACTAGACAAAGCTAGTAAAATTATGAATGCCAAGGATTCCATGGATGCAAAATAGACCCACAAATCTAAGGTCGATGCCAATAGGAGCTCGGAGAAGAAAAGGCAAAAAGATAAATGGTAGGGAAACCAAAAAGATGTGATAATTGCCCTCCTTTTACTAGTAGTGTGAACACAATTCCAAAAGAAATTTGGGAAAGCAGGGATCTAAAATGGCTTGAGAAGTTAAAATATCCCCTAAATCGAAGAGACAAACGTAAATACTATGAGTTCCATAAAGACCACGACCATAACACCGACAATTTCAGACCCCTGAAGAATGAATTAGAGAACCTAATATGAAAAGGCAAGATGTTAAAGCTCATAGATAAAGGAGGCCGAGCAGACCACTTAGTTGAACAGGAGCTAAGGGGACGATCAAAATTCCTTTATAGAAGGGGAAATAATAAGAAAAGAGTCATATATGACGACTTTGAGGATGATCTAAATTTGTCGATGAAACCTAAGGGACCTGTACACGAGGTTAAAATGATATTTTTTTTAATGTTACATTATTGTAGGTGGTTATGCCAATGGAGGAAATGAAATTGCAGGGAGGAAAGCCTGCCTCAATATATCCAAAGCCTTCCATACATTCGGAAGATCAACCTCTTTAATGATGTGCAGAATCGCTTGAAGAAAGGAAAAAAAGACCGATTAGTCATAGGATTATCCAAAGATGACCTGTTAGGGGTGCTCTATCCGCATGACGACCCTCTAGTGGTAATGATTTTGGTCCATGAAGGAATGGTGGCTAGAGTATTTATCGACAATGGTAGTTCAACCTTTATCTTATTCTATAACTACTTTAAAGATTAAAAACTTAGAGATAATAAGCTTGATCCCTATCACAAGACCTTTGTTAATTTCTCAGGGGAAAAAGGTGTATCCTCTAGGAATCATTAACCTGGAAGTTGTAAATGGTACCTAGATGACCTATCGTATTGAGAACATATGTGTCTTCATCCTTGAAAAAAATATCAAATCGACGTATAACATTATCATCGATAGGGTTAGAACAAAAAAAAAATTAAGTTGTTCCCTCTATTGTGCATCAGTGTCCAAAGTTCCCCATGCATTATTGGGTCGACATAGTTGAAGGGAATCAAATTAAAGATAGGGAGTGCTACTACACTTCAGCTGACCAAGAGAAAGAGAAAAAACTAACCATTACTTACCAAATAGAAATAATAGATATGTGAGAGAAAGAAGAATTAATCAAGGGACGGGTTGTGGAAGCAGTAGAGTCAATTATCCTGGATGATGAACACCTAGAGAAGGCAACACAAATTGGCTCATTGTTGAAGCCTACTATTAGGAAGGAGGTCATGGATTTCCTCAAATATGAAGGAACGTATGTTCCTGGAGCCATGAAGATATGCCGAAGATTGATCCATAATTCATGTATGATGAACTTAGTATAGTCAATAATGCAAAGCCGATTAAATAAAAGCGATATGTCTTCAGCTTAGAAAAATATATATCCATACATGAGGAAGTGGAGAATATATACAAAGCGAGATTGATTGAGGATGTCAAATACCCCGAATGGTTATCTAATGTAGTTATGGTTATAAAGAATAATGATAAATGGAATATGTGTGTTGACTTCGCAGACTTGATCAAAGACTGTCCGAAGGACCGCTATCCTTTACCAAGGATCGATCAATTGGTCGATGCTACTGTCGGGCATAAACTACTCAGTTTTATAGATGTGCATTCTGGCTATATTAAAACCAAAATAATGTCAGAAGACTAGGAGAAAAATTTGTTCATCACCAGTCGAGGTACCTGCTGCTACAACTTTATGACTTTTAGTCAAAAAAATGCTAGAGAAACATACCAGATGCTGATGAAAAAAGTCTTTGAGGAACATATTGAAAAACATGGAATTACACATTAGTGACATGATTACCAAGACCAAAATAGTTTTGGACCAAATTAAAGACTTGGGTTAGACATTCAACTAAATGGTAAAGCACAAGATGAAGCTTAACCCCACAAAATGTATGTTCAGCATGAAGGAAGGAATGTTCCTCATTTTCATAGTAAACCAAAGAGGTATTGAGGCTAACCCAAATAAGATTCAAGCGCTGATAAACATGAAACCCACAATATAAGGAAAAGATGTGTAGAAGTTGATAGGTAAGGTTACATCACTTAATAGATTCATTTCGTGTTCTACTGAAAAATACCTCACATTGTTTAAGGTGTTGATGAAGTCATTTGAATGGAACGAGGAGCGTGAAAATTCCTTCTTGGAGTTGAAGAAATATTTGGTATCTCCACCCTTTCTCTTAAGGCCCCTCATGGGAGAGAAAATCTACATTTACCTGGTTGTATTCAAGTGATAGTTAGCTCGGCGTTGGTCTGATTAGAAATGGGGTATATAATCTTAAGGAGCAAAAATTTGATATCCAAGTTTGGAGAAGTTAACACTGACTCTAATTGAGGTTTCTAGAATAATAAAGCCATATTTCTAAGCTCATATTATTATAGTCTATGAAGACCTACCACTACAATAGCCCATTCATAAACTTAAGAAATCGAGTAGAATAATGTCTTGGGCCATAAAATTAGGAGAGTATGACATGAAATACAAATCTAGAATGGTGTAAAAGGCCAAGAAATGGTTAATTTCATAGCGGAGTTCACTTATGAGGAAAAAAAACCAAGAAGACTTTTAAGGAAGAGAGATCATTCAAGAAGAAAATTGAGCAGACTTCTCCAAAAGAGAGATCAAACGTTCAGCCTACTGAGCAAACTTCTCTGGAAAAATATCTCAATAACTAAAGTAGATTCTCAGGTCATGGATGTTCCAGAATCATTGGCTAAGTGATGGGAATTACTCGCTACCTAGGGCAAAGGAAAAAGATGTTCCACTATGAGACACTGACAGAGAAAAATTTCAAACAAGACCCTCATATTTGGAAAATATGCGTAGATGGCTCGTCATGTCCCTCTGGTAGTGGAGCTAGTCTAATAATCAACACCCTAGAAAACATTGACATTGAATATGCCCTCATATTCCAATTTAAGGCCTCCAACAACGAGGCAAATAATGAAGCACTTATACCAGGGTTTGACCGAGCACTGTCTCTAGGTGCTGATAAAGTACAAGCACATAGTGACTCTTTATTAATTGCAAACAATGTGTTGGGAATCTATGGAGTTAGAGGAGAGTCCATGGAAAAATACCTCACCAAAGTGAAAAAGATGATATCAAAGTTTCCAGCAGTTAAGGTGATCAGGATTCGTTGAGCTCACAATGCCTGAGCAAATGTGCTTGCTCGACTTTCTCCTGTCGCCAAAATAGAGCTAAGGAGGACCATCCTAGTAAAGATCTTCCTATAGTGGAGAATTAACAGAGAAAAATATAGCATGATTGAATTAGATTTGGGCCCATCTTGGATGGGTCTGATGAGGAATTACATAGAAAAGTCATTATGCTAGCTAATCCTAAGGAGGCCAGGAAGATCCGATACAAAGCCGCTAGATACGTTATGGAAGGAGGGATCCTATATAGAAGTAAATTAGTTTTTTCAAAGCTCAAATATGTCTACCCAGTTAAGGTAGGAAACTTGATAAAAGAGATATATGACGGTTCCTATAGGGCACACTCAGCACGAGGGGGGGGGGGGGGAGGAATTGCTGGTCAAGCGAGTAGACATGCAAGGTTACTATTGGCCCACCATGAAAGCAGATTACTCCAGCTATGCACGACGATGCGATAAGTTCCAGAAATACTCTATGATCCATAAAACACCAGGGGATTCACTCACCCCAATCACATCCCTTGTCCGTTTTCCAGATGGGGAATTAACTTAGTTGGCCCCTATCGAAAAGAAGTAAAAGCTTCAAGTACTTAGTTATGGCATTGAATTACTTCACTAATGGGAAGAGGCTAAACTTCTGGTAGAAATATCTTACGATAAGTTCTTCCATTTCATATGGAAAAATATAATTTTTGTTATGGAATGTCATATGACTTCATCACTGATCACGGCATGCTGTTTGATAACCAAAAATTTGAAAACTACTGTGTTCGACCCAAAATCCAAAAGCTACTTGCCAGTACTGGCCACCCACAATGCAACTGGTAAACGAAAGTGACGAATAAGACTCTGCTTGACAGAATAAAGAATATATTGGATGACACCAAGGGAAACTGGATAAACAAACTATAAAGTGTAATATGGGCTTATAAGACTACGCCAAGGATAGCCACCGGAGAAAATGCTTATATGTTCGCCTTCGGGACAAAAGCAATGGTGCCAAATCACAAGGTGATCAATTTTGGCTCACAAAAAAGTCATCTCATAAGGAGGTTAGACTTAATCCTAGTCGAAGAAGTCAGGGAGCACGCAACACTTTGTGTGGCTGCCTATAAATAGTGAGCCGCTCGATTTTATAATAGATGGGTAAAGCTGAGCAACCTCACAGAACGAGGCTACAGTCTAAAAAAGGTACTTCAGAAAGAAAACAAGTTATAACCTAATTAGCATGTTTTATCTCTCATCTGTGCTATCATCCAACCAAGACCTTAATGAATTGAGAGGGGGAGTAGTTCAAAAACCCTTTGAATACCGAACAATTAAGGAAGTACTATAAATAATCGTACGAGAAGTTATTCCTTTTTAATTCCCTGTAACTAATTTTTATTGCTTAATGAAGATTGCCAATTTTTTAAAAATATTATTGACCATTTTATTTTTTTTCAAAGTGGGAGATGTGCTAAATAAAAAGCAATCTCAAGTAACGACAAAAATCTAAACTTCACGTATGACCCCGTCTTTGGATAAGGTCACAAATAATAATTCCAACTTTATGTATTACCTCAAAAGGTAAAGAACAAGAAGTCACCAATACAAACTTCATGTATAACTCTACAAGATCCAGAACGAGAAGTTTACTAAAACAAATTAAGGAAAACCAGTGCAGTCAGTCATGAGGATAATAAAGATCAATCATAACTAGCTAAAAACAAGGACTAATACTAACACATTTGCTCGTCTCTGGTAACTAACGTTAGCACTTGGTCAAAAAGATAAGATTTGTTCAAATGACCTTACAAAATTACACGTTAGTAGAATTTATGGCAGGATAACCTAGGTTCATCCAAACTGATAGTTAGTAAAGAAGATTATTCGAACAACGTTTAACCACATAATCGTAAGACTAAACTACTAGTAGGACATGACTAAACAATTAATAACCAACGAATTAATCCAGGAAGCAAAATGGTTAAATTTTTTAATACAAATCCTGAAAAATTACGCAAAAAGAATGTACAACAACATATCAGGTCTCTATGCTTGTCTGACGGATGCTTACTTGGTTATTTCTCAACTCTAAAAGGTGGGACATCCAGAGCATAGGTTGAAGTATTAGTGCTCATATATCAAAGCCTTGATTGGCTATTAGAACTTGTCCAATTCATCCCGTACAGTGGTCGAATAAGAGTGTCGTCACCATGTAAACCATAATGTCCAAGATATTTCCTAATCAAACTCGTCGGAATGACATCTGGAGGAATATAATAGGCATCTAGATTGAATGGGGGATTAAGGTGATTTAACAACCAGGGTCATGCTAGTACCAAAACTTATCTTCCTTTGAAAATTTCACTACAGTTAGAGTATTGAGCCAACCATGTTTATAGCCAACCTTGCGAGTTTGATTAAGTTCTTTATGCATATGTGCAAAAGATTCATTGCATCCCTCCATCTAGATAGTACGAGGTTGTTTATGAATTTTATGGGTAAGAGGGTTAACTTTTTTACTTAACCTCTTAATGGTTGCCGACTGATTCTCCGTAAGTCCATCTTGGTCGGATAAATTTTTCTTGGCCAACTCCTCCACTAACTGAGGATCCTTAACTAATTGCTGAGAATATTAACCTATTCCTTTGTAATTTCTAAACTTCTCCAACTCCTCCATCAAATGCGCATTCTCTTGTTATAAAAAAAGGC
The DNA here is from genome assembly GCA_949130495.1 of Sambucus nigra. Classification (NCBI taxonomy): domain Eukaryota; kingdom Viridiplantae; phylum Streptophyta; class Magnoliopsida; order Dipsacales; family Adoxaceae; genus Sambucus; species Sambucus nigra. The sequence continues at coordinate 536,644,047 of OX422213.1, forward strand.
ACCTTTATTCTGATCGGCCAAGGCTGAATTATTGAGGCCCTCCAGCTCATTGCGTAATAAATAGTTCTCTTGTTAAAGCAGACTTGCAACCTCCCAGAAACTTTTCAGATATGATTTCAAAACCAAATCCTTCTTATAGTATTCCTACGACAAAGCTTTTAACCTATGGTTAGTGTCTTTATGATCTCATTGAATAATAAGGATCATTTCGTAATATAAGGCATTGGTCGCCACTATCTGATGAAAGAGTTTGTGCATGCCGAGATAGGCATCCTTAGCTTTAATCGATGCATCCAGGATAAGAAAATCCTCCTATTCTTCCTTCCCACCTCTTCATGACCAGCACCAAACAACTGGTTACTCCTCTATTGGAGATCACAATAGGTAGTAACCAAATACGACATCATGGTGTTAAATTGAAAGACATATGGTTGTACATAAGTAATAGCCAAATAAAGGAGAAATTGTGGTAAATTGATCATAATTTTAATAGATAAGATAAAACTTCTTTTTATTAAAAACATGAAGGCGTTACAACTGAGGAATTAGAATAATGTATCACAAGTTCACAAAACCAAGGGAAAGAAAAGAAATAAGTCTTTATGACTATCATGGCACGTCTTACATATTCTCCTTATCGGCTGTGACCTCACCCTTTAGTTGGTCAGTTACCACCATCTGACCCGTAGCTACTAAAGACCCATAGACCTTATCTCATCATCAACCACCTCCTCTATCTGAGGAAGAAGTCCAGGGTTATACTAGAGAAAAAGATTTAATTTCCTCAGCAATGATGAGCTTAGTCAGGGCAACATCCCAACTTTCTTTAGAATCATACTTCTTAAAGTATTCAACATGTATGACAACAGTGGAGAATGCCTTATCCCATTACCTAATGAAGTAATCCTCATTACCCTTCTTGGCCATGTACTTAATGTCACCAACTTGCACTTTTTCCAGGTCGAAAATCTTCTTTGCCTCTTCATCCTATCTCTTGGCATTACTCATAGATTTCTCTACCTAAGTCTTCCCCTGTTCTAGATATTTGATGGTATCTCCTGGACTGTTCTTATCATCCTCATGAGAGCGATCAGCTGTCTCTGAGGACTTGCACATTACTAACAAGGTTCTCTCCACGTCAGAAGGGGACTTTTTCAACTTATCATTCCTCCTCAAAAATTGGTCATAATCAGTCAAGAACTTCAAAACAAGCATTCGGGGAAGGAATTAAGAAAAAATATGGTAACACATATGATAACAGGAGAATAACAGATAATACAATTACAAGGGATGAAATCCATTTGGTCAACCTTTAATGAGGAAGCTCAGGATTCATCACAAATGATTTAGTTGTACCTTTACCCTTATCAGTGGGATCCTCTCCAGCCACCTCTATAGTTGGGGATTGACCTCTCCTCAACCTCTTATACTGAGGATCTTAATTTTTCTCAGGTAAATCTCCACGAGGATAGGTTGGTTGGAGCCCCCAACTTCGACTTTTTACTTGCAGGAGGAGGATACCTACTGCGAGCCAAAAGGCTAGGGATTTTTCTCAACACCATTTCTATAGATGGAATATCGTTCGACACTATATCTACGACCAAAGGATCCTAAGATAACGAAGTACTCTCCACTAAAACATTCCCTTCTCCTTAGGGGGGAGACTAAAAACCAGAACACGAGGATGGAGAAACAGTGTCATCTAGGCTAACAGGGGTTGTTGGTATTTTCTCGGTTGGATGAGAAATAAAAGAAGTGATGGAACTGCGATAGTCAAGAAGGATGGATACCGAGCGGGGATGATCTTGGCATGAATCTTTAGTTGTATGTGCCAAACAATATCTAGGTCGGCATAGTTAACATTAGAGACACGAAGAATATTTTTCTTTCTGTTCTCAATAACTTTAAAAAATAAAAATATACTGCCAGTAAAAAAATAAAATATAAGTCAAAAGGGAAAATACCCAAGATGCGTCTGTATGTGCTGACATATATCTTGGCCCTCCTAATGACAACGGTAACCACTTTACACATTACCCTCAAGGAGAGGGGCAAATTGACAATCCTTGACAAGTAATCCATGATCCCAATAATCCTTATTAGAATTTAGAAAGTTCACGATAAGCTCTATTAGATTTATCTATCTTAAGATAATTAATGCTTTCAGAGGTGGTAACATAGCCATAATAATACATGAATTTGTTTATTCTGATGTTTGTCATATACTGCTCATTAATGCGGCATACCCTGTTAATGACCCTCTATGTATTTGGGGCCATGTGGACATCGACTAAGTTAAAATATTAATAAAATTCCAAAAATAATTTTTTAGGAGGAAAAGTAACCCCACAGTCTGCAATAAATATGGTCAATATCCACTGTCCCTCCTCTAGAGCACAAAGATCAAATGGACCAGTTGATAATTTAGTTTCTACCCATGGTGGCATGCTGTGGGTGGTCCTAAAGAGATCCAACGAACTCTGATCTACCATGTATATCATACTTTTAGTAAGGAAATACAAAATAAATGCAAAGAAGGATAAATTCTTACAATGAAAAAGGTAAAAGGAAATACAACTCTCACAAATGACGTAAAGGATTGAGAGAGAAGAAAAGATTAAAATTTAGGGTGAAGTGAACGAAGGAGGGAAGTGGCGCTCTATAGACACAATGAGTCTCCTGAGTTGCACAGAATGGGTATGATTAAATATACATGATGTTTCGACTTTGTTTATGATTCAATACCCAATCAATAATATTACTGGCATACCCCCAAACGTTTCGTAATTTTTTTCACTTATTTACAAAATTGCCACTGCCTCAAGGAACAAAGCTTAAATTTGCGAACTCTTAGAAATCAATTGCCTACTAAACATCTCAATATGACAAAAACCACGCAAAGAGTTTGGAGACCAATTTTTCATGAAATCGACTAACACCTAGTGGTTAATACTCCATTCTTTCACTCCACCAGCCAATGCTCACTCTGATCATGAATGAAGTATTGGGGGCTTTTGTTATAATCTAAAATAAGAGTATGGTGTGGACCAATGAAATTACGGTATTTGTCATCATCATATATACCATTAAGCCCTAGATATTACAGTGGTCGTCTAATTAGCGCCCACTGGTCAGTAGTAGGTCCAACCACCATCAGGAAGGCCAACCACTAACAAGGTATAACACGCATATGTGGGAATATCTACATTCACTTTTGTACATTCACGTTGATTAATTCTTGGGCTAGCTCCTCATTAGTTGTCATCAATAATTTAAGCAGGTTTGATTGCCTCACATATAAAAACATTCTACCTTTTCTTCTACTTCTTCTTATCCACTATAAATGGCCCACTATATCCCTTAGATATGATTGAGGAGAAAAATGACATAAACTCAACCCTAGAAAGATTCTTGAGAGCTTGTACTCATCCCTAATACTAAGTCACTTTGCACCCGTAGATGTAGGCACATCAATAGGCTAACCATGTAAAATCTCTTATCTCTTTTTTTGTCTCTTATCTCTCTCATATTCACATCATTCTCTTTTATATATGTGGTAGTTTATTATTGGTATCATTCAACTAAAACGCATGATTATCATAGTACTAATTTTAGACACTACTAACCCCTAAATTGGAAATATGATATAAATTCATACCCAACTTGTTTTTTGAACTATGTGGACTTTGATTCCTTCCCATGAGGATATGTAGGCCTCTCGGGTTCATTTTGGAATTAATATAGTTTATACTAATGCTTTAGCTTCTTAATATTTTTCATTATTATTTTCTTCTTTAGTAGTCCATGCGATCGTACTCACTCCTCCATAGTCAGACAATGGTCTTTGGAATTAGAGTCACATGTTTAATGTGATTTTTATTAGTTTTGTAGTGACTTATTTGCTTGGACTCACTTATCCATAGTAAGATTTCAGTAATTAAAAGTCGAATCATATTTATCTCCGTAGGATTATTTGTGTCTACCATCCTCATCGTGATATGTTGAGTCCACTCTATAAACACATGTGTACATTCACACACTTAGCTCACACTTATATTATAATCATACACACATTCAAGCTTATTCTACGTTTTTACACTTTACACATATGATCAACTTACCAACACACAATTTCATTCGCTTGTGGACATACACAATAGATAAGGAGAACATATTTCTTACCTATTAGAGGTCGAAAGGGTAGATCTGGTTCCTAACACCTTCCATCTTTGTAAATTAGTCTGTATACGTCCCACATATCATTAATTTCACATAGATTGTTGTAATTAGTATCCTTATCTATAGGATGGTTGTCTTCTTTCACATTTTTTTATTGAAATAGGGGGTGATTTTGATTTCAAAACACTCACATGTTTATTCATGACTTAAAAATAAAATATTGTTGAGATCATATCTCACTTGTTATTATTGATTTTATAACATATGTTCTCATGTGGTTATATGTACAATGTGACTTAGGCATATGTTTTCATGTGACATTGTATAATAAGTTAGCCAATTAATCACTCTCAATTAGTATAGGTCCCTTACTATGTTCCATTGGTATTGATAAAGAAACACATGCTTAGTACGCACCCATACAATGACTGTAATGACTAATAGTATTTGATTCTATTAGGTTATTTATTGATCAAAATATTATCTCAATACTAAATATTATCGGATCACGTTAATCTTCCGTAAAGTTTAACATCTCTTTTAAGAAAAGGGCGTTATGTTATGTCGTATGAGTTTGGTATAACTTGGTATTATGTACGTGCGAGATAGGTAACTTCACGATTAGTCTTGAATGTAAGTTATTGAATATATTATAAAACATGTTTATGGGATTGTGGACACTAGATAATAACTATTTGTGTCTTACTTTTGGGAATGTACGGAATGATCATTCACATCACGTAGGGCATGGTTATGCGATTAATATATTGTTTAAATGTTGGGATGCATATTATGTCTCGTATAACGTTGATCGGTGGATAGGATCTATGTTGGAGTTGGTGGCATTTGTTGTATCATGTTTTGGAATTTTTTTAATGATTCTTGTATGTTAACTTGGATCTTTGGTAGTTTTTTCATCCTTAATTTCATCTTAGAATCTTGGGAACGACTTTGATATATTCTAGATTGATCGTCCTTATATTTATTAGTGCATATTAGTAGGACGACACGATTTTAACGAGCGTAAAATAAAACCTCTCTTGACACATGTATCATCTAAATGACTTATCAATTTATATATATATATATATATATATATATACACACACACACACACACACACACTACACCAATATTGGCCTTCAGTAATAGTATTTTACCGTTACAAATATAATTAGTTAAGATAATTTTCTATTCGAAAAACGGTGTGGAAAAAACTTAGTAACATATATTTACCATTACTAATAGGATTTAACAACAATATTTTACCATTACTAATAATGGATTTAGCAACGATATTTTAGCGTTACTAATTCTGATTTAGTAACGGACTCTTGTATTACAATTTCTACCTTATTACACACGTTTTGTAACGCCTTTGTCTGTAAATGTCCGTTAATAATATTAATACATATTTAAAAAATAGTTTTCAAGATCCAATATCATGTCCTGAATTTAAAAAAAATCATTTATGCTCACCACACTATTCAAATCTCAAGAACATATACGAAAATAGTCCACATAAACTAGGTCACTATATTCAATATTTACATTTTATATAAGCCTCCCTCTTTATTTATAAAAGAAATTGAAATAAGGATAGAGATATACATAGTAGTATTTTGGAATAAAATCTCAACCAGTGAACTTCCCATTAATTCAAATCACCGAAAATGAGAGGACAAAAGAAAGCCCGATGAACAACAATCATTATGAATCTCTAATCACTTTTCTAATGAAAATCCTATTTACTTTTGCATAAATTCTCCAAATTTTTCTTTTTCTGAATGCAATAGCCTGGAACTGTCATCCATCTCCAAAAATTTATAAAACAAGAAGAACAAGTTACAATATATCTAACCAAATTTGGGGAAAGCAATAAAGAAGGGTGTCATATATATTCAAAAATAATACCCTTTCGGTGTCATAATGTGTGAAGTATGAGAAAAATTATTTAAAATCAACTTGTACTCTGAAATGAAAATCACTTGAAAAAGTAATAGAGATCATTTTCACATTGTTCATATTCCTTACGGCCAAAAATTTCAATGGTGGAAGGTAGTGCATTGTTTGTATCATATTGATTAGATAAATTAGGTAATTTAATACAAAACAATGATGTCTTAATCAATAAAATGAACATAAGATGCATATGAGTATAGGTGTATAATGTTATCAGTCATAAGCTCATAAAAAAATTTAGCATGCCCTTAAGATTCTTTCTCTTGCATCTCATCCATTTTTCTAATGTCCTATTAAGTGGGTGGAGATAAAGGTGTGAGATGAAATTCTTGGTGACAAAACTAGCACTGTCAACTCACTTTAAATATGTATATTAGTGCAGAGTAAATTTTTTAGACATCAATTTTCCATAGCTTGCCATCATTTTAGGTAACAAAATAAAATGTATATTAATGCAAAGATTGCATTTACTAAAGTTTCTATTGCACATATATTCAATGTTATACATATTCTTATCAAACAAGATGAAATGCATCAGTTTATATTCTAGCTATTTATTTAGCCTTTTTAGGCAATTTTCCCGCATATCGTATTTTTAAACGAAGTTCCCTCTTTTATGTTTTTGTGCATAGTCACAAATAACAGTGTAAACACAAACATCCGAAGTCCTCCTCATCTCTCATTTTATTGACAAATTTTTGCATCAATAATAATTATTGGGGGATTAGTTTATTGGCACGGAATTAGGAGTGGAAATTCATGTGTCTGGGATACATTTAGGTTCAATAAAACAATTGGCCCCAACACAATATTATTGTGAGAATTTCTTAGTAATTTTATTTTTTAGGTTTTTATCATGGCCCCAAGAATAGCTCGGTTAGGTTATTGTGTGACAATCGTGTACGCTCATGTTTATGGAAACAAAGAGGTTGTCTAAGACATTTTTAGTAAGACAATATAAGATTTTCCAAATTATCGATTTCGTTTTCTCAATAAATAGCTAATTTGAATAGAAAAATAAATTAAGATGTAACAATTCAGTGTACCCCACAAGTAATTAATTAAGGAGGCGCAGTTCCAATTCACACTAATAATAATAAGTATCCATTTAAACTATTTATATGAAAAATAATTAGGATATACATTACCATGACAGAAGCCTCTCGTAAGTGGCTCCTCTAGAGAATTTATCCATTGTTCTTAGCATTAACATAGTGCCCCCAATAGTCAGAACAATACTAAAAGTGATAACTCTAATATGTAAAACATTTTATTTACATGAATCCAAAGATCGTGAACATCACGATATTCACGTAATAGGTATGTGAAAAGAGGGATAATGAAATACATCCTTTCATCATCATGGATATGATGTCGTTGTTTGTCGTCGTTGATTGCCATTGACCGACCACCTTAGCAGTCTTTCAACATATAATTTTAATTTCTCTCTCCTTGCCTACAAATATTTATATGTGTATTTCGTGGATACCATTTAGATGGAAGAAAGGAAATTATTTATTGGTGGAGAGAGGTCCTGAATTCCAAAGGTCAATTAATCTCAACCGTCCATTAAAGTAGATATTTAATTGGAATTTTAACTCCTTTTAATATCCATTTTGTTTTGGAAGATGAACCATTTTGTTATGAAATAACATGTTTTAATAAAAATCGGAATACCAATGACCACATTTCGGGGAAGGAATTAAAACAACTAAGGAACCCAACAGTTAATTAATAATTTCCTTACATAATACCCTTAAAAACATCCTCCAAAAACATATTAATTTAAACATGTCACCAGTGGAGTGTTGAATCCATTTCCAGGTAGGACTTGTCATTTCTACCATTGTTTCCATGATCATATGCAAGAAATATATTTCATGCCAAAGCAATGGATTGGGGAATATGTTTAAGGTACATATCATTTTCCACGTAAAAATTGGTGGTACGCTAAGCGCAAAAAGTTATACAACTTGGTTTCAAATCTAAAATCCCAAACTAGACATAATAAACTAGTACCCCTAACTCTTTAGTTTGAAGATATTAAGAGAATGCAGAATGTACCAAATAAACCCAAAACTCCTAACATCTAATCGAAAGCCCTTGTTTTGAACCAAAAGCCCTCGTTTTAAAACACTGTTTTCATGAAGTTTACAAATACAATTAAATAAGTAAATAACTCACCTCATTACAAGTCATTGTGATTCATACCACAAATAAAATATAACTTTCTCATATAATAGATAGACTTATGAACAAATATAATGATCACTGCCACATTGAAACTTTTTTAGAATATAAGAAAATATATATATTAGCGAAATATATTCCTAGAAAGAACAATACAGAAAATAAAGGTTTGGACAAGGGGATATAGTATAAAACAAAAATAAGATACTTTCTCTTCAATTCCTTTCATAAATATTGAGACACCTAACGACGAAAATCAACCATTACCATCTGAAAATTTGAAGCATTAAAAATAAGAATAAATAAATAAAAGGAAACATTCTAAGAAACATATATATTTAACAAAAATTGAAGGGAAAAATGTTAAAAAACATTATTTATCTTCAATACCAATTAATTGTAATACATGAACCATATCCACGCAAACTCGGTAAACACATTTCCTGCCCATACACACTTTTTGCATTATACGGAGTAATAAATTAAAATTTGAACTCACATTTTACTTGAACAAGTTAAACTGATATGTTTAGCTAATACTAAGGAAAGCCTGATATAAATCATACTAAGAAAAGGCCAAAATAGCTTAACTCCAAGATATAAAAAAATAAGGATGAGAGGTTCTTTAAAAACAACTGATGTAACTTAAAATAAAATTTCATGAGCTTACATATATGTGATATGCAGGTTATTAAATCTATTAAGAGACCTAGTATATCAAAGCCTGTAAAAAAACACCACAAAGGGAATATTTAGTTACTCGGTTGCTTCAAAAAGTGTAAAATATAACTCAAACTAAAAACCAACCTAGGATGAAGAAAACATTCATACACGATCAATGCTTGAATGAAAAGTTAAAAAATAAATCCATTTTTATATGGTAATACTAAATGAAATATAAAGTTTCATACGTTAATTACAAAATAGAAAATGACACAAACCCTGAACCATTGCCCCCACCCCCCAAAAGCTTAGAAATCCAATAACAAAATCAAACCACCAAAATTATACTTTAGGAGTTGAACCTAATTCATAAGTGATATTATAAGAAAATCAAATGAAAATTCTACCTGGTATTGTATAAGACAACTGAAATCAGGAAAAACCTCACAAATGGAGAAAATAAAACCCTAAATTGATAAATGAAATTCAACACATATGTACTTGATTTTGGCAACTGTGAAAGATAAATTTAGAGATAGCAACAAGATAACAGATTCGTGAGTGGAATTTCCTTTCAAATAAACCGAGAGAAGTAAATTTGGAATTTTTAGGGCTCTTTTCTTTGGAGGGCGAGTTGGTAGGGAAAATGCCCACGTGTTCTCCTTTTGTGATGTGTAATAAAAGTCGCTTTATTTTTTTATTCTTAAATTTATAAATTATAATAAATAGTAATGGCATTATTAAATTGGTAACCGCAATTTAACATAAGAAATTAACAATGGTAAAATATGTTTAATAATCAAAATAATTGTTTGTTACTAAATGTTTTGTTTGAGCTATCGGTATGTATGTATGTATGTATGTATGTATGTATGTATGTATGTATGTATGTATGTATGTATGTATGTATGTATCACCTAATATGTGTCCATATATTTACACCTCGTGATAAAGGGGACGAATGGTGTTCCATGGCGGTGAGAGAAAGGTCATGGTGTCTATTTGTCTCTGTGTAAGGGGGAGGGGAGTGTGTACACGTGCGCGGGCACGAGAAAGAGAGAGATAACGTTGGACATGGCGATGGTGGTGATAAGGATGACAGTTGGTTGTGGAAGTCGTGGTTGTGGTGGTGGTTGAGGTAGAGTTAGGATTATGGTTAGGCCTAGTTTTTTTTTTAAATAATTCCATTTCAAATGTATTTTATAAATTTTATAGATGGATGAAATAAGAGAATGGTTTTATCTAAAACTAATTAAGTTAAAGAATGGGATGGTGGGAAGATATTTTGTGGCTGACTTGAACAACACCTACTAATAATTAGCTCAAATGATATAACACGAGTAAATCTCTCTTAAAAGAGAATTATATATTCGTTGAAGGAATATAATTTCCCCTTGAATTATCCCCTAAAAAAATGCTAGTATTGCACTTCAAATGTACAATCTTCAAAGCATTTCGTATAAAATTTGGAAAATATGCGTCGAGGATGTGGCATTGATCTTCGTTCTAACTGTAAGATATCGTTAATGTTGAGTAAAAATATGGCTCCACACCATGACTAATTTGTCATTCAAAACATGGCCCGAGTTTGACTCGTTTGTTTGATACTATTAATATACTAGTTTCTTATATGTAATATATGTTTTTCTTTGTTTGGACGTTAAACTACAAGCGCAATATTATTCCTCGATTTTAAATATTTGTTGTGGAATTACCATTATGGGTATGTGAATATGTTTCAAGAGACAGCGCTCAAAAGACAAGATATATCCACATTATTATATACTCTTCGACCTAAATTAATAGTCAAATTTTCCTTTTTACTTCATTTCAAATTCACAGTCATGATTTTATAATTAAAGTATATATCTAAAGTAGATAGCGAAACCCGGTGTCGATATTTTTCGCTGATAAGTAGATTTTTTTCGTATGGTCGTTGTCTTCAAAAGCCACTCTCAAAATTCCCTTGAGTACCTACAAAACTCATCTAAAACAACTCGTATCGTGGTAAGTACGGGTATCAATCCAACATTCCAGGTGAAACAATTAATGTGAATACTTGCAATCCAATTTTTATGAAAATATTTTTTGATTTTTTTTAAAACAATTTCATGGGAAAAGTTAACTAATGCTAAAATTACGAAATGACTAAATAAAAAAAAAGTGTGTGCAACCGAGTGTGAAATAGTGTGAGAAGGTCAAGAGATGGGATTACATTATATTTTCAATTATTATAATCTCTCAATTTATTAATGTGAAATATTTCGAGATAATATTAAACCGATAATCTAACTCTCGTTAAAATTATAAATTTAATAAAAAAAATCAAAAAATTAATTTAAAATTGTCACATAATGAAAAATTAAGAATCATACTATTTTCAGAAAATTACCCGCTAGGATCAATTTAACAAAAACAATATCAATCCTCAAATTTCAATACCGAATTAATATTCAAATATTGGAAAAACCTATCTCTAGTTCGATTCTGAAATTCAAACATTAATTTGTTCAATTAATTTACTAACTCTCATTACATAAATTAATTAGTGACTGTTAAAAGTAATTTTCCTAGAATTATAGCATTAATGAAATTGAGTAATTAAACTAACATCATTTGCAGTGCATCCCACCCCTTAAACGGGGTGTTTAGCCATACATTCTCATGTGTGCATAAACAACAATAAATAATATGTCAAGAAGGAAATAAATTGAAAAGAGAATGTAGATATACAATACACAATTTTTCCCCACAAATTTTTCTTGAAATGCGCCTTGACATGGGTCCAACTTCTTTACAATTTTCAGCACTTGATTACAAAAAGAATACTAAAAACTAAACCTAAAATTATTAAAAAGCTAAACTAATTTTTTTTTCCTGAATTTTTTTTCATGACCCTAAACTGTACATAATATACACATTTGCTCTCTCTCTATGCGTCTCTCTCGTCTGATGTCTCTGTATCTTATAGTTTTTTTTTAAGCTACCATCTCTTTTTATGACCCACGATTGTGGTTTTTGATTGGGAGATTTTGTGGAGATTTGAAGATTTGGCTAAGTCAAAGGTAAAATGGTTCCTATTATTTTGGTGGGTTTACTTGATTTTATGGTGAAAATGGGTCGTCTCGGGTTGTGGAGGTTGGAGCTATGGCAGCTCCGGGTCAAACCGGGTATGGACTAAAGGAAGGCATTAGGTCGCGATGGGGTTGCCACGGATTTGTAATACCCCATATTTTTAATGACTTTTAAAATGGGATTAATTAGAATTAATTATGATATAATTGGTAATTAATTCAGATTTAAATATTACTTGAGAATAAAGAAACATGTGATTTATGTTGAATATTTACAGTTGATTATTATTTTATAATTGTCGCAAATTATGTGTACGTCAATTTTGGTAATTAAGTCGGGACGCGCATGTGAGTCGTGTCGAGATTATAATTTAATGAAATAAAAATGAATTATTATGTCATTTTGATTGCGCCGAAGTGTTCTAAAGGGTTCAATTAGTTGAAAAAGTCTACTTGGGTATTTGATTTGGGTGTCGGGGCACTTTGGAACCAAAAGGACACTCTGGAGGGGTATTTCAGTCATTTTACAAGGGAGATGAATAGTAAACACGAAAATTGGATTTTATTATATTAGTGAGGATATTAGAGAGCTTAGGTTCATTCACCAAAAATAAGAGAAAAAGGTTTAGGGGAGATTAAGAGACTTTTTATGGCAAAAGAAAAGACTTTTCTAGGAAACCAAAGGACAACCACCTTGCACCACCAAGAGCCACCACCACCACTGTCGGAAGTTGGCTGATTGGGCATACATATTGTATATTTATCCCCCTAATTTCAGTACTTTTGTGAACCCGAATGATGTAACATATATGGATTTGATTCACTTTTATGCTTCTAACCTTCTTGGCGAGTATTGCGTGTTTCGTGCTTCTCCTATTGGTTTTACAGGTTAATTATGCAAGCAGTGCAAAGGAGGAAACAAGACTGTGCAAGAAAAGCTGAGAAGGCAAGTTCAAGGGCATGTCGGTAATTTTGCAGCCCGATCCGGAAGAAGAAGTCAACTTGGAAGTTGAAGAGCTCGGAACAACGAGAACACTGGATGAAACGGCACCCAAATCCGAGCTACGGTTGAAACGTTATGCTCAGTTGAAGTTGAAGAAAAATCCAAGAAAAGAAGAGAAACCAGAAAAAAATCTAAGTGTTGAGAGCAAGGCCAGGATGGTACATGCGAACCCCACCCTGAACCGGTTCGGAGGGGCGAACCGGTTCGCTGTACCTCCGAACCGGTTCGCTGTACCTGACACGCGAATTTTGTATTTTATTCTGATTTATCCCCAAGTCTCCTAATAGGTTTTAAACACTCCAAACTTGTGGGGAACGAAGGCACTAACCTAGGGGCAGCCTTTAGGGTTATTTTTAGAGAGTTTTTGAGGGAAAGAAAGGGGAGGAACATCTAGGAACATCAAGGGCATAAATTACTTCAAGAATTCATTGTTTCGGGTTTGTTTTTGCAAGTTTTAATTCAAGATTCTTGTTTCTTATTATTGTTCTTGCATGCTTAGTTTTTCTTATTTGATTCAACTCATTTCCGCATTCATAATACGTATTTACATGTTTAGATCTAGTTTTATCATGAATTCATACACATGCAACGTTATTATTTCATGCATTAGTCAAAGTAACATGTCCGGCTAGGTTTTTCAAGGTTGGGATGCATGAACCCAACCTGATGTGTTAGTGCATGTGTATAACGTCGATCCGCTGAATGTAATGATTAATTTTGATCGTATCGCGTAATTTCATAAGAATTGTAGATCTTTATATCTCGTTTGCCTATGGGTACTCGTGATGATTTAGAGTACAATTTGAGTGTAATTACCGCGATACCGATTTACTCATCCTCAGATTAGGTATGACGCGGGCTTGAACCTCGTATACATAATGCTTGGGAGTACTAAATTCTGGTTTTAAATTAATCGGATAAATTTATGATTGACGTTGTCACTGCATTACACTAGGGTTGGGGGATTGTATTCCCATCCCGTTTTCTCATCATTTAGTTAAAAGTTTCAATTCAATCCTTCATTCTTAATCTAGGTAGTTTAGTTAGTTGCATTTTTCATTATACTTTCGTAATTGCATTTAGTTTAATCAATCCCAAAAGACCAAATCAATTTTTTTTCTTTTCTTCTTAGAGTCAACGTTAGGATTCCTCTATCTTATCCCGTCGTCACAACTCTGTTGTCCTTTTTCCCTGAGGATCGATACCCGACTTGTCGGATTATTACTTGAACGACAGGCTTGCACTTGAGCCTATAGAGTACACACTTTAGAGACACATTCTGAGTCGTGTCAAGTTTTTGGCGCCGTTGCCGGGGAATTAGGTAGACTTGGGATTAGATCGAGTTAATCCAAAGCGTTGACCAAAAATTCAAAAAAAAAAAATTAAAAAAAAAAAAAATCCAAAAAGATTCACAATTGTCATCTCTCATGAGCTTTAATGCAAAATTCTGAAACCACTCCCACACCTCATAATACTCCAACCCATATTCACGAAAATCCTATAGTGGAGTATAACCCAGGTAGTCCCCACACTCCAAACGCTCCACAGTTCTGGATCCCACCTCCCACACCGTCACACTCAATCTCTAGCAACACTCCCTTCTCCTTCGTAGGACATACGTCGTGCACACCCAATGAGAGCGCCGAATCGTCAAGTGAGAGAGAGATGTCGCAACATAGTAATGCACCTACCGGTGAGGAATAGCCTCCGTACCGCCCGTTGAGAGAATTCTTATATCCCGAGCGCACTGTCACTCCGGGATGCATTATACTCCCGTATAATGTCGGGCAGTTCCGATTCAAAAATGGAATGATCCAGATGCTACCACACTATCACGGTATGGATTCTGAAAGGCCATACTTGCATATAAGGGAATTTTAGGACGTGTGTGATACTCTCAATGATCAAACTTGCACACAAGAGGTGATTCGCCTCAAACTCTTCCCATTCTCGCTAAAAGATAAAGCTAAGACCTGGCTATGGTCTTTACCTCCGAGCTCGATTCCATCTTGGAACGAGTTACAATCCCGATTTCTCAAGAAGTTCTTTCCACCACATCGAACAGTCTCCATAAAGGCTCAGATTCAATCGTTCAGGCAGTTGGATAATGAGCCATTCCATCGATGTTATGAGTGTTTCAATGAGTTAGTTGCTTCGTGCCCCCATCATGGATTTGATACAGCTCAAATCATTTCATTCCTCTATAATGGGTTGAGCCTTAACTCCAAGCAACTCATTGAAACCATGGGTAGTAGTCCGTTTATCGAACTAGACTGCCACGATGCTGAGCTTCACCTGAGGTATGTCGCCGAGACTACCCAATCATGGGATATTTCTGATCCTAATGCTCAGAATCGAAATCGTCAAGCGACCACCACTCCATCGGCGTCCGGCCTATACCATGTAGATAAGACCTCTATGTCGGACAGTCGATTGGACACCCTTGAGAAAGGATTTCAAGATTTATGTGAGGTAGTTGGATCTATCAAAAATCCCGTCGAGAAGGTGTGTGCGATTTGTGAGGCGGGACATTCAACTGAGGAATGCCCGACGATACCCGCCTGCAAAGTAATATTACAAGAGCAAGTTAGTGGTATAGGAGGCTTTAAGGGAAATTTCGGTGCCCCGCACGGGAATTCATACAACCCTTCGTGAAAAAATCATCTCGGATTTAGCTACGGGCAACAACATGCCGCAATGAACCCTTCTTCGCATGTTGCCCCTCTTCCTCCACAACAATTTCAACAAGCTCCACACATGCAAGGACATGTGCAAGCACCACCACCTCATGGAAATTATGTCCCACCACAGCGGAGAACTCTCGAGGATACTGTGAATCAATTCATCACGAGCTAGACCGCAACCAATGCCAAATATGATCGTCTAATTGGCGACATAAATGCGACTCTGTCACAAATACAATCCTCATTGAGTGTTCAAGAGAAGGGAAAGTTTCTTGCCCAGGGCCAAAGACCTCTCCAAGGTCAAACTAGTGTTAGCTCGACACCCCACGACCATCTTGAGCAATGTAGCGCAATCACCACTTTACGTAGTGGGAGAGTTGTTGACTTGTCACCGCTTCCACAAGACAGACCTAAAGACAAGGAGATTTCACCCGGCACGAAAGAGGCCGAAGATGTCCCCTTGAAAGAAGGTGATAAAGACGACACTAGTGAGGCTGAGGTAGTAGTGACACCACCCACCGCGGCACCATTTCCTCAAAGGTTGATTCCTTCACAGAAAGGATGCCCACGTGATGAAGTGCTAGAAGTACTTAAGCAAGTGAAGCTAAACTTGCCCTTACTTGATGCCATCAAGCAAATTCTAGCCTACGGCAAAGTTATCAAAGATTTGTTGACGGTAAAAAGGAAGATGAAGGTTAAAAAGAATGTCTTTCTAGCTCAGAACGTGAGTTCCATTCTACTAAATGATCTCCCACCTAAATTCAAAGATCCCGGTGCACCCACCATATCATGCATCATTGGAGATAATAAAATTGAGAAAGCCTTACTTGACTTGGGAGCAAGTGTAAACATACTTCCTTACTCCATTTATAGGCAACTTGACTTGGGCGACCTCAAGCCCACAAAGGTCACTCTCCAACTAGCGGATCGAACCGTGAAGATTCCACGAGGCATAATTGAGGACGTGATCGTCCAAGTTGACACCTTCTACTTTCTGGTAGATTTTGTCATTTGGGACACTGAGCCCTCATTTAACTGGAGTAACCATGTTCTCATCATCCTTGGGCGCCCTTTCTTAGCTACGGCTAACGCCATCATTAATACTCGGAATGGGCGAATGCAACTCACCTTTGGGAATATGACTTTAGAGACCAACATCTTCCATGCCACCCAACATACGGAAGAAGAAGATGACCTTCACGCGGTGAGCTTTATAGACGAGATCGTAGGGGAGTAATTTGAGGAAAATGATTGTGGAAAGGCCCTAGGGTCCTGCTTAGTGTCGAGCCATGAGAGTGAGAGGTCCCACAAGAGAGAGCCATTAGGGGTGTGCCCTATTTCATCAAGTAACGGTGGTAGTTGTGACGCGGAGAGAAAAGTGGAAGAGAGGTGTGTAGTGACCGCAATAGAGCGAGAGAGAGAGAGGGGTTAGAAGAGAGAAAAATGGTGAAGTTAGAAAGCGAGCAAGTTAGAGAGGACGTTGGCACCGCGAGAGAGAGAGATCTAGGGGACATGAGCATGGAAGAATTTGAAAAAGAATTCGGTCCGGTGGATGAGAGCTTAGATGAGAGCCTTAACGACCAAGTCCAAACTCTAATGGATTCATTTAGACACCTAGAAGAAAGTGAATGGGAAGATAAAATCAATGAATTTCTTCTTTGCGGCCATCCACCCATACCACTAGAGGTCCCGAAGGCGAGTGAGGAGAAAAGTTGTGGTTCATCTGACTTAGAGCCCGACCCATGCGTCTTAAAAATTGAAAGAAACCTAGGTGTCCCCTCCGAGTCAGTGCACGTTGACCATGCTTTGAGTCAGCATCACGAGGATCCCTTTCCAATTAGTCACGACGAGTCTCCCGGTCTATCCTTTATCTATGGGCGAGGTCCCAACTTGTTTCGATTATTGGAATATGATCCTATGACGGGAGTGACAAGGAGAGCATCAACCCCCATAAGTGGGGTCGGGTGAGTTTATGGAGAGATGATAGGTCGTCGCACCCCCGACGCGTATGGGGTGATTGTTGTCGTATTTTTGAGTCATGCATGAGTGTCATATAGTGTCTTGTTGCAGTTTTCATATTTGTTTGTTTTATTTTTCCGCACTTTTCATTCGCCTTGAGTTAGATTTTCGTCCTTTTTGCTTGAGGACAATGCAAAAGTCTAAGTTAGGGGGGGTCACAAGTGCGTATTTCTAAAACTTCACAAATTTTCAAAAATGCCCAAAAATTTTCAAAAAAATCATAAAATTTTGAAAAATTCAAAAATATTTTTGTTCAAAATAAATAAAAATTGGAATTCAAATTTTTCAAAAATATCATTAAAAGTCAAATTGGAGTCTCAAACTGTAAACATCCAACATACACAAGCCGAAATTGACCAAAAATGGAAATTGAGCGAAAATTGACGACTTAACGAATAAATGTGGAGATTAACGAACCCGGTGAGATTCTAGCCTATCACGTTTTGTGAGTTTTTAAATCAATCCGAGTTAAATGTTAACTCAAAGTTCTTTTCATCATTTAAAATAAGTTGTCAAGGATCTCAATCCTTTCATTTTGACCGGTTTTGAAAAATGTGTGCAATGT
Organism: Sambucus nigra; assembly: GCA_949130495.1. Lineage (NCBI taxonomy): Eukaryota > Viridiplantae > Streptophyta > Magnoliopsida > Dipsacales > Adoxaceae > Sambucus > Sambucus nigra. The sequence goes on from OX422213.1 coordinate 536,662,386, forward strand.
TGCCTTGAAAATCGTGCCAAATTAGTCTCTAAACTTAAATTCACCTCGAAACGCATATGGTAACGCAATTGACATTTTGGACAATGAAGTAGGCCCTCGTTTGTCACCCCAAAAATATTGGCCAGAAAAAGTAGCGAAAAATTACCCTTTGCAACCCAAATTGAGCCAAATAATTTTCCCTTTCGTTTGACAACCCGAAAAACCCAAAATAGCCCGGAATTGCGAAAAAAGAAAAAAATTCAGAATTTAAGTCCGAAAAGTGCAACAAAAAGGGGCAAGAAAAAAAAATAGAAGAATGCTCAACAAAAATAGCAAGAAAAAAAATAATAGAAATGAAAAAAATAAAAAAATAGAAAAAGAAGAAAAAAATGAGCAATAGCCCGGAAAATGCACAAACGGACATCACGAATGACTTTTCCAATTCCAACCTTCCATACCTCCTTCATTTTACCCTATACACCCTACAACCCGAAAAAGTCCTAACCGAGTCCAAATTGCAAAAATTGAGTACCGCGTGGAGAGTTAATACACCAAAAGATAACATAAGAGGTTAAATGCGCGAAATAGAGGCGATGTTCCCGTTTTTAAAACCGTAATCCGTTGAAGAGATCCCTTCACCATAAAATTTCTGTCTTTATAAATGCATGCGTGTATTTGCTTCCATTATATTTACTCCTTATATCACGCATGCCGAGAGAATAGCCGTAATCCGAGAGATTCGTTTGTGAGTGCATTCTGTGAGAAATTGAAATCAAAACGAATTTTCGGATAAGTAACGTAATGATCAATCGATGGAAATTGGCGGTTATATTTCCGGCTTCGCACACACACTACGGGTTGAGACTTGTAAATATGACTTGATGATGACTATTTTATGGAAAATTTTGAATTGTACAATTTTTGCATATTTTGAATTTTCTTTGAGTCGAATTTTGTGGGTATATTCACTGCAAACCCTCACGAGACACAACTCGTCCTACTAGGGTAACCTAGAGGTTTAAAGGCTTGTTGCAAACGCTAAATGCAATCGCTTGCCCGCGAAAGTGGTATTCTATCCCAATAAAGTCCTTGAAGTGTCCTTAACTCTTACTCTCATTCTTTTACATTGCTCGGGACGCGCAAAGTTCTAAGTTAGGGGGGTTTGATTGGGCATAAATACTGTATATTTATCCCCCTAATTTCAGTACTTTTGTGAACCCGAATGATGTAACATATATGGATTTGATTCACTTTTATGCTTCTAACCTTCTTGGCGAGTATTGCATGTTTCGTGCTTCTCCTATTGGTTTTACAGGTTAATTATGCAAGCAGTGCAAAGGAGGAAACAAGACTGTGCAAGAAAAGCTGAGAAGGCAAGTTCAAGGGCATGTCGGTAATTTTTCAGCCCGATCCGAAAGAAGAAGTCAACTGGGAAGTTGAAGATCTCGGAACAACGAGAACACTGGAAGAAACGGCACCCAAATCCGAGCTACGGTTGAAAAGTTACACTAAGTTGAAGTTGAAGAAAAATCCAAGAAAAGAAGAGAAACCAGAAAAAAATCTAAGTGTTGAGAGCAAGGCCAGGCTGGTACATGCGAACCCCACCCTGAACCGGTTCGAAGGGGCGAACCGGTTCGCTGTACCTCCGAACCAGTTCGCTGTACCTGACACGCGAATTTTGTATTTTATTCTGATTTATCCCCAAGTCTCCTAATAGGTTTTAAACACTCCAAACTTGTGGGGAACGAAGGCACTAACCTAGGGGCAGCCTTTATGGTTATTTTTAGAGAGTTTTTGAGGGAAAGAAAGGGGAGGAACATCTAGGAACATCAAGGGCATAAATTACTTCAAGAATTCATTGTTTCGGGTTTGTTTTTGCAAGTTTTAATTCAAGATTCTTGTTTCTTATTATTGTTCTTGCATGCTTAGTTTTTCTTATTTGATTCAACTCATTTCCGCATTCATAATACGTATTTACATGTTTAGATCTAGTTTTATCATGAATTCATACACATGCAACGTTATTATTTCATGCATTAGTCAAAGTAACATGTCCGGCTAGGTTTTTCAAGGTTGGGATGCATGAACCCAACCTGATGTGTTAGTGCATGTGTATAACGTCGATCCGCTGAATGTAATGATTAATTTTGATCGTATCGCGTAATTTCATAAGAATTGTAGATCTTTATATCTCATTTGCCTATGGGTACTCGTGATGATTTAGAGTACAATTTGAGTGTAATTACCGCGATACCGATTTACTCATCCTCAGATTAGGTATGACGCGGGCTTGAACCTCGTATACATAATGCTTGGGAGTACTAAATTCCGGGTTTAAATTAATCGGATAAATTTATAATTGACGTTGTCACTGCATTACACTAGGGTTGGGGGATTGTATTCCCATCCCGTTTTCTCATCATTTAGTTAAAAGTTTCAATTCAATCCTTCATTCTTAATCTAGGTAGTTTAGTTAGTTGCATTTTTCACTATACTTTCGTAATTGCATTTAGTTTAATCAATCCCAAAAGATCAAATCAATTTTTTTTCTTTTCTTCTTAGAGTCAACGTTAGGATTCCTCTATCTTATCCCGTCGTCACAATTCCGTTGTCCTTTTTCCCTGAGGATCGATACCCGACTTGTCGGATTATTACTTGAACGACAGGCTTGCACTTGAGCCTATAGAGTACACACTTTAGAGACACATTCTGAGTCGTGTCATTGGCCAAAAAAAGAGAGGACCACCAGTAGAGTATCATCCCCAACGGATCAGACCTACAATCTAAAGGCAAGTGATTAATGATTGCAATCTTAGCTTAAATATTGTCCATGCTAGGATAGTTAGGAAAATTCTGAAAAGTTGCATGAACAAAGATAAATTTGTGATAATTTTAAATGGATCTTTGAAATGGATATTATCTAGGAGTGGTATCTTTTGATTATAGAATAAAATCCATGAAATTTTGTATCATCTTGTGAAGAAATCTGGGATCTACACTCTTATTGATGATAAAGTCAAAAATTAGAGTTCCTAAGAATAAAATGGAATTTGAGTAAATTGAATCATGTTAGTGATGTTTAAATGATTTTGAATACGTTAAAATTTATCCATATATGATGTTATATGATCTGGATTTCATGAGATTAAATTGGGAAGCATTTGGTGAAGAAAATCTGGAGTTTATATGATGTTTATGGATAAATATAAAATATGAGTATTTTGGAAATAATATGTTTTAAATCAAACTTCTTGATGATTTTAGGTGGTTTGATTATTGGAAAGAATTTATATATCTTGGTTTATCATATGGAATGAGTTTGATAAAGGTTTTGATGATTAAAAAGTATGAAACCTGTCGAATAAGGATTGTAGAATCTCGACTGATATCTGGGTGATCGATCGATCGACCCAGGACCATCGATCGATCGATCTCCCCAGAAAAGATGAAGTTGTTTCTTTTTAATTCTTGATTTAATCCCAAAAATTTTAGGAATCTTTTGCGATTATTATTTGAACATAATGTGACTTAGGGAAGGGTAGTAGGCCATAGAAAAGACCCGAAAAAAATATTATTTTGGGATTTTTGAATTAGGGGAAATTAACGAGTAATTATTGAGACTTATATTACTTGGGATTTAAATTGGATAAACGGTAATTAAAGATTCAGACTAGTAGTAAGAGAGTTATTAATTACCAGTATAACATTAGGAATAGGTGGGATTAACCCTAAGAGATAGAATGAAGGGTTAAGAATGAATTAAGGGCTATCGAGAATTAAACCTAATTAAAGATGAGTTTAATTCATAAAATTTCGGAAGTTATGATGACATAGAGAAGTAGGGTGTAAACATTTACCTACTGAATTAGGTTAAGGAATACTTATTTAATCTTTTAGTAATGAGTGAGGCTCGGGAATCTAAAATAAAGAAGTAAAGTCATAATCTTTAATACGTAGGATTTGATAGATAAAAATACTGCGTATAGGAATTATCATATGGTTGTGTGAATACCTTATGAATGTTATATTTATATAGGTGTGATGAATACCTATACTATTATTTGTATGTATGACATACCTACGTTGCTTGCTATCGGGGTGGAGGTTTCGCGTTGTGGGCGGTCTTATCCTGTGCACCCATTTGGGAGGATTTTAGATTCGTACCCTAAGCATAGGACCTTATACACGTGCTATCAGTGTATATGATAGTTTTGACGGTTGAATGGGAGCGTAGGTATGTGCGTGACCCATTTGGTTGGGGAGTATGCTCGCCTCCAATATATTTGTGTTATGCTATGATTCATGAGAGACGCTGCATCAATAGTCCTCTATATAGTGACATTATGTATCATGACATGATAGCAGAGTATGCATGCACCGTAGCTGTGACTAGGGAGGTTCCGTATTAGTATATATATAATTAGTGTGATATTATTTGTATAAATTATTATGTAATCTACTGTGTGACATTGTAGATAGAGAAATGTAATTTTCTGTGTGATATTGTAGATTAAAAATATAAATTGTGATGTAATCTACTGTGTAATGTTGTAGATAGAAGTAAATAATGAAATCTGAATTGAATTAAGTAAGTGAACACTTAATTCCAAGGTTGTAACAAGACCATTTCATATTAAAGAAAAATGAATAATTATATTACATATGGTATGGGACATACGTGTTATGATATGGGTTTTAATTGTGTTGTGGAAACTAGTTAGGAGGGAACCTTAACTAGGAAGATAATAAGATACGAAAGGTGTGCACTCTAGATGAGAGGTAAGAATTCTCAAGAGAGAACTTGAGAAACTAACATGTACATAATAAATGCTTAATTGTAATTATTAAGAACTTATTATTTTTAAAATCTCTTACAATCGGGCTCTGACCCATTTCCTTGCATATTCTCTTCTCTACTATATCTTGTACATCAGGTATCCAGCTGCAGGGATGCCCAACTTAGATTATGGATGTTCCGATGGATTATAGCTACTAGTAGACATCCAGATTTTGTTTAGACGATTCCTTTTTGTTGATTAACTCATCTGTAGTGTCTACTTCATTTAGGTCTTGCCGCCCTGGATTCGAGATGTTGTAATTATTTATGTAAACATTATGGATATCAGCTTTATTTAGTATAAAAGTTATAATTTAACTCGAGAGTTATTCCAGTCACATTTATTCTTGTTATAGTTAATTCAGTTGTGATGTGTTGTTGCATAATACTATTCCATATCGTGGAATGGTTTTAATTAAATTAAAAATCGAAAAAGTCTTTGACACTTACCTTAATTAACTATTAGGTGATTAATAAAAAAATTATTTTCGACAGTGATGCTGAGAATCAACCAACTGAATATTCTGATTTAATTAAATGAAGGACTAATCACCCGATATTTAATTAGGTGGATTGTTACATGTGATAACCTGCTTATCAAAATAAGAGGTGGCCAGACAGTTACTGGGCCTGTGGATGTTGTGGAACACTAAGAAATTGTCCACCAATCAACTGTGGACACGACTAATTATAATGCCTCTACTCCCCGCATTGAAAGCATCGACTCGCCATATTATTCTAATTTTTTCCCCGGTTATTTCCAAACTGCCCAAAGCCTTGACCTGGATGGCCTCTACCCTTATTACCACCCCGACCTGCTTATTGTTGGGCACCCTGACTGTGCCTAATATTACTGCCACCAAAGTTAAATCCACCAAAACGCTGCCTTTTAGACAAGTCCCCTTGTTGGGTTTCCCCGTCTTTTTGTTTACTCCCCAATGATTGGGACGAGGGTAGTGCTCCTCCTCCTGCCCCATTTCCTCCTTATTTACCCGCTTGTCCCAAAACTAAAGCATTCTTACTACTTTGAACATGCAACCGATGATCTTGACAATGGATTAACGCAACATTCATTACATCCCCAAAATTTTGTAAAGGTGGATTGCCCAGTAAATGTTGTCGTATCCTCCAATGTAAACCTCCAATAAATTTGGATATCCTCCCCTCCTCGGGAGTTACTTCATCCGGCACAAAACTAGTTAATCGAGTGAATTCCTCCTCATACTCCGCAACTGAATGTTCACCTTGCACTACATCTTGAAGCCTTCTCCTCATCTCCCTTTGAACTGCGGGAGGAAAATACTTTCGATCAAATAAAACCTAAAATTCAATTAAAGTCATAGTATCTCGTTGTTCTGGCGAGGTCATCGATTCCCACCAATGTAATGATGCTCTAACTAATTTGAAAGTAGCAAGGATTTGTTTCCTTTCCTCACTACACTCCACCATGCGAAGATGGCGCTGCATATCCTTTTTCAATTGATTCTCTACTAATCACGTCATAACCTCCTTGAAATTCTGGGGGATGGACATTTAAAAAGGATTCTCTAACTCTTTCCCACAGAGAAGGTCCCGTAGGGGCTTGAACTTCCCGAGCTCGTGGTCTTTGGGCTTGTGGAAATTGTTGAACTACGGTAGTCATCGCAGCATTGACCGCTTGGGCCACAATATTGGCCACTTCAGCTGCATATATCGTTCCTTTCAGTGGTGGTGGAGGACCTACATCATCATCTACATCTATGTTCCTTCTCGCAGGACAACCTCTTTTAGGCGGCATCTGAGACGAAGAAACACTAGAGTTAGAATACTATTTTGAACAATTTATTTTGCATAATATCGAAAACATAGGCAAGTAAAATAGTCCTAACATTAAGATCTATATCAAAGAACGCTACGGTGGAACGTGACAAGTCCGCATAGATCCTAAAGACTCTAGAACCTGATGCTCTGATACCATCTGTGACAACCCGCTTATCAAAATAAGAGGTGGCCATCCAGTTAATCCAATATTTACAGGAATCATAGATGGTCCATTCTTAGCATCACCATAAAGACAAAAATTATACGAGATAACCACCCATTATTTTAGAAAATGGAATGTCAAAATTTATTTTGTAAGTTGAAGAAAGCATTTAAACAACGCAATTTGAAAAGTAGGTGGATAAAATAACTACAGGAATTAAATTGAACGTACATATATAACACAATAACCGAATAAGCTGTCGGTTAACAGACCCAAACAATATGGTTACACCGAGTATTGAAGTATAACATCACATCTATAATACAATTATAAAACTTGGGCAACACGACCGAATGAGTAACCAATCACAACTAGATTACAAAATAAAATGGAAGCGTCTACATCAAAATATACCATAGCATCCGCAAGGTGTTACAGCTCCAAGACACTAGAGTAGGAAATTCACTACGGTTGTCCTTGCGGAGGAGCACCTGAGCGAATAAAAGGTTTGTACAAAACAAAGAGGTATGAACGGGTCAGGGACCGGTTTGATATAATCACCGAATGAATAAAGAGTATGATAGTTGTGGACAATTTAATCATCATGAATAATGATAAATAAATCTAACTACTTAATCTAAAAGTATAACCAAGAGTATATATAACAATCATAATCCCAATTTAATTATGAAAGAGAGTATGAATAGAATGTCATTAATAACCGAGGTTCAATACCCTTCTCTCTTTCTACAATTTCATTTCACCATTCCATATCTCATTAGGAAATATATTCAAAGATATTAAATTCGTAGAGCTCATTATCATAAATTAAATCTCGCTTTAATAAGAATAGTTATATTACACAATATATAACGATTCTAAGACCGTCCTTTCGAGTTTCCCCACTGGACGCGCCCCTAAATAGCTATCATCTTCCAGGGCCTATCGCACAAGACAACCTGGGCATCCTACAACACAACGTTGGGAAGTGGCCATATATCTTTGACAGTGAGTCATAACCACACCCAAAATTACCTCACTTCGAACAATAATCACACAATATATAACAACCGTTCCTATGGCCGAGGAATATGTTCTCGCTACATTCACTAGCTAGGGGACTTCACCTCATACGCGTCCTTCCCCTATGATAGCATTTAGATAGGTGTGTATATACCAATTTATCATTCACTATTTTAATCTCATTTTAAAACATACAACAGATTTTATCCGGAGCCATACGTAATTAATATCATCATTGTAAACCTCAATGATTAATAAACCCCTGACTTAGTTTTTGAGATTTTATGATGTTACTATAAGCCACTAAGCCTAGTGTACCTCAATTACGTCTTGAAAGTTCCCCAATTATATAATTTTACATCTCTAAATATCAAACCAACTTGTTAAGAGAGGGAAATACCTTATCAGCTATTTGATAATCCCCAGAATAGGCCCCATTTATTCATTTGCTAACATAAGGTAATTGTCTAACTAATATAAGACTCTAGGACGCTAAGTTTACTTCATGAGAGAAGGCTCCTATGTCCTAAGCCTAAAAGAAAAGGGTTAAAATTGAGTTAGAAAAATAACTCAAAATAGTAGGATTTCCGAATCGATTCGCCCTGGCCGAATCGATTCGGTCTTGAAGCGAATCGATTCGGGTGGTTCGAATCGATTCGGTTAAGAGAACCCAATATTCTACATACTTCCGAATCAATTCAAAGTGGTCGAATTGATTCGGTCATCACAGACCTGTGTCCTACCCCTTTAGCGAATCAATTCGCCGAGGGCGAATCGATTCGCCTGGCCCAGAATTTCTTGATTTAGCTATGGAGTTTCATGCCCAATTTTTTCCAAACTATTATTAACCCATAGCAACCATCCTTAATCCAACCCAAACAATCATAAATTCATCCCACTACTATAATTAACACAATAACTATCTAATCAAAGATTTAGGGCTCAAACACTACAATTTCCTTAAAACCCTATATTTGTTCAATTCATTCCAATACACACTATCAATACAATTTATTCATCCTAATCATATCTTAGCAAGTAAGAAACTTGCCTTGGCTTGCAATCTCAGATTTTCCTATGATAACAACAACTCCAAGCTTCAATCTTCACTTCTCTTCCTTTTTATTTTCTTCTTCTTCTTCTTCTCCTCTCTTTCTCTCTAGGTTTAAAAATACTAACTTAAGAAAATAAAAAGGGTTTGCAAGACTTAAATGCGCCTTTCTCCTTAATTTCCATCTTAAATTGTTAATACCCTGTTAAAATGACGCGTAACTACACATTTAAGTCACAACCAGTCAAAGGTGCTCAGAACCCAAAAATACAATATGGCACTTATTTCGACTATTTTGGGACTAACCGCGCCCTCTAAATTGGCATCCGAAATAATATAATTCCTTTCCATTTTCAACTTCATTTAAACTATAATTGTCGTTTAAAGCACGACGACGCCATTAATCATAACGTAATGCCATTTTCATTCACATAACATTAAATAAGCACAACTTGATAAATATTATCTTTTAATTCACTTAAAAAAATATTTATACCATTTACCAATATTTTATATAATTACCTCACATGGAAAATTAATATAAAATAAATTACTCAAAGGTAAGGGTCATTACACTCTTCCCCCTTATAAGAAAATTTTGCCCTCAAAATTCAGGCGTACCTGGTAAAAAGAGATGTGGATACTTTTCTTGCATATCCTCCTCACACTCTCACGTCGATTCCTCGGCATTATGATGACCCCATTGAACCCGAACCAAGGGCACCACTCGAGATCTTAGCCTACGTTCCCCGTGATCTAAGATTGTAACTGGTTGTTCTTTATATGATATATCAGGTTGTAATTCGATGTCATCCAAAGGAATATGCCAATGAGATCCTTCACACCTCTTTTACTTTTTCAAAGATCAAACATGAAACACATCATGAATTTGTTGTAAGTGTTCCGATAAGGCAAGTTGATACGCTACTGGTCCTACCTTAGAAATAATGGGAAACAGGCCTACGTAACATGGTGAAAGCTTTCCTTTCTTCCCAAATCGCTTTATACCTTTCATTGGCGATACTCACACCAAGAATTGATCTCCTACCTCCAATTTTACATGCCTCCTATTAGCATCAACATAACTCTTTTGTCGATATTGAGCTATTCGGATGCGACTACGAATAAGTTCAATCTTGAAAGAAGTATCTTGGATCATTTCAGGTCCAAGAAATTTATTATCCCCTACTTCCAACCAATAAGTAAGTGATATACACGGCCTGCCATGAAGTGCTTCATAGGGTGTCATCCCGATAGTGAATTGGTACGAGTTATTATAAGCAAATTCGACCAAAGGGATATACTGTTCCCAACCACCTTTGAAATCAAGCACACATATTCAGAGCATATCCTCCAACATTTGGTTGACTCTTTCTATCTACCCATCTGTTTGAGGGTGATGAAAGGTATTCAAATTCAATTCGGTTCCCATAGCTTCTTGGAAACTTCGCCAAAAATGGGAAACAAAAATTTTGTCTCGATCAGAGACTATATTTATAGGCACCCCTTGGAGTCTAACAACCTTCGCAATAAATAGCCGAGCATAACGAGCAGCATTGTAATCTGTGCGTACGGGTAGGAAATGTGTCGACTTGGTCAAACGATCGACAATCACCCAAATAGAATTGTGACCGCTTTGTAATGTTGGAAATCCAGTGATAAAATCCATCGAGATACTTTCCACTTCCATATCGGTATCTCCAATGGTTGTAACAAACCCGTTGGTCTTTGATGAGCTACCTTCACCAGTTGACAAGTAGTGCATTGGGAAACAAATTCAGAAATGTTCCGTTTCATGCCTGGCCACCAATACTGACGGCGCATGTCTTGGTACATTTTGTCATTACCAGGATGTACTGCAAACTTGGACCCATGAGATTCTGTCATTACGGCCTTCCTTAAGTCCCCTTCGTCCGGGACGATGAGTATCCCATGGAAACGCACTCCACACTCAAAACTTATAGAGTAGGATTTTGCTCCCTCAGTCAGCAATTGGCGTATACAGTCCTAACAACTTTTGTCCCTACCTTGAGCTTCAATAACCCTAGCCACTATCGTAGGTGTAATGGTCAACACCGACATAAATGCTCTAGCAACTGAATCTTCTTGGCTAAGCTCCTTCCATTTATCTTTCCATATCTGCGCTAACTCCCCCTCGGGTTTCTGACTCAACGCATCCGCCACCACATTCGCCTTACCTGGGTGATAGTGAATATCAAATTGGTAGTATTTCACAAACTCTAACCATCGGTGCTATCGCATATTTAAATCTTTCTGTGAAAATAAATATTGCAACGATTTGTGGTCCGTGAAAAGACTAAATTTCTCCCCCAAGAGGTAATGTCTCCAAATCTTCAAGGCAAAAACTACTTCACCAAATTCCAAATCATGCTCCGGATAATTCTTTTAATGGGGCTTTATCTTGCGAGAAGCATAAGCAATATACCACTGCTCTTGTTGTAGTATAGCTCCCAACCCTTGTAGAGATGCGTCGGTAAAGACCAAATATTCTAATCCTGGTCTTGGTAGCACAAGGACTGGTGCAGAAGTCAACTTATCTTTCAGCTCATCAAAAGCTAACTAACAAGAATCTTCCCAAACAAATCTCACCCCTTTCCGGGTTAAATTTATCAAAGGGCTAGAAATTTTAGAAAAAACCTTGATGAATCTGCGGTAATAACCCGCCAAACCCAAAAAACTACGAATCTCGATAGGTGTCATGGGATGACCCCATTCCCTCACCGCAATAACTTTACTCGGGTCTACCGAAATACCCCGGGTTATCACAATGTGACCCAGAAATTGTACTTCCTGCAACCAAAAAGTGCACTTTTTAAACTTGGCATAAAATTGATGATCCCTCAATGTCTGCAGGACCAACCATAAGTGAGTAGCATGTTCGGCTTCTATTTGAGAAGACGCTAGGATGTCATCAATGAACACGATAACAAACTGGTCCAGGAAGCCTCGAAACACCCTATTCATAATGTCCATAAACACGGCGGGGGCATTGGTTAGTCTGAAAGGCATAACCAAAAATTCGTAGGACCCATATCTAGTTAGGAAAGTAGTTTTAGGCACATCCTGCTCTCGTATCCACAACTGGTGATACCCCGTCCTCAAATCTATTTTAGAGAAGTATGATGCTCCCTTAAGTTGATCAAAAAAATCATCAATTCGAAGTAATGGGTATTTGTTCTGGATGGTGACTTTATTCAACTCCCTGTAGTCAACACACAACCGGACAGAATAGTCTATTTTCTTCACAAATAACACTGGAGCGCCCCACGGTGACATACTACGCCTAATAAACCTTTATTATAACAACTTTTGAATCTATTCTCTAAACTCCCTCATCTCAACAGGAGCCATGCGGTACGGGGCTCGAGCAATCGATCGCGTTCCCGGTGCTAAATCAATCACAAACTCAATTTCCCTACTTGGAGGCAAACCCTTGATTTCCCAAAAAATATCTTCAAAATATCTAACGACTAGAATCGAATCTAAGGAAATGAATACATCCCGAGAAGTCTCCTCGACGATACAATACAAGTAAGTGCTAGAACCTCCCTCCGAACGAGGCATAGCCACTAAAAACTTCTCTTTCCCTAGAATGGAAAAAACTATACTTTTCCCATTGCAATTAACTATCGCAGGATACTTCACTAGCCAATCCATACCCAGAATTACAACATACCCGACCATGTCAAGGACGAGTAAATCGACCTCAAAACACAAATTAACAAGGTTTATTCCTACTTGTTTACAAACAAAGAAAATGAGTGATCCATCACCCATAGAAGATTCAACACTAGTGAAAGTACTTTCTGCAGATTTAATTAACTCTGTAGACTGAGCAAATCTTCTAGAAATAAATGAGTGTGTCGTACCCGTATCAAATAATACACGACCCATGTGCCCATGAATTGTAAACTTACCCTCAATAGTTGGCGGCGCTGGCTGGGCTGGAGGATGCATAGCATCCTGTATGTGGTAAACACGCCCATACTGTAGCTGTCCCTGTAGTGGAGGGACAACTCGGTTAGGCACTTGTGGCGGTAACTGGGCCTGTGGATGCTGTGGAACACAAAGAAACTATCCACCAATCAACTGTGGACACAACTTCTTATAATGCCCCAACTCCCCACATTCAAACATCGACCCGCCATATTTTCCTAATTTTTCCCCCGGTTATTTCTAAACTTCCCAAAGCCTTGACCTGGATGGCCTCTACCCTTATTACCACCCTGACCTGCTTATTGTTGGGCACCCTGACTGTACCTAATATTACTGCCACCAAAGTTAAATTCACCAAAATGCTGCCTTTTAGACAAGTCCCCTTGCTGGGTGTCCCGTTCTTTTTGTTTACTCCCCAATGATTGGGACGAGGGTAGTGCTCCTCCTCCTGCCCCATTTCCTCCTTATTTACCCGCTTGTCCCAAAACTGAAGCATTCTTACTACTTTGAACATTCAATCGATGATCTTGACAATGGATTAACACGACATTCATTACATCCCCAAAAGTTTGTAAAGCTGGATTGCCCAACAAATGTTGTCGTATCCTCTAATGTAAACCTCCAATAAATTTGGATATCCTCCTCTCCTCGAGAGTTACTTCACCCCGCATAAAACTAGTTAATCGAGTGAATTCCTCCTCATACTCCGCAACTGAATGTTCATCTTGCACTACATCTTGAAGCCTTCTCCTCATCTCCCTTTGAACTATGGGAGGAAAATACTTCCGATCAAACAAAACCTAAAATTCAACTATAGTCATAGTATCTCGTTGTTCTGGTGAGGTCATCGATTCCCACCAATGTAATGCTGCTCCAACTAATTTGAAAGTAGTAAGGATTTGTTTCCTTTATTCACTACACTCCACCATGCGAAGATGGAATTTCATATACTTTTTCCATTCATTAGATACCTATCACGTCGGAACCTCCTTGAAATTCTGGGGGATGGCCCTTAAAAAGGATTCTCTAACTCTTTCCCACAAAGAAGTTCCCGTAGGGGCTTGTACTTCTCGAGCTCGTGGTCATTGGGCTTGTGGAAATTGTTGAACTACGGTAGTTATCACAACATTGACCGCTTGGGCCACAATATTGGCCACTTCAGCTGCATCTATCGTTCCTTTCGATGGCGGTGGAGGACCTACATCATCATCTACAGTTATGTTCCTTCTCGCAGGACGACCTCCTTTAGGCGGCATCTGAGACGAAGAAACACTAGAGTTAGAATACTATTTAGAACAATTTATTTTGCATAATATCGAAAACATAGGCAAGTAAAATATTCCTAACATTACGCTCTATATCAAAGAACGCTACGGTAGAACATGACAAGTCCGCATAGATCCTAAAGACTCTGGAACCTGATGCTCTGATACCATCTGTGACAACCCGCTTATCAAAATAAGAGGTGGCCAGCCAGTTAATCCAATATTTACAGGAATCATAGATGGTCCATTCTTAGCATCACCATAAAGCCAAAAATTATACGAGATAACCACACATTATTTTAGAAAACGGATTGTCAAAATTTATTTTGTAAGTTGAAGAAAGCATTTAAACAACGCAATTTGAAAAGTAGGTGGATAAAATAACTACAGGAATTAAATTGAACATACATATATAACACAATAACCGAATAAGCTGTCGGTTAACAGACCCAAACAATATGGTTACATCGAGTATTAAAGTATAATGTCACATCTATAATACAATTACAAAACTTGGGCAACACGACCGAATGAGTAACCACTCATAACTAGAATACAAAAGAAAATGGAAGCGTCTACATCAAAATATCCCATAGCATCCGCAAGGTGTTACAGCTCCAAGACACTGGAATAGGAAAGTCATTACGGGCGTCCTTGCGGAGGAGCACCTTAGCAAATAAAAGGTTCGTGCAAAACAAAGAGGTATGAACGGGTCAGGGCCCCGTTTGATATAATCACCGAATGAATAAAGAGTATGACAGTTGTGGACAATTTAATCATCATGAATAATGATAAATAAATCTAACTACTTAATCTAAAAGTATAATTAAGAGTATATATAACAATCATAATCCCAATTTAATTATGGAAGAGAGTATGAATAGAATGTCATTATTAACCGAGGTTCAATACCCCTCTCTCTTTCTACAATTTCATTTCACCATTCCATATCTCATTAGGAAATATATTCAAAGCTATTAAATTCGTAGAGCTCTTTATCATAAATTAAATCCCGCTTTAATAAGAATAGTTATATTACACAATATATAACAATTCTAAGACCATCCTTTCGAGTTTCCCCACTGGACGCGCCCCTAAATAGCTATCATCTTCCAGGGACTATCGCACAAGACAACCTGGGCATCCTACAATGCAACGTTGGGAAGTGGCCATATACCTTCGACAGTGAGTCATAACCACACCCGAAATTACCTCACTTCGAACAATAATCACACAATATATAACAACCGGTCCTATGGCCGAGGAATATATTCTCCCTACATTCACTAGCTAGGGGACTTCACCTCATACACGTCCTTCCCCTATGATAGCATTTATATAGGTGTGTATATACCAATTTATCATTCATAATTTTAATCTCATTTTAAAACATACATCACATTTTATCCGGAGCCATACGTAATTAATATCATCATTGTAAACCTCAATGATTAATAAACCCCTGACTTAGTTTTTGAGAATTTATTATGTTACTATAAGCCACTAAGCCTAGTGTACCTCAATTACGTCTTGAAATTTCCACAATTATATAATTTTACATCTCTTAATATCAAACCAACTTGTTAAGAGAGGGAAATAACTTATCATCTATTTGATAATCCCCGGAATATGCCCCATTTATTCCTTTGATAACATAAGGTAGTTGTCTAACTAATATAAGACTCTAGGACGCTAAGTTTACTTCATGAGAGAAGGTTCCTATGTCCTAAGCCTAAAAGAAAAAGGGTTAAAATTGAGTTAGAAAAATAACTTAAAATAGCAGGAATTCTGAATCGATTCGCCGTGGCCGAATCGATTAGGTCTTGAAGCGATTAGATTCGGGTGGTTCGAATCAATTCGGTTAAGAGAACCCAATATTCTAGATACTTCCGAATTGATTCAGAGAGGTCTAATTGATTCGGTCATCACAGACCTGTGTCCTACCCCTTTAGCGAATCAATTTGTCGGGGGCGAATCGATTCGCCTGTCCCAGAATTTCTGGATTTGGCTATGGAGTTTCATGCCCTATTTTTCCCAAACTCGTATCAACCCACAGCAACCATCCTTAATCCAACCCAAACAATCATAAATGCATCCCACTACTATAATTAACACAATAACTATATAATCAAAGATTTAGGGCTCAAACACTACAATTTCCTTAAAACCCTATATTTGTTCAATTCATTCCAATATACACTATCAATACAATTTGTTCAACCTAATCATATCTTAGCAAGTAAGAAACTTTCCTTGGCTTGCAATCTCAGATTTTCCTATGATAACAATAACTCGAAGCTTCAATCTCCAATTCCCTTCCTTTTTCTTTTCTTCTTCTTCTTCTTATTCTTCTTCTTCTTCTTCTTCTTCTTCTTCTTCTTCTTCTTCTTCTTCTTCTTCTTCTTCTTCTTCTTCTTCTCTAGGTTTAAAAATACACACTTAAGAAATAAAAAGGGTTTGTAAGACTTAAACGTGCCTTTCTCCTTAATTCCCATCTTAAATTGTTAATACCCCATTAAAATGACTCGTAACTACACATTTAAGTCATAACCAGTCAAAAGTGCCCGAAACCCAAAAATACAATATGGTACTTATTTCGACTATTTCAGGACTAATCATGCCCTCTAAATTGGCATCTGGAATAATATAATTCATTTCCATTTTCAACTTCATTTAAACCATAATTGTCGTTTAAAGCACAACGACACCATTAATCATAATGTAATGCCATTTTCATTCACATAACATTAAATAAGCACAACTTGATAAATATTATCTTTTAATTCACTTAAAACAATATTTATCCCATTTACCAATATTTTATATAATTACCTCACGTGGCAAATTAATATAAAATAAATTAGACAAAAGTAAGGGTTATTACATTGCAGGTGGTATTAGAGCATTAATTTCTAGTGTCTTTAGGATCTATGCGGCTTATTACATTTTTGCATAGCGTTCTTTGATGTAGAGCCATATTATTAGGATGTTGAATTATTTTGCGTATTTCAACTTACGTTCTCCTGCCATGAAGTATGTGACATGTAATGCTTATACGAGTTTGGTTGGGCATCGTACGCCAAACACATTGGAACGACTAGCAAGAGCCGTTAAAAGGACAACAAGAGGAGGACTCAGCCAAAGATATCGAATATTTTGGAAAATGGTGTTAGAGACAGAAACCATAATATTTGTTGTTTGGGCTAAGAACATTAAGGAAGTCACTTGGGAGTTGTAGTTTCCCAAGAACCATCATAGTTGATGGTTGTGCCATTCTTAACTCACCCAGCACTGTATGTGAAAGGTGAGGGAGTCGAAAGGACACTTGTGAAGGAAGAAATTCAGAGACAATTGTGAAGGGTGAAGTGTAGTAACACCTAAGATTTGAAAATTTTTTAGTAAATTTTTTCTAGGAAGAACAAACTTAAGTGATGAGAGTTAGACATCACATATAAAGAACATGTTTGAAGCTGGAATAAGAATTTTAGGTTTGGTTCGATAGTGAAATCATTCATTTGATGTTTTCACCAGGATATGAATGGAATTTCAAAACTTATCTCTTATGGGAAAGAAAGAGAGAAGTAACTTATTTAACGAACTCCTTACCCTAGGAAGATAGGGTACATAGAAGATAAATAGAGTTCATTATGTGAAAGGACTCATGAGTGAAATACTCTAGTGTGAGTGGAAATATGACAAAAACAACTAGGATTAACGTCACCAAGAAATTTGATGATGCTTCTAAATGAAGGGGATCTAGAAGGGTTAGGAAACCTAGCCGAAGGGCAAGATTAAATTCATATTGTTAATGAAACATCACTGAAAGGTGTACCCAATAGGGGAGCCATTTAAAGTGAGATGTTTAAACCCCTACTTAGTGGAGATGAAATCATCCAAGCCTAGTGTGGTTGATAGTGTATCCCATAGGACCTATAGAGCCAAAAGAATAATGGGAACCACAATTAGGAGTTAAAATTGATAGGTCAAAGAGGAGGACGTTAAAATGATCAGTAACGAGGAAGTAGTAAGAGAAATTACCCTATGTGTAGAGAGAGAGACTACTAAGTGTTAAATGTGTCCACATTGAGTAGTGAGATCGATAAATTTTGGGAATAGTAAACCATTCCAATTAGGCACAACAACTGGAGGAGTGAGATCTCTAGGGGAGTAATTGGGTTAAGAGAATTAGGCCAGGGAAATTTACGACCCAAGAGTGGTAGGTTTAAATAGGACCAGTGGAGTCCTCGATAATTGTAGCATACCGTATTTTTAAGGTCGGCGGAGTCCAAGAAGAAAAAGAGAGGTCGGTAAGACCAAAATTGAGGCCTAAATATGTTGGGCAAATGTTTCAATAATGGTTGTGTAAACCAAAGGAGTGAATAATTTGTCCACAACTGGTGGGTACAACTATAGGATGGAATCCTAGATGTATAATGGGTGCAAGTGATCGTGAGTTGTTTTGACTGTGAGAAGTGCATGTAAGGACCCTACATGATCAGGAGAGACTGATGAAATTTTATTTCATTCTTGGGAATAAAGGATTAATTCTAGTGACATAGTGTGTCACAACAGTCATATATAAATTGAAATCCCTAAATTCGTGTGCGAGTCGAGGTTAGTGGAAACGATAATTTTAATAGTCTTGTTACAAAAGTATTTCTCATTGATAACGAGACTTTTTGGTGTTGATCGTGAGTGACCCAGATGGGTCCTAAGAGTATATTTTGTTATTACAATCTTCTCTTTCTTTGAGTTGCATAATATAACTCATTATGGTAATATGTAGTGATAAATTACCAAATGTTTTAACGATAGTAGATTGAGTGATAAGACTATCATGTTGGATATTCCGGGGAGAGTAAAATTAATTTTGTGTGGCGCCAACTGAAATAGGGTTAGGCCTATATTTCATGATATCATAGACCTAAGTGAAATTATTGACTAGTTATATGTGTGAGTAGAAAATTATACTACTGATGTGACTCGGGATATATTATGTTTTTATTGAATAGCAAGAAATAGCTTATTCTATATAGCGCCGAGAATTTGGGATAGTGAGAGCAACATGGTTTATGTTATTTTTAGGGATATATAAGCATGTACTAGTAGACTTTTATGTCAACATACAGAAATTATGGCAAGGTACAGATTATGGACTGAGGTCCATTACGGATCTCGACAACCGACTATGTTAAGCAGTAGTTATCGAGGGGTTCCTTATTTGGATTTAGCTTTTCGATACATCCCACACTTAAAACTAGCGAACGTCGGGAGTGGGAGAGAAGTTTAGTCGATAGTACATAAGTTCGTACCTTAGTCATTTTAAAAGCATAGATTTAGAGTTGATAGTTCTATTATGACATAAGAGTCGCCTAGTCCTAGTAACATTATGAATAAAACAATGATACCATTGATAAAGTGGTTAAATTATGACTAGTGGGATGATTGAGTGTACCCCTACCATATCAGTATGCCAAGTGAGCAAAAAATTGATTTAAGAATAGTATATGTTATTTGTGCAACAATGCGAGAAATATAGGGTGTATGGGCGTCCTAGGTAATTGAATCTGATATTGTTCCCCATTTTGGATATATGGGATAAGGAAAATAAATATAGAGGTTTAGATATCGGGACTTGAATGCCCGGTCATTTATGATGATTAAATATAATAGTAGGTAAAATAATAAATGTATAAGTCTATAAATAACTATGGTAATAGGATTTAAAGGAAGAGATGTTTGGCTAGATTTCTCTTGTAGTGGGCCACTTGTCTGTTGGAATTAGGGTGGACCATTCGAAACCAGCAGAGGTTTGTCCAACCGTTAGGGATTTCTATGTAGTATTGGGAGAGTATACGTAAGGATGTTATCGCGAAGATGGTTACGATCCTATATGGGTTATATTGGATGAGTTTACTGAAGTAGATCACGTTATGACAGTTAGGTTGATCATACTATGAGATAATATGTTTTTATCTTAATAACCGAGATAGTGAGGTTACATAGGATACCGTTTAATATTGTGTTCAATTAGGATGAGATTTTGTCTCCCGATTTTGGAAGAACTTTCACGAGGCATGGGTACTGAGTTATGATTGGGTATGATCTATCATCCACAGAATAATAGGCAGACTAAGCAGACAAATATGATGTTGGAAGATAAATTATCTTTGTACCTTGAATCTTAAGGGAGGACGAGAGACGTACATTCCACTAGTGAAGTTAGTGTACTATAACTTTTATAAGTTACTGTTAGGTTTGGTGATAGTTGAACTACGGTACGACAAGTCTTATTGTTTCTCCTACTTGTGGAATAAAAGTAAGAAACCGAGAACTATTACGAATAGTAGAGATGATTTGAAACTTATAGTATATATTGTGTGTAAAATATATACTGAACAATTAACCTACTTGTGTATGATAATCTCAAGACGAGATGGTATTTATTTAAATAACGGTTAAATCTATTTAAGTGCATATAATAGAAGGTTAGACAGTGAATATCTAGAATAAAGTATCAGTAGTGAAACTTAAAATGTAAGGCTTGGACAAGAACCTACGTGATAGGGTAACCTGGGGTTAAAATGATGAGAAGTGAGGTGTTCATTATTGGGGGTATTCGATAGTATACTATATGGGAGGTATAGAGTATTCTATTTAGGAGCGCAAGTATGTGATGCGCAATACTTATCCATAATTGTTCTTGCCAGCTATACTTTTGTTTTCCGAATTTCGGGACGAAATTTCGTTGTAAGGGGGGAAGTATGAAATCCCGTATTTTTAATGACTTTTAAAATGGGATTAATTAGAATTAATTGTGATATGATTGAAAATTAATTTGGATTTAAATATTACTAAATAATAAAGTAACTTGCGATTTATATTTAATATTTACAATTGATTATGACTTTATAATTGTGGTGAATTACGTGTATGATAATTTTGGTAATTAAGTCGGGACGCGCATTTGAGTCGTGTCGAGATTATAATTTAATGAAATAAAAGTGAATTACTATTATGTTATCCAAATGGTCATTTTGATTGTGCCAAAGTGTCCGGAAGGGTTCAAATAGTCGAAAAAATCTACTTGGGTGTTTGATTTGGGTCTCGGGGCACTTTGGAACCGAAAGGACATCCCGAAGGGGTATTAAGGTTATTTTACAAGGGAGGTGAATAGTAAACACAGAAATTGGGTTTTATTATATTAGTGAGGAGATTAGAGAGCTTAGGTTCATTCACCAAAAATAAGAGGAAATGGTTTAGGGGAGATTTAGAGACTTTCTATGGGAGAAGAAAAGACTATTCTAGGAGACCAAAGGACAACCACCTTGCACCACCAAGAGCCACCACCACCACTGCCGGAAGTTGGCCGGAAAAAGAGAGGACCACCAGTAGAGTATCATCCCCAACGAATCAGACCTACAATCTGAAGTCAAATGATTAATGATTGCAATCTTAACATATATATTGTCCATGTTAGGATAGTTAGGAAAATTCTAAAAAGTTGAATGAACAAAGATAAATTTACGATAATTTTTAAATGGATCTTTGAAATGGATATTATATAGGAGTGATCTCTTTTGATTACATAATAAACTCCATGAAATTTTATATCATCTTGTGAAGAAATCTAGGATTTACACTCTTATTGATGATAAAGTAAAAAATTATAGTTCTTGAGAATAAAATGAAATTTGAGTAAATTGATTCATGTTAATGATGTTTAAATGATTTTGGATACGTTAGAACTTATCCATATATGATGGTATATGATCTGGATTTCAGGAGATTAAATTGGAAACCATTTGGTGAAGAAAAATTGGAGTTTATGTGATGTTCATGGATAAATATAAAATATGAGTTTTTCTAGAAAAAGTATGTTTTAAATCCAACCTTCTTGATGATTTTAGGTGGTTTGATTATTAGAAATCATTTATATATATATTATTTTATCATATGGAATTAATATTGGGGAGTTTGGTATTATTTGATAAAGGTTTTCATGATTAAAAAGTATGAAACTCGTAGAATAAAGATTGCAGAATCTGGACTGATATCTGGGTGATCGATCGATCGACCCAGGACCATCGATCGATCGAACTCCCTAGAAAAGATGATGTTGTTTATTTTTAATTCTTGATTTAATCCGAAAACTTTTAGGAGTCTTTTGTGATTATTATCTGAACATAATGGGACTTAGGGAAGGGCAGTAGGCCATAGAAAAGACCCGAAAAAATATTATTTTGGGATTTCGAATGAAGGGAAATTAAAGAGTGTTAATTAAACAAGTTATTATCGAGTCTTATATTACTTTGGATTCAAATTGGATAAATGATAATTAAAGGTTGGGACCAATAGTAAGAGAGTTATTAATTACCGGTAGAACCTTAAGAATAGGTGGGATTAACCCTAAGAGATAAAATGAAGGGTTAAGAATGAATTAAGGGCTATCGAGAATTAAAGATGAGTTTAATTCATAAAATTTTGGAAGTTATGATGACATGGACAAGTAGGGTGTAGACATTTACCGAATGAATTAGGTTAAGGAATACTTATTTAATCTTCGAGTAATGTGTGAGGCTCAGGAATATAAAATAAAGAAGTAAAGTCATAATCTTTAATACGTATGATTTGATAGATAAAATTACTACGTATGGGAATTATCATATGGTCGTGTGAATGCCTTATGGATGTTATCTTTATATACGTGTGATGAAAACATATATTATTATTTGTATGTATGACATACCTATGCGGCTTGCTATCGGGGTGGAGGTTTCGCATTGTGGACGGTCTTATCATGTGCGCCCATTTGGGAGGATTTTAGATTCGTACCCTGAGCATAGGACCTTGAACACATGCTATCAGTGTATATGATAGTTTTGACGATTAAATGGGAGCGCAGGTATGTACGTGACCCATTTGGTTGGGGAGTATGCTCGCCTCCAATATATTTGTTTTATGATATGATTCATGAGAGACGCTGAATTAATAGTCCTCTATATAGTGACATTATGTATCACGACATGATAGCAGAGTATGCATGCACCGTAGCTGTGACTAGGGAGGTTCTGTATTAGTATATATATAATTAGTGTGATATTATTTGTATAAATTGTGATGTAATCTATAGTGTGACATTGTAGATAGAGAAATGTAATCTTTAATATGATATTGTAGATTAAAAATATAAACTGTGATTTAATCTACCGTGTAATGTTGTAGATAGAAGTAAATAATGAAATCCGAATTGAATTAAGTAAGTGAACACTTAATTCCAAGGTTGTAACAAGACTAGTTCATATTAAAGAGAAATGAATAATTATATTACATATGGTATGGGACATACGGGTTTATGATATGGGTTTGAATTATGTTGTGGAAACTAGTTAGGAGGGAACCTTAACTAGGAAGATAATAAGATGCGATAGGTATGCAATCTAGATGAGATGTGAGAATTCTCAAGAGAGAGCCCGAGAAACTAACACGTACATAATAAATGCTTAATTGTAATTGTTAAGCACTTGATATTTTTAAAATCTCTTGCAATCGGGCTTTGACCCATTTCCTTGCATATTCTCTTATCTACTATATCTTGTACATCAGGTATCTAGCAACAGGGATGCCCAACGTAGATTTTGGATGTTCCGATGAATTATAGCTACTAGCAGAGATGCGGGTTTTGTTTAGACACTTCCTTTCAATTGATTCACTCATCTGTAGCGTCTACTTCATTTAGGGCTTATCGCCCATGATTCTAGAGGTTGTAATTATTTACGTAAGCATTGTGGATATCAGATTTATTTAGTATAAAAGTTATAATATAACCGGAGAGCTATTCCAGTCACATTTATTCTTGTTATAGTTAATCCAGTTGTGATCTATTGTTGCATATTATTATTCTGGGTCGTTGAATGATTTTAATTAAATTAAAAATGAAAAAAGTTTTTGACACTTAGCTTGATTAACTATTAGGTGATTAATAAAGAAATTATTTTTTATAGTGATGCTGAGAATGAACCAACTGGATATTCTGATTTAATTAAATGGAGGACTGATCACCCAATATTTATTTAGGCGAGTCGCTATATGGTTGAGGATAGCAGGCCGGAGTCACGATCGGGTAAGGGGTTGCGGGTTCGAGTCGCGACCAGGTAAGGGGTTACGGGTCCGAGTCGCAATCAGATTTGAGCTGGTTAAAGGGTCAGGGCTGCCTGGTTTGGTCTCGGGTAGGCCGATTTTCGGGTTATGTGGTTTCAGTTTAGAATATGGGTTGAGGGGTATTGGAGATGGTGTGGGATATTTTAATGGAGTGGGTTTATGATGGAGTGTTATTGGTTATGGTGGATGCGAGAGAAATGGGTTGTTGGGGCTTTGAGGAAGATGAATTGGGGTGGAGTTTTGTGTGGTGTGGTGTGGGGGTTTAGTGTTAGTGTGAGAGGTTTGTCTTAGGTGTAGGATAGTGTATGTTAGTGTGTGGTATGAGTGGGTGTGTTAGTTTGGACCAAAACAAATAAAATTAACTAACTAAAAATTAAAATCTAAAAATTAAAATCCTAATCTATAAATAAAAGAAACAAATAAAAAAAAAGAAATAAAAATAAAGATAACAATTTATTAAAACTAAAATCTAAAATCCGAAAAAAGTAAAATAAAAAACTAAAAATAAATGAATTCCTAAAAAAAACTAATCTTAAGAAAATCAAACTAAAAACTAATAAAAATAAAATTACACTAATAAAAATAAAATAGAAAAATAGAAAATAAAACCTAGAAAATTCTAAATAATTCTAAAATAAATCCTAAAAATAAAAACAAATCAACCTAAAAAATCTAAAAAATAATAAAGGTACAACTCAACACACAACGGGATCGGGGTATGGACTGGTCTTGGTCTGGTCTAGGTTAAGGTTACGAGACTGGTTCGGGACATCGAAACTCTTCTGGCAAGCTCAGAAATGGACTCCAGACTTCGCGGTCTCCTCTGATTTCTTTGATGCATGCTTTTGACCGTTACTTTGTGTCACAATTGATTGGATTTAGCATCATTTAACACTGCGACTGCTAATTGATATGCAATATTAATAAATACGAACATAACAGAACATTGCTAGTCCTCGAGAAAAAATTAGAGAGAAAACAAAGATAAGTAACTAATAGTGTGCCACTTTCACAGGCACTGGCGATTGCGCTTAGCATGTGCAACAAGCCGTTAAACTTATAGGTTACCCTATAGGACGAGTAGTGTCTCATGAGGATTTGAAGTGAATGTACTCACAAAATTCACATACTTATTTAAGTGTAGTTTCTGATTTGATGATGAAAAGCTATACAATCCAACTTAAAATGACATAAAGGAATACCGTGTTCAACTATCAAAGTAAGATATGAAATTACTTAATACCAAAAGCGCAATCCTTCCTAAAATTCAGCGTGTGTTGTGTGAAATAATTTTAAGTATCATTAGAGTAATTCTTAGATCGCCTTTATAGAATTAAAGCTTTGACTTCAATTCTCACTGGATATATCTCTCTGAATCGAACACTCTAAGAATTGGGTAAGTGTATCTCTCTAGTGTATGAGGAAGTGAGTAAATGTAAGCAAGTTCAAACGTCTCACACACTTTATAAAAAGTGAAGGATACATGAAAAAATTTGATCTCATGAACGAATGCTAACCACTATGTTGAGAATATCGAATTATTCACCATATAATCTTTTCGTTTGCCCGAACACTTTACCAATTGTGAAAATGGGGCTTATGCAAGGTATGAAGGAGATGAATGATATGATGGGTTGTTTTGAGAAGCGTGTAACACAAGAATAACTCATGTATTCATTTTTTGAATTTATGATCGCATGCTTTTTTTTTCATCTTTTCAAAAAAAAATCCTTTCTTTCTTTTTATGCTTCTTTTTTTTTCTTTTTTTTTCCCTTTTTTTCTCAAAAACAATGGTAATGATATGGATGGTATCTGGGACATATATGGGTAAGGAAAACATGGAATGATAATAGGTTGAGTGAATGGTAAAAATAATAAGTGCATGATAAAATCGGTTTAGTGCACAGGACAAACTACAAGACTCATGTTTCTTTTAACTCGGAGATGATGTCATTCTCAGTGACTAAGCCAAATCTGAAAAATAATGAGATCATGCAACGACTAAATGTCGTACCCAAAGAAAGTTGAGTAAACTCGTGACTCAGAGATACGTAAAAATCCTCAAAAAGGTGAAAAGCTGAAATCTCACATGTTTAAGTCGTCACTATTGATCTTTTAAGTCTCTCTTGAGAATATAGTTATTCTTCAATTTTTTATTGTAAATGTGATAGTGCAAATTGCCAAGTTTAGGAATTCATAGTTCAAGTATGATTTAAGAGGTATTAATTAATTTAATGATAAAAAGTTTAGGGTCGAACACAGGTATTCCGAGATTTCTAAAA
Organism: Sambucus nigra; assembly: GCA_949130495.1. Taxonomy (NCBI): domain Eukaryota; kingdom Viridiplantae; phylum Streptophyta; class Magnoliopsida; order Dipsacales; family Adoxaceae; genus Sambucus; species Sambucus nigra. Next base: position 536,688,904 of record OX422213.1, read on the forward strand.
AAGGGATGATAGACAATTTATGTCATAAAAATTTATTTTTAACCGCACAAAAAATTTAAAATCACTTGTTTCTGAATTTTTTTCAAAAGAGGTACAATGTTTAAAACATTATGGTAATATTTTTCCTCCCGAACAAAAGAGAACATCGTTCTCGATGTTTAAAACTATATATATATATATATATATATATATATATATATAATTATGAAGCTCAAGGGAGGAAAGATATTACCATAATGAACCGCTAATGAAAATGTACCCTATGATGGAGCAGAGATGGAACCTGAAGAAAAAATGCGACACAAATACGTACAGGTCTATAAATTAGATGAAAATCATTGGGTGGTGTGTAACACCACCCCCAAATAGGTTAAGACTCATACTCATGAACAATAAACGATGAGCTGCCTCTCGGTAGCGCTAAGTTTAACGTCTTCAGCCAGACCGATCGAAACTCACGCTAAGGATAAGAACTATGAAAGAACGTGGTGACAGAAAAATTGGGTGAAGAGAATCACCCCCAAACAAGACTGAAGCATCAGTCTTATTAGATAAAGGAGAAAATGGGTCAATGCACTTGTATGGCAAAGTGCATCACACGATGCAAAGCATCGGTGAACCATTGGTGGGTGGGTAGAAGGGGATATCTAAGAATGGTAAGGTAGAGGGTGAACAGGCACTGGTCACGGGCCTTATTGAGCATAAATGTGAGGGAAATAAGGGCCCTATAAGTATGGTGCTCAAGTTGTATAGGGAGGCAAATTGGTTTGGCAATAGTGATGGATTGGGCCTCATAGAAAGGGCACAACCGTTCTATAAATGTACGATGATAATGGTCGCGCCATGACACACCAGGGAGCTATCGATGGAAAAAGTCAACACCATAAGGAAGTAGTGTGCATAAACTAACAATCTTGGTGTCACAGATGAGGAGAGTATCATGCATACTCACATGGATGGTGGGGTCTATGAAAAGGGCACAAATTGACTCTACGGGAGCCAAGCAGGGTGGGACAAGATCCATAGCCAGAGAGGTGGAAACCATCTCGGATTCAATCGCCGGACAGTGGCAAGCACTCGTACCTGAAGCTAACTTGTAAGGAAATGGTTCTTAGGGAACACACCGGGGAGGATCAAAAGATGTAGATTCGGGCATAAATAGGGAAATTGTGGAAGGGGAAAGGTGAACCTCAAGGGTGGGTTCGAGAGGGTAGGGCGGTGTGGGATCAGTCTCACAGTCAATGGATATGTCAAGACAATAGTCAACTTGAAGCCCGGACCACGGAGTGGTCTCAACGTCGAGATTCTCAGGATAATAGGGTTGGTCACACTCAAAATCAGTGGCACAATACGACGCATCATCGTCCCACGCGGGGGTGGGTTGACTTGGGGTGAAATTCGACTCGTTTGCACACTCAAATGCAATAAACCTGTGTTCAAGCCGTTGGAGGGCTTCATTTTGAGATTGAAGAGTGTGCGTGAACTTTTTTAAGAGGCTCTCGAGAGCGGATGTACAAGGTGGTAGGGAGATGTCGGTGGGTGGCGGTGGTGGGTGAGGTGGACACAACTCGCTAGAAACACTAGGATGTGGAGAATACTCATATGAAGTATGGGTATTGGGGCCAAGTTGGTCATACACGGAAGAATTATCTCCATGAGAGACAAAAGGTTGATCAACATGAGGATCATAGTGAGGGGACTGATCGTGAACGGGTGAACAAGGTGGCGATGACGACTGTTGGAAACCGTAAGGATCCACAACATGGCATTGGGATTTATATTGCATGGAAGGGTGATCAGGCCTCCATGAATAGCTTGGGTACTCATACCCCTCGACATTAGATATGTTATGACAATACGTCGAGGGTGGTTCCGAAACAGTGTCATATGGATACACATGTTCCATGGTGGGTTCAGCTGGGGAGAAAATAAATGGACACTCATGGGACAAGTGATCAACCAGAAAGTAGTGTGTGCACGACGAAGCATGAGATGAGTTGACACTCATCATCGGAGGCGGTGGAAGATGAGATGTGTTTGTGGATGATACATGAGTACCAACGGTGGGAGTTTGAGAGTTAAAGCTATGAATTAATTAATTAATTAAGGTTCAATTCGAGCTTAACTTCAAACAAACTTCGAGAGAATGGGAAATGGCCAAAGTCTTCCCGTAAAGGACGTTCTTCGGCCATGACAAGAGGAATATTTTTGGGTTTTTAAATATTTTTCAAAAAAAAAAGAAAATATTTTTTGTGATTTTTGAAAATAATAAAGATGAAAATCATTTTGACATTTTAAATATGGAAAAAAATCTTTTTGGAATTTTTGAAAATATTTTTTTTTAAAAAAGGATAATATTTTTGGGATTTTGAAAATATTTAAAAAAGGAAAATAATTTTGGGATTTTTTGAAAAAGGGGAGAAAATGGACTCTTAATTTTAATGAACTAATTAAAACTGACTACCTAAAGAATTGGATTGGACACATACGAGTCATGGAAAAAATCCTAAAGAGCACGTAGCCAATTATTATCTTCAAAATTAGTAAAAGGGGTAGTCAAATTTTAATTAAGTCTGCGGTGACAAAAATCATGAAATTTATCTTGTGATCGCATGTTGCAAAAATGTGTTCCTACGGGGCTAGCTAGTTGATTGATTTTAAATTTAATGACAGCTGGGGTATCACATAATGGATAAGTAAGTGAGTCGGGTGATGAAATCCCTTTTCGTTTGAATGACCAGGTCCAGCTCTTAGGTAAATTAATTCATCAAACCATTCAATTTAAGTGCGATGCTGAAATTAAAAGCACACAGGAGCAATTAATCACGCAAAAATTGAACTCACTAGCAAGAGATTCACGAGTGATAAAGAAATTACCTCCCACGACTTTTACACATGTAGGGTAAAGACCGAGTTGAGTCTACCAGGGGGAGATCTCTCCTATCTCATTCGTCCCGAGGAGTACTACCGACTCAAAGTAGAGAGGTTTCTAAATCCTCGCCTTTGGACGCCCTCTCTCTGCCTTGTCTGGTTTCCCTTTTCGATTTTTTTATGGAATAATTATTACAAAAATAATATGGTGTCAAAATGCACCAAAATAAATACGAATATTTAAAAATCATATACAACCAGTCTAAAGAGGAGGGAGGAGGAATAATAATTACAACTAAAAAATAAAATAGAATTACAAGTCTTCAATTTGTCTCCACATCAAGAAAGTGGCAATGTCACCATTTGATAAGTAGCTTTTTTTTGTATGGTCATTGTCTTGAAAAGCCACTCTCAAAATTCCCTTATGTACCTACAAAACTTGTCTAAAACATCGCGGTAAGTACGGGTATTAATCCAACTTTCCAGGTGAAACAATTAATGTGAATACTTGCAATCCAATTTTTATGAAATATATATATATATATATATATATATATATATATTAAACAATTTCAAGGGAAGAGTTAACTAATGCTAAAATTACGAAATGACTAAATAATTAAAAAAAATGTGTGCAACCGAGTATGAAATAGTGTGAGAAGGTCAAGAGATGGGATTACACTACATTTTCAATTATTCTAATCTCTCAATTTATTAATGCAAAATATTTCGAGATAATTTTAAATTGATAATCTAACTCTCATTAAAATTATAAATTTACTAAAATCTTTTTCAGAAAAATAATTTAAAAATGTCACTCAATGAAAAATTAATAATCATACTCTTTTAAGAAAATTACTCGCTAGGATCAATTTAACGAAAACAGTATCAATCCTCAAATTTACCGAATTAATGTTCAAATATTGGAAAAACATATATCTAGTTCGATTCCTAAATTCAAACATTAATTTTTGCAATTAATTTACTAACTCTCATTACATAAATTAATTAGTGACAGTTAAAAATAGTTTTCCTAGAATTATAGCATTAATGAAATTGAGTAATTAAACTAACATCATTCGCAGTGCATCCCATCCCTCAAACGCAATCTTTAGCCAAACATTCTCATGTGTGTATAAACAACAATAAATAATATGTCAAAAGGAAATAAATTGAAAAGAGAACGTAGAAATACAGTACATCTTTTTTTTCACAAATTGATCTTAACATGGGTCCAACTTCTTCCGAATTTTCAGCACTTGATTACAAAAAGAAGACTAAAAACTAAACCTAAAATTATTCTAAATCTAAACTATTTTTTTTTTTTTTTTTGAATTTTTTTTCATGACCCTAAACTGTAAAATCTATTAAAACTAAAATCTAAAATCCAAAAAAAAAGTAAAATAAAAAACTAAAAATGATTGAATTCCTAAAAAAAATAATCTTAAGGAAATAAAACTAAAAACTAATAAAAATAAAATTACACTAATAAAAATAAAATAGAAAAACTAAAAATAAAACCTAGAAAATTCTAAATAATTCTAAAATAAATCCTAAAAATAAAAACGAATCAAACTAAAAAAAATCTAAAAAATAATAAAGGTACAACTCAACACACAACAGCCTTGGGGTATGGACTAAGGCTGGTCTGGAATTGGTAAAGATTACGGGACTGGTTCGGGACATCGGAACTCTTCTGGCAAGCTCAGAAATGGACACCAGACTTCGCGGTCTCCTCTGATTTATTCGATGCATGCTTTTGTATGTTACTTTGTGTCGCAATTGACTGTATTTAGCATCATTTAACACTGCGACTGTTGATTAACCTGCAATATAGATAAATACGAACATAAAGTCATTTTTAATTAAAATGAGCGACTAAAATGCATCTATTCAGGGCTTAAATTAGACATTTTTGGCTTCTTATCAGTCGCCCCCACGCGACCACATTTGTCCATCTCATAATTGTAATTAAATTTAAAAGGGTAATCCAAAAGACAATTGTAAACCAACCAAAGAGTACTCCCCAAACTCTACCGAGTTCTCTTTCCTTTCAACGTCTTTGTCTCTTCGTCTTCTTCTTATTCCCATTATGAGGCGTCTCTTCTTCTACCCACAACGGTCTCATATCTTTAAAATATTGCACATAGTATTTGCTCAAGTTACTCTCACCAATAACATTTTCTTTATTTACCTACTTTGATTTATTATAAACCCAGAACATTCTTTATTTATCCTTAAGAAAAAAATTACACAATAAAGACACATGGGTGGTGCATAAATTTGTGCCTTGAAGAGATGCGGGTGTGATTTATAACTTTAATATGATGTGCGGGATATATCAAATATTTCCAAGTAAATGATCCTCACGGAGTCAGAAAGATAACTATTGATCAGTAAGGTAGGGTTAAAGATTGTCGAGTCCTCACATTTTCAAAATGATTGTTTATGTACAATTATGTCTGTCATTATTTTTCAGATCTCTCTTTTTTGTTTATTAGGTATTTGATAAAAAATTTGAGTGATTTTTATTTTATTTTTCTTTGGTGCTTATAATAATTATAACATCGGAGTTATCCATATTTGTGAGTGTTTGGATAGATTTGTGCTAACATGGGATTTTAACACAACTGATTGGTCAAAATAATGTATGTTCGGAGACACCTTTGGAATGCATCACTAATGGATTACTATGGTTTGTCTTCATTTTCAGAGATCTGTATCTTTTTGGATTAAGTTGTTAATCTTGATTTTGAAATAGTATAAACACAAGGAATTATAGTATGATTTTCTTTAAAAATTTATGTTTTGGTTTGTTTTTGTTTGCTGATAGCACATAGTGGGTTGTCATGAACTTGGATGTTGTGCAGGCAATGGTGATTGGTGTGTGTAGGATGGTTTGTATTATAGAGAGTCTTTATTTTTTTTAATATATGTGTAAATCCTCATTCCTAAATTATTGCTGAATTTTTTTGTTCATTTAAGTCATTTCTACATGTAAAGACGCTTTCGATCTATCATATACTCTATAATTGAATATTTTTTATTTTATAATTTCAAAAACATTTTTTCTTATACATTTTTAGTGTATATTTCAATAATTTTGTTAAGAAAAGATCTCGCATCTCGGGGTTTCCGTGCTAGTTAGTATATAAAACCATGTAAAGGACAGTGATATTCATCTAAACAATATTCACGAAAGAATAATGATTCTATTGTGTCATATTTTTCATTGTTATGATGATAAATTTAGAAATTAGGTTCATTTCTTAAAATATTTTACTTTCAACATGCATTAGTGAGTATTAACTTGGTGATTGCAAAATTTAACATAAAAGTTACTGCTAAGCACAATACACCACTGTTCAATTACATGTATTTTCAATTTAAAATATGGCATGTGAAAGTTAATTCGGTGGTGTGTAGTAGGATACGTTGTGTGAAAGTTACGTAGGTGGTGCCTAGCAACCACCATAGGTTTTTCATTTTTGATATATAGTTTCCACATGGTATGGATACATAATAAGTTAATTTCAAAATTATACTTCCTAGTCAGCTTTATAATTATAGATTGTGCACTTTTAGGACTTAAAATAATATTGGTTATGGATATAGGACAACAAACATTTTGTTTCCATTTTGAGTCACTAATTTTAAATTATCGGTTGATGTGACGTGCTGTGATTGGTTGATGTTTTATGGATATAGGTCCGCGCCAACAGCTTTGTTAAAAAATAGGGACTAAAATTATAAATGAAATGTTTGTTGTCCTATATCCAGAAGACATATTACAATTTGTCCTAAATTTACAAAGCCCATTATAATTAACAGTTATTTTATCACAATATAATAAATAATGTGCGCTGGAATAAGAGTTATTTTATCACAATATAATAAATAATTAGAAGCTTCCTTAAAAATAACTTATTCCAACTTCAGTTCCATCACCCCAAAAGTAAATAGTAGATGGGATAAATGGGCTAATATTTCTTGGGGTCCATCTTTACTCTTTGCATCTGTTCATATTAAAATATGATTTTTTTCCATTTAAAAGGTGTTGTTTATCAAATTACAAAAATTAATATATATATATATATATATATATATATATATATATATATATATATCACTAAATAAATAAACAGTAATTAAAATTAATTAATTAATTACTCTAGAAAAAAAGAACAGTAAAGGGAGATAAGAAGAACATACAGTTTGTGATTGAAACAATCACTTGTAGAATTTTGACCGAGTCGAAAGTTGAACTATCTCTCCTTAAGACAGAATACGCCCCCACTACGGTGCTGACGGCAAATTCAACGGGTGTCTGCCTCCCAGGATGAAATGGTCAATGACTGTTACAAGAAGCACTTCAGTGCAACAGTCCCACGAACCAATAATGTCGAATTACTCTCAAGTAGTAAGAAGGGAATAAGGACAGTAGTAGAAAATTCGGGTAGATTTTCTAATCTTTTAAATGGACTACATATGGTCCTTTTTTTAAGTGGTGAAGGGCTCCAACTCATGGCTTTTCCCAGAAAAGATATGACTGTTTGTACAGTCACATCTCTCTAATAAAGAAACTTAACGTTTTAATTAATTAATTAAAAAACGATAGCGTTTTTAAAATAATTAAAAAATGACAGCGTTTTTAAATAATTAACTAATGCGAAAAATAATTAATCCCTAATTAATCCATATTTTTTGGTTCAAAAAATAAATTTTAAAGCCCAAAGGTCAATTAAAAAAATTTAAAATTTTTAATAGTTTCTCAAGAAAGACCTACGACCCAGGCACAGGCCGGGTTGGACGGTGGCGGCGCGCGCGCTTGTGGGCTTTTGGCCCAAGCCCAACACATGCTAGTGTAGGCCATCTCCCCTTCAAAGAGTTGGGATAGCCCAAAGCATCCAAGACTTAGTCCCATAACTTGGGTATATTAACTCCAAGTATTTCTACCACTTTTCCAATGTGGGATAAACCCACTTAACTATGTTACATCATCTAGCTTACACTCAAATGGGTCACTTTAAGTCTAAATTTTTCATTCATTACATCACTATTTTGAACAAATGAGTATACCAAATTAATATCCTTGCTACAAGGAACACATTGGTACTAAGACACGCCACTTTTAACATATGTGTCTTAATTAAAATTGGCCTTAAAGTTTGACCAAATAAGATGACATTTCATAAAATATACAACAATCCCCCACATGAATGAAATTTGGAAGAATCAAACGAATATAGATGCAAACAGAGAGTTGTTCTGGAAACAAATATTGCATCGAAAAAGATAGCTTGTGGCTTTGAATCTTTCCTAGTGAGAAACTATCGAGCTTATTAGCCCATCAATGAACTTCATGTCTTGAATTGATCGACCATTTGTGTAAACTGAGACAATAGTATTCACATAATGTCTTTCCAACCTTATTGGTTCTCATTGTTTTGTCCATTTTGGCCTTGGACACCTCCTGGTTTCATGAGTGTGCTAAAGAAATAACCTTCGTTATTCTCATAGAAGCGGCCCCTTCTCACTCATAGGTGATTTCTATAAAGAGTATCTTGTTAATACCCCACTTGACCTATACATTCAAGATATATAAATCATTTAAAACGTAGTTTATCCTTATACACGCGGCAGTTTGTGCACTGACTCATCTTCAAAATGGGAGGAAGTAATTAAAGTATTACTTATCAGTGCAAACTGAGTCATCATAATTAGGGTGTCCCTTTGGGATCTCCAGTCATTTATGTTGGGTTTCCATTAAGACGACTCTTTAGAATTTTACAGGCTTTAGGCCCATTCCACGTGATGAACTTGCAACTTTCTCTCCAGGTATACCTTTAGTTAGTGGATCCGCAATATTTTCCTTTGACTTTACATAGTCAACATAAATAATTCCATTTGAGCGCAATTATCTAACGGTTTGGTGTCGACGACGTATATGTCGTGATTTACCGTTATAGTTATTATTTTCAGCCCTATCAATTGTTGATTGACTATCACAATATATTATGATAGGTGGCACGAGCTTTGACCATATTGGAATATCCTCTAAGAAGTTTCTAAGCCATTCAGCCTCTTCCCCAGCTTTATCTAAAGAAATAAATTCAGATTCCATCGTGGATCTTGCAATACACGTTTGCTTAGAGGATTTCTAAGATACGGCTGCACCTCCAAGGATAAATACATATCCAGTTGTGGATTTCGAATCATTTGAGTCAGATGTCCAATTTGCATCGCTATGACCTTCAATTACAGCTGGATATCGTTCATAGTGCAACCCATCCCCCAAAGAGTATCGAAGATATAGAAGAACTCTTATCAAGGCTTTCCAATGATCATTCCCGGGATTACTCGTACATCGACTGAGCTTACTAATCGAGTACGCTATATCAGGTCGAGTACAGTTTGATAAATACATCGAACTTCCAATAATACGAGAATACTTCAATTGAGATATACCTTCACCTTTATTTTTAAGGAGGTGATTACTTGGATCTACAGGTGTTCTCACTGGACTTTGATCATATTTATTATACTTTTGAAGTATTTTTTCAATTTAATGTGATTGAGATAAGTTAATTCCTTGTCGGGTTCTAATAATGTTAATTCCTAGGATGACATCTACCAATCCCATATTCTTCATTTCAAATATACTAGTCAATATTTGTTTAGTAGAATTGATAACATTATTATTATTACCAATTATTAGCATATCATCTTCATATAGACATACAATCATATGTCCCTCTTGAGTGATTTTGATGTAAACACATTTGTCACACTCATTTATTTTGAAACCATTTGACTTCATGACATTGTCAAATTTTTCATGCCATTGTTTAGGTGCTTGTTTCAACCCATATAATGACTTCACAAGTTTACATACTTTCCTTTCATTTACAGGAGATCTAAAATCTTCCAGTTCCTCCATGTATATTTATTCATCTAATTTACCATTCAAAAATGTCATTTTAACATCCATTTGGTGTATTTTCAATTTATGTGTTGTTGCAATTGCAATTAACATTCTAATGGTTGTAATCGTTGTAACAGGTGAATAGGTGTCGAAATAATGTATTCCCTCTTTTTGCTTGTATCATTTAGCTACAAGTCTAACCTTATATTTATCAATGGTTCATCATCTTTCATTTTTCGTTTGAATATCCATTTACACCCTAACGGTTTTGTCCCTGGTGGTAGGTCCACCAGTTCCCATGTATGATTTTGCAAAATAGATTCAATTTCACTATTGTTACCTTCTTTCCAATATGAGGCTTCCGAAGTGGATAGAGCTTCTTTTACCATTTGAGGTTCACTTTCTAACATATATGTTAGAAAATCTGGACCGATAGATTTTAAAATCTTAGCTCTTTTACTACGTCTAGGTTCTTCCTCAATAATATTTCGAGGTTCAGCATTTGTAACTTCAAGCATTCTTTTGTTAGAAGTTTTTTCTTGTGTATTCTTACAAGGAAAGATATTTTCAAAGAATGATGCATTCCTAGATTCTATGATTGTATTTTCATGAATTTCAGGAATGTCAGACTTATGCATAAGAAATCGATATGCACTACGGCATAACCAATGAACATGAAGTCAATAGTCTTTGGACCAATTTTTACCTTTTTAGGTTCAAAAATTAGTACTTTTGCAAGACACCCCCACACTTTTAAGTATTTGTAGGAAGGCTTGCGTCCTTTCCACAACTCATGGGGTATCTTATTTGTTTTCTTATGAATCAATTTGTTGAGAATGTAATTAGTTGAAAGAAATGCTTCCCCCCACATGTTTTGGGGTAATCCCAAACTTATTAATAATGCATTCATCATTTCTTTTAAAGTTCGGTTTTTATGTTCCGCAATCCCATTTGATTGAGGAGAGTAAGGTGCGGTAGTTTGGTGAATAATACCATTTTCTAAACATATTTCCTTAAAAGGATATTCGTATTCACCACCTCTGTCGCTTCTTAATTCTTTAATATATTTACCAAGTTGATTCTCAACTTCTATCTTGTATTGCTTAAAAGCTTCAATTGCTTCATCTTTGCGTCTTAAAAGATAGGCATAGCAATATCTAGTTCAATCATACACAAAGGTAATAAAATACTTTTTCCCACTTCTAGTTTGAACAAATTTTAAATCACATATATCGGTGTGAATTAAATCTAAAGGTTCACTATTCCTTTGAATTGAATGGAAAGGTGTTTTAGTTAATTTAGCTTCTACACATGTTTCACATTTTTTACTTGTATCAATGCTAAATTTAGGAATTAATTCTAAGTGAATTAATCTACTTAAAGTATTATAATTAACATGTCCAAGTCTATCATGCCACATATCCATAGACTCAAGCATATAAGCAAAAGATATCATATTGTTATTATCATTGTTACTTTTAGGTACAATAGTCACGACGTCCAATTTGAACATCCCATCGCACATATATCCTTTCCCTACACACATTCCATCTTTACTTAGTACAAATTTGTCTCCAACAAAGACTAGCTTAAATCCTTTCTTGCTTAGCATGGAACCAAAAACAAGGTTCTTTCTGAAGTCAAGCCCATGCAATACATCGTTGAGTGCGAGATGTTTTCCCGAAGTCATTTTCACCACTACTGTGCCTTTACCTTCAACCTTCGAGGTGGAGGAGATTCCCATGAATAAATATTCTCCATTTGCAATTGATTGGTAGGTTGTGAACATACTTTTATTGGAACATACATGGCGTGTAGCGCCGGTATCAACCCACCACTCTTTGGTATTACCCACCAAATTTACTTCAGATACAACTGTGGAGAGAGAAACATTGGAATCATCGTCGGATAATGTATCAACTTCTGTCTTGTTGGCTTGTGGTACTTTCTTCTTGAAGTTCTCTTGTTTTTTCGGCTTGCAACGATCTTTGGCCCTATGACCTTCTTTGTTGCAATTAAAACATTTTTCCTTGAACTTCTTAACACCGCCTTGTTGACTTATGCCTTCATTTTTTTGCTTCCTCTTTTTATTGAATTTTTGTCCATCCTCAACAATATTTGCTTTTGCAGACAGATCATGATTACCATTTTTCTTTTCAGATTTTCGATTATCTTCTTCAATCCTTAACCGAACAATTAAATCTTCAAGTCCCATTTCTTTTCGTTTATGCTTCAAATAATTTTAGAAATCCTTCCAAGAAGGAGGTAATTTTTCAATTACCGTAGCAACTTGAAAAGTTTCACTTATGACCATATTTTCAGCAAGTATTGCATGAAAAATTAATTGAAGCTCTTGGACTTGGCTTGTGACAGTCTTTGAATCAACCATTTTATACTCGAGAAATCTACCGACCACAATTTTTTTATGCCAGCATCCTCGATTTTATTTATTTTTATCGAAAGACTCCCATAACAATTTAGTGGTTTTGATTGGACTATATACATTATAAAGTGTATTGTCCAATCCATTAAGGATATAGTTTTTGCAAATAAAATCTCAATGTTTCCATGCTTCTACAGCTAGCAAAGTTGTCTTATCCGTTTCATTTTTATTAACCACAGGAGCAACTTCGTTAATAAACCTCGCAAGATTAATGGTAGTTAAATAGAACTACATCTTTTTTTGCCAATGTTTGAAATCAGTACCATTAAACTTTTCGAGTTTTTCTCCATGAGTTAAATGAGTCGGAACGGTAGTAGGAATACTAACCGCCACATCGTTTTGAGGAACAATCATTACATTTTAAGAGGATTCAGTAGCCATTATTCTGTTATTGAATAACACAAGACCAATTTATGAAATGTATATAAAAATTGTAGGAAAAAAAGATATTCAATGTAAACACGTTTTAGTATGTATATAAAATAGGCAAAAATTACCAATGTAATTTTAATCAAGAAAATTTTATTTAGTGAAGACACAAAAATATATAATTAATCTGTCTTAAGATTGTTGTTTATTGGATTACGAGAAATATATATATATATATCACAAAATAAATAAGCAGTAATTAAAATTAATTAATTAATTACTCTAGTAAAACAGAACAGTAAAGGCAGATAAGAAGAACATATAGTTTTTGATTGAAACAATCACTTGTAGAATTTTGATCGAGTCGAAAGTTGAATTATCTCTTCTTAAGACAGAATACGCCCCCGCTATGGTGCTGATGGTAAATTCAACGGGTGTCTGCCTCCTAGGATGAAACGGTCAAAAACTGTTACAAGAAGCACTTCAGTGCAACAGTCCCACGAACCAATGGCGAATTACTCTCAAGCAATAAAAAGGGAACAAGGGCAGTAGTAGAGAATTCGGGTAAAGCAACTTAACGTTTTAATTAATTAATTAAAAACGACAGCGTTTTTAAATAATTAATGAATAAGAATTTTAATAGTTGCTCAAGCACGACCCACGGGTCAGACCGGACGGACGGACGACGGCGCGCTCGCGCGCGTGTGGGCTTTTGGCCCAAGCCCAACACATGCATAGTGGAAGCGATCTCCCCTTCAAAGAGTTGGGATAGCCAAAGAATCCAAGCCTTATTCCCATAACTTGGGTATATTAACTCCAAGTATTTCTACCGTTTTTCCAATATCGAACAAATCCACTTAACTATGTTACACCATCTAGCTTAAACTCAAATGAATCAATTTAAGTCCTAATTTTTCATTCATTACTTCACTATTTTAAATAAGTGAGTATACCAAATTAATCTCCTTGCTACAAAAAACACATTGGTACTAAGACACGTCACTTTTAACATATTTGTCTTAATTAAAATTGACTCTAAAGTTTGACCAAATAAGCTGACATTTCATAAAATATACAACAACAGGTCTCTTGAAGGGAAAAAAATGGGCTAAAATTCAAATATTGAACATTTTAGATGTCAAAATGTATTACTTGGAAGTATAGGTCCGTAAAGTGCAAATAGCCCTAAAAGTAATTGTATCACACACCCTTTTATCAAACATGCCCTAAAATTTAAGAACACTAGCTAGCAATTGACTGGGATCGACTGATAGTGGCTGCAACCTGGCCAAATCTTTTTAAACTACGTAGCTTTAAGTTGGTCATCATTTAATTTAGAACTGTTCGAGTTCTATTATCTCGACAACTTTTAAACCCATTATCAATATTTAATAACATTCCTTCCAAGTTATCTTAAGAAAATCTGGTAGTGACGTATTACTATTATTCGCGAAAGAAAATAATAAACAAGAAACAGATCCATGTGCGAAAATAATAAATATTTCAATCATGGAGATCTCTATTTGATGTATTACAGACCCATGTCATACATAACTCAGTAGTGAAATTATTTTATTTCCTAAAATATAATATTTACGATACTAGTAAATTGTTCATAACTTCTTTTTGAAGCATCATCATACACCATTCTGTGAGCATCGCATTTGAGGCAGGCCAATGAACAAATCAGTCTCTACCTCTGAAATCTGACTACTTTGGCTTTGGCTGTTCGTTGCAATTTCTTTCTCTTTCGTCGATGGTAGCAATAGCTTCACTCCAGCCTAACATCATTGATGTTGCGAATCCATCAGCGACAGTTTTAAAGATAACCCATTGCCAAATATACCTTAACAAAAATTATGTTTCTTAAACAACTAATTTTGAAAGAGTCAAGAATTTATAAACCATTACATTATCTGCGGTTTGTTTCCAAAAATTTCCAGCACCAGCTATTAGCCAGTTGTAGTTCCACAGTAAACGTTTAGCCCTAAAAAAATTCACATTAAGTGAATATGGAAAAGAGAGTTTACCTTTTCATACAACCATGCATTTTCCTCTAACAAATGTCTCTCCTGAATTTGACAAGGGAGAAAAAGGAAAGCTACTAATTAGGAGAAAACATCCATCTAAAAAATTAAAACTAGCATACAGGTCAAAGTTCCATGGCACAAGCATACCTTTGCTTTTAGCTGTTCTACTTCCTGCTGGAATAATTCATCCTGGAATTAATCAAAGAAATGTTGTTTAATATTAAATTAAATATTTAATATAGATTAAATATATGTTGACATACCTTCCGGGCCCTGATGTTACCTAAGCTCCGCTCTAGTTGGCTGTCTATTGCTTGGAGTTCCTCTATTGAACAAGTGTCCACATTATGTCCCAAAAGTTTCCTGATGCATTTTAAATACCAAGAAAGAAATAAACACCTAGCATCCTAGTTCTAAATAAGGACACGAAATTTTTGAAAGGAAAATCTGCAAGTAAGAAAATAACCGTTGAGAAGCTTCAAGGAGCTCTATAGTCCTTGCCATCTTCGTTATTTCATGTTTTAAATGCTGTAGATCAAATCAATTATCTTAAGAGAAGTAGTAAATAACCATTTACAAGATGTTTGGATATGTAAAAAACAAAAGTGGGGAAAAAGTTGTAAACGATAATTGAATATAATTTTCTCTTTTGCTGCATTTTCCTTTACATATTCCAATACCCTCGAGAAAAAGGTATTAATTCATTATCTTTACCTCTTTATCTATACTTTCCAACTCTGGCTTGTAAGAAATTGAATTACGCTAACCGGTCATGTCTGTACTAAACACCAATTAAGACTCGGCACGGGTACGACATTTACGGCTTTGTCTTTATAATGAAAAAAAAGTAGGATTTGTATCACACTCATGTCATGCACGTGTCGTATTTTGATTGATGTTGAGCAAAGACACATAATATCATTTTGTCTCATGTGTTTAACAATAAATATTCAAACTCGGCAGTATATTGTACATTACATCGTCCGGATATTGATTAGGGTGAGTGCAATTAATCACAAATTAATGAATTCCAGAAAGTAATGAAAGAATACGTAAATGTCACACAACACACAGATATACGTGATTTGACAAATTGCCATATCCACAGAGAGATCATTGAGTTTATATTTATGTCTCTCAAAGTTCAAAAATTACATCCCCTTTAGCCCTAGAGTGAGGGCGGTATTTATAGTCTCCTAAAACTAAAGGAGTTAAGTTGTTCAAGGAACTCCCTCATCTTGCTATTGGCTCGTGTGGTAATTCTTGATTACCTCGTCCGAGATTGTAGGTAACCGATCTAAGCTCCTTAAATGATAATTGCTTCCTATTTCTCCATGTGATAAATGCTTGTGCCAATCTTCTTCATTAATGGAGTGGGCTGGACTGGCGTGTTGCCTTACTGGGCTTGTTCTGACTGGCTAGAATTGGACATAATTATGGTTTGGACCGCATAATTGCCCCTAAAAATCCTCGCCAAACTTATACTTAAGTTAGGCTAGAGAATTTTAAATCTCTAGGAGGCCCATCGAATTGATCCAATCTTGATGAAATCTGTCGGTCGAGCATTCTCGTAAATATGGGACAACCAACGAGGGTAAACTGATCACAAAGGGAAATGAAGTGCCAAATCTCACTTCAAGTTTTGTTCCATATGATTACCTAGCACAGTTTTCAAACGTCACCCATTTCCACACTTCTCACACTGTCGTAATGCTCCTCCTTTGCTAATAAATACTCCATAGCTTCCCTAGTTGTGTCCATTCACTATATAAGTCCTATTCATCTTCTTGTTGTTTCTTACTATTCGCAGCTTTCTTCTTCTACCTTCTAATGTGTTCTTCTATGGTTGTTCTTTTAATCTCCGAAAATGGTGAATACCCTTCATGGGAAAAATTTGGAGGACTTTAGGAAAACATAGTATAATCCTTCCTGGGTTACAATCAAGTGCGCCCCCATGCCCAGAAATGATATTGTCGTGGAAGGGGGCACTTAATTCACACATTGCTAGTAGTGCAGGGGGGACTGACTTTTCCCCTAAACCCTCTCTTTTTAGAGTTCTGCGTGTATTTTGGGGTAGTCCAAGCTCACCTCGCCCCAAATACATGTCTTATTGTTAATGGGGTACATAGTGTTTATTATTTTATGTGTTTGTAATATAATATATAATATAGGTGTGTAATATGCGTGTCCACCTCTATTATTTTTATTAATGCATTTGTGAGTGCAAAATAATCACAATGAATGATTTTAAATAGCAAAGAAATAATTAATGAGTAAAGCAATATCACAACACAAATGATTTACTTGGTTCGGCAATTGCCTATATCCACGGTGGGTTTGTGAATTTTTATTAATTCTTTAAGGGTTTCAGGGTACAGAATTACATAGCCATTTTCCTCGGGGTAAGGATTTTATTTGTAATGAAAAGAGTAGTTGAGTTGTGTTCAAACTCTTCCAACTGTTGGTTGGCTCATTTGTTGATCCATATTTATCTCCTTCGAGATTATGGATAACAAGAATGAGCCTCTCATAGTTACCCCATGTAATATTAATTCCGACTTAAGAAACACATTTTGTTTTTATGAGTTGGACCTGTCTGGGCTGCAGAAGATTTGGGTCATTATGGTTTGCACCCCATAATTGCCCAAAACATTCTTTATCAATAATAGGCTGACGAATTTTATATGTTATGTAAGCCCAAACGATCAGTCCAACTCTTGAGTCCGTGTGAGGACATGCCTTGTAAATATTTTATTAAGATAAGGGTACGCAGGTCTGGGGTTTGAAAAATAAACTGCCAGTTGCATCGATGATCTTGGGTTCTGCTCTATATTATTATTTTCTTGGAATTTGGCCTTTGCTTACTCCATACTTTGTACCATCATTTGCATACTCTTTATTATTCAAAAAGATTATTCGGAGCGTTTTGTAACAACCCGCCCTTTTGGAGACCATCAAATTCCCTAATTAGAAATAAATTAGCAATTTGGAGACAATTAAATTCCATAATTGAGTATAAATTGGAATTTAGAGAATTTCTCGAAATAGTGATTTTGGGATTTTAAGGATTTAATGATTATCGCTAGTTGAGAGATTTACTATTGGGGTTAAGTAAATATGTCGAGGTATTTTAATGATAGGTCGTTGTTGAGAAAAGTGGCACGAGGTAAGATTTTAATGAGAAAATCCGCATTTACTTTTATGGGTTAGAATAGTGATTTGCGATCAAGTACCTCGGATGGGAATTTCGACTGCGCCACGAGTCTCGAAATGTCCGAGATAGTCGGAAAAGAGTGTCCGATTGTCGAAATTGAGTTTCAGGGAATTTCAGAGTTAAATAGGCTCGTAATTGAGTAAACGAGCCGTTTTGGGGGTATTAAGGGATTTAACCATTTTCTCCTTATAAAAGGAGGTAGAGGGGGAGAAAAGAGAAGAGAAAAGAGAAATAAGCGAGGGACGAGAGAGAGGAGGAAGAAAAGAGGAAAAAGGGGGAGATTCCGGCCAGCCTCTGCGGGATTCGGCTCGAGGATGTCGGATTTTATCCACGAGGCAAGTGTTTACTTACTTTATTTATTTTTAAGCCTAAATATCTCATATCATTGTTGGTATAACAAACCCTAATGATTTTGGGTGGGGTTTTCGTGGATAAAACGGGTTTTCGGGAGATAAAACCAATAAACCCCTAAAATATGAAAATTGGAGAAACTTAGATATTAATCGAATTTAATTGGTGGTTTAGGGTTCTAGGATGTTTAGAACCCTTTATATATGTGTAGTTGTATTTGATTGAGGTTGTAGGCCATTGGTTGAGGCGACAAAAGCTTGGGAGAAGCTTTAATGGCCGAAACAGCTTCTCGGAGAAGAAGCTGCCCGACATGATCGATCGATAGATCATGGAGGCTCGATCGATCGAGCCATCGATCGATCGACGGCCAAGGGTCGATCGATCGACCCTTATTGATAGGCAATTTTCTTAGGGTGAATTGGATGGGTTGAATTCCAATTCCAATTGATTTGAGGTCATTTATGAGATGACATGAGGGACATTTTAGGATTTTATGGTCAATTAATTAAGGGAACTTAGGTGGGTAAAGTAAGGGTTTTAAATATATAACCCTTAATCTATATTTTCGAGGAAAATAGAAAATTGGTAGAAATTGATGGATTAGGGTTCCTAAATTGTATTGTGGACTTTTAAATGATAAATTGGACTAGGTGTAGTCTTTGGGTTCATGGAAATAAAATCCATAACCCATTAAATTTAAGGTTTCTCAGGAGAGATAAATTCCTAGGATATATCGGTGGGCATTTAGGCCTATATAATTTATGCGTGTAAGAAGCATAATTATAATCGATTGCAGAGTTAGCGTATCCTACGAGATAATTAGGATAATTTAGGAATATAGAGGTATATATATATTTCACTTAGAGTGGAATAGTATCATTGGAGATATCCAATAAATCCTTAGATAGGATTGAGATATATAGTGATTATCAAAGTAAGAAATACTTTGGGTTTAGTATCATGCTAATATGAAAGGATGATAATGATTCCTTGAGGGAATCTTTGGGATTATGAATCATCACTAGATGAGTTGGCAATTATGGACATATATATATATATATATATATATATATATATATATATTCGAGGAGGAATATATGGTATGTATGTATACTATGTGATTCCAGTATATATATAATTTGAGATAAATGATTTTGAAAATAAAATATGAATGTTTTCAAAATGAAAAGACAAATGATTTTTATAAATGATAAAAATGAGGATACACACCTCTCTAAATGGCTATCATAAGGGAAGTTGCGTGTGTATGGTGAAGCCCCCTGACAAATTAACGCAGGGTGGATATAGTCCTATAGGCCATATGAGCGTTTATTGTATTTTTCTGCGCTGGTTAGGAGATTCCGGGTGTGATCTTGACTATCCCGCAGGCATATGGCCGCTTCCCGATGTCTTGCGATGTAGGATCCCAGGTTGTCTTGATGATAGGCCCTGGAAGATGAAAGCCATTTAGGGGCGCGCACAGTGGGGAAACCCGGACGGGCGCGATCTTAGAACGTGTTATATGTTAAAGAAATTTATGATAATAAATTGGCTTTAATTACATTTCCGGGATGGAAGAAGGGAAATGGGATAAATGTTTTGGCTTCGGTAACACTTCCCGGATGGAAGAAGGTAAGTGGAAGCATATGATATGGTAAAATCATTTTTATGAAAATAAAAATGCCTTTTAAATACATTTCCTGAATATAAAAAGGGAAATGGATCATTCTTAGCATACCGGGTGATCACTCCAATATTAAATTAAAACAGGAGTCTCATATGGATCATTCTTAGCATCACTGTCGAAAATCCATTTATTTACTAATAACCTATTAGGCCGGTGTCAAAATTTTAACTTTACAACTATTTTTAAATGACTAAAATTAAAACATCCACACATTTTATGCGTAAATGAAACTGAAATGAAATAACCGAACACTCGGTCAAAATATACAACCATATCGAATGATGTGCTAAAAAAATGCAATTGGACCATTGGCCCGAGTATTTATACAGTACCTCCTATCTAGAGTACAAGGAGAGAAGCGTTAATCGAGAATCCTGCAAGCATCCACAGCTGCTACAGCTGACGTCTGACTCGAAAGAAGTGCCATCCAGGCGTCCCTGTTTCTAGACACCTATATATATATATATATATATATATATATATATATATATATATATATATATATATATATATAATATAGCAAGAAAGGAAAAGTAGATAAACGGGTCAGAGCCCGAGTTTTGAAAATATTTTGTAAGTGCATAAATGCCTTATTTTTAGAAAAAGGTTTATCTCATATTTAAATTTGGTATCTCACTCCCATGAGATACCCCTCACCTCTCCACTAACAGTGCACTCCTAGCGCATCCCTCTAAACATCCTAGTCAAGCTACCCTGCTAAACTAGTCTATCACCCAACCCACTATCAACCCTAGATAGTCCAAGCAATGTACTAAGGGCTAAACTTCACCCCAATCTCAACGCTATGCCATGTTCGTGCGTGGGGTGTCTCGCAAAGCGAAATCCAAACGAGGAACCCCCCCGATACACTACTATGCGGCACGGTCGATCGTCGAGATCCGCCAGTCCCTCAGTACAGAAAGATATATATATCATAAGATTTAATAATATTAGAGCACTAAGGATTAATCTTCTCCCCAGTCTCAACACAATGCCATATTCGTGCGTGGGGTGTCTCGCGAGGCGAAATCCAAACAAGAAACCCCTCGATACACTACTACGCGGCAAGGTCGATCATCGGGATCCATTAGACCCTCGGTACTCGATTCATCCATATATATACATTTTATCATAAACATCCGGATCTATCTCCCGGACTGAGGATTCATATACAAAGTATTTATCAATACTTTTCATTTTTCTCAAAACTTTCCATTTCCCTTCTCATATCCAGGAAATGTATTTTAAAAGCCAATTCATTATCATGAATTTCTTTAACAAATCATATAACTTTTGAAAGCCAATTTTATTATCATAAAAATGCTTTTTCGTTTCAAAATATCCCATTTCCCTGAAGTAGAGAGCGGTACTAAAGTCGAATTCCTCATTTAAATTGAGGGCTCTCCCATGAGGAATTCGACTTTAGTACCACTCTCTACTTCAGGGAAATAGGATATTTTGAAACGGAAAAGCATTTTTATAATAATAAAACTGTCTTTCAAAAGTTATATGATTTGTTAAAGCAATTCATGATAATGAATTAGCCTTTAAAATACATTTCCTGGACATGAGAAGGGAAATGGAAAGTTTTGAGAAAAATGAAAAGTATTGATAAATATTTTGTATACGAATCCTCAGTTCGGGAGATAGATCCAGATGTTTATGATAAAATGTATATATGTGGATGAATCGAGTACCGAGGGTCTAATGGATCCCGATGATCGACCTTGCCGCGTAGTAGTGTATCGGGGGGTTCCTTGTTTGGATTTCGCTTTGTGAGACACCCCGCGCACGAATATGGCATTGTGTTGAGACTGGAGAGAAGTTTAATCCTTAGTGCTCTAATATTATTAAATCTTATGGTATATATATTTATATATATCTTTCTGTACTGAGGGAGGGACTGACAGATCTAGCCGATCGACCGTGCCGTATAGTAGTGTATCGGGGGGGTCCTTGTTTGGATTTCGCTTTGCGAGACACCCCAAGCACGAACATGGCATAGCGTTGAGACTGGGGTGAAGTTTATCCCTTAGTACATTGCTTGGACTATCTAGGGTTGATAGTGGGTTGGGTGATAGACTAGTTTAGCAGGGTAGCTTGACTAGGTTGTCTAGAGGGATGCGCTAGGAGTGCACTGTTAGTGGAGAGGTGAGGGGTATCTCATGGGAGTGCGATACCAAATTTAAATATGAGATAAAACTTTTTTCTAAAAATAAGGCATTTATGCACTTGCAAAATATTTTCAAAACTCGGGCTCTGACCCGTTTATCTACTTTTCCTTTCTTGCTATGTTATATATATATATTGGTGTCTAGACACAGGGACGCCTAGATGGCACTTCTTTCGAGTCAGACGTTAGCTGCAGCAGCTGTGGATGCTTGTAGGATTATCGATTGATGCTTCTCTCCTTGTACTCTAGATAGGAGGTACTGTATAAATATACTCGGGCCAATGGTCCAATTGCATTTTTTTAGCACATCATTCGATATGGTTGTATATTTTGACCGAGTGTTCGGTTATTTTATTTCATTTCAGTTTCATTTACGCATAAACTGTGTGGATGTTTTAATTTTAGTCGTTTAAAAAGAGTTGTAAAGTTAAAATTTTGACACCGGCCTAATAGGTTATTAGTAAATAAATGGATATTCGACAGTGATGCTAAGAATGATCCATATGAGACTCCTGTTTTAATTTAATATTGGAGTGATTGTCCGGTATCTTATTAGGCGGGGTGTCACACGTTTGTCTTTATAATTTGCGTGTAAGTCTTATTTCTCTTTGTTTCTTTTGCTTATGCAACTTCTTCTGTTCATTTTTGTTCAATAGCCCTTTCTCCCGCACTTTCTTTCTCAAAAATGATTTATGCTGTCAGTAAAATGACCCTGGGGGAGTTCAGAAAAATATAATCAATTTCTCCTTGGGTTATGATTGAGTGTTCCCTGTTGCCTAGAAATTATGTTACTGTTGGGATCAAGGCTTTATTGTCCAGAATTAATGACATCCACCTCTCACTGAGCACGAGCAATATTAAGGGTTTATGTGCCTGGAGTAGGGGAGTGACATAAGTTGACTTTTATTTCTTCTTGCTCTGAGCTTTACTTAATTATTTGATTACTGATGAATTTTTATTTTCTTTTAACTTGCACGATCAAAGAATAAAGAACCCGCTCTTTCTCATATGAACAGAAAGGAGTTACTTAATGTTTGGGAACTGAGGAGGCATTTGGTTTCAGGTGGTGAGTACCCCCGATCTGCCTCATGTTTTCTTATATATAAGAATTCTACCAACAGCTTCATTGCCCGCCTGATATATATAGTACTTGCGGTTCCACTTCCTTGTACAAGCGATGAAGATTTAATGGCTCCTAAGAAGAGGATTTTGTTGATTGAGGTGAAGATTTGAATCCTACCTCCCCAAAGACCAAAACCTCTAAGAGGACTGAGAATGAGGGACCTTCTACCCCTGGATTGGTGCCCGACTGATCAGTTTGAGAAAAGAGTAGGAAGGAAAATACCCATTCCTTAATATCCTCATTGCCTTATAAGAAAGGTAATGTCCTTAATTTTGGGAGAACCCAACTTGTGATGTTAATAAACCACGAACCCCTCCTTAGCCTTTGGTTTTCTAAAGGGGGAGTACTTGCACTTGATCCCGAGAAGGTCATTCAGCTGACACATGATTAACTTTCTACTCATGCCACTCAGTCGTTATCTCCAATAAGTCAAATATTTTTCTACTCTGCCTGGGCATGTTGAACTTTTAACTCGTTGTTCTGATATAATCCTTATCTCTCTATTTGTAGTTTATGGCAGACATTGTCATCATTTTGATCCCCCCGAGCAGACCAAGGTCAATAATGATCTCAATGGCTTTGGACAAGTCCAAGAAATCTCTTGCTGCTGCCCAAAGGGTGTACAATGAGTAGAAAAAGTCCACTAGTGAGACCACATAGGTGTTTAAGAATGAACACGACCAGCTGAAGGTTGCCCATGACCAATTGAAGGTTGAACGCAATTGGCTGAAGAAAGAATGTGACTAACTTGTTATAGCTAAGGAGGTGAGCTATGATAAGGGCTATGTTAAAGCCTTTGATGATGCTAAATGCTAGTTATCTTTCATCAGGAAATCCAACTTTAAGAAAGGATGGTATGTTGCGCTGATGAGAGCTAATGTCCCGACCAACTCTGAATTCTTTGGCGAGCACAATCCTGGTTCCCTGCCGAAGGTTGATGAAGAGGCTGCGACCGATTCTCTTATCGACCAGGCATCATCTGAGGCTGATAAGGACGAAGTCTAGGAGACGTAAGAGATGGTGAAGGACAAAGATATCAGTTAAAAATAGTTAGCCTATGAATCCTTGTATTTTCTTTTAGTTTCCCTTTATAAAAGCTTATTAGCATATTTTCTATCAATGAAATATTTTATTAATGTTTGATCCTATTTTGTGTTGTTGCTAAATTTTCCCTTTTTATTCTTACTTTCTGTAGCATAGTAATGTTCCTGGATAAATCTCTTTTTTCGCTAGCAATCAAGATGCCATTCTAGGTGAGGTAGCTAGTGCCTAAGATTGTTGTGCTTTTACTTCTGCTCAGAAAGCTCTTAAAAAGATATCTGAAGCTTATAAAGCCCAGTCTTCCTTAATGGACAAGATAAAGGATGATATAAAGGACTTGAGTGACGTGGGTACCTTATGGAGGAGGAAGTAAACTCCTTGAAAAAGTAGCTCACTGAAACCAAGGACATTGGAGATGTTGGGGCTCTTTTTCAAGCTGAGAATGATTCCCTAAAGAAATAGCTTACAGAAGCAAAGAATGACCGAATAATGGATGGCGTTATCAAGATAGGGATAAGACATGACCTACTCAAGCTCCATTATCTTTTTAGGACGCATCCTCAAGCAGTGTGGTCTACTGGTTATAAGGAGGGGTGGATCAATTCCCCTATTAAGTTAGATCAGGCAAAGAAACTAGCTTACAAGCATGGTTGGCTAAATTCCCTGGGGGTCTTGAAAGTTCCCAAGGACTCTGAGCTCTGGTACTAATACCAAGTTGATTGTCCATAATATAACAATCCACTCTTTGGAGACGAAGAGAGTTGGGTTCCACTAAATGTTCCTCTTTAATTGGCCAAGAGTTATCTATCCTCGCAAGAGTGACAATGAGTTCTGGCCGAATCGAGATAATAATCGAAGAGAAGCTATTGTCCGGGTACTTGCTTGCCAAGGATAATAATTGTTTGTTTTTTCCTTATATTATTGTGAACAAAATTCTAAAATGCGAGCCTAGGTTTGAGGCTCGAGAGAAACACCCCCCCCCCCCCCTCCAAGCCTTATTCTTGGTAAGATGCTTAAGGGCACGCTTTACTGAAACGGTATCACCTTTTAAAGACTGTTTTTTCTACCAACCGGACCATATCTCGTCCAAAACAATGAAAAGACAAATAGTATTCCAAACATTTCTACCTCTCGTCCAAAAAAAAGTCTAACATCGTCAACCTAGTTCCGACTAAAACTCTACTTGTTTCATTTGAAAGGTGCAAATACATTTATATTGAATCAATTTGAATTGATTGTTGATTATCGATTAATGATTATTGAATGACTACTGATATTCATTATTGAATGATGAAAATTAAATTTTGTGTATTGCTTATTAAATGTTGAGAAATACATTTTGTATATTGATTATAGAGTATCCATATAAAAAAGATAGCTACCAAACATACAAATATATTTTTAAAATTCAATATATGCATTATTTTATTATATTACTAACCTTCGAATAATTAAAATAACAAAAAAGGGGAAACACCTTTTTACGCCTAGGCGCGCTTAGGATCTTAAGGCTTAAGGCTTAACCTCTATGCCTCAACCACGCCTTGCGGCTTTTAGGATCTTGGATGTGAATTATAACTTTTTGTAATAACATGTCGGTTATGTAATACTTTGTTTTGCCTTTTCCATTTTATTATGTCGAACATGTATTTCTTAGTCTTGTCTTACCTTTTAGGTTGTGTCGTCATACTACATTAGGCCTAGAACAGACTCTGGAAAAAATACACCTCGTCTTAGGGCCATCCCCCCGTTTAGGATTTTTATCCGACCATAGTCAGGTTCACTTAGTGCCTAGACATCCCACATGGTCTTTTGTTTTCCTGAGAAATTCATGAAGTTTCATATTTTTCAAAATGAATACTGTGAGACCTTGAGTTTAATTATAATTAAACAACTGTAATTGTAATCAAACTAAGGTGATGTTGATTAATGTTTTGACTATTAATTAAAGTGTAAGTCTACCACTTTGGAACAATGTCAGATAACTAACTGAACTTCTTGTGCTAGTACTTTATTAGAAAAGGTAGAACGACTCTCGAGCATCATAAATTTTGAAAGTTTTCAAAAATCTAAGCTATCAATGACTTTAAATAACTTAAGTAAAAATAAAAAATAAAACTTCTTAAGGTTGACTGCATTCCATGCTCTTGGTATTTCCATGTCCTCCGTAATCTCTAAGTGGTAGGCTCCTTGCAAATAATCTATAATGATTTTGAATTATCCCTCTCAATTAGGCCCAAACTTTTCATTTGAAGGTTTTATTGGCGCCACCGAGGACTGCCAACTTTAAATTTTATTGGATCAATGCCCTTGTTGTACTGCTTAGCTAGTTGTTATTGGTAAGAAGCCAACTTTATCATGGTTTGCTCCCTTCGTTCTTTCGTTAAGTTAATTTCAGTCATCGTGGCTTCATCGTTAAAAACTTTCTGAAAGATGATAAACTCATAGTTGGCAGACAAGCTTCTAACAGAATGACAAACTCCATCCATATGTTTGAGAAAAAAGCATTTTCCCAGTAGGGCTTCTGGACATAGTGCAATATTCCATTAGGACATGGGAAAGCTTGTTCGCCTAAGCTCCTTTTGCCCTCTCTATTATCTTTTTCATGTCTTCGAGAATTATTTTGTTGGAAGCTTCTGCTTGCCCGTTGCTCTAGGGGTAAGCCACAGAGCTAAAGTGGTGCTTAATGGCATGGTTGTCACTGAAAACCATAAAAGGGTTCACTTTTAAACTTTGTCATTACTCGTAATGATTGTTATGGGTACACCAAACGTATTACGATATTTCTCTAGATAAACCTGATCATATCGGTGTCCTAATGTTCGTCAGTGGCTCTGCTTCAATCCATTTCGTGAAGTAATCTATGCCGATAAAAAAATATTTGCTGGTGCTATTGGTAGTGGCCCAACAATATCCAATCACCACTGGGCGAACGGCCATGGGCTAGTCATTGACTTCAAATCACTAGCCGGAGAATGGATCATAAGGGAAAATTTTGGTACTATTCACACTTCTGGACACATGACGTTTCATCATTCTCTATATATGACCACCAATATCCTTCTTTAATTGCTCAGAAGGAAAGAAACCTTCCTTCTGCATGGCTTCTGCATATCCTATCGTGTAGTTCATAAGAAACTTGGTCAACGTCACTTGTATGCACATATTGGAGGTAAAGACCAGTGAAGGACCTTTTGCAAACTTTTCCATCAGGCACCAAATAAAACCGTGCAACTTTCCCTGACTTGGTGGGCTTGCTTTTTGTTGGACGACAAGATGTTGTTTTCCAGATAAATAATTATTGGGTCCATCCAGCTAGGACTTTTTTCCACAATAAGAACATGCTCGACGATCGCGAGCGTCGTGATGCTGGGTTTGATGAGAAATTCCACTTCAATTGTTCTTCTCAGATCAGAGCTCATTGCTAAGCTTAAAGTTACTAAAGCATCATCATGGTTATTATGCCCAGAGGGAACTATTGAATGTGTACTCCTTCAAATTTTAACATTTAATCATGAGCCACCTGCAGATATGCCGCCATCCGTTCATCTTTGGCATTGAAATCTCATGTTACTTAGTTAGATACTAGCTTTGAATCGCAATAAATGTTTAGGCGACTTGCCCCCAATAAGTGAGCCTTATGTAGCTTGATTATGAGGGCTTCCTGTTTAGCTTCATTATTAGATGCCTCAAAGCCAAGCCTGATTCCTTGCCCGATCATGGCATTCTCTGTTGTGATGAGCACAATTCTTACTCCTTCCCCCTTAAAGTTGGAGGCGCCATCCACACATAGAGTCCATCCTCTGGGTTGGTCAATCTCGCGACATCTCAACTAATTATCAATCTGCTGGTCACTAGGGCCATCCTCTCCTGCAAATTTTATGATAAAATTAACTAACACTTGTCCCTTGATTGTCGTTATTGGTTAATAATGTATATCAAGTCTTCTAAGTTCGATTGACCATTTGGGCATCCGTTTAGATGGGTCGGCCTTCCCAATAATAGCTTTAAGGGAAAAATATGTGATGACTATTATTGAATTAGCTTCAAAGTATTGCTTCAACTTGCGTGACGAGATGACCAAATAATAGGTCAATTTCTCTAGTGGTAGGTAGCGCAGCTCAGTGTCAAGGAGTGTCTTGGTGACATTCATTGTCTCTCCTAACTTCATTTTTAACATGTTTACAAGCAATCTCTAGTATGTGGGTCCTATATTTTTAGGGCTAAAAGGCATGACCTTATAACAACACAGGCCCTGGGGGTTATGAATGAAGTTATCTTGGTCAGCGTCGAACAAAGGGATCTGATGGTACCCTAAGTAGGCATCCAGAAAGCTCATTCACTCATGGTTTGTAGTGGTGTCGACCAATTTATATATCTTTGGTAGAGGAAAACTTTCTTTAGGATAGGGCTTATTGAGGTCGATGAATTCACAAACTCTCCAGCTACCTTTAATCTTTTGTACCACTACTGAGTTTGAGATCCATTTCGGAAATTGAACTTCTCTGATGGACCTTGACTCTAGAAATTTCCCTACCTTTTTTTATACTATAAGTGCTTTTTCTAAGGCAGTGCGGCGAGCCTTTTGTCTGATCGGCGAAAATATGGGGTCAACGTGAAGTTTGTGGCATGCGACTTTGGGATTGATCCTAGGCATATCGTAGGGTTGTCATGCAAATACATCTTAATTCTTCTTCAACAAACAGATTAGCTCCTCTCTTTCCTGCTCGGATAGTGTGGTTCCGATTAGGTATTTTTTTGTTGAACGGGTCTCATCAAAATCTATCTCCTCCAATTTTGCTATGACCCTATCTACAAGGTCAACTCTTGTTTCTTCCACCCTTTTTATACTTTAGTTGCTATTTGGACGGTGCAATTCCGTCTTGAGACGCTTCAGGGATGACTTCCTTTTCTTTCTTTCGTTTCATGTTTAGGCCTAATGGCTTCCATAAAACACTTTCAAGTAATGTCCCGATTGCCTTGGATCTCCATTATACCTCATTCGGTAAAGCACTTGAGTTTTTGGTGATAAGTGGAAGGAACGGTCTGTATGGCGTGCAGCCACCCTCTTCCAAGGATGGCATGAGAGGGCGAGTCAATGTATACCATAAAAAACTCAATAAGTTTTAAGATATTACTGGCTCTAACTTATAGGACCAGCTTCTCTAATGGCATAGTCATTTTTCCAGTGAAACTGACTAGGGGACGGTTGCTTCCTTCAAGTCTTCCATCTTCAGTTTGAGTTTGTGGAAAAGCTCCAAGTACATGACTTCAAAAGAACTCCCTCGATCAGCTAGTAATTTATCCACGTTTCAGTTTGTAATTCGGAAGGTGTACTAGTGCATCTTAGTGTGGGGTCATCACTCTGATCATATTGTCTTCCGTGAAGTGTATGTGCTTGTTGTAGTCCATGTCTTCTGGTCACCTATGTTTGACAGCCTAGCTCTTAGCAGGGTCAAATTAGAAATCCAAAAAATCCATTCTGCACTAGGCCATCCTCAGAGTAATGTTCAAACAGAAGTAATAATAGGACTTGGCTCAACGAATTAAAGAAGAGGCTTGATGTCGCTAAAGGCAACTGGATTAATGAGTTATATTTTGTTATTTGGGCATACAGAACAACGCTGAGAACAACAACTGGTAAGACGTCTTACATGCTTGCATTTGGGACTGAAGCCAAAGTTCCAGTCGAAATAAGCCAACCAACTCATAAGGTGCTGAATTTTGATTCTCCAACAAGTGACTTGATGCGGCGACCTGGTTTAGATATGTTGGAGGAGATCCGAGAAGATGCTGCTACGAGAAATGTTGCATACCAACACAGGACAACTCACTTCTATAATAAAAGGGTTAAATCGACTAATCTAAAAGAAGGTGACTATGTTTAAGAAGGTCATCTAGAAGAATAATAAGCTTGAGGCCAATTGGCATGGCCCATGTCGGATTTCAACTGTCATCCGACTAGGCACATATCAGGTTGAGACTTTGGAAGGAGAAGAATTCAAAAATTCCTGGAACACTGAGCACCTCTAAAAGTATTATTAATTATTAAGGGGATTATTACTATTGGATTTCTTTTGCTCTTTGTTTTACATGACTATTATTCAAGTTTCGATAAAAATCTGATTTCAGTCCTTTCAATTTTTTTCAATTTTTTTTCGGAGTACAGCGATACACATTCCCATTGACCAACATGTAAAACATGTCTCTTAGTCGCCAACCAATAGTACATATATACTTCATCAAGTTAAACTAATATGTCGAACTACTGATTAACTGCCGATCAGCCGAACATACTTAATCAAGTTGAATTTATCAAATTCCAGCTGCACCAACAGCTTAATGCACAATCGGTTTTCGTCATAAATTAGACTTCATGTAGTCATGAACAAGATGTAATCCTTACTTCATATAGGACTTTGTATTAAAAAGTCACGAGCAAGAAGTATTATCCGACTAAGTTAATTATTGGAATACAATCCTAAACACTTGGTCGACCATAACAATTTACTTCATGTATGACCTTGTCATTGATAAGTCTAGAACAAGAAGTTTGTAAAACTTCATATACAGCTAAAATAGTTACAAACAAGTTTTACCCAACTAAGTTAAATACAGGTAGACGTGTAAATGTTCCTAGTCATTGGAATACAAACATATATTCCTCATACACTTGGTCACCACTGATAATTAATGCTAAAATTGGATCAATATATCTAGGTGCATTAGTAGAATATATGGTATTCCAATCACAACCACTAATAATTAATTCTAAACTCGGATCAATATATCTAAGTGCATTAGTAGAATCTATGGCATTACAATCCCTGGTTGACTGATTGATTAAATAATCCAGAGTTAACAACACAAAAATTGTGATTTTCATTCATATAAATTATATTACATTCAAATGAATAACACAAAAATAAACGAGCTATTCAACAAGACATTTTCCTTAAGCCTCGGAAGTCGGTTGAGCTAGTTACACTCTCTCCATTCCAATAGGAGGATCATTCGAAGTATATGGAGAATTAATAAAGTTAAAATCTCTCAACATTCTTCTGTTGCTGCTGCTCGACGCATTGATCAGATGAGGGGATGAACTACCTCATGAACATCATGTAAACCATAGTCTCCCAAGTATTTAGTGATCAGGCATTAGGAAATAGCATTAACAGGGATCCATGAGGTGTCCAACTTAAAGGGAGGATTATCATAATTTAACAGACCATGCTCATTCTAATACCACAGTTGGTTATTACGATCATGTTTCAGCAAAGTCAAGTAGTTGGTCCATCCCCATTTATAGCCTTCACGATGGGTCTGAGCAAGGTGATAATCTACATGTCCTAGAGCTTCGTTGCAGCCTTCCATCCACATTTCTTTGGGTTATTTATGAAATTAGAAGGTTAACCTTTCAATTTCATGTTGAATTTTCTTTAAAACATCATCCTTCACCTTCAACTGTACAAATTGGTCGACATTGGCTTTGTCTGTAGCTTCAAATTTTGTAGATAATTCAACAATAACATGACATTTAGCTTGCAATTGGGCATCTTAGTCGGCTAACGTTTTCTAAGTCCTGGCCTCATCACTAGTTGGTCGGCTTGTCCTTTGTTGTCTTAAATTTTGCCCGAGTTTGGATTTCTTCAAAGTTTTAAGTTCCTCCATCAGCCTAGCAGTCTCATTGTCCAAAAAAGACGCACCTACATCGGCACCACTGACAGAAGATTATTTCAAGATATCCAAGTCATTTCGAAATTTATTATTCTCTTCTTCCAAGAGCTTGGAAATATCCCTGGCTTCATCAACTTCACGCCTCAGCAAGAATTCTTGTCTCCTATACATGGAAGCATATTTTTCCAACTTCTCTTCAAAACCCCAACCTTCACTCAATGCACTGTACTTGGCTTCATAGTAGGCATACAGTAAAGCTTGGCTTTCATTATGGTCTTCTTGAAAGTCTTCAATCATCTCGTAATAAGCAGCATTATTTGCCATTGCCCAACTCAGCAAACTATAAACATGAATATATGATTCTTTAGCTCTTTTAGACACATCTGCACCAAGTATGCCGATCAACTCTTCTTCAAATATATCAACATGGCTTGCTTCCAAAAGGTTTCTACTCTGCCTGAGTAGGTTGGATTCAACGAAAACTATAGCCTACTTCCTAGCATCAAACTGAAAATTTCAAATGTTAGTATGGAAGTATAATTACTGAGCAACTACAACACAAATATGAGAATTCATTTAACCAATCAAGAAGAGTAGAAAAAATGATGAGTACAACACAGATAACAAGAAACTTCAAATGATTTCATTAATAATCGAAGAGGTATTACAACTTGTCCTGGTCCTATTACATAGTAGAGAAACATGAAAAGAAAAAGAACAAGCAGTTAATCCTTCTCCTTATCAACTTTATCAATGTTCTTCAAAGTAAACCTAGCAGGCTATAGGAAAGATTCCCCAGATCCTTCCTTATCATTAAATTCTTCCTCTAGGTTGGGAGGAGAACCTGAATCATGCCAAAAAAATAGTTCAGACTCTGCTGGGAAGCCCACCTCCTTAAGTTCCTCTAACCAACCATCCTTAAAAGATGTTTTATTATAATATCTATCTGAGTAGAGGATGCCAAAAATACATTATCCTAGCCCTTGTTGAACGAGTCTTCTATGAGCTTCTTATTTTTGTCCTTCTCAGCGACCAACTCAGAGGACAGATCAACAGCTTTCTCCTTGGCAACTATCAGGAGACCCTCACTTATAACTAATTTCTCCTCGATCGACTTAGCCTTATTTTTAGCAGATGATAAATTGGCCTCAACAGTGGCCCATTTGCCTTCAGTAGCCGTCAAACTGGTCTCAGCAGTAACCATCTTTCCCTCAGCAAGAGTGGTTCTATTAATGACCTTCTGCATCTCCTCATCCCAAGCCTTCTGCTTGGACTCCAACAATTGTCTTGAAGCCTCAACAGACTTCCACAAACCCTCAAGGGCCTCTTCAACTTCTCCACCAGAAGAACGGACTTTCTTGTCCTTTTCAAGAATCTGATTAAAGTTTGCTAAAAATTACATACAGAACAATATCAGATTAGAAGGAGCATCAAAAGAAAAAAGGCATCCAGAGATAATTCATAAAGAAGATATGGTTACCATTGGCAAACTTTGGCAAGCATTTTCTGCCAATTTCAGTCTCGAAAGAGGAGCAAGAGTTGATCTATCAACAAAAATGGGTACCGATTTTGATCAATTTCCAAGCAATATCGGGGTGAATAGTGATAGAGGATGGCTCACTATGTAGCACGAACACGGGCACGGATGTCGTGTCCGACACGACACGGACACGCTGACACGGCAAATTAGAAAAAAATAAGGACATGAAACGGCGAGGACACGACATCAAATAAATATCTTTTATAATTATTTTTATATATAAATACTAATCTCATACTAAGAAAAACATTAAATATATAAGCATTTTAAGAGTATCAAATCCATTGTAAACATCAAACATCACAATAATACTACATCCCATACTAATAACAATCCAAATGTGAAGAAACATATATAAACCTTACATAACATTAGTCTTAATTTAAGACTCTTAAATCCTTAATAGAGTTTTAAACCATACATAGCAGGTATTGTAAGCATATGTGCAAAAATAGAGATTAATATAACTTCATAACACAAATAGAGATTAACACAAACAGAGATTAACATAACTTCATATGCAAGTACTGATCAGGTATTGCAATACACAAACAGAGATAAACCTTTGCTTTGTGCAAAGAAAACATGTAGCAAAAGCAGGTGCTTTGTGCCCAAAAAAAAAAACTTACCACCGAGTGAAGAGGATGCCAGAAAGTAAGCGGAGGCTGTCGGGGATGAAGGGGGAAGCTGTCGGTTGGGTTTTGAGACAAGATCGTAGTGAGTTTTGAGCCGGAGAGGAAGGGGGAAAAACCCTAGCTACGTTTTAGATTGTGAGAGAGTCGTGGCTTTAATCCTATTAAAAGAAAGTTAAGTTTTTAAAATTAAAAACTTACCCTAGCTATATTTATAACTTATTATGTTTCCTACCCCCTTTTTTTAAATTATTATTTTTTAAGTCAGTCGTGTCCCTTATGTGTCTCAGTCGTGTCCAGCTATTTTTAATTGACCTTTAAGTTTGACACGCCATGTGGCATGTCTGACACGTGTCCAAGCCGTGTCCAAAACGTGTTTGTGTCTTTTGAGTGTCCGACACTCGTAAGTGGCCTTTGGAAAAGTGTCTGTGCTTCATAGATGGCTCCACAACAGTCAAGTCTTCCTAGATCTGCTCGACCAACTCCTGGTAGACAGCAGAGCTCTTCTCAACTTGCTACTCGGGCAAGCCTTTCTTCAATCTCCTAAATAGAGGAGAAGAAATATTTACTTCCTTATGAACGATGACCTAAGGAACCTTCTCTTTCTTAGAAGTCTTGGGCATTTTTTCGGGCTTCTTAGTTATTAGAGTAGCCTTCTTGGCAGGAGGAGACAAGGCTCCAGTGATCAAGTCAGGGACTTTCCTCTTCCTCACGGCAGCAAGTGGAGAGGAAGGAATAGTTGAAATGTCCAAAGACTCAAAAGATGAATAAGTTCATAAATCCTTATCTGCACTAGCAGATTCTTCAGCAGAGGAAGTATGGATTGGTTCCTCTTCAAGATTAATGGGATCAACAGTTGTAGAACTGGTGGACTGAGTAGCAAACGAAGTTATAGAGCTCCTGTACTACAGCAGATAAGAGGCAGCTCTGGGGTGTTCCTTGTCAATTAACTGGTGTATGCTCCAAAGCAACTTCAACTCACAAGTGTTCACATCCCCTTCTTTAGGACACTTCTTCTTGCTCTCAACTGTGCAAAAAATAAAAACAAGACAAGAAGCGATTGATTAGCATATCATCAGACAGTTAGCATACAATGAATAGAAAGATACAGTTATAAAAATTGACAACCTATGCCATGACCCACTTGAGGGCATCTGGGCCCATCACAAACTTCTCTAGTTTGTAAAGGAGCATGTTGCCAATTTTTAGCAATGACTCCATAATCAAACTAATCCTTATTAGAGTCCGACAAATTAATATGTAGTGTCACTAGTAACCCATTTGTATCAGAACATCACTTCAGGGATGCCAATATGGGTCCCATAAATTTGATTCAGCTTATGAATCCCATTTACTACCCTCTACGTATTGGGGGCTATTCAAGATGGGACAACATCAAAATACTGATAAAATTTTAAACAAAACCAATTAGGGGAAAATGTCAAGCCACACTCAGTAATGAAGAGAGAGGGAATCTAGTGACCCTCAGACAGTGAAAATACATCTACAGGTGGCAAGGGCATTTGTAAATCAACCCAATTAGGGATATTTTGCTCCCATCTAAATTCCTCTAAGGAATCCTCATGTACGATGTAAACCATGGCTATAATAAGGAAAGAAGGAAAGCAAAATGAAAGAGGAGAAGAAAGCTTATAGAAAAATGAAGACTGAAGCGAAGGAAGGATGCAAAGAAAAGCTTAAAAATAGAGAATTTGGGGAAGTATACTTCGAAATCTTGAAAGTGTTCGGTAAAGAAAATGCGAAAAAATCTCACCTTTTATAGCTTACCTGGAAAATCGTGCAAGAAATGATTACTCTATATCGACGATTGACATACCGACGACTTCACAATACAAAAAGGTGTAAAATACCCATTCACCCTTTGGCTGTTCACTAATTTTCAAATTATTTACAAAAATACCATTGCAAGACCAAAACATAAAAAAATTATACAAGTCCCATAGGTCCGTAAATGCTAACCAACCGTGAAAGAAATATACTCCATCCTTTCCGTAAAAGCATTAAGAATGAAGTATTGGGGGCTTCTATTGACACCAAAAATTATTCATCTACGTGGACAATCAGAAGCGGACAAGTATCTTCTTACGTGGCAAAAATCCCAATCAGCATATAGTAGCTCGACAGACAAGCTGACCAACACGAAGAATACAGACCATCAATTACAATGAAGTGCCACCTTACCGAGGGTCATACCACATGTGGGTCACCTAACCAACCATCACATTTATTATGTACGGGTGTGAATGCTTAAATGTATAAAGGAATTCCATACCTTGACATTCCAACCCTGGATCTCCGGGTTACTATAAATACGTTGTATTCCTTTCATCAAAGGCAGAGAGAAGAGAATGGATTCCAGGATATTCTTATTTACAAGAGTACTTAGCTTTCTCTAATCTCAAAAATCAATAGTATAACAGTAGATGTAGGCTTTCTTACATAGCTGAACCACTTTAAAATCATGTCTCGCTTTTATTATTTCATTATAATTATATATTTTATTTACGATTATAAATTTGTATTAAAACCATTTTTTGACATCAACAATGCTAACAGGTGAAAAACTTATATGTAGCCCTTATTTGATAGGGTGACCCATGTCTTGCGATTATGTCCGACCCCGCTGCTCATGTCTCTTTATTATAAGTTGTACTAATGTACAATATATGCTTCTGGTAAATGTTAAAATTTTCATTTGCCATTTTGAAATCTTATTAGCAACTAACCAAATGAGAAAGAAGGTTGACCTGCATATATTGTTCAATTCCAATATTGCCTGTTTCCTCCTGCATGTATTGTTCAACTCCAGTATTATCAATATGCTCATCTTTTTTGTATCGACAATATTTCTCTATTGTCTTTTGCATGCTGGAACATCCAAAACACAAATTGTCATAATCATTACATTTTCCTCTCAAAAGAATGTAAGGTTCATGTTGCCCTTCTTTACAGGACATGATATATAAATATATAATTCTAGGAAATAACATGGGTATTATATATATAAAGTCACGAAGCCAGGATGTCTCAAGATTGGGACTAACTTATTTTTGAGTGTTTATCAAAGAATTACTAAAAAAACAAAATAATTATTGATTTTAAGCCCTAAAAAATAGAAGCACAAATAAAACTTCAATTTTTAATTTAAACCAATAACTCCTAAAATTAATCCAAACCTTAACCTTAAATTAACTCTTTCGAACATTAGTCGTAAAATTAACCCCAAATGTAGCACTAATATGAATAGAGATGGGGAGAAAAAAAAAACATTTTCTAATTTCTTCAATACAAGTTAAATGTTTTATTAACAAAATATCATCGAGCTCAAATTTAAACCTACATTTAACCCTAAATTTAAACCAACAATATCCCAAAATTATGTCAGGGTTTATTCGTAAAACCATGTTTAAAGCATTCTATTATTGTCTAAATAAATAAATGTTTCGTTCCTTATGAAATGATAATCAAGATTGTGAGAATTCTTTATATGTTTTTAAAAAATATTATTTGACATATAAATGTCGGTCAATACAGTCTAGTGGGAATTTCAGTGAGTTGACTTCGAGTTTTATTACAAGGAGATTGGAATTACGATTCTAGCACTGTTAAAATGTTCACATCCTAGATAGGAAGTTGACATCCTATCGAAACGATAGCGATGCGATCCTAATACTTTTTCTCAAACTAGGGGAACTAGTACGATGGTTCGAGAACTTGTACGAGAGTTCAATTGAGGATTGTGATCAGTAATTCCCATGAATGTATTAAACAGGAGCACCCATGAGATTTGAGTCAAAGATCTATCTTGATTAAACTCATGGAATCTCACGCCATTTGCTAGACCTGTCAATGGGTCGTATCGAATCGTGTTCGTGTATTTTTTATCGTATTCGACCCTTATTGGGTTCGTGTCTAAATGGATAACTTTTTTATCATGTAAAAAAATCATACCCAAACCCGACCAGTTATGTTAATATGTCATGTTGAGTTCACTCGTTGATACCCATTAAGGTAATGAATTATTTTGAATTGTATACAAGTTGACATATTATCTCATTTTTTGACCCAAGTAGACCCATTAATTCATTGACATTACTAAATTTTCGTTTAGAAAAATTCATTATGATTAAATTAACATTATGCTATATAAATTATTTATAAGTTCCAAGAGTATATCTTATTTACATAAATTAATGGGTCATGAGGGGTCTTATCGGGTATTAACGGGTGAAGGGGGCCAACACTAACCCGACCCGTTAACTATCGTGTCTTATCAGGTTGGCACTGATATGACCTGAACCCATTAAGGGTCCATCCATTAACTTATAACTTCGTATCGGTTCATGTCGTGTTATCATGTTGTGCTTCATTTTGCCAGGTCTTTCATTTGCAAAGGGTGCACAGATTTTTAATCCTGAGGATTATGAAAATTGGAAGGATTATATAATTATTTCTTTATGTGTTATGGGTACGATTCAATATTGGATTGAATAAAATGATCTCCATAAACTAGGTAACAGTTACATAACTAGGTCTGAGATCTTAATTCGGAGGAATCCGCATTCAGGGATACCTACGATTACGATATCCCTTGGATACACTTATAAGGTTTGTTTCTACCACAAAACCTAATCAGTGAATTATTTATAATCCGGTGGAGTAGTAAAATAAGTTAAGTCTGAGAATCAAGGAACTGATTAGATGTTGGCTAAAGTCAATTTTGCGACAAATTGATTTCAACAAATGGGTATCGAAAGCTTAATATGGGGAATCATATTATGTACAATAATCAACTTTGCAAATAAGACCTCATTATATCTGAGTGATTTTTTAGATAAATAAAGTGGAATGTAGTCATAATTATTTAGTGAAATTAATTATGATTAAAAAAATAAAGGAAATAGAAATACATTAAATATAACTAGGATTTTCAAGTAATTATTTAGAGATAATTTAATTATTTATCTTGAGCCCCGCGTATAGTCCATATACCCAAGTAGTCAAGCCCGTACTCTTCAGAAACCCAATTGACACAGACCACCTTTTTGTACTTTTATAGATAGGCGTCGGAAGGGTTTTAAATCATTATTATTCATCATTAGGGTTTGCGATGGGTGAGAAAAAACAGTATTCACGTTTTTGTAAAGAACCACTATAGCAAAGATTATAATTTCAAAAGTTGTTCACCCACCTACCTGACTTTGGGGAAGATTATACACTAGAAGATCCTAACATTCAGAAGATCTAAGCATGATTTTGGAGATCCAAAATAAGGCAGACCCACATCATCAATAAATACTTTTCTCCCTATTGTTTTGGAACCGGATCTTCAAAGGTATTGTGTTCTAAATCCTAGGTTTGTTCCTCAAACCTAGCTTTTGATTTTATCTCTTTCCTATTTTTGACTAATTAAAGATCCACAAATGATTTTTTTTTATTCCACATATATCAATCCATAACAATTGGTATCAAAGGTTTTGGTTTAGATTAATCATCCATTGGAAAGATCCATGTTGTCCAAACCTTGAAACGTTTATGGACTGGTGTATCTTTGTGTACACTTTCATAGTAACAAGGTTTTGCAATGATTCTTCGTGTATATTCATTCTATCATGGTCTCACATTATTTTTATATGTGATTTGATCCTGAGGTGGTTTATCCATAGTTATTTTTCTGCTCTTTATTCAATGTGATTGTAATAATTAAGTTTTGTAATTATTTCATATCATTATATTTGGACGGGTTTGGGATGGAATGCAATGTTGTTATTCACTTAGAATCATGTATTAGGGTTGGTTTTAGTGTTTGGCAAAGTTTCATGGTGTTTCATGAAGGTTTTGATTGGCTATGGAGGTTTTTGCAAGCAAATCTGAGAGGAGGAAGAAGATGAATCCCGACATGTCCAATCGATCACCCCCTCTCCATCGATCAATCGAGCCCTTATCAGCCTAGACATTTTGCCATTTGGGGCTATTTTTTTATGGTGTTTCACGGTGGAAATACCCCAGATTATTTTCAGTCCATCGAGGACCATATTCCAATGATAAAGACCCTCAATAACTCTTATTTGTGATGAAGCATACTTCAAGTTGGACTTTTTGTCAAAGCAAATCTTCTTCAACAAGGACTCTTAGACTTGAAGATTTTTATTTCAAGAAATCAAGGCCATGATGGAAAGGTCATTTATGTCTTTTATTATTGTTGTTTTTATTTATTAGATTGCTTGCATGTCTTTATATTTATATTATAGTGTAATTTGTGTAATAATTAATTGGATAATTAAGAACACCCGTTTTGTAGACAACATGGATTATTTATTTTGAGACTGGCCAAGATCACCTATTTTCTCAAAAAAAAAAAAAGTGTTATGTTTTATTCCATTCTAAATTGAATTAAAATCAGGGTACTTAAATTTTAAGGTATGATTTAAAT
Source organism: Sambucus nigra (assembly GCA_949130495.1). Taxonomy (NCBI): domain Eukaryota; kingdom Viridiplantae; phylum Streptophyta; class Magnoliopsida; order Dipsacales; family Adoxaceae; genus Sambucus; species Sambucus nigra. The sequence goes on from OX422213.1 coordinate 536,729,434, forward strand.
TGAGATTTTCGGATCTTTATTTTTGGAAAATTAAATTTTATTTTTATGTTAAGAAAAATTAAAATGTGATATTAAGATAGTTATTTCACACAAGTAAATGTGGATATTACCAAGGATTTCAATCTTTTGGAATTAAAGTTCAAAAGCCCTCATATTTTAAAATACTAAGTGGGAGAGAGGTTTCTACACAAATCCCGCGATCTCCATCGGTGTTTTCACGAATCAAGATGTGATTGATTCCTAAAATAAGTTAGTCCCCCCCCCCCTAACACACACAAATGGAATTAATCAAGGCATTATAGATTCATAAAAACTCTTAATTAATAGTTCCAAGATATAAAATGTGAGTGAGATTGATCCCCCTCCCCCATTATTTACGATATGATTATGAACCTCAGGGATATGTTTGTGTACCAGAATCTTGCCGCAAGGTTAGATGCTATGATAATGCTGGTCAACACCAAGATGCCTGAGTGTACTCTCGTACACGAGCACGTTCAAAAGATAATGTCCATCTTATGAGAACTGGAGATGCTTAGAGCTGAAATCAAGGGGGAAACCCAAGTTGACTCTATGCTCTAATCACTACCAGAGTCCTTTAAACATTTTTGCCTAAATTATTCTATGAAAAAAAAAATCCTCACTGGTGCAACGTCTTAAGGAACTCCAAGCTGTGGAGAATATCAACAGGTAAAAGGGTATGGTCAGGATGCTGAGAAAAGTCCATATACTTCTGTACCAAATGGTAATAAGAAGAAGAAGGGGGCTAACCTCAAGCACAACCTAAAATTGTCAAGCTAAACTGGTGGAGGTACGAAACCAAAAGGCAACTGTTACATTTTCAAACAGGAAGGACACTAGAAGAGGCGATGCCTCATCTTCTTAGCAAGGAAGAGTGAAAATGATAATTTACCCTATATCAGTAAGACATGTTTTGCGGTGAAATCTACAGATACGTGGTGTATAGATTCAGGAGCCACAAATCATGTTTGAAATTCTTTACAGGGTTCTAGGTAACCAGGGATCTCAGTGATGGAGATATGATTCTATTTATGGAAGATCATCACAAAGCAATAGTAGTAACAATAGGAAATTTAGCTTAATATTTTGTGGAAGAAAATAAGTTAGTATGAGTAGATTATTTTTATCTGCCCGATATTAGAAAAAAATAATTTTAGGTTCCTAAACTTGTGATGAACGGATACCTGGTTTATTTTAATTGATTTCTTATTAAAAATGACAAATCTCTTTTCTGTTTTGGAACTATGGAAAATGATATTTGTATTATAAGATTTGTCTCACCAATGCTACTTAATACTGAATTGAATAACTTAAATGGAAACAGCCTAAAGAGAAAGGAACCATCTGAATTGAACCAAACATATTGTTAGCACTTACGGTTAGGTCATATCAATATGAAAAGGATACAATGGATGGTTTTAAATGGGCATTTGAGCTCATTTGAAGTGGAGGCACTTTAAGTCTATTAATCTTGCTTGGAGGGAGAGGATGTTTAGGGACAAGGGTTATAGGGCGAAATATGTATTGGAATTGGTTCACACTGATTTATGTGGACCTATGACTATTCAGGAAAGAGATGGTTACGAGTACTACATCACTTTTGTCGATGCTTACTTGAGGTTTGGATATGTTCACCTAATACATTACAAGTCTGATTCCTTTAATAAGTTCATAGAGTATAAGGTTGGGGTATCGATCAAGCGTTGTGTCAGTCAAGCGTCTAAATCTTGTGTCTAAAGTTTGGAGTTTGAAGCCTTGTGTCGATCAAGTGTCAGTAACTGTTTTCCTTTTGGGATTGAGAATTGAGTCATACTGAGCTTGATGGCCCAATAGGTTTTTTTGTTTTAAGTTTTATCCCAGAATAGCCAATGGGGGAGATTTATATGGAGATTTTTGAATCCAGTCAATTTATATGTATTGAATTTATTCCTTGTTTAGACAAAACTTGTTTGAGTCATAAGTTAGGACTATAGTTATTTGTCCTTCAAGCCTGTTATGTGTGATTGAAGATTATAGCGACAAAGATAAGGCAACATCATGTTTCAAGCCGAGTTTTATCTTGATCAACCAAGGGATCTCAATGAGGAATGAATACATGTTTTAGTTTGATCCTTGGATTTCATGTTGGGTGTTAGAATTTTTATAAAATTGTTTTTTATTGTTTAAAAATAATTTTAGCCTTCACATATTTTTTTAGAAGAAAAATATATTTTTCGCAAGGTCGTTAGAACGAAATTGATATGTCCTTCGAACAAGATGAAGTACCTTGTTAGAATATCTTCAAACGAGACCAATTTTGGCAAATGTTGGACGCTCTGGAACCTCGTTGGATAAGTGTTCGAACGAGATATTACACTTCGTTCAAATGAGATATACTTCATTTGAATGAGGGTGCGAATTTTTATTTTATTCGAGATTTATCAAATAGTTTTTTCATCCTTATCACATTTTAAATAAACCTTCTTTAAATAGGACTGCGGAGAAATAGATTTTAGAGAGGCGTTTTCAAGCTTTTTAAATTCCCAAACTTGTTTAAAAAGATCTCCATGTTTATGTGTGTTTACACCCATGTTTTAAGATCCAAGAATCATACATACATGTCATTTTGAGAACTTTGGTTTCGCATCAAATTGGTTTGCTCTGCACATTGTGAGCATTTCCTGCGGTGGACATCGTGCTTGTGATGAACGACAGTTGTATTGGTCACGAGACAAGTAAGATAGGTGGGATACCGAGATGTGGGAAAGCGTCTGCATTGTGTAGCTATTGGAAGGCGTCCAATAATGCAAAGAATGTTACAAGGATCACGAAAGCGCATCAAATCTTGAAGGCATCGAGTCTGTGAGTAAATCTAAATTGGTCTTCTAAACCTGCCTATTTCGTAATGGACTTGTGTGGCTGGATCGTATATAGTCGTGTTATGCTTTGCTTATTTTATTCTTGATCTTACTCACCTAGATGCATGCTTAGGTTAAGAATAAATTAGTAAAACTGTTTAACACAATTTATGGTTTTATTCAATGCTATGTTTATTAAAATTATGAACAATTAAAAACTGGTGTTTTTTCTTTACAAAACCTAAGGCACATAGGCCTTTTAAAATAAATGATTGTTAAAATAAATGATTGTTTTCTTCTTTTTGAAATAAGAATCAAGTTTGTGAAATTATTTGGTGTTGTGTGAGTTCCCTCTAAAATAATTTTCTATAATTTTTGGGATATTTTAAATAATTTCAATGTTTTTATAAAGATTTTTTAGAAATTAAAAACTAGTTTTTAATAAAGTTGTGGGTTGTTTTGTAAATTCCATAAGCTGTTAAAAACCTTCTTGGGTAGAAATTGAAAGCGCTTGAAAATTATGTGGGTGCAATTTGTATTTGTATAAGTTTAAAAACACGCGTTTAAAATTCCATCTTAGCCTTACATGTTTTGTTTCCACAACGGCTAGATTTGTGTTTCTATGCTCTCACATACCTATACTTAACTGTGAACTATAATATCTTTTTAATCAATGACCTGCATGTTATCTGAGATGATCCTTGTAACATCTGGATCAACTAATGGGGGTTAACTTTCAAGCGGTGCAACCTTAACTCTTGGATTTGCTTCGATCTTTTAAACTCAATTCTGAGCATTGATTTGCCTCAAGGTTCTAGAACCTTCCATCTCTTACTATAAATATAAGACATGTTATACGTTTACAATATCTGGACAACCTCACTTCTGAGAGATAATAGAGAGAGAAAGAAAAAGAAGAGAAAGAAATCAAACCCTAAACCAAACTCTGGCCAAATCCTTCCAGAAAACCTTTTCTGTGAGAGAGTTAGTTTGAGATTCAAGTAGATCCATCCTCTTATGTCCTTTATCTGTTTCCCAACTTAATCACGTTGGTTAAATCTCATTTTCTTTCATAGAACTTTGAGATTTGATCTCCGTGATACATTTCACTTAGATATTGCGTAGTTTTGATTTCTTCTTTCGAGAAATCTTATTTTGTTAGTTATTTTCAAAATGATATGTTATTTTCAAACCCTAAACCAAGAAAACCTTTTCTGATTTCAGTTTCTTTGAATATTCAGACTTAGATCTAGTTGAGATCTTGATTGGGGATTTGCATTTTATTATATTTTACATTTTGTGAAATAACTATAAATGTTTACAAATAAAAAGTGTATAGGATCTTGCCTCATGTATATAGCAAGATTCTCTCTTGATCTGCGGTTATTTGAAAGATCCAAAGGCTGATATTTTGATTAAACTGATTTTGGAGATTCCTTTACATATTTGTGATTTGTGTTGTAGACTCTCTGTAATTAAGTGTGTGTGAGTTGCATGCATGTGATTTAGAGCACATAACCACTCACACTGTCACACCACTACACTAAAAGGTGTTAGTATTGAGATCTTGGACATTTTGAGTCGATGTAAAGCTAAAAGGAGTGGAGTTACAAAGCTGAGAAAACATCAACAATATCATATCCTTGAAAGAAGTTAGAAAATCCAGAGGATTTGGTATTTCTGAACTTAGAATTAGGTCTGGTTGTGTGTCTTGATTGTTATACAGCTTGTAACCTGTTACTCTATTTTAGTGGATTTTTTACTTTGGAGGTGTAGAAACCTCCGTGGATGTTTCCCCAATTGGGTGGGGTTTTACCACGTTAAAAGTTCTCGTGTATACTTCCTCTTCCTCTCATCCCTTTCTTAAGGCTGTGTTGGTTTAATTTTCTTAAGTTTTGTTTTTCAAAATAGGTAAACCTAAACCTGAAATAACTCGGTCATACTATTTTACACATTTTGTGTTTAAAATTTATTTTAAGAAAAGAGTTTGTTCAACAAACTGTTCGGAGCTATTTTTATAGTTTAATCTTGAATTAAACGACTTAAATGGTATTTTTTTTCAATTGGTATCAGCGCTTTGGTTTGTCAAAAAATTCTTTAGATCTTGAATTTCCGAAATTATTTTCTCAAAACAAATTATGGACGAGAAATTTGAGAGACTAGGTAACCTGTTCAGGCCCCCTCTTTGATGGAACCAACTTCCCTTACTGGAAAGTAAGGATGGTTGCATTCATCCAAGGGACATTGGGAGATGATGTCTGGGAAGTTATTGAAAATGGTTACACTTTTCCTACTAAACTAGCCGCTGAAGAAAGTATTTTGAGGATTAGAAAGTTACTAAGTGAATTCACTAAATAAGAGAAACATATTTTACTTAATAACAATAAAGGAAAAAATGCCATATTCATGTCTATTAATGAACACGAATTTAAGAGGATATCATTTTCTTTTACCTCTAAAGAAGCATGGGACACCCTAGTGCACATGAGGGTGATACCAGAGTTGAAGCTGCTAAAACACAAATGTTAATTCAGCAGTACAACTCCTGGGTCATAATTGAGACCGAGTCATTTAATGACTTATATATTAGACTGACAGATATTGTGACAAAATTGCATGCTAATGGGATTATTTATGATAGAAAGGAAATTGTCTCTAAAATACTAAGATCACTTCCAAAAAAATGTAATAATAAGAGATATGCAATTGATGAGATGGATGATTAAAATCTTATACCTGAACTCCTCAGTAGAAAATTGAGAACTGTGGAAATGGAATTAGAATTTAAGAAACAATTAACCCAGTCTCAAAAGAGACAGTCTGCCTCCAATCTTGTCTTTTCATCTAATATGACCACACCTGATCTTAGCATACCAAACATTGACTTAGACTCTAAAGAGAACCGTAATTTAGATACTTTGGATAATCAGATTGCCTTATTGTCTAAGTAGTTTAAGAAAATTGTGAACTTTCGAAATAAAATAGAAAAAAGACAAGGCAAACCTACTTATCCAAATCAATCTAACAACATGCCTCATGAGAGAAGACAAGACAAATATCAGACTGACAATCACAAGAGACCTTAGAAAGACCTTAAAAATGTTGAATGTTATAGATGTGGAAAGTTATGACACATGGCTAGTGATTGTAGAGTTAACTTAGACAAAATTCACAAACATAATAGAGCTCATCTAAGCAAGACTTGGGATTACTCAATTGACTCTGAAAAATGTTGAACCTGAGTCATCTAACACATTTAACCCTTGTATGTCATTCTTTGCTAAGATAATCTACAATGATGATGAGGAATCTGATCATGCTGTATTAACTGATATTGTGCCTACTGGTTTATCGGCCTTATTGCTTGAGAATGTTGATAATGTTTCAAACGCCATGTGTGTGAGTCAAAGGGAACACTGTATTGTTGATGTCAATGGGTGTGTGAGTACTAAAAATGAACCGCTAGGGGGCACTGCACACTTAGTGACTCCGAAAACGATGACTTTCCTGACATTCGCACACTGTACACAAAAACTCTCAAGAAAAGCACTAGGCTTGAAAAGACTGTCAAGGATCTTACCTAAAAGATAGAAAGCCTAAGTCTAATGATCAAACATAATGCTGAGGAGTACACTACTCAATGTCTAACTCATGAGAATGAAACCAAAAACCTTGAACAAAAAACTAAAATAGTTGTCTAACTCTAATGAAATTCTGGAAAAGAAATACAAAGGAACGTTGTTAGAATTGGAACAAACAAAAGAAAAGACGTCCACAGCCTTCAAAAAGTTTGTAAAATTTGAAAATAATTCTAAATGTCTTGAAGATTGTGTTGTTGAAAGCAAAACCAATTCTGATGACAAACTAGAATAGGATTTTGTCCCAACTCTAAGACCCAAACTAAAAACATTGAAACTATAAAGTTTGTGTCTGGTGGTAAAAGACCTATTGAAACTTTTCCAGATTTTCAAGGTTTGAAAAATGAGTTTGATAAAAAATAACTGAAGCTAGACATTGGTGAATCAAGCAACTCTAAGCATAATGTTGAACAAAAGACTAAATACGTCTACCCCCTATTCGACAAGAAGATTCGACATTTCATCATGTGCCATCTAGGAACAAGACTAGAGCTCAAAAATCTAGACAAACCCTTGAATAATAATTTTCCTAAGGTTGTGAATTCTACGTGCCATCTTTATTACTCCTATTATGATTTCTATGGACATTCCCTTGAAGGTTGCTATTCCAAACGTCTATGTAATCCGATCTATAACTCTCCTATTTACCATAACTTCAACTATTCTAGGAGAAATCGAAACAATTATGTCCTTCCTAGACAGCCAGACAAGAATTCTAACTATCGTAATAGAAGGAAAAGGACTAATACTAAAAGACCATCAATAAGAAGGAATCATATATTCTATTCTAAACCAATTGCTCCAACTATTTATAACAATAAAAATGCATAAAATTCGTTTAAGAAAAAAGACAGAAGCTTGCAAGTTTTATCAAATACGAGCTAATAAGCGCAAATTGAAAACTAGAGTAATTTTGGTTAGAAAATATTATCTATTACCCCAGTTAAAATGCAACATAGTGATCAATGCTTTTAGAGCTTAACATACTACAACTGGATGATATTTAGACTCTGGTTATTCCAAACATATGATTGGAGATGATTCTAAACTTTCAAACAAAACTAACTTCTCCGGTGAAAAATTCTCATTTGGAGATAGTGAATCAGCTCAGATCATTGGTAAAGGAACACTCCATGAATAAGGATCACTCATCCTTGAAGTTGTTCTCTTGGTAAAATGACTCAAAGCCAATTTACTAAGTATATCACAGTTTGTGACATAAACCATACTGTCACTTTTTCAAAGAACAATTGCAAAATTTTAAATGAAAAAGGTGATTGCATTATTACAGGACTCTGTACTCCAAATAACTATTACACAGTTAATCCAAGTACAAAGGTTTGTACCATTGCCAGAATGGATGACACTGAGATATGGCATAATAGGTTGGGTCACATTAATTATGATAGTCTTAGTAAATTGTGCTCACAAGAGATAGTAAGAGGTCTTCCTAAGATCAAACCAATTTCAAACATTATTTGTGGTCCATGTCAAGAAGGAAAAATTATTAAGGCTCCCAATAAGAAAGTTAAAGAAGTTATATCCACTAAACCTCTAGAACTCATACATATGGACCTAATGGGTCCTTCTCATACTATGAGTCTTTGTGGCAACAACTACATCCTTGTTATGGTTGATGATTTCACTCGGTTTACCTGGGTTGCCTTTTTAAAACACGAATTAGAAACCTTTCGTAAGTTTTTGAAAATCTTAGTTCGTATTAAAAACGAAAAGGACTCCCAAGTAGATTGAATTCGTAGTGATAGAGGAGGAGAATTCATAGATTCAGGCGTCATAGAATATTGTGACTATAATGGTTACAAACATGAATTTAATGATCCTAAGACACCTCAACAAAATGGGATTGCTGAGCGTAAAAATCGCACTCTTCAAAAAATGGCCCATGTGATGATTCATATGAAAATCCTACCAAAATATTTTTGGGTAGTAGAATCCATTCGTACCGCCTGTCATATAATCAATCGAGTCTACTTAAGGAAAAATACCAAACAAACATCCTACGAGCTTTGGTATGGGACGAAAGCTAACCTAAGATACTTTAGAACCTTTGGTAGAGCTTGTTATGCCTGTAAGGACAGAGAACATCTATCTAAATTCGAAACCAAAGGAGATAAACCCATCTTTTTAGGATATTCTCCAAATAGTGGAGCCTATCGTATCTACAATCTTCGTACCAAAACCATGATGGAATCCATTAATGTAGTTGTAAGTGACACTCATGTAGAAAGTAAGACCAAAGAACTAATTGTTGTGGATAAGTCCAAAAACATTTTAAATTATGACTCTCCAGAAATAGTTGAATCTTTACCAACTGAGACCCCTGAAGTACCTAACTGGGTTTTCAAAGATCATGTTTTAGATAGTGTAGTTGGTAATTCCTACTGAGCCTGTTCGCACAAGATCTCAACTTCGTAGCATTGCTCATTTTGCATGTTTTGTGTCTCTTATTGAGCCAAAAACTGTAAATAAAGCCGTGAATGACATTGTGTGGATAAGTGCTATGCAGGAGGAACATCTTCAATTTTTCATTCATGATGTTTGGTATCTTATACCCAGGACTAAAAATAAAAGGGTTATTGGCACACGTTGGATTTTTTAAAATAAGATCGATGAATCTAGGATGATTATTAGTCGGAATAAAGCTATATTAGTTGCCCAGGGATACTCTCATATTGAAGGAACATATTTCGAGGAAACTTTTGCTCTTGTCACTTGTCTCGAATCTGTTTGCTTACTTTTTTCCATGGCCTATCATTTGCATTTCACACTATATCAAATGGATGTTAAGTCGGCCTTTCTTAACGAAATTTCAACTGAGTAGACCTATGTAGAACAACACAAAGGGTTTATTGACCCTCATCACCCAAATTATGCCTATCATCTTAATAAAGCTCTTTATGGGTTAAAACAAGCTCCTAGAGCTTGGTGTGAGCGTCTATCCACCGTTCTTTTAAACAATGGATTTAGGAGAGGAAGGAATGATTAAACCTTGTCTGTCAAACATTTTGACAACAACATTACTATTGCTCAAGCTTATGTTTATGATATCATTTTTGGATCCCCCTCCCCTTTAAAAGTTAAAACCTTCTCGGACATTATGCACAAAAAATTTCAAATGTCACTTATGGGGGAGTGACAATTCTTCTTAGGGCTCAAAGCTAAACAGAATTCAGAAGTATTATTTCTACCGCAATCTAAATACACTTTAGAGATTGTCGAGAAGTTTGGCCTAGAAACAACTAAATAAGCTAGGACTCTAATGAGTACCCCTGCCAAACTTTCTAAAGATGAGAATGGGAAATCCATTGATTCCACTTTGTACCGTAGTATGATACGAAGCTTACTTTATCTTACTGCCTCCCATCCTGATACCATGTACTATGTCTGCGTGTGCGCCCGATATCAAAATAATCCTAAAGAGAGTCACCTATTGTACGATAAAAGAATTATCAAATACATTAAAGACACTCTAAATTTAGGACTTTGGTACACTAAAGACACTTTTAGTACTATAGTAGGTTACACCGATGCTGATTGGGCCGGGTGTACCGATGATAGCAAGAGTACTTTAGGAGCGTGTTACTACATTGGTAACACTTTGGTAGGATGGAGTACTAAGAAACAAAATTGCACTTCCTTGTCTACTATCAAATCCGAATATACTGCAGCAGGAAGCTGTTGTGCACAATTACTTTGGCTAAAACAAATGCTGAAAGATTACGGTATAACTGGAGATAAGTTACATCTCTATAGTGACAATCAAAGCGCGATTAATATTTCTAAAAATCCTGTTCATCACTCTCGTACCAATCATATTAAAATCATATATCAATTCATACGCGAGTTAGTTGAATCTAAGGAGTTAGAAATAAATTACCTTCCTATTGAATTACAATCAGCTGACTTGTTTACCAAACCTTTAGACTTTCTTCGATTTGAATCTTTGCGCAATTCTATTGGTATGGTCATGGAAAAATAATAATTTATTATTTCTAGTAGTTTTCTTTGCCCTTTGTCCATTTGAGACAGAATGGGGGAGAAATTTGAGTCCTCTTGGACATTTTGGTGTATTCCAAACTAAAAAGCTTGATCTTAGTTATCTTATTTTCAGGAATCAGTACCTTCAATTGCAACAGAATTTTCTTAGGGCCCGTTTGGTTGCGTAAATTATTTAATTTTATAAATTGATCAATTTGAAATGAATAGATTGTCGATGTATTAATTTTAAATGGGTTTAAATCTAATTTGTGGTGTGTTTGGAAAAGAAAAATGGAGTTATTTACTTTTGATATATGCGTGTGTGTGTGTGTAGAGAGAGAGAGAGAGAGAGTAGTATGGTGAGAGTACTCTATGGGAGTGGTGCATTTAAGATTCATGTTGTAATTGTAAATTGTGCAATTTCAAGCTTTTGGTGAAATGAACTAATTTAAGTTTTTGTGAATCAACATGAATTGGTTCATTTTTGAATTTATTCATTCTTGTAACCAAACACTAATAATAAGGCAATTCATAAATGAATTAATTTTAAATTGACTAATTTATAATTTTGGGGACAACCAAACAGGCCCATAGGGTATTGGTCTATATCTAGTTAAGTTATGTAGTTTTCTCTTTCTAGGAAATTGGGTAGATAGAATTTTTGTATAGGAATAGGATTTTCTTATTTCTTTTGTATCCCTACGAGTCCTAGATGACTCAAATGAGATTTTGTCTCATATTTCCAAAGGGGGAGATTGAAGCACCCTATATCTTAGACTCACTTAAGTCAATATTATATATGTGCTCGTCTAGTTTGGAAATAGTGACAAAATTGAATCATACCCTTTCTAACCAAAAAACCTTCAGACTCTTCACTTTGAGTTCCTCTAACTGCCCAAAGGTAGTACACCAACACTTCACCTAAAATGCATTCATGTGTTGCTATGTTCTTGCCTAATTCATTATTTGGTGTTGTGTGAGTTAAATCCCTATAAAATAATTTTCTATAATTTTTGGGATATTTTAAATAATTTCTATGTTTTTATAAACATTTTATAGAAATTAAAAATTATTTTGTAATAAAGTTGTGGGTCGTTTTGTAAATTCCATAAGCTATTAAAACCTGCTTGGGCAGAAACCGAAAGTGCTTGAAAATTATGTGGACACAATTTATATTTGTAGAAGTTAAAAAATACGCGTTTAAAATTCCATCTTAGCCTTACACGTGTTGTTTCCGCAATAGCTAGATTTGTGTTTCTATGCTCTCACATACCTGTGCTTAACTGTGAACCCTTGGATCTTTTTAATCAGCGACGTGCATTCTATCTGAGATGATCCTTGTAACATCTGGATCATCCAATGAGGGTTAACTTTCAAGTGGTGCAACCTTAACTCTTGGATTTGCTTCGATCTTTTAAACTCAATCCTGAGCGTTGATTTGCCTAAAGGTTCGAGAGCCTTCCATCGCTTACTATAAATACAAGCCATATGTTATACGTTTACAATCTTTGGCCAGCCTCACTTCTGAGAGAGAGAGAGAGAGAGAGAGAGAGACAGAAATCAAACCTTAAACTAAACTTCGGCCAAATCCTTCCAGAAGTGAGAGAGTTAGTTTGAGATTCAAGTAGATCCATCATCTTCTGTCCTTTATCTCTTTCTCAACTTAATCACGTTGGTTAAATCTCATTTTCTTTCATAGAACCTTGAGACTTGATCTATGTGATACATTTCACTTAGATATTGCATAGTTTTGATTTCTTCTTTCGAGAAATCTTATTTTGTTGGTTGTTTTCAAAATGATATGTTATTTTCAAACCCTAAACCAACAAAACCTTTTCTGATTTCAGTTTCTTTGAATATTCAAACTTAGATCTAGTTGAGATCTTGATTGGGAATTTGCACTTTATTATATTTCACATTTTGTGAAATAACTGTAAATGTTTTGAAATAAAAAGTGCATAGGATCTTGCCTCATGTTAGGGATGTCAATTTTTCCCGAAACCTCGATAATCCGCGGATACCCAAAAAAAAATCCTTGAAAAATTTCCAAAAAATCGGGGGTCGGGTCGGGGTCGGGGTCGGGTATTAAAAATTCGGGGATCGGGTCCAATATCCCACTACTGCAACTGATTCGTCCATATCCCAAACTTCCAGAGACCTGTAAGTTAGGGGTGCATACAATTCGGTTGGTTCGATTTCACTGCTAAACCAGAATCAGAACCGGGGTGGTTCGCTTCCAGTATTTTGGAACTGGAATCGGAATCGATTTTTCTTGGAACCGAACCAAACCGAACCTATGGTTCTTGGGTTGGTTCGGATCGGTTCTCTGTTCTAATCACTTTTTATTATGTAAAATTTATTATGTATATCCTGGAATTCAAAATTACCTTAAAAAATGAAATGATGAAAATTCCTACTGACTGTGAATAATAAAATTATGCACCTCTTTCTAATTAATCAAATTATGCAGAATAATAAAACCAACAGAATAATAAAATGAAGCAAGCGTCGTAAGTGTGAGCCGAAAAATACATTCAATCAGATTTTACCTTTCCTACTGTGCAAAAGACAACCAATTCATACATTCACCTTAAATATTATCTAAAACCAGGTTTTGAAGTTGAGTATAGAGAACAGAACTTTGTTGATTGCTGATGGACAAACATGAACCTGAAACACGTACTACATGCCTTAATTGCTGGGCAAGTATGTTTGAATCGTCCCATGAGCCAACCAAGTATGCCTCAATTTCTCGGTTCTAATCACTTGTTGATTTCTCAGTTAATTACTATTAAACCGGACGTTGAATATCATGACAAGTATCATGTAGCAATTACTACAAAACTACACACGAGTGCATTTCCAATACATGACAGACTAGTCTACAAAGTTAACCATGTGCAGAATTATCAAGCAACTGCCAATTACAACTGCTCTAACTAAACAATAACCTAACTGTCTATCCAAGCCAACACCCCCGAGTTTGATCTTTACCATGGACTTTCTATCAAAGCCCACCCAATGTCATGCCTAGTTCATGCCTTTTTATCAAAAATGACACAAGTTTCATAGTAATGAACTGTGGACAGCGCTACTATGCACCCATAAAGCTGTTCAATATCCAAGCCCATGTTGGAACCAGATTTGTCGCTTCCTTATAGTTTTTCTTAACAATAACCCGGAGTAGGAGTACTGGACATCGGCTCTCATAATTCCTGCAACTGCTCCAATACTTGGCGTTGTCTGCACACCCCTTCAAGAAAAGGGCTCTGTTTTGCCTCATCGTAGAACCTATAGAGCTTAACATTTGGCCAACTTTATTTCACCACCCTCCCCATACCTATGCACTCTTTGGAATGCCTTACCTTTCACATTATCCCTATGGGCCTCAGAAAGCTAACGTTAAGACATGCCCAGCCAACAGCTAGACAAATCTCCATGCAAACAGAGTTAGGATGTGACAACATGCCTCTAAGCAAGCAGCCCACCACTCATCTATGAAGGTCCAATCTTCATTAGAAGCTAAAAATACTTAATAGCACAATTGATGTAAGCAGCTTCTTTTTAACATTTAAAAAAAATACATTACTATCCCCAAAAGTAAAGTTCTTTCACAATGGTGATGGACCTTAGTTATACGTTGAGGTGTCTTGGTAGGAAAGAAACCCTAAAATGGTAAAAACAATAAAAGAGGCACACTAAGGTAATGTCACCACCTAACATTAATATAGAAACAAACATGAGAGAAATAACTCAATAAAACATGAAAAATGAGAAATACACCAAATGAGAAAAGATCGCGCATGAGCGTGAAAGTGGCAGATCTCACCATCTTATGAAGTATGTGCGCACCGCCACTATCCCCAACCGAGGACGAAAATTGTCCACGAAAACATGCAGTGTGTCGACTAGAAGATAGGTGATGTCGACTATTATAAATCCCAACAACGCCTCATTAACATAAACTTGGCCTCGGAATTTTACCGGAAGGGAAACAATCACACCAAACCTTAGAGAAGGCCATTGTTGCCAAACTAGGACCATATCACTCACAATGAGCTTCTTCAATTCTAAACACAAAAAATTAATCTCCAAAAGTGCCTCAAATGCCTTCTTCTATAATGGGTCCACATACCCATGGTCAAGCACATCTACCCACCATAACACAAAAATCTCAAGATAATCATCCAAATTCCTAAAAGTTGGAAGAAATCCGCCACAAGATGTGAATCAAGCCTCGCAGAAATGCGTGTGAGTCACCCATCTTGTCTCCGAAAGATATAAAAGAAATATCCAATATAAATACCAACCTTTTATTCCCTAAACATATGAAAGAAGTCCTCAAGAACAAACACCTCCAATTATCTTAATCGGGTACTAATGGTCCAGTCATCATCGATTAAAAGATCGAAGAAGTCCCACAATGGAGTACTCAAGATAGTCCTCAATAACCCTCAATATGCCTAAAAAGTCGATCAATGTGGCAGGAATGAAGAGAAGATGGTGGACAACTCAGCGGGGACGGGGGTCTCCGTGGAAGCCTCACTCACGGCCAACTAGTAGGCAATGTCATCAGTGAAGGCATATAGCTCAGATTGATCGATCGTACACTCCAGCTCGACCTACTTATATTCTGCATCTAACCCATCGATGAACCAAGTACACGCAGACACCCTCAAATGGAACTTATCATAGCGAGCGAACATAATCCACCTAGTTTTGATACCCATAGCCTCGTTGCATTAAGACACTCGGTCATTCTCCCATATCTCAATTTCCTCATTGATATCGAAGAGGGTTTGACAGCGATCCGACTCTAGACGAGGTATAAAGTCATCAAAACATCAAGACGCTGAAGATAAGGTCAAAAGAGGGACAAAATCATCATTTTCAAAAATATGGAGGGTGTCTAGTTGTATTTTTCAAAAGTTTAGGGGGAAATTTGAAAATTTAAGAAAATTTATGGGCGGAAATATAAATTTCTTAAAGAGAAGAGGTGCTCAAATGATTTTCAGAAGTAAGAAGGAGTAAATTGAAAAGAATCCAAGTTTGGGTTGAGGGAGTAAGGAAATATAATGGCTCTGGTAGGGTTAAAATTCTTAGAGGTTTTTTGTGCAAATTCCTAAATTGGAGGAATGAAATTGTAATCAAAAGAGGGAGGGATAAGTATTAAACTTACTTTAGAAATTAGGACAAGGGATGCCCAAACCTTATTGGCTCCACGCAACAATGTAGCACAGAGGGCTTGGACGATCCTTACTTCCCCCACTATGCCTACCAGTGCTGGAGAATCGGTGGAATATGATCCACTCAGGCGAGAGTCACCCTAGCTCACTGACATAGGCGTGTCCCTTAGAATGATGCCAATAAAGCCCCCAAGGTTAACAAGTCACAAAATTCATAAAAGAGCAACTAATTAGTTCACAAATTAACATAAATGCTCGTTTTTTAGCTAATGCAGTCACAAAAAAACAGTTTGGGAAAATGTTCATAACTCAGTCTATAAAGATAGAAATAATAAACCGTTTATTGGGTTCGATTTCTTACTTCTGTACCGTCCTTTTGGTACCAATCCTGTCTCTAAATTCAAAGTACATAGAAAATGGCAAGGCCGTAAAGTAAGGTCAAATTCCAAGATTGATATTTTGGCATTCCAAGAATTTTATGAACCGAGTCATTTTGGTTGATGTGTCATTTATTCATATCTTATTCCTAGGTTCATTATTGAATACTGTTCATGTACCTATTGATAGAAGGTAGTGGTATCGTTTAAAAATAGAATATTTATTTTATAGGTCTTAACTGATTAATACCAATAACAAACTATAATAAATAAAGAGATTAACGACTTAGATTTGAGAGAGATCAGAGACAAGGAAGGAAATAAGATATTAACGTGGTTCATCCCAATAAGGTGCCTATGTCCATAAGTGCAGTGTTGTTTGTATTAATCTTAAAAAGAGGGATACAAGCTCTCAAGAATCTTTTTAGGGTTTTGTGTACGGCCGTTAGGTTGAACGTTTTTCAGATGCCTTTGTTGCGTGAGTGCACTTTATATAAAGAGAGAAGTGGAAGATGTTGATTGCCTTTATAAATCAGGCAGTTACACCATTCTACATTTCAGGGGACAACTAACAATGAGTCAGTCCTAACTGAAAGGACTAATCCACGTATGAGTACTAAGAACTGTACATATCCCCACATATGTGTTTGGCAACTAATAACATTAAGTCACTTTAGTTGGCAATTCAACCGACCAAGGAAAACACCGAGCTAAATAATAATGATATTGAGTCGATGATAAGCACCCAAAAGTGTACATTTTATACCCCGAATAGACGTACTTTAGTTGCTAATTCTCGACAATATGGGTCTTATGTCCTTAAACGTTTATCTTGTAGGTCAAATGTCCGTTTGCGGTGTCAAAAGCTATATATCAAGGCAAAAGCGCGTTGAATGGAGCTAATTCCCTCCCCCGTAACTTTACCCGAGCCTAAACCTAGCCTAAACCTATCCCAAACCCTGAGTGTGTTTAGTTTGTCCCTTTTTAATATTTTTTTAGATTTTTAGTTTGAGTTATTTTATTTTTAGTATTTATTTTTGATTTATTCAGTATTTTCTAGGTTTTGTTTTCTATTTTTCTAATTTATCTTTATTAGTATAATTTTATTTTATTTTAATTTTTATTAGTATTAGATTTTTACTAGGATTAGATTTTTTTTAGGATTTCATTTATTTTTAGTTTTATTTAATTTTACATTTATTTAGGATTTTTGTTTTAGTTTTATTAAATTTTATTTTTTATTTCTTTTTAGTTTCATTTTTAATTGAGTCTTTATTTTATTTTTAGAATAGGAATTTAATTTTTAGATTTTTAGTTTTTCTTAGTTAGTTTTATTTTTAAGGGTCCAAATTAAATACACACATAAACCCACTTATCCTACACTCACACCCCACTCCCATACTCTTTACACACACACAACCAAACCCCCACCCTCACCAAACTTCCTACACCCACACACACAATATAACCCTCTTCATCTTCCCCACCAAAACCCACTCACTATCTCTCCTCTCTTCCACCATTTTTAAACCTCCATTAAACACTCAAACCACCACCCACCTTATACCCCCATACATAGACACCAGCCCTACCACCTGCTTACCACCTCTTGCCGACGACAACCTCTGGCCGGAAGCGAACCTCCGTCGCTCGGCACCCAACTGCGATTGCCCACCTGCGACCCTTCGGCGCACCTTCTAACCTACCCAAACCCCGCCAGCGCCGACACCCCACCACGCAACCAGCGCACTACCCCCTACGCCGATCCTCCATACCAGGACCTTTGACCCGCATCCCACTCAGATCATGGTAGCAACCCGGAATCCCCCAAACCCGATCCACCCTTATCTCTCCATACCCAAGCTCCTACTAGCGATCCAACACCCATCTCCACATTCCAACCCGCCCATCAACCCTTAACCGACCCTAGCCCAACCTCCACCCGAACCCGATCGTGCTCTTCCAAAACCCCATACCTATTTCAACCCATTTTCAAAAGCCATGACTTTCACCTGCCAAATGCAAACCAAGACCAAGTCAACCAACTTAAATGCCCACATGTGTTTTAAGCCATATAAACCCTTTTACCCCATTACCCGAAACACCCAATAACCATATCAGAGTTTGTCACCCAATTCCCTCACCCATATACCTTCCCTTACCTCACACCTTTGCAATGCACATGTGCACTCCCATTACGAAATTTACCCCCATGTGCACACACCCAATCCTCTTGCACCTTAGTTCTTCCAACTATACCCCCATGCTCCATGTGCCTACTATATAAGGATGGAAGACCTCATTTGAAGACTTATCATGAAATAGAGAAGAGAATTCTAGAGAAAGTTAGAGAGAGTTTAGTGTATAAAATAAATTATGATAAACACCATTTTGTAAATAATTTTATTTTTTTTATTTTTGTTAGATATTTGTGAGGTTAACTTTTGTAAGAGATTTAATTGAGTGATTATTTAATTTCAAATCATTTGGATGCTCAATTGGAGGGATGTAAATTGCAAATTCAAGGATTGGAGTCCAATTTCACTCAAATAGATTTGGTTTGATTGTTCTTCTCTTCTACTTTATTTTATTAGCCTTTGATTTTTTTATTATCATGTTTAATATGTTGTTAGGCTAAATCCCCTTTCAAGGGGTGGGGTGAACCCTTATTTGATGTTATTTTAATTTAATTAGTTTGATTACTTGAAAATTCTCTTTGAATGTTAATTTTGATTCCTCACCCTTAAATTTACGCCTCGAGAGAGGGTAAATGATTTTTGAGAGAAAATCAAAATTCTAAGTTATAATACCCATTTTAGATTCGAACTAGAGATAGAGGTTTCTTAAGTGGGGTATTATTACTCGAATTTCAACTCTAAATTTATTTTCTAAGATTTACATAAATTTTAATCGATCGATCCTAGCGGGTGATTAATTAAAAGGAGTGTAGATCTATTTTCTAGAGTTATGGGGTGTTAAACTTAATTTTCTAAAAGGTTACTATTAAAATTACATTTGCAACGAGGGTTAATTTGTAATTTTGATATTAATTTGGTAAATTAATTAAATTAATTAGTTGGAATAGCTAAAATTTGTGGTGTAATCCCACTCCTTGATTGATCTCACATTTATTTACCTCACTTTATCTCTTATTTTTGTGTGACTTTATTTTTCATTTTAGTCACTTTTTAGTGGATCTTTCATCTAAGTTAGTGTTATTTCACATCCTCACCCTAATTGTTTTAATATTTGAAAAAGCCAAAAAAAATACAAAAAGAAAAATCCCCCAGAAAAAGAAAATAAAATTGAATTACAATTGAGTTTGTCTCTAGCTTACCCCCTTGATGTGGACTGATACCCTTACTTACCTCTACACTTGAGTTTATTATATTTTGTAGGTATTTGAGGATTTTGATTAGAAGAGATTTTCAAGCAACAACGAAAAATACACGGAAAAGTCTTTTTATCAAATGGCGTCGTTGTCGGAGAGATAAAAAGTTATCAAATGACGTCGTTGCCATTCTTGGGAGCGTGAAGCACTCGGAGCGGATTCAATTTTGTAGGTCATTTATCTCCTATATTTTGTTGTATCTTAGTATCATTTTCTTAGTTTTTAGAAGACTTGTATTAGGGTTTTTATCATTGCTTGTATTGCGGTGCATAGAGACACCTTTATTTTATTTTTCATTTTTTTTAAATTGTAATAATCGAAGATTAGCTTGATTGGAAAACCGAACAAGGTAGAGAGAGGGCGTCCAAAGGCGAGGATTTAGAAGCCTCTCTACCTTGGGTCGGTAGGTCTCCCGGGGCCGACTGAGATTGGCCTAATCTCCCCCCGATCGACTTAAATTTTTCGGCACCCCACGGCCTAAAAACCGTTGGAGGTATATTTCTCAAACACTCGCGCCTCTCCTATTAGCGAGTCAATTCTTTTGTGTGCTCTTACTTGATTTTATTCTCGCATTTATTTTCGAATGGTGTGATGAATTAATTTATTAAAACATACACTCGGTCACTCACGAGAAGGGATTTCATCACCCGACTCACTCGCTTACCATTGTGTGCTACCCTAGCCATCACTAAATTTAAAATCAATCAACTAGGTAGCCCAGTAGGAGAAAATTTTGCAAAGGCGATCACTAAGATAAATTCCGTGATTTTTTTTCACCCGTGGACTTAATTAAAATTTGACTACCCTTTCATTAAATTTAAAGATATATATTGGCTATGTGCTAGTTAAGATTTCTCCTTGGCTTGCGTGTGTCCAATTCATTTTTCGGTAGTTGATTTTAGCGAGTTCGTCAAAATTCAAAGAGTCCATATTTTTCCCCACCTTTTCTTCCAAAAAAATCCAAAAATATTTTCTTCCTTTTTCTTTAAAAAAAAAATCCAAAAATATTTTCTTTCTTTCATTTTTAGAAAATCCAAAAATATTTTCTTTCCTTTTGAAAAAAAATTTAAAAAATCAAAAAAAATATTTTTCTCCTCATGACCGAAGAACGTCATTTACTGGACTAGTTTGGTCATTTCTCATTGACATGCGACACGTGTGAGAGTGATCCCATGCCGTTTCTTTATGATATCCTTAGTGGTCTCATCTCTCTCACGAGTACCGTTGATACTCTTGACCCGTCCATGAATGAACCTCATATTCCATCACCCTCGGTGTCAAGTGTCGACGTGCCTCATCCTTTGTTGTGCACCCATTGTTATTATGCCGATCACATGTCCCATGAGTTCCCTTACTCTTCATATCCCTACGAACCCACCTTGGAACATGTGTATCCGTATGACACTGTTCCGGAACCCACCTCGGCCTATTATCCCGATGCATATAATCCCGAGTTGTGTGAGTACCCCAGTTATTCGTGGAGGCCTGATCACCCTTCCACGCAATACGAATCCCAACCCAGTGTTGTGAATCCTCACACGTTCCAACAGTTGTCATGGCAACCTTGTGCACCCATTCACGATCAGTTCCCTCATTACGCATCACATGAGTATCAACCATTTTTCCATCACGAAAGCGATCCTTTCGTGTATGATGAACTTGGACCCACTCCACACACTTCATTTGAGTATTATCCATATAGTCATGATCATAGCGAGTTGTGACCACCTCAACCACCGCCACCACCCATCACTCCCCCACCTTCATCCACATCCGCTCTCGAACGCCTCTTGCAACAATTTATCATCGAGCAAGAGCAAACCACTCAAATTCAAACTCAAGCTCTCCAAAGGCTTGAACAACGATTAAATAATTTGGAGTGTGCGAGAGAGTCGGGCATTCCCATGGATCCGCCCATTGTTGCACCAGAGTGTGATGATGTTGTGTCCTCTTATGACACAGATTTTGAGTGTGACTAACCCTATCCTCCCGAGAATCTCGAATTTGAGACCATCCCATGGTCCGAGCTTCAAGTCGACACTTGTGTTGATTTCTCCATCCATAGTGAGACTGATCGAATCCCACCATGTCCACATAAACCTACCTTTGAGGTTCACCTTCCCTTTCCCGTCGAATCCAAAATAATGCCCGAGTCTACACGTATCGAGCTTCACCCTTGTGTTCCCGAGGAACCACTTCATCCTAGGTTAGCTCCGGCTACGAGTGCTCACCATTTTCTCGAGATAGAATCCATGATAGTTTCTCCCTATCCGGATATGGATGATGTCCCACCATGCATGGCTCCCTTTGAGCCCGATATTTCTAGTGATTCATCTATCTCTGATCTTGGTGTCTCGTCTTACCCACCCACCACATTTACCAATGCTACTCTTATGGAGAAGTTCACAACTCCATCTTTAGAAACCACACTCCCTTGTGAGAATTCCTTTACTCCTCCCAATGAGTGTGTGTCTCCCACGCTTGAGTTGGATCATCTTCCTCCACCATTTATCCCACCTGATACATCATTTATCCCAACCAACCAACCCATTATCCCTTCCAACCCACCACCTGGTTTGGATCTTAATTTTGCACATTTCAAGTTTTAAACCATATATTTATATCCTAACCCGAAATCATCCACCACCCATGAGAGTATATGTGGTGTTACTCTCCACTTCCGTGACATCGAACTTGTTACTCTATGCACACCACTTCCTTGTGGTGTTGATTTTTCTTCTCGAAAGCTCCCTGGCGTGTCACGGCGCGACCATTATCATAGCCCATTCATAGAACAGTCGTGCGATTTCTCTGAGGCCCACCCCATTCCTATTTCCAAACCCATTTGCCTTCCCATCCAACTTAAGCATCATTCTTATAGGGCCCTAGTTTCCTTCACCTTTAAGCTCAACAGTGCCCGTGGACGATACCCTTTCACCCTTCCTACCCTCACCCTTACCCTAATACCCACCCGCCCATGGTCCACCGATGCTTTGCATCGTGTGATGCACTTTACCATACAGGTGCATTGACCCATTTGAGCCTCTATCGAACAAGACTGGCGCTTCAGTCTTGTTTGGGGGTGACTCTCATCACCCATATTTTTCTGCCGCCCCGCACTTTCCTCATTCTTATCCTTAGGGTGAGATCCCTTCGATCTGGCTGAAGATATTAAACTTAACGCTACCGGGAGGCAGCCCACATTTCTTGTATGAGTCTCATCCTGTTTGGGGGTGGTGTTTCACATCACCCTATGCTTTACCATGTTATGGACTTGTACACATTTTTTTCTCGTATCACTTATTCAGGTTTTATTTTGGCTTCATCGGTCCACTTCAATAGCGGTATATTCTGGTACTATCTTTCCTACCCTATGCTCTCAATTTTAAAAATCATTTTACCTAACATCGAGGACGATGTTCCTTTTTGTTTGAGGGTGGGGAATTTTATCAAAATCGTACCTCTTTTGAATTTTTTTAATTTTTGATCCTGATTTTTAAAATTTCGTGCAGTTTCTTTCATCTCACTCATTGATGTGATTTTCAATCATCCATCTTTTAAAGTCTAGGAATCAAGCTAGAGAATATTTTTTCTAAATAGTTTATGTAATACATAATATGGCATGTTGCACCATGAATTTCTAGACTCAACAAAAATTTGTGCACTTATCACGTCACTACGGTTTAGAGTTGAGGAGTACTACAATTCTAAAGAGAACCTTAAGGATCACTAGTAGAGACTTTATCCCGTGAGATTTGTGCCTTTCACCCTTTCAGAGTGTTTTACGCAATCTCCGAGTCACAAGTTGATTCAACTTCTTTTGGGTCCGCACTTTAATTGTTGTATGATCTCATTATCTTTCATTAAAATTTGGCCTGATCACTGAGAACGGCATCACTTTCGAGTTGTAAGAAACACGTGTCTTGAAATTTGTATTAAATACTAGATTTTCATCCATACACTTACCACTTTTCCATATCACTTTTCCATTTACTCACCCATTACCTTCCCATTTATTTCCCTCATCATCCATACACACTCCCCACTCCATTCATATATCATCGATCATCATTTTGAGAAAAAGAGTGTTGATTCCAAATGTTAAATGTCTTCATTGTTGATTTAAAAAAAGAGTTAGTAGTTAGTAGTTAGTTTTGAAATAAAAGACATTTGTGCCTAAAGTGTATACACTCTTCTATCGCATCCATCTTTTATCCATCACACATCCATCACTCATATCTTCATATCCTTTCCATCTCATTTCCCCTCACTCATATATAATCATCCATATTTTCCCTAGGTGTTCGGGCAAATGAAAGTCAAAGTGGTGAATAACTCGATGTTCTCACTATAGTGATTATCACTTCTTTCATGAGATCATTTTTTTTCCAATTGTTCGTTCTTTCTTATGTGTGTGTGAGACGTTTGAACTTGATTACATTTACTCACCTTCTCACACACAAGAGTGATACACTAATCCAAATCTCGAGAGTTCATTTGAGAGAGTTATATCCAGTGAGATTTGAAGTTGAAGCGTTGATTCTGAAAAAGCAATCTAGGAATTACTCTTGTGATACTCGACCCTTTTTGACTGATTCACACTAAACACGTGTTCTAGGAAGGATGTGCCTTGAGTATTTACTTAGCTAAACTTTTTACGCTTCTAGTTTGTATTTCTGAAATCATTTATCTCATGATGGACTGTGCGATTATTCTACGTCTAATAAGAGATTGACTGTCGTTTGCAAATAAGAATTTTGTGGGTATATTTCCTGCAAACCCTCACGAGACACAACTCGTCCTGTAGGACAACATATAGGTTTAAAGGCTTATTGCACATGCTAAGTGCAATCGCAAGTGCACGCGAAAGTGGTATACTTTTGGTTTATTATCTTTCTCTTTCTCTCTATCTTATTGCTCGAGGAATAGCAACGCTCTGTTTGGGGGTGGTGTGATAAGCACCCAAAACTGTATATTTTATACCCCGAATAAACGTACTTTAGTTGCTAATTCTTGGCAATATGGGTCTTATGTGCTTAAATGTTTATCTTGTAGGTCAAATGTCTGTTTGCGGTGTCAAAAGCTATATATCAATGCAAATGCACATTGAATGGAGCTAATTCCCTCCCCCGTAACCTTACCCGAGCCTAAACCTAGCATAAACCTACCCCAAACCCTGTGTGTTTAGTTTGTCCCTTTTTAATATTTTTTTAGATTTTTAATTTGAGTTGTTTTATTTTAGTATTTATTTTTTATTTATTTAGTATTTTCTAGATTTTGTTTTCTATTATTCTATTTTATCTTTATTAGTATAATTTTATTTTAATTTGATTTTTATTAATTTTTTAAATTTTATTAGGATTAGATTTTTGTTAGGATTTCAATTATTTTTAGTTTTATTTGATTTTACATTTATTTAGGATTTTAGTTTTAGTTTTACTAGATTTTAGTTTTATTTTTTATTTCTTTTTAGATTCATTTTTAATTGAGTCTTTATTTTATTTTTAGAATAGGAATTTAATTTATAGATATTTACTTTTTTTTAGTTACTTATATTTTTAAGGGTCCAAATTAAACACACATAAACCCACTTAACCTACACTCACAACCCACTCCATACACTTTACACACACACAACCAAACCATCACCCTCACCAAACTTCTTACACCCACCCACACACAATCTAACCCTCTTCATCTTCCCCACCAAAACCCACTCACACTCTCTCCTCTCTCTTCCACCATTTCACCACCCACCTTATACCCCCATACATAGACACCAGCCCTACCACCTGCTTACCACCTCTGTCACCCGACACCTAACTGCGAACCTCCACCACACTGCCCACCTGCGACCCTCCGGCGCACCTTCTAACCTACCCAAACCCTGCCGCCTCCGACACCCCACCACACAACCAGCGCACTACCCCCCTAAGCCGATCCTCCATGCCCGGACCTTTGACCTGCATCCCACTCAGATCGTGGCAGCAACCTGAAATCCCCCAAACCCGATCCACCCTTATCTCTCTATGCCCAAGCTCCTACCAGCGATCCAACACCCATCTCCACATTCTAACCCTCTCATCAACCCTTAACTGACCGTAGCCAAACCTCCACCCGAACCCGATCGTGCTCTTCCAAAACCCCATACATATTTCAACCCATTTCCAAAAGCCATGACTTTCACCTGCCAAATGCAAACCAAGACCAAGTCAACCAACTTAAATGCCCACATGTGTTTTAAGCCATATAAACCCTTTTACCCCATTACCCAAAATACCCCATAACCATATCAGATTTTGTCACCCAATTCCCTCACTCATATACCTTCCTTACGTCACACCTTTGCCATGCACATGTGCACTCCCATTACCCAATTTACCCCCATGTGCACACACCCCATCCTCTTGTACCTTAATTCTTCCAACTATACCCCCATGCTCCATGTGCCTACTATACAAGGATGGAAGACCTCATTTGAAGACTTATCATGAAATAGAGAAAAGAATTCTAGAGAGAGTTAGAGATAGTTTAGTGTAAAAAATAAATTAGGATAAACACCATTTTATAAATAGTTTTATTTATTTTTTATTTTTCTTAGATATTTGTGAGGTTAAATTTTGTAAGAGATTTAATTGAGTGATTATTTAATTGCAAATCATTTGGATGCTCAATTGGAGGGATGTAAATTGCAAATTCAAGGATTGGAGTCCAATTTCACTCAAATAGATTTGGTTTAATTGTTTTTCTCTTCTACTTTATTTTATTAGCCTTTGATTGTTTGATTATCATGTTTAATATGATGTTAGGCTAATTCCCCTTTCAAGGGTGGGGTGAACCCTTATTTGATGTTATTTTACTTTAATTAGTTTGATTACTTGAAAATTCCCTTTGAATGTTAATTTTGATTGCTCACCCATAAATTTACGCCTCGAGAGAGGGTAAATGATCTTCGAAAGAAAATCGAAATTCTAAGTTATAATACCCATTTTAGATTCGAACTAGAGATAGGGGTTTCTTAAGTAGGGTATTATTACTTAAATTTCAACTCTAAATTTATTTTCTAAGATTTACATAAATTTTAATCGATCGATCCTAGTGGGTGATTAATTAGAATGAGTGTAGATCTATTTTCTAGAGTTGTGGGGTGCTAAACTTAATTTTTTAAAAGGTTACTATTAAAATTGTATTTGCAACGAGAGTTGATTTGTAATTTTGATATTAATTTTGGAGAATTCATTTAATTAAATTAATTAGTTAGAATAGCTAAAATTTGTGGTGTAATCCCACTCCTTGATTGTTCTCACATTTATTTACCTAAATTTATCTCTTAATTTTGTATTAGTCTTTATTTTTCATTTTAGTCACTTTTTAGTTTGTAATTTGATCTTTCATCTTAGTTAATGTTATTTCACATCCTCACCCTAATTGTTTTAATATTTGAAAAAGCTAAAAAAAAATACAAAAAGCAAAAGCCCCCCCAAAAAAGAAAATAAAATTGAATTACAATTGAGTTTGTCTCTAGCTTACCCCCTTGATATGGATTGATACCCTTACTTACCTCTACACTTGAGTTTATTGTATTTTGTAGGTATTTGAGGATTTTGATTACAAGAGCTTTTCAAGCAACGACGAAAAATACACCGAAAAGTCTTTTTATCAAATGGCGTCGATTCAGGTAGTGAGATAGTCTTCTTCTGATAACAAGGGTCATAATAACATTGATCCATGTCACGTTTCATATTTATGGTGTAACAAAAAGCCCCCTAAGACTTCATTCATGATTGGAATGGAAAATAGCTTATCCGGAGCATAAGATCCACAGAATGGATGGGCATGTTGAATGAATGGATGAAGTGTTAACCGATAAGAGTTGATCGACTTCGTAGGAACCTGGTGACGAGTCTTTGTGGTTTGGTGCGTAGAGATAATTCGTCAGCTGACGATCTTTGAGAGTTAAAATTTTTTTGGAAAATTTTATCCTCTCAGTGTAGTGTTAATTTTGAAATACAGGCAACTTTTGGGGACGCGAAGCATTCCAAGGGTACGTTGATAATAAAATGAATTGGCCAGCAAACCTCCATAAAAATGAAATAATATATAATTTTAATCATCATCATTTATGGGAAATCTTGTAGGCATTATTTTGGCTTATAAAACGTTATGTTCCCCCTTCGTTCATTTCATCTCTTATTCAAAAATCTCTTCTTTCATGTCCAAGTTCTTATGCTATTTGTGAGAGTTGTGTTCTTCTTTTTCACTGTAAGGATTCCATATTTTTTCACCTTATTCCTTTGTAATTATTTCTTATTCCTGCTGAAATATGGTTCACATGGTTGAGGAGAATTCGTTACAAGTTTTAAGGGCTGCGCATAGAATCTTTTCGTGGGTAAAAATCGAATTGCTAAATATGGTCAACGACCTTTGTGCTCTTATTGAGGGTCATTCGCTACCTCTCATATTTATTGTTGAATGTGGGGTCACTCCCCCTCACTCCCCCCCCCCCCCCCCCACAAAAAAAAAAAATCGGTTGATTTTGGAATTTTGCCAATACTTCGATGTGGTCCCTGCTTACGTTCCCCCACATACTTGGAGAATCATTAATGGGTCCACCGCATTAATGGGCAGTATGGAACTCATATTAGGATTACAGAGTTATTGTATTGTTACAATTAGGGCACCACTAATGAGAACATTTATTATAAGAAGATAAGGAAGTCAAACAGGACCTTAGTAGTGAATTTACTTGATTTCAATAAGGATTATTGGAATTATGACCTGATTGTGAAGGATTGGCAATTTTCTCGTCTTCCAATGGGTGTTGTGTATGATGGACCAGGATGCCCTCAGGGAGTTCGAGGGATACATTTTTGACACACACTCGAAATATTTCCGCTCGACTAGAACTTCCTTTTCTTTTACTAATTTTGTATTTTTTCTTTTTGTTTTGCGGGGAAAAGAAAGAAAAAACTTCCTCATATAACTGAGATCAATTTTATCGACTTGGAAACCGTGTGGTCTATCCAACAAAGGCTTGGCACTGAGAACCATCCCAGGTCATCCTCGTTTCTTCTCGAATATAAGAGTACCATTGCTTATTTTGTAGCCAGACCAACTGAGGAGATACCAATTGCGCCCATTCCTTTCGAATGCCCCAAAAGCCTTGAACTCTAAATCCTCAAACCCTGATTCTAGATACTCTCATAGAATAGGGGATAACTTTTCGACAGAAAGTACTTTTTTCTCTTTCGGGACTCTCGACGTCACACTAGTACCTTCCAACATCCCTTCAAACATGATGGTGAAATGCAAGATTCCCAACCTCCTTGTTGGTGCTAGGTCCCCCCCCCCCCCTGCGAGTAAGAAACCTGAAGTTGGAGGTTCTAGCAACCCCCTCCTTATGTATACGTCTCCTACCAAGGATCATGAGCATTTTATCAAAAAGGATCAACCTCCTCCTATGAATATTATTGGAAAGAAACTAGCCGAGAAGCGCAAAGGTACTGCTCAATTTGTTGCAGTGAGCCCTGAGCATCCTCACAATCTAATCAGTGCTAGAGTCCTCTCTTATGATGAACCAGCTACATTTTCTCTTCCTCATCCAAGTTTAATTTATCGGCCAAATCATAATCTAGTTCTTGTAAGTTATTCATCCATTATATAATTGTTATTCATATATCTTCAGCTCTTTCTTCTAACATCCCCTTCTGGACATTTATCTTGTCGTTCATGATTGACTATGGCCAGTTCCTAAGGAGGAACAATAAGATCAAAGACTCATCTCATGATATTGAGGTTGCTTTCAAGGGTCTGCACAAATCTTTGGAAGTTGTTGGTCGCACTCACTAGGACCAAATGAATGAGAACAAGAACTTGTAGGAGAGGGTTAAGACATTGGAACATGAGAAACTTGTACCAGATAATGCTGTGACTGCCATAAAAAAGGAGGTTGAGGATGCCAGGATAGTTGCTAACCAGGACAAAACTCAACTGGCAGAGGCAAAGGTCAAAGCTGCCAAGGATAAGGAGGATGCCTTCACAAGGGGATGGGATAAGGAATTCTGTAATGCTTCTATACACGGCAATTATTTGAAGAAGTCATTCTTCAAAAATGGTTGGGATGCAAAGCGTGCCAAGGTCGCTAAAACTTCCAGTTACCAATCCTGGTACTCCACCCTAGATTGATGAGGAGGAGTACACTATTACCGTTGTTGATAAGAAGCAAGTAGTAGTCATCGTGCAGGACGAAGGTTAAGCTGCTTCCAGTAAAGAGAAGATGGGTAAATAAACCTATGTAGTCTTTTTAGGAGTTTCATTTATGTTTTACTTTGTTCCTTTAGTGTATAGGGCTTGCCCTGATTTAACCCCTCCTTTTATAATAATATATAATTTATGTTCCACATATCGTTGTCCTGCAAAATTCTTTGCAAGTTCTTCTTTTTTGGTAATTACATACATCCGACCACCTGCCTTACAATTTAATGCAAAACTGGCATATCTGGTCGCTGTCCAGAGTGACTTTTAAGAAACGCGTAATCGGTTTTTCGGCACTGGCCATAGCAAGATGGATGAAAATGAGCTTAAGTATTTGCTCGGCTATGATGCCTCCTCCTTGGCCAAACACTCATACTTAAGTTTGTGAAGTCTTTTTCAGAGGGAAGTTGTGGGCAATGTTGCCTATCATGGCATGATTCTTTATCTGCAAAAAGAGTTATAAGGAATCGATGGAAAATCTTTACGCCGATTATAAGAAGTTGACCGTCCTGTAGAAGATTAACAGATTTTACTAGAAGTTACTTTCTTTAATGTCCAATTACTCCTAGAAGGATTTTGTTCTTAACGCATAACTGAAAGGTTCTAGAGAGGTTGCCATAATACTTGAGTAAGAAAATAATTTTGTGCACAATGAGCTTGAAAGTCTTAAGAAGCCAGGGCCAACTTATCCAAATGAGGGTGTTTCCTTCCTGGAAGAAGAGAACGCTCACTTGAGGGAGGAGTTCGAGAAAATGAAGAAATTGAAAATCCATTCTTATCAGTAGCGTGGGAGGATTTTGCAGTCAGTAGAGCGAACTCAAAAAACATTGTCCGACCAAGTCGCGACCATAAAGAATCGGTTTTATACCATCAAGATGTTGAATGAGAATGTAGATCGCCTCGTATACCAATTTTATAAGCATCCTCGCACCATTCGGATGGAAGGCTACGATGAGGTCCTACACATGGTTGGCTTAATGCTCTGGAAGTAATAAAGTTTTTGAAAGAAAATGAACTACGGTACTGGCATGACCCAAGTTGTTTGGATATGCCTGAACCTCCCTTCAAGCTCTAAGCTTCATAAATTCCCCCAAATTCCATTCATGTGAATATAATAAGAAAATATCTTGGGATTATGGGGTTACTGAGGATGAAGATTTGAGCCGACCTCTTCATCTAGTAGATAAGGTCAGTTCTGGCAGTCAGCCTAAGACCAGAGATCTTCGGACGACCATTAGTGCTTATTTATACTTTAGACGTTACTTTGCTGGTTTTAAAGGTTAATAAAGCAAGCCAACTGTTTCCCTTAACAAAATATTTGACTAAAGATTCTGTTGAAGTCTATTTTTCTAATGCCTTCTAATAACCTTCAAGTTATAATAAAATGTTATACTTATATTTCTTTGATTGTTTCTCTTTTTCCACAAGTAGATGTAATCAAAATCGTTGTGATTTTAAATCACTTTATACTATTGAGTTACAATGGCTCTGCTGGTAGTTTAATCTTATAATCACGTGGTCGGCTATTTCCTAACTGATTTGCCTTACTAGTTACCATAGTCGGACGAACCTGAGCTGTCCAATCTTAGGCTTTACTGACCAAATATTGGTGTTAATTATCTGAGATGACCAAATGTGTTGGGAATTATCCTACGTTTAGTTCGCTAGGGTCGGATCTTGTCATTCCTATGACTCCATTATATTTCCCAAATTTGGTGTGCTTTTTGTTCTTGATCTGCCCTAAAGGCGAGATCATATATAAAGTAATTTGGTAAACTTCTAGTTCTTGGTCTGCCCTAAATGCGAGATCATACATTAAGTAATTTGGTAAGCTTCTTGTCCTTGGTCTCCCCTAAAGGCGAGATCATACATGAAGTAATTTGTTATGTCATGAAGTAATTTGGCAAACTTCTTATTCTTGGTCTTCCCTAAAGGCGAGATCATACATGAAGTAATTTAGAATGTCATGTATTTTTTGGTTTGATTTTTAATATGTTGTTGTGATGACTTTGACTTCGACTCTTGCAAGGTGCACATCTCCCCATATTAGAAAAAAATAAAAATAAAAACAAAAAAAAAACGACATCATTCAGTAATAGAATAAATTTTATTTATCATTGAAAGCGAGTTACAAGAAATGAAAGAGCTTGAAATAAAAAATACGTTACATGTTTATTGATAATATTTCCTTACGTGTTCGACATTCCAAGGGTTCTTAAACTGCTCTCCTTCCAAGGTTTTAATTCTATAAGTTCCTGGTCGGAGAGCAACATAAATTCTATATGAACCATGATAGTTAGGCTCCAACTCGTTCCCTTTCTAGATGACTTTCTTTAGAACATAGTCTCTCTCCTTCAGAGTGCTTTGTTTTACTCTTTTATCGTAAAACCAAGTAATGCGTTGTTTTTATACGATAAATCGAAGTGTTGCACGTTCTCTGACTTCCTCTACCAAGTCTGCATGTAGCCTTCTCATTAGCTCACTTTTTGGTTAGTCCAAATTGAGAACTCGGTGACTTGTAATATCAATTTTTGTTGAAACTACTGCCTCTCTTTCGAAGGCTAACATATAAGGAGTTTCACCCATTGTTGTTCTCGATGTTATTCGGTATGCCCAGAGGACACTTTGGAGTTCAATGATTTAGTTTTCTTTAGCATCGTCTAGTCTTTTTTTCATCCCGTCGAGCAGAGTTTTGTTTGTTACTTTTGTTTGCCCGTTATGTTGTGAATGATCAAGCGCAGAATGTAGTTTCTGGATTTTAGATCAAATGCAAGCCTTCTAAATTCCTGATTGTGAAATTGTGTATCATGGTCAGTAATGAAGGCGTACGACATTTCGTAACGCTAAGTAATGTTCTTCCAAATGAATTGAAAGACCTTATCGTACGAAATTTCTACTATGGGTTAAGTTTCTACCCAATTGGCGAAATAGTCCACTGTAACAACTAGATATTTCAACCTTCCTCTTTTTTTTGGTAGAGGGCTAACCAAGTCTATACCCACATGGCAAATGGTCAAGGGGAGGTGATCAACGCGAGAGAAGCCCCTGACCTTTTTATGTATAATGGCATATTTCTTGCACTTATCACATTTTTTTTCATAATCTACGCAGTTTGCCCTCATAGTAGGACAATAATAGCCTTGTGGCTACTCAATTTTCCAAGGATTGAACGGATGAATGTGCTCCGCAAATGCCTTCATGTACTTCTTTGATCAAGGCATGTACTTATGTTGTATGTACACTACTTAGTAAAACAATTATGAACCTTCTTCTGAACAGGATTCCCCTCTCAAGAACATATCTCCCGCTCTGTATATAAGTCTCCTTATCTCTTTGGGGTCCGCCGGGAGAATGTTGATATCTAGGTTTGCTAGTATTGGATCCATATATGATGGCCCCAAGTCTAATTCCATTACATTGACAATCTCTTTGTCTATATTGCGGTACATGAATATTTCTACAGGAATTGTTCTCCTCAACTCTATCCTTACAACGGACGCTAATCGAAAAAGTGCATCTGCGCCAGTATTTTCTAACTTCGAAATTTTTACCATCTTGATCGTTGGGAATTCTGCTAGCTACCCCTTGGCATTGGCCAAGTATATTTTCCATAGACTCTTGTCTCGCCTCATAGATTTCTATTTTAATAGACGAGGTCCTATTTTAATTTTTTCTATAATAGCTAGAGATCCCTTGGCTTGTGCTAATTTATTTATATGGCCATGGAGATTTATATGTGTGACCAAATTCAAATGTTAAAAGATTTTTGTGGTAGATTCATGTGATGAAAATGTTAAGATGTTAGAGTATAAAATATACCCATGGTTTAAATTGTTTTAGTTTGAGTACAAAAAAATAACTTTGAGTCTTGGCTATGTTCATCTAAAAATATTTGAAGTTTAAGACTTTACATCGGACATCATCCCAAGCCTCTATATGGAGTATGACATATAGGATAAAGGGAAATAGACTTTAGAGACCTACTTTATCTTTAATTAATAATATGTCCAAAATGGAAAAATATTTTAACCTTGGGTGTAATTGCTAATATATATGCAATATAATCCACCCTGGTTAACCCAGAATATTACCTTGAATAGAGAAATTTGGAAAATATGATTCACGTAACCGATCTCATATAAATGAAAAAACACTTTGTTGGGTTAAGTTCAATTGGTTTGCTAACATTAAGAGCACACATTCTCATAAACTATCATAATAGTGTATGAGCTTAATAAACATATGGACGTCGACTTTACATGTACGTTACTACTTTAGATATTTTGTATCTTGTTTACGAAGCATGTCGCGAATGAAATGATTATAATTCTTATCAACATGAATGAGTGTTAAGTGCAACAAAAAATTGAGTTTGATTTTAGTGTCCAGTTATTACAAAGGTTGCGGACATGGCGTTAAGCTTGCATGTTCCAATGAGCAATATTAGACCTACTTAGGATTCTGATTCATTTTGTATGACTCACTGACGTGTCGTGTCTAGATAAACTAATTTTTTGAATGATACTCAGTAGACCCCAGATACAAATCAATGCAGACATGACACATCAATGAGTTGCACAAAATGGGTCGAAATCCTGAATTGACCTCAAATTATTGTATACGAAGATTTAACATGCGAACCCAGGTTGTATCATTATGCGTCCAAATTCGGTATGGGCTTAGGGCGTGACACTTCTCACATTATAAGTTTGTCCGCTTTGTAAGACATAACCTATTACGTTGCTTTCACTATTCGGATGACACCTCATCATCGCTACGTGACAAGAAGAAATTCTATCACTCTATCTGTTATCAAATAGTGGGGGTGAGCTTTTGCCTATTTAGAATAACAAGATATTTTGACAAAGGAAGATGTTAGAGACTAATGGAGGATGAATATGCCAATAAAGTCGTAAAAAACTGAAGAAACAAAGATCAAAGACTTAAATAATGTAAAAACAAATCAAAGAAATATATATTAGTTGTTGATGGAAATATAAGGTAAGATGGGTATATAACTTGTGTATTTGGATAGGGATGAGAGTGAAAATTTAAATGATGTGAAATTTAAGAACAATTCTTGAGATTTTTGAGCAAGAACTGGCATACTATGCTATTTTCTTTCGAATACTAGGTAATGAAATTTTGGTAACAAAAGTTTTAGGTCATTGACACTAATTCTCAACAGATATTGAATTCAATGAAAGGAGTTTACATCAAGTCGTAATAATGTGGTTATGTATTAAATTTGTAATATAATGGATTGTGATCATTAATACATTTTCATTAAAGTGCTTAGTATGTATGCATGATCATTCTTTGAGTTAGTTTTATTGAACGTAGTTTAAAGGATGTTCATACTCTCATCAAAATTGGATGAAAAGATTAATGATTTTATTGTTCGCAATTATAAATATTTTCATGAAATCCTGATTAAATACTCATTTTTTATGGTATAAATGTGAATTTTGCATTTTAAGTTTTTTGCCATGCAAAAAAGGATGGGACTAACTTAAAGTATATACTTCACACTTTAAAAGAGACCGTCATCAAAGTTCTTATATGGAAGGTGGAAATAAGGATAAACATGTTGTTATAGAAAGTATTGTTAAGATATAAAGTCCCACAGAGGAAAATTTAAGCCTTGCACCATATTATATAAGATCATGGGTCCCCTCCACCCATTACCAATTGGTTTTAGGTTGGATGCTCCAATATTTAAAATGGTATCAAAGCAGGCTATATACGGCTCAACAACCCAATTCCGTTGCGCTACCCAATAAACCAATTGATTCTGGGTTGGATGCTCCAACATTTTAACTCGTTGAGAAAAGATAATGGAAGATTAATCTTGATTTCCAAGATTTCTCTAAGATATCTAAAACTCTTCTAACTCCACGTATTTTTGTGGACTATATTTATTATTATACTAGATGAGAAATAAATTTTAAAAATTGCACTAATATTACTTGTATGGTTTAGTAATAATAAATTGGCATAATTTAGATGATAGTTAAATTTTGCATGCAGCATGAACTTTGCAACGTGTGTTTGGAATAATTAGTTGGTAGTATTAATTATGTGATTATTGGATCATGTGTATGTGTATAATAAAATAGAATGTATTTTTATTACACTGTGAGTTATTACCATGTGTTGTAGGTAATGTCATTTTTATTGGACTCTAGTGTGTTACGGATGCCCAATTATGTGTTTTTACCATTTTAAATTGGTCATGGGTGGTAGGTATAATTTTGGGAGGTATTTCGGGTCAATTAGTGTGGTATTTCGGGTTCATTTAATGGCCGAAAAATAAGCATTTATATTAGGTGCGAAAATTGAAGGTTTAAATAAGGTTTATTAAATATAATTATTAATGAGATAAAGCAAGCCCTAGGAGCCATGGGTCTTTGGGAGAAGCATAGAAAAGTCGAAGGAGGACAAACCATGAGGATTCAAGCCTACACCGCGTGTTCTTCAATTTTCAGGTGAGAATGCCTTGTAATACTCATTAAATCTGCAATCAATTTGGAATATATATTTTCACTTTTTCAAATCTGAATTTTAAAGCATGTTTAGAGATTAATTCCTTTAGGATAGATTATCATAAAAAATTGAATTAATTAGAAGTAATATAAATATGTCATGCATTAGATGCTAGTACTTTGATAAATAGATAATTAAATTATTGGACTATATGTTGTAGATCTGTGATTTAATCGACTATTTAGAATAATGATTCATTATTATGAAGTTTTCCATAGTTAATTTAAGTTTTAGATCCGTGGTGAAGAACAAACATAATATTAACTGGATAATGGTTTAAGTTAGGAAGATTAAATCTTTAGGTTTTAATCACAAAATTGATGATAATAAACCCACGTTTATTGTGTTTATTTGATAAGAATCATGGGCATAATGTTAGAACTATGATAGGTTGAGTTGTGGGATCAATTAGAAAGATTAAATTTCATTAATAGAGGATTTTGGGCGCTGAACCCACGAAGAAGACAAAGTGGCTGGGTACAGGTCGATCAAAGAATTTGGTCGATATATCAAATGACCACAGATTAGGCACAATGAGGGCTTTTGTTTAATGAGTTATATTTTCGAGTTTTATTTCGTTCATGGTTCTTCTTAGGATGGTTAAACCTAGTATTTTGAGATGCGAAGATTAGTATGATTTAGGAATGAGTTCCTAGGGTTAGGTGTATAACCCCTAAATGACGTTAATGCCCTCTGGTGTGGGATTTGGGTTAGATTGAGGAAACACGTGAGTGGACGATACTATAGGATCGTGTATATGCATCGGACTTAGAAAGTGAATATCTAACGTATTATTGGGGTTTATTTCTAATCTCGAGTATTTATTGGCCATATGATTAAATTATAAATAAGACGAGGCAAATTATATGTACATTACATGAGAATGTATTATGGTCTATAGTCAAACACTCATAGTTTAGATATGTATTAAACTAGGAGTTGAGTATGTTAAGGCTTGATAATTCATAAACCTATATATGTGCAAATCGATCCGGGGATTGCGGTAGTTTGGGATTCGCGTGAGAATTCGTAATATCCTACGTGGTTATCGTGGTTATATATGTTTAATAAGGTTTTGAGAGATAACAAAACTAATTGAGACACACACACCATATACATACATATATATATATATATATATATATATATATAGACACACTAAACTTAATAAGGTTATATAAGTGTTTGATCACCTAAACATACTAGTACTCGTAGTGAATCGTGCTTAAACATACCATTATGGTGTGACCGAGCACATTCCAGGTTGCTGACGCAAGGTGTTTGGAGGTCTTATATTTAATCATATGTTCAGTTAGTCTCGACTTCGTGATATGAGATGTTGATGATCTGGCCATCGGTGGGGCCTTGATATGGAGATACCCGAAAGTGTGACTGCGTAGTGATATCCCCACTTTCATATGTGTGTATTGTTTCAGTTTAATCCGTTAGGTGTGGGACTCCTACGAGTTTACCGATTGAAGCACAAGAAGGTCCCCAAGGGTACAACGACGGAGCTACATGGGGCCGAGCAGGGGCTCCAGCCCCCACGGAGGTTTTTTTTTTTTTTTTTAGAAATGTAGGTTTATAAAATATTTGGGGTAAAAGTTGAAATAAAAAAGTTTTGGGAGTTATATTTACAAATAATTATAATATCACAACTACCCAAATGTTAAAACCTAAACATTTTATCTCATGCTTCAAAGTCTGAAACAGAGGAGAGCAGTTGCCGACTGCCGAGAGAGAGAGAGGAGAAGTCATTTCCATTTCCGGTCGGTGCAGAGAAACAACCCCATTTCCGGCAGGAGCCATTTCCGGCCGGAGCCATTTCCGGACCAGCCTATTAACATCCTACAGCCTACAGGTACCGTATTTCAAATTTGTGTTCAGTTTTGCTGTTAATGGGTTTGCTTTTGGTGCTTCTCATATTTATTTTTACAACTAACTTAGACTTAGTCTACATTGTTTGTGTGCTTTTGCTGCTTCTGTTTGCTTCTCTCACATGTCAGAAACCATTGAACCAACAATTGAATTAATTTATGTTTTGTTAATTTATTCTACATTATGTTTTGTTAATTTAAAGAGTTGGTATTTAGTTTAGTTGGTTTTGGTATTTATTTAATTTATACCATCAATTTTTTTTTGGGGGAGGGAGGATATTAATGAACCTAATTTTTGGGGGGATATTATTGAATCTATTTTTTTTTGTGTTATTAATGGACCTAATTGTTTATGCCAATTCAGTCAACTTATGGCGAGGTTTTATAAAAGAAAATTGGAGTCGACATCGACACCGCATATTGACAGCAATATAGAACCGGATGAAATTATTTTGGAGGATTTACATGCCGATCCCGCCCTACGAACTCCAATTGCTCGTGGCAATCCTAAACTGGAAGATAAACTCCGTAGAGCCTATATACAAAAGGGGCCTTGTCAACCTCGTGGCCACACGTTCCCATATAAAACTATGGGCAAACAATTGCGGCGTTTTAACCCTGCTTGGTTTAATGAATTTTCTCAATGGCTAGAATATAGCATCACTACTAATGCTGCATATTGTTTGTGTTGTTATCTTTTCAAGAAAAATGTGGGTGACCAAGCAGGTGGAGACGTATTTGTGGGCGGAGGTTTTTCTAATTGGAAGCAGAAAGAGAGATTTGTTACTCACGTGGGAGGTCCTACTAGTACCCATAATCAGGCTTTGCAGGCATGTGCGAATTTAATGAATGAAAGTCAACACATTGAGACAATTTTACACAAGCAATCGGACAAAGCTCGTATGGATTACCGAACACGACTAACTGCATCAATCAACTCTATTAGATTTCTTTTACGCCAAGGGCTTTCATTTCATGGTAGCGACGAATCGGAAGAGTCAAAAAATAAAAGGAACTTTCTTGAACTTATGAAATTTTCTTGTGATTTAAATCCTGATATTAGAGCCGTTGCATTGAAGAATGCTCCCTCATATCACACAATGACATCACCGGATATTCAAAAAGATATTGTTAATTCGATTTTAAGTGAGATTGTGGACTTCATTATCAAAGACATCGGAGATTCATTTTTTGCAGTTTTAATTGATGAGTCCCGTGATGTGTCGATTAAGGAACAAATGGCTGTCGTCTTGAGATATGTTGATAAAAGGGGGGAAATCATGGAACGCTTTATTGGTGTAGTGCATGTTAAGGATACAACGGCTGTGTCGCTTAAGTTGGCAATAGATAGTCTTTTTGCAAACCATGGATTGAGCATTTCTAGACTACGTGGGCAAGGTTATGATGGAGCAAGTAATATGCGAGGTGAATTCAATGGTCTCAAAACACTTATTTTGAGGGAGACTGAATGTGCTTTTTATGTTCATTATTTTGCTCACCAACTACAATTGGCTCTTGTTGCGATGGCAAAGAAAAATGATGATATTATGACTCTTTTTATCTTGGTTTCTAGTGTTCTTAATCTAGTTGGAGCCTCGTGTAAGTGTCGTGACCTTCTTCGTGAGCAACAACTTCAAAATATTAATTGTGCAATTGGAAAGGGTGAGATTCAAACGGGAAAATGACTAAATCAGAGTACCATCTCTCCAACGTCCAGGTGACACTCGTTGGGGATCACATTTTCGCACTTTACTTAGTTTGATGAGCATGTTCCCCTCCGTAATTGGTGTTCTTGAGATTGTCAAAGTGGATGCAATCAACCCCTTGCATAGATTTGATGCAAAAAATGTAATAGATTCATTGCATACTTTTGAATTTGTTTTTTGTATGCACTTAATGAAAAATGTATTGGGGTTTGCAAATGAATTATCAAAGGCATTGCAAAGGAAAGATCAAGATATTGTAAATGCCATGTCTTTGGTCCGGGTATGCAAGCAACGACTACGAATGATGCAGGATGATGGATGGGTCTTGTTGTTGGATGAAGTTTGTACATTTTGTGAGAAACTTGAAATTGAAGTTCCTATTACGGAGGATGTATACATTGCTATAAAAAGATCACAACGTAAAGCGGCGAAAAGGTCAAATTTGCATCATTATCGTGTTGAGGTATTTTATGCGGTCATTGATATGCAACTTCATTAGCTTAATGAACGTTTCACTGAGGCGAACACCGAGTTACTACTATGTGTGGCATGCCTTTGTCCCGATGATTCGTTTATTTCATTTGACAAGGTAAAATTAATTCGCCTTGCCCATTTTTATCCTAATGAATTTTCAAGCATCCAACTCATTGAAGTTGATATTCAACTTGAAACTTATTTTCTTGATGTGCAATCTAATCCCACTTTTCAAGGATTGTTTGGAATTTCTTCTCTTGCAAAAAAGATGGTTGGGACAAAGAAAAGTGGGGTATTTCCGTTGGTTTATTTGCTTGTGACCAATGTTTTTAATCGCGGTCGCGCAAGGTGTCGCGTTTTGGCTCCGGGGTTGCGTCGCGCAAATCGCGTCGCGCATCGCGCAAGCAATTCGTGCATTTCAGTTTTTTTATTAGAAAAACATATAAAATAACATTTAAAACTGATATTTGTAAAATAATTAACATTTTAATTTGAAAATTATAGAACAAATAACTATTTGGCCTGAAAATTATTTTTAAAAAAAACATTTTAAGCTCCACTTTTGTAAACAAGTATCATTTAAACTGAAAATTACAAAAGATTAACATTTTAAACTTAAAATTATAAAATATTAACATTCCAACTTAAATTATAAAGACAAATTACAGTTTAAAATCAAAATTATAAAACAAATAACATTTTAAGCTGAAATTTTATAAATAAGTAGCATTTTAAATTGATAATCTTTTTCATATGCATGCTTCCATCCATGATCTTTTTTGTGCGCCATTTTTTAATCTGAAAAATAAAAAATAGAAAACATTTTACACTGAAATTTATTAAAAAATATAAATTTTCTACTGAATTTATTAAAAAAATTACATTATTTGAGATTTGAAAAAAAGTTGCTGAAATATGAATAAAAAAAGTGAGTTATTGAAAAAAAGTTACAAAAAATGTAAGTTTTTAAAGCTCCCAAACAAAAAAAGTTAACTGAAAAAAAGGTATACTGAGAAATAAAAAAAAAAGGTGTTAACAGCCCATAAGTTTAACAACCCGTAAGTTTTTTGAAGGGTTAAGGGTTGGGTTAAACACCTCTTGCATTTCCCTTTTTTCAAAATGGCAGCGTTTACTTTTTTTTTTCCAAAGCTCCAATTGCGCTCCAATTGCGCACTTTCGCGCAAAATAGCGCACTTTAGCGCCAAATAGCGCACGCAAAAGGAGCATCTTGTTTAGCAGTGCCAATAGCGTGGCGTTTTTCAATCGCAAAAGGCAATAGCGCGATATTGCGTTCGCAATAGCGCGCTTTTTAAAACATTGCTTGTGACTTTGGTGTTGATATTACCGGTTGCCACGGCTTCCGTGGAAAGGGTGTTTTCGTCTATGAATCTCATAAAGACTTCATTGCGCAATCGGATGGAAGATCAATGGATGAATGATAATATGATCGTGTATGTAAAAAAAAGATGTATTTGCTGTTATTGATAATGAGCGTATCATTCAACGCTTTCAATCTATGAAAAGCCGTCGAGGACAATTGTAGTTGTAATTATGTCACAAATTTTTAATCGAATATTAAGTCTTTTCTGTTATACTTGTTATTTTTTATCTTAAAAATTTTGTAGCCCCCACATATAAAAATTCCTGGCTACGTCCCTGCAAGGGTAGATACCTTCATGTGTTTGTTATGAGAACTTCTAATTATAAGTGAATATTATATTAGTCCAGCGATGGACACATTGATTTAGACTTCGTGTTATGTGTAGATGCGCTCTATATGATGGTGTTTATCGTATCGTTCGAGTGACATGAGTTAGGGTGGAATGGATTTGTAGTGTACACATAATGAATATGTTTAACATAAGATGCTAAAAACATAAAGAATGATATTTTGTGAAACTCAATATTTTAATAAAAGATACATGTGGGCATTGTGGTGTAATCCTCTTTGGGTAGTTAGTTACATTCTATAATAAATACTCACTTTGTGATAGCACTTGTTAGTCTCGAGATATAGAATTTTAAAATAATTATGCCTTGGGTTAGGACATGTGCATAGTATTACACTTAGATGAGAGTTTGGATTCTTATTGAATGTGAGAGCCGATGCGTGACATATTTATTGTAATTTAATCGCATGATTTATCTGGTTGTATTATAGATATTCTACCAACATTAGGGCGCTGACCCAAAATTATATATGTTTTCCCTCCACAGGCATTATTATATATTTACAGTATGGCTAAGCAGTCACACTTGCTGTTGTGGATATCTAGCTTGGTATTCTTAGAGTTGAAGATGGTGATTCATTGTAGTTTTCGGTTGTATTCAGTAGTTTTTTTTAAAGTGATCATTATAGTATTCCACATTCATTTTAGTTGTAACATTTTTACTTAAACATTGATATATAGTGGATTCATTTTTATGAAAATCAGTTATTGCTATTCAATTTATTTCTATCATCATCTTTCGATGAGCTTTTATCTTGGTTGGTTTTTATCCATTGTAGTTCTTGATTTATCATGATGCTAAAAATGATATAAATTGTTTAAGCACACCACATCTTTTTTGTCTGACTTGATAAACCAAGTGAAAAATTGGGGGTGCTATAGATTATTTTATGGAATCTAAATTAGAATTGTCCAAATATCACATGACATGATAGCACGACACAATATGGCAAAAAATTAGAAGTTAATGGGTTTGAGTCAAATCGGGTCAACACGATAGACCTATTACAACAACAATTCGGGTTTGGAATTTGATACGCCCAATTAGACCCCGTTGTACCTATTAATACTGTTAACTCTTTGTTTGAAACTTATCTTTCATATATTTTGTAATATCTGTAAATTTGGGTAAGGAGTATTTTGTTTGGGGGATCATATTAGTGTTAGCATTTGAAATTTAGAATGTATGAACTAATTATGTTATTTTTTATGAAGAGTTGTAGTTACTTAACACGTGTTAACGGTTTAGGTCGTGTGACCCATTAATAGTAGTTGTTTGAGTTTGGGTTGGTTATTGGGAACCGCTTTGTTAACATGTTATGTATGAATTAAGGGATTTTGACACAAACCCGATATCACCCGACACGAATACAATCCAACATGACCCGTTGACACATCTAAACGAAATGCATAGGTTAATTCATATATTGTTGATTAACTTATTAGATATGTTAGTTGAACTAAGGCCAGCCCTAATGGGAGACCTAAATGCAAACATTTATAGTTTTTCTTCCCACAATGGGCATGAAATAATACACATTCAATGATAACCACCAAGAGTTCTGGGCACTACACGGTTAACTGCCCACTCTAATTCTTTAAAGAAAAAAAGAAATGATATACAAAAAAAAATAAAAAGAGAGAAAGAGAAAGTGCGGGCCTAGAAATAGTTAACCATCCAAGGTGGGCCC
This sequence comes from Sambucus nigra, assembly GCA_949130495.1. Taxonomy (NCBI): domain Eukaryota; kingdom Viridiplantae; phylum Streptophyta; class Magnoliopsida; order Dipsacales; family Adoxaceae; genus Sambucus; species Sambucus nigra. The sequence continues at coordinate 536,773,161 of OX422213.1, forward strand.
CTCATGGTTGGGCGAGAATATGTTAACCGCCTAGTCCATTTTTACATCTCCCACTATAAAAATGACAATGGATATAAAAACCTAAATGTACACTATTATAACCTTTTACGTCTTCCCACCGTGGATAGGATAAATGTATATGCATATGACTAGATGCATGTTATAGGACTCATAGTTATGCATGTAGGATCTGTATCAAGTAGGAATAGGCACAGGTCGGTTTAGAAGGGAGACCGGGGAGGCGGCTGCCTTGAGCCCCCGATTTTCGACGCATTTTAGGGACCCCAAAGTTTTATTTGTGTATATATTTATAATGTCATTTTCTAATTGTCCCCAAAATCATTTGTTGAAAACTAAACGAACAAATATTTAAACTTCCCACAACTTTCGAAAAATAAGTAGACATCTTGTCGTTTAAAAAAGACCCTACAATTTATAAATTAATAAATTCTCTTGTTAAATATGGGGCTCCAAATTCCAGAGTTCGCCTCGGCCCCTAAAATCTCGAGACAAGCCCTAAGCAAGTTCACAGTAAAAATCATGACGTGTGTTACCTTCTCTACTTCAATGCTTATATTGTGTGGTTTCGATCTCCAATTTCAACGATTTTTAACTATTTCTGAAATGAAGAAATAATATGTTTTAAAAACAATACCAGATTAGCAACTCATGATTAATTATTAGATCACGTAACCCCCTAAACTAAAGGTCATACAAAAAAGGAATTAGAAACAAGTCCAATTAATTTCAAACACAAATAACTTAAAAAGGACACAAATTAACTTGTTTAATAAATATTGCATGGAGAAAAGTATTGAAGTAGATGTTTTATGAGTTCTTATAGAACTAGATAGTATCTTACTTTATGTCTTTAATATTTGGATCGAATTGAATTTTATTTTTATGAAGGGTATATCATAAATCTTCTGGACATAGAAAAGATGGGATCCCAGACTTATAAGTTCTTGGTGTCAATTCAAACACGATAACTCTAAATAATGTATTAGGTTAGTGAAAATCATTATACAAGAGTAATTGAACTATGCAAAACAAAATTGGCTCATACTTGATATGAATATAAAATGAGATACACATGATAAACATCATACTAGCACAAATAAAACATGATGGTTAAATTAGAAATCAAAGAAGTCATGGTATATAAGTATAACGAAAAGAAAATGATGCTGCTAATAGATATAGATACCACCAAGAGGAAAGGAGTACAGACGCATAGAAATGATGGTAAAAACATCATTGTTCTCCGACTAAATTCGTGCAGATATCCAGGGATGGGAAGGGAAGGAAAGCAATTAAAACGTGTTCGGTATGATAGGCGTTGATTAGAAACTAGATGAAATACAAGTACAGATGTATATATAAGTACAAGGAAAAATTAACATAAAAATTACGAAATAAAGAGAAAAGCATGCTATTATGCAGATCAGAAACGATGAACAACTTAAATATATCAAAATCGAATCAGTTGGTGAGATTTGATTCAGACCCAAAGATCATCGTACTTGATCTCTCGAGAATCACGCCTGGTTACTTAATCTCTTATTAAAACCAAAACATGCAATAAAGAGCATAATATCAATGAACACACGTTAGAGTTATTTTGTCAAATTGACAAGGTGGTGAAAAAATTTAGTACTTTTATATAAGTTATATTAAGATTAAGATACATACTTGGAGCTGGAAAACTCAGACGGCCTTCCCTTTTGAGAGAAAATGATCAAAGCAACTTCAGCATCACAAAGAACTGATAGCTCATACGCCTTCTTCAGCAGCCCATTTCGACGTTTTGAGAACGTCACTTGCCTGCTTGTTGCATTCTCAATTCTTTTCATCTCAATTTTCCCTCTCACCATCTCCTACAAAATAAATTACAAAATATAGTTTATAAAAGTTCCATGCTTTACCCTAGGCAAAGATGACCATAAAAAAATATTTAAAAGGACATGGAAGTCTCACCAAGAGTAGCAAGAACCCCCAGAAATATATAACACTTGATGAGCTCACAAAAATCTCAACCCAAAATACCAAAGATAATATACCAACCAAAAGCACTTTTATATCAAAATTTCCACAAACCCAAAACCTTTATATACCTAATGGACAGGTTTATTATGCGAAATTTTGACACAATCCAAAAAATCCTAAGATAATTGACTCAACCAAAAAACAAATCTGTCAATATTTTTGCTAGTGCGGTGTAATCCCCCAAAACCTAAAACCTTTAAATACCAAAATTACAAATTCTATATATTTTTATTTTAGCTGTTACTTTCACAAGTTGTATCCAGATTCTTAACAAGAACAGTGACTACCCAGAAAACCCTAGAAATAATGAGAGTTTGATTGGTATGAAAAAAATTACAAAAACAGTCACAACCAAGAAAGATCTCGACTACAAAAACACATGGAGGCAGAGAAGAACAAATTTAACAAGAACAAAAAAGCATCGAAAGCCACAGAAAGAGTTAACAAAAATAAGTCCAGAAGGTCTCAAAGGATTTAAAGAATCAGCTACCCAATCCCAGAAATATATAAACAGAACAAAGACATAAAGGATCTATTTTTTTTGTTGATGTATCACCTCTTTAGTTCCAGACCACAACAGTCAATTCTTCCATACTCCTCATATATATCTCATATTCTCCGTGTCTCTATCAGTGTATCTAAAGTCTTACCCTTCAAAAATAGAAAAGCACCAAAAAAGTAACCATAAAAATAAGAACTTGAAAGCCTCACTGTTATCTTGTTTGGGTAAATTTAGGAATAGGACAGGAAAGATAAACTATATTTAGGAAAAGGCAGAGTAAGTACTAGCTAGTATTGAAATGCTTTAAACAGCATAAGAAATTATAGCATATTACTTTTATCTACTAATAAGTTGCTGATAGTACAGTCGGATGTGAACACCTCAACATCATCGTACAATAACGTGACTAATGAATGAATCAAATTCTGACACGCATCGGCTACAAGCCTACAATAATCTATTTATCGTCACCTACGACCAACTGCAGTAGGCCCTATCACGTGGCTCACCTTTTTTTTTGGCGTATCAGCTCTTTAAGTCTTTTGGGTTTCCTTTTCATGATATGAATTTTGATATTAATATTAATATAGTACATACTTAGTCGTAGCTGATTTTATTAGAGGAACTATTTCATGTCATTGACCTAGCCAAATCCTTTCAGAATTTACATTCCACATCCAAATCTTATAGAGTTATATACAACTTCTGAAGTATAAACGATATGGGATTAAGGATATCTTTTCTATCAATAAAATGAGGAGAAATGTACAAGTACATCTCTAATGGGTACAGTACCCTTCATGTGTCGTTTGAAATGGAGCTTAAATTCAGGTCTACAAGTGTATTATATATTTGGTGATTGGATACAATATTAAAGTGTAAATTTTTCATTCTAACTACCCCTGAGAAACTAAAAATCTACCTACAAATGATTCCAGTTTTCAATTGTTAAAGGGGACCATTAAAAAAGTCCAATATTGGGATAAAACGTGGAATGCATTTTGGGACAATATTTGCAAAATACTGACCTTTAAGTTTATTAGTGTTAATCAACAAAAAAAAAATTGTTTGTGTTATTCCAACTTTAAATTTATGGCACATGCGAATTATGTTATTCAACATTGTGTCGTACGATTCTTGTATTCACTCGCAACTTATGTTTACATAAATAAAATGTTAACCGATAAAATTAAACTAAATTACATCTTGAACAATTATGTGAGTTATCTAAATGCACAAAAAGAAAACAATTACACAATGCAATGATATAAGAGGGGATAAACCCTATATCAGAATAAACCTCATGTCGAATGAACGAAAAATGAAATATGGTACATGTGATGCCCCAATTCCAGTTGTCAATGCGGAAAATTGTTTTATACATTGAATTCATTTAAGAAAATCCTCTTTTTCAATGAAATCGTGCTTCTACATTTTTATCGTAAAATTCATTTAATTTGGTTAATAAAATGATGTCCAGTTTATTTATAAGAACACTAAAAAGAATTATGCCAATTTCGTAGAGTAAATAACAATTAAAGAAATTCCACGTCAACCTGTCTTATTACAAACCAAATTGAAAGCACTTCCAAACAGTTCCCAATTACAGAGTCAAAAGTTCCACATAAATTACACATTTAAAGCACACAGTAGATAGAATCCTACTGATGCGTAAACCCTTCATTGGCTCTCACGAGTTCCTTGCCTTAATCTTTCCCTGAAGTACCTGGAGAGGGGGGGGGGGGGGGGGGGGCAAAAGGTAGGGTGTGAGCGTGCGCCCAGAAGGATAAATACTAGCGGAGTAATACCTACAAAAGAATATCTATACATATAAAGTATATTTTAGCAATTATCAAATCATTCTTCATTTGATTTAGTGTTCGCATGGAGTTGTATTGTAACTGTGCAATTGATGCTTGATTATGCCACCTGGGTGATGGTCCCACTCACAGTTAATCTTCTATTTAACACTAGCCAATTCTCGTTAATTTAATCATCAACACACTTTCACATTTTTAAAGTTATTTCATAAAGTTTCATTTACACTAATGTGGGTCGTGCTCAAAATTATCTTTTCATTTGGCTTGATTGATAGGGTTACCCTTCCATGAGTGTTATTTGGGCTTTTATCGACTGCCACCATGGAACAATATGCTTATGATCAGTGGTTTAGGGTTTAAGAATTAAGACGCGCTCTAAGGATCCGGGCTCTTCTTAAATTTCTCAAATACCTGTGGGTGCCTTTAATTTGTTACATCTTTGTAACCCTTTTCATTTCCTTCTCCTTCTTCCACTTTTTCCCTTTTTTCTTTTATCCATTATTTATACCTTAGCCGATGAGGCCACTTTACCTGGGACGAGACTAGTCCCGATATACTATATTTTTAAGTTCCACATTATATCAAAATACCCGTTTTCATTCTTAACTCGACTTGATGTTTTACTTTAGAAAACAAATTATATTTTACAACTCCCAGTGAAACTTAATACTTTGATTTCAATTACATTTCCATGCAACTTTCACATTCAGTTTCATTATTCGTAAACATAAGTAAACCTTATTTTCCATTACTTTGTCAAAAAACTACTCGTCATCTTTACTTTTCAAAATACTAGTTTTAACCTTCTCTAAATATTACTTTTGACCTTTAATTTTCAAATACCTCTTTTCACCTCTACTTTCTAAAATAATAGTTTTCACCTTTACTTTTTAAAATACAAATTTTCACCTTTACTTTTTAAAACATCATTTTTTGACATTTACTTTCCAAAATACTCGTTTTTACCTTTACTTTCTAATTACCAGTTTTCTTCACATTCTTTAAAGATAACTTTCTATTTAGCTTCTAATTTTGTTTGAGCACTTTATACTTAGGCCCCGTTTGGTTCGCGATAAAGTTGGATGAAATTTGATTCCTTCCGAACATTCCTGAAAAACTTTAAGATTACTGTGTTTGGTGTAAGGTTAAATTACATGTGAATGTGGGCCTCAATGGAATCAGATTACCTCCGATGCGGGAAAGAAGATGGAATCAAAATCCATCCAATATAGGTGGGATTCTTATTTTCTCATGGGAATCTGTACAAATAATTTCTGTGAAGACAAAAAAGCCCTTAAAAATATTAAATTATAAAAACTATTCATAAAACCTAAACATTTATTTTGTGAAGACCATTTTGTTGTGTCAGTTTGCATTAAATTTAAAGTCGAACAAATTTTATTTAGACATTTTTTTCTAGTCATGTAATAATTAATTTTCTTAATTTACAATATAATACACACATATCTACAATAAATTATTATAATTGTTATATATAGGAAAATAAATATATAAAAAAAGCATATTTGAGTTCATACATTTATAAATAGTGAACAGTGATATTGTGTATATATATATATATATATATATATACATGTGTGTGCGCGCACACACACACATGTATAATTGCTAAAGGATATTATTGGTATATATTGTACATTCCCATGCATAAACCAAACACAAAATTTTGATTCCCAATAGGAATCCATTGGTTAAGCAAACAGAAGAAAGGATATAGAATCCTGGTACTCACAATCTATCTAAAATATTACGGCGAACCAAACGGAGCCTTGAGTTCATACTTTACATAAAATGATATATTTGGCAAAAATCGGACATTGGCTTTTTCAAGACTATTCTTTGCAATTTTATAACTTTACATTTTTTACTTTGTATTCTTGTCATTTTTTATGTAAATAGTACTTGTATTTCATGTTTTACCTCAAAATTTTATTATTTTTACTTTAGTCCCTCAATTTGTTAACTTCGTAAACTTTCTTTAAAAAAATAATGTCATTTTATGTGAGTAGTATGCTGATTTTTCCTAAGTCATTATTTCATGCTCAAAGATTTATTTAAATGTGTTCTCGATAAATTAAACACATTTTCTATAACCACATATGATTTTGTTCATGAATGAAGTTATTTACACCAATAAAATCCATATATGCACTTTAACATTTCGTCTTCAAGTTCAACTTAGCATTTGACATGAAATAACTAGTTTAAACATCATTTTCATAAGGTAATACCTTGAATATTTTGAGATTTTAACTTAATTCTAACTTCAATTTTTAACCATTTTTATCATATATTCCTTATAAAATTATAGGTAGTGTTAATAAGCATAAGTAGTCTTGTAAATTATACATATATACATAAAACGAGCATGCTTGGATTTAAACTTGAAAATAGTATAGAACCCCTATCTCTTGAATAGATAAATTATTCGAAGAAGAGGTAGATTTATTTTTCAATAAGCTTCTAGCTCGAAGCTCCTAACAACCTTTCCTCTCCAAATTAACGCCTTTAAGAACCTCCTTAACTCTTGATAATTGAAGGGTGGAATGGTGGTCTTGCAAACTTGACATATAGAGATATTTATGAGGACTTAAGGTATTGAAATGGGTGAAAGAAAAGACTCAAGGGTCTTTCTGTTTGTAGATGTTTTGCTTCTGCGAAAATGAAGTGAGTTGTGATATAAAGTCCTTCACCCCTCTTTTTTATAATGTCTCAAGACATAAATAAAAGTTCCCCCACCACTCAATTATGAAACCACTATGCTAGATGGGGTAGGGAGCCGGATAACATGGGCTTAGAACGTGGGGTTAGTATCCCTTTATCCCATACCATTTCCCATGTTGACAACTAAAAAGGATAAAGAATAAGCAGGTGCTGAATTGACTCGGCCTTAGCCGGAATTGATTCACACCAGTCGGGTACGAATTTATTTGTTCTAGTAAATATGTTTTTGAATAATTTATTTGTTAATGGTATTACAACATAATTATAAGTGGGATTAATGATAATACAACATAATTATAATTTATTTATTAGTGATATTACAACATAATTATAATTTATGTCATGAAACCCAAACCGATTTTTGATTGGACTGATGATGAGTTTAAATGGAGTATCTAAAACTCCTGCAGACTTAGTGCTATTTTTGGAGCCGTCAACCCGACGAGTTCCATCGCATCATGATGTGAACTACATCTAAGAAAGTATGGGATATCCTCTAGTTGATACATGAGGGTACCAATGTTGTCAATGCGTCTAAACTTCAAAATTTGACCACCCAGTTTGAGACTATCATTATGTTAGAGTACGAGAGTTTCGAAAGGTTTTATGCTAGACGGTTGGACATTATTAACACAGGTTTTAATTTGAGTGAGAAAATTGATGATTCGAGAGTTGTGAAAAAGATTTAGGGGTCACTCCCATCCCGATTTGTTCCTCAGTTCAACGTGCTTAACTCTTTAGGGGTTGTAGACTCCCATAATTTATAAGAACTCGTAGGAGACCTTCAAACTTATGAGATCGACATGGTTTCCAAAATCATTCAGCCTAAGGATATGGATAGCTTTAAAGACTCAATTTAAGAAAAAGTAAAAAAAAAGTTTGTGAGTCTGAATCTGAGGGTGAGGTTGATTTCGATGACTTGGCCTTGTTTACTAAAAAATTTAAAAATTTATAATTCTTTCAATAAAATATTTTTGAGAAAAACAAAAAGAAAGATGAGGTCAAGGATAGTGGTGAGAAATGCGAGGGCAAAGGGAACAAGACTTTTTAGTGTCCTACTATGATAAAGAGGAAGGGCAAAGCGATTGCTAATAAGGCCACTCTTAGCAATAGAGACATCACATTTGATGATTCGTGGGGAGAATCACCGCATGAAAAGTGTGTTGCTTTCATGGCTAGTCACGTGAGCACATATAATTTGCCCCACGGCGATGAGAACACTTGTGAGCATGAGAGCCACGATGATGTTTCGAGCCGTTCAAGTGAGTGTGATGAAGAGATTGCAAGTGAGGGTGAGGGTGATCTCCAAAAAGAGTTTAGCGATTTGTACATCGAGACTTTGAAGATGAAAAACATGAATAAGGAGTTGTCTCTTAAAGTGTTAGATTTTGAGGGAGAGATCAAAGTTTCGACAGGGTGTGAGGCATCGGTGAGTCAACTCGAGAAGGTGAGAGTTTCTTTGTGTGAACATTTGAGCGTTTTAGGCCGGAAAAAAAGTTAATTGACCAACACCGTGGCTAGTCTTACGAGAGATCTTCAATCCTCATTAGAGACTCGTGAGAAACTTGAAGCCCGTGTATCCCAACTTAAGAGAGATCTCGAATAAGCTCGGGAGGTCAAGGTCACTTTAGATAATACATCTAAGAAGGTTGAAAAGATGCTCTTCGGTCCCACTTTGGGTAATATTGAGAGACTAGGAATAGGTTATGACTGTGCGTTCACTTCCCATGTTGCACACGAGCTGATTTATGAATTTATTATATATCTATATGGGTCTCAACCTAACCCACCTAGGCATCCATTTCCCCATAGAAGAGTGTGTCCTTGATGTTTTTAGGGAGGTGTTACTAAGCTCATTTATGTTTGTTTCCATCGCAAGCAAAGAAAATACCTTTAGGAATTTTTTCTTAAGTTGAATAGTTTGTCTCATAGGTATTTACCACGATATGCTACTACATGTGTTTTCGCACGCACTCCCACACATGTTACTCTGTATGCTCCCGCACATCGTTTTCGAGACCAAGATGAGTATTTGATCAAGACTTCACATGAATTGTTGGATGTTTTTCATACGATGCACCTCCTTTGGAGAACACCTCCGGACCTAATGATTGAGGTTTAGACTTGTTTGCTATCATAGGATGTTTTTCGCGCTTATATCATTCATGCATATTACTAGTGTGTACTACCATTGTATTTAGCATTTTTCAATTTTGATATATTTTTCAAAAAATTCAAATAGCTTTGTTTATAGTGAAAATTTTGGAAAAATACAAAAAAGATTTTTCATTTTTTTAAAAAATGTGAAAAAGCCAAAAAGATTTTATTTTTTTATAAAATTTTTGAAAAACACAAATATTTTTGAATTTCTTTTTGAACCATATATGGATGGACATTTAGGATCACCAAGTCACAATATCATTCCATTATCCACGTGAGTACTTGATAGTGTTTTGAGACACAATATCATTTCATCTGTGTGCTTTATAATGTATTGGAGTAATTGAGATATGATTAGTGATTAGTTTCTATATGTTTGACTCATTGTCTCCTTTAATGCACACATGGTCAAAGTGTTTTCATCTCAAAATTCTGTCTTTAAAACCAACCAAATACGATAAAACGAGAGCAATGAAAGTAGTGCTTGTAAGAACCATTGCCCTGATTGAAAAAATAAAAATTTATATCTCCATTAAATGTGTTAATTTAAATGAGATGGCTTGAGAAAATAAAAAGATATTTGCCTGAATAGCCACCACTTACAAAAGAAAGGAGCGTGAAAGATTAAAAGCACTCAAAAGAAAAAGTATAAAGTGCTAGGCCAAATTCAAACAACAACAATGCTTTGCTAAAGACGAGCATTGATTCTTTAAAAACAAAATAGTTGAGTGAAGTATTCTTTATATGAGATTTGAGAGAGTTTAGTCGAAGATCAATGGGTTTGCATGTCCTGAAAAATTCTCGTAAAAACATTACATATTTTTGGACGTTATTGGTGTGATAATCATTTTCGACTTTGATATGTAATTAGATTAAGTCGATGTCACATGAATTTAACATTTTACACCTATGGACGGTTTTGAATTCATTCATGAGGAGTATCCAAAAATTCAATGTGCTCATATCTTATAATTGGTTGAATTGATTTTCCAATCGAATTTGTTCACACCCATTCATTCCATTTCCAGAATTTGGTTATCTTAGTGTTAATTCATGGCAGTGTCTATTTTTTTTAAAATTAAGAGGATAACGGTTATAATATATTTTGAATTGTCAAAAGTTAAAATTATCTTTGAATGTGACTATATATGTTCATTAAGACATAAAAATAAACAAAAAATTTATATTTATATTTTATGTTCAGAACACGAAAAAAAAATCGCAACCCTTGGTATCAAAGAACTTTTACAACCTTTAGACCGTTGTATGTGAAATGGTATGATAGGTCGTTCATCTCTTTATTTATTTATGGTTTGGATTTTTGTTAATATTAAGGTTTTGTATGTTTGGTTCGTCCATAATGGTGAAGGAGAGATTGCATGAACATAGTTCCATTTGTTTATTTTTTGGACTAGTTAGTTTGTTGCTCCATTGGTGATTGAGTGATATTTTTTTCGCCCAATCCTTGGTCTAGTTGTTAAATCTATATCTATATATACTCTAAAATGCTATAGAATAATTAAGGCTCTCTCTGTTAAGTTGTCCACATCACATTTAAATTTTTTTAAGCTATTCCCCCTCTCATTATGGAGCCCCAACATTTATAATTTTTCGGTCCTTTAATATTCAAAAGCCCCTTCCTCTTTCCATCCTTTCCCATTTCCCTCATTATCTTTTTCCTCTCTTCGTACCCGATAAATGTGGTTACCTCTAATCTTTCTTCACTATGCAGACAGACAAATAAATAATATGTGTAGATAGTTATTAATTCAGGCCTCACTTTCTTTTTTCCTATGTAGATTATAGTAATCTAGCATTTCAATATCAAGGAGTCTGCATAAAGGCATTGGAGTAGTTCTGATCTTACAAAGAGCAGAGAATTTTTTTTCAAAAGGGGTGATGGGGTCAATAGATTAACTACAACATCTGATTATATATATATATAACTATACAACTCATGTACGAACTGACTCGCACATTAACAGTCCGGACTGGACATGTGGCACCAAGCAGTGAGCCTCCAAAAGAGAGAGCGATAATTTCGCAGACAAATTCCGAGGTGAAGAAATTGGAGAGTTTATCTTATACCCGTGTGGGTCAGTCCGCATAAGACCATATATATATATATATATATATATATATATATATATATATATATATATATATATATATATATATATATATATATATATATATATATATAGTGGTTATAAGAGAAGTTTAAACTTGGATGGTATTTGATTTTTTTGTCTGATTTTGAAATTCTTCTGAATCTACCATTTGTTATTTGTGATATGATAAATCTTTTTTTTTTCATGGACGTTTTACTCTTCAATATCATATTACTATTATAGTGTGGAGTCTAGGTGGAGGAAAACGGAGCGGGATTTTGGTGGAGAGGTCGAAGTCGATCGAGGAAAAATAGGCATTTTGGGTTTTCATATTATCTGTCTTCACTAATTATTAGTCATATTACAATAATAGATAGTTTGGTTGTCTCCGTGGTAGAAAATAATATTATTTTTATACATCTTTAAATTGACGTGCTCAATTGTTATATTTGACCAATTCAATTTGATTTATCAATACACCCTATATATATTTATGCTCTGCAGTAAAATTTTCATATAATGAGTTGTTTTACATTTAATTTTACCCCATTACATTTTGTTCGATTTATAATGGAAAATGGAATTATTTAATCATTGAGTATTAAAAATATATGTACTACATATTGCATTATATTGTTGTAATAGTTTTTAAAAAATGACATTCTTTTAAATTATAATATTTTATATCATTACAAGTTGTAATTAAATAACAAGTTCTATATTTACTTAAAATCTTGCGCTTTTATGCAAATGTAATTACAAAGGATATTTTTGTTAGACAATTTGAGAATTTTTTTTTCTCTATGCTCCGTACATTAGTTTTGTCCGCGCGTCGCGCGTGGTTATAATGAGTTGTTCTATGTAATGACTCTTGATTTTTGTTGTTCTTTAGAGTGAGGGTTGAAGGGATTTATTCACGTTGTTTCAATGACGGTCCATGTTGTTTGGCATCGATTTTGCAGTTCATCGCATCATTGGAAGCTTCGTCATAGTCGGTTAATAGTTATTCATTCTGTATCGAATGGTTATAGTTTTTTCTGCCGCCCATATTTTCAGTTTGTGTAGTCTACAGGTGTGTCTAAACCATAATTTGTGAGCAAGGAGAAGTAATGGACCTAGGGGTTTCTCAAGTCTAGCTTGTTTTATTTTTATTTTTTGATAAATAAATGTTATATAAAACTCAACCGCTAAGGAGCGAAACCCGTATACAGGAAGTATACAATTGAAAAATCAGAACAAAAAGCACACCCAAAAACTTGGACAATACAAACTACACACCCCCCAATCAAAAGACGACTCCCAATAGCCACCCGCCCAAGCCACACCCGCAAATGACCCACTCCCGTATAGCTCACAACGCTCAAGCATATACTGATTACAAAATCCTCCCCCAACACCTCAACATACCCCTAACTTGACTCTGCATATGATAAAATAAACTTTAAATTCACCAAGACCATAATCCACTCACAAAGCTGCACGAAAGTTCAAACCTTATTCCAGTCCTCCCCGACTCCTCCTACCAATCCTCTCGAATAAATCAACAGCTTTACTTTCATTACCTGCAAAAGAAACCCCAACTAACTTGCTAAATCCTACCATATCTTCCACCCATCCTTTCGGGTCCTCCTCCCACCCCTTATCCGTACATACGTCCACCCCCTCTTCTATTCTCGGGAGCCCGATATCAACCCATAGCTTTGAATTATCAAAATCATCAAAAAAATGTTCTTTACCATGGGCACTCGCCCCACTAGTCTCTCCCACAACCGAACTCTGGATAACAAGTCCCGTATCAACATCTCTTCTCTCATCGATAAAATCTCCTTGTAAATTACTATCCAAAAGAATGGTTTCCCCAATGCCCTTGCCTTTCTCTCTTCTTTCCCCTGTCTTTCTTCTTTTCCCCGATTTAATGAAGGATTTAATATTTCTTAAACCCAACAGAGAATGCCCTTTGTAAAAATTCTTATGACCCAAAGATAAATTATTGTCAAGATTAGGATCTAAGAACCCATCATCTAATCTATCGATCCTACCACGCCTACTTTTTCTAAAGCTCTTAGAGGACCTCACTTCAAATCCCACCTTATTTCCACATGAGAGAATAGTTGGAACCCCACTAATAAAATTATCGAAGGTAGCATTAAAATTCAAATCATCCTTACCATCACTGCTTTGGTCGACCCCACCTGTCTTACCCATTGATAGTAATAAATTATCACTAACTTGAGAACTGTCCTCGGGCCCAAAAGTAGGCAAACCCAAGGGCACGCTTGTCCCCCCTTCCATCTGAACATCGGTACCATCATAATACAGTTGCGTTGCTATAATATCCACCGGAGTTCTCGCGCCAACATCAAACTCTGGGCTGCATAGCTGTTCCCCGAAGCACCCAGGAGCCGTAACTCCGACCCCCTTTTTCACACCTACTTCTTTCGGGAACGCCTCACGTTCGCCCTCCTGGAATAGACCCCTTGCATATTCACCACTAACCCAATGACACTCTACCTCCGGTGTTGCTGCCCGTTTTTCTAGCAATTGCACCCCTATGGACAGAGGCGCCCCACCTTCCACCGTAGCTATACAAGAATCTGACTTAGTGGATACAACTTTACCGCCTGTCCTCCCATGAACCACTGACTTCAGCCCGCTTAATACACAGTCTCTAGTGCACCCACCACTCATTTTGGAGCGGGCAACCTCTTCTGCCCCGTGGTCTCGGTCCTGCTTCTGCAAGGGCACAAACAACGCCTCCTTCCCCATACTGACAACACCCATAGAATTAAGCTTGCAATGAACCTTAGGTTCCATCCTCCTGAACATTTTACCTATTGACGCCCATCCCTTTCCCGGAGATGTTTCCGGGAATTGTACTTGCACCCGTTTAGATCCTCCACTTATAACAATATTGAACATAGCCTCCTTCCATCTAAAAGAGGAGAACGCAATGATCATTCTACCCGTGCAAAATCGCATCTGAAAAAAAGTTTAAGCACATTTGGCAGCACTCCATAAACATGAGCTGAGCCACCAGACCTCCCCTCTGCCTAGCATTACATACTAAGGACCCCTTTTGCCGTTGAAACTGAGTCTAAATTGATTTAAGCTGCCCACACACTCCAAACCTAGTGCATAGGAAAGACCTCCTGCACTAAACTTCATCTCTTAAAACAGGGGACGGACTGAATGAAAACAGAGGAAAGGCTTCAAGTTTCCTCCTTCCATTATCTGGTGAAAGCGAGTTCTGATCTGCGAATCGAGCTCCGATCTGAGTTACAAAATAGAGGGAAAGCTCCGATCTGAGTTTAAGAGTATCGATATGGGGTAAGAGCTCCTATCTCCGTTCAGAGATGACCAACGGCGTGTGGGTTCTGACCGAAAAGCTGATCGGCATGAGGGTTCTGACTGGATAGCTGAACGAACCAAACCGAGTTCTGCAGACCTGGTTTTGAGTTCCGATCTGCGAATCGAGCTCCGATCTGAGTTACAGAATATAGGGAAAGCTCCAATCTATAATTTTTTGTAGAGGTATTATGCTTAATTTTTTCCTTGAGGATAATTCAGTGGATGTAAAATTCGAAAGTTCAGAAGAAATACGAGACCAATACAAGAAGGATTGACACTTTGGTTTGGGGAATGGTCTTCATAGCCAGATACGCCATCTGTGAATGATTGTCCACTCTAGCTTGTTTTATTAGGTATAACTTATTGAACAGATGACGAACCGTAGTTCTAATATTTCTATTTCAGTGTCGATGTGATGTAGTTCATTTGACATAAATGACTTCTGGCCTATACCGGTTTCGTTCAAGGACATGTGGTGCATCCCACGTTTATTTGCCTTTTTTATATAGTTATTTTAGTAAAATACATAAATAACCTCAATACAATATTGCTACATAGTCAACATGCATGTCATTGTTGTGTATTAAGTTTTTCTCTATAAAAGTATTAGAAAAAACAATTCACATACGAATTCAGAGATTGTCACAGAGATGACTACAGTAAGTGAAAAGAATACATCTATTTGGTTAAATACATGTTATGACTTTTACACTTGGCCCCTCCGAATTTTACTCCTTTTGTCACTTCACCACTCGAATTTTCAATTTTTATACTTATCCCCTAAACTTTAAAAACGACTTCAATTAACCCCCTACGATTAACACGGATAATATTTTGGACAGAAAGCTTAGTCAACCAATATAAAAAAATTAAGAAATAAATATTACAAAATAATTTATTAAAAAAATAAGTAGAAATAAAAAATTATAGAAAAAGATTTAAAAAAAGATTTCCAAATTAAAAATAATAGATAAAAAAAACTCCAATAAACAAAAAACAAACTTGCAATTAAAAAAAGATTTTCACTTAAAATTAGGAAAATACTGAAAAAATCTAGTAAAAAAAGTTAGAAAATACTTTATTTTTTAAAAATATATGGAAATTGCAAAAAGTACATAAAACATTAGGATATATATATATATATATAGGGAAAGGTTTTTTTTATGATTTTTAAACATTTCAATAGGACCATAAAAAATTAATCAACTCAAAATAATTTTTTTTCCTATTTTAAAAAAAAATAGTGAAACTTTGTCAGTTTTTAAGTTGTTTTTAACTTGTTAAAAACTGAAAAAGTTTGACTGATTTTTTTAAGATAGTAAAAAAAATTATTTTGAGCTGATTTTTTTAATATGGCCTTACTGAAATGTTTAAAAACTATATAAAAAAAATTAGCTCAAAAATATTTTTTTACTATTTTATCAAAATTGGTCCGCGCCAGCGGTATGCAAAACAGAGGTCCTCATGAGATCCTCTCTCTCTCTCTCTCTCTATATATATATATATATATTACAAAATCCAAATATTCATAAAAAAAATCAAAACATAAAATGTTTTTTTAAATTTTGGAAAAGTGATTAATTTTTTTTAAATATTGAAAATACTTTTAAAAATTCTAGAAACGATAAAAATATCTTTAAAAATTCAAAAAATTACAGAAAATAATTTGAAAAATTTGAAAACCACTAAATACATATTAAAAATCCGAAAAATACTTTTCAAAATCAGAAAATGCAAAAATTCTTCTTTAAAAACAAAAATACTACAAAAAAATAATTAAGAATATGGAATGTTGGAGTTTAAATGAGAACTATATTGATGTATTAGAAGAAGAAGTGAGAAAGAAAGCAAGGGAGGTATTATGGAGAAGATAATCTTTTCATTTCAATGACAGAAAAGTTCTGACAGCTAAATACATATAAGAAAACAGGAGAGATGCATTTATTGTTATGCTGATTTTACTTCCCTATAACATACTGTAAGGACATCTTTTCATAGGTCTGTTATTAATTTATTATGTCATATACCGCTACACCGTCGAAGAGCAATCAAGAGACATCTACATCAAAGACGGATCCGAATTACTCATGTTCTTCATCATTCAAGAATCCGCGAAGTTTACTTTGGTAAGGTTACGTTTTAAATACCTTTACTTTTCACTTAGAGCTTTTGGGATATTTTTACAAAATATTTTCTAAGTGTTCGAGCGGACTTTTTCATCAAATATTGAGAATGAGTATTTTTTCTAAGTTTTGAAGCGGACCTCGATTTTGACGCTCAGGTCGTTCGCGCGAGATCAGTATCTCGCTTGAACGAGATTGGAAGTCGCGCGATGTCGTTTGAACGACACACGTCCTTCGTTCGAGCGACATATGCTTCTCGTTTGAACGAGCTCGAATTTCGAGGCGGTGCATTTTTGTATAAATACTCATTAAATGGTAACGTTTTCATCAAGAAGTCACAGCGTTTTGACGAACAGAAATACTGCGAAAGCAGAATCCTTTTTGTCTTCTTGCTTTAGGGTTTTAATCCCTTTTTGTTTTCAATTCACAAAACTCCCATATGCTTTACTGAATTATTTTGGGGTTCAAGAACACAACTTTTGCCCTTGTTTATTCTTTGTGGGGAGAGCTCTACAACTGACAACTGCTTGCTATTGTGGAGGGAGTCCTTGTGAAGATTTCAGACTGTGTCTAGGATTGCGGTCCATGTGGTATAGCTGCGTGTGAACCACTGCAGATTTCTAGTCGTTGCTTTGAAGGTTTGATGAATACACCGTGCGTTACTCTTGTGGACAAAAGCAAGATGGTATGTAAGTCAATGGTCTTGTAAACTTTTCAAAGTTCTAGAAATAAAAGGTTTTGCCCTGCGGGGATTTTTCCTTAAGCTTCTGTCACATGCTTTATTTATTTTATGGTTTGACACACGCACAGATGCATTTAAATGATTTGGGGTTGATTTATTTTGGTTTAAAAATAGACACTAATTAAATAAGTGTGCCAACGTAAAAAGTTGAGAATTTAATCAATTATCACACAGTCACGTTTCTTTTCACATATAATAGGTAGACTATACTTTAGGACCACTAAGGCACACATTAAAGGCACATTAATTTCCCTAGAGTAGCCCCTATAGCAGCTATGCATTAATTTTAACACTCCCCCTTAATGCATTTGTTGAATACCCATCATTTCTCTAAGAAATTGAACCTTGTTCTTGGCTAGAGCTTTGGTGAAGATATTCGCAACTTGCTCTTCGATCTTGATATATTTGAGTTGAATCTCTTCATCCTCCACGGCCTCTCTAATGAAATGATGCTTGATTGCAATGTGCTTGGTGCGACTATGGTAGATGGGATTATTTATCATGACAATCACGGATTGGTTGTCACAAAGTATTGGAGTAGCATCTCCTTGCTTTTCACCAACATCCTCTTAAATTCTTCTTAGCCACATCGCTTGTGAAGTTGCCAATGATGTCGACACATATTCGGCCTCGACGGATGGTTTCTCTACCATTTGTTGCTTCTTTGATGCCCATGAAACTGCTCTGGAGTCAATAGAAAATACATACCAGGAAATACATACCCGGAAGTACTTCTCATGTCATCAATAAAACCAACCCAATCACTATCACAAAACCCAAGTAACTTTATCTCAACATTCTTCTTATACATGATGCCAAAATCAAAAGTTCCTTGGATGTACCTCAACATCCTTTTTGCAGCCCCAAAATGAGTTTGACTCGGCTTATGCATGTACCGAGACAATAAACTAGTAGCATACATGATATCCGGCCTCGTAGCCGTCAAGTACAACAAACTTTCAACCAAATTTCTATAAGTAGATGCATCAAACTATTTTCTTCCATCTTCTTTCAATAAATTTTCATTCACCACCAAAGGCGTAGCCACTGATTTGCAATTCATCATTTTGAATTTTTCAAGAAGGGTTTTAGCATACTTCTTTTGGCAAATAAAAATACCATCTTCTTGTTGATAATTTCAATGCCCAATAAGTAATTTAGAAGACCCAAATCTCTCATTTCATATTCTTCCATTGCAAGCTACCAGACTTTTTCATTTTTAGCATCTTCAAAGGTCTCCGGTTCAGCTACACAAAAATTACATTTAGCATACACATCATTTAGACTTCTTATTCTTCTTGGAGTTGAGCTTAGAGATGAGTAGTTTGAGCTTTGTGGAGAACTTGAGGATGATTGTGGACTTGCATTTGGACCTGCATTTGGAGACATTTGAGGAGCATCTACATCTTCCTCTTCATCTTCTTCAACCTTTTGTGATTCTTCATTAAGGGTGATAGCTTGATTTTGGATTTTTTTTTCTTTCCAATCCCAAAAGGCTTTCTCATCAAAAATCGCATCTCTACAAAGAATCACTTTGTTCCTCTTCAAGCTAAAGAGTCTATAGCCCTTTAATTTTGAGCTATACCCCACAAAGATGCACTTTCACTACTTTCATCAAGCTTGTGTCTCACTTCTTTAGGGACATGAGCAAAGCAAATACAACCAAACATCCTCAAGTGGTTCACGGATGGTTTTCTTCTACTCCATGCATCAAATGGAGATTGGTTTTTAACGGCCTTTGTAGGACATCTATTCATCAAATAAACCGTCGTATACACTGCTTCGACCCAAAAAGTATATGGCAACCCTTTCTCATGTAACATGAATTTTTCCATTTCCTCAATGGCTCCATTCTTCCTTTCCGCCACTCTATTTTGTTGTGGATTATACCCGATCATTAGTTGTCTTTCCATGCCAATATCTTCACAAAATTTATCAAACTCCTTAGAGTTGTATTCTCCACCTTTATCACTTCTCAAAATTTTCAAGTAGTGACCATATTGTTTTTCAACTGGTTTGTGAAATTTTCTAAAAATGTCATAAACATCTGATTTTTGCCGCATAAAATATACCCAAGTCATCCTTGTAAAATCATTAATAAAGGTAATAAAGTATCTGTTACCGGCGTAAGAAGTGTTCTTCATTAGTCCATACATATCGGTATGAACAAGCTCCAATGGTGCTTTAGCTCTCCATGCTTTCTCCTTTGGAAAAGGCTCTCGGTGGTTCTTTCCAAGAGCGCATCCTTCACAAACTCCATTTACTTCTTGGATGCTTGGCAACCCATAAACCATGCTCTTTTGATGCAAATTCTTCATGCTTTGAAAATTCGAGTGCCCATATCTTCTATGCCATAGCCA
Source organism: Sambucus nigra (assembly GCA_949130495.1). NCBI lineage: Eukaryota > Viridiplantae > Streptophyta > Magnoliopsida > Dipsacales > Adoxaceae > Sambucus > Sambucus nigra. The sequence goes on from OX422213.1 coordinate 536,793,118, forward strand.
TATGTCGTCAACCACATTCATCTTCAAGGCCGCATTCTATGAGTATCGAAAAATGAGTGGAAAACTTCTATTCTTTTCCATCTTTATTTTTGCAATAATTTGACTTCTCCCCCTTTGTCAAAAATTCTACACGAGTCTTCTTCAAAGAGAATAGTGTACCCATGTTTCGCAAGTTGCCTAACACTCAACAAATTCTGCTCTAAATCCAGAACTAGTAACATATCTCGGATATACTTTGTTCCTTTATCCGTCACAATGGTTATAGTACCCTTGCCCTTTGTTCGGACAAAGCACCATTACCAGTCTTCACTTGAGAATTATAGAAAGTATCCATAGAGGTAAAAATATTTTGATCTCCGATCATGTGATTACTACACCCACTATCAAGAAACCACAAATCATTTCTTTTCTTCGATGCACTTTGACAAGCAAAAAATATATTCCCCTCACATTCTTATTCTTCGGTGAAGTTAGCTTGTTGGTTGTTCTTGAGCTGATAATCTTTTTGAACATGCCCAAATTTTTTGCAATTGTGACGTTGTGGCTTTCCCCGAAACCAACAATCTTTATCAATATGGCTATTTCTCTTGTAAATACTACACTTTTGTTGATTGAAACTTTCACTACTTTCTCTTCTTTCAAAACTATTTCTACCTCTTCCTCGAGTGTTTCTTCCTCTTCCTCTTCCATGTCTTCCACCTTTTGAAGATTCACCTTTGGGTTGATCAAAACATGGTTTGGCCCCAACATTGAGCTTAGATTGAATGACACTCTCAAGAGATTTTTCAGAGTGTCTACTCAAACTTTGCTCATATATTTTAATGGAACCCATCAAATCTTTAACACTCAAAGAGGCTATTTCTTTAGTTTCTTCAACAATGGAAACAATGGTGTCATACTTTTCCGGCAAAATAATAAAAAAAATTCAACAATCCTTTGATCAGAAAGTTGTTCCCCATATGTTTCCATTTGATTCACAACCTCCATTAATCTATAGAAATAATCTTTCAATATTTCCACATCCTTCATCTTCATATTCTCACAATCTCTTCTCAAGGACTGAATTTTAATAGCCCTTACCTTCAAAGTAGCTCTGAATTCTCTTTGTAAAATATCCCAAGCCTCCTTTGCTTTGTTTGCATTGATGATTCTTGGAAATATTGTTTCAACTAACCCATGTTGGATTCGGCTTAAAGCTTTTACATATTTCTTCTTGTGCTCCTTCAACTTTTGCTTTTGAGCTTCCGGCAAAGTCGTGATATCCTCTGGTTCATCAAACCCATCTTCAATATACTCCCATAAATCAAATGAAAGAAAAATAGTTTTCATTTTTACAGACTAGAAATCATAGTTCTCTCCATCAAAAATTGGAATGAAGGGTTGTTGGGTACCCATTTGGTTGCTAGAACTTGCAATAAATTTTCTGTCTCTTTTCGTCGGATTTGTTTTTCGGCCAGCAAAGAAAATACACCAAGCTTTTGATCTGAACAGGGCTCTGATACCACTTTGTTGGAGTTTGAATGAAAACTATATTATTGTATTAGAAGCAAAAGTGAAAAAGAAAGCAAGAGAGGTATTGTGGAGAAGATAATCTTTTCATTTCAATGATAACAAAGTTCTAACAGCTGAATATATAAGAAAACAAGGGAGATGCATTTATTGTTATGCTGATTTTACTCCCCTATAACATAGAATAGGTAGACTAGACTTTAGGAGCACTAAGGCACACATTAAAGGCACATTAATTGCCCTACAACAATCCCTATATCAGCTCCTAGAGTAGCCCTTATAGCAGCCCCTACACAACTATACATTAATTTTAACATGGAAAATACTAAATGCATATTAAAGATCATACAAATATGGAAAATACTTTAAAATTTGGAAAAAAGTACTTTTAAGAAACTAAAAAATAAAAAATTCAGGTAGAATTGTTTGTATCTATATCCCACTACTGCAACAGATTCGACCATATCCCAAACTTTCGGATACCTGTAACTATCCTCTTTGTACGTATAAAATCGTGGTAGATGAAATCAAATTAAACAAGCTCTCGGTTTATTGAGTACGGATTTTGAAGAGCCAGATTACGACTTGTGGAAAAGAGCTCGAGAACTTATAAATAAAAGGCTCAAGGACTTTATAAATGGCAATACGTCATTTTGTTTGGTATCGTTGACTTAAACACTCTCCGCCTAGAGCAATCTTCAATTGCCCACATCACTCTGTAATGTCATCCACCCGTCTGTATATGACCCCTTATTTACCAATAATGATAGAATAATGTTAGGCAACCCGGGTGTTAACCCCGAGCTAGTACAGGGATGCCCCCATTTTTTTTTCTTTTTTTTACTTCTCATGTAAAATGAGTTAAAAACAATTATAAAAAACAATTTTTTATTAGAATAGTTTATTTGTTTTTTTCAATTATTTTTTTTAAACTCATTTTATCCCTCAAACACACATTTACTCAATATTCTTTTATTTTTAAAAGTCTGCGCTAGCGGCACCCGTAATTTTTAAACTTTTTTTTTATTTTACAACATTTGAAATAATTTTTGTATTTCTGCATTAAAAAACTAATCTAATAATTTTTTTTAACTCATTTAGTCCCTCAAATACCCATTACCCAATATTCTCTTAGTTTTAAAGGTCAGCGCCAGCGGCACTCGTTATTTTTAAACTTTTTTTTTTAATTTTACAACATTTCAAATAATTTTTGTATTTTTGCATTAAAAAACAAATCTAATAAAAAATTATGTTTTTAATTATTGTCAACTTATTTAGTCTCTCAAACACCCATTTACCGAATATTCTCTTGTTTTTAAAGGTCCTCACCAGCGGCACTCGCTATTTTTAAACTTAATTTTTAAAATTTAAAACATTTAAAATAATTTTTGTATTTTTGCATTAAAAAATTAATCTAATAAAAATTATGTTTTTAATTATTTTCAACTTATTTAGTCCCTCAAACACCCATTTATCCAATATTTTCTTATTTTTAAAGGTCCGCGCCAACGGTACTCGTTATTTTTAAACTTTTTTTTTTTAATTTTACAACATTTAAAATAATTTTTGTATTAAAAAACTAATCTAATAAAAATTATGTTTTTAATTATTTTCAACTTATTTAGTCCCTCAAACACCCATTACCCAATATTCTCTTATTTTTAAAGGTCCGCTCCAGCGACACCCCTTATTTTTAAACTTAAATTTTTAAAATTTAAAACAGTTTAAAATTATAAAGAAAAAGTTTTTTTTAATATTAAACTAACTTCTATTTTTTTAAACGATTTTTTTCAAAAAATATATATATTAAAATAGTGTTTTTTAACAATACAATTTTTCTAATTTATAAAAAAAAATCTTTTTTTATAAAAAAAAAAAATTCTAAATAAAAAAAATAGTTAACTAACCTTATTAAAAATTATATCATATTTTTTCAAAAAAAAAAAAACAGTCAACGAAGAAATGACAATAAGGCACCTGGTACTAGCTTACCCGATACGCCTATCAGCACTCATAATGATAGCCCGACCTTATTTGGGCATGGCGTGTTCCGATTAACCCACGATTTACACCCCCAACATTTGTATATAACTATCAACATGCAACACTTCTTAGAATTGACTCGCGGCAATGGCTATTAAACTGGATGTTGAATATCAAGACAAGGCAAGTATCATGTAGCAGTTACTACAAAACTACACACATGAGTGCATTTCCAATGCATGACAGACTAGTCTACAAAGTTAACCATGTGCAGAATTATCAAGCAACTGCCAATTACAACTGCTCTAACTAAACAATAACCTAACTGTCTATCCAAGCCAACACCCCCGAGTTTGATCTTTACCGTGGACTTTCTATCAAAGCCCACCCAATGTCATGCCTAGTTCATGCCTTTTTACCAAAAATGACCCGAGTTTCATATTAGTCAACTGTGGACAGCGCTACTATGCACCCATAAAGCTGCTCAATATCGTAGCCCATGTTGGAACCAGTTTTGTCGCTTCCTTCAGGTTTTTCTTAACAAATTACCCGGAGTAGGAGTACTAGTCAGTTAGGTTTGGAGTGTATATATTACACTTGTGTGGATCGGTCGGCACAGGATCATTTATATATATATATATATATATATATATATATATATATATATATATATATATATATATATATAAATATATAATTGTAGGGTGATAATAAGAGAAGTTTAACCTTGGATGGTATTTGATTTTTGTATCTCATTTTGAAATTCTTCAGAATCTACCACTTGTTATTTGTGAAATGATAAACCTTTTTTTTATGCATCTTTTACTCTTCAATATCATATTAGTGTTTCGGTGTAGAGGCTCGGTGGAGGAAAGCGGAGCGAGATCTTAGTGGAGATGTCGAAGTCTATTTTAGGGTTTTGATATTATGTGTTGTCTCCATGGTAGAAAGTAATATTGTTTTTATACCTCTTTAGATTAACGTGTTCAATTGTTATATTTGACCAATTCAATTTGATTTATCATTACATCCTATATATGTTTATGCTATCAAGTAAAATTTTCATATAATGAGTTGTTTTACATTTAATTTTATCCCATTACGTTTTGTCCGAATTATAATAGAAAATGTAATTATTTAATCATTGAATATTAAAAATATACGTACTATATATTGCATTATATTGTTGTAATAATTTTTCAAAATAACATTTTTTTAATTTATAATATTTTATATCACTACTAGCTGTAATTAAATAGGTACAAGTTCTATATTTAATTAAAATTTTGCATGTTTATGCAAATATAACAAGAAGGATATATTTGTTAAAAAATTTGAGAGAATTTTTTTATGCTCCGCATATTGCGTCTCGTTCTCGCAACGCACGTTGTTCCAATGAGTTGTCCTTTTTTTTTTTTGTTCTTTAAAGTGAGGGTTGAAGGGTTTTATTGTCCTTGTGTCAACGGCGGTCCATGTTGTTTGGCATCGATTTTGCAGTTTCATCGCATCATTGGAAGCTTCGTCATAGTCGGTTCATAGTTATTCATACCGTATCGAATGGTTATAGTTTTTTCTGTTGTCCATATTTTCATTTTTGTAGCCTGCAGGTTTGTCTGAACCCTAATTTCTGAACAAGGAGAAGTAATGGCCATAGGGTTTTCTCAAGCCTCGCTTGTCTTATTAGTTCTATTTTGCACTCATTTAACCTATTGACCAAAAGACTAGCCGAAGTTCTAATATTTCTATTTCGGTGTCCATGTGGTGTTATAGTCAACTGTGGACAGCGCTACTATGCACCCATAAAGCTGCTCAATATCCAAGCCGAACCAATTTTGTCGCTTCCTTAAGCTTTTTCTTAACAAATAACCCGGAGTAGAACTACTGGACATCAACTCTCAAAATTCCTGCAACTGCTCCAATACTTGGCCTTGTCTGCACACCCCTTCAAGAAAAGGGCACTGTCTTTCCTCATCGTAGAACCTATAGAGCTTAACATTTGACCAACTTTATTTCACCACCATCCCCATAACTGTGCACTCTTTGGAATCCCTTACCTTTCGCATTATCACCATGGGCCTTAGAAACCTAACATTAAGACGTGCCCAGCCAACAGCTAGACAAATCTCCATGCCAACAGAGTTAGGATGTGACAACAGAGTAAGCAGGCAGCCCACCCCTCATTAATGAAGGTCCGATCTTCATTTGAAGCTGAAAATACTTATAGCACAATTGAAGTAAGCAAATGCCTTTTTAACATCTTAATAAAAAATAGATTACTATCCCCAAAAGTAAAGTTCTTTCGCAATGGTGATGGACCTTACTTATACGTTGAGGTGTCTTGGTAGGAAAGAAACCCTAAAATGGTAGAAACAATAAAAGAGGCACACTAAGGACATTACAAAGGAATGTCACCACCTAACATAAATATATAAACAAACAAGAGAGAAATAACTTAATAAAACATGAAAAATGAGAAATAAATCAAAATATATTCTCATTACCATGTCTCTTGTACACGTCACCATCTGAGAAAAGATCACGCACGAGCGTGAAAGTGGCAGGTGTGACCATATTATGAAGTATGTGTGCACTGTCATTATCCCCAGCTGAGGACCAAAGTCGTCCACGAAAACATGGGGTGTGTCGACTAGAAGATAGGTGATGTCGACTATTATAAATTCCAACAACGCCTCATTAACATAAACTTGGCCTTGGAATTTTACCGGAAGGGAAACAACCACACCAAACCTTAGAGAAGGCCATTGTTGCCAAACTAGGACCATATCACTCGCAATGAGCTTCTTCGATTCTAAACACTAGAAATCAATCTCCAAAAGTACCTCAAATGCCTTTTATAATGGGTCCACATACCCACGGTCGAGCACATCTACCCACCGTAACACAAAACTCTCAAGATAATCATCATAATTCCTAAAAAGTTGTAAGAAATCCGCCATAAGATGTGAATCAAACTTCGCAGAAATGCATGTGAGTCACCAATCTTGTCTCTGAAAGATATAAAAGAAATATCCAATATAAATACCAATCTTTTATTCCCTAAATATATGAAAGAAGTCCTAAAGAACAAACACCTCCAATTATCTTAATTGGGTACTAATGGTCCAGTCATCATCGATTAAAAGATCGAAGAAGTCCCCCAATGGAGTACTCAAGATAGTCCTCAATAACCCTCAATATGCCTGAAAAGTAGATCAATGTGGCAAGAATGAAGAGAAGATGGTGGCCAACTCAGTGGGGACGAAGGTCTCAGTGGAAGCGTCACTCACGGCCAACTAGTAGGCAACGTCATCAGTGAAGGCCTATAGCTTAGATAGATCAATCCTACACTCCAGCTCCACCTCCTTATATTCGGTACAACTTATCGATAAACCAATTAGATGCGGACACCCTCAAATGAAACTTATATCTCAATTTCCTCATTGATATAAAAGAGGGTTTGGCAACAACCCAACTCTGGATGAGGTATAAAATCATCAAGACATCAAGATGCTGAAGATAAGGTCGAAAGAGGGACAAAATCATCATTTTCAAAATATTGAGGGTGTCTAGTTGTATTTTTCAAAAGTTTAGGGGAAATTTTTTAATTTAAGAAAATTTATGGGTTGTGATATAATTTTCTTGAAGGGAAGGGTGCTCAAATGATTTTTCAGAAGTACGAGGGGGTAAATTGAAAAGAATCCAAGTTTGGATTGAGGGAGTAAGGAAATATAATGGTTCTGGTAGGGCTGAAATTCTTAGAGGGTTTTCGCGCAATTTCCTAAATTGGAATAATGAAACTGTAATCAAAAGACGGAGGGATAAAATGAAACTTACCTCAGAAATTAGGGTAGGGCATGCCCAAACCGTATTGGCTCCACCCAACAAAGTAGCATAAAGGGCCTGCATAGCTCTTACTTCCCCCACTATGCCTGTTGGAGAATCGATGGACTTTCACCCACTCAAGTGAGAGTCATCCTGGCTCGATGACATAGGGCCCTTAGAATGATAACAATGAAGCCCCCCAAGGTTAACAAGTCACAAAATTCATAAAAGAGGATCTAATTAGTTCATGAATTAACATAAATGTTCGTTTTTGGGCTAATGTAATCACAAAAACACGATATGGGAAAACGGTCATAACTGAGTCTGTAGAGATATAAATAATAAATCATTTGCTGGGTTCGATTCCTTACTTCTGTACCGTCCTTTTGGTACCAATTCCGCCTACTAATTCAAAGTGCACAGAAAATGGCAAGCCCGTAAAGTAAGGTCAAATATCGAGATTGATATTTTGGCATTCCAATAGTTTTATGAACCTAGTAATTTTGGTTGATGTGTCATTTATTAGTATCGTATTCCTCGGTTCATTGTTGAATATTGTTCATGTACCTATTGATAGAAGGTTGTTCCAATCCATCTATATAAGTCAATAGTCTTGTAAGATGAAATAATGTTATTGTTTAAAAATAATATATGGATTTTATAGGTCTTAGGTGATTCATACCAATAATAAACTATAACAAATAAAGAGATTGAGAGAGATCATAAACAGGGAAGGAAACAAGATATTAACATGGTTTATCTTAGCAAGGTGCCTACGTCCATATTTGCAATGTTGTTTGTATTAACCGTAAAAATGGGGATACAAGCTCTCAAGAATCTCTTTAGGGTTTTGTGTATGGCCGTTAGGTTGAACCTTTTTCAGATGCCTTTGTTGTGTGTCATTGAGTGAAATTTATAGACAGAAAGAGAAGTGTAAGAGGTCGATTGACTTTATAAATCAGGCAGTTACACCATTCTACATTTCAGGGGACAACTAATAATGAGTCAGTCGTAACTAGATGAAATGAATAATCCATGTCTGAGTATTAAGCACTGTACATGTCCTAACATATGGCCCACATGTGTGTTTGGCAATTAATAACATTAAGTCACTGTAGTCGGCCATTCAGCCGACCAAGGAAAACAACGAGCTCACCAATAATAATATTGAGCGGACTACATTCAGGTGGTGAGATAGTCTTTATTTGATGACAGGTGTCACAATAACATTGATCCATGTCACGTTTCATATATATGTTATAACAAAAATCTCCAAGACTTCATTCGTGATTGGAACGAAAAATAGCTTGTCCAGAGCATAAGATCCTTAGAATGGATAGGCATATTGAAACAATTGATGGTGTGTTAGCTGATAAGATTTGATCGACTTCATAGGAACCTGGTCACGAGTCTTTATGGTTTTGTCGGTAGAGATAATTCGTTAGCAGGTTATCTCTGAGAGTTAGTGTTTCTTTGGAAAATTTTATCCTCTCAGCGTAATGGCAATTTTGGAAATATAAGCAACTTATAGGGACATGAAGCATTCCAGGGGTACACCGATAGTGAAATGCATTGGGTAGCGAACCGCCGTAAAAATTAAGCAGTGGATACTTTTAATCATCATGATTTCTAGGAAATCATATAGGCATTATTTTGGCTTATATAACATTATGTTCCTCCTTTGTTCATTTCATCTCCTACTAAAAAATCTCTTCCTTCATCTCCAAGTTCTTCTGCCATTTGTGAGAGTTGTGTTCTTTTTCACTATAAGGATTCCATCTTTTTTCCCTTATCCCTTTTTAATTTTTTCTTCTTCCTGCTGAAATATGGTTCACACGGTTGATGAGAGTTCGTTACAAGTTTTTTGGGCTAAGATCTCTCTATGGGTAAAAATCAAATTGCTAAATGGGGCTAGTGACCTTTGTGCTCTGGCTGAGAGTCATTGGCTACCTTTCATATTTCTTTTTTAGTGTGGGGCACCCCCCACCCCCACCCCCGGCTGTTGATTTTGTAATATTTTCAATACTTCGATACGGTCCCTGCTTAAGTTACCCAACATACTTGGAGAATCGTTAATGGGGTCCTTAACATTAATGAGCAATATGGGGCTCATATTTGGATTACAGAGTTAATGTATTGTTACAATTGGGGAACCACTAACGAGAGCATTTATTATATGAAGACAAGGAAGTCAAACAGGGCCTTAGTAGTGAATTTACTTGATCTCAATAAGGATTATTGGGATGATGGATTGATAGTGAAGGATTGGCAATTTGCTCATCTTCCTACGGGTGTTGTGTATGATGGACCAGGATGCCCTCAGGGATAGGTTAGGACATACACACTCGAAATATTTTTGTCTAACTAAAACTTTCTTAAACTCATTTTGTATTTTCTCTTTCTGTTTTGTAGAGAAAAGAAAGACAATGTTTCCTGGTACTTCTAAGATCAATTTTGCCGACTTGGAAATCGTGTGGTTTATCCCACAAAGGTTTGGCACTGACCATCCCAGGTCATCCATCCTCATTTCTTCTTTAATAAAAGAGCCCCACTGCTTCTTTTGTAGCTATACCAAATGAGGAGATACCAATTACTCCCATTCCTTTAGACGACCCGGAAGCCTCCACCTCTGAATCCTCAAACCCTGATTTTGGATATTCTCATAGACCAGGGGATAAATTTTCAGTAGAAAGTACTTCTTCCTTTTTCGGGCCTCTAGACATCATGCTAATACCTTCTAACATACCTTCAACGTGATGGTGAAATGCAAGATTCCCAACCTCCTTGCTTGGGCTAGGTCGCCCCCTGTGAGTAAGAAACCTGAAGTTGGAGGTTTTAGAAACCCCCTTCGTGTTGATATGTTTCCTACCAAGGATCATGAACCTTTTGTCTAAGAGGATAAAAAAGGATCAACCACCTCCTAGAAATATTATTAGAAAGAAACTATCCGACAAGGGCAAGGGTACTGCTCACTCTATTGCAATGAGCCCTAAGCTTCCCCCTGATCTAATCAGTGCCAAAGTACTCGTTGCTGATGAAGCGACTGCATTTTCTCTTCCTCATTCAGAATTAATTGATTGGCCAAATCATAATTTGGCTCCTGTAAGTTATTCATCTATAATATAATTGTTATTCATATTTCTGCAGCTCTTTCTTCTAACATCCCCATATGGACATTTATTTCGTAGTTCTTGATTGACTATGACCTGCTCCTGACGAGGAACAATAAGATCAAAGAGTCATCTCGTGATGTTGAGGTTGCTCTTAAGGGTTTGCACAAATCTTCGGAAATTGTTGGTCGTGCTCATGAGGACCAAATGAATGAGAAGAGGACGTTGGAGGAGAGGGTTAAGACATTGGAACAAGAGAAACTTGTGGAAGAGAATGTTGTGACTTCCACCAAAAAGGAGGTTGAGGATGCCAGGATGGTTACTAACCATGCTAAAAATTAGGTGTCAGAGGCAAAAGCCAAGGCTGCCAAGGATAAGAAGGATGCCTTCACAAGGGGCTGGGATAAGACATTCTCTAATGTTGGGATAAGAAATTCTCTAATGCTTTTATAAAGATCGATTATTTTAAGAAGTCATTCTTCAAAGATGGTTGGGATGGAGAGCTTGCCAAGGTTAGTACTACTAAAGGGTCTGAACTCTTTCAGTTACACAATCATGCTACTCCTCCCCATATTGATGAGGGAGGTTGATGATGAGTACCGTTGCTAATAAGGAGCAAGTAGTGGTTGCCGATAAGGATGAAGGTCAAGATATTTCCAATAAAGAGAAGGTGGGGAAATAAACCTATGTAGTCTTTCTAGGAGTTTCATTTATGTCTTACTTTATTCCTTCGGTGTATGGAGCTTGCCGTAATGTAACCCCTCCTTTTATAATGAAATAGAATTTATGTTCCATGCATTGTTGTCCAAGATAAATATTTGCAAGTTATTCTTTTTCGATAAATACTTACATCCGACCACCTGCCTTACATTTTAACATAAGACTGGCATATCTGGTCGCTGTCCAGAGTGACTTTTAAGAACGATGTAATTGATTTTTCGGCACTGGTCATAGTAAGATGGATGAAGATGAGCTTGAGGATTTGCTCGACCATGATGCCTCCTCCTTGGCCAAACACTCGTACTTAAATCTAGGAAGTATTTTTCATAGGGAATTTGTGGATAATGTTGCCTATCATGGCATGATTTTCGATATCCAAAAGAGTTATAAGGAATTGGTGGCAAATCTTCACGCCAATTATAAGAAGAAGTCAGCCATGCTACATAATAGTAATGGATTTGACTAGAAGTTACTTTCTTTGATGCCAGCTTACTCCCAGAAGGAGTTTATTCTTAATGCAGAACTGAAAGGTGTCAGCGAGGTTGCCATATTGCTTGAGTAAGAAAATAATTCCATGCATGATGAGCTTGAAGGTCTTAAGAAGACATGGACAAATTATCAAAATGTGGGTATTTCCTTCCTGGAAGAAGAGAACGCTCCCCTGAGGGAGGAGTTTGAGCAAAAAAAGACATTCAAAAGCCAATCTTTTTAGCAGTGTGGGACGATTGTGTAATCAGTGGAAGAAGAGAGAATACATAAAACTTTGTCTGACCAAGCCACAACCATAAAGAATCAGTTGGTCTACCATTAAGACGCCGAATGATAATGTACATCGCCTTGCATAACAATTTTATAAGCAACCTCGCACCGTTTGGATGGAAGGCTATGATGAGGCCCTTGTACATATGGAAGCTGAGCTTGATCAGGCAAAAAAAAATGGCTATAGGCATGGTTGACTCAATGCTTTAGAAGCAATGAAGGTTTCAAAAGAAAATGAACTATGGTACTGGCATGACCTAGGTTGTTTGGATATGCCTGAACCGCCTTTCAATCTCGACGCTTCATGGATTCCCTAAAATTCCTTTCCCGTGAATTTAATAAGAAAATATCTTAGGTTACGATCTTACTAGGGATAAAGATTTTAGTCAACCTCTTCGTCTAGTAGATAAAGTCAGTTCTGGCAGTCAGCCTAGGACAAAACATCTGTGGACGACCATTATACATTATGCTTTAAATGTTCCCCCTGCTGGTTTTAAAGGTTCATCAGGCAAGACAATTATTTCTCATACCTAAAGATTCTGACTAAAGATTCTGTTGAACTCTATTTTTGTATTGCCTTGTAATGACCTTAATGTTATAGCTTTGATTGGTTGTCTTTTTCCACAAGTAGATATAATTAAAATCATTGTGATTTTAAATCACTTCATACTATTGAGTTATAATGGTTTTTTCTAGTAGTTAAGTCTTATAATCACGTGGTCGATTATTGCCTCACTGATCTGCCTTACTAGTTACCATGGTCAGACGAACCCGAGTTGTCCAATCTTAGGCTTTACTGACCAAATATTGGTGTGTGTTACCTGAGATGACCAAATGTGTTAAGAATTATCCTATGTTTAGCTAGTTAGGGTCGAATCTTGTTATTTCTATGACTGTGCTGGATTTACGAAATTTAGTGAGCTTTTTGTTCTTGGTCTTCCCTAAAGGTGAGATCATATATAAAGTAATTAGGTAAACTTCTTATTTTCGGTTTATCCTAAATGCGAGATCATACATTAAGTAATTTGGTAAACTTCTTGTTCTTAGTCTGCCTTAAATGCGAGATCATACATGAAGTAATTTGTTATGTCATGAAGGAATTTGGTAAACTTCTTGTCCTTGGTCTACCCTAAAGGCGAGATCAGATATGAAGTAATTTCGTATGTCATTTGTTTTTTGGTTTGAGTTCTAATGTGTTGTTGTGATGTCTTTGACTTCGACTTTTGTAAGGTGCACATCTCCCCACATCGGAAAAAACATAAACATAAACAAAACGAGAATATTCGGTAAGAGAATAAATTTTATTTATCATTGAAAGAGAGCTACAAAAAATGAAAGATCTTGAAATAAAAAAAAGACATTACATGTTTATTGATAATATTTTCTTAGGTGTTCGACACTCTAAGGGTTCTTGAACTGCTTTTCTTCCAAGGTTTTAATTCTATAAGTTCCTGGTCGGATAACAACATAAATTCTATACGGACCATAATTGTTAGGCTCCAACTTGTTCCCTTTCTGGATGACTTTATTTAGAACGTAGTCTCCCTCCTTAGGAGTGCTTAGTTTCACTCTTTTATCATAAAATCGAGTAGTGCATTGTTAGTATGCGGTGAACCGAAGTGCTGTATGTTCTCTGACTTCCTCTACCAGGTCTAGATCTAGCCTTCTCCTTAGGTGACTTTTTGGTGAGTCAAACTGAGAACTCAGTGACTTGTTAGATCATTTTTTGTTGAAACTACTGCCTCTGTTTCGAAGGCTAACATATAAGGAGTTTCACCTGTTGTTGTTATCAATGTTGTTCGATATGCCCAGAGGACACTTTGGAGTTCAGCGATCTAGTTTCTTTTTGCATCGTCTAGTCTCTTTTTCGTCCCGTCGAGCAGAGTTTTGTTTGTTACATGTGTTTGCTCATTGCATTGTGGATGATCAGGTGCAAAATGAAGTTTCTGGATTTTAGATCGAATGCAAGTTTTTGAATTCTTGATTGTGAAATTGTGTACCAGGGTCGGTAATGAAGGCATATGACATTTTATAATAGTAAATAATGTTCTTCTAGATGAAATGGAAGACCTTATAGTACGGAATTTCTACCACGGGTTGAGCCTCTACCCATTTGGTGAAATAGTCCACTACAACAACCAGATATTTTGACCTTCCTCTTATTTTTGGTAGAGGGCTGACCAAGTCTATACCCCACGTGGCAAATGGTCAAGGGGATATGATCGACACGAGAGAATTTCCCAAACTTTTGTGTATAATGGAATATTTCTGGCACTTATCACATATTATTACATAATCTGTGTCTGCCCTCATGGTAGGCCAATAATAGCCTTAGGCGGTTACTCACTTTTCCAAGGATCGAACGAATGAATTTTCTCCACAAGAGCCTTTTTGTACTTCTTTGATCAAGTCATATACTTTTGCTGTATGGACACATCTGAGTAAAATAATAATGAACCTTCTTCAGAATAGGATTCCCCTCCCAAGAATATATCTCTCCGCTTTGTATCTAAGTCTCTTGGCCTTTTTGGGGTCCGTCGGGAGAATGTCGATATCTAGGTAAGCTCGTATTGGATCCATCCATGATGGCTCCTAGTCTAATTCCATTACATTGAAAATCTCTTTGTCTATACTGTGGTGCATGAATATATCGACAGGAATTTTTCTCCTCAACTATGTCCTTATAACGAACATCGAGAAAGTGCATATGTGTGGGGTTTTTTTACCTCGGAATTCTAACCATCTTGATCGCCAGGAATTCTGCTAGCCACTCCTTGGCGTTGGCCAAGTATTTTCTCCATAAACTATTCTCTCGCCTCATATATTTCTATAATTTGGTTCACTCTAAGTTGAGAATCACTGTGTGTCCATATCAGTCGGCGCCGAGAGATGACGCCAACCTAAATCTTACTATGAATGCCACGTACTCTGCCTCGTAATTGGAGGATTCAAACTGGAATCTAAGGACATATTCTATATCAATGTTATCTGGAGTTATGATTATTAAACATGTTGTACTACCAATTGCACAGGATAAACCATATACGAATATTAGCCAAACAGGAGGGTCTTCGTTGAAATATCCTTCGATAAAGTTCCCATACTTAAACAATTTTTTCATTTGATCCAAATCATGAGAAATTTCTTCTTGCTTGACCAATGACTCTAATATGTCTATAATCAGGTCGACTGGGTTAATGGTTGGGCTATCTCCCATATGATTCTTCTCGTTTGATGGGATTAGTGATATTTCTTTCGGTGAAGTCTTCTCTATCTATTTAGAAGATAAACTTTCTTCTGTTGAAGTCTATTTTAGAGATCTCTTCTTTAGAAGTTTGCTTCGCAGGCGCTTCTTCGTATATGAACTCAACGATGAAATTTGCTATCGCCTGGACCTTGATGGTCGTTCTAGGTTCACATTTAATGTCATACTCTTCTTGTTCTATGGACCAAGCCATCAATATGCCCGATTTATCAGGCTTATGTAAAACTTATCATAAGGGTAGGTCTGTACAAACAACAATAGTATGTGACTGAAAGTACGACTTCATCCTTCGGAAGACTCAATCAGGACTAGTGCCAATTTCTCCAGCCTTTGATATTAGATCTCTTCTCCTCAATATGCTTTGCTAGTATAGTAAATTAGTTTTTGTACTCCCTTTTCTTATCAGATCAGCATCGAGCTAACCCCTGATTGGGATATGACTAAGTACAAGTAATTTTTTTTCCTATGATAGGTCTTGAGAGCAGAAATGGAGATCCCAGGTACTTCTTCAATTCCAAGAAAGTAGTCTCACATTCATCATTCTAGTGAAATGCCTTTCACAATACTTTAAAGAAGGGAATGCACTAATCAATAGCTCGCGAAACAAATTGGTTTAGTGCTGCTACCCTGCATATTAACCTTTGCACTTCCTTTTTATTCGTTGGAGACTACATATTGATTAACGTCTGAATTCTATTTCGATTGGCTTTAATACCACTCTGATTAACTATGAACCATAGGAACGTTCCTTCTCGTACCCCGAAGACATATTTTACTACGTTGAGTTTCATTCTATGTTTTTCTAGGTAGTCGAATGTCTGCGCCATACCTTTGATGTGATCGAGAACTTTTTTCTCTTGGTGAGCATGTCATCAACATACACCTCTATGTTTATACCGTTATGTTCATCAAACACTTTGTTTAGCAACCTCTGGTATATTGCTCCAACGTTCTTGAGTCCAAAAGGTATGACATTGTAACAGTAAGTACCTCGGCTTATGATAAATGAAGTCTTTTCCTTATTATCGGGTTTCATCTAAATTTGGTTGTAGCCAGAGTATGTGTCCATAAAACTAAGCAACTCCTGCGCAGAAGTGACATTAACCAATTGATCAATCATAGGCAAAGGACTGTGAACATTCGGGCATGCTTTGTTTCGGACGGTGAAGTCAACACACGTACGCCAATTATCATTCTTTTTCCTGACCATCACTATATTAGAAAGTTAGTCTAGGTACCTGACATCTTCAATTAAATTCTCTTTTTGTAACTTATCTACTTCTTCTTGTACGGCCATGTTCTTTTCCTGGCTAAAGACACGTCATTTTTATTTGATAGATTTAGCATCCTTGACTTATTTAGTCCATAATAGATGAATTATGGATCAATTCCTGGCATGTTCTCGTGACTCCAAGAAAACACGCTCTTCCGTTGCTTCAGAAAATCAACCAATTCCTTCTTGGGGGTAGGGTTCAGTGATAAGTCGATCTAGGCCGTTCTCTCCGAGTGTTCATCATCTAAGATAATTGATTATATTTCTTTTATGATATGCCTTTTGACTGACTCTGCCTCTTCCCGTGTATTCAACATTTAAATCTGGTAGGTTGTCGTCAGTTTCTTCTGTTCCTCCTAGTCCGTTAAAGTATAGTTGTGATCAACCTGGTTCTCTTTAACTGCGCACCCCTTAATGAGTGGGGAACTTCAAACATTGGTGCGCAATAGAAGGTACTGCTTTGAACTTCTTCAATCATAGTCTGTCGAAGATAATATTATACGCTGGGTTGATATTCTTGTCCAGGATGAAGAAATGGATCTTCTCCGCACCACTTCCAGCTTAACTTTTCCCAAGGGGTAAACCTTTTCTCCAGAGAAACCGACGAGAGGACTGTGGTATTTTTAATTTTTGTTATTTCTCACTCCCAAACCTCTGAAGGAATCGTAGAATAAGACGTTGACTAAATTGTCATTGTTATCCAAAGCTCCCACCACCTTACCTTCATGTACCATCATCGTGACAACTAGGGGGTCGTCATGAAGGTAAAACACTCTTGATGGATCATCTTTAAAGAAATTAACCACTAAACGATTTTTGTTCTCGAACGAGTATCTACATCATTAGTCAAGTTGATCTGCCTAATATAAGAACAAGCCTTTGCCTGATGAAGGTAGGCTTTCCTCTCTGCTAGTTTATTTCCTTTTCCAGCATCACCTCCTGTAATAAAGTTTCACCTAAAAGAGAATGTATTTACCTCACTCACATGCTCCTCAGGCTATTTGGGAAAGTTCGGGTCATCTTCTGAATCATTATCTCTGCCTCTTTTCTTATCATCTCGTTTTTAGCAAGGAGATTTTGACTGTTTCTTGGGTTTCTACTGGTCCTTTTGATCTTCTTAGACACCCCTCTCCATAAATTTTAATGGTTTGCCTCTTCGGATCAGGTTCTTTATCTCGTTCTTAAAGGATAAACAGTTATCAGTGTTGTGGTCATGGTCTTTGTAGAACTCATAGTACTTACTCTTTTATCTTCGGTTTAGAGGAGATTTTAGCTTTCCAGGCCATTCCGGGTCTTTACTCTCACGAATCTATTTTAGTATGTGTTGAACACTAATGGTCAGAGGAGTGTATTCATCATATCGCTTCGGATTTTCCATTTTTCTATCTTTCTTCTCTTTCTTTTATGAGCTCTTGTTGGCATTGTCTTAGGAGTTTTTGGACTCCTTAGCAGTGATAGCTTCCTCTGCGTTCATACTTTTGCCTACCGTGATTAGTAATTCGTTCTTAATCCCGTGGGACTCCTAAGCCAGCACATAATATAAGTTCTCAGGTAGCAGGACACTCATTAATGCAGTGATCGTTGTCTTCTCATCATAGTCAATTACTTTTAGCTTCTCACTATTAAAGTGGGTGATGTATTCATAGGTAGTCTCGTCGATTTTTAGCAAACATTTAGCAAATTATCCACCATTTTACTAAGCTTGGCGCTAAAATAGAAATTATTGACGAACATGTCATCCAGCTATTGAAAGTTGGAGATCTGAACTTGTGGTTGATTATTGTACCAAATCTGCGCCGATCCGGTGATCGCACTGGATAATGCTCGACAATGCATCTCATCTGGGACTGAGTAGATGTCATCGACAGATTGGTATAGTTCCATTTACAACACTGGATCGGTTTTACCATCGTACTTCGGAGTTACTGCTGGTGGCTTGATTTTAGCAGGTCTGGGATAATCCACAATAGACGGTGTGAATAGAGATCCTTTCATGAAACCTATATTTAAGAGATTCTTTGATTTGGCCACTTCTCGCAAGCGATCCTCCAGTCACTGAACTGATCCCTTCCATGGATGGTCATCCTTCTCAGCATTAACTGTAACTGTATTGTCTTCTCAACCACTATTTTGAGCTAAGCTCTCCTTTTGGGAAGTCTGCTTAGCTCATATTGACCCCCGTGCGCTCGTTCTTGACATGATTGAACCTTCTCGGATTTCTATATGTCCTCGAGGTTCATTGTGATATCGTCCTCTCGCTACTCGTGGACCTAGACGGTCAAATGTGGAACCTCTGCTCAGTTTTTCCAATAAAGTTGGACTCACCTCAAAGAATGATTGCTTGTCATAATAATTAGTTGTCATGAGAGACGAGGTGGACCCTGGACGATATAACCTGTCATTTATGATCCAGATTTTTTGGATTTACTTCTTTCATTTTGTGAACCCAAATTCAACCCCCTAGAATTCTCTAAGGTCATTTCGTGGTAAGTCGGTTGCCTATCTATGTAGGGGAAGAAGGAAACATTTCACATCTCCTTTCAGAGGGTTGTCTCCCAGCTAGGCTGATAAGATCTTCTTTGAGTCTGTATTGATCGACCTAGAGTGTTTGCGTTAAATTTTTCACCGTTTATTACATCGCCTCTTGAATTATGGCAATGCTCATTAGAATTCCTTGTGGATATCTCATACCAACAGGGGTTGTGGGTGGAATTGTTTCATTCGCACGACTACTTTCTGTATTGTCCCATATTTCTAGACTTGACAGGTGTTTGAATGGACTTGGGTTAAGATTGTGAATATGCGATGGTAGGAAACAAAAAAGGCTTATCAAAAGTTTTCTACAGACGACATCAATTTTTTATTGTCTAAAAATGGTAATTGGATTTCATAGGTCCTAGATGATTAATACCAATAATAAACTATAACAAATAAAGAGATTAACAACTTAGATTCGAGAGAGATAAGAAATAAAAAAGGACACAAGATATTAACGTGGTTTAGCCCAATGAGGTGCTTACGTCCACAGGTGTAGTGTTGTTTGTATTAACCATAAAATAGGGGATACAAGCTCTCAAGAATCTCTCTAGGATTTTGTGTATGGCCGTTAGGTTGAACCTTTTCCAGATGCCTTTGTTACGTGTCATTGAGTGCAATTTATAGAGAGAGAGGGAGATAAGTGGAAGAGATGAGTTGTCTTTGTAAATCAGGTAGTTATACATTTCTACGTTCCAAGGGGACAACTAATAATGAGTCGATCGTAACTAGCTTAAAGGACTAATCCACACGTGGGTATTCAGAATTGTACATATCCCCACATATGGCCCACATGTGTGTTTAGAAATTAATAACATTAAGTCACTTTAGTCGGCCATTCAACCAATAAAGGAAAACACTGAGCTGACCAATAATAATATTGAGCTAGCTATATTTAGGTGGTGAGGTAGTATTCTTCTAATGACATGTATCATAATAACCTCGATCAACATCACGTTTCATATTTATGGTGTAACAAATATTTTTGAGTTACATAAATGATTATTATGTTGTTAACTTCGGCATTTGAGATGATGGATTTCTTCTTTCTTTGCCCTTAACCTTTTGGTGGATTCCAATCAGTGACGATTGCCTTTTTTCTCTTAGGTGTATTCCTGAGAGTGGTAAAGTTTTCTATCATCCCTTATTTTCTCAAATAGTTTGCTCCCTGATTTTTCGGTGTTAAATTGGTATTAGAACATAGTTGGAATATCCCGCGGTGTGCCTCTAAATCTAGGAGTTCTATAAGAGGTTAGTGAATCATATATTTCTCATTAGTGTTTATTAGAAAATGGTGGGAAATCTATTTGAGTTCTTGCTCAAGTTGAAGTAATAACTGCTATTGTCACTTTATTTGAGAATTTCCCTTGATAATGACATTAAGTCTCAACTTTGATGTGGTGTCAAGAATTATGTGTTCCCCATTATTAAAAGCTTTCATGGATGCCCATGCACAAGGATTGATCCTTTTTTTTATGATGACAAAAAAGAAAAATTAAATCATTTCAATCCATTAATTCTTCCTTTCTTAAACGAAGGATCGAGTATTGATTTCATCGGAAGTGATTGTATTAATGTTGTTCAAAATTATCACCCGGTATGTGAAATTTTGTTCTCCAAAGTGGATCATATTCATTTTTTTCTTATTCATAAGAAATAAAAGTATTCAAAGTATTTATTTTGTTCGCACGGAGGGTGTGAAGATAATTATGTTGGGCAAAAATTGAAATTACAGAATTACTCAAAGAATGTGCTTTGTTGGCATTGAAGAATTCAATTTTTTTTTAAAAATCAAGAATGAATTTTCTTTTTGAGGTTTATGACATAAGAATGTCCCTTAGAATGATGCCAACATGTCCTCCAAAGTTAAAGAGCCACAAAATTCATAAAAGGTAATTAATTAGTTCATCAATTAATACAAATGCTCATTTTCGGGCTGATGCCGTCACAAAAACACAGTGTGGGAAATGGTCATTTATTATTTCCTTATTTCCACATTCATTATTGATAATTGCTCATGTACCTATTACTGGAGGTTTGTTCCAAGCCATTTATATAATTCAATTGTCTTGTAAGCTGAAAAATAGTTTTGAGTTATATAAAAGATTATTTTTTTGTTGCCTTTGGAATTTGAGAAGATGGATTTCTTCTTACTTTGCCCTTAACCTTTTGGTGGATTCCAATCGGTGACGAGTATATTTTTCTCTCTTTAGGTGGTTTTTTTTAGATTGGTTGAGTTTTCTATTATCCTATATTTTCCCAAAATAATTTGTCCCTTAATTTTATGGTGTCACTCAGCAATAGCAGTTGGCCCATGATGGTGTCAGATTGAGGCCTTAGAGTTTAGAAATTTTTTCAATTACTTGCCCCTGATGGTTGTGATGTGAATAGGATAGAATAGAGGGGATATACAGGTGGATCGGGGTTGGTGAGGGCCTCCTCCCGATGTGGCACTGCCCCGACGAAGCTAATCAGAGCATGTATCAATGGAAGTTTAACAAGGGTTTAGGAGTTGTAGACCTAGGGTTCTCGTGGGTTTTCAAGGGATGTCAGTCAGGGGTAAGGAAATAAGGGATGTTAGTTAGGGGTGAGCAAAGGGTTCTCATGGGTTTTCAAGAGATGTCAGTCAGGGGTAAGGAATCAAGGGATGCTAGTTAGGGTTGAGCAAAGGACATTTGGGGTTCTCATCAGAGATCGACGGTCGTTAGGGAGAATGGTCCGATGCTGGTGAGGTTGTTGGGTCTTCAAATCTAGGGGACTTTGATAGTTTGACAGTAGGTTTGATATTTGTTAATGGTTCAATCATTAACGGGAAAACAAATCTAGGGTTTTGAGATGAAGAGTGGGATGGTGCCACTTAAGCACAAGTGCAAGGGGGAAGCTTTGGAGGAGTTGTCTTCTAGTTCTTTTGGGTTATGCCTACAACTCTACAAAAACTTCATCACCACATTAGGAATGAACGTCGCTTTGATACCAATTTGATGTATGCAAATTGATTTTCACAACAATGACAACAACCTTAAAATAAAAGAATTTATCTTTATCATCTATTCATCTCCAAAAGTAAAGTTCTTACAAAGGATGACCAAGGGCCTTATTTATAGGCTTAAGGTGTCTTAGTAGCCCAAAAACCCTAAAATGATAAATAGACTAAAAGGTGCACACTAAAGACACTAGAAAGGAATGTAATCCCTAACAAAATATAGTAACTCACAAAAAAGACATAACCTAATAAAACATGAAAAAATATAGATAAACAAAAGTGTAAATGAATCCCATGTCTCTCATACACGCCAATAATATTTAGCTCACATTAAAGGAACGTACATTTGCTATAATTTACAGTAACACGAGAGTTTCCCATGAAATAAGAGTACCCCTTGGAAATAATTACACTACAACTCTTGAAGGGCCCAAGTCCCAAATAAATAAGAAATTAATTAATTAATTCATGAATCAACTAAAAAGTCCATTTTTAGGTTCTGCAATCAGTCAAAGCACAGTTTAGTAAGCAAAATAATTTATTTTAGAACTAAGAATTTTATAACATGTATTATTTTTATCTTTTCTCTTAACCTTTTAGAGGAATTTGATTGGTGATGAGTGTTGCTCTATGTCATTGGTGGATTCCATTGAGCGTGAGTGCGTTATGTTGGTCTTCACTTGTGTTCTCTCCCATTCATCAGTTTAATTCGGTGTCAAGTGCAGAAACACTTAAGCATTTATGACGCTTGGAAGCTATGGGACATGATGAATCGCATCATGGTTCAAAGAAAGATTCATCA
Organism: Sambucus nigra; assembly: GCA_949130495.1. Taxonomy (NCBI): domain Eukaryota; kingdom Viridiplantae; phylum Streptophyta; class Magnoliopsida; order Dipsacales; family Adoxaceae; genus Sambucus; species Sambucus nigra. Next base: position 536,815,879 of record OX422213.1, read on the forward strand.
AAAGTGAGTGAGGAGGAGATTGCCCTATTTCATCAATCTTCTAAATGGTAATTGAATGAATAATGTAAGGACAATATTTCCAATTGAGTCCATTGTAAGTATTTGAATTATTCTCAGAATAAAAAATTATTTTTCAATCATATATAGATTTTTTATTGTAGCGATACCACACAGTCTATAACATAGTTTATTAAAGACGTTGCGATCAAGCTTCAAAGATTAAGTTGTCGAGAATAATTTGGTGCACGTTTCATGTCTTCATTGCATTCTGATCTCTCATGTATGGATGCATAATGTTTATGGAACTCGAAAAATATTTTTAAGATATTATTTTTTTATTAAAAATGCTTTTAGATAAGGATTGTTTAGAGTCGTATTCAACCTCTTATTGTGTTTAGAAGGATCAAACGACACTTGCAGTCATTCACGTGACATTGCAAGGTCGTTCAATCAAGATGAACATATCGTTCTAGCGACATGGCCATTTTGTTTGAGCGACATGCTGATCTCGTTCAAAGGATGCGCCGACTTAACTTTTCTATTTGTAGCATTTTCCACTTAGAATTTCATAGTTGCAGAAGCAGAAAATTAGTGTACATACTTTACATTTTCTGCGCAAGTTTTCTAAGGTTTTCAAAGTCTAAAAACATCCTTAGAGTTTCAAGATCCAAGCTTTCATACTCTTATGCTATAGAGATCTTGGTTTGCACCATTAGAGTTTGTTCATTACATTGAACGTTGGGTTTTGCGGTGAAGAAGCGAAGGAATTTTGTGTTCAACATCGTAGATGTAGCCAAGTTGTATCGGTGGACACTGATACATACGTGGACGCATATGTTGTGGACGAGCATCGTAGAAGTAATTCTATGTGGGCACTGCGGAGGAGTGGTTGAAGGATTAGATAAGCGTCAAGACTTGTGGGGGATCGAATCGTTGATTAAGTCTATCATCTGTACTTTGTAATACCATATTATAGTGATTGTCTAGCTTGGGTCATCCGAAGATTTTTCCCTTAGAGGTTTCATCGTACATCCGATGTCGCTTTTGTGGATCATCTAGATGCATGTTTAGGATTCACAAGATAAAATTGGGCTTAACTAAGATTAGTTCACATAGTTGTTGCGATTTAAAATTTGGAAAAGAGTTTTTAAAAAAGAAAGTTGGTTTTGACATCCTCAAAACACATTCGAAAGAAAAATGGGCCTACAAATTGGTATCAGAGCTATAAACACATTTTTTATTGTGTTTATCCCTTATGTTTTTAAGGATGAATTTTGGAAATTTTGAAAGTTTTAGAGCTCTTGTGTGTTATGGCACTAACTATTGTTATTGGAAAATGCGAATAAAAAGTTCTTTGAAATTAATTGATGAGCGTGTATGGTTAGCAGTCGAAAAGGGTTGGACACCATCGGTCACACGAGAGGGTGAGGCTACTACTTTAAAACCCGTTGAATTATGGACTGAAGCCGAACATAGACTTGCACTTTACAACTCTAAAGGTCCTCATGTTATTTCCTCACATCTCACACCGGAGGAGTATAATATAATCATGATGTGTGAAGCTTCAAAAGAGACTTGAGATACACTTGCACTTACTCACGAGGGCAATAGCACGGTTAGGGCATTTAAACTTCAAAACCTCACTACACAGTTTGAGAAGATTAAAATGCTAGAGAGTGAATCGTTTGGTGAGTTTTATGCTAGATTGTCAAATATTGTCAACTCGTCGTTTAACTTAGGAGAGAAAATACCTGACAACTGAGTCATAAATAAAATCTTAAGGTCATTGCCGAGCAGATTTGATGCAAAAGTGACCGTTTTGAACTCCTTGGGTATGCTTGAATCGAAAAAACTTAAAGAGATTATAGGTGACGTACAAACCTTTGAACTCAATATGTTTACCTCCAAGCAAGTGTCAAAGAAAGAAAAGGGCATTGCTTTGTAAGCCCAGAAGGAGGAGACTAAAGTTTGGGATGGTGATTCTGATTTTGATTTTGATAATGTAGCCTTGTTGGCAAAGAAGTTCAAAAAATTTCTTAAGTTCCAAAAGCAATCGAAAGATGCCAAAGGACTTGAGAATTTCAAGAACAACAAGGTAGATCCCTCCCCTCAGGATTAGAGTGAGAATGTCAAGAGGGTTGAGTTGGATAGGTGTTTTAGGTGTGAGAGGTATGCTCACAAGGTTGTCGAGTGTCCCATTAGACTTAAGAAGGATGGAAAGAAACCGATAGCATATAACTCCACCTTAAGTGATAGTAAGGGAGAGAGTTTCCCCATTGAGCATAATTTTTTCACGTTCATGGCATGTCATGTCAGCGATGCCGATAAATCTTCCCATAAGATTCTCATGTGAATGACACTTTCAAGGCAATTGTGTGTGAATCCCAAGTGAGTGAGGGTGAAGCTAGTGAGGATGAGGAGATTGATGTAGGAGAGTTGCAAGTTGCCTTTAGTGAGTTGTAGTGGAAGCGGTAAAAGTGAAAAAGGCCAACTTAAAATTGCAAGATAATTTGAATGAGCAGGCCGTAGAGAATAATGTTGTTTTGATTGAGGATCTTAAGGCACAGGAGAAGACTCTTAGGGACAAACTAGAATATGTGGAGAAAGAAAGAGATAGTCCTCATGGTTTAATCGAGGCATTGAAGAAAGAGGTTTTAGAGTTTGATATGTCTAGGCGTTTGCTTGAATCTAGGATTAGTGAGTTAGAGGAGAGATTGAAAGACTCGAGTAAGGTGAGTTTTGATTTGGAGGATAAATCGAAGAAGTTGAATAAGATGTTAGGCAGCGTCCAAATTAAGGGAGATAGGTTTGGTATAGGTTACGATGATAGTGCTGTTCCCATTCCCAAATCCAGTACCAATCGTGTGACAGAGCCCACTAGGAACGTTAGGAGAGGTCGACATTTGGTAATCATTCCCACCATGTATATACTTGCACTTATTGCGGTAGGAAAGTCACCTTAGAAGTCTTTGCTATGACCTTAAGATGCTCTTAGAAAGTTAAGAAGTAAAATAGTTTCGGTTCCCCAAACCCCATGCGTCATTTCACACCTACTTGGGTCAGGATATCGGATTTAGAGGCTTTAGGAATTAGGCTTCATGGTTCTTGTTTGGTTTCACTTGATTCTTCCCATGCTAGATCTAAAGTATGATTGTGTTGCCATGTTTATCATATGCTAGTCTTTATATCGTGATTTATATCTTTCTTGTGTTATGACATGTGTATCTTTTGTATTATATTTTTTTCCATTTATTAAGTCTTATTTTAAAAATACAAAAGATTTTATTTTTGGGTCAAAAATATTTTTTAGAAAAACACAAAAAGATTTTTGGTTTATTTTTGTGTCATGAGTGTTTCATGTTTGATATGACATATTAGTGTGTTTAGACCCCCATCATTTCATTATCCACGTGGTTAAGACATTTGGCCACAATTGTTGTTGGATTTAATGATCTTAACCATTGTCTTAATGGGATTGTTTCGAAGTTGATATGCATTTGAATTCGACTTTGTATATATCCCATCGTTGCACACATGCACGAGTTTATATGAATGTTTGACATCCCATGCCTATTTGAGTTTGGTGAGACGTTCTTATCTCAATTTTGTCATCCATGGGTAAGTAAACTTAGGAAGAGGTGTGCATGTAAGAATCGTTTACCGTGAGAATTGATATTGCATATATTGAAAAAATGATGAGTGATCACGAAAAATGGCTGCGAGTGAATAATAATCACATTATGAAAGCCACCATTTAAAAGAGCCCAAGAAAAAATTAAGGCAATAAAAAGAATCATATGCAAAAATCGGGCCAATATGAGTCTCTAAGTTGAGAAAAATAGAAACCTCAAAAGCGATAGAAAAAAAATATATATATATATATATTTGAGGGTGTTTGGATGGAAAACTAAAATGGGTTTGCACCACAAATCCTTATGTAGAAAAATCGTATCATGACGCTATTGTTTGTAGAATCGTCAAAATCCTAGATTTGTGTGTAAGTTGATTATTTAGTTCATTTAGCTCAATATATTAATTGTCACATGTGGCTAAAACTAAGTTTGGTGACATTTAACTATCAATTAGAGCTTCTTAACCGTTTCAACATGTTGGAGTTATAATTCATTTGTTGTAGTTCACGCCCATTCACTCCATATCCATGTTTGAGCACATTGATTATATGTTAGCATGAAACTCACAAAATTTTACTTGTTTTAATTTTTTCTATTTTGCTATTGTTTGGTATTTTCAGTTGACATTTTCAGGAAATTATTTCACTGGACAAAACTTCAATATTTTTGGAACTAGAATTGAGCACTTTTTATGTCGTTTGAACTACATTTGGACCTCATTCGAGCGACAAGTCCATGTCGCTTCAAGTCTGGATGTCACGAGGTTCATGCGACAGAATGAGAAGTGTCAGGTATGGGTCACGAGATAGGTCGTACGAAGGTCTCTTGAAAGGTTTCATCACTCGAGAACCAACTAGTTTGGAATTTTTAAGGTCATTTGATGCGTGGTTCAAATGACATGCAAAGTCGTTCAAACGACCTAGCATTATCGTTCAGGCGACCGCTGGGAACTTTTTTTAGATTGTTTCTGTTTTAGTACCCTGCTTCATATTGATATATTTTTTGGTACTGCAGGGTTCGTTTGGTCTCTACAGTGCATGATGATTATATATAATGGATTTTACTGCTTTCTCCGTTTAGTCAAATCATTAGTGGTTTTGATGATTTCTTTTAGGTGACTACTGTTTTCTAGCTACGATTTGATACATGGTGATTATGCTTAGCTGGCTGTTTAATTATCACATGCTAGATATTTGATGATTTATTTATCTTTTTCACTTATTGTCTATTCGAGACAAAAAGGGGGAGAGATGTATGTGATGTAGGGGGAGTTTTGAGCACATAGTTTATTTGTTACATAACAAATGATATCATATGCTTTAATCCTTACATATTGGCATTAATTAGTTTGAACAATATGATATCCTGATTTCAATGTTGTTTTCAAATTGGTATCAAAATAATTTCCTGACATGTTTAACAAATGATTTGTTTTTACATATTGGTATATTTATATCATTTGTTCCTCCATAATTCATTTGGAATTTTTCTGTTTTATGTGTCTAGATATTCTTCAGCGAGCCAAGATTTCATCACATTCAGGCAGCTCATGTTAGCCAGACCAACATTTATTAGTTTTGTCCTGTAATTTTTTATTTTGAGTTTTATGGGATGGGATTTAGGCGTCATACGGCTTAACGGCCCGACTTAGGCATTTCACTATTTGGGTTTTTCCCCGGAATTGTCAAAGGGGGAGATTTGTAAGGACAAATTTCAAATTGAGTCCATTGTAAGTATTTGACTTGTTCCCCAAACAAAACATTGCTTTTGAGTCATAGATATATTTTTTATTGTCACAATCCCACACAGTCATTGACACAAAGTTTATTGAAGATGTTGGGGCGAAGATTCAAAGAATTATCATGTCGAGAATAATTTGGTGCACGTCTCATGTCTTCATTGCATTTCGATCTCTCAGGTATGAATGCGTAATGTTTATAGGACTTGAAAAATATTTTTAGGATGTTATTTTTATTAAGTATTTTTTTTAAAGAGTTTTAACTTTGTTTATTCTGAGATAAGTATTGTTTAGAGTTGTATTGATCATCTTGTTGTGTTTAGAAGGATCAAACGACACTTGTAGTCGTTCGAGCGACATTACAAGGCCGTTCAAGCGAGATGAACATGTCGTTCGAGCGGCATGACCATTTCGTTCTAGCGACATGCTGATCTCGTTCAAACGATGTGCTGACTTAAATTTTCTATTTAAGGCATGTTTCATAGAGAATTTCAAAAGTTGCAAAACAGAAAATTAGTTTACATACAATACGTTTTCTGCACAAGTTTTCTAAGGTTTTCAAAGTTTAAAAACATCCTCAGAGTTTCAAGATCCGAGTTTTCATACTATTATGGTATAGAGATCTTGGTTTGCACCAATAGAGTTTGTTCATTACTTTGAATGTTGGATTTTGCAGTGAAGAAGTGAAGGAGTTCGTGTTCAACATCGTAGACGTAGCCAAGCTATATCAGTGGACACCGAGAGATACGTGGATTCGTGTGTTATGGATGAGCATTGCAGATGGACTTCGTAGTGATTGTCCGGCTTCGGCCGTCTGAGATTTTTTCCCTTAGTGGTTTCATCGTACATCCGGCGTCTCTTTTGTGAACTTATTTATTTTACTTGATTTAATCACCTAGATGCATGTTTAGGATTAAACAAGATAAAATTGGAATTAACTAAAATTGGTTCACATACTTGGTGCGATTTAAAATTTGGAAAAGAGTTTTTCGAAAAGAAAATTATTTTTGACATCCTTAAAACACATTTGAAAGAAAAAGGGGTCTACAAAGAGGCTTTTCACCATCATCAAATATAGAGTAACAAAGACTTAAGAAAAAAGAAAGATGTTAACTATGAAGCATGAACTTGACACGTGACAAAGGATACATGACTCGGGATAAGTGATATGTGATTTTTCAAAATGTAAAATACGATACACCATGATACGTATAATATATATATATATATATATATATATATATATTATTTTTTAAAAATGTATATATTTAATAAAATAAAATAAAATTTGTTCAGCATAATACATAATTATAACATACTTATCTTGAAGTTAAGTAAATCAAATATAATAACTATACAAATTTAAGCAAGGAACAAATAAAATTCAATAAAATTGTAATTAAAAAGAACATAATTTGCAAAGTTAGGGTTTATCTGAAACTTTTGAGCCATATTGCTCTTTTTGTAAATTTTATTTTCTTAATTTTTATCTTTTACAATCAATGTTATAAAGTTATTAAACATTTAACTCCATTTTTACTTTTTAAGATACTATAAAAATTCCCATGGGCCACGCGTGTCCAAAAAACATATCCCCAACGTGTCCTAATGTGTTCCCCAACCTATCTTAAAGTGTTCTATAAAAAAATAAACATGATACTCAAAAGCCCGCACGTCCTAACGTGTTTGAGCATGTCAAACATGATACCCTACCTTCAGAAGAGTGTTCGTGCTTTTTAGGATGTTAAAGTTTCACAATTAGTATCATAATGTGAATACAATGTTATTAATGACTTAAGTGGATGCCCTAGAAAACCCAAGAACTATAAATAAATATAGGGTGGTTCTCATTTTTTGCATAATGTTGGTACTCCATCGAGAAAGGAGTAAAGTTCGCATACTTTTGGAGTTTCCACAGGCATAATCATTCATGTGTCGATACATATATTAATTCGTTAAGGTAATAGATTCTATCAAGCTAATAATTCCTCTTTCCAAGTCTAAATCCTTAATTTCCATTAATATCTAGCTACTGAGATCTAAATCGTAATTAATCAAATTTGTTAAACTCTAAAAGAATGCCTTAGGCTATTTCCAAGCCATTTTTATTTGAATTTGTAATTTAAACCATTTAAATATTAATTGTAATTTGTTTGTGTAATCCTTATTCATTTATTGTCCTTTATTGTTGATATGAAGTTCTTTGTGTTCTTGAGCCAATGGGTAGGGGTTGGTGGTTTTGATCTTAAAATATGTTTTTATTATAACTATTATATTACAAAAAAGCCCTTTCAACTTAGAGACCAGGGTTATAGCCCCTTTGTATTTCCCGTGAAACCTAATAAGTCTCATATTATGACTTATATATATTTCTTTCTTAACCTTTTGTACTCTCAATGGTGTGGTCGAGGCATTAGGTGTCTCACAAATGTGTGGTGTTTATGTAAGTTTGATTATAATCTTATGCTTTATGCTTAAGGGAGAACAACAGAGCTAACATGTTAGTTTGACTCAACTCTCATTGTGCGTTTGAGGTTAGACGGAGTGACACATTCGGTTTGCCTCTATGCTAAAACTCGGGCTAGGGCTATAACATCGAGGGGAATTCCTTGATATCTTGCATTTGGCATGTGCAAAAAGATGGTTAACGTAAATTATTTAGGTATGTCCAAGTAAGAGATCATGAAATATAACTATCGACATAAGATGTCAAAAGAGGATCACACCAATGGGAAAAAGTTAAGGTGGATCAACATAATCGAGGGCTATTTAGTTGACTTAGAGTTACAAAGACTTAGGAACAATGCAATCACCCATATCATTTTATATATTGTTCAAAACTTTAGACCAAGAGGTTTAGCATTCACATGTTGTTATTGTTGAGAATATTCATATCCATATTAATCCATCGTTAGGATATTTGATTATTAAGATATTCTGTTAATTTATATATTCTTTTTATTTGTATATATTCTTTTTATTTGTCACTAGAATCACGAATATATGCCATATAAATCCTTGTTGCAACATTGAATTTTGAAGTTGCCTTGCAATGTCAATTGAATGATCATGTCCCTTTATTCTTTGATTTCCTCATAGAAATGAGAAAATGAGAAAATGTGAAAATATGTTGCGGATGTAATATAAAAGTTGAAGCCTTATTTATTTTGGGTGAGCTATTGTAGAGGTATCATGTCGAAGATTGTTTTATCACTCCATTTGCTAATTAAGGTAGGGAAAGTTATTGTTCATATGATGCATTTATATTAATTTTGTCATACGTCCTTCTGTACTAAGCCATTATGTTTTTTTATTAATATCATATATCCTTTTCGAGTTCCGCATACTTTTGTTGGTACTTGTACTTGCATCATTATGTTAATAAACACAATAATAATAATAATAATAATAATAATAATAATCATAATAATAATAATAATAATAATAATAATTAAGTGTTGGATTGAGGCAACTGCACTACCCTGTATTTCTACGGCTCTTAAAATTGGGGATTAATTAAATTTAATTGAGATATTAATTTAATATTAATCCAGAGTTTTATTTTAAATATTTACTAGCATGACAAGGGTTAGTAATTATTAGGAATTTGTTGAATATTACAAAATGAGTAAAGTAATATATGAGATTGATTTTATTAATATTGTCACGAGTGAATAATATGACAATTAGGGAAATTTAAGTCGGGACGCGCCTGTGTCGTGTCAGGACTACATTATTATTATAAAAGTGAATAAATTATAAGTCGCCCATATGGTCGTTTCGAGTGCGCCCAAGTGTCCAAAAGGGTCGAGATAGTCAGAAAAGTGTACCCGGGGGTTTAATTTAGGTCCCGGGGCATTTTTAGGCCTAATTGACATCCCAGGAGGGTATTATAGACACTTTGTATTTTTGGGTACTTAAACACACGAATTTTCTTAGGATATATTATCCATTAGGAGTTGTCTTTTAGGGTTATCAATCACAGAACATGAGTGCAGTCATTAGAGAGGAAGGTGGAGAGTTTTCCAAGCAATCCAAGGCTTAGAAATCACTCGATTGCACCACCACCATCACCAAAGCGTAGATCGCGCGACGAGGAATGCAACCATATCTTTTTAATCAACAAATCAGACCCTCGAATCCCAGGCAAGTATCTATCTTGCTGATTTCCAAGTTAATATACCTTCCATGTTAGTCTAGGAATGAAAATCATATGTTTTAATTGAAGAACCATATCTTTTGGAAGAAAATTTATGTGTTGTAGGGAGAATCCATATAGTCTGAAATCGTGATCATATGTAGAGGATTACTCACGAATTTATTGTGATATTTGGGAAGAAAATCTGGGTTAAAATAGAGGTTTGTGATTATTCATGCAAAATTTGGTTTTATAATGAAATCTGTGATTAAACCCCTTTTTAATTGATTCGTTGAGGATTTATTGATGTTGTTACATTAGAACCTGTTTATATATATTGCTTATACATTTGGATAACTTTGATGGGAGTTTGGGATGAAATTATAGAGGTTTGGAGGGGTTAGAATGATTGAACCCGTAGGTTGAAATTTGCAAAAAAAATGGGCAAGAACTGCTTGATCGATCGATCGACCAAAAGCATCGATCGATCGACGATCACTCGATCGACCCCATTCCTCGATTGATCAACCCCTCCTGGAAAAGGGCATATTTTTCTCCTTTTTGTTTAATCCGGTTAAGATGCATAGGAATCCTTGATTATTATTTATAGAGGATAATGGGTTTTGAAGAGGACCAGTAGGGTCTAAGTAGACTCCGTTGAGTGAAATTCATATGGGATGAAATTGTTGGTTAACGGGGAGTTATTCATACATTGGAAATTGTGCGTATGTTTACTAAAAGATTGAGACTTGTGAAAGGTTTAGGCTAGAAGGTAAGTGAGGGTATACCTACTGAAATTATACTTAGTGAAAGAGAATACTTCGAGAGATGAGAAGTAAGTATGAAATAAATAATAAATGAGAATAAAAGAGACGAATCCGTTATGCGACATAGTTGGGTAAAAGTTGTACTATGAATGGATAATAATAATTATGGGTCGTGGGCGAACCTAATTTGGAAAATGCGAATATTTATATATATGACTGTGTGACTGTGCATATATTATATATTTGTGTAAAAATCATACTTGGGTTACTTGCTATCATGGAGGTTTTTGTGCCGCGACAGTCTTATCTTGATTGGACCTTTATGGGGGATATTAACTCGTACCCTAGAAGATAGTATTCCAGATACAGGTTATTTAAAAATGATAGTGAGATGTTCTAAGAGACGTGAGGGTATGTGCTGACCTCTTAGGATTCGGAACTATGCTTCGCCTCTATTTGTATGTGTATTGTATTAATACAGTTCGAGAGTGATTCCAAACTAGTATTTACCTTAGTATGAGTGAAACGACGACTTGATAGCAGAGTATGCCAGCACCATAGATTTATGTGGGGTGCCGATAGTATATATATATATATATATATATATATATATATATATATATATATATATATATATATATATATATATATATGCTTATATATGGAAACTTTCTACTGTGTGTATAAGTAGTTAAGTAATGAATAAATGATTCAGCTTTATAACAAGTGTTCGTGAATTTTGTAACGGTATTAAGTGGTTCTAAGTAACATAAGAATATGGGAGATAATGATTTTCTAAAACTAAATATTATTTCCTTAGTACTTCTCGGGATATAACTTTATGGAAAAATAAGTTAGATAGACTTATGTGATCAGTAGTACGGTAGGCGTGCACACTAGATGAGGGGTGAGAATTCTCAGGAGAGTGTCACGCACTAACATGGTGGTTATATTCACCGGTAAGCATTTTAAATACTTGCTAAACTATTTGTTTAAAACTGTTTTACGATCGGGCTCTGACCCATTTTCTGTCATTTGTTTCTCTCTTGTATATATATGTATTCATTACAGGTGCCTAGCCACAGGGGCGTCATGCATAGGTTCTTTGGATTGGACATGCTGCAGCTTATGTGAGAGTTGCAGGCCTTTGCTCTAGACGACCTCTTCATTGATTCAGTTCTTAATTTAGTTCTTATAGAGTTAGGGCATGTGTCGCCCGATTTCCTATTCCGTTTGGATTTTTCAGAGATTTATATTGATTTATATTTCCAGTATTCAACACTCTTGGGAAGTTAACTCTTGTCAGGATGATTTCATTTATAGTTCTTAAACTTGGTTTGGTTTATTTAGATGGATTAATTCTTTTGTGTTAATTGCCATCCTTAGTATGTATGTAATTCTTAAATTGTTGGGTATTAAAAAGGTTTTTATATTGGCATTTAATAAAATGAAAATACGACTTTAAATTGTTTTGACACTTAGCTTAATCATTTAGGGTGTTCAAATTGGAAATATTATTTTGCGACAGTGATGCTGAGAATGAATACACCATTCACCTTGATTTTAATTTAATAAAGGACTGATCATTTGGTATTTAATTAGGCGAGGTGTTACAGGTGGTATCAGAGCATCAGGTTCTAGTGTCCTTTAGGATTTGTGCAGCTTATTATGGTTCCAGTGTAGCTTTCTTTGATATAGATCCCTATGTTTTGGATTGTTGATTTCTTTGGTGAGATTTCGTTCTCCTTCTATCACGTATATATTAGTGAATCTTATTTTTGTTTGGGCATTTTCGAACAATGAAGTATGGAAGAAGAGGGCCATTAGGCGAGTAGCGGGAGGTAGGGCTTAGTGAGGTCGTGGAGTATATTAGAGGATGATGACCGTAGTCGAGGTCACCCCTATTATGGCACGAGAGGCCAGGACTATAAAGACGGCTAGAACACAGCCTACAAATTTCAAGTACTGCTGTAGTCAAAAGTGATGTAAAAACTTGGACTCACCTAACTTAGTACGCTTGGGAGAGGGTCAAATGGAAAATTAAGGAGAGTCATCAGTAGAAGTTCTAGACATGCGGGAATTGTGTGTGTTACCCAACGAAGGTAATATATTCAAAGGCTTGGACATATAGTGGAGTGTGGTTGACTAGAAGTGAAAATTTGTGGTAAATTTTTTCTTGACTCATCGGAGCAAAGTTATAATAGTGGGAGTCAACCACCACCGTTAGTAGTGAAATGTTGCGTCAATGGAAGGACATTAGTACAATTTAACCGCACGTTCCTTCATCAGTTGTTCAAAATAAGTTATGAACGTTATTTTGAATCCATCACGGAATGGCCGGACAGGGGCCCATTTGTAAACGAATTTAGACTTTTATCCAATCTTGTATCAGCGGAAGTGGATACCGATGGTCGAGAAGATTTCAAGTGGGAGATTAAATCGTGAGGAAAGTTGACAACACTTAGAGAGAATTCTGTTGGAAAGTCGATCAATATGGTGACAATGTCACGTATTGTCCATAGAGATGTTAACGCTCTTATGTGAAGGGAGCTAAAGTAATCGAAAGATTTATTGTAGAGTGAGACTAGATGAAATGCAGTGAGAAACGCGCCACAAGGGGCAGACCCATTAGGGGGCTCATTTAAATGATTTAGATAGCTAAATTCTTACCAAGCGATGGTGCATTCAGTAAGGGTTATTGAAGCCAGTAACACGTTCCTTAGGGCCAATAAAGCTAAGGGAACGACATATTTGGATAGTTAATAGAGTTGTTTTAAGAAATGTCACCATCTTTGGAGAACGCCAACGCACTTCCCCGTTGAGGTTTGGACATGTTAACTAGCATAGGGTGATTTACATGACGGAACTTTTTCCTATTTCTAGTATGTACCATTTGTATTTTATTTGTTTTTATTATTTTTTGTACTATTTTAGCACTATTTTGGAAATGTTTGCCCATTCCAGGAACTGCTTTTTTTATGAAATTTTCCACTGGACTAAACTGTATGACATTTTGTGTTATCTGGGAAATTCGTATTTTCTCGTTCTAACGAGATTGCATCTCGCGCAAAGTCTTCTCATGAGATCACCTGTCATTCTAACGACATGGAATCTCATTCGAATGACCTCGGATATTCTTTCGGTCCCCTATTTCTTCTGGTTATATTTAATTGGTACTACTTGGTTGTTTCTGAAGAGTATTAAAAAATACAAAAAAGATTTTCTTTTGTTTTAGAAAAATTTTGAAAAATCCAAAAAGAGTTTTGTATTTTGTTTGCACCTTATATGAATGAACACTTAGGATGGCCGAGTCATAACTTCATGACATATCCATGTGACCGTTTGATAGTGTTTTGAGACAATATGTTGCGTTATTCATGTGCTTTGCAAAGTTTGGAGTCTTTGAGATGATAAAGTGTTGCTACTTACATAATTCACTCTATTTTTCCTTTATTGCACACATGCATGAATTTCTTTGACTTTTGTGCTCGTCTATCACATGTTGATTGAGTGTTTTCGCTTTAATTTTGTACAACGAACCAAATGCGATAAATCTCGACAAAAAGTAGTACTGTTTGTGAGATTTGTGTTTTTCTTTTAAAAATGGTGAAGGGCTACGAAAGGTACTCATTTATCCTTTGCGATTAAGCCACCATTTAAATGGACCTAAAAAGTGAGGAATTGAAAATTATTCGGGGTCCAATGAGGTTTAAAAGAGCCCGAAAAAATTAAAAGGCAATAAAAAGAAAATTATGCCAAAAATGGGCCAAATATTTATTTCATCACCTCATAAATAAAAAGCATTATCTTTTAATGAGGGAGTTTGGATGGAATTTTCAATGGTTTGCACATCCTTGAAAGTCATGAAAAAGCATTACATAGTTTTTGACGTTATTGGTGTGGAACTATTTATACTTTGTTTTGTTGATATGATTAAGACGATGTCATTTAAATTCAGCAATTCTACACCTAAGGACTATTTTTTGTGTTCATTCGTTAGAAGTACTTTTATGCATCTTTTGCACATGTGATATGATTGAGTTGATTTTCCTATCGGATCTATTCACACCATTTCATTCCGTTTCCACGAGTTGGTCATCTTAGTGTAAATTCATGGTGTGTGATTTTTGTAACATCATTTTTTCTTTTTGTTTGAAAATTTTGAAAAAATTTCAAAAGTAGTTTGTTGGCTTGGCTTACCATGACACCCCGATTTTCTTTCTAGGATTTATTCTTTTCCTTGTCTATTTCGGATAAATAAGAAGGGGGGGAACGAATTATGATATTATGGGGGAATTTATGATATTATGGGGGAATTTATGTATAGGGGAATTTATGGGACAATCATGGATGAATCCCATCAAAGATTACATTGAAAAAGGGGTCCTACCAATTGATCCAAAAGATGCAAGGAAACTTAGATACAAAGCAGCTAGGTATGTATTGGAGAGAGGAGCCCTATATAAAACGGGATATATTATTTCCTTACTACGATGTGTCCATCCCTTAGAAGTTCTTGAATTAACTAAGGAGGTGCATAAGGGTTCTTGTGGGGCTCATTCAGCTGGTTGGTCACTAATCCGACGGATTGCTATGGAAGGATATTATTGGCATACCTTGAAAGAAGATTGTGGAACCTTCGCTTGAATGTGTGATAAGTGCCGAAGGTTTGCATCCATTCACAGAAGACTAGGGACTGCCTTAACACCAAATATTTCTCCTTAGCCTTTCGCCATTTGGAGAATTGATTTGGTCGTCCCATTGTCGACCACCAAGGGCAGGTTGAAATACTTGGTGGTAGCTGTAGACTATTTTACAAAATAGGTGAAATCAGAACCATTAATAGATATGCCTTATGAGAAGGTATTTCACTTCATATGGAAGAGCATCATATATAGGTATGACATGCCTTTTGACTTCATTACTAACCATGGCACCCAGTTTGACAATGATGAATTTGAAGCATACTGTGTTCAATCCAAGATTCAAAAACTTCACTCTGTGTCCGAACATCCACAATGCAATGGTCAAACAGAAGTAACGAAGAAAACTTTGCTTGATGGATTGAACAAGAGACTTGATGCTGCAAAGGGCAACTGGATCAATGAATCACACTATATTCTTTGGGCATATAAAATAATGCCGATAACATCCACTGGAGAAACACTTTATATTCTTTCTTTGGGGACATAGGCCATGGCCCCAACCGAGATAGGCCTACCAACTCATAAAGTGTTGAACTTTGATTCCCCTAAAAGTGATCTCATGAGAAGTTTGGAGTTAGATCTGGTGGAAGAAGTCAGAGAAGATGCTGCCCTCAGAGCTACTGCTTATCAGCAAAGAACTATCCATTTTTATAACAGGAGGGTCAAGCCGACCAACTTAAAAGAAGGGGATTACATCCTCAAAAAAGTCATTCAGAAAGGAAAAAAGTTGTAAGCAAACTGACATGGTCCTTACCGTATTTCGGTAGTCATCCGACTAGGAAATTTTTGATTGGAGACTTTTGATGGGGAGTAATTTAAGAACCCTTCGAATGTTGAACACCTCTGAAAATACTATCCGTAAAATGAAAGCATTTTGTACTCTTTTTCTTCAAGTTCAATAAAAATCTTGATTTCAGTTCAATTATGCTTCTATTTTTTGATTTTTCGGAGTATGGTGATATACACACATCCCCAACGAAAATAGGAACCCAATCTTCAAGTTTTTTTCGTTTCTCTTGGTCTTCAGTCCTTACCGACCAAAAGACAACATATACTTAATCAGGTTGAACTTATCAAATTCGAGATGCACCAACAGCTTAACCAACATTCGTGTTTCCTGATTGTTTCCCGATTAAGTTAAACACGGGAATACATATATACATTCCCAATAAACTTAATCGATCATGATCATTACTTCATGTATGACTTCGTCTTGGATAAGTCATGAACAAGAAGCCAATAAAACATCATGTATAAACACAAGAAGCTTTACTCGACTAAGTTAAAACACATGAATAAATATATACATCCCTAAAACTCCACGTGAATATACATATACATTCCTAAATACACTTGGTCGTCACTAATAACTAATGTCAATACTTAGTTCAAAATTGCTTACAGCTTTACCTAAGTGCATTAGTAGAATCTAAGTCCCTACAATCTCAGTTCAAGTGTTGAACACATTACCTGTTAAACAAGCAAATTACCTAGTCGACCGACCGATTAACTAATCATAAGCTTAAAATAGGTATCCAATTAAATGCATAAGCAAAGCATGAATTTAAGACATGAAACAAAGTATTTTATTGGCAAAATAACAGGTTGGTACAATTAAATTTGCGCAAGTACAAAAACCAAAACTATTCTACTGGATGTTTCCCTTGAGCCTTATCCATTCCAGCTAGAGGATCATCCAGTGGATATGGAGAGTTTATATAGTTGAAATCTATCAACATTTGCGTATTAATGCTGCTCGGCATGTCAATCAAATGAGGAGGACAAACTATTTCCCGTTTTTTGTGAAGACCATAATCCCCAAGATACTTAGTTATCATATATTGAGGAATGGCATCAGGGGTGATCCATTTGTGTCTAATTTGAACGAAGGCTCGTCATAGTCCAAGAAGCCTGGGTTATTCTAATGCCGCAAGGTACTGTTCTGGTCATACTTCAGTAAAGTCAACACATTATTCCATCCCTATTTATAGCCCTCATGATTACTTTGATCAAGGTGATCATCCATGTGGGTTAAGGCCTCATTATAACCCTCCATCCATATTTCTCTGAGCTATTTGTGGAATTGAAAGGTCAACCTCCCCACCTAGTTTTAAAGTTTCTTGATGACATTATCTTTGGCTTTTAATTGAGCTGTATTGCCAACAATAGCAGTATCTTTAGCTTTCAACTGGATAGACAAGTCACCAATAGCAGTATTCTTTGCTTTCAACTGGGTCGCTTGGTTGGCCAAAGTTTTCTTGGTTCTTTCTTCATTAACTGTTGGTCGGATAACCATCCTCTGCCTAGAATTTCGCCTAGGTTTGGTTTTTTGCTGCAGTGCTTCAAGTTCCTCTAACAATCTTGTATTTTCATTCTCCAAAAAAGGAAGCACCTTCATCAGGAACACTAGTAGATGATTTCTTCAAACTATCTAGATCATTCCTCAAGGGATTATTTTCCTTGTCCTTCATAACAGCAATTTTTCGAGCATTCTCCATATCTTGCTTTAACGATAATTCTTTCTTTTTTAAAGCAGAAGTGATGTCTTGCAACTTTCACTCAAAACCCCATCCTTCACTCAAAACCTTATATTCGACTTCATAATCAGTATGAAGTAAAGCTTTGGACTAATTCTGATTTTCTTGTAGTTGCTCGATCATCTCATAATATGCAACATTATTAACAACCGCCCTGTCCAACAAACAATGGAGATGAATATATGGCTCTTTGACTTGGTCGAAAACATCAGATCCTAGCAACCCGACCAAATCTTCCTCAGAAATGGGTATATGACCAGGTTTTAGAAGGTTCCTACTTTGCCTTAGCAGGTCGGATTCAGTAGAAATTATAGCCTTTTTCATAGCATCAAACTATAAGACCGCAAATAACACACACACACAGATATATATATGAGTTGGGGAGGCAATTCAAGGAGGTCAAATAAAGTAGGAAATAGAACTTCATGGCAACTAAGTAAAGAGAAACACATACAGTCAACATAATGCATTAAACCAAAAGGAGATCTTTTTATTGATAAAATAAAGGTGTTACAAAGGGATGCTCCTATTACAAGACATAAAGGAAGAGTCCTTGTCTTAAGGATTAACTTGGCTGGTGGCAAGTCGGATTGGACAGTTGGTACCAAGGCAGACTCAATAGGTGACACAAAGGATTCCACTGAGCCTTCTTCATCATTAAACTCTTCCTCTAAGTTTGGAGGAGTATCCGAGTCATGCTTATGAAACAACTCTGAGTTTTCAGTTGTGTCTACTTCCTTGTGTGCCTTCGACCAACCATCCTTGAAAGACTTCTTTTTGACGTACTCAATCTGTGCAAAGGAAACTAGAAATGATTTTTCCATCCCTTATCAAAGGACTTTCCTCTTATTTTCTTACTATTAGCCTTTTCTACAACAAGATCAGCAGTCAGACCTAGTACCTCCTCCTCAGCGGCTTTGAGAAGGGTTTGATTCCCTAAGAGGCTATCCTCAGCCACCTTCAAACTAGCCTCAGCATTCTTAACTTGTTGCTCAGCAGAGATTATTTTTCCTTCAGCCAAATTTTCCCTCTCATTATGTTTCTTTAACTCTTCTTCCCAATCATTTTATTTTGTCTCCAAAGCTTGTCCGGAATCTTCCAAAGATTTTCTTAGAATTCAAAGGCCTCTTTAACATCACCTCAGGAAGAACGCAACTAATCAACCCTCTCCATCAGTTGGTTAAAAGCCACTAGAAACTGCAGAAGGGAAAAATATCACATCAAAAGAGGAGAAAATAAGACAAGTAATGAAGGGAAAAGGGTTACCAAAGCCAAATTCTGGCAAGCTCTCTCCATCAATCTTGATCAGAGCATGGGAACAACAGGTGCCCTATCTGCTAAAAAAGTCTTAACTTTTTTAACTCTCTGGCCATACCAGAATTGACAGCCATAGAGTATGAACCATCAACCTCCAAATCAACCTCAAACTTCTTGACCAACTACTGTTGATCGACAATAGTATTTTGGTCCTATTTTTCAGGAAAATCTTTTTTTAACCTCTTGTATTGAGGTGAAACAACTTCAATTTCCTTAATACAAATGACTTGAGGAATCTTCTCAACAACCTTAGGCACCTTCTCGGTCACCTTGGACTTTTGGGCATCAGAAACTTTGCCAGTCTTCTCTCTGAACTTCTTGGTGGTAGGAGATAAACAGATGTCCATTAAATTGGGGAGCTTTCTCTTAGCCATAACAACTAATGGGGAAGTAGGAATAACAAAAATGTCCAATGATTCAAAAGAAGAGGAAGTACCAAAATCCGTCTCAACTCTAGGAGACCCTTCAGACGAAGAAGTGGGAATCAGTTCTTCTTCCAAATTGACAGGGGTTGGAGGTACTGTAATAATAGTTCGCGCAATGAATGAAGTAAAAGAACTCCGTAATTCAGTAAATATGAGGCTGCTCTTGGATGTTCTTCACCAATCCTCTAATGAATGCCCCCCAAAAATTCAAGTTCCCTAAGTTTAATATCCTTCTCCTTGGAACACTTATTCTTACTATCCACTGCATAAAAACAGACAAGAAGGTTAGTTAACATATCATCAAATAGGTAATCCCCCCAAAAGGAATTTTTTTTACATCCTATGCCTTGCCCTGTTTAGGGACACCTAGCTCCATCATAATCCTTCCCATTTTGAAGAGGAGCATGTTGCCAGTTCTTGACCACCACACCAGAGTCAAAGTAATCCTTATTAGAATCTGGTAAATCAATTACTAATGCCCTATTAGCAAATTTGGTCTTCACATAATAAGTATTATCATTGGCGGTGCCCCATTTAGCTCAAGAATACTAATATGGGTCCCATGGATTTGGTTAAGCCTATGAATCCCATTCACTATTCTCCACGTATTGGGGGCTACCCTAGTAGGGATTACATCAAAGTATTAACAAAATTCAAGGAAAAGCGATTGGGAGAGAAATAATGCCACATTCACCTGTATATAGAGATGGGATCCTACCTTTCGCCAAAGTCAAAACGTCTATTGAAGGAATAGGCATCTCTAAATCTACCCAATCAGGAATTCCAATTTCCCTCTTAAATTCTTCTAAAGAATCTCCATGAACAATGTAAACCATGGTTAAACAAAGACAGAAATCAAAGAAAAGGAAAGAAGGCTCATAGAGGAAACGATTGCAAAACCCAGAACATTGAAAATGGGTGAAAAAAAAAAGGTTGGAAAAACAAAAAAGTTTAAAATTTGAAAGAGTTGTGGTACAACAACCAACATAAGTTTCATTTTTTATAGCTTACCTCGATAAAGGCAAAAATAATGATTAATTGTACTAACGATTGACATTCTGATAGTTGCACAACTCCAAAGGTAAGAAAATACCAACATGCCCTTTGGTTGTTCGTTGAACTTTGGGTTATTTACAAGAATGCCATTCTTAGGCAATGTCGATGAAAATTGTATAAGTAAAAGAAGTCGAATTCGGACCAAACACTCAAATAGTACACCGAGCAATTTACTAGGTTAAATATTCCATACTTTCATGTAAACATCAAGCATGAAGCACTGGGGACTTTTGTTGTATGTAAAAATTATGGTCCTACATAGATCAATGAAGAAGGCACACCTATCATCCAACATGGCCAACTAGCTTAATTGATTGGCCACAAAAACACTTATTTGGCGGGAAGGCCGACTAACATCAGAATGCCAATTAATAAGAACATCAATAGTTATTCAGATGGGATACCAATCAACTATGAATTCCTAGAGTTTTACGTATTGCATACAAATGTAAACGCCGAGTAATAGAATGGAATTCCATCTTTGGGTTTCACACCCCTATAAATACAAACCAATCCCTTAGCTGCAGGGATAACTCAAATCACACATACGCTTATCAACTAAGCTACTGTAAACCTTATTAAATAACAACTATAGTGGACATAAGCTATTTTACAGCCGAACCACTCTAAAATATTTGTCTTTTGTGTGTGTGGTTTGAGTTATTTCTATAATCTTTATCTGTGATTATAAAATTGGAATCAATCCATTTTTAGATATCAATAATAGTGTTTGGGCTTAATAAACATATGGGCGTCGACTTTATATGTACATTACTACTTTAGATATTTTGTATCTTGTTTACGAAGCATGTCACGAATCAAATAATTATAATTCTAATCCACATGAATTGGTGTTAAGTTCAAATTAAAAACTGAGTTTGATTTTAAGTATCCAATTTTTATAAAGGTTGCGTACATGGCCCTAAGCTTGGATGTTCCAACGAGCAATTCTGGACCTACTTAGGATTCTGATTCATTTTGTGTGACTCATTGATATGTCTTGTCTACAGACACTCATTTTTTGAATGATACTCAGTGGACCCCAGATACAAATCAATAAAAACATGACACGTCAGTGAGTCACACAAAATGGATCGAAATCCTAAATTGACCTCAAATTATTGCATTCGAAGATTCAACGTGCAAACCCAGGTTGTATCACTCTGCGTCCAAATTCGATCTGGGTCTAGGGCGTGACAATTCTCACTTTCTAAGTTTGTCCTCTTTAAACCCCTTTTGTAAGACATCATAACCTATTACATCCTTTTCACTATTCGGATGACAACTCATTGTCGCTACATGACAACAAGTAATTCTATCACTCTATCTGCTATCAAATAGTGGAGGTGAGGTTTTTCCAATTTAGAATGGACATGATATTTTTACAAAGGAAAATGTTAGAAACAATAATGGAGGATCAGTATGCCAATGAAGTTGTAAAAAACTGAAGAAACAAAGATCAAAGATTTAAATAATGTAAAAATAAATCAAAGAACTATATATTAGTCGTTGATGGAAATATAAGGTAATATGGGTATATAAGTTGAGTGTTTGGATAGGGATGAGAGTGAAAATTTAAATTCTGTGAAATTTAATAAGAATTCTTGAGATTTTTTAGCAAGGCCTGGCATACTATGCGGTTTTCTTTCGTATACTAGGTCGTGAAATGTTGGTAACAGGAGTTTTAGGTGTTTCCCACTGATTCTCAATAGAGACTGAATTCAATGAAAGGAGTTTACATCTAGTCGTAATAATGTGGTCGTGTATTAAATTTTTAATATAATGGATTGCGATCATTAATACATATTCATTAAAGTGCTTAGTATGTTTGCAGGACCATTCTTTGAGTTAGTTTTATTTAACATAGTTTAGAAGAAGTTCATACTCTCATAAAAATTGGATGGAAAGACTAATGATTTTATTGTTCAAATTATGCATTTATAAATATTTTCATGAATTCCTAATTAAATAATCATTTTCTGTGGTATAAATATGAATATTTGCATTATAAGTTTTGTGGCATGCGAAAAAGGATAGCACCAACTTAAAGTATATACTTCACAATTAAAAGAGACTGTCATCAAAGTTCTTACATGGAAGGTGAAAATAAGGATAAACTTGTTATAGAAATTATTGTTAAGATATAAAGTCCCACATAGGAAAATTAAAGCCTTGCACCATAGTATATAAGATCACGGGGCCCCTCCACCCAGTGAAAATTAATTTTAGGTTGGATGATCCAATGTTTAACATGGTATCAAAGCAGGATATGTTTGGCTCTACGGCCCAATTCCTCTGCGCCACCCAATAAACCAATTGATTCTGGGTTGGATAATACTATACTAGTTTGAGAAAATATGATGGAAGATTAAGCGTGATTTCAAAGATTTATCTAAGATATCTAAAACTCTCCTCATTCCCCATATTTTCACGGACTATATTTATTATTTTATTAAGTGAGAAATAAATTTAAAAAATGGGAGTAATATTACATGTGTGGTTTAGTCACAACAAATTAGCATAATTTAGATGATAATGAAATTTTGCATGCGGCGTGACTTTGTAACGTATGTTCGGAATAATTAATTGGTAATATTAATTATGTGATTATTGGACCATGTGTACGTGTATAATAAAACAGTGTGTATTTTTATTACATCCTCAGGTATTACCATGTGTTGTAGGTAATATCGTTTTTATTGGACTCTGGTGTGTCAAGGATGCCCAATTCTATATTTTTAACATTTTAAATTGGTCTTGGGGGGTAGTTATACCCTTAGGAGGAATTTCGGGTAAATTCGTGTGGTATTTCGAGTTCATTTAATGGCCTGAAAATAAGCATTTATATTAGGTGCGGAAATTGAAGGTTTAAATAAGGCTTAAAGTTTATAAATATAATTATTAACATGATAGAACAAACCCTAGGAGCCATGGGTATTTGGAAAAAGCATAGAAAAGTCCAAGCAGGACAAACCAGAGGATTTATGCCTACACTGTGTATTCTTCAATTTTTAGATAAGAATCCCTTGCAATACTCATTAAATCAGCAATCCATTTAGAATATATGTTTTCACTTTTTCAAATCTAAATTTTAAAACATGTTTAGAGATTAATTCCTTTAGGATATATTATCATAAAAAATTGAATTTATTAGAAGTAATAAAAATATGTCATGCATTAGATGCTGGTACTTTGATAAATAGATAATTAAATTATTGGACTATATCTTGTAGATTTGTGATTTAATCGACTATTTAGAATAAGGATTCATTATTATGAAGTTTTCCTAAGTTAATTTAAGTTTTAGATCCGCGATGAAGAACGAACCTAATATTAATTGGGTAATGGTTTAAGTTAGGAAGATTAAATCTTTAGGTTTCAATCACGAAATTGATGTTAATAAACCCATGTTATTGTGTATATATGATTAGAATCATGCACCTACTATTATAACTATGATATGTTTAGTTGTCGTATCGATTAGAAAGATTAAATTTCATTAATGGAGGATTTTGGTGGCTAAACCCATAAAGAAGACGAAGTGTCTGTGTAGTGGTCGATCAAAGAATTTGGTCGATAGATCAATGACCACAGAATAGGCACAATGAGGAATTTTGTTTAATGGGTTAGATTTTTGAGTTTTATTTTCGTTCGGGGTTCTTCCTAGGATGGTTAAACCTAGTATTTTGAGATGAGAAGATTAGTAAAATTTAGGAATGAGTTCTTAGGGTTAGGTATATAACCCCTAAATGACGTTAAAGCCCTCTGGCATGGGATTTGGGTTAGATTGAGGAAACGCGCGAGTGAACGGTACCTTAGGATCGTGTCTATACGTTGGGCTTGTAAAGTGAATAAGTAAAGTATTATTGGGGATTATTTCTGGTCTTGAGTATTTATAGACCATATGATTAAATTATAAAATAAACGAGGAAAACTATATGTATGTTATAAGAGAATGTATGAAGATTTATAGTGAGACACTCAATGACCCCAGGTTGGGACATGCGCATAGTATTGCACTTGGATGAGAGATGGGGTGCTTATTGAATGTGAGAGTCTATGGGTGACATACTTATTGTAAATTAATCGCGTGATTTATCTTGTTGTATTGTAGATATTCTTGCAACTTTAGGGCGCTAACCCAAAATATAAATGCTTTCCTTCCACGTTCATTATTATATATTTACAGTAGGGCTGAGCAATCAGACTTGCAGTTGTGGAGATCCAGCTTGGTATTCTTAGAGTTGGAGATGCCGGTTCATTGTAGTTATCGATTATATTCAGGAGTTCTTTTAGAAGTGGTAATTGTTGTACTCCTCATGTATTTTAGTTGTAACATTTGTACTCAAACATTGTTATATGGTGGATTCATTTTTTGAAAATCATCTATTGTTATTCAGTTTATTTCTGTCATCATCTGTCGTTGAGTTTTTATCTTGGTTGGTTTTTATTCATTGTAGTTCCTCATTTATCATGATGCTGAAAATAACATAAATTATTTTCGCGCTCCATATCTTTTGTGTCTAATCTAATCAACCAAGTGAAAAAATGGGGGTGTTATAGATTATTTTGTGGAATCTAAATTAGACCTGTCAAAATGTCACACGACATGATAACACGATACAAAACTAGAATTTAATGGGTTTAGACTTATAGGGTTAGAATCAAATCGGGTCAACACGATAGACCCATTACGACAACAGTTCGGGTTTGAAAATGTTGATACACTCGATTAGGCCCATTTGTACATATTAATACCATTAACCCTACCTTAAATCTTTGTTTAGATCTTATCTTTGATATATTTTATAATATTTGTCAATTTGTGTAAGGAGTATTTTGTTTTGGGGATCTTATTAGTGTTACCATTTGAAATTTAGAATGTATGAATTAATTATATCATTTTATGAAGAATTATAGTTACTTAACATGTGTTAACGGTTTAGGTTGTGTGACCCATCAACAGTAGCTATTTGAGTGTGGGTTGGTTATTGGGAACCGATTTATAAAGTGTCGTATATGGGTTAAGGAATTTTTTGCACAAACCCGATATCACACGACACGAATACGATCCAACACGACTTGTTGACACAACTAACTAAAAAGCAAAGGTTAATTCATATATTATTGATTAACTTAATATATATGTTTGTTGTACTAAGGCCAACCACAGTGGGAGACCTAAATGAGAATATTTATAGTTTTTCTCCCCACAATGGATATGAAACAATGCACATTTCACTGAACAAATGTATAGTCTGGATGCAACTTTGTATTCTCAATACACATTGTGTAATTGTGCCCCATAGTGGTGGGCAAAAAAATGTTAACCGCCGAAGAGTTTTGGGCACTACACTGTTAACCGCCCAATCAATTTCTTTAAAAAAGGATATAATATAGAAGAATATATATATATATATATATATATATATATATATATATATATATATATATATAGAGAGAGAGAGAGAGAGAGAGAGAGGGGCTACAAATAGTTAACCATCCAAGGTGCAGCCCTCGTGGTTGGGCAAGAATATGTTAATCGCCTAGTCCATTTTTACATTTCCCATTATGAAAATGACAATGGATATGAAAACCTAAATGTACACTATCATAACTTTTTACATCTTCCTACCGTGGTTAGGGTATATGTATATGCACATGACTAGATGCATATTATAGGACTCATAGTTACTCATGTAGGATTTTGTATCAATTAGGAAGTAGGTGCAAGGCCGGTTTGAGGGGACGCCAGGGAGGTAGCTGCCTTGAGCCAAATCGACGCATTTTAGGGGCCTCAAAGTTTTATGTGTATTTCTATTTATAGCATCATTTTCCAAATGTCCCTGTTGATGTAAAAAACTAGATCGCTCTAATTTTTCAATAACAGATAAATAAATAAGACAAAGATTTTTAAAGTGGTTCGGCTAGGAATAAAGCCTACGTCCACTGTTATGTTATTGCTGAGTGTTTGTGGAATTCTTGATTACAAGTTCTCTCGAAAAATTCTGGTCCCCTTGAATGAGGATGATACAAGGTATTTATAGCCTTGAGGCTGTACATGAAAGGTTCGATACATTAAATGACATACATATGAAAGGGTAATACATTTAATGCAGAATGCGTGCCAAGAATATAAGCATTCAAGGAATATCTGAACTGTTGATTATCTGGCAATTAATGATACGACCGAGATGCAGCTCGGACCGCCATAGCTGTTCGCTGATCAGGAGTTCCTTGGAACATTAGAGTACCTCGGTGCTATAGAGTTCCTCGGTGTGTTAGAGTTCCTCGGTGTGATAGAGTTCCTCGGCGTATTCTCGTTGCTCGGAAAGAAGCATGGTTGGTCGGGAAATGATCTTCCTCGATGCTATTGTGCCACGTAGATTGACACGTGTCTTCGTCTTATTCGTCCACATCAGCATATTAATTTTGGTATCAACAGAAGCCCCCAATGTTTCATATTTTGAACTTTGAAGAGTATGGAACATTCTTTCTCGGTATATGGCGATATTAAATGTCCTTCCCGGGTTTCAGGAACATTGTATTCAAATTTCCTTCTTATTTCGCAGTTTCCGCCTTTTTTATAAGCGCTTCGATATTCGTGCAAATTTTGTCCTCTTAGCCGCCGGAAGTTTAGTAGTTTCTTTTTGGTAATCATTTCTTTCGCCGCTTCCCAATGCAAAGTATTTAAACTTCTTTGGTAACCATACCGTCGTCTACGATTTTCATTCTCTGTATTCAAGCTTTCTATTCTCTTCTTCTCTTGTGCGTTCATCCTTGTTTCCGTTCGTTGTCAACACATCTCCTTTCTTTCTGTAAGATCTTCTTTCTTTCTTCTGTATCTCTTTTATTCAATATGGTTTATATTGTGGAGTCTATTGAGAAATTCCGTTCTGATTTTTCCATTCCTTCGTGGGTAACTCTAGAGGTTCTTTCTGAGCCTTTAGATTACTTTCGATTGGCTGAGGGACATTGGTTCCCCAGTCTTTTTGTTGCTGAATGCGGTTTTTCCTTTCCACCAAACCCATTATGTCTTGAGTTTTGTCAATATTTTGATCTTGTTCCTGCAAAAATAGCCCCCAATTCATGGAGAATAATTAACGGGGTGCACAAATTAAATCTAACTCATGGGACTCGTATTGGGATCCCTGAAATTATGTTTTGTTATAAATGGGCTGTTCTAGATAATATTTATTATTTAAAAACTAGGTATTTGAATAGGGCTCTTGTAGTTAATCTCCCTGACTCAAATAGGGATTATTTTGAGCATGGGTTGGTCATAAAAAATTGGCAACATGTGCCTTTATCTGGGAATGAAGTATACAACGGTCCCAGATGCCCCCCATACGGCAATGGGATAGGTTTATTTTTCATTTTATTTTACTTAGGAAATTATGCTTTCATCATGTTTGACAAAATGTATGACTGATATTCCATTATGTATTTATTTGCAGTTGATAGCAAAAGAAAAACTCCAAAAGAGTCAGAAGTGAATATCAAGCATTTGAAACTTATCTGGAATTTGCATAAGACCATTGCTGACGAGCATATTAGATCTGCTTCATATTTACTACAGTATAAGAGTTACACAACCTCTTATACTGCTCGCCCTGTTGAACCAGCTTCAACACCAGAAAGTTCATCTTCAGATTCTCATATCCCCCTATCTCAGAGAATGGGCAAGAAAAGAGCTCCTCCTGCTCTATTTGGTGAAATTTCTTCTGCTGTTGGAGCCCAGAAAGGCAAAATTGATGTCCCAGAGGGGACTAAAAAAGTAGATGCTGGTTCCTCCAAGGTTGCCGAGAAGCCCCCAGTGGCCCCGAGCAAGAAAAATGCTCCTGCTGATGTGATTACAATCTCTCCGACCAAGACTTCTTCCTTGGTTGATGCTGCTGACCCTCCTTTGAAGAGATTGAGGAAATCATCCTCAGTTAATCTTGCTGGAACTGCATCTTCTCTACCCGCTGGTGGTAGTAGTGTTTCAAACATCATTCTTCCGAGTTCTTCCAAGAGCTCAGTTATACCCGAGGTTCTCGGGGTTGATGAAAAAATTCCTAGGGATACACTGACATCCCTAGCTGCTCGTCATCTTTCTTCAGTAAATTTCTCACTCCTTTGGTCTTTCTTTCTTTTTCTTAAATTCTTGTATTTGTGTTGACTTTATTGTTTTTCTTATCTTTTAGCTGGTGAACTGCTTCAATACCATCGTGAAGAAAGATCAAGTTATTAAAGCTTCCAGTTCCTCGTCCGATGTTGACGATGCTTTGTTGGGTTTAGCCCAATCTGTGAAGGGATCTCGCCAACAGTACATCGAGGAGAAAACTGTTTGGGAGAAAAAGTTGGCTATGGCTGAGGCTGATAAGATGAGGATGGCTGAGACCTCCAAGAATTTGGAGGAGAAAATTAAGGGTTTGGAGGTTAAACATCAGGAATCTGATGATAAGTTGAAGAAGGCAGAAGAAGAATTATTTACTCTGCGAGATATCAAGGTTAAGAAAGAGGAATTGGAGGTGAAGCTTTCCTCGGAGAAGTCGAGGAGAAAAGTTGCAATCAAGAAGCATTTCAGCGTTGGTTGGGAGAAAGGATGGGAGAGAGGGATAGCTGCAATGACATCCTAAGTCCAATATGGGGAGTTGAAATACTTCCATGATGGCTGGGTGGCTGCTCTGCAAGAGCTAAAGGTCCAAAACGATTCTGAACTATTCCACCGGCATCTCCCTGGTCCTCCTCCACCAATTGTGGAAGAAGAAGATGAGCCTGCCTCAGATGAGTCTTCTATGGCTATGGGTGATCAAGTTTCTGCCTCTCAACCCTCTGCCACCGAGGACGTTTCTTCCATGCCTCCTCCTCCCGAGAAGATTCCTACCGATCAAGCTGTTGTTACCACCGAGCAACCGAGCTCCTCGTCCCAGCCTCCCGAGAAAGTCTTGGGAGACAAGGAAAAGGTGTGAAGTTGTTCGGTAGCATTTCTGTATTTCCTTGTAATCGAACAATGTAACTTTTTGATGATCTAATAAAACATATCTTTGCTCATCTCTGTTGTTGATAACTTGTTTTTGTTGATTGTTGTCTTTTTCTTGTCATTAGTTTGTTGCTAGAATGGAATTGATCTCTTCTCATGATACCGAGCTGATGCAGCAATGTCATCAATACTATAAGGCTGGTCATACAGACCTTAGTACATCGGAAATTGCTGATATCCTTGGTCATGGTGCTTCAGAGCAGGCTATTGAGGCTTATCGGTACTTGAAAGATTTACTCGACCGAGCTGTGGCCAACAATGTCGCTTATTATGACCTGATCGAAGAACTGCATTGTTCCTTAGAGGATCTCCAAGGTCAGCACAATGAATCAATGGCTTTGTTACACAAAGATTATGAAAATAGATACCAACAACTTTCTTCTGAAACAGGCCATAAGAAGATCATCGCTGCATATGATATTAGGGAAAGAACTCTAAAAGGTGAAGTTGAAGCCTGCAGACAAATTGCCGAGATCCTGGAACAAGAAAATAATAATTTGCAGAAAAAATTGGCCCAATATGAATCTGCTACTTCATCTTCTACTGCATTAATACCAGTTACTGATGAAGGCTTCTCGTTCTTAGAGGTCGAAAATGCCAAGCTAAGGCAAGAGCTGGAGGACTTAAGAAGATCTGCTATTTCTGGAACTGCTCGGGGACGAGGAAGAGGTTCTCGGGGGCGAGGAAGAGTCCTCAGCCAAAATGTTGAAGAGGCTCGCACTCAGTCTACTCTGGAAACTCAAGCATTCCAGTTGAAAGTAAAAGACCGTGCTCTGACTGAAATGTCCAATAAAAATCTGTCTCTGGAAGATCAGCTGGCATCGACGAAATCTGCCTTGCATAACAAGGATCTCTTTGCCAAAAGCCTTCATGAACAATTGGATAGATTAACCTTCCAATTCCATAAACAGCCAAGGGAATTCTGGATGGCAGGATACAATGAAGCTCTCGTTCATCTGGATGCTCGCATTGAACATGCTAACAATGAAGGTTACAAGCAAGGATGGTTAAATGCATTGGGTGTGTTAAAGTTGGAGCAAGGGCATTTTTTATGGGACTATCATGCTCCATCATTATTAGACTTGCCTGTACCACCTTTCAAATTGGATATGGCATGGATCCCAGCTCGTTCCATTCCTCGCAGTCTAATTTCAAAATACCTTGGTGATTATAACCTTCACTCCCAAGTTGAATTATCTCGTCCTGAGCATCTTTTGGATACACCTTCTGTTATGAACGTCAGAATGCTCAGAGATGTTAATTTCATCAATTCTCCCCTTTGCCTAGAAGACCCTCCTGCCGGCGAGGAACCTGTTTCTAAAGCACAGGGCAAAAAACCAATAGAATAGTAATATCCATGTAACAATTTAGTACATTCTTGTAACTTGTAATTTATTCTAGATTTAATGAAAAGATTTTCATTTTCTGTTTGCCAATTTTGTTAGTCTTTTTATCAAACACCTTTATATTTGTACATATGTATCTATGTATCTGTTAAAAAGATAACAATATT
Organism: Sambucus nigra; assembly: GCA_949130495.1. Classification (NCBI taxonomy): domain Eukaryota; kingdom Viridiplantae; phylum Streptophyta; class Magnoliopsida; order Dipsacales; family Adoxaceae; genus Sambucus; species Sambucus nigra. Next base: position 536,846,733 of record OX422213.1, read on the forward strand.
ATCGTTCAATAAGCAACTTAATAAAAAGTTACAAGTATTAGTAATGTTTCTCGATCACTTAATAAAGTAATGAGTAAAAATGTTCAAATTGTTTCCAACCAACCAAGGTGGGTGAATAATGTTTGTCGACCAATTACAGCTGATGGGTTTTTTATCCCCGACCAGCTATACTTGGTTTAATTATAAAATTGCGTCCGACCAACTAAGATCAATAATTTGTCTTCGCCGACCAACTACAGTTATTGGGTTTTTATCCCCGACCAACTATACTTGGTGTATTTTTTGAACATTTTGTTCTTCAAAGAACTCATTGTAATAATATTACCTCCTGACCAACATAAGTTGTAATATGAGAGTATATTTTTATCTTACCAACCGTAGTTGATCATGCTGGTGTACAGTTTCTGGCTCTTTAAAGCTTTTGGCTCCTTAGAGCATTTTTTGGCTCCTTAGAGCATGTCCTCCTAACCAAAGGAGGTTGGCTACTTATAGCACTTTTGCTCCGTAGAGTTGTCCTCCTAACCAAAGGAGGTTGGCTACTTATAGCACTTTTGCTCCGTAGAGCTGTGGTTGGCTACTTATAGCACTTTTGCTCCGTAGAGCTGTGGTTGGCTACTTATAGCACTTTTGCTCCGTAGAGCTGAGGTTGGCTACTTATAGCACTTTTGCTCCGTAGAGCTGAGGTTGGCTACTTATAGCACTTTTGCTCCGTAGAGCTGTCCTCCTAACCAAAGGAGGTTGGCTCCTTAGAGCACTTTTGTTGTGTAGTGTATTACACTAGTATTCCCCGAAAAAATTTTAACCAGAAAGAAAATGGCGAAACATCCTCGTTTTATTCATAATGAAAGAAATGCTTTACATTTGACATCATTGATAATACTTGCGCAGGTGTTCAGCATTCCATGCGTTCTTAAATTCCTCTCCTTCTAGAGTTGCTATTCTGTAAGTTCCTGGTCGAACAACCTCTGTAACTCGGTAAGGTCCATGCCAGTTTGCTTCCAGTTTATTCTGCTTCTGAATGACCTTCTTTAGCACATAATCCCCCTCTTTTATATCACATTTCTTTACCCTTTTGTTGTAAAACAGAGCTGTTCGTTGTTGATAAGCAGCATTCCTAATGGCTGCCTCTTCTCTGACTTCCTCGAGCATATCCAAATCCATCCTTCTCATCAGATCACTGATTGGAGAATTGAAATTTAACACCCTGTGTGTTGGTAGGCCCAACTCGGCAGGTATCACAACCTCACTTCCAAATGCTAGCATATATGGTGATTCTCCTGTTGCTGCTCGGGGAGTTGTTCGGTAAGCCCACAAAACTGACTGTAGCTCATTTATCCAATTTTCTTTAGCCTCACTTAACCTCTTCTTCAACCCATTTAGTAATGTTCTGTTCGTCACCTCAGTCTGTCCATTGCTTTGGGGATGGCCTGGTGCTGAATGAAACTTCAAGACGTTCGACTGATGACAATAGGCAGCAAATTCTTCATTATCAAATTGCGTTCCATGGTCTGTGATGAAAGCGTGGGGGAGACCATATCGACAAATGATATTCTTCCATATGAACTGATACACCTTCTCGTACGTCATATCAATTAGTGGTTCAGCTTCCACCCACTTAGTAAAATAGTCTACTGCCACGACGAGATACTTGAACCTTCCTCGGGTCGTCGGTAGTGGTCCAACCAGATCAATTCCCCACATGGCAAATGGCCAAGGTGACGTTATGGGTGTCAACAATGCCTGTGGAGTTCTTCGGATGGAGGAAGAACGTTGGCATTTGTCACACTTCTTAGCATAGGCTATACAATCAGCCCTCATCGTCGGCCAATAGTATCCCTGTGTCATTACCCTTTGCAAAAGTGTCCGACCTTCTACATGAGCTCCACAAGACCCTTCATGAATTTCTTCAATCAATTCTTTGACTTCTGATGGATGCACACATCTCTGCAAACCCGCCATAATTCCTCGTCTGTACAAAACACCATTAGTTAACACATACCGAGCAACTTTATATTTCAATTTCTTGGCAGCTAGTTTGTCCTCCGGCAATTCTCCTTCTTCAATGTATGCTCTGATAGGATCCATCCAAGATGGTCCTAAATCAAGGGTAATAATCTTCAATGTCAGATCTTCTTCTATGCTCCGACTTTCTAATACTTCAATTGGTATTGTTCTTCGCAGCTCGGTGCGCGTAGCTGAAGCTAGTCGGGCCAATGCGTCTGCTCTAGCATTCTCCATTCTCGGTATCCTTACCAATTGAATAGCATCAAATTCTGTTAATAACTCCATCACTTTTGCATGGTACTTCACCATTAACTCTCCCTTCACTGCATATATTCCCATCATTTGGTTCACAATTAATTGAGAATCACTGAAAACAATTACTTGTCGTGCCTCCATAACTTTCGCCAAATGAAAACCTGCTATCATAGCCTCATATTCAGCCTCATTGTTGGAAGCTTTGAATTGGAATCTCAAGGCATACTCCATGTCAATATCGTCTGGAGAGTTTAAAACAATCCCTGCTCCACAACCAGCCGTGCAAGATGATCCATCTACATATAATCTCCATGTATGTAACTCGTCTTCAAATTTCTTATCTGTTAGAGTTCCTCGGTGAAATATCATATGCTTTCTTTCATCATCCCCGGGTATCCTTCGTTCCTCGTTGGTCATTTGTTCGCGCCCTTCATCCAACCGGAGTTGGTCGGGGTTTGAATATGATGATTTTTCTACATCCACAAGTCCTTTTACCAACCTTGGTTGGTCTGGATCTGTGTCTGTTGATCCTGTATCGTCCACAGGTAAGTCAGCAAGCACCTTTTGCTCCTCGGGGGTATCAGGGTATGTGAACTCTGCTATAAAATCTGCCACGGCTTGCCCCTTCAACGATGATTTGGGTTCATACACAATATCATATTCACCGAGCTCTATTGCCCAGTACATCAATCTTTCTGATTTTTCTGGCTTGTGAAGGGCTTGTCTTAACGGCATGTCGGTATACACAATGATGGTATGGGCCTAGAAGTATGGCCTCATTCTTCTACTTGCTTCAATTAATGCCAGTGCCAATTTTTCCAGCTTTGGGTATCTGATTTCCGCACCTCGGAAGGCCTTGCTTGTGTAATAAATTGGCTTCTGGACTCCATTCTCCAATCTGATCAATGCCGAGCTAACTGCATTTTCTGATACTGCCAAATACAAGTACAGCGTCTCTCCAGTTATTGGCCTAGACAACAATGGTGGGGCTCCCAAATACTTCTTCAAATCTTGAAAGGCTTTCTCACATTCATCAGTCCACTCAAAGCTTTTTCGCAGTGTTTTGAAGAATGGGAGGCATTTATCAGTTGCTCGGGATACAAATCTGTTGAGTGCTGCAACCCGTCCGGTAAGACTCTGCACTTCTTTCTTCGTCGTCGGAGATCGCAGCCCTAAAAGAGCCTTGATCTTTTCTGGATTTGCCTCAATACCTCGCTGGTTGACGATGTATCCGAGGAACATTCCTTCTCGTACTCCAAAGGTACACTTCGTCGGGTTGAGCTTCATCTGGTATTTATCCAGTTGATCAAAAGTTTGACTCAAGTCAACCAAATGATCTGCAACTTTCTTGCTTTTGGTGAGCATGTCGTCGACATAGACCTCCATATTGCGGCTGATTTGTTCGGTAAAAACCTTGTTCATCAGCCGCTGATATGTTGCACCTGCATTTTTTAAACCAAAAGGCATAACATTATAACAATAAGTTCCCCTTGGGGTAATAAAAGAAGTACTTTCCCTGTCTTCAGGCTTCATTTTGATCTGATTGTAGCCAGAATATGCGTCCATAAAGCTGAGTAGCTCATGTCCCGAGGTAGCATCCACTAGTTGATCAATTCTGGGCAATGGAAAATGATCTTTTGGACATGCCTTGTTGAGATCAGTAAAATCAACACACATTCTCCATTTGTTGTTCTTCTTCTTTACCATCACCACATTTGCCAACCAATCTGGATATTTCACATCTTCAATGAAGTGGGCTTTCTGGAGTTTCTCGACTTCCTCTTGTATGGCCTGGTTCTTCTCGGGACTAAACACTCTTCTTCTTTGCTTCACAGGCTTGATCTCCTTATTCACGTTGAGCTCATGACATAAAAAGTTTGGATCTATACCTGGCATGTCTTCATGACTCCAAGCAAAAGTATTCTTCCTATTTCTCAAGAAAGTTATCAAATCTTGTTTTATTGAAATATCCAACGACGATCCTATCTGAGTTACTCGTTCAGGATGCTCGTCGTCCAGGATAACAATTTCTGTAGATTCCACAACCTGCCCTTTTACGAGTTGAGATTCATCCCTAGGGTCAAGAGTTTCAATTTTTGTGCTCTCCTCCACTTGATAAGTAGTAGTCTTTTTCCTTGATTCTTCAAGTTCTTCTTGCTCGGCAGACGAATAATAGCATTCCCGAGCTACTTTTTGATCACCTTTTATAATTCCTACTCCAAAATTCGTTGGAAATTTCAAACATTGATGTACTGTAGATGGAACTGCTTCGAACTTCTTCAATCCAACTCTTCCCATGATGATGTTGTAGGCGGACTGCACATTCTTAGCCATCACAAAGAAGCGTATTCTTTCTGTTCGACAAGCAGGCCAAGTTCCAATGAGTATATCCAACTTGATCGTCCCAAGTGGAAAAACTTTCTCGCCAGCAAAACCCAGAAGGGGTCTGTGATAAGGTTCCAATTGAGATAATTTTAAATTCAAGCTATCAAAGCATGAATAGTACATGATGTCTGCCGAACTACCATTGTCTACTAACACCCTTGAAATGATCACATCCTTCATCCTCATTTTGATCACCAAAGGATCATCATGAGGGTAAAGAACACCTGCTAGGTCGTTTTTTGAAAAACCAATCACTAGCTTCTCTTTGTTTACCTTCCTCGGACGATCATCCTCGGCCAGGTTTATTCGCTGAATGTATGAACAAGCTTGAGCCTCTCCGAGGTAAGCTTTTCTTTCTGCAGTAAGGTCTCCTCCTCCTGCATCTCCTCCTGTAATAACATTACAATCAAGTGATCCAAAACGTATGGAAAATACCTCTCGTTCAGGTTTCCTTGGTTTCTTGGGAAGATCGGGGTCATCATCTGGATCCTCTTCATGGTCCCTCTTCTTTTTATCCTCTGCACGACGAGGAGATCTAGATCTTTCTCTAGTTCTATCATCATTTTTCCTTTCACCTCTGCGATCTACATACTTTGATAATTTTCCTCTTCGGATGAGTGTTTCAATCTCGTTCTGAAGGGCTATACAATTTTTGGTCATATGGCCATGATCTTTGTGAAACTCGCAATATTTGTCTTTATTCCTCAGGTCGGGATTTGTCTTCAGTTTCTCTGGCCACTTGATTTCCTCGTTATTCCTGATTTCTTCCAAAACATGATTAATACCCATTTTCAATGGAGTATAATTATCATACTTCTTTAGGACTTCCAACTTCATCCTGTTATTCCTGGAATGTTTGTCACCACCATTACCTTTCTGATCTTTCTTCTTAGAGTTGTCGACCTCCACTTTAACTTCTTTGTCCATATTCTTCTTCGCAGCCATAGCCTCCTCGGCATTCATGATTTTGGCCGCCTTTGCCATCAACTCTGACATATTTTTAGGTGGATCTTTAGCCAAAGTGTAGTACAGCTTGTTAGGCAGCAAACCACTCATCAGAGCAGTGATTGCTGTCTTTTCTTCATAATCTATGACTTCCAACTTCTCGTTATTGAAACGAGTTATGTAATCCCTAGTACTTTCACCTGATTTTTGTCTAACACTTAGCAAGTGTGCTACTCGCTTTACCGGCTTTGCTCCAAAACAAAAATTGCCAATAAACAATTCGGCTAACTGAACAAAGGTTGAAATCTTAACCCGAGGAAGATTATTGTACCATATCTGTGCAGATCCGGTAAGAGTTCCTGAGAATGCTCTACACCTCATCTCGTCAGGGACAGCGTAGATATCTGCAGCAGCCTGGTATTGTTCTATATGAAGTACGGGATCTGTCTTTCCATCGTACTTGGGGGTCACTACGGGTGCTTTGAATTTTGACGGTGTAGGGAAATCCACAATGGCTTGCACAAAAGGTGTTCCTTGAACAAAAGTTCTCTGTAAGGGGTTCCTTGCCTTAGCCATTTCTCCCAATCTATCTTCCAACCGTTGAATGGAACCTTTCCATGCTTCATTCCCTTCCTCGGGCCGCTTAGTCCGAGCAACTGACTGCTCTGACGTAGCTTCCTGAGATTTATCTCGACGAGTAGTTGGTCGCGATTGTGCAGATCCTTCTCTCAAACCTGGTGGTGGTCGAAAACTTCTTGATGGAGCCCTAGGTGGACTCATGTTCCTCCTTGGTCCTAATCGACTGAAAGGAGACACCCTGCTTAATCTTTCCAAAGCGCTAGTTCTCTCCGGAAAAAGAGTGATACATTGATCTGTATCCGTAGCCCGTATCGATGAAGTTCGCCCAGGTTGATAAGAAGAATCATTAGACTCCTCATTGCGATATGACCCGGTACGTCTAGATTGCGATTGCCTATGATCACTCCTTTGCCCTGAATAGGTAGGTGCACCGCCCTGAAGAGTTTGAATGAGTTGCCTCATAGATTCTTGCATGGCGGTTTGTCCTTGAGCCAGATTCGTCATAATTCCAGCCAGATCTGGGGATGCAGATGGATTTGGAAGATTTCCAGTATTTCCAACATTTCGATTACTGGATTCTGGATTATCTGCCATTGGTGATAAATGATTTTTATGAAAAACGATAATAACAGTCGTTTCCCACAGACGGCGCCAATCTGTTGATGTAAAAAACTAGATCGCTCTAATTTTTCAATAACAGATAAATAAATAAGACAAAGATTTTTAAAGTGGTTCGGCTAGGAATAAAGCCTACGTCCACTGTTATGTTATTGCTGAGTGTTTGTGGAATTCTTGATTACAAGTTCTCTCGAGAAATTCTGGTCCCCTTGAATGAGGATGATACAAGGTATTTATAGCCTTGAGGCTGTACATGAAAGGTTCGATACATTAAATGACATACATATGAAAGGGTAATACATTTAATGCAGAATGCGTGCCAAGAATATAAGCATTCAAGGAATATCTGAACTGTTGATTATCTGGCAATTAATGATACGACCGAGATGCAACTCGGACCGCCATAGCTGTTCGCTGATCAGGAGTTCCTTGGAACATTAGAGTACCTCGGTGCTATAGAGTTCCTCGGTGTGATAGAGTTCCTCGGCGTATTCTCGTTGCTCGGAAAGAAGCATGGTTGGTCGGGAAATGATCTTCCTCGATGCTATTGTGCCACGTAGATTGACACGTGTCTTCGTCTTATTCGTCCACATCAGCATATTAATTTTGGTATCAACAGTCCCAAAAACAATTTGTTGAAAACTGAATGGACAAACATTTAAACTTGCCGCAGCTCCCAAAAGATAAGTCGGCATCTTGTCGGTTAAAAAAAACTACAATTTATAAATTAATAAAGTCTCTTGTTAAATATGGGGCCTCCAATTCAAAAGTTCACCTCTGACCCCTAAAATCTCAGGACCGGTATATAGAGCAGGTTCACAGTAAAAATCATTACGTGTGTTACCTTCTCTACTTCAATGCTTATATTGTGTGGTTTCACTCTCAAATTTCAACGATTTTTAACTAGTTTTGAAATGAAGAAGTAATATGTTCTAAAAACAATACCAGATTAGCAGCTCATGATTAATTATTAGATCACTCAACCCCCTAAATTAAAGGGAATACCAAAAAGGAATAAGAACCAAGTCCAATTAATTTAAAACACAAATAATCTAAAAAGGACACAAATTAACTAGTTTAATAAATATTGCATGGAGAAAAAGTTTTGAAGTAGATGTTTTATGAGTTCTTATAGAACTAGACAGTATCTTACTTAATGTCGTTTAATACTTGGATCTAATTGAATTTTATTTTTATGAAGGGTGTATCATAACAGTTCTGGACATAGAAAATATGGGATTCCAGTTTTGTAAGTTCTTGGTGTCAATTCAAACACGGTAACTCTAAATAATGTATTAGGTTAGTGTCAAATCATTATACAAGAGTAATTGAACTATGCAAAACAAAATTGGCTGATACTTAATATGAATATAAAATGAGATACATATGTTAAACATCATACTAGCATAAATAAAACACGATAGTTAAATTAGAAATGAAAGAAGTCAAGCTATATAAGTATAACGAAAACAAAAATGAGGCTGCTGATAAAATAGTTGGATAAAGACACCACCAAGAAGAAAGGAGTACAGATATATAGAAATGACGGTAAAAACATCACTGTTCTTCGCATATATTCGTGCAGATATCCAGGGAAGGGAAGGAAAGCAATTAAAACTTGTACTGTATGATAGGCGTTGATTAGAAACTAGATGAAATACAAGTACACATGTATATATAAGTACAAAAATTAATATCAAAATTACGAAATCAAGAGAAAAGCATGGTATTATGCAGATGTGTTTACAGAAACGATGAACAACTTAAATATATCAAAATCGAATCAGTTGGTGAGATTTGATTCAGACCCAGAGAGAGAGAGATTTGCTAATTGAAACAATTAAAAAGACAAAGATCATCGTACTTGATCTCTCGAGAATCACACCTTGTTTCTTAATGTCTTATTAATACCCAAACATGCAACAAAGTGCATAATATCAATGAACACCCGTTAGAGTTACTTTTCTAAATTGACAAGGTGGTGAAAAAAGATATTACTTTTATATAAGTAATTTTTAGATTAAGATTAAGATACATACTTGGAGCTGGAAAACTCAGAAGGCCTTCCCTTTTGAGAGAAAATGATCAAAGCAACTTCTGCATCACACAGAACTGATAGCTCATACGCCTTCTTCAGCAGCCCATTTCGACGTCACTGCCTGCTTGTTGCATTCTCAATTCTTTTCATCTCGATTTTCCCACTCACCATCTCCCACAAAATATAGTTAATAATAGGTCCATGTTTTACCCTAGACAAAGATGACATAAAAAAAGATTTAAAAAGGACATGGGTGTCATGGAATACTCACCAAGAGTAGCAAGAACCCCAGAAATATAAGATTTGATGAACTCAAAAAATTCTCAACCCAAAATACCCAAGATAATATACCAATCAAAACACTTCTATATCAAAATTTTCACAAACCCAAAACTTTTATGCACCTAATGGACAGGTTTATTATGCGAAATTTTGACACAATCCAAAAAAACCAAAGATAATTGACTCAACCAAAAAACAAATGTGTCAATTTTTTACTAGTGCAGTGTTATCCCCAAGAAACGAAAACCTTTAAATACCAAAATTACAAATTCTATCTATTTTTATTTGAAGTGTTACTTTCAGAAGTTCTATCTAGATTCTTAACAAGAACAGTCACTACCCAGAAAACCCTAGAATATATGAGAGTTTGGTTGGTATGAAAAAAATTACAAAAACAGTCACAACCAAGAAAGATCATGACCACAAAATCACATGGAGGCAGAGAAGAACAAATTTAACAAGAACAAAAAGGCATCGAAAGACACAGAAAGAATTAACAAAAATAAGTCCAGAAGGTCTCAAAGGATTTAAAGAATCAGCTACCCAATCCCAGAAATATATAAACAGAACAAAAGACATAAAGGATCTATTTTGTTTGTTGATGTATCAACCTCTTTAGTTCCAGACCACAACAGTCAATTCTTCCATACTCCTCATATACATCTCTTATCTGTATCAGTGTATCTAAACTCTTACCCTTCAAAAATAGAAAAGCACAAAAAAAGTAACCATAAATATAAGAACTTGAAAGCCTCATATATATCTCTTATTATCTTGTTTGGGTAAATTTCGGAATAGGACAGGAAAGATAAACTATTTTTAGGAAAAGCCATAGTACTACTACTAGTAGTATTGAAATGCTTTAAACAAAACAGCATAAGAAATTATACGAACTGCAGTAGGCCCCATCACGTGGCTCACCTTTTTTTGGCGTATCAGCCCTTTAAGTCTTTTGAGTTTTCTTTTATGATATGGATTTTGATATTAATATTAATATAGTACTTATTTAGTCGTAGCTGATTTTATTACAGGAACTATTTCATGCCATTGACCTAGCCAAATCCTTTGAGAATATACATTCCACATATCCGAATCTTTTAGAGTTATATACAGCTTTTGAAGTATAAACGATATGGGATTAAGGTTATCTTTTCAATTAATAAAATGAGGAGAAATGTACAAGAACATCTCTAATGGGTACAATAATACCCTTCACGTGTCAGTTGAAATGGAGCCTAAATTCAGGTCTACAAGTGTATTATACATTTGATGAATGGATACAATATGAAAGTGTAAATTTTTCATTCTAACTACCCACTAAAGTAACTAAAAATCTACCTACAAATGATTCGAGTTTTCAATTGTGAAAGGGGACCATTAAAACAGTCCAATATCAGGATAAAACATGCAAGTTCATTTTGGGACAATATTTGCAAAATACCAACCTTTAAGTTTATTAGCGTAATCGAAAAAAATAATTGTTTGTCTTATTTCAACTTTTAAATTTAGGGCACATGCTAATTATGTTATTCAACATTGTGTCGTATGATTCTTGTTTTTACTCACAACTTATGTTTACATGAATAAAATGTTAAACAATAAGATTAAACTAAATTTCATCTTGGATAATTAGGTGAGTTATCTAAATGCACAAAAAGGAAACAATCGCACAATGCAATGATATACGAGGGAAAAAACCCTATAACGGGTAAACCTCATGTCGAATGAACGAAAAATGAAATATGGAAGGTGTGAAGCCCCGATTCTGGGTGTCAATGCGGAAAACTTTTTTCTACATTGATTTCATTTAAGAAAATCCTTTTTTTCAATGAAATCATGTTTCTACATTTTTATCGTAAAATTCATTTAATTTGGTTAGTGAAATGATGTCCAGTTTACTTATAAAAACACTAAAAACAGTTTTGCTAATTTCGTAGAGTAAATAACAATTAAAGAAAGTCTGCGTCATCCTGTCTTATTAGAAACCAAATTGAAAGCACTTCCAAATTGTTCCAAATTACTTAGTCAAAAGTACAACTTAAATTACACATTTAAAATGTAAATCCTTCCTTACCTCTTACGAGTTCCTTGCATTTTATCTTTGATAACTTTTATAATGAAACACCTGAATGCAGTTAGGAAACAATATTGAACTTACGATATTGTATTCAAAGATATGGAGCTGTTATATGAATAACAAAAGCTCACTCCTCCCTGTACATGCACACGCTGCACTATTTATAAAATATAGCCAACATGGAAGTATACAACGGATAGTTAAATGATTTGCATGAGAATAGCAACAGTTCCTTTGACAAGGTCTATAATGTTGAATTGTCAAAGCTGCCAGCACAATAGGAACGTTATGAAGACTTCCAGTATAATAGGAACTGCTATACCAACTTTGAATAGGTAAAGGTTAGCTGCCGAACTGTCCAGGTTAGCTGCCGAACTGTCCTTAATTATAGCAGCACATGTGAGAACGGTTATTCTATCATTCCCCCCTCAAACTTGATGTGGGTAAAGGCCATACACCAAGTTTGAAACGAAAATTCAAGGAAGAAGGTGTGGATAAAGGTTTGGTAAAGATGTCGGCAAGTTGATGTTTCGATGAAATATACTGAGTGATTAAATCTCCGGAAGCAACTTTTTCCCGAACAAAGTGATAATCTAATTCAATATGTTTGGTGCGAGCATGTAACACCGGATTTATGGGCATGTAGATAGCACTTATGTTGTCACAAAATAAAGTAGGTGGTGTAACTTGACGGACACCAATTTCTTGAAGAACTGAAGAAACTCATGTGAGCTCAGCAGTGGCTGCTGCCATAGACCGATATTCCGCTTCACAACTAGAACAAGAAACAGTAGGTTGTTTCTTAGAGGACCAGGAGATACAATTTGCACCGAGAAAAATACAAAACCCGGATGTAGATCTTCTTGTAGTTGGACATCCGGCCCAATCCGCATCCGAGAATCCATAGAGAGAGAGAGTTGATTGTTGAAGAAATTTCAAACCATAAGAGATTGTGCCTTTTAGGTATCGAAGTAGTCTTTTAACTTGAGCTAGATGAGAAGTAGTGGGAGCATGCATATGTTGGCACAGACTGTTGACCGTGTGAGCAATATCTGGACGAGTAAGACACAAGTATTGTAAGGCCCCAACTAGAGATCGATAGTCAGTTGGATTAGAGAGCAGAGTAGCAGTAGCATTGGTTGATTCTCTTTGAAGAGAAGGCGTTATAGCAGGGTTGGCATGAGTCATGTTGGCTTGAGCAAGAAGTTTCTCTATGTAGTTACTTTGATTTAGCTGAAAATCTCCAGGAATAGAAACGAGTTGCAGTCCAAGAAAATAGTTTAGAGCTCCTAGATCTTTAATAGCAAAACCTGTACTTAATTTTGTAACGAAACTTTGAAGAAGATGAGATTGACTGCCGGTGATTAGAATATCATCTACATATAGTAATAAAAGAATAATACCAAAAGATGAATGGTAAATAAATAAAGAAGAGTCTGCCCTACTACATACAAACCCATAATTGATAAGGAATGTGCTAAATTTATCAAACCAAGCTCTAGGAGCTTGTTTAAGACCATAAATAGCTTTTCGTAGTGCACAAATATGAAGGGGATACAAAGGATGAATAAAACCAGGTGGTTGTTTCATATAGACTTGTTCTTGCAAATTTCCATGTAAGAAAGCATTCTTTACATCTAATTGTTTTATGCACCATCCATGGGTTATGGCGATAGAGAGAACAATTCGAATAGTAGTGGGTTTTATCACAGGACTAAAGGTGTCTGAAAATTCAATTCCTTCTACTTGATTATACCCTTGAGCTACCAACCTTGCTTTATATCTTTCAATACTTCCATCCGGTTTTAATTTGATTTTATAAATCCATTTTGATCCAATTAAATGCATATGTGGTTGTTTAGGGATAAGAGTCCAAGTGTGATTTTTGTGGAGAGCAGTAAGTTCCTCGTGCATAGCCGTAACCCATTTGGGATCAGAGAAAGCTTCTTTGTAATTTTTAGGTTCGGGAGGTAACGTAAGCGTGGTTTGAAGAGCGGTAAGAGAAGAGGGATTAGACATTTGTTTTGATTTGGATCGAGTTAGCATATGATGTTTATTTGGAATTATGGGAGTTGGGTCAAAGTTTAAAGGTATAGATAGTTGAATACCCTCCGGGTTGTAAATGGTGTTAGTTGGAATAAAATGAGTAGGTGTACTATGTAAAGAGATGGGGGTTTTAGGACTGTTGAAAAGGCAAGGTGATGAGGATTTAGTATTGTCTTTTGCAGGTGGATTTAAATGATGTGAAGTAATTGTGGGACTAGATTGCATGATAGGTTAACTGGGTAAAGTAGTCCCATATTCATTTAGGCTAGCGCTATTATCCACTGAAAATTTACTGGATAAAAGGTTAGCCTTTACATTTGTTGAGTTAATAGGACAAGATGTTGTTTGTTCTTGTGCTACAACAGGGGAAAGAGAAGTATGATTGTCGCGTGTAGGATTTTCTTTTGTATTAGTTGGATTGTTTAATTGACCTAGAGGTAGCGAGGGTGTTGGTGTTAGGTTTGTAAAAGTTACGCGATCAGTGTTGGGTGGTAACATAGTGCCATTCAACACTGATGCAGAGATTTGGTTTGTGTGAGAAAACTTTTCTTTATCCCTGACTTCTAAAAATTCAGAATAGGTTGTCATATCAGTTCTTTGTTCACTAGAATTCATATATCTATCGGGTGTTACATAAGGTAGTATAGTTTCATCAAAAACAACATGTTTTGACACATACACTCTTCTTGTAGAGGGATAATAACACCTATATCCCTTATGTAATGAGCTATATCCAATGAAGACACAAGGAAAAGAATTAGGGGAAAATTTATGTTGAGTTTTTCCTCTAAGATATGGAAAGCATCTACATCCAAATACCTTAAGAGAGTCATAGCAAGGTTGCTTACCATACAACTTAAAAAGAGGAGTTTGTTTATTCAGTTTGGAAGATGGTAGTCTATTGATGAGATATATTGCAGTTAGAAAAGCATCAACCCAAAGATACAAAGGTATTTTAGCATATAGCATAAGGGTTAAAGCAGTTTCAACAATGTGTCTATGCTTTCTTTCAGCAACTCCATTTTGTTCAGGTGTGTCTGGACAAGAAATTTGTCTAAGTATTCCATGGTCATGTAAGTGTTTAATAAAAACATTACTTGAAAATTCTCCTCCTCCATCACATTGAATTTTTTTTATTTTCTTATCAAACTGAGTTTCAACCATGTTTTGAAATTTTAGAAAAGTTTCATAAAAATCAGATTTGTTTTTAAGAGGGAACAACCAAGTATATCTTGAATAATCATCTATAAATACGACATAATACTTCATATTTTGAGATGAACTGATGGGAGCCGGTCCCCATAAATCGGAATGAATTTTAGCAAGAGGTTCTAAAGAAATTTTATCATTCAAATTAAAGGGATGCTTACAACTCTTTCCCATTTGACAAGAAACACAAACAGTAGAGGTTTTATTCCAATGTGTAACATCAAGACACTTATTTCTAGATAAAAATTTTAAAGTTTGGCTACTAGGATGCCCTAGTCTCATGTGCCAAATATCATCACTACTCTTATTCCCTTGATTTGCAAATAATGCGTGAAAGTTGTTTTCATCAAAGGCATATAGAGACCCTTGTTTAGTTCCTTTGGCCATCACTCGTTTGGTCTTCTTGTCCTTAACAACAAAATCATTGTCAGTAAATTCAAGAGTGCATTCATTTTCTCTAGCAAGTTGAGACACAGAAATAAGTGATTTTTTAAGTTTTGGGACAACAAGAACATCTTTAAGGGTGAGTCCACTTATTTTCTTTTCACCCACATGTGTGATGTCTAATTGAGATCCATCACCTATTACTACTTTATTATTACCAAAATATGGTTTTAAATTTGAAATGTTACCTGTTGTGTTCGTCATATGAGTAGAAGCACCTGAGTCCACATACATGTTATGTTCAAGGGGATATTGTTGGGTAGCCATCATTGCTTGTGTGTTACCTGGGGCACCAACAGAGAAATCCCACCTATAGTAACATGTTAGTGCTTTGTGTTTGTTGGATCCACAAATTTGGCACTCCACTTGTGTTGTGGGATTTTCTTGTCTATGTTGTGATTGATTTGTGTTTCTGAAATTTATTCCTTCTGGATGGAAAAGCCGTGGGTTTTGTCCCATGCCTTGCATTGTGTCGGTTTGACGAAAATGATTGCTTCCATACCTGCCATTTTGATTAAAAAAAGAAGCAGTGTTAGGATAATAACCTGCTGGTCGAAATCCACGGCCTCTTGAATTGTAGTTTCCTCCAAAATATCCTCCATAGTTGCCTCTGCCTCTATTTTGTCTTCCTCTTCCTCTACTATTTCCTTGATATCCTCCTCTTTGCGCCGTAAAAGCATAGGAGGAATCCATAGTGGATGTATGTTCTTGCGAAGTAGGTGTTGCTTCTTTTTCTTCTCTCATATCAAAACCTCTTAAAGCGGTTATGAGTTGTCCAAGTGTTGGATACAGGGGTTTTCCAATCATAACAGTACGAAAAGTTTTATATTTAACTCCCAACCCTTGGACAAAACTGATAACTTTAGAATCTTCATCCAAAGGTTTGTTAATGGCCATAAGTCCATCACAAATTTCTTTGAATGTTTTGACATAATCATCAATGGTTTTTCCTTCCATTGATAAATTACGCAATTGTTCTTTGAGAGAAAATTCCTTTTCTTTTGAAACTTGAAGATACCGATCTTCTAGAGTTTGCCATATTTGTTTGGCAGTATTGCAACCCACTATTAAATACATAGATTCGTCACTCATTGTGCCCGAAATCCAACTTCTTAAAAGATAATCTTTTTCTTCCCAAACAGCATATGTAGATAGCTCCGTGTCCACTTCTTTGTTCTTTCCACTTGTAGGAGGCATAGGTGGCTCATCATAAAGAAAATGAGTCACTTTTAAAGACTGAATTAGCTGCAACATTTGAGTTCTCCAAATAAGATAATTTGAGGGTTTAAGCTTCATGGGACAAATGGCTATTAACTGATGAAGAGAGCTCAAAGAGAGACTCAACCCAGATGAAGTCATTTGTGAAGAACCACTATGCTCTGATACCATGATAACTTTTATAATGAAACACCTGAATGCAGTTAGGAAACAATATTGAACTTACGATATTGTATTCAAAGATATGGAGCTGTTATATGAATAACAAAAGCTCACTCCTCCCTGTACATGCACACGCTGCACTATTTATAAAATATAGCCAGCATGGAAGTATACAACGGATAGTTAAATGATTTGCATGAGAATAGCAACAGTTCCTTTGACAAGGTCTATAATGTTGAATTGTCAAAGCTGCAAGCACAATAGGAACGTTATGAAGACTTCCAGTATAATAGGAACTGCTATACCAACTTTGAATAGGTAAAGGTTAGCTGTCGAACTGTCCAGGTTAGCTGCCGAACTGTCCTTAATTATAGCAGCACATGTGAGAACGGTTATTCTATCAATCTTTCCCCGAAGTACCCGCGCGGGGGGGGGGGGGGGGGGGGTCAAAAGTTATGGTGAGAACATGTGCCCAGTAGAAGAAATACTAGCAGAGTAATATATACAAAAGAATATCTATACATATAAAGTATATTTTAGCAATTATGAAATCATTCTTCATTTGATTTAGTGTTCGCATGCAGTTGTATTGTAACTGTGCAATTGAAGCTTGATTATGCCACCCAGGTGATGGTCCCACTCACTCAATCTTCTATTTAACACTACCAAATTCCCGTTAATTTAATCATTAATGTATTTTCTCATTTTTTAAGTTGTTTCATAAACTTTCATTTACATTAGTGAGGGTCGTGCTCAAAATTATCTTTTCACTTGATCAATGTTCTAAAAAACGCGAGGCATCGACGCCAAGCCTTATGCCTTAGAAGTCTAGGAGGCCTTAGGCGTAAAAACGGCGTGAAAATACGTTAATTCTTTTTTAAATATATTTTAATATTTTTAACTATAACAAGGCTACTGAAAATACTAAAATGGTACATACCTTAAAATATATCTGAATATATGCAAACTAAAATACTATTATTTTTAAATACTAAGAAAAAAACGCCCGTTTTTTTGGAAGAAAGGCAGAAAGGTTTGGGATACCATTTGTCTTTTGATTGTTTTGAATGAGATATTGGTGCGATTTTTTAAAAAAGTCTTTAAAAGGCGATATCGTTTCACTAAATCATTTTTATTTAAAAAAATGCTCCTTAAGCCTTTACCAAGAATAAGGCGTAAAAAGCTTAAGACAAGACATTTCTCCCAAGCCTCAAGCGTTGGCGCGCCTAGGAGGACCCTATGCGCGCCTTTTAGAACATTACACTTAATTGATCGGGGTGCCATTCCATGAGTGTTATATGAACTTTTATCGACTTCTACCAATTCACAATATGCTCCTGGTCAGTGTTTTAGGGTTTAAACATTAAGTCGCGCCTGAGGGCTCCAGGCTCTTCTTAAATTTCTCGATTACCTCGAGTGCCTTTAATTTGTTACATTTTTGTAACCCTTTTCATTATTCCATTTATTTTCCCATTTGTTTTATCCATTATTTTATACCTTAGCAGAGTTCACTTTACCCAGGGACCAGACTATCCCCGACAAACTTTATTTTCAAGTTTCACAATATTGCAAAATACTCGTTTTCATTCTTGACTCGACTTGATGTTTTACTTTAGAAAACAAATTATATTTAACAACTCTCGGTGAAACTTAATGATTTAATTTCAATTCCATTTCCGTGAAACTTTTGCATTCAGTTTCATTATTCGTAAACACTAGTAAACCTTTTTTACCATTACTTTGTCAGAATACTTCTCTTAACCTTTACATTTCCAAATACTAGTTTTAACCCTCTCTAAATATTACTTTTGATCTTTACTTTTCAAATACCACTTTTCACCTTTACTTTCTAAAATACTAGTTTTGACCTTTACTTTTTAAAGTATAAGTTTTCACCTTTACTTTTTAAAAAATATCACCTTTTTCCTTTACTTTCCAAAATACTAGTTTTCTTCACATTATTTAGAGCTAACGTTCTATTTACCTTCTAATTTTGTTTAAGAACTTTATACTTGAGTCCATACTTTGCATAAAATGATATATTTGGTAAAAATCGGACATTAGCTTTTTCAAGACTATTCTTTTGCAATTTTATAATTTTACATTTTTGACTTTGTATTCTTATCATTTTATAGGTAAATAGTACTTATATTTCATGTTTTACCTCAAAATTTTATTATTTTTACTTTAGTCGCTCAATTCTTAAGCTTCTTAAACTTTCTTAAATAAAGTAATGTCATTTTATGTGAGTAGTATGATGATTTTTCCCAAGTCATTATTTCATCTTTAAATATTTGTTTAAACGTGTTATCGATAAATTAAACTCATTTCCCATAACTACATATGATTTTCTTCAAGAATGAAGGGATTTACACCAAGAAAATCCATATATGCATCTTAACATTTCTTCTTCATGTTCAACTTAACATTTGACATGAAATAACTAGTGTAAACATGATTTTCATAAGGTATTACCTTAAACATTTTGAAAATTTAACTTAATTATAACTTTAACTTTTAACTCTTGAACATAAAATTATAGGTAGTGATAATAAGCATAAATAGTCTTGTAAATTACACATATATACATATAACGATCATGCTTGGATTTAAACTGAAAAATAGTGTAGAATCCCTATCTCTTAAGTATATAAATTATTCGAAGACGAGGTAGATTTTTTTTACAATAAGCTTCTAGCTCCAACCTCCTTGCAACTTTTCTTCTCCACATTAATACCATTAATACCCTCCTTAGCTCTTGATAATTGAAGGGTGGAATGGTCGTCTTGCAAACTTGATATATAAAGATGTTTATGTGGACTTAAGCTAATAAAATGGGTGAGAGAGAAGACTCAAGGGTCTTGGTGTTTATAGATGTTTTGCTTCTACGAAAATGAGGTGAGTTATGATGATAAAGTCTTTCACTCCTCTTGATGAGTGCGTTATTTTGTATGAATTATGACCCAACCTCGTCCTTGTTAGGCCCATTGTATCATAAATAACGAGCTCTTAGAATCGTCTTCGTAAAATAATAGAAAAATGCAAGTTTGAATAAAATTTGAGTTAAAAATACAATTTTAGTAACTCCGAGGGTAAAGTCATAATTTATAAACTTTATGTGCCTGAAAATTATTTTAAATTATTTATCTCGGAAAAATAAAGTTCGCTTTGAAAATTGGTTGAATTCTAGATTAAAACGAGCAACTTATGAATTTTGGGGTCTAAATTGCAAATAAAGATAAATTGATAATTTTCTAATCTTTATGGGGATGAATTTGAATTAATATAAGTTATTTTATATTTTTCCAGGTACTTACAAAGTTTGGTAAAGATCCGTGGTCATTTGGCGAAGATATAAAGGTTGTGGGAAGAATTGAAAGAAGAAACAAATCTTGTGGCCAAAGCATAGAATTTCAGAAATTGGTTTTGCTTATAATTTATTGGAGCAGATATAGAAACAAAGAAGGTTGTAGGTCAGCTGGTCACACGAGCGTGTTCTTTGGGAAAAGTCTTTCGTTCAATTCCTTGCAACCCCTTTTAGTTTTTGAAATAAAGTCGATATGTAAATGCCCAATCAGCAGGCCCTGTCATTCCCAGTCAACGCCATTTGGCAGTCAACTTCCACGTCATCTTATGACCAGACAGCAGGCATGTCATCTATCTATGACATTCAAAGCTAGAGCATTCAAAATCGACAATTATCTACATTGGTTGAATTCGTCAAAATTTGTTCAGATTATTATGAATTTCACATCCCACCAAATAAGAGAAGACTCCCACCAAATTTCGTGAATACCTTTTGGATAATTAATTTTGGGATCTTAAACTCCCATTTTAATCTATTAAATAGGTGTTTATTCCAACTCAAATACCTCACTCCTAACCTTATAAATAGGACCCTTTGAGCGCATTATTTGGAGAGAAAAAAAATTAGAGAGCCATTTGAGTAGGGGTGTTCAAAAAACCGACTGGACCGACGGACCGAACCGAGCCGAACCGACTACTTTTTTTCGGTCTTTTTTCTTAATCGGTCCAGTCTCGGTTTATTTTTTTGGAGGACCGACCTAGTCGGTCCGGTCCACGGTTTACAGATTTAAAAACCCTGTTACGAACGACCCGGACCGACTATATATAAAATAATATATTTTTAGATATATATGTATATATATAAGATAAACAAATAGTGAAAATATTAATTTTAATATTTGATTAGTTTAAGTTATAGTTTAATCCAATACTAGTTTTGTTTTAATTGTAAATTTCGATATTTTTTAGTTTTTAATATTTGGAAAAAAATAGACTCGGGTATATTTTTATTATTATAAATGATGTAATTCATTAATGTGAGGACCGACAGGTTAGACCGGACCGACCTATAAAAAACCGAACCGACTAGGGTCGGTTAACCGACATTATCGGTCCGGTCTCGGTCCATTTTTTTAGAGGACCGACCAAGTCGGTCTGGTCCGAAAAAAACCTTAAAACCGAACCGGACCGGAGCGCGAACACCCCTACATTTGAGAGATAATTTTTGGTAGTGTTATTTTAAGAGTATATTTTCTTTGAGGGCCAAGAATTATTTTGTAGGAGAAGTTTTGTCAAGATTTATCGTAAGACACGATTATTGTACATTTGTTTCATTAATGTGAATTAATATTCATTCTTCCATTTGTATTTTGTCTTCAATTATGCTAGCTTGATTTTTTTACTCGGACTAGGTAAAATTTATCATGTTGGATTAATATTGTTCATGATTTAAATTTGACTTTGTTCCCGACATGTTCTAAGAGTTTTAAAAATTCGGTATTCATTTAAAAGAACATGAGAGTGTGTTTTAAACCTTCGTCTTTGTTTGAAAAAAAAATCATATTTTTATTTTTAAGTGTGAGTACTTTTTGATGGATTATGCTTGTACTCGATTGTTTTGATAGTCCATGCTTAAACGCTACACTTTTAAATTTAAAAGTGATCTTTCAAAGAAATCTAGATTTTTTCCGTGTATATTTAGAGACGTAAAATTTTTTATTGAACTTAACCGTATTATTTTTCGAATTTAATACGACGAGAATCGATTTAATTTGAGTTATAAAATTGGAAATGACGAGTCTAAATTATGGCGTAATATTAGTTAGACGTGATAAATGGATCCAATATCATAGTTGCTCACATACTGGTTTATATTTTTCGTAGATGCATTTTTTATTATTGTTAGCTTAGTTTAATATTACATCTCTTTTCTACACCCAATTCGTCTAGTTGGACAGTCGCAATTATTTTGAAAGAAAAAATTGATAAATCCTCCTGGATTCGACCCGTACTTACACTTGATATTCTATAATAGCCCGTGCACTTGCGGTATTTTATAAAATTGGCAATAAGTTTTTGGTGCCGTTGCCGGAGATTTGTTCGAATTTTAAAAAAAAAGAAGTTGCGACTTTCGGACTAGTTTTTCTTACTTTCCGCTTTTTTGTAAGTAAAAAATCTGAAAAAAATAAAAATAAATCAACAACTAATATTTCTGTTTTTTTAGTTATAGAAAAACAGATTTAAGCATTCTTTTCTAGGAAATAGTAGATTTAGAGGTAGTTTAAAAACAAAATACAAAATATTGAAAAAACTCGAAAAAAATATATTTGTTTTCCTAAAAATTTCCATAATCAATTTTTTCAGTAAGTAGAACCTAAAAAACGAAAAAAAAAAAAAAAATGTATTCCCAGTAGAAATTCTATTTTTTTTCCAGATTATTAAAAAAAATATTGTTTCACAAAGTGTGCTTAGCTATTTTTGCTTTGTAGTAAATACACAGCTAGTTCGGGTCTCGTGTCTGTTTTTTTTTCTTTTCTTTTTTATTATTTTTTTGTGTCGCACTTCATGTTTGGCGTAATGTGTTTTTTTTCAGTAGCACATTAAAAAAAAAAAAAAAAAAAGGAGAAAAAAAGGGGCCAAAGTGAAGAAAAATTCGAAAAAAGTTTGCAACGGTGAGCGAACATAAAGAAAACTTGTGCAATCTTGCCACGAGCACAAGAAACTCTCAGGGACGACTGAAACGTAGGCGACATTGCCCTTCGATCGACGCCAACTTAAACTTCGGGCCGACTTAAACAAGTGATCGTAAAATGTCCACCACAGAGGTACGTTTCTGTGTGCTCCTAAGTGGTTTAATTTTGCATTTAATTTAACATGTTGCATAAATTGACTTAAGGGAAAAACCCATGTGAAAGATAAGGTGAAGATTTTATCACCCTTCCTTGGTTCGAAAATCACTAATTAACCATTCATTTGCATATCCCGTGCCATCACAATTTAATTTAAAATCAAGTAGACATTGGCCTTAGGATATCACATAACTCATAGGAAACCTCTTAACAAGGCTAGAAATAAAAGCTATTCCAACGCGAACTTGTCAAATCGATCCCATTTCACCTTGTCTAGGATTGGTGATTTTTAATATGTCCTCGTGCCTGATAAGCACCCAAAAGTGTATAATTTACGCCTCGAATATGTGCATTTTAGTCACTCGTTTTAATAAAAATTGGCCTTATGTTCGTGTTTTATCATTTTTCAGGTCAATATGCAGTTGCGGTACAAATAAGGCTAAATCAGTACAATTGCGACTCAATAGCGGTCAAAAGCTTGCAACGAAGAAATCAAGGAGATCGCGAAGTCTGGAGTCCAATCTAAGCTTGCCCCGATGTGTTCCGAATACCCCAAACCAGTCCCGTGACCTAAACTTAAGCCTACACCAAGCCTAGACCATTCCCCGAGTCCGGTGTGTGTTGAGTTTGTACCTTTATTATTTTTCTAGATTTTTATTTTTAGTCATTTTATTTTTAGGATTTATTTAGAATTTTCTAGGATTTGTTTTCTATTTTTCTATTTCTTTATTTTGATTTTGATTTTTATTAGTTTTTAATTTTTAGTCTTTATTTTATTTTTATTAGGATTAATTTTTAGGAATTTTTTTTTATTTTTATTAGATTTTATTATATATATATATATATATATATATATATATATATATATATATATATATTTTTATTTTTATTAGATTTTATTTTAGTTTTATTTTACAGGATATATTTTTTTTAGAGTTTTATTTTAATTTAGTGAGATGTTAGTTGTTTAGTTTTTTTTAGATTGTTTTTTAGTCTTTAGTTTATTTTGATTTGATTTTTAGATTTTTAGTTTTTATTTCGTGAGTTTTTTTTAGGATGTTATTTTTTTTAGTTTTATTAATTTTAATTTTTTAATTAGATTGTTTTAATTTTTTTAGGGGTACAAATTAATCACACACAACCCAATTAAACACACACACAATTGCAACACAAGATGTGGAAGAAAAATATGCAAACCCGGTACTTTGGGAAGACCTGAGAGTCTGTTATCCGAATGCGTGAATTAGTCTCGCCGAAGGAGACGATCTCATTGGCACAATTGCAAAAGTTCATTGACAATGAGATCGGGGAGTGACAATTGGCATCTCGCCAATCGGGGAGGGGAAATCGGGCAAAAAAGACGGCCGTGCACTACTCCGGCAGGACATTTTAGCCGAGGTGGAACACAGGATGATGGTAAGATTTATTTTTTCTATAACTACAAAAATATATACTTATGCATTATTTTACTCTGCGGGGCCGATACCAATTTTTCTTTATTTTATTTCAGGGGAGAGGGAGTGGCCCTGGGGGTAGGCCACATAGGCTCGATACTTATGTGGTTATTCGGACGAAGAAGGGGAAGGATAAGGAGGTGTCCCCGAACGTCGCGGACATGATTGTAAGTAATCCGATAGTTTACTTTTTGTTAATTACATTATAATTTTTTTATTTACTTATTTTACTAATCATGTATTTTTCATCGTTTTAGGCAAAGCTTAAGGAAGTGCATGAGTCGCAGTCTGATGCTGATAAGGCATCTTTGTCCATAGACGCACTCTGCCAAGTGTGTGGCGCTAATCGCAAGGGTAGGACAAGGGGGTGAGCTCACGTGTGGCCAAATCTAGGATCATCGAATTGGAGATGAGCAAAATCGAGTTGGCTCGAATGGTGGACTCGCATGACGTGAAGCTGTCCCATTTGGAGGTGACTGTCCAAGATATGTTCTCATTTATGAAGCGTTCATTGGGCGAAAACCGTAAAGGGAAAGGGAAGGTAAAGGTGGTGGAGGAGGAGGTACAGGATGACGAGGATGTGGACCTCGTTGCTTCATCGCCGATACGTGCGGACTTTGATGATCCAGTCCCCTATTTGGCTCCCTTAGACCGACCAATGTCCACACTTGGTTGGTCGAGCATGTTTATACTGGACATATTTGATAGCTAATGGATATGGAAGGGTTGAGCGACGTGAATACTGTCCAGGGTATACCAGTTCATGGACGTTCGCTTCAAGACATCAAGTCCAAGGTGCTCGTCATGCATGTGATACCCGGGAAAAAGAACTCCCCATTGTGGTTGTGTGAACAATGCGGCACGTTATATTGTTGGGTGTATCAATTCGTATATCGTATGGCCTACTCATCTCCTCAGAGCTAAATTTACCCCAGACATGTAGTGACATTATTTGAATTGAATTGTTTTAAGTTGTTACATTTGAGTTATATTTGGATTATATCGTGATGCATATTGTTTTAAATTATATTTTCATTATATCTATTTTATTTGGATATATGATATTTGAACAGGTAAAATGTTTCTATAATAGGTACAAATATACTGTTGGGTAGTGGCAGTGGCAATATTACCGAGTAGAATTTTTTTTAATTCTGCCCAGAATTATCACGGTCATTGACCGTGACAAGTATTATTTATCTTGGACTTGTCACGGTCAATGACCGTGACAATTTCTTAAATATTATCACGGGTTTGTCATGGTTTATCGTGACAAAACTTATCAAGGTCATAGACCGTGACATGATCGTGACAATTCTAATAAACTTGTCATGGTCATTGACCGTGACACGTCCGTGACAACAAAAGTTGTCACCACCAGAATTGTCATGGTCATTGACCTTCAAAAGTCCAACTTATCAAGGTCAATGATCGTGAAAATTCGACAGATTTGGTGTAGTGTTCGTACACCTTGTACGAAAAACTAGGTTTGGGGAAGTTAAAGCCAACTTGGATTACCTTGTCCTTAGCCGATCGTTCTGCGAAAATTTCGAGAGGCATTATTTAGGACGTCCTAATTAAAGTGGGTGACTCTATATTTCCCATAGAATTTGTTGTCATGTTGTCAAAGAACACAAGGAATCCATATAATGGACCATAACCGACATTAAGGGGATAAGTCCCTCGGTGCATGCATAGGATACGCTTAGAAGATGATGTTAAAAATTCCGTGAAGCATAATGTAGACTTAATCCCAAAACTAAAGAGGTCTTTCGAGATGAGGTGCTAAAATTTCTCGATGCGAGTATCATTTACCCCACCTCTGATAGCCAATGGGTCAGTTCCATTCAAGTGGTCCCTAAGAAATCCGGTGTTACGGTGGTGAAAAATAATGATGATGAGTTAGTACCAATAGGATTCAAACCGGTTGGTGAGTGTGTAGTGATTATAGGAAGTTGAACGATGTTACACAAAAGAATCACTTTCCTCTTCCTTTCGTAGACCAAATGTTAGAGATATTAGCCGACTATTCGTATTAGTGTTTTCTCAATAGTTACTTCGAATATAATCAAATTCCCATCGGTCCCGAGGATCAAGAGGAAACCACTTTCACTTGTCCATTTAGTACTTTTGCTTACTGATGCATTCCCTTTGGGTTATGCAATGAACGCTCTAACTTTCAGCGGTGCATGATGAGTATATTTTCGGATATGGTGGAGGGATTTCTCAAAGTCTTTATGGATGATTTTTCTGTATTTGGGTCTTATTTTGAGAAGTGTTTCCATCACCTCACCATCATTCTGAAGAGGTGTAAGGAAAATAACATTTTGTTTAATTTGGTGAAGTGTCACTTCATGGTCAAACAAAGCATAGTGCTAGGTCACATCATTTCGGAAAAAGGTAACCAAGTAGATAAAGCTAAAATAGATCTCAGTGCTAATCTCTCACCCCCTAAAACCGTGCAGGATATTTGGTCATTCTTAGGACACATTGGTTTCTATTGGAGATTTTCTCTTGACCTTGTGCATATCTTCTTGCCAATGACACACCTTTTGAATTCATCGATGAATGCCTTCAAGTCTTTGAAAGGCTAAAGAAGGAATTCACCTTGGCAGCTATTATGAGACCCCCGACTGGAATCATCCATTTAGGATCATGTGTGATGCTTCTGACTATGCCATAGGTGCAGTTCTAGGTCAGCGTAATGAGAAAATTCCTCATGTCATCTACTATGCAAGTAGGACTCTTAATAATGCCCAATTGAATTATTCCACAACTGAAAAAGAGCTCCTTGTTGTTGTTTTTTTCTCTTGAGAAGTTTAGGTCTTACTTGATAGGATCCAAAGTTGTCATTTTCACCGATCACTCGACCTTGTGATACCTTTTGTCAAAAAAGGATGCTCAAGCCCATCTCATTAGGTGGATCCTATTACTGCAAGAGTTTGACCTTGAAATTCTGGATAAGAAAGGGTGTGATAATGTAGTGTCTGATCACTTATCTAGGTTAACCTTTGAATCATCCGATAACCTTTTGCCGCTAAATGAATCCTTTCCTGATGCTTGTCTCTCAACTTTCATAGTTTGCTGATATTATGAATTATCTTGTGATGGGTGAAATGGATTTACATTGGCCTAAATAAGATCATTATAAATTTTTAAAGGAAGCCAAGCATTTCTTTTGGTGTGACATGTATCTCTTCAAGTATAGTCCCGATCAAATCATTATGAAGTGTGTACCCGATCACGAGATTCAAAGCGTAATCTATTTTTGCCATGACAAAGCTCGTGGAGGTCATTTCAGTGCCAAGAAGATCGCTGTAAAGATTTTATAGTGTGGATTCTATTGGCCAATCAATTTTTGTGACTTGAAATATTACAGTAGGAGCTGTGACCATTGCAAAAGGTTAGAAAAAATAACAGATAGGAATATGATGCCCTTAAATCCCATTCTAATTATCGAGGTTTTTGACTGTTGGGGAATTGATTTTATGGGTACATTCCCAAATTCCTATGATAATCTCTAACTTCTTTTAGAGGTTGATTATGTGTCTAAGTGGGTAGAAGCCACGCCGTGTAGGACGAATGACCACCATGTAGTAGTTAAATTCATTCGAGAAAATATTTTCTCTCTTTTCGGTACGCCTCGAGCCATTATTAGCGATCAGGTAACCCATTTCTGTAATCGATCCTTTGAGAGTCTCATGAAAAAGTATTCAGTCACGTACAAAGTAGGATGTTCTTATGACCCTCAAACTAGTGGTCAAGTATAAGTTTCCAATATGCAAATCAAGAAAATCATCGAGAATACAATGAATCCGAACCGGAAGGATTGGTCCTTAAGGTTATTGGATTCATTATGGGATTATCACAATGCCTACAAAACACCACTTGGTATGTTCCTGTATAGGCTTGTCTACGAAAAAGCATGTCACCTTTCGGTAGAGTTAGAACACAAGGCCTCCTAGGCCATTAAGACCTTTAATTTCCATTTACCAGCTGTGGGAGAGGTTCGAAAACTCCAACTCAATGAGTTGGAAGAGATTAGGAATGATACGTACAAAAATGTTCCATGACAAGTCCATCCTACGAAAGTCATTCGATCTTGGACAGAAAATTCTATTGTATAATTCTAGGTTACATCTCTTTCCCGGTAAGTTGAGGTCTAGATGGTCCATTCCCTTTATTATCAAGACAGTTTACCCACATAGGGCAATTAAGATAGAGAATCCTAAAAATGGTGAAATTTTCAAAGTTAATAGTCAAAGGTTGAAGCCAAATCTAGAATTGCGAGATCGAGAAGTGGAGGACATTTTCCTCTAAGACCCTGTGTACCACAAGTGAACATGAAATTGAGTCATTGTTGTTGTATAATAATTTTCGTTTTACAGGAATTATGCGTTGGAAAAAGTCCCTCATTACGATAATATATTTCATATCATTCCTACCTTTTTAGTTTTTATCTTTTACATTGAGGACAATGTAGAAACTAGGTTTGGGGGTATTGAGGTCATTTTTCTCCGCTTTGGAAAAAAATCAAAAAAATTTCAAAAATCCAAATTTTTTTTCAGTATAATTGAGTTTTGAAATGATTTCTTAATATATAATTAATTCATTGATGTCTCAACTTATGATTTTTTTTTACACATTTGCCATATAATATGATCGAAAATGGATATTGAGGCGAAAGTTAACATTCTTAACGAATAAATGTGGAGATTTTAGCCCCATGAAATTTTTGTGCCATTTATCGTTTTCGATAGATTTAAATTAATCCGAGTTAAAGTAACTCAAACTTTCCTTCAGTGATAAATTCGTTGATGATCTCAAATTCATTGCTTTGTTTGATTATTGAAAAAAAAAGTCAAAATATGAATCTAAAGCACTAGAAGACACAAATGAACTTAAGGAAACTTGAGAAATAAGATTAGGCCATCGTTTGAAAGCCCAAAATTAAGCATAAACTCCAACCTTTTTACATTATTCCGTTGCAAGCCCATTTGAGCCAAAAAGAAAATAAGATTTTTTTTTAATTGAAAATCCATTATTCTACCTAAAACCAACTAGGAGTTTGAAGCCCATAAAAATAAGCCATACCCATTTTCTAAGAATACTAGGGTGGAATTACGGTAGGAAAAATGCGAAAGAAAAGGAGGTACCAATAATGATGTGAAAAAAAGGGAAGAAAGAAAGAAAGAAAGAAAAAGGTAGAAAAAAATGTGAGTTGAAAATAAAATGTAAAGAGAGAAGAAAAATGGAGGTGAGAAAAAGTGCCAAATAGTCAAAATACTGAAAAAACCTCTATATTCTCATAAAATTTGAACTAAAAAAAGACATTCTTTCTAGTCAAACCCGAGCCTACAATACAACCAAATAAAGTCCTAATCGATCTCAAGGAAAGTTAGTTATAGAGTAGAGAAAAGATGGATCGGATCTATTGTGCGATTCAAGATTTTCAATAAGTAATCGATTTTTCATTCATGAGATTATATTCATCCAATAAAAAAAATTTCATTTTTTGACCATGTGTATGTGAAATTTTCTCATCTAAACTTACTCGTTTATTGAGATATACCGAGAGAAAATAACCCATTTACGAGTGTTCAATTGAGAGTGCATCCCATGAGATTTTGAAATCAAAACAAACTTTCGAATAAGAAATGTAACGATTAAATCTTTTGAAATGGACGGTTATATTGGCTATAAACACACACACACACATGATGCGTTGATATTGAAAATTGAAGTTCTACTATATTTATGAAGTTTGCATTCAAAATTGGTTATATTACTTTTGAGTCTTTTGTATTGAGTCAAGTTTTTGAATTTTGTGGGTATATTCACTGCAAATGCTCATGCGACAAAATTCGTCGACTACGGTAACCTAAAGGTTTAACGGCTTATTGCACATACTAAGTGCAATTATGATTCCTAAGAAAGTGAGTTAGATTTTAAAATTTTAGTTTTGCTCGTGGACTGACAAAGTTTAGGTTTGGGGGTATTTGATGAGTGCATTATTTTGTATGAATTATGCCCAAATCTAGTCCTTGTTAGGCCCATTGTATCATAAATAATGAGCACTTAGAGTCATTTTCACAAAATAAAAGAAAAACGCAAGTTTGAATAAAATTCGAGTTAAAAATGCAATTTTAATAACTCCGGGGGGGGGGGGGGGGAGGGGGAGGGGGTAAAATCATAATTTCATAAACTTTGGGCCTGAAAATAATTTTTAAATGTTTATCTTGGCAAAATAAAGTTGTCTTTGAAAATTGGTTGAATTCCGGATTAAAACGAGCGAGTCATGAATTTCGGGGTCTAAATTGTAAATAAGGATAAATTGGTAATTTTTTAAACTTTATGGGGCTGAATTTGAATTATATAAGTTATTTTATATATTTACAGGTACCTCTGAAGTTTGGTAAAGATCTGTGATCATTTGGTGAAGATACAAAGGTTGTGGGAAGAATTGAAAGAAGAAACAAATCTTGGGGCCAAAGCATGAAAAATGAAATTTCAGAAATTGGTTTTGTTTAGAATTTATTGGAGAAGATATACAAACAAAGAGGGCTGTAGGTCTGCTGGTCACACACGTGGGATCCTTGGGAAAGGTCTTAAGTTCGATTCCTTGCAACCCCTTTTAATTTTTTAAAGAAAGCAAATATGTAAATGCCCAATCAGCAGGCCTTATCATCGTCCAGTCAGCGCCAGTCATCCTATGACCAATCACCAACCATGTCATCGATCCATGGCATTCAAACCTAGAGCATTCAAAACCAACAGTTTTCTACATTGGTTGATTTCGTCAAAATCTATTCATATTATTATGAATTTCATATCCCACCAAGAAGACTCCCAATAGATTTAGTGAATACCTTTTGAATAATTAATTTTGGGATTTTAAACTCCCATGTTAATCTATTAATTAAGTGTTTATTCCAACTTAAATACCTCATCCCCAAGGCTATAAATAGGACCCTTTGGGCTCATTATTTGGAGAGAAAAAAAAATTAGAGAGCCATTTGAGAGATAATTTTTAGTAGTGTTATTTTGAGAGTATATTTTCTTTGAGGGCCAATAATTATTTTGTGGGGGAAGTTTTGTCAAGATTATTGTAAGACACGATTATTGTAAGTTTGTTTCATTAATTAGAATTAATATTCATTCTTGTATTTGTATTTTGTCTTCAATTATGATAGCTTAATTTCTTTACTAGGACTAGGTGAAATATATCATGTTGGATTAATATTATGCATGATTTAAATTTGTTTTTATTCCCGACATGTTCTAAGAGTTTTAAAAATACGATATTCATTTAAAACGACACGCGAGTGTGATTTAAACCTTCGGCTTTGTTTGAAAAAAAATTCGTATTTTTATTTTGAAGTGTGAGTACTTTTTTATGGATGATACTTGCACTCGATTGTTTTTATAGTCCATGCTTAAAAACTAAACTTTTAAATTTGAAAGTGAACTTTTAAGGGAATAGGAATTTTGGTCGTCTAACCGTATTATTTTTCGAATTAAATACGACGGGAGTCCGTTTAATTTGAGTTATAAAATTGGAAATGACGAGTTTAGATTATGGCATAGTATTAGTTAGACGTAATAAATGGATCCAATGTCCTAGTTGCTCACACCATGGTTTATATTTTTCATAGTTGCATTTTTTTGTTATTGTTAGCTTAGTTTAATATTACATCTATTTTCTTCTCCCAATTCGTCTAGTTCAACAATCGCAATTATTTTGAAAGAAAAATTGATAAATCCTCGTGGATTCAACCCGTACTTACACTCGATATTCTATAATACACCGTGCACTTGCGGTATTTTATAAAATTGTCAACACCTCTTTCTTGTAATGTCTCAATACATAATAAAAGTTCCCCCACCCTTCAATTATGAAACCATCATGCTAGATGGGGTAGGGAGACTGGTAACATGGGTTGAAATCGTGGTTTTAGTTTCCCTTTATCCCATACCATGTCCCGCGTTGACAACTAAAATGGATAAAGAATGAGAAAGTGCTGAATCGATTCAGCCTTTGCTTGATTGATTCGCACCAGTCATGTACGAATTTGTTTGTTCTAGCAAATATATATTTTAAATAATTTATTAATGATATTACAACATAATTATGAGTGGGATTATATAATTTATTTTTCCAGTTTACTTTAATTATATTTAAATGCGCAGCTTAATTTAACACACGTAACAAGGTATGGATTTTTTTTGAATTTTTCGTTTTAATTTTAATTACAAGATTATTCTATTAATCCCATAATTTCTCATAATGTGATTTTATTGATTTAATAAAAATTCGGGCTTTACAACCTTCCTACCTTAGGAATTTCCATCCCCAGAATGAAAACATTAAATATTTTTAAGTAACCAATTGAGGATGTGATCTTCTCATTGTATATTATAGTTCCGAAGTCATTCCCTAAATTCCATTGTTATCCTAGACAACCTTGACAAGATAAATCATCTTCTTACGAAGCATCTTCTGCTTATGGTATGCTATTGTTATTTTCCTAATCTCATATAATACATCATCTAAGGTATGTAGCTAACCCTAATTGATTATATGAGACAAATCTAGAATATATCTCTGTAACATCGATGCTTGGAAAATGTTATGAACACTAGCCAGTTGTGGTGGTAAAGCCAAATGGTAGGCTACTATACAAATCCTATCCAAGGTCTCGAATAGTCCCGTGTAACTTACTGCCAACTTCACTTTCTTGACAAATTGCATAATCCCAAGTCTAGCCTTAGTGTTCAGAAATATGTGATCACCCACACTAAAATCCATATCGAAATGAAAAACATTAGCTTAGTTGTTCTGATAACTCTGAGCAATTTCAAGCATAGCTCGAATGACTTAAATATTTTTAGTGGAATTTTCAATCATTTATGATTATGAGATGTGATTCTCGCCAACCTCATCCCAACAAACTGATGAACAAAAAGTTCTCACATATAAAGCTTCAAATGGTTCCATCCTAGTACTAGCCTGAAAGTTGTTGTAGGCTAACTCTACTAAGGGTAGGCGATCTTCCCAATAACCCTGAAAATCTATAGCGCAAGTCTACAACATATCTTCAAGTATCAGAATAGTTCTCTCAGATTATCCATCCATCCGTGGATGATAGGTTGTACTAATATTTAGATTTATTCCAAAACTTGGACAAAAATCTTAGATCTTTATCCGAAATAATGTATAAAGGTACACCATGCAAACTTTTGATTTCTCGAATTGGGAGAGTCTGGAAGGCTTAGACACATTATCCATGAGCTTAATAGGAAGGAAATGTGATAACTTAGTGAGTTGATCAACCACAACCCATACTGCCTCATGACCTAACTGAGTCCTAGGTAAAGCTGTGATGAAGTACATCGTTACGTGTTCTCAATTCCACTGTGCTACCGGTAGTGGTTGTTACAATCATGTTGGCTTCTAGTACTCAAACTTCATTTATTGATAAGTGAGACACTTTTCTAGAAAAATCACGACATCCTTTTTCATTCCCAACCACCATTAGTCTTTGTATAAATCACTGTACATCTATGCTTCTTATATGAATTCTTCCCTGAGTTCCTCAATATTCGAAACTACCAAACTTCATCGGAACTAATGAAGTTATCCTTATTGAGCGATATATCCTCGATTAGTTTTCTTATTAAAAACCAGTCTGAAAATTGCATCAAATCGTCATCACAAGCTTGTGCATCAAGCACCTTCTACTGTACGATAAGCCTTGCCACCATCCCATAGATGTAATCATGATGCTTTCCCATCTTACCCCTCAATTCATATCTCTAAAAGTCTTTCATCATTTTATGATGGTAACATTTCATTGCCTCCAAAGATAATCCCGTATTCCTGCTCAAAGCATCAGCTATAACATTGGCCTTATATGGGTGGTAATGGAGAACAAATTCATAATCTTTCATAAGCTCTATCCATCGTCTCTACCTAAAATTCCAATTTATATAAGTGAAAATATATTGGAAACTTTTGTGATCCGAGTACACCTCTAACCGTTCCACGTAAAGGTATCATCTCCAGATTTTAAGGGAAAAAATAACTTCACCAAGCTCAAGGTCGTGCGTTGGGTAGTTCTTCTTGTGAATCTTTTAATGCCTTAACACATAAGATACCACAATATCTCCTTGCATTAATACTGATCCTAAACCTACCTTTGATGCAAAACAATATAGGACATAGTCTCTTCTTCGATTTGGAAAGATAAGTATCGGTGCTTAAGTCGGTCGAACTTTTAGTTCCCAAAAGGATGACTTGCACTCGTCTGTACACTCAAAGCGAACCTCCTTTTATGTCAATCTAGTAAGGTTCTAATAAATTTGAGAAAAATCCTTGATGAAAAGCTTGTAATACCCGACGAGTCCCAAGAAACTTCTAATCTCAGCGTCTGCCTTTGGTTGCTCCCTATTTAGTACCGCTTCATCTTTAGATGGATCCACATAAAATCCTTGTCTTGAGATGACATGGACATGAAATTTGTCCTTTCCCATCCATAACTCGCATTTACTAAACTTTTCATACAATTGATTCTCCCAAAATACTTACAAAGTCATGTGTAAATGCTCATTGTGTTCCACTTCTAAAGATGAGTAAATTAAGGTGTCGTGAACAAACACCACAATAAACCGATCCAGGTTTGTATGTTAAATCCTATTTATTAGGTCCATAGGCATTGTAGGTGCATTCGTTAATCCGAATAGCATAACTAAGAACTCATAATGCCCGTACCTTATCCGATTGTTATCTTCTGAGTGTCCTCAGTCCTGACCCACAACTAAAGGTAATGAAATCAAATTTCTATCTTTGAAAATGTCCCTGCACCTCGTAACTAATCGAATAAAATGTCATATGATGCTTATTCTTATTTGTGACTCTATTCAACTGTTTGTAGTAAATGCAAAGTCTGAGTGAATTGTCCTTCTTGTTGTAAAAAGGAACTGGAGCACCCTACGGTGGCACACTTTGTCTAATGAAGTTCTTGTACAAAAAATCCTCTAACTAAATATTCAGGTCATTCTGTTCAGCTGGGGATAAATGGTTTGTAGGAATAGAAATGGGTGAGAAACCTAAATGTATCTCCATCTCAAAGTCAATCTCTCTTTGCGGTCGCAACCCTAAAAGTTCCTCCAAAAACATGTCCAGGAATTCCCGCACAATTGGATAGTTTAGGACTATCCGGTCACGAGTATCTTGTGCCACAAGGCTAGAAAGCCATCTTAAGTAATCTAGTTATTCCTTAGTGTTAATGTATTTGAAAGGATGGTTTGTTAATTATTCACTGTTTAATTTAAGGTTAGACCCATCCCAAAATAACATCGAAACACTATGCCAATGTAATTTTATCATGGAATTAAAATTAGACAACCAATACATTTCAAGGATTACCTCGAAAGCTTCTATGTCCATGAGAATTAAGTTAAACTTAAGAACATACTTCCCCACAACGATAACTTAATAACAACAAATATGGTTTAGAGAAATATCTCTACCAATCGAAAGTCCTATAAAAATAGGGGATAAAAGAAATCAACCTTAAGACCTAAACTACAAGCTAAAGAACTAGATTTTAATGAAGGTGATGCTCCAGAATCAAGCAATGCTCGGACTCACGTATGGTAAATTAAGATCATACCTTCCAAACCTATGGCATCTGGTTGAGCTATTGATCGTGTGAGGGAACATGCATGCCCTTTGTTAAATTTATTATTTTTACTGACCTGATGATTTGATTGTCCCTACCCACCGTACCCCTAGATAGTACGTGAACCATTATTATTGTACCTATCCTATTGGAATCAACTAGAATGTTATGGATGTTGGGTGGGTGTACCAAAGTTTTAGTTTCTCACTAGCTGGAAGTTGGAATCTTAATTGCTAGATTGAGAGCCATTCCATTTTGAGGGGCATTCCCTCTCCAATGGTTAGGTGGCCCACATATGAAACACCCTTTGTCTGGATGCGTTTACCCCTCACTTTGAATTCGACAAGAACCATTGCCAGCTGTCACCTTTACTTTTGCAAAAATACTCTGGATTGATTATCTCTATGGTTCTTTCCATCACTATTTTGCCAACCATCAGAGCTATTTGCTCGAACCTATGAACATATTATCCGACTATGAGTCTTTGGATGGAGGGATTAAGACCCTTTATGAACAAACGAGCCTCTTCTTTCTCATCACCCTCTACATACTTGTCATAATGACACATGATTTTAAACTTCACCTCATATTCAACAATATATTTCCCTTGAAATAAGTTACAGAAGTCATCCCTCTTTCCATCACTGTAAGCTTCTCGGAAGTATGAGTTTAGAAATGCCACCTTAAAATATTCCCAAAGGACTACCCCATTCAAATTTTTCTGATCGTACATCCACCATTTTTGGGTTGGGTCAATATATTAAAATATATCCACATGGACCCAATAAGTAGGAGACATTTTAAGAACCTCAATAATAAGAGTGACATGTTATCTCTACTCCTTCGCCTTTTTCAAGTCCCGCAGTCCATCTAAACATAGGGGGATCAAGTTTTATAGACTCCTTTAGTAGAGTGGCATCCTTGTTGCTCTCCTGAGCTAGCATTTCCTTGGTAATGTTCAGAGAGAGAATGAACAAGATATCTTGCTTCTTGATTCATTTGTCATAACTGATTGGTGTTTCTGCCAGTACATTCACCACATCTATTTGTAGTCATTCTAAAGAGGGGATGCTATTTTATAGTATGATAGAACATAGAGAACTACTATTTTCAAAAGAAAATGAAATGTAAGCACACTCTCCGACACATATGTAACCTATGCTTTGTTACGAAAAGCCTTTTTGTACATTGCATATAGTAGGAGAAATATTTACAAGAACACTAAAAAGATTTTTTCCAATTGCATATAGTAAATAACAATTAAACAAAGTCCTATATGATCATTAAAACTCCAATTGCATATATTTTTTCCAATTATACAGATTTTTTTCCAATTGTACAGATTTTCCACATCATCTTATCTTACTAAAAACTCCTTGCCTTTTTTTCCCTCAAGTACCCGAGGGTGGGGGGTGGGTAGAGGTAAATGGTGGGGTATAAGCATGCCCTCAGTAGGAGAAATACAATCAGAGTAACAAGTATAAATGGATATCTATACATAAATAGTATATTTTAGCAATTATAAAATCTTCCTTAATTTGATTTAGTGTTCTCATGCAGTTGTATTGTAGCCATGAAATTGATGTTTAACTATGCAATTCGGATAATGGGCCCACTTACTCATACTCTTCCATTTAACACTACTCGAATCCCTTTAACGTGATCATTAATGTACATTCATATTTTTCAAGTTATTTCATAAACGTACCTTTACATTAATGAGTTTTATACCCTAAATCATCTTTTCACAAGATTAATTGGGCTACTATTCCATGAGTGTTATACGAGTGAAGCCATTATGTCGCAATATGCTCGTGACCATTGATTTGGGGTCTAATCATTAAGCTTTACCCTACGGCTCCGAGCCCTTCTTAAATTTTTAGGTTACCTCCGAGTGCCTTTTATTTGTTATGTCTTTGTAACCCTTTTCTTTTTTATTTTCTTTTCCATTTCTTTTCCTTTTTTCCTTTTATAAATTATGTTATTCCTCGGCCAACGAGGCCACTTTACCCTGGATTAGGCTAGCCTTGAAACACTTTATTTCCATGTTTCACATTATATCAAAATACCCATTTTCATTCTTTAGTCGACTTGATGTGTTAGTTTAGAAAATAAATTATATTTAACAACTCCTGGTGAAACTTAATGCTTTAATTTGAATTCCATTTTCGTGCAACTTTCACATTCATTTTCCTTATTCGTAAACATTAGTAAACCTTATTTTCCATTACTTTGTGAAAATACGAGTCATCGCCTCTACTTTCCAAAATACTACTTTTAACCTTATCAAAATATTACTTTTGACGCTTAATTTTCAAATACTACTTTTAACCTTTACTTTACAAAATACTATTTTTGACCTTTACTTTCTTAAATACCATTTTTAATGTTACTTTTCAAAATATTAATTTTCATGTTTACATTCTAAAATACTAGTTTTCAGCTTTACTCTCTAAAATACCACTTTAACTTTTACTTTCTAAAATACTAGTTTTCACCTTTACTTTCTAAAGTTCTAGTTTTCATCACATTCTTTAAAGATAAATTTCAATTTAGCTTCCAATTTAGTTTAATAATTTTATCCTTGAGTCCATACTTTACATAAACTGAAACATTTGGCAAAACTCTCACTTTACATTTTTTAAGACAATTATTTGCAATTTCATAACTTTACATTTTTGACTTTGTATTCTTGTCCCTTTCTCTGTTAATAGTACTTGTATTTCACATTTTAACCTCGATATTTTACTATTTTCACTTTAGTCCCTCAATTCTTAAACTTCTAAAGTAGTGTCATTTTATATGAG
Organism: Sambucus nigra; assembly: GCA_949130495.1. Lineage (NCBI taxonomy): Eukaryota > Viridiplantae > Streptophyta > Magnoliopsida > Dipsacales > Adoxaceae > Sambucus > Sambucus nigra. The sequence goes on from OX422213.1 coordinate 536,885,095, forward strand.
TAGTATCCTAATTTTTTCTAAGTCATTATTTCATTTTCAAAGATTTATTTAAATATGACTTAACAAATTAAACTCAATTTTGATAACCATATATAATTTTGTTCATGAACAAAGGAATTTACATCAATAAAACCCATACATGCATCCTAACATTTCTTATTCAATTTTAACTTAACATTTGACATTAAATAACTAGTTTAAACATGATTTTCGTAAGGTATAGCTATCTTAATCATACGAAGATTTTAACTTTATTCTAACTTCAACTTTTAACCATTTTTATCACAGATTCCTTAATATAAAATCATAAATAGTGATAATAGGCATAAATAATCTTGTAAATCACACATGTATACATATAACTAGCATGCTTAAATTTTAAACCTCAAAATAGTGTAGAACCCTTACCTTTTGAAGATATAAATATTTTGAAGAAGCAGTAGAAAGAATTCTCATTAATCTCCTCGGTTCAATCTCCTTGTAAGATGTTTTCTCAAAATTGACACCTTTAACACCCTTCTTGGTGTAACACTCGTGATTTGTAAAATCCAAAATTTTGGGGAAAAAAATAAATTTTTGGAATTTGATTATTTTCTTACTTATAAATGTTGACTTCGATTTGTATGAAAAAGGGATTTTTATAGGAATTAAAATCGGGTTCAAATCGGAGAGTTTTGCATTTAAAAAAAAATGGGAATTTCGAATTTGCACAATAATCCAAACCTTGCGGAGGTCATACAGCTCGTCAAAAGCATAAGAGTGGGAAATCATAACGGGCGCCCTTGCGGAGGAGCACCTGAGCGGATACAACAACATGCACAACATGGAAAATGAACGGGCCAGGGCCCGATTTATATATGATTCCCAGAAGAAAAAGAAGCATGATAGATATGGACAGTTAATCAATGAATGATGTAAATGAAAATCTAACCTAGTTCAAAAGCATGATAAGACAATTTAAATGATTTTAACAGTGTTAACATATATAAGAGAATTAAATTTAACATCATTATTCATCATATCTTTTCCCTTTTTCCATTCCTCAATAGGAATATAATTACCATTTTATTTTCTATGGCAATTCGCAAAGCTCAAGTCCCACTTGAGTTAGAAGTTAGAAAGCTTATATTCTTATACATATAACGATTCTAAGACCGCCCCTCCGAGTTTCCCCACCGGGCGCACCCCTAAATGACTATCATCTTCCAGGGCCTATCTATACAAGACAACTTGGACACCTAACGCACGTTGAGAAGTGGCCATATACCTGCGAGTGAGTCATAACCACACCCGAAATTACCTCACTAGCGCAGAAAAACATATATATATATATATATATATATATATATAATCCCACATATGGCCGAGGACTATAGTCTCCCTGCATTCACTAGTCAGGGGACATCACCTCATGCACGAGCTTCCCTTATGATAGCATTTAGAGAGGCGTGTTTAAGTAAATTAACATTTACAACTTACATCTCATTATCATTTTCATTGATCACATGTATGTTTCATTTTTTTTGAAACCATTATCCCTGAATATTCTCATTAATATTCATCATATTTAAGTCCCGAGTAAATCTCCAAGTGATAACTGAAATCGTACTAATCCCCAAGAACCTACATATCTCAATAGGGCCTCTAACATCTCCAAATATGGGCTTAGAATACATGGTTTCTTAATAGCCAACGAAAAGTGAAGAAATGCCTAAGCATCTCTTTTTGGTACACATGAACTAAACCCTAAGTAAACTCATTCAACACTAGGATAACGACCAAACTTAACTAAAACTCAAAGTTTACTTCATGCAAGAAGGTCCCTATCTCCTATGGAAAAGAAGAAACCTAGGAAACAAAAATAAAGTTTAAAAGTGAAAAACATGGGACCGGTCGACTGGTCCGGAGGCCGCGGTCGACCGTGTCTCAAATCTTTAGCCTTCGTAGGAAAGCAGAAAGTCCAGGAAAAGGGGGCCGGTCGACCGGTCGCGGACCGCGATCGACCGCACACCAAAAATCAAGCCTTAGTGAGAAAACAACGTGCCCTCCCCCGAAGGCCCAGACGACCGGTCCTGGACCGGCGGTCGACCGGTCATAGCAGACCACAAAACCATTCTTCTTCCAATAACAAGTATCCACATCATTTATTGCTACCAACTGATTTTAACTGCATCCAACACCCAAAATCTAAACCAATAGCAATCAAATCAACCTCCAAGGAGTTAAAACCCATGAATCCACTAAAAAGCCCTAATTTTCTTAAACCATGCATAACCACAACTATCAATACTAATAATTCTACTTAAATCATATAATAGCAAGTAGAAAACTGGCCTTAAGGTTGTAACTTCAGATTTGGTGAGGATTGTAGGCAAGATCAAACACCCAAGATTCAATCTCTCTTTATCTCCTAAGGTCTTCTCCTCTCTTTCTCTCTCTCTCTCTCTTGGGCTTAAAGATAAAATTAGGGGAATAGTGACTTAATCAAGACATAAAACGTGTCTTAATACACAATTACCAACTTAAGTAATAATTCTCGCGATAAATAAATATGCAACTACACATTTAAACTACTACCAGTCAAAAGTGCCCGGAACCTCGAAAAACAATATGGAACACAATTTGACTATATCGAACCTCCCGGAACTATTGGCACCCTCCAAATTATCATTTGGAGATTTTATAATTCATTTTAGGTTCCGGTTTCATTTTAAGCCAAATGTCATTTTTAAATCATATGACATTACAAAACATAACATAGCAAAATTCACCTCTACATACGGTAAATATGCAACATCATAGTAGATATTAACTTTTCTTTCTTTAAAGTAATACTTACTCCACATTCCAACATTTTATATCTAATTACTATATCTAGCAAATAAATATAAAATAGGACCTCAAAAGCAAGGGTTGTTACATACTCCCCCCCTTATGAGGGAATTTTGTCCCCAAAATTTAGGCGTACCTTGTATAAAGAAATGCGAATACTTTTCCCGCATGTCATCCTCGCGTTCCCATGTCGATTCCTTGGCGTTATGGTGACTCCATTGAACCCATACCAAGGGCAACACACGAGACCTTAATCTACACTCCCCATGCTCTAAAATAGCAACCGGTTGTTCTTCATATGAAACATCGGGTTAAAAATCAATATCCTCGAAAGGGATGTGCCAAAGCGCACCTTCGAATCTCATATACTTATTTAGAGAGGAAACATGGAATACATCATGAATTTGTTGCAATGGTTCCGGTAAAGCAAGTTGGTATGCCACTGGACACACCTTTGCAATAACTGGAAAAGGTCCAACAAATCGTGGCGCAAGCTTCCCCTTCTTACCAAAACGCTTTATGCCTTTCATGGGTGACACTCGAACCAAGACTTGGTCCCCAATATCCAATTCCATGTGTCGCCGACCCGCATCGGCAAAGCTATTTTGACGGTCTTGGGCTATCCAAATGCGATTCCGAATCAATTCAATCTTTGAGGAAGTATCTTGGATCATTTCAGGTCCAAAAAATTTATTATCACCCACTTCCAACCAACAAGCGGGTGATCTACACGGTCTTCCATACAAAGTTTCATAAGGTGCCATTCCAATTGTGAATTGGAAAGAGTTGTTATAAGCAAACTCAACCAATGGGAGATATTGTTCCCAACTACCTTTGAAGTGAAGCATACACATGTGAAGCATATCCTCCAACATTTAGTTTAACCTTTAATTTTGGCCATCGGTTTGAGGATGGTACGAAGTGCTTAACCTCAATTAGGTCCCCATCGCTTCTTGGAAACTCCTCCAAAAGTGGGATACGAAAATTTTGTCTCGGTCGAAAACTATATTCAAAGGCACCCCATGGAGTCTCACCACCTCCTCGATGAATAAGTGGGCATACCGATCATAATCTGTCCGCACGGGTAGGAAGTGTGCCGACTTTGTCAAGAGATCGACAATTACCCAAATTTAATCACACCCACTTTGTGATCTTGGAAAGCCCGTGATAAAATCCATCGATATGCTTTCCCATTTCCACACCGGGATCTCTAACGGTTGCAACAAACCTATCAATTTCTGATGATCGATCTTGACCAATTGACAAGTAGTGCATGGGACACGAACTCAGAAATATCCCTCTTCATACCAGGCCACCAATATTGACGGCGCATGTCCTGATACATTTTGTCCCCACCAGGATGAACCGTAAACTTAGACCCGTGAGCTTAGACCATCACTGTCCGTCTCAAATCTCCTTCATCTGGAACAATGAGTCTTCCATGGAAGTGTAATCCACCCTCAGAACCAATTGGGTAGGACTCCTCTCCCTCGGACAACAATCGACAAATATGGTCTTGACACCCCTTATCCCTTCCTTGGGATTATACCACCCTTGCCACAATTGTAGGAGTAACGGTCATTACCGACATGAATGCTGTCACCACCGCATCCTCCTGACTGAGTTCCATCCACTTAGCTTTCCAAACCTCAACTCCATCGGGCTTCCTACTCAAGGAATCCGCTACAACATTTGCCTTACCCAAATGATAACGAATATCAAATTGATAATCTTTCACGAACTCCAACCATCAACGCTGACGCATATTCAAATCCTTCTGTGAATAAATATTGCAGCGATTTGTGGTCTGCGAAAAGAATGAACTTCTCCCCCAAGAGGTAGTGCCTCCATATCTTCAAAGCAAAGACAACTTTGGCAAGTTCTAAATCATGCACTGAGTAATTTTTTTCATGGGGCTTTAGCTTGCGAGAAGAATAGGCAATAGCCTGCCTCTCTCGCTGAAGTACACCTCCTAATCCTTGAAGAGATGCATCAGTGAAGACTACATATGCCAATACTAGTTTTGGAAATGCAAGGACCGGAGCCGAAGTCAATCTATCTTTAAGCTCATCAAATGCAGCCTGGCAAGAATCATCCCAAATAAATCTCACCCCTTTTCGGGTAAAATTTGTCAAAGGGCTAGCTATGTTAGAGAAACCCCTGATGAACAGACGGTAATAACCCGCCAAACCTAGAAAACTGTGAACTTCGGTAGGTGTCGTGGGCTGACCCCACTCCATCACCGCAGCTACCTTACCTAGATCCACCAATACACCATGGGACGTCACCACATGATCCAAAAACTGTACCTCCTGTAACCAAAAGAGACACTTCTCGAACTTAGCATACAGTTGATGGTCCCGTAATTTCTGTAGGACCAACCTTAAATGATAGCATGATCAGATTTCGTTCGAGAATAGACTAAAATGTCATCGATGAACACAATAACAAATTGGTCCAGGAAATCCCAAAACACCCTATTCATGAGATCCATAAATACGGCGGGAGCATTGGTTAGTGCAAAGGGCATAACCAAAAATTCATAGGACCCGTACCTTGTTAGAAAGGTAGTCTTGGATACATCCTCCTCCCGTATCCTCAATTGGTGATACCCCGTCCTCAGATCGATTTTGGAGAAATACGTCGCTCCTCGGAGTTGATCAAAGAAGTCATCGATACGAGGAAAAGGGTATTTATTTCGGATGGTGACCTTATTCAATTATCTATAGTCCAAACATAACCGGAGAGAAGCATCTCTTTTCTTAACGAACAACACTGGAGCACCCCCACGGCGATGAGCTATGCCGAATAAATCCCTGCTCCAACAACTTTTGAATTTGATCTCTTAGCTCCCTCATTTCAATAGGAGCCATTCGATATGGAGACCTCACAATAGGGCTCGTTCCCGACACTAAGTCAATCACAAACTCAATTTCATGACTACGAGGCAAACCCGGTATTTCCCAGAAAATATCCTCAAAATCTTTCACAACCGAAATAGAATCCAAGGGAACAACTACATCCCTAAAAGTCTCCTCGGTAATGCAATACAAATAAGTACTAGTACTCCCCTCTAAATGAGGTAAAACTACCAGGAACATTTCTTGTCCCGAAACGGTGAAGACTATACTCTTCACATAGCAATTCACTATAGCCTGATATTTCATAAGCCAATCCATACCCAAAATCACATCATACCCGACCATGTCCAGGACGAGTAAATCGGCCTCAAAGCATAAATTACCGAGAGAGATTTCTATATTTTTACAAACAAAGAAGATGAGTGAACCATCACCCATAGAGGACTCCACACTAGTAAAAGTTATTTCAGCAGATTTAATCAACTTGGTGGTCTGAGCAAAGCTCCTAGAAATGAACGAATGCGTTGCACCAGTATCAAATAAAACACGACCCATATGTCCCTAAATAAGGAACTTACCCTCAATGGCTGGCGGTGCAGGCGGAGCTGGAGGAAGCATATCATCCTGAATATGGTAGACCCTACCATACTGTAACTGACCCTGTTGTGGAGGAGCAATTGGGTTAGGCACCTGCGGAGGGAACTGAACGTACGGCTGCTGTAGAGCTCGAGGAAACTGTCCCCCAATCAACTGAGGATATTCCTTCTTATAGTGACCCGCTTCCCCGCATTGGAAACACCGACCTATCATATTCTCGGCATTTCGACCACGATTATTTCTAAACTGATTCACCCCTTGGCCCTGCTGGCCTCGGCCTCCCTGACCCCTACGGCCTGCGTGTTGTTGTGGGGCACCCTGATCGTGCCTATTATTATGGTTCCCCGAATTAAACCCACCAGAACGCTGCCTCTTCGACAAGTCCCCCTATTGGGGATCGCTTTCTTTCTGTTTACTGCCCGAAGGTTGGGATGAGGGAAAGACTCCTCCTCCAATCCCACTACCTCCCGGCCTTCCCGCTTGCCCCATTACGGAGGTCTTCTTGCCACTTTACAAAAATAATCTATGCTCTTGGCAATGTAATAGAGTTGCATTCATCACATCCCCAAAAGTCTGTAAAGCCGGATTACCCAGCAAGTGTTTCCAGATTCTCCAGTTCAACCCTCTCATAAACTTTGAAACTTTCTTTTCTTCGGGAGTCACTTCATCCGGTACAAAACTTGCCAACCGGGTGAATTCCTCCTCATATTTAGCTACTGACCTCTCTCCTTGCACAAGGTCCTGCAACCTCCTTATCATCTCCCCTTTAATTGCGGGAGGAAAGTACTTATGATCAAACAAAACCCACAATTCAGAGATCGACATTGTGTCCCTCTGTTCAGGCGTAGTCACAGACTCCCACCAGTGTAATGCGGCCCCAACCAGTTTAAAAGTAGCAAGGACTTGCTTCTTGTCCTCACCACACTCCACCATACACAGATGACATTGTATATCTTTCATCCATTGATTCACCTTTATAACATCCGAGCTCCCGTCAAAGTCCGTGAAACAGCGTTGCCAAAGCCGTTTATGAAAATAAACTATTTAAGCAACTCCGAAAGTTTGTTGAAGAAACTCTTTACTTAAAATCAAAACGATTTTGAACACAAGATGTGTTAACAAAATTATGTACGAGATATGGACAAGATTTGATAACAAGTTTTAGTAAACAGTTTAAAATGTTTTAAACTCAGCACACTATTAGAAAGGGATGAGAAGATGTAGAAATATTGATACTCAGATTTTTAACGTGGTAAAACCTCTACCTTGAGGAAACATCCACGACTCCCTCTACGGAGTAAAGCAAAAACAATCACTAAAACAAATATATGAATTACAACCTATTTAACTAACATGCACACAAAAACAAATCTATACAAGTTCAGGATTGTACCCTCTGGCGTCCTTAACTTTTCTGCAGATCTTGTTTGTTGATGTAGTTGTCTCAGTTTGTCAACTCTTCTTTGTTTCAGCACTTTACGTCGACTTATGTTCATCAAATCTTATAGCCAACACTTTGAGTGTTTGTAGTGTGAATATGTTTGTGAATGGTGTTCTAAAACACATGCATGCACACACACACACTTATTAGTTACAGACGATCCTAACAAATCACATATAAAGTCTATATGCAGTGTATTTGTTATTTTTCTTTCTTACAAAACCAAGAACCTTTTCGACCTTTCAAACTAACCCAGATTCCACGGAGATTTTGCTTAAGAAATCGGTCAAGACCTTTCTCAATCAGTTTTGAAAATATTATGAAGATTGAGAACCCTCCAAGTGCGAATCCCACTAGGTCAGGTTAGGTTTTGTAAAAACAGAAATAGAAAAACATCTATTGTTGATCTTTGAAGAAGAAAAATGTTTTAACAGAAAACAATCAACAACGAAATTCTCAAGATGAGAAATAAATGCAGCTAAGTGTTCTGTGACATGAAAAACTTCAGATCTATGATTTCTATTGAAAAAGAAACAAGATCTGAGTCTATGTCTAAGTTGGAAATAAGATTTATGAACACAAGGATTTCAGCAACCCAAGATCTCTTAACCAGAACTCTCATAAACCTAAGAAAACACTAAGGATGGTGTTTTTGGTTATGGTGGTTTTTCTGGAGAGGTAAGTAGTTTGGGCTTGAGAAGTGTTTGGACGAAGTTAGGGTTTCTAACTAGGGTTTGATTTCTCTCTCTAACTTCTCTCTTCTCTCTTCTCTCTCTCTCTCTCTGAGACTTTGCAAAATGGCAAAAGCTTTCGAAGGCTGAGATGAAGGGTCTTTAAATAGGGAGAGGAGAAGATTCCAGAGCCTCGTTCAAAAATAATGGCTGAGATTGAGTCAAGCTCCATTGACTGCAATCCAAGGGCTCACAACAGGCGGTGGATTAAACAGACTGCGATTGGCTAAAGGGCTTACACTGGGATTCACTCAGACGACATGCAGGCCATTGATAAGGGTTGATCCAAGGGCTGTAAGCATGCGATGGTTTGTCTCAGTAAAGAAACACAGTTTGGTCCAATCAGAAGACAGCAGGTGTTGGCCTGTGAACGAAGGTAAACGCGCGTCCCAAAATAATTACAAAGCCAACCCTCAAGTCTCTAGCGCTTTCGGTTTCTACCTAGAGTAACTTTAGGCCAATAAACACAACAATCCATATTTATATAATAACCCCAAGACTTTTTAAATCAAATTTTAATTAAATAAAACCTTGTTTAAAATATGTTTTAAATTCCCAAAAAATTATTAAAAATCAAATTGAGTGATTTAAACACACTCACAACATTAAAACACATAGGGGTGCAATATGATATGCAAGAATCAAATTCTAAGTGTGTGAGTGATGGCTATAGTCTTAGGATCATTACATGATAGATAGAAGAAGAAGCAACCCAATCTCTGAAGCTCTTTGGTTTCTAGGATAGACTCTATTTTGTCACAATTTCCAAACTAGATGAGCTCTTATACAGTCTAGACTCAAATGAGTCAAAAGTATAAGGGCTTCAATCTCCCCCTTTGGAAATATGAGACAAAATCTCCTTTGAGTCATCTCAACTCGTAGGGCGACAACAAAAAAAACTTATACCTATAAAGGTTCTATCTACCCAAATCCTAGAAAGCAAAAATTACATAACTCAACTATATACAGTTTAACATCCTATTATTACAATGAAGAATGACTGTACAAGAAGAATACCTGCAAAAAAATTACTAAGATCAAGCTTTTTAGTATATGCAGTAGACTCAAATTTCTCCCCCATTTTGTCTCAAATGGACAAAGGGAAGGAACTTGGCAAACATAACAGGTATTTACTCAGCACAAATCATACCAATAGATTTACGTAAAGAAATGAATCTATTATAATCAAGAGGTTTGGTAAATAAATCTGCAAGTTGTAGATCAGTAGAAAGATAATTGATTTCTAATTCCTTGGTTTCAACTAATTCACGAATAAAATGATGTCTTATTTTAATGTGCTTAGTTCGCGAGTGTTGAACTGGGTTCTTAGAAATGTTAATCGCACTTTGATTATCACAATAGAGATGAAGTGTGGGTTCTAGAATACCATAATCACTTAGCATTTGTTTAAGCCATAACAATTGGGCACAACAGCTACCGGCGGCTATGTATTCAGATTCAGCAGTCGAGAGAGATGTGCAGTTCTGTTTTTTACTACTCCATCCTACCAAGTTATTACCAATATAACAACATGCGCCTGAAGTTCTTTTACTATCATCAGTACACCCAGCCCAGTCAGCATCAGTGTACCCAATAATAGTGCTAGGTGTGTCATTCGTGTACCAAATTCCTAAATTTAGAGTGCCTTTAACATATTTAATTATGCGTTTAACAGCGTTTAAATGACTCTCCTTGGGGTTGTTTTGATAACGCGCACAAACACAAACAGCATACATGATATCAGGACGCGAGGCAGTCAGATAGAGTAATGTGCCAATCATACTATGATATAAGGTAGAGTCTACAGATTTTCCATTTTCATCTTTAGATAATTTCTCTGTAGTACTCATAGGCGTTTTAGCACTCTTAGCACTCTCGAGGCCAAATTTCTTAACTATCTCTAATGCGTACTTAGTCTGCGAAAGAAACAAGCCATCTGGTTGTTGTTTGACTTGGAGACCTAGGAAGAACTGTAACTCACCCATAAGGGACATCTGAAATTCCTTACTCATAATTTCAGCAAAAGATTTTACTTCTGAGGTAGAAGTGGATCCAAATATGATATCGTCTACATAGACTTGAGCGATAGTAATGTGTTTGCCAAACTGTTTGACAAATAAGGTTTGGTCATTTCCACCTCTTTTGAAACCTTTGTCCAGCAGAAAACTGGACAGTCGCTCATACCAAGCTCTAGGAGCTTTCTTAAGACCATATAAAGCCTTTTTCAACCGAAATACATGAGTAGGATAATTAGGGTCAATGAACCCTTTAGGTTGTTCTACATAGGTTTCCTCGGCAAGTATTCCATTAAGGAACGCAGATTTAACATCCATTTGATATAATGTAAAATGCATGTGACAAGCTATAGCAAGAAGCAGACGAACTGATTCTAAACGAGTAACAGGAGCAAACGTCTCATTAAAATCAAGTCCTTCTATTTGGGAGTAACCTTGAGCAACTAGTCTAGCTTTATTTCTAATTATCATCCCATTTTCATCTGTTTTATTTTTGAAAATCCAACGAGTACCAATAACCTTTTTGTGATCAGGACGTGGAACAAGAAACCAAACATCATGAATGACAAATTGTAAAAGTTCATCCTGCATAGCAGAAATCCAGTGAGAGTCATTCAATGCCTCATTTACATTCTTTGGTTCCAAGAGAGAAACAAAGCAAGCATAGAGAGCATAATTTCTAAGTTGGGATCTTGTACGTACCGGTTCACCAGGGTTACCAACTATTTTGTTTATGGGATGATCTTTAGAAACCCAGTTAGGTACTTCAGGTGACTCAATAGGTAATGAATTATCTATTTCAGAAGAGTCATTTTCTAAAATATTTGACGATTCTTCTTCTATAGGTAATTCACTAGTCTTGCTTTCTACAGTAGTGTCACTAACAATTACATTAATGGATTCCATTAAGGTCTTAGTGCGAAGATTATACACTCGATAAGCTCTACTGTTAGGTGAATAACCTAAGAATATGTCTTTATCTCCTCTACTCTCAAATTTAGATAAGTGTTCCCTATCTTTGCAAACATAGCATGTACTACCAAAGGTTCTAAGGTACTTAAGATTAGGCTTTTTATTGTACCAAAGTTCATAAGAGGTTTGTTTCGAATTCTTTCTAAGATAGACCCTATTAATAAGATGGCAGGCTGTACGAATAGATTCTACCCAAAAATACTTAGGTAAGTTCTTAGCATGGAGCATGACACGTGCCATCTCTTGAAGAGTTCGATTCTTTCTCTCAGCTATACCATTTTGTTGAGGGGTCTTAGGAGCACTGAACTCATGTTTGTAACCATTATAGTCACAATATTCTACAATACCAGTGTCTTTGAATTCACCACCTCTATCACTTCGGATTCTATTCACTTGAGTGTCTTTTTCATTCTCAATCCGTAAGAGAATCTTTAAGAAAGTTTGAAAGATATCGGATTTTTGTTTTAAGAAAGCTACCCAAGTGAATCTGGTGAAGTCATCAACCATAACTAGAATATAACTGTGTCCACAAAGACTAACAGTTTGAGAAGGACCCGTTAGGTCCATATGGATGAGTTCTAAGGGATTAGAGGTAAGGATATCTTTAACCCTTTTATGAGGTGCTTTAACAATTTTTCCTTCTTGACAGGGACCACAGACAATGTTATGAATAGGTTTAATTTTTGGTATTCCTCTAACTATCTGCTGAGAAGACAATTTACTCAAATTTTCGTAATTAATGTGACTCATTCTGTTATGCCATATCTCGTTGTCATCCATTCTGGCAACACTACAGATTTCAGAACTAGACATGACAGTATAACAATTGTCAGGGGTCCTGAATCCTGTAATTAAGCATTCTCCCTTTTCATTTAAAATCTTGCAATTGTTCTTTGAAAAGGTAACAGTGTAGTTTGAGTCACAGAATTGTGAAATGCTAAGTAAATTAGCCTTAAGACCTTTAACTAAGAGAACATTTTCAAGAAGAGGAAGTCCTTTTTCTTTAAGGGTTCCTTTGCCTATGATCTGGGATGATATACCATCACCAAAAACAACTTTTCCACCATCAAAATGGGTTTTATTTAAAAGTTTTGTATCATCACCTGTCATATGCTTGGAACATCCAGAATCCAAGTACCATCCAGAAGATGTAAGTTCAGCTTTTAGAGCAGAAACAACAATGTTACACTTCATCTGCGGTGCTAGATCATCTTTTCTAACCCAAATTGCCCTGGTTTTTAGTTTGCGCTTGTTTGCTCTTATTTGATAAAATTTGCGAGCATTAGATTTTTGTTGAAAAACATTTTGCGCATGATTTTGAATAAATTTGAATTCCTGAGCATTTGATTTAGAAAAGGTTCTGGTAATTCTTCTAGTAAATGTCCTTTTAGGTTTAGTCCTTCTATTCCTATAGTTAGAGTTTTTGTCTGGTGACCTGGGAAGGACATAATTGTTACGACTCCTCCTAGAATAGTTAAAGTTATGATACATAGGAGTGTTGTAGATAGGTTTAATCAGTCTCCTAGCATAGCAATTATCGAAAGAGTGACCATATATATCACAATAGGAGCAATAAAGATTGCTCAGAATAGGGTTTTCCTTAGGAAAGTCTCTAAACAAAGGTTTTGAGAAATTTTGAGACTGAATTTTATTCCTAGGTAGCACAGATTTGAAAGCAGGTTCACTTTTCCTAATAGGGGGGCAAACATATTTTCCCTTTGGTAAACTTTCATGCTTAGAGCAACTTGCATCTTCAGTGTTAGTGTTTTGATGGTCAAACTTAGTTTTTAGAGAATGAAAGTCTGGACATGTTTCAATAGGTCTTTTGCCTCCTGACACAAACTTGATAGGTTCAACATGTTTAGTTTGTGTCTTCAAATTGGGGCAAAACCCTATTCCAGTTCTATCATCAGAATTGGTTTTAGATTCAGCAACGAATTCCTCAAAACATTTAGAATTGTTTTCAAATTTGGTAAATTTTTTGAAAACAGTTGCTGTCTTTTCTTTTGTTTGTTCCAATTCTAATAATGTCCCTTTGTATTTTTTCTCCAGAATTTCATTAGCTTCAGTCAAAGTTTTCAGTTTTTCATCAAACACTTTAACTTCACTGTCATGAGACATGCATTGTGTAGTATACTCTTCAGCATTCAGTTTTACCATTTGGCTTAGATCCTCTAGCTTTTTGGTAAGATCTTTAACAATCTTTTCTAGTCTAGTGCTTTTCTTTAGAGTTTTAGTATATAGAGTGTGGATGTCTGGGAGATCATCATTATCCGAGTCACTAAGTGAAGTGTGTGAAGTGACCCCTAAGGTTTCATTTCTTAAACTCACGCACCCATTGACATCAGCAGTATCGATTTCCCTTTGACTCACACACCCCGAGGAGGAGGTATTAATGTTCTCAGTAAGTAAAGCATCTAAACCAGTTAAAGTATGATTCAAAGCAACAGAACTAGAATTACTAAACTCATCCTCACTATCAAGCATAGGCATATCATCATTGTATATGATTTTGGCAAAGAAGGCTAAACAAGGATCAAAACCATCAGATGTTTCAAGTTCCTCATTTTCAGAATCACTTGAGTCATCCCAGGTTTTGCAGATATTGGCTCTAGAGTGTTTGTTTTGGGCATTTAAATTAACTCTACAGTCTTGAGCAATGTGTCCTAGTTTACCACATCTATAGCATTCAGTCTTCTTGAGGTCTCTGTGAGGTCTTGTGTTGTCCTTGTTCTGTTTGTCATGAGGTTTCTCATGAGGTTTGTGATTTGAAGGAGTGGTATAATTAGACTTGCCCTGTCTATTTGCAACACTGTTTCTAAATTTAACAATTTTCTTAAATTGTTTTGTCATTAGGGCAATCTGATTATCTAGACTTTCTAAGTCACAGTCCTCATCAGAATCATTACTAGAGGTGTTTAACTCAGGCTTAATCATCTTAGAGGTAAAGCTAAGATTGGAATTGGTATGTTTCCTATTAGTGTGGGTCAATTGTTTCTTAAACTCTAATTCCATTTCCACAGTTCTTAATTTGCTACTGAGTAATTCAGGAGTAAGATTTGTATCACACATCTCCTCAATAGCATATCTTTTATTGTCAAATTTCTGTGGTAATGATCTCAGAATTTTAGAGACAATTTCTTGTCTATCATAAGTTATACCATTGGCATGAAGTTTAGTGACAATATCAGTAAGGTTCATATAGAAATCATCGAAAGACTCAGATTCAGACATGATTAAGGTATTGTACTGTTGGATTAACATCTGAGTCTTAGCAGCTTTTACCCTAGAGTCTCCTTCATGTGCAGTAATCAAGGTATCCCATGCTTCCTTGGAAGTGGTACAAGATGAGATTCTCTTGAACTCATGTTCGTTAATAGACATAAATATAGCGTTCTTGCCTTTGTTATTATTTCGAGAAACCTGTTTCTCTTCTTGAGTAAACTCACTCAGTATTTTCTTAATCCTTTCATTGCTTCCATCAGTGGCTGGTTTAGTTGGATAAAAGTATCCGTTTTCAATGATATCCCAGACATCATCTCCCAGTGTTCCTTGAATAAAAGCAATCATTCTTACTTTCCAGTAAGAGAAATTGGTTCCATCAAAGACTGGAGGTCTGGTCAAGTTACCATATCTTTCGTTTTTCTCGTCCATAATGATTTTGAGAAAACAGTTTCAGAAACTCAGGATCTTTTTGAAAAATGTTCACCAAAAGCTCTGATACCAATTGAAATAGCGTTGCCAAAGCCGTTTATGAAAATAAACTATTTAAGCAACTCCGAAAGTTTGTTGAAGAAACTCTTTACTTAAAATCAAAACGATTTTGAACACAAGATGTGTTAACAAAATTATGTACGAGATATGGACAAGATTTGATAACAAGTTTTAGTAAACAGTTTAAAATGTTTTAAACTCAGCACACTATTAGAAAGGGATGAGAAGATGTAGAAATATTGATACTCAGATTTTTAACGTGGTAAAACCTCAACCTTGAGGAAACATCCACGACTCCCTCTACGGAGTAAAGCAAAAACAATCACTAAAACAAATATATGAATTACAACCTATTTAACTAACATGCACACAAAAACAAATCTATACAAGTTCAGGATTGTACCCTCTGGCGTCCTTAACTTTTCTGCAGATCTTGTTTGTTGATGTAGTTGTCTCAGTTTGTCAACTCTTCTTTGTTTCAGCACTTTACGTCGACTTATGTTCATCAAATCTTATAGCCAACACTTTGAGTGTTTGTAGTGTGAATATGTTTGTGAATGGTGTTCTAAAACACATGCATGCACACACACACACTTATTAGTTACAGACGATCCTAACAAATCACATATAAAGTCTATATGCAGTGTATTTGTTATTTTTCTTTCTTACAAAACCAAGAACCTTTTCGACCTTTCAAACTAACCCAGATTCCACGGAGATCTTGCTTAAGAAATCGGTCAAGACCTTTCTCAATCAGTTTTGAAAATATTATGAAGATTGAGAACCCTCCAAGTGCGAATCCCACTAGGTCAGGTTAGGTTTTGTAAAAACAGAAATAGAAAAACATCTATTGTTGATCTTTGAAGAAGAAAAATGTTTTAACAGAAAACAATCAACAACGAAATTCTCAAGATGAGAAATAAATGCAGCTAAGTGTTCTGTGACATGAAAAACTTCAGATCTATGATTTCTATTGAAAAAGAAACAAGATCTGAGTCTATGTCTAAGTTGGAAATAAGATTTATGAACACAAGGATTTCAGCAACCCAAGATCTCTTAACCAGAACTCTCATAAACCTAAGAAAACACTAAGGATGGTGTTTTTGGTTATGGTGGTTTTTCTGGAGAGGTAAGTAGTTTGGGCTTGAGAAGTGTTTGGACGAAGTTAGGGTTTCTAACTAGGGTTTGATTTCTCTCTCTAATTTCTCTCTTCTCTCTTCTCTCTCTCTCTCTCTGAGACTTTGCAAAATGGCAAAAGCTTTCGAAGGCTGAGATGAAGGGTCTTTAAATAGGGAGAGGAGAAGATTCCAGAGCCTCGTTCAAAAATAATGGCTGAGATTGAGTCAAGCTCCATTGACTGCAATCCAAGGGCTCACAACAGGCGGTGGATTAAACAGACTGCGATTGGCTAAAGGGCTTACACTGGGATTCACTCAGACGACATGCAGGCCATTGATAAGGGTTGATCCAAGGGCTGTAAGCATGCGATGGTTTGTCTCAGTAAAGAAACACAGTTTGGTCCAATCAGAAGACAGCAGGTGTTGGCCTGTGAACGAAGGTAAACGCGCGTCCCAAAATAATTACAAAGCCAACCCTCAAGTCTCTAGCGCTTTCGGTTTCTACCCAGAGTAACTTTAGGCCAATAAACACAACAATCCATATTTATATAATAACCCCAAGACTTTTTAAATCAAATTTTAATTAAATAAAACCTTGTTTAAAATATGTTTTAAATTCCCAAAAAATTATTAAAAATCAAATTGAGTGATTTAAACACACTCACAACATTAAAACACATAGGGGTGCAATATGATATGCAAGAATCAAATTCTAAGTGTGTGAGTGATGGCTATAGTCTTAGGATCATTACATGATAGATAGAAGAAGAAGCAACCCAATCTCTGAAGCTCTTTGGTTTCTAGGATAGACTCTATTTTGTCACAATTTCCAAACTAGATGAGCTCTTATACAGTCTAGACTCAAATGAGTCAAAAGTATAAGGGCTTCAGTCCGGGGGATGACCCTTTAGAAAATATTCCTTATCTCTCTCCTACGGATAAGGTCCGGTAGGAACTTGGGCATCTGGAGCTCTTTGTTGAGCCTGTGGCGCATGTTGGGCCACTGCTGTCATGTCCACATTAACAGCTTGAGCCACTATATCCGCCACATCCGCGACATTGAATGTTCCTTGTGGCGGTGGAGGAGGACCAACATCCTCATCTAAGACCCTATTGCGTCTTATCGGGCGACCTCTTTTAGGCGACATCTGAGATGGAGAAACAATAGAGTTACAGTTCTACTTAAAACAATCTATTTTTTGCAGAAGATCGTAAGCATAAGCAACAAAGAAGTCCTAACATTAGGCTCTATGTCAAAGAACGCTACGGTAGAACGTGACAAGTCCACAAAGATCCAAAAGACTCTAGAACCTGATGCTCTGATACCATCTATGACAACCCGCATTCCGAAATAAGGGGTGGCTAGCCCGATACCTCAACATAATGAAATCATGGATGGATATCATTCTCAGCATCATAATAATAAATTAGGTATATGGGAAAACCACTCCATAAATCAGAAAGCAGGTTGTCAAAATTTTTGGTTTAATAAAGATTTAAGAAATAAATTAAATAACCCAAATCTGATGAAAGTGGAATTTGAAAGGAATATATAGATAAATACCAAAACATCATACAATAAAAGAACCGAATAATCTGTCCACAGTTACATTCAAAGTGTTTCTACAATTCAATATTTTACATGCTACATTCATTAACAAGTACAAAAGATGGGCCACTTGCCCGAATGAAAAACCCGATCATAACTAGATTCCAAAAAATGAAGGCGTCTAACAAACATCCTGTAATAATCCGCAAGGTCATACAGCTCGTCAAAGGCATAAGAGTCGGAAATCATAACGGGCGCCCTTGCGGAGGAGCACCTGAGCGGATACAACAACATGCACAACATGGAAAATGAACGGGTCAGGGCCCGATGTATATATGATTCCCATAAGAACAAGAAGCATGATATATATGGACTGTTAATCAATGAATAATGTAAATGAAAATCTAACAACCTAGTTCAAAGAAAGATAAGACAATTTAAATGATTTTAACAGTGTTAACATATATAAGAGAATTAAATTTAACATCATTATTCATCATATCTTTTCCCTTTTTCCATTCCTCAATAGGAATATAATTACCGTTTTATTTTCTATGGCAATTCGCAAAGCTCAAGTCCCACTTGAGTTAGAAGTTAGAAAGGTTATATTCTTATACATATAATGATTCCTAGACCGCCCCTCCGAGTTTCCCCACTGGGCGCGCCCCTAAATGACTATCATCTTCCAGGGCCAATCTATACAAGACTACATGGGCACCTAACGCACGTCGGGAAGTGACCATATACCTGCGAGTGAGTCATAACAACACCCGGAATTACCTCACTAGCGCAGAAAAACACACACACACACACACACACACACACACACACACACACACACACACACATATATATATATATATATATATATAAAATAAGGATTAAAATTTTGTTACTATTCAATAAGTTGATAACTTAATTAGAGGTTGAGATTAAAACACCAATGCAAGAAATGGAGGGTTGAGATTAGTTCATTTTATTTTACTCTTTTAACCCTCTATTTTTTGTTTCCCCCTCTTTTGCCTCACCACCAATTTGTTCCCCCTTCTAACTTTAATTCAAAATAAGGGCTAAATTTGTACTTTGACCAAGACAAACACTAAAAGTACCCCCAACAATCCCGTCTTTCTGTCACTCCTTCTTCTAGGGTACACGGTTTGGGCATTTATTTTCATGATTCTTAACCTTCTTCATCTCCTTCTTCTAGGGTATGGTTCTTCATCTCATCATCATCCAACTCAAACCCTCACAATGCCCGTTTCCATTGAGCTACAAGGCTGCCGTCCTCAGGTAATCTCTATATATCTCACATACACAGATTTTAAGGGTTATTCTGCAATTTGGGGTTTTAGATTTTGTGGTTATTTATTTTTTTCGGATTTAGGGTTATTATTGTTCATCTCATTTTTTATTTGGGGTTGATGATAAAGATTTGGGGTTTCCCCTATCTCTCCTTTACTCTATTATATGTACACACTCGCACACACCAATGTTTTTTTTCCAGATTTGACAACTATATTTTATGTAGATCCACCCGGTTTGATTTTGTTTTTCTCAAGTTTTTTAGAAGATGGAGTTGAGGGATTTCGTTGATTTGGAGTTATCATCTAAAGTATGTTTATGCATTTTCTTTTGTTCATGCATTTCTAATAAGTATGTTTATGCATTTTCGTTTGTTTATGCTTTTCTAATAAATATTTTATCTAATAAATATTAAGTATGCATTTTGGAACTTTAGATGCATTTTGACAGATCTGATGCTGCATTAGTATTAGTAATAATGCAAAGTTAGTATAGAATTTTTGATTATTTTTGTAAGTCATGGTTTATTATGAGTTTATCATGTATCATTGCATCTATCATTTTTCAAAAGAAACCTAAACATTTCAGTGGCCTCGATATCGGTTCCTCAAAAATCCTCAACAATTTATACCATTTTGATGTTCTCGGTTAATCGATTGATTCTAATTTGTTCAGTTATGGTGTCATTTGGATTCTTCAACCTCTGTCCTTCAACCCCCTTTTTCGTATATGTCACCCCCCTTCTTTACTCTATATAATGCGAGTTTCGAAATCTATTCATATTATGTGAGATTCATGATGTGGGTATTAATCTGAATGCGTGTTTTTTTGCAGTGCAAGCATTTGATGAAAAAATGAGTCCTTTCTAGAAGCATAGAGAAGAAGAAGAGGCAAACGAAAAGGTATGGATTTGAATGGTTACTGCAGGATTTTTTTTATTTATTCTGGTTACTCTAGGATTATTTTGACAACTAATAGGTTTCCAACTTCAATGGAAGATTTTCCATTGAATTTGTTTATGCTAGAATGACCATGCCGATTATTAGTTCTGTACTGATATTGTTATCAAGTTGCAGTTCAATTATAGAGAACGATATATAAATAAAGTTGTGGTTAATAATAAGAAT
Organism: Sambucus nigra; assembly: GCA_949130495.1. Classification (NCBI taxonomy): domain Eukaryota; kingdom Viridiplantae; phylum Streptophyta; class Magnoliopsida; order Dipsacales; family Adoxaceae; genus Sambucus; species Sambucus nigra. The sequence continues at coordinate 536,905,354 of OX422213.1, forward strand.
TCATCATGGTGTATCCTGTTGCTCAGTTAAATATAATGATGGGATGGCTATTGAAGTGTGGGTATTTTCTATCTTGAGTTTGTTGCAACTATGAAAAGCATGGTCATTCTAGCATGTGTTGTGTGCAGATATTTTTATCCTCTCGCTTGAACTATAATTTCATGTGTTGGGTGAAGAGATTTCATTTAAATTGTTTTTTGAGTGTTGTCAAGCCTGAACAGTTGTTGTTTATTTTTTTTCCTTTTTCTAATCAATCATTTGAAGTCTAATTTGGATGTTGTTTAAGTGGATGCAGGGCAGGTGTTTGATGAAATAGCTACGAGATGGGGCTTAAGAAAGTTGTTATAATATACGATTACAAATTTGTTGAATGTTAGACACCATTAAAAAAAGGTAAGTGATTTGACAAAAGTTTGATATTTCTTCTAATTATGATTGCGGTGTAATTTTAATTGTAAGGTTGCATGTCGTAATTGGAATCGTAAGACTAAGAAAATAAAAAAGAGATCTCGACAATGGGGATGGATTCGTATCTATAGTTCTGCCTTATTTTCTTCACGTGGTCATATTTAGATGCACTATGGAATTTATATTTCGATCTTCATTATATTTTTTTTACATTGATACTTCATATAATCTGCTTCTTAAAGTAGATAAAGCTAGATGGTCTATGGAATTTATATTTCGATTTTCATTAAATCTTTTGGTTGTTTGTTGTTCTCATTCGACTTAATGGGATTTTCATATTAGAAATTACGATTCATTGGGATTGATTTCATGGGTTTCAAAATAAAAGTGTAGTTTTTATTGGTATGATTTAAAAATTATAGTTCATTGTTGGTTAGTTGGCCTGATTTGAGGTCGTATGTTATGATGAGCTTTTTAGAACCGTAAGAAATAGGATTTGCATATGTGCTGCTCAAACAGGAGGTTACGGTGGTTATAGTTTCATGGAGGTTATGAGATAGGAGGATGATTTAACTTTGATAGCAGAATGATTTACTTTAATTTTTTAATGCTCTCCACTTCAATTTCTATTTTTTTCTCAAGTTTTTAATTCAAATGATGTGTAAAATTATTTACCCTTTTCTGTTTTTATTTCTCTCTTTGGTTCAGGCAGTTGTATTATCCTATTTTATGTTCGATTCAATTATTTTCCCTTGTTTGAGCCAACTTTAAAAATGGTCAATCAAACTCAATAAAAATTGAAGGTGTTTCTTTTAAAGTTCAATTAATTCATGCCTTAAGATTAAAAAAAAGTATGATGGATGCTTCTACAGTAATTTTTAGTTGGAGTCTGATCAATTAATGTTTTCATATTTTGTTGTTCATATATTGTTTCATGTATACTCTGATACATCCCTCTTTAGTTTCTTCTCAAACCTTTTTCTTTAATTCAGCCCATTAGAATTTATTCATCATCCATCTTCCTATCTATTGATCTTTCATATGTGTCAAAGGCTAACTATGATATAATATTTTCGTAGTTTCATATTCTATTATGTTGGTGCAGATTTTACTCAAAACAGACTTTAACCTCTCCTGTCCTATGTTCCATTTTCATGAAAATAAGAATTCATATTTTGGTCATGATGTCAATTCAATTGAGGTTGATGTTAATCAAAACATCTTTTAATCCTTTTAGGGGTGGTGAATGATTGCAGGGCAGTTGTGTAGGTATTGGAATCTGAGATGCTGCTGCCAAAAGCCCTTAGAGCATCTTTATGACTTCAACCGTGTCGCCAATATAGTATTCTATCATGATCGGTTTTTGGCCTACGGTGTACGCGATTACCTGGGCTATGGAAGGCGTTAATGGGTTCGAAACTGAGCTCGCAATGCTGTCAAACATGTCTTCGTCCGATCGGTCATCCCCTATGGACAACACAAAATCTGGTAGCTTCTCACTAATATTCTGCATACTGGATATAAGACTTTCCACCACCACTCCTTTGCTTACACCTTGTGGTTTCACTTCAACACTGTGTTGGCGTCTTTTAACAACCACATGCTCATTCGCAAGCATGTTCTCGAGATGATCATTATTGGACTGTCATCCATGTTTTGTGATTAAACATGTCACCATTGGACTATCATCCCTGTAATGCTTTCCGAAATGTAATGTATTCTGAAATTGTAATGTATTATATCATCCCTGTAATGTAAGTTATGGTAGACTATTACATCTCTGTGTATTCTAAATACATTATTACATCTGTGTGTATTCTAAAATTACACACATATTCTATCATCCCTGAAGTTACATCTCACAGAATACACACACAAATGTGTGTAACTTAGATACACATAAATACATTACATCTCACAGAATACACACAAATCTGTGTAACTTAGGTACACACAAATACATTACAAATACATTACAGATGTAACTTAGGTACACACAAATACATTACAGATGTACACAAAAATCTGTGTAACTTAGGAGTTGCATTTGCTTCATTAAAGTTCCAAATTTTACTTATTTTGCTATAATGATTAAGGGACTACCGACCAAGTTCTGTCACCACCAGCATCTGCAACTCCTAACCCCACAACAGCATCCACATGTCTATTTAATCATATATGTATGTATGCTTTCCATATATCTTCATTTTTTTTCCATGTATTTAAGTTTTTCATTTGGGGGTTAAAAAATTGGGGGCCGAAGTTCATATCAAAGAACAGGGGAAATTTTTCCTAAAATGAATGGAGTTCTGTGTTTTCAGAGGGTTTGTTACTTGATTTTATTCATGAGTGCTATAAGTTCTCTTAATAATTTTGTATTATAATGTCATCCTTTTCAAATCCATTTCCAATACGCCTATAATTCACTCCTAATGATCTACATTTAGGTATGAAGACTATGACAAAGCAAGAGCAATTGTTATGAAGAATAGATCAGCTTTTCGCAACTGGTGCTGAGCAGGCTGTTGATTATACTTCTGAGGATCTTGAAGTAGTAGGTACCTACCTTGGTATAACTGATGATATAGCAGGTACCTACCTTGATCCCACGCACATCCTACCTTAGTATAACTGATGAAGTAGCAAGTACCTACCTTGGTATTGGGGATCTCTAAATTTTGAGTTTTTGTATCCGTAGACCGAAAAATGAGATATTTTCTTATGATCAACCACCTGAGAATACAATTTGTAGCCCCACATTCTGCCCCACATCTTGAAAATTTTGAATTGGGGATATCTAAATTTTGAGTTTTTGAATTCGAAAATGTATTTCTCCTTTATGCATTTTAAGTGTGTGGGGGGATAGTTTTCTATTTTGTTTGGAAACTGAGATGTTCGAGGTGTATTATAAGTGTGAGAAATGCTCTGAATGGAAGATTGAAAAAATGGATATAATTTATTTTGTGGTGGTTTATTTTTGAGTATATGATATATTTTCTCTTTTATTTTGGGATTAGCACTTTTTTTTCTCTTGCGTTATTGATTAGATATTGGCTTTGTTAGATCTGGAAGATGATTGAAGACGATGCGAACATGAAGGGTTTGACTATGGAAATTTTCAATTTTTATTTTTTTTTTCCTTCATCAACTTCATTTGATCAGGTATGTCATTACATATTTCATAGGACCAATGTGATAATACAATTTAAAAGATCACCCACCTGATTTATTGTATCCGTAGATAGAAAAATGAGATATTATTTTTTATGATCACCCACCTGAGAATACAATTTGTAGCCCCACATTCTGCCCCACATTTTGAAAATTTTGAATTGGGGATCTCTAAATTTTGAGTTTTTGAATTTGAAAATGTATTTCTCCTTTCTGCATTTTAAGTGTGTGGGGGGATAGTTTTCTATTTTGTTTGGAAATTGAGATGTCCGAGGTGTATTACAAGTGTGAGAAATGCTCTGAATGGAAGATTGAAAACATGGATATAATTGGCCTTTTCTGTTATTTCCTTTTTTGTTTTTCCTTTTTAAATTTGTGAGAAGCATTGCTATATAATTAATAATTAGCTCTGTTTATATAATGTTTGACTAGCTCTTTCAATTTACTAAATTTATTTTCTTTTTTGTATCAGGTCGCATTTGAAAAAGAACAGACAATAATTATAGTGGAACATAATTATTTGGGCTTCCATCCATTGATATATATTTATTTTTTAAAGATGTTTGTTTCATTGAAGCTTTTGTTAGGCGGATTTGTTTTTTTTATATTGTTGGATTTGTCGTTATCCCTTGACAAGGGTGGATAGTCCAATAAACAAAGGAGATTCTGCCCAATTTTTTTAAAACTCACACATTGTTTTTTTGAGACACAATGAGAATTCAGTTGATGAATATTATATATTTCATGTTATATGTGACTTTGTTTGATGAATTTAGATTATTTGAATGGTGTTTGTCAATTTGTTATTTGTTAAGAAGGGTAGATAGTCCTATAAACAAGGGAGTTTATGACCAATTTTTTTTAAAATTACACTTTTGTTTTGTTTTGTTGGGAAAAGATATATTTTTCGTTTTATAATTACGTATTTTGAAAATTTTCGTCGTTTCACGATTACGTTCTTTCGAAATTTTCGCCGTGCCTTCTGGCACGGGCATTTCGCTAGTATATATATATATAATCCCACATATGGCCGAGGACTATAGTCTCCCTGCATTCACTAGTCAGGGGACATCACCTCATGCGCGAGCTTCCCTTATGATAGCATTTAGAGAGGTGTGTTTAAGTAAATTAACATTTACAACTTACATCTCATTATCATTTTCATTGATCACATGTATGTTTCATTTTTTTTTGAAACCATTATCCCTGAATATTCTCATTAATATTCATCATATTTAAGTCCCGAGTAAATCTCCAAGTGATAACTGAAATCGTACTAATCCCCAAGAACCTACATATCTCAATAGGGCCTCTAACATCTCCAAATATGGGCTTAGAATACATGGTTTCTTAATAGCCAACGAAAAGTGAAGAAGTGCCTAAGCATCTCTTTTTGGTACACATGAACTAAACCCTAAGTAAACTCATTCAACACTAGGATAACGGCCAAACTCAACTAAAACTCAAAGTTTACTTCATGCAAAAAGGTCCCTATCTCCTATGGAAAAGAAGAAACCTAGGAAACAAAAATAAAGTTTAAAAGTGAAAAACAGGGGATCGGTAGACCGGTCCGGAGGACGCGGTCGACCGTGTCTCAAATCTTTAGCCTTCGTAGGAGAGCAGAAAGTCCAGGAAAAGGGGGCCGATCGACCGGTCGCGAACCGCACACCCAAAACCAGGCCTTAGTGAGAAAGCAATGTGTCCTCCCCCGAAGGCCCGGTCGATCGGCCTTGGACCCGCGGTCGACCGGTCATAGCAGACCCAAAAACCATTCTTCTTCCAACAACAAGTCTCCACATCATTTATTCTTACCAACTGATTTTAAATGCATCCAACACCCAAAATCTGTACCAATAGCAATTCAAATCAACCTCCAAGGAGTTAAAACCCATAAATCCACTAAAAAACCCTAATTTTCTTAAACCATGCATAACCACAACTATCAATACTAATCATTCTACTTAAATCATATAATAGCAAGTAGAAAACTTGCCTTAAGGTTGTAACTTCAGATTTGGTGAGGATTGTAGGCAAGATCAAACACCCAATCTTCAATCTCTCTTTCTCTCCTTAGGTCTTCTCCTCTCTCTCTCTCTCTCTCTCTCTCTCTCTCTCTCTCTCTCTCTCTCTCTTTTGGGCTTAAAGATAAAATCAGGGGAATGGTGAATTAATCAAGACATAAAACGTGTCTTAATACACAATGACCAACTTAAGTAATAATTCTCGCGGTAAATAAATACGCAACTACACATTTAAACAACTACCAGTCAAAAGTGCCCGGAACCTCGAAAAACAATATGGCACACAATTTGACTATCTTGAACCTCCCGAAACTATTGGCACCCTCCAAATTATCATTTGGAGATTTTAAAATTCATTTTAGGTTCTGGTTTCAATTTTAGCCAAATGTCATTTTTAAATCATATGACATTACAAAACATAACATAGCAAAATTCACCTCTACATACGGTATATATGCAACATCATAGTAGATATTAACTTTTCTTTCTTTAAAGTAATACTTACTCCACATTCCAATGTTTTATATCTAATTACTATATCTAGCAAATAAATATAAAATAGGACCTCAAAAGCAAGGGTTGTTACACCTCACAAGTATGTGCAGACCTAGCGAAATTGGATAGTGAGGGGAATGGGTGTGATGTGTAGAACCTTAAGCGCGCCAAGAGTATGTGCAGGATCGATAATTAGGTTGACTGGCTATAGTGGTGTCGTACGCATAAGAATAAATTGCATGATTAAAATAAGTAAGAATGATATCTAAGGTTTGAATTAAGTGATTGAAATATCATAATTGGACTTGAACATTAGGGTGACTTAGTTATATGGATAGATAGTGGTAGTTTATTTTTACTCGCATGTTTATATATATCTTGTTTAATTTAAAATACTATATTGTGATACTTATCACGTGTAATGCTATTATCTGGGTTTACACACCCTAACTGGGAGGAGTATCTAGTATTCATATGGTGGGACCTGACTCATTAGGTTGACTAACATTTTAGGTATAGTGCTGGAGTAGCTGCATAGGAATGATTGAGACATTTGGAGTGCAGTTGGAGATTTTTTTTGTGTCTTTAATAGTTTAGATTTATTTTTCATTACGTCATTTTTATTATGAGACTTTCATTTATAAATTTGGAGGACCATTCAGTTCTACTGTTGTTTACGGTTCAGTCAGATATTTATAATTGTATTATTTCATTTGAGTTTTAATAATTTGGAGTTGGATTTATTTTGGAGATAACATGGTAACGAATTTTAGTTTTTATGAATGTTTTTATTGGTTGAGTAAAATCTTAATATTATCTTGTGAAAAAAATATTAGTGTCTCATATTTTTGTTATATGCTGAGTATGATAACTTATTTAGTGATGTCCGACGTAGTTTGGCCACGGCGGCTGGCCACCTCGCTTGCCATAATACGTGAGGTGTCACACTTAACTCTTTATAATTGAAGGGTCGAATGTTGGTCTTGGAAGCTTGATATATGGAGACGTCTACGGGGTCTTAAGCTACTGAAATGGGTGAAAGAGAAGACTTAAGGGTTTTGATATTAGGGGTTATTTTTCTTCTGCAGAAATGAGGTGAGTTGTGAGGACAAAGTCCCTCACCCCTCTTTCTTATAATGTCCTAAGACATACAAATGTTCCCCATCCCTTAATGATAAAACCACCATGTTAGATGGGCTAGAGAGATTAATAACATGGGATAAAATCACGGGTTTAGGTTCTCTTTTATCACACACTGTTGCCCATGTTGACAAACGAAAAGGAGAAAGAATCAACAGGTGCCGTATCGATTCAGCCTTTGCCCGAATCGATTTGCACCTGTCAGGTGTTTTTTTTTAGCAAATATTTTTTCAAAATCATTTAATTTTTAATGATATTTTTACATAATCATAAGTGTGATTATATAATTTATTCGTATAGTTTCCTTTAATTCTATTTAAATTTATACCTTAATTTAACACGCGTAACGCAGTATGTGACATTTTTTATTTTTTCTTCTTAATTTTAATTACAAGATTATTCTATTAATCCCATAATTTATCGTAACATGATTTTATTAATTCAACAGAAATCCGTGCATTACAATAGAACTTATAAAGTTGAAGTACATTTTACACTTACTTTTGCATATCTTTCATTTAATCACTTTTCAGAGTATATCTTTCACAAGTTGAAGGCACTAACAGTTGGAAAGTGCTTCATATCGGCCACCTATTTTGTCCATAACCAATGTCCTCATAACATAAATTAAATGTCTCATATATAGTTGAAGATCCAAACTTTTTATGTCAATGAATAGAACAATGATAAGCCTTAATTATATATTTAACTTCCTACAATGTGATATCCCTAAATGTTGATGGAAGAGATTAAATGTGTTTATCTTCCATAAAAAAAACTAACTAGTATTTTTGAAATATGAAAAACCGAAAGTTTCTCAAGAAATTATTAAAATACTCGTGCAATGATATTAAAAATTAAGTAACAAAACTTCAATAAAACTTAGATCAAAGTTATGAAAAAAGATCTTAAAAATACCCAAAGAGATGCTTGGAAAAAACTCTAATGAATAGTAATCTTCAAGAAATATTTGTTCTCTATAGAAAACTCAAGCTCTCAAGCTCTCTCAAATAAGAAGAAAAATCTTAGTTAAAACCCATAGAATTTTGTGTTGATAACCTTCCATAAGTTTCAACTAGGACATGACTTCATAGGAGCCAATAAATATTCAATAACAAATATTTTTGTTAAAAAGTGAATCTGCACAAAGTTCAAGCCAAAATTATGCAAAATATTTTGTCAGATATTACAAAAGATTTTCCTAAAGTTAAAGTTGTCAAGTAATGCAACCAATGAACCTACCCTTCGTAACAGCGAAAAGAACTTTTGGTTCAGCGAAGAAAGTCACGAATTTAACCAGAATTTTTTCCCCAAAAGTTTGTAAATTAGGCATCCATCAAAACTTTCCTTCACCATAGCAAAGAGTCCTTCGCTTTGTCGAAAACGGTCATAGATTTTACCTAAAAAATTCTTGGAACCAAAACCAAGTTTTCTAAATTTAAACATTCATATTTTTTTGGTATTGTTTTTATTTAAAAAATTTGAACACCTTATTTTCTCATCCTCCACGCTGCATATAGTCCCCCATCCTCATAATTCCTCTATATCAAACCTTCATTATCTCAATTAGACATAAACTCAAGAAACTATCTGACTCCCAATTAAAGTTTAACATTGGAAAACTATCAAACTCAGGAGTCCATTAATATTGAAAGTCATAGAATTCTGAATTCTCTTTCAAAAGCCCTAGTCATACACATATCAGATGTCCACATTAAAAAGATATGGGCAAAAAAGTAACCAAAGTTTACAACACATACCTATGGGGATGACAATTCACCTACCTATAGGTAGGTCCTTCCTTACTTATTGGATAAGTTTACCCACCTACCTATCAGTATAGTAAGGACCTTACCGATCGATAGGTCCCTGTAGGTATACTTGTCATTTGATCTTTTTAGGGTTCCTTTATATAAGGAATATGTACGACCTTATTTCAGGGGTCTTAAAAGTCGCGCAATAACTTAGTCCATTTAGAAATCCCATACGATCTCCCAAATCCTTACATTCATATAAATCACCATCCAACATTCTCATACCTCACATCATTCCCACAGTATTCCGCATCTTCATTTCACCCTGAAGGTTGAAAAGTATTCTTAAACCTATACGCATTTCATAATTTGTTAATAATTCCTCCTATTTTTCCACACACACACTAATTACCATTTTAACTAGCATATATCACTCAAATTATTTTTATAAATTATCAAAAACTCATAAAAAGTGTTTATATCATATTTATCAACGTAATGGTGCTTTGTATATCCTCACACTAAAATGATTTTTACACCCAATTTTACATTACAAAATACTCTTCAATTGGAAATATGACATAAATCCACACCCACGGTTGTTTTTCGAACTACGTGGACCTTAATTCCTTCTCGTGAGGATACATAACTTTCGAATTCATTTTTCAATTAAAAATCAGTTATTACTAAATTTAGTATGCATTAGAGTCTTTTTATTTTTTCATTATGGTTTTGGTCTTTAGTGGTCCATTCGATCGTACTCATTCCTCCGTAGTGAGATAACGGTATTTGGTATTACACATAAGTTGAAAATTCTTTTTTATGTGATTTTTATTCTTTTTACAGCGATTTATCGATTCAGACTCAATTATCCATTAGGAGATTTAGTCATTAAAATTAGGCTTATATTTATCTCTGTAGGATGATTCGTGTGTAAGTCATTCACATACTTATCTCACACTTATATCATAATCACACACACATTCATGCTGATTCCAATTTTGTACACTTTACACACATAATCAACTGACCAACTCACACTTTCATTCTCTAGTACACATAGACAATAGATAAGGAGAACATATTTGTTACCCATTAGAGACTGAAAGGCCGAAACGGGAGCCTAACACCTTCCCTTTTTGTAACTTAGTATATGGTATACATATCATTAGTTTAGCATAGATTATTTTTGTTTGTAAATTAGTCTATGGTACACGTATCATTAGTTTAGCATAGATTATTTTTGTTCCTAATTTTGTCTATGGTACACATATCATTAGTTTAGCATAGATTATTTTTGTTAGTAGCCTTATTTTTAGGATGGTTGTCTTTTTTTGAATATTTTTAATATAATAGGCGGGTAAATAGTTTTCTACACACTAACACACTTCATTCTCCGACGAAGGCCACTATGTCCCCTTACTTCTTCGTCTCCGAGGACAAAATTCTTAGTACCCAAGAGTGCATATCCACCGCCATCCTGTTCATAGGCCACCCATGACTATATGCGATTTCACATTAAAGGGGCCATGAGTCATAAAGGCTCGAGGAGATGCACGAGTGCCATAGATCGATACACCCAAGCATCACAGAGTGATCCGTGCAAACTCATTTAAAAGTATAATACTGAGTTGAGTGAGCAATGGAATTTTTTTTAACACACATACCTGAGACTCAACAAATTGAGTGATCAGTATTGATACGTCACTCGTGCCAACTTGTGAGCAGTAAGAATGAGAATTCTATGCAATGCCTTTGAAAATAAGTGACCATAAAGACTGCCTCGTTAAAATTCAAAATAATGATTTAGAGAATAGGATAACTTGTTCTATTAAATAAGAAGTTGCTCGCCTTACTGAGGGGTCGCTTGACGTGATATGCGTAATTGGCCGAGCAACGATCTCTTGAACTTGAGTATTGATTTCTTTAGGCAACCTCACTTTTTGGATAGAAATCCTACTCAAAGGATATAGACCAGGATGGTTTACTCCAGGTAATGAAAAAATTCCAACAGGAGCCAGGGGCTGTTCGTCAAGGACAAATAACCTTGGCTCACACCTCTCTCAACAAAAGTCACATATAGATGAGAAAATATTGTAAGAGAAATCACCTTTATGAGTAATAATAAATAAATGGTCAAGTAAAACTACCTCCATCGCAGATGTGGTAATGCTCATCAGTGGCTGAGTGGAAGAAATGTTAGTCATTATTAAAGTCATAGAGCTACGAACAAAGGGAGGCACAACAATTGCCTACCGATAAAAGGCAAAAGTTAGCACAAAATAAATGTTATAACAAACATTTGAGAAAGCATTTTTTAATACCTGTGGATGAATTCTCATTAAAGGACCCTCAGATGGAGTTACCCATATGGGATTCCCCATACTAGTGGAGAACACAGTCGAGAGCTACGTACATAAAATTCATGAAGTTACAAACATGAACAACTTGAATGGATTCCTCCAATGTATCTTTAAAAGAATAAAGTTCCCTCCCAATCAAGGCTCAATGAGTTAACCAACATGATCTCTCCCCTTTAAAAAGGAATTCCAATGGGAAGAATTGTTAGAAGGGCAGACGAAGGAGCAGTGCTCACCCCGGGGATGCACTCGCCCTCACATAAGAAAACTCTTGAAAGAGAGAACACAATATTGATTGAAAAACTCAATATAATGAAATAAAAGAATATAGATGACAAATATAAAATACTTACAAGGTTAGTCAAAGGAAATGAAGAACAGAGGAATGCCACTCAGTAAAATGAGGGGAAAATGTTCTCTGATTGTTATGTTAGAAAAGCTGTACACCCTAGCTTATATATCATTACAAAGGAATCTTCTAACAAACGATAAAAAGGAAAATACATATTTGTCCCTCTATACACCTCAGCAAAAGTAAGAAAACAAGAAACAGAATGAACAACTCAGCAAACTAACTAACCATAAAAATAACAGAAAGATGAAAATCATCCTTCTTCAATAATGGATATGTTTCCTTGATTTAAATGTGGTGTACTATGCTCCAATACCCCCCCGCAAGATGGAGAGTGGAGGTTAAGAACTCCCATCTTGGATAAATGAGAGTGAAGAACAACAGATGGCAATGCTTTAGTTAAAAGATCAGCCAATTGGTTGGAGGTTGGAACATAAAAAGTTTGGATGCTACCCTCTTGAATTTTGTCACGGATTAAGTGACAATCAAGCTCGATGTGTTTCGTCCTCTCATGAAAGACGGGGTTGTCAGCAATATGGATAGCAGCCTGGTTATCACAATGCAATGCAGCGGCTTGTGGATGAGAAACCTGGAAATCAGAGAGTATAAAACGCAGCCAGGTGAGCTCACAACAAGTAGCGGCCATCGATCGATACTCAGCCTCGGCCGAGGATCGAGAAACCACGGATTGCTTCTTCGATTTCCATGAAATTAATGATGAACCAAGGAAGATGCAATACCCAGTAACGGAACGTCTGGTGTCGGGACAGGAGGCCCAATCCGAGTCGCAAAAAGCAATGAGCTGAAGTGAGGATGAGCTGGGTAGAAGTAACCCCTGACCCGGTGCAGCTTTAAGATATTTGAGAATTTTCTGAGCAGCACAGAGATGAATATCAGTGGGGGCAGACATAAATTGACTCAAGGTTTGCACACTGTAACAAATATCAGGTCGAGTAATTGTAAGGTAGAGAAGACAACCAATCAATCTTCGAAATATACTCGGGTCTGACAAGGGTTGTCCAGAGGATTGAGTGAGCTTGAGGTTTTGTTCCATAGGAACCTTAGTGGGTTTACTGCCCAGATTTCCAGAGTCGGCTAAAATATCCAAAGTATACTTTCGTTGACATAAATAGATACCTTTAGAAGAGCGGGCAATTTCAATGCCAAGGAAATACCTCAAGGAGCCGAGATCCTTTATCTTAAATTTGCTGTCAAGAAAACCTTTCAACTGGCTAATGGAATCAATGTCAGTGCTGGCCACAATTATGTCATCAACATACACTAGTAAAGCTGTGAAAGAACCATTAGTGTCTTTTGTGAAGAGGCTATAGTCAGCCTTTGATTGAGAAAAGCCAGATTCAATTAGTGACTGGGAAAATTTAGAGTACCATTGCCTCGATGCTTGCTTGAGGCCATATAAACTCTTTAATAGTTTACATACTTGAGTGGGTGCCCCTTTGGTATAACCAGGAGGTTTCTTCATGTAAATATCCTCATGTAAATCCCCATGTAAAAAAGCATTATTTACATCAAATTGATGTAAATGCCAGCCCTTAACTGAAGCAATTGCTAAGAGACATCTCACAGTCACTAACTTGGCAACAGGAGAGAATGTCTCATGATAATCCACTCCTTCAAGTTGTGTGTAGCCCTTGGCTACTAAGCGGGCCTTTAACCTCTCAATAGACCCATTTGAATGGTACTTAATTTTATAAACATATTTACAATCGATGGGCACTTTTCCGGGAGGCAAATTTGTTAATTGCCAAGTGTTGTTGGCTTCTAAGGCAGCCAGTTCAGCATCCATGGCTTGACGCCAGCCTGGATGTTTAAGGGCTTGGCTATATTATTTTGGTTCAAAATGGGTGGAAAGTGTAGTGGAGAAAGTTTTGTAAGAAGGAGAAAAAACATGATAAGATAAGCAATGAGTAAGTGAGAAAGGAGTACCTTGTAGAGGACTTGGCTGCTTAGGCAACAACTGGTTGGAAGAAGTGAGAGCCTTCTGTTGACAATGAAAATCCTGCAGAAATTTGGGTGCACGCCTAAGTCTGGTGGAACTGCGAGGAAGAGGGGGGGGTGGAGGGGAAGGGATAGAAGAGTGGTGAGATGGTGAAGAAGAGGGAGAAGAAGAGGAAGAAGTATGATGAGTTATCCCAGGAGAAAAATCAGGTGGGGATGGGAAAGTAGTGGAATGCTGATAAGCAGGAGAAATATTAAAAGGTGTTGGTGTAATGAGAGGAATAAAAGAAATAGGGGAGGGAGGAGGAAGCGAGATGCTGGTATTGAATGGAAAAACTTTTTCATGGAACACAACATCCCGAGAAATAAAAATTTGTTCAGTTTGTAAATCTAACAATTTGTAGCCTTTGACTCCAAAAGGGTAACCCAGAAAAACACTCTTCCTGCCTCTCGGATCAAACTTCTTTCGTCCATGGGATAAGGTTGAAGCAAAAGCGAGGCATCCAAAAACTCTCATATGATGGTAAATGGGTGGCTTATGAAAAAGGCTTTCAAAAGGAGTTTTATTATGAAGTAATGGTGTGGGTGTCCTATTGATAATATAAACAGCAGTTAGGATGCAATCACTCCAGTATTTAAGGGGAATATTGGACTGAAATCTTAAGGCCCGAGCCACATTCAAGATATGTTGGTGTTTTCGCTCAACTGTCCCATTTTGTTGGGGTGTTTCAACACAACTAGTTTGGTGGATAATACCCTTAGATTTAAAAAAATCTGACATACGAAATTCTTGGCCATTATCACTTCTGAGCATTTTAATTCTGGTCTGAAATTGAGTTTCAATTAAGTGGTAAAAACTTTCAATACAAGATCTCACATCAGATTTGTGCTTCAGCATATACACCCATGTGGTCCTTGAGAAATCATCAACAAGAGTAAGGAAAAAACGAGAACCATCAACGGCAATTGTGGAGTTTGGTCCCCAAATATCACAGTGAACAAGATCAAAAACATGAAGAGATTTAGTTGTGGAACTTGGAAAAGAAAGTCGTTGCTGTTTGGCCAAAGGGCAAACACAGCAGGGAGATGTATTAGAAGTACTCAGATGCTGTTTTACAATAGGATCATCAATTAAAAAAAGCCTAGAAAAAGACATGTGTCCAAGTCTACAATGCCATAAATCTGAAGAGGAGTCCTTGTGTGTAACAGAGGCACTAAGAAGTCGGTCTTTATGGAGAAAAGCTGGTAAAACATCAACCAAAGCGGAGGGAGACACACCAAAGCGCACTAGTTGGTACAGACCATCCCTCACTTCACCCATCCCAATCGTTGTCCAAGATGCTAAGTCCTGTACAAAACATGAATGGGAAAAAAAAATAAGACAGCAAGAAGAATGAAGAGCAAGCTTTTTAGCAGAAAGTAGATTGAAGTTGAAGGATGGGACACAAAGTACATTTTGAAGAACTAAAGTCTCGGATAAGTGGACAACACCAATGTGAGTAACAGGGACAGCTGAACCATTGGGTAAGTTAACTAAAGAGGATACAGTGGCCGTGATGGATGAATAGAGAGAGGGGCAACAAATCATGTGATCTGTTGCTCCAGTGTCTATTATCCAAGGAGTGGTGTGTGTTTGAGGTGATAGACAAGTAAGCATACCAGAGACTTTAGAATTGGGAACATGCTGAGAGGATGGGGAAGGTTGAGTGACAGACATGGTGGCCATGGCTGAACTGGTGTCCTTAGAGTGCAATAGAGCCAGGAGTTGATTATATTGACCCTTGGTGAGAGCCATAGTCGCAGAAGACTCATCATTAGTATCATCAGTAGAACATGCTCGAGGAGGAGTAACAGCAGCAGAAATAAAGTTCTTATTCTTGCCATGAAGCTTATGGCCAGGTGGGTACCCGTGTAATTTGTAACATTTCTCAACAGAATGACCAGTCATATTGCAATGGGTACACAAAGGTGGAGTTGCATTTCCGACTTTGAAGCAATTCTCAAGGGTGTGACCTTGGATTTTGCAATGAGTGCAATAGGGACGATTTGATTTCTGAGTGACAGGGTTATGAAATTTATGGGCAGGTTTGGTAGAAGGGGTGTTGGTTTTAGCCATCATGACCATGAGATCAGGATTAGAGGGTTGGGTAAGCATAAGATGCTGTCGTTCTTGCTGTTGAATCATGGAAAAAACTCGATTAAGAGGGGGTAGGGGTTCAAGGAGCATAATCTGATCTCTTGAAGAAGAATAAGAATCAGATAAGCCCATTAGAAACTGTATGACACAGTCACGATCGTATCGATCATTTAAGACCTTCAGCTTGCCACAATCACAAACAGGTATGGGGTCATAGATAGCCAATTCATCCCATAAAACTTTTAAACGGCCAAAATAAGTGCTAATGGAATCCTGTCCTTGAGAAAGACTAGCAAGATCCCGTTTGAGTTGGAATATGCGAGAACCATTTTGTTGAGTAAAACGGTCCTGAAGTTCAAGCCAGAGAGTGCGAGAATCATCAACCAAGGCAAGACTGGTTTTAACAAAAGAACTTACAGAGTTTTGAAGCCAGGAGACAACTAAATCGTTGCAGCGTTCCCAAGCTTCAAAAATAGGGTCATCGGCATCGCATGGTCTGGAGAGAGTTCCATTGATGAAGCCAAGCTTGTTCTTAGCTCGAAGGGCACGGCTTACAGCTCGAGACCAACTGACATAATTGTCAGCAGTCAAGAGATCTGAAACCAGGGCAGCAGCGGGATTGTCACCATTGTCGATGCGAAATGGGTTGAAAGGGTCTGAAAAATTAAGAAACCTTTCATTAGGGTTTTTAGGAGGTGTTTTAGGATCGGTATTTTCAGAGCTAGACATGGTGAGGGTTTTGGATCGAGGGGAGCTCTGATACCATCAAAGGAAATGAAGAACAGAGGAATGCCACTCAGTAAAATGAGGGGAAAATGTTCTCTGATTGTTATGTTAGAAAAGCTGTACACCCTAGCTTATATATCATTACAAGGGAATCTTCTAACAAACTATAAAAAGGAAAATACATATTTGTCCCTCTATACACCTCAGCAAAAGTAAGAAAACAAGAAACAGAATGAACAACTCAGCAAACTAACTAACCATAAAAATAACAGAAAGATGAAAATCATCCTTCTTCAATAATGGATATGTTTCCTTGATTTAAATGTGGTGTACTATGCTCCAATAGTTAGAGTGAGGAACTTGTGCATACACTACACCAAAACGCATTTTTGATAACAAACTAATTTATTGATTAATAACAATATGGTATCGTTATTAATATCAATAAGAGTTTATCGTTACTAAATTAATACATCTGTTACTAATTAGCTTAGAAAGTTAAAAGTAACGAATGAAAAGTAAGTTTCTTAACACACCTCAGAAAGCATAAGCGTAATAGTTCCCTCCCCATTTGTCTCTCCGAAGAATAATCCCAAAATTTCCACTGCTTGTTTATCTCGCTTTCTCAAGCATGAAACGCATGGTGTCGACACCATCACCTAGACGATAATACTATCTCCGACATTTATAAGGTAAACTCCTCTTACTTTCTTTGAACCGATTCAGAATCGTTAATAGGGGGTTTTAATTTTGGATTAGGCCCTTAGTTTGGTATTTTGAGTTTTTGTTTGGGTTTACGATTCATGGATTCATGCATCGAGTTGGGGTTTCAATTAATAATTCATTTAGGTTCTGATTCAGACCTTCCATTTGGCATAAATGTTTCCAAAAAGCCTTTGGTCTCGATAAATGTTAAAATTTATGAAAATCGACAAGTAATTTCATTAGTGTCTAAAATCACCTTCTACTGATATGGCAAAATGAAAAACATCTATTTTGGGTTTGTACATTTGACTTAGAAGGTAAAAATTAATTTTCAGTATGTTTTGGTCATTTAAAATTAGATTTTGATTCATATTCCATTCAACATGTTCTTAAAGTAGGCATAAATTATATTTATATGTTAAATACTTGTTTCTTGTTTCACTGGTCATTTGCATCAAATTTAAGGAGATTTGGATATGTGAAATTCCATAAACCAGGAAATTAAATACCAAAGTTGCGTTTCTAGGATTAGGATTATGACTTATCATATGGAACAAGTCATTTAGAATACAAGTGTGGTATGATCAAATTTCTGTCCTTTGTTTTAGTTAAAAGTGTTGTGAATAACACACAATTATTCAAAGATCAATTTATATTTTGATTGAGTGGACAGATTTAGAGATTTCTTTATTGCACGTGAAGTGGTGGACGAAGGACTCAAGGGTGCAATCAATTTCTATTTTGTCTATATTGTCTTAGATTAATAGTAAATGTGTACTTTCCTTTTTCTGTCCGTGACTTGCAAAAATATAAATTCTTTTGCCTTTTTATGTTATAATAGTTGTTTTCTTATGAAAAATAGTAATTTAGTTACTTGATTGAATGTTCAATCTTATTAGGTTTAACACAACTTGAATTATTCCTATTGGGCTTTGATATACCATTGTAGTTAGTCATAATGTAATATATTTTTGTGTGTGGTATTTATAAGCATAAAGTGATACAATAGTTGTTATTATTTCATTTAAATGTATATTTGAAACTATTTTGTATCTATGGATGCATATGAAGTATGATTTCAGTTTCTTATTTTACAGTGTCAGAAGCTTAATTTTTCACATTAATGCTTCTAATTTCTTTGTTCTAGGCAATTCTTAACTTCACGCGACACTCACTGCAGTGAGTTGGCAATTGGGAGGTGTTATTAGTCAAAGTGAATAATGTGATACCACATATTGAATAATCACTAGAGAACAGAGAAAATATTGACTTCTTTTTATTAGAAATGAGAATATAATCATTATATTGAATATTCAGTCCAGACGATACAATTTAAAACATGAATTAGGCCACAATACTTCAATCTTATGTCGTAGATCTAATTACTTATCAAATTTTCTAATTCGTCTGGCTATATATCCACTGCCCCAAAGTTAATCAATTTACTTCCAAAGCTTGAGTCATTGTAGTGATGTGCACCTCTTTGTATAAATTTTTATTGTAGGCCATTTTTTTTTTAATTTCAAACGTGCTTTAAGGATAAAAAATAATTTTTCATTCAAAACCCTTTTTCCAAATTTTAACGCGCACTAAGTTTATGAACCAATTTTAATTAAGTCCAATTTTATCTGTTTTAATCCTAGCATGCATCTAGGTGATCAAAGCAAGTAAAATAAATAAGTTCACAACGTCGAATGTACGAGAAAATCACAAATGAAAAAAACCTCGGACGACCTAAGTCAGACAATCCCTATGATGCGGTTTTATAAAAGAAAACAGACAAACTTACACAACGACTCGATCCCCATAGGCCTTGACACTTTTCATCTCTTTATCCGCTCCTCGACAATTCCCATGCAGAAATCCTTCTATGATACATTTCCATAGCACACGCGTCCACGAATGCCTCGGTATCCATCAATGTAGCTCTGGCAATCGTCTACGATTAGGAACACAGACTCCTCCATTTCTTCACCATAAAACCCAACGAAACCTTTTTGTTCAATAAGGATTAACAAACCCAGATGGTGCAAACAAGATCTCTATAGCAATAGAATATGAAAGATTAGGTCTTTTAAACTCTAAGGATAGTTTTGATCTTTGAAAACCTTAGAAAACTTTTGCAGAAAACGTATGAGTTGTTTTCTGGAATATGGTTTTGCACACCCTTGCGAAATTCTGAGCAAACGTTGCCCTAAATAATTAAACTAAGTTAGCAGGTTGTTCGAACGAGATGTTTATGTCGTTCTAATGACTAAGTGATGTCATTCGAACGACATCACATGTCATTTGATGTCTCGAAACCCAAGGTGAGAAATCCCACGACTATAAACAATAATTATCTCAGAATAAATGAAGATAAAATCTCTTAAAATCATTTTGAACATTTTAAAACATTTTTCCATCCTTCAAAACATTTTTCGAACTCTATAAACATAATGCGTTCCTACCTAAGAGTTTCTCGGAATACAATTGACTAAAGATGTGAAACGAGCACTGATAAAACTCAGCATGATCTATCTTTAAAGCTTGTTCGCTATGTCTTCTAATCAAACATGTCATAGACTTTATAGGAATCATGAAAATATAATAATCTATCTATGACTCAAATATATTTTGTTTCGAAAATAAGTCAAATACATATAAATAGAATCAATTGGAAATTTTGTCCTTACATTTATTAGATGTAGTAGTTTTATGAATTGGTGATTTTTATGCTATTATTAATTTTTTTCTCTCATTTTTATTTTTCTCTAAATGGACAATGGATTAGTTTTTGACTTTCACAATAATAATGTACTCTCTCTTTCTCAACATTTGATTTTGATTAATTGCTATTAATGTGGACTAATTGCACTTTAGTGATCAAGCTCCAAATGTGGCCTAACCGCGGTGGTTATCCAAATGGCATCAAGATAGTTATAGGTACAGTTTTTAAAATCTAAAACTTCATATATATATATATATATATATATATATACACACCTTTATTTATTATGACATTTCTCGCCCCAGTCATGCTTGTTGGCAGTGGCTTACATAACATCTTATTACTTTATCTATAAGGAGCTTGTTACTGGTGTCAATTATTTTTATTGTCTATAATCCTATATTACGAGTTTATTGTATTAAAAGCCCTCCAATTATGTCTTTTTTCATTGTCAGGAGGTTATTTATAATGAATTTTTAAGTAAATAAAGAATCATGGCAGTAAAACCCTAAGAATACAAATTTGTAGTAAATTATAATAACAAACATACATAACATAATTTATGGTTAGGATCTCTTTTCTTTTTTGACTTTATTATTCTGCTGTTTAATTTTAAATTTCTTAATACATTAAACCAATTTTTTTTGAAAATGACTTGATCTAATTCTACGACTTGGTGTACAATTTTGGGAGAGAAGGACATTTTGTTCATATTCTTAATGGGCTATAGTAATCTCGAACACTAGAAGTTTCGTTGTTTCCCTATATTATGAACAAATTTTTGTTATGTTTTTAATCATATGAACATAATATATTTAAGTTAATACTTGATAACTAATAGGATGGATATGGATATCTAGCTCCCTTTTGGATGTTGGGAATGTTACATTGATATTGATTAGTTATAAGACCAATGAGAAAGCTAGTGCACTCTACGGTTTGTACAAAAAACACTACCAAATTTTTATTATCCCAATTTTAATAAACTTTGCACCGATTAAAATCACAAGTGTTATGTGAAATAGTTTTGCCAATTTTAATCTTTTCCTAAGCATGCATCTAGGTTAGAATAAGTAAGAATAAAATAAGCAAACCACAACATGACTACGTACGAGAAAAACCCACAATCGAAAAAACCTCAGAAGGCTCAGCCACATAAGTCCAGTAGAATATAAGTATATTTACAAGAAAAACTTAGACTTACTCATAGACTCGATGCCTTCAATCCTTGATGCGCTTCCTCATTCATTTTAACCTTCTTCGCAGCTACTGTTGGACTCCTTCCAACTGCTACACAATGCAAGTGTGTTCCCACATGTCAGTATCTCACCGATCTTACCTGTCTCATAACCAGTCCAACTGTCGCTTAACGCAAATACGATATCCACCTCTCAAAATGCACAGTATGAAGAGAAAATAAATATGACGTAACATAAAAGATAACTCAAGCAAACATATGTATGTAGGATTCTTGGATATCAAACTTAGGTGTAAAGTAGGGTTTGGGAGGCACAAGATTTATCTTGGAAAATGGTTTTTGCAAAAGACCTCTAAAAAATTGATGTAAGACTTAAGTATTTATAAAAAAAAATTGAGGCAACTCGTTCGAATGAAAATCTGTGGTTCGTTCGAACGAAAACCTTATCTCGTTTGAACCAACAAAAAACTTATTCGAATGGACATGCTAATCTCGTTCGAATAATCTTTGAACGAGCTTCGGACGATGTATCTCTAATCAACAGAAATATCCCATTTGATGTTCGTTTAAAGGTCGTTCTAATGACATTCACATCTCGTTCGAATGAACAAAAATAAAAAAATATATTGAAAAATCCATTTTACGAAAAGGCCTCAAATAACTTTTATAAAACAACGCCCAAACGTATCCAGGGATAAAACACGTATATGTATTCATAACTTCGTTGAAATCCTTTGGATAATAAAGTATTCAGTTACACATCATGGGCTTAGAGGACATGGAATCAGTCTTAACCTATGACTCAAGTAAGTCTTGATAAAAAATGGAATAAAACCAATACATACAAATTGATTTGATTAAAAAATTTGTCCTTACAAATCTCACCCTTTGGCTACTTTCGAACCAAATTCAAAACTCAAAACTCAAAACTACTAGGTGGTCAACCTCATCAAGACTCAATTCCCAACAAAAAAAAGAAAAAAGTTATAGAAGTTTGATCGACACAAACTTGCGTAGCTTTGCTCTTGTGTAAACCTTTGCCACATCTCTTATAGTCTGCACACCTAAACACACCTTCAAATGAAAAGAGAATATAATGTATATAAAATGCATAAAAAAACTCCCCCTTTGTCTAAACATCTGTAACTAAGAAATAATGCCCCCCCAAAGACAAAGATCCCCCCATATAAAGAGAGTTAGATACCATTTATACCCCTATTTATTCAAGAATAGACAAAGAATAAGGTGTATAGTAATAAAATATTTCTCCTTAATATAAAAAAAATCCCACTAAGTGAAACATGGGAAATGATAAAGGAAAAATAAATATATCATGTAGTGGTGTGAAGAAAGTCATGCAACGACAAATAGTTCAGCAACACGAGTACAAAAAATTCAAACTACGAACAAATGATATCATCTATGATGCAAGTACTTAAGTATAAAATACCAAAATGGATATAACATATGCCATTATAAATCAAAGACTAAAATATGGCACACATGGATTAAATGAAAACAAAAAGTCTCAAAAACACAAAAACATACCATATATATAATCATATATATACCAATGAAGCACAACTATATATAGGTATAAACGACCACAAAAGTCACAAACACATAAGTTTTACATACTTGCATAGTATCAATGTGTCTAGACATAGTGGAACAAAAATAAGGGACGTGAACTAAACATGAGAAAAAATTACCCAATCAGTCAAACATGTCCAAGTAAATCTATTTGACCGCAGTGATTTATCAATAATCGATTTATCCTCATATGTCAAATAAAGAACTCAAAAGAATAAACAAACACAGTGCGCACTTGCCCAAATATTTTGATGATTCTCGAGTCAGTAACGTCAAAATAATTAGGCTCAACTAGAACTTATTATGCAAGCCGATTGATCTTCAACTAAACACCATAGAAAATAATTAACATATTTTCTCTCTCTTCTTCTTCCGAAGATATCTAATATTGAAGCACCAATGCAAAAAATATTGCCTTGGCATTTTTTTATTGCCTCTAAATCTTTTTAAGCTCTTACCAATGGTGGCCTTTCATGCAAAAGAGATTTTTTCTCTTGTATCCCTTTCCCGTGCACATTCATATTTTTCAAAAAATATCAAACAAACTCAGGGGAAATGAATTTTACATTCTCAAATCCCCTACTATCAAAAAATTATGTATATTACAAGATTGTTGGGAGAACACCTCACTTAGGTCATGCGACTTATGAAGTGAAGATCCAAAGAGCTCGTGCAAAGTGTGTACGAGGCATTTACAAAGTGAATCCATCATGCAAATCAATTTCAAACTACTTCATGTAAACATGATTAAGAACAATCCAAGCATTGGAAATCAAAATAAAATATCATAGTCACATGGATACATTGAAGAATGGATTTCAAAGACATCGGTATGCCACACAATATGACACTTTAAAACATGGAAGAATGAAAAAATAAAGTGTATTGGGACTTGTCTCATCCCGAGTATTTGACCTCATCACACAGTAAAAAGGATATAAAGGAAAAAGTCTTAAAAATGGATGAGAAAGAAATCAAGGAAAAAGGGTTAAAATGATGTAACAAGTAAAAGATACTCAGAAATAATCGAGAAATTAAAGGGGCCCGATCCGTAGAGTGCTACTTAATGCTTAGACCTAATACTATTGATTAGGGGCATATTGCATCATTATGGTAGCCAGTGAAAAGTCGTAAACATATATGGGATCGGTACCCCAATTAAGCAAATGAAAAGGTGACTTTGAGGTCGACACTCGTTAAGGTAAAGGAAAATTAATGTGACAACTTGAAAAATGTGAAAGTATGTTAATGATCCAATTAACATGATACACATAGTATTAAAAGGAAGATTAAGTTTGAGTGTGCTCATCATCAGGGTTGCATTATTATAATATCAATTGAATGGTTATGATATAACTTGCATGATAACACATAATCAAATAAAGGATGATTTCATAATTGCTAAAATACATTTTATATTTATAGATATTCCTTATACGATATAGACACTGCTAGTATTTCTCCTACCAGGCGTACACTCATACCCCGCCATTTTCCAAATCCCCCTATGTACTTCAGGTAAAGGAAATGACAAGGATATCGGGAAATGAAAGAAGAGTTATCCACACTAAATAGATCTCTGTCACTATTTGTTTTAATTACGTAATTTATTTTGAACTGTGGTTTTATCATTTGAACTTTAATGCAAGTACTTTAATTTGGATTGTAATAATGAAGGATGGCACGCATTTTATATTAATTCCTATTTATTCAATGAAATTCAAAAATGTGTTTACTATAAGTTTTCATATGAACTTTCTTAAACTTAATAAATGAACATCATCTCAATAATTAAATTAAATGTATTTTGCAACACAAATCAATCAAACAAGTGTTTATTACGAGAGAGGATTTTCTTAAATGACATCAAAGTATAAAACGGATTTCCACATTGACACTCAGAATCGGGGCTCCACACTTTGGTTCCAGTGCCCCAAGAGTGTGAAGATGTGGATCCGATTCTTGGTCAGAAGGATTCCACATGAGCTCATGAATAATTGACATAAATCAGACATACAATTCTGAAAATGAGAAGTGCCTATGGAGAGTTAGTTGGTAAGGTTGCCTTGCATAGATCCCAAGTTAAAGACGTTGCGGATATTACTAAACTGTTTGGAGAGGGAGAACAATAGTTTGAGGGAGGAACTCAAAATAATCGAGAAAGCCTTCAAATAAGATCATATGATCAAGAACAATCTTCATTAGAAAATAATGAGGCTGAGGTATCATTTCTTCCATGTCCGTTATAAAGTTTAGGCCTCGGGATATCTTGATGATGCCAGGCAGTCGCCTATAAACATCGGTGGATGAATGCATTGGCGATCATGAAAGTTCCTAAGGATTCCTAGTTTTAGATTTGGTATAGGGTAATATGTCCCTTTGTTTGGATCCCTCCCCTTGGGAGTGAGGAATTCTAGAGTTTGGCTGATACCATCCCCTTCAAGTATATACAGTAGTACCTCCTCGGTCATGATGGTGATGATGAGTTTTGTCTTTATCCAAAGGATGATGGTTGCCAAACTGGAGTGCTTTCCAAGTTGTAGTACTGGATATGAAGTGATGATAGGAGGCATGTATTTTATTTTTTGTAATGTGCTGATCTGGACACTTTGTGAAAAATCATAATTATGAATGAAATTCTCAAATTAATTCCATGTTTTTCATTTTCCCATGTTTTATGTCGAGCATTTTTTTTATTTTCCTTACATTTTAGAAAGTGTCATCACACAATATTTGGCCTAGGATAAACTATGGCAAAAATCTACATAGTCGTAGGTCCATCCACCCGTTCAGGATTTTAGCTCACTAATATCGGGACACTTAGTGCCTAGGGGACCCCCGTATTTTTTTTGCCTAGGTAATTATTGATGTTCTCGTGTTTGTTAGTGATGAAAACATATGACCTTTAAGATTTTATGAATTATAATATTACTATGGTATTCAAACTGTCAATCAAAGTTTGATCGGGTATTTACACCGGTGATCAGAATTTGGTCGGCAAAACCTGAAAAAATTCAGAACGAATATAGCCTTCCTAAAATAATATCTTACAGTAAAACAAATAGTCCTTCCATTTGTAATATTAAAAAATTGATGTATAAATTAAAATTAAAATTATTCAAGACACAAAATTTGAAAACTTTGAACAAATCTACAGCTGAAAATAAAATTTCCTAAGATTGGTCGCATTCTAGGCCCTAGGAATATTCCTACCCCTATTTCTTCTAAATGGTAGGATCCTTGGAGGTCGTACCTGATTATTTTGAAGGCTCCTTCCTAGTTAGGACCTACCATTCCATACGATTATTTCTTCGTATTGCCGACCACTTTTCGTAGGACGTAATCTCCAACTCGAAATTTCTTCGAATTGACACCGTAGTTGTACTTCTTAGCCAACTAATGCTCTTAAGAATGTAGTTTAATCAACGGTGTTCTCTTCTTTCCATTGCTGCGTCAATCTCAGTACTTATGATTTATTTTTTTAGACTTTAGTCAGAAACGACCATCTTAAAGGTCGACAAGCGAGCATCCAAATGGATTATGCTTCCATCCTATAAGATAAAGAAAAAGGAATTTCCCTGATCGACTTCTTAGGTGTTGTTCGGTATGACAAAAAGGCGTGGGGAAGCTCATACACCCCAGTACGTTTAGATTTTTCTATCTTCTTTTTCATCGCCCCGAGCACTATTTTATTGAAGGCCTCATCCTTCCTATTTCTTTGAGGGTAGTCTATTGAACTATAGTGGTGCTTAATGTTGTGACTATTAAAAAAAATCCTTTAATGGTCTTATCTCGAATTTCATTCCATTATCACTGATAATCATTATTGGCACACTAAAATAGGTCATGATGTGTCTCCAAATATATCTAATCATATTGGTATGCTTTATGTTCACTAAGGTATTAACCTCTAATCCACTTGGTGAAATAGTCAATGTCAACCAAGAGATAATTTCAATTTCCTGGTACCATAGATATGGTACCCATAACGTCCAGTCCCCACTGGGTGAAGAGCCACAAACTGTTCAATGACTTTAAGTCGTTAGTTACATGGTAAAGCATAAGGGAGAACTATCGACACTTCTTACACTTCCTAATGTAAAAGACTGTATCATTATGCATGTAAGGCACCCAATATACCTCTTTGATGGTTCTAAATGGTAAAGATCTCCCCTTGGCTTGACTCATATATATCTCATCATATAATTCATAAAAAATTTAGTTGATGTCATTTAGGTGCACACATTGGAGGTATGGAGCTTTAAAAGATCACTTGTAGAGTTTTCCTTTAGGTGACAGGTAGAATCGAGCTGCTTTTACCCTAATCTAATGTGCCTGCTTCTTATTAGCTGGTTGGACATCATCTTTAAGATATGTCACAATTAGGTCCATCTTGGACAATGCGGACTTGTTCATTGACCTTTGGTATCATGATGTTAGGCTAGGCATGGTATTTCACTTCAATTATTTTTTTGAAGTCAAAATAAATGACTGAGCATAGGGTGGCCAAAGCGTCTGAATGACTATTATTCCCTTAAGGAAACTATTAAATATTTACCTTATTAAACTGGGCATCCAGGTCCGGGATGACATGTAAGTATGCTGACATATGTTTGTCTCCGGCATTATACTCTTCTGATACTTGATTATATACCAACTTTGAGCCGCAAAAGATATCGAGGTGACTTGTTCCAAGAGATAAGGCTTTCTTCAATCTAGGGATGAGAGCTTTGTATACAACCTCATTATTCGATGCTTGAAATCAAAGTATGATTTCTTGCTCGATTATGGTTTGTTCGAGAGTAATCAAGATAATTAAAACTCCTCCCCCTTTTGAGTTGGAGGGCCCATCAGCATAAAACGTCCACTTATTGAGTTTGTCGAACTCCTCATTGGCTATTTGGTTGGAAAATTCCTTATCATTGGAACCCTTTACCTTAGTGAAGTTAGTGAGGAAATCTATTAATATCTTTCATTTTATTGTAGTCCTTGATTAATAATGGATGTCAAACTTTCCTAGTTCCACCCACCATTTGGAAATCCATTCAGTTAGATCAGTATTTCTGAGGACTTTCTTGAGTGGAAAAGGTGATGACTATGACTGAGTGGGCTTCAAAATAGTTCTTTAACTTCTGTGATGCAATAAACATAGAGTAAACTAGCTTTCTAATGAAAGGCAGAATTTCTCAATATCCCCGAGCCTCTTAATAACATAGTAGATTTCTATTTGGTTCCCTTCTTTCTCACACAATAAGGTTGAGATAACTACATAGTCAAACACTACATGATATAAGTACATTGTATATCCCCTAATTGGGACTCCAAGAAGAGGTGGTAAGCTTAGATACTTTCATCAAGTTCTATTGAACATTCTTTATTCCAAGTCAGGTCGTTGCCTTTCTTCAATAATTAAAAGAATGGTCGATATTCATTCAAAGATTTAGAGATAAAGCGATTGAGTCATACTAACATTTAAGTCCACTTTTGTATTTCGTGAATTATTTTTGGTAGTTGAAGATTGTTAACCACCTCAATTTGGTCAGGGTTTTCCTCAATTCCTCTTTTGCTAACTAGATATTCTAGTAATTTCATGGACTAAACTTTGAAAGAGCACTTAGCTACACTGAGCTTTATTCTATAATACGTGAGGACCTGGAAAAAAATCCCTATCCAATAAGTGCTCATCTTTATACCTTCTCTTCACGAGCATGTTGTTTATATAGGCCTCCTCGGTGTTTCACAGTTAATGCTCGAACATCTTGGTGAAAAACTATTAGTATGTTGATCTTGTGTCCTTAAGCCCAAATGCCATGACTGTGTAGTAGTATAAGATAAGAATGATAATAAATTAGGTATTTTCCTAGTTGGGGATAAATAAATGAATCTAATGGCACCTTGAGTATGCATACAAGAAACTCATCCTTTCGTGGATGGCTGTGGCATTGACCAGTTTATCGATCTTTAATAGAGAAAAATTGTCTTTGGGACACACTTTATTGAGGTCAGAGAACTCCATATAGGCTATCCTATTTTCATTACTTTTCTTAATGAAAAATGGGTTAGAGATCCATTTAGGGAGTTTAACTTCTTTAATGGACCTTGCCTCCAGAAGTTTCCCCACTTCTTCTTCCATAACCTATGTGTTCTCTAGGGTTGTTCGACACACCTTTTGTATGATTAGAAATAAATCTAGATCCACGTAAAATAAATGGAACATGACTTTGGGATTAATCCCAGTCATATCATAAGGCTTCCAAGATAATACATCTTTATTCTCGTTTAGAGGATATATCAATTATTCATTTTCATGATTGATGAGTGAGCTGCCGATTAAAAGTTTCTTCCTTGTGTGTGAGTCATCTAATATCACTTATTGTAGTGGTTTTATAACTCTATTTTTGGTTGCCACCCTTAATTGTTCCACCCCAATATTCTATACTTTAATTACTACTTGGATGAAGCAGCACCGTCCTTGATCGGCTCATTCGGGACCGTTTTTTCTCTCTTTTTCTTATTTTTCTTGGGCCTCATAGCAATGATAAAGTATTTTTGAGAAATAGTCTTATTTCCTCTTATCTCCATTATCCCCTGATTAGTGATGAATTTGAGATTTTCGTGATAAGCATAAGGGACAACCTCCATGGCATGAAGTTATCCTCGTCCAAGGATGATGTTGCAGGTATTGTCAATTTCCATAGTTATGAACTCGATCAGCTTTGAGATATTCCCAGTTCAGACTAGCAAAACCACCTTTACTAGTGGAATGGTTATTTTTCCAACGAAGCTGAACAAATGGATGGTTATTTTTTTTGATCTTCTATCTTTTAATTGAGATTGCTAAACAGTTTTTTATACATAACCTCTGATGATCTTCTTTGGTGGACTAAGGCTTATCCACGTCCCAATTAACAATTCTAAGAGTGATTACTAGTGCAATATGATGTGTATTTTTTTTACTCCGACCAAATCTTCATCAGTAAAGAATATGCTTTTATGATAGTCTATATCTTTTGTACATCGATGTTTACTTGCTCGAGTTTTGGCAGGGTCAATCTGGAAGTCCTTTATCTAGGGGTGGACAAAAAAAAGATTGACCCGATTGACCTGATTGGACCGAATCGGACTAGGCCCACATTCGGTCCTAATTCGGTCATGAACTAAGAGACCCGAATATAATCGGGTCGGTCCAAAATATCCTTTTTAAATTCGGTCTTAGGATCGAAACGGACTGCTTATTTTAATATTATATAATATATATTAATTTTATATAATTATGTTATATATTATCATATACGTTAGAGTATAGTAAATAACAAATCCGTCGAACGTTTAGAAAAATTAGAGTTCACTTTTCTCACTTCCCTCTCTCTCTCTCTCTCTCTTCAGTTCCTCCTCTCTGAGAGGCTCTCTCCCATTTACATAAAGAAAGATGGAAGTCACAAATATTTGGCGATTGCATACCTTGGAAACATAATATCAGGTGATCTCACACCTCAACAAAACCTCGGGTTTGAAGCTATACTGACACACCTTAACAACAGAGCCTCAACAAATGGCCAGGACTTTAGATCCGGTGCACCTCAACTCCATAAAAACTATTCCATCGCCGGTGACTAAAGATCCAACGGTATAGTTTTTTTCTTGATTTTTCTTGATCGAAATTGCTGTTCGCCATATTGTGATTTCTTAACTGATTTTTATTGTGATTACTTCTCAGCATGTGATTTCTTGAGAGACAATTGTTTGTTTTCTATTGTGTTGATTTCTTGACTGACTATGGTAAAAAAATGTGTGATTTCTTGAACTATGATGATTTAAATTGTGTTATTTCTTGAACGGTAATTTCTATTGTAATTATTATCTATTTTAAACTAAAATTTTATTGTGATTTCTATTGGAACTCTGATTTCTATTAAAACTGTGATTTCTATTGTAGAATAAAATTTTACTCCTTAACACAACACATAACTTACAAAAGCACAACTATGATATATTATAATTGTTATCTTTTTCTGTTTGGTTTGAAATAATTGATATATTTTTCTGTTTGTGGAGAATTATATATTTTTCACAAGTTTTTATTAGAAAAAGTAAATAAATGTAAATGTTGACCGATTATTAATCGAACCGGACCAAAAATAGCCTAGACCGAATAAATAGATTAAACCGATTAAATCGGTTCGAATTCGATCTTCTCAAATATAGGACCAAATAATTTCATCCGGCACTTAAAATGGTCAAAAACCAGAGTGGACCAGACCACCCCCACCCCTACCTTTATCATCACAATGAAATTATTTAATTCCTTTCGTATAGCATTTACTTGGATCTGATTCAAACTTGATGCACCATGGATGACTTCATACTGATATCCCATCTCATTATTATCTAGGACATTATCAGGCTTCTGGTCATTCTCTATGGTCTGCTTCACACCCTTATTTTAACATAGTCATCCAGGTGGCCGAGATAGGCTAACTTTTCTAGGTGAGACTTAAAAGCCTTATAATTCTCCATCTTATGCCCATGATCCTTATGGTTGGCACATCTTACGGAAATGTTCTTATTTGATGGATCTCCCATCATCTTCATCGACCACTTGAGGAACTGCTGATCTTTTATCTTGTTCAAGATCTTGTAAATAGAATCTTTACAGTGTTGATTGCCTGGTAGGCCTTGGTAGGATATTTCTTGTCATTATTTTAGGCCCACCATTTTTCTTTATACCCCCCCATTCTTGGGGACATTCTCTTTGTTGACATTTATGGCCATTTTTTGTCGACCTTTGTCGTGATGGGTGCCGAAGACCACATCTTCCACCTTAGCATATTTATCTATTATGGAGATAAGACCGTCAATAGTGTTTGCCTTATTTTTGGTGATGTATTGGTGCAACATAAAGTTTCTTGGCAAGCTCATTTTGAATTAGGCCCGACAACCTGATCGGAGCAGTCTTCCACTTTATTGTAAGTTTTTTCAATATCACTAAGCATATTCCCATGAAGTTTTTTGGGGCTTCTTACTCATGGTGATGAGTGACTCCGTCCTTTTTTGGATGAGCTCTGCTAGTGGTAAACCTAGTAGTAAAAGTTTTACGAGTTTCTTAAAGCTAGTGATTAACCTTTTCGGGAGCTTCTGGAACTAGTTTTGTGCAATATCCCCAAACTAGAGTGGAATATACGACACATGAAAGTTTCATTATTGTTCTAAAGTGGCATATTCTATCAATAATAATGAACATGATTGATGGGATGAGTCTTCCCATTATAGATCTTGAATTTGGGTGTGATAAACTTTTTAGGAGGATTCAGTTCCTTAATTTTTCTCGATAATGGAGACCTCATTTGACTAATAAGGTTTCTCTTAGCCAATTCCTTAGTGGACCTGGCCGCTCGATGAGCAAGGTGAACTTCCATCTCTTTGAGGATGAGGTTTAGAAGATATTTCTAGCGTCCATGGTTACTCTTTTATGTCGGACTCCTGCATCTGGAGGGTTCCTCATTACGACCCGAACTCCTTCCTCCGCTGTGAGTCCTTCTTGTATGAGTGTTCAGCATTTAAACGTGATGTTTTCTCTCATCGCTATGGAGATCCTTCTCCATCCTCTCTATAAACCATTACAAACGTTGGTTTTCCTATTGTTATAGGAGTGTGGCCTCCTCTTTTTGATTGAGACGTCGTTCATAGGAATCCACACGTAATGAAATTTGGGTTAATTTTTTTTCGGCTCACTTCTATCCACAATTTTTTCTTCTTAAGGACATTAAAGTGAGTTCGGAGTGTTGCGAATCTTATTAAGGTGAACCTCAAACCTGAATCTAGTTGATGGGGGATTGTTTTGTTACTCCTATTGCTCGCAGTTAAATGACAGAGATGTGCTACATGGGTGAGACATGACTACTCATTGGATCTAATTTGTTAAGAAGAGGAATATATTTCGCAGAGTTTGACCCCAATTGTAGGTTGTAAAATCCTACTTAGATTAATCTAGATAACTAAATTCGTGCAGTAAAGGAAAATCACATAACACAATAGAGATATAGGTGGTCTGGTAATGGGCCTATGTCCATAGGGGTGTTACCCTCTCCTTGCGTTGATTATTTCTAAATAGAAAGAATTACATGCGTTTTTCTCACGCTCGAGGGTTATATTTATAAATAACACAAAAATAATGAGGTGTGTTGGTCTTTAGGAACACTGTATGTTGTTTTGATATGATTAAACAAATCCAACACCAAGATTCCCACTGATCGGATCCCCTTTTGTTCTTATTTGCAAGCTATGATCATTTATCCGAGCTACCAAAACCATATCAATTCCTTCGAGCTATTAGAATAAGTGGGAGAATGTTCCCATATAATGTATTTGAGAAATATCAAAGATATCTTCCATCGGTTAAGATGTGGAGAGAGTAGGTGGATTTGAAGGAACCCCTTTAAGTGATTCATATCCTCATTCGTGGACAGTTTGGTATGTTTCTTTAATTGCAATTGTTCCTATATCTGAACTCTGATCAACGAAAGAAACATTACTCCCAGCTTTGGTTGCTTGATTTTTCTTTCTCCCTGCTCGTGTTTTGATTGGGGATATAGTTTTGGAAGACCCAAGGATTTTACTAATAATAAAGTTTGAAACATCCAAGTTTGGATAATTTTTTTTATTTAGACTTCGCATTGCCTTTAGTATTGGCCTTTTCTAGTTTGTCATCCACTCTGGGATTCTTCAAGGTGATTGTTTCCTCGCGAAGAGGATTCACTAGAACAAGTCTCCTTGTGAGTACATTTGCTCAAGAATTTGTCTAATGAATGGATGGCCTCTATCTATGTCTCCCAGGGTAAACCTTTAATACAAGTTTGTATACTTAATTTGCCATTCTATAAACATAACACATCCTAACCATGCTTCCCATTCCTCAGATGTCCCACCACAAACATCTAAGTTAATATTTAAGAAAGGAAAGTCACCTCTATCCACTTTAACCCTTAATATGCTATCATGAATCACAATTGAGGTATCCTCTATTTCAAGAAACCCTGTAAAAGCTCTCTCAACCACCAAATCAATAGAGTTTTCAACGAATTTCTCGTGTGGCAATGTAAAGAAATCATTATCCCCAGTGAAAGGGGCATACCTATAAGAATTAAAGTCTCAAGCCAAACGTTACTCTAATTACATTTATTGATCCCTATTTATAACCTTAGGGGGGTACCTTGAGAAATAAATAGTCGAGAACCACCGTTTAAGGTGGTAATACATCATGGAATAATAATAACAATGGTAAGAACCATGGAGATGATATTAGAAACCTCAATTTTTTGGTTCCTCAACAAGCATGGTGCCTATTAAAACAGTAGTGGTGGTGATAGAAACATAGGATGAAAGGCCAATGGAAGATAAAGATCCATTGAAACAAATAATATGTGAAAGGAAAAGGAAGAACTGTTTGTCGAAAAACGATGCTAACACAAAGAACTCATAAGGTTTCTCTCTCTCTATAATGATAAAAATGACAGGTAGAAATTTTTAAAAGTTTTGTTAGGTATTTACACCATTAGAATACAAAAAGGGCGCCATCGGTTAAAAAATGGTAATGATTGATGAATTCCAGTGACCCTTACTAACATGACACATGGTAGCTCATCCTGGTGACAACCGTGTCTTATAAGGTCAAACGTGCCAGGCATTTAATATCCCACAAAAGTAGTGATGACAAATATCCCATCCCAAGATTTTATATTGATGATTCGTACACAAATATGTCTTTCCAAATGAATGAGAGAGTTCTATAAGAGGGGCTAATGTAGAGGGGTTCACCAGTAACTCCTCAGTTACTTGAGGGATGCGTGATCAAGCACCAATGTGCTATGAAAGTTTCACGAGAAAACCCTCCATCAGTTGAAGGATGTACAACCATTCCCTCAATTGTGACAAAAAATAAGTGCTCGAGTAACCTTTAAATATTTATAAAAGGGAAGAATGAGCAGGAATAATTACTCAACAATCTTAGAAGAATTATATAAGAAATTCCTCAGCCACTAGAGAAAAATGATCACTTCCTCAATTGTGAGGAAAAGAATGGGCACGAGCAACTGTCATCAATAATAGAGAAGAATAAAGAAGCAGTCCCTCATAAATCACAGAAGAGCAAGTGCACGAGCACTTCAATTCATTAACATTTTCCCCTTTGTCTTTGACAATTTAACTTAGCTAGAGGCCTTGTTCGAGCAAGAAGTGCTCGGGCAACCATGCAGTTTTAGGATCTTTTTAGAGTTTTGCTTTGGTGGTTGAGTGGTAAGACTTTTTGAGTAAGCTAAGGCTCAACACATCAATAAATTGTGAAAGAGATAAAATTAATGTGAGAGTCCCTAGGGCAGATATCACGATGCAACCTGCACTTACACAACGAATAACCACATATGTGCTATTAGACAACTTTTATATTCATAAATGGCGAGCGACCATTAGGGTCACCTGCAATATTTTAAAACATGCACAACAAGTATTTCTATTAAAAAACAAAATATCACTTTTTGGCTTACTGGCTGAAAATATCACTTTTTCACCCACTACTGGACCAGATGTCTCACCACTAAAAGGAATATTATGGTAGATAGTAACATACAAGGATAACGGACAAAATGTCCCTATATATTTTTCACAAAGAATATTATTGGTTGCACAAGTGACACGTCAGTCCTAAAGATTTCCTATAAATAGAGGACTAGGTGCATGGTAAGTGACAACAACATAACACGTACTGTTATGCTCGATAGAAATCCAAAGAAGAAGAAAGTTATTCTCCCCCTAATGTATCTCATTGATTAAACTCCATACTTGTCCTATCTCAAAGAACCATTATTATCAGGAGACCTTTCTATTTATTTATTAGTATAAAGTTTATTTCATTATTAATATATTGCATTCAATCATTACTACTACTCTATAATACAAAATCATTGTTGTTGGAAAGAAAATCTCATTTTTGTCTATTTATAAGATCTTGGGTATTATTACCTAAGAAAAGTTTTCTTTAAGTGAGGGTCACGCCTCGCCCTTTTCAAATATTCATAGACCCTAGTACAACTACCCTCATACAAAGATAAATGTGATATTTAGCTCTATTTTTATGAAACTAGAATGTATTCTAGAAAATATATTTAATATTTATTTCAAGAAATAATTACCCACTCACAATCTTTATTCTTCTTTATCAAGTTCCACTTCGTAGTTTAACTTCATTGTAAATGATAAATTATGCATAATTGAAGTAGTCCACACATATATGTCATATCAACACCAATAATACCTACTTCAGTTCTAAATTCTCAACATATCTCATAGTACATTTTTTTAAGTAATTGGAATACTTATCAACAAAAACAATTTATCATTACAAAGATCCATGTTTTCCAAACCTTGAAAAGCCTAGTTTATATGTTGTGGAATGGTGTATCTTTGTGTATAACATGGTTTTACATAGATTCTTTGTATATATCCCTTCCATCACCGTCACACATTATTTATGTGTGTGATTGGACCCTAAGGTGGTTTATTCGTAGATATTTTTTTACATCTTTATTTGATATGATTGTAAAAATTAAGAGGGGATGTAATGTTTTTATTCACGAATAATCATGTACTAGGGTTGGTTTAGAAGATTGGTGAAGTTTCATGGAGATTCATGAAGGTTTAGGATGGCAATGGAGTTTTTTGCATGCAAAACTGAGAGGAGGAAAAAGCGATGGCCTGACAGGGTCGATAGATCAACCCCGAACCTCGATTGATCGACCACCTAGTTAACATCCTAGTCATTTTGCTCTTGGGGGTGGTTTTCGGTAGTTGTTTGTGGTGACTCTTCCCTATATTTTTTCTGGACCATAGATCATAAAGTTTTAGTGATTAAGACCCTCAATAACTCTTATTTGTTGAGAAGTTTACTTCAAGTTACGGGGAAGAGTCACCATAAACTTGTATTTGTCCTTGTTTATTTATATTATGTTGCGTAATTCCCGTCCTAATAATTGTTTAATTAGGAACACCCTTTTTGTGGACAACATGGATTAATTATTTTGAGACCGGCCTAGATCATCGATTTTCTCTAAAACTTAGTGTTGTATTTTATTCTTTTTTAATTGAATTAAAATCGGGGTAATTAAATTCTTAATTTGTTATTTAAAATTGAGATCTATAGATTTCTTATTTTTGGAAAATTTAAATTATAACATTATTTTTATAAAAATT
Source organism: Sambucus nigra (assembly GCA_949130495.1). Taxonomy (NCBI): domain Eukaryota; kingdom Viridiplantae; phylum Streptophyta; class Magnoliopsida; order Dipsacales; family Adoxaceae; genus Sambucus; species Sambucus nigra. Next base: position 536,942,324 of record OX422213.1, read on the forward strand.
AAAATGTGAGATCAAGATATATGTTTCACATGAGTAAATTTAGAAACTACCAATGATTTAAATTCGGTCTTTAAATTGAATAAATGTTTTGTCAAAATCCCCAACGATTTTAAAATTCTAAGTGGGAGGGGGGTTTCAACATAAACCCCATGGTCTCCATCAATGTTTTTAATAAATCAAGGATGTGATTGATTCCTCGCATCACCTAGTCTGTCCCCCCCCCCCCCCCCCCCAACGGATGGAATTAATTAAGACATCAAGGATTAATTAAGACTCTTAAGTGAGAATTATGATATTTAGAATGTTAGTGAGCTTGATCCACCCAACGGGAAGCTCATTATGAGTGGGTTCTATTTCAAAGTAATAATCAACGGTAACTAAAAGTGATAAGGGTTATATGGATGGTCAAGCACACACACACACCAATTTTTTATTTCTATAACTTATTTAACCTACTTTAAACATGCACCAAACAAACAAAGTGTTGTGAAAACAATTAGCCAAATTTTATCTTACTTAGGCATGCATCTAGGTGATAGTAAGCATAAAATAAATTCAACAAGCCACAACACGCTGATGTACGAAGAAAACCCACAACGAAAAAAACCTTGGACGACTCATCTATGCAAATTCACTATGATAATGAATTATAAAAGGATGATATATGTCCTACATAACCGACTCAACTCCTTTAAGGCCTTAACACGTCTTCATTCCCTCGACCTTCTTCACTGCGACATATAGGGCTCTACCTATGCACTACCACAACGTCTGCTCCTCACAAACCTTGGTATCCACCGATTTTGGCTCATTAAACCATCAATGGATTGGACACAGAGTCCACCACATAAAACCACCACACATAAAGAGTCCACTGTATACAAACTGTAAGGACAAAATTTCCAATTGAGTCCGTTGTAAGTATTTGACTTATTTTCGGAACAAAATATTATTTTTTAGTCATAGATAGATTTTTATTGTCACGATTCCACATAGTCTATGATATAGAGTTTATTGAAGATGCTGCAGCCAAGCTTCAAAGAATTATCATGCCAAGATTAATTTGATGCATGTTTCGCATCTTCATTGCATTTAGATCTCTCAGGTATGAATGCGCACTGTTTATGGGACTCGAAAAATGTTTTTAGGATGTTATTTTGATTAAAAAATGTTTTTAAAGAGTTTTAACTTAGTTTATTCTGAGTAAGGATCGTTTAAAGTCGTATTGAACCTTCCCTTATGTTTAGAAGTATTAAACAACACTTGCAGTCATTCGAGCGACATTGCAAGGTCATTCAAGTGAGATGAACGTGTCGTTCGAGCGATGTGGACATTTTGTTCAAGCGACATGTTGATCTCATTTAAACAATGTATCGGCTTAACTTTTTCTATTTAAGGCATGTTTCACTCAGAATTTTATAAGGTACAGAACTAGAAATTAGTTTTCATATAGTACGTTTGTTGCACAAGTTTTCTATGGTGTTCAAAGTCTAAAAACATCCTTAGAGTTTCAAGTTTGAACTTTCATTCTCATATGCGATAGAGATCTTGTTTTGCACCATTGTAGTTTGGTTATCACTTTGAACGTTGAGTTATATGGTGAAGAAATGAAGGAGTTCATGTTCAACATCGTAGATGTAGCCAAGTTGTATCAGTGGAAATCGATATGTATGTGGACGCGCGTGTTATCGACTAGCATCGTAGAAGGACTTCTGCGTGGGCTCTGTAGAGGAGTGGTTGAAGGATCAGATGGTTGTCAAGACTTGTGGGGGATCGATTTCTTGAGGAAGTTTATCAGTTGTACTTTGTAATACCATAGCATAGTGATTGTTAGGCTTGGTCCATTTGAGGTTTATTCCCTTAGTGGTTTCCTCGTACATCCGACGTCACCTTTGTGAACTTATTTATCTTACTTGCTTTAATCACCTAGATGCATGTTTAGGACTAAACAAGATAAAATTGGTCTTAACTAAAATTGGTTCACATACTTGGTGCGTATAGAATTTGTAAAAAGGTTTTTAATAAAGAAAGTTGGATTTGTCATCCTTAAAACACATTCGAAAGAAAAAGTGGCCTATAAAGTTGTATCAAATCTACAAACACTATTTTATTATGTAGTTCCTTGTTTTGTTCTTATTTGGTGATTAAGGGTTTCTCTCTCCTGATTTGTTTTTGTCTCAATGGATTCTCTAAGCTTTGATGAATTACATCTTTTGAATTTAAAGTTTTCAAAACGAATTGAAGTTTTAGAGAAAGAAAATTCTTGTTTTAAAAATATGATTGAATATTTGCAAACATTTCAAATTCAATGAGATATAATTCTTGAGAAGTTTACGACTTTGTATGATAACTTTAAATCTTTAATTTTGGCCAAGGAAGAGAGTGCTAATAGAGTCCTTATTTTTTTAAAAAAAGTTAAAGGACTTGAAAAATTCTAGGGTTGGTGTTATTGATGAAAATAATCTAATTAATGATTATGTGGCCTATGAGAAGGCTCATAGGGATAGGTTTTCTCACATTGGGGGGGAGGGGGGAGAAAGATAACCTTCTAGGAGTAATTGAAAGTTTTAAGAAGGAGTACCAAAAATTTGAGGACTCTAATTGTTTGCTTGAGTCCAAAATTTTGAAGTTGAAAAATGATTTAAGCGATTCAAGTAGTGATGGTACTATCTTATCTTGTTCTACTATTTCTAATGTTAAATCCAAAACCATAGTTTGTTTTAGAGTGACAACCACATCTGAGGGTGTTAGAAATAGTCAACCAATGGTCCCGTTCCTCCTCGAGTTTTCACATGTTTTCATTGTGGTAGGAAAGGCCTCCTTAGGAGTTTTTGCTATGCTCTTAGAAAAGACCCTAGGAAGTTTAAACGTAGTGTCTCGCTAGTTCCCCAAACCCGTTTAGTTAAGTATACACCTGTTTGGGTCAGGAAATCTATTTTGGCCATGCTAAATGCTTTGTTTGTTGATTCTCACATGCTTGCATATGATGCATCACACAGTATTTCTTATGGATGATTGTTTGCATGATTTGTTTGTCATACAATAGTCTTTACATCATGATTTATATGTTACTAGTGTTACGAGATGTGTATCTTTTGTATTATATTATTTTCATTTATTGAGTCTTATTTGAAAAATACAAAAAGATTTTATTTTTGATAAAATTTTTTGAAAAATACAAAAAGATTTTTGGTTTTAAATAATTTTTGAGGGAAATACGAAAAGATTTTATTGTTGGTTCAAAAATATTTTTAGAAAAACAAAAAAATATTTTCAGTTTCTTTTGTGTCGTGAGTGTTTCATGTTTGATGTGGCAGATTAGTGTGATTGGACCCCCGTCAATCGTTTTCCATATGGCTAGGATATTTGGTCATAATTGTTGATGCGCTGAATGATCTTAATCATTGTTTGATGATGCTAAGATTTAGCACCACCAGGTAAGTGTTAGTGAGCTCAAGCAGTAGCAGCCATGGCAGCCATAGAGATATATGAGTGTATAGAAGGGGATGAGTATAAGAGGAAATTAGACAATGATGTATAGTGGTTCAGCCAATTTGGCCTACATCCACTGTGAGTGTGTGATCCACTAAGTATGGGCACTAATGGCCTTGGATACAATGCACATAACCCTCTCTCTCTCTCTACTGTGTGTGTACAAGCAGAGTTTTAGCTAGGGCTACTGTTCATAGATCGATCCCCTGTAGGGTTGTAGGTGACAAGTTTATATAGGTCTTGGGGGGTGTAGTGTACCCCCCAAGTAAGCATGGTGCATGTGAATGATGATCTAACCTATCCCCTGTTGACACCTGTAGATGCCAAATGATGACATAATATTCCCTCACGTGAGGGTGTGATTCGGTTATAACGGTCTGCCACGTGTCATATGAGCCTGACGCGCACTGTTCCACGCGTGTCCCGGACCACGCGCTGTCATGATGTCACCCTCGGCCTATGAGCCGAGGCCGAGGGCAAAGTTTCTTCCGGTAGGGAGCCTGGTTTGATTCTGGCCTCGTACTGTCGTACCCTCGTAGGGTCGTCTGGAGCCTGAGGAAGGGTTGGCCCCTCGTAGGGTCGGCTACAGCCTGGTGAAGGGTCGGCCCCTCATAGGGTCGGCTAGAGCCTGGTGGAGGGTCGGCCCCTCGTAGGGTCGTCTGGACCTGGTGGTGGCCAGCTGGGGCCTGGTGAAGGGTCGTCCCCTCGTAGTGTCGTCTGTATTTAGGTAATCTTCATCCATGCTGAGGGTACACACGGGTACATCAATCACCCCCCAGCCCTTAGCCATAGGTGTCATTGGGATGGCTGAGGGATATTTGTTGAATTCGAGACACGTGTGATCAGTTAGGTGAGTGACACCTGTGCAGATACTCATTGCTATTCCAGTTTCCAAGGCGGGGCGGCTGTGCAGTACGCTTGGGGCCTTGTGCCCTAATTATATCTTTCTTCGGTAAATGGGTCCACTCATTACAAGAGTATTTAAGAGATTTTTCAAACTCTCTCTTCATCTTCTTCTTCTTCGCGCCCAAGTCTATTCTCTCTCTAGAACCAGTTCCCATTGCCATTTCAGCCTCCGATTTCCCCGGTCTCAACAGCGTTCTTGCCCTTCTCCTCATCAGGTAACCTTTTTCTCCTTTTGCCTTCTTTTGTCTTCATTTCTGTCTATTTTTTGGGGTCGTAGGTCGTCTGGTTCTTAGAGTTCCCCCATAGCTTTTTCCGGCGTCTTCTCCGGTCACTGGTTCTTCGGACGTTCTTGACGAAAACCCTCGAGTTCTTTATTTAATCCAAAGGTCAATCCTGGTCAATCTCCCAAGTGTTTGTGGTTAAATTAGCCAAGTCTAGTATAATTTCTTTAAGTGTAGGGTCTTCCCCTTAATGCTTAGGAGGCTTTACAACCTGGTGTCTGAATTCCCGTCCTTGAGAGAGAAACTATTTACCGAGATCAGACGGATAGAGGAAGAGGAAGAGAGGAGACGAGGAGCCGACCCCAATTGGGTACGACCCATCTTTCCCATTCCTCTTGCCACCATTAGACCATCTGAACCCTCTGAGTCTTGTGGGTCGTCGTCTCGTCCAGCCGAGACACCCAACCCAAGTGAGATGGACGAGAGAACCTCCTCTCCAACTGGTGCTGGAACTTCTGGTAGAAGGGACTCACCTGACCTTAGCCCTCCCCGAGAGGCCGAGGGTACGATCCCCTCTGAGGCTGTCCCTGTGACAACCCTATCCCCCAACGCCTTCCAAGTGGCATTTCCTCAGGGTCCTCCTGCAGGTGATGAGGAGGATGAGGACGATGATACAGATGATGAGGTTGATACCTCCCATGCCTCGTCTTTTATCTCCTCTGTCAGGGATAGGGATCTTCTGATATGGAGGCATATTTATGGAGTGCCACCTGGGGTGACTATGAGGGTTCCCTCTGAGGATGAGAGGGTCTTTGAGGGTGAAGAGGGAGAAGTTGCAGTCTACGAGCAAATTTTCAAAGTAGGTGTCAGACTTCCCTTTCACCCTGCCATTATAGATATTTTGTCGGCTCTGGGCGTCTCCCCCTCGCAACTTCCACCCAATTCTTGGAGGACGATTCTGGGGTACATCTCTTTGTGGAAAAACGCTTTCACTGACGAGCCCTCGTCCGACGTGTTCTTGGCCTGCTACAATATCACCTCCTCATCTAAACAGCCCGAATACTATCATCTAGGGGCGAGAAGGTCTGAGAAGAAGCTGCTCCACGTAGCTCAAACTTCCAATCATGACTGGAAAAAAAGGTTCTTCTTCATATCTGGGGCATGGGAGAGCTCCACCGAGGCATCCCCTTCTGCCGATGCTCCGAGGGTTCCTAACAGATGGTCTAATCCCTCCATGAAGGCTAGGTCAGACCCCGGACTTAGCCTGGAGGAAAGTGATATTGTTGAGTATCTGAGGGGACGAGGGAGAGAGGGTGAGATCCCAAAATTCGAAGATTTGATGACCCCTCGATTCCTTAAAGAAGCTGGTCTGAGGGTCGGCCCTTTGACAGATCTATGTGAGTTACACTGAACATTTTCCCTTCTCTACTTATTTTTGAAGTGTTCTCTCTTTATCTCTGAAATTTTTCTGACATGTCGTCCTCTTATCAGATCGTCCTGCAGGTACATCAGACTACCTCTGGGAAATGACTGCTCCAAGCCTACTTGCTGGTTTGTCTAAAAAGAAGGGGAAGGAGCCTCAGCAAGCTACCAAGAAGACGAGGGCCTCAGGGCCGACAGTTGTTGAGCCGACAGCTGTTAGCCACAAAAGGAAGGAGCCTGAGGTTCCAGTCGAGCCTCGTCCTGACCCTAAGACGAGGGCCAGGGCCGAGGCCTCTGAGGGGGAAACCTCTTCATCAAGCATGGGGGCCTTCTGGTCTCAAAATCTGTCCCATCTAAGGGCCGATCCCTCATCTCTTATTGACAACCTGAGGGCAGCAAAGGCCTCGATGTTCTCTGCACCGTCGGCCTCCGACTTCGAGTTCTTGGCGAAGATGCCTCCAGCCAAAGTGTATGACTACGGTCTGCACTCCCTTGCTCAGGTATTGGCCCTGACCTTTAATTTCATTCATTCATTAACTGTTCCCTCGGCCCCTCTTGACATTTGTTCATTTTTTCTTGCAGTCCGTCTATGCCCTCACCTCAGCCACCAAGTGGATGGCTGAGAACCAACAAAAATTCCACGAAGCTGAGAGGGCCATTCAACAAGAGGCTGACCTACGGACAGAGCTGCACACTGCGAGGGCCGAGCTGGAGAGCACAAGAACTGAGCACGCTAGAGTCCTTGATGAGCTGACGAGGCAGCATGATGCCGATATGCAGGCTAAGGACTTGTTGATCAAGGACAGGGACTTGTTGATCAAGGGAAAGGACGAGGCCCTGGCCACTATGGAAGCCAAGCACAAGACCGACCTTGAAGCAGCTGTCCGGAAAGCCGGGGCTGATGCTGTTGAGGCTTACAAGGCCTCAGACGAATTCCAAGGCTTCAGTCTTGAGTATCTTGAGAGGGGAATTAGGACGGCCTGTCGGTGGGTCGTCCTAAAGTTTGCTGATACAGTGTCATCCATCCGCCCTTCTCTTGAGGTGGTTCAGCTGGATGACCCCTTGATTGCCGAGGCCCTGCCGCAAGTGGAGTCCCAGGTTCAGGTTGAGGGGGTCGGCACATCTGAGGATCAGCCGGTCGTGATAGTTGAAGAGACCCCCTTAGTTGATGTTGAGACTCTTCTTTCTGATGTCGTCCCTTAGGGTGGCTGTCTGTAGCCCATACCCTCATTTTTGTATTTTTGTTTAATGGCCTTGTAAAACACTTATGTTTTATTAATACCAGTCTCTTCCTTTCCATACTTGTTGTCTTTAGTTCTATTATGGCTTGCTTCCTTGTTGATGATGATGATACTAACCCTTCCCTCGTCTTTTTGAGGACCAATGTGGGGTCGTCCCCTCATCAGGCCTCATTATAGCCGAGGGTTCAAATAATCAATATAATGATTTTTAACGAAGTCTACCCTCGTCTTTCTTGAGGACAGTGGAGGGGTCGTCCCCTCCACTGGTCCTCATTATAGCCGAGGGTTCAACTAACCAATTTAATGGTATATATGAAGTCTACCCTCGTCTTTCTTGAGGGCAGTGGAGGGGTTGTCCCCTCCACTGGTCCTCATTATAGCCGAGGGTTTTACCAACCAATTTAATGATTTTTAATTAAAGTCTACCCTCGTCTTTCTTGAGGACAGTGGTGGGGTCGTCCCGTCCACTGGTCCCCATTATAGCCGAGGGTTCAACTTACCAAATTAATGGTATATATGAAGTCTACCCTCGTCTTTCTTGAGGGCAGTGGAGGGGTCATCCCCTCCACTGGTCCTCATTATAGCCGAGGGTTTAACCAACCAATTTAATGATTTTTAATTAAAGTCTACCCTCGTCTTTCTTGAGGACAGTGGTGGGGTCGTCCCCTCCACTGGTCCCCATTATAGCCGAGGGTTCAACTTACCAAATTAATGGTATATATGAAGTCTACCCTCGTCTTTCTTGAGGGCAGTGGAGGGGTCATCCCCTCCACTGGTCCTCATTATAGCCGAGGGTTCAACTAACCAATTTAATGGTATATATGAAGTCTACCCTTGTCTTTCTTGAGGGCAGTGGAGGGGTCGTCCCCTCCACTGGTCCTCATTATAGCCGAGGGTTTAACCAACCAATTTAATGATTTTTAATTAAAGTCTACCCTCGTCTTTCTTGAGGACAGTGGTGGGGTCGTCCCCTCCACTGGTCCCCATTATAGCCGAGGGTTCAACTTACCAAATTAATGGTATATATGAAGTCTACCCTCGTCTTTCTTGAGGGCAGTGGAGGGGTCGTCCCCTCCACTGGTCCTCATTATAGCCGAGGGTTCAACTAACCAATTTAATGGTATATATGAAGTCTACCCTTGTCTTTCTTGAGGGCAGTGGAGGGGTCGTCCCCTCCACTGGTCCTCATTATAGCCGAGGGTTTAACCAACCAATTTAATGATTTTTAATTAAAGTCTACCCTCGTCTTTCTTGAGGACAGTGGTGGGGTCGTCCCCTCCACTGGTCCCCATTATAGCCGAGGGTTCAACTTACCAAATTAATGGATTTTAACAAAGTCTACCCTCGTCTTTCTTGGGGACAGTGGTGGGGTCGTCCCCTCCACTGGTCCTCATTATAGCCGAGGGTTCAACTTCTTTGCATGTATACTAGAACTGATAACCACTGGATGAGGGAAACACTGATACTTCTCATTAATCTTCAATGTGTTCTGTCGAAACAATGCTTATTACAACTATGGCTTATCAAGACCTTACAACACTACTGGTAGTATTTTTTCAAATGATCTGCATTCCAGGGGTTTGAGAAAGGTTCCCCCTCCAGGTTTTCTAGCCTGTAGGTCCCAGGGACAACTTCGTCGGTGACCCTATAGGGGCCGTGCCAATTGGGATGGAGTTTATTGGGCTTCTGCCAAGTCTTCTTGAGGACCAAGTCTCCTACTGCGATAGGCCTCTGTTTCACCCTCTGATTGTAAAATCTTGCGGTCCTCTGCTGGTAGGAAGCCTGCCTTATCTCAGCGTCCTCCCTTCTTTCCTCAATCAAATCCAGGTCAAGTCTCCTCTCGTCCGTATTTCCCTGGGGGTCATACACTTGGACCCTATGAGTGGGAAACTCGACTTCGGTGGGGATGACTGCTTCTGATCCATAAGCTAACATGAATGGGGTCTCCCCAGTAGAGGTCCTTACTGTCGTCCTGTATGCCCACAACACTGCATATAACTTCTCGACCCATCTTCCTTTTGCCTCCTCAAGCCTCTTCTTAATCCCATCTAGGATTGTCATATTCGTAACTTCGGTTTGCCCATTGGCCTGAGGTCGGCCTGGGGTGGAGAAAAAATGTTTGATACTTACCCTCTCACAGTACTTCCGTAAAGAGGCATTCTTGAACTGGGTCCCGTTATCCGAGATGAGGGTGTTGGGTAGACCATATCTGCATATCACATTCTTCCAGATGAACTGGAAGGTCTTCTCCTCCGTGATCGTGACCATCGGTTCGGCCTCTACCCACTTTGAAAAGTAGTCAATTGCTACGATGAGGAACCGATAGTTATTGACTGCTCTCGGTAGGGGTCCTACCAGATCAATCCCCCATACTGCGAATGGCCATGGGGATGTAATGGAGGTGAGAGGCTGATGAGGTTGGTGAGGGATGGTAGAAAATCTTTGGCATTTATCACACTTTTTAACATATGCGGCAGCATCTTTCCCCAAGGTCGGCCACCAGTAGCCTTGGGTGATCACCCTCTTTGCCAAGGATCTACCCCCAATATGGCTTGAGCACGACCCTTCATGCACGTCTTGCAAAATGGAAGGGACCTCTGAGGGATGCACACACCTAAGTAAGGGGAGCAGAAACCCCTTTTTGTACAGCGTGTCTCCGATGACAGCGAACTTTGCAGCCCTGTATCTCAGCTTCTTCCTCTCTTGGCTCGCTTCTGGCATCTCTCCCCCTCTAATGTATCTGATCAGGGGGTCCATCCATGAAGGTTCTTGAGAAACATTCATGCAAACACTAAGTGTTCCCTCGACGTCTTCGATAGTTGGTCGAAGCAAGATTTCTACCGGGACTGTCCTCCTTATGTCTGTCCTAGTAGCTGAGGCCAACCTTGCAAGGGCGTCAGCACGGCCATTGTCGAGCCTAGGTATCCTCTTGAATTTCACTTCTTTGAAGTTTTCCAGCAATGACCTCACCTTATCAAGATACCTAGCCATCCTCTCGTCTTTGGCCTCATAGGCTCCTAGTATCTGATTCACCACCAGCCTTGAATCACTGTGAACCAAAACTTGGCCGACACTAAGGGATTTGGCCAAGGAGAGGCCGGCTATCAAGGCCTCATACTCAGCCTCATTGTTGGAGGCTTTGAAATTGAACCTCAGGTCATACTCAACGTTTGTGCCATCGGGTGCTGATAGTATCAGTCCAGCACCACTTCCGCTATCACAGGAGGACCCGTCAACGAAGAGGCTCCACGGAGTCTTTCCTTCAGAAAAATTTCCCTCAGAGAGGGACCCCTGTCTAAAGATGTATCTTCCCTCTTCGTTTTCAGTCACTTTCCTTCTAGCGGTGCTCGTCTCAGCCGTATCTGCGGGTGTGTCTGCGGGTCTATCTTCTGTATCTGCCTTCCCGAGGGTCTCACCCTCAGCCTCATCACCTTCCCAGGTGAACTCAGCCACGAAGTCTGCCAAGGCCTGCCCCTTAATGGCTGTCTTAGGCTGATACACAATGTCAAACTCCCCCAGCTCTATAGCCCAGGTCATTAGCCTTCCTGATTTTTCAGGTTTGTGTAGGACCTGCCTAAGAGGAGAGTCAGTGAGGATGACCATAGTATGGGACTGGAAGTACGGTTTCATCTTCCTTGAGGCATGGATCAAGGCATAGGCCAACTTCTCCATCCTCGGGTATCTCTGCTCTGCCCCCTGGAGTGCCTTGCTATTGAAATATACGGGCTTCTATATCCCATCTTCGTCTCTTACGATTGCTGCACTGATAGCGGACTCTGAGACAGCAAGGTACACGTAAAGTCGTTCACCCTGCACGGGTCGTGACAGCAGCAAGGGAGACCCTAAGTATGATTTTAGCTCCTTGAAAGCCTCATCACACTCTTCGCTCCATTCGAAGGCTTTCCTGAGGATCTTGAAGAATGGTAGACACCTGTCTGTAGCCCTTGACACAAATCTGTTCAAGGCAGCCACTCTCCCTGTGAGCCTCTGAACGTCTTTAATGGACTTGGGGGTCTTCATCTCAATAAGGGCCTTTATCTTTTCGGGATTGGCCTCGATGCCTCTTTGATTGACAATGAACCCCAAGAATTTCCCCGCTCCGACCCCGAAGACACACTTGGCCGGATTGAGCTTCATTTTGTATTTGTCCATTGTATTAAAGGTCCTTTCCAGGTCTGCCACATGGTCCTCTGCTTTCAAACTCTTGGTCAGCATGTCATCCACGTAGACCTCCATAGACTTCCCAATTTGGTCTTCGAACATTTTATTTACGAGGTGCTGGTACGTTGCCCCCGCATTTTTTAGACCAAAGGGCATGACCCTATAGCAGTATGTCCCCTTGTCAGTGATGAAGGCAGTCCTCTCCGAGTCATCAGGGTTCATGAAGATCTGGTTATACCCTGAGTAGGCATCCATAAAACTCATGAGCTCATGGCCTGCGGTAGCGTCTACCATCTGGTCAATGCGAGGGAGAGGGAAGCTGTCTTTGGGACAATGCTTGTTGAGGTCTGTGAAGTCCACGCACATTCTCCACTTGTCGTTGGCCTTTGGGACGATGACTGCATTGGACAGCCACTCAGGGTAGACGACCTCTCTGATAAATTCAGCGTCTTCTAATTTTTTAACCTCATCCCTGATGACCTCATACTTCTCTCTAGAGTAAATCCTCCTCTTCTGCTTTACCGGCTTCACTCCCTCTACCACATTGAGTTTGTGGCACATGATTTCAGGGTCGATCCCTGGCATATCTACATGACTCCACGCGAAGACGCTTCGCCTTCTCCTCAACAGTTTGATGAGGTCTTCCTTTATACTGGGCTTCAGAGACTTGCCAACTTGGACGATTTTTCCCGGGTCATCCTCATCGAGGATGATGGGTTCTACCTCCTCAGCGGCCTCTCCTTTTTTGAGCTTCGCCTCGTCCCTGGGGTCTAAGGTATCAATGTTGTAAGTGGCTGTAGCCCTCTTGTGTGCCTCCCTTTCTTCAGCGGAATTGTAGTAGCACTCTCTCGCTGTCGTCTGGTCTCCCTGAACTTCCCCCACCCCGTAAGGGGTAGGGAACTTAACTATCTGGTGGACTGTGGACGGCACAGCTTCAAATCCCTTGAGGGCCACACGTCCCAGTATGATGTTGTATGCCGAAAACACATGCTCATCCAGCACAAAGAAACTGACCCTCTTGGTGAGCCATCTCGGCCATTCGTCCCCCATCCTGACATCAGCCTCATATATTCCCAGGGGGTGAACCTTCTCCCCACTGAACCCAATCAATGGATGATGGTATGGGACAAGTCTGGCACGACTGAGGCCCAAGGCCTTGAAGCATGGCCAGAACATCACATCTGCGGATGAGCCCCCATCTACCAGGATCCTCGGCACTTCGCACCCGTGCACCCTGGTAGTGATGACGAGAGGGTCATCATGCGGGGCCAAGAGGCCTTTGAAGTCCATCCTTGAAAATCCCACTATCAAAGTGTCCATGTCAACCTTCTTCCTTTTTTCTGACTTGACCTCTAGGGAGGTTGAGTGCACCGTCTTCATCACTGCCTTAACTTCAACAACATGGGCCTTCCTGTCGGTGACCTCAGACCCTCCTCCTGCAAGTCCCCCGGAGATCATTCCCACTCTGAGGGAGATCATATTGAGCCTCTTGACAGGGCCGTGGTCGTCTCTCGGCGGGAGGTCAGGGTCGTCCTCATCATCAGAGGGGTCGTCCCCTCTTTTTTGAGGACCTTCTCTGCAGGCATCGACTCGCTTCTTTCTGGGGTCGTCCCCTCGGCCCCTCTTGAAGTCGGCTTTGTCGACGTACTTTCTGAGCTTCCCTTCCTTCAGCATCTTCTCGATCTTGTCTTTCAGAGCAAAGCATTTATCCGTCACGTGGCCGTGGTCTTGGTGAAATTCGCACCACAGGTTCTTATTCCTCTTGCCGGGGGCTGCCCTCAGCTTCTCAGGCCACTTCAGCGTCCGGTCACTCTTTATCTCATTGAGGATCTGTTCACAGCTGACCGTCAGAGGGGTGTACCCCGCGAACTTATCATCCATGGTTCTCTTCTTTCCCTCTTTGTTCTTCTTAGGGTATTTACTCCCACTAGCACCTCCTCTCTCGTCTTCATATTTTGCCGCCATCGCCTCTTCGGCGTTCATCACCTTTCGTGCTGTCGACAGCAGTTCAGCCATCGTCCTCGGAGGGTCTTCAGCAAGCTTCCATAACAGCTTCCCCTTTTGGAGTCCTCCAATCAGGGCTGTCATAGCTATGCTTTCCTCATAGTCTTCCACCTCCAACTTCTCCTTATTGAATCTGGCTATATAGTCCCTCAGACTCTCACTCTTGCCCTGCTTGACATAGAGCAGGTGGGTGGTCTTCTTCTGTGGCCTCACCCCAAAGCATAAATTATGGATGAACAGGTCTGCCAACTGCTTAAAGTTCCCAATGGAATTTTTCGAAAGAGATGTGTACCAAACATGCGCAGCCCCTGTCAAGGTACCAGAGAAGGAACGACATCTCATCTCATCTGAGATAGAGTATATGTCTGCCGCCGACTGATACATCTCCACGTGGTGGACGGGATTGGTGCTCCCGTCATACCTTGGGGTGACCATTGGTGGCTTGAATTTTGACGGCGTGGGGAAGTTGACTATCTTCGCCATGAAAGGTGAGCCTATGGTGTACCCCCTCTGAAGAGGGTCTCGGCTCTTCAATATGTCACCAATCTTATCCTCTAACCGCTGGATTGAATCATTCCAGGGCCTCACAGGGTCGGCCTGGCCGATGTTATCCCCTGCCGCCTCTCCGAGGTGGACGGAGGGTTCTGCTGCAGCAGGCCTGTGTCGACTGTTCACTTCCCTCTGGCCGTCATCTCGTCCTCGGGGTCGTCCATCTGCTGCCCCCCTGGATCTCGCGGCGCTTTTTGGCCTGGACAACTGTTCCCGCAGGTCATTAACTGGGCCTAGCCTTTCAAAGGCCGACCCCCTGCTCAAGCGATCAAAAGCAGAGCCTCTTGGGCGGTCATCAGGGTTTGGTCTCTCGCACTTTCCCCTACTATCCTGGAGGGGTCTCACAGTGTTGTTGGAGACCTCATACGGTTCCCAGCATTCAATTGGGGCCTCCTCCCCCTCCAGATCGTCATACCTGTCTTCAGGGCAAGGGTTTCCTTGCCTCCCCAGGCGTAAACGCCTGGGGTCAGCAACATCCCTGCGCCGCTGAGGGGGTGGCAGGTCTTTGCGTGGTGCCTGGGGTGGTCCCCTGGCCTCATGCTGTCCTGGGGCTGCTGCCGGAGTAATCATCTCAGGTGAGACCCCTGGTGGTCTCAGTATGTTCTGGCTCAGAGCTGTGAATTGCTCCTGCATCATCCGTTGGCTTGCTGCCAGGGACTTTAGGGCTGCCGCCACATCAGCCATCTCAGACTGAGGCGGCGGCTGACTGGAACTGGGTCTTCCCCCCTCATCCGGCGGGGGAAGTGGTGGCGGTGGCATCTCAGGTGCCATGTGCTTGAGCTATGAAAAGCTGAACTGAAGAAAATACTAGTTAGCTTGGGAACCTTAGTGGGTCTCTTTCAATGGTGAAACACCTCCTCTCAGGGGGAGTGTTTGTTCACCACCAGAGCGCCCAGTGAGGTCAAGCTGTACAAAGGAAGAGATGTCTTCTCGTTCCCACAGACGGCGCCAAACTGATGATGCTAAGATTTAGCACCACCAGGTAAGTGTTAGTGAGCTCAAGCAGTAGCAGCCATGGCAGCCATAGAGATATATGAGTGTATAGAAGGGGATGAGTATAAGAGGAAATTAGACAATGATGTATAGTGGTTCAGCCAATTTGGCCTACATCCACTGTGAGTGTGTGATCCACTAAGTATGGGCACTAATGGCCTTGGATACAATGCACATAACCCTCTCTCTCTCTCTACTGTGTGTGTACAAGCAGAGTTTTAGCTAGGGCTACTGTTCATAGATCGATCCCCTGTAGGGTTGTAGGTGACAAGTTTATATAGGTCTTGGGGGGTGTAGTGTACCCCCCAAGTAAGCATGGTGCATGTGAATGATGATCTAACCTATCCCCTGTTGACACCTGTAGATGCCAAATGATGACATAATATTCCCTCACGTGAGGGTGTGATTCGGTTATAACGGTCTGCCACGTGTCATATGAGCCTGACGCGCACTGTTCCACGCGTGTCCCGGACCACGCGCTGTCATGATGTCACCCTCGGCCTATGAGCCGAGGCCGAGGGCAAAGTTTCTTCCGGTAGGGAGCCTGGTTTGATTCAGGCCTCGTACTGTCGTACCCTCGTAGGGTCGTCTGGAGCCTGAGGAAGGGTCGGCCCCTCGTAGGGTCGGCTACAGCCTGGTGAAGGGTCGGCCCCTCATAGGGTCGGCTAGAGCCTGGTGGAGGGTCGGCCCCTCGTAGGGTCATCTGGACCTGGTGGTGGCCAGCTGGGGCCTGGTGAAGGGTCGTCCCCTCGTAGTGTCGTCTGTATTTAGGTAATCTTCATCCATGCTGAGGGTACACACGGGTACATCATTGTTTATATGGGGTTGTTTAGAAGTTGATATGTATTTGAATTCGACTTTATATATATGGCATTTTGCACACATGCACGAGTTTACACCTCATGCATATTTTCCTTCTTATCTCAATTTTTTCATCTATGCATAAGTAAACTTAGAAGGAGGTGTGAATGTAAGAACCGTTTACCCATGAGGATTGATATTGCTTAAATTGACAAAATTACGAGTGTTCACGGGAAAGGGATGCGAGTGAATAATAATTAAGTCATTAAAGCCACCATTTAAAAGAGCCCAACAAAAATTAGGGCAATAAAAAGTTTCATATGACAAAATAGGGACCATAAGGTTTCTCTAAGTTAAGAAAAATAGAAACCTCAAAAGATCTTGAAAAAGAATATATATATATATATATATATATATATATATATATATATATATATATATATATATATATATATATATATATATATATATATATATATATATTTGAGGATGTTTGGATGAAATTTTTTTAAATGGGTTTGCACCATGAATCCTTATGATGAAAAATCGTATCATGACGCTATTGTTTGTAGAATCATCAAAATTCTGGATTTGTGTGTATGTTGTTTGTTTAGTTCATTAAGCTCAATAAATTAACTATCACATATGTCTAAAACTAAGTTTGATCACATTTAGCTATCAATTAGAGCTTCTTGACCATTTTAATGTCTTGAAGTTGTGATTCATTTGTTGTAGTTCATGCCATTCACTCCATATCCATGTTTTAGAACATTGATACCATGTTGGCATGAAACATACATTGTTTTACTTGATTTATTTTTTCTATTTTGATTGCGTTTTACTATTGTTTGGTATTTCCACTCGACGTTTTCAGGATATTTTTTTGCTGCGCAAAACTTTAATATTTTTAGGACTAGAATTGAGAAAATTTGATGTCATTTGAATGACATTTGGACTTCGTTTGAGCGATAAGTCCCTGTCGTGTGATGAATAGATCTCTCAAGATTTTCACTACAGAATGCAAAGTGTCAGGTATGGGTCGTGAGATAGGTTGCACGAAGGTAGTTTGAAAGGCTTCATCGTACGAGAGCTTACTGTTTTGGGATGTTTGACGTCGCTTGATGGCTGGTTCAAACGACATGCATAGTCGTTCAAACGATTTAGAATTTTTGTTCGAGCGACCTGAGGAATTTTTGGATTGTGCATGTTTTGGCACCGGATACTTATTGATATACTTTTTGGTACTGTTGAGTTACTTATGGATAGTTTTTATGCAGTTCTTACTGATAATTCATGCTTAATTGTCCATACTGCATTATTTTTAGTCACATGATAGAAAAAATGCTAGATTTATATGACAACTGTTTGCTAGTTACGGTTTAGTATCGTTTTATTATTTTTAACTGGAAGTTTATGTTTATCAAGAGATGTTTAATTGATTTTTTCATTCTAGATATTTGGTGTTTGTTTATCTTTTTCACTTATTATCTATTCGAGACAAGAAGGGGGAGAGATGAATGTGATGTAGGGGAGATTGAGCGCATAGTTTATTATTGCATTTCAAATTGATATCATATGCCTTTATGCTTATATATTGGTATTAAATAGTTTGCACAATTTGATATCATGATTTCAATGTTAATTTCAAATTGGTATCAAAATAATTTTCTAACATGTTTAACAAATGATTTTTTTTTACATATTGGTATTTTTATATCATTTGTTCATCCATACTTCATTGGGTATTTTTATGTTTCATGTGTGTAGGTATTCTTCAGCGAGTCAAGATTTCAAGACTACATCACATCTTGTCCTGTAATGTTTCATTTTGGGTTTTATGGGATGGGATTTAGGCATCATACGGCTTGATGACCTAGCTTAGGCATTTCACTGTTTTGATTTTGTCCCGGAATAGTCAAAGAGGGAGATTTGTAAGAATAACATTTCCAATTGAGTCCACTATAAGTATTTTACTTATTCTTCGAACAAAACATTATTTTTGAGTCATAGATAGATGTTTATTATCACGATCCCACACATTCTATGCTATAGAGTTTATTAAAGATGTTATAGCAAAACTTTAAAGAATTATCATGATAATATTAATTTGGGGCACGTTTCACGTCTTCATGACATTTAGATCTCTCGATTATGAATGCGTAATGTTTATGGGACTCGAAAATTATTTTTAGGATGTTATTTTTATCAAAAAAATATTTTAAAGAGTTTTAACTTCATTTATTCTGAGATAAGGATTGTTTAAAGTCGTATTGAACATTCCCTTATGTTTAGAAGGATCAAACGACACTTGCAGTTATTCGAGCGAAATTTCTAGGTCGTTTAAGCGAGATGAACATGTCGTTAGAGCGACATGGCCATTTCGTTCGAACGACATGATGATCTCATTTAAATGATGTGTCGACTTAACTTTTCTATTTAAGAATGTTTCACTTAGAATTTTGTAAGTTATATAACTAGAAAATCAGTTTACATACAATGTGTTTTTTGCATAAGTTTTCTAAGGTTTTCAAAGTCTAAAAACATCCTTGGGGTTTGAAAATATGATTTTTCATTCTTATATGCGATAAAGATCATGGTTTGCATCATTGGAGTTTGTTCATCACTTTGAACATTGGGTTTGGTAGTGAATGAATGAAGGAGTTCATGTTAAACATTGTAGACATTGCCAAGAGGTATCAGTGGACACTGAGACATACGTGGACACGTGTGTTATGGATGAGCATCGTAGAAAGACTTTTGCGTGGGCACTGTGGAGGAATGGTTGAAGGATCAGAGGAGCGCTAAGATCCATTAGGGATTGAGTCGTTGAGTAAGTATATCGTTTGTACTCTATAATACCACGTCATAGTTGTTGTCTGGCTTGGGCCATCTTATGTTTTTTTCCTTAGTGGTTTCCTCATATATTTGGCGTCACCTTTGTGAACTTATTTATTTTACTTGCTTTAATCACCTAGATGCATGTTTATGATTAAAGAAGATAAAATTGGTTCACATACTTGGTGCGTATAGAGTTTGGAAAACGGTTTTTCCAAAAGAAAGTTTGTTTTTTCATCCTTAAGACACATTTAAAAGAAAAAGGGGCCTACACAAACAATAGCTAGGATGTAATCCACAGTATGAAATGATATTAGATAAAGATGATAAGTAAACAAACTTTGGTGCCAAACATAATATCTCAAACTAGCATACTTAATAGAAACTTGAATCTTAAAATCTTTTGGAGAAACAAGGATCTGGAGACTCTTGGATTTATCGTTGAAAAGCACTATTTTGCAATACCTCTTAATGAAACATGTTTCCATCACTCCTTTTTATAGAAAACATGAAAATCAAGGCAATAAAAAATAAGGCAACTCGTTCGAACAAAACACTAAAATAGTTCGAACGAGTTGTGCAATATTGTTTGAATAAACTAAATCTCATTGAAACAAGATATCCAAACTCATTTGAAGGATCTTGAAACGAGCTTTGAATAATATTCCAATGTAAAGAAGAAAAATCTTGTTCAATCTTTAATTGATTCAAATTTGAATAAATACACCATTCTCGTTTGAACTAGTCAAAAATCTCTTTCGACCGACTTGTGAAACATCATTTGAAAAGAATGTAAATTTTGTTAAAAGGAAAATAACATTTTTCTTTTAAAAAATGATTTGATGAAATGGCCGGATAAAACATATATGCATTCGTATTTCTTATGATCCCATGGATGTTGAATATAAAAACTTGGCATGAAACATGGAACAATGATGAATTTTTTTACTTATCTGCAACGATGTTCAATAACACAACATAGGATTGAAGGATAAACAACTGAAGTCTTAACCTATAAGTCAAACGGTCTTGTCCAAAACGAATAAATCCAAAATACATACAAATTTATTATACTGAAAATTTGTCCTTATAAATTTTCCCCTTTTGCTATTTCGGGACAAAACGGAAAACAAAAAAAACATATGGTCCGTCAAGCTCACTAAAGACTTAATCCTAACGCGAAAAAAGGAAACGTACAGACACTTTACACCCAAAAACTTTGAGTAGATTTGCTCTTATCAAACTTTTTGCATTACTACAAACCTGCACACTTAAACATACCTTTCAAATGCAAAGATAATATATAACAAATATAAATCCACATATAAAAAAGCCTCCCCCTTTGTCCAAACATCTTTTAAAACTAAGGTTAAGCTTTCTCCCCCTAAGGTAATACGTCTTCCCCTAAGGTAGAAATTCTCCCCCTTTTTCCAGGAATAGACAAAGATAAAGGTGCACAATATAAACATATTTTCCCTCTAAATGTAACACGTGTAAACATAAAGGAAAATAAGTATATCATGTGATAGTGTGAAGAAAGAAGCAACAACAAAAAATACTCGGCAGCACAAACACAAATAATTCAAATAATGAAAAAATGATACCAATTTTGATGTACAAATTAAAGCATAAAACACTAACGTAAACATGCAACTGAAGGTACCAATATGATCATAAAACATGCCAATTTGAATTGAAGAAGAAGCATATGACAAACGCGAATAAAATGCAAATGAAAATGCAAAAATTAAAAAAACGAACATAATATATATATATATATATATATATATATATATATATATATATATATATATATATATATATAGAGAGAGAGAGAGAGAGAGAGAACACATAAGCTTTCCACACTCGTGTGACATCAATGTGTCCAAAAAAATTATGATACGCAGTGAAGGGACGTGAACTAGAAACATATAACCCAATCACTCAAAATTTATCCAAGGAGTTCCATTTAACTGCATAAATTTATGACACTTTGGTTTAGCCTCAACTGACAAATAAATAACTAAAATTAGACAAACGTACACAATTCACACTAGCCAAGAAAATCTTGATGATTCTCGGATCAATAGCATCAAACATTAAACTAAACTAGGACTCGTTCTGAAAAAATGTTGATCTTTAACTTTAACACCCTCAAAATAGACATATATCATTCTTTTCGCTCTTTTGCTTTTGAAAATATCAATTTTTAAAACACTACCTTCGCATCTTTTCATTTCTTTTTCTTCTCTTTTCTCTTAGACTCTTGCTAATAATGCCCTTTCACGCAATGCACATTTTCTTCCTTTGTACCTCTTTTCCATTTCTCACTCATATTTTTCAAACAAAACAAACTCTTAGGCAATGGTTCTTACATGTAAAAATCTCCCATAGTCAAATATGATATGTATATGGCAAGATTAATAGGAGAATACCTCATTTATCTCATGTAACATCTGTAGTTATAATCCAAAGCAGCTCGTTCAAAGTGTGTTCAGTTGTCTCAAATCATTCCTTCCATTACCTCTCCCAACCATAGTGGTTTCATCAAGGGTAGATGGATTAAAGATAATATTTTATTATCTCGTAAGATGAATAGTTACTTGGGTAGAAAATATCATAGTTCTAATGTTATAATTAAATTTGATATGTAGAAGGCCGGTGATAGGGTCTCATGGTTGTTCCTTATCCAAATTTTGAGAAAATTTGGTTTTTGTGAAAGATTTATAGAGTTCCTCTCGAGGCTTCTTTCTAATAACTGGTTTTCTCATCAGTGGTTGTTCAGATGGTGTTTTTCAATCCCCATTCTTTTTTGTTATTATTGTTGAAGTTGTTAGCGGAGGCTTAGACAAGTTATTAATGGCCAAAATATTTAAGCCTTTTTATCATCCTCTTGGTAGCCATTCAATATCATATCTCAGTTCTGCCGATGATGTAATTCTTTTTGTCAATGGTTGTAAAAAAAGTCTTGGCAATCTTATGGCTTTCCGTGATCAGTATGAAGATTGTTCTGGCCAGTTGATTAATAAGATAAAAATTAGCTTCACCGTCGATGGTTCTATCCCCGTGGAGAGAAGAGTTTTCCTTTCAAAAATCTCCTAATCAAGTACCTTCCATGCCCCCCTTTTTAAAGGAAAAGGTAACATTTCTTATTTTTCAGACCCCTTGGATAGAATTATAGGTAAGTTCAAGGGTTGTAAATCTATATTTCTTTTAGATGCTTGTAGGTTTATTCTTATCAAATATGTCTTATCTTCAATTCATGAATACACTTTATCCTCCCTTAATCCTCTTAAAACCATAATTAAGAGAATTCAAAACATTTTTAACAATTTTTAGGGGGGTATGATTTGTGTAAAGGTGATAGATATGCTTGGGTCAACAGGAAAAATCTTTGCTTTCACACTGATAAATATGGCTTAGGCCTTAGGGATTTTAATGATGTCATTTCAGCATTTCATTTGAAGTTGCCTTAGAGAGTTAATACATCCAAATGCTTTGGGTCTAGTTTTATGAAAAACAAGTACATAAAATTTCTGATTTCTGGTACTATATGTTATATTAATATCAAAAGAATTAGTGCAGCTCATATCAAGGTTCAAAATAATTTTGTTTCATTGGTCAAGAATTTGTTCGGACTCCCTCTTCCACTAGACATTTCATATTCAAATTCTTCTTATCAGTTTTGCAGGCCCTCTAGTTATGTTTGTTCTTCAAGGAAATTCATTTGGTCTCCTCATTTACCTCCTAATTTTAAATCTTTATTTGAAATCTTTTACTTGGTGTTATCTCTCTTGATGATCAGATCCAAAGAATCGAAAACAAATATGTCTCTAAGTGCCATAATTCTTATAATCAAGTTAAAACAAGTCAAGATATTTTTTTATTTTGTAAAATTGCTCAGTCCATTTGGGATCATTTTTCTTCTATGGTTAAGATATCTTCTTGATTTAATTATATTTTGTCTATAATCATTTCTAAGTGGCTTTATAATTCTAACTATGATTATATCAAGTTTCTTTATCAATCTATTTGTATGGTGATATTGTAGGAGATTTGGAAGGATATCTGCAATAATTTTTTGACGGATCTCAAATATGTGTTGCTTAGATTATAAAAAATGTGAAAGACTGGATTTCAGATAAAGATTAGTCTATTTGTTTTGTGAATCCATTTTCTCATAGTCATGTTTCTTTAGCCTGCTAATTTCAACTTAAAGTGATAGTGCCAAAAATTATAATCACTCGATGGTCCTGTCCATCTATTGGATCATTCAAGTTCAATGTCGATGGCTCTTGTAAAGGTAATCCAAGAGTGAGTGGGATAAGGGGTATTATTAGAGGAGATAATGCTTACTTTATTTTATCTTTTTGTGAGTACATGGGTCATAATGTATGTTTTATAGTAGAGGTTACATAACTCGAGAGGGGACTTAAACTGTGTAAGAATCTTGGCATTGTCAATCTGTGTGTTGAATCAGATTCTTTGGATTTAGTCAACATGGTTATAAATATTTGGAAACCTCCTTGTCAAGATACAAAATGAATTCAATATATTAGATCTTTGTTATGCTCAAATCAAGCTCCCATTATTCATATTTGGTGCCATAATAACTTAGTGGTTGATGGTCCATCCAATATTACTTCCTCAATTGGTTTGTTTAAGATTATTTAATCTTTTACTAATCTCTCGATTCTTCTTAAAGGTTTTTTCAATCTAGACAAACAAGGTCTCCAAGTTCTAGATCAGTTTAATTTTCTTAATTTTTCACTTTGATGTAATGGGAATAGTATAAATTCTTAAGTTTCATTTACTTGAAGTTCTTGGTAGTTTTTTATAAGTTCCACATAGGAGAGGCTCTTTCTCTTTTTATGTATGAAACTTATGGGGGGTTCTGTACCTCTTCTTAAAAAAAGTATGTGCGAAGGCATATGCAAAGTGAATCCATTAAGCAAATCAATTTCAAACAAATCCATGCAAGCATGATTAAAAACAATCTAAAGCATTGTAATGTATTATGTACATGGAAAACATGGAATAAATGGGATTCAAACACATCGATATGCCACACAAAATTTGTTAAACCAAACGACATAATTTTTTTTTGAGTTTTTCAAAAATTACTCAAAACACAAAGAAAATATTTTTGTAATTTTCTCAATAAGATCCAATGAAAAGAAAATCAAAATATAAAAGACAAACATCATACAAGTAACAATGACATAATACACTAGGCACAAAAGTTAGTGTGTGAAACCCAAACAAACATAATCAACCATAATATATAGCATGTGATGAATCAAGTAAAAACATGCGAGAGTCAACAAGTATAACATTCAATTTCTCTAAATTTAATTTCCTAACCCAAATAGATAAATACTTTAAGCCTCAGATTGTGGGAACCATAGTGACACGAGATGTAGAATTCCTAGGACATATTTTAATATGATAAAAAAAAATCCTAAGGTGAACTTTCCTACCACAATGAGAGCATGTGTAAACACGATGAATTGTACCCTTGGGATAAGATTTTATAATGTCATTGGAAACGATCGACACCCTTAAACACAAGGTCTTAGATTTAAGCACATAAGCATTTGAATTATTGAAGCCAATGCCCATGCGACAAGAGTTTCTTAATTTATCGTCTAGTTTTAAAATCCTAGACTCAAGCAAAAACTTCGACTCTTCAACCTTTAGGGACTCCTTCTTCATATTTTTAATATTTCCTAGAAAGTTATCTCGCTCCCCCTCAATGAAAATGAACGTATCCCTAAGAGTCTTCTCGCGTGCCCATTATTCATCAAATAATTTATCATTCTCTTATCCGACACGGTCTTTTATCCTAGATTCAAATATTTTAAAGTCATTTAATTCATTCTCTAAAACACTGACTCTGTCCTCACTCTATTTCTTGGACACTTCAAAATTTTTAAAGTAATGGTTCATGTCCATAATATTTTTATAAAAGACATCTCTTTGAGTTTAAACAATTCTCCTAAATTGAATTTTAAATTTTAACCACAAATTGAATTTTAGATTTTAACCATGAATATGAAGCTCATTAAACTCTTATCGAATATCAAAATCGTCGTTTTCATTACACACATCGGATAACTTATCACTATGATGACCCATAGAGAGAAACAAACAAATAAACAACGAAAGAGAGAGAGAGAGAGAAACAACCCTAAAACAACACTAGATAGGGATTAACACAAAAATTTAGTGCACCCGTTCTAATACCAATTTGAAAGTTCTAGGGATTATATGGATATCCAAAGCAACCATTATAATACTAATTTGAAAGGTCTAGGGATTATATGGATAGCCAAACACACATCAATTTTTAATTTATACAAATTAATTAGCAAACTTTAAACATTCACTGAATAAACAAAGTGTTATGAAAATAATTAGCTAAATTTTATCTTACCTGAAGATTCATCTAGGTGATAACAAGAATAAAATAAAGGAAACAAACCACAACATGTCGATGCATGAGGAAAACCCACAACGAAAAACCTCAGACGACTTATCCACGTAAATTCACTATTATAACGAATTACATAAGGATGACAAAGGATATACACAACTGACTAGACTCCATTTAATCCTTTACATGTCTTCGTTCCTTTGACCTTCTTCATACTGTCATGTAGGAGTCCACCTACACACTACCACAATGTTTGATCCTCACATGCATCGATACCATCGATCTTGTCTCAATAAACCTTCAATGGATCGAAAACGAAATCCATCACTTCTCTATAAGGGTAGTGAGACTGGGTCTATGAATAACTGGAAAGGGTGAGGCGTGACCCACTCCAATGGACGCTGTTTGTAAGGTTCTCAAGACCTTCTAAAGTATCTTTTGGTAAAACCTTCTCCTTCTAGTAAAAATGGAACTCAAGCTAAAGCTCACTCCCTGCAAGAAGATGAACTTCACAACAATAATAGTAACTTTTCTCAAGAGGGACTCCTGAGAGTGATGGCTGTCAGTGGGAAGTGAAAGAACAAGGCACTCAACACTTATCGAATGAGCAGGGAGAGAATACTAGAGAGGTTCTGGTGTGTTTTTGACAGAGTAACTTTGCAATTGAGTTTTTCTATCTCCTCTTACCTTTCCAACGGGTCCTATTTATACTTGGACACTAGGGGTGAGTTGACACTTTTGGCGCCAAAAACTCAGAGGGTTGGTGAGGGACAAGGTCTACAGTGTACCATTTGTACCTACCTGTGTGCTGCAACCGGTACCCTCAGATAGGGACACCTAGTTCAAACCAAATTCAAAAAGAAAATATGTCTCCTAATGGAGATAAAATGTCTGATTTGGTAAATATCTTTTGAAATAGTAACTTTTGGTACCAACTTTGTAAACTTGAGGGGGGTCTTAAGGTCCACCTCCTCTAAAAAAAAATTAATCCTGAGGGGGGTCTTGAGGACCCCCGTCTAAAATAATTTTTCTTGATAGGGGCCTAGGGACCCTCTCCTTTAAAATCATTTTATAAATAATTCTTTTCTTGTGAGTAACCCTTTGGTTTCTCACCCTGGCTGTGTCTGACCGTGAGGTGTGTGAGGACTAGGTGACCCTAGGGGATTTCTACTAGTATTCTATCAATCCTATAGTGCTAAGTGGTTGAGCTTGCTCGACATACCTTGTCCCTCAGCCGCCAAGACAAAACTAGCAAGATATTCCAACTAGCCTACTTGAGCCCTTCTGGCTCAACTAGGCAACCTCTGCAAGAAAATAAGTATTAGCACTTCTATTCCTTCTCAATGTCAACTTCTACTGTTGAGGAACCCTAGGGGGTTCCTTCTTAATGTCACCTTCTTGCGAGGGACCCTAGGGGGTTCCTTCTCAATGTTAATTTCTACAGGGACCTTGGGGGGAGTCCCTGTCAACATGGGCTTCTGCTACCACCTAGATGAGGTTCATTCTCAACTTGAATTTCTATAGGTATAACCCTGGGGGTCCCTCTCAACACGCGCTTCTCATACCACCTAGATGAGGTTCCTTCTCGACTTGAGTTTCTGCAGGGACCCTGGTGGGTGGGGGGGTCCCTCTCAATAGGGGCTTCTGCCGCCACCTAGGTGAGGTTACTTCTTGACTTGAGTTTCTGTAGGGAGCCTGGGGGGCCCCTCTCAATATGGGCTTCAACTACAACCTAGGTTAGGTCCTTTCTGGACTTGAGTTTCTGTCGGGACCCTGGGTGTGGGTTCCTTCTCAATATGAGTTTATGTCGGGACCTTGGGTGAGGTTCCTTCTCAACATGAGTTTCTGCCAGGACCCTAGGGAGTTCCTTCTCAACATGGGTTTCTGCCGTGACCCTGGGTGGGGTTCTTTCTCAATATGATTTTCTGTCGGGACTCGGGGGGTTCCTTCTCAATATGAGTTTTTTTCGGGACCCTGGTTGGGGTTACCTCTCAATATGAGTGTCTGTCGGGACCCTGGGGGGGGGGGGAGGGGGGTTCCTTCTCAATATGAGTTTCTGTGGGGACCCTGGGGGGTTCTGTCTCAATATGATTTTCTACCGGGACTTTGGAGGGTTCCTTCTCAATATGAGTTTCTGCTGGGGCCCTGGGTGGGGTTCCTTCTCAATATGAGAATCTGCTGAGACCGTGGGGGGGGGGGGGGGTCTTTCTCAATATGAGTTTCTATCGGTATCCTGGGAGGGGTTCCTTCTCAGTATGAGGTTTTTTCGGGACCCTGGGGGGTTTCTTCTCAATATTGGTTTTTGTCAGGACCCTGGGGTTGGAGTTCCTTCTTAATATGAGTTTCTATCGGGACCCTGGGTGGGGTTCCTACTCAATATGAATTTTCTACTGTCGAGGGACCTTGGGGGTTCCTCAACCTTATATTTACTAAAGACTATGGAGGGGGTATTTGAGGGACCCCCACCCCAAAATATAGTATTCAAGCTTGAAACACCCTTATACATTAGCTCCTCGTTCAAAGTCGTTTGTGTTAGGCAGACCAAAAGGCTTTGTATGCCATAAATTCTATTTTCAATTTTGAGACACCCTAGGGTTCCTTCATCATTCCCCCTAGGGTCATTGAATGCTCTGTCACTTCATCCCATGTTTTTTAGATGAGGTCACTTATGGTGGACCTCCTTATCTGGGTATCAACTTGGGCAGAGGGGTTGCTCATGGTGAGGCCCTCGTCCTTGGACTTTTTCTGTGGCCTTCTATTTTGTTTAGAGGGGTTGATCATAGTGAGCCCCTCATCCTTGGACTTTTCCTGTGGCCTTCTATCATGTTTATAAGAGTTGCTCATGGTGAGACCCTCGTCCTTGGCCTTTGTCTGTAGACTTCTATCTCGAGTTGAGGGGTCCGTCGCGGTGAGCCCCTCGTCCTTGGGCTTTTTATGTGGCCTTCTATCTTGGGTGGAGGAGTTACTCACAGTGAGCCCCTCATCCTTGGACTTTGTCTGTGGCCTTCTATCTTGGGTAGAGGGGTTTCTCATGGTGAGCCCCTCGTCCTTGGCCTCTTTTTGTGGCCTTCTATCTTGGGTATAGGGGTTTCTCTCCATGAGTCCCCTCATCCAGGTTTTATACTCATCATAGGGCCACTCAAGTTGGACCCCCTTGCTCTAAATATTTTCTTGCTAACTTGGGAAGTAGGATCCTCTCAAAGGTGGGTTCACTCACCCTTAGCTATTTTAGAATTACAGCTGGACACCCCTCTACATTAGTCCCCTCATACAAATTTATTTCTGTTGGGAAGACCAAAGGATTTTGTACAAAATAATCACTTCATCTTGGAATGCGAAAGTTTCAGGCCTTTACATCATTACACTATTCGGTAGACTGAGGGTTTCATATTGGTGGACTTCCTCATCCTTAGTCATTCTCTTTCCTGCACTAGAAATGAAGCAGAGGGGAGACTCTAGGTGAGTTCCCTCACCCTAAGTCATTTTACCTTGTTTCTAGTTTATGCAGTGAGCAGGGGGGGAGCCCTTAGGGTAGACCTTCTCATTTCTATGTCTGTCTTTGATAGATGGGTCACTTATCTTGGACTCCCTTGCCCTGGGTTTTCTTCTGTGTATCTGCCTTTGGCAAAGGGGTCACTCGAAGTGAACTCCCTCGTGATAAACTTTTGTGTTTGATTGTAGGTAGGGGGCACTCATGGTGGACCCCTTCACCACCAGCTATTTTGTAACATTATTCTTAGTCGAGGGGCCACTCGGGGTGGGCTCCCTCGGCATAAACTATTGCTTGTTGTAATCTTGGCTGAGGGGAATTTGTGGAGGACTCCCTCATCCTCAAAAAATTACTTGTGGTTGTCTTGGCAGAGGGGACACTCTAAGTGACCCCCTTGGCATAAGTTATTTATTTTATTAATCTTGGCAGAGGGTGTCACTTGTGGTGTACCCCCTTGCTCACAGTCATTTTCTATAGCATCAAGTTTGGAAAGAGGGGTCCTCAAGGTGAATCCCCTCGCCCTAGACTATTTTATATCAATCTTGTAATCTTGATCAGGTTGAGCGACTCTAAGTGGATCTCCTCGCCCTAGGCTATTTCATTTTTTGTTCACTTGCTTGAGGAATTCTCAACATTGACCCCTCATGCCGAAATGTCTTGTAGTGTCTAGAGACTTGTGGACGAAATATCATATTCAATATTTCACTATTTGTTCACTGGCTTGAGGACTTCTCAACATTAGCTCCCTTAGAAGAATACATGTTGATAGTATGAGTGCTCCGGTGCCCTAGGTACTAAACTGTCATACCTTTTTTTATTTATACTTGGCAGTTGCTCAATACTGTGAGCGCTCCTATTCCCTTGGAGCCTAAGGTACTAAACTATGGTACCTTTGATTTATACTTGGTAGTTTCTCAATATGATGAGCGCTCCATTGCCCTGGGAGCCTGAGGTACTAAACTTTCGTAGCTTATATTTGTACATGGAAATTGCTCAATACTGTGAGCGCTTTGGTGACCTTGGAGCCATAGGTACTAAACTATCGTACCTTATATTTATAATTGGCACTTGCTCAAGACTGTGAGCGCTCCGGTGCTTTTGGAGCCTTAGGTACAAAATTGTCATACCTTATATGTATGCTTGGCACTTGCTCAATTCTGTGAGTGCTCCGATGCCTTTGAGGCCTTAGTTACTAAACAGTCAAAACTTATATTTATGCGGGGCACTTGATCAAGACTGTGAGAGCTCCTATGCCCTTGGAGCCTGGAGTACTGTGAGTTGCTCTACTTTCTGTGAGAAATTATGTATTGAACTTCCCCGTAGTCTATGGGGTACTTGCTTATGATCTGAGAAAGTTGTCATTCTAGAGTTGCCCCTCTAACTGTACGAGTACTTTCATATATGATGATAAAGTTATAATTTCAGAGGTGTCCCTACTAACTGCAAGGTAACGACATGATGTATGATCAAGTTATCTTTTCTAAAGATGCCCCTTTAATTGCGGGATACTTGCATATAGGGGAGCAGGTTAAAATTTGAAGCTACCCTTCTAACTCCGGGGTACTTAAGCAAGTTAAAATTTGGAATTTGCCCCTTTAGCTGTGGAGTAATTGCATATAACTGAGGAAGTTAAAATTTTGGAAGCTGCCCCTCTAGATGAGGGGTACTTGCATATAACTAAGCAAGTTAAAATTTTAAAGCTTCCCCTCTAACTTTGGGGTGCTTTCTTATTTTATGAGCAAGTTAATATTTTAGAGCGGCCCCCTGACCGTGGGGTATTTTTCTATGCACATTCATTTCTTAGGGAATAACTGGGAGGAAGGGGTTAACCTTTCTCCATCCCACAAATTTTGAATAAAATTTCACATATATCATAAATAAAGAAATATTTATTTCTTTATACTGAAAATATCTCTTGGTTTGCAGGGTCCTTGTTCCAAACTTTTCTTAGGAACCCTTTTGCTTTATAAAAGAAAACAAGTTTAGAGAGGAGAGTAGACCCGCTTCTCCCTATTTTCTGAAAACTGGGCAAGTAAACTTTTTTCTTGAGAACAGAGGTTAGAAATTGTTCTCTAAGCTATAAATCAGTACGAAATAATAAAAAAATGTAATGATTTTTTTTTATTATTACTAGGAGGATAACCCCCTGTTGGTCTGGAGTAAAAAAATTATCTGTTGTGTCTCTAAGAACTTTACTCAGTTAAATTTTCCCTTCGAATGGATATTCCTCCAAGTATAATGAGGAAAGACCATAATGTCATGGATCTTCTTATAATCTAGTAGAGGTTCTACAATTCTTATTAAGAAAGAGAAAACACAAGTCTGGTGTACCCACCGCACAATGTAGGTAGATAAATCATGCATAAAAGTGTTAGTAAAAAATCACTAGTGTTCATTTTCTACTCATAAAATTGCTTTGAGTAGAAAAGACTTTCTGCAATAGAGCGGGATATTCAAATTATTTTTTAAGAAAATGAAACTTGGTAGGAGTTAGGCCTAGTACCTCTTCAGTTGTAGTGGTGAGCATGTCTACTAACGACGGGTTGAATTTTTGGGGTGAGGACCTATATGGGTCCCTCGCCGTTGCCTACCCTAGAGGAGGGTTCCTCGGATGAAAGTCCCTTTCTTAGAGATGAGTTTATTGTGGGTTCCTTGCACCCACAGGTTATTGAGGGGGGCTCCTCGCTTTTGTTCTCCTTGTTTGTAGTTCATATATTTGAGAGTTCCTCGCGAGGGCTATTACCCATTGGGGTTCCTCGCAACTTTATGACACTACACCACTGAGGTCTCCTGATAAATGCTTCTATCAACAGAGGGTTCCTCACAAGCGCTTATATCAACGGCGAATTCCTCGCAAGACTTGGTGCCGCCAGAGGGTTTCTCGATCGTAAGTTTGGAACCAATGGGTTCCTCGCTGGAATATTTCACAACCGCGAGCCCCTCTTCTGAGGCTTCTCATTTGAGTGGAATCTCATCTGTGAATTTGACCCCAATGGGTTCCGATCCTGCTGTCTCGACCACGATAGGATCCTTAACCATCTAATATTCCTCGCGACCACCATTAGTCGAGGTGGGTTCCTCATCTGAAGGGATTGTGGCGACGGGTTCCTCATTTTTTAGGTTTGCTAGAAAACGTTCCTCGTCAGAGGTTCTGGTAACGGCATTTTCCTCTACTGCCAATTTGACTTTGAGGGGTTTCTCATCGATGGCTAATACTGCCAGTGCTTCCTCATCGACTGTGGGTACTATGAGGAGTGCGCTAACAACCAATGGTTCGCAACCCACCATGTTGGTGGGTTCCTCACCGACTATAAATTCCTCACCCATTTTTTTTAATTAGAGATGGTTTCTCGCCATCTGGTTTGGATATGGGTGGCAATTCCTCATAATTTCGTCTAACTAATGAGTGTTGCTCGCGACCCATATGCTCTTCTCATGCTACCGAAGAGAATTATTTTAATATGGGTTCCTCGCGCACAATTTAAAGAATAGGCATGGTTTCCCTTGAAGGTTTGGGGTATGTGGGTTCCTCGTCAGAAATTATGTTACCCCCTTATTTTCCCATGAGTCCCTCGCCGGTGGTATCCATATCCAATAATTTTGGATTTTTGAGCGAAGGTTCCTTAATTGCTGATTTTCATTCCAAGGGTTCATCGACTGACTGTTCTGTGTATTTGGGTTCCATATCTTCCCCTGCGATATATGTGGGTTCTGCGCCCAGCGCCCAGTCGATGACGGCGTTGGGTTCCTCATCTGCCAATCTTGTATCCAAAGGTTTTGAACATAGGGGTTCCCCACCGAATAATATTTCATATAGGGGGTCCACTGTCACAGGTTCCTCATTGATAACAAGTTTTGCCTAGGGTTCCTGGCCGGCTATGGTTTCTATGATGAGTCCGCTGATTGTCGATGATCCCTCGCGACTCAACCCGTTGGTGAGTTCCTCTCCAATTGTAGTTTCTTCTACCATTTTTTTCTGTCAAGGGCTTGAAGTCTATGGATTCTTTGCCGCAAACATTTTTTTATGAGGGGTCTTCATGCTCCACTTTCTCATTTGGCCTTGAGTTGGGTTCCTCGCATGAGGTGTCTGCTGCCAAAGGGTTCCTCATCGAGGATGAGTATTTCCAGGGGTTCCTTGACCATTGGTTTTATAAGGAGTATCTCGTTTTATGCTTTGACTTCACAAATTTCATCACATGCTTAAGAGGTTACGAGGGATTCCTCGCACAATGTCAGTGGGTCTTGGGAGTATGGGTTCTTCACCAACTATTCAGCCAAACCCCTATTTCTCGTTTTAATCTTCTGTTATGACGATAACATCTTCTATAAAAGTCACGAGGGTTCCTTACACGTTGCGTGTTCCTCGCGAGTGCCGACATTCAATGTGGGTTCCTCGCCCGAATTATTTATAGTGGCGAGTTCCTCTTTCATCATACCGGGTTCCTCGACCTTTTGCGATCTTGCGGTGTTGACAGGGATTCCTCGCACTTATGGATTCCTCGTCAGAGGTCTTTGTGACTGCGATTTCTTTGCAGCCAATTTCCCCGCGATCGGACTCCTTGCAATTGCAGTTTCTTGGAGATGGTTCCTCTTCCTGTCATTTTATGACTTCGGGGTTTCTCTCTTGGAACCAGATCAGTGAGGGTTCCTCACATGGGACTTCTACTACCCTTGGATTTTCTCCTTTCCCATTGGACTTGATAAATTTGTGTGAAACATACCTCTTTGGGTATGGCTTCTCATTCACACTTTCTAGGATGGGACTCTCTAACTCCTCATACAAATGAGAGGCATCCTTCTTAAAAAGGGGAGAGTAGATTATTAACCTCTTTTATAGTAAGAGCCTTGTAACTTTACGGTGTTATAACTTGTTCTAGTGATAACTTTCGCAGCGGAGCCACTTCCACCGAAAGCGCTGCCATAGTGGCTGCCCCTTCAAAGGGAGCTGCTGCTGGTGTTACACATCCTTGACCCAAACTTGCAAGGTCTACACTGCTTTATCTCAAAAACTCAAGAAAATATGCTCATAATGTTGCTACATGTCAACGGAGCCACCACCGATGAACTGGTCTGCCATACTTGAGGATCAGGTATTCTAGCTCCCGTCACCACCACATCCTCCAGAGTGGTCTGGTCATTTTGAGCTCCATTCCCATATGGAATGTCTTTAAACACTAGCTGCTTAGAAACATTAAAACCTTATTTGTCCATGAAACCTCCCCATCGGAGTGGAAAAATGTAGGAGGGTAGTGAGACTGGAGTCTATGAATAACGGAAAGGGTGAGGCTTGACCCATTCTAATGGACGCTGTCTGCAACGTTCTCAAGAATTTCTCAAGCAGCTTCTGGTAAAACCGTCTGCTTCTGGTAAAAATACAAATCAAGCTAAAACTCACTCCCTGCAAGAAGATGAACTTCACAACAATAATAGTAAATTTTCTTAAGAGGGACTCCTGAGAGTGATGGCAGTCAGTGGGGAGTGAAAGAACAAGGCACTCAACACTTAGAGAATGAGCAGGGAGAGAATAATAGAGAGGTTCTCGTGTGATTTTGACAGAGTAACTTTGTAATTGAGTTTTTCTATCTCTTCTGCCCTTGCCCAGGGGTCCTATTAATAATTGGGCCCTCGTCTTGGGTTGGCACTTTAGGCGCCAAAAACTTGGAGGGTTGGTGAGGGACAAGGTCTACAGTGTACCATTTGTCCCTACCTGTGTACAGCAGCCTATCCCCTGAGACCAGTGCCACGTGGTGCAAACTAAATTCAAAAAGAAAATATGTCTCCTAATGGAGATAAAATATCTTATTTGGTAAATATCTTTTGAAACAGTAACTTTTCGTACCAACTTTTGAAACAGTAACTTTTGGTACCAATTTTGTAACTTTTGAAACAGTAACTTCCATACACGAGCACGTTCTAAATATGATGTCCATCTTAGGAAAACTGTAGCTGCTTGGATATGAAGTTGATGGGGAAACCTAAGTTGATTTCATGATCTAAGCACTAACGGAGTCATTTAAACAGTTTCCTAAACTATTCTAACAAAAAAATTGATTACTCTCTGACACAACTGCTTAAGTCACTTCAAACTGCGGAGAATATCAGTATACATAAGGGTATGGTTCATGTTTATGAGAAAGTCGCTTATACTTATATTCTAAATGTAATAATAAGAAGAAGATAGGAAAGTCTAAGTTACAACCTAAAGTTGTGAAGAAAAACTTTAAGCCCTAGGGTGGAGGTAAGGAACCAGTAGGTGGATGTTGCATATATAAATAAGGACACTGCAAGAAGTTATGACCCATATTCTTAATAATTTCTCCTACATCATTGAGACATGATTTCTAGTGCATTCTACCGGTATCTGGTATGTAAATTCGAGAGACACTAGTCATATTTGTATTTCATTGCAGGGGTTCTAGGGAGCTCACTGATGGAGAGATGTTTCTATTCATTAGTGATAATCATAAGCTAGCCATAGTAGTATGATTAGGAAATTTTGTTTTAAATTTTGGTGAAGACAATAATTTAGAATTGGTATATTGTGTTTATGTTCCTAGTATTATAAGAAATATAATTTCGGTTTCTAGGCTTGCGATGAATGGATACCTAGTTTATATTAATAAATAATATTTTATCTAAAATAGAAAACATCTTATATGTTCTATAATGTTGGAAAATGATCTTCATATTGAAAGACCTATCTCACCACTCCTACTTCATACTGACTTAAGTATCCAAAATAAAAATAACCTACAGAAAAAGGAACCTTCTATGTGGAACCATACAAATATGTGGCACTTAAAGTCCGGTCATATCAATCTAAAAAGGATACAAATATTGTTTTCAAATGGAAAATTAAGTTCATTAGAAGTGGAGGTACTTTTAGTTTGCAAATCTTGTTTAGAAGGAAAAATGAAGAAGACTCCCTTTTACGACCAAGGAGTATAGAACCATAGATGTGTTGGAATCGGTTGATTCTGATTTATGTTGACCCATGACTACCCATAAAAGACGTGGTTATGTGTATTTCATACTTTAATCTATGGTTACTGAAGATATGGATATATTTTCATTATACACCACAAATCTGAAGAGTTTTATAAGTTTAAAAAGTATGAGGTTGAGGTGCAGCGTAGACATGGTAAATTAATCCATACTCTACGATCTGTTAGTGGAGGGGAAAACCTCTTACTACAGTTTAAGGAACAATTCCTACCTAACCCAGTTTTTTCACCAGGCACTCCATAGCAAAATGGTGCAGTGGAAAGAATGAACATGACTCTTTTGGACATAGTCAGACCCATGATGTGTTATTAGGATATGTCAAATTCCTTTTAGGGTATTGAACTAGATACGATGACATATTTAATGAACTTAGATCCTTATAAATCTGTCTCAACGAATCCATCAGAAATATAAACTGGGCATAAGACTAGAATAGGATATA
Source organism: Sambucus nigra (assembly GCA_949130495.1). Taxonomy (NCBI): domain Eukaryota; kingdom Viridiplantae; phylum Streptophyta; class Magnoliopsida; order Dipsacales; family Adoxaceae; genus Sambucus; species Sambucus nigra. The sequence continues at coordinate 536,978,322 of OX422213.1, forward strand.
ATAGAATATAAGGTTGCTCGACACATGTGTTGCGAAAGGATCAAGGGAAGTTAGAATCAAGGACGAATGTATGTCTCTTTGTGGATTATCCTAAATGAACCGGGGGTGGTAAATTCTATGATACTAAGGACCAGAGAGTATTTTTTAGCACAAATGCTCAGTACTTAGAAGAAGATTATATGATTGATCACAAGCCTAAACGTATAGGAAGAAATACAAGCTAATCTTGATAATGCACTACCTGATGGTAGTGGGAGTATTATTAACGATCACAATTAACATGCCAATTATTCTAGACCAGAATTTGAATCACATCATCGTGGGGGGGTCAAGCATAAGCCTAATGGGTTAATGTATAAGGAGAGAAATTCGGTGAAGTCTCGAGGGAATACGAACCGAATCCCATCACCTACTATGAGGTATGCCGAGCTTTGGGTAAAGGATATGGATACCGAGATGGATTTGATGTATTAGGATCAAGTCTGGGAACTTTTAGAGTTTCCAGATGCATAAAAATCCATAGGGTGCAAGAGGATCTACAAGAGGAAGATATGGGTAGACAAGAAGGTGGAAAGATTAAAGGAAGGTCTTGTTACTAAAGGGTTCACTCAGAACCGGGGGGGGGGGGGGGGGGGATCAATTATGAAGAGAACTTTTTGTCAGTAGCCATAATTAAGTATATCTGGATTATGCTATTTATTGTTACTCATCTCGATTTTGAGATTTCCCAAATGGATGTCAAGACTGATTTCTTGAACAACGATCTTGACGAGTGCATACATATGATCCAGGTCATGGGATTCATAGCAAGGGTCTAAGAAAAAATATTAGCAATCTTAAGAGATACATTTATGAGCTTAAGAAAGAATCAAGGTCTTAGAATGTTTGATTAGGCAATAAAATGTTTTGGGTTTGATCAATGTTTGGATGAAACTCTGTACAAGAAGAATGACTGAAGGGTGGTGGTATTTCTAGTATTATACGTGGATGATATTCTCCTAATAATGAACAATGTGAGTGTATTGTCTAGTATAAGAGTGTGGTTTTCTAGTCAGTTCAATACGAAGGACTTATGAGAAGCCAATCACAACCAAAGGATCACGATTTTTTGGGATCAAAAAAATTAGGATGTTAGGCTTATACTAATCTACTTATATCGACATAGTGCTTACAATGTTTAACATGCATGATTCAAATAAAGGGTTTCTCCCTTTCTGGATTGGACTTTATTTATCTAAGGAATAGTGTTCTAAGAAATCTCATAAGATAAAGAGTACGGGGAATATACCTTATGCTTAAGAAGTAGGAAACCTCATGTATACTATGGTCTGTAGAAGACCACATATCCGTTATGCCATTAGCATGGTCAGTGGATTCTGATCTAATCCAGGTGAAGAATTGGACTATTGTGAAGAACATTCTTAAGTACCTAAAGAGGACTAAGAATTATATTCTAGTTTACTCAACAGAGAGTTTAGTACCCATAGGGTACACTGAGTAGGATTTTCAATCGGATAGGGACTCCTTGCAATCATACCCAAGATATGTTTTTACCGTAGGACGTAGAGACATAAGTTAGAAAAGTATCAAGTAGTATTGTATTGTTAATTCTGTCATGGAAGACAAGTATTTTGCTTCTTTGGAGGAGTAAATGAGGCAGTTTGGATACAATAATTTTTAAGTAATTTGGGTTTGGATCCTTTAGTGCAGTCACCTATTACATTATATTGTGACAATAGCAGTGCGATAGCAAATTCGAAAGAACCAAGAACTCATAAGACAACGAAGAACATAGTGTGCAAGTATCAGCTAATTCGAGAGATCGGGTAGAGGGTGCGGCATTATAGTGACCTACATTGCATCTCAGGACAACATGGGTGATCCTTTTACAAACAACTTCCCAAGTAGGACTTTTAACAGTCACGTAAAAGTAATGGGAGCCAAGTGAGTGACCACATAGCTTTAACACTAATTGGGAATTTGTTGGGATTAATTTATATAACCATGTGCAAAACATTTTATTCCTGATTAATAAAGGATTATTTTTTCATTTTGAATTGAGAATCAAGTTTGTGATAATGATTTACATTTATTTAAATATATTATTTCATATTAGTGTCGGTTAATAGAGCTTAGTAGGAATTCCATTAAGCTGACCTCAAGTTAATAATAAGGATATTGGAATTTCGATTCTAGCACTATTGAAAAGTTAACAACTTAGATAAGGACTTGGCATCCTATTGGAACGGTTGCGTTGCATTACTAGTAGTTTATCTTAAACTAGGGTAAAATGTTGTAATGGTTTAGGTACATGTACGATAGTTCAATAGAGGCTTTTGATCGATAAATCCTAGGAATGTACTGAATGGGACCACCCAAGAGATTTGAGTTTAAGGGTTGTCTAGATTAAACTCAGTAAATCTCACACCTTTTGAAAAGGGTTAATGGACTCTTAATCTTGAAAATTATGAGGATTGGTATACTTATGTAATTATCTCTTTGATTGTTATGGGTGAGATCCAATTTTATATTGAATTAAATGATCTACGCATACTACTTTAGAGTTATGTAAGTAGGTCTGAGCTCTTATTCGCGTCTGAGGAGACCTTGGATTGTGATACTACCTTAATAGACTTACAAGATTTTATTTCCACCAGTAAAATCAGTCAGTGTATTATTTATAATCTACTAGAGGTAGAAAAATAAGTTAAGTCCGAGAATTAAGAAACACTACACCAAAACTGTCGGATTATCACAGTCATTAACCATGACAAGTCCAACTTGTCAAGGTCAATGACCGTGATAAGTCTGGGGGTGACAACCTTTGACATCATGGATTTGTCACGGTCATTGACCGTGACAAGTTCATTAGAATTGTCATGGTTAGTCACGGTCTTTGACCACGACAAGTTTTATCACGGTTAAAGACCATGGAAAACCCTAAAAAATTGTCCCGATTAAAGACCGTGTCAAGTTTTGTCAGGGACTTGTCATGGTCAATGAACATGAAAAATCTTGGCTGAATTAAAAAAAACTGCTAAGACAGTTTGGCCACTGCCACTGCCCAACAGTATGTTTGTAACTATTATAGAAAAAATGTACATGTTCAAATAGCATATATCCAAATAAAATAGAAATAATGCACCAAATCATTTCATATATAATTCCATATCCAAAAAAAATTTAAAAATACAATCCATATCCAAACCAAAATGTAACAATTCAAAAAAATTCAAATATAATCCAAGTGTCCAAGTTAGAATAAATACAAATAATGTCATGTCATAGAGTCTGGGGTAGGTTCAATGAGTAACGAAGGACACACAATATACACATTGAGACACCCCTTAATATGTGTCATGCCGCATTGTTCGTGCAACCATAATGCGAAGTTCTCCTTCATGGTTATCACATGTATGATGAGCACCTTGGCCTCGATATTTTGAAGGATACATCCAAGAACCGGCATACCTAGGACTTTATTCGGGTCCCTCCCCCTCGCTATCCATTAGACATCACACATGTCATGTAAAAACACGTTCGGCCAACTCATTGTTGACACAGGCCGCTGGATGGGAGCCAAGTAGGGACTGGATCATCAAACGATGAGTCCGCACGTGTCGGCGATGTAGCATCCTCATCCACCTCCTCCTCCACCATCTTCTCCTTCCCCTTCCTCTCCCTCTTCCCCTTTCCCTTTTCGCCCAACTGATGCTTCATGAATGCATACATGTCTAGGACCTTAGCCTCTAACCTGGATAGCTGCGTGTCATGCGTGTCCACCTGATGAGCCAACCCGATGTTGTTCATCTCCATTTTGATGATCCTAGATTTTCCCACATGCGAGCTCACCCCCTAGTCCTCCCCTTACGATCAGTGTCGAGCACTTGGCTGAGTGCGTCTGTGGACAAAGATGCCTTATCGGTATCAGATTGTGACTCATTCACTTCGTTAAGCTTTGCCGGAACTGACAAAAAGCGCATGATTAGTTAATTAAGTAAATAAAAAAATTAGTACTTAATTAACAAAAATTAAACTATCGGATTACTTACAATCATGGTCGCGACGCTCGGGGACACTTACTTATCCTTACCCTTCTTCGTCCGAATTACCACATAGGCATCGAGCCTATGTGTCTTACGCCTAAGGCCAATCCCCATCCCCTAAAATAAAGTAATGCAAAATTAGTAAGTAACGCAATGTAAAATAATACAATATAACATATTTCTATAATTATAGAAAAATAAAAACTTATCATCCCGTGCTCCTCCTCAGCATAAGACGTCCGGCCGGAGTAGTGCACGTCCTTCTTTTTCGCCCGATTTTCCCTCCCCGATTGGCGAGATGCCAATTATCGCTTATCGATCTCATTATCGATGAACTTTTGCCACTTTACCAATGCGACCGGCTCCTTAGGCGGGACGGTCTCATGCAATCTAAGAATGGATTCCTAGGTCTTCCCAAAGTATCGGGCCTACAAATTTTTATTCCATGTCTTATGTTGTTCCCTCAACTGCTCCAACTAGGAATCGCAAAGGTGTGGGGCCAAGCCGAATTGTTCCTTTCAAACAAATACAAAACAAAAAGAAAGTAAATGTTAGTTGCTAATAAATATAAATATAAATATAAATTGAAATACTCGTAGTGCCGCCCAAACAGCCAACTTGAGCTCATTTGGCACCTCCCTCCAATTAGTGTACTTCGGACCGATAATCATTTTCACCAACTCGAGGAATCTAGTCAATATCCCTGTCTTGTTCTCAACGGTCGATCCCAATTTTCTCCATTTTGGGAGCCGAGGAGCCCTCATCACTTCCATTGCCGCCAAGCCCGGAAGAAGATAGTTTCTGTAAAAAAATGTTGTTATTAGTACAAATCCGAATGAATTAGAAGAATACAAAGCACTAACTATATTATAAAAAAACATTTGCAACTTTGAATTAATGCACTAAACTGATCAAGTACAAATAAATTAAAAGCATTAAACTAATGTCCAATAATAATAAAACACTAAAATAATACACCCACAAGACATGGACTTTGAACTGATGCTTAAGAATTAAATCTAAATATTACATGCAACAAAATGATCAAGTACAAATGAATTGAAAGCATTAAAGTAATGACCGATAATTGGATTACTTATTACAAATCTAAAAATTGTTTCAAATTCGGGTTATCATAAAAAAATGGATTGATATTCGGTAGGATCAGTTAAGTCATCCACATCGCATCATCTAGTATGTACCCAGAGAACATTAAGATACGACAACAAAACTTCTTCCAAAATTAACAAGTTTAAGCCACTAAGAATATTATTATACAGAAACTATCCAATCACAAACTTTCCAAACAAGACAATTCGAGAGATCTCATTATAGGGGTAATGACTCTTGAACGGGTCGAAGGGATATTGAATGCGTACGCATAAGAACTAGAAGGCTAGTATTTATGCGCACGATGTATAATTTTAAGTATGTTTCATTTAATTATGATAAGTCCGTGGTCGTTCCACTCTCGAACGGGTTGTGACACAAAGTAATTTTAGAAAAAAGTTGAAAACTCCACTTCCCCCTATTTTGACAATAATCCAGTGGTCGTGCCACTTCCAAAATTAACCAACTCAATAAAGTAAGACAATATAATTATTTAAGGATTTATTAGTGTGAATTAAATTAAGGATTTAAAAAAAAATTGGCAACCAACTTCCATATCCAAGCACATCCATCCAATATAATTCAACAACAACAAACCAACAAATGTGTATCCCGTACTCCTTCTAATTCATATACTCAATAAATTCAACATTAACAATTTCAAACCTAAAGAACATATAGAAACAATATTTATACTGTCAAATTAATTTTATTCTCTAAATAATAAGATTCAATCAATATTAACAATACCTCTTAATTTCAATCACAACTAACATTAATAATTAATTTCAAGTCCTAAACTAAACCTTAATTTTAAGTCCCCAATCAACATTAACAATTAATTTCAAATCCTGGACTAAACATTAATTTTAAGTCCTAAATAAACATTAACAATTAATTTCAAGTCCTAAACTAAACATTAATTTGAAGTCCTAAATTAACGATTAATTTCAAGTCCTAAATATTAACAATTAATTTTAACACACACACACACACCTCAGCCCCCCCCACCCCCCGCGCCACAACTCCCCCTTCCCCCCACCACGCATATGAGCACACACGCGTACAAACACACACACACCCCACCACCCTCATACCCCCCGCCACACCTCCCCCTGCCCCCTCTCCCCACCACACACACGCGCGCGCGCACACACACACACACATACACCCCTATACACGCATACACACACCACCCACATATACACACACACACATATATACACACACATATATACAAAGGAAAAAGAAATAGAGGAAAAAACTATCCTGAAAATCGCTTACAAAGAGAGAGAGCAGTCGTTTAGAGAGAGAAAAAAAAGAGGGAAGGGTTTTTTCACTGATAAAGTTGTCAAAGACTGTGACAACTTTATAAGATTGTCACGATCATTGACCGTGACATGCTTTTGTCACGTCCTTTTCATGGTCATTGACCGTGATAAAAAACACATATTTTTTTGTCACGGTTAATGACCGTGACATGGCTGACCAGTTGAAAGGTGACAATTTGGCCTTTTTTGGTGTCGTGAAAATTGATTAGAATTTTTAATGTCGATTAAAAGAAAATTGATTTGACCAAGAGAATATCATAAGATTAGCGTGGGGAATCATATTATGTACCATAACTACTTTGCAAATAAGACCTCATTATATTCAAGTGATTTTCTTAGATAATTAAATTGGAGTGCAGTCATAATTATTTAGTATAGTTAAATATGATTAAATAAATAAAGAAAACAAATTACGGTGGTTGTAATTTGGTAATTCGGAGTATTTATTTGAAACCAATTTAATTTTTTGTCTTGGGTCTCTAGTGTAGTCCATATACCCAAGTTGTTAGGCCCTGACTCACAAGAAACCCAGTTTATCCCAAGCCCACCTTTTCTTCTTAATATATAAAGGCGTGGGAAGTTTTTTTTTATAATTAATCATTAAATTAGGGTTTGAGAGGGTGAGAGAAAACATTATTCACATTTTTGTGGAGAGTTTAAGAGAAGATCACCATATTTCACTGAAAGAATGGATTTTTCATATCAAAAGGTGCACACATACCTACCTAACTTTGGGGAGGATCATACACTAGAATATCCAAACTTTTCAGAAGATCAAACACATTTTTGAAGATCCAAAAGAAGGCATCACATCATCATTAACAAATACCTTTCTTCCCATGAAATTGTAACAAATCCACAAGGGTATTGTGTTATAAACTCTAGGATTTTATAAAATCCTAGTTTTGATTTTCTCTTTCCTATGTTTGATTAATAAAATATAAATAGCTAAACAAATTTATTCCGTGCATATCGATCCCTAACAGTTAGGTCCATAATGAGTTATTCGGATCTACAAGATTCCTTTCGGGGTTATGCACTGGAGATGGAAATATATATACATATATATATATATATATATATATTTATTTATGTTAGCTCCTTTTCAATTTGTCCCAATGATTCCATTAGAATTACGTATTGGGCGCATGCTTACCCTTGGACATATTCAAATATGGGGTTTCCTTACATATGTTCTTTGGAAGTAGCCAATGAAGTTGGAATAGATTATACGTCTCTTTGTGGGTTACCCTAAAAGAACCAAGGGTGGAAAATTCTATTATCCTAAGGATCGAAAAGTATTTATTATCACATATACTAGATTCTTGGAGTAAGATTATACGATTGAATATAAGACCAAGAGCAAGATTATCTTATAATAACTAGGAGGGAAAGTGCAAGAAAATGCTTCGGGACCACCTGTACATGATGAAATACAAACTGATATCGACTGTACACTGCCGGACCATAGTGGGAGGGTAAGGAATAAACCTGATAATTTAGTGTATTTGTGAGATCACTATGGTGAATTTATTAGGGAACGTGATTTAGACCTCATTAACTATGATGAGGTACTCCGAGATAAGGATGCCGAGCTTTGGCTAAAGGATATGGACAACGTGATGCATTCAAATCAAGTGTGGGAACTTGTAGACTTTCTAGATAGGATAAAACCCATCGATTACAAGTGTATTTATAAGAGTAATATAGGGTTATACGAGAAGGTTAAAACCTTTAAAGCACAACTTGTTGAGAAATGGTTCGCTAAAAAAGAGTGGATCGACAATGAGGAGAATTTTTCTCCAGTATCCATGATTAAGACTATCCAGATTCTCTTATCTATTGCTAGATATTCTTGGACGGTAATCTCGACGAGTGAATTTATGTGGTGTAACCCAAGAGATTTATAGTAAAGGGGCAAGAAAGAAAAATGTGCAATCTTTAGATATACATTTATGGACTTAAGAAAGCATCAAGGTTTTGGAATATCCTATTTGACCAGGAAATCAAATATTGTGGGTTTGATCAATGTTTGAATGAAACTTATATACATAAGATGAATTTCTGAAGCTCGGTGATAGTTCTAGTACTCTACATTAATGACATTATCCTAATCGAGAACGATGTGAACTACTTAGGAGAAGCCAATCACATCCTAGGGATAAAATCTTTTATGTTATCAAAAAATTGGATGTTAGGTTTATCCTAAGCTACTTTTATCGACACAGTGCTCACAAGATTTATCGTGTAGGATTCCAATAAAAGGGTTTCTCCCTTTACGGCATTAGACTTTCTTTATATAAGAAATAGTGTCCTAAGACACCTCATAAGACATAATGGATGATGAATTTATTTGTACAATCTTTGTGTGATAAAGATTTAAACCACCACTCAACTTCCAACCACAAACTTATTTAATTAGAGTCAATTTATTAATTAAATTAATCCAACCCTTAAAATCAACTAGCTATGTGCGTGCATGTGTCAAACCAACATAAACAAACTATGTGTCATAAAGTTCAGGAAAAATCCCCTCAGGGAAAAACTTTTTATTTCACTATAATTTGTAAATCGCAACTTACACGGGTTACAATGAAATATAACTGTTTGACACATGAATACCCGCATACGTTGGTCAGCGTCGTCAGCAATGAATTACACGCATCAATCAACAAAAACCGCAGTCCTAATCTCAACAAAGACCCACATGTAGCGAACCTCAATGACACGCAACCATATGATGCATAAGTCTTCTCCACAAAAGTATAAACACCAACAAAGTGTGTTCTCAAACTCCAAAACAATTCACAAGAACAAATGTGACTTTTGTGAATTGAAAACAAAAAGGTTTAATCCTAAAAGAAGAAGACAAAAAGTTCTGTTGATTTCTCATTATTTACAGAATGTAAAAATGTACAGAATTCTTGGGAAAACAGACTTGAAGAACCCTTTTATAAAACACTTAAGGCAGTGGGTTGTTCGAGTGAGACATGATGTCGTTCGAGCGAGACACGTTGTCGTTTGAAGTATTGCACGACACACTCTGTCGTTTGAAAGATATTAAGTGTCATTCGAATGAGACCAATAAAAGAATATTTTTTATTTTATCTTTTGCTTAGTAATTGCACTGCCTCAAACACTCCGAAAAAAATATATTTGATTAAAAGCATTTAAAGCTCCGCTCCAATATTTAGAAAATATCCAAAAATCCTAAGTGAATTATTATGAAATTAAAAACACAACTTTACCATATTCATTTCGCGGAGGCTTTATTATTGATGAAGCTTGATATTCGGACCCGTTTCATTGCGTATTAGATCTTGAACATCTTCGATGGTTGTAGAGGTACCCAACATACTAAATGGTTATGGACTATGTTTTTACAAATGTCCCCCCATGTCTATGCCAGCACAAGACAAAAACATCCAAATAATCAATCTAAAAAATGACTTATACAAATCTAACCTCCCAAAAACAAAAGTGAAAGATAAAATGACAAGTCTTCAAACTTTTCTTCAATAATCAAGTCTTCAAAACTTCAAGTTTTTCTCATCAGGGTGTGAAATCATAATGATCTTCAATTGTACCTACACATATAAGAAAAAGAAAATACCTCATGACGTATCGAGTTTGAAATGATTTAAGCATAAACAATTATCCCCCATACTTAAACTCCCCCATAAAATCATAATTCATTCTCCCCCTTTTTATTTGTTCGAGATAGACAAGGAAAAAAATAACTCACATAAATCAAATTGGGGTGTCATTGTAAATAAGGTAATTAAAATATTTTTGATTTTTTTTAGATTTTTCATACAAAAATGAAAAAAATGATATCACACACCATGAATCTACACTAAGATAACCAAACTGTGAAAACAAAATGAATGGGTCTGTACAAATTAGATAGGAAAATCGACTCAATCATGACATGTGTGCACGATGCATAAGTGTACTCTTAATGAATTTAGATGAGATCGTCTTAATCATATCAACAAATCAAAGTATAAATGATTTTCACACCAATAACGTCCGAAACTATGTAATGTTTTTTCATAACTTTCAAGGACGTGCAATTCATTTTAAATTCCATCCAAGCTCCCTCATTAAAAGATAATGCTTTATATTTTTCTTATGAGGTGATGAATCTAAAACCTATTGGCCCCTTTTTGGCATATATTTCTTTTGATTACCTTTCAATTTTTTTGGGCTCTTTTAAACCTCATTGGACCATGGATAATTTTCAATTCCTCACTTTTTAGGTCCTTTTTAAACGGCGCCTTTATTGCAAAGGAAAAAATAAGATACTTTTCACAACTGTTTTTCGTTTTTCAAAATAAATCACACAAACTCACAAATGGTTTATAACATGCACTACTTTCTTGTCAAGTTTTAACACATTTGGTTCATTTTATAGATAGAATTGGTGTGGAAACACTCAACCAACATGTTATAGACAAGCACAAAAGTCAAACAAATCTGTGCATGTGCACAATAAAGGAAAAATGAGTCAAATATGTTGGTAGCAACACTATATATCATCGCAAAGACTCCAAACTTTGTAAAGCACATGAATGACACAACGTATAGTCTCAAAACACTATCAGTGGTCATATGGATGTGGAATAATGTTGTGACTTTGTCATCCTAAAAGTGCATTTATATATGGTGTAAACAAAATACAAAACTCTTTTTGGATTTTTCAAAAATTTTATCAAAATAATATATTTTTTATATTTTACGAACACTGTTCAGAATCAACCTAGCAGAACCAAATAATATAATGATATGAACAAGAGGACTGTAAACAGATAAATGCAGAAAATCAACCAGGTCGTTCAAACAAAAATCGATGTCGCTCGAATGAAAGTCCTTGTCATCAGAACGACAGCTTCGTTCGACATGAGATCTCGCTCGAACTTGAAAAGAGAAATCCCCCACTCTGCCCATAATTGTAAACAATATTTTTGTGTGGAAAATTTTCCAGAAAAAAGTACTTGGAAGTTGGTGACAAATCCAAAACAGTGCTAAAACTATAGCAAAATTAGGAGAAACAATAAAAAAAACTTTAAAGAGTTATATGCTAACAAAGTACAAAACAAATGGTATATACTAGTAATAGGCATAAGGTAACATCATGCAAATCAACCTATGCGAGCAAACATGTCTATACCTCATCCAGTACATACGAAGGAGTTTTTCAAAGGCAGTGACATCTTTTGAAACAACTCCATCAAGTCATGAGAAGTCTAGACCAAAAACTTTACTTGCTCCCCAATATGTGCAAAATCTCTCATGTAATCATCAGGATTATGAGGTGTGGGTGCATGCGTGTGGACACGTGTAGGAGCATAACGTGGCACATTACCTAACTTAAAACAAAACTCTCTTAGGTGTCCTCTCTTCTTGCAGTGTGTGCAAACATAAAATGGCCTAGGTACACCTATCTCAAAATTTCTCCTACGTTCTCTCCTAATAGGTACGGGATGCCTAGGTGGTTCGGGTCGAGGGTCATGTGGATTCAACACTAAAGTAGGAACTGACTCGGGTACCGCATGTGAAGTAGACGTACCATCATGACTTATTCCTAAGATCTCACCCCTAACCAAAATGGGAAAGAGAACCATCTGTATAACCTTCTTAGATGCGTTCTCCCAAGTTAATTTAGCCTCTAGGGCGTGCTTAAGATTTTTCTCTAATTATGACACACGAGCTATAAGTTTAATCTTTTTTCCTATTCATGATGATCAACTGCTCACTCAAATTAATCTTCACCTTCTCAAGTTGACTCGCCGTAGCGTCAAAACCTCTCAAACTCTATCTCAAAATCTCTCACCTTAAGATCTAACTCCTTATTCAATTTCTTAGGCTTTAATGTCTCGACGTATAATTCTCTACAAGCAATATGGAGCTCACTTTCATCTCCACTTTCACAGTCGCTCTCAGACTCGCTACAAACACACAAATCCTCCTCGGGGGTATCACGTGCACAAGTGTCCTCATCTTTATGGGACAAAGTGAGTGTGCTCTCGTGACTGGATAAAAAATAACAAACTTTCCTTGTGAAGACTCATCCATGGAATCTTTCACATCTTCCTCACTATCACTCTGGGTCGCTGGCATAACAACTTTCTTTCCCTCTCTCCTAAGTCTAGTGGGACACTCAAACGACTTCTGACGTCTACCCTCACACTCAAAACATTACATATTATCAAAATTTTCTTCACCCTATTTCTCTTTCTCACCGATCTTCTTGGCCATGTCTTTCTTTTTAATTTTCTTCGAAAACTTTTTATTGGAAGAATTTTATTTCGAAAACTGGAGATTTTTTTTTGAAATTCTTTGCAAGCAGGGCCATATCAAAATCAGACTCGTACTCAGATTCAAACTAAAAAAAACTCAATTTCTTTTCCTATCAGTAGTGGAAACTTCCTTTCCCTTCCTAGTTTGGGCTTTAAGTGCCATCCTTCTATCCTTAGGTTAGAAAATGTCGGAGAACATGTCAATTTCGTACGTCTAGAGGTCTCCTAATATGAAGAAATATTGCTTCTAAGTGTATGTGTCGTTGTCACAATTCGCTTCCAATAAATCATCCTTCAATTACCTACAAATATATCACAAAACTAGTATGGAGGTAAGTAACAGTATCAATCCAATTCTATGGAGTGAAACACAAGAGAAAAGATGCAATCCAATTTCCTAGCTTTTTCCTTTGTTTTCAACTTTTTTTTTATATTAAAACAATTTTATATGATGGTGATATAATTAAACTAAATTAGAAAGATTAACTAAATTTGAAGAAAAATCTAGAGAATTAACTAAAAAGTGTGGAAAAAAGTTAGTGAAAGGTATCTAAATGATAGATACTAGAAAAAAAGATCAAGGGATGTAAATCCACCACCATTTCACACATTCAATCTAGTTTGAAGTATTTTATTTTGATTAATTTCATAAAATATTAAATTAATGAAAAAGTTAATTCTCATTATCCTAATGAATTAAATAAATATTATTTTTGAAAAGTTATTTTTAATTACTACAACTATACTCCAAATGAATTAAAATTAATTAAGCAAATCATCTGCTAAAAAAAATTTACCCAACTAATTTTAATTAAACAAAAGAAAACAAGAGTATAAGAAACTTATATTATAATTTTAATCATGTTGAAAAGTCTACCTCTAGTTTTAATTTAAACAGAAAAGTTATAACACAAGCTTCAATCTTTTCTCAAGGAAGATTTTCCATTTCTCAATGTAAAAACAAATGTAGTAATTAAAGTTACTAATCAAAGCAAATTAAACAAAAATAAAATTAGCAAACTAGACAACTTAGTTCCATGGCGTCTTCATTTCATCCCTTGAAATGAGAGATTAGCCCTCCATGATGGGACTCCAAAAGATAGAATGAACAAATGAGCTCATATCAATATGAGAGAAGAAATTTGAATTAATCAATATGTAAGGACACAAATTTCCAATTGAGTCTTTTGTAGTTTTGGCTCAATTCCGAAGAAAAATATTTGAGTCATAGGATAGAGTTCATGTGTATCCATCCAAACGTATGATGTGTTTGTTGAATACGTAGCGGACATATTTGTAAAGCTTCATCAGTGCCGAGTTTCAAGTGTCATGTTTCTACGTCAACGACAATTTATTCCATAGTCTCGAAAAGCTATGAATGCATTTATATATATATATATATATATATATATATATGGAGACTTGGAATAATTTTATAATGGGTGTAATTTTATTTTCAAAAGGTTACTTTAGAACTTTGAATAAAAATTTTTTGGGCTTAAAATAAAATTTGACCTTTCTGACATTTCGTTCGAAATTGTCGTTCGAATGAGAATTTTGTTCGAACAAGTTTTCCAACAAACTTTCTTTTTTTTGGCCACTGGACTATCGTTAGATGGTCGTTCGGACAAAAATATTGTTCGAACGAGATTTCTGTCGGGAATATTTTTTGGTAGTTCTTGACCGTTTTCTCCGTATTCCCACTACTTTTTTCCCACTAACTTTTTCCTAGATGTTATATGTGCGGGAACCAACCTTTTTTAGATAACTTTTGACACACTTTGAGAGAGAAATATTGAGAGAGAATTTCCAATATCAAAAGTTCATGTTTTTGTGTTTTTTCAAGCCTGCGTGAATTAATTTCTACCAGAACACATACACCCATCAGTTTATGTTTATTCAATGTTCTTAAATACATATATCTTTCTTGGAGTTTTTTTTTCATCGGGTTCTACTCTACCGTTTGAAGAGTTGTTTGGATTTTCATCTACATCCCTCAAAGAAGAAGAAGTTTTTGTGTTGCCGTGGCATTCTCACATGGTGAAAGGCACCATGTTTGGTTGATGGTTGCTTGGTCTCAATTGGTGGACTCCAAGGTTCCGGTGGACTCTGAGATTATTTGCTAGGCGGAGGTGTTTACAAGAAGGAACGTCAAGGCTTGGACGAACTCAAGTTTGTGGTGTAACTCTACCTGTCTTGTAATTTGTAATTCCATACTTAGTGAATTTGTTAGGTCAGGGCCGTCCGAGATTTTTTTTCGTTGTGGGTTTTCCTCGTACATTGCCGTGTAGTGGTTTGTTTATTTTGTCTTTTGCAAAATTCACCTTGGATGCATGCTTAGTAAAAAAGATAAAATTTGGTTTAAATCACTACTTGCTTAATTTGGTGTTAAAATTAATTGGATGAAATTTAACTTAATTTATTCAAGTCAAATATTTAATTTGATAATTTGATTTCGCGTAATTTACAAAATTAAAATAATTATTGTTAGGTAAATTTCTAGGACTTGGGTTGAATTAATTTAATTTAAGTGAAAAAAAATCATTTGTTGTTTATTTTATTCATTTTGTGATTAGTCTAATTTTAATTTAAAAATAAATTAAAATTTGTCATTTGTGTGTGTTGTGTTGAACTATCTTCTCGCACTTAAAAGGAAATTATATTTAATTTTAAAAGAATATTTAAAATCGGGGGTCCTTGCACTTTTCAGATTGGTATCAGATCCAGAGGACTAATTTATTGCGTTAAGGTCCATTTAAATATTTTTGGTTAAAAAAATGGAATTTTTACCATTTTCAAAATTTCTAGTTTTCGATGTTTCCAATTATGCGTATTGGAAGGTGCGTATGAAATCGATACTAAAGTTATCAATGAGAGGGTTTGGCTGTCAGTTGTTAACGGGTTGTCCCCACCCACATGTTTGATGGAAAATGAGCGTGTTCCCAAGTCCATAGATAGATGGAGTGAGAATGAATTTAAACCTGCTAATATTAATTTCTAAGGCTTAAATGCTTTATTTAGTACGGTGACACCGGATGAATTCTGACATATCATGACTCGTGAAACCGCTGAAGTAGCTTGGGATATTTTACAACTCACACAAGAGGTAACTAGTGTCGTTAAGGATTCAAAACTCCAAAACCTTACTACTCAATTTGAAAACATCAAAATGAATGAGAAAGAAACTTTTGATGAATTTTATGCTAGACTTTCCGATATAGTAAATTCATCATTTAATTTGGAAGAGAAAATACCCAATGACCGAGTAGTAAAGAAAATTTTAAGGTCCTTACCCGAGAGATTTTTCCTAAAGTGACCGTTTTAAATTCTTTACCCACCTTGCACTCTACCAAACTTGAGGAACTAGTAGGTGATTTGCAAACCTATGAAATAGATATGTTCCCCTCAAAAAATGAAAAGAAAATTGATTGCCCATTGCTTTGAAAGCCCAAAAGGAGGAAAAACAAGTTGTGATTGATGAGAGTGATAGTGACTCGGAGGACATGGCTATGTTTGCTAGGGAATTTCAAAAATTTATTAAATTTAGTAAAGTTAAGTTAAAAGGATTTTAAGAAATTTGAAAATTCTAAGCATGACAAAGCCGAAAAGATCCCTAATTACTATAATTCAAATATGAATAGGGACGAGTCAAATAGGTGCTATGGTTGTGAAGGTTATGGCCATAGTGCGAGAGAGTGCCCCACTAAACTATGAATAGAAGGCAAACAACCAATTTCCTACAATGCAACCCTTAGTGATAGTGATAAGGAAGAGGGACCCGATTCCCCCATTGAGCGCAACATTACCACGTTCATGGCAAGTCATGTGAGCACCGATAATGAATCTTCACATAAAGATATACATTTACATGACTCTCCCGAGGCCTTTGTTTGTGAAGATCTAAAGTATGAAGGTAGTGAGAGTGGAGAAGAGAGATAGAGAGAGAGATAGATAGATAGAGAGAGAGAGAGAGAGAGAGTGAGTGAGTGAAAATGTAGAAAAGGTGGATGTGAGTGAACTTCAAATTTCTTTTCAAAAATTATATTTCGATTCTATAAAATTAAAAAGAGAAAATTTGAAGTTAGAAGCGATTTAAGGAGCATGGCAAGGTGTTCAATGAGAGTGTTTTAGTTGATGAGCTTTGGACACAAGGGAGAGCTCTTCGAGAGAAGCTTGAGTATGTAGAAGGCGAGAGAGATAGCCTTAAGGGCTTAATGGAATCCTTGAAAAAGGATCTTCTCGCATTTTAATAGCGCAATGTTTTATTAGATCCCACATTTTAGATTTAGAAAACAAATTAAAAGACTCTAGTAAAGTTAAATTTGATTTGGAGTGTCGTTTGGAGAAATTAGATAAAATATTAGGAACGGTCCAAATTAAAATGACACATGTGGTTTAGGTTTCGATACATGTAATGACACAACTCATAAAGACAAAACCAATGATTTAAGATAATTACCTAGGAAAGACTTTAGAGATTAATCCTTAGGTACCACCTCTCGACACGTTTTTACTTGTTCACATTGTGGTCGAAAAGGTTATCTTAAGAAATTTTGTTTTGATCTTAAAAGATTTTTTAGAAAATCCCAACGTAAGGCAAACCAAAGTAGCCAAGATTCCTATACCCTAAAATCGTTATTCGTCATTAGTTTGGGTTAGGAGATCCGACTTGGTTGCTTTACAAGATAGTATTTTTTATTCTCATTTACTTTCACACGATATCTCCCTTGCTAAATCTAATGGTTGAATGTGTTAGTTGTTTGCATACTCTAGAATTTTGTGCTTCATATCATATATCATTGATAGTTGTATGCATGTTTAGTTATTTTCTAGTTTATGCTCCATTATAATACGCATTCTAGAATTATGATTTGTGTATATATTTTGTATTATATTTTTTTATTTCAGTTTGCATTAAATAAAAAATACAAAAAGAGTTTGTTTATCATTTGTGTTTTACCTTTCTAGTAATTTAGGCTTAATGAAAAATACAAATGATTTGTGTTTGTCTTTTGATTAAATATTTTTGTATGTTTGGTTAAAATTTTTGAAAAACTCAAAAATATTTTTTCTTGTGTGTATTTTAGTTTGAAACACTTTATGTGGCATATACTTGTGTTCGAATCCCTTCTTTTTTCGCTTCCACATGGCTAGAAATTTTTGTTAAGATTGTCAATCCTTAAAATGTTTTTTTTGACACACATGCATGGAGTAGTTGGATTTTGTGTTACTTAATGGATTTCGTTCTTATATGCCTCTTTTCACACATGCACGAGCTCATTTGAAATTTAAATGTCACATGTATAATTGAGCTAAGTGAGATGTTCTCCCATCAATTTAGTCATCTACATTTTCCATGAGCACGGAGGATTTGTACATGCAATAACCGTTTCCCATATTTAAAAAAAGAAAAATATATTTATCAGGTGTAGTGTTTATCAATGGAATGGGGCTGCGAAAGACAAAATTAATTTGCTTGAAAAGCCATAATTGAATTTTAGGCCTTAAAAATGTGGCATTAAAAAGAATATTTGCCAAGGCCAAAATAGTTTAGTTAATATGTTCAAAAGAAAAGAAAAAGAAAATTATGAGGAGTTTGGTTGGATATATTAACGGGTTTGCACAATGACTCTGAATCCTAGTTAAGCTTTTATTGTCATGACTCTATTGATTTATAGAATCATCAAAATTCTAGGCTTATGTGCATTGGGTATGTTTTTTTTTTGACTTTAATTTATATTGTAACATGGGGCTATATCTAAATGTGATAAAATTTTGCAATCAAATGAGAAATCCGTGAACATGTTTTAAGTGATTGGGTCGAAACTTGATTGTTACTAGTTCACATCCTTACACTTCTGTTTACCACCATTATTTGGACACATTTTTTCCATACGAGTGTGAAAAGCTTAATGTCTTTTGTTTCATATGTGGTGTTTATACCTATATATATGTGCGTGTGCCTTAGTGATATTCATTATGTCTACATATATATGGTAATTTTTTTTGTCTTTTCCTTGCTTGCTAGTCCATCGATGCTTCTAATTCATAATTGGTATTTATCTTGTTGCATATTTTAGTTGCTATCACATGCTTAATATCTTATGTATCAAATTGTTATCATTCTTTGTGCATGTTGGTTGGTATCATTTAATATTTGTATGGATTAGTTATGATTTTGTTGCCCATATACTCTCATGCTCTTATCACCTTATGCTTCATCGTGTTTTCTTGTGTCCCCATACTTATATCCCTTACGTTGTTTTTAGGGGGAGAAATGGTACTTTGTTTGATTTGGAGAGAAGTGAGTAATTTATTAGTTCTTTTATCATTTGTTTATTCCTAAACAAAAAGGGGGAGAATGATAGGGGAGAAATGGTATTTATTTCTATTATTATCGTATCTTAGTTAGGGAGATTTATCTTAAGGGGAGATATCTTTATAAGTATGTCTTTGTTAGATAAAAAGGGGATATTTAATTTAGGGGAGTATTTAATTTCATTGCGTTGAATTTTTTGATATTCCCTATGCGTTTAATGTTTGCTTAAGTGTGCAGGAATTTCTTTTAGAGGAAACTAATTTTTTTATTTTGGGTGGGAATTTTTTAGGCTAGTTGAACTTGACGGCCCTTTAGGATTTTATTTTGGTTTTTATCCCAGAATATCCAAAGGGGGAGATTTGTAAGGACAAGAATTTCCAATTTAGTCCTTTGTAATTT
Source organism: Sambucus nigra (assembly GCA_949130495.1). Classification (NCBI taxonomy): domain Eukaryota; kingdom Viridiplantae; phylum Streptophyta; class Magnoliopsida; order Dipsacales; family Adoxaceae; genus Sambucus; species Sambucus nigra. The sequence continues at coordinate 536,997,829 of OX422213.1, forward strand.
TGGATCAATTTTGGACAAAAACATTTCAGTCATAGAATAGAGTTCATGTGTATCCATCTAAGCCCGTGACGTGTTTGTTGAATACGTAGCCTCTGAATTTGTAAAGCTTCATCATTGCTGAGTTTCAAGTGCTATGTTTCTACGTCAATGACAATTGATTCCATAGTCTCCAAAAGGTATGAATGCATTTTTATATGTACAGGGAGACTTGGAATAACTTTAATATGGGTGTAATTTTATTTTAAAATGAATTTTATTTTCAGAAGGTTACTTTAGAACTTTGAATAAAAACAATTTGGGGTTAAAATGAAATTTGACCTTTCTGACATTTCGTTTGAACGAGTTAGCCAATGAACTTTCGTTTTTTGGCCATTGGGCTATCGTTAGATGGTCATTCGAACGAGACTTTGTTCGAATGAAAATATCCTTTGAACGAGATTTCTGGCGAATTTTTTTTTTGCAGTTCTTGGTAGTTTTCTCCATGTTCCCACTAATTTTTCCCACTATCTTTTTTTCAGATGTTATATGTGCGGGAACCAAACTTTTTCAGAAAACTTTTGACACACTTTGAGAGAGAAATATTGAGATAGAATTTTTGAAATAAAAAGTTCATGTTTTTGTGTTTTTCAAGCCTTCATGAATTAATTCCTACCAAAACACATACACCCATTAGTTTATGTTCATTCCAAGTTCTTAATATATATATCTTGCTTAGAGTTTGTTTGGCACCGGGTTCTAGTCTACTATTTGAAGAGTTGTTTAGGTTTGCTTCTACATCCCTCAAAGAAGAAGAAGTTTTTGTGTTGCTGCAGTATTCTCACATGGTGAAAGGCACCATGTGTGGTTGATGGTTGCTTGGTCTCAATTAATGGACTCTAAGGTTCCGGTGGACTCCGGGATTATTCACTAGGCGGAGATGTTTACAAGAAGGAGCGTCAAGGCTTGGATGGACTCAAGTTTGTGGTGTAAGTCTACCTGTCTTGTAATTTATAATTCCATACTTCGTGAATTTGTTAGGCCAGAGTCGTCCAAGGTTTTTCCCATTGTGGGTTTTTCTCGTACATCGTCGTGTAGTGGTTTGTTTATTTTATCTTTTGCAAAATTCACCTTATATTCATTCTTAGGAAAAAAGATAAAATTTGGTTTAAATCACTACTTGTTTAATTTGGTGTTAAAATTAATTGGGTGACATTTAACTTATAATTAATCAAGTCATATATTTAATTTGATAATTAGGTTTGGCCTAATTTGTAAAATTGAATTAATTATTGTTAGGCAAATTTCTAGGACTTGGGTTGAATTAATTTGGTTTATGTGAAAAAAAATCATTTATTGTTTATTTTATTCACTGTGTGACTAGTCTAATTTTAATTTAAAAATAAATTAAAATTTGTCATTTGTGTGTGTTGTGTTGAACCATCTTCATTCTGCACTTAAAAGGAAGTTATTTAATTTTAAAATAATATTTAAAATTGGGGATCCTTGCATTTTTCATAATATATAACACAAAATCTCTTTTGATGGTACAATTTTATTTCACTCTTTTAATTCACTAATAATTTCTCTCTACAAAATTTTTCCTCTCATTTGCACTCTAATGGAAACTTGCTTTGTTTTTTTTTCTGTCTTCACCCGTGTCCCGCAAATGAATGAGATTGTATTCCTTTTGTAAGGTGTCTAGGAGAAAAAAAAGTGGATTGGGGTAATTGAGGAAAATGGGGGTAAAAGGATTCAGAGCATGTGATTTTTATTTTCGAAACATGGTGGATACTTGGGATATGGGGTAAAGCGGCTTGCATGAATTCAGAAATGAAGCTTTGTTCAAAGGTGTCAGTTTTAGAAGTGGTTTTCATTTGGCTTTTGTTTTGAGCAGGTGGAAAAAATTGTGTATGCCTTGGAAGAATGGGACAAAAAAAGGAAATGGGTTTGTGTTGGATTAAGTTGATATCGGGTTTTGGTATGGAGGCAGGTGGTGGAGGTTTTGAAATGGGTCTGGGCCTGGGTTTAAGAGAGGAAGGTCGCAAGTCACGCGCCGGATTTCAAGGGTCTGCCCATATGGAGGTAGGTTCGGGTATACCCGGACTTATGGGTTGTTGAGATCGAAGACCCACCATGGATGGTGGGTGGATCTTGGTGATATGGAGGTAAGTAGAGGATTTTTTTCAGGTTGGGTTTGAGTTGATTTCGGTTTAGGGTTTGTGGGTGCTGGGGGTTGGGTATGGAGATGGGAGGTGAGAGAAGAAGTGGCTAGTAATGGAGGAAAAGGAAATGATAAGTTATTGTGTGTTTAATTTGGACCCTAAAAATAAATAACACTATAAAATAAAACTAATAAAACTAAAAATAAAATCCTACTCCAAAATAAAATAAAGACTCAATTAAAAATGAAAATAAAAAGAAATGAAAATAAAAATAAAAATAAAAATCAATAAAACTAAAACTAAAATCCTAAAAAGAAAATGTAAAATCTAATAAAAGTAAAAATAAATGAATTCCTACAAAAAACTAATCCTAATAAAATAAGACGAAAAACTAAAAACTCATAAAAATCAAAATCAAAATAAAATCACACTAATTAAAAAAGAAACATACAAATAGAAAATAAAACCTAGAAAATTCAAAATAAATCTAAAATAAATCATAAAAATAAAAATGACACAAAATAAAAATCTAAAAAATTAAAAAAGCATAAACTAAACACACACGGGCTTCGGGGTAGGTTTAGGGACTAGTTTAGGCTCAGGTAAGGTTACGGGACATGGGAATTAGTTCCATGAATTGCATATCTGACTTGATTTATCGCTTTTACATTTACAAGACATAATTTACCTACAAAATAAACATTAATGCGCATAAGACCCAAATTGTCATGAATTAGCAACTAAAATACGTCAATTCGGGGTATAAAATATACACTTTTGGTTTCTTATCATCTCCTACTAACTCTTCTAATTTCAGACGACTCAAATTTTCTAAGGCATTTAAAACAATCACTTTCAGGATAAAGTGTTTAGGCAGTGATCATAAAATATTTTTAAGCACTCGTGCATCAGGCATAGGCTCACCAAGATTAAAACTAGTATTCACAATATCAAACAAACGTGCATAAAACTCGTCAAAACACTTAGTCTCTAACATTTTGATCGTGTCAAATTGAGTAGTCAAATTTTAAATTTTAGACTCTTCAACCATGTTAGGGCCTTCGTGGGTGAGTTGGAAAATATCCCATACTTCTTTAAATGTGGTGCACGTCGTAATACGTCGGAACTCGTCAGGGGTGACGTGTCTAAAAATTGCACTAAGCCTTCGTGTATTATAAGTGCTCCGCATAAACTCATCCTCAGTCCAGTCTGACACATATTTTAAATTCGTGACATATTTTGCGGTGACAGTGGGAGGAGTTCAACCTCTTTCACAAATTAACTAAACTCTTTCATTGATTGTTTTTAAATGGGATTTCATTTGGGGTTTCCATTAAGAATACTTAGACCCGTCAAAAGTTGGCAACCGATTGTATAAACTTTCACTTGGACACATTGAAACAACTTTAAAAATATGGTTTTTTCAAACAAATAAATATCACACAATTTTGCGAAAAATAGGAATGCACAATAAAATAGTGTAACCTACTCTGATACTAATTTCTAAAACCTAGTGTGATAAAGATTTAAACTAACACGCAATTTTCAATCACAAAATTATTTAATTAGAGTCAATTTATGAATTAAATTAATTCAAACCTCAAAATCAACTAGCTACGTGCGTGCATGAGTCAAACCAACATAAACAAAATATGTGACACAAAGTTCAGGAAAAACCCCCTAGGGCAAAACCTTTTATTTCACTATAGTTTGTAAATCGTAACTTACACCGATTATAATGAATACATTTGTTTGGCACATGAATACCCGTAGGCGTCGGTCGGCATCGTCAATAATGAATTATGTGCAGCAATCCATAAGAATCGCAATCCTAATCTTATCAAAGATCCACACACAAAGACATCAATGACTCTCAGCCATATGATGCATAAATCTTCTCCACAAAAGTATGAACAACAGAAAATTGTGTTCTCAAACTCCAAAAAAATTCACATGAACAATTGAGACATTTGTGAATTGAAAACAAAAGGTTCTAATCCCTAAAAGAAGAAGACAAAAGGTTCTGCTGATTTTGCACTGTATGCAAAATGTAAAAGCGTACAAAATTCTTGTGGAAAACGGAGTTAGAGAGACCATTTTAAAAACACTTAAGGTGGTGGGTTGTTAGAGCGAGACACACTGTCATTCGAGCGAGACACGCTATCATTTGAAGTATCGTGCGACACACTCTGTCATTTGAACGATATTAAGAATCATTTGAACGAGACCAATAAAATAATATTTCTTTCTCTCATCTTTTGCTAAGTAATTGCACCACCTCAAACACTTCGAAAATATATTTTTGACGAAAAACATTCAAAGCTACGCTCCAACACTTAGAAAATATTTTGTGAAAAATATCTCAAAATCCTAAGTGAATTATTAAGAAATTAAAAAAATAACTTTACCATATTCATTTCGCAGAGGCGTGATTATTAATGAAGCTTAATATTCGGACCCATCTCGTTGCGTATTAGATCTTGAACATCTTCGATGGTTGTAGTGGTATACGACATACTAAATGGTGATGGACATTGTCCTTACAGAATATAACTTATGCTTCAGCAATAGGCAACCTCATGCATGCTATGGTTTGTATAAGACTGCATGTGTATGTAACAACCCGTCCTTTTGGAGACAATTAAATCCCATAATTAAGTATAATTTGGAATTCGGAGAATTTCTCGAAATAGTAATTTTGGGATTTTCGAGGATTTGATGATTTTCGAAGGGTGTTATAAATTATTTTGGGACCATATAGGTCGAAATATTTTATTTATATGTCGCCGTGGAGTATAGCGACAAAAGATGTAAGATTTGGTGTTGAAAACCCGCATTTAATTATTTTGGGTTAGAATAGTGATTTGCGGTCAAGTACCTCAAATGGAAATTTCGACTGCGCCACGAGTCTCGGAATGTCCGAGATAGTCGGAAAAGAGTGTCCGATTGTCGAAATTGAGTTCCCGGTAATTTTAGAGGTAAAAGTAACTCGTAATTGGGTAAACGAGTCGTTTTTGGGTTTAAAGGGTTTAAACCCTTTTTCTTTCTTTATAAAGAGGGAGAGAGGGAGAAAAGAGAAGAAAGAAGAGAGAAAAGAGAGAGGAAGGAAGAAAGTGGAGAGAAAAAGGGAGATTCGTGCCAAACTCAGCCGGATTCGACTCGAGGTCGTCGGATTTCATCCTCCAGGCAAGTGTTTACCTGCTTTATTTCATTTTGTGCAATCCTCTCATATCACATTTAGTATAAACATGATTTTAGGGTTAAAACCCTTAAAATAAATTGGGTAAAAGTTGTATGTGAGTTTACAAATTGATGTAATGTAAACTCTTAATGATTTCTAGTATTAAAATCATGTTAATGGGATGTAAGATTGAATTTAATTGGGAGAAATGCCCAAATCTAGGTTTCATGGATTTTAGGGTCCAAATTCAAGAGAAATGGTTTAATACCCCAAAATAATTGATGTGTTAGTTGTAAAACATAGATTAGATGTTTATTGAGTTGTTGGGTGAGGTTAGAAACAACAAAAATGGAGTTTGGGATTTTGGGAGAGATAATGAATAGTAACCCGTAGCCTTTGGGGTCATTTTAGGCCAAGAAGGTAAATTATATAACTTTCGGCCAAAACATAAAAGTTGTAGATCTTTTCGAGACGGTCGCGTGGGCGCTGACCGCGTATTTTTCTGATTTTTCTACGATTTGATATGATTTTTACAAGATGACAGCTCCGGGTTGAAATCATCAGCTCGAAAATCAAATCGGGAATTGGAAAAATTATGGCTAGAATTAATGTCATAGATGTTCGGGATAATTTTTGGGGTAGTTTAGAAACCCCGAAAATGAATTTGGGTTGTTGGATAAGGGACTTAAGGATTTTAATTTTGGGAGACCTGGTGTGACCGGTCGACCGCGCCCCTATGGCCGGTCGACCGCGTCAAGGAGAAAGGGCCTACTTCTTTGTTTCGTAGGCTTATTTACAACCCGTGGTCGATCGGGGGTCTAGGGCCGGTCGACCGGTGCCCTGTTTTCAGCCGAAGATTTTGGAGATTATTATTATTTCTCCTCTTTGAGACTAAGTTTAAGGGCCTTCTAAATTAAAGTATATTAGAGGGTTATGTCCTAAGGGACTTGTGGATTTGGGAATATATATATATATATATATATATATATATGTTGATACCAAAATTAATATGCTGAGGTGGACGAATAATACGAAGACACGTGTCAATCTACGTGGCACAATAGCAGCAAGGAAGTTCATTTCGTTCGGCCAATTCATGTTCTCTCCGAGGTACGAGGATATCCCGAGGAACTTTAGCACCCCGAGGTACTCCAGCGCTCCGAGGAACTCTTGATCAACGAGCCACTAAGGCGGTCCGAGCTGCATCTCGGCTGTACCATTAATTACCAGACGGACAATTGTTCGACTGTTCATTGAATAATTATATTCTTAACGCCCACGCTACATTAAATGTATTACCCTTTCATATGTATGTCATTTAATGTATCGAACCTTCATGTACAGCCTAAAGGCTATAAATACCTTGTATCATCCTCATTCAAGGAGGACCGGGAATTTCTTGAGAGAACTTGTAATCAAGAATTCTGCAAACATTCAGCAATAACATAACAGTGGACGTAGGCTTTATTCCTAGACGAACCACTTTAAAAATCTTTATCTTATTTATTTATCTATGATTGAATAATTAGAGCAATCTAGTTTTTTACATCAACAGATTGGCGCCGTCTGTGGGAAACGACTGTTATTATCGTTTTTCATAAAAAATCATTTACCATCAATGGCAGATAACCCAGAATCCAGTAATCGAAATGCTGGAAATACTGGAAATCTTCCAAATCCATCTGCATCTCCAGATCTGGCCGGAATTATGACAAATCTGGCTCAAGGACAAACCACCATGCAAGAATCTATGAGGCAACTCATTCAAACTCTTCAAGGCGGTGCACCTACATATTCAGGGCAAAGCAGTGATCGTGGGCAATCGCGATCCAGACGTACTGGGTCATATCGCAATGAAGAATCTAATGATTCTTCTTATCAACCTGGGCGAACTTCATCAATACGGGCCACGGATACAGATCAACGTATCACTCTCTCTCCGGAGAGAACTAGCGCTTTAGAAAGATTAAGCAGGGTGTCTCCTTTCAGTCGATTAGGACCAAGGAGGAATATGAGTCCACCTAGAGCTCCATCGAGAAGTTTACGGCCACTATCAGGTTTGAGAGAAGGATCAGCACAATCACGACCAGCTACTCATCGAGATAAATCTCAGGAAGCTATGTCAGAACAATCAATTGCTCGGACTAGGCGGCCTGAGGAAGGGAATGAAGCATGGAAAGGTTCCATTCAACGGTTGGAGGAGAGACTGGGAGAAATGGCTAAAGCGAGGAACCCTTTACAGAGAACTTTTGTTCAAGGGACACCTTTTGTGCAAGCCATTGTGGATTTTCCAACACCATCGAAATTCAAAGCACCTGTAGTGACCCCTAAGTACGATGGAAAGACAGATCCTGTACTTCATATAGAACAATACCAAGCTGCTGCCGACATCTATGCCGTCCCCGACGAGATGAGGTGTAGAGCATTCTCGGGAAATCTTACCGGATCTGCACAAATATGGTACAATAATCTTCCTTGGGGTAAGATTTCAACTTTTATTCAGTTAGCCGAGCTATTCATTGGCAATTTCTGTTTTGGAGCAAAGCCAGTAAAGCGAGTAGCACATTTGCTAAGTGTTAGGCAAAAATCAGGTGAAAGTACTAGAGATTACATAACTCGTTTTAATAACGAGAAGTTGGAAGTCATAGATTACGAAGAAAAAACAGCGATCACTGCTTTGATGAGTGGTTTACTACCTAACAAGCTGTACTACACCTTGGCCAAAGATCCACCTAAAACTATGTCCGAATTGATGGCAAAAGCAGCCAAAATCATGAATGCCGAGGAGGCTATGTCTGCGAAGAAGAATATGGATAAAGAAACTAAGGTGGAGGTCGACAAGTCTAAGAAGAAAGAGCAGAAAGGTAATGGTGGTGACAAGCACTCCAAGAATAATAGGACGTCATGGGAGGTCCTAAAGAAGTACGATAATTATACTCCATTGAAAATGGGTATTAATCACGTTTTAGAAGAAATCAAAAACAGCGAGGAAATCAAGTGGCCAGAAAAACTGAGGACAAATCCTGATCTGAGGAATAAGGCCAAATACTGCGAGTTTCACAAAGATCATGGCCATATGACTAAAAATTGCATAGCCCTTCAGAACGAGATTGAAACGCTCATCCGAAGAGGAAAATTATCAAAATATGTAGATCGCAGGAGTGAGAGGAAGAATGATGATAGAACTAGAGAAAGATCTAGATCTCCTCGTCGTGCAGAGGAGAAAAAGAAGAGGGACCACGAAGATGATCCAGATGATGACCCTGATCTTCCCAAGAAGCCAAGGCAGCCTGAACGAGAGGTATTTTCCATACGTTTTGGGTCATTTGATTGTAATGTTATTACAGGAGGAGATGCAGGAGGAGGAGACCTTACTGCAGAAAGAAAGGCTTACCTCGGGGAGGCTCAAGCTTGTTCGTATATTCAGCGGATAAATCTGATCGAGGATGATCGTCAGAGGAAAGTAAATAAAGAGAAGCTAGTCATTGGGTTTTCAAAAAATGACCTGGCAGGTGTTCTTTACCCTCATGACGATCCTTTGGTGATCAAAATGAGGATGAAAGAGGTAATGATTTCAAGAGTGTTAGTAGACAACGGTAGTTCAGCAGACATCATGTATTATTCATGCTTTGATAGCTTGAATTTGAAATTATCTCAATTGGAGCCTTATCATAGACCCCTTCTGGGTTTTGCTGGCGAGAAAGTATTTCCACTTGGGACGATCAAGTTGGATATATTCATTAGAAATTGGCCTGCTTGTCGAACAGAAAGAATACGCTTCTTCGTGATGGATAAGAATGTGCAGTCATCCTACAACATCATCATGGGAATAGTCGGATTGAAGAAGTTCGAAGCAGTTCCATCTACGGTACATCAGTGCTTGAAATTCCCAACAAACTTTGGGGTAGGAGTTGTGAAAGGTGATCAAAAAGTAGCTCGGGAATGCTATTATTCGTCTGTCGAGCAAGAGGAACTTGAAGAATCAAGGAAAAAGACTACTACTTACCAAGTGGAGGAAGATACATAAATTGAAACCCTTGATCCTAGGGATGAATCTCAACTTGTAAAAGGACAGGTGGTGGAATCTACAGAAAATGTTATTCTGGACGACGAGCATCCTGAGCGAATAACCCAGATAGGATCATCGTTGGATGTTTCAATAAAACAGGAGTTGATAGTTTTCTTGATAAAGAGGAAGAATACTTTTGCTTGGAGTCATGAAGACATGCCAGGAATAGATCCAAACTTCTTATGTCATGAGCTCAATGTGAATAAGGAGATCAAACCTGTGAAACAGAGAAGAAGAGTGTTTAGTCCCGAGAAGAACCAGGCCATACAAGAGGAGGTCGAGAAGCTCCAGAAAGCCCAATTCATTGAAGATGTGAAATATCCAGATTGGTTGGCAAATGTGGTGATGGTAAAGAAGAAAAACAATAAGTGGAGAATGTGTGTTGATTTCACTGATCTGAACAAGGCATGCCGAAAAGATCATTTTCCATTGCCCAGAATCGACCAGCTAGTGGATGCTACCTCGGGACATGAGCTGCTCAGCTTCATGGATGCATATTCTGGTTATAATCAGATCAAAATGAAACCTGAAGACAGGGAGAGTACTTCTTTTATTACCCCAAGGGGAACTTATTGTTATAATTTTATGCCTTTTGGTTTAAAAAATGCAGGTGCAACATATCAGCGGCTGATGAACAAGGTTTTTGCCGAACAAATCAGCTGCAACATGGAGGTCTATGTCGACGACATGCTCACCAAAAGCAAGAGAGCTACTGATCATCTAGTTGACTTAGGCCAGACCTTTGATCAATTGGACAAATACCAAATGAAGCTCAACCCGACGATGTGTACCTTTGGAGTACGAGAAGTAATGTTCCTCGGATACATCGTCAACCAACGAGGTATTGAGGCAAATCCAGAAAAGATCAAAGCTCTTTTAGGGCTACGATCCCCAACGACGAGGAAATAAGTACAGAGTCTTACAGGATGAGTTGCAGCGCTCAACAGATTTGTATCCCGAGCAACTGATAAATGCCTCCCATTCTTCAAAACACTGCAAAAAAGTTTTGAGTGGACTGATGAATGTGAGAAGGCCTTTCAAGATTTGAAGAAGTATTTGGGAGCCCCACCATTGCTGTCTAGGCCAATAACAGGAGAAAAGTTGTACTTGTATCTGGCAGTATCAGAGAATGCAGTCAGCTCGGCGTTGATCAGATTGGAGAATGGAGTCCAGAAGCCAATTTATTATACAAGTAAGGCTTTCCGAGGTGCAGAAATCAGGTACCCAAAGCTAGAAAAACTGGCATTAGCGTTAATTGAGGCAAGTAGAAGAATGAGGCCATACTTCCAAGCCCATACCAACATCGTGTATACCGACATGCCGTTAAGACAAGCCCTTCACAAGCCAGAAAAATCAGGAAGGTTGATGTATTGGGCAATAGAACTCGGTGAATATGATATTGTGTATGAACCCAGATCATCATTAAAGGGGCAAGCTGTAGCAGATTTTATAGCAGAATTCACATACCCTGATACCCCCGAGGAACAAAAGGTAGTTGCTGACCTACCTGTGGACGATACAGGATCAACAAACACAGGTCCAGACTAACTAAGGTTGGTAAAAGGACTTGTGGATGTAGAAAAATCATCATATTCAAACCCAAACCAACTCCGGTTGGTAAAAGGGCACGAACAGATGACCAACGAGGGGCGAAAGATACCAGGGGATGACGAAAGAAAATAGCAGATATTTTACCGAGGATCTCTGACAGATAAGAAATTTGAAGACGAGTTACCTACATGGAGATTATATGTAGATGGATCATCTTGCACAGCTGGTTGTGGAGCAGGGATTGTTTTAAACACCCCAGATGATATTGACATGGAATATGCCTTGCGATTCCAATTCAAGGCTTCCAATAATGAAGCTGAGTATGAGGCCATGATAGCAGGTTTTCATTTGGCGAAAGTTATGGAGGCACGGCAAATAATTGTTTTCAGTGATTCTCAATTAATTGTGAATCAAATGATGGGAATATATGCAGTTAAGGGCGAATTAATGGTGAAGTACCATGCAAAGGTAATGGAGTTATTGACAGAATTTGATGCTATTCAGCTGGTGAGAATACCGAGGATGGAGAATGCTAGAGCAGATGCATTGGCCCGATTAGCGTCAGCTACGCGGACCGAGCTACGAAGAATGATACCAATCGAAGTATTAGAAAGTCGGAGCATAGAAGAAGATCTGACGGTGAAAATTATTACCCTTGATTTAGGACCATCTTGGATGGATCCTATCAGGGCATACATTAAAGAAGGAGAATTACTGGAGGACAAGTTAGCTGCCAAGAAATTGAAGTATAAAGTTGCTCGGTATGTGTTAACTAATGGTGTTTTGTATAGACGAGGAATTATGGCAGGTTTGCAGAGATGTGTGCATCCATCAGAAGTCAAGGAATTGGTCGAAGAAATCCATGAAGGATCTTGTGGAGCTCATGTAGCAGGTCGGACACTTTTGCAAAGGGTAATGACACAGGGATATTACTGGCCGACGATGAGGGCTGATTGTATAGCCTATGCCAAGAAGTGTGACAAGTGCCAACATTTTTCCTCCATCCGAAGAACTCCACAAGAATTGTTGACACCCATAACTTCACCTTGGCCATTTGCCATGTGGGGGGTTGATCTGGTTGGACCATTGCCAACGACCCGAGGAAGGTTCAAGTACCTCGTCGTAGCAGTAGATTACTTTACTAAGTGGGTGGAAGCTGAACCACTAATTGATATGACGTACGAGAAGGTATATCAGTTCATTTGGAAGAGCATCATTTGTCGATATGGTCTCCCCCATGCTTTCATCACAGACCATGGAACACAATTCGATAATGAAGAATTTGCTGCCTATTATCGTCAGTCGAACATTTTGAAGCTTCATTCAGCACCAGGCCATCCCCAAAGCAATGGACAGACTGAGGTGACGAATAGAACATTACTGAATGGTTTGAAGAAGAGGTTAAGTGAAGCTAAAGCAAATTGGATTAACGAGCTCCAATCAGTACTATGGGCTTACCGAACTACTCCCCGAGCAGCAACTGGAGAATCACCATATATGCTAGCATTTGGAAGTGAGGCTGTGATTCCTGCCGAGTTGGGTCTCCCAACTCATAGAGCGCTGAATTTCAATTCCCCAGTCAGCGATTTAATGAGAAGACTGGATTTGGATATGCTCGAGGAGGTTGGAGAAGAGGCATCCATCAGAAATGTTGCTTATCAACAATGAACAGCTTTGTTCTACAACAAAAGGGTGAAGAAATGCGATCTAAAGGAAGGAGATTATGTGCTGAAGAAGGTCATTCAGAAGCACAATAAACTCGAAGCAAACTGGCATGGACCTTACCGAGTTACAGAGGTTGTTCGACTAGGAACTTACAGGATAGCAACTCTAGAGGGAGAAGAATTTAAGAACGCATGGAATGCTGAACACCTGCGCAAGTATTATCAGTAATGTAAAATGTAAATCATTTCCTTCATTATGAATAAAACGAAGATGTTTCACCATTTTCTTTCTGTTGAAAGTTTATCGGGGAATACTAGTGTGTAATACACTACGCACCAAAAAAAAAAAAAAAAAAAAAAAACTACTCCTTTGGTTAGGAGGCGACAATAGTGTGACCAACTACGGTTGGTAGGATATCTAGTGGACAGCTCGAAAGAGCCAAAAAAACTACTCCTTTGGTTAGGAGGCGACACTAGTGTGACCAACTACGGTTGGTAAGATATCTAGTGGACAGCTCGAAAGAGCCAAAAAAACTACTCCTTTGGTTAGGAGGCGACACTAGTGTGACCAACTACGGTTGGTAAGATATCTAGTGGACAGCTCGAAAGAGCCAAAAAACTACTCCTTTGGTTAGGAGGCGACACTAGTGTGATCAACTACGGTTGGTAAGATATCTAGTGGACATCTCGAAAGAGCCAAAAAACTACTCCTTTGGTTAGGAGGCGACACTAGTGTGACCAACTACGGTTCGTAAGATATCTAGTGTACAGCTCGAAAGAGCCAAAAAGTTCGAAAGAACCAATACTACTACCACTACTACTCCTTTGGTTAGGAGGTGTACACCAGCATGATCAATTACGGTGTTGGTAAGATACAAATATACTCTCAAATTACAACTTATGTTGGTCGGGAGGTAAGATTATTACAAAAAGTTCTTTGAAGAACAAAATATTCCAAAATATACCAAGTATAGCTGGTCGGGGATAAAAACCCATCAACTGTAGTTGGTCGACAAACATAATTTAACAACCTTGGTTTGTTGGAAAAATTTTAAACATTTTTATACTCATTACTTTCTTATTAAGTGATTGAGCAACATTACTGATACTGGTAACTCTTTTTACTAAGTTGGTCCATGAACATCACAATATTGTTATCTTTACATATGCATAAATGTAAAGTGTTTGATAAACACAAGACAATACCAATACAGATCTACAAACAAAAATGAAGTCTTTCATTAAAAATTCAAAATAAGTTACATATTACATGTATGTGCTGACTATTACATTAAGATTCCTATTCTATTGGTTTCTTGCCCTTTGCTTTTGAGACAGGATCTTCGCCAGCAGGAGGATCTTCCAGGCAAAGGGGAGAATTAATAAAGTTCAAGTCCTTCAGCATTCTGACGTTCATTATTGAAGGTGTATCCATTAGATGCTCTGGACGAGATACTTCGATTTGGGAATGAAGGCTATAATCACCGAGGTATTTTGAAATTAGGTTACGAGGAATGGAACGAGCTGGGATCTAGGCCATGTCCAATTTGAAAGGTGGCACAGGCAAGTCTAATAACCCTGGAGCATGATAATCCCATAAATAATGCCCTTGCTCCAATTTTAATACACCCAAGGCGTTCAACCATCCCTGTTTATAACCTTCATTATTGGCATGTTCAATACGAGTATCCAAATGAGCAAGAGCTTCATTATATCCTGCCATCCAGAATTCCCTGGGCTGCTTGTGAAATTGAAAGGTTAATCTATCCAATTGTTCGAGAAGATTTTTGGCAAAAAGATCCTTGGTATGAAGAGCAGACTTCGTTGCAGTAAGTTGATCTTCCAACGATAGATTTTTCTTGGACATTTCTGACAGAGCACGATCCTTAGCATTCAATTGAAACGCTTGAGTTTCCAAAGTAGACTGAGTGCGAGCCTCTTCAACATTACGACTAAGAACTCTTGATCGGCTCCGAGAAGCAACTGGAGAACTTTGCTCCTCGACAATTCTTCCTCGTCCCCCGAGAACCTCTTCCTCATCCCCGAGCAGTCACAGGAATAATAGATTTTCTCAAGTTATCCAGTTCTTGCCTTAGTTTGGCATTTTCAACTTCTAAGAACGAGAAACCTTCATCAGTAACAGGCACTAGAGCAGTGGAAGATGACGCTGCAGATTCATATTGAGCCAACTTTTTCTATAAATTATTATTTTCTTGTTCCAGGATCTCGGCAATCTGCCTGCAAGCTTCAACTTCACCTTTTAGGGTCCTTTCCCTAATATCATATCCAGCGATAATCTTTTTATGGCCTGTTTCAGAACAAAGTTGTTGATATCTATTTTCATAATCCTTGTGCAACGAAGCCATTGATGCATTGTGTTGATTTTGAAGATCCTCTATGGAACCATGAAGTTCCTCGATCAATTCGTAGTATGCCACATTATTAGCCACAAATCTATCAAGTAAATTCTTCAGGTACCGGTAAGCTTCAACTGCTTGTTCTGAAGCATCGTGACCAAGGATGTCGACAATCTCTGATACACTTAGGTCTGTATGACCAGCTTTATAATATCCATTGCATTGTCGCATCAACTCAGTATCAGGAGCAGATATCAATTCCATTCTGGCCAAAAACTAATAACGAAGAGAAAGCAGTAGTTAAATAAAAGCAATCAGAGGATCAACAACAGAGATAAGCAAAGATGTATTTTATTAGATCACAAAAGGATTACATTATTCGATTACAAATAATGAAATATGGAAATAATGCCGAACAACTTCACACCTTTTCCTTGTCTCCCAAGACTTTCTCGGGAGGCTGGGACGAGGAGCTCGGTTGCTCGGTGGTAACAACGTTTTGATTAGCAGGAATCTTCTCGGCAGGAGGAGGCATAGAAGAAATATCCTCGATGACAGAGGGTTGAGAAGCAGAGACTGGGTCACCCATAGCCATAGAAGATTCATCTGAGAGAGGTTCATCTTCTTCTTCTTCCACAATTGTTGGAGGAGGACCAGGGAGGTGTCGTTGGAATAGCTCAGAATCGTCTTTGACCTTCAACTCTTGCAGAGCAGCTACCCAGCCATCATGGAAGTATTTCAACTTCCCATATTGGACTTGGGATGTCATAGCAGCAATCCCCTTATCCCATCCTTTCTCCCAGCCAGCGCTGAAGGATTTTTTGACTGCGACTTTTCTTCTTAATTTCTCCGAGGAAAGCTTTACATCCAATTCCTCTTTTTTGACCTTGATATCTCGCAGGGTAGATAACTCTTCCTCTGCCTTTTTCAGCTTGCCATCATATTCCTGATGTTCAACCTCTAAACCTTTTACTTTATCCTCCAAATTCTTGGAGGTTTCAGCCATCTTCACCTTCTCAGCTTCAGCCACAACCAACTTTTTCTCCCAAACAGCTTTTTCCTCAACATACTGTTGACGAGATTCCTTTAAAGATTGGGTCAAACCCAACAGAGAATCCTCTACACCTGACGAGGAGCTTGAAGCTTTAATAGCCTCATCCTTCTTCACAATATTATTGAAACAGTTCACCAGCTGAAAGATGAGAGAAATAGTAAAGTCAATACAAAATGCAAGCATTCAGAGAAAGAAAGAAAAACCAGAAGTATGAGAAATTTACTGAAGCAAGGTGACGAGCAGCTAAGGATGTCAGCATATCCCTAGGAATTTTTTCATCAATACCATGGACCTCGGGTACGACCGAGCTCATTGCAGAACTTGGAAGAATGATGTTTGGAACATCAGTACCACCAGCAGGTAGAGAGGAGGCAGTTTCAGCCGGAGTAACTGAGGATGATTTCCTCAATCTCCTCAACGGGAGTTCAGAACCTTCAACCAAAGAAGTCTTGGTCGGAGAGATTGAAATTACATCTACAGGAGCACTTTTCTTGCTCGAAACCACTGGGGGCTTCTCGGTAGCTTTAGAAGACCCAGCATCCACTTTTTTAGTCCCTCTGGGACATCAGCTTTGCTTTTCTTGGCCCCAGCAACATAAGTAACATCATCGAAGAGAGCAGGAGGAGCTCTTTTCTTACCCATCCTTTGACTTAAAGGAAGATGAGAATCTAAAGAAGAGTCCTCTGGAGTGGAAGCTGGCTCAACAGGACGAGCAGTATAAGAGGTTGTATAACTCTTATACTGTAGCAAATATGATGCAGACCTAATGTGCTCGTCTGCAACGTTCTTATGCAAACCCCAGATAAGTTTCAGATGCTTGATATTAACTTCTGATTCCTTTGGAGTTTTTCTTTTGCTATCAACTGCAAATAAATACATAACGAGATATCAATCATACATTTTGTCAAACATGATGAAAGCATAATTTCATAAGTAAAATAAAATGAAAAATAAACCTATCCCATTGCCATATGGGGGGCATGTGGGACCGTTGTATACTTCATCTCCAGTTAAAGGGGCATATTGCCAATTTTTTATGATCAACCCATGCTCAAAATAATCTCTATTTGAGTCAGGGAGGTTAACTACAAGAGCCCTATTCAGAAACCTAGTTTTTAAGTAATAAATATTATCTAGAGTAGCCCATTTATAGCAATACATAATTTCAGGGATCCCAATACGAGTCCCATGAGTTAGATTTAATTTGTGCACCCCATTAATTATTCTCCATGAATTGGGGGCTATTTTTGCAGGGACAAGATCAAAATATTGACAAAACTCAAGACACAATGGGTTCGGTGGAAAGGAAAAACCACATTCAGCAATGAAAAGACTGGGGAACCAATGTCCCTCAGCCAATCGAAAATAATCTAAAGGCTCAGAAAGAACCTCTAGAGTTACCCAGGAAGGAATGGAAAAATCAGAACGAAATTTCTCAACAGACTCCACAATATAAACCATATTGAATAAAAGAGATACAGAAGAAAGGAAGAAGATCTTACAGGAAGAAAGGACGTATGTTGACAACGAACGAAAACAAGGATGAACGCACAAGAGAGAAGGAGAGAATAGAAAGCTTGAATGCAGAAAAGTGGAAAACGTAGAAGACGGTATGGTTACCTAAGAAGTTTAAATACTCTGCATTAGGAAGCGGCGAAAGAAATGATTACCAAAAAGAAACTACTGAACTTCCGGCGGCTAAAAGGACAAAAAACTGCACGGAGATCGAAGCGCTTATAAAAAAAAATTCAAAATAAAGGCGGAAGGTGCGAAATAAGAAGGAAATTTGAATACAATTTTCCTGAAACCCAGGAAAGTCATTTAATATCGCCATATACCGAGAAAGAATGTCCCATACTCCTCAAAATTCAAAATATGAAACATTGGGGGCTTCTGTTGATACCAAAATTAATATGCTGAGGTGGACGAATAATACGAAGACACATGTCAATCTACGTGGCACAATAGCAGCAAGGAAGTTCATTTCCTTCGGCCAATTCATGTTCTCTCCGAGGTACGAGGATATCCCGAGGAACTTTAGCACCCCGAGGTACTCCAGCGCTCCGAGGAACTCTTGATCAACGAGCCACTAAGGCGGTCCAAGCTGCATCTCGGCTGTACCATTAATTACCAGACGGACAACTGTTCGACTATTCATTGAATAATTATATTCTTGACGCCCACGCTACATTAAATGTATTACCCTTTCATATGTATGTCATTTAATGTATCGAACCTTTCATGTACAGCCTAAAGGCTATAAATACCTTGTATCATCCTCATTCAAGGAGGACCGGGAATTTCTTGAGAGAACTTGTAATCAAGAATTCTGCAAACATTCAGCAATAACATAACAGTGGACGTAGGCTTTATTCCTAGCCGAACCACTTTAAAAATCTTTATCTTATTTGTTTATCTGTGATTGAATAATTAGAGCAATCTAGTTTTTTACATCAACAATATGTATATTCACTTAGAGTGAATTAGTATAGTTGGGAACATCCAATAAATCCTTAAGAGATGATTAAGGTTATTATTATTTGTCGAAGTAAGAAAATACTTTGGGTTTAGTATCATGCTTATATGAAAGCATGATTATGATTCTTTGAGAGAATCCTTGGGATTAATGGTCATCGCTAGATGCTATAGGCCACTATGGCTGTTTATATATATTCTAGGAAGAATATATAGGATATGTATATACTGTGTGTTTTAGGTATATATATATGTTATAATGGAAAGGTTTTTGAAAATATAAAAATGAATATTTTTCAAATGGAATGAGAAATGTTTTTCATAATTAATAAATTATGGATTATACACACCTCCCTAAATCGCTATCATAAGGGAAGTTGCGCGCGTTGTGGTGAAGCCTTCCTGGCTGTTGAGCAGGTTGGATATAGTCCCTAGGCCATATGGGCATTTGTTTTACTGCGCTGTTTAGGGGATTCCGGGTGTGGTCCTGACTTTCCCGCAGGCAATATGGCCGCTTCCCGACGTTGGTAGGTTCCCAGGTTGTCTTGTATAGATAGGCCCTGGAAGATGATAGCCATTTAGGGGCGCGTCCAGTGGGAAAACCCGGAGGGACGGTCTTAGATTTATTGAAGCATTTCATGATAATGGATTGGCTTCAATTTACATTTCCTGAGTATAAAAAGGGAAATGGGATAAAGGTTTGGATTCGGTAACACTCCCGGATGGAAGAAGGGACGTGGAAGCATGATTTGATCAAAGCATTTTCATGATAATGGAAATGGCTTTGGGTACATTTCCTGAGTATAAAAAGGGAAATGGGATGACATAAAGGAAAATAATTTTTATGATAATAAAATTGGCTTTTAAAAAGGTATATGATTTGTTAAAGAAATTCATGATAATGAATTGGCTTTTATATTTACATTTCCTGAGTATAAAAAGGGAAATGGGAAGTTTTAAGAAAAATGAAAGTATTGATAAATACTTGATATATGAATCCTCAGTCCGGGAGATAGATCCGGATGGTTATGGTAAAGTATGTATATGTATATATAAATGGATAAATTGAGTGACAAGGGTCTAATGGATCCCGACGATCGACCTTGCCGCATAGTAGTGTATCGGGGGGTTCCTTGTTTGGATTTCTCTTTGCGAGACACCCCTCGCACGAATATGGCAGTGTGTTGAGATTGGAGAGAAGTTTAATCCTTAGTGCTCTTATATTATAAATGTTTATGGTATATATATATATATATATATATATATATATATATATATATATATATATATATATATATATATATATATATATATATATATATATATCTTTCTGTACAGAGGGACTGGCGGATCCCGACGATCGACCGTGCCGCATAGTAGTGTATCGGAGGGGTTCCTCGTTTGGATTTCGCTTTGCGAGACACCCCACGCACGAACATGGCATAGCGTTGAGACTGGGGTGAAGTTTAGCCCTTAGTACATTGTTTGGACTATCTAGGATTGATAGTGGGTTTGGGATAGACTAGTTTAGCAGGATAGCTTGACTAGGATGTCTAGAGGGATGCGCTAGGAGTGCACTGTTAGTGGAGAGGTGAGGGGTATCTCATGGGAGTGCGATACCAATTTAAATATGAGATAAAACTATTTTTTCAAAAAAATAAAGCATTTATGCACTTGCAAAATATTTTCAAAATTCGGGCTCTGACCCGTCTATCTACTCTCCTTTCTTTCTATATATTATATATATATATAGGTGTCCAGACACAGGGATGCCTGGATGGAAATTATTTCGAGTCAGACGTCAGCTGCAGCAGCTGTGGATGCGTGCATGTTTTTGATAGCCGCTTCCATCGTTGTACTCTAGATAGGAGGTACTGTATAAACATTTGAGCCAATGGCTCAACTGCATTTATTTATTCTTTCGGTACAACATTCGATATGGTTATATATTTTGACCGAGTGTTCGGTTATTTTATTTCATTTCAGTTTCATTTACGCATTAAATTGTAGATGTTTTATTTATTATCGTTAAAAAGAGAAGTAAAGTTAAAATTTTGACACTGGCCTAATAGGTTATTAGTAATTAAATGGATTTTTTGACAGTGATGCTAAGAGTGATCCATATGAGACTCCTGTTTTAATTTATATTGGAGTGATCGCCCGGTATCTTATTCGGTGGGTTGTCACAGATGGTATCAGAGCATCAGGTTCTAGTGTCCTTAGGAATATGTGCGGACGTACTACGCTTTCAGCGTTGCTCTCGATTTGATATAGAGCCTCAGGATTGGGATTGTTGATTTCTCTTGTGAGATTTCGTTCTCCTGCCATATTAGAAGATTATAGAAATCTTTTGCGCGCTCATTTGAAAATCGTGTGCGGAGCTTGGATGGTAGCAGGAGATGAGACTTAGCTGGAGCAGCTGGTAGAAGTTGGGGACGAGGGCCTTAGTAGAGGTCACTCTCCTTATGATAATTGTTAAGGATTTTGGTGGCAACTACTAAAGAATGGTAGTTAGGAGTACCACAGTACCGTTGAAGTTGAGAGTGGTACTAAAGTTAAATTCCTCATTGAAGTTGAGGGTCCAAAAGGGATCTTACGGATAGTCTTTTTCGATAGGAATAAGGACAAGGTTAGGGTGCCCAGATGGGGCCTAGAGTTAAGAAATTCTAGTAAGAGGTGTGGCTAGATGAAGTTGTGGAGTTCGTTAGCCCTAGACTCGTGTGTGTATTTGAGTTATGGCGGTCACGATAACATAATATCATGTGTGTTTATGTGTTTTCCGCAATAGCGGAATTTTATTTTTCCTTCATTCTCCATAGAGGCGGGTGTTGATATATTGTGTATATATATATATATATATATATATATATATATATATATATATATATCTGGGTGGTGATACTCGTTTTATATGTCTATACGAGTATGGTATTATGGTGTATATATATGTATTGGTTGATCGGAGCGATAGCAGGCTAATGATGGCAAGACTATCGTGTCCATGGTTCCTCGAGGGAACAGGATGTTGTTGTGGTGTCTCACCTTGATAAAGGTTGAGTTCACCTTTATTATTATGGATTGATGGAACCTCGATGAGCAAAGGCTTCCTTATTTTGGTTGGTATATGTGGCAACCTTATAGATATAATTTAATGCCCACATGATTATTGTTCAGCTATAAGGTTTAGCTCAGTACCGGTTTGCGCAAGGACTTAGAAATAGTGCGAGCGCTGGGTGGTGTGACTCTTAGTTAGAGATAGGAGTTCAGACCACCTTTTGTTGTTAAGGGATAGGATTATCCCGGTTGCATGTTGAAATGACAGAACTCCACAACCAACGAAGTCAAGGGTTAATGTGTGGAGGGGTTCCTTGTTTGGATTTCGCTTTGCGAGACACTCCACACATGACTCTTAACGGCGTCGGGATTGGGGAACTGTTATGGGATGCAAGGATGTGGGTTAGTCTTATAGTGTGGATGAACCACTATAGACTATGAGCCCTGTGATGATGATATACTTATGGAAATATTGTGCAATGGAAAAGCACTAATGTGGTCCCCTCGCCACAAGTGGGTGGGTGAGGTTGGACTAAGAGAAATTGGTTTGAGGATGATAACCAGCCTTAATGAAAAGGCAGATTTTGAGAAGATAAATTTTGGGTATTATGTTCGTGACACTTTCTACAGAAAGTGGGCACTTCGATTGATTAAGTTTCCTTCTGTATGGGCGGAAGGATAAGATAGTAGGAATGCGTTCATAGGATAGCCTAGTAGGATTTAGGACATCCCGCTTGTGTGCCTTGGGTCGTTATATCTCGATGACCGACGACGCGAGGGAGTAGTGTAACGGGAGGGTTGCTTGTTTGGATTTCGCCTTGGCGAGACGTCCCACGCATGAAACCAAGCAATTGTCGGGAGTTGAGAGAGGCCTTGGGCACTAGGGATATATTTAGGATACTCGTTTCTCTTAGGTAGGATAACGCTTAGATCGTAGCATTAGTAGGATGTAGATTCGCTAGAGTTAGTGGCGCCGAGGTTAGGATAATTGATTTCGCGGGTCGGGAGGATCCATAGATGAGTATTACACCGAGGAAAGGAGATCCTTATTGGGCGAGAGTGTTACGTGTCAGACGTTCACTACGGATGTGCAGATGTGCACAAGTTAGAAAGGTGTATGGGCACCTTGGTAAGTTGGTTTATATATCGCCTGAAATAGAATGGACGTAGTATATAAGGTTAAAATTCGTGCCGATAGGCATTATAGATGATGGGTATTATGTGACGTATTAGAGTCACTTTACGATCATGGTAGTCGTATTATACATGGTTGGGAACCATTGGGTTAGTGTCATTCCCTTTGAGGTATTAGGATTTGGAGTGATCCTAGGATTGGTGGTGTAGGTCGTATCTGAATTTCGAAAACGAAATTCCGTCGTAAGGGGGGGAGTATGTAACAACCCGTCCTTTTGGAGACAATTAAATTCCATAATTAAGTATAATTTGGAATTTGGAGAATTTCTCGAAATAGTAATTTTGGGATTTTCGAGGATTTGATGATTTTCGAAGGGTGTTATAAATTATTTTGCGACCATATAGGTCGAAATATTTTATTTATATGTCGCCGTGGAGTATAGCGACAAAAGATGTAAGATTTGGTGTTGAAATCCCGCATTTAATTATTTTGGGTTAGAATAGTGATTTGCGGTCATGTACCTCGGATGGAAATTTCGACTGCGTCACGAGTCTCGGAATGTCCGAGATAGTCGGAAAAGAGTGTCCGATTGTCGAAATTGAGTTCCAGGTAATTTTAGAGGTAAAAGTAACTCGTAATTGGGTAAACGAGTCGTTTTTGGGTTTTAAGGGTTTAAACCCTTTTTCTTTCTTTATAAAGAGGGAGAGAGGGAGAAAAGAGAAGAAAGAAGAGAGAAAAGAGAGAGGAAGGAAGAAAGTGGAGAGAAAAAGGGAGATTCGGGCCAAACTCAGCCGGATTCGACTCGAGGTCGTCGGATTTCATCCTCTAGGCAAGTGTTTACTTGCTTTATTTCATTTTGTGCAATCCTCTCATATCACATTTGGTATAAACATGATTTTAGGGTTAAAACCCTTAAAATAAATTGATGTAATGTAAACTCTTAATGATTTCTAGTATTAAAATCATGTTAATGGGATGTAAGATTGAATTTAATTGGGAGATATGCCAAAATCTAGGTTTCATGGATTTTAGGATTCAAATCCAAGAGAAATGGTTTAATACCCCAAAATAATTGATTTGTTAGTTGTAAAACATAGATTCGATGTTTATTGAGTTGTTGAGTGAGGTTAGAAACAACAAAAATGGAGTTTGGGATTTTGGGAGAGATGATAAATAGTAACCCGTACCCTTTGGGCTCATTTTCGGCCAATAAGGTAAATGATTTAGCTTTCATCCAAAACACAAAAGTTGTATATTTTTTCGATACGGTCGCGTGGGCGCTGACCGCGTATTTTTCTGAGTTTCCTACGATTTGATATGATTTTTACAAGATGACAGCTCCGGGTTGAAATCATCAACTCGGAAATCAAATCGGGAATTGGAAAAATTACAGCTAGAATTAATGTCGTAGATGTTCGGGATAATTTTTGAGGTAGTTTAGAAACCCCAAAAATGAATTTGGGTTGTTGGATAAGGGACTTAAGGATTTTAATTTTGGAAGACCTGGTGTGACCGATCGACCGTGCCCCTATGGCCGGTCGACCGCGTCAAGGAGAAAGGGCCTACTGCTTTGTTTCGTAGGCTTATTTACAACCCGCGGTCGACCGGGGGTCTAGGGCCGGTCGACCGGTACCCTGTTTTCAGCCCAAGATTTTGGAGATTATTATTATTTCTCCTCTTTGAGATTAAGTTTAAGGGCCTTCTAAATTAAAGTATATTAGAGGGTTATGTCCTAAGGGACTTGTGGATTTGGGAATATATATATATATATATATATATATATATATATATATATATATGTATGTATATTCACTTAGAGTGAATTAGTATAGTTGGGAACATCCAATAAATCCTTAAGAGATGATTAAGGTTATTATTATTTGTCGAAGTAAGAAAATACTTTGGGTTTAGTATCATGCTTATATGAAAGCATGATTATGATTCTTTGAGAGAATCCTTGGGATTAGTGGTCATCGCTAGATGCTATAGGCCACTATGGCTGTTTATATATATTATAAGAAGAATATATAGGATATGTATATACTGTGTGATTTAGGTATATATATATGTTATGATGGAAAGGTTTTTGAAAATATAAAAATGAATATTTTCAAAATGGAATGAGAAATGTTTTTCATAATTAATAAATTATGGATTATACACACCTCCCTAAATCGCTATCATAAGGGAAGTTGCGCGCGTTGTGGTGAAGCCTTCCTGGATGTTGAGCAGGTTGGATATAGTCCCTAGGACATATGGGCATTTGTTTTACTGCGCTGTTTAGGGGATTCCGGGTGTGGTCCTGACTTTCCCGCAGGCAATATGGCCGCTTCCCGACGTTGGTAGGTTCCCAAGTTGTCTTGTATAGATAGGCCCCGGAAGATGATAGCCATTTAGGGGCGCGTCCAGTGGGGAAACCCGGAGGGACGGTCTTAGATTTATTGAAGCAATTCATCATAATGGATTAGCTTCAATTTACATTTCCTGAGTATAAAAAGGGAAATGGGATAAAGGTTTGGCTTCGGTAACACTCCCGGATGGAAGAAGGGACGTGGAAGCATGATTTGATCAAAGCATTTTCATGATAATGGAAATGGCTTTGGGTACATTTCCTGAGTATAAAAAGGGAAATGGGATGACATAAAGGAAAAGCATTTTTATAATAATAAAATTGGCTTTTAAGAAGGTATATTTTTTGTTAAAGCAATTCATGATAATGAATTGGCTTTTATATTTACATTTCCTGAGTATAAAAAGGGAAATGGGAAGTTTTAAGAAAAATGAAAGTATTGATAAATACTTGATATATGAATCCTCAGTCCGGGAGATAGATCCGGATGGTTATGGTAAAGTATGTATATGTACATATAAATGGATAAATCGAGTGACGAGGGTCTAATGGATCCCGACGATCGACCTTGCCGCATAGTAGTGTATCGGGGGGGGGGGTTCCTTGTTTGGATTTCGCTTTGCGAGACACCCCACGCACGAATATGGCAGTGTGTTGAGACCGGGGAGAAGTTTAATCCTTAGTGCTCTTATATTATAAATGTTTACGGTATATATATATATATATATATATATATATATATATATATATATATATCTTTCTGTACTGAGGGATTGGCGGATCCCGACGATCGACCGTGCCGCATAGTAGTGTATCGGGGGGGTCCCTTGTTTGGATTTCGCTTTGCGAGACACCCCACGCACGAACATGGCATAGCGTTGAGACTGGGGTGAAGTTTAGCCCTTAGTACATTGTTTGGACTATCTAGGATTGATAGTGGGTTTTGGATAGACTAGTTTAGCAGGATAGCTTGACTAGGATGTCTAGAGGGATGCGCTAGGAGTGCACTGTTAGTGGAGAGGTGATGGGTATCTCATGGGAGTGCGATACCAATTTAAATATGAGATAAAACTATTTTTTCAAAAAAATAAAGCATTTATGCACTTGCAAAATATTTTCAAAATTCGGGCTCTGACCCGTCTATCTACTCTCCTTTCTTTCTATATATTATATATATATATATATAGGTGTCCAGACACAGGGACACCTGGATGGAAATTCTTTCGAGTCAGACGTCAGCTGCAGTAGCTGTGGATGCGTGCAGGTTTTTGATAGACGCTTCCATCGTTGTACTCTAGATAGGAGGTATTGTATAAACATTCGAGCCAATGGCTCAACTGCATTTATTTATTCTTTCGGTACAGCATTCGATATGGTTGTATATTTTGACCGAGTGTTCGGTTATTTTATTTCATTTCGGTTTCATTTACGCATTAAATTGTAGATGTTTTATTTATTATCGTTAAAAAGAGTAGTAAAGTTAAAATTTTGACACCGGCCTAATAGGTTATTAGTAATTAAATGGATTTTTCGACAGTGATGCTAAGAATGATCCATATGAGACTCCTGTTTTAATTTATATTGGAGTGATCGCCCGGTATCTTATTAGGCGGGTTGTCACAGTGTATTATGCCATTAGCATGGTCAGCATATTCCATTTCAATCTAGGTGAGGAGGACTGGACTACTGTGAAGAACATTTTCAAGTACCTAAAGAGGACTAAGATTATGTGTTGGTTTACTTCATAGAGAGTCTAGTACCCACAGGGTACACATATTCAGACTTTCAGTCAGATAGGGATTCTAAGAAATCAACATTAGGATATGTGTTTACTCTAGGATTTTCATCCATAAGTGGGAGGAGTATCAAGCAATTATGTATTGCTTATTCGAATAGGTAAGCCGAGTATGTTGCCATTTTGGAGGCAGGAAAAAAGGTTGTTTGGCTCCAAAACTTCCAAAGTGACTTGGATGTGGATCCTTTAATAAAATTGGCTATTACACTTTATCGTGACAATAGCATTGTGGTTGTAAATTCGAATGAACTAAGGACTCATCAGAGGACGACGGACATTGAGCACAAGTATAACGTAATTCGAGAGATCGTACAGAGGGAAGACATCTTTGTGACCAAGATTTTAACTGAGGAAAACTTGGATAATGGAATGAGAGTCAAGTTCATGGCCACATGGCTTTAAGACTAAGTGGGAGATTGTTGAAGTTTAATCATAAAACCATGTGTGAAATTATTTAACATCGATTAATAAAAGGATTATTTTATTCATTTTGAAATGAGAATCAAGTTTGTGAGAATGCTTTATATTTTTTATAAATATATTCTTTCATTTATTTATTTTACTTAATAGAGCTTCATAGAAATTCCAGGGAGTCGTCTTCAGGCGATCAGAAGAAGGTTTAAATTTTGTCTCTAGCATTGTTGAAAAGTTCATACCTAGATAAGAAGTTGATATCCTATTAGAATGGTTATGACGAAATACTAGTGGTCTATCTCAAACTACAGGAACCTGTAAGATGGTTCAAGAATTTATACGATAGTTAAATAGAGAATTGTGATTGACACGTCCCTTGAATGTATTGAAAAGAACCACTTGTGAGATTTGAGTCTAAGGATTTTCTTGAATAGACTTGGGCAATATCAAACCATTTGCAAAGTTTGCATAGATTCTTAATCCCGAGAGTTATGAAGATTAGATTGGTTATGTGAATGTTGCATTAATTGATATGGGTATGATTCAATATTGGATTGAATCAACGGTCTCCTCATATTAGGCAACAATCATGTTAGTGGGTCTCGGATCTTAATTGGGAAGAATCTGCGTCCAGAGACACCCAAGATTGTGAAACCCCCTTAATAGACTTATTATTTTTGTTTCCACTAGCAAACCAGATTAGTGGGTTATTTATAATCCGATGGAGTAGCAAAATAAGTTAATTATTAGAATCTAGAAATTGATTCGATGTTTGTGAAAGTCAATTTGGGAAAAATTTATTTGACTAAACATGTATTGAAATCTTAACATAGAAAATCACATTAGATACCATAAACAACTTTATAAATAATAACTCATTATATCTGTGACACCTCGCCTAATTAATTACTGGGTGATCAGTACTTAATTAATTAATTTTGGAATATCAAGTTGGTTCAGATAATGCATCACTATCGAAAGACTCAAATTTTAATTTAATAAAAACTAACCACCTAATATTTAAAAAGATTGGTGTCAAAATTTTATCTTGTCATTAACCATTATCATTAAAGGAAATACTTAATCATCACCATACATCACAATAGTATAAGGAAAGAACTAGCTGAATTAATAAATGAAGCTGCTGGAGTAAACACATCCAGTCAAAATCCTATTCAATAATCCAAAGCCATGAAATAGAAGTCTACTAACAGAATAAACGTCTAAATCTATGAATGTAAAATAGGAAGGGACGACACGTACACCTTAAGTAAATAACTGATAGATAAAGAAGGATAGAATATGAAGCGTCTACTAGTAATGTCCTATAACTTCCACACCAGCTACATATCGTCAAATGAGTAGGATCTCCTAATCCTGGTGTCCCTATGGCTGAGCATCTAAAACAAAGGAACAAGAAAAGAGGTTTTCAGAAAAACTGGTCAAAGCCCGAGTAGAAAATAGTTTAAATATAGCAAGTGCTTAAATTGGTTAATTAAAAAAAATATTATTCATGTTAACTTATCATACTCACTTGGGATGATCACCTCTCATCTAATGTGCACGCCTAATCGGCCTAACTACCCATACTAGTCACGATACTCTGCCTGACTATACATTGTATAACCACTATGCCGGATAAAATATCTAAATAACCCGAATAAAATATATTTCTATTATTTAGGAATAGGTTTAAATATGCTTCAACTCATTCTCATAATATTCTTAATTCTCAACAAGTGACCCAATAAGTATATGCTATAATAAAGTGGCCAATCTGTAACCCAGAATAGGAACTCAATATGCGTATATAAAATCTCTATATGTATACATATAAATATATATATCAATACTGCACCCATGGTTAAGAAACCCCTGGTGTTAGGATTACTCGGCTAGCTTGTCCAATTGCAACACTCACGCATGAAGGACAACAGGTTCAATCTCTCAAGAACCAATAAAACATGTACACATATTGAAGGCAAACACTGTTCCAAGATGATGGGCTACGCACATACCTTCACACCCATATGACTGTCAACACTATCATTCTCACAGATAGCCCTTTCCTAGGTTCCATTCTCTAGTGGTATGAGTTAAAATCCCCTGAAGGCACACAAGATATGGTCGTCCACAATACGCTAAGCTCCGCTCGATAGCTAGTAGCTACGTATGTCATACACATAATATTCTAAGTAATAATAATGCACACAACTTATAAAACTTAATAGGAATTCACGCAATCCAATTTCCATAATACGTAAGTAGTATTACTATTTCTACCACTCACGTAATTCTTTCATATATTACCTCTCTCGAACCTCCCGCCCTCCTTAGGTTCTATAAAATTTCTATATCTCGAGAACAATAACACTCCTAACTAGATAATAACTTAGAATTTACGTTGACTTATTCTCACATGGGTTATTACTCTCACTTGGATAAGCTTAGGATGATTTTTAACACGAACGGACCCTAAAAAGGCATTCTAAAATTTCGTTAGAAGTCCTAGAATTCTTGTTCAAAAGAGGACATTCGAAAGAATTTCTCACTTCAAATGAAGTCAACATATCGTTAGAAGGGTCGTTAGAATTCTTGTTGGAAGTCTCTTTCGAACGAAGTCGTTCGAACGACCGGGGCAGGTCTTCGAACAAGAAATCCGAACAGACCCAGTTCTTCCCCAAATTCAATTTTTCAAACATTTTATACCTCAAATTCAACCCTAATCACGTCTATCCTCAGATAAGATATTATTAAACTATTTTTAATCATTGTGGGGCATTCTCTAACTCAATTTAGGGCTTAAATTCTCATGCTTTCAAAGGAAAAATCAACAATTACTCAAATCTCTAAAATTTCCTTTATAATGAACCCAAAATTTTTAATTGTCCAAAACTCTTATTATAAATCATGATTAAGACATAAAATTCCTAAATATTCATAGTCTAACAAAGGGAAAAACCTCTACATGCATACCCATCTCTAATTCATAAAGTTTCTTTATAATTCGGTCCAATTACACATAAGTTTTCATTGCGCCAAATTTATATCATCAAACCTAAATTAATAGGAATAATGTATGCTAAAAGAGGAGAAATATAAACACTTACCTTTTATGGGTTTTTGATTTTCTAGTAAAATTTGGTATGTGGTTGATCCTCTCGTCGCGATCTACACTTTGGTGTAACTATTTGTGAGAAATCTCTAGTGTTTGGCCTTTTTCTCCAATGGTTCTTCTTCCACCTTGGTTCTCCCTCTCTTTCTCTCCCTTTATCACGTAGGTTGCAACTGACAAATCACTAACCCTCGATGCACCTATTTTAATCCTATTTCGTCCATGTAATTACTCAAAAATCCCAAAAGACTAAAGTACCCCTTTGGGGCGTCATTTTGGACTGAAATGCCCCGGACTCCAATTAAAACACCCGAGTAGTATTTTCTGACTATTTCAACGCTTTCGGACACACTGGAGTACTCAAAATAGTCATTCGAGTTATATAAAAATAATTTATCTTTGTAACCACCAAATATATAATAGTGACGCGACTCATACGTGCATCTTAAATAATTAGATATTACCTGTCGTGTATCTCGTCCCTGTCCATATTATTATTTTCGAAAAAATATTATGTTACTCACTACGCATTGTTCACATAATTATAATTTGACATGATTATTTTCGATAAATACCAACTCTTGTCACGCTAGTAATTATTAGCCTTATAATTGGATTAATTATATATTAAATATTCTCCCTTTAAATTAATTAATCCAAATTTCCATAATTTCATAATAAAATAAATATGCTTAAAAATACGGGGTATTATAAAATCTAATTGATTTCTAAGATAATTAAATTGGAGTACAATCCTAATTATTTGGTGAAATTAATTATAATTAAATAAAGAATGGAAATATAATTACGATAAATTTAATTTAGGATATTGGATTATTTATTTTGAGTTTATTTGATTATTTTTCTTAAATACCTAGTGTAGTCCAAATACCCAATTAATCAGGTCGATACTCTTAAGAAACCCAGTTTGGACCAAGCCTAAATTTTGTACTTGTATAAAAAGGTGTGAGAAGTGATTTTAATCACCATTATTCAATATTAGGGTTTGATAGAGGTGAGACAAAGCACCATTCACATTTTTGTGAAGGTGGATAGAAATAGACCATCATATCTCAATCATAATTAAAGTTTTTCATCTAAAAAGGTGTCCATCCACCTACTTAACTATAGGGAGGATCATACACCAGAAGATCCTAGAGTTTAGAAAGTTTAAAAATGGTTCTAG
This sequence comes from Sambucus nigra, assembly GCA_949130495.1. Lineage (NCBI taxonomy): Eukaryota > Viridiplantae > Streptophyta > Magnoliopsida > Dipsacales > Adoxaceae > Sambucus > Sambucus nigra. The sequence continues at coordinate 537,029,370 of OX422213.1, forward strand.
AAATCCAAAACAAGGCTTTAATACATCATAAACAAATACTTTTCTCCCCATTGGATTGCAATTGGATCCATAAAGGTAATGTTTTCTAAACATTAGATTTGTTCTTTAAACCTAGTTTTTAATTTGACCTCTTTTTCGTTTTTGAATCGAACATCCACGGGTGAAATTTTTTATTCCACTTATATCGATCCCTAATATAACTAAGTAGAATTATTTATTAAAAAAAAGTCTAGGAAAGTGGAGGGCCAAGCACCCTTCATACCAAAAATGACATTAGAGACCACTGCATTAATTAAAAAAAATTAACATTTGGTCCCATGTAGATTTGAGGTTCACACACCCTTATCCAATATCTTTGCAAATTTTTTAAGGAGTTCATCTAAATTTCTTACAAGTTATAAGGTCTAAGGACCCTAGGCTTCAAAATTTTATTCCATCAAGGGCTTCATCATTGAGCAAAATTATAATTTTGAGGTTATTCAACCTTTAAATAATTATTATTTAGCCTAAATGAGATTGACTTCTTTGAAAAAAAGAAATGGGGTCTGGGAGCTATATTCATTGGCAAAAATTCTTAAGAAACCCACAAATTTCAATACAAATTTCTTCTTGATAAAGAATAAAAATAAATCAGTAGGAAAACTCTTAGTACATATATGCAACTAAAAGGAGGAAAAGACTCATTTTTCGTTTACTAAGAGTTACGACATGAAAAATGGAACACAAAGAGATAAAAAAAACTAAAATTCAAAAAACCTTATTTCTATATTCACTAGATTCATTAGTGGTCTGACAAGGTTCATAAGACTGCACTATTGGGAAAATACTATGTAAAAAAGAAGAATACAGTAAATTAAAATTTTCGATTCAATTTTAATTGATATTAAAAGCCATGAGTATAACCTAGAGGTATTATTAAAAAAAATCAAGAAAAAATTAATTGAAACAATAAATATTAATTGTCATTAAGCATTTGAGAAATAAATCAAGCGAAAAAGTAAATAATTCCAAAATAGTAGATGTACGAGGAAAAAACCCACTAATGGGGAAAAAACTCGAGCCAAAGCCATAATCTCATTAAAACTTAGTAAGAATTACAAAGGGGGGCACAAGTCTTATGATCACTCACCCTTTAACTCACATCTTACATTTTTCCCACCAAATCCTAATGAGCCAGAAACTTTTGTAACATCGATACGAATCTCAATATATCGATGTCATGATCGAATGATCAACAAGGTTGTCTTGAACTAGCTTCAAAGTTTTCTTGAAAAGAACCACAATCACAAAATCTCTTAAGGATGATATGTCCTAAGTTTAAAAGTATTTTTCTAAATGTTTTGGAGGTTTAAAATGTTTACTCCTTCTTATTTTATACTGATCAAACCAAAGACATAGATGATCAAGTGAGAAGGGGAGAAAAAAGGATAATAAAGAAGATTTCTTCTTTCCTAAAAAGGTCTTAGGCTCTTAAAATGAAGAACACAAAAATTCTAGACTTTTTCTTAGAATTTTTTCTCTCTGAAAGTGTTTTAACCCTTATGAAAGAGAAAGACTAATGGATTATATAACCTAATAAACATCCTCCCACTTGACATGGTAGAGAATGAAAGATCAACAAAAAATATCCCATCATCCTATAAATTTCTTTTTAGAATATATAAAAAAAATATTTTACTTTGTAGAAATGGTAAAGTTATTGACAACATTTTTTGGTGCTTCATTGCAGCGAAGGAGAACTTTGCTGGGGTGAACCATTCGCAAAGGTAGGTCAGGATTCATAAAAAAAAATTTCAATCAAGTAAAAGAAACCTAGCTGTGACCAGTAAGATTTGTCATTATAGATGTATTCACCTCATTCTAATACCCCTCACTCCTCCACAGGGTGAAAACAAAGTCCCTTAAACTCCTGGACCCACGATACTCCTTCAAACCATAACTGGAGAATAATTGTGCACTCGTCACGCCCCGTTTCACTTTTGTCAACTCTCTAACCCAAGAGTATCTTAACACACTTTCATAGGGTCTATGTGCAAATAAAACTTAGGATTTGCATTTTATGTATAAAAAACCCACTATGCCTACCTATCGGCATGACACCTCATTTGCCTATAGCCATGTAGTACTTTTCTTGTCCGATCTTAATAAAGGGAAAGACATCCCGATCAGCCCCACTTGGGATTGGCTTGTTCTTTTTTTTTTTGCTTTAGGGTTTCCTATTTAAAGAAAACTCGGCATCACTTTTCAAGACCTTCTGTAATACCCCGTGTTTTTTGTTCATTATTTTAATTATTTAATGGGTGAATTTTGCCATATGTGGTTGTTATGACATGTGATGTCACTATTTATCCTTTATATGTTATCTTTTGTACGTGTTCTATAATTCAGTTGTGAAAATGGAATTAATACACGATAATTAATTAAATATCTTTTATATGTTTGACTATGGAATGTCCAAGGACTAGGTTTATGGAGTTTCCATGTTTGGATTGTTCCCTCAGTATCGGATCCTACTAATCATGAAGTAATTTCTTATAATGTCGTGTCAGGCCTAACTAATAAATAATTAAAAAAATGACATTTGGACTCATACAAGATGCAATATTAGTTTCTTTGGCATCATATTTTGGGTTGACTTTTGGAACATGTATAATGTAAATTTATGACTCAAAATAATGGGTTTTGAGTCCTTTGGGTTGGTATAAGGCTTGGTTAGTGTTTTGGGCTATTTGTTGATGTATTTGGTCTCATTGGGTTGAGACCCATATGAGGCCTAAGCCTAATTTTGTGATTAATACACTTAGGAGGTCATTAGGATCAACTAATTTCATATTAACTTTGGAGAAGACCCTAATGCTTAGAGAGAAGAGGCAACTTCGAGAGAAGGGGAATTGGCTCATTAGAGCATGGAATTCATCTTACATTGGAAAAAGGCAAGTTTAGCTAGTGTAGGAATATTCTTATTTTTGTGTTATAGTATATCTAATCATTTGAGTCAAAACTTAATGCTGTTATAATCTGATTTTAGTAATCAATATACTAAATTTGTAATTAACAAAATGGGATAATTTAAGTTAATATCCATGTTGATCATATACACTGATTTGAGTAGAAATCCTTACGAATCTAAATTAGAATTGGTTTATAATTATTAGAATCAAGGTATTGTAACAACCCTCACATTTGATAACCTATTTTATATTTATTTTCTAGGTGTAGTAATTAATTATAAAATGATGGATGTTGAGTAAATATTAATTTAATATGAAAAAGGTTAATATTTACTAAAATGTTGTATGATTACCTGATGAGTAGGTAAAAATATCCATGTGGTGATTTACTGTGTCATAAGAATATAAAATGACATTTTGGTTTAATGTGAAACCGGAACTTAAAATGAGTTATAAAATTTCCAAATGATATTTTGGAGGGTGTAGTTAGTCCCAGTAGGTGCGAGACAGTCAAAATAAGTGCTATATTGCATTTTGGCATTCTTGGCACTTTTGACTGGTTGTAGCTTAATTGGGTAATTGCGTATTATTTTATCGCGATATTGATCACTTAAGTTAGTAATTTCAGACTAAGCCACGATTTAGTCTCCCTAAGTCTTCTAATTTCCCCTAATTTCATTCCAAACATAGAAAGAATGATAGAGAGTTGAGAGAGGAAGAGAACTTTGGAGAAAAAGAGAGATTGGAGCTTGGATTTTTGCCTCCACCAAATCAAGTATGAAATTGCAAGATTGAGGCAAGTTATCTACTTGCTATCATATGATTTAAGTTGATTAATTAGCATTGATAATTGCGGATGGTTATGATTTGTGTTAGTTAGGGATTTTTTTGGATTTATGGGTATAAAACCTTTGGGAAGTGATTTGGATGATAAATGTTGTTAATGTTGGTAGTTAGAGGTATTTTTGGTGCAGTAATTGCAGCATATGATCTTTATTTGATTGGTTTTGTGTGGGTAGAAATTTGGAGTTTAGAACTCCATAGCCAAAACTTGGCAAATTTGCAGAATCGAATCGATTCGGCCAGGCCGAATCGATTCGCCTTGAGACAGTTTCCAAGCCTGAGTCGATTGAATCGATTCATCTTATCCGAATCTATTCAACAATTATGCAAAATCCCCATTTTTCCTGGACGAATCGATTCGGCTAGGCCAAATCGATTCGGTAATCCTACAATTCTAAAATATATATTTTTTTATTTTTAATCCTCTTTTCCTTAAGATTAGGATCTAGGAACCTTCTTGCATGAAGTAAACTTAGAGTCCTAGAATAGTAATTGAGTTTGGTCGCCACCCTAGACTAGAATTGGATCATCTAGGGTTTCTTCCGGGGGTGTTTAAAGAAATGTTAAGGCATTTCTTCTTTTATTCAAACTTTTAGAGGTTAGGAAGTTAAATGCCCTAACTTGGAGACTTAAGGGCTTATCAAAGTTATATGAACTTTGGGGATTTGTAGGATCATAATGATCATTTGGAGATTTAGTCGGGACTTGTAATTTGAGGAATATCAATGATAGTACTCAACGGGAATTGGTTCGAATAAAATGAACCCAAATTGTTTAAAGATGATAGGTTTAACTAAAATGAACCCAAACTATGTTAATGAAGATTGGTTCGAATAAAATGAACCCAAGTTGTTAAATGATGATAAGTTCGAATAAAAAGAACCAAACACATGGATAATGGAAATGGAAATTTGGTAATGATAAATTGAAAGTGAAAATGAGATTAAAAATGTAAATGTTAATTTACTTAAACACACCTCTCTAAATGACATCATAAGGGAAGTTCGCGCGCTTGGTGATGCCCCCTGGCTAGTGAATGTAGGGTGGATATAGTCCTAGGCCATATGCGGGATTTTTATATGTTTTTTGTGCTGGTGAGGGGATTTCGGGTGTGGTCCTGACTCTCCCGCAGGCATACGGCTCCTTCCCGACATATCGCGATAGGTGCCCAGGTTATTTTGTATAGATAGGCCCTGGAAGATGATGGTCATTTAGGGGAGCGCCCAGTGGGGAAACTCAGAGGGGCGGTCTTAGAATCGTTATATGTATGAGAATATAACTTTTCTACATCAAGTGGGACTTGATGGATATATGCCATAAAGAGCATGGTTACGTGCCATAAAGAGCACAGGATTGAGATTAATGTGCCATAAAGAGCACTTGGTATAAATGATATTCCTATTAAGGAATGGAAAGATGAAATGGTAAGATAATTAACTATGGAAGTTAATAAATGGTTTTATTCCTATTAAGGAATATAAAGGATAATGGAAATTTGATAAATGAGTAAAGGTTTTAAATTAAAGTTATTTACTTTTCTTTCTTTCATGTAATGACATTTCATTTCATCATTTAGTTAAATTGTGATGTAAGTTTATCATCCTTATCATTCATGCATAACTGTTCATTTCTATCATTATTTTTATTTCTTCTGGTGATCATATAGAACCCGGCCCTGACCGGTTTATTTTTCTTGTTGTATATATGATTATATTCGCTCAGGTGCTCCCCCACAAGGACGCCCGTTTTGATGATTCCATTCCAGTTACTTTGATGGGCTGTAAGATTTTGTGGAGTATTACAGGTCATTGAATTAGACGCCTCCATTTTTGGTATTCTAGATGTGATCAGGTCTTACACTCGGCCGTGTGGCCCAACTTTTGTATTTGATTAATGAATGTATTATGTAAGATATTTAAATTATTGTACTTTGTTGAATGTTGTTGTGGATCGACAACCTATTAGGTCCATTTGTATACATTCGTTTTAGTTGTATTATATATATACTCTTTTGGAACTCCACTTGCTTGTCAGATTGGGTTGTTTAATTAAATTTTCTGAACTTCTTTTAAATTTCTAAACTTTTTGGCAACCCGTTTTCTGATTTATTGGGTGGTGTTCCCGTATACTCAGTTTATTTTTGTTGATGCTGAGAATGATATCCATCCATGATTCCTGTTACGTTTGATTATCGGACTGGCCACCCCTTATCTCGGATGGCGGGTTGTCACAGATGGTATCAGAGCCTTAGGTTCTAGAGTCTTTATGATCTATGTGGATTCGTCACGTTCTACCGTAGCGTTCTTTGATATAGAGCCTAATGTTAGGACTGTGTTGTTGTCTATGTTTGCGATCTTCTGCGAGATAGATAGTTTCAGATAGTATTTTAAGTCTATTGTTTCTTCTTCTCAAATGTCTCCTAGAGAGGTCGCCCGGCGAGACGTATTAGGGTTGTAGAAGAGTAGGTAGATTCACCACCACCGCCACAAGGGACTGTTAACGCTATGGATGTAGCATACATAGTAGCTCAAGCGCTTAACACCGCGATGACCGCAGTGGTCCAACGATTGACACAGGCTCAATAATGGGCTCACGATGTGCAAGCTCCTACGTGACTTACTCCATGAAAAGGGTTTAGGAGTCCTTTCTAAAGGGAAATTGCCTGAAATTCGAGGGAGGCATGAATGTTATTAAAGCCAATCTAGGGAAGAAGGATATACAACTCCGCCTTTGAATGATAGAATGTAGAGATGAGAAGAAACAAGTCCTTGCCACTTTTAAGCTAGTCGGATCTGCGTTATACTGGTGGGAGACAATGACCACACCAGAGCAGAGAGACACAATGACGATCACTGAGTTCTGGGATTTTTTCGATCATGAGTACGTTCCTCCCGCAGTTCATAGGGAGATGAGAAAGAAGCTCCAGGAATGTTGCGCAAGGAGAGAGATCTGTGGCAGAATATGTAGAGGAGTTTACACGGTTGGCGAGTTTTACCCTGGATGACGTGGCTTCGAAAGAGAGGAAGATCTCAAAGTTTATTTGAGGTATAAACTGGATAATCCTGCAACAATTACTGGGGAATCTAGCTTTGCAAACTTTTGGTGGAATTATGAATGCAGCATTGCTCCATTGCCAGGAGCATTGGTTATATACGTAGAGTAGCAAGAAAGCTACCGTAGTGGGGCAAGCAGGAAGCTTGGAGAACATGGGATTGAAGGAGGAGCATTTCCCTCATCCCAACCTTCGGGTAGTAAGTAGAAAGAGAGGGACCCTCAATAAGGAGTTTCGTCTAAGAGACAACGTTTTGGAAGGTTTATTACGAGTGGCAGTAACATTAGGCACAGTAAAGGTGCTTTGCGATATGTGGGTCGGGGTGGTCATGGAAGAAAGGACCATCTGGGCCAAGGCATTACCCCAATTTAGAAATAACGGGGGTCGAGGTCGAGAGGATATGAAGAGACGGTGCTTCCTATGTGGGGAGGCAGGTCACTTCAATGGAGTGTCCTCTAGGGATTGGGGGGGTCAGTTTCCTAGGACTCCGCAGCAGCCATACGTTCAGTTTCTACCTCAGGTACCTGATCCGGTTGTTCCCATGCAGCAGGGATAGTTACTGTATGGGAGAGTTTATCAAATTCGAGAGGCTATACTTCCTCCAGCTTCGTTATCACCGCCCACCATTAAGGGTAAGTTTCTACTTCGGAGGTACTTGAGTTATGTGTTATTCGATGCGGGTGTTACACGCTCATTTGTTTTATGAGCTCTTCTCAGACTACAGATTTGATAAGATCTGCTGAAAGTATTTTTACTAGCGTTGAGTTTTCTACGAGTGATGGTTCGCTCAATTCCTTGTTTGTTAACATATAGGGATTTCCTATGGTACTTTGTGCTTTGAGGCCGATTTACTCGTCCTTGACATGGTCGGGTATGATGTGAATGGTATGCCTTATATCCATGACCGACATAGTTGAGTAGTAGAGTATAGGAGGGGTTCCTTGTTTGGATTCCACTTCTGCGGGACGCTCCACGCGTGAACCTCGACGACGTTGGAAGTGGAGAGATGTTGTTCTTTCTTCTTTTAGTTAATTTCATTTTTTTTTATTTTGCTGGTTGAAAAGGATTATCCGAGAATCACGTAGAAGAATGATTAATGGCTATTAAAGTGCGAAATAGAAGCACTGTATACAGTTCTCTCCTCTGAATGATGCGAGGGAGACTGGGATGCGAAGTCGAATTAAGACTTCGGGTTATGCCTTGATAAGAAGGCTATTTAAAAAGATATATATATTGTGGGGTATATAATTATAAGGCTTTATGGAAAGTGAATGTTTGATTTGTTAAGTCTTCAGTTAATTAAGTGGTAATGTATATAAGTAGAATCTTTTCGATCCCGAACATGTGTCTTAGACCTGTATATCTTGATGATCGACAACGTGAGGTAGTAGTGTAACGGGAGGGTTCCTTGTTTGGATTTCGCTTCGGCGAGACGTCCCACGCATGAAACCGAGCAAATGTCGAAAGTTGAGAAAGGTTTTGGGCACTAGGGATATACTTAGTATTATGCGTGTACGACTTAAATAGGATATAGGTAGGTAGACCTTAGGATTGTTTGGACATAAGGCCTTTAGTTTATGTGGCATTAGTTTAGGAAGGTTGTCAGGAGTTGACCACGAATAAGTTGTGTGTTAACTCTAAGAGGGATTGGTTCTATGATAATGAGAAGTGGGGGATTTCGAGAGGTTTGGTAGATAAGGCCGAAGGAGATAAGGCCTCTCATAGTAGAGGTTACAGAGGCAATTCAGCTTTCGAAAAAAAAGGGTGAATTGACTCTCACTCCTGAGCCCATGTTGTTAAGCTCGAGGGTGAATTCAGTTAACATGTCTCTGCCAGAATAAAAAGTAATAATACTGAAGCATAGACTTATTGTTTATGCACCTCATAAGTTTAAACTTATGGGAAGTATTATCCCATGCTTGAATTAAAATCCATTGTTGGGGTGATCGCCGTATGGGAAAGAAGGTATTACTTCCTGGGTAGAATTTAGTCTTTCGTGCGAGCAACATTTCGTTGCATGATGTCGTAGGAGAGACAAGGGTGGTTAAAGCCACATATACGAGCTGCTGATTTATGGAACAGAACCCTGCTCTATTGATTTTGAGGGAGGGGTGCCTTTCCATTAGAGAATTTTTGTCTCGAATGAGAAGGACTTAATAAGAGAAGATATGGAGGAATCTCATGGTTCAAAGGTTGCGATGCATCAGGGTAACGACTTATGTGTCAAGATATGCGCCGCCAGTATGGGTGGCCAGGCTTGGAGAGTTATTGGGACTGCATGGGGTGCCCTTTATTATAGTTCCGATTGAAACAGGATCTTCGATTCTCATTCTTGGCAAGTTTCCGAGAAGTCATGGGGATTAAATTGTGGTTAAGAACTTCTTATCATCCTCCACAGATGGCCAGACCAAAAGGGTAAACCAGAGTTGAATGTTGTTGTGGATCGACAGCCTATTCGGTCCATTTGTATACATTCGTTTTAGTTATATTATATATATACTCTTTTGGAACTCCACTTGCTTGTCAGATTGGGTTGTTTAATTAAATTTTCTTAACTGCTTTTAAATTTCTAAACTTTTTGGAAACCCGTTTTCTAATTTATTGGGTGGTTTTCCCGTATACTCAGTTTATTTTTGTTAATGCTGAGAATGATATCTATCCATGATTCGTGTTAAGTTTGAGTATCGGGTTGTCCACCCCTTATCTCGGATCACAGGTTGTCACAGGTATGTACCTTAAATCATATAAAATACCCTTGTTAATTTCACGACTGGGTATTAATATGAGATTAGGCTAAAATTATAAAACTAGGGTTCTTGAGGTGAATCTGATATAAAGCCCCTAAATTCATGTTCGAATTGTGTAAAACTATTAGATATTGGGTAGAATTATTGTTATACAACTTATATCTAAAGGAAGATGGTATTATGATCATTATAAGCTTCAAACTTATACCTAAAACAATGGTATTATGATCATTATTTTTGTTTTCCTTTGACTCGTTAAAGAAAAATTCAAAACTTTTTTTATTTTGTATTTTTTTAAGAAAAATACAAAATATTTCATTTTTGTGATATTTTTGGATAGATAGTATTGAGACGATTGAAAACTTATTAAGTACTCATGTGTACTATATCCCTATGTAACACCCCGTAATTTTGAGGGTTTAATATTTAATTATTTTTAGGAGTTATAAAAATATTTAAATTGGAGAAACTTAAATTCATGAGTTGCAGAATTTAATTGAGTGAGCCGAATTATTTATAATTGGCGACTTTTAAGTTAATGGTTCAAAATCTCGTGTGTCGCATTTTGAGGTCGAAATTTGGTGATGTCGAAAAGTATTTCGGATGGCAATTCTGAGTGCGCGGTTGCGTCCGGATGGGTCAAGATAGTCAGAAAGGAGTACTCGGGGGTAGTAATTGGGTCTCGGGGTATTTTTGGGCATAGCCGGGCCCATTAGGGGTGAGTTGTGCCACTTTAATTAAGCCCATTAGGTGAAAAACGGGATTAAGGGTTTTTAACCTAATTGGGAGATTAAGGAATGACAAACAACATAACTCTAAACCTAGGGTTTGAGAGGGGATTTGGGGGAAAGAAAATTAAGAGCAAATTAGAGGTTATTGGAGCCAAATTAAGGGACATCAACAACGGATCAGACACTACGAACACTTACAGACAAGTGGTTAACTGTTGTGATTCTAAATTTATGATAATCAATTCAAATCATGGTGATGTGTATATGAAAAATCGTTTTGGGTGTGTGACTGACCAAGTGTAAATTCTTCTGAATTTGGTGATTTTAATATCTCGAACAAGGTAATTGAATCATTTTTAGTCCATATCACTCTATTGTCTGTTTTTAACAATATTCCCTAGTTTTTGTGTAATTGTGATGAAGTTTTCAGGAATGGAATGCAAGAAAGGAAAAGAAGAAAATCAGAAGAAAAGTCAAAGTGTAAAAGAGTAAAGTTCCACTCAAATGTCGAAGGCGACACCAAAAGTGAAGTTGAAGAACATGAGTTCACAAGAGCATAGGAAGAAACGACACCCAAATCGGAGTTCTAGATCAGAAGATATGGCTAGTCAAAGTTGCAAGAAAAAAGTCAAAGTAGAAGAAAATCGGACCGATCCGAAATGACCAAGTCCAGTATACCCCGGATGGATAGCAAACCGATGGAAATGAAAAAAAGAACCGATCCGAGGGTAATCCGGACTGGTCCAGTCATGTGAAATCCTGGCATTAATTATGAAGATTTTTGGCGTGCTAAATGGTGAAACTTGTGTCACAAGCAATTTGAGCTGTCAATTTCGAGACTTTGTGCTATAAAAGCCCATGCCCTACATCATTTGAGAGGCTAGGTTAAGGTAGGCTAGGTTAAGAGTTGCTAGGTTGAAAGTTCTAGAGAGAATTAGAGGTTGAATTTTAGGGTTAGATTTTGAGAGAAAATTTTCTATTCCTTCAAGAGCTTTCATGAACCCTAGTTTGTAAGAAATTCTGAATTCCAATTCCGTTTTTGTTGCTGAATTCAAGTAAAATCTTTCCATTCTCTAGTTTTATTATTTGCAAATTATTTACAATGTCTTGTAGATCCATAATTTCATATGTGAATTTATTCTTGAACCAAATCATGAGTAGCTAAATTCCCAAGGGTTGGGGTACATGAACTCAATCCAAGGCAAATTATTTATGTAGAAAATAGAGGTTAAATTAAAATATTGATTGAATCGTGAAAGAAACTCATACAAATATTGTCAATCTTTTAATCTCTCTTGCCCTAGGTACTTGAGATGTTTAAGAACGTTTTGCGAGTATAAGTTATCATTCACCGCTTTATATCTGTCTTTGATTTAATATGATGCGGGCTAGAACCCTCATATATGTAATGCTTAGAATTTATAAAGACTGGATCTAGTCAATAATTTTAATTTACAATTCTAGTATTCTATACGGTAATTTGTTAAGGATTGAGGGATTGTACCCTACCCTATTTTCTCCCATTTGTCAGATCTAAATTTTTTTGCAATTTTCAGGTTGTTTTTCTTAAGTAAATTTTTATTTCACTAGAAATTTTCCCAATCATTAATCATCTTTTTGTTTCTTTTAAGAAATCATTTTAAGATTTAATAATTTTTCTTTTTACTATTTGGCAATCTCGATCCCCGTGGATACGATCCCGACTTACCGAGTTACTACTTGAGCGACAGGCTTGCACTTGAGCCTAGAGTAAAACGCACTTTTGAGACAAATTCTTAGTCGCGTCAATTTTTTGGCGCCGTTGCCGGGGAGTGTTTTTTATAGATTATGATTGACTTACTACTTCGTAAAATAAAAAAAAATTTAAAAAAAAATTGAAAAATATGGGTGTCACGTTCTTGAATTGCCCAATTTGAAATGTCTTATTTTAACTCTTTTGGTGGCTTTAATAGTTATGATAATAGTGAGGAGGAGAATGAACTCACGATTTATGAACATTGGATCAATATCACTAAAGATGAGTCTCATAAATTCAAGCCTAGTGCTAAGGCAATCCAAATTTATCAAAATCAATTTCTTGAAGAAGAAAGACTTGAAAAAGAATATCGAGAAAAAAATCGTTATTGGGAGCAAGAGTTAGATGCATTATTTGAACCCAATGAGGATTTTTCTTCCGATAGTTTTGAAGATGAAGTAAATTTTCAACAAAATGAGGAATTCTAGGTGCTAGAACCAAGGAAGCCTACTTTGGAAGAACTCTTACTTGATATAAAAAAGCAATCTGATGACCTTGCTGCTACCGAGTTGAAAATTATAGCAACTTGCAAGGAGTTGAATGATTATTTGGACACCTTAGAGAAGGTCGAGATTTGCGCTTCACCTAATACTTTTGAGGATGAAATCATTGAGAATGATCCATGTTCTTTTGAATATCAACCTCTTATAAATATTTCAAAACCTATTGAGGTTGAAGATCATTTGTCTCCTTGTGTCCCCACTATAATCGAACCATTAAATCCATCACAAGAACTGGATGAATGTCTTGAGGATGTTGATCCGCTTCTTGTATGGGAATGTTTTTTTGAGATGCTTCATCTTATGGGCCATACACTTAGACGTGTCACTCCACCAGACCCAATTGAAAATTTTGAGGGAGAAGATTTTGAGGACAAGGACTCTATGTTTGAATTGTTTTCCAATATGAAATCTTTCTGTTTGTGTGATCCTCTTCCCATTCTACTTGAACAATCTTTTAGAGGTGATTCTATTTTTCTTAGATCCCAATGGTACTTGTCCCCCTGTGCACCCAAATTTTTAATCCCTCTAAATTTTTTAATTAGTGATGGTTCATTTTTTAAACTTTGCACATGCCTTCCGTTTTTCAAACGAAATTCTTATTTTCCGGGAGGCATGCTTAATAGTGAGGGTACACTATTAATCCCTCAAAGTCAAATTGTATTTTGGGTGGACCCTCAAATTTTTTGACTTCTACTGTATGATTTATTAGCCGTTCAAATTGTAGGTTGTAAATAATAAGTTTTTTTATTATTGTTTTTTCGTTTTTATTATATTCTAGTTTCGATAGTTAAAGTTTTTGTTATTATTTTTGCTATGCTTGGTTCTAACGTGTTTTGTAGATTCAATGGACTCGTACTCATCGAGGATCACTCCATTTGGGTAATATCTTTCTTTTCCTCTCTTTATGTTGTGTTCTTGATTCACATTGAGGACAATGCAACATTTAAGTTAGGGGGTGTGGGATATTCTTCCCATTTATTGTTTAGATTCATTGATTCGATCACATGTTCTTTCCAAGTGTGTTTTTTTTTTTTAAAAAAAAAAATTCTCATCTTTTATGTGCTTATATGCAGGATTCATCTCCCACCCAAGTTCACGAAAAACCTATTGCCGAAGCAAGTTCTGAAAATTCTGAGTCTCCTCATTTTTGGGTTCCACCTCCTTCGCCTAATAATTCCATCACAAGTCGTTCATTGAGTCAAACCCGGAGTGAGAATTCTGAACCTTTCGGTAGCGATATGTCGGATCATGGTAGTGTCGGTGTTAGTGCTGGAGAGGATGAGATACCATATCTTCCCATGAAAGATTTGTTATTTCCGGAGAGAACTGTTACCCATGGTTGCATTTTACTCCCGTATAATGCCGGTCAGTTCCACTTTCGGAATGGTATGATCCAAATTCTTCCTACATTTCATGGGATGGATTCTGAAAAACCATATCTCCATATTTGAGAATTCGAAGATACATGTGAGACGTTTGGTGACCAAGCTTGTCCACAAGATGTAATCCAGTTGAAGCTCTTCCCTTTTTCCTTAAAGGATAAAGCTAAAACTTGATTATGGTCCCTACCCCCAAATTCTGTGTTATCCTGGAGAGATATGAAATCCAAGTTTATATCAAAAAATTTTGCACAACATAAAACCAATTCTATTAAAGCCCAAATTCAAGCTTTTCGTCAAAATGATAATGAGGCCTTTGATAAATGTTGGGAGAGATTTCAGGAGTTAGTTAATGCATGTCCACATCATGGTTTTGAAAAGCATCATCTGATTTCATTTTTACGTCAAGGCCTTACTTTAGCGTCTAAACAACTTGTTCAAACCATGTGTGAAAGACCTTTTTGGGAGTTAAATTCGAGCGATGACGAGGCTCATTTGAAATATGTGGCAGAGACTACCCAAGCATGGGATATTTCTGATCCCAATAGTCAAAATAGAAATCGACAAGTGTCCAACTTGCCTCCTGCGTCCGGTATTTATCACTTGGACAAGGACACTTTGTTGGATTAAAATTTGACCAATTGGAGAAGAATTTCAGAGATATGCTTGAAGTGCGATTGAGAGATGTGTCTGGACCCGTACAAGCCGGAAAGGAGAAATTGTGTGCCATTTGTAATGCAGGTCATTCTACCAAAGGATGTCCTACCATTCCTGCATACAAGGCAATGTACAGTGAACAAGTTGAGGCAATAGGGGGTTTTCGAGGAAATTATAATGCACAGCAAGGGAATGCATATAATCAATCGTGGAGGAATCCTGGGTTCAATTATGGACAACCCCAAGGTGGGATGGTTCCTAACCCACATATGACTCTACCACCACCTCCTCAATTTCAGCAAGTGGCTCCTCCAATGCCAAATCCTATGCAGGTACCACCTCCTGGTCCATATGTAGTGCCACCTAGGAGATCACTTGAAGATAATTTCAATCAATTCATCCAATTAAAAAAGAGAGAAATGCTAAATATGATCGAATGTTCGCTGAAATGCATACTAGCATCTCTAGGTTGCAGTCTGTAGTGAATACTCAAGAGAAGAGTAAACTTCCAGCCCAAGGCCAAAGACCTCCTCTTCAAGGTTAACCCACAGTTGGCTCCACATCATCGGATTTGCAAGAACAATGTCAAGCTGTTACTACTCTTCGTAGTGGCCGCGTAATTGATCTATCACCAAAACTTCCAAAGGTGAACGATGGTGGAGTTGAACCCAAAATTTCTAAGGAATCTGAAACTTCCGAGTCTGGCGAACCTCCCTTAGAAAAGGAATTGAAAGATGAGGAAGTTGAACCTGAAATTAAAGTCAAGTTGCCTACTGCTGCTCCATTTCCTCAACGCTTAGAGCCACCCAAAAAAGGGGCTTCGCGTACCGAGGTGTTGGATGTGTTGAAGCAAGTAAAATTGAACTTGCCGTTTCTTGATGCTATTCAACAAATTCCAGCATATGCTAAGGTTATCAAAGATCTTTTGACTGTCAAACGATGACTTAAGGTGAAGAAGAATGTTTTCTTGGCACAAAATGTGAGCTCGGTCCTTCTCAATGATCTTCCACCAAAATTCAAGGATCCAGGTGCACCTACAATTTCGTGCGTCATAGGAGAAAAAAGAGTGGAAAAAGCATTGCTTGATTTAGGTGCGAGTGTAAACATCCTTCCATACTCCATCTATAAGCATCTTGATTAAGGTGATTTAAAACCTACCCGAATCACTCTACAATTAGCTGATCGAACAGTGAAAGTGCCTCGTGGGGTTGTAGAAGACGTGATAGTTCAAGTGGACACGTTCTACTTTCCTGTTGATTTTGTCATTTAGGACACTGAGCCTGTTCCCCATACGAGAAATCATGTTCCAATAATCTTGGGCCGTCCATTCTTAGCTACTGCTAATGCTTTGATCAATACACGGAATGTCCAAATGCAACTCACTTTTGGAAACATGACTCTCGAGACCAATATTTTCAATGTCGCTAACCAAATAGGTGATGAGGATGAGATTCTAGAGATTGAGCTTATTGAAGAAGTGGTGGATGAGAACATTGAGAAAATTATAGGAGGAGATGCATTGGAAGTGTGTTTAGTGCAAAGTGGTGAGAACAAGAGTTCTTATACTGAGTTTGAGTGTGAGGTGGAGGAGTTGGAAATTTGGTTACAAGAGGAAGAGAGTTTTGAGAATTTAAGAGATGTTGACTGGATTTCTAGGTATGAAGAATTGCCTCCGAGGGAGACAACCATGATTCCCTCTGAAAATAGATTTCCTAGTCTTGAGTTGAAGAAACTACCCTCCCATGTCAAATATGCCTTTCTAGGAGAGAATGATACATTTCCTGTTGCTGTGTCTTCCCGTTTAGAAAAAGGGCAAGAGGGTATGTTGTTGGATGTGTCGCGAAAGCATAGAAGTGCTTTTGGTTGGACTATAGCAGATTTGAAAGGTATAAGTCCATTGATTTTTACCCATAAAATCCATCTTGAGGAAGAAGTAAAGCCCTCGCGTGAGATGCAAAGGCGATTAAACCCAACCATGAAAGATGTAGTAAGAGCGGAAATCATCAAATTTCTAGATGCTGGGATTATCTATCCCATTTCGGATAGTAAATGGGTGAGCCCAATTCAAGTCGTTCCAAAAAAGTCAGGAATGACCGTGGTTGAAAATGCTAAGGGAGAATTAATACCTCAACGAACCACCACCGGGTGGCGTGTTTGCATTGACTACCGAAAGCTCAATGCCGAAACTCGAAAAGATCATTTTCCCTTACCGTTCATCGATCAAGTGATTGAACGAGTGGAGGGACATCCTTACTATTGTTTCCTAGATGGGTATTCCGGATATAATCAGATTGAAGTGGATGTACTTGATCAAGAAAAGACGACTTTTACATGTCCGTTTGGTACGTTTGCCTATAACGTATGCCATTTGGGTTATGTAATGCGCCAGCAACTTTTCAAAGGTGCATGTTAAGTCTCTTTAGCGACATGATTGAAAAAGGTCTTGAGGTGTTCATGGACGATTTCAGTGTTTTCGGTCCATCTTTTGACCAATGTTTAGCTAATCTTGAAAGAGTTCTATTCCGATGTGTGGAAAAAGACTTAGTCCTCAATTGGGAAAAATGCCATTTTATGGTTACCGAGGGCGTAGTTTTAGGCCACATAGTCTCATCTAGAGGAATGGAAGTTGATCGAGCAAAAATTAAAGTAATAGCTGAGTTACCCCCGCCAAAATCACTTAAGGATATGTGGTCCTTTCTAGGCCATGCTGGATTTTATAGGAGGTTTATCAAAGACTTTAGCGCCATCGCTAGACCTTTGAGTGAAATAAAGCATGTCAAGAAGCTTTTGATAAACTTAAAAGCATGCTTATTTCCGCACCTATCATGCAAGCTCCGGATTGGTCACTACCATTTGAGCTTATGTGTGATGCAAGTGATTATGCGATTGGGGATGTTCTTGGATAGAGGAAAGACAAGAAAGCTCATGTTATTTACTATGCTAGCAGAACATTATCTGTCCCTCAGCTTAACTACTCTACTACAGAGAAAGAGTTACTAGCAGTCATTTTTGCTCTCGACAAATTTCGCTCTTACATTGTTGGGTCGCCTATCATTTGCTTCACTGATCATTCGTCACTTAAATATCTCTTGAGCAAAAAAGATGCCAAACCCCGTCTAATCAGGTGGATCCTACTCTTACAAGAGTTTAATCTCTCGATTCAAGATAAGAAAGGAGTAGAAAACGTCGTCGCTGATAATTTGTCACGCCTCTCGTCCGACGTGCCTATTGATCCCATTCCCATAGATGAGTATTTTCCGGATGAAAATTTATTTGCTACTTCTTCTCTCCCTTGGTTTGAGGATATAGTCAATTACCTTGTCACTGGAGTTATTCCATCTAATTGGAATCCGCAAGAGAGAAGAAAGTTCATTACATGGTCACGCATGTTCTTTTATGATGATCCATATTTGTTTAAGTATTGTGCTGATCAAATCATCCGGAGATGTGTACCCGATGAAGAAATCCAAGGGGTAATTCGATTCTGTTATTCGGAAGCATGTGGAGGTCATTTTTCTAAAAATAAAACTGTTGCGAAAATCCTTTAAAGTGGTCTTTATTGGCCCACAATCTTCCGGAATGTGAATGATTTTTTTAAATCATGTGATATATGCCAAAGAATGAGAGCCATTACTCGCCGTGACATGATGCCATTAACCCCAATTCTAGTATTGGAGTTGTTTGATTGTTGGGGTATTGATTTCATGGGCCCATTTCCACCTTCTTTTGGTTTTCTATACATCCTCGTTGCTGTAGATTACGTCTCCAAATGGGTCGAGGCGATAGCTACAAGGACGAATGACAGCAAAGTGGTGATAAAATTCATTCAAGAAAATATACTTTCTCGTTTTGGTATGCCTAAGGCCATAATCAGTGATAATGGAACTCATTTTTGCAATAGGCCTATGGAGAAACTAATGCGGAAGTATGGCATTGTCCATAAAGTTGGAACAACTTATCACCCTCAATTGAATGGCCAAGCCGAGCTCGCTAATCGGGAAATCAAAAACATCTTGGAAAAGACAGTCGATCCTAATAGGAAAGATTGGTCTCTCAGATTGAATGATGCGCTCTGGGGTTATAGAACCGCATATAAGAATCCCCTTGGGATGTCCCCATTTCAATTTGTGTATGGCAAACCTTGTCATCTTCCGGTTGAGATCGAACACAAAGCGTATTGGGATATCAAAAGGGTAAACTTCAATATGGATAAAGCCGGTGAAACAAGGAAACTTCAGTTGAATGAGTTGGAAGAAATACGCAATGATGCGTATGAAAGTGCTAAAATATCCAAGGACCGAATGAAATGAGCTCATGACGGAATCATTCGTAAGAAAGAGTTTCATTCGGGACAAAAAGTACTTCTCTACAACTCAAGGTTGCACTTGTTTCTCGAAAAATTGCGGTCAAGATGGTCAGGTCCATTCATTGTGAAAGAGGTATTTCCCCATGGAGCTGTTGAACTCATAGATGAGAAAGGGGGAAACAGATTTAAAGTTAATGGGCATCGTCTCAAGCCCTATTTGGAAGCAATTGTCAAAGAAGCCGACACAATCTGGCTGTCGGACCCCATTTATGGGGATTGACTGAATAAAGAAAGGTGAGGTCGTCGCACCCACGACATATATGGGGTGATTGTTGTACGTATGAGTCTTAGGAATTAGGAGTCGTAGGTTTGATTCAGTTACATTGCCCGGGACGTGCAAAGTCCTAAGTTAGGGGGATTTGACCAAGCGTAAATTCTTCTGAAATTAGCCCCTTAATTTGGTGATTTTAATATCTCGAACAAGGTAATTGAATCATTTTTAGTCCATATCACTCTATTGTCTGTTTTTAACAATATTCCCTAGTTTTTGTGTAATTGTGATGAAGTTTTCAGGAATGGAATGCAAGAAAGGAAAAGAAGAAATTCAGAAGAAAAGTCAAAGTGTAAAAGAGTAAAGTTCCACTCAAATGTCGAAGGCGACACCAAAAGTGAAGTTGAAGAGCATGAGTTCACAAGAGCGTAGGAAGAAACGACACCCAAATCGGAGTTCTAGATCAGAAGATATGGCTAGTCAAAGTTGCAAGGAAAAAGTCAAAGTAGAAGAAAATCGAACCGATCTGATGGAAACCAGACCGATCTGAAATGACCAAGTCCAGTATACCCCGGATGGATAGCAAACCGATGGAAATGAAAAAAAGAACCGATCCGACTAGGACCGGACCGATCCGGTATAAATAAAAGAACCGATCCGGTGGATATCGGACCGATCCGAGGGTAATCCAGACCGGTCCAGTCATGTGAAATCCTGGCATTAATTATGCATATTTTTGGCGTGCTAAATGGTGAAACTTGTGTCACAAGCAATTTGAGCTCTCAATTTCGAGACTTTGTGCTATAAAAGCCCATGCCCTACATCATTTGAGAGGCTAGGTTAAGGGAGGCTAGGTTAAGAGTTCTAGAGAGAATTAGAGGTTGAATTTTAGGGTTAGATTTTGAGAGAAAATTTTCTATTCCTTCAAGAGCTTTCATGAACCCTAGTTTGTAAGAAATTCTAAATTCCAATTCCGTTTTTGTTGCTGAATTCAAGTAAAATCTTTCCATTCTCTAGTTTTATTATTTGCAAATTATTTACAATGTCTTGTAGATCCATAATTTCATATGTGATTTTATTCTTGAACCAAATCATGAGTAGCTAAATTCCCAAGGGTTGGGGTACATGAACTCAATCCAAGGCAAATTATTTATGTAGAAAATAGAGGTTAAATTAAAATATTGATTGAATCGTGAAAGAAACTCATAAAAACATTGTCAATCTTTTAATCTCTCTTGCCCTAGGTACTTGAGATGTTTAAGAACGCTTTGCGAGTATAAGTTATCATTCACCGCTTTATATCTATCTTTGATTTCATATGATGCGGGCTAGAACCCTCATATATGTAATGCTTAGAATTTATAAAGACCGGATCTAGTCAATAATTTTAATTTACAATTCTAGTATTCTATACGGTAATTTGTTAAGGATTGAGGGATTGTACCCTACCCTATTTTCTCCCATTTGTCAGATCTAAATTTTTTTGCAATTTTCAGGTTGTTTTTCTTAAGTAAATTTTTATTTCACTAGAAATTTTCCCAATCATTAATCATCTTTTTTTTTCTTTTAAGAAATCATTTCAAGATTTAATAATTTTTCTTTTTACTATTTGGCAATCTCGATCCCTGTGGATACGATCCCGACTTACCGAGTTACTACTGGAGCGACAGGCTTGCACTTGAGCCTAGAGTAAAACGCACTTTTGAGATAAATTCTTAGTCGCGTCAAGTTTTTGAAGATATGACTAGTCAAAGTTGCAAGGAAAAAGTCAAAGTAGAAGAAAATCGGACCGATCCGATGGGAACCGGACCGATCCGAAATGACCAAGTCCAGTATACCCCGGATGGATAGCAAACCAATGGAAATGGAAAAAAGAACCGATCCGACTAGGACCGGACCGATCCGGTAGAAATAAAAGAACCGATCCGGTGGATATCGGACCGACCCGAGGGTAAACTGGACCGGTCCGGTCATGTGAAATCCTGGCATTAATTATGCAGATTTTTGGCGTGCTAAATGATGAAACTTGTGTCACAAGCAATTTGAGCTGTCAATTTCGAGACTATGTGCTATAAAAGCCCATGCTCTACATCATTTGAGAGTCTAGGTTAAGGGAGGCTAGGTTAAGAGTTGCTAGGTTGAGAGTTCTAGAGAGAATTAGAGGTTGAATTTTAGGGTTAGATTTTGAGAGAAAATTTTCTATTCCTTCAAGAGCTTTCATGAACCCTAGTTTGTAAGAAATTCTGAATTCCAATTCCGTTTTTGTTGCTAAATTCAAGTAAAATCTTTCCATTCTCTAGTTTTATTATTTGCAAATTATTTACAATGTCTTGTAGATCCATAATTTCATATGTGAATTTATTCTTGAACCAAATCATGAGTAGCTAAATTCCCAAGGGTTGGGGTACATGAACTCAATCCAAGGCAAATTATTTATGTAGAAAATAGAGGTTAAATTAAAATATTGATTGAATCGTGAAAGAAACTGATATAAACATTGTCAATCTTTTAATCTCTCTTGCCTTCGGTACTTGAGATGTTTAAGAACGCTTTGCGAGTATAAGTTATCATTCACCGCTTTATATCTATCTTTGATTTCATATGATGCGGGCTAGAACCCTCATATATGTAATGCTTAGAATTTATAAAGACTGGATCTAGTCAATAATTTTAATTTAAAATTCTAGTATTCTATACGGTAATTTGTTAAGGATTGAGGGATTGTACCCTACCCTATTTTCTCCCATTTGTCAGATCTAAATTTTTTTGCAATTTTCAAGTTGTTTTTCTTAAGTAAATTTTTATTTCACTAGAAATTTTCCCAATCATTAATCATCTTTTTTTTTTCTTTTAAGAAATCATTTCAAGATTTAATAATTTTTCTTTTTACTATTTGGCAATCTCGATCCCTGTCGATACGATCCCGACTTACCGGGTTACTACTTGAGCGACAGGCTTGCACTTGAGCCTAAAGTAAAACGCACTTTTGAGACAAGGCACGATTCACCTTTCATATCGTTTGTGCCAATATTATGCAAACCTCAAATGATTCAGCGATGAGGCCGTGCCGTGCTTTTATGATGTATCATTTGTTCGACCCTGCGACAGTGATGAACTTAGCCCGGACATTTTACACCGATATCCTTTTTGTGGCCTACGATAAAAAGGGTTGCGCCCCTCTTCCTTATGGTGGCCTCATTACCTCAATGCTTCGGGATGCCGGGATAGCACCACCTCAAGATCTTATCAACTTCCCTAAACCTTTAGGACAAGAATCCCGCACTCGTAGTCAAAGGCAAATTTAGCTAGTCCATGCAAGGCGCGGTGAAGATTCGAGTGAAGAGGAGACCGATGAGGAGGAGGACGTCGCTGATGAGGACGTTGAGATGGAGGAAGGTGAGGAGGAAGAATATGATGAGACTGCTGATCCGGATTATGTTCCGGTTAGTACGAGCTTGACTAAGCACGTTCTCTCCCTTGAAACGCGTTTCGACGGGTTCGTGACCTCCTACGAGAGGGACATGAGTTTGGTCCTGCGTATGCAGGCCGACTTGTAACGTCTTCAGTTGGGACCCGAGGCCCCTCTTCCTCCTTACTATTACAATCCTTATGATCCTCCTGCTCCCAGTCCTTCCCATCCCCCACCCGCCCCTTAGGATTCCCCTCTCCCCTTTAGGATTTTTATAAATATGTTTGTTTTTTTTCTTTTTGCTTACACAGTTGTTTCTACAGTTTGTTTGTAATATACAGTTTTAATATGATATTTGCTTGTTTTCTTCATCGCACTATACTTGTTGTCTTCTTTATTTCTCTTATCCATTTGATTGAGGACAATGCAAATACTTGAGTTAGGGGGGATGACAGGTGCGTATTCATAAAACTTCGCTTGTATTCATATATGTGTGTATCTTAAAACAAAAATATATATTTTTCTTCAAAATCACTATGATCGAGTGGAAAAACGATCGTCCGTGTAATACGCTAGTCGTTGTTATCGGCTTCCAACCTCAATACAAAAAAACCTGAACTTGTAATTAAACTCTTAAGGAGTATAGTGTCGAGTCTGGGTATCGAATCCACGGGGAATGTTTGATAGAATCTAACTGATTTATTACTTCTAAAATAAAAGTGAAAAAGATGATGATGGTTGAAGACGAAAAAAATAAAATAGTTAACTATGCATGCATAAGCAAACTAATTAAGCTGAATGAGAAAGTAGGTTGGAATACAATCCCCCTAACCCTAGTAATTTACCGTATAGAATCCTAGAATTATAAATTATAAATTTGAATGAATCCAGTCCTTATAGATCCTAAGCATTACATATATGAGGATCAAGCCCGCACCATAGGAAATCAAAGGTAAATATAAAGCGGTGATAAATAATTTTACGCACATCATATTCTTAAACATCCCAAGTACCTAGGGCAAGAGAGATTAAAAGATCTACAATGATTCTAAAATTGTCTCGCACGACTCTTTCAAATTTTTAATTTAAATTCTAATTTCTACATTGTAATACCCCGTATTTTTATGCTATATTAATTTGGGGATTTATTAAATTTAATGAGAATGTTTATTTAATAAAAATTCGGAAATTAAATATGTTATAATTATTAACGTGACGAGAGTTAGTAATTATGGGAAACTTGTTGAATATTACTAATGAGCATAGTAATATATTACATTGGTTATATTGAATGTCATAAGTGAATTAAATGACTATTTAGGAAATTTAAGTCGGGATGTGCCCGTGTCATGTCGGGACTAATTTTGTTAAATAAAAAGTGAATATTTTATAAGTTGTTCATGTAATCGTTTTGAGTGCGCCAACGCGTTCGGAAGGGTCGAGATGTCAGAAAAGTGTACCCGGGGGTTTAGTTTGGGTCTCGGGGTGTTTTTAGACCTAATTGGTGCCCCGGGAGGGCATTTTAGTCATTTTACTTAATTGGGTAATTAAACCCACGAATTTCAGCCATCTTTATCAGCCATTAGGTTAGCCTTTTAGGGTTAGAAATTTCAGAAATCAAGTGACGACCATTGGAGAAGAGAGGAGAGAGCTCCAAGGCAAACCAAGGTCAAAAAGCCACCGGATTTCACAGCCACCACCACCACCGCGTAGATCACGAGACAAGGAACGCAGCCATACCAAAATCATCCGGGAATCTGCATACCCAAAATCCCAGGCAAGTGTTTAAACTTGCTATTTTCATTGATGCAATCTTCATGTTAGCTTAGGAATAAATTGTGATAAAAAATTATGTAAGAAAACCCCAAATTTTGATAGGAAATTGCATGTAGAGAAGATTAAAACCTTATGCTGGAAACTCTTGATGTTATAGATGTATTACCCACGAATTTGATGTTATATGAGGAAGAAATTCTGGAGAAAAACTGAATTGGATAATAGTTATGAAAACTTTAGGGTTCTTGATGTTTAGATGAGATTTTGGATTGTTTAACCATGATTAATGATGTATACACGCATGCTGAACGTTAAAAGCATCTGGAATTATGTTAGTATGTTAGTAGTAGACTTTTTGGGTCGATTAGTGTTGGAAAATATGGATATTGATGAAGAATTTTGATGAATCCCGTAACTGCAATTCTGCAGAATTTTTACCCAGACCTGCTTGATCGATCGATCGAGCCCCAAGCTTCGATCGATCGACCCCTCCTGGCAGACTCCCATTTTCCTTGTTTAATTAGTTAACGTAAGTTATCATGAAATTATCTTTGGGCATTCTAAATAAAATAAATTGGGAGACATTGAGGACCAGTAGGGTATATGGATAAATGTTAGAACCTTTAATCTTCAACGAAAATGGTATTTATGGGATATTTACTTTAGGTTGGTAGATTTATGAATTTAAAGGGTGAGGTACGTAAGAGAGTTACGTTGGAATCTAATAAAGTCACTTACTGAATTTTAGAATTTTGAGGATGTAATCCATGAGTGTTAGGTAATAAGTGAGAAAACCCTTCGAGTTAAGGTTAGGAATAAAACCTTATATGTAATTCCATAACTGTGTAATTAAGGATAAAGGGTATAATTACGGGTGATGAGAAGAACCTATATTAATTCGATAAAGTGGTATATTTATATGATTGTGTGTACATATATTATATGCATGTGAAAATCATACCCACGCTACTTGCTATCCCTGAGGTTTCTGTGCTGGGACAAGTCTTATCTCGATGGGACCTTTATGGGGGATATTGACTTGTACCCTAGAAGATAGATGTCCTTGGTACAGGCTATCGACGTGATAGTTCAGACGGTCCTAAGAGACGTCGGTATGTGCCATCCTCTTAGAGACTTGGAATCTATTCTTCGCCTCAATATTGTTTGTGTATGTATTGTTAATACATTTCGAGAGTGATTCCGAATGTATTCCCCTTAATATGAGTGATATGGGGCTTTGGATAGTAGAGTATGCCCGCACTATAATTTAGTTGGGGTGCTGTTATAATATATATATTATACGAGTAGTTAATATATATATATATATATATATATATATATATATATATATATATATGCCTACCGTGATTTGATATGTAGGACATGGTTGATGACTAAAAATTGTAAATACTTGTTTTGAGAAAGGAGAGTATGCCTACACCATAGTTTATATGTTGGTGCAGTTAGAATATATATATATAAATTATACGAGTACCTTATATATATATATCTGGATAGAGCAATTTAAACTATTGTTGTAACGTAGTAAGTGAGGAATAATTCTGAACTAAATTATTAAATACTTGTTTTGAAAAAGTATAGGATGTCACTGTAAAACTTTATGGATATTATAAAGTTAAAATGGAGGACTTTGATTACTGTTTGGAACATTCTTTTTAAAATGGAGTCGTGAATTATAAATCTTGCGAGTAATCTAAGTTAAGTTAAATCTTTTAGAAAGACTAGTGCGTTAAATGATAAGAAACCGTGGGGAAGGTTAGTGCGATAGGTGTGCACATTAGAAGAGAGGTGAGTATTTTCTCAAGAGAGTGACGTGCTAATATTTTATTGCATTGGCCTGTATCATTTTAAATACTTGCTAAACGTATTTTAAAATCAAACACACTTTCGGGCTCTGACCCGTTTCTTTTTCTCTCTCTCTCTTCTATATATATATGTATATTTTCAGGTGCCCAGCCACAGGGGCGTCTTGCTTAGGATCCCTTGATAGGAACGTGCTGGAGCTTAGGTGGGAGTTGCAGGTCACCTGAGTAGACGGCTTCTTTTATTGACTCCACTTGTAGTACTCTCATTTATTGGGCACGTGTCGCCCTTTCCATTATTTATTTGTTATCAGCACTTTTATATTTCAGTCATTCCAGTATTGTTTCTTTGGGATTTATTCAGTATGGACTTGTGATTTTAGTTTTCATATGTTGGCATTCGATTAATGAATGTATTATATTATTTGGTTTATCGTGGTGTGATTCTTAATTGTAGAAATGTTGTTTTATATAAATAAATCTTTTTCTTTAATTAAAATTTGGAAGTTTTGTATGAAAAATGTTTTTGACACTTAGCTTAATTATTTAGGGTGTTAAATTGGAAAATTTATTTTTATCGACAGTGATGCTGAGAATGAACAAACTGTTAACCTTGATTTAATTTAATAAAGGAGTGATCGCCCGGTATTTAATTAGGCGGGGTGTCACAGGTGGTATCAGAGCATCAGGTTCTAGTGTCTTTTAGGATCTGTGCGGCTTATTATGCTTTCAGCGCTGCTTTCTTTGATATAGATCCCTAATACTAGGAATGTTGTGTTAATCTCTATACATTGGGAATTCGTGCTTCTGCGAACTGTTTATTTGAATGATGAACTCATCCAAATTCATTTAAAATTTTCATATGGACCGTCGTGAAGAACTAGCTAAAACGGTTGAGGGAGTCAACGAGCAAGATCGACTCACACCTCAGGTACCCCCAGAGAGAGTATCAACCGCCGAGTTAGCAGGCATCGTAGCACAAGCAGTCACCACTGCAATTTTGCAATACCAAGAACGCAGCATGCAACTTAGAGAAGGCAAAAGACCTAGAGAGGTTAGCCAAATGCATGTGACCAAAGCTGACAAATGTGCGAAGACTCCGAAATTGCGACAGCAAACTACCCAAGACCGGGTAAATTCTAGTCAACAACGTGGTAAGAAAAAGTAGTTTCGAAAGAGGAATAAAGCCCCAAGTCAGCAAGGCCGACACCAATAACAGCAAGGTCAGAGGGGGAGTAACTTCAAAGGCAAATGTTTTGTGTGTGGCACGCATGGCCATAAACGCCAAGATTGCCCAAAGGGTGTTAGGGACTCACAGCCACAATGCGCCCGTACGAAGCCACAGGGGCCACTTTTTCCAGTCGCTCTCCCAGCACCAACTCAGGTACCAGACCTACCAACCTTTCCAGTAGCTCCAGTGCAGCAGGGGCAATTACAGTATGGACGTGTCTATAACGTCTACCAGGCAGCAGCTCCACATGCACCACCAACGATTGAGGGTATGTTTCCTATCTATGGTACTATGGGTAAAGTTTTGTTTGATACGGGGGCAAGGCATTGTTTTATAGCTACGCATTTTGCGAAGTCCTTAGGGTTGTTAGCCACAGCAGAGAGCACCGTGACGTGTGTCGACTCACCACTGGGGAGTGGGTCACTTATATTCTTTATATGCCGGGGAGTAGGGGTAGAGATTGGTAGCTTGGTATTTCCTGCAGACATGCTAGTCTTAGACATGCATGAGAATGATGTGATTATTGGTACGGATTATCTCGCAGCTTATAGAGCCATGATTGATTGCTTCGGTGGAAGCATTATTTTTTCCATTCCGGGGCAAGAGATGTTTATAGTGGCGATGCCTCGCCCAGAGGGAGGTTCGACCGCTCATTTGTATTACATAGAGGAGGATACCTCTAAGGAGGTTGTGATTCCCTTAGATTCGATCCCTGTTGTCAGGGAGTATTTCGATGTGTTTCCGGAGATACCAGGCCTACCGCCCAGTCGTGAGATAGACTTTGTTATAGATTTACTGCCAGATACGAGACCTATAGCACGCGCACCGTACCGTATGGCTCCGACAGAGATGCGAGAGCTACGGGATTGGATAGAGCAACTGTTAAGTCAGGGCTTCATTCGTAGGAGTACCTCACCTTGGGGCGCTCCAGTCCTGTTTGTGAAGAAAAGAGATGGTTCCCTGAGATTGTGTGTGGACTACCGGGAATTTAACAAGGTCACGATACGGAATAAGTATCCGTTGCCTCGAATCGATGATCTGTTCGACCAGTTGAGGGGAGCAACTTTCTTTTCGAAGATAGATCTGAGGTCGGGGTACCATCAGTTACGTATTAGAGAGCAGGATGTTTCAAAGACTGCCTTCTTATCGAGATATGGGTCCTATGAGTTCAGGGTGATGCCGTTCGGACTCACAAATGCCCCAGCCGTTTCCATGGACTTGATGAATCGAGTATTCAGAGAGTTCTTGGATCAGTTTGTAATCGTCTTCATAGATGACATCTTGATATATTCACACTCCGAGAAAGAGCATGCCGAGCACTTGAGGCAGGTTCTTCGGACTCTACGAGAACATCAGTTGTATGCTAAGTACGAGAAGTGTGGATTCTGGTTGCGAGAGGTATAGTTCTTGGTCCATGTTGTTTCTGAACAGGGGATTGTAGTTGACCCGATCAAAGTGTCAGCGGTGAGGGAGTGGGGACAGCCCACGACACCGACAGAAGTGCATAGTTTTTTGGGGTTAGCCGGATACTACAGGAGATTCATTCGGGGATTCTCCAAAATAGTGGGTCCATTGACAAATCTGACTCGCAAAGGGGTACCATATGTTTGGGATGACGCTTGTCAATTGGCTTTCGATGAGATGAAAGAAAAACTTACTTCAGCGCCAGTCCTTGCGTTACCGAAGCCGTGTGTGGAGTACCTGGTTTAAACCGATGCGTCTTTACGGGGACTTGGAGGTGTGCTTCAACAGGAGGAGAAGGCTATATCTTTTTCTTCCCGCAATCTTAAGCCGCATGAGAAGAATTACCCCACCCACGACCTGGAGTTAGCAGCGGTCGTTTTTGCATTGAGAATTTGGAGGCACTATTTATTGGGCGAGAAATTCCGTTTGTTCACAAACCATAAGTCACTACAGTACCTGTTCATTTAGCGAGAGCTGAATATGGGTCAGCGCAGATGGCTAGAGTTTGTGAAGGACTACCAGTTCGATATACAATATCATCCGGTGAAGGCCAACGTAGTTGCTGATGGGTTGAGCCGTAGACCGATAGACGATGTAGCGGACGTCTGGAAGGCAAAGTGGAAGGACTTGGGTCACCAGGACGCAGTGGCACGTTTTTTCATATCCGTGATGTCAGTCACACCCGAGATTGTTACGAGGGTGATACATGCACAGACTACAGACCCGTTTTGCCCGGAGCAGATTGTGCGACTTCTAGCCGAGGGTGTTGAGTCCTATTCTATTAGTTCTGATGGAGGTTTGTTATTTAATGGGAGATTGGTGATTCCAGAAGGCGCGGAGTTACGTCATGAAGTGATGACTCATTCTCACGGGCCCCGATTTGCAGTACATCCGGGAGGTGATAAAATGTACCAGGACATGAGGCGTCAATACTGGTGGAGTGGGATGAAGAAGGACATCGCCGAGTTTGTGTCCAAGTGTTCTACCTGCCAGCTTGTGAAGGTGGACCACCAGAAACCGTCAGGATTTCTTCAGCCGTTGGAAGTACCCGCGTGGAAGTGGGAGAGTATTTCCATGGATTTCATTACAGGGTTGCCTACATCACAGCGGGGCCACGATTCTATCTGGGTAATTGTAGACCGTTTGACCAAAGTGGCTCATTTTCTGCCAGTGCGGACAGATTATACTACGGGTCAGTATGCTCAATTGTTCATTGCTGACATTGTCAGATTACACGGGGTGCCCCTGAATATTGTGTCAGATAGAGACAAGTTTTGTGTGTCACGTTTCTGAGAAAGTTTTCAGGAGGCTATGGGTACTGAGTTGAGGTTGAGTTCATCTTACCACCCACAGATCGATGGACAGACAGAGCGTACTAATCAGATGTTAGAGGATATGCTACGCATGTGTATTCTCGATTTTGGAGGAGGTTGGGAGCCACATCTTCCACTGGTAGAGTTTGCTTATAATAACTCTTATCAGTTTACGATTGGTATGGCTCCATTTGAGGCTTTGTATGGCAGGCCTTGTCGTTCTCCAACTTATTGGCTCGAGGTGGGGGACAACAAGTTGCTAGGACCAGAAGTGATTCAGGAGACCTCCACGAGGATTGAGATTATCAGGAGTCATATTCGGGTGGCCCAGGATAGGCAGAAGAGCTATGCCGATGCGAAACGGTTTTTCCGGGAGTTTAATGTGGGAGATCAAGTGTTATTGCGTGTATCTCCTATGAAGGGAGTGATGAGGTTCGGGAAGAAGGGGAAGTTGTCTCTGATGTACGTAGGACCATTCCCCATCATCGAGAGGATTGGGCCGGTAGCATACAGGCTGGGATTGCTAGAACATTTACATCGCATTCACGATGTATTCCACATCTCGTCGTTGAGACGATATCTTCGAGATGATATGGCCTATACTCACATTGCGATAGATGAGATAGATTTACAGTCTGATAGCTCTTACGAGGAGAGACCAGTGGCTATTCTAGACTATAGTGAGAGGAGATTGAGCTCGAAAATAGTTCCACTTGTGCGAGTCCAGTGGGAGCATCATAATGTGGAGGAATCCACTTGGGAGCGTGAGGCAGATATACGCGAGAACCCAAAGTTGTTTTTTTTTACCAGGTATGCCTTATTCTCCGAATTTCGGGACGAAATTCCGTTATTAGGGGGGAAGTATGTAATACCCCGTATTTTTATGCTATATTAATTTGGGGATTTATTAAATTTAATGAGAATGTTTATTTAATAAAAATTCGGAAATTAAATATGTTATAATTATTAACGTGACGAGAGTTAGTAATTATGGGAAACTTGTTGAATATTACTAATGGGCATAGTAATATATTACATTGGTTATATTGAATGTCATAAGTGAATTAAATGACTATTTCAGAAATTTAAGTCGGGACGTGCCCGTGTCACGTCGGGACTAATTTTGTTAAATAAAAAGTGAATATTTTATAAGTTGTTAGTATAGTCGTTTTGAGAGCGCCAACGCGTCCAGAAGGGTCGAGATAGTCAGAAAAGTGTACCCGGGGGTTTAGTTTGGGGCTCGGGGCATTTTTAGGCCTAATTGGTGCCCCGGGAGGGCATTTTAGTCATTTTACTTAATTAGGTAATTAAACCCACGAATTTCAGCCATCTTTATCAGCCATTAGGTTAGCCTTTTAGGGTTAGAACTTTCAGAAATCAAGTGACGGCCATTGGAGAAGAGAGGAGAGAGCTCAAAGGCAAACCAAGGCCAAAAAGCCACCGGATTTCACCGCCACCACCACCACCGCGTAGATCACGAGACAAGGAACGTAGCCATACCAAAATCATCCGGGAATCTGCATACCCAAAATCCCAGGCAAGTGTTTAAACTTGCTATTTTCGTTGATGCAATCTTCATGTTAGCTTAGGAATAAATTGTGATAAAAAATTATGTAAGAAAACCCCAAATTTTGATAGGAAATTGCATGTAGAGAAGATTAAAACCTTATGCTGGAAACTCTTGATGTTATAGATGTATTACCCACGAATTTGATGTTATATGAGGAAGAAATTCTGGAGAAAAACTGAATTGGATAATAGTTATGAAAACTTTAGGGTTCTTGATGTTTAGATGAGATTTTGGATTGTTTAACCATGATTAATGATGTATACACGCATGCTGAACGTTAAAAACATCTGGAATTATGTTAGTATGTTAGTAGTAGACTTTTTGGGTCAATTAGTGTTGGAAAATATGGATATTGATGAAGAATTTTGATGAATCCCGTAACTGCAATTCTGCAGAATGTTTACCCAGACCTGCTTGATCGATCGATCGAGCCCCAAGCTTCGATCGATCGACCCCTCCTGGCAGACTCCCATTTCCCTTGTTTAATTAGTTAACGTAAGTTATCGTGAAATTATCTTTGGGCATTCTAAATAAAATAAATTGGGAGACATTGAGGACCAGTAGGGTATATGGATAAATGTTAGAACCTTTAATCTTCAACGAAAATGGTATTTATGGGATATTTACTTTAGGTTGGTAGATTTATGAATTTAAAGGGTGAGGTACGTAAGAGAGTTACGTTGGAATCTAATAAAGTCACTTACTGAATTTTAGAATTTTGAGGATGTAATCCATGAGTGTTAGGTAATAAGTGAGAAAACCCTTCGAGTTAAGGTTAGGAATAAAACCTTATATGTAATTCCATAACTGTGTAATTAAGGATAAAGGGTATAATTACGGGTGATGAGAAGAACCTATATTAATTCGATAAAGTGGTATATTTATATGATTGTGTGTACATATATTATATGCATGTGAAAATCATACCCACGCTACTTGCTATCCCTGAGGTTTCCGTGCTGGGACAAGTCTTATCTCGATGGGACCTTTATGGGGGATATAGACTTGTACCCTAGAAGATAGATGTCCTTGGTACAGGCTATCGACGTGATAGTTCAGACGGTCCTAAGAGACGCCGGTATGTGCCATCCTCTTAGAGACTTGGAATCTATTCTTCGCCTAAATATTGTTTGTGTATGTATTGTTAATACATTTCGAGAGTGATTCCGAATGTATTCCCCTTAATATGAGTGATATGGGGGCTTTGGATAGTAGAGTATGCCCGCACCATAATTTAGTTGGGGTGCTGTTATAATATATATATTATAAGAGTAGTTAATATATATATATATATATATGAAATTCTAAAATTTGGAACTGCCTACCGTGATTTGATATGTAGGACATGGTTGATGACTAAAAATTGTAAATACTTGTTTTGAGAAAGGAGAGTATGCCTACACCATAGTTTATATGTTGGTGCAATTAGAATATATATATATATATATAAATTATACGAGTACCTTATATATATATATCTGGATAGAGGAATTTAAACTATTGTTGTAACGTAGTAAGTGAGGAATAATTCTGAACTAAATTATTAAATACTTGTTTTGAAAAAGTATAGGTTGTCACTCTAAAACTTTATGGATTTTGTAAAGTTAAAATGGAGGACTTTGATTACTGTTTGGAACATTCTTTTTAAAATGGAGTCGTGAATTATAAATCTTGCGAGTAATCTAAGTTAAGTTAAATCTTTTAGAAAGACTAGTGCGTTAAATGATAAGAAACAGTGGGGAAGGTTAGTGCGATAGGTGTGCACATTAGAAGAGAGGTGAGTATTTTCTCAAGAGAGTGACGTGCTAATATGTTATTGCATTGGCCTGTATCATTTTAAATACTTGCTAAACGTATTTTAAAATCAAACACCTTTCGGGCTCTGACCCGTTTCTTTTTCTCTCTCTCTCTTGTATATATATATATATGTATATTTTCAGGTGCCCAGCCACAGGGGCATATTGCTTAGGATCCCTTGAGAGGAACATACTGCAGCTTAGGTGGGAGTTGCAGGTCACTTGAGTAGACGATTTCTTTTATTGACTCCACTTCTAGTACTCTCATTTATTGGGCACGTGTCGCCCTTTCCATTATTTATTTGTTATCTGGACTTTTATATTTCAGTCATTCCAGTATTGTTTCTTTGGGATTTATTCAGTATGGACTTGTGATTTTAGTTTTCATATGTTGGCATTCGATTAATGAATGTATTATATTATTTGGTTTATCGTGGTGTGATTCTTAATTGTAGAAATGTTGTTTTATATAAATAAATCTTTTTCTTTAATTAAAATTTGGAAGTTTGTATAAAAAATGTTTTTGACACTTAGCTTAATTATTTAGGGTGTTAAATTGGAAAATTTATTTTTATCGACAGTGATGCTGAGAATGAACCAACTGTTAACCTTGATTTAATTTAATAAAGGAGTGATCGCCCGGTATTTAATTAGGCGGGGTGTCACATACATAAGTAATTTACATTGGGATGGGTTCATGCATCCCAACCCTTAAAAATTTAGCTAGACATGATTTTATGGGAAAACAATTTCATAACAATGCATATAATTGTAGATCTAAGAAACATGGGAAAAATAAAAATTACAAAACAAGAAAAGATGATTAAATTAAAAATAAAAATTGAGATTAACTAAGAGAATGGAATTTGATACTTGAAATCTGCACTAGGGAAGAGAGATGATTGAATCCAGAAATATTCTTCTTCTTCAACCTTACAAACTAGAGTTTATGAAAATTTCTGTGTAAAGAAAAACTAAGAAAACTCTCTAAAATCTGACTTTCTCTCTCTAAAATTCTATTCTACTCTCTAGAATTTGACTCCCTCTCTCTAGAATTCAACTCCCTTGGAATGAGGTAGGGCTTGGTCTTTTATAGAACCAAGTAGCACTAATTTGACAGCCAGAGTTGCTTGTTGCACAAGTTTTCCAAGAGTTTCACTGCTTTAAATGCATAATTAATTGCCTGGATTTCGCATGACCGGACCGGTCCATTATCGTGCAACTTCAAAACATCGCAACTTATTCACCATAACTCGGATTGAGGTGCCGTTTTTTCCAGTGTTCTTGTAATTTAGAGCTATTCAACTTTCTAGTTGGCCCCACCTCCGAATTAAGGTAAAAAATTACGAAAATGCCCTTCAACTCTCATTTTCTTGGTTTCTTTCACTGTTTTGAGTTCTCTTTCGCACCAATTTGCATGAAATACCTGTAAAACACATGAAAAATATACAAAACACGAAATACTTGCCAAAATAGGTTAGTAGAATAAATGCGAGACAAATCCAAGTTATTTACACTGCACGGGATCATAAAAATACCGAAATTAAGGGGATAAATGTGAAGAATATGTGCCTAATCACACCCCCTGACTTAGATGTTTGCGCGTCCCGAGCAATGTAAAAGAAATTAGTTTAAAGTTCAACTCTTGAAAATTCTTTTATTGCGATAGAATACCTTTTTCGCAGGCAAGTGATTGCATTTAGCGTATGCAACAAGCCTTTAAACCCCTAGGTTACCCTAGTAGGACGAGTTTTGTCTCGTGAGGTTTTGCAGTGAATACACCCACAAAATTCTTTATTGACTCAAATAAATATCAAAATACTTCAAAATTGTACAATTTCAAATTTTCAAAAAATAATCACAATAAATTCATATTCAAATGTCTCAAACCATAGTGTGTGTGTGCAAAGCCAGAAATTAAACCTCAAATTTCCACCGATTGAGCATTACGTTACTTTCCGAAAATTCGTTTTGATTCAAATTCTTACAGATCCACTCATAAACGAATCACTCGGATTGTGGTTATTTTCTCTCATTATGCATGATATAAAGAGTAAATATAATGGACACAAATTCACGCATACAAAATTGAAAAGAAGGAAATATATGGTGAAAATATCTCATCATCGGAATACAGTTATTCGGAAATGGGAACATCACCTCTATTTCACACCATTTAATATCTCATTTTATCTTTTCATGTCTTAGCTCTCCATGCGGTAACTAATTTCGCCATTCGGACTCGGTTAGGACTTTTCGGGTTAAAAGGTGTAAAGAGTAAAATTGGGAATAGATGGATTGTTTGGAAATGGAAAATATCCTTATGACGTCCATTAGTGCTTTTTCGGGCATTTGCTCATTTTTCTCTTTCTTTTTCAATTTTCATTTTTTTTTCACTATTTTTTTTAACATTTTTTTTTTAATTTTTCTCTTGCCCCTTTTTATTGCACAATTTGGACTTTATTTGATGAATTTTTTCAATTTTCACAATTCCGGGATAATTGGGGTTTTTTTTTGGGTTATCAAACGAAAGGAAAATATTTTATTAGGCTCAACTTGGGTTACAAAGGGATATTTTTTCACAACTTTTTATGGCCAATATTTTTGGGTAACAAACGAGAGCCTACTTCATTGTCCAAATTGCTAATTACATTACCATATGCATCTCGAGATTAATTAAGTTTAGAGATATATTTAGCACGAATTTCGAGACAATATTTCACACATTTCCCATAACCGATCAAAACAAAGGATTGAGATCATCGACAACTTATTAAAATGCTGAAAAGAACTTTGAGTTAATCATAAACTCGGATTGATTTAAAAACTCATAAATAATTGAAAGGCTCAAAATCTCACCGGGTTTGATCAATCTCCACACTTATTTGTAAAGTCGTCAATTTTCTTTCAATTTCCATCTTTGGTCAATTTTGGCTTAGTGCAATTTTGATTGTTAACAATTTTGGCACAAACGATATGAAAGGTGAATCGTGCCTTGTCGGGGTTGAGAATCCAACGGGTGAGGGGTGTTTCGTTTTCGATGAGCATTGAGGATAGTTTGAAGTGTGAGCGGTTGAAAACTCATGTTTAGAATGGAGAATATGAGCATTTATGGTGAAAAGAAGAGAGAGGAAGAATTCAGAAAAATCAGCAGACCGGATCGGTCCGGTCTGTAATTAAAAGAACCGATCCGGTCAGGTGGATCGGTCCGGCTGAATTTATAGAACCGATCCGGTAAGGCGGATTGGTCCAGTCCTAAAACCGGATCGGTCCGGTTGTCTACAGAAGTTCATTTCCCAAGGGTCACACCTCTTCAATCCACCTCTTCAATCCACACCTTTTCACTTCCCCCAATCCATTCACTTCCTTCAATCAATTCGTCCCCCATTTCCCTCCCTTTCATTCCCTCCAATTTCCCACTCCCCTACTATAAATACATCCATCCCCCTACCCATTTTCTTCACACCTACACCTACCTTCTCTATTCTATCTCACTTACTGTTTCAATCCTCCATCTCCATGACTGCTCCCCAGAAATATACCTCCATTGAAGTCCTTCTCGACGGAAATGGAGAGTACCGTTCACGCCGCGAAGCAAATTGGTGCCGTAGGTTTTTCAGCCCTACCCGAAAAATTCATATCGAACGTCAAGTGTTGTGGGACCAAATGCCCAATTCTGTCACAACCCTTTTTATGTCACGGGGCTGGTGCCGTTTCTTCAACGAACCCTATGAGGCAGTTTGGGATAATGAAGTGCATCAGTTCTACGGATCTCTTGTCCTTACCGCTGAATTTGAATCCCAAGCCTTTGTGGATTCCATACCTATTCCATTCTCACTTGACCTTGTGGCACGGAAACTCGAGTCTTATGGTGTTATCACTCCGGCCCAATTTGACTATCCGGGTCCCGATCCCGTTCTCACCAAATAAGTTTGTATCTCGAGGATCAAGCCCGGTGCGGTTTGGAATACCGAGACATTTCCCGCCTGTCACGCGGGTGACCCGGGTTCGATCCCCGGCAACGGTGCCATTATGATCGAGTGGAAAAACCGAGCGTCCGTGTAATACGCTAGTCGTTGTTATCGGCTTCCAAACTCAATACAAAAAAACCTAAACTTGTAATTACACTCTTAAGGATTATAGTTTCGAGTCTGGGTATCGAATCCACAGGGAATGTTTGATATAATCTAACTGATTTATTACTTCTAAAATAAAAGTGAAAAAGATGATAATGGTTGAAGATGAAAAAAATAAAAAAGTTAACTATGCATGCATGAGCAAACTAATTAAGATGAATGAGAAAGTAGGTTGGAATAAAATCCCCCTAACCCTAGTAATTTACCGTATAGAATCCTAGAATTGTAAATTATACATTTGAATGAATCCAGTCTTTATAGATCCTAAGCATTACATATATGAGGATCAAGCCCACACCATATGAAATCAAAGGTAAATATAAAACGGTGATAAGTAATTTTACGCACATCATATTCTTAAACATCCCAAGTACCTAGGGTAAGAGAGATTAAAAGATCTACAATGGTTGTAAAATTGTCTCGCACGGCTCTTTCAAATTTTTAATTTAAATTCTATTTTCTACATAAGTTATTTACATTGAGATGGGTTCATGCATCCCAACCCTTAAAAATTTAGATAGACATGATTTTATGGAAAAACAATTTCATAACAATGCATATAATTGTAGATCTAAGAAACATGGTAAAAACAAAAATTACAAAACAAGAAAAGATGATTAAATTGAAAATAAAAATTGAGATTGACTAAAAGAATGGAATTTGATACTTGAAATCTGCACTAGGGAAGAGAGATGATTGAATCTAGAAATATTCTTCTTCTTCAACCTTACAAACTACGGTGTATGAAAATTTCTATGTAAAGAAAAACTAAGAAAACTCTCTAAAATCTGACTTTCTCTCTCTAAAATTCTATTCTACTCTTTAGAATTTGACTCCCTCTCTATAGAATTCAACTCCCATGGAATGAGGTAGGGCTTGGTCTTTTATAGAACCAAGTAGTACTAATTTGACAGCCAGAGTTGTTTGTTGCAAAAGTTTTCCAAGAGTTGCACTGCTTTAAATGCATAATTAATTGCCTGGATTTCGCATGACCGGACCGCTCCATTATCGTGCAACTTCAAAATATCGTAACTTCTTCACCGTAGCTCGGATTGAGGTGCCGTTTTTTCAAGTGTTCTTGTAATTTATAGCTCTTCAACTTTCTAGTTGGCCCCACCTCCGAATTAAGGCTGAAAAATTATGAAAATGCCCTTCAACTCTCCTTTTCTTGGTTTCTTTCACTGTTTTGAGTTCTCTTTCGCACCAATTTGCATGAAATACCTGTAAAACACATGAAAAATACACAAAACACGAAATACTTGCCAAAAGAGGTTAGTAGAATAAATACGAGACAAATCCAAGCTATTTACACTGCACGAGATAATAAAAATACCGAAATTAAGGGGATAAATGTGAAGAATATGTGCCTAATCAGTGATCAAAAATTTAAATTTGGTTTTTGGAATTTAATATACCTTAATGGGATTAAGGGTAGGATTTATTGTGTTTATGATTCTAGAACGTAGAGAACTAAATCAGATGTTAAAACCAGTAAGAGTAGATGGTTAATTACTGATAAAATGAATGAAATTCGTATTGGATATTTGAAACCCGGATAATACCCAAATCGAGAAAAAGTAGAAAATCGTGAGATTTTATTTCAGTTTGATGTTCCATAAGGTGCTTTGATCCTATTCCTATGTAGATATAGGGTTGATTGGGCTTGGGTTAGTCCAGGGAAAAGAATGAGAGTTGGAGGTTTTCATTAATGGCAGAACTGCATCTCGAAGAAGACGAAGTCAGGGACAATCGATCGATCGACCAAGGGGGTTCGATCGATCGATGATTCAGAATTCTGGGCAGTTCGCCCAGTTTGTATATAAGGGGGAAATTAATTAGAAATTAAATTCCCATACATTAATTAGTGATAAATAATTATGAAACAAATATTCCTAGCAATTATGGGAGAAAGTAATTGGGACTAGGATGAATTTATGTGGGGCACTTAATGGATGAATTTGAGAAATTTTATTCCAAAATAGTGAGATACAGATCAAGTGAGCGAATCCGGATATATTGGTCAAGCGACCCCAAAGTAGTGAATTAAGTTTGGAGATAAACTAATTAATTTAGAGTCGGGATATAGACTCGGGAAAATATTTAATTTCGGGCCAAGTGATCGAGTCCGGGTATGTTGATAATTATAGGTAAATATAATTAGGGAATTTATGAAGATAAATGTGTGGCATATTGTGGGCGAAAAATGTGGGAATGAAATTTTGAGAGGTAAAATGGACCAAGTGAGCGAGTGTGGATATACTGGTTAAGTGACACCAAAGTATTTAATTTATTATTGAGGAAGAGTAATTAATTTGGAGTCGGAATGTATACTCGGGAAATATTAAGTTACGGGCTAAGTAAGTGTGTCTGGGGAATTGGTAAAGTAATTAATGTGTAAATTAATTATATTAGAGTCGGACCGCAGACTCGGATTTGTGTTGATTAATTAATGTGTAAATTAAATTAAATAAGAGTCGGATTGTAGACTCAGGTAAGTATTAAATTAATGGGTGTAATAATTACTTTAAATGGAGTCAGGGTGTAGACTCGATTAGTTATTAAATTAATAGGTGTGTTAATTAATTTAATTAGAGTCGGATTGTAGACTCGGGGAGGTATTAAATTAATATGTGTGTTAGTTAATTTAATTAGAGTCGGGTGATAGAATCGGGAAGGTATTAAATTAAAATTTGTGTTAATTAATTTAATTAGAGTCGGACGATAGACTCGGGGCGGTATTAAATTAATGGGTGAGTTAATTAATTTAATTAGAGTCGGTCCATGGACTCAGGGAAAGTATTATATTATTTGAGGTGTGAATAAATTATTAGAGTCGGACCATAGACTCGAGAAGATGATACATTATTAAATGAGAAATTTAATTACGTTGAGTCGGGCCACAGACGCAAGGGATTACAGACAGTGTACGGGATTTGTAGTACACGGTAAAGCTAGGGTTTATAATATATATATATATATATATATATATATATATATATATATATATATATATATATATATATATATACGTGTATATATTTTGTGTGATATTAAATTACAGGCAGTGTACGGGATTTTGAGTACACGGTAAAGCCGGGATTTATATTATATATATACGGTGAAGTGATAGTATATATATATATATGTGTGTGTGTATATATTGTGTGTGATATTAAATACCAGTGACTGGATATTTATTCAATTTATATACTTTAATGCTATCAAGGGAGGTTGCGCAATGTGGATGAATCCCCTAGATTGAGGAGTAGGATGACTATATCCCCAGGTCATAGCGTCCATTATATATGGGTGAGGGATTTATCTCACTTTCAGGGAAGGAATATGACCGCCTCCACCACGTTTATATTTTTGGCCAAGTTGGTGAGCGATTCCAACTTGGGGAAACTAGGTTTTGTGAGCACGCCTAGTGAGATAGCATTTTAGAGGGAATCATCCAGTGAGGGTATACTCAAAAGGATGGATACACGTATGATATATGTGTGGATGATAGTAAAGGTACGTATAATATGGTAGTAAATATTATATGTAGGTGATAATACAGTGTGTGATGTATTTACGTTATATAACTCGGGTTACAGTTATATGTTGTTAATTAATGAGAAATTAATTAAGTTAATCATTTGTGGGAATAATACAGTGTGTGATGTATTAATTTTATATAACTTGTGAGACGGTTATATGCTACTATTTAATAGGAATTAATTAAGTAAATTGTGAAATAACTTATAATTCAGGAAATCATTATACTAAGGTTAGAGAAGTATGGCAAGGGAAGGTTATACCAGGACTAGTTGGACGGGGTAGCACAACTAGGTGGGGTTAAGATAACCGGTAGGTGTGCACAATAGTGGAGGGGTGAGAATGTCCACAGGGGAGTGCGACACTAACTTAAATATGAAGCGCATTCATGCATTTTAAATTACTGCAGTTAATTCACTTGATAAATATTTTCAAAATGTTTTGGGTTCTAACCCTTGCTATAAAACTATTTTCAATACCTTTTAGGTTTCCAGCCACAGGAACGCCAGGATTGATATTCTATTCTAGGAACACGGAGCTGCGGCATATGTGGATGCTAGCAGGAGTTTGGATTAGACGCATCATTCATTCATTCATAGAGTAGGGATCTTGTATCAGTTTCTGTTATATTTAGGGCTTGTCCCCCAAACTTCTCGGTACAGTTTTCAGGTGTAATTTATTCAAGTGTTGAATATTTGTATTGGATTATTTCTTTGGTGGCCGGTGATTTATTCGACAAGTTGTGTAATTATAATTCAATTTTACTTTCATTCAGATGTGTGAATTGTTTATATTATATTTCCGCATGTATTGTTTTGTTTAATTAAAAAGTTAAAATTGGCACCAGTTTTTGGAATACTAGGTGGTTAGTTAGTTTTAAAAAGTTTTTGACAGTGATGCTAAGGATGATTCAACTGGGATTCCTGTTTTAATTTGGTATAGGACTGATCACCTGGTATTTTATTAGGCGGGGTGTCACACCCTATCGTTGGATTAGAACTTAGGAATGTAGTGCGTACTTATGCACGTTTTGCTTATTCATTTTTATGTAGTTATCCAATAAAAATTATGTTAACTGTGTCTTGGTCTTTATCATATCGCAAACATGTACACAAGTTGAACTAGGGTGTGTTTTTGAATTTTATCTGAATTATTTTCTTACACTGCTATTCACGCAATCATAAATATTTGATTTTCTTAATGTTTTATATGTGTATGTTATGATCATTGCTTTTGAGTTTTAAATATAAATTACAGGAGAATAAATGGTTAGATCTACCTAAAGATGGTGATAGACACCACGGGCAAGAAATGTTTATTTATAAACAAATTAGAGAAAAAGAAAAATGAAAATTCATGCTCTTAAAGAATGAAATTGAAAAATATAAGAAATATTTTCATGATATTATAAGTTGAAGACCAATGGGTTTGCACATTATCATATGGTATGTGAATGTCTTGACCTTATTGAATCTGTTAATTTACATCTTAACCAACATGAACCTTTGTAAACTTAATATCTTTGTATATGGTTGAGTTTTATCATTTTCACAAATGATTTAAATTTAGGGGTTCACACATAATATAAGCGAGGTCTACCTAACTTTTCCAGGGTTTTTGTTCATTCCATTTCCCGTTAGATAGTTTCTGTGGGATTTCATAAATTTAATGTTATCTTGAATTGGTAATTCATTTGTGTTTTTTTTTTGTTTTTTTGTTTGCTTTCGTCTTGTTAAGATATGGACTCATTTACATAATTCATACAGACTTCGCTACATCTGTATTTCCACGTTTTATATATCATTTATCTCATTTCAACTTATTCTTAAACATGATATTATATATTTTTCTTGGATCGGTGAATTTTTGATATTTTATTATCGATTAATTTTCTTTATCCATTAGACATAAAAAAAGGGAAGAGATGTTAGATTAAGGGGCAACGATTTGTGAGATGAGGTACGAAAGGCATATACTTATATATTATTTACTCATTTGTGCATTTTGTATGCTATCTTGTATCCTTTGTATCACGGGTATTTGTTTAAGTGGGCATGGTTTATAATCATTATGATTTTTTGGATCTGTTGATCCCTAAATCCATACAACATATCAAGTCTCTCTCATAGAGAGTTGGGGATGGGTGGATATGATGTATAAGAATTTGTTTCAAAAATTTCTTTGAATATTTTCTAGTCTTTAGTTTTTTCTCGGAACATCCAAATGGGGAGAGTTATAAGGAAATTATTGTATATCCCCTTTGTCTTTGGTTTTGGATTTATTCTTGAACATAAGAAAACTATATCTAAGTGTATTTTTTAGTTTAGAGTTATAGATTAAAGAGTTTAAAGACAGAAAGAAAGCACCAAAACACTACATTGTTGGACCAAATAATTTCATGACATTGGAGATTTGATAAGAATTTATGGTTTTGTATATTCCTTAATCCTTATTTTAAAGTTAAAAAATTACTAGAAAATCATGTTTTTGGAAAAGGATATGAAGTACTCGTGCGAAGATTGTATAGTGCGAGAATTTTAATTTGATTATGAAATATTCATGTTAAGACTAGCTTCGCATGAAAGATATCTAAGGTTCTTATAACACCTCATAAGATACAAGTTTTTCATGAAGGTTCCCTCCTACAAAGGTCTCGTTCTCACAAGAACCTTTATCATTCAGACGAGGTACAAACCCCTAGGGAAAGGCTTGTTAGCGCTCATTTATGAGACAATTTATAAATAACTTCTAAAGAGGTATTCCAAGTGCACAACTCAATTTAAAAAAAAAACAAATTTTCTCTTGAAAAGAGATTTCTGTGAGAAAGAGATCCTGATAAATCTATATTTTAAAATATAATTTGGTTTTACAAATACCCTATAGTCTTCCATCTGTATATTTCATCATTAGTAATTGTGTGGGTTGACATCACGTGGATTCATTTGGGTTGATCATGTAC
Organism: Sambucus nigra; assembly: GCA_949130495.1. NCBI lineage: Eukaryota > Viridiplantae > Streptophyta > Magnoliopsida > Dipsacales > Adoxaceae > Sambucus > Sambucus nigra. The sequence goes on from OX422213.1 coordinate 537,073,622, forward strand.
CAATCGAGATCGGTGGATAACATGACCTGCAAGTTATGCAAGATGTGTCTGGTAACAGCAACTGATTGATAATAAATATAATAAAACATAAATAATTAGAAAGTCTTTTATAATCCTATTTCAGTTTTGACTCTTAGTAACAGATCATAACACTTTATCATTCCTTTAAAAAGTAAAATTAATCAAAATGTAGTGCGATGTAAAGAGAAACAAGATATGAGCATGGATTTCAACCGTATTGTTATCAAATATTTTAAGACTTAAAAAGAGAATATATTACATATCATTAAGATTATCTCATGGACACAAAAAAAAAAGAAAAAAAATGATTAAACGATCCATTTTGACATAGAAAAATGTGTCATGGAGTATATCATCTTAAAAGGCATACAAATTAATATTTTAAAAGTTTATAATCTTTATATATACATATATATATATATATATATATATATATGTATGTATAATCAAATAAAAATCATGTAATAACATGACGAAGGATATGAATTTCCGAACATGATGGAAATTTTACATCACATTGCACTTCAAACGTCAATATTCTCATCTCAACATCAAATCCCAAATAATTCATGGTATAATTAGATACTTTATCCTTACTATTTTATGTAACTGCACCATTGTGACTCATTTAAATATCTTCATTAATTGATGCATATAAAATGGTACCTTGCTTAACTTGTCCTTTGACATTCTTAAGCAGGTGGACTCTTATCAAATAAAGGGAAGATGGATCCTCACACATGGAATGTTCTTCACTCAATCTTTTTGTTAATATGGAGTTAATACCCAACATGCTACAAATAATATTAACATGGAAATGTTATCACGTTCTCCACCCATAATTTAAGAATGATCAAATTTGTTATAATGGATGAGTTTTGGCCTATAAGGATTACAACCGTGAAAGAAGATGGAGAATAAGAAAAAGAGGAATCTATTTAAGAAAAATAACTCAATGCGATGCTAAAATAATCAAGTGACGACGATGCTGATAAATTTACTCCTTTGACCAACTCAACCAATGAACTTCTACAAAACCTCAAAAAGCATTTCACCTTGCTCAAAGGTTTTTTTTTTGTATAAATATATTAATATTCCTAACTTACAAACCTTTTAATAATTCCTTTTTGGGTAATTCTCTAATCTTCACAAGTATTTTAGCTCTGATGTCTCTCAATAACATCAACAATAACAATGGGATGTGTAACACCCCAAGAAAAACCCAAGGCGCTACTAGATAAAATTAAAATACGAACCAGGTTTAAAATTTTTAAAATTATTTTTCAATGTGTATTCATAAAACTATTCGTAAAAGCATAATAACTCAAACTAAATAAATAAAACAATTTATGTTTATTAATATGCACGTACATTTTGTAATGAAACTACCCCTCTTTTTAAAATAAATTGGGTAAAATACTTTTACAAAAAATTAAATACGATATGAATCTATTTAAATGTCCATGCGTCTTGCTAAGAAACATATTCCACATGGATACATGCCCTAAAATTTTAGTCGACAAAAATGGATTAGGACAACAAAAAGAAATACTATTACATGATCCCAATTAGAGCCAATAGAACTAAATATCACATTGAATCTTTTAACTTAGATTTCAATTAGTGTTCAGCCAACCACATCTAATATGTTTATTCAAACCAAAAAACTTTAACCCTAAATAATCCTATACCATCTAGTAAAGTTATATTATCCTCACATGCGATAAATGTTCATACTAGTATACCTTATGCTACAAAAACATATATAAATATATTGTGTTACATCACCGTACTCCGACTAAACACGTAAATATCATCACATTATAGTAACTTGACTAACGCCATCACATAAATCCCATCACATCATTATACCCAACTAGTGACACCATATAAATCTCGTTACAACATCCATTCCACTCATACATATGTGACACCTATGTAGTACCCATCACCATATCAAGTCCACTCACACAGGACCACCAATGTTGATATGATTCCCATATATAAATTATATGTTGGGGTTTAATTCTTAAATTCATGATTAATAACGTTTATATTTTATTAATAATAGATTGTCAAATCTCATTGGAAACGTGAATCAAGTTTATTAGAATTTATTTATATTTATTTTTAAATATATTTTAATATGTCTATGAATTGTATGAGTTGGGTTCAGATCGATCACGAAAGATCAGAATCCCAGTTTTACTAAGATTGTAAAGTTCACATCCTATATATGAAGACATCCTATCGGTATGGCTCTGTGTACAATATAAATGGTTTTATGTCAAAGGAATATTTTATAGCTACATCAAGAATGTATTGAACATGATTAAGGTAAGATTCGAGTCAAGGTCCTAACTAGATTAGGCTTTCATAATCTCATAATTTCAAAGGGTGAATATATTCTTAACCTTAAGAAGTCTACTAAATGTCATAAATTATCACCATTTTTTGGCAAGGTGTTGGTAAGGTCCAAAGTCGTTACCACAAGCGAGAGATTTTTTTTTGTCATTGCCTTATCACGGTCATCTGTGACAATTATGTTGGGATTTCATCCACAAAAAAACCTTTCTTCCACCAAAACATTTCACTTTTCTCTCCGCCCTCTCTCATAAATTTGGCTCCCCCTCTCCTAGATAAAAAATCTACCATTTTCTTTGACTCAAAGGTATGATTTATATATATGATGCATATATATAGAAAAAATCATTTTAGGTACGAATTACACATTTTTACCATTGTTTTAGGTTGTTTTATATGTACATAAATGAAATGGTATCTATGTGTGTGTGTGTGTGTGTGTGTATAACTTTATTTGTAGTTATTGAATATATGTGTTTGTTTATTATAAAATAGATGTATTCACAAGTATCAACATTCAAACCAATCTTTCTTACAATGTAAATATTGGATTTTGATATTTGTTTGGGCTTGAATATATGTGTTTGTTTGATATAAAATAGTTGTGTTTACATATATGGCTTTGATATTGCTAGAAATATTTTGCAAAAAATCAAGGTTTGAACATTCAAACCAATCTTCATTACAATATGAATATTTGACATGAATATTTGACTTTGATATTTACTTGGGCTTGAATATATGTGTTTGTTTGTTATAAATGTAATAATTTTGGCTAAAAAAATAATTTGTAGGTTTATTTAAAAATGTTAAGGATTTTGTGTGAAAATGGGAAAGAACACAATGAATCTTCTACCATAATTTCTAATTTAGTAAATATACGTGGTTTAGGGATTCAACATAGGTTTTGAAAATATAATTTGATTTGGTTTGGAAAATTAGATTCGATTAGATTATAAATTATAATTAAACTAATTTGGTATGTATTCACCGTTTAAGGTTTCAACATGATAATATTTTAACATTATTATTTAAACACGATATGTTGTTAATTAGATTGCGCTTGTGCTTGAGTGAACTAATGATTTAACAACCCCACAGGGATAAAGTAACTTGTGAAAACACCGTGATTCACATGACTACATCGATTGTTTTTACAAATTAGTTTATTCCTGTCGGTTATAGAAGTATTATCACCCCATTTGTTCACACGTGATAGGTAACCATTCCTACAAGCTATTATGGGATATCCTCTATACAAAGAGTGCTGGGGTAAGACAAATAGACTCGATATGTGTACCGTAAAGGTGATACCGAGTTTTGAAAATTTGTAAAGAAGCGTCTCAATGATAAAAGGTTATCATGTCCTTATGCACATTATAGAAATGGTAAAGTGTTTGAGTGGAAAATAATTGAATTGCATCTTCTTAAATGGGGTATCCAAAATGATTATCGAATGTGGGTTTTTGATAGGGAAATATATTTTCCCTTTGTCCCTGAATAACCTTCACTACAATCATCAAGTAGGATAGTGGTGGAAGAACAAGAGGATCCCATAGAGCATAATATTTTAAATGATCTAATAGACAATGCTTACTGAGTTTATGTGGCGAAAGACAATAAGGATTATTATAAGGAAGACAATGAATCTTGTGGGAGGTTCTAGTGATTGTAATGGCATTTGGATAAACCTTGACGATGACTAATAAAGTTCAAAAGTCAAATTAACCAAACCATTTTACCCTAGCTATGGAAAAGATCAAACAACTTTGCATGCCATAGTTGGCTTGCTTAGATTGAATATACGTTTTGGTTTGTATGTTAATGGTGTGATTAGAATTTTGAATTGAGTGAAGGGTTTTCTCCTCAAACATAATACACTTCCAAATAACTATTTGAGTATAAAGAACAGTTTGAAAATGTAAGATGTGGGTTCTTCAAATACAGTTAGTATTAAGTGAGGCGTAACCCCTTATCAAGATCGAGATTAACACCGTAAAGTATTAAATGATGGAAGTGGCCATAGGTGAGTCAGCGACAAGAGAACTCAATATTCGGAATTATATTATGTAGCATATTGGCACAAATGATGCATTACAAGCACAATAAATAGATGGGACCATCAGGAAGCGTGGTTGGAGGGAGAAAGAACAAGCACTCTAGGCATAATAAAGGCAAGGCAGGAACTTCAAGCTCAGTTAATGCTCAACGATGAGTGTATTAGATGGGCATGGCCAATTAATGCTCTCTCAGTGGTTCTCTATCGTGGAGGACTTTGGGTAGCAATTCTATGCTTAGAATACTCTCTTTTATAACGTGTTCATATAGTGTATATATATGGGGGTGAGATTGGTCGAGTAAGCTTGCTTGCTATCGATCTGATTGGGTGCATTAAATGAACAAGATATTTCATTAAATGCATGGTATCTCATGGTTTTGGCGGGAAGCCATTCTATTGGCTGTAAGTGTTATGGGCATTAATAAGGGACATGACATGTCATCTTAAGGCTTACTTAAGGATGGATAAATGGTCCGGTTTGATGAATTAGGCCTGCCATCCTAAGGATAAATCCACTTAAGTGCTACATTTTTTAGTCCCTAAATGCCAGACGTTATGATGTCAGAAAGTGGTTTAAATAGTGACTCTGTCCAGTATCTGGTTATATCAGTTACGCGGGCTGGTATCAGTTTTAAGGATACTCGGCTGATAGGTGGCTCGAGTGGCTTGGCATCTAAATATTGGTTAAGAGTTATTTTAGGGCTAAGGTGGAATACATAAGTACCTCGAGGAGGTTTCGTTCAATGGGTAAGTGTTAAGGTAGCACGGTTGTTGTGGCTGGAGTGACCATTTGTTCTGAATGAGGTTTTTCCCTATTGTGCCAAGAGGGTTAGTAACTGTATTCCCAAAGTTGCCTTATTCTCAATCCTCCAAACCATGTCCCTGTGTGGTTCCAAAGAGGAGGTTACTCGATAGAGCATGTTAACTCTCTCATGCCCTGCCTGGCATGGTCCCTCATGAGTACTAAACAACCTCACTCAACATACATTTATAAGATAAAGTAAATGACATGGTATTCTATTACTTATTATAAACTTTTTTCATAAAAGTGACTTTGATATATGAATTGGATCCTTCGAACGAGGTAAATTGGAGAATATTCGAATTGGGTCCTTTGAGCCACTTCTGTGAAGGCTTTTCAAGGTGGGTCTGTAGGGAAGCCTTCCTTCTCTTTCTTCATGAACCAATCAATATGCTTGAATAAGTTAACCACCCTTTAGTGGGGACACCCCCTACATAAAGGTTTTGGAATGAAGCATAAATAAAATCATGGTCGAAAGTATGATCAAATACTATACTAGGATAAGTACGAAAATCTTGATAATTGTCCAGTAGGAAAGGAATCTAGATATGTACCATAAAATGGTTCTAATGATACGAGAGGCTCACTTCCAAAAGTTCGTCAAAAAGTATTGAAATATTTCCCCATCAGTCCCAAGTTGAAGAGATTTTTCAAAATACCATGGATATAGGAAGAAATATCAGGCATCATCCTATTGACTAGGGGCATAAGCAGATATTTGAAAATATGAATCCGTCGGGTATTTGAGTTTGAATTGTGTGCATATTTATCTGAAAAATGATAAGGATACGGATATTGATAGTGTGTTAAAATATCCATAAAAATGGATACGAATACGGATAGTGTGTGTATCCGACACGGATAATCCGTATTCGAGGCCGAGTATCCATATTTACAGATATCCATTTTTTCGAATATCCGTATCCGTATTGTATTTAATATTGAATTATTATTAATATTAGTTATATATAGTTAATGTATATAATATTTATTAGTATATGTAAAATGTAAATTTATAATATAAAATATTAACCATTCATTTCACAAAAAATTGGAAAAAAAAATATATTTTTTAAAATTAAAAGAGAAATAGAAACCTTAAAGTTATTAAAATAAAGAATTAAAAAAAATAAACCAAAAGATTTTTTTTTTAAATGGTTCAAAATAACAAAAAGTAAAAAAAAATAATAAGAGAAAACATTGAACAACAAAACAAAATCCACACCCACCCGACACAGTAATACCCAAAGTCCTAACTTACCATTTATTTTATTTTCTTTCCACAACCCTCCATCCTCCTCCATTTTAGCGACGCACCTCTCTCTCTCTCTCTCTCTCTCTCTCTCCACCCCACCCACATAAACACACCTTAACACAAACAATCACGAACGCATAACTACATACATAGCCACCTCTACACACACACACACAATCACTACTACATAGACATAACCACTTCTTGTCTGCTACACAAACAGAATAACTACACACACTCACACGTACATATCACACAAAGTGACACATTTGTTGATTGGAACACAACTATTTTAAATCGTAAAACACACACAGTTGATTTTACAATTGTTTTAAGATTAGAGGAGATTGGAGACATGTGATTTTTGGAGATGTGTATTTTGGTGGCGATGAAACCTTTATTATTATTATTATTATTATTATTATTATTATTATTATTATTATTATTATTATTATTATTATTATTATTATTATTATTATTATTATTATTATTATTATTATTATTATTATTATTATTATTATTATTATTATTATTACTATTACTATTATTATTATTATTTTTATTTTTATTTTTATTTTTCCCATAAATTCAGCGACATCTTTTTGTTTCATAAACTCATGATTCATGAATACGAGCATTAAAGGTTTGCACTTGATTTTGAACATTCTTTTAAGAGTTTATATTCAATATAAACATTAAAGGTTGACGTTGATCATCTAATTTTTATTCAATATAAATTTTATTAAATTTCAAAATTAGTGTTAATTGCAAGGGATAAACAACATAAACGGATATAGTTATAATTTGAATTTGGGAAAACTGAGAGGATAAGGATATAAATAGTGGTTTTTACTATCCGGGCAGATACGGATAGCGAATACATATATGGATAGCATGGTATTCGTTATGTATACGTTCGTTTATCACCCTTACTACCGACTCAATTTCTTGGAAAAACATAAATTTTAAGTGTCCAGATTTTTCTAATGAACAACGTATTATTCATTTGGTAATATCAATAAATGGGTTCAATCCGTTCGTCAATATAAAAATCATTCAAAATATATGTTCGGTGATCTTAGCACCCCCAAATCCCCCTCCTTGTTAGGCATTGAACCCAATTTTTTTATACTGTCTTTGTTGAGGCACAAAGTGATGACATTGATGTTTACTTGGCACTGTTGGTAGAATAATTGAATAAGTTGTGGGTAGCGGGTGTGAAAGCATTTGACTTTAGAAAACATGAACAGTTCACGTTAAAAGCTCTATTGATTTGGACAATTCATGATTTCCCATCTTATGAGACTTTATTGGGACGTAATGTTCAGGGTTACTTTGGGTGTTCCAATTTTAGAGAGGAAACTGGATCTTAAAATCTCAAGGATAATGGAAAAATTACATATCATTCTCGTAGGAGATTCTTGCCTCTCGATCACATGTTTAGATTTGATAAAGGTTCTAATTTTTTTTATCGAGTGGGATTGAACATGCGCTACCTCCGAGAAAACTTTCAAGTTCAAAAAATCAAAGGCGGTCTTCCAAATTTATAGCTAATGTTCCCGAGAAAAATCCTAAATTCAATAATGTCAAGCATAGAAAGACCCATGCTGAGATTGAAGTTGAAAAAAGGAAGGCATGGTCTAAGAACTCAATATTGACTTTCTGTGTTGGAAGGGTAACCCCATTCTCCATGAATTAGATATCATGCGTGTAGAGAATAACATCATTGAACATCTTATGAGTGCATTAGTAGGTGGAAATCATTTAAAGTATGGAGAAAAGGCATAGTGTGATATTAAAGTGTTGAAAATTAAATCACAATTATGGTTGAAAGAAGATAATAACGAGAAGAATATAATTCCCTCTAGGAATATACTTTGACAAGTGAAAAAAGAAATGTTCTTTTAGATACACTAAATAATTTGAAAGTTCCCTCTAATTTTTCATAAATTTTTCAGAGGCTTGTGTGTTATGCCACACATGACATACATAAGTGCAAGTCTCACGATTGGCATATGACTAACAAGCTAGTCCCTTTGTTGTTTATTTCTCTAAGCATAAGGATTTGCGAAGGTCCACTATCATGATTAGACATTACTTCACACTTTTGTGTGCAACATTAGTCAACCGAAAGCACATCGTGGTTGCACAAGTAACTCTAGCTAAAGCAACTTTTGTGTTGGAGAAGTACTTCCCCCTAGAATTCTTAGGCATATGTATTCGCTTCTTGGTGCACTTATGCGATCAGGTGCTTCTTTGTGTCCCATTAAGATATTTATGGATGTACTCATTTGGAAGGTTGATGAAGGTTTTCAAATAGTATGTTAAGAATACGAGGTACATTTAAGGATATATCGATGAGGAATACGTTACTGTGGAGACATCAGTGTTTTCTAGGGAATATATGACCGACCCTAACATTATTGATGATGGATATATGTTTACTGATGAGGGTAGTTAAGTCATGGACAAACGAGTTAAACCGAAAGGTTTACAATATGAGCAAGTGGCTTGTTATATGTTTGAAACCCGTGAAGATATCGTCAAATGGAGAGAGTAAGTTCGTGTTGTAATTTTACTTCGTGTTGTTATTTTATATACTTGATCACCTTCTTGATAAATTTTGTCATTCGCTGTAGAAAATATAATGTGTTCGGGAATAAAAAAAACAAAGGATGGTTTCACATTCAAACAATAAATTTAGACTTGCGTGTCACGAAGGGTAATTATTACATCACATGTCCCAAATTAAATGGTAACATGTTGAAGATTCAAAACTTATCTAATTAACTTATGTAATCCATAATGTCAATTTTTGAAGATGGGTGATTCCATGTCATGGTTTCTTCATTTCAACACTGGACCGAATTTCATGGCACACGAGTATAAGAAGTATTAGTTGGATAGTTATGTATGCTCGTCGAGGTTGTACGAGTAAACTATTTTATTATAAAACATAATCATTTCATATAAGACTCTTATGCACTTTAGGCCGAGTTCCAAAGACAAAAATCTAGTTGATGTAGAAATGACTTACTATGGCCTAATTCAAAACATTTTATAATTATACTATAAATATTTCAAATAGGTTGTATTTTATTGTGATTGGGTAAGTGTTGAGGACATAATGATTGTAAAGTCGATTCGGATACCAATTTAATAATGGTAGACTTGTCCAAGATGATGAGAAATGAGCATATGAATGACGAGTCATTTATTTCTGCATTTGTAAAGCCTAAGTAAGTGTTTTACTCAGAGTATATAAATAACCATAACGCACCAATGAATCTAACCAGTTGCATAGACAACCTGCAAGCTCTTATAAGCTATCAATCCATTTGGGAAGACAACCTGAACTTGAGATAATTTATAGATAATTTTCATGAGTTGAGTTATTTGGACAGTAAAATGTATTAAGGATTCCAATTTTTAATATGTAGTTTGTTAAAAGTAATGTGGATCTCAAACATTAATTTATTGTTCGTTAACTCTACTACTGGTTGCTATGTTAAAAAAACCCGAGAATATGATTTAACAATAAAAATCCCGGAAAAGAGGCACGATCACATCATACAACACTAAACTAACTTGTAATAACAATCAGTTGTAACACCCTGTATTTTTAAGTATTATATATTTAATTAATTCGTTAAATTACTGGTATGTTGTAATTTAATTGCATTAATTATTATGAGTTCATTTAAATATTAATCGGGAGAGTAAATGGTTAATATTTATGAAAAATAATTACTAAGTGAATGGTAATACTTTATTTACATCATAACAAGTGATAGTGGCATGGTATTATTTTATCTCAATCGACAGTCGGGGACATACTCTATTGAGGTCGAGATAGGAACTTTTAGTAAAATAATCCGGATGACAATTCTGAGTGCACATTTGTTTTCGAATACGTCGAGAGCATAACAAAAGAGTACCCAGGGGTATTCAATGGGTCTTGGGGAATTTCTAGGCATACCTGCGACCATATAGGGGTGTTCAGGCCATTTTGATTTGGCCCATAAGCATAATTTCGGGATTAGCATAATAAAATAAAACATAGAGAGTTTGTGGAAGTCACACCTCAAAAATAAAACACTAGTTCTACGGAGAAGAAAAGAGGGTGAAAAAAAAGGAGATTTCAGGAGCCAAATCAAAAGGGAGCAACTGTGTTCTTCGCCAAATCATCGTTCACTTCAAAGGATCAGACACTACGAATCACTAGAGGTAAGTGATTAAATTGATGTAATTTTAAATATGTGATAATCGATTCATATCATAGTTATTGTAATAAATAAAAATCATTTTTTAGGGGGGGGGGAGGAGCATTGAATGAAATTGGGTTTTCCCTAAATGAGACACTTTGGAAAATTAAAAGTGAAATTGGTGATGCTATATGATTATAAGATGTAGAAATCTGAATGCTATGAGAAACCCACTAGAAATTGATGACAAAATTTGGATTATAGAGTAAGATTAAAAATAGGTTGATTAAAACCCATAAAAACTCAAATTGGAAAATATGGGATTATATGAAAAATAATTTGTGATTAATGGTTTCTACCAGAATTAGAGTTTGTTCTTATGCATATAAGATGTTGGTTGTGATTGGGTGATGATCTAAGAGGAAATAAAAATATTAAAGGTTTAATAATGGAGGAAAAATGGATCTGGAAAGAAGAAGGTTCGCAATCTAGTGCAGCGAATTGATTAGAAAGTAGGGACGAACCATTTCGTGGGTCAGGTCGAATCGGTTCGGGGGACCTGACAGCGTTGTTTTTCTCATTTAGTTTGGGGGGTTAATACGGAGGGGTTCCCATGGAGTTTTAAACGTAAGGATGAGGCAAACTTACTGGAAATATTATGGGACATCATTTTTACCTTATGGGAATAAATTAGTGTTTTAACTTATTAACGAATTAAGTGAAATATAATTCATATAACTTAAAGTTCGGGCTGAGTAGACGTGTTTGGGGATTGTAGTTGAGTGAAACTACCTAAATAAATTTAATTAACGTAAAATTAATTAAAATAAGAGTCGAGATATAAACTCGGTATTTTGAGGCTTGTGCTACGGGAGTTAGGCACAAGTTAGTCGTGTTTAAATTATATATATATATATATATATATATATATATATATATATATATATATTGTTCTCTATTAATATCAGTGTAGATATTTTTATAATTATATAACCTTCTACTGCTATCATAGGAGGTTTTGTGATGTGGGTGAATCACCTGGCTAGTGAATGGAGGGCGAGTATAATCCCCAGGTCATTATGTTCGGTATTTTATGTTGTGATTCTTTTCAAGGTGAGACGCTTTGGGTATGATTTAGTTTCACATTCGGGGAACTATAATCCCCTCCACTGTGTTTATTATTTTTTCATGATTCGGTGTGAGCAAACTGTATCATGGTATCCAGGTTGGATTGAGTATAAAGCATCCGATGAGTTCTTACTCATGAGGATGGATATATATATATATACAAAACATGTGTGTGAATGTGTAGTATATTTATACGTATATACTAATGCATATAATTATATACGGGTGAAATATTTAGAGTGAAATGGTATTGTTTATATAACTAGTGAAATTGTTATATTGTTATTTAAACATGAGAAATCAAGTTAATGTGATAAATAACTTATAAATCATTAGTAAAAGTTACTCGAGATAGATTAAGGTTTCAGGCAATGCTTATAAAAAGGCTAGTTAGACGGGGAAGTATAATTAGGATGATTATCAGGAAAATCGATAGGTGTACACAATACTTGAGGCGTGAGTATTAGCTCAAGTGAGTGCGACACTAGCTTAAATATGAAGAACATTCATGCATTTTAATTACTGCAAATTTAATCACATGACAAATATTTTCAAAATTTTTTGGGTTCTAAACCTTGCTGCAAATATATTTAAAAACCTTTTAGGTGTCCAGCCACAAGGACACCAGACTTGAGATTCTATTCCAGGGATACGCAGCTGCAGCATATGTGGATGCATGCATGAGTTGGATTAGACACATTATTTCTTCATTCCTAGCTTAGGGATCTCATCTCAATTACGATTTCACTTAGGGCGTGTCACCCATTTACTTTTTGATTCAGTATTTGGATTATTTATTTATCTACTGGATTATTATGTTGGATTTGGATTTATTGTCAATGGTTTATTCTCCAGTCTTTTAGTTATTTATTCATCTTTGATTTTTAGACTCGTTGATGGTGTGCATGAATTTATAATTTTATTATGCATGTATATTTATCAGTTTAATAAAAGATAAAATTTGGCACCAGTTTAGTTATTTTAATATAACTTTTCAACAGTGATGCTAAGAATGAAACAAGTGAAAATCGTGTTTTAATTTAATAAATGAAAGATCGGTCGGTATTTAATTAAGAGGGGTGTCACAGATGGTATCAGAGCATCAGGTTCTACATTCCTTAGGATATGTGCGGCTTATTACATTTCCATGTAGCATTCTTTGATATAGAGCCTTATTATAAGATTATTGTATTCATTCATGCCTGCGACTTATGTTCTCATGCTATTAAGTATAGTTGATGCGATTCATACACGAGTTCAGTTGATCTTTGTACGTCTAATAATTTTGGACGACCAGCAAGGGCCGTTAGATGGACTACAGGGGGAGAGGCTTAACAAAAATCGTGGAATATTCTGGGAATGATGATTGCATAATAGAAATCACAATGGATATAATTCAGAATGATGGTGTTGGGATAATCACTAAGGTGCAGTAGTTTCCCTACGTACCGTCGTAGAAGGTGGTGGTGCAAGGCCAGACTCACCCAGTGTAGTCGGTAAAAATGGGGGAGTCGAAGGAACTTTTCTAAAGATCCATTCGTAAGTATTCGGGGAAGAAAGGGAGTGTCATGGGTCAACGGAAGGAGATAGCCCAGAGGAAGTTGTGTAGGGTGGAGTGAAGTGGCACCCAGGACTAAATTTTTGGTGCAATATTGGACCATAGGAGCAGTGCTATAGTGATAAGAGATAGTCAACATAACCATGTAGAGATATCGTGAAAAATGAGGAATTTTGGGTGAATTTTAACCATAAATCCTCTCATTTTCTATTTAATTAAAGAGGCAAAGGATATTTCAATACTTGTTTTAGAAGGGTCATGTAGTGGTCGGTCATGAAGGAGAATTAAATTATTTAGCAAACTTCGTAGCCTATGAGATGGATACGGAGAATCAAAAAGTTATATAAGTTAATGATGTACTCGTGGGTAGAATATACAAGCATGTATGGGGAAATTTGGATAGAACGACTAGTACCATTGTCGTCAATGTCGTGAGAAGGGAGCCAAGAGAATTGGAGAACCTAACCGAACGACAAGACTGGAATTAACAGTGCTGGTGAGGGACCATATGAGGGGATACCCAGTAAAGATCCCATTGTAAAGTTTGAGATCAATAGAATTACTACCAAGTGATGGTGGATTTAGTCAGGGATGTCAAGGCCAGCAACGAGTTCCATAGGGCCAACAGATCCATAAGGAGGACGTAGGTAGAAATTAGGATCAAGTCTACTAGGTTTGTGAGGAGGACAAACCCAACATGTCTTGTGGGGCCAGAGAAAGGGTAATGACAAAGATAGGTGTATTATGTGTAAAGATTATGAACACATGTGTGGATATTTTCCACAGTTAATTGGGGGACTGAAACGAGATGCCCAATAGGGGAAACAATTAGAAGAAATTTTTAGTTTGGTTGGGTTGGGGGTGTTATGTCCCGGAACCACTTGAACTGCTAGTACTATTGGCAATTGAAAGTATGAGTTTTATCCCGGGATAATTAGGTTCTGTATTGTGTGACACAAGCGCGTCAGAATAATTTGTTAGTGTGAGATTCACATGTTAGACGAATTTAGTAGGGGTATCATTAATATTACTAGTGTGTGTTTGTTTATTGTTGAGTTAGTAGGGATATCTTTAGTTACATCTGTAGGGGAGCAAGTATGGACACTAAGAGGATATATTTTATGAGGATAACTAATTTTAAGAAGTGATATTCAAGGTATGGTTTCATCTTGGGTACGGACTGTTAAGCGGTGGTTGGCGGTTAAATCAAGACTACCGTGTTCGCTGTTCCGGGGCGTGATGTATGTTTTTGCAATTTCTCACTTGAAAGAGAGTCGAGCTTGTGGCGATATTTTTATGAATTAGGCTACAGAGAGTACGGGTGTCCAGTTACATTGGATACCGGTTGGGGACCTTTACTGACATGATTCAGAGTATATCGGGTCACCATTGATCAGAGAGTTTTTAACTCATCGTTGTTTACGTATTGGGAACATAGTGATCGTGAGAGAATCGTATCATATGATGCCTTGAGAGACATGGGCATAGACATTTCAATTTATGTGTCGGGAGATAGAAATTATGATATCTTAGTTACATGCTTTGGACCCACAAATTTTGATGATCGATAATGCATGAGAATAGTGCAGTAGGGAAAGTTCTTTCGAGCATCATTGCGGGATGTTATACGCATGTAACTTAATAAATGTTGGGAGTAGTGAGACATTGTTGGATTCCAGGGCATCGATTTTAAATTTTAATTATTTAACGTGTAGACAAAACACTTTGAGCTAAGAGCTATTACGATATAGGTCTAATGGGGCCATTTAGTGCTGTGAAGAAAGCACTGAGAAGACTTTTTCACCCAAAGTTGATGTGTGGGGAAATACCGAGAAGAATTTAATTTCTGTTTATGCGGAAATTAAGAATAACCATGTTATTTTTCCACGCCGAGAATGCGGGATCCTAGCTTGAGATAGATATGTTACATATGTGACATTTGTGATGTTTATGCAAATATGGACCAGTTATCGGGTCTATGGGCACACTGGTTAGTTTTATTTTTCGGAATCATCTAAGATAAAAGAATGTGGAGATAAATGTGTTTAATTTATTCCTATGGGGTAGTTAGAAACATAAGTGGAAAGGTATGATGGACTGAAATCCATTTAAGAAAGGAGACAGTTCAATTATGTGTATAATAAGGAGAACTATCACAACCATGCGAGTTGAAAGATGGCGGGAGCTTAAGTAAAAAAAAGAGGTGTCCCCGGACAAGGGAGAACCCTAAAATTTTGGGAAAGTACAGTAAAGTCTCACTTAGTCAAATGACTAGAGTTCTTTACACATAAATAATATGTTGAGTACAACTAAATAGAAAAGCACCTAAAGCATGCACAGTTTTGGAACACATGCAAGGGCAATGATTTTTGGTATATTTCGAAAAAGGGGATTAAGATGTCCCATATAATGAGTTAGATTGAGCATGGAGATTTGTGTTGAATGAGACATAGTGAAGTTGTCTCAAAGTACACCATTTAGGGATGGAAAAGGTTGATCCGAGGTTATCAACCAGGATTTTTTTAAGTTTGATGGTTCCAGTGATGGGATTAATGCGCAGATTGGTAAAATTCATATTTTGGTTATCCAAAAATTATGGAGAGGCGAGGGTTTCCATCAGGTTTTGAAATGGATTGACCATAACAGAATAATTATTATCTCGGGGTTGGTTATACTATCGAGAAATATATCCAACTTTTCAATTCAAGAGGAGAAGTGAAATGGAACAAGGTGCTATCTAATATTATTGTAAATTAGGACGAGACCTTTCAGTCCCACCTCTATAGGAAGTGTCGGGAGGCCACGAGTACGGAGTTTCATATCATGTTAAACGTGTTAACCGTAAGTTTATGGGTAGACGGAAAGAGACTAGGTTGTAGGAGAAATCGATAAATGTGTATTCTAGATTTTTGGGTAATTGGGAGTATTAATTACCATTGGTTGACTTGCGTGTAATACCTTGTAGCGATTTATTATCCGCGTGACCCCTTTGATATTGTAAAAGGAGAATTTTTCATCCACCCTTTAGTATATAAGAGGTGGGTAAATAATAAAGTTCTAGGGACCAAAGTGATTTATGGTCTATCGACAGGAATTGAGTAACGCGCGTCTTTTTCGTAGAGTTCACAAGTGTAATGAGTGTTACATCACCGTGACTTAAAGGTTTGAAGTCTTGACAACGTGTGTGCTCACGTTCAATTGATCAAATTATATATAAAACCATTTTAGCACAACAAACCCTAAACACGCAGCAGTCTGTGATTGAATAAGATGATAATCTAAGCAAGAACATTCAAACACACATAATTAAGGAAAAAATCCCCCACAGGGGCAAAACCATTTATTTTCACTATAATTTGTAAGAAAACGGCTTACAATCGAATTACAATGAAAATACAAGTTGACTAAGAATTACCCTCAGGTATCGGATTCTGTAGTCGCGGCTGGAATTATACCTTTCTAGTAGGGCTGCAATGGAGAAGAAGAACGGTCTCCTCCACAAGGGTTGAACTGCAAAACTGCGTTCCTGGGTTACCAAAAGGATTCACAAATGTATGGAATTTGTGTGAATCAAAATACCTAGAGTATTGGTACTCAATAGGTGAAGACGTAGGGCTTTCTCTACTCTGAAAATCGTGTGTAGAAGTCTTGGAAAAACCACTTCCCATAGTGGGATTAAATAGGAGAACTTGAGCCCTAAAATTCAGAACATGATCTGAACACGATCTGTTTGGAATTATCCTTGTCGGATCGGTCCGGTCTCTTTAGGCGGATCGGTCCGGATGAACCGGATCGGTTCTTTTATCTGAAGGTGGATAGATCCGGTTGGCATCGGATCGGTTCGGCATTTTGGCTTCATCGGTTCGCTATGGATTCGGGGTACACTGGCCTCACCTCAGTAGGCGGATCGGTCCGGTCTCTTTAGGCAGATCGGTCAGGAGGAGGAACCGGATCGGTTCTTTTATCTGAGCCAGATCAGTCCGGTCTGTTCCCTGATTCCTTTTCTGCTTTTGATATTCGGATTCCGTTGATGAGCGAATGATTCTTGAATTTTCTCAACGGTGTAACGGCGTACGACATATAAAGTGCTAATGGACAAAAATGTCCTAACAAATCTCCCCCTATGTCTATGCCGGTACATACATAAAAACAAACATCCGAATTATCAAACATAAAAAATTGCCTATACAAATCTACCCTTCCATGAACCCAAAACTGAAAGAGTACAAGTGAATAAGACTGCATCGTTTGATCTTCAAATCTTCAGGAATCTCAACGCTTTTCTCATTAGGATGTGCAATACAATGATAATCAATGTAGTACCTACACACATGAGAAAAAGCAAAATACCCCAAGTGACATATCGAGTTTGAAATGATGAGATAAACATATATATATATATCAATTTATGAGCAAACTCAAATTTCAATTCTCCCCCATAACAAGATAATTCATTCTCCCCCTTTTTATGATGTCCCCAAATAGACAAATGAGAGAAATAAATCAAATAAGCAAGAGCGGGGTGTCATTGGGATAAAACCACACCATGAATGAACACAAAGCAACCAAGTCGAAGATAGCGAAAATGAAGTGGTGTGATCAAATTCGATAGGAAAATCAATGCATACAAACATAACATATGTGCACGATGAATATTGGATATTCCTAGCGAATGAACTCAAATGCTTCCTTTGGTGTAAAATAATGACAATATAAGATATTGACTCAATCAAAGCTCAAAATGATTTTCACACCAATAACATCCAAAATGATTTTATGCATTTTCAGGACTTTCAAGGAAGTGCAAACCCGTTTATATTCTCCAACCAAACTCCCTCAGATATTATTTTGAATAGAGGCATTCTAAATTCTCAAACTTTGGAGAATTGATGGTGAAACCTAAGTGGCCCATATTTGGCATGAATTGCTTTTTATTGCCTATAAAAAATTTTTCGGGCTCTTTTAACCTCTTTGGACCTCGGATAATAAAATTCCTCCATTTTTTAGGTCCTTTTTAACGGTGGCTTTTGCGCAAAGGATAGATGATTACCTTTCGCAGCCCCTCCACGTTATACAAAATCACACAGTCTCACCAAAACGGTTTTTACATGCATTCCAATCTTGTCAAGTTTTATCGCATATTGTACATTGTATAGACAGGATTGAGATGAAAACATGCAAGCCAACATGAGATAGATAAGTGCAATAATCAAATATAGCCGTGCATGTGTGCAATAAAGGATATAGGAGTCAAACATGTAGGAAGATATCACTAATTACATCTCAAAGACTCCTACCAATGTAAAGCACATGGATGAAATGATGTAGCCTCTCAAATCTCTATCAAACAGTCACATGGATATATGGAATGAAGTTGTGACTTGGCTAACTTAAATGCGCATCCATAAAAGGTGCAAAAACAGAAAAAATCTTTTTGGATTTTTTCAAAAATTTTAACAAAATAAAATCTTTTTGTGCTTTTCTTAAAATTTTTCTTAAAGGAAAATCTTTTTGTATTTTTCAAAAGAAATATAAAAAGCAACAAGAATAAAATAAAGTTGTACAACTAAGCAATGGTACATATAAAACAGACTAGCAATAGGAAGCATATGATATGAACAAGAAGGAGCATCCTATTCTAGACATAGACCAACCCCTCAGTCAACTGTGCAAATCCCTAAAGATTTCCTAAGACTCTCAAATCTAAGGGCATCTAAAGGTTTTGTGAAAATATCGGCTAACTGACGGTCGGTGGGAACAAAACTCAGGGATACGACTTTCTCTTCAACTAACTGACGTATAAAGTGCTCACGTATCCTGATGTGTTTTGTGTGCGAATGCTGAACTGGATTGCAGGATATGTGTATCGCGCTCATGTTATCAAAGTAAATGGTCATGGTGTCCTGTGATATCCCATAATCCTCCAGCATTTGCTTCATCCACAAGAGTTGTGTGCAACAACTCCCGGCGGCTATGTACTCAGCCTCCGCAGTGGACAAAGAGATGGAATTTTGCTTCTTGCTCAGCCAGGAGACAAGAGCAGAACCAAAATAGAAACACCCACCAGAAGTGCTCCTACATCCATCTACATCCCCAGCCCAATCGGCATCCGAATAGGCGGACAAACGGTCATCGGTATCAAAGGAATACCAAATACCGTATGAGAGAGTCCCACTCACGTATTTAATAATACGTTTTAGAGCAAGTAAATGTGACTCTTTTGGGGATGCCTGATATCGCGTACAGACTCCAACACTAAAGGCGATGTCGGGACGACTGGCAGTCAAGTAGAGAAGACTACCTATCATACTCCGATATAAGGTTTGCTCTAGGTCCTTGCCTGAAGTGTCCTTACTAAGCTTGGTAGTGGTACTCATAGGTGTACGGGCATGCTTAGCGGAGTCTAAACCAAATTTCTTCACTAGGTCTCTAGCATACTTGGATTGAGAGATGAACATCCCATCCTCTAGCTGACGAACCTGGAGACCAAGGAAGAATGTAAGCTCACCAACCATGCTCATTTCAAACTCACTTTTCACCTCCTCTTCAAAGTGATGAGCATGCTGGGAGCATGTGGATCCAAAGACTATGTCGTCCACATAGACCTGGGCAAAAAAAATAGCACCGTCATCTCTCCTGCAACGTCATATCTACTCCCCCTCTCTTGAAGCCACGAGCTAAGAGATAGGAAGTAAGCCTCTCATACCAAGCACGGGGTGCTTGCTTCAAACCATACAAGGCTTTCCTCAGATAGTAGACGTGCTCAGGGTGCTGAGGGTCTTCAAACCCTTTTGGTTGTTCCACATAAACCTCCTCCTGTAGAATGCCATTCAGAAAGGCACTCTTGACATCCATCTGATATAACTTAAAGCGGAGATGACATGCGATGGCGAGCAGATTTCGGACGGACTCAAGCCTCGCAACAGGAGCAAATGTCTCCCCAAAGTCTACACCCTCTATCTGTGTGTAGCCTTGAGCGACCAACCTAGCCTTATTTCGGATTATGGTACCATTTTCATACATTTTGTTCTTAAAAATCCACCGGGTACCTATCACATTAATCTCACTAGGTCGGGGGACAAGTTCCCAGACATCATTCTTTTTAAACTGAAGCAACTCATCCTGCATAGCAGATATCCAGTGTTCATCCTTGAGTGCTTCTTTATGGTTCTTGGGCTCGACTTTGGACGTATAGCAAAGATGGCTAACAACGTTCTCTAGCTGAGCACGAGTCTTGACCCCTAGAGTGGGATAGCCAACAATGGCATATGGGTCATGACTCTTGCGAACCCAAGCAGGTGTGTACCCTAATACAGGAGTAGGGTCCACATAGTATGGGAGAGGAACAGGTAAATCACTGCCAGAACAATCCTCATCCTCACACTGCAGATTAGGATCAATAACCGTCGGAGGTTCGTCATCTTGCACGGTGACGTTTATTGATTCCATAATCTTAGAGCTCTTCAGGTTAAACACCCGGTACCCTCTACTATTCGATGAATATCCTAGAAATATTCCCTCGTCGCTCTGGGAGTCGAACTTTCCTAATTGCTCTCTATCCTGTAGGATGTAGCATTTACTCCCAAAAACACGAAAATATGCCAGGTTGGGCTTCTTTCCAGTCCACAACTCATAAGGAGTGTGAAGAGTGTGTGGACGCAGATACACCCTATTCACCGTGTGGCATGCAGTAGACACTGCCTCTGCCCAAAATCTCCTAGAGACTTTACGACCTAGAAGCATAGATCTAGCCATCTCTTGGATCGTTCTATTGTTTCTCTCAACAATCCCATTTTGCTGAGGAGTTCTCACAGCAGAAAACTCATGTTTGATCCCAAGGCTATCACAGTACAAATCCACCTTTGCTTCCTTAAATTCAGTGCCGTTGTCACTACGTATTCTGTTAATAGTGACACCGTGTTGATTTTGCAGGACACGGCACTTAGTCATTAAAAAATCTACAACATCGGATTTCTCTCTCAGAAAACCTACAATGGAGTACCTGGAGAAATCATCTACCATCACGAGGATGTACCTCTTACCACCTATACTCTCAGTACGAGTGGGACCCATAAGGTCCATGTGAATCAACTCCAGAACACGAGAGGTGGTAATGGACTGCAACTTCCTATGAGGACTACGAATTTGTTTTCCCAATTGACAGGGTCCACAAACGGTTGAAGTTGACTTTCCAAGGGATGGTAAGCCATGTACTAGGTCCTTTTTAGATAAAAGATTAAGATCTCTAACGTTCACGTGACCTAGACGTTGGTGCCACAGATCTATAGGAGTGATCGTGGCGCTGTTGCAGACAAGTGAGGATGTGGGCTCAGTCCCATAGCAATTATCCTCGGTCCTCACCCCTTTCATCAAAAGTTTACCGGTTTGATTGTAGACTTTACACGCGTCCCGGTCAAACTTTACTGTAAGGTCAGTGTCGCATAGCTGGGTAATGCTGAGAAGGTTTGCTTTTAAACCTTTGACGTACAAAACATTTTCTAGCTTAGGAAAACCTGGTAACTCGATAGTACCTCGTCCTATAATGCTAGACTTACTCCCATCTCCAAAGGTGACTCTGCCATCTTGATAGTCCTCAAGAGTAGTAAAAAATGAGGCATCACCTGTCATGTGTCTGGAGCACCCACTATCAAAATACCACTGAGAGGTATTATGTGCTTTGAGAGCAACATGAACAACAAAAGACTTTTTATCTTTCTTAGGCACCCAAGAAGAGATGACCTTTTATTTGCCTTTGTTGTTGTTGATTTTAGCTGGAATGTGAGAAGCATTCACTAACGGCGAAGACATCCGTCGGAATTCTTTCATCAAACTTTGAGTCGTGGCAGTTAAGAACTCAACTCGCTCTCTCAGACTAGAAAACTCATCAGTATGATGTGGTGGAGCAGTAGTACGTCGTGTTCGACCCATACTATAGCAAGATTCCCTAAGGTGGCCTTTTCTTTTACAATAAGTACAAAAGAGCACAGTCGAAGGCGGACCTTGATTTGCTTTTCTTGGTCGAACTCTCCTTCGAGGTTTTTAACGGTGACCATAAGGAGTTATAGTAAACTCAGGAACTGGTCCAGGTGCAATTTGGGACGTGGAGGCACCATCATAACAAATTCCTTGACGATCACCAAAACCTAAAGCGGGGCCAAGGAGCATCTTTTCCATCTTCCCAGATCTGTCCTCGATTTGTACCTTGACTTCCCGTGATTTCTCAAGATCATGAGTCAGCTGGGCAACAAGGGCTTCAAGTTTCTTCCGAGTCTCCACAGAGGAATGGAGCTGACTCGTAAGACTAGACACTTGCTTAATCAAGTCCCCTCTCTCTTTCTCTAAAACACTCTCTCTCTCTCTCTAAACAAATTCTCATTCTCGACACATGTAGAATCTCTCTCTCTCAGGGCGGTGCAGGTGGAGAACTCTCTTTCTTTCACTTTCTTTAACTCTTCCTCTAAGCAGGTGATCTTAAGAACTAACACTTTGTTACGCTTTTTAGTTTTAAATGACTCGGAATATAACTCAGCGTAAGCGCGTTGTATATCACTCTCGCTCTCACTTGTGTCATCCTCCCGCTCACTCACATCGATCTCACTATCGAGGTGTCTCTGTGAATCATCATCCTCAACGTCGTGGGGAGAACTAGGAGTGCTCACATGGCTGGCCATGAATGCGGTGAAGTTACACTCATGCGGTGACTCATCTCGAGAATCCACCGTCTCGACTTCATTGTCATCACTAAGGGTAGCATTAAGAACAACTTTCCCTTTCTCTCTATTCAGACGATTGGCACACTCAAAAGCTCTATGACCCCTACCATCACACTCAAAACATCTCTCACTTTCTTTCAGAGGAGGATTTTTGGAAACTTTTTCATTTTTCTTTTCAAACTTATTTTTCTCAAATTTCTTTTTACCTTTAAAATTGCCATTTTTCTTAAATTTGAGAATCCTCTTGAAATTTTTTGCGAAAAGAGCCAAATCATCTAAGTCAAAATCGCACTCAGAATCTGACGTGTCAGTCTCTCTCTTTCTAGATGACTCAACCCTCTTTCTAGCTGATCCCTCACTCCTTCTCTCTTGGGCTTTAAGAGCAATTCCCTTATCTTTAGATTTAGCATTTTTAGGGAACATATCAATTTCATAAGTTTGCAAATCTCCTACAAGTTCTTCCAATTTTAGCGTATTTAAATTACCCATAGAATTTAGCACAGTGACTTTAGGGATAAAACGCTTAGGCAAAGAACGAAGAATCTTTTTAACAACTCTAGCATTCGGAATATGTTCACCAAGATTAAAACTAGTATTCACAATGTCAGAAAGTCTAGCATAAAATTCATCAAAGCATTCAGAATCATGCATGGTGATTGTTTCAAATTGAGTTGTCAAGTTTTGCAACTTAGACTCTTTCACAGCATTAGTTCCTTCATGGGTGAGTTGTAAAACATCCCATGCCTCTTTTGACGTGGTACACGTCATTATGCATTTGAACTCATCAGGTGTGACAGACCCAGAAATAGCAGTTAGACCCTTAGAATTAAAAGATGACCATTTAATTTCTTCATCAGTCCAAGAAATGTCAGGTTTCAAGTTGGTCACATTATCAACAGTCACGGTGGGAGGAGTCCACCCTCGTTCAACCAAAATCCAGACACGTTCATCAATGGATTTTAAAGCCGACCTCATACGGGCTTTCCAATAAGCATAATTTGTCCCATAAAAAACAGGCATTTTATGATATGACTTCTCCATTTGAACAAGCACAATTTTTTCAAAAAATTGATATCTTAGAAATATTTTTGCGAAAAAAGGAATACGCGATAGATTAGCTTAACCTGCTCTGATACCAATTTGAGAACGTGTGTGCTCGCGTTCAAATGATCAAATTATATATAAAACCCTTTTAGCACAACAAACCCTAAACATGCAGCATAATGTGATTGAATAAGATGATAATCTAAGCAAGAACATTCAAACACACATAATTAAGGAAAAAATACCCCACAGGGGCAAAACCATTTATTTTCACTATAATTTGTAAGAAAACGGCTTACAATCGGATTACAATGAAAATACAAGTTGACTAAGAATTACCCTCAGGTATCGAAATCTGTAGTTGTGACTGGAATTATCCCTTTCCAGTAGGGCTGCAATGGAGAAGAAGAACGGTCTCCTCCACAAGGGTTGAACTGCAAAACTGTGTTCCTGGGTTACCAAAAGGATTCACAAATGTATGGAATTTGTGTGAATCAAAATACCTAGAGTATTGGTACTCAATAGGTGAAGACTTAGGGCTTTCTCTACTCTGAAAAATGGTGTGTAGAAGTCTTGGAAAAACCAGTTCCCGTAGTGGGATTAAATAAGAGAACTTGAGCCCTAAAATTCGGAACATGATCTGAACACGATCTGTTTGGAATTATCCTCGTCGGATCGGTCCGGTCTCTTTAGGCGGATCGGTCCGGATGAAACGGATCGGTTCTTTTATCTGAAGGCGGATCTATCCGGTTGGAATCGGATCGGTTCGGCATTTTGGCTTCATCGGTTCGCTATGGATCCGGGGTACACTGGCCTCACCTCAGCAGGCGGATCGGTCCGGTCTCTTCAGGCGGATCAGTCCGGAGGAGGAACCGGATCCGTTCTTTTATCTGAGCCGGATCGGTCCGGTCTGTTCCCTGATTCTTTTTCTGCTTTTGATATTCGGATTCCGTTGATGAGCGAATGATTCTTGAATTTTCTCAACGGTGTAACGGCGTACGACATATAAAGTGCTAATGGACAAAAATGTCCTAACAAGTCTGAAATGAGAAATTAGGAATTGTTGCGGGTATTTACAGTAAGGAGAGTCATGTGTTTGGCAATAAGGAAATTGGCACCCAAAAAGGTGGGGCCTTTTCGAACATAAAGATAGTAGAGTCGATGGAGTATATAATCGTATTTTGAGGCACTATATGGTCGGGGATCATCGAGTTAGAGACTGGTGACTAGATCTTAGTATGGGTCTCCCATGAAGGGGGTCGTAAGGTTCGAAAAGAAGGGGAAGATAGAACCAAGATATAAGGAACCCTTCCCTATTATTGAGAGAGTGGGAACGGTAGCGTATAGTCTAGGCTAGCTAGAGCATCTACAACGAATACACAACGTGTTCCATATGGCATCACTGAAAAGGTACCGGAGGAGAGAGAGAGCTATTTGGCACGTTTCACTCAAGGAGATTCACTTACAGCCAGACATCTCATGTGAGGAGAGACCCACAGCTACTCTGGATCGTAGTGAACGCAAGCTACGATCTAAGGTGGTACCACAAATCAAAGTGCAGTGGGGACATCATAGTGTTGATGAGTCAACATGGGAGTAGGAGGATGACATACGAGATCAGTATTCGAAATTATTCGTCGCAGGTATGACCTAATTTTGGGGACAAAATTCCTTTTTAAGGGGGAGTATGTAACACCCCATATTTTTAAGTATTATATATTTAATTAATTCGGCTAATTTAAATTACTAGGGTGTTGTAATTTAATTGAATTAATTATTATGAGTTCATTAAGATATTAATCTGGAGAGTTAATGGTTAATATTTATGGAAAATAATAACGAAGTGAACGGTAATAATTTATTTACGTCATATCGAGTTAGTGACATGGTATTATTTTATCTCAACCGGGAGTCGGGGACAAAATATAATGAGATGGAGATAGGGACTTTTACTAAAATAATTCGGATGATAATTTTGAGTGAATGGTTGTTTTCCAATAGGACGAAATAGTCGAAAAGACTACCCGAGGGTATTAATTGATCTCGGGGCATTTTTAGGCATAATCGGGGCCACACGGGAGTGTTCGGGCTATTTTAATTTGGCCCATAGGCATTATTTAGGGATTAGCATAATAAAACCAAACATAGAGAGTTTTTGGTAGTCACGACAGAAAAAGAAAACACTACTTATATAGAGAAAAAAAGAGGGCAAAAAAGGGAGACTTTGGGAGCCAACTCAAAAGGAAGCAAGTGTGTTCTTCGCCAAATCATCGTCCACGTCACAGGATCGGACACTAAGAATCATTAGAGGCAAGTGGTTAACTTGCTATAATTTTAAATATGTGATAATCGATTCATATCATAGTATATGTAATAAAAAGTTTATTTTGGGGGGAAAATTGCATAAAATTGGGTTTTCTTTAAATGAGACATTTTGGGGAATTTAAAAGAGAAATTGGTGATGCTATATGATTCTAGGATCTATAAATATGAATGCTATGCTAAACTCAGTAGAAATTGATGACAAATTTCAGATTATAAAGTCGGATTCATAATAGGTTGAATAAAACTCGGATAAAACCCAAATTGGAAAATATGGGATTATGTGAAAAATAATTGGTGATTAATTGTTTCTAGGATAATTAGAGCATGTTCCTATGTATATAAGATGTTGGTTTTGATTGGGTGATGGTATAAGAGGAAATAAAAATCTTAAAGGTTTAATAATGGAGGAAAAACGGATCTGGGATGAAGAAGGTTCACAATCCAGTGCAGCAAATCGGTTCGAAAGTGGGGCCAAACCGGTTCGGGGGGAACCTGATAGAATTGTTTTTCCCATTTATTTTTGGGGGTTAATACGGAGGGGTTTCCATGGAGTTTTATACGTAAGGATGAGACAAACTTACTAGGAAGATTGTGGGACATCATTTTTACATTATGGGATTAAATTAGTGATTTAACTTATTAACGAATTAAGTGAAATAAAAGTTTCTGGGCCGAGTGGATGTGTCTGGGTATTGTAGTTGAGTGACAATACCTAAATAAATTTAATTAACATAAAATTAATTAAAATAAGAATCAGGATATAGACTCGGTATTTTGAGTCTAGTGAGCTTGATGGACCTTTGGGATTTTTGTTTGGTTTTTGTCCCGGAATAGCCAAAGGGGGAGATTTGTAAGGACACAAATTTCCAATTGAGTCCATATATAGTTTTGGCTCAATTCTGGATAAAAACATTTATTCATAGGATAATATTTAAATTGTAATATTCTCAAGCCTATGAAGTGTTTGTTGAAGACGTAGCGGTAAAGAGTATAAAGCTTCATCAAAATGCCGGTTTGTGTACGTCATCAATCATAGTTCCATGCTCCCAAGGTATGAATGCAATTATATATATATAGGAGCTTGGAAAAAGTTTATTGGGTGTTAGGTTTATAAAAACTGCGTTTGGTTTTAAGAAAGGATTTATTAAAACTTTAAATAAATGTTTATAAAGTTTTCTGGGCTAAAAATGAATTTTTCAAACTTTCTGGTCATTCGTTAGATATGTCGTTCGAACGAGTTTTTTTTCGTTCGAACCAGATGTCGTTCGAACGAGTTTTGCCAACGAGTTCCCACTAAGGCATACTGGTTCGTCGTTATAAATGTCGTTCGAACGAGATTGTCGTTCTAACGAGATTTCCAACGAGCTTCTAACGAGTCCATACTGGAGCGTCGTTATAAGACTCGTTCGAACGAGATTTCGTTCGAACGAAATGTCGTTCGAATGAGCTGTCAGGCGAGAACAATTATTGGCAGTTTTTGGGCAGTTTTGCACCCACTTCCCCACTTGGTTTTTAACCAACTTTCACAGACTTTAATAGGTGCGGGAATGACATTTTCCAACTTAACATTTCCATAACTTTTCCAAAATATTTCCATCTCTTAGAGAGTGTTTGAGAGCAAAAATGGTTTAGGAAAATGTTCATGTTTTGAGTGTTATTTTTCAAAGAGAAAATCGTTCACACTCTAGTTTACACCCAATTGTGTTTAGTCCAAGTTCTTATTTACATATCAAATTGCTTGGAGTTTTGGCACCGGTTTATCTCTTCCGTTTCAAAGAGAAGTTTTTGGTTTGCTTCTACATCCATCAAAGAAGAAGACATTTTGTTGTGATTCTACCCACTTGGAGAAAGTCTCCTTGCTCGGGTGACGGTGACCATAGAAAGCCCTATCGGTGGATTCCGAGATCGCGGTGGTGTTTCAAGGTTATCCGCTAGGAAGAGGTGTCTACAAGAAGAAGCATCGAGGCTTGAGAGGGATCGAGTCAGTCGTTGTAAGTCTACATGTCTTGTAATTGTAATTCCGTATCTAGTGGATTTGTGGTAAGGGCCGTCCGAGGTTGTTTCCTGTCTTGGGTTTTTCCTCGTACATCGCGGCGTAGTGTGATTTATTTATTTTATCTTGCTTTAATAACGTAGAACGCATGCTTAGAATAATTCAAGATAAAATTCGATTTAAATCATCACACTCATTTAAATTGGTGCTACATTAAATATTGGCTAAATTTGGTTTACTCATGTCCTTTACAAAAATTGGTTTCGCCTAACTTTGGTTAATTGTTAATTATGACTTAGGCAACTTCTAGGGCATGAATTTGTAATTTGGTTTAAGTGAATATATTAATTGATTAATTTTATTGAACCATCATCTTCCTAACGCTTCCGCATTTATCTAAAAAGGAAATTCTCACGTTTACAAATTGGTATCAGAGCCAAAGCGATAAATTATTTCGTTAGCGATCTTTTAAATAATTTTTGGCTAAAATGGATTTTTCCCCATTTTCAAAATTTCCTATTTTCGATGGTTCAAACTACGCGTATTATATCAGCACTAAAATCTATCGACGAACGTGTTTGGATGACTGTTGTTAACGAGTGGTCCCCACCAACTTATTTAGTTGAAAATGAACGTGTTATCAAACCCGCCGATAGATGGACTGAAAATGAGTTTAAACTTGCTAATTTCAATTCCCATGGTTTAAATGCTTTATTTAGCGATGTCACACCGGATGAATTCCGACGTATTATGATGTGTGAAACCATTAAAGAAGCTTGGGATATTTTACAATTAACTCATTAAGGAACTAGTGTCGTTAAAGCTTCAAAACTCCAAAGCCTCACCACTCAATTTGAAACTATCAAAATGAATGAAAAAGAAACGTTTGATGAATTTTATGCTAGACTTTCAGATATTGTTAATTCATCGTTTAACTTGGGAGAGAAAATACCTGACGACCGTGTTGTAAAGAAAATTTTAAGGTCCCTACCCGATAGATTTATTCCAAAGGTGACCGTGTTAAATTCTTTACCAACTTTAGCCTCTACGAAATTAGAAGAGTTTGTAGGTGATTTACAAACCTATTAACTAGATATGTTTCTCTCTAAAACTGAAAAGAAAATTGAAAAGGGCGTTGCGTTAAAAGCCCAAAAAGAGGTCAAACAAGTAGTAGAGAGCGAGAGTGATAGTGACTCGGAAGACATGGCTTTATTTTCTCGTAAATTTAGAAAATTTCTTAAAATTAACAAAGATAAATTTAAAAATGATTTTAAGAAATTTGATACTTCTAAACATGATAAAAGCGAGAAGATTTCTAAAGCCGAGAAGATACCTAAAGATAGTAATGAAAACTTAGATAGGGACGAGTCTAATAAGTGTTTTGGTTGTGAAGGTTATGGCCATAGGGATTATGAATGCCCCACTAAACTAAGGAAAGAGGGTAAGCGACCCACCTTATATAATGCGACCCTTAGTGATAGTGATAAGGAAGAGAAGCCCGATTCCCCCACTAAGGAAAATTTTGTAGCTTTTATGGCTATTCATGTGAGCGATAGTGAGAACTCATCGATTGATGAAACGATAGCACATGCCACTTCCAAGGTCATTGTACATGATTCTCTTGTTTTTTATGATAGTGAGAGTGGATAAGAAACAGAGAGTGAAAATGAAGAAGAGGTTAATGTGAGTGAACTTCAAAATGCTTTTTAAGAGCTCTATAAAGAATCTATTAAATTGAAAAGAGCTAATTTGAAGTTAGAAGCTAGTTTAAGAGAAAGTGTCAAGGTCGTTGATGAAAGTGCTTTAATAGAAGACCTTAGGACCCATGAGAGGACTCTTAAAGAGAAGCTTGAATATGTAGAATGCGAGAGAGATAGCCTTAGGGGTTTAATGGAATCCTTGAAAAAGGAGCTTCTTGCTTTTGAAGAGCGAAATGTTTTATTAGAGTCTAACATTTTTTATTTGCAAAATAAATTAAAAGATTCTAGTAATGTCAAATTTGATTTGGAATGTCGTTGGGAAAAACTAGATAAAATGTTAGGAACGGTCCAAATTAAAAATGACACTTGTGGTTTAGGCTTCAACACTTATAATGAATTTACTCATAATCCCCAACCAATGTTTTAGGAGAATCTACTAGGACTGCATTTAAAGATCACTCCTTAAGTAAATCTTTTCGACATGTTTTTGCTTGTACACATTGTGGTCGAAAAGGTCATCTTAGGAAATATTGTTTTGATCTTAAACGAACTCCTAGAAAATCCCATAGTAAAGTAACCACGGTTGTTAACGCTCCAACACCCCAAGATAGTCATTCTTCATTAATTTGGGTTAGGAAATCCGACTTGGTTGCCTTGCAAAACAGGATATATGATTCTCATTTACTTCCACATGCTTCCTCCCTTGCTAAATCTAAAGGATGAATGTGTTAGTGTTTGCATACTTTAGCGTTTGTACTTCATGCTATATTTACATGCTAAATGTATGCTTGTTTAGTCATTTTCTAGTCATTGCCTCATTTCATATCATATGCTAGAACTTATGAATTGTCTATCTTTTTGTATTATATTTTTGGTTGAATTAATTGAAAAATATAAAAAGATTTTTGTTTATCATTTGTGTTTTATTTATTTCATTTAAGCTTAATGAAAAATACAAATGATTTTTGTTTGTCTTTTGAGTATATACTATTTATTTTTGGTTAAAAAATGTTAAAAAACTCAAACAGATTTTTTTTGTGTATTTTGGTTTGACACACTTTAAGTGGCATATACTTGTGTTTGAATCCCATCTTTTATGCTCCCATGTGGCTAGAACTTTTGGTTTAGATTGTCCATCCTTAAAATGTTCCTTACCATATTTTATGGAGTAGTTGGATTTTGTGTTGTTTAAATGGATTCTATTTTTATATGCCTCTTTCCACACATGCACGAGCTTTTTTGAAATCTTAATGTCACATGTTATATTTGAGCTTTTTGAGGTGTTCTCCTACCAATCTAGTCATCTACATATTTATGACCTAGGAGGACTAGTGCATGTCATAATCCGTTGCATGTGAGATTTGTGTGAAAAAAATGAAAACTCATAAAAATAAATATGCACGGGGAAGGGCTCCGAAAGGACTAAGTGATCCTTTGCGATAGTAATCCACCGTTTGTTGGATCTAAAAGAAATACGTGATCCAAAGGCCTAAAAACAGAATATTTGGCATTAAAAAGAAAACAATTGCCAAGGCCTATGTTTGTTTGATATATTCATTCCAAAGCAAAAGAATATATATACTTATTGAGGGATAATTGGATGGTATATCAACGGTTTGCACAATGTCCGTTTATCCTAGTTGTCTTTAATGTCATGACTCTATTTGGTTTGTAGAATCATCATCATGCTAGGCTTGTATGCATTGTGTATGTTTGTTCATTGAGTTCAATATATATTGTCACATGAGGTTATATTTAAATGTGATAAAGTTTGCAGTCAAATGAGAACCCCGTGAGTGTTTATTAAGTGTTTGGGTCTAAATTTAATTGTTGCTAGTTCACACCCCAACACTTACGTTTCCATACGACACATTTTTGCCATACGAGTGTGCAAACTTATTGTATCTTGTGTTATATGTGTGTTTATATCTATATATATATGCAAGTACTTCATTGGTATATTTCTAGTTTATATATATGATATTTGTTTGTCTTTGCCTTGCGTTTATTGCCCATATGCTTTCATGTCTTATCACTTTAAGCTTAAACATGCTTTTATGCTTATTAGTTCTTTAAGCCTTTGTCTATTCCTGAACAAAAAG
The DNA here is from genome assembly GCA_949130495.1 of Sambucus nigra. NCBI lineage: Eukaryota > Viridiplantae > Streptophyta > Magnoliopsida > Dipsacales > Adoxaceae > Sambucus > Sambucus nigra. Next base: position 537,105,891 of record OX422213.1, read on the forward strand.
GGGGAGAATGATGATAGGGGGAGAAATGGTATCTAATCCTATTGTTATTATATCTTAGTTTGGGAGAGATTTATCTTAGGGGGAGACGTCTTTCTAAGTAGGTCATGTGTTTGATAAAGGGGAGAATTAATTTAGGGGGAGTAATTAATTAATTGCATTCAATACTTTGATATTACCTATGCATTTGATGGGTTTGCTTAAGTGTGCATGATTTCTTCTAAAGCGGCATTGTTTAAACGACAAAGTGTTTGATCCTTGGGTTGAGTCAAGTTTGGGTGGGTTATGTTTTTGAGTCTAGTTAGCTTGACGGCCCTTTAGGATTTTTATTTGGTTTTTGTCCCGGAATAGCCAAAGGGGGAGATTTGTAAGGACACAAATTTCCAATTGAGTCCATATATAGTTTTGGCTCAATTCCGGACAAAAACATTTATTCATAGGATAATATTTAAATTGTAATATTCTCAAGCCTATGAAGTGTTTGTTGAAGACGTAGCGGCAAAGAGTATAAAGCTTCATCAAAATGCCGGTTTGTGTACGTCATCAATCATAGTTCCATGCTCCTAAGGTATGAATGCAATTATATATATATATAGGAGCTTGGAACAAGTTTATTGGGTTTTAGGTTTATAAAAACTGCGTTTGGTTTTAAGAAAGGATTTATTAAAACTTTAAGTAAATGTTTATAAAGTTTTCTGGGCTAAAAATGAATTTTTCAAACTTTCTAGTCGTTCGTTAGATATGTCGTTCGAACGAGTTTTTTTTTCGTTCGAACTAGATGTCGTTCGATCGAGTTTTGCCAACGAGTTCCCACTAAGGCATACTGGTCCGTCGTTAGAAATGTCGTTCGAACGAGATTGTCGTTCTAACGAGATTTGCAACGAGCTTCTAACGAGTCCATACTGGAGCATCGTTAGAAGACTCGTTCGAACGAGATTTCGTTCGAACGAAATGTCGTTCGAATGAGCTGTCAGGTGGGAACAATTATTGGTAGTTTTTTGGCAGTTTTGCACCCACTTCCCCACTTGGTTTTTAACCAACTTTCACAGACTTTAATAGGTGCGGGAATGACATTTTCCAACTTAACATTTCCATAACTTTTCCAAAATATTTCCGTCTCTTAGAGAGTGTTTGAGAGAAAAAATGGTTTAGGAAAATGTTCATGTTTTGAGTGTTATTTTTCAAAGAGAAAATCCTTCACACTCTAGTTTACACCCAATTGTGTTTAGTCCAAGTTCTTATTTACATATCAAATTGCTTGGAGTTTTGGCACAGGTTTATCTCTTCCGTTTCAAAGAGAAGTTTTTTGTTTGCTTCTACATCCATCAAAGAAGAAGATATTTTGTTGTGATTCTACCCACTTGGAGAAAGGCTCCTTGCTCGGGTGACGGTGACCATAGAAAGCCCTATCGGTGGATTCCGAGACCGCGGTGGTGTTCCAAGGTTATCCGCTAGGAAGAGGTGTCTACAAGAAGAAGCATCGAGGCTTGAGAGGGATCGAGTCAGTCGTTGTAAGTCTACCTGTCTTGTAATTGTAATTCCGTATCTAGTGGATTTGTGGTTAGGGCCGTCCGTGGTTGTTTCCCGTCTTGGGTTTTTCCTCGTACATCGCGGCGTAGTGTGATTTGGATATTTTATCTTGCTTTAATAACGTAGAACGCATGCTTAGAATAATTTAAGATAAAATTCGGTTTAAATCATCACACTCATTTAATTTGGTGCTACATTAAATATTGGCTAAATTTGGTTTACTCATGTCCTTTGCTAAAATTGGTTTCGCCTAACTTTGGTTAATTGTTAATTATGACTTAGGCAACTTCTAGGGCATGAATTTATAATTTGGTTTAAGTGAATATATTAATTGATTAATTTTATTGAACCATCATCTTCCTAACGCTTCCGCATTTATCTAAAAAGGAAATTCTCACGTTTACAACTATGGGCATGATTCAGTCGCACACTCGAGGAACTATGACTGACTCCACTACGTTTAATTATTTATTTCATGATTCGGTGTGAGTGAACCATCTTGTGGTATTCGGGTTGGATTGAGTATACCTGGGATGATAGCATTTTAGAGAAAGCATCTGGTGAGTTATTTCATGAGAAGATGGATATATGTATATACAACATGTGTGTGAATGTGTAGTATATTTATAAGTACGTAATAATGCAGATAATTATTTATGGGTGAAATATCTGGAGTGAAATTGTATTGATTATATAACTAGTAAAATTTCTATATATTTATTTAAAGATGAGAAATTAAGTTAATGTGAGAAACAACTTATAAATCATTACTAAAAGTCACTCAGGCTAGAGTAAGATTTCACACAACGCTTAGAACAAGGCTAGTTAAACGGTGTAGTGTAGATAGGAAGGTTATAAGGAAAAGCTGTAGGCGTGAACAATAGTTGAGGGGTGAGTATTATCTCAAGTGAGTGCGACACTAGCTTAAATATAAAGAGCATTCATTAATTTTAATTATAACAAATTTAATCACTAGCTAAATATTTTCAAAATATTTTGGGTTCTAACCCTTAATGCAAATATTTTTAAAAACCTTTTAGGTGTCTAGAAATATGGATGCCAGACTTGAGATTCTATTCCAGAGATACACAGCTACAGTATATGTGGATGCATGCGAAGTTGGATTAGACACATCATTTCCTTATTCTTAGCTTAGGGATCTCATTTCAGTTATAGTTTCACTTCGGGCGTGTTGCCCATTTACTTTTCGATTCAGTATTTGGATTTATTGCCGATGGTTTATTCAACCAGCCTTTCAGTTATTTATTCATCTTTGATTTTTAGACTCATTGGTGGTGTTCATGGATTTTTTATTTTACTCCGCATGTATATTTATCTCTTTAATGAAAGATAAAAATTTTCGCTAGTTTAATTATTTAATTAGGTGACTAGTAATTAATATGGATTTTTGACAGTGATTCTAATAATGAACCAAATGGAAATCATATTTTAATTTAATAAAGGACTGATCGATCAGTATTTAATGAAGAAGGGTGTCACATTAGTGCAATCATGTGAATGTTTCCATTTTGTTCTTATATCCCGATTGGAATCACTAATGAAAATAAATGGGTGGGATAGTTTGGTGTTATTTAAATTCTTATATCCTGAACTTGAGTACTTTCATTTTATATATGTTATATATTGTGGTAAGAAAGCCTATGATTTTTAAAATATCTCTACATCAGGTCATCAAACTCTGAGAAAAAGTTTGGGTGGCGTGGGATCATCTAACAATAAACCCATCAAGTTTGTTAAGTATGGGAGCGTAGTTAAAAATAAGACTGATCTACATATGAGGACGTTAACACTGTTGAAATCAGTATTTGGTTTCGGATACAATAATTGTATGAACATGGATATGGTTGAAGATAGCAATTTGGGGGGCCTTAGAGGTATAACAATCTCAATATTCATATTAAATATTTCACTTTCGTATCATTTTTTATTATATGTCTGTTTAATATTAATTCACTAACTTTCGTATTTTAAATTATTATTGGACATCACCAATTCAACTTGCCCGTGGAAGTGATGGATGGTATAATGGATAGTTATGAGAGAAGTGGAGGTTATGGAAGAAGAACCTTCATGCCTGCTATTTTCGAAAAGATCGAGAGTATGTGATGTGGTGTAGGAACACCATCCCAGAGAAGGATCTAATCAAGTTGGACAACAGGAAATTTTTTATGGATAACGAGGCATCTGAGAGACAATTTTCAACACGTGGCTCAAAGAGGACTAATCGATCAAAGAAGGTGGATGTGCACTACTCTAGGTGGATATATTATGCTGAGGTGGAGCATAGGATGGTAAGTGAATTTTTTAACATTACATTTTTAGTAGTAACTCAATTACATTAATTTGGCTATATTTTTCTTTAATTTGGTTACATTTTGCAAGAATCTGGAAGTGGCCCAGAGGTAAAGCCACATAGGATCGACTTTTATATAAATATTCGGATGAAGAATTGTGAGATTGCTAATTCTTAGGTCTTCGAGGCCATCATTAGTTATAATTGAAGTTATATTGTCAATTTCATAATTTTTTTATATTTTTTTTTCGAAGGTAATAAAATGTTTTTATGTTGTTTCAGGAGAGGATGAAGGTGGTGAAAAACACCCAGAGAGATGTCCATAGGTAATCTCTAAGTACGGATGCACCAAGCTAAGTGATGGGCCTAGGTGGAAAAGGACCTACTCAGGGTGTCAACTTCTAAATAATAGATTCTAATCTGATAGGTGTTGCTTGCAGTTATAGCGGGTTGTTCTCCAATATCTACAGATACAAAGGTGACACAGACTCGAAATTGGAAAGTATTTAACAAATGATGAACCACATGTTCGAACGGATGAAATGCGTAGTGGGTATATTTAAGGGGAAGGGGAAGGTGAAGGATAAAGGAAAATGAAAGGATAAGGTGAGTGAGGGGACTACTACTTCATCCCCCTTGCCGAATCTAACCTAATCATCATTCCTATATGACATGTACTCTATCCCAACCAAACTATCCCGAATTTAATTTAGCCAACTGCGGAAATATTATATATCCGTCACACATACGTGGAGGTCACTAAATTGTAAAGGAAGTATGGGATATGAGTATCACTCCGGGTACTATGGCTCACAACCATCCACTGTCGTATTTTGAGTATCGGGTCCGGGTTGTTGAGATTTTGCTAGAGAAAAAGGATGAGGAATTATGGTTGGACTAGCAAATTGGTTATTAGCATATTGATAGCACATTGGGGGCATACAATGTTTGGACGAATTTTGTACTCGAGACTTATTAAGCATTTGTAGGATTTGCATTTGATAAAACTTGGTTGATGTAATTAAACTTGTGATGGTTTGATCTAATTAACTTGAAATATATTTAATTTGGTTTGATATATGGTATTGGTGTTTTTTGCCTTTTCTTTTGATTTCATTGTTATGTCGTATTATATTGTTGATTGTGTTGATGTTAGTTTAAGATAAAATAGTATATTTTTAAAACAGGTTTAGTGTTGGTCATTTGATTCTTCCCAACATTATTTATTTTCATGTTCTACGGTTTTCTCAAGGTCCAGGACTGTAACAAAGATGGGATAATTAATGTCTTATCACAATTTTGGACCATGAGAAATTAGTGATAATAATAAGGGTCCATTCACATGACCTTAATTTGGACTGTGCGTAATGATGCCCTTAAATTTCACCACTAGTTGTTACCATGCGCATGACAAAAGTGACCCGTGCACACAGTAATGTAATAACTTCTCATTATCATAGAACATAACAAGACTATGATATCTTATCACAGTTTATGAACTTGACATGAGTGTGACAAGTGTAGTTTTATCAATATCAAAGATGATGACAAGGCTTAGTCAACCCACATTTTTCCTGTTATCCTTAGTGTGTGACATCCATACTTTTGAATTAAGTTATTTGAAAACCCGAATCCCTTATCATTCTAATTTTACCCCTCATAGAATATGAAAATTCAAAAGCATCCTAATAAAGATAAAACTACTCAACAAAGCCTATAAATTTACTAACCAAGTACCCCTTGAAGTTTTAATATTTCAAAATTGACCCCTAAACTTTCCAAACAAGCATAACTTGACCTATACTTTACCTCTAGATCCAAAATTTATATAAAATTAAACCTCTAGACTTTGGTGACTATAAATTATATTTTTAGCCCCTTATGAAATTACAAAAATGCCCCTAAAATTTACCAATATACCCCATTTTGAATAAAATAAGTATATACACTTCCACCCAAGGACTAAAAACTAAGCAACCAACATTTTAACAGTCTATCCTCCCCACATCAGCTTCCACATCGGCAGTAGAGTCCAAAACACATGGGAATACCTTTCTTACATGTGAAGACCAAGTTCCCATCGACTTATCTTCTTAGACTTGAGGAGAGTCCACCTCTCAAATGATCCAATACATTCTCCTCTTCATACCTTATAAACTCCCCAGGATGAGAAGTTACAAATTCCACCTCTTGAGCCTATTCGAAATTAAAAATAAATTCCTCTAAACAGGCATTCTATCATTTTATGTATTATACTTTATTCTTGTAATTCCAACTATTTTTTACGTTGATATTATTCACATATCAATCAAAACATTAAAACTTTTAAGTCCAAAATTCCCTCTCTTCGAAAACACTAGGAAAAACCTCTATTAAAGCTAGAGTTTCAATGGTTGAATTTGATTACTTGAATTTGAACCAGTTTCAAAGTGAGAAAATAATTATTTATGAAGTCAAGAGCTCTAATGCAATTATCATTTCCAACAAATTATAAGTTTAGAGCTCAAATTAGTCGAAGGTGTTTTATGTTTTAGAAAAAAAAAACTTAACTTCTCTATAACCAGACCACCTCAATCCTTCAAACCAAAGTCGAATTCTTCCTTTTCATAGTAGAAACACAACCATGTTCATAAAAACCTCTGCCATATTTGGTCGAGCTTAAAAGTTCAATCAGATTTTCTAAAAATACACAATTTTGTAACTCGATGAATACTAATTATCAATCCACAAAACTTATATTTTTGGATTCTTTGTACAAAATTAGATTGGTTTGGTTTAGGAATCATCTCAAATGGTTTAGAAAATCAGGAGTTATTTCGGTTCAAAGTTTTTAAAACCCTAGTTCAACTGTCGAGAGGCTGAAGATGAATTTTTTCAACCAGAACCATTGACCAAGCACGTGAGGGTGCGTGGCTAATCAAAAAATTTATATTTTTTTGAATATTTTTATTTTATTTTTCTGGTCAAAATGGTATATAAGGTAAGATTATGTTTGGTAGAGCCTAACCAAATTAAAAAAAAAATAGTTCTTTAGGTTGGATATATTTTCCTTAAATTGCAATTTGACCCCTTTTGACTTTTGTAAGTTATCAATTTCAAACCCAATGTTTTTCTACAAATACTTTAATTAATGTTGAGTCAAAAGGTCTTCTGCACCAAGTTTCAAATTTAACTCTAAGCCTAAGATTTTAAAGTCCCAAAATATTTACAATTTAATCCATTGCACACAGTTTTTAGTATAAATTGATCAAAACCAACATTATTTTCAACTATACTTACTCACACAGATATTTGTATACATATAATAAAGGACTAGTTCCTTTCCACATCCTCTTTTGACCTTGTTTAAACCATTCAAATATCCGTACAAGTAGAACTTTTACCTTATTAATAGTAAAATTTTTCATACTTGTTTAATTGCTATTGATATCATTTCATGATAGCCCTTTTGATTCTAAATATGTGCAGAGATTACCAATACTCATGTATTACTATATCATAAGTTTCTTTGATTATGGTTATTTGGATCAACTTAAACATTTCTCACCTAATAATTGATATCATAAAAATTTGTTGTAATGATTGATTCAGTTTACCTTGCACCTCTGTGCATTACTATTCTTTGTAGAAGCATCATTAATAATGAGTTAGTAGACTACCGTGTTATCCCACAAAATTTTCTACTTGGCCCATGGTCTCAGATGTTTGAGATCTCGAATTTATAGCTCCATACGTATGAGTGATGCTTTAAATTGTGCGCTTAGCCGATTACTTGATTTATTAATTTATATGATCTTACTGATGGCTTACTTGTTTCTATACTCACTTTGTAATTCAGTAAGTATGGGATTCTTAGTTTAAGACTCCACGACTTTCTTAATTATGTTACTTATCACACATCTGAATTATATACACACTCCGCCTTCCATTTATATATATATATTGTTATAAAATTGGTGGAACCTTCTTACCATATTTGTGCTAACTCCTTTTTCCTGCAAATGTCCCAGGAAAAAGAGGATAATTTCTCTTTCCTTTTTGTCTCACACACGGATCACGTGTTTGCATATGTAACTGTTTAGACGAAGACTAAGACAAATGGGAGAAAGGAGTTTCACTTTACTATTACCTACTTTATTTTTTGTGTTGACAATAAAACATAATTCACCCCTGTGGTGGTGGTAGTACATTATATGTGACGATTTTTAATGAGTAAAGTTCTATTTTTCGCCTTCACTCTAATTCATTACTTTATGAATATATCTTGTATATTCATACCAAAATCACAGTGTGACAAGTTGGTATCAGAGAATCTTTTAAAATTAACATTACTTCGGGTTAGATTCATATAAGGGGAAATCTCTATAGTATATTAGTTATTTTATATTTTTGTAACTTCTTTATTTATTTTATTATATAGTAAATTTTGTTTTACAGCATGAGTTTATGGGACTCTTTTTTATTTAGTTTTTATATCATTCATAACAACCATTGGGAAACTACTATTAGAGAATAAGATTTTGCACGAATCAAAGAAATAATTCTCACTATTGATGAGGACTGGATTGATTTGAGAAGTGATGTGAAGTGACTGGTGTTAACAAATAGAGTCCTTGGAGAGGTATAAGTGATGCGAAAAATAAGTTATTATGTGGTTGATCCATTTATACTCCAAGAAGCAACCAATCTTTCTCTAGACAATGCACAACCATCTCCACCACTTTATCCCAAGGCTACATCGAATGGAAAACTTATCATTGACCTTCTTCAGATTCAAGTGATTCTACAGACGATGATCCATCCGAACCTGATGACTTTTTTGTAGTTCCGGATTCTGATTCTTTAGAAACTGATGCTGTTCTTCCCAATTAGGAAAATCCAAAAACAAGAAAGAAAAACATCCCTCTCGATGTAACATAATGAATAAATTGATGTATATAGTGTGACCAACAACTACCTTAGGAGGTTGATCACCTCTGACTTATGTAGAATAGGTAATATTGTAAAATGCTACTCTATTATAACATATAACTTTATCCTCTCGTATAATATAACTAGGCTTGTCATATATTCATTTTTTTTTAAATGTTCTTATATATTATTATGACTATTATATCATATTTAGGATGGTTAGTACTCGAATTCCCTCCACCGAAACTCAAACTGAATAGACCCACACTGAAGGAATCATCTGATGCCTTCAAGAATTGATATCCATAGCCTGGCAACAACAAATTCATCGCCTATATCAAGCAAAAATATCAGATAAAACTCATAAAATTAATTATCTCAAAGAATTTTTTAGAAAAGTACGTCCATTATCTCTTAGAAAGCTAGGTGCTGGTGAAGCTAAGAAATCGATGCATCAGATTGTGAAAATTCTTAATGGAGTAGAGATAGTTGCCAATCTTTGAGTAATTCTATCTACCTATATGTTCGAAGGTGAAGCTCAATTCTGGTGGCAAGCTGTGTCTCACAATCATAATGTTGCTTTGTTAACTTGGAAGAAATTTGAAGAAATCTTCTTCAAAGAGTATTTCTTTAAAACTAAAAGAGATAAATGAACTATAGATTTCTTAAGGTTATAACCAAAATTTTTTTCCTTAACTAGATATGAAGCCAAGCTTATCGAGATGCCCCATTACTCCATTGAATGTGTGGATACCTAGATAATAAATGCAAGAAGTTTGAAGGAGGACTACATCAGAGGATCAAGACTTCTATCGCCCCTTTGTAGATATGAGATTACTTTTAACTTATCAATGTTACAGCCATTGTCGAATGAAATTATTCCAGTGTTGTATGACCCCATCATCCCATTACTAGAAGTAATCATATTAATAGGACTTTACATCAATCTCAACCTCATCCTCATCCAAATTTGAGTTGATAAGTTCATTCCCAAATTCGCCAGAGCACTACCAATCCATTAATTCATCGCCATGAATGTTAAGAATTAGGACATATTGGCCCGTAGTGTCCTAAGTTGAAACCTCCTCCAATCCGTCGCCAATTAGGTAATCCCCTAAGAATTCAAAATTCCCATCCTATCCAAAACCAAGCTAAGCCCAATCTTGCCAGGAAAATTATACCAGTCCCAGGTCATGAAAAGAATTGTGTTATACTTCCCATACAAAACTCGTATGATGTAATAGAAGGAACAATACTTTTCCATAACTTTCATGCTCATATTTTATTTGATTCTTGTTCAACACATTCATTTAAAATTCCTAAACTAGTTAAGTTCGAAAAGTTGTATGACTGTGTGATAATTGATTAACTTCGCAAATTTCTAAATTTGAAAACGTCGTATGACTGTGTGATAATTGATTAACTTTGAAAATTTCTAATTTGACAGACTTATTTAATTTCAACCCCTAAACATGCATCTCAATCAACCCATCAAACGTAAATAGATAAATCATGTGACACAAAGTTAAGGAAAAAACCCCTTTCGGGTAAAACCTTTTATTTCTAGAACTTTAAAGAATTTACAAGACCATTGACTTACATACAACCTGATAATCACCCAAAAGTGTACAACACGGTGTCTTTGTAAAACCTCCAAAGCAACGGCTAGAAATATTGACACAGAAATACCCGCATGTGTCGGTTCTTATGTCGTCCGCTGGAACTTTCCCTTTCCAGGAGGGCAGCAATGAAGAAGAGAACGACTTCTTCACAAGGGTTGAACAAATACAAGGATGTGTTATTGGGTTGCAAAAAGGATTCACAAAGATATGAAAATGATATATGAATCAAAACATGAGTTTGGGAACTCAAAAATATGAAGACTAGAGGTATTTGGACTCCCAAAAATATCTTCCAAAGTCTTACAAAACTGCTCCCCCGAAGTTAGTATTTATAGGGAAACACATGAAGAGTTTCACAAAATAAAAACTCTGAAATTCTATCCAGCGTACAGGGACCTCGAACCGGTTCGGGTACCCTGCGAACCGATTTACCGCCCGAATCGGTTCGATCTGGGTTCAGGGAAACTCGCTGGATGGGGGATAAACACTTAGAAAAATTTCCAAGGTTTTTCTTGGAATTATCTCCATTTTCAACGGGCCATAACTTGTTCACCGTATATCGGATTGAGGTGCCATTTACTCCAGTATCTTTTTTGCGGCAAGCTCTTCAACTTTCCAGTTGACCGGTCCTTCAGACAATGCCTATAAAATTACTAAATTTCCCTTGAACTGCCCTATCAAGCCTTCTTATATTGTTTTTGACTTCTCTTGCATACCACTTGCATTACGAGCCAAAAATCATTGAACATGAAGTCGTTGAGGCAGATGAGGGACACATGATGGAGATGTTGAATGATAGATTCCCTAAAATCGGATTGAGTCCATCTTGTGAAATCTTAAGGTGACGTGACAAATGTAGCGGCATATGACATACACAAATGTAACATATTAGAAATGAGAAAAATGTCCTTACAAATATCCCCCTATGTCTATGCCGGTACATACATAAAAAATCCAAATTATCAAATACGAAATTGCCTATACAAATCTACCCTCCCATGACGCAAAACTGGAAAAGGTACATATGAATGGTCTCCATCGTTTGTTCTTCAAATCTTCAAGAATCTCAAATCTTTTCTCATCAGGGTGTGTAACGTATGATCATTAGTGTATTACCTGCACACATGAGAAAAAGCAAAAAATACCAAGTGACGTATTGAGTTTGAAATGAGATAAACATAGATACCAATAAATGATAAGCATAAGTCAAATCTCAAAACTCCCCCAAAATTCAAACTCCCTCAAAATATGATAATTCTTTCTCCCCCTTTTTATGATGTCCCCAAATAGACAAATGAGAAGAATGAATCAAATAAGCAAAATCGGGGTGTCACGGTATACAAATCAAGGCATCAATCAAATGGCAAACGTGCTCTTGCAAGGAGATTCTCAAAAAAATATTCGCTAACTGTTTTTGATTTTTCAAAATTTTCATACAAAAAAAAAATAGATACCATTTGAAAAAAAATAAGATACAAAAATCACACCATGGATTTAAACTAAAACAACCAAGTTATGGAAATGGAATGTATGGTTGTGAACACATTCGATAGGTAAATAAACTCAATCAATCATATGTGCACGATGCATAGTGTACTCATAACGAATGAGCATCAAAAGTATCCTTCGGTGTAAAAATTTGTTGAATTTAGATGACATCGCCTTATGCAAATCAACAAATCAAAGTCAAAGTGATTTCCACACCCATAGCGTCCAAAACTATTTAGGGCTTTTTTAAGATTTTCAAGGACGTGCAACCCGTTTTAAAATCTCCAACCAAACTCCCTCATATATATTTTCTTTTAGAGGTGTTAAACTAAATTCTCAAACTTTGGAGAATTGGTGCAAAAACCTAAATGACCCATAATTTGGCATGAATTTCTTTTTATTGCCTTTAAATTTTTTCGAGGCTCTTTTAAACCTCTTTGGACCTCGGATAATAAAATTTCTCCATTTTTCAAGTCCAATTTAAATAGTGGCTTAGTATTCGCAAAGGCAAAATGAGCCTTTCGCAGCCCTTCCCCGTTTAGCAAACAAAGCACACAAACTCACAAAACGGTTCTTATATGCATAATTCCATATCAAAATTTATCGCGCTTGGTTCGTTTTATAGGACAGGATTGAAGTGAAAACACCCAACCAACATGTGATAAGACAAGCACAATAATCAAACAAATCCGTGCACTTGTGCAATAAAGAAAAACATGAGTCAAACATATAGGAAGTAACACTTAATTACATCTTAATGAATCCAAACATTACAAAGCACCGGGATGAATTGACCTATTGTCTCAAAACAATATCAAATAGTCACATGAAAATAATGGAATGATGTTGTGACTTGGTCATCCTAAGTCTCCATCCATAAACGATGCAAACAAAATACAAAAATCTTTTTGTATTTTTAAAAAAATTTCAAAAATAAAAATCTAATACAAAAAGTACATGCCATAACGCTAGCAAAAATATATCAAAAGCATAACTAGCGTATGACAAACATGCAAACACAATCATCTATACGATATCGCAAGAGAAGAATCATGTGCAAGCAAACGAGATATGAAATCTAGCGTATCCAAAAGTGATTTCCTAACCTAAATAGATGTGAAACGTCGTGTGGGGAATATGGGAACCACGAAAACACTAGACATAAACTTCCTACGACTTTTTCCAAGATCAAAACAAAATCGCCTAAGGTGAACTTTCCTACCACGATGTGAACATGTGTAAACGGGAGGAATGTTACCTAAAGTGTGATATTTTCTAATGTCCTTGGGATAAATTGACCCTCTAAAACAAATAATGGTTATGGCTTTAGCACTAGAATCATGAGAACAAGATGATCCATTACCATCACAATCAAACCTACTTGAATCATTTAAATAATTTTTCAACTTCAAAATATTTTATTCAAGAAATAAATTAGACTCTTCCAAATTAAGGGACTCCTTCTTCAAATTATCAATCAAACCAAGAAGGTTATCTCGTTCCCCCTCAATTAAAGCAAACTTTTTCCTAAGAGTCTCTTCACTTGCCACAAACTCATTTACTAAAATATTTTTTTCATCTTTGGCACAAACACAAACCATCGAATTTTTAAGGTCCTCTAATTATTTTTCCAAAAATAGGACCCTATCATCACTCTCCTTTTTGGATAATTTTAAAGCATTAAATTCATGGTCCAAAGACACAAAATTTTCACGATAAAAATATCTTTGATTTTGAACCATTTGCAAAAGATCCATCGCAGATTTAAAACGAGAATTTTCTGTTTCCAAAACTTTAATTCTCCTCGCAAACGTCAAATTCAAACTATTTAAATCGTTAAAACTTTAACTCGTGCCAACAGGAGGGGGCATCAAATTAGATAAGGGCTCCATCGGAAAAATTATGATTTTTCACAAAACTGATTTAAAAAAAAATCAATATCACACAAATTTTGCGGAAAATAGGAATACGCGATAAATTAGCGTAACCTGCTCTGACACCAATTTGAAAAGTCGTATGACTGTGTGATAATTGATTAACTTCGCAAATTTATAAATTTGAAAACGTCGTATGTCTGTGTGATAATTGATTAACTTTGCAAATTTCTAATTTGACACACTTATTTAACTTCAACCCCTAAACATGCATCTAAATCAACCCATCCAACATAAATAGATAAAGCATGTGACACAAAGTTAAGGAAAAAACCCCTTTCGGGTAAAACCTTTTATTTCTAGAACTTTAAAGAATTTACAAGACCATTGACTTACATAAAACTTGATAATCGCCCACAAGTGTACATCACGGTGTCTTTGTCAAACCTCCAAAGCAACTGCTAGAAATATTGACACAGAAATACCCACAGGTGTCGGTCCTTATGTCGTCAACTGGAACTTTCCTTTTCCAGGAGGACAACAATGTAGAAGAGAACGGCCTCTTCACAAGGGTTGAAAAAATACAAGGATGTTTTCTTGGGGTGCAAAAAGGATTCACAAAGATATGGCAATGATATGTGAATCAAAACATGAGTTTGGGAACTCAAAAATATTAAGACTAGAGGTATTTGGAGTCTCAAAAACATCTTCCAAAGTCTTAGAAAACTGCTCCCCCGAAGTTAGTATTTATGGGGAAACACATGAAGAGTTTCACAAAATAAAAACTCTGGAATTCTATCCAGCGTACAGGGACCTCGAACCAGTTTGGGTACCTGCGAACCGGTTTGCCACCCGAATCGGTTCGATCTGGGTTCGGGGAAACTCGCTGGATGGGGGATAAACACTTAGCAAAATTTCCAAGATTTTTCTTGGAATTATCTCCATTTTCAATGGGCCATAACTTTTTCATCGTAGATCGGATTGAGGTACCGTTTCTTCCAGTATCTTTGTTGTGGCAAGATATTCAACTTTCTAGTTGACCAATCCTCCAGACGGTGTCTATAAAATTACCAAATAGCCCTTGAACTTCCCTATCAAGCCTTCTTGCACTATTTTTGACTTCTCTCGCATACCACTTGCATTACGAGCCAAAAATCATGGAACGTGAAGTCGTTGAGGCAGATGAGGAACACATGATGGAGATGTTGAATGTTAGATTCCAGAAATTTGGATTGAGTCTGTCGTGTGAAATCCTGAGGTGACGTGACAAATGTAGCAGCGTATGACATACAGAAATGTAACATATTGGACATGAGAAAAATTTCCTTACAAATCTCCCCCTATGTCTACGCCGGTAAATACATAAAAAATCCGAATTATCAAACACAAAATTGCCTATACAAATCTACCTTCCAATGAACGCAAAACTGGAAAAGGTACATATGAATGGTCTCCATCGTTTGTTCTTCAAATCTTCAGGAATCTCAAATCTTTTCTCATTAGGGTGTGTAACGTATGATCATCAGTGTAGTACCTGCACACATGAGAAAAAGCAATAAATACCAAGTGACGTATTGAGTTTGAAATGAGATAAACATAGATACCAATAAATGATAAGCATAAGTCAAATCTCAAAACTCCTCCAAAATTCAAACTCTCCCAAAATATGATAATTCTTTCTCCCCCTTTTTATGATGTCCCCAAATAGACAAATAAGAAGAATGAATCAAATAAGCAAAACCGGGGTGTCACGGTTTACAAATCATGGCATCAATCAAATGGCAAACGTGCTCTTGCAAGGAGATGCTCAAAAAAATCTTCGCAAACTGTTTTTGATTTTTCAAAATTTTCATACAAAACAAAAAAAAACAGATTCCATTTGAAAAAAATATGATACAAAAATCACACCATGGATTTAAAATAAAACAACCAAGTTATGGAAACGGGATGTATGGTTGTGAATACATTCGATAGGTAAATAAACTCAATCAATCATATGTGCACGATGCATAGTGTACTCCTAACGAATGAGCATCAAAAGTATCATATGGTGTAAAAATTTGTTGAATTTAGATGACATCATCTTATGAAAATCCACAAATCAAAGTCAAAGTGATTTCCACACCAATAACGTCCAAAACTATTTTGTGCTTTTTTAAGATTTTCAACGACGTGCAAACCCATTTTAAAATCTCCAACCAAACTCCCTCATATATATTTTCTTTTAGAGGTGTTAAACGAAATTCTCAAACTTTGGAGAATTGGTGCAAAAACCTAAATGGCCCATAATTTTGCATGAATTTATTTTTATTGCCTTTAAATTTTTTTGGGGCTCTTTTAAACCTCTTTGGACCCCGGATAATAAAATTCCTCCATTTTCTATGTCTAATTTAAAGAGTGGCTTAGTATTTGCAAAGGAAAAATGAACCTTTCGCAGCCCTTCCCCGTTTTGCAAATAAAGCACACAAACTCACAAAACGGTTCTTATTTACACAATTTCCATATCAAAATTTATCGTGCTTGGTTCGTTTTAAAGGAAAGGATTGACGTGAAAACACCCAACCAACATGTGATAAGACAAGCACAATAATCAAACAAATCCGTGCACTTGTGCAATAAAGAAAAACATGAGTCAAACATGTAGCAAGTAACACTTAATTACTTCTTAATGAATCCAAACATTACAAAGCACTAGGATGAATTGACCTATTGTCTCAAAACACTATCAAATCGTCACATGAAAATAATGGAATGATGTTGTGACTTGGTCATCCTAAGTCTCCATCCATAAACGATGCAAACAAAATGCAAAAATCATTTTGTATTTTTCAAAAATTTTCAAAAATAAAAATCTAATACAAAAAGTACATGTCATAACGCTAGCAAAAATATATCAAAAAGCATAACTAGCGTATGACAAATATGCAAACACAATCATCTATATGATATCACAAGAGAAGAATCATGTCCAAGCAAACGAGATATGAAATCTAGCGTATCCAAAAGTGATTTCCTAACCCAAATAGATGTGAAACGTCGTGTAGGGAATTTGGAAACCACGAAAACACTAGACATAAACTTCCTAGGACTTTTTCCAAGATCAAAACAAAATCGCCTAAGGTGACCTTTGCTACCACAATGTGAAAATGTGTAAACGGGAGGAATGTTACCTAAAGTGTGATCTTTTCTAATGTCCTTGGGATTAATTGACCGTCTAAAACAAATAATGGTTTTTGCTTTAGCACTAGAAGCATGAGAACAAGATGAGCTATTACCATCACAATCAAACCTACTTGAATCGTTTAAATCATTTTTCAACATCAAAATATTTTATTCTAGCAATAAATTATACTCTTCCAAATTAAGGGACGCCTTATTCAAATTATCAATCAAACCTAGAAGGTTATCTCTCTCCCCCACAATTAAAGCAAACTTTTTCCTAAGAGTCTCTTCACGTGCCACAAACTCATTTACTAAAATATTTTTGTCATCTTTGGCACAAGCAAAAACCATCATATTTTTAAGGTCCTCTAATTCTTTTTCTAAAAATAGGACCCTATCATCACTCTCCTTTTTTGACAATTTTAAAGCATTAAATTCAGGGTTCAAAGAAACAAAATTTTCACGATAAAAATCTCTTTGATTTTGAACCGTTTGCAAAAGATCTATCACGGATTTAAAACGAGAATTTTCTTTTTCCAAAGCTTTAATTGTACTCGCAAACGTCAAATTCAAACTATTTAAATCGTTAAAATTTTGACTCGTGCCAACAGGAGGGGCCATCAAATTTGATAAGTGCTCCATCGAAAAAATTGCGATTTCTCACAAAACTGATTTGAAAAAAAAATCAATATCACAAAAATTTTGCGGAAAATAGGAATACGGGATAAATTAGCGTAACCTGCTCTGTACTAATTTGAAAAGTCGTATGACTGTGCGATAATTGATTAACTTCGCAAATTTCTAATTTTGAAAACGTCGTATGACAGTGTGATAATTGATTAACTTTGTAAATTTCTAATTTGACACACTTATTTAACTTCTACCCCTAAACATGAATCTAAATCAACCCATACAACATAAATAGATAAAGTATGAGACACAAAGTTAAGGAAAAAACCCCTTTCGGGTAAAACATTTTATTTCTAGAACTTTAAAGAATTTACAAGACCATTGACTTACATACAACCTAATAATCGCCCACAAGTGTACAACACGGTGTCTTTGTCAAACCTCCAAAGCAACGGCTAGAAATATTGACACAGAAATACCCGTAGGTGTCGGTTCTTAGGTCGTGAGCTGGAACTTTCCCTTTCCAGGAGGGTAGCAATGAAGAAGATAACGTCTTCTTCACAAGGGTTTAACAAATACAAGGATGTGTTCTTGGGTTTCAAAAAGGATTCACAAAGATATGGAAATGATATGTGAATCAAAACATGAGTTTGGGAACTCAAAAATATGAAGACTAGAGGTATTTGGACTCTCAAAAACGTCTTCTAAAGTCTTACAAAACTGCTCCCCCGAAGTTAGTATTTATAGGGAAACACATGAAGAGTTCCACAAAATAAAAACTCTGAAATTCTATCTAGCGTACAGGGACCTTGAATCGGTTCGGGTACCCTGCAAACCGGTTCGCCCCCCGAATCGGTTCGGGCTGGGTTCGGGGAAATTCGCTGGAAGGGGGGTAAACACTTAGCAAAATTTCCAAGGTTTTTCTTGGAGTTATCTCCATTTTCAACGGGTCATAACTTGTTCATGGTAGATCGGATTGAGGTGCCGTTTCTTCCAGTATCTTTGTTGTGGTAAGATATTCAACTTTCCAGTTTACCGATCCTCCGGACGCTATCTATAAAATTACCAAATTGCCCTTGTACTTCCCTATCAAGCCTTCTTGCACTGTTTTTGACTTCTCTTGCGTACCACTTGCATTATGAACCAAAAATCATGGAACGTGAAGTCATTGAGGTAGATGAGGGACACATAATGGAGATGTTGAATGCTAGATTCCCAAAATTCGAATTGAGTCCGTTGTGTGAAATCTTGAGGTGTCGTGACAAATGTAGCGGCGTATGACATATATAAATGTAACATGTTGGACATGAGAAAAATGTCCTTACAAATTTTTTACTACTATTGCCTACATCTTTAACTGTTCCATTGGAAATAAAATTACCACTGGGTGAAATCAACAGAACTACCCAAGCGTATGAAAATCATAAAATTCAGCTAGGTTTTGGTATGCTCTTTGTAAATTTGATAATTTGAGATATTTATGGTTTTGATATTATTATTGAAATGGATGTTTTGTCAAGACATCACGCTTGTATCGATTGTCATGCAAAGAAATGTTTTATTCAAAACCAAGAAACTTGTTCCTTTGTATTTCAAGGATCGGGTCATTCTGAACCATCAAGCTCCCAAATTCAAAATTCCTCTTCCTTAATTCCTAGAATTTTGGAATGTTTTTGTTTACTAGGACAATTACCAGGAATACCCTATTTATAAAGAAATAGAATTTAGTATAAATATTTATCCCAATACCTTTTCAATTTGAATACCTTGATATCGAATGGATCCTTTAGAAATTCGAGAACTCCTCACCCAGCTAGATGATCTTCTTTAGAAGGATTTTATTCTCCTTAGTTTATCTCCTTAGGGATCTCATACATTATTTATCAAGAAACAAGATGGAAGCTTTAGATTGTCTAACGATTATCGTAAGCTAAACTCAGTGACTATTAAGAATAAATATCATCTACCCAGAATCGGAGATTTATTCGATCAACTTCAAACAGAGAAGGTCTTCTCTAAAATAGACTTACGATATGGTTACCATCAATTGAGAGTAATAGAATAAGATAATCTAAAAACTTCTTTTTGAACGCATTATGGACATTCTGAATTTACCGTAATGTTTTTTTGATTAACCAATGCATCTGCAAATTTTATGGACCTCTTGCACAGAACCTTTGGACCTTTTCTTGAATAATTTATTATCATGTTCATTGACGATGTTATTGTTTACTCTCAAAACCAATTAGTGGATGCACAACATTTAGAGACAGTATTAGGCACTTCAAGAAACCACATGTCATATGCTAAAAAGAGAAAATGTGATTTCTTAATGAAAGAAATAAATATCCTAGGACATGTGATTTCAAAAAATGGAATCCAAGTCAATCCTGCCAAAATTTGACCATTTTAGACTAGAAAAATCCTACCAATGTCACCGAGATAAAATGTTTTCAGGATTAACAGGTTATTATCGCTGCTTTGTGGAAGAATTTTCTCACATTGTTCTTCCGCTCTTAAAGCTAACTAGGAAGGAAGTACCATTTATATGGACCGCTGAATGTTATCAAACATTCCAAATTTTGAAGGTACTGATCTGGTTCTAAATATTAATTGTAATAATGTAAGTTATGATGTATATACAGACACCTCATTTCAAGGATTAGGATGTGTTTTAATGCAAAGAGAGAGAGTAGTACAGTATAGACCATGACAACTCAAAACCCATGAGTGTAATTACCCTACCCATGACCTTAAGTCAACTGCCATAGTTTTTCTTTAAAAATCAGGCGTTGTTTGCTTTATGGTGAAAAATTCCAAGTCCTTCCCGATCACAAGAGCTTAAAATATATCTTCACCTAAAAATATTTAAATCTAAGATAATGACGTTGGATGGAATTTTTGGAAGATTACCGGTTTAAATTAGACTACCACCGAGGAAAAGGTAATGTGGTAGCCGATGCAATACAAGAAAAATGAGTAGTAGGGATGTTAAAAATCCGTCCCTAAAAGTAAAAAACCCATCCCAAAAGAGTATTTAGGACGGATTTTGTAACTGCAAAAATTCATCCCTTATACTAGTCG
This sequence comes from Sambucus nigra, assembly GCA_949130495.1. NCBI lineage: Eukaryota > Viridiplantae > Streptophyta > Magnoliopsida > Dipsacales > Adoxaceae > Sambucus > Sambucus nigra. The sequence continues at coordinate 537,126,503 of OX422213.1, forward strand.
TTTCAAATATTTTAGGGACGAATTTTACCATCCTAAATGTTAATTATTGGACGCTCTTAATTTGGCATTAGGGACAAATCTTTTTGTCCCAAAAGGTGTTCCCGCGAAAAAATTCCTGCTCCCGTGCGTAGTATTAGGGACGGATAAACCGTCCTTAGTACTACTCAGATTCTGGCAACCCAATTAGGACTATAAAAACCGTCCCAAAAGGTAGTTTCAATTAATGCAAAAAGGGATATTAGGGACCTTAAAAACTGTCTCAAAAGGTATTCTCAATTAATAGAAAATAGGTATTAGGGACGGTTTATAACCGTCCCAATTGATAAACAAAAAATTATCATAAATAATTATATTATTATATGCTCTATGCTGCAATACTAAATGATGCCTAATTTGCATTATAAGTCAAATCATCCAATCATGAACGCAATATATCAACTCCATTCATTGAAACACGAATCCAATAAAAATTTATTCCATTAAACTACATTGAAGTCGACATATTTAAATGAGTATAGAATCATACTAATTTATAAGATATACAATTGTAAAAAAAATATCATCCCTAAATTAAGATGATAAATATAATTGCCATGCTTCAAAAACTTCTCTGAGTGTCACATATAGTAGACACACTAAAAAAAATGTCTTTTCAACTTCTGCAATCAATAAATAATCAATTTATCAAAATAATATTATAGTAAAATAATATATCCAAATATATTAGTTAACTGTATCAACAACTTTTTACAATTTTGAAAAAAATTGACAGTCTCTCCTTTTTTTATACATGAAAACCAACTTGTTTAATCAACACAAAAGCCTGCACGGCCATACAAAAATTAAAAATAAGAATCTCGCATATCAGCAATTCTTTACAATATTTTTAAAAATTCGACAGAGTTTGCTTTGTTTATACATGAAAATCAACCTGTTTAGTCAACATAAATGCCCGAACGGCCATAAAAAAAATTAGAAATAAGAATCTCGCATATAAAAAACTCTTCACAATTTATAAAACAATTCAACAAAGTCTGCTTTGTTTATACATGAAAAACCAACATGTTTATCAACATAAAAGCTCGCAAGGTCAGATTTAAAAAAAAAAAATAATCTCGGATATCAACAAAAATAATAAATAAACATTCTAGCTGGCGCAAACCATTGATTTGTTCATGTGTTCCACACGAATAAAATATAATCCTAAAATGTTATCCCGCAAAAAAATATAAGACACAAAAAAAATATATCAGTAATCAACTAATGTTTAACCGAAGTCTATCCATTTTACGTTTTCCCCCCTTGACGCCATATTTTAGGCCTAATTCTAAATTTTGCAAATTCTCTTCGTATACTAAAACTGGGAGTCCAGTGACTACGCAGTCGGTTTGTTGGACTTAACATTGGTTCCGTGTGACGTACTCGTGCCTCTTACGGGATCGTTTTGTGGATGTTTTATGTTTTCACCCTTTGACGGCATGTTTTTAAGGGTAAGTCTAACTGATAATAAATTCTCATCATACACTCAAACGGGGAGTCCAGTGACTATGCCGTCGGTTCGTACGAGTTACATTGGTCCCGTGCGAGGTTCCCGTACCTCTTACAGGACCATTTTGTGGTTGTTTCACGTTTTCACCCCTAGACACCATATTTTATGCCCAAGTCAAATTTATTGCAAATTCTAGACGTATAATCAAACCACGAGTCCAGTAACTACGCAATCGGTTCGTACGAGTTACATTGGTCCCGTGCGAGGTGTGTTCTTGCTTTTATAGGTCCGTTTTGTGGTTGTTTTAAGCTTTCATCCTTTGACGATAGGGTTTTAAGCTTAAGTGTAACCGATTGCAAATTCTCGTCGTCTACTCAAATGGGGAGTTCGGTGAGTACGATGTCAGTTTGTACGTGTTGCATTGGTCCTGTGCGAGTTTTTCGCACCTCTTACGGGACCGTTTTGTGGTTGTTTCACATTTTCACCCCTAGACGCCATATTTTAGGCTCAATTCAAATTTTTTGCAAATTCTAGTCATATAATCAAGCTGGGAGTCCGGTGACTATTCGTCGGTTCATAAGAGTTACATCGATCCCATGCGAGGTGATCGTGCCTCTTATAGGACCGTCTGATGGCTGTTTTATGTTTTCACCCTTTGACGACATGTTTCTAAGCGTAAGTCTAATCAATTACAAATTCTTATCACATAATCAAACGATGTGTTCGATGACTATGCCATCGATTTGTACGAGTTTTATTGGTCCCGTGCGAAGTTTCCACACCTCTTATGGGACCGTTTTGTGATTATTTTACGCTTTCAGCCCTTGAAACCATATTTTTAGTCCCAAGTCTAAATTTTGCAAATTATTGTCATATACTCAAACCAAGAGGTCGATGACTATGCAGTCGGTTCGTACGACTTACATTGGTCCCGTGCGACATGTTCATACCTTTAATGGGACCGTTTTGTGGCTGTTTTATGCTTTCACCCCTTGACGCAATGTTTTTAGGTCCAAGTCTAACCGTTTGCAAATTCTAATTGTATACTCAAATCGGGAGGCCGGTGACTACGCCGTTAGTTCCTACGATCTACATTAGTCCCGTGCGAGGTGCTCACACCTCTTAAGGGACCATTTTGTGACTGTTTTATGCTTTCACCCCTTGACACCATCTTTTTAGACCCCAGTATAAATTTTAAAAATTCTCACCGTATACTGAAACCGGGAGTCGGGTGACTACACGGTCGGTTCATATGAGTTACATTAGTCCCAAGCGAGGTGTTTGGGACTCTTACGTTACCGTTTTGTGATTATTATACGTTTTCATCCCTTGACGCCATGTTTTTTTTAGCTCTAGTCTAATTTGTTGCGAATTCTCGTTGTATACTCAAACCGGGAGTCCGACAACTACGCGGTACGGACCCCTTAACGCCATTTTTAAGCCCAAGATACATTTTTTGCAATTTTTTGTTGTATTTCCAAATCGAGAGTCTGGTGACTACACAATCGATTCCTACAAGTTATATTGCTCCCGTTCGAGGTGCCCGTGCCTCTTACGGGTCCGTTTTCTGATTGATTAACGTTTTCACACCTTGACGCCATATTTTAGGGCTAAGTTTGAATTATGCCAATTCTCGTCATATACTCAAACCATAAGTTTGATGACTATGTGTTCGGTTCATACGAGTTACATTAGACCCGTGCGCACTGCTCGTGCCTTTTACGAGACGGTTTTGTGGTTGTTTAACGTTTCAGCCTCTAACGACATATTTTTAAGTGTAAGTCTAACAGACTGCATATTCTCGTTGCATATGAAAACGGGGAGTCTAGTGACTATGCCGTCAGTTCGTACAAGTCACATTGGTCCTGTGCGAGGTTCCCGCACCTCTTACGGGATCGTTTTATGGATGTTTTACGTTTTCATACCTTGACGCCATATTTTTGGCCGAAGTCTAAATTTTGTAAATTCTCATCATATACTAAAATTAGGACGCCGGTGACTATTCGGTCAGTTAGTACGAGTTATAAAGTTTTCATACGAGGTGCTCGTGGCCCTTACGAGACCGTGTTGTGGTTGTTTTATGTTTTCACCCCTTGCTGCCATGTTTTTAAGCCTAAGTCTTATTTTTTGAAAATTCTCGTCGTATACTCAAATCGAGAGTCCGGTGACTATGCGGTCGGTTCGTAAGAGTTACATTGCTCTCGTGCGAGGTGTACGTGCCTGTTAAGAGATCGTTTTGTGGTTGTTTTACGTTTTAACCCTTGATGCCAAATTTTAGGCCTAAGTCTAAATTTTGTAAGTTATCGTCGTATACTCAAACTTCGACTCCGGTGAATACGCGGTCAGTTGTCGGAGTTACATTGGTCCCATGCGAGGTGCTCGTTACTCTTTTGAGACCATTTTGTGGTTATTTTATGTTTTCACCCGTTGACTGCTTATTTTTAAGCCAAGGTCTAACCGATTGCCAATTCTCATCCTATACTCAAATAGGGAGTCCGATGACTACGTCGTCGGTTCGTATGAGCTACATTAGTCCCGTGTGAGGTGCTCGCACCTCTTACAGGAGAGTTTTGTGGTTTTTTTATGTTATCACCCCTTGCACCATATTTTAGGCCTAAGTTGAAATTTTGCAAATTCTCGTCGTATACTCAAATCGGGAGGCTGGTTACTACGATTTCGGTTCATACGAGTTATATTTGTCCCATTGAGGAGCTCATGTCTCTTATGGGACTGCTTTGTGACTATTTTATGCTTTCACCCCATGACATCATGTTTTTAGGCTCAAGTCTAAATTTTGCAAATTCTCCTCGTGTACTCAAACCGGGAGGCTAGTGACAATGTCGTCGATTTGTACGAGTTACATTGGTACGTTGTGAGGTGCTCGCACCTCTTACAGTACCGTTTTGTGATTATTTTACGCTTTCACCCCTTGATGCCATGTTTTTAGGCCCCAGTCTAAATTTTGCAAAATCTCACCGTTTACTCAAATCGGGAGATCGCTGACTACACGATTGGTCCGTACGAGTTACATTGGTCCCGTGCAAGGTTCCTGTCCACATACGGGACCATTTTGTGGATGTTTTATGTTTTCACACATCGACGCCATGTTTTTAAGCCCTAGTCTAAAGTTTTGCAAATTCTTATCATATACTCATACCGGGAGTTCGGTGACTGCGCGGTCGTGTCATAAAAGTTACATTTTCCCATGTGAGGTGCCCGTACCTCTTACGACACTGTTTTGTGGTTGTTTTATGTTTTCACCCCTTGATGCCATATTTTAGGCCTAAGTCTAAAATTTTACAAATTCTCTTCGTATACTAAAATCGGGAGGCCGGTTACTATGCGTTCGGTTTGTATGAGTTATATTTGTCCCATCGAGGTGCTCTTGTCTCTTACGGGACTGTTTTGTGGTTGTTTTATGCTTTCACCCCTTGACGCCATGTTTTTAGGCCCAAGTCTAAATTTTGCAAATTCTCATCGTATACTCAAACCAGGAGGTCTGTGACTACGTCGGTGGTTTGTACGAGTCACATTGGTCCTGTACGAGGTTCCCGCACCTCGTATGGGACCGTTTTTTGGTTGTTTCACGTTTTCAACCCTTGATTCGATATTTTAGGCCTGAATCTTAATTTTTCAAATTCGCGTCATATACTCAAACCGCGAGGCTAGTGACAATGTTGTCGGTTCGTACGAGTTATATTGTCCCCATGAGAGGTGCCCACACCTCTTACCTGACCATTTGGTCATTGTTTTATGCTTTCACCCCTTGATGCCATGTTTTTAGGCCCTAGTATAAATTTTGCAAATCTCACTATTTACTCAAATCGGGAGACCAGTGACTACACGATTGGTCTGTACGAGTTACATTGGTCCCGTGTAAGGTGCCCGACCACTTATAGAACTGTTTTGTGGCTATTTTATGTTTTCACCTCTTGACGCCATGTTTTAAGCCCTAGTCTAATTTTTTGCAAATTCTCGTCATATACGCATACCGGGAGTTCGGTGATTGTGCGATCGTGTTGTAAAAGTTACATTTTCACATGCGAGGTGCCCGTACCTCTTACGGGAATATTTTGTGGCTGTTCTATGTTTTCACCCCTTGATGCCATATTTTAGATCTAAGTCTAAAATTTTGCAAATTCTCTTCGTATACTAAAATCAGAAGGTCGGTTACTACGCGTTCGGTTAGTATGAGTTATATTTGTCTCATCGAGGTGTTCTTGTCTCTTACGGGACTATTTTGTGGCTATTTTATGCTTCACCCCTTGATGCCATGTTTCTAGTCCTAACTTTTAATTTTGCAAATTCTCGTCGTATACTCAAACTAGGAGGTTGGTGACTATGTCGACGGTTCGTACGAGTCATATTTGTCCTGTATGAGGTGCCCTCACCTCTTATGGGACCGTTTTCTGGCTATTTTACGTTTTTGTCCCTTGGCGCCATATATTAGGCCCAAGTCTAAATTTTGTAAATTCTCATTGTATACTCTAACCGGGAGTTCAGTGACTACGCGATCGATTTGTTTGAGTTATAATTGGTCTCGTGCAAGGTGCTCGTGCCTCTTAGGGGAATGTTTTGTGGCTATTTTATATTTTCACCCGTTGACGGCATGTTTTTAAGCACAAGTCAAACCGATTAAAAATTCTTGTCATATTCTTAAACGGATGGGTCGGTGACTAAGTCGTCGGTTCGTAAGAGTTACATTGGTCCCAGGCAAGGTGCCCAAACCTTTTACGAAACCATTTTGTGACTGCTTTACGTTTTCACCCCACGATGCCATATCTTAGGCCTAAGTATAAATTTTGCAAATTCTCATTGTATACTAAAATTGGGAGGCCGATGACTATGAAGTTAATTAGTATGAGTCACAATGTTCCCGCACGAGGTGCTCATGCCCCTTACGAGACCGTTTTGTGGCCGTTTTACGTTTTCACCCCTTGATGACATGTGTTTAAGCCCATGTATAATTTTATGTAAATTCTCGTTGTGTACTCAAACCGAGAGTCTGGTAACTACGCGGTCAGTTCGTACGAGTTGCAATGGTGCCGTACGATGTGCCCATTCCTCTTACCAAACCGTTTTTGTGGTTGTTCTATGTTTTCACCCCTTGATGCCATATTTTATGCCTAAGTCTAAATTTATTAAATTCTCGTTGTATACTCAAACCGAGAGTCTGATGACTACGCAGTTAGTTCGTAGGAGTTATATTAGTCCCGTGTGAGGTGGCCATGCCTCTTTCAGCATCATTTTGTGGTTATTTTAGGTTTTTCACCTGTTGACAACTTGTTTTTAAGCGTAAGTCTAACCGATTGTAAATTATCATCATATACTCAAATGGGGATTACAATGACTATGTCGTCGTTTGTATAAGTTACATTAGTCCCGTGCGAGGTGCTCGCACCTCTTGCGGGAGAGTTTTGTGTTTGTTTTATGTTTTCACCCCTTGACACCATATTTTAGGCCCAAGTCAAATTTTTGCAAATCCTCATCGTATACTCAAATCGGGAGGCTGGTCACTACATTTTTGGTTCGTACGAGTTATATTTGTCCCGTTGAGGAGCTCGTGTCTCTTATGGGACTGTTTTGTGACTGTTTTATGCTTTCACCCATGATGCCATGTTTTTAGGCTCAAGTCTAAATTTTGCAAATTCGCGTCGTATACTCAAATCGGGAGGCTAGTGACAATGTCGTCGATTTGTACGAGTTACAATGGCCCCAATCGAGGTGCCCGTACCTCTCAAGAGACCGTTTTGTGATTGTTTTACGCTTTCACCCCTTGATTCCATGTTTTTAGGCCCTAGTCTAAATTTTGCAAATTCTCACTATTTACTCAAATCGGGAGATCGATGACTACAGATTGGTCCGTATGAGTTACATTGGTTCCGTGCAAGGTGCCCGACCACTTACGAGATCGTTTTGTGGTTGTTTTATGTCTTCACCCTTTGACGCCATGTTCTTAAGCCGTAGTCTATTTTTTTGCAAATTCTCGTCATATACTCATACCGGGAGTCTGGTGACTGCGCGTTCTTGTCGTACAAGTTACATTTTAATATGCGAGGTGACCGTACCTCTTACTGGACTATTTTGCGGTTGTTTTATGATTTCACCCCTTGATGCCATATTTTAGGACTAAGTCTAAAATTTTGCAAATTCTCTCCGTATACTAAAATCGAGAGGCCGGTTACTACGCTTTCAGTTAGTATAAGTTATATTTGTCTCGTCGAGGTGCTCTTGTCTCTTACGGAACCGTTTTTTGGCTGTTTTATGCTTTCACCCCTTGACGCCATGTTTTTAAGCCCAAGTCTAAATTTTACAAGTTCTCAACCTATACTCAAACCAAGAGGTCGGTGACTATGCCGGCGGTTCTTACGAGGCACATTGGTCCTGTACGAGGTGCCCGCACCTCTTATGGGACCATTTTATGGTTGTTTTACATTCTCATCCCTTAACACCATATTTTAGGCCCAAGTCTAAATTTTGCAAATTTTCTCTATATACTCAAACTGGGAGTTCGGTGACTACGTGAGTTATAATTGGTCTCATGCAAGGTGCTCGTACCTCTTATGGGAATGTTCTGTGACTGTTTTATATTTTCAACCGTTGACGCCATGTTTTTAAGCATAAGTCAAACTGATTACAAATTATTGTCGTATTCTGAAACGGATGGGTCGGTGACTACGTCGTCATTTCGTATGAGTTACATTGGTCCGATGCGAGGTGCCCAAACCTCTTGCGGAACCATTTTGTGACTGTATTACGATTTCACCCCATGACGTCATATCTTAGGCCTAAGTCTAAATTTTGCAAATTCTCATTGTATACTAAAACTGGGAGGCTAATGACTATGAAGTTGATTAGTACGAGTTACAATGTTACTATACAAGGTGCTCGTGCCCCTTACGAGACTATTTTGTGTACGTTTTACGTTTTCACCCCATGATGACATGTGTTTAAGCCCATGTCTAATTTTATGGAAATTCTCATCGTATACTCAAACCAGGAGTCCGGTATCTACGCGGTCAATTCGTACGAGTTACAATGGTGCCGTAAGAGGTTCCCATTCCTCTTATCGGACCGTTTTTGTGATTGTTTAATTTTTTCAACCCTTGACGCCATATTTTATGCCTAAGTATAAATTTATTAAATTCTCATTGTATACTCAAACCTAGAGTCTGATGACTACGCAATTAGTTCGTAGGAGTTACATTAGTCCCGTGTGAGGTGGTCATGCCTCTTTCGGCATCGTTTTGTGGTTATTTTAGGTTTTCACCCATTGACAGCTTATTTTTAATCGTAAGTCTAACCGATTGTAAATTCTAATTTTTGCAAATTCTCGTCATATACTCATACCAGGAGTCTGGTGACTGCGCGTTCTTGTCGTACAAGTTACATTTTAATATGCGAGGTGCCCGTACCTCTTACTGGACTATTTTGTGGTTGTTTTATGCTTTCACCCCTTGATGCCATATTTTAGGACTAAGTCTAAAATTTTGGAAATTCTCTCCGTATACTAAAATCGGGAGGCTGGTTACTACGCTTTCGGTTAGTATAAGTTATATTTGTCTCACACCTCTTACAGGAGAGTTTTGTGGTTGTTTTTATGTTTTCACCCCTTGACGCCATATTTTAGGCCTATGTCTAAAATTTTCAAATTCTTGTCGTATACTCAAATCGGGAGGCTGGTTACTACGTTTTCGGTTCGTACGAGATATATTTGTCTTGTCGAAGAGCTCGTGTCTCTTATGGGACTATTTTGTGACTGTTTTATGCTTTCACCCCATGACGCCATGTTTTTAGGCTCAAGTCTAAATTTTGCAAATTCTCATCGTATACTCAAACCGGGAGGCTAGTGATAATGTCGTCAGTTCGTACGAGTTACATTGGTCCTATGTGAGGTGCTCACAACTCTTACGGGACCGTTTTGTGATTGCTTTACGCTTTCACCCCTTGATGCCATATTTTTTGGCTCGATCTAAATTTTGCAAATTCTCACCATTTACTCAAATCGGGAGATCGGTGATTACACGATTGGTCCATACGAGTTACATTGTTCCCATGCAAGGTGACCGACCACTTACAGGACCGTTTTGTGGTTTCTTTATGTTTGCACCCCTTGCCGCCATGTTTTTAAGCCCTAGTCTAATTTTTTGCAAATTCTCGTCATATACTCATACCGGGAGTCCGGTGATTGCGCAGTCGTGTCGTGCAAGTTACACTTTCCCATGCGAGGTGGTCATACCTCTTACGGTACTATGATGTTTTCACCCCTTGATGCCATATTGTAGGCCTGTCTAAAATTTGGCAAATTCTCTCCGTATACTAAAACCGGGAGGCCGTTTACTACGCGTTCGGTTAGTACAAGTTATATTTTTCCTGTCGAGGTGCTCTAGTCTCTTACGGGATCGTTTTGTAGCCGTTTTATTATTTCACCTCTTGACACCATGTTTTAAGGACCAAGTCTAAATTTTGCAAATTCTCGTCGTATAATAAAACCAGGAAGTCGCTGACTACGTCAGCGATTCGTACGAGTCACACTGGTCCTGTACGAGGTGCCCGCACCTCTTATGGGACCGTTTTGTGGTTGTTTTATGTTTTCATCCCTTGATGCCATATTTTAGGTCTGAATCTAAATTTTGCAAATTTGCATCGTATACTCAAACAGGGAGGTCAGTGACTACACGGTTGGTTCATACAAGTTCCGTTGGTCCCATGCGTGGTGATCGTGCCTATTACAAGACTATTTCGCGGTTATTTTACGCTTTCACCCTTTGACACCATTTTTTGTCCCAAGTCTAAATTTTTTAAATTCTCATCGTATACTCAAATCGGGAGGCCAGTGACTACGCGATCGGTTCGCACGAGTTACATTGGTCCTGTGCGAGGTGTTTGTACCTCTTACGGGACTATTTTGTGGTTGTTTTACATTTTTATCCCTTGGCGCCAAGTTTTTAAACTCAAGTCTAACTTTTTGCAAATTCTAGTCATATACTCAAATCGGGAGGTCTGTGACTATGCGACTGGTTCGTACGAGTTACATTGGTCCCATGTGAGGTGTTCGTTCCACTTACGGGACCGTTTTGTTGCTGTTTTATGTTTTCACCCATTTGGCAGCATGTTTTTAGCGTAGGTCTAACCGATTACAAATTATCATCGTATACACAAATGGGAATTTCAGTGCCTACGCTGTCAGTTTGTACAAGTGATATTGGTCCCGTGCGAGGTGCCTGCACCTCTTATGGGACCGTTTTATGACAGTTTTATCTCTCCACCCCTTGACAACATATTTTAGGACAAAGTCTAAATTATGCAAATTCTCATCGTATGCTAAAATCGGGAGGGCGGTGACTCCACAATTGATTAGTACGAGTTACAATGGTCCCTAGCGAGGTGCTCGTGCCTCTTATGGGACCGTTTTGTGTATATTTTCCGTGTTCACCCCTTGATGCTATGTCTTTAAGCCCAAGTCTATTTTTTTGCAAATTATTATTATATACTTAAACCGAGAGTGCGGTTACTAGGCAATCAGTTCTTATGAGTTACATTCGCCCCTTTCAAGGTTCCCATGGCTTTTACAGGACAGTTTTGTGGTTGTTTTACATTTTCACCCCTTGATGCCATATTTTGAGGCCTAAGTATAAATTTTGTAAATTCTCCTCGTATACTGAAATTGGGAGTCCGGTGACGACGCTGTCGGTTCATAAGAGTTCACATTTGTTCTGTACGAGGTGCCCATACCTCTTACGGGATCGTTTTGTGGCTAATTTATGTTTTCGCGCTTCGACGGCATGTTCCTAAGCATAAGTCTAACCGATTGAAAATTCTCGTCGTATACTAAAACGAGGAGTCTGTTGACTACGTCGTCGGCTCGTACGAGTCACATTGGTCCTGTACGAGGTTCCCTGACCTCTTATCGGATCGTTTTGTGGTTGTTTTACGATTTCATACCTTGACGCCATATCTTTTCTCTAAGTTTAAATTTTACAAATTTTCATCGTATACTCAAAACGATAGGCTAGTGACTACACGATCGGTTTGAACGAGTTACATTAGTCCAGTACGAGGTGCGCGTACCTCTTACGGGACCATTTTGTGGCTATATTATGCATTCACCCCTTGACGCCATGTTTTCTGAACCAAGTCTAAATTTTGCAAATTCTCATCGTATACACAAATCGGGAGGCCAGTGAATTCGCGATCGGTTTGTACGACTTACATAGGTCCCGTGCGAGGTTCCCGTACATCTTATGGGACCGTTTTGTGACTATTTTACGTTTCCACCCCTTGACACCAAGTTTTTAAGCTCGTCTATTTTTTTGCAACTTCTAGTCGTATACTTAAACCGGGCGTCCGATGACTACGCGGTCAGTTCGTACGAGTTACATTGGTCTCTTGCGAGGTGCTCCCTGTACCTCTTATAAGACCATTTTTTGGTTGTTTTACATTTTCACCCCTTGATGCCATATTTTTGGCCGAAGTCTAAATTTTGCAAATTCTCGCCGTATATTCAAATTGGGAGTTCGGTGACTACGCAATCGGCTCGTATGAGTTAAATTGGTCTCGTTCAAGGTGCTCGTGCCTCTTACGGAATCGTTTTGTGGTTGTTTTATATTTTCACCCTTTATCGGCATGTTTTTAAATGTAAATCTAACTAATATCACATTCTTGTCGTATACTCAAAGCGGGAGGCCGGTGACTACGACGTCGGTTCAGATGAGTTACATTGGTTCCTTAGGAGGTTCCCACACTATTAGTGTACCGTTTTATGATTATTTTGTATTTTCACCCTTTGACGGCATGTTTTTAAGCATAAGTCTAACCAACTACAAATTCTTATCCTGCACCTCTTACGTGATGGTTTTTACGATAGTTTTACGTTTTCACCCCTTGACGCCATAACTTAGGCCTAAGTCTAAAAATTGCAAGTTCTCATCATATACTAAAACGGGGAGGTCGGTGACTATGATGTCGGTTAGTATAAGGTACAATGTTCCCGTACAAGGTGCCCGTGCCTCTTACAAATCGTTTTGTTACTATTTTACATTTTCACCGCTTGATGCCATGTTTTTAAGCCCAAGTGTAATGTTTTTGAAATTTTCATTGTATACTCAAATCGGTAGTCTGGTGACTACGAGGTCAGTTCCTACGAGTTACAATGGTCCCGTACCAGGTGTCCATTCCTCTCTACAGGACCGTTTTTTGGTTGTTCTATGTTTTCCCCCATTGACGCCATATTTTAGGCCTAAGTCTAAATTTTACCAATTCTCGCCGTATACTCAAACCGGGAGTCCGGTGAGTATGCGGTCGGTTCGTAGGAGTTACATTGGTCCCGTGACAGGTGCTCGTGCCTCTTTCTGGACTGTTTTGTTGTTGTTCTATGTTTTTACCCATTGACGGCATGCTTTTAAGCGTAAGTCTAACCGATTGCAAATTCTCGTCATATACTCAAACGGGGAGTTTGATGACTACGGTGTCAATTTGTACGAGTTACATTGGTCCCGTGCAAGGTGCCCGGACCTCTTACGGGACATGTTTGTGGTTGTTTTACATTTTCTCACATTGACGCCATATTTTAGGCCTAAGTCAAAATTTTGCAAATTCTCATCGTATACTCAAATCGGGAGGTCGGTTACTACGCGTTCAGTTCGTACGAGTTATATTTGTCCAGTCGAGGTGCTTGCGTCTCTTATGGGACCGTTTTGTGGCTATTTTATGCTTTCACCCATCGACGCCATGTATTTAGGTCAAAGTCTAAATTTTGCAAATTCTCTTCATATACTCAAACTGGGAGGCTTGTGACTATGCCGTTTGTTCGTACGAGTTACATTGGTCCCGTGCGAGGTGTCGCACCTCTTAAGGGACCGTTTTGTGACTATCTTACGCTTTCACCCCTTGACGCCATTTGTGTTGCCCCTAGTCTAAGTTTTAAAAATTCTCACTGTATGCTCAAATCGAGAGTTCGATGACTACACGATTGGTTCGTACGAGTTACATTGGTCCCGTTCGAGGTGCTCGGGCCTCTTACGGGACCGTTTTGTGTTTGTTTTGTATTGTCACCCCTTGACTCCATGTCTTTAAAACCCTAATATATTTTTTTTGCAAATTCTAGTCGTATACTCACAGCGGTAGACCCGTGACTACGCGGCAGATTCGTAAAAGTTACATTGATCTTGTGCGAGGTGCCCATGCCTCTTACGGGACCATTTTGTGATTATTTTACGTTTTCAACCCTTGGCATCGTATCTTAGGCCTAAGTCAAAATTTTGCAAATTCTCTTCGTATACTGAAACAGGGAGGGTCGGTGACTACGCGGTCAATTAGTACGAGTTACAATGTTCCCGTACGAGGTGTTGTTCATCTTATGGGACCGTTTTGTGGTTGTTTTACATTTTCACCCCTTGACGCCATATTTTTGGCCGAAGTCTAAAATTTTCAAATCCTCACTGTATACTCAAATCGGGAGTTCGGCGACTACGCGGTCCGTTCATAGTAATTACATTGGTCTTTACAAGGCGCTCGTGCCTTTTTTCGGACCGTTTTGTGAATTTTCTATGTTTTCACCTGTTGACGGCATGTTTTTAAGCGTAAGTCTAATCGATTGACAATTCTCATCGTACACTCAAATGGGGCGTCTCATGACTACGTTGTCGGTTCATACGAGTTACATTGGTCTCGCGTGAGGTTCCCGCACCTCTTACGGGGTAGTTTTCTGGTTATTTTATGTTTTCACCCCGGGACGCCATATTTTAGGCCTAAGTTGAAATTTTGTGAATTCTCGTTTTATACTTAAACCGGGAGGCCGGTGACAATGCATTCGGTTCGTATGAGTTAAATTTGTCCCATCGAGGTGCTTGTGTCTCTTATGGGACCGTTTTGTGGTTGTTTTATGCTTTCACCCCTTGACGCCATGTCTTTAGGTCCAAGTCTAAGTTTTGTAAATTCTCATCATATACTAAAACCTGGAGGTCGGTGACTATGCTATCTATTCATACGAGTTACATTAGGTGCCCGCACCTCTTAAGGGACCATTTTGTGACTATTTTACGCTTTCACCCCTTGACGCCATGTCTTTAGGACCCGATTTAAATATTAAAAATTCTCACCGTATACTTAAGCCGAGAGTCTAGTGACTATGTGATGGGTTTGTATGAGTTAAATTGGTCCCGTGCGAGGTGCTCGGGCCTCTTACGGGACCGTTTTGTGGTTGTTTTATGTTTTCACCCCTTGGTGCCGTGTTTTTAATTCCAAGTCCAATTTTTTTTGCTAATTCTCATTGTATACTCACACCGGGAGTCCCGTGAATACGTGGTCTATTCTTACAAGTTACACTGGTCATGTGCGAGGTGCCTGTGCCTTTTACGGGACCGTTTTGTGATTGTTTTACGTTTTCACCCCTAGACGCTGAATCTTAGACCTAAGTCTAAATTTTCGAAATTCTCGGTGTATACTAAAACTGGGAGGTCAATGACTACGCGATCGATTATTATGAGTTACAATATTCTCGTACAAAGTGCTCATGTCGCTTACGAGACCGTTTTGTGGTTGTTTTACATTTTCAACGCTTAATGCCATGTTTTTAAGCCCAAGTCTAATTTTTTGGAAATTCTCGTTGTGTACTGAAACCGGGAGTCCAGTGACTACGTGGTCGGTTCGTACGAGTTATAATGGTCCAAAGCGAGGTGCCCATTCCTCTTACGAGACCATTTTGTGGCTGTTTAATACTTGCACCCCTTGACGACATATTTTAAGCCTAAGTCTAAATTTTGCAAATTCTCACCATATACTCAAACCGGGAGTCCATTGAGTACACGGTCGGTCCGTAGGAGTTACATTGGTCTCGTGCGAGGTGCTCGTGCCTCTTTCAGGACCGTTTGTGGTTGTTCTATGTTTTTACTCGTTGAAGGCATGTTTTTAAGCATAAGTATAACCGATTGCAAATTCTCATCGTATACTCAAATGGGGAGTCTGATGACTACGCTGTCGATTCATACAAGTTACATAGATCCCATGTGAGGTGCCCATAACTCTTAGGGGACAGTTTTATGGTTGTTTTATGTTTTCACCCCATGATGTCATGTTTTAGGACTCACTCAAAATTTTGCAAATTCTTGTCGTATACTGAAATCGGGAGGCCGGTGACTACACCGTCAATTCGTACGAGTTATATTGGTCTCGTGCAAGGTTCCCGCACCTCTTACCAGACCATTTTGTGACTCTTTTATGCTTTCCCACCTTGACACGAAGTCTTTATGCCCCCATCTAGATTTTTCAAATTCTCACCTTATATTAAATACGGGAGTCCGATGACTACGCGATTGGTTTGTACGAGTTACAATGGTGTCATACGAGGTGCTCGGGCCTCTTATGGGACCATTTTGTGGTTGTTTTATGTTTTCACCCCTTGACGCCATGTTTTTAATCTCTAGTCTAGTTTTTTACAAATTCTCGTCGTATACTCACACCGGGAGTCCCGTGGCTATGCGGTCAGTTCGTACAAGTTACATTGGTCCTCTGCGAGGTGCCCGTGCCTCTTACGGTACCGTTTTCTGGTCATTTTACGTTTTCACCAATTGATGCCATATTTTAGGCCTAAGTCTAAATTTTTCAGATTCTCTCTGTATACTCAAATCAAGAGTCCGGTGACTATGCGATCAGTTCATACGAGTTACATTGGACCCGTGGGTGGTGCTCATGCCTCTTATTGTATTATTTTGTGGTTGTTTTATGTTTTTATCCTCTGACAGTATATTTTTAAGCATAAGTCTAATCGATTGCAAATTCTTATCATATCCTCGAACCGGGAGGTCGGTGACTACACGAACATTTTGTATGAGTTACATTGGTACCTTACGTGGCGATCGTGCCTCAGGCAGGATCGTTTTGCGGTTGTTTTATGCTTTCACACCTCGATTCCTTATTTTAGTCCCAAGTCTAAAATTTCTAAATTCGCATCGCATACTCAAATCGGGAGGCCGGTGACAACGTGGTCGGTTCGTACGAGTTTCATTGGTCCTAAGCGAGGTGCTCATACGTCTTACGGGATCGTTTATGGTTGTTTTACATTTTCACCCCTTAACGCCAAGTTTTTAAACTCGAATATTTTTTTTTTAATTCTAGTCATACACTCAAATTAGGAAGTCAGTGACTACGCGATTGGTTCGTACGAGTTACATTGGTCCCACGCGAGGTGCTCGTGCCTCTTACGGGACCATTTTTTTCTGTTTTATGTTTTCATCATTTGACAGCATGTTTTTAAGAGTTAGTCTAAAAGTTTACAAATTCTCATCGTGTACTAAAATTGGAATTCCGGTGACTATGCCATCAGTTCGTACCAGTTACATTGGTGACGTACTAGGGGCCTGCACCTCTTACGGGACCATTTTTTATTGTTTTACGTTTTCACCCCTTGATGCCCTATTTTTAAGTCCAAGTCTAATTTTTGACAAATTCTCGTTGTATACTCAAACCAGGAGTCCGGTGACTACGTGGTCAGTTAATACGAGTTACATTGGTCCTGTACGTGGTGATTGTGCCTCTTACGGGGACGTTTTTTGGCTTTTTTTATTTTCTCTCCTTAACAGCATATATTAGGCCAAATTCCATTTTTTGTAAATTCTCACCGTATACTTAAATCGGGAGTCCGGTGACTACGTGATAATTTCATACGAGTTACGTTGGTCCCGTGTGAAGTGTTCGTGCCTCTTACGGGACCATTTTATGGCTATTATATGTTTTCACCCTTTGACGACATGTTTTTAAGCGTAAGTCTACGTGAATAAAAATTCTCGTCGTATCCTCGAATGGGGAATATGGTGACTACGCTGTCAGTTTGTACGAGTTACATTGGTCCCGTGTGAGGTGACCATACCTCTTACGGGACTATTTTGTGACTGTTTTATGCTTTCACACCTTGACACGAAGTCTTTAAACCCTAGTCTAAAATTTTCAAATTCTCACCATATACTAAAATCGGGAGTCCGGTAACTACGCGATTGGTTCGTACGAGTTACATGGGTCCCATGCGAGGTGCTCATGCCTCTATTGGGATTATTTGGGGCTATTTTATATTTTCACCCTTTGACGACTTGTTTTTAAGTTGTAGTCTAATTTTTTGTAAACTCTCATCGTATACTCACACCGGGAGTCCCGTGACTACGCGGTCAGTTCGTACAAGTTACATTGGTCCTGTGGGAGATGCCTGTGTTTCTTACGTTACCCTTTTGTGTTTATTTTATGTTTTCACCCCTTGATGCCATATTTTAGGCGTAAATCTAAATTTTGCAAATTCTCTCCATGTACTCGAATCGGGAGTTCGGTGACTACGCGATTAGTTCGTACGAGTTACATTGGACTCTTGGGTTGTGATCATGCCTCTTATTGGACCATTTTGTTGTTGTTTTATGTTTTTAGCCTCTGACAACATGTTTTAAGTGTAAGTCTAACCGATTGCAAATTCTCGTCGTATACTCAAATTAGGAGGTCGGTGAGTACACGGTCGATTCGTACGAGTTACATTGGTACCGTGCGTGGTGATCGTGCCTCTTACAGGACCGTTTTGTGGTTTTTTTATTCTTTCACCCCCTTGATGCCTTGTTTTTAGTCTCAAGTATAAATTTTCTAAATTTTCATCATATACTCAAATCGGGAGGCTGGTGACTACGTAGTCGGTTCGTACGAGTTACATTGGTCCTGTGCGAGGTGCTCATACCTCTTACGGGACCGTTTTGTGATTATTTTACATTTTCACCCCTTGACGCCAAGGTTTTAAACTCAAATATATTTTTTTGCAAATTCTAGTCATATACTCAAATCGGGAGGAAGGTGACTACACGATCAGTTCGTACGAGTTACATCGGTCCCGCACGAGGTACTCGTGCCTCTTACGGGACCATTTTGTGGTTGTTTTATGTTTTCACCCTTTGACGTCATGTTTTTAAGTGTAAGTCTAACCAATTACAAATTCTCATCGTATACTTAAATTGAATATTTGGTGACTACACCATCAGTTCGTACAAGTTACATTGGTGACGTACGAGGAGCCCGCACCTCTTACGGGACCATTTTGTGGTTGTTTTACGTTTTCACCCCTTAATGCCATGTTTTTAAAGTCAAGTTTAATTTTTTACAAATTCTCATCTTATAATCAAACCAGGAGTCCATTGACTACGTGATTAGTTCGTACAAGTTACATTGGTCCCTTACGTGGTGATCGTGCCTCTTACGAGGACTTTTTTGGCTGCTTTTATTTTCACCCCTTAAAGACATATAGTAGGCCTAAGTCCAAATTTTGTAAATTCTCACCGTATACTTAAATCGGGAGTCCGTTGATTACGCGATCGGCTTGTACGAGTTACGTTGGTCCCATGCAAAGTGCTCATGCCTCTTAAGGGACGGTTTTGTGGCTGTTTTATGTTTTCACCCTTTGACGGCATGTTTTTAAATGTATGTCTAACCGAATATAAATTCTCATCGTATACTTAAATGGGGAACCCGGTGACTACACCTCGGTTCATACGAGTTACCTTGGTCCCGTGTGAGGTGCTCGCACCTCTTACGGGACCATTTTGTGACTGTTTTATGCTTTCACACCTTGACGCGAAGTCTTTAGGCCCCAGTCTAAATTTTTCAAATTCTCACCGTATATTATATAACCAGAAGTCCGGTGACTATGCGATTGGTTCATACGAGTTACATTGGTCCCGTGCCTCTATTGGGATTATTTTGGGGCTATGTTATGTTCTCACCCTTCGACGACTTGTTTTCAAGCATAAGTCTAACCGAATACAAATTCTCGTCGTATACTCAAACTGGGAGGTCGGTGATTACGGCGTCGGTTCGTACGAGTT
Source organism: Sambucus nigra (assembly GCA_949130495.1). Lineage (NCBI taxonomy): Eukaryota > Viridiplantae > Streptophyta > Magnoliopsida > Dipsacales > Adoxaceae > Sambucus > Sambucus nigra. The sequence goes on from OX422213.1 coordinate 537,145,835, forward strand.
GTAATGGTACCGTGCGAGGTTCCCGCATGTCTTATGGGACCATTTTGGGACTATTTTATGTTTTCATTCCTTTACGCTATATTTTCGACCTAAGTCTAAATTTTATAAATTCTCGTCGTATACCAAAATTGGGAGGCCGATGACTTCGCGATTGATTAGTACGAGTTACAATGGTCTCGTACGAGGTGCTCGTGGCTCTGACGGGACCGTTTTGTGTATATTTTATGTATTCACCCCTTGATGCCAGGTCTTTAAGGCCAAGTCTATTTTTTTGTAAATTCTCATCATGTACTCAAATTGGGAGTCCGGTGACTACGTAGTGGGTTCTTACAAGTTACATTGGTCCCGTGTGAAGTTTCCATGCCTCTTACAGGACCATTTTGTTGATATTTTATGTTTTCACCCCTTGACGCTATATTTTAAGCCTATGTTTAAATTTGGCAAATTCTAGATGTACACTAAAACTGGGAGTCTGGTGACTAGGAAAACGGTTCATACGAGTTACATTGGCCCTGTGTGAGGTTCCCGTGCCTTTTAGGGAACCGTTTTGTAGGTGTTTTACATTTTCATCCCTTAACACCATATTTTAGCCCTAAGTCTAAATTTTGCAAATTCTCGTCATATACTCAAACCAGGAGTCTGGTGACTACGCGTTCGGTTCGTAGGAGTTTACATTGGATTGGTATAAGGTGCTCGTGCCTCTTACGGGGCCCTTTGAGGGCATGTTTTTAAGCAAAGTCTAACGCATTTCAAAGTCTGGTGGTATACTCAAACGGGGAGCTCGGTGACTAAGCCATCGATTCGTATGAGTTACATTGGTCCTGTGCGAGGTCCCCCACCTCTTACGGGATCGTTCTGTGGTTGCTTTACGTATTCACCCCTTAAAGCCATATTTTAGTCCTATGTCTAAATTTTTAAAATTCTCGTCGTATACTGAAATCGGGAGGCCGGTGATGACATGATCAGGTTGTACCAGTCATATTGGTCTTGTCGAGGTGCTCGTGTCTCTCACGGTACCGTTTTGTGGTTATTTTACGCTTTCACCCCTTGTTGCCAAGTTTTTAGGCCCAAGTCTAAATTTTTGCAAATTCTCATCGTATACTCAAACCGGGATGCCGGTGAGTACGCAGTCAGTTGGTACGAGTTACATTGGTCCCGTGTGAGGTGCTCGTACCTCTTACGGGACTATTTTGTGGTTGTTTTACATTTTTACCCCTTGACGCCATGATTTTATGCTCAACTCTATTTTTTTGCAAATTTTCATCGTATACTCAAACCAGGAGTCCGATGAATACACAATCAGTTCGTACATGTTACACTAGTCCCGTGCATGGGGCATGTGCCTCCTACGGGACCGTTTTATGGTTTTTTTACATTTTCATCCTTTGATGCCATATATTAGGCCTAACTCTAAATTTTGTAAATTCCCCACGTATACTCTAATCAAGAGTCCAGTGACTACGCGATTTTTTCGAACGAGTTACATTCACTACACCAAAATTGGCGATTGGTCACGGCCAAAATCCCTGACCAAAGCTGTGGGTCGTGGACTTGGGTCATGACCATTTCGGGTGTGACCATTTTCGTCAATTTTCGTGGGTCGCAGCCCAAGTCCGTGGCCAAAAAATGGTCACGGTTGAGAGGGGTCACGGCAAATGATCGCAAACTTAGGCCGTGACCCATGCCATGACGGGTCACGATCCTCATCTGTGACCCACAATCGTGACAAATTGGTCGCGGCTAAAGTCCACGACCCACGACCGTGACAAAAAAATTAAAAAAAAAATTGGTCGCGGCCCTTATCCATGACCCACAACCATGACAAATTGTTCGCGGCAAAAGTTCGCGACCCACGACCGTGACAAAAAAAATAAAAAAAATTGGTCGCGGCCCTAATCCGTGACCCATAACCGTGACAAATTGGTCGCAGCCAAAGTCCGCGACCCATAACCATGACAAAAAAAATAATAATAATAAATGGTCGCGGCCCAAGTCCGTGACCCACTGCCGTGACGAAAAAAATGGTCGCGGCCAAAGTCCGCGACCATTTTTATGCGTGTCGAAAAAAATAAAAATGGTCATGGACAAAGTCCATGACCATATTTAACTATAATTTTAAAAAATGTATTTTTTTGGTCCAATCCTAAAATTGGGGGTCCTGTGAGTACATCGTGTGTTGCTACGTGTAACATTGGACAGGTACGAAGTGTTAGAAATATTTATTATTGGTAAAAAAATAAAAAAATCACAAATTGCGAATCGATAATGTTGTTAATAAATAAATATATATACAAATTTAAAAATATTACACATCTTAATAATTCACAGACCAAGCAAAAATTGGGCAGAATTTCCTCTATTTTCTTGACATTTCAAAACCTGTAAATGTAAAACCTGCTTATTATAAAGCCTGCACGGCAATAAAATTCAACAATCAAATTATAATAGCCCGCACGACCATAAAACTAAACAATAAACGCCCGCACGGCTGTAACACATAAAAAACAAAATCATGAATGTCCACAACATATAAACAATCTTCATGTTGTAGACCATTGCCTTCTTCCTTTGTTTCGGGTGCAAAAATCTTACAAATGATAGGATACATAAAAAAAATATCAGTAACCAAGTAGTTTTACAAAAAATTTAATCAAGCTGAAAAATTGCATATGTGAGTCAAAATTATCAGTAACCAAGTAGAAATATGAAAATTACCGTTGTTTTGAGACCTGAGGCTGCGGAGTCAGTTCCTACGAGTTACCTTGGTCCCGTGGAAGGTGTTGGTGCCACCCACGGGGCCGTTCGGGGGCTGTTTAGAGTTTTCACCTCTAACTCCATGTTTTTAAGCTTAAGTCAAGAAATATGCAAATTATCGTCGTATTCTCAAATCGGGAGTCCCGCGGCTGTGGGTTCAGTTCCTACGAGTTACGTTGGTCCCGTGGAAGGTGTTGGTGCCACCCACGGGGCCGTTCGGGGGCTGTTTCGAGTTTTCACCCTCTAACGCCATGTTTTGCTTAAGTCTAGAAATACGCAAATTACCATCGTATTCTCAAACAGGAAGACCCGCGGCTGCGGGGTCAGTTCCTAAGAGTTACCTTGGTCCCGTGGGAGGTGTTGGTGCCACCCACGGGGCCGTTCGGGGGCTGTTTCAAATTTTCACCCTCTAACGCCATATTTTTAAGCCTAAGTCTAGAAATACGCAAATTACCGTAGTACTCTCAAATCGGGAGACCCACGGCTGCAGAGCCAATTCCTACGAGTCACCTTGGTCCCGTGGGAGGTGTGGGGTGACCCACGGGGCCGTTCGGGGGCTGTTTCGAGTTTTCACCCACTAACGCCATGTTTTTAAGCCTAAATCTAGAAATATGCAAATTATCATCGTACTCCTAAATCGAGAGACCCGCGGCTGCGGGGTCAGTTCCTACGAGTTAAGTTGGTCCCGTGGGAGGTGTTGGTGCCACCCACGGGGCCGTTCGGGGGCTGTTTCGAGTTTTCACCCTCTAACACCATGTTTTTAAGCCTAAGTCAAGAAATATGCAAATTATCGTCGTATTCTCAAACCGGGAGTCCCGCGGCTACGGGGTCAGTTCCTACGAGTTACATTGGTCCCGTTGGAGGTGTTGGTGCCACCCACGGGGCCATTCAAGGGTGTTTCAAGTTTTCACCCTCTAACGCCATGTTTTGATTAAGTCTAGAAATACACAAATTACCATCGTATTCTGAAATCGGGAGACCCGCGTCTACGGGGTCAGTTCCTACGAGTTACGTTGGTCCCGTGGGAGGTGTTGGTGCCACCCATGGGGCTGTTCGGGGGTTGTTTCGAGTTTTCATCCACTAACGTCATGTTTTTAAGCCTAAATCTAGAAATATACAAATTATTGCTGTATTCTCAAACTGGGAGTCCCGCGGCTGCCGGGGTTAGTTCCTACGAGTTACGTTGGTCCCGTGGGAGGTGTTTGTGCCACCCACGGGGCCGGTCGGGGGATGTTTCGAGTTTTCACCCTCTAACGCCATGTTTTTAACCTGAAGTCTAGAAATATGCAAATTATAATCATACTCTCAAATTGGGAGACCCGCGGCTGCGGGGTCAGTTCCTACGAGTTACCTTGGTCCCGTGGGAGGTGTTGGTGCCACCCACGGGGCCATTCAGGGGTTGTTTTGAGTTTTCACCCTCTAACGCCATGTTTTTAAGCCTAAGTCTAGAAATCTGCAAATTACCGTAGTACTCTCAAACCGGGAGACCCGTGCCTCCGGGGTCTGTTCATACGAGTTACCTTGGTCTCGTGGGAGGTGTTGGTGCCACCCACGGGGCCGTTCGGGGGCTGTTTCGAGATTTCACCCTCTAACGCCATGTTTTTAAGCCTAAGTCAAGAAATATACAAATTATCATCGTATTCTCAAACCGGGAGACCCGCGACTGAGGGGTCAGTTCCTACGAGTTACATTGGTCCCGTGGGAGGTGTTGGTGCTACCCATAGGGACGTTCGGAGGCTTTTCGAGTTTTCACCCTCTAACGCCATGTTTTTAAGCCTAAGTCAAGAAATATGCAAAGTGTCATCATATTCTCAAACCAGGAGACCCGCGATTGCGGGGTCAGTTCCTACGACTTACATTGGTCCCGTAGCAGGTGTTGGTGCCACCCACGGGGCGGTTCGGGGGCTGTTTCGAGTTTTCACCCTCTAACGCCATATTTTTAAGCCTAAGTCAAGAAATATGCAAATTATCATCGTACTCTCAAACCGGGAGACCTGCAGCTACGGGGTCAGTTCCTACGACTTACCTTGGTCCCGTGGGAGGTGTTGGTGCCATCCACGGGGCGGTTCGGGGGTTGTTTCGAGTTTTCACCCTCTAACGCCATGTTTTAAGCCTAAGTCAAGAAATATGCAAATTATCGCCGTACTCTCAAACCGGGAGACCCGCGGTTGCGGGGTCAGTTCCTACAAGTCACCTTGGTCCCGTGGGAGGTGTTGGTGCCACCCACGGGGCCGTTCGGGGGATGTTTCGAGTTTTCACCCTCTAACGTCATGTTTTTAAGCCTAAGTCTAGAAATATTCAAATTATTGTAGTACTCTAAAACCGGGAGACCTGCGTCTACGGGGTCAGTTCCTACGAGTTACCTTGGTCTCGTGGGGGGTGTTGGTGCCACCCACGGGGCCGTTCGGGGGCTGTTTTGAGTTTTCACCCTCTAACGCCATGCTTTTAAATCAGTTCCTACGAGTTACCTTGGTCTCGTGGGAGGTTTATTGACAAAAAAATAATTTATTTGTTCATAGATACACACATAAACATACATATACACATAAATCTATGCATACACACACATATAAACATAAATCAATACATACACACACACATACACACATAAAACTTAGGGCTTTGAATAGAAATCACGAAACCCAAATGAAATGAAAACAAATCTATACATACTAGGGGTTAATCACAATGAAATCCAATTGAAATTGCTTAGCCCTTAGAAATGACACCAAATCGCATGAAATCCCTCAGCCCTGATACACAACCCTTACAAATTGCAAATGACTAACCAACATTTTTCTTATTAATTCATGAATCTGGTCACGGCCTAGAGCCATGACCCACAAAGCGCGCGACCAATAAATGAAACTCAGGGTATTTTTGGCTCGCGCCTGGTCACGGCCTAGAGCCGTGACCCCCCATTGATGACCCTTTTCCACCCTACTACCTGCATGAGGATTGGTCACGGCTAATAGCCGTGACCCACACCATGAAATGAGGGTGTTGTTAGCTTGCACCTGGACACGGCCTAGAGCCGTGACCCACCATGCGCAACCCTCTTCACATTAACCCTACTTCCTGAATGATCTTTGGTCACGGCCCATAGCCGTGACCCACACCCAGAATGGTCACGGCCCTAAGCCGTGACCCTCAATGTCTGTATTCTCTTCTTCATCATGCCATGGGTCACGGACTTGGGTCGTGACCCACCCCCGACTAAGCTTGGAGGGAATTTTGGCTCGAGTTTGGTTCCAAGATGGTCACGACCTGGTCACGGCCCAAGTCCACGACCACTGTGGTCACGAACTTGGTCCATGACCACTTCCCGAGCATCAATAATTTAGTGTGGTAATAAATATTGTCACGCCAAATATTGAGTGGGTCACGACCCAATTCCGCGATGAGATGGTCGCGGACTTGGGCCGTGACCCACTGGGCATGACCATTCGCAGGATTTGGTGTAGTGGTTGATCCCGTGCGAGGTGCTCGTGCCTCTTACGGGACCGTTTTATGGTTGTTTTATGTTTTTACCCTTTGACGACATGCTTTTAAGCGTAAGAGTAACCAAAATACAAATTCTAATCATATAATCAAATGGGAAGTTCAGTGACTATGCCGTCAGTTCATACGAGTTATATTGGTCCCGTTCGAGGTGCCTACGCCTCTTAGAGGATCGTTTTGTGACTGTTTTACGTTTTCAACCCTTGACACCATATTTTAGGCCTAAGTCAATTTTTTGCAAATTCTCGTCGTATAATAAAACCAAGAGTCTGGTGACTACGCGATCGGTTAGTACAAGTTACAATGGTCCTGTACGAGGTGATCATGCCTCTTACGGGACCATTTTGTGACTATTTTATACTTTCACCCTTTGACACCACATTTTTAGGCCCATGTCTAAATTTTGCAAATTCTCATCGTATACTCAAATCGGGAGTCTAGGGACTGTTTTGTTGTTGTTTTTTATTTTCATGCCTTAACGCTATATTTTTAATCCCACTCTATTTTTTTGCAAATTTTCATCGTATACTCAACATGGGAGTTCGATGACTATGCTTTTGGTTCAAACAAGTTACATTGGTCCTGTGTGTGGTACCCCTGCCTCTTACGGGACCGTTATGTGACTGTTTTACGTTTTCACCCCTCGACCCCATATTTTAGGCCTATGTCTAAATTTTGTAAATTCTCTCCATATACTTAAACCAGGAGTCCGGTGACTACGCGGTCGATTCGTACGAGTTAAATTGTACCCGTACGCAGTGTTCGTGCTTTTTACGGGACCGTTTTGTGGTTTTTTTATGTTTTCAACCGCTGGCGGGTTATTTTAAGTGTAAGTTTAACCGTTTACAAGTTCTCTTTGTATACTCAAACGGGGAGTCCAGTGACTACGTTTTCGATTCTTATAATTTATATGGGCCCTGTACGAGGTGCCCGCACCTCTTATGGGATCGTTTTGGGATTGTTTTACGTTTTCATCCCTTAACACCATATTTTAGGCCAAAGTCTAAATTTTATGAATTCTCATTGTATACTCAAATCGGGAGTCCGGCGACAACGTCTTCAGTTCATATGAGTTACATTGGTCCCATATGAGGTTTTCATGCCTTTTATGGGAAAGTTTTACATCTATTTTAGACTACACACTTAGTTCATACGAGTTATATTTGTCCCGTGCGAAGTTCTAGTGCCTCTTACGGGACTGTTTTGTGGGTGTTTTAAGTTTTCACCCCTTGACTCCATATTTTAGGCCAAAGTCTAAATTTTAGAAATTCTGGCCATATACTCACACGAAGAGTCTGGTGAGTACACTATCAGTTCGTATCAATTAACATTAGCTCCGTGCGAGGTGCTCGTTCCTCTTACGGGACCATTTTTTGGTTATTTTATGTTTTCAGCCTTTGAAGGCATGTTTTTAAGATTAAGTCTATTCGATTTCAAATTCTTGTCTTATACTCATACGGGGAGTTTGGTGACTATGTCGTTGGTTCGTACGAGTTACAATGGTCCCGTGCGAGGTTCTCGCACCTTTTATAGGATCGTTTTGTGGTTGTTTTACGTTTTCTCCCCTTGATGCCATATTTTAGCCCCAAGTCTAAATTTTGTAAATTATCATCGTATACTCAAACTGGGAGGCCGGTGACTACACGGTTGGTTACTATGAGTTACATGGGTCAAGTACAAGGTGCTCATGCCTCTTATGGGACCGTTTAGAGGCTATTTTATGTTTTCACCCCTTGACGCCACGTTTTTAAGCCCAAGTCTATTTTTTTTAAAATTCTTGTCGTATACTCAAACTGGGAGGCTGGTGAATATGCGGTCCATTTGTATGAGTTACATTGGTTCCATGCATGGTGCTCGTTCCTACTACGGGATCATTTTGTGGTTGTTTTATGTTTTCACCCCTTGATGCCATATTTTTTAGCCTCAGTCTAATTTTTTGCAAATTATCATCGTATACTCAAATCGGGAGTCTGGTGACTACGCGGTCAGTTCGTATGAGTTACATTGGTCTCGTGCGAGGTGTCTGTGCCTATTAAGAGAACGTTTTATGGTTGTTTTACGTTTTTCACCATTGATGCCAGATTTTAGGCCTAAGTCTAAATTTTTGCAAATTCTCGTCGTATACTCAAACTGGGCGTCCAGAAACAATGCAATCATTTTGTATGAGTTACATTATTCCCTTGCGAGGTCGTGCCTCTCACGGATCCATTTTGTGGTTGTTTTACGTATTCCCCCTTTGACAACATATTTTTAAGCCGAAGCCTAAATTTTTACAAATTCTCGTCGTCTACTAAAACTAGGAGTCCAACCACTACACAATCAGTTCATATAAGTTACATTAGCCCCATTAGAGGTGCTCATTCATCTTACGCGAAGGTTTTACATCTTTTTTAGACTACGCGTTCAATTCTTACGAGTTATCTTAGTATCACGCGAGGTTACCATGCCTCTTACGGGACCATTTTGTTGTTTTACGTTTTCACCCCTTGATGGCATATTTTAGGCATAAGTCTAAAATTTTCAAATTCTCGCCATATACTCAAACTGGGATGTAATAACCCGAGTAACTTTGGGGGTATTTTCAAAATAAAGAGGAAAAATTAAGTTTTTGATAAAATTATTTTTATTGCTCAAATATGTTGGTTATTATTTTTTAAGGTGAGAATTTCAAACGGTTTCAAAATCGGAGTTAAAACGGATTTAAAATTATTTTTAAATGTTTTTAACTCTTGGAATTCTTAGTCGGCGAACTGTCAAAATTCCTGAAGAATCGATCGATCGATCCTGGGAGTCGATCGATCGACCTCCCCAGATTTCGTGAACAACAAGTAATTTTCAAGAGTTGTTTTCGCTTCCAACTCTTCATTTCTTTGTGTTTTTTAAAGGAGTCTTTTGGCTTCCAACTCTTCATTTCTTTGCCTTAGTTAAAGGAGTCTTTTGGCTTCCAACTCTTCATTTCTTTGCATTATAAAAGGAAGTCATGGGCAACCCTTTTTAACCTACTTTCGGCACAACTTTTGGCTGCAAATATATTTTATATTCCTCTCCCTTTTAATTATACTTTGGTCCTTGATATTTGTGAGTTACAACCTTAGATTAGAGGTGTTCTTGGGGCTATTTTTGTTGGAGGTTCTTGGAAGAGCTTCTGTAGATATTTTGTGTTGATCTTGAGGATGTGATTGTTGGTTTCTAATCATGGTTTGAGGTATGGGGTTTTACACAATATGCTCCTTAAATCTCGCGAGTGTCATTCTCTTTGAATTCTTGTTAATTGAAATCATATTTGAATTGTTAAATTCATTAAAATCTGGAAAATAATTGTTGAAATTATTTTGATTCATGTGGTATAACTATATTGTTGTTGAGCACGTTGTCATGAGATTTTAATATGGCATGGAGGTTGGGTACCCGCCAAAATTCCTGTTTCTTGGGCTATAGCTTAATAAAGCATATGCGGATGGGGTGAGGCCTGGTGACCCATTGATGTGTTGTTGAAAAATTATATTGATAAATGCTTTGAGATTTGCATTTGATTTGAATATTCGTACTCGTGTTGTTACGCTTTATTCACCACTAACATATATTCGTTGAGCATCTTTTCTGTCGTATTGTGTACTTCCCCATATTTTCTTTAGTTGGAAGGTTTGCATAAATTTGAGCGTTATGGACCAATTAGGATGATTTTTGGCATGGATTATTTTGGGAAGAATTTTTAATACAAGACAGAAGATTGTATTTATTTTTTATGTATAGAGCATTGGCGATTTATTTTTCGAGATAGATAGTTGTATTATTTCGAGAGACTTATTGTTGTATTTAATTTGAAGAGATTGAGATTAGTAGTTTCTCTTTTTCTTGTGTGGGATTTAGATGATCTATACCTTGTTAATTTGTGGATTTAGTTAGTTTTATCGTAGTAGCATGCCACGTGTCTTTTTTGGGCGCGCGGGGTGTTACATGGGAGTTCGGTGACTACACGATCGGTTCACAAGAGTCAACATTAGTTCTGTGCAAGGTGCTCGTGCCTCTAACGAGACCGTTTTGTGGCTATTTTGTGTTTTCACCCTTTGATGGCATATTTTTAAGCGTAAGTCTAACCGATTTCAAATTCTCATTGTATGCTCAAACGGAGAGTCTGTTGACTATGTCGTTGTTTCATACGGGTTACATTAGTCCCATATGAGGTTTTCATGCCTCTTATGGGAAAGTTTTGCATCTATTTTAGACTACTCACTTAGTTCCTACAAGTTATATTGGTCCCTTGCGAGGTTCCAGTGCCTCTTACGGGACTATTTTGTGGTTGTTTTAAGTTTTCACACCTTGACGCCATATTTTAGGCCAAAGTTTAAATTTTACAAATTCTCATCATATACTCACACCAAGAGTCCGATGACTACGCTATTAGTTTGTAGCAATTAACATTGTTTTCGTGCGAGTTGCTCGTCCTTCTTATGAGACCGTTCTGTGGTTGTTTTATATTTTCATCCTTTGAAGCCATGTTTTTAATCGTAAGTATATTTGATTTAAAATTCTTGTCTTATACTCCAACAGGGGGTTTGGCGAATACGCCTTCATTTTGTATGAGTTACAATGGTCCCTGAGAGGTTCCTGCACCTCTTACGAGACCATTTTTTGGTTATTTTATGCTTTCACCCCTTGACGCCATAGTTTAGCCCTAAGTCTAAATATTGTAAATTCTTAGTGTATGCTCAAACTAGGAGGTTGGTGACTACACAGTGGTTCCTATGAGTTACATGAGTCAAGTACAAGGTGCTAATGCCTCTTACGGGACCATTTTATGGTTGGTTTATGTTTTCACCCCTTGATGCCATGTTTTAATCCCAAGTCTAATTTTTTCGTAAATTCTCGTCATATACTCAAACTGGGAGGCTAGCGACTATGCGATCCATTCGTACGAGTTACATTGATCCCATGTGCTGTGCTCATGCCTCTTACGGGATCATTTTGTGGCTGTTTTACGTTTCCATCCCTTGATGCCATGTTTTTTCTGCCCAAGTCTAGTTTTTTCTAATTCTCGTCGTATACTCAAATCGAGATTCTGGTGACTATACGGTCAGTTCTTATGAGTTACATTGGTCTCGTGTGATTCGTGCCTCTTAAGGGAATGTTTTGTGGTTGTTTTAAATTTTCAACCCTTGATGACAGATTTTAGGCCTAAGTCTAAATTTTTGCAAATTCTCGTCGTATACTCAAACTGGGCGTCCAAAGACTACGCGATCAGTTCGTACAAGTTAAATTGTCCCTGTGCGAGGTGATCGTTCCTCTCACAGAACCATTTAGTGGTTATTTTACGTATTCCCGCTTTGACAACATGTTTTCAAGACGAATCCTAAATTTTTGCAAATTCTCGTCGTTTACTCAAACTAGGAGTCCGACCACTACTCGATCGGTTCATACGAGTTACATTGGTCCCATTAGACGTGCTCGAGTCTCTTAAGGGAAGGTTTTACATCTTTTTTATACTACTCGTTAAATTATTATGAGTTATCTGAGTCCCGTACGAGGTTACCATGTTTCTTACGAGACCGTTTTGTTGTTATTTTACGTTTTTACCCTTTCGCGCCATATTTTAGGCCTAAGTCTAAATTTTGCAAATTCTCGTCGTATACTAAAATCGAGAGTCCGGTGACTATGCGATCGTTTTGTAGGAGTCAACATTGGTTCCGTGCGAGGTGCTCGCCCCTCTTATGAGACTGTTTTGTGGTTGGTTTATGTTTTCACCCTTTGATGGCATATTTTTAAGCGTAAGCCCAACTGATACCAAATTCTCATCGTATACTCAAACGGAGAGTCTGGTGACTATGTCGTCATTTCATACAAGTTACATTGGTTCCGTGTGAGGTTTTTGCACCTCTTATGGTCCCATTTTGTCATTGTTTTACATTTTCACCCCTTGACGCCTTATTTTAGGTCTAAGTCCAAATTTTGCAAATTCTTATCGTATACTCAAACTGGGTGGCCGTTGACTACACGGTTGGTTCCCACGAGTTACATATACCATGTATGAGGTGATCGTGCATCTTACTGGACCATTTTGGGGCCATTTTACATTTTCACCCCTTAATGCCATGTTTTTAAGCCCAAGTCTAATTATTGGCAAATTCTCGTCGTATACTCAAATCGGGAGCTTGGTGACTTTGTGGTTCGTTCGTATGAGTTACATTGGTCCCGTGTGAGGTGCTTGTGCTTCTTACATGACTATTTTGTGGATGTTTTACGTTTTTACCCCTCCATACCATGTTTTAAGACCAAATCTATTTTTTTGTAAATTCTCATCGTATACTCAAACCGGGAGTCCAGTGATTATGCGATCGGTTTGTACGAGTTGCATTGTTCCCGTGAGAGGTGCTCGTGCCTCTCACAGAACCTTTTTGTGGTTGTCTTACGTATTCCCCCTTTGACGACATGTTTTTAAGCCTAAGCCTAATTTTTGGCAAATTCTCATCGTATACTCAAATCGGGAGTACGACGACTACGCGATCTGTTCATACGAGTTATATTAGTCCCGCGTGAGGTTCTCGTTTCTCTTACGGGACCGTTTTGAGGCTGTTTTATGTTCCCCCCTTGATGCCATATTTTAGTCCTAAGTCTAAATTTTGCAAATTCTCTTCGTATACTCAAACTGGGAGTCCAGTGACTACGCAGTCAGTTTGTAGGACTTAACATTGGTTCCGTGCGACGTACTCGTGCCTCTTACGGGATCGTTTTGTGGCTGTTTTATGTTTTCACCCTTTGAGGACATGTTTTTAAGCGTAAGTCTAAGCGATTTGAAATTTCCATCGTCTACTCAAACGGGGAGTCCAGTGACTACGTCGTCAGTTCATACAAGTTACATTGATCCCGTGCAAGGTGCTCGTTCCTCTTACGGGACCGTTTTGAGCCTGTTTTTCGCTTTCACCCCTTGACGCCCTTTTTTAGGCCTAAGTCTAAATTTTGCAAATTCTCACCGTATACTCATATCGGGAGGTCGGTGACTACGCGGTTGGTTCCTACGAGTTAAATTGGTCCCGTGTGAGGTGCTCGCACCTCTTACGGGACCGTTTTGTGGTTGTTTTACATTTTCACCCTTAACGCCATGTATTTAAGCTCAAGTCTAGTTTTTTTGCAAATTCTAGTCGTAAACTCAAACCGGGAGTTCATGACAATGCGGTCAGTTCGTACGAGTTACATTCGTCATGTCCGAATTGTCCGTGCCTCTAACGGGATCATTTTGTGGCTATTTTATGTTTTCACCCCTTAAAGACATATTTTAGGCCCAAGTCTAAATTTTTAAAATTCTCGTTGAATACTCAAATTGGTAGTCTGGTGACTACACGATCGGTTCGTATGAGTTACATTGGTCCCGTGTCAGGTGCCCGTGGCTCTTACGAAACCGTTTTGTGGTTGTTTTATGTTTTCACCCTTTGACAACATGTTTTTAAGCGTAAGTCTAACCGATTACGAATTATTATCGTATACTAAAATGAAAATTCTGGTGACTATGCCGACTGTTCATACGAGTTACATTGGTCCCATGCGAGGTGCCCGCTCCTCTTAGGGGATCATTTTGTGTCGGGTTTATGTTTTTACCCCTTGAGGCCATATTTTAGGCCTAAGTCTAAATTTTGCAAATTTCCGTCGTATATTAAAATCGGGGGCCGGTGACTACACGGTTGGTTAGTACAAGTTACAATGGTCCCATACGAGGTGCTTTAGGCCTCTTACGGGACAGTTTTGTGTTTGTTTTACGTTTTAACACCTTATGCCATATTTTTAAGACTGAGTCTAATGTTTTATAAATTTTCATCATATACTCAAATCGGGAGTCCGGTGACTACGCGATCGTTTCGTAAGAGTTAACATTTGTCCCCTACGAGGTGCCCGTGCCTCTTACGGGACCGTTTTGTGGCTATTTTTTATTTTCACCCTTTGACGACATGTTTTTAAGAGAAAGTCTAAACGATTTCAAATTCTCCTTATTTACTCAAACGGGGAGTCCGGTGACTATGTCGTCGGTTCGTACGAGTTACATTGATCCCCAGCGAGGTTCCCGCACCTCTTACGTGATCATTTTGTGGTTATTTTACATTTCACCCCTTGATGCATTATTTTACTCCTAAGTTTAAAATTTGGAAATTCTTGCCGTACACTCAAAGCAAGAGGCTGGTGACTATGCGGTCAGTTTGTAAAAGTTATATTAGTCCCGTCGAGGTGTTTGTGTATCTCATGGGACAGTTTTGTGGTTGTTTTATGCTTTCACCCGTTGACTCATGTTTTTAGGCCCAAGTCTAAATTTTGCAAATTCCCGTCGTATACTTTAACCAAAAGGTCGGTGACTACGCACTCGGTTCGTACGAGTTACATTGGTCCCGTGTGAGGTGCTCATACCTCTTACGGGACCGTTGTGTGGATGTTTTATGTTTCCATCCCCTTGATGCCATATTTTTAAGCTCAAGTCTAATTTTTGCAAATTCTCGTCGTATACTCAAACCAAGAGTCTCCTAACTTCGTGGTTAGTTCGTACGAGTTACATTGGTCCCGTGTGTGGCGCCTGTGCCTCATACGGGATGGTTTTGTTGTTGTTGTACATTTTCACGCCTTGATGCCATATTTTAGGCCTAAGTCCAAATTTTGCAAATTCTCATCGTATACTCAAACTGGGAGTCTGGTGACTACGCGATTGGTTCGTACGAGTTACATTTCTCCCTTGCGAGGTGCTCATAATTTTATGTTTTCACCCTTTGACGGTATGTTTTTAAGCTTAAGTCTAACCGATTATAAATTCTCTTCATATACTCAAATGGAGGATCCGGTGATTACGCCGTTAGTTTGTACGAGTTACATTGGTCTTGTGAGAGGTGTTCGCACCTCTTACGGGACCTTTTTGTGATTGTTTAACATTTTCACCGCTTGACGCCATATCTTAGGCTTAAGTCTAAATTTTGCAGATTCTCATCATATACTAAAACTGGGAGGCCGATTACTACGCGATCAGTTGATATGAGTTACAATGGTCCCGTACAAGGTGTTCGTGCCTCTCATAGTACCGTTTTGTGGTTGTTCTACATTTCAACCCCTTGATGAAATGTTTTTAAGCCTAAGTCCAATTTTTGGCAAGTTCTCATTGTACACTCAACTCGGGAGTTCGGCGATGACGCGGTCGATTCGTACGAGTTATATTAGTCCCGTGCGAGGTGTTTGTGCCTCTTATGGGATCGTTTTCTAGCGATTTTCCATTTTCACCCCTTGACGCCATATTTTAGGCCTAATTCTAAATTTTGCAAATTCTGGTCGTATACTCAAATCATGAGTTCGGTGACTAAGTATTTGATTTGTAGGACTTCCATTGGTCCCGTGTGAGGTGTTCGTCCCTCCTTCGGGACCTTTTTGTGGTTATTTTTGTTTTCACCCTTTAACGACAAGTTTTTGAGCGTAAGTCTAACCGATTGTAAATTCTCGTCGTACACTCATTGGTTTTGTACGAGGTGCACGCACCTCTTACGAGACCATTTTGTGGTTGTTTTACATTTTGACATCATATTTTAGGCCTACGTCGATATTTTGCGAATTCTTATTGTATACTCAAGCCAGGAGACCATTGACTTCGCAATCAGCTCGTACGAGTTATATTGGTTCCATAGAGGAGCTCATGTCTCTTAGGGGACCGTTTTATGGTTGTTTTGAGATTTCCCCTTGATGCCGTGTTTTTAGGCCCAAGTCTAAATTTTTCATATTCTAGTCGTATACTCAAATCGGGAGGCCAGTGACTATATTGTCAGTTCGTACGAGTTACATAGGTCCCGTGCAAGGTGCCCACAACTGTTACGGGACAGTTTTGTGACTATTTTACGCTGTCACCCCTTGACGTCATGGTTTTAGTCCCGAGTCTAAATTTTGGAAATTTTCATCGTATACTCAAACCAGGAATCCGGTGACTACGCGATTGGTTCGTACGAGTTACATTGGTCTCATGCGAGCTATTTTATATTTTCACCCCTTGACGTCATATTTTTAATCCCTAGTCCAACTTTTTGCAAATTCTTATCGTATACTCAAATTGGGAGTCCGGTGACTACACGGTCTGTTCATACTAGCTACATTGGTCCCGTGTAGGGTGACCGTGCCTCTTAGGGGACCATTGTGTAGTTGTTTTAGGTTTTCACCCCTTGACGGCATATTTTAGGCCTAAGTTAAAATTTTGCAAATTCTCATCGTATACACAAATAGGGAGGTCGGTGACTACATGGTCGGTTCGTACGAGGTATATTGGTCCCATCGAGGTGCTCGTATCCCTTAGGGGACCGTTTTGTGGTTGTTTTATGCTTTCACACCTTGACGCCATGTTTTTAGGCCCAAGTCTAAATTTTGCAAATTCTCATCATATACTCAAACTAGGAGGCCGGTGACTATGCCATCGATTCGTACGAGTTACATTAGTCCCGTGTGAGGTGTCTGCACCTCTTCCAGGATAGTTTTGTGACTGTTTTATGCTTTCACCCACTGACGCCATGTTTTTAGGCCAAAGTGTAAAATTTTCAAATTCTCATCGTATACTCAAATCGGGGGGCAGATGACTACGCGGTTGGGTTCGTACGAGTTACATTAGTCCCATGCGAGGTGCTCATACCTCTTACAGGACCGTTTGTGGTTATTTTATATTTTCGCCCTTCGATGGCATATTTTTAAGCATAAGTCTAACCGATTACAAATTCTCATCGTATACTCAAATGGGAAGACCGATGACTACGCCGCCAGTTCGTACGAGTTACATTGGTCCTGTACAAGGTGCCTGCACGTCTTATGAGGCCGTTTTGTAACTATTTTACGTTTTCTCCCCTTGACGCCATATTTTAGGCCTAAGTCTAATTTTTGCAAATTCTAGTTGTATACTAAAACCGGGAGGTCGGGGACTACGCGGTCGGTTAGTACGAGTTGCAATGCTCCCGTACGAAGTGATCGTGTCTCTTACGAGATCGTTTTCTAACTGTTTTAAATTTTCACCCCTTGATGCCATGTTTTAAATCCCGAGTCTAATTTTTTTGCAAATTCAGATCGTATACTCAAACCTGGAGTTCGATGACTACGCGATCTGTTTCTACATGATACATTGGTCGCTTCTGCCTCTTACCGGACTGTATTGTGGCTATTTTACATTTTCACCCCTTGACGCCATAATTTAAGCCTAAGTCTAAATTTTGCAAATTCTCACCGTATACTCAAACCGGGAGTCGGGTGACAACGCAATCGATTCATATGAATTACATTGGTCCTATGCGAGGTTCACGTTCCTCTTATGGGATCATTTTGTAGTTGTTTTAAGTTTTCACACCGTCACGCCATATTTTAGGCCTAAGTCTAAATTTTGCAAATTCTCGTCGTATTCTCAAATCGAGAGTCCGACGACAATGCGATTGGTTTGTAGGAATTAACTTTGGTTTCGTTCGAGGTGCTCGTGCCTCTTATGGGACCGTTTTGTGGTTGTTTTAAGTTTTCACCCTTTAACGACATGTTTTTAAGCGTAAGTCTAACCGTTTTCAATTTCTCATTTTATACTGAAACGGAGAGTCCGGTGACTATGTCATCAATTCGTACGAGTTACATTGGTCTCGTATGAGGTTCTCACACCTCTTATGGGACCGTTTTGTGGTTGTTTTACGTTTTCACCCCTTGACGCCATATTTTAGGCCTAAGTCTACATTTTTCAAATTCTCATCGTATAATCAAATAGGGATGCCAGTGACTACACTGTTGGCTCATCAGGTTACACTGGTCACGTATGAGGTGCTCGTACCTCTTACGTGACCGTTTTATGACTGTTTTACATTTTCACCCCTTGACGGAATGTTTTTAAGACCAAGTCTAATTATTTTCAAGTTTTCATTGTACACTCAAACTGGGAGTTCATTGACAATGCGGTTGATTCATACGAGTTATATTGGTCCCATGCGAGGAGTCGTGCCTCTTATGGGACCATTTTTTATCGATTTTACGTTTTCACCCATTGACATCATATTTTAGCCCTAAGTCTAAATTTTATAAGTTCTCTCCATATACTTAAACTGGGAGTCCGGTGACTACACGGTTGGTTCGTACGAGTTACATCGGTCTCGTACGAGGTGCCCATGCCTCTTATGGGAGGGTTTTGTGGTGTTTTATGTTTTCACCCATTGACGCCATAATTTAGGCCTATGTCTAAATTTTGCAAATTCTAGCCGTATACTCAAATCAGGAGTTCGGTTACTACGCGGCTAGTTCGCAAGAGTTACATTGATCCCGTGCGAGGTGATCATCCATCCTTTGGGACCGTTTTGTGGTTGGTTATGTTTTCTCACTTTGACGGCATGTTTTTAAGCGTAAGTCTAACCGACTGCAAATTCTCGTCATATACTCAAATGGGGAGTCCAATAACTACGTCGTCAGTTCGTACGAGTTACATTCGTTCTGTGCGAGGTGACCGCACCTCTTACGGGACCCTTTTTTGGTTGTTTTAAGTTTTCACCCCTTGACGTCATATTTTAGGCCTAAGTCAAAGTTTTGCAAATTCTCGTCGTATACTCAAACCGGGAGACCGGTGACTGCGCAGTCGGATCGTACGAGTTATATTGGTCCTGTCGAGGTGCTCGTATCTCTTAGGGGAGCATTTTGTGGTTGTTTTATGATTTCACCCCTTGACGCCATCTTTTTAGGCCCAAGTCTAAATTTTTCAAATTCTCATCGTATCGTCAAACTGGGAGGTCGGTGACTATGCCATCGATTCATACAAGTTACATTGGTCCTGTGCGCGGTGCCCGCACCTCTTACGGGACCATTTTGTGACTGTTTTACGCTTTCACCCCTTGAAGCCATGTTTTTAGGCCCATGTGTAAATTTTACAAAATCTCGTCGTATACTCAAATCGAGAGGCCGATAACTATACGGTTGGGTTCGTACGAGTTACATTGGTCCCGTGTGAGATGCTCAAACCACTTACAGGGCCATTTTATATTTTCACCCTTTGACGTCATGTTTTTAAGCGTAAGTCTAAGCGATTACAAATTCTCAACTTATACTCAAATGGGAAGTCCAGTGACTACGCTGTCAGTTTATACAAGTTACATTGGTCCAGTGTGAGGTGGCCGCAGCTCTTCAAGGGCCGTTTTCTGACTTTTTTACGTTTTCACCCCCTGCCACCATATTTTAGGCCTATGTCTAATTTTTGCAAATTCTCATCGCATACTAAAACCATGAGGTCGGTGACTATGCGATCCATTAGTACAAGTTACAATGGTCTCATATAAGGTGCGTCTGCCTCTTACGGGACCGTTTTGTGTCTTTTTTACGTTTTCAACCCTTGATGCCTTGTTTTTAAGTTTGGGTTTAATTTTTTATAAATTCTCATTGTATACTCAAATCGAGACTACGGTGACTAGGCGGTCGGTTCGTACAAGTTACATTGGTCCTATATGAGGTGCCCGTGCCTCTTACAGTACCCTTTTGTGGCTATTTTATATTTTCACCCCTTGATGCATATTTTAGGCCTAAGTCCAAATTTTGCAAATTCTCATCATAGACTCAAACTGGGAGTTCGGTGACTAAGAGGTCGGTTCGTACGAGTTACATCGGTCTCATGTGAGGTTCTCATGCCTCTTAAGGGAACGTTTTGTTGTTGTTTTACTTTTTCACCCCTTGACGCCATATTTGAGGCCTAAGTCTAAATTTTGCAAATTCTAGCCATATACTCAAACCGGGAGTCCGATTATTATGCGATCGATTTGTAGGAGTTACAATGGATGCGAGGTGATCATCCCTCCTTCAGGACCGTTTTGGGGTTGTTTATGTTTTCACCCTTTGGCGGCATGTTTTTAAGTGTAAGTCTAACCGATTGCAAATTCTCGTCCTATACTCAAATGGAGAGTCTGGTGACTGTGCCATCGGTTCGTACGAGTAACATTAGTTCTGTGCGAGGTGCCCGCACCCCTTACGGGACCGTTTTGTAGTTGTTTTACGTTTTCACCGTTGACGTCATATTTTAGGCCTGAGTCAAAATTTTACAAATGCTTCTCTTATACTCAAATCGGGACACCGGTGACTACGGAGTCTGCTCGTACGAGTTATATTGTTCCCATCGAGGAGCTCGTGGCTCTTAGGAGACCGTTTTATTGCAATTTTATGCTTTCACTCCTTGACGTCATGTTTTTAGGCCCAAGTTTAAATTTTGCAAATTCTCGTCGTTTACTCAAACCGGGAGGTCGGTGACTATTTCTTCGGTTTGTACGAGTTACATTGGTCCCGTGGGAAGTTTTCGTAGCTCTTACGGGACCGTTTTGTGGCTGTTTTATGCTTTCACCCCTTGACATGATGTTTTTAGGCCCAAGTCTAAATTTTGCAAATTCTCATTGTATACTCAAACCGGGAGCCCGGTGACTACGCGATTGGTTCGTACGAGTTTCATTGGTCCTGTTCGAGCTGTCTAATGTTTTCAACCCTTGACACCATGTGTTTAAGACCTATGTGGTCGGTTCATACAAGCTACATTAGTCCCGTGCGAGGTGCATGTGCCTCTTAGGGGAGCGTTTTGTAGTTGTTTTATGTTTTCACCCCTTGACGCCATATTTTATGCCTTAGTCAAAATTTTGCAAATTCTCGTCATATACTCAAACCGGGAGGCCTGTGACTACGCGACCGATTGGTATGAGTTATATTGGTCCTGTCGAGGTGCTCGTATCTCCTAGGGGACCGTTTTACGGTTGTTTTATGCTTTCACACAATGACGCCATGTTTTTAGTCCCATGTCTAAATTTTACAAATTCGCATCATATACTCAAATTGGGAGGCCGATGACTACGTGGTCGGTTCGTATGAGTTACATTGGTCCCGTTTGAGGTGACCGCATCTCTTACGGGACCATTTTTTGACTTTTTAAGCTTTCACCCCTTGACTCCATGTTTTTAGGCCCAGGTGTAAATTTTTCAAATTCTCGTCGTATACTGAAATTGGGAGCCAGTGACTATGTGATTGGGTTCGTACGAGTTACATTGGTCCTGTGCGAGGTGCTCATACCTCTTACAGGATCGTTTTATGGCTGTTTTATATTTTAACTATTTGACGGCATGTTTTTAAGCGTAAGTCTAACCGATTACAAAATCACGTCGTATACTCAAATAGGAAGTTTAGTGATTACGTCATCAGTTCATGCGAGTTACATTGGTCCCGTGCGAGGTGCCCGCACCTCTTATGGGTCCGTTATGTATCTGTTCTATGTTTTCACCCCTTGACGCCATAATTTAGGCCTAAGTCAAATTTTTGCAAATTCTCATCGTATACGAAAATCAGAAGGCGGTGACTAAGCGGTCGGTTAGTACGAGTTACAATGGTCCCATAAGAGGGGCCCGTGCCTAATACGGGACTGTTTTGTTTCTATTTTACATTTTCACCCCTTAAATCCATGTTTTTAATCTCGAGTCTAATTTTTTGCAAATTCACATCGTATACTCAAATCAAGAGTCTGGTGGCTACGCAGTCGGTTCGTATGAGTTACATTGGTCCCGTGCGAGGTATTCGTGCCTCTAACGGGACCATATTATGGCTATTTTATGTTTTCACCCCTTCACGCCATAATTTAGGCCTAAGTCTAAATTTTGCAAATTCACACCATATACTCAAACCGGGAGCCGGGTGACTACGCGATCGGTTTATAGGAGTTACATTGGTCCCGTGCGAGGTTCTTGTTCCTCTTACGGGACCGTTTTGTGGTTGTTTTATATTTTCACCCCTTGACGCCATATTTTAGGCCTAAGTCTCAATTTTTTAAATTGTCGTTGTATTCTCAAATCGGGAGTCCGACAACAATGCAATCGGTTTGTAGGTGTTAACTTTGGCTCCATGCGAGTTGCTCGTGCCTCTTACATAACCGTTTTGTGGGTGTTTTATATTTTCACCCTTTGGCGGCATGTTTTTAAGCGTAAGTCTAACCGATTTTAAATTCTCATTGTATACTCAAATGCAGAGTCTCATGACTATGTCAATGGTTCGTACGATTACATTGGTCCTTTGCGAGGTTCCCGCACCTCTGACAAGACCATTTTTTGGTAGTTTTACATTTTCAACCCTTGACGCTGTAATTTAGGACTAATTCTAAATTTTGCAAATTCTTATCGTATACTTAAACAGGGAGGCCGGTGACTAAACAGTTTGTTCGTATGGATTACATTGGTCATGTACCGGTGACTTAGACCATTTTGTGACTGTTTTATGTTTTCACCCTTTGACTCCATGTTTTTAAGCCCAAGTCTAATTGTTTGCAAATTCTTGTTGTACACTAAAATCGGGAGTCCATTGATTATGCGATTGATTCGTACAAATTATATTGGTCCCGTGCGAGGTGTTCATGCCTCTTACGGGACCATTTTTTGCCGATTTTACTTTTTAACCCCTTGACGCCATATTTTAGGCCTAAGTCTAAATTTTACAAATTTTATCCATATACTCAAACCGGGAGTCCGGTAACTACAAGGTTGTTTCATACGAGTTACATCGATCCCGTGCAAGGTGCCCATGCCACTTACGGGATCATTTTGTGGTTGCTTTAAATTTTCACCCCTCGACGACATATTTTAGGCCTCAGTCTCAATTTTTCAAATTCTCACCATATACTCAAACTGGGTGTCCGTTGACTACACTGTTGGTTTATAGGAGTTACATTGGTCACGTAATAGGTGCTCGTCCCCCCTTCGTGACCATTTTGTGGTTGTTTATGTTCTTACCCTTTGACGGTATGTTTTTAAGTATAAGTTTAACCGTTTGCAAATTCTCATCGTCTACTCAAATGGGGAGTCCGGTGACTATGCCATCAGTTCGTACGACTTACATTGGTTCTGTGTGAGGTGGTCGCACCTCTTACGGGACCGTTTTATGACTGT
Source organism: Sambucus nigra (assembly GCA_949130495.1). Taxonomy (NCBI): domain Eukaryota; kingdom Viridiplantae; phylum Streptophyta; class Magnoliopsida; order Dipsacales; family Adoxaceae; genus Sambucus; species Sambucus nigra. Next base: position 537,168,988 of record OX422213.1, read on the forward strand.
TTTACGTTTTCACCCTTAACGCCACATTTCAGGCCTAAGTCTAAATTTTACAAATTCTTATCGTATATTCAAATTGGGAGTCCAACGATTATGTGGTCGGTTTGTAGGAGTTAACTTTGGTTATGTTCGAGGTGCTCTTGCATCTTACGGGACCGTTTTGTGGCTGTTTTATGTTTTCACCCTTTGACGCCATATTTTTAAGCATAAGTCTTCGATTCCAAAATCTTGTATTATACTCAACTGGGGAGTCCGGTGACCACGACGTCGGTTCATACAAGTTACATTGGTCCCGTACGAGGTTTTCGCACCTCTTACGGGACCGTTTTGTGGTTGTTTTACGTTTTCACCCCTAGACGCCATATTTTAGGCATAAGTCTAAATTGTCTTTTACTCAAATTGGGAGGTCGATGACTACACGGTTGGTTCCTATGAGTTACATTGGTTAAGTACAAGGTTCTCGTGCCTATTACGGGATCGTATTATGGTTGTTTTACGTTTTCACCCCTTGATGCCATGTTTTTAAGACCAAGTCTAATTTTTAGTAAATTCTCATTGTATACTCAAACTGGTAGGATGGTGACTACGCGATCCATTTATAAAAGTTACATTGGTCCCATGTGTGGTTCTCGTGCCTCTTATGAGACTGTTTTGTGTTTGTTTTATGTTTTCACCCCTTGATGCCATGTTTTTTAGCCCAAGTCTAATTTTTTGCAAATTCTCATCGTATACTTAAATCGGGAGTTTGGTGACTACGTGGTGGGTTCGTATGAGTTACATTGGTCCCGTGTGAGGTGCTCATACCTCTTAAGAGAACATTTTACAGTTATTTTACGTTTTTACCCCTTGACGCCATATTTTAGGCCTAAGTCGAAATTTTTCCAAATTCTCGTCAAATACTCAAACTCAACGTCCAGAGACAACACAGTCAGTTTTTATGAGTTACATTGTTCCCATGTGAGGTGCTTCTACCTCTCATGAAACCAATTTGTGGTTGTTTTAAGTTTCCCCCTTTGACGGCATGTTTTTATGCCTAAGCCTCAATTTTTGCAAATTCTCGTCGTCTACTCAAACTGGGAGTCCGACTAATACGCGATCGGTTCTCACGAGTTACATTGGTCCCATTAGAGGTGCATGTGCCTCTTACGGGAACGTTTTACATCTGTTTTAAACTTCACATTCAGTTCTTATGAGTTATATTTATCCCGTGCGAGGTTACCGTGCCTTTCACGGGGCCGTTTTGTTGCTATTTTACATTTTCACCCCTTGACGCCATATTTTAGGACTAAGTCTAAATTTTACAAATTCTCCAAATATACTCAAACTGGGAGTCTGGTGACTATGCGATCGGTTCATAGGAGTTAACATTGGTTCCATGCGAGGTGCTCGTGCTTCTTACGGGACCGTTTTGTGGATATTTTATGTTTTCACCCTTTGACGGCATGTTTTTAAGCGTAAGTCTAACCGATTTCAAATTATCGTTGTATACTCAAACGAAGAGTCCGGTGACTAGGTTGTCGATTCGTATGAGTTACATTGGTCCCGTGCGAGATTCTCACATATCTTACAAGACCGTTTTGTGATTTTTTTATGCTTTCACCCCTTCACGCCATATGTTAGGCCTAAGTCTAAATTTTACAAATTATCATCGTATACTAAATCTGGGAGGTCGATAACTACATGGTTAGTTCCTACGAATTACATTGGTCTCATACGAGGTGCTCGTGCCTCTTACGAGAACGTTTCATGGCCATTTTACATTTTCACCCCTTGACACCATTTATTAATCCCAAGTCTAATTGTTTGAAAATTCTCATCGTATACTCAAACCATGAGGCTGGTGACTATGTGGTCAGTTTGTACGATTTACATTGGTTCCGTACGAGGTGCTCGTGCTTCTTACGGGACCATTTTGTGGCAATTTCAAGTTTCACCCCTTGATGCCATGTTTTTAAACCCAAATCTAATTTTTTGCAAATACTCGTCGTTTACTCAAATCGGGAGTCCGGTGACTACGCGATCGGCTCGTACGAGTTACATTGGTCCCGTGCGAGGTGGTCGTGCCTCTTACGGGACTGTTTTGTGGTTATTTTACGTTTCACCCCTTGACGCCGGATTTTAGGCCTCAGTCTAAATTTTTGCAAATTCTCATCATATACTCAAACTGGGCATTCAGAGACTACTAGGTCAGTTTGTACGAGTTACATTGTTTCCGTGGGATGTTCCCGTGCCTCTCACGAAATCGTTTTGTGGTTGTTTTATGTATTCCCCCTTTGACGGCATTTTTTTAAGCCTCAGCCTAAAGTTTCGCAAATTTTCAGCATATACTTAAACCGAGAGTCCGACGACTATGCGATCGATTCATACGAGTTACATTGGTCCCCTGCGAGGTGATCATGCCTCTTACGAGACCGTTTTGCTACTTTTATTCATTGTCACCATCTGACGTCATGTATTTAAGCCTAAGTTTAACTTTCTGCAAATTATCATCGTATACTCAAACTAGGAGTCCGATGACTTCGCGGTCAGTTCATACAAGTTACATTGGTCCCGTGCGAGGTGCTCGTGCCTCTTACGGGACAGTTTTACATCAGTTTAAGACTACCCACTCAGTACCTCTTACGGGACAGTCTTACGGGACCGTTTTGTGGTTGTTTTATGTTTTCATCCCTTGATGCCATATTTTTGGCCAAAGTCTAATTTTTGCAAATTCTTGCAGTATACTCAAATCGGGAGTCCGGTGACTACGCGTTTGGTTTGTTGGAATTAACATTGGTTCCGTGCGAGGTGCTCATTCGTCTTACTGGACCATTTTGTGGATCTTTTATGTTTTCACCCTTTGACGGAATATTTTTAAGCATAAGTCTATTCGATTTCAAATTCTTGTCTTATACTCAAACGAGGATTTTGGTGACTACATCGTCGGTTCGTACGAGTTAAATTGGTCTCGTGTGAGGTTCTCACACCTCTTACGGGACCTTTTTGTTATTGTTTTACGTTTTTCACCCTTTAATGCCATATTTTAGGCCTAAGTATAAATTTTGCAAATTCTCATCATATACCCAAACTGGGAGGCTAGTGACTACACAGTTGGTTCCTATGAGTTACATTGGTCGAGTATGAGGTGCTCGTATCGCTTACATGACCATTTTGTAGTTGTTTTAGATTTTCACACCTTGACCCTATTATTTTAAACCCAAGTCTAATTTTTTTGAAATTCTCATCATGTACCCAAACAGGGAGGCTGGTGACTCTGCTGTCCATGTGTACGAGTTACATTGGTCCCGTACGAGTTACATTGGTCCATTTATACGAGTTACATTTTCACCCCTTGATGCCCTATTTTTAAGCCTAAGTCTAATTTTTTACAAACTCTTGTCGTGTACTCAAACCGGGAGTGTGGTGACTATGCGGTAAGTTCGTACAATTTACATTGGTCCCGTGTGAGATGCTCGCGCCTCTTAAGAGACCGTTTTGTGTCTATTTAACGTTTTCACCCCTTGACACTGGATTTTAAGCCTAACTCTAAATTTGTGCAAATTCTCATCATATACTCAAACTGGGCTTCCAAAGACTATGCGGTCAATTCGTACGAGTTACATTGTTCCCGTTCAAGGTGCTCATGCCTCTTACAGAACCATTTTGCGGTTGTTTTATGTATTCCCCATTTGACAACATGTTTTTAAGACTAAGCCTAATTTTTTGCGAATTCTCGTCGTCTACTCAAACTGGGAGTCCGACGACTACACAATCAGTTCATACGAGTTACATTGTTTCGTGCGAGCTGCTCGTGCCTCTTACGGGACAGTTTTACATCTATTTTAGACTACACATTCAACTTTTTGAGTTATATTAGTCCCGTGCGAGGTTCCCGTGCCTCTTACAGGACCGTTTTATTGTTATTTTACGTTTTCACCCCTTGACGCCATATTTTAGGCCTAAGTCTAAATTTTGCAAATTTTTGTTGTATACTCAAACCGGGAGTCTGATGACTACATGATCGGTTTGTAGGAGTAAACATTGGTTCCGTGTGAGGTGCTCGTGCCTCTTATGGGAACGTTTTGTGGCTATTTTATGTTGTTATCCTTTGACGGCTTATTTTTAAACGTAAGTCTAACCGATTTTAAATTCTCATCATATACTCAAATGGGGAGTTCGGTGAATATGCTATCTGTTTGTACGAGTTACATTGATCATGTGTGAGGTGCCCGCACCTCTTACGGGACAGTTTTGTGGTTGTTTTACGTTTTAACCCCTTGACACCATATTTAGGCCTAAGTCTAAATTTTGTAAATTCTCATCATATACTCAAACCAGAAATCCCGTTACTATGCATTTAGTTCCTATGAGTTATATTGGTCCCATGCGAGGTTCTCGTGACTCTTACGGGACCGTTTTGTAGACGCTTTACATTTTCACAATTAGACATCTTATTTTTTACCTATGTTTAACTTTTTACAAATTCTCATCATACACTCAAACCGGGAGTCCGGCGTCTACGCGGTCAGTTACATTGGTCCCGTGTGAGGTGCTTGTGCCTCTTACAAGATGGTTTAACATTTGTTTTAGACCACGCGTTGGTCTCGTGCGAGGTTCCCGTGGCTCTTTTAGGACCGTTTTATAGTTGTTTTACGTTTTCACCCCTTCACACAATAGTTTAGGCCTAACTCTAAATTTACAAAATTTCCACTGTATACTCAAATCGAGAGTTCGATAACTACGCAATCGGTTCGTAGGAGTTAACATTGGTTCCGTGCAAGGAGTTCATGCCTCTTACGGGATCGTTTTGTGGTTGTTTTATGCTTTCACCATTTGACGACTTGTTTTTAAACGTAAGTCTAACCAATTTCAAATTATCATCGAATACTCAAACGGGGTGTCCGGTGACTACGTTGTCGGTTCGTATGAGTTACATTGGCCCTGTATGAGGTGCCCACACCTCTTATGGGACCATTTTGTGGTTGTTTTACGTTTTCACCCCTTGACGCCACATTTTAGGCTAAAGTCTAAATTTTGTAAATTCTTGTCATATACTCAAACAGAGTGTCCTGAGACTATGCGATCCGTTCATATGAGTTACATTGTTACCATGTGTAGTGCTCATGCCTCTCACGAAACCGTTTTGTGGTTGTGTTGCGTATTCCTCCTTTGATGGCATGTTTTTAAGCCTAAGCCTAAATTTTTGCCAGTTACTGTCCTCTACTAAAATCGGGAGTCCTACGACTATGTGATCGGTTCATAATAGTTATATTGGTCCCGTGCGATCTGCTCGTGCCTCTTACGGGACCATTTTGCAGCTTTTTTACTTCTTCACCCTTTGACGGCATATTTTTAAGCCCAAGTCTAACCGTTTATAAATTCCCATTGTATACTCAAATCGGTAATCCCATGAGTATGCGTGTAGTTCCTATGAGTTATATTGGTCCCATGTGAGGTTTTCGTACCTCTTAGGGAGAGTTTTGTAGCCGCTTTACATTTTCACCACTAGATAGTATGGTTTTTTCAATAATTTTAACTTTTTTGCAAATTCTCGTCGTATACTCAAACCGGAGTCTGGTGACTACGCGGTCAGTTCATACGAGTTACATTGGTACCGTGTGAGGTGCTCATGCCTCATACAAGATGGTTTTACATCTTTATTAAACTACGCATTCAGTTCCTACGAGTTATATTGATCTCATGCGAGGTTTATGAGCTTCTTATGGGACTGTTTTGTAGTTATTTTACGTTTTCCCCCTTGATGCCATATTTTAGGCCGAAGTCTAAATTTATCAAATTCTCACCTTATAGTCAAATCGAAAGTCCGATGACTACGCAATTGGTTCGTACGACCTAACATTGGTTCTGTGCTATGTCTTCGTGCCTCTGACGAGATCATTTTGTGGTTATTTTATGTTTTCACCCTTTGACAACATTTTTTTAAGCGTAAGTCTAACTGATTTAAAATTCACATTGTATACTCAAACAGGGAGTTCGTTGACTATGCCTTCAGTTCGTACGAGTTACATTGGTCCCGTGTGAGGTTACCATGCCTCTTATGGGACCGTTTTGTGGATGTTTTACATTTTCTTCCCTTGACACCATATTTTAGGCCTAATCTAAATTTTGCAAATTCTCATCGTATACTCAAATCGGAAGGCTGGTGACTATGCATTCGGTTCCTATGAGTTACCTTGGTCCCGTGCGAGGTGCTCGTGCCTCTTACGGGATTAGTTTGTGGATGTTTTATGTTTTCACCCATTGATGACATGTTTTTAATCCCAAGTTTATTTTTTTGTAAACTCTCATCGTATACTCAAAACGGGAGTCCGGTGACTACGTGGTCGGTTCGTACAAGTTACATTGGTCCTATGCGAGTGTCCGTGTCTCTTACAAGTCCGTTTTGTGGTTGTTTTACATTTTTACCCCTTGACGCCAGATTTTAGGCTTAAGTCTAATTTTTTCATAATTCTCGTCGTATAATCAAACTGGGTGTCTAGAGACTACGCGGTCAGTTCATACGAGTTACATTTTTCTCGTACGAGGTGCTCGTGCCTCTCATGGAATTGTTTTTTGTTTTTAAGCCTGAGCCTAAATTTTTACAAATTCCCATCGTATACTCAAATCGGGAGACTGAGGACTACGCGATCAGTTCATATGAGTTACATTGGTCCCGTGCGTGGTGCTCGTGCCTCTTACGGGACCATTTTGTGCCTTTTTTATATTGTCACCCTCTGACGGCATGTTTTTAAGCTTAAGTTTAACTTTCTAAAAATTCTCATCGTATACTCAAACCAAGAGTCCACGCGACTACGCGGTCAGTTCATATGAGTTACATTGGTCTCGTGTGAGATGCTCGTTCCTCTTACGGGATTATTTTGTAGCCATTTTATATTTTCACTATTAGACAACATGTTTTTGCCTAAGTTGAACTTTTTGCAAATTCTTGTCATATACTCAAACTGGGAGTCCGACGACGACGCGGCCAGTTCATATGAGTTACATTGGTCCCGTACGAGCTGTTCGTGCCTCTTATAGGACGGTTTTACATATGTTTTAGACTATGCATTCAGTTCCTGTGAGTTATAATTGTCTCGTGCGAGGTACTCGTGCCTCTTAGGCACCATTTTGTGGCTGTTTTACATTTTCACCATTTGACAGCATGTTTTTATGCCTAAGTTTAACTTTTTACAAAATATCGCCATATACTCAAACTGGGATTCGGTGACTAAGAGCTCATTTCCTACGAGTTATATTGGTCCCGTGGGAGGTGCTTATGATTCTTACGAGGCCATTTTGGAACCGGTTCGTACGAGTTACAATAATCTAAAAGATTATTTTATGAGTGATGTGATAAAAAAAATATGTAAAAACTTAGTTTTCTTACGACTCATATTATATGCGTGCTGGAGATACAAGTTACTCAACTTTTCAGGCCTTCGTCACATTTTTGCCTAAATCACTTGTTATCCCTTGCCAAAAACCATGAAAAAGAAGAAAAGAGCTTAATAGGTGATAAATGATGCCTAAAAGAATCAGGGAATGCGAAATTATCACACATTCAGTTCTTCATTTTTCCGAGTTCTATTTATAGAAGTTCACACATCCATTTTCTTAGAAGTACAAGACGGTTTTACATATGTTTTAGACTATGCATTCAGTTCCTGTGAGTTATAATTGTCTCGTGCGAGGTACTCGTGCCTCTTAGGCACCATTTTGTGGCTGTTTTACATTTTCACCATTTGACAGCATGTTTTTATGCCTAAGTTTAACTTTTTACAAATTATCGCCGTATACTCAAACTGGGATTCGGTGACTAAGAGCTCATTTCCTACGAGTTATATTGGTCCCGTGGGAGGTGCTTATGATTCTTACGAGGCCATTTTGGAACCGGTTCGTACGAGTTACAATAATCTAAAAGATTATTTTATGAGTGATGTGATAAAAAAAATATGTAAAAACTTAGTTTTCTTACGAATCATATTATATGCGTGCTGGAGATACAGGTTACTCACCTTTTCAGGCCTTCGTCACATTTTAGCGTAAATCACTTGTTATCCCTTGCCAAAAACCATGAAAAAGAAGAAAAGAGCTTAATAGGTGATAAATGATGCCTAAAAGAATCAGGGAATGCGAAATTATCACACATTCAGGGCTAAATGTCATAATACTTCTAAGAAAATGGATGTGTGAACTTCTATAAATAGAACTCGGAAAAATGAAGAACTCCATGAAAGCATCATTTTCATCTCATCTGTAACGCTTACTATGTATTCTAATGTATGTCCTGCTTACCACCACATTAAAACTCACCATAATTGTAACTATTAAAAAGAAGTGAAAAGAACACACTTATTATATGTGACAAAAGTTATACTGACAAAGTGTGCAACTTAAAATACGATTCAGCTGTATGCGTCTTTAAAAGAAGCAAACCCAAGAATAGTTTACTAAAGTGATAAAAATTGATAAAAGCCAACACAAATGATCAAGAAAATGCAGAACAAGTGCTCGGTGAAGTCGAAGTAGAGGGAACTGAAATAGCGTTGCCAAAGCCGTTTATGAAAATAAACTATTTAAGCAACTCCGAAAGTTTGTTGAAGAAACTCTTTACTTAAATCAAAACTATTTTGAACACAAGATGTGTTAACAAAATTATGTACGAGATATGGACAAGATTTGATAACAAGTTTTAGTAAACAGTTTAAAATGTTTTAAACTCAGCACACAAACAGAAAGGGATGAGAAGATGTAGAAATATTGATACTCAGGATTTTTAACGTGGTAAAACCTCAACCTTGAGGAAACATCCACGACTCCCTCTACGGAGTAAAACAAAAACAATCACTAAAACAAATATATGAGTTACAACCTATTTAACTAACATGCACACAAAAACAAATCTATACAAGTTCAGGATTGTACCCTCTGGCGTCCTTAACTTTTCTGCAGATCTTGTTTGTTGATGTAGTTGTCTCAGTTTGTCAACTCTTCTTTGTTCCAGCACTTTACGTCGACTTATGTTCACCAAATCTTATAGCCAACACTTTGAGTGTTTGTAGTGTGAAGATGTTTGTGAATGGTGTTCTAAATCACATGCATGCACACACACACACTTATTAGTTACAGACGATCCTAACAAATCACATATAAAGTCTATATGCAGTGTATTTGTTATTTTTCTTTCTTACAAAACCAAGAACCTTTTCGACCTTTCAAAATAACCCAGATTCCACGGAGATCTTGCTTAAGAAATCGGTCAAGACCTTTCTCAATCACTTTTGAAAATATTATGTGGATTGAGAACCCTCCAAGTGCGAATCCCACTAGGTCAGGTTAGGTTTTGTAAAAACAGAAATAGAAAAACATCTATTGTTGATCTTTGAAAAAAATGTTTTAACAGAAAAGAATCAACAACGAAATTCTCAAGATGAGAAATAAATGCAACTAAGTGTTCTGTGACATGAAAAACCTCAGATCTATGATTTCTATTGAAAAAGAAACAAGATCTGAGTCTATGTCTAAGTTGGAAATAAGATTTATGAACACAAGGATTTCAGCAACCCAAGATCTCTTAACCAGAACTCTCATAAACCAAAAAAAAACACTAAGGATGGTGTTTTTGGTTTTGGTGGTTTTTCTGGAGAGGTAAGTAGTTTGGGCTTGAGAAGTGTTTGGACGAAGTTAGGGTTTCTAACTAGGGTTTGGTTTCTCTCTCTAACTTCTCTCTTCTCCCTTCTCTCTCTTCTCTCTCTCTCTCTCTATTCTCTGAGACTTTGCAAAAATGGCAAAAGCTTTCGAAGGCTGAGATGAAAGGTCTTTAAATAGGGAGAGGAGAAGATTCCAGAGCCTCGTTCAAAAACAATGGCTGAGATTGAGTCAAGCACCATTGACTGCAATCCAAGGGCTCACAACAGGCGGTGGATTAAACAGGCTATGATTGGCTAAAGGGATTACACGGGGATCCACTCAAAAGACATGCAGGCCATCGATAAGGATAGATCCAAGGGCTGTAAGCGTGCGATGGTTTGTCTCAGTAAAGAAACACAGTTTGGTCCAATCAGAAGACAACAGGTGTTGGCCTGTGAACGAAGGTAAACGCGCGTCCCAAAATAATTACAAAGCCAACCCTAAAGTCTCTAGCGCTTTCGGTTTCTAACCAGAGTAACTTTAGGCCAATAAACACAACAATCCATATTTATATAATAACCCCAAGACTTTATAAATCAAATTTTAATTAAATAAAACCTTGTTTAAAATATGTTTTAAATTCCCAAAAAATTATTAAAAATCAAATTGAGGGATTTAAACACACTCACAACATTAAAACACATAGGGGTGCAATATGATATGCAAGAATCAAATTCTAAGTGTGTGAGTGATGGCTATAGTCTTAGGATCATTACATGATAGATAGAAGAAGAAGCAACCCAATCTCTGAAGCTCTTTGGTTTCTAGGATAGACACTATTTTGTCACAATTTCCAAACTAGATGAGCTCTTATACAGTCTAGACTCAAATGAGTCAAAAGTATAAGGGCTTCAATCTCCCCCTTTGGAAATATGAGACAAAATCTCCTTTGAGTCATCTCAACTCGTAGGGCGACAACAAAAAAAACTTATTCCTATAAAGGTTCTATCTACCCAAATCCTAGAAAGCAAAAATTACATAACTCAACTATATACAGTTTAACATCCTATTATTACAATGAAGAATGACTGTACAAGAAGAATACCTGCAAAAAATTACTAAGATCAAGCTTTTTAGTATATGCAGTAGACTCAAATTTCTCCCCCATTTTGTCTCAAATGGACAAAGGGAAGGAACTTGGCAAACATAACAGGTATTTACTCAGCACAAATCATACCAATAGATTTTCTTAAAGAAACGAATCTATTAAAATCAAGAGGTTTGGTAAATAAATCTGCAAGTTGTAGATCAGTAGAAAGATAATTGATTTCTAATTCCTTGGTTTCAACTAATTCACGAATAAAATGATGTCTTATTTTAATGTGCTTAGTTCGCGAGTGTTGAACTGGGTTCTTAGAAATGTTAATCGCACTTTGATTATCACAATAGAGATGAAGTGTGGGTTCTAGAATACCATAATCACTTAGCATTTGTTTAAGCCATAACAATTGGGCACAACAGCTACCGGCGGCTATGTATTCAGATTCAGCAGTCGAGAGAGATGTGCAGTTCTGTTTTTTACTACTCCATCCTACCAAGTTATTACCAATATAACAACATGCGCCTGAAGTGCTTTTACTATCATCAGTACACCCAGCCCAATCAGCATCAGTGTACCCAATAATAGTGCTAGGTGTGTCATTCGTGTACCAAATTCCTAAATTTAGAGTGCCTTTAACATATTTAATTATGCGTTTAACAGCGTTTAAATGGCTCTCCTTGGGGTTATTTTGATAACGCGCACAAACACAAACAGCATACATGATATCAGGACGCGAGGCAGTCAGATAGAGTAATGTGCCAATCATACTACGATATAAGGTAGAGTCTACAGATGTTCCAGTTTCATCTCTAGATAATTTCTCTGTAGTACTCATAGGCGTTTTAGCACTTTTAGCACTCTCGAGGCCAAATTTTTTAACTATCTCTAATGCGTACTTAGTCTGCGAAAGAAACAAGCCATCTGGTTGTTGTTTGACTTGGAGACCTAGGAAGAACTGTAACTCCCCCATAAGGGACATCTGAAATTCCTTACTCATAATTTCAGCAAAAGATTTTACTTCTGAGGTAGAAGTGGATCCAAATATGATATCGTCTACATAGACTTGAGCGATAGTAATGTGTTTGCCAAACTGTTTGACAAATAAGGTTTGGTCATTTCCACCTCTTTTGAAACCTTTGTCCAGCAGAAAACTGGACAGTCGCTCATACCAGGCTCTAGGAGCTTGCTTAAGACCATATAGAGCCTTTTTCAACCGAAATACATGATTAGGATAATTAGGGTCAATGAACCCTTTAGGTTGTTCTACATAGGTTTCCTCGGCAAGTATTCCATTAAGGAACGCAGATTTAACATCCATTTGATATAATGTAAAATGCATGTGACAAGCTATAGCAAGAAGCAGACGAACTGATTCTAAACGAGTAACGGGAGCAAACGTCTCATTAAAATCAAGTCCTTCTATTTGGGAGTAACCTTGAGCAACTAGTCTAGCTTTATTTCTAATTATCATCCCATTTTCATCAGTTTTATTTTTGAAAATCCAACGAGTACCAATAACCTTTTTGTGATCAGGACGTGGAACAAGAAACCAAACATCATGAATGACAAATTGTAAAAGTTCATCCTGCATAGCAGAAATCCAGTGAGAGTCATTCAATGCCTCATTTACATTCTTTGGTTCCAAAAGAGAAACAAAGCAAGCATAGAGAGCATAATTTCTAAGTTGGGATCTTGTACGTACTGGTTCACCAGGGTTACCAACTATGTTGTTTATGGGATGATCTTTAGAAACCCAGTTAGGTACTTCAGGTGACTCAATAGGTAATGAATTATCTATTTTAGAAGAGTCATTTTCTAAAATATTTGACGATTCTTCTTCTATAGTTAATTCACTAGTCTTGCTTTCTACAGTAGTGTCACTAACAATTACATTTATGGATTCCATTAAGGTTTTAGTGCGAAGATTATACACTCGATAAGCTCTACTGTTAGGTGAATAACCTAAGAATATGGCTTTATCTCCTCTACTCTCAAATTTAGATAAGTGTTCCCTATCTTTGCAAACATAGCAGGTACTACCAAAGGTTCTAAGGTACTTAAGATTAGGCTTTTTATTGTACCAAAGTTCATAAGAGGTTTGTTTCGAATTCTTTCTAAGATAGACTCTATTAATAAGATGGCAGGCTGTACGAATAGATTCTACCCAAAAATACTTAGGTAATTTCTTAGCATGGAGCATGACACGTGCCATCTCTTGAAGAGTTCGATTCTTTCTCTCAGCTATTCCATTTTGTTGAGGGGTCTTAGGAGCACTGAACTCATGTTTGTAACCATTATAGTCACAATATTCTACAATACCAGTGTCTTTGAATTCACCACCTCTATCACTTCTGATTCTATTCACTTGAGTGTCTTTTTCATTCTCAATCCGTAAGAGAATCTTTAAAAAGGTTTGAAAAGTATCGGATTTTTGTTTTAAGAAAGCTACCCAAGTGAATCTGGTGAAGTCATCAACCATAACAAGAATATAACTGTGTCCACAAAGACTAACAGTTTGAGAAGGACCCATTAGGTCCATATGGATGAGTTCTAAGGGATTAGAGGTAAGGATATCTTTAACCCTTTTATGAGGTGCTTTAACAATTTTTCCTTCTTGACAGGGACCACAGACAATGTTATGAATAGGTTTAATTTTTGGTATTCCTCTAACTATCTGCTGAGAAGACAATTTACTCAAATTTTCATAATTAATGTGACCCATTCTGTTATGCCATATCTCGTTGTCATCCATTCTGGCAACACTACAGATTTCAGAACTAGACATGACAGTATAACAATTGTCAGGGGTCCTGAATCCTGTAATTAAGCATTCTCCCTTTTCATTTAAAATCTTGCAATTGTTCTTTGAAAAGGTAACAGTGTAGTTTGAGTCACAGAATTGTGAAATGCTAAGTAAATTAGCCTTAAGACCTTTAACTAAGAGAACATTTTCAAGAAGAGGAAGTCCTTTTTCTTTAAGGGTTCCTTTGCCTATGATCTGGGATGATATACCATCACCAAAAACAACTTTTCCACCATCAAAATGGGTTTTATTTAAAAGTTTTGTATCATCACCTGTCATATGCTTGGAACATCCAGAATCCAAGTACCAACCAGAAGATGTAAGTTCAGCTTTTAGAGCAGAAACAACAATGTTACATTTCATCTGGGGTGCTAGATCATCTTTTCTAACCCAAATTGCCCTTGTTTTTAGTTTGCGCTTGTTTGCTCTTATTTGATAAAATTTGCGAGCATTAGATTTTTGTTGAAAAACATTTTGCGCATGATTTTGAATAAATTTGAATTCTTGAGCATTTGATTTAGAAAAGGTTCTGGTAATTCTTCTAGTAAATGTCCTTTTAGGTTTAGTCCTTCTATTCCTATAGTTAGAGTTTTTGTCTGGTGGCCTGGGAAGGACATAATTGTTACGACTCCTCCTAGAATAGTTAAAGTTATGATACATAGGAGTGTTGTAGATAGGTTTAATCAGTCTCCTAGCATAGCAATTATCGAAAGAGTGACCATATATATCACAATAGGAGCAATAAAGATTGCTCAAAATAGGGTTTTCCTTAGGAAGGTCTCTAATCAAAGATTTTGAGAAATTTTGAGGCTGAATTTTATTCCTAGGTAGCACAGATTTGAAAGCAGGTTCACTTTTCCTAATAGGGGGGCAGACATATTTTCCCTTTGGTAAACTTTCATGCTTAGAGCAACTTGCATCTTCAGTGTTAGTGTTTTGATGGTCAAACTTAGTTTTTAGAGAATGAAAGTCTGGACATGTTTCAATAGGTCTTTTGCCTCCTGACACAAACTTGATAGGTTCAACATGTTTAGTTTGTGTCTTCAAATTGGGGCAAAACCCTATTCCAGTTCTATCATCAGAATTGGTTTTAGATTCAGCAACGAATTCCTCAAAACATTTAGAATTATTTTCAAATTTGGTAAATTTTTTGAAAACAGTTGCTGTCTTTTCTTTTGTTTGTTCCAATTCTAATAATGTCCCTTTGTATTTTTTCTCCAGAATTTCATTAGCTTCAGTCAAAGTTTTCAGTTTTTCATCAAACACTTTAACTTCACTGTCATGAGACATGCATTGTGTAGTATACTCTTCAGCATTCAGTTTTACCATTAGGCTTAGATCCTCTAGCTTTTTGGTAAGATCTTTAACAATCTTTTCTAGTCTAGTACTTTTCTTAAGAGTTTTAGTATATAGAATGTGAATGTCTGGGAGATCATCATTGTCAGAGTCACTAAGTGAAGTGTGTGAAGTGACCCCTAAGGTTTCATTTCTTAAACTCACGCACCCATTGACATCAGCAGTATCGATTTCCCTTTGACTCACACACCCCGAGGAAGAGGTATTAATGTTCTCAGTAAGTAAAGCATCTAAACCAGTTAAAGTATGATTCAAAGCAACAGAACTAGAATTACTAAACTCATCCTCACTATCAAGCATAGGCATATCATCATTGTATATGATTTTGGCAAAGAAGGCTAAACAAGGATCAAAACCATCAGATGTCTCAAGTTCCTCATTTTCAGAATCACTTGAGTCATCCCAGGTTTTGCAGATATTGGCTCTAGAGTGTTTGTTTTGGGCATTTAAATTAACTCTACAGTCTTGAGCTATGTGTCCTAGTTTACCACATCTATAGCATTCAGTCTTCTTGAGGTCTCTGTGAGGTCTTGTGTTGTCCTTGTTCTGTTTGTCATGAGGTTTGTGATTTGAAGGAGTGGTATAATTAGACTTGCCCTGTCTATTTGCAACACTGTTTCTAAATTTAACAATTTTCTTAAATTGTTTTGTCATTAGGGCAATCTGATTATCTAGACTTTCTAAGTCACAGTCCTCATCAGAATCATTACTAGAGGTGTTTAACTCAGGTTTAATCATCTTAGAGGTAAAGCTAAGATTGGAATTGGTATGTTTCCTATTAGTGTGGGTCAATTGTTTCTTAAACTCTAATTCCATTTCCACAGTTCTTAATTTGCTACTGAGTAATTCAGGAGTAAGATTTGTATCACACATCTCCTCAATAGCATATCTTTTATTGTCAAATTTCTGTGGTAATGATCTCAGAATTTTAGACACAATTTCTTGTCTATCATAAGTTATACCATTGGCATGAAGTCTAGTGACAATATCAGTAAGGTTCATATAGAAATCATCGAAAGACTCAGATTCAGACATGATTAAGGTATTATACTGTTGGATTAACATCTGAGTCTTAGCAGCTTTTACCCTAGATTCTCCTTCATGTGCAGTAATCAAGGTATCCCATGCTTCCTTGGAAGTGGTACAGGATGAGATTCTCTTGAACTCATGTTCGTTAATAGACATAAATATAGCGTTCTTGCCTTTGTTATTATTTCGAGAAACCTGTTTCTCTTCTTGAGTAAACTCACTCAATATTTTCTTAATCCTTTCATTGCTTCCATCAGTGGCTGGTTTAGTTGGATAAAAGTATCCATTTTCAATAATATCCCAGACATCATCTCCCAGAGTGCCTTGAATGAAAGCAATCATTCTTACTTTCCAGTAAGAAAAATTGGTTCCATCAAAGACTGGAGGTCTGGTCAAGTTACCATATCTTTCGTTTTTCTCGTCCATAATTGATTTTGAGAAAACAGTTTCAGAAACTCAGGATCTTTTTGAAAAAAGTTCACCAAATGCTCTGATACCAATTGAAATAGCGTTGCCAAAGCCGTTTATGAAAATAAACTATTTAAGCAACTCCGAAAGTTTGTTGAAGAAACTCTTTACTTAAATCAAAACTATTTTGAACACAAGATGTGTTAACAAAATTATGTACGAGATATGGACAAGATTTGATAACAAGTTTTAGTAAACAGTTTAAAATGTTTTAAACTCAGCACACAAACAGAAAGGGATGAGAAGATGTAGAAATATTGATACTCAGGATTTTTAACGTGGTAAAACCTCAACCTTGAGGAAACATCCACGACTCCCTCTACGGAGTAAAACAAAAACAATCACTAAAACAAATATATGAGTTACAACCTATTTAACTAACATGCACACAAAAACAAATCTATACAAGTTCAGGATTGTACCCTCTGGCGTCCTTAACTTTTCTGCAGATCTTGTTTGTTGATGTAGTTGTCTCAGTTTGTCAACTCTTCTTTGTTCCAGCACTTTACGTCGACTTATGTTCACCAAATCTTATAGCCAACACTTTGAGTGTTTGTAGTGTGAAGATGTTTGTGAATGGTGTTCTAAATCACATGCATGCACACACACACACTTATTAGTTACAGACGATCCTAACAAATCACATATAAAGTCTATATGCAGTGTATTTGTTATTTTTCTTTCTTACAAAACCAAGAACCTTTTCGACCTTTCAAAATAACCCAGATTCCACGGAGATCTTGCTTAAGAAATCGGTCAAGACCTTTCTCAATCACTTTTGAAAATATTATGTGGATTGAGAACCCTCCAAGTGCGAATCCCACTAGGTCAGGTTAGGTTTTGTAAAAACAGAAATAGAAAAACATCTATTGTTGATCTTTGAAAAAAATGTTTTAACAGAAAAGAATCAACAACGAAATTCTCAAGATGAGAAATAAATGCAACTAAGTGTTCTGTGACATGAAAAACCTCAGATCTATGATTTCTATTGAAAAAGAAACAAGATCTGAGTCTATGTCTAAGTTGGAAATAAGATTTATGAACACAAGGATTTCAGCAACCCAAGATCTCTTAACCAGAACTCTCATAAACCAAAAAAAAACACTAAGGATGGTGTTTTTGGTTTTGGTGGTTTTTCTGGAGAGGTAAGTAGTTTGGGCTTGAGAAGTGTTTGGACGAAGTTAGGGTTTCTAACTAGGGTTTGGTTTCTCTCTCTAACTTCTCTCTTCTCCCTTCTCTCTCTTCTCTCTCTCTCTCTCTATTCTCTGAGACTTTGCAAAAATGGCAAAAGCTTTCGAAGGCTGAGATGAAAGGTCTTTAAATAGGGAGAGGAGAAGATTCCAGAGCCTCGTTCAAAAACAATGGCTGAGATTGAGTCAAGCACCATTGACTGCAATCCAAGGGCTCACAACAGGCGGTGGATTAAACAGGCTATGATTGGCTAAAGGGATTACACGGGGATCCACTCAAAAGACATGCAGGCCATCGATAAGGATAGATCCAAGGGCTGTAAGCGTGCGATGGTTTGTCTCAGTAAAGAAACACAGTTTGGTCCAATCAGAAGACAACAGGTGTTGGCCTGTGAACGAAGGTAAACGCGCGTCCCAAAATAATTACAAAGCCAACCCTAAAGTCTCTAGCGCTTTCGGTTTCTAACCAGAGTAACTTTAGGCCAATAAACACAACAATCCATATTTATATAATAACCCCAAGACTTTATAAATCAAATTTTAATTAAATAAAACCTTGTTTAAAATATGTTTTAAATTCCCAAAAAATTATTAAAAATCAAATTGAGGGATTTAAACACACTCACAACATTAAAACACATAGGGGTGCAATATGATATGCAAGAATCAAATTCTAAGTGTGTGAGTGATGGCTATAGTCTTAGGATCATTACATGATAGATAGAAGAAGAAGCAACCCAATCTCTGAAGCTCTTTGGTTTCTAGGATAGACACTATTTTGTCACAATTTCCAAACTAGATGAGCTCTTATACAGTCTAGACTCAAATGAGTCAAAAGTATAAGGGCTTCAGGAACGAGAAGGTAGACTTCACCTATCCCCTAAGCATATCCCAGGTTCCCCACCAGATAAAGAAGATGATTTTATTACAGTTAAATATAAAAATAACAGGATGAATAAACGTGGAGAAAAATGAATTTTAATATCCAACTCGAAAGATTAAGATAACCAGTTATGAAAATGATTAATTGGATATTGTGAAATATCAGGGGCGTGTCTAAAAAAGGATCAATTAATAGATTACAAAGATTAAGAAGAACTCATAATTTGTCCATGTTAGTTATTACAGAGACAAAAGTTGCCAAAGTTTCCATAGTGAAGGTAGGGGATTTTTTTTATAAAGATTGGTTTTAATTTAGGTGTGGTCAATGATTCAAACTCCATATAGATTTTTTTTAATCATGGGAATACACTATCTTGTCCCAAATGACCCCATGTATAACTATCCGAGTGGATCATACTCAACTTTCTTGTCCAGTTCACATTTCAATAGTGTATGCCAAGTGTTATAAGGTATAAAGGCGACTCTTCTTTGACATGCAATTCTAAATAAAAAAAATAAGAATGATGAGACAAAGAAGAGAGTCTCACCTTTGCACCCTTAATTTTGTTGACAAGAGGTACCAATCATTGTTCCAAAGTGTATCAACTATGTTTATACAAAACATATACAAATAAATTCATACATGCAGATCAGAAGCATATATATTGAAATTATAAATATGTTCTCAAAGTCATATATGAAAAAAAACATCATACTTACTATAATATGGTTTCAACATTCATATAAAAACAAAAAGTAACTAGAAATTTCGTTCTAAGTTTGAATCATAAAAGTAGAAAAGATCAAGTTCACATGAATAAAGGTGCATTCTCAAAACACCCTCTAGATATACATGTCCCAATTCCACATTTTTTGGGGGCCTGAACATAATCTCGAGATTAGAGATAATCCCCCATCTAATAAAACAGACTCAAGTGAGGCAACTCACTGAGGCAGATCAAGCGAGGTAGCTCAGTATGGAAACTCAAGCGAGGCAGCTCAGCATGGCAGCTCAGCGTGGCGGCCCAGGAAGATATTCCAACGATGTAACTGGCAAAGAGGGCTCATCCTTTAGCTTTGTTTTTTTACTTGGTCATGTTGTATACTTTTATACTGTCCACAAGAGATAAAGATTATGATGATGTAACGATTATTGCGCTATTCAGTATGAGGTCAAACGATACTCACGAGAGACCAGGCGTGGCAGGGCTTGGGAGATCTTTCATTCTCAATCAGGAGACCTCGCCATGGGAACTTTAGAGGGATTTTTTTTAGACGATTGAGAAGTGAGGCAACGTTGGGGCTTGTCTTGACCATCTTAGATACACCTGGTAAAACATCGAAAGACCTTTGATCGTGGAAACTTGGGTGGGGCAGCCTTGAGTTCCATCGTGCGTTGAGTTGTGAACCAAACATCCCTCTAGTTAATGGCACATATACTTTAGATGATGTCACTAGTCAGCTAAGCAATGTCAAAGTTGAAATTGAGTACACAACTGTGGCATTTTGGACTGTCAAACATTTGGTGAGCCACATCTTTGATGATAACCCCCTGACGCGCAGTGGTTAGGCAAAAGGCATTTCTTGGCATTTAATGTTTATGATGTGGAGCTGAATAGTCCATCAGGCATTTAATGTTTATGACATAAAGTATAAGGGATGTCTTTCACCGCTGTGAAAGACTAAGGCACCTCGGGAGTGGGGGGGATTTTCTTTCACAGTCCTTCTCTAGAGATATTATTATTAGAGAGAAAGAAGTTATTGCAAATAAGCGCTCTTACTCACCAACCATTATCATTTATTCTGAATCTTTTAATATCTAACCAAAATCTTTCAGGGGTTGTTAGTGTGTTTGGATGCCTGCTAAGGTGTATTAAGGGTGCTTACTCCTCTCTCCCTTTGACTGAGTTACTTCTGAGTCCCCTCTATTATTGTTTGAGCTACTCACGAGTGCATTGTGAATCCAATCTAAGTGTTGACCAAATATAATATTGTGCATTTACTTTTGTTCATTAAAGAGTTTTTGGGTTATCACTTATCACCATACCTATAGGGGTTACACCTCAACTAGTACTACGATACTCCCAGGATACAGCGGGACTACCCTCTGACATTTGGCAACTCTGCTGGGGAAGTATTCTCCTAAAAGTATGTCTCGGGATAATATTAACCGTACTCTAGATTTTGATATTATTCAGCGTAATGAATAACAAGCGGAGAGGGATCTGGAGGCTTACAAAGATGGGGTTCCTCGGGTGTAGGTGCCCCCAATCCAAATGACAACTGGCATCTCAGGGGTGACACAAGCTTCCATAAGTGCTGGGATGGGACAAGCACGGAAGGCCCTTTTCATGGGCAAGTTCTTTGAGTTTTTGCAGACTCCCGGTGCTGCAACAATTTTGGGAGGATTTGACCCCAGTTCCTTCGTGACACTAGCAGTGGCCCTGATGGCCTCCTTGAGCGTAGTCCTAATGGTAGCTGGCCTCATGACGACGATTCGCACACCTGTGCCAACGGTGGGTAAGCTAGGGGCAATGAGCGCCCTAGAACTGGTGAGAAAACTAGGTATAAAGGGAATCCTTTCTTTGGTATCCATGATCCCGATAGTGGAGAAAACACCTGAATCGGCCTTAGAGGAGATGAGGAAAAAAATATAGAAGTAGATGCTAAAGATGATAGTAGCTTCTTTACAATCATCTGGAGAGAAGGCATCGATGTATGGTGATTTTCATACGCCTTATCCTTAAGAATACAATGATGAGACCTACCCGAAGGGATACATTCCTCCCAGATTCGAAAAATACACTGGGAAGGGGGGAACCTGAAAGAGCATATTAAACGCTCCATCGAACACTTGGGAGCTCATTGTAATAACAAGCAGCTCAAGTTGAGGGAGTTCTCCAAATCCTTGACCGATAAAGACTATACTTGGTAATTCCATGTAGTGCCAAAAAGTGTTTCAATATAGGAAGAGATGGACGTACTGTTTGTCTCGAAGTTCTTTCTGGAAGAAGTTGAGTTTATGTTGACTCGGTTAGGAAGGGAGAAGCAAAGACTAGGAGAAGACGTGGTGGTATATGTGCGAAGATTCAGGGAGAGTTCCCTTGATGTGAGGGAGGAGGCCAAAGAGTCCAAGTTCTTACAGCTTTACGCTGAAGGTTTGCTCCAAAAGTATATCTGTCACCTTATTAATGAAACATGCGAAGAAAATTTCGCAACATTTATGAAAGCAGTAAGAAATATATCGTTGGTACTTCGGCCAAACTCGATCATAATACCGGGCTTGTTCAGGCAACCGATCCAACCTGGTGCAACATATGGCCAACCCCCATGGGTAGGATACACTAACATAGGTGAAGGGGCTAAGAAGTCAAAGAAAGATAATAAAAGAAAGTTCATAAGAGATAGAGAAGCCCCATCACCACTACCTTGTACTATTGAAGAGACTATTAGTTTCTACAACACCATAGTCTAAAAAGGAACAGCGTATGAACCAAAGGGCATTCTGCCAGTGGAGCCAGAAGCAGCAACATGGGCTAATCCCAAGTATTGTCACATCCATCAAAAATTGGGTCACCCAATGGAGACTTATTTCACACTGAGGAAAATCATCAGCAAAAACATGAAGACTAGAACTTTGTAAATCCTTCAAGAGAGTGTAAATGTTAACCCCCTCCCACCACATGGGGAAAATCTGGTGGTTGCCTATGATGAGGAGGCCGAATAAGGAATGAGGGAACCGAAGTTCCAATGGTAAGACTTCAAAGGTGACCTAGAGGATTGCACAAGGGGGCATGGACAATGTGGTCATAGTCTACGATGAAGCAAGTGGGAGGGATGTGGAAGAAGTATACAACGTGAAAGGGGAGGAGGTGGACCAAAGGTTAGAGTACCAAGTTATTTTGTAGTCACCCAACTTCTCGTCCTTCTAGGACCAAGTGGGGATGCCAAAGGAAAATCATTTGGAGATAACGCAAGATATCTTAGACATTGCAAGGAAGACCGCAATACCTTCATTAAGATGGAGGGGTCCCATGGCCAAGCTGGTGAGAAAGTTCCTGTCTAAGGAAACTTTTAGTGACGCTAATAGGGTTGTGAGATTCCCACACAACATGCCCCTATACGTAATGGAGAGCATCAAAAGGGTAAGCTTCACAAGGGATTTGATGGATGGGGGAGATTCGATAAATATCATGCCTATCAATTCCTTTCGGACAGCTAATATTTTAGAGGAATGATCAATACCAATGCCTTTAGTGATTGCTGGCTATGATAATCAATCGTCCAAGTCTATTGGATATGTGAATGTGGGGATTGTGATGGGGAACCTTACCTCCCATATCAAGTTCTAAGTAATTGAAAGTGCCACTTCATACCATCTTCTGATAGGAAGGGTATGGAATCATAACCATGGTCTAGTCCCTTAGACGTATCACTAATGCACGAAGGCAAATGTTAAAGGTATTGAGGTCATTATAAGTGCAATAAGACTTTCACCATTAAAGAAGCTCATCTAGTCGACACATCTTTCTACATGGAGCTGGAAGAAAATTTTAGGGTGATGACAAGAAGAATGGAAGGAGAAAGGGTTCCATCAATCAGATAAAGGATGGGGCCTGTGAACCGCCAAGGCGACGAAGGGGTAAAAGTAAAATTTATAGTTGAGGAAGTTCATTATGTTGACCCCAAGAAGAATCTCTCGAAGCAGCTCAGTGATCGAATGAGGCCCAGAATGGTTCCGATGGAGCATGAGGTCCAATGACAGAGCGTGCTGAGCTGATATCCTGGGGATAGACTGACAGATGCTTTAAAACAAAGGAAGAGAAAAGCGACTGTAACAACGGGCAGGAAATGCAAAAAGAATATCACAGAGGATGGTATAGTGATCTACGTCCTATAAGGGTGTGAGCGAGCAGTCGAAGGAGCTGATCTAGAGACTGACCTGATCTATGAATGTTTCCTAGTGGACCAACAAAGGAAATACATAATCATCAATAACTTAAATATACAGGAATTGATGGAGAATATAGTCGAAGAACTAGATTACATGATGGATCGCCCGAAACTTTAGGTGCAAGAGTTAGAGCAGTTAAACCAAGCCAAATAAGAAAATGAGGCTAGGCCTATCTTAATTTTGAAGGACCTGAGTGAAGATAAAAGAAAGGCCCTGGTAGAGTTAATTCGAGAGTTCATAGATGTCTTCACGTGGAAGTACAAAGAGATGGAGGGTCTAAATGAAGAGTTGGGTTGTCACAAGGTGAATGTTTGGCCTTCAGCTATACCGGTGAAGCAAGCTATAAGAACCTACAAGCTAGAGATGGATTTAAAGATTAAGGAGGAGGTCCAATGGTTGTTAGCGACATGATTCATTGAGCCGATACAATACCCACTGTGTCTCTCAAGCATTGTTCTAGTGGGTAAGAAGGACAAGAACCAGATAAGGATATACATGGACTTCAGAGATTTAAATAGATCCTTCACAAAAGATGAGTTCCTTCTACCCTCTATTAAGAGTCAAATTAATGCAATGGTGGGTCATTAAATGTATAGGTTCATGGACGGGTATGTGGGATATAACCAGATCAAGATGGATCAAGAAGATGCAGAAAAAATGGCATTCAGGACCCCGTTGGGCAACTTCATGTACAAAGTGATGCCTTTTGGGTTGAAGAATGTCATGGCAACATATCAAGGATAATGATGGAGATTTTCCATAATTTCTTTCACAAGTTTTTACAATTCTATGTGGATGACTTAGTCATCAAGTCAAAAAAGGAAGAATCCCATCCAGATGACTTGAGGAGGGTGTTCATTCGCTGTAGAAAGTACAAGCTAAAGATGAATCCACTTAAGTGTGCTTTTGGGGTCACGAGTGGGAATTTCCTAGGGTTCGTGGTGGATCGAAAGGGAGTACATATGGACCAGGACAAGCAGCGAGCAATCTTGGAAATGTTGTGTCTAAGGACGACGAAGGAGCTCAAGAGTTTCTTTGGTAAAGTCTCCTAACTTATGAGATTTGTACCATGACTAGCGAAAATAACTCAACCATTGATGGAACTGCTAGGAAAGGGCGGGAAGTTCAAATGGGTGGAAGCTCACCAGGAGTCTTTGACCAAGTTGAAGAGGTTGCTTACCTCTCCACAAACGATGATCCCTCCAAAAGTAGGAGTACCATTGCAGCTCTACCTCACCTCTACCACCAATTCCATTGTAGAACTCTTGGCAGAGGAAGTTGATGAGCAAGAAAGGCCAGTCCACTACCTAAGAAGTATCATACATGGACCAGAGGCAAGGTACACTAGTGTAGAAAGGCACATTTTAGCCTTAGTTTTGTAGCACAAAAACTTAGACATTACATGTTATCTTTCATAATTCACATTGTGACAAGATGTGACCTCATCAAGTTTTTCTTGGTAAGAACTATTTCAATTGGAAGAGCAACTAGGTGGATCCTCATCCTTTCAGAATATGATTTAAAGTGTGTGGTTTCTCGTGTGATCAAGAGCCAAGCCTATGCAGATTTATTAGTAATCTTTCCATATGGAGTATTTGAGCCACCCCGAGAAAGCATCCTCGGGGATGACTTGCAGGAAAATGTTTTGGAGGTCAACCTTGAAGAATGGATGATTCAATTCGATGGTTACTTGGCAAAAACGAATGGAGGAACGGGGGTTACCTTTCCTAAAAGAGAGGAGAATTTTTTTTTCTTATAAATTGGATTTCCTTTACTCTAATAACGAAGCAGAGTATGATGCTTTGGTACTGGGGCTTTTAGAGGCCCTTCGAACGGCATACGCTCGCTGTGCATCAAAAGTAATTCAAACTTAGTGGTCCAACAAGTGAATGGGGAATATGCGTTAAAGCACCTCAGTTTAGCACTGTACATAACGATCATCCAACGGTTGGTCAATCAGTTCCATCAAGTGAAGATAACAAGGCAGCCCATAACGATGAATAGATATGCTGATGCCTATGCTACCATCACTCAAAATCTAGCTATAAAGACTGATACAACTAATGTGGTGATCCAACGAAGAATAACCCCATCAATTGTGCAATAAATCCTACCCATAGATAGTGATGTGGATTGGAGGGGCAAAATCAGAAAGCAGTTGGAGTCTGTGGAAGGCAAGATGGAACTGAAAGAGCTTATGTAATAATTTTCCAATCATGGTAACCTCTACTTCACGAACGTGAGAAGATGGTTGTCAAGATGTGTTAGCCCTGAAAAAGCAGAACAAAGACTGAATAAAATGCATGAAGGCCACTACAAAACAACACAGATCCTGCTATACAGAAGGATTCAGAGGGAAGGATACTTTTGGACAACAATAAAATAAGATGCAGCTGAGTTGCAACGGAATTATGATAAATGATAACTTTTCTTTCAAGCGATTGAATGCCACTTCATTGAAATCCTAACGGACTAAAGATAGCCCTACATTAACTTCTTAAAGGCGGGGTTATTCCCTCTGAGAAAATGGATGCGATGGGACACAAAAGGAGGGCTCCACGGTTCTATTCCTAAGAGGATCAACTCTATTGAAGGGGGTACTTCAATAGTCCATTAAGATGCATCACGAAGAAGGAGTCGGCAGAAGTATTAAAACAAGATCATAATCCAGCCCACATTAGAATTGCTAATTTATATGACCAATTAATGACCTTGGGGTATTATTGTCCAACCATGGAGAAGGATTCTACGACATTTGTGCAAAAGTGCACGGTGTGCTAGCTGCATAGAAATATGGTCCATACCCCTTCGGTGGACTTACATTCGTTGTCCAGTCCTTATCCATTCCACACTTCGGCATTTAACCTGGCGACGGGTAAATACATCCTTAGTAAAGAGGAAAGAGCTGGATATTAGTGTCAACAGAGAGCTTTATGAAGTGTGCTAAAGCGATACCACTTAAAAGAGCAACGGCTTGCATGGTGGATAATTTTATTAGGGAGTACATAATTTATCATTTTAGAATCCCAAAAGCCATGCTTGCTGCTAACGAAACCCTTTTTATCAATAAAGATCTAAAGATGCTCACTAATAGATACTCTATCGTCCATCATACCTCAACGGTGGCATATCCCAAGGGAAATAATAAAGCAAAAGAGACTAATAAAACTTTAGTCAATATCTTAAACAAAACGATGGAAGACTTCCTATGATCGTGGGACGAGAAGATCCCAGCAGCACTATGGGCCTATCAAAAGACCAAGAGAAAACCCACAGGATACGTACTATTATCCCTTGTATATAGAGTTGAAGCAATCATACAAGTGGAGTTGAAAGTTCCTTCTGCCCGTTACGCCCTGTGAAGCAGCATGCTCCCTCAGAGTAGACATGTATATTTGGAAGTGTTGGACGAGCACAAAGATAAAGCGATGCAACACTTCCAAATATACACGAAGCAACTTTCAAGGGCATGTGATAACCTAGTAGGACCAAGGAAGTTCGTCAAAGGAGACCTCATTTTGAAAGAAAGTGTGAAGTACATTAGAGGGCTCCATCTACCTAAGTTTGCTACGAATTGAGAGGGACCTTTCATTGTGAAGGAGGCTCATGATTCAGGTTACTGCTTAATTTCTAAAATGAAAGAAGATAAACCTTTCAAGATTAATAGCAAATGGTTGATAGTTTATCATGTATGAACTGGTAACCTCGGTTAGATTTTATTGGTTTATTTTGGTGAAATCAACTATACGAGTCATTTTCTCTTTTGTAATAAGAAGAAAAGAGTTTGTTGATAAGTTGTAAATACTTTAACTTTGCGTTAAAATAGAGATATTGCAACGGAACAATACATCACGAAAAAATACTATATCTTTTATTAATGAGAATTGGGTAGATTTACAAAATTGGGAGCTATTACAAAAGAACTATATTTGGTATAAAGAAAAAAGATAGACGTAATAAAAATATATGACTTCTAGCCTAGGAGGAACCATAAATCAGGCTGGGAAAATAAGTACCTATGTAAACCCGATGAATCTTCCAAACGGGTCTGCTGGCCAGCAACGAAGCCTTTGAGTCGGGTTTGCACTTGATCTCTCTTAATTAACAGGGCCTCCCGTTTCGGCTTAACATTTTCCAAGGCTTCTTCGAACGCCCCCACTTTCTCCTCAGTTGCTACCAGTAAAGGGCCAACTCTGCTAGCCGTTTCTCCTAAAATCGCTGGCCTTCGACCTATTTCAAATATTTCTCCCTCTGGGTTTCCATCTAATGGCTCTTTAGAAGCTCCAAGTAGCTACTCAGCCAAGTTAGTTGAAAGCCATCCTTGTCCATTTCCTTCAACTTACCAAAGTGATGATTGATTATTCCCCTAGTAAGGTTAGATATTTGCATATTGACGACCTAAGTAATAATAATTGCCAAACCTTGTAGCATGTGACTCTTCACCAGTATGTTGGAGCTCAGATAATCGACGATAAAAGTTTTAGGATGTTTCTAGGTAATGCGTTCAATGATAAACCGATCCATCGCAGAGAATTATGGAGAGTGGACAAGGACCATAAGGTAGAAGTTAGGAGGAGCCATATATGGCAAGGGAACCTCATACCTAGACTCACTGTCCGCTGGAAAATTCATAGTTGAACCAAGATCGTCATGGTTTGAGTTCTCAGAGGGGACTTGGCCTTCATACGTGGATTCAACAGCCATTGGAGCACACTGAACTGCGGTTAGAATGATGGCAGGATCCCTCACAACCTGCAAAAGAAATTTGATGAAAAATCTTAGAGTGTAGGTTTTCATTATTAAGTAACCTTTATAGGTGGAGCTTGACGAAAAATCTTGACAAGTGATTTTCATTGTTAAGTCACCACTATAAATGGAGTTTGATGAAAAATTATAACAAGTGGTTTTCATTGTTAAGTCATCATTATAGGTGGAGTTTGATGGAAAAATCTTAACGAATGGCTTTCATTGTTAAGTCACCGTTATAGGTGGAGTTTGATGGAAAATATTAACAAGCGGTTTTCATTATTAAGCCATGATTATAGGTGGAGTTTGATGAAAAATCTTAACAAGTGGTTTCTATTGTTAAGTCACCATTATAGGTGGAGTTTAATGAAAATCTTAAGAAGTGTGTTTTCATTGTTAAGTTACCATCATAGTGGAGTTTGAGATTAAGATTCTTCTAATAAAAGATTGAACATTGTCAAGATAAAAGAAAAAATAAATATGAAAAAAATCATGAAATACCTCAGCAACAGTTGGGGCAAGAACGGGATAAAGAGCAAAAGATGCAACGATGAGCACTAGAGTGGGAAAATTCATTTCCTCAGGTGCCTCTGCAGAAACCTCAGTCAGAGGAACCTCAATATCTGATGAAGCACCTAATTCAGAAAAAGGGAACTAGGGCTAAGGTTGAGGGAAAACTCGAAGAAACAGTTCGATCTTCCACGAGTACATCAACACTTGTTAAGGACGAAGAAAGCCTAGGGTGAGAAGATGAACCAATGATAGCACAAGTGATGTGAGGAGCCACGAGTGAGGATGGAGGGTTCAAACCATGGGAAAGATGCACACAATGATGAAACGTCGGGCATGGGTAACAAATTTTAGTAAGGAGTAAAATGCAATAGGAGACTTTACCTCTGAGATATGCAAAAAGGGAGACACCACAATTGCCAGACTTATCAGAGGAAATAAGAGAATTGATCCAATGGCAGACATGGTCAGACTAGGGGAAGGTACAATCGAAAAGATCAAGGAAAATAAGCGTACAACTCAGGAAGGTAAAATAAAGTTTAGTAAAAAAATAAGTTGTTACCACCTGGGGGCAAGAGGAAACTGGAAGGATATCCAGAGGGACCATTAGAAGCACTGTTGGCGTAATGGTAGATGTTGGAGTTTCTTCTAAGGGAAGAATAGAATCAACAGACTCCTTCAAAACACCAGTCATCCTGACACCCTCTTCTACACGCCTAGAAGGAGAACAGTGATAATATTGAGCCCATACATGCGAGAACGGGTAGGAGTTGCATCGACGGAACTACTCCCGAAGCGTCCTTCCATGAAAGGACTTATATGAGGACTGGTCATTTCTTCTTGAACCTCCTGTGCCAAGTTCCTAAGTATTTGAGAACATTATTTGCCAAAGTGGAAATGAATAAGTGTGAAAAACATGCATACCTCTGATTCAGGGGGAGAATGGGATGATATCACCATTGATGAGGAAGGGGGGGAAGCAGCTGGTGAATCCCTCTCGATGGGATAACGCTAAGCATCAGGATTATCATCCAACATAATATCCTCGATAGCATCAGTAGCTGGGGTGAGTTGTACGTCAAGATCATGTTTCTTTTGGGACTTAGTGCCCAGAGTCTTTTTCCTTACACCAGAGCACCCAGACTTAAGGGATTCTTAAACTCTTCCTTCGTGTTGATCCCCCTTAAATGGATCTACCAAAATGGTGGGGGAAGTAGTAACAGGTGGAACGACAGGAGTGTGTCATTGAAACTCAGAGTTTATCCGTTCCACCTCAGCTTGCACTTGCTTTTTCAATTCCTCACTCACTTCGATAGACATCGGAGCAGGAACGGAGGCAATGGGAAATGCATCCGAGGGAAATTGAGAAGAGGGTTGAAACTTAGACTTAGAAGAAGTTATACCCTTAGAAGACCTCTCCTTCTTGGCTAGAGGCTTAGAAGATCCTTCGCCAGAAGATACACTGGTCGGGGCACCCTCACCACAAACACCTTCTTAAGGGGCAGGCTACTTAGATGTTGGAGCTTTCTTAGACTTGGGGGTAGCAATGGAGATCATAGAGCAATAAGGATAAAGCTCAGAGGGAGGTTCTTTAGGAGTTTGGTTCATAGGTAACTAGACCCCAAGAACGGAATTACCTTTAAGCCCCAGGTCCAAGGCAGAAAAAGAAAGAACTAGCGATACACCGGAGGCCCCTGAATGAACTCAAAAAATTAGGCCAGCTGTTTGGACCAGTACTTCGGTACAAATAGAGAAGTCACATCCCCTTTCCTTGTGATATTAAGGATGGTGACTCGCCCAACCATCATAGAACTAAACCCCCACGCAGCAGTAGAAGTGTAGAAGGAGCAAGCCTCACTAAATGTGACCTTGGGGTGGGGTAGCTGAAAAACTGGGCGAGGGGCCCCTTAATCAAAACCAAATTGGCGGTTGCATAGATTGGAGTTGTAGTGCTCGCAGGTATATCCCCACTCGGTGTAAGAAGGAAGATACTCCAGTGAGAACAGAAGCACTACAACCAGTGAAGAATCTTCAAGGATGAGGTCCAAAGTAGTTGGTTAGACCACCTTTCCTCCATAATTGAAAAAACCCCAAGTGTGGAGGAAAACCACCTCTCCATAAGGCCTCATCACAAAATATTCAAGTTTGTCAATAATGGGAATAAACTCTTTGCGACTCTATTTTTTGTGGAAAATATATGAGAGAGGGGGAAAGACGGTTTCCCCAGAGGGAGGATGGATAGTTTTGGCTATTACTGCAGGTAAGCGAACGTAGAGGAAGCCCATTAGAATTATGGCATTGGAAAAATTGCATAAGTTATAATGGATAAGGGACCTTTCCATGTCCAAATGAGTCCTATCAAGCCAAGTATAGAGGGATCCCAAGTCCATTGCTGCTGGAGGAAGCCTGACACCCCGGGCCAAATGGATTGATATATTAATGAGGTCCCTTCGGGGCTGGTCATTTGGTTTTCCAGGAAAATTGAAACGAGATATAATTACAAGAATGTAAGCTGAAAATTCTAAGGATGTACCTTGGCCTTGGACAGCAGTAGAAGAACCATTCTTAGAAGGATCTTGGAAGAAGTAACTGATGAGAGAACTGAACGTGGCTTTGTTAGATGAACCAATGCACCTTTGGTATATGCAATCCAACTCTACGTAATTAGCAGCCTCTTCGGCATCTAGAGATTCATTGGAGTAAGGCACATCGCCTGTGGGTTCGCTGACTAAAAGATCACAAACATCTTATAGTGTAACGGTAAACTCACCCCACGCATCTGAAGCCCTTATACTTTTGACTCATTTGAGTCTAGACTGTATAAGAGCTCATCTAGTTTGGAAATTGTGACAAAATTGTGTCCATCCTAGAAACCAAAGAGCCTCAGAGATTGTATTGCTTCTTCTCATATTCATCTT
Organism: Sambucus nigra; assembly: GCA_949130495.1. Lineage (NCBI taxonomy): Eukaryota > Viridiplantae > Streptophyta > Magnoliopsida > Dipsacales > Adoxaceae > Sambucus > Sambucus nigra. Next base: position 537,200,552 of record OX422213.1, read on the forward strand.
GTAATGATCCTGAGACTATAGCCATCATTCACACACTTAGAACTTAATTCTTGCATATCATATTGCACCTTTATGTGTATTAATGTGGTGAGTGTGTTTAAATCCCTTAATTTGATTTTTATTAATTTTTTGGGAATTTTAAACATCTTTTAATTAAGGTTTTATTAAATTAAAACTTGATTTAAAAAGTTTTGGGGTTAATATCTAAATATATATTGTTGTGATTTTTGGCCTTAAGTTACTCTGGGTAGAAACCGAAAGCGCCAGAGACTCCAGGGTTGGTTTTGTAATTAGTTTGGGATGCGCGTTTGCATTCGTTCTATGGCCAACACTTGCTGCTCTCTGATTGGCCAGAGTTGTGTTTCTTTACAGAGACAAAACTTCGCATGTTTACAGCCCTTGGATCAACCCTTATCAATGGCCTGCATGTCGCCTGAGTGAATCCCCGTGTATACCTTTAAGCCTATCACAGCCTGTTTAATCCACCGCCTGTTGTGAGCCCTTAGATTGAAGTCAAAGGAGCTTGACTCAATCTCAGACGTTATTTTTGAACGATAGTCTGGAACTTTCTCCTCTTCCTATTTAGAGGACTCTCATTTCAGCCTTCGAAAGCTTTTTCCACTTTGAAATTTCTCAGAGAAAGAATAGAGAGAGAGAGAGAGAAGAAAGAGAAGAGAGAGAGAGAAACCAGAGAGCCAAGTTAGAAACCCTAACTTCGTCAAAACCTTCTCCAACCTAAACCACTTACCTCTTCAAAACACCATAACCAAATAAACACCATCTTTAGTGTTTCTTGAGTTTATGAGAGTTCGAGTTGAGTGATCTTGGGTTGCTGTAACCTTGTGTTCATAAAATCTTATTTCCAACTTAGAAACTTACTCAAATCTTGTTTCTGATTCAATAGAAATCATAGATCTGAAGTTTTTCATGTCACAACACACTTAGTTGCATATTTCTCATCTTGAGAAGTTCGTTGTTGATTGTTTTCTGTTAAAACATTTTCTTACTTCAGAATCAACAATAGATGTTTTTCTGTTTCTGTTTTTACAAAACTTAACCTGACCTAGTTGGATTCGCACTTGAAGGGTTTTCAATCTTCTAAATATTTTCAAAATAGATTGAGAAAGGTCTTGACCGATTTCTTAAGCAAGATCTCCGTGGAATCTGGGTTATTTTGAAAGGTCAAAAGGTTCTTGGTTTTGTAAGAAAGAAAAATAACAAACTCTCTGCATATAGACTTTATATGTAATTTGTTAGGATTGTTTGTAACTAATAAGAGTGCGTGTGTGCATGCATGTGTTATAGAACACTTTTCACAAACATCTTCACACTACATACACTGAAAGTGTTGGCTATAAGATTTGGTGAACATAAGTCGACGTATACTGCTGAAACAAAGGAAGAGTTGACAAACTGAGAAGACTACATCAACAATCAAGATCTGCAGAAAAGTTTAAGGACGCCAGAGGGTATAATCCTGAACTTGTATAGACTTGTTATTGTGTGCATGTTAGTTAAATAGATTGTAACTCACATATTTGTTTTAGTGATATTTTCTTGTTTTACTCCGTAGAGGGAGTCGTGGATGTTTCCTCAAGGTTGAGGTTTTACCACGTTAAAAATCCTGAGTATTAATATTTCTACATCTTCTCATCCCATTCTGTTGTGTGCTGAGTTTAAAATATTTTAAACTGTTTTTCTAAAACTTGTTATCAAATCTTGTCCATATCTCGTACATAATTTTGTTAACACATCTTGTGTTCAAAATCAGTTTGATTTAAGTAAAGAGTTTCTTCAACAAACTTTCGGAGTTGCTTAAATAGTTTATTTTCAATAAACGGCTTTGGCAACGCTATTTCAGCATCTATGAAAGTGTGGGTGGTAACTTTCAAGTAAGAGACCAAAATTTGGAGAGCATCATTGTTCTTTGAAAGAGTGAACTCTCCAATCCACTTAGCCCGATGCAGCCTAACTTTAGCCAGAGTCACAGAGTGGGATCTTTACGTGTGAGAATTGCAAGCGACAAAATGAGCTGGAGAGGCTCCAGGACCCTAGAAATCAATTTGGGACATAGGGAAGTCACCTAGATCAAGACGAAAATGCTGAGTTTCCTCTGGGGGTCAGCTAAATTCTCATCTTCATCACCGAGAACCAAAGAATCACACTTGGCATTAAAAGTGCAAGTTTTGCAGAGCCTTGAGAAGTCATCATCTTTTGCCAAAAATCAGAGACCGATGGTAAAAATGTAGTTTCCCTTGGCGAGAAACACCCAAGGCGGTGGCGCCCAAAATGGAAGTAGTGGAAATAGTGGTAGCAGAAAAGATTGGCTGAGCACCGGTGCTAGCAACCTTGGGAGTACCTGAAGAGTCCATTTATAGATGGTGGTGAGCATAAAATCTCATGGGAAAGAAGAAAGAATGGTTGATTAAGGAGTAACACATTCGCTAGAGGTCATGAACAAGGCAAAGAAAGCAAGAAACAAGAGAAAAGCTTGGTAACAATGGCGGTTTGAGGGGTTTCTCCCTCTAAATGCTCAGAGAGTTGAAGAAGACGAAGGAAATGTGAATGAAGAAAATGGATAAGTGTTTGAATCATAGTCATTTGAAATTTGTAAGTTGGATTTTGAGTTCCCACTACCACACGTGCAAAGCCGCCCATAATCATTTCAAATGGACACGTGGAACTTCTGGGAGTGTCCTGACAGTTAAAAAGATGGCGCCATGTCATTAATCAAGTGACGCATGGGGTTTATAAAGGGTTTCTTTCAAAATAAGTTATGTTTTTGGTTCTAGAACATTTTATTTGGCACATCGGATGTCCCACAACACAGAAGATGTTACCACGGTTCCAAAAGCTATGATGCCCCCTCTCCACAAGTCCAACGGGGTTCCGTTGTAACTCAGGTACATCAGGAATAATTTTTTTCTTTTCGAACAAGATGAAATGATGGCACGAAATAACCCAGATAGAGGAGAACTTTGCTTTCGAAGAGTTAGAACGGATGAGGTACAATGACAGGAAAAAATTACGATGTCCCTTCGCCATTTTCTGATGATTCGTACCTCTTTGGTTTAGTTATATAACTGTTTATATAATATTTATTCGGACCCTATTCGGGTCAGCAAGAGATTGATCACAACGTATTTTCACAATGTATCTATTGTTGATGGGATTATTGGAATAATAGTTCGCATATGTTCACATAACGAAACGGTAGAACTTGCATGTTGTTGGTGATTTTTAGTGTTTCTACTAATATTTAAAGAACTTGTATATTCAAATTTCAGGTTGTCCACTGAAATGGTAGCATGCATTGCAAGAACTTGTTTATGTTCATGTTTTTTTTTCGATTTCATTTTCAAGGTTAAATAGGATGTCGGTTCTACAATGTTAATTTTCAAACGTTTAATGTTCATTTTTTTATGTTCATATGTTATCATAACATGAAGTAAAAGATGGAAGTTTTCTTTGCAAGAACCTTTGGAAGTGGTCACACTTTAGGTACTATTTCATGAATCTGTAAAGCTCTTTAGTATTTATGTAGAACTAATGGAATAACTTAGGTAGTTTATAGTTGGGTTGAATATGCACATGTAAGTTGAACATTTGGTTAATGCGATGATAAAGAAAACAAACCAATTTCCAAAAATAATAACCAAAGTGACTCGTCGGAACTCGATAATTTCCAAATCACTAGACTTAGTCTTAAAAACATGCATTTAACTTGCAAAAACCCAAAATAATCACCAAACGACCCGGTAAGACGACCTCGCACTTCAGACGGGACCAACGTAACTTGTAAGAATTGACCATGTAGTCACGGGTCTCCCGCTTTGAAAATATGACGATAATTTGAAAATATCTAGATTAAGCTTAAAACATGTTGTTAAAAGGGTGAAAACCCAAACCAGTCACCAAACGGCCCCGTAAGAGGTACGAATAGCTCGCACGGGACCAATATAACTTGTACGAACTGACAGCGTAGTTGCGAGCCTCCCCATTTGAGATAATGGTGATAATTTCAAAATACGTAGATTAGGCTTGAAAACAAGCGGTTTCAGGGTGAAAACCCAAACCAGCCTCCAAACGGCCCCATCAGACGCATGACGACCTTGCACGGGACCAATGTAACTTATACGAACTGACAGCGTAGTCGTAGGCTTCCCGATTTTAGATAATGCTGATAATTTCTAAATATGTAGATTAGGCTTGAAACAAGCCACTTAAGGGTGAAAACCCAAACCAACCCCTAAACGGCCCGTAAGAGGAATGAACTTCTCGCACAGAACCAATGTAACTTGTATGAGCTAACCGCATAGTCACGGGTCTCCCGATTTGAGAATATGACAATAATTTGAAAATTTATCGATTAAGCTTAAACAAAAGCCCTTAAAGGGTGAAAACCCAAACCAGCCCCATAAGAGGCATGAACACCTCACACGGGACCAATATAACTTCTATGAACTAACAGCGTAGTCGCAGGCCTCTCGGTTTGAGATAATGACGATAATTTCAAAATATGTAGATTAGGCTTGAAAATAAGCCGTTTGAGGGTGAAAACCCAAATGGCCCCGTAAGAGGCACGAACACCTCGCACGGGACCAATGCAACTTGTACGAACTGATCGCGTAGTCATGGGTCTCCCGATTTGAGAATATGACGATAATTTGAAAATTTATCGACTAAGCTTACAAACAAGCCCTTAAAGGGTGAAAATCCAAACCAGCCCCCAAATGGCCCCGTAACGAGCATTAACGCCTCACCAATGTAACTCGTAGGAACTAATAATGTAGTCATAACTTGCGTAAGATTTTCAATTCTAGAATATAATAATAATTACAACACCTATATGTAACTTTTTAGCTTGAGTATGCTTTTTTTATGAATTACTTGGTTACTAATATCGTATTTATTTTATCCTATTTTTTTTGCAGTATAACATTTTATCGTGAGCATTTATTCACGTGGAACACACGAAGAACTCAATGGTTTACAACAAGGGGTTTATTCATGATTCTATTTCTTTGTGTTATGGTCGTGCGGGCTTTTGTAGTTTTATTGTAAACATTTATGGACGTGCGGGCTTTTATAAGTTTATTGTTATATTTCGTGGTCGTGCGGGCTTTATGTTATGTAGCTTTTATATTAGCAGGTTTTAGAATGTCGATAAAATAGAGGAAACTCTGCCCAATTTTTTTTTGTCTGTGAACTATTAAAGACTTGTAATATTTTGAAGTTGTATGTACATTAGTTTATGAACAACGTGCAAGATTTGCAATTTGTGAATTTTCTTATTTTTAAATATATTTTTTTTCTTTTATCCAAAAATTTGGCACAATTCAAAACCGTGCCAAAAATGTTTCAAATTTTTTTCACGGTTTTGAACTGTGCCAAAAGTTTATCAAAATGTGCTCAATCTGGCACAGTTCAAAACTGTGCTAAAAGTGTGCCACAAATATCAAATTCTAGCACAGTTTAAAAGTGTGCCAGAAGTGTTCCTGTTTGGTCAAATCTTGCACACTTTTAAACCATGCCAGAAAAAATGGCCATTTTGGAACACCTGATTCTGGCACAGTTCAAAACCATGCCAGATTTGATCTGGCACAGTTTTAAACCGTACCAGATTCCTATTTTTGGTGTAGTGGGGATGTTCTTTTAAAGATCATCATCAGAGAGAAAGAAGTTATTGCAAACCAGTGCTCTTATTCACGCACCATTGTCATTTATTGTGGAGATTTTAATAGCTAACCAGAGATCTTTCAGACGTTATTGGTGTGTTTGGCTGCCTGCCAAGGTGTATCTAGGGGGCTTACTCCTCTCTCCCTTTGACTGAGTTACTTCTGAGTTCCCTCTATTATTGTTTGAGTTATACACCAGTGCATTGTGACTCCAATCTGGGTGTTGACTAAATATAATATTTTGTGTTTACTTGTGTTCATTAAAGAGTTTATGGGTTATCACTTATCACCATACCTATAGAGGTTACACCTCAACTAGTACTACCATGCTCCCAGGCTACGAGGGGACTACCCTCTTACACATTTATAACTATTCTAGTATATTTATTACACCAACATACCAATGTGATGTGTACAAAATAGATAGTGTTGTAACAACGTCGCAAGGGGTGCTAATAAAAACTAATGTGGTGCCTACAATTTTCCAATTAAAAATCATGTATTGCATCCATTTCACTTATTGTTTTCAAGGAAAACTATAAATATAATGCTTAAAACAGATTCTCGAGTAAATATAAGAATTGATGTAGTTTAATACTGATCAATATAATCTCTTATAATAAACTTCCAAAGGATTTTATAGTTTGAAAACCTACTTTTTTCTCAACACTAAAACAACACCAAACATAATTTGGCATAAAACAAATGATTCCAAGGAAAAATAACATTACTGAATAATAATCAACATGTACCATTACTAACTTTAACAATTATGAGTTTTTGACGTATTAAGCTATGAAAGAGGCTAGTCTGATTGAGGTTCACCTGTGTGAGTCAGCCCAAACACTAGGATTATTTCATAAACAAAAAGGAAAAATAATAAAGTAGAAACACCAGCATATTGCTAAATTAATTGGTAAGGATTCATAAATCAAAACCAAACAGTGTTACACAAATAATACATAATGAAAATCAATGGGAAAACATCACAAATAACCCAAATAACATCACCCCCTCCTGTCGACAGCAACCACCAATAAACCACCACAAACTACCATTGGAAACCCAACAATGCCTCAACCCAACAAACACCTCCATCTCTCAACCCAGTATCAAAACCTATTAACTGATTTTAGGGAAAGAGAGAACAACAAAGAGAAAAGAGAAAGGAAAGAGTAAACTGGGTCAAATAGGGTCAGACCCAAATCCTTTAAGTTTGTGTCATCCTTATTTTACAACACTGATCTGTGAACATATGCCACCAATAGGTGGGGGAGAAGGTCTTACCTAGCCCGTGTGAGGATCCCACCGATTTGAGGTAAAAAACTCACGAAATGATCTCCCATCGACTCTGATTTGAGAACACCATGTCTAAAAAAACTATAGGCGAATCTCATTCTTTGACAAATCGGGTCAACTGGATTGTGTTCATTTTTTATTATTTGGGGTTGAGTGGGTAGTACAAGTGCGATATAAGGGGATATGTTGGTGCTGGTGGTGTTCGGATGTGGTTATTATTTTTGTGGCAATGGGTGGGTGTGTAGGTAGACATGGGTGGTGGGGAGGTTTAGGTGGGTCTGGAGGTCGAGGGAGAGAGAGATCGCGTGAGAAAGAGAGAGAGAGAAAGAGTTGTGTCGTGAAGAGATAGAGATAGGGTTGTCGACGTTGTCGCGTGTAAGAGAGAGACAGTGAGGGAAATTTGGAAAGGGTTGTAAAAATGTGTGGAAAAATTGAGGGAAATACCAAAAGGAAATTTGGTATACCATAAGGGACGGATATTAAAACCGTCCGTTTTGAGATATCAAATGGAACGATTTTTTCCAACCCTTTTAGTATTTCCCTCACTTTTACCACACATTTTTACAACCGTTTCCAAATGGGACGGATTTTAAAAATTGTCCCTTTTGATATACAAAAAGGGACGGATATTAATTACCATCCCTTTTGGTATAGCAAAAGGGGCGTTTTGTAAAATTTGTACCTTAAATTAGCCCAGAGAAAAATGTGCTAAAAAATACGGTGCATTTTAAGGGTCGGTTTTTAATAACCATCGCTTTTGGTATAGCAAATGGGACAGACTTTAAAAACCATCCCTATTGTGATTTATCAAAAGGGACATTAATTAAAAACTGTCCCATTTGGTATATCAAAAGGGATAAAATGGCATGGCCATCCCAAATACTCCTGTCCCTAATACTCATTTTTCTTGTAGTGATGCTTTAAGCCATAACCCCTTTGGAAGACTCCAAAATTTAATATCTTATGACATTATTGCTAGCATATAGCAATATGAACTTCAATTGATAACGCCTTTCTAAAAGAAATTTAATATAATTGCATATCAAAATCTTAGAAAAAAAATCTTAGTACAACATTCCAAAGATTTTTTTTTCACAACACTTTCATTATAAAAACCACGATTTCTCATATGATAAGGAAACAGGATTACGATTTAGAAATAGATTGTATGTGCCTGAGAATTCATCTCTTCAAGAAGAAGTATTATAAGAATATCATCATTCTAAGTTTATGATTCACTCCGGAAGCTCCAAGACGTATCACACATTGATGAAACAGTATTAGTGGCCAAATATGAGAAATGATATTGAGTGTTTTGTAAGAAGGTGTGTTACTTGTTAACAAGTAAAGATAGAACACCAACATCTTGATGGACGTTTCCAACCCTTACCAATTCCAGAATGGACATCGGATCATATCATAATGGATTTTGTCAGTGGATTACTGACCGAGCGGAAAAAGTGTGTTCGTGTGAGGACAAAATCGTTGTGTGTTTCGCCGCCGCGATACAAAAAACCTAAGCTACTACTACACTTGACAAGCAAGCACAGCGGTAAGTCGGGTATCGTAAGAAATCCACAGGGAGTGATTGAATTTTAGATGTTAATTTCTTTAAAACTTCAAGAATAAAAGTGTAAAATAAATAAATGAAAAGGTGATGGTTGGGAATGGTGACAAAAGAAAAAGAATAAGTTACGCTACGCAAAAGTAAAGCGAGGATCGGGATCGCATACACACATTCACGGGATAAACAACTATTAATTAGAATTTTGATTCGAAAACATTTAATCGATCATTTTCAATTAAGCATAAACATCACACAATAAGGAATTTAAGCCAAAGTTGCGAGATTAAACATTTAATCAAAAATGGTCACACACAGATTAAATTCGGATTATCGCTATAAACACTAAAGTTGTGTGACAAATAAAGTTAAACGCATAACAATCCAACCTTAATACACGCGATTTCAATTAAATGCAATTTTACACGAAACCCTAACTTCCGAGCTCCAAACCCGTAAATGGCGTAACGAAATCCCGACCCTATTTATCTAAGGGCACGACATGGAAATAAACTAAATTAAACTAGGAAAGCAAGAAATAAAGCAAGTAAAATAATTAATAAAGCATGTAAACTAATCATCAAAGAAAGAAATTAAGAAATACAACTATATTAATAGCCTTACATACATCAAAGTGGGCAAAACACCCAAAGTGGTGGAGTAGGGCAATCCCTAAACTAATGTGAAATTTAAGATTTTTTCCTCAAAAGGAAGAGAAAGAATATTTATACAAAAACAAATCCCATGGCAAAAATTGTAAATAAAAGGGAAAATTGCCAAATATCAGCAGGGCCGAATAGATTCGGCATTGGGCCGAATCGATTCGGTTGGAGAATATCTCGAGACTGCCAGAGAGGCGAATTGATTCGGGTGAAATCCGAATCGATTCGGCTGGAATCCGAATCGATTCAGAAACAGAGAAACTGGCATACTGTCTCCAATCGAATTGATTCGCAAAGGGGCGAATCGATTCGGACCTACAGGTCTTGAATTTTTCCTTGATTTTGGTTGGTTTGAAATTCTCTTCCGCTCAAAAGCCCGTAACTTCTTCGTTCGGACTTGGAATTGCGTACCGTTTGTGTCCACGCGAAGCTTGTTCAGAGGGCTTCAAATTCCGTGAAGACATTGGGCCAGTTGCCCAAATTTTAAAATGACTAAATTGCCCTTGCGCGTGCGATTGTGTGCGGAACTTCGCCGGAATGCATCCAAACTTCATACTAAGCATCCAAATACCTACAAAATCTCAATTAACCCCTGCAAAACATGTTAACATAGAAATCTGCGGTTGTATGGTTAACGAGCATTAATATAGGGATTAAGATACCCGAGGGGGCTAATAACGCGTAGGTTAACGGGTGAAATACACAATATTTACGCTGTATCACACCCCCTAACTTACACATTGCTAGTCCCTAGCAATGAAATAGGAAACAACAAGAACTACAAGAAAACCAAAAGAAGGATACAAGTACAAAATGGGATTAAAAAGTAATAAAAAGATAAGGCCACTTTCGCCGGTGAACGATTGCATTTAGCATATGCAATAAGCCGTTAAACCCCTAGGTTATCCTAGTGGACGAGTGTTGTCTCGTGAGGGTTTTCAATGATGAAACCCACAAACATCATATGGTTTCCTCAAAATATGCCCAACACAACATGCGACAAACTCAACAACAATGAAAAAGATTTCAAACATGTTATTAGCATATTGAACGAATTCAAGCTAAAGTCCGTTGTTATTAACAAGTTGAATGCACCTCATAAAATTGAAACTTTAAAAGTGGGAGGGGGGAGAGAAAATGCAAAATATGATTTGGCAAAAAACATATATAAATCGGATACTAATCAAAGCAAGCATACATTCAATCATCACGGGCATTACGCTCTACAAATGAAATCACTCGGAATGGGAGGTAATACACGGGACATGCGGGCATAAAGAGTAAATGGAAATGGAAACTAGGCCGCACACATGTCACAAATGAAGAACGCAATATATAAACTGAAAAATTGTAATCTGAATGAAAGATACCACTCATCAAAAGAGGCGAAATGCATTTTCACAGATTATCAAAACTATTATGACTTTTAAATTAAATGCACCCTAAGATCACATAGGACTTTATAGGGTTGTAATGTAGGTTTGGGGTTAAGGTACGAAATGAAAGGTATATGTACGGATTCAAAGTGTTCGGAGATGAAAACTTGGAATAATGGGAAGGATGCGGGCAATATAAAAAATGGAAAGTAACTTCCAAACAAGCATTAGATATAACAACTGGAGAGTAATCAAAGCTTATTGAACTATACACAACATATACAACTTTCTCTTTCTTTTCTTTTCTTCTTTTTCTCACTTTTTCTTTTTTTGTTTTCTTTTGCTTTTTTGCTTTCTCTTTTTCTTCACTTTTTTCACATCACTTTTCTTTACTTTTCAAACTCTCATATGCTTAAATTGCAACCACACTACAATAACATCATTCAATCCCAAGTATCATTCCAAACAAAGGTATGGAAAGTGTATGTATGGGCTAAAACTCCAATGCGGAGTTGGTTATGGGAATGGGGTTATGAAACGAAAGGCTATATTTTGTCTCAAAGGGGTTGACTAGGGAAACATATAAGGTGAGGTCAAGGCTAATGTGGGTGATATAACAAAGAGGGCCTATGATCATTTCCAAAATTTTACGCAATTATCAAGTCAAAATAATATATGAAAATCATGCTCAAGTAAAACATTTCGAGTATGAACTCAATTAATGAACGATCAAATGAAAGAATAGAGAGATTATCGACAAATTCAACATTTTCAAAGAGAAAAGAATGGTGTATAATACTCACAAATGACGAAAGGAACAAAGCTTACTCGGTGTAAGTATATACAATGCAACAAAAGATTCCCGAGTTATAAAAATCTTAAACCAAATCAATAGAACAAGGAAAGTGCATATGCTCATTGGATAAAGTTTAATTCATGAAGTTATTCACAATATCAATGATTTGAGGACTAAAGTCTAATAACTTTTAAAATTGAGAGCATGCATCATTGAGTTGTCTATTGGATCGGGCAATTATTGAAATTTATCATCGAAAACAAGGCAAAATGCCCAACAAAGGAGAAAAAAGAAAGAAAATATTTTTGAAAATTTTTAAATTTTTCACAAAAAGGCATACTTAGTAACTGACAAGTAAGAAAATCCATGGACAAAACAAAGAAATGGATAGAATATCCTACACCCCCTAACTTAAATGTTGCATTGTCCTCAATGCGCATTAAGAACACAACACAAAGAGAGGAAAAGAACGATATTACCCAAAATTGGAGAGATCTCCATAAGCACGAGTCCAATGAAATCTACAAAACAAGTTAGTACCGAGCATAGCAAAAACAAATAACAAAAAGTTAACTAATTACACTAGACTAAATTAAAAGGAAAGAAAAGTAGGAAAGAAAGAAAATTAAAAAGCTAAATATTTACAACCTACTATTTAGACTTCACACTAATTATACACTAGAAGTCTAAATAGTTGAGGGTCCACCCAAAAAGGGATTTGACTTTGAAAGATCAACGGTGGACCCTCCAAAGTGAGCATGCCTCCCGAAAAATAAGAATTTCGTTTGAACAACGGAAGGCATGTGGGTGGTGAAAAAAGTGAACCATCGCCAATTTGAAATTTTGGGCAGACGATGGGGGGTTTGGATAATAAGGGGGAAAGGTACACTTGAGGTCCAAGAAAAAGCGACTCATCTCCCAAAGATTTTTCAAATGGAATGGGAGATGGTGCACACGTGGGGATAACATCCATCGAAAACAAATTCGGTAAGGAGTCCTCATCGGCAAAAAGTGTAGAAGTTTTAAAAGTTTCTACCGACTCATAGGAATCAACCGGTAATTCTAATGGTTCAATGACGGAAAATGTATATGGTAATGAAATAAATTCAATCTCCGTCAACATATCGTCGGAAGGAGATTGAATTTCGTGGGAGAGAGATTCACATTCGATGAGAAATTCTTTGAAAAATCGAGGTGAAACACAAGTTTCCACCTCCTCGTTTTTTTGTGCATAAGAATTCATCTCATCGCAAAGTGCTCCAAGTCTCATTCCAGCATCATTTAGGCTTTCCAAACCTTGGGAGTAAAGAAGAAAAGTTTCTTCCAAAGTAGGCTTCCTCAGCTCAAGAGCCTCGGACTCCTCATTTGGTTAAAACTCGTCTTCGAAAGTATCGGAATAAGAATCGTCATTGGATTCGAATAATGAATCCAACTCAAGCTCCCAATAACGATTTTCATTCCGATAAATTTTTTCAAGTTTTTCAATCTCAAGAAAATCTTCAAAATGGAAAACTTGAAAACTATCCCCAAAGTAAGAATCATTAGAATGACCGTAATAACTATAATAGTAGGACATGATTACCTCGTTGTTTGTAGATGGAGAATCCGAGCAAGAAAGTGAGCAACCGCGAATCAAAGTTTCTTAGCGCTCAAATATGCTATCCTGCAAAATAGGTTAAAACAAAGAATACAAATACAAAAGAAAAAATACTACGAAATAATAAAAAAATTACTATCTAAAATACACTCCCCGGCAACGGCGCCATTTTGTGACCGAGCGGAAAAAGTGTGTTCGTGTGAGGACACAATCGTTGTGTGTTTCGTCGTCGCGATACAAAAAACCTAAGCTACTACTACACTTGACAAGCAAGCACAGCGGTAAGTCGGGTATCGTAAGAAATCTACAGGGAGTGATTGAATTTTAGATGTTAATTTCTTTAAAACTTCAAGAATAAAAGTGTAAAATAAATAAATGAAAAGGTGATGGTTGGGAATGGTGACAAAAGAAAAATAATAAGTTACGCTACGCAAAAGTAAAGTGAGGATCGGGATCGCATACACACATTCACGGGCTAAAGAACTATTAATTAGAATTTCGATTCGAAAACATTTAATCGATCATTTTCAATTAAGCATAAACATCACGCAATAAGGAATTTAAGCCAAAGTTGCGAGATTAAACATTTAATCAAAAATGGTCACACGCGGATTAAATTCGGATTATCGCTATAAACACTAAAGTTGCGTGACAAATAAAGTTAAACGCATAACAATCTAACTTTAATACACGCGGTTTCAATTAAATGCAATTTTACACGAAACCCTAACTTTCGATGTCCAAACCCGTAAATGGCATAACGAAATCCCGACCCTATTTATCTAAGGGCACGACATGGAAATAAACTAAATTAAACTAATTAAACTAGGAAAGAAAGAAATAAAGCAAGTAAACTAATTAATAAAGCATCTAAACTAATTATCAAAGCAAGAAATTAAAAAATACAACTATATTAATAAGCTTACATACATCAAAGTGGGCAAAACACCCAAAGTGGTGGAGTAGGGCAAAGCTCCATACCAACCCTAAACTAATGTGAAATGTAAGATTTTTTCCTCAAAAGGAAGAGAAAGCATATTTATACAAAAACAAATCCCATGGCAAAATTGTAAATAAAAGGGAAAATTGCCAAATATCAGTAGGGCCGAATCGATTCGGTTGGAGAATATCTCGAGACTGCCAGAGGGGCGAATCGATTCGGGTGAAATCCGAATCGATTCGGAATGGTGGGCGAATCGATTCGGCTGGAATCCGAATCGATTCAGAAACAGAGGAACTGGCATACTGTCTCCAACTGAATCGATTCGCAAAGGGGCGAATCGATTCGGACCTACAGGTCTTGAATTTTTCCTTGATTTTGGTTGGTTTGAAATTCTCTTCCGCTCAAAAGCCCGTAACTTCTTCGTTCGGACTCGAAATCGCGCACCGTTTACGACCACGCGAAGCTTGTTCAGAGGGCTTCAACTTCCGTGAAGAAATTGGGCCAGTTGCCCAAATTGTAAAATGACTAAATTGCCCTTGCGCGTGCGATTGTGTACGGAACTTCGTCGGAATGCATCCAAACTTCATACTAAGCATCCAAATACCTACAAAAGCTTAATTAACCCCTGCAAAACATGTTAACATAGAAATCCGAGGTTGTCTGGTTAACGAGCATAAATATAGGTATTAAGATACCTGAGGGGGCTAATAACGCGTAGGTTAACGGGTGAAATGCGCAATATTTACGCTGTATCAATTACCTCTTGCGTCTCAGGTTGTATTTGAGTAATAATAGATCGACTTACCAAATCTTCCCACTTTGTACAAGTAAAAACCACCTATTCTTTTCAAATGATTAGGAAACTCTATATTCGATAAATCTTCTGATTGCATGGAAACCCTCTACCCATCACCTCGGACAGAGATTCTCATTTTGTAGGAAAGTTTTGGCAAGAACTTCAAATCAAAATGGGTATTAGACTTCATTTAAGTACCCTATTTCACCCTCAATGGAAGGACAATCTCAACGTACAATTCAAACATTGAAGATATGTTACAAGCTTGTACATTAGATATGCCCAACAATTGGAACAAACACTTATACCTTGTTGAGATTTCTTATAACAATAGTTACCAGTTAAATATCGAAGCCGCCTCGTTTAAAGCATTTTATAGAGAAGACCATTTCGTTCACCTGCATGTTGGACAGAATCTGGAAGCAGTAGGAAATTTACTCCCAAAATAATCTAAAAAACCACTGAGTAAATACAATAAATTCGAGAGAGATTAAAGACATCCCAAGATTAACAAAAACGTTATGTAGACCAGCGCTGAAAGCCCCTAGAATTTCATATTTGTGACAAAATATTTTTTAAAGTTTCTCCTCCAAAAGGTATTTTACGTTTCGAAAAGAAAGGGAAATTAAGGCCCCCCCCCCCCGATATATTGGACCTTTCACAATTTCTAAACGTATTATCTCTTTAGCCTACCCGTTACAATTACCAGTTAAATTAACCAATATTCATAACGTATTCCATGTATCCCAATTATGTCAGTATATTCCTGATCCCCCCATGTCATTACATGGAAATAAATTTATGTTCAATCCAATCGCGAATTTGAAGAACGCCCTATTCGAATTTTGGATTTCCAGGTAAAACTTCTCAGGAACAAAGAAATCCCCTCGTTCAAAGTACTTTGGGAACATCAAAATCATTAAGAATCTACATGGGAACCAGAATAAACTGTGAAAGACCAATATCCTAATCTTTTCAAAGGTAAATTAGAGGATGATTTTTTTTTAGGTAGGTAGACTCTAACATCCTTACTTTCGAATCAAGTTAATTGAAAACCCTAATCCTTACAATTACTATTTTACCCCTCACAGATAATGCAAATTCAAAAGTATCGTAATGAAGATAGAACTACTCTACAAAGCCTACAAATTTGCTAAATTACCCAAGTACCACTAGAAATTTTAACATATCTAAAATGATCCTCGAACTGTTTAATAAGCATAGCCTGACTAATAATTATCCCTTAGCCCAAACTTTATAGACTGTAACTAACTGTAAATTACATTTCCAAGCCCTATGTTTCCTTGAATTATAGAAATGCCCCTAAAACATACCAAAATACCCTATTTTAAACCAAATAAGTATATACACTTCCACCCAAGGACTAAAAACTAAACAACCAACATTTTCACATTCTATCCTCGCCACATCAGCCTCCACATAGGTAGTAGAGTCCAAAACCACATGGGAACACCGTGCATACACGTGAAGACCAAGTTCCCATCAACTTATCTTCTTAAACTTGGGAAGATTCCACCTTCCAAATGATCCAATACATTCTTATCTCCATAGCCTATAATTTCCCCACAATCAGAAGCTACAAATCCAACATCTTGAGCCTATCCGAAATTCAAAAAATTTCATCTAAACGGGTATTCTGTCATTTTTTGTATAATATTTCATTCTTTCAATTCAAACCATTTTCTGTGTTGATATTATACACATATCAATCAAAATAATAAAGCTTGAGCTTCATTGGTGAAATTCTAATATACTAGAAAAAGCCTCCATTGAAGCATGAGCTTCATTGGTGAAATTTGATTCCTTAATTTTGGACCAGTTTCAAAGTGAGGAAATGATTCCTTATGAACTCGGGAGCTCTAACACAATGATCATTTCTAACAAATTATAACTTTTGATCTCCAATTGCCCGAATGTGTTTTCAGTTTTAGAAAAATAAAAACCTTAAATTCTCCAAAATCAGACCACCTTAAACCTTCAAACAAAAACCAAATTCTTCTTTAGGATAGTAAAAACACAAACATGTTCCTAAAAAGCTCTGCCATATTTGGTAGAGCTTCGAAAGTTCTGTCAAATGTTTTGAAAAATACACAGTTTTATAACTTGATGAATAATGAACCTCAATCCACAAAACTTATATTTTTGGATTCCATGCAAAAAAATAGGTTGGGTTGGTTCAGGAACCATCTCAAATGGTTTAAAAAATCAAGAGTTATTTCAAATCAAAGTTTTTCAAACCCTAAGTCAATTGTCGAGAGGTTGAAGATGAACTTTTCATCCAGAAGCATTAACCAAGCACGTGAGGGCGCGTGGACAATCAAATATTTTATTTTTCTGGCCAAAATGGTATAAGGTCATACTATATTTGGTTAAACCTAGCGAAAGTTATAAAAAAATAGTTCTTTAGGTTAGAAATATTTTCTTTAAATTGTAAATCGATCCCTCCCAACTTTTTAAGTTATGACAATTTTTTTCAATAAATACTTTAATTAATTTTGAGTCAAAAGTATTCTACGCCAAATTTTAAATTTAAATATAAGCCTAAGATTTAAAGTCACAAAATATTTACAATGTAATCCCTTACACTTTAATACACGCAGATTTTAGTATAAATTGATCAAAACCAACATTATTTTGAACTATACTTACTCACACAAATATTTATATACATATAATCAAGGACTAACTCCTCCTAAAATCCTCTTTTGACCTTCTATAAGTCATTCAAATATCCGCAGAAGTAGGTATTTTATCTTTTTAGTAGTAAATTTTCGTGCACTTGTTTAACTGCTATTAATATCATTTCATAATAGCCCTTTTGGTTCTGAGTATGTGTAGATATTACCAAACTCAGATGTTACTATATCGCGAATTACTTTAATTATGATCGCTTGGATCATCTTAAACCTTTCTCACCTAATAACCGATATCATGAAAATTCGTTGTAATGATTAATCCAGTTTACCTTGCACCTCTGTTCATTACTATTCTATATAGAAGCATCAGTAATAATGAGGTAGTAACCTACCTTATTATCCCATGAAATTTTATACTTGGCCTATGGTCTCAGATGTCTGAGAGCTTGAATTTTTAGCTACATACATATGAGTGACACTTTAAATTGTGTGCCTACTCGGTTACTTGATTTATTAATTCATATCGTTTTACTGATGGCTTACTTATGTCTATACCCACTTTGTATATATTAATCAGTATAAAACTCCTTGACTTCTTAATTATATTACTTGTCAGACATCCAAATTTTATACACACTTCACCTTCCATCTACACATATAATTTGTTATCAAATTGGCAGGACCTACTTAGCATATTTTTACTAATTCTTTTTTCCTCCAGATGGCCCAGGAAAAAGAGGATAGTCTCTTTTCCCTTTTATGACATACACGGATCACGTGTTTTCATATGTAACTGTTTGGACAGAGATTAAACCAGATGGGAGAAAGGAGTGGCACTTTACTATTACATATTTTATATTTCGTGTTGACAATAAAATGTAATTCACCCCTGTGGTGGTAGTACACTATATGTGACATTTTTTAATGAATAAAGTTAATTTTTTGACTTAGCTTTAATTAATTGCTTTATGTATACTCTCTTGTACATTCATACCAAAAAGAAGGATGTGACATAGTGAAAAAAAGATCATAAGAAAAGGGGGTTGTCATGGTGAAGGGCTGTGACACAAGGAGTTGTCATACACAGACTTGTTATAGTCCTTAACTATGACAACACCCTTTTGTTACGGTCAAGGACCGTGATAATCCGACTCAAATGGTGTAGTGAAGGGATGTGAGGATGGGAATATTCATATAATTATTATTTTATGTTAATATTCATGATATTCAATTTATTGAGTCAATAACCTCTGTAGTGTGAGCAATCATTATGTAAATATGTCTGAGTTCATACTTCAGAGAAATTTGCTTCTAGAATATACTTTGGATTGTGATACCCCCTTGATAAACATATAAGTTCTTATTCTATCGGTAAATTTGGTTGGTGGATTTTACAATCTAGTAGAATAGTAAATAAGTTATGTTTGATATCAAGGAAAATATATTCACGATAAATTAAATTTCATCAATCAAGTATTGAATGCTTAATGTGGGGAATCATATTATTTGTTATCTAAATTTGCAAACAAAGCTTCTTTGTTCAAGTAATTTTGACACAATTTAATTGGAGTGCAATTGTAAGTATTTAGTAGAATTAATTACAATTAAAGATAAAAAAATTAATTACAATGCGTAATTTAGGTTTTTAATATAATTATATGCCTTGGGTCCCTAGTATGGTTTATATTCGAAGTAGCAAGACCATAAGTCTCTAGAATTATTAATTGTCATAGGCCCACTTAAGGTATATATATATAGGAGGGATTCAATACAAATTAACACTCTTAAGGGTTGGAGAGGGACTATTTACATTTTGTGAGGGGTAATTAGAGAGAAAGTGATGTTTCTCTTATTCCACCAAGATTCGATCTTCGGAAGTCCCCACACGTATAAATTTCTTTGGGTGGATTACATACTATAATATTTAAGATGTATTAATCATTTACAAGATCCACAAAAGTATGATAGTCTAAACCCTAGATGTAGTTGCATAGATCTAGTTTAGATTGTTTTGTTTTCTAAAAAATTATGACCAATGTATTTTGGTCATCATATTTTTTTATCGTCAGTTCCATCAATTGGTATCAAAACCCTGATAAAGGACTCGTCTTTTATAAAGATACATTTTGTCCATAATGGAACCCTACTTTTGCATGTTGTGGGAATATGTGTTTTATATGATATCGTAGTAACATGGTTTTGTAGGATTCTAATAATTACATCCCTTCCATAACGGATACAAAAATGTTATTTTATGTGAAAGGATCATAAGGTGGAGTATCTGGAATTAAATTTCTTCAATTTGGTTGTGTTATTTAATTATATGAAAATCATGTATTCAGAGGAGTTTGTGAGGGAATGTAATAGTTTTTAATAGTTATAATCCCATAATTATATGGGTATTAATCATGGTGAAAGTTCCATAGAGTATGTTTAAGTTCATCTTAAGTTTGGAAGCTTTTTAGACGCTTTTTCAAAATTTTATAGGGTCAAAACGATGCAGTTTTGGAGATTTTACACTCCGACCGGTCAGCTACCTAATTTATGGGGCCTGGGGACCCCTATCGCTTAGGTTTTTGTAGCCATACTCAGTTTTTCACTTTTGATATATTTACTGTAGTTCTTCATTTCGATCATTCGCCAAAGTAAATAAAAGAATTTATGGAGGTCCAATTCATTGAAGTATTCTACTTCAAAATGGATTCTTATTCATGTAGAAGTCTACTTTACATGGGATTCTTGTGCTTCAAGAATTCCACTTTAAGAGGAACTCTAAGCCATGATGAAAATTAAAAAAAAAAATTAATAATAATTATTTTTTATTTTTTATTATGATTCTATCATTTCACTCATGTTGATAATTAAATTGATTAATTAGGATCACACATTATTATGGCCAACTAAGATTGATTTTCGTGACCGACCTAAATCATGATTTTTTTAGGAAAATAAAAATTATTTATCCTTTTCTAATTTCAAGTGAATAATGTATGTAATTTATAATACAAAATAAATTTACACTCTAAATTTCTATTTTAATTAAAATATTTCGTTATTTTGGAAAATTAAAATAGTGAGATTGAGAAATTTAATTTCTATAATTAATTAAAATAATATTGTCGATTATTTAGGAAATTAGAATCGAGTAATTTCTCTACGTACTTTAGAGTTCAAAATATTAAGTTGAAGAGGGGTTTTAAAATAAACCATGCGGTCCCCATAAATATTTTATAAAGTAATGTGATTAATTCCTCGTGTTAGCTGGAATTATTCACACCTTCACGAGATAATAAAATTCTTAAGTTATAGCTCTTTAAATTAAATGTGTCTATTTCGATCCCCCCCTCCCACCCTAATGGAGTCACGGTAAAGAACACACGCAGTGATATCCTCCTCAAGGGAGTCATGGTCATCAATTGTGGAACCAAAAGATAACGACTATTTAATAATATTATACACATGTTTCTTAAACTGTTCGGATAATATAATTGAAAGATGTAATGTCTGCCTAATTTTGGCGAAATTATTAAGGTCCCAATGATAAATTTTATTTCACAAAGGAATTAGGATGCTCTTTGAGATTAATTCTAATTAGTAATGAAGCGAAACTAAATTAAAATTTAATCAAAAGTTTAATTCTCACATATTTATTTGAAAATTATTTTTTATCGATGATTTTAATATTTCAAAATGAGTTCAAATTTAAACCCACTTATGTTAATATTAAAAATAAAAAGTTTAAATGGAATAAATTTCACGAAGTGAAAATGATTTTGGACATTTCTCTAACTAAAGAGGATGATAAACTTATTTAATTCACGTTTACCATCAGTATTATAAAAAGTGAAACTTATTTAATCCACAATTACCATCAGTATTTTAAAAAGTGATGTGATTAATATGGCGCATTTAATTTTAAATAATTGACTTATTGGAGTTAGTAAACACTAATATTGGTTGACGCTCCAGTAATGATCATGTTCTAAAGATATTTTCATCTTGGGTGAACTAGGGATCCCTTGGATTAGATTTTGATGGAGAAGCCCACATAAATTTATTGATCTAGAAGCTACCTCTTATCTTGTAAACAACTCCATCTAAATTATACTATTGAATAGTTGGAATAATTTGGAAGTGAACTTGGTTAAGGAGATTTAAATGTGTGATAGTGTGGCGTAAATGATTACAATATTTCACTCATCATTGCACAAAATCAAATAAAGGGTTTATGAGTATTATTAAGATGATTAGTTGATAGCAAACTCATTAATTTCATAAAATCAAAATGTTCAAAATAAACAAGAAATTTTATATCCATCCATTAATATGTCTAAATTTTGTATGGAATTCAATCAACGATCACGAAACATCCAAATATTTTTGTATTTGTGAAATGATAAAAAAAATGCAAAAGGTCTTTTTGAATGTTCTATATCAAAGTAAAGTATATACAAGCAAAAATTTGTACAAATATGAAAACCAAGATGCACCTCACACAATCAAAGAAAATCTATCGCCCAATCTCACAAATACCTAAACAACCTTTAAGTGTTTTAGACCTAGTTGAATCCAAATGTTTCGCAAAGATATCCACTAATTTATTGTGACAACCCGAAAATAATTATGATAAATCATATTTAAATCATGCTTATCTTATGTGATATGAATAATGTGTTATTATTATATCTAATGTTAAGTTATTATGTTTATTATAATCCTACTTTCATAAATCATGAAAGGTCGAATTATTTACAAACACAAAATTTTGTTGTTTTTTATAGAAATATTCCTGTTAGAGACCAGTTTTGACCCTTATAACATTACAATTGACTTGAGGTAAAAGCTAGATAGTTGTAGACATGTGAGTTATGGTTGTAACATAACAAACGGTGCATCAAAGGGATGTACGAGTAAGAAGTTAGGTCAAATTTACGAACAAGGGGCAAATCTGTCAATTCCCTTTGAGTGGTAAATTGTCTTTTATTAAACCAAATGGTTTAATTTGATTGGTTGGCTTGGGAGGCAGCCTTGGCCAACCTTATACCCTTGAAATAGATATATCCTTCATCCAAAATCATCCATGAAAGGGTTTTACCTTGAGGAAATAGAATTAGGGAGTTTAGGAAGGAAAAGTGAGGAGAAAAAGTGTAAAAAAATCCGTAGAAATTACGTAAAAGTCCCGAAGGTAATCCTAATCTCAAATCTTGTTATTTTTCTTATATTATTGATTTATATGATATAAATCATCATAAGTTTAAGAAATTTTCAGCCATTTATAAGTATGTATGGTTAGATGCAAGTTTATGTTAAGTTCAATGTAGAAACCCTTAAAATTGATTTGTATTGAAACCCCTTGTATTCAAACTTGCATATCTATTTATATGCTTACTGAAATTGATAAATTAAAATTGGATATGAAATTATACTCATATATTCATATCATATCCTAAGAATAGAATTTATCTCCTTGTGGTTAGGCCGTAATGATAATTTCAAGTTGGTACATAGTTGCTGTTTGTATACTTGATTTCGGTATGTCGTAAGTTTAGTCAAGCTTTTGAGATAGCAAATGAAGTAAAAAAATTATGAAACTTTAATTCTGTACTATTCAGTATGTGTAATGGAAAGTGGTTGAAAATAATGGAAAATTATGATGTAGAAAAATTATGAAAATTCTTGCAAGTTGAAGGAACAATAGAGGAGCTTGTAGGGAAGATTTCTTGTGTTGTAAAGAAATGATCATAACTTGCTCTAGGAAGCTTCAAAAATTACACCGTCACTTGTATTGGAAAGTATATTCATATATGTTTTCATATGGATAAGTTTGGACCCTTGTATTTACACAATTTAGGAATATAGGATGGTTGAGTATAAAGGGAAATAATCTGAGGCTATACTGGATACCCCATGAGAGGATATTGTTATCTACTCTTTCCAAAAAGTATTTTGAATACATGTTTCATGTGTATATAAATTTAAAATTATACCTTCATGTTACTTGGTTTTGGTAATAAATTCCTTATGAGGTATTTTTTACGATTGAATGTTCATAACTTTATTAACATGGATAGCATTGTTTTGTCTTTACTCATGGTTTATGAAATGTGACTTAAGTGGAATTATATCGTTGGTGTATAGTCATGAAAAAATTACATAATTATGTTAGGATAATACTTATAATTGAGATTCAATACTTATTTAGTTGGATTGACAAGTTTAAGGTCTAATCAACCCAGTTCAGCTCCTCCCGAAGGAAACGTGAATACGTAGTTGATAACCCAAGGTGAGTGTAGTCACTGGAATGATGTATTTGTATACTGTTACGAATATGATCATAATGTTATGAATGTGAAATTGTTCATTTCGGTTTACCGAAATGGGAGGTTACTCCCCGACCCGGAATGGGGGAGATTTGTCTATTAATGACAAGGGGTTACTCCTCGACCAGGAATGGGGGAGAATTGTGTATTTAGACAGGATATGTGAATCATGATTCGGAAAAGTTGGTCATTCATTATGAATGAGCCGGATAAGTTAATACATAATTATATAGACATGATTTATTGCATTTAAATTAATGCAGTAGTATTGTAGTGATGCATTCACTGGGCTATTTTTGCTCATGGTTCCTATGTTCACATTTTTCAGGTAACGCGATGTCACTGGCAAATCTAGGAGGTCGGGTTGGGTTATCCAGGAATGGGAGAAACAATGATTTTGTGTAAATGTAAATGATGTAATTAAGTTAACTTATCCTTCAAAAAAGTTTTTATGGACATGATTACTCTGATTCTGTAAAAAGGCTTTCAGTTATATGGATTTATAATGATAACTCTGAAATTAAAACTTGTGTTTATGATTTGGTTAGAATAATTATGGTTTGACTCACTTTGACTTTCAGACTTAATTATAAGTAACTGGGTTGGGGTGTGTCAGATTTTGGTATCAGAGCCTAGGTTTTTAGAGGTTCTGGAGTTAGAAGAGTCTAGATTTGGCAGTGAATGTTAGAAATATATTTTATTTGATACTAACGATTATGTTAGGAAAGATATGTATATCTGCATGTTGTTATATCTTTGATTCATTTCAGACATAAGAGAATGGAACGAGGGCATGTAAATGTGAGATTAGAAGATGAGGCTTCAAATATTCCATCAGAAAGCGGAGGTTGAGCAACCTGTTCAGATAAATGTGGAACCCGAGCCAGAACAACTGACAGATATGCAAAAAATGGCACGTGCTATGATGCTAATGGCAGAGCAGTAAGCTAGATTTATGGCTCATCTGGAAGAACAAAAAACCAGGCAACTCGAGGCACAAGCATTGGCTAGGGCTGAGGAGGTGATACACTGGGTAGAAAGGAGTACTTCACATGAGAAATTTATTAAAATGAATCCACCCTCATTTGAAGGATAAGTTGATCCAGCAGAGGCAGAAGAATGGGTTAAAGAGATTGAACTTATTTTCGGGGTGATGAGAATGCCTGAAAATCAACGAGTGATCTTGGCGACGTACATGCTGAAAGGAGAAGCTAAATATTGGTGGGATGACACAAAACATTTGTTGATTACTCCAAGAGGTGGTAATGTGATATCATGGGATGCTTTTGTCAAAGCTTTGTATGATAAGTATTTTCCCCCAATGTATCGAAAATAAAAGGAGAAGGAATATTTCATGTTGAATCAGGGGAGTATGACAATTAGAGAATACGAAGCTAAACTTACAGCATTATCTCGATTTGCTTCGAGGTTTATACAGAATGAGGAAGATATGTGCAGCCAATTTCTCGATGGGCTTGAATTAGTCATTAAATCTAGATTTTCGGCTTTATAGACTTCTAACTATTCAGCCTTGGTGAACAAAGCCATGCTAGTAGAAAGGGATGTGAATGAAACTAGAGGGAATCGAGAACGAGGTGTAAACAGAAGTAGATTCGATCCAAACTATCAAAAGGGTAGTGATACTAAATATTCAAGGTTTGGAGGAAAGAAATTCCAATAAGGTAGAGGTGGAAGTAGTTTACAAAGGGGTGAAGCTAGTGGTGGAGGACGTTTAGGAGTTTCAGCATAAGGAGATCCGAATGCTTATTTCTTTTGTGGGATATCGGGTCATGTAAAGAGAAATTACCCAAAGCTACTGAATATAGAATGTTTCAACTGTCATCAGAAGGGCCATCAGAGAAAGAATTGTCCTATGTTATCAAGAGTGGTTTCAGTCAGTAGTGTGGGGCCTTATAAAGGATCCTCTCCAGGCAGTGCCACTAGGCGAAGAGGTACAGGACGAGTAAGTGAATCGAAGGCAGGAGGAAGAGTGTTTGCGATGATGCTGCAAGATGCCCATGCTACACCGAAAGTGATTACAGGTAAACTTTCTATTGCAAATAAAGATCTATATGCACTCATTGATCTTGGATCCACTCATTCATTCGTAGCATTGCATATTGTTTCACATTTGGGTAGACCATGTTCATTTCTCAATTGTGCCTTATATATTTCTACCCCAATGGAAAGTGCGATTTTAGTTGAGCACATTTATAAAGATGTGTCTTATGAATGAGTGAGCGAGATTTTTATGTTGATTTGATACCATTGGACATTCGGGATTTTGATATCATATTGGGTATGGATTGGTTATCATCATATCATGCTTCCATTGATTGTTTTCAAAAAGAAGTTACGTTTCATCTGCCTGGTGAACCTGAGTTCCAGTTTACAGGAGAAAGGAATGTTGTCCCTAATTGTCTTATCTCGGCAATTAAGAGCGGAAAGCTATTGAGTAAAGGTTGTATAAGGTATTTAGCTTATGTTGTTGATACTAGTAAAGAGACAGTTAAAATTGAAGATATACCAGTGGTTAGAGAATTTTCGGATGTCTTCCAAGAGGAATTGCCAGGATTGCCACCCGATAGGGAAGTAAAGTTTTCCATTAAATTAATTCCAAGTACTGGTCCAATTTCCCTTGCACCATATAGAATGGCACCAATAGAGTTGAAAGAACTAAAGGTACAATTACAAGATCAGATAAGCAGAGGTTTCATTCGGCCTAGTGTTTCGCCATGGGGAGCCCCAGTGTTATTTGTGAAAAAGAAAGATGGGATAATGCGATTATGTATTGATTATCGGCAGTTGAATAAGGTGACCATTAGAAATAAGTACCCTCTACCTCGTATCGATGACTTGTTTGACCAATTACAGGGGCCACAGTATTTTCGAAGACTGATTTGAGATCGGGTTACCACCAATTGAAAGTAAAGGATAGTGATATTTCCAAAATGACTTTTCTGACTCGATATGGGCACTATGAGTTTTTGGTGATGCCATTTGGATTAACTAATGCTCCAACAGTTTTTATGGACTTGATGAACCAGGTATTCCACCCTTTTATTGATTCATTTGTGATTGTATTCATAGACGATGTGTTGATTTACTCGCGTAGCATGGAGGAACATGAGAAACATTTGAGACTTGTATTGCAGATTTTGAGAGAGAAGAAATTATTTGCTAAATTCTATAAGTGTGAGTTTTGGTTGAATAAAATTGTGTTCTTAGGGCACGTTGTCTCGATAAATGGGATATATGTTGATCCAAAGAAGGTGGAAGCAATTGTTGAATGGGAGAGTCCTAAGAATGTGACAGAAATTAGGAGTTTCCTAGGATTGGCAGGTTATTATCGCAGATTCATTAAGGGATTTTCAGCAATAGCATTACCATTGACAAAGTTGACTCGTAAAAGAAGTGAAGTTTGTATGGGATGAAGAATGTGATAGCAGTTTTAAAGAATTAAAGAATCGGTTGGTTTCAGCCCCTATACTTACTATTCCATGTGGGAATGAGTCTTTTGTGATCTATACAGACGCTTCATTTCAAGGGTTGGGATGTGTTCTTATGCAAAATGGGAAGGTAATAGCATATGCTTCCGGACAATTAAAGACACATGAACGAAATTACCCTACACATGATTTGGAGATAGCAGCCATTATTTTTGCTTTAAAGTTATGGAGACATTACTTGTATGGAGAAACTTGTGAGATATTTACAGATCATCAAAGTTTGAAATACTTTTTTACACAGAAAGAACTGAATTTGAGACAGAGGCGTTGGATAGAGCTGATTAAAGACTATGACTGTACCATTCATCATCATCCTGGTAAGGCCAATGTAGTAGCAGATGCTTTGAGTCAAAAATCATCATGGATTCTTGGTTGCATACGTTGTGCCCGTGTTGGAAATATTCTTGACTTGGCATCGATGGGGATTGAATTGAAGTTTTCAAAAAGCGGAGGATTATTAACACATGTCACAGTGAGACCTTTATTGGTTGAACGCATACCAAATTTGCAGACCAGTGATCCATTCCTTGAGAAGAAAAAACAAGATGGCTTGGATGGTAAAGTTAGTGACTTTGAAGATAAGAATGATGAATCGTTGTGTTATAAAAATAGGATTTGTGTACCGAATGATCCACACTTAAAGAAAGATATATTAGAATAGGCACATAGTTCTATTTACTCTATGAATCCGGGAGGTACCAAAATGTACAGAGATTTGAAAGAGTATTACTGGTGGAACAATATGAAATGTGAGATTGCAGAGTTCGTAGATAAATGTTTAGTATGCCAGCAAGTAAAGGCGGAGCATCAGAAGTCGGCGGGATTATTACAGACATTGCCTATTCCGGAATGGAAGTGGGAACATATAACGATGGGCTTTGTTACCAGATTACCCCGATCACCAAAGGGGCATGATTCTATTTGGGTTATTGTAGACTGATTGACGAATTCGGACCATTTTCTTCCAGTTAAGACCACCTACACTGTTGACAAGTATGCACATATGTACGTTGACAAGATTATATGTTTACATAGGGCACCAGTGTCAATTGTATCGGATAGAGATCCAACGTTCACTTCTAAGTTTTGCCCTTGTCTCCAGAATGCCATGGGCACAAGTTTGAAGTTCAGCACTGCGTTTCATCCACAAACTGATGGACAATCAGAAAGGACGATTCAAATATTAGAAGACATGTTATGAGCCTATGTATTTGACTTCAAAGGTAGTTGGGATAATCATTTGCCATTGATGGAGTTTTCATATAATAATAGTTATCAGTCCACCATTGGTATGTCTCCATATGAAGCTTCATATGGGAGGAGATGTAGAACGCCTTTGTGTTGGGATGAAGTAGGTGAAAGAAAAATTTTGGGTCCGGAATTGATAGATATGACAACTGAAAAGGTCAAAATGATTTGGGAACGGATAAAGATAGTGCAAAGCAGGCAAAAAAATTATGCAGATAAAAGGAAGTATCCATTGGAATTTCAGAAGGGGGATTTTTTATTCCTACGTATTTCACCATGGAAAGGCGTTATGAGATTTGGAAAAAAGGGAAAACTAAGTCCAAGATACATTGGACCATATGAAGTGTTGGAAAGAATTGGGACCCTGGCATATAGATTAGCATTGCCTTCAGAGTCGTCTCATTTACATGATGTGTTTCATGTATCTATGCTTCGTAAGTATTTGGCGGATCCATCTCATCAGTTGAAAACTCAACCAATTGAAGTGAAGGAAGACTTGTAGTACATCGAGGAACCAATGGAAATTATTGATCGTAAGGAGCAAGTATTGAGAAATAAAGTTATTCCCTTAGTTAAAGTTATGTGGATGAGCCATGGAGTTAAAGAAGCAACTTGGGAAATGGAGGATAGCATGAGGAAAAAGTATCCCCATTTTTTTGGTAAGAGACCTTTATATTAAATTTCGGGGACGAAATTTTCTAGGGGGGGGGGGGGGGGAGGAAGTTGTGACAACCTGGATATAATTATGATAAATTATATTTAAATCATGCTTATCTTAGGTGATATGAATAATGTGTTATTATTATATCTAATGTTAAGTTATTATGTTTATTATAATCCTACTTTCATAAATCAAGAAAGGTCGAATTATTTACAAACACAAAATTTTGTTGTTTTTTATTGAAATGTTCATGTTAGAGACTAGTTTTGACCCTTATAACATTACAATTGACTTGAGGTAAAAACTAGATAGTTGTAGACATGTGAGTTAGGGTTGTAACACAACAAATGGTGCATCAAAGGGATGTACGAGTAAGAAGTTAGGTCAAATTTACGAACAAGGGGCAAATCTGTCAATTCCCTTTAAGTGGTAAATTGACTTTTATTAAACCAAATGGTTTAGTTTGATTGGTTGGCTTGGGAGGAAGCCTTGGCCGACCTTATACCCTTGAAATAGCTTTACCCTTCAACCAAAATCAGCCATGAAAGGGTTTTACCTTGAGTAAAGAGAATTAGGGAGTTTAGGAAGGAAAAGTGAGGAGAAAAAGTGTAGAAAAATTCGTAGAAATTAGGTAAAAGTCCCGAAGGTAATCCTAATCTCAAATCTTATTATTTTTCTTATATTATTGATTTATCTGATATAAATCATCATAAGTTTATGAAATTTTCATCCCTTTATATATATGTATGGTTAGATGCAAGTTTATGTTAAGTTGAATGTAGAAACCCTTAAAATTGATTTGTATTGAAACCCCTTGTATTCAAACTTGCATATCTATTTATATGCTTACTGAAATTGATAAATTCTAATTGGATATGAAATTAGACTCATATATTCATATCATATCCGAAGATTAGAATTTATCTCCTTGTGGTTAGGCCGTAATGATGATTTCAAGTTGGTACATAGTTGCTGTTTGTATACTTGATTTCGGTATGCCCTAAGTTTAGTCAAGCTTTTGAGATATCAAATGAAGTAAAAAAATTATGAAACTTTAATTATGTACTATTCAGTATGTGTACTAGAAATGGTTGAAAAATTATGAAAATTCTTGCAAGTTGAAGGAACAATAGAGGAACTTGTAGGGCAGATTTCTTGTGTTGTAAAGAAATGGTCATAACTTTCTTTAGAAAGCTTGAAAAATTACACCGTCACTTGTATTGGAAAGTATATTCATATATGTTTTCATGTGGATAAGGTTGGACCCCTGTATTTACACAATTTAGGAATATAGGATGGTTGAGTATAAAGGGCAATAATCTGAGGCCTTACTGGATACCCCATGAGAGGATATTGTTATCTCCTCTTTCCAAAGAGTATTTTGAATACGTGTTTCATTTGTATATACATTTAGAAGTATACTTTCATGTTACTTGGTTTTGGTAATAAATTCCTTATGAGGTATTTCTTATGATTGAATGTTCATAACTTTATTAACATGGATAGCATTGTTTTGTCTTTACTCATGGTTTATGAAATGTGACTTAAGTGGAATTATATCGTTGGTGTATAGTCATGAAAAAATTACATAATTATGTTAGGATAATACTTATAATTGAGATTCAATACTGATTTAGTTGGATTGACAAATTTAAGTTCCAATCAACCCAGTTTAGCTCCTCCCGAAGGAAACGTGAATACGTAGTTGATAACCCAAGGTGAGTGTACTCACTGGAATGATGTATTTGTATACTGTTACGAATATGATCATAATGTTATGAATGTGAAATTGTTCATTTCGGTTTCCCGAAATGGGAGGTTACTCCCCGACCCGGAATGGGGGAGATTTGTCTATTAATGACAAGGGTTACTCCTCGATCAGGAATGGGAGAGAATTGTCTATTTAGACAGGATATGTGAATCGTGATTCGAAAAATTTGGTCATTCATTATGAATGAGCCGGATAGGTTAATACATAATTATATAGACATGATTTATTGCATTTAAATTCATGCAGTAGTATAGTAGTGATGCATTCACTGGGCTATTTTTGCTCATGGTTCCTATGTTCACATTTTCAGGTAACGCGATGTCACTGCCAAATCTAGGAGGTCGGGTTGGGTTATCCAAGAATGGGAGAAACAATAATTTTGTGTAAATGTAAATGATGTAATTAAGTTAACTTATCCTTCAAAAAAGTTTTTATGGGCATGATTACTCTGATGTTGTAAAAAGGCTTTCAGTTATATGGATTTGCAATGATGACTCTGAAATTAAAACTCGTGTTTATGATTTGGTTAGATTAATTATGGTTTGACTCACTTTGACTTTCAGACTTAATTATAAGTAACTGGGTTGGGGTGTGTCATTTATTCTCTGTTGAGACACAATTCATATTTATGATATATTCTTCAACTAAGCCCCTTATCAAATGATGCCTTAACTCTAAATGTTTAGTTTTAAAGTGTTTGGTGGGATTTTTGGAAATATCAATGGCAATCATATTATGACAATGCAAATTCATTGAATCTTGTTATGTACCATAGTTATTGACCACTTGCTTCATCCAAATCAATTTCGTGAAACAAATACCTGTATTTATGTACTCGGCTTCTACGGTGGATAGGGATATGTAATTTTGTTTCTTAGAAAGCCATAACACTAATGATGTTTTGAAGAATAAACAACCGCACTAAGTGATTTTACTATTAATGGAATCACTGCCAAATCAAAATAAAAAATATCATGTAACGAGTCATCTGCATCAAAGGGATACCTCAACCTAAACTTATGGGTACCCTTCACATATCCACTAATTAATGACAACCCGCGCGATGCATGGGATAGTGTAAAAATAAATATATCTTAAATGACAACTATATTACTAAATATCACATTGCATATATCTCGCTAAAAGTTAATCAATTTTATCTTACATAATACTAAAATATACCACCTTGTGTGTCATGTTCATTTTCAGGAGAACACCTTGAATTCATACCCATTCTCATCGCAACACAAATTTATGTCATCAAGTTTATCCTTCAACGTTCAATTTATATCTTGTGTATAATCTCTTCTTGACCTATACCAAACCTCATGAAAATGCCAAGACAACCCCTCACATCATTCATGAACATTCCATAGTTTGCTCACCCTTAACCTTCCTATTATCATCCGAGAGTAAAAGTTCCATTTTCCAACAGTCAAAGTGTTGCACAACACAACATTAATGAATTCCCAAGTAAAAACGTCACATCAAAATGCTATTTACTCTCATGATTCAAATATCTTGTCATATATTTCCATCAAATTCCAAATGAAATCACAATAGTGTCTGTTGATACCAAATTTAATCTGCTGATGTGGACCAATAATAAGAAGACACGTGTCAATCTATATGGCACAATAACAATGAGGAAGTTTATTTCCCCCGACCAAGTCATGTTCTCTCCGAGCAACGAGGAGGACACCCCGAGGAACTCTATCATCCCGAGATACTCTAAGCACTCCGAGGAACTCTTGATCAACGAGCAACTAAGGCGGTCCGAACTGCATCTCGGCCGTATCATTAATTACCAGACGGACAACTGTTCAACTATTCATTATATTCTTGACGCACACGCTGCATTAAATGTATTACCCTTTCATATGTGTATCATTTAATGTATTGGACCTTTCATGTACAGCCTAAGGGCTATAAATACCTTGTATCATCCTCATTCAAGGGGACCGGAATTTCTTGAGAGAATTTGTAATCAAGAATTCCACAAACACTCAGCAATAACATAACAGTGGACGTAGGCTTTATTCCTAGCCGAACCACTTTAAAAATCTTTGTCTTATTTATTTATCTGTGATTGAAAAATTAGAGCGATCTAGTTTTTTACATCAACAGATTGGCGCCGTCTGTGGGAACGTGTTACAAGCGTTGTTCTCCACCAAAAGCTAAGTTTTTATTTTCTCTACGTATAATCAATTATACATAAATCTTTTGATCCAATCATGATTTTTATGTTTATATGCATAAATTAATTGTCCAATTTTTATCTGCAAAATGTTGCATATCATGATTTTTTAAATCATAACTGTTAGATTAATTCTTATTTAGAAATCTGAAAAATAGTAGATTTCATAAATCATAATTCTTTGTTTGATTCTCAAGTTTTAATTTTATATCATGAAATAAATATTTTAAATGATTACATATGCCAATATATACGACGATGATAAGATTTGATCATTTTCATTGTTGATTTTGAAATAAATTTTGTAAGCTATTTGATGTCTATTCAAATTCCCATCATATTTTTAATAAAAGAATGGGAAAAGGTTAAAGACAATGAAAAGTCTTCTCATGGAAATCATGACCCAGATCTATTTTTTCTCTCTTCAAGTTTGAGTCTCTTTGCATTCACAAGTTTAAGTCTCTTTGTATTCACTTTTATGAATTATATACTTAATTTAGTTCATCTTCCATCTATGTCAATAAAGTCAAATTGATTGATTTTTTATATAAATTTGGTAATAATTTCGATCATTCACCATATTTTTATCTCTCCAAATTGGGAATAGGAAGGGATCAATATAAAAAAAATAATTTTCTCTCACCTGAAAAATCATTACTCACCTCTTGTAAAAGAGGATCAGTAAAACAATCATGACCATATCAAGACTCTGGGCACAAATTTGATATGTTAGCCCCTCGTTCATCACATCACATGGTTTCTTTATCGGAATCACACGATATAGTGGATTAGATAATTATT
Organism: Sambucus nigra; assembly: GCA_949130495.1. Taxonomy (NCBI): domain Eukaryota; kingdom Viridiplantae; phylum Streptophyta; class Magnoliopsida; order Dipsacales; family Adoxaceae; genus Sambucus; species Sambucus nigra. The sequence continues at coordinate 537,234,427 of OX422213.1, forward strand.
CATTTAATCAACATTATTAATGCTTAAATTTTACATCGAATGCTATTTTTTTTTTATCTAAAGATTCGAGATATTCTGGTCATCCAACCATATATTCTATAATTTGAGATATCCTTAAATGTTGGTCGGCAACATCCATGTTGTTTGTCGGCAGCAGTAGAATCTTGGGGTATTAAAAAATGCTAAGCACCCCTGATATTTCTTTAAACACGAGCTCGGCTTGGGGACAAGCAGGGGGCTTAAGTTTTTTTTTTTAACTTATGATCACCCCAAAAATATTTTTAAAACCAAGTGATAAATAATTTTCAAACAGCAACTAATACCTGATTAGTTGTTGGAGATTAAATACCTTTACGTCTTATTTATGATGCATATTTGATAATAATTCGTCCATTTCACACACATTTGGCATATTATTTTATATTTTGAAATTTTTATGCTGATACATATCATATATTGATTGGATGAGTAAATTATTCTCATGACTAATCAATTCAGCCTACACATATGGTAGAGCAAATTATTAATTTTTACAGGCACAAGGTTCAATGCCGACGAATGCTGAAGCACAAATTATTCTATATCCATTCGGATTCATATTTTATATTTATCTCAGCATGGAGCTTGAAAAATTTCTTCTCTCTCTATATATTCGGCTCCGAGGAAAAGCTACAACAGTTATTATATTTCACCCCCAACGGATAGTTGGTCGGGGTAATTCTTATTTATATTCAGGCCCAGATATCTGCTCCAGCACAAATGATTCTATATATCCATTGGGATTCATATTCTATATTCATCTCAACATGGAGCTCGGCGAGATACTTATTATCATATTCAGCTTTGAGGAAAACTATAACATTTATTATATTTCACCCCCAACGGATAGTTGGTCGGGGTAATTCTTATTTATATGCAGGCCCAGCAAAGTTCTCGGCCATATTCTTATGTTCTGGAAAATATTATTCTTATTCTGCATTCTGCAATTATGCCTCGACAAGATACTTATTCAGCTTTAAGGAGAATTACAACATTCGTTCGGATAATTCTCATTTATATTCAGGCCTGACAACGTTCTCGGCCATATTATTATGTTCTGAAAGATCTTATTCTTGTTCGGCATTATATGATTCTACCTCGATTGATCGGCGAGGCACTTTTTTATTTTTAATTATTCTTTATATCTATTTGGATGCATATTCTATTCTCATTTCAGCAAGGATGTCTCCAGCATTTATTATATCTTATTCAGATCCAAGGATGTCTCCAGCATTTATTATATCTTATTCAGATCCAAGGATGTCTCCAGCATTTATTATATCTTATTCAGCTCCAAGGATATCTCCGGAATTTATTATATCTTATTCCCAACAATCTGTTGGTCATCGCCGAGGAGGTATCCTGCATTTATATTATATCTTATTCCCAACAATCTGTTGGTCATTGCCGAGGAGGTATCCTGCATTTATATTATCTTATTCCCAACAAATCTGTTGGTCATAGCCGAGGAGGTATCCTGCATTTATTATATCTTATTCCCAACAATCTGTTGGTCATCGCCGAGGAGGTATCCTACATTTATTATATCTTATTCCCAACAATCTGTTGGTCATCGCCGAGGAGGTATCCTGCATTTATATTATCTTATTCCCAACAAATCTGTTGGTCAGTGCCGAGGAGGTATCCAGCATTTATATTATCTTATTCCCAATAAATCTGTTGGTCAGTGCCGAGGAGGTATCCATCATTTATATTATCTTATTCCCAACAAATCTGTTGGTCAGTGCCGAGGAGGTCTCTAGCATTTATATTATCTTATTCCCAACAAATCTGTTGGTCAGCACCGAGGAAGTCTCCAGCATTTATATTATCTTATTCCCAACAATCTGTTGGTCAGCTCCGAGGAAGTCTTCATCATTCATTATCAATTACCACCAACTCCGATTGGTAGATAAAATCCAACTCCGGTTGGTAGACAAAATCCAACTCCGGTTGGTAGATAAAATCCAACTCCGGTTGGTATTGGTCAATAAATCTCATTCAAAGTTCACATTCCACAGTTGGGGGCTTCTATTACAGTCTCATTCAAAGTTCACATTCCACAGTTGGGGGCTTCTATTACAGATATATTTGTTCATTTGGTGGCACATTCTTATATCATCATGCAGTCGAGCATCAAATTCAACCCCGACTAATCACTTTCTCAGGAGGAATATTGAAGTTCAGGAGGTATATTGAAGTTCAGGAGGAATATTGAAGTTCAGGAGGTATATCGAAATTCAAGAGGTGTATTCAGAAGTATCAGGACATGATGAAAGAAAGCGAAAAGTATTCCACCGAGGAACTCTGTCAGACCAAAAATTAGAAGACAAGTTGCCTATATGGAGGCTATATGTAGATGGATCATCTTTCACTACAGGCTGTGGGGCAGGGATCGTTTTGAACAGCCCAGATGAGGTCGACAGGGAATACGCCCTACGTTTCTAATTCAAAGCTTCTAATAATGAGGTTGAGTATGAGGCCATGATTGCAGGTCTTAATTTGTCAAATACTATGGAGGCACAGCAGGTTATTGTCTTCAGTAATTCTCAATTGATCGTAAACCAAATGTTGGGAAAATAATGAGCCGAAGGAGAATTGATGATCAAGTATCAAGCAAAGGTGATGGAGTTGGTATCAGAGTTTGTTGCTGTTCAAACTGGTAAGAATATCAAGAATGGAGAATGTGAGAGCATACGCCTTGGCCCGATTAGCATCAGCTACTCGTACCGAGCTACGAAGAAGGATACCAATTGAAGTATTAGAAAGTCGGAGCATAGATGAAGACCTGACGATGAATATTATTACCCTTGATTTAGGACTATCTTGGATGGATCCCATCGGAGCATACATTGAGGAGGAACAATTACCGGAGGATAAGCTCGCTGCCAAGAAATGAAAGTTTAAAGCTGCTCGGTATGAACTAATTAATGGTATTTTGTATAGACGAGGAATTATGGCAGGTTTGCAAGGATGTGTACATCCCTCCGAGGTGAAAGAATTGATTAAAGAGATACATGAAGGGTCCTGTGGAGCATGTAGCAGGTCGGACACTTTTGCAAAAGGTGATGACGCAGAGATACTACTGGCCGACGATGAGAGCTGATTGTATAGCTTATGCCAAGAAATGTGACAAGTGCCAACGCTTTTCCTCCATCAGAAGAACTTCACAAACATTATTGACATCCATCATTTATCCTTGGCCATTTTCTATGTGGGGATTGATTTGGTTGGACCATTGCCGAAGACTCGAGGAAGATTCAAATACCTCGTCATCGCAGTAAATTATTTTACTTAGTGGATAGAAGCTGACCCACTTATTGACATGACATACGAGAAGGAAGGTGTACCGGTTTGTTTGGAAGAACATCATCTGCCGATATGGTCTCCCTCATGCCTTCATCACAGACCATGGAAAACAATTTGATAACGAGGAGTTTGCTGCCTATTATCATCAGTTAAACATTTGAAATGCTCTAAGGAGCCAAAAGCTCTAAGGAGCAAAAGTGCTATAAGTAGCCAACCTCCTTTGGTTAGGAGGACAACTCTAAGGAGCAAAAGTGCTATAAGTAGCCAACCTCCTTTGGTTAGGAGGACAGCTCTAAGGAGCAAAAGTGCTATAAGTAGCCAACCTCCTTTGGTTAGGAGGACATGCTCTAAGGAGCCAAAAAATGCTCTAAGGAGCCAAAAGCTTTAAGGAGCCAAAAAGTGTACACCAGCATGATCAATTACGGTTGGTAAGATAAAAATATACTCTCATATTACAACTTATGTTGGTCGGGAGGTAATATTATTACAAAAAGTTCTTTGAAGAACAAAATATTCCAAAATACACCAAGTATAGTTGGTCGGGGATAAAAACCCACTAACTGTAGTTGGTCGACGAGGACAAATTATTGACCTTAGTTGGTCGAACACTTTTTATGAAAATATTTGAAATTGAACCAAGTATGGCTGGTCGGGGATAAAAACCCATCAACTGTAGTTGGTCGACAAGCATAATTTAACAACCTTGGTTGGTTGGAAAAATTTTAACATTTTTATACTCATTACTTTATTATTAAGTGATCGAGCAACGTTACTAATACTTGTAACTTTTTATTACTAAGTTGGTCGATGAACAACACAATATTGTTATCTTTTACATATGCACAGATGTAAAGTATTTTACAAGACAATAGCAATTAAGATTGCGAATAAAAAATGAAAATCTTTCATTAAATCCAAAAAAACAAAATACATTGAGAATGAAAATGTATACTAACTATTACATTGAGATTCCTATTCTATTGGTTTATTTTCCTTCTACTTTTGAAACAGGTTCCTCACCAGCAGGAGGATCATCTAAAATATAAGAGGAGTTTATGAAGTTAAGACCTTTCAACATTCTGATATTCATCACAGATGATCTATCCGAGAAGCATTAGCTCATTCCCGAGAAGCACTTGCTCGTCCCTGAGAATCACTTGTTAGTCCCCGAGAACCTCTTGCTCGTCCCCGAACAGAGGTAGAAGTCAAAATCAGCATCTACAGCATTCAGATCTTTACTACTACTGTCTCAACCAACATTGAAGAAGTTGTATGAAAATGTTTCGAAGTCTGCCACCTGCTTGGTACTAATCAGATTGAAGAGTTGGGTTCAAAAGCTAGTATGTTACTCGACAAAGTATTCAGAGTATCATAAATCAGAAAAATCAAGCAAGTAAAGTTAGCATTCAGTTGCTCGGCACAAGAGGGAGTTGGTCATCTAGCAAAACCGATCAACATACTTGAAGATTATGACAAGCTACAAGTTTCATACAATGGCATGGCTGCATCCAAATTCCCAGGGGTGATACATAGCACACGGAGTTCATCAAAAGAAAGATTAGCAACCATCGATCAGCCTGCATCATATGTCGTCCAGGAGATAATGCACTTTATGTTGAACAAATCAAGAAGGTAGATCAAGAATTTCACGAGCACCGAGCAACATTGCAGAATAAATACTCCATCCTTTCAAGTAACCCATCAAGCATGAAGCATTGGGGGCTTCTGTTGATACCAAATTTAATCTGCTGATGTGGACCAATAATAAGAGGACACGTGTCAATCTACATGGCACAATAACAATGAGGAAGTTTATTTCCCCCGACCAAGTCATGTTCTCTCCGAGCAACGAGGAGGACACCCCGAGGAACTCTATCATCCCGAGATACTCTAAGCACTCCGAGGAACTCTTGATCAACGAGCAACTAAGGCGGTCCGAACTGCATCTCGGCCGTATCATTAATTACCAGACGGACAACTGTTCAACTATTCATTATATTCTTGACGCACACGCTGCATTAAATGTATTACCCTTTCATATGTGTATCATTTAATGTATTGGACCTTTCATGTACAGCCCAAGGGCTATAAATACCTTGTATCATCCTCATTCAAGGGGACCGGAATTTCTTGAGAGAATTTGTAATCAAGAATTCCACAAACACTCAGCAATAACATAACAGTGGACGTAGGCTTTATTCCTAGCCGAACCACTTTAAAAATCTTTGTCTTATTTATTTATCTGTGATTGAATAATTAGAGCGATCTAGTTTTTTACATCAACAGTGTCCCAGACGGTGAATCACACATTGTACAACATAAGCATAAAGGCCTTGTCAGTATTCTTTTATCAATCCATTTTCTATAAATATTTCCCTTTGGTTCTAATAAAGAGATTATAATCATCTATTCTTTGTCTCTTTTTTCACGAACCATTGAACATCACTCAACCTCCATTCGATCGATTTGCAAACACAACCCAGATTCTCTTATACTTTCAAATAACCTTTGAAGTTTTAATAATATTATTTAGGGCACACTCCTATGCCTCCTTCATCAGTTAAAATCCAACCCATGTTCTGCTAAAGTTCATAAAAAGAATAAAGATAAATGTGGAAGTGTTTTCTGGTTGAAACAACTTAACCTTTCTACATTAATGTAGATGCCTCTTATGTGAAAGTAAGTCCTCTTGGAAATCTTTCCATAGTTCTATAGTGACGTCTCTTTGGTACTCCGTTTTACAAGCATGATTAGACCCCATATTACTCATTTTTCTACACATCACACTACACCTTATTCTATCCATTTGCAACTCTCTCGGGGTGACCTACACCCTCCTACTTAGAATTTAAAACTTGTATGGAGTCATAAAATAAAACATAAATTTATGGTCTTCACGTGATGTTTCTTTTTGGGAAGTTCACCAAAATGTTCTCCTCTTCTATACGAACATGTTGTTTCTTCTAAAATAAAAGATATCGTTTGCTGTAGAATCTTTAAGGGTTCGTTTGATTCAAAAGTGGGCAAAAGTGGATATGGCAAAATTTTCCATGGGTAAAATTTGTCATGGAAAATTTTACCTAGTTTTTTCACACGAAACTATCAAACAACAATTAGGCGAAATTAAAGTCAATCCAATTAGTTTATTTAAATATTTTAAAAAAAGTTTTTAAACAATTTTAAAACATTTCCAAAACAGTTTTTCTTTTAATTTTGATAAAACAGTTTTTTTAAATAATTTTTACAATATTCGAAACAGTTTTTCAATTATTCAAAACAATTTTTAAACCTTTTAAAATAGTGTTTTTAATAGTTTTAAAACAAGTTTTTAATAAAACATTTTTTTAAAACCGTTTTTAAAACAGTTTTTTGACAGTTTTAAAACATTTTAAAAACATTTTTTTTTATTTATAACAGTTTTTAAAACAGTTTTGTTTAAACATTTCAAAAACAGTTTTTATAAAACATTTTTTAATAAAACAGTTTTAAAAAATAATTTTTTAAACAGTTTTTAAATTGTTTTTAAAACAGTTTTAAAACATTTTTTAAACAGTTTGTAAAATAACTTTTAAAATATTTTAGCATAAAAATATAAAAAAAGCACTTGTAAGAAGTGGCAAATTGTTTGGCAAATAATTCTTTCCCAAATAGCAAAGCAAAATTTGCCCACTTTTCATGCATTAAAGGTGTTGTACATTGGCAAATGGGTTGTAGGCAAATTTGTGAATCAAACAGGCCAAAAAGTGAGGCAAATGCCATATTAACCCACTGATTTGACATTTGCCACAACAAATTTGCGAATCAAACGGACCCTAAAAGAATGATATGTGTTCCCTTAAAGGATATTGCCTACAGAATCAAGACCATGCGGTACAATATTGGATTGATGGAAACCGAATGTAAGCTTTATGCGAATACTAGAATATGTCATAAACACTACAAAACAATACCCAAAATAGACAAGTATAAAAAACTTGATATACTTTGAGGACAATGTTGTCCATCACTGAAATATTCCATCCAGGAGTGAACCATTGTTCTACATTAGGGTTCTCTTCCATAAATTTTTTGTCTCAATTATAACACTGTCCTCCTTTCTAAATACAACCCTTTTATCTCGACTGAAATACACACCCTTTTTTAAACGAACTTCCTAAAAGGAAACGTGCAGCTAAAAACCTTTTGCTCGATGAATTTTGACATTGATTCCTTAATACGTAGCTGCTATGAGAATTTACCATAAAAAATACAAGTCAAAACACTACACACACTCATCTTTACACATATACAACATGGGCACTGTATATACAATCTACTTAGATGTATGTACATTGCTTTACACGAAGAATCATGTCTACTAAGGCATGAAAGATGTTTAATGACCAAGCACATCGTATTCAAACTACACCATGACCAAAAAGGCGAGCATGTTCCTAATACCTTCCCTCTTAATAATCTAATCCTAAAATACAAAAAAAAATCTAATCTCATACAAAACTCATCGCCTGACATCGATTCATACATGGATAAATCATATTTTGACTTTCTTACGGAAAATAACTCTGAGCAAATCACATGCCTTTATTAGTTAACTGAAAGTATTATGCATTTGGACGTTCGGGAAAAAAATAAGACTTGTTTGGTTATGAATTATAATACTATTATATATATATATATATTTTTTTTGAGTTCCTATTTTAAGAGTGCGGACCGGACATGTGTCATGTCCGATCCGTATTTTAAGAGTGCGGACCGGACATGTGGCATGTCCGATCCGCATTTTTATAATGCGGACTAGTCTGTATATATATATATATATATATATATTGTATGGATGAGTTCGCATTTTAAGAGTGCGGACCGAACATGTGTCATGTCCGATCCGCATTTTTATCGCATTTTAAGAGTGCGGACCGGAGATCCGCATTTTTAAAATGCGGATTAGTCCGTATATATATATATATATATATAGAGAGAGAGAGAGAGAGAGAGAGAGAGAGAGAGAGAGAGAGAGAGAGAGAGAGAGATTTACCATTTGTGTAGTGTTAGTTTTTAATTTTTTTTAAAATGGATTTACAAACAAGTTTACCAAACACACACTAATATTTAAAAACATATAAAACTAGATTTAAAAAATTTTAAATCCAATTTTTTTAAATATATAACCAAATGGACCCCAAACGTTGTATAAACATAGCAAAGAATTCATGTTTCAACGGTTGAGGTTCTCACATAACCCATGGTTGTTATTGAGGAACCCTTGTTACCAAAACCCTTATTGTTGACATGAAACAGTCATGTTTTGGATGAACGCTTCTTAATTGTGCTGGGTCTTTGAAGAACTATTATCAATGGATATCTTAATTCTTGATTCCCATTACTGATCTTGTTATTGTTGATGATGATGATGATGATAATGCATTATTTTTCTTTTTTTTTTAATTATCCTTTATAGAAGTTGAAGATTATGTCATGATCCCAAAGTCTTCACGTGGAATATAATGGATTTTCTCTCTATTCCATTTAGTATTTGACTCTTCATTTAATTTAAATTTTTTTTATTTTCTTAATGAATTTGACGTGAGAATGATTTATAGTGTTATGTGTGCTTAGTGAGTATTATAATCCCCAATGTTGAGTTCCTCTGAAATTACAAGGTGTATATACAATGCCATGAATAAATGTATACATTTGGATGATGAGAAAGCCTAACATAATCAACTAAAATTTAAAAGATTAAAAACTTTTCATTATTGTCAAATCTTTTAAGTTTGAGTAACTCATGGATTTTTTTCCCAACTTTGACTTAGCCCGGGAAATGCATACATAGTTGAATCATTTGAGTTTGATTCGATTCCTTTTTTTTTTGTAAAGATAATTTTAAAGGCTTTAAGAGATTATTATAATTTCCAAAGGTGTTTTTTGCGCATGTGTGTGTGCGTGCATACGTGCACCTCTTTTTTAAAACCAACTCATTTCCATTGAGAGAGTATATACCTTATATTGTATCCTAACACTGAAAAAACCTACATTTCTTTGTGTGTTGATCTCCTTGAATGTTTTATGAAGACATGTGAGATTTTGTTGACATGTTGATCGAGCTTTTTGATCCATTTTGGCTTATGAATGTTCGTTGTCCTTATATCATGCTCCATTTTCTTGAGTCATTATTGATATTATCTTTAAGTTACTTAGATGAGGCTAGTGTTTATTATTGAATGTCTTTATCCCATGAAAGATCATACATACTTAGAGAAAGATAGTTAATAGAATGCATGTTATAAATTAACTTGTTATCATCAAAATCAATTAATAATCTTTTATAATCACTGTGATTCACGATGGGTATAAGTCTATTAACAATGATGCAACTACGGAACATGTGTATAACATTAAATATGTTCATAGGTCTATATTCTTTTTAGGTAGTGTTGTTACTAAATTTGGAATCAAATAAAAGTATGATCTTCTTAATATCCTTCAAAAATTGACAAGAGTGGAAAAATGCCTTAATAACTTGGATGGTTCTTTCGTTATGAGATTCGAATGGGTTTTCTAGATATTATAAGGAAGGCCAGGATAAGGGCATAAATACGTCCCATGTTACTAACAATAATATGAATTTATTATTAGGTAATAGGTTTGTATAGATCATCAACATCCTCAGAATTTAAAATAGGGATTTTTTTGTCAAAATATTCTTGGTTGCGAGGGGGAGTAAATGTTTAATAAAGTTTATGGTAGAAATCAAATGAAAAATTAACAATGTCGTGTTATTTGGTAGACCAAGAACTATCCTCTTTCTTAATGGATCTAATTTCATTGATTTAAGCCTGGGTTTGTTTAATATTATGAAGATTATTGCTAAAAATATGTTCCATCCAGTATATGGATTTAATTGCCAAAATTTAACAACTGTCTCTGAAAGAGTAACTTCCAGAACATCTAAAATAGGTCTCCCAAAAATCTTTATGTAAATCATGATAGGTGGTTTCATGTGTTGGAATATGACTACGTAATTGAAAGTGGTGGCCCCATAATCTGCCTAAGTAAATGAAAGTGGCAGACCCATTTCCTATAATGCTCCATTTTATTTAATGCTCCATTATAAGCTCCACTACAAGCAACCCCAATAAGAGCTAAGTAGATCGATTAAGTTCTCCACCACTATTCCACCAAGGATTTGTTTAATCATTTAATCCTCTCTCTAGCAACCTATCTAAAAAATAGATTTCATTGTTGAAAAATACACTAGAAAGTAAGTGAGAGAGCAAGTAGAGAGAGGTTTATAACTAAGGTATTTTAATTGAATATGATTACAAGGAAACAAAAAAAAATTAGTTTCATGTGTGAGGGTTCCTTTAATATTTTATGTTGATTGAATGTTCAATAGAGTGATTGAGTATGTAATACATATTCCCCTCTAGTGAAACCTCTCTCCTCCCCTCTTGTGGACGTAGCCAATTTGGTGAAACATATTAAATATTCGTGTCTCTAAATTTGTGTGGTTATTATATGCTTGTTTTAATTCATAATTCTATTAGTAAGTTGATTTAGCAGCTCAAGGGAAAATGTCTTGGGTTGTATTCCACACAAACCAAAAGAGGCGTGATTTACACTTGATTTTGTATGTATGTCGTTGATGGACCAAGCTAATCAAAATCCTCAAATACCTACAACAAATATAAAATACTAACAATATAGAGGTAAGTAAGGGATTATCGAACCAACTTCAAGGATGAAACACATAAGAGAAAAAATTGTGCAAGTCACTTTTTCTAATTTAATTTTTTTTGTTTTATATTTTTCTATTTTTTTATGCTTTTTCAATATTAAAACAAATTTTGAGGATGAGTGAATATGACTAAGACTAATAACCAAAAATAAGAGTAATCAAACTAAAATAAATTGTGACAAAAATACTAGTGAGTGATGGAAATGAGTGAGTGTGTAACTAAATGAGAGAAAAATATTCAAGGGAAGAGAAATCCACCCTCAATTCCCCAAATCAACTAAGCTTGTATTATTTAAATTTCATTAATTTCCAAAACATTTAATCAATTCAAAAGCCAATTCTCATTAAACTAGTGAATTAATTAAATACTCTTTTAGAAAAGCAAATTTAATTCCCACAAGCACTACTCTAATTGAATTAAAATTAATCAAATAAATCATCCCCTAGGAAGAATTTGTCCAACTAATTTTAAATTGAAAGAAATTAATGAAATCAAGAGTAGATGAAAATTAGATTAATATTAAAATCAAATGATAGGTCTATCTCTAGCTTAAACCACTTGATCAAATATTAATTAAATATTCATACCTTTCTCAAGGTTGATTTTCCATTTCTCAATGTGAAAATAAAGTGGGGATCAAATATACAACTCAAAGGAAATTATCAAAATTAAAATTACAAACTAATTTGATTTGGATTCATGAGGGTTTCAATCACCCCTTGAATGAGGTGATTAGCCCTCCATAATCATCATCCAATAAAAATTAGAATCAAATAAGAGCATAAAATGAAAATTAGAGAGGAGTAATCAAACCAAAATTGCCTTCAATTGCATAAATTCTTCAATTCATCAATCATCTCAATTAATTACAACTCTTAATATAAAAAAGAAACTAAACCACTAGAAAAATTAAAATGTGTTTTTCTATCTAATTCTCTCTCTATTCTTCTCTCCAAAAGCTCTCCCCCATGAATTTGGGTCTTCATCTTCAATATATAGTAGGCATGGCACACATGAAGTTAAGGGGCATTTTTAGAAGGTTGCTTGGGTGTGCATGGGAATGGTGAGGTGTGGGGATAAATGGTGGAGGAAAAAAAATCTGATTTGTGTGCACATGGGGGTAGTTTGGGAAAAAAAAGATAAAGGTTAGTTGGGGGTATTTGGGTAAAAAGAGTTTAAGTTGGTTAAAGTGGCACATGGGTTTTAATTGGTTTTGGTGTTGGTTTGTTTGTTAGCAGGTGGTAACATCGTGGCTTGGAGAAATGGGAAATGGGTGAGGTTTGAAAAAGGTTTGGGCTTGGATTCATGGGTTGAAATGGGTATGGGGTATAGAAGATGGGATCAAATGGAATATGGGTATTGGGGATGGATCGGGTCTCATCAAAGGGTGAATCGGGTCACGCCGGAGCTGTAGAGTCCGGGCAGAGCGCGATGGGGTAGGGAGAGAGAGAGGTCGGAGATGAAGCTGGGTGCAAGGGTCGGCGTTAGGCTCGCGGTCTGGTCCGGTGTAGGGAGGTGGTGGGCCGGAGGATGGAATCGAAGGTTGATGAACTGGCCGGAGTTTGGTGGGACACCGGCGGTTTGGCTAGGTCGAGGGATGGCGCTACCGGAGGCAGGGGGTGCTGGCAATGGTCGGCGCTGGTAGGGGGTAAGTGGCTGGAAGAAGGGAGTAAGGGGGCCAAGGAAAGAAGAGTTGTTAATGGAGGTTAGTTGAGAGGAGAGAGAGGGTTTGGTGGAAGAAGATGAAGTGGGTTGTGTTGTGTGTGGTGAGGTGTAGGAAGTTAGGGTGTAGGTGAGGATGTGTTTGGGTGAATGTGAATGTGTATAGAAGTAGGGTGTGTGTGTGTATTAATTTGAACCCTTAAAGATAAAATTAAACTAATAAAATAAAATTCATAAAAACTAAAAATCTAAAAATTAAATTCCTATAAAATAAAAAACTTAATAAAAAGAAAAAGAAATGAAAAGAAAAATAAAAATGTAAATCTGTTAAACTTAAAAACTAATGTCCTAAAAAGTAAAATCTAATAAAACTAAATTCCTAAAAACTAATCCTAATAAAATAAAATAAGATAAAAACTAAAACTAAAAAAATTAATAAAATCCAAATAAAATAAAATCATAAAAATAGAAATAAAATATAAAAATAGAAAATAAAATTTAAAAATTCTAAAATAATCCTAAAATTAAAATAACTCAAAATAAAAATCTAAAAAAAATAAAATAAAAAGGCACAAACTAACACACACGGGTTTCGGGACATGGTTTAGGCTCGGATGTGGGTAGGCTAGGGTTAGGAAATTGGTAATTTAGCTCCATTTTGCACACAATTACCATGATTTAAGCATTTGAACTTTGCAATGCACAATTGACCTACAAGATAAACATTTAAGCACATATGACCCATATTACCGAGAATTTGCAACTAAAGTACATCTATTTGGGGTATAAATTGTACAGTTTTGGGTGCTTATCACACCACCCCCAAACAGAGCGTTGCTAGTCCTCGAGCAATAAGATAGAGAGAAAGAGACAGATAAGAAACCAAAAGTGTACCACTTTCGCGGGCACTTGCGATTGCACTTAGCATGTGCAACAAGCCTTTAAACCTATAGGTTGCCCAACAGGACGAGTTGTGTCTCGTGAGGGTTTGCAGGGAATATACCCACAAAATTCTTTATTTGCAAAATGGCAGTCAATCGCTTATTAGACATAGAATAATCGCATAATCCATCATATGAGAAATATTTTCGGAAATACAAGCTAGAATGTGTAAAAAATTTAGCTAAGTAAATACTCAAGGCACATCCTTCCTAGAACTCAACGTGTGTGGTGTGATTCAGTCAGAACGGGTCGAGAATCACAAGAGTAATTCCTAGATTGCCTTGTCGGAATCAACGCTTCAACTTCAAATCTCGCTAGATATAGCTCTCTCAAACAAACTCTCGAGATATGGGTTAGTGTATCGCTCTTGTGTGTGAGGAGGTGAGTAAATGTAATCAAGTTCAAACGTCTCACACACACATAAGAAATAACGAACAATTTGAAAGAAAAATGATCTCATGAAAGAAATGCTAATCACTATAGTGAGAACGTCGAGTTATTCACCACGTTGACTTTCATTTGCCCGAACACCTAGGAACAATATGGATGATTATGGGTGAGGGGGAAAATGAAATGGTAAGGGTATGATATGAAGGATAAAATGGGATGGTGATAGTGATATGAATGATGAAGGATGATGAGTGATGGATATGTGATGGGTAAAAGATGGATGCGAAATGGATGCGAAAGAAGAGTTTATACACTTTAGGCACAAATGTCTTTATAAAAATTAACTACAACTCTCTTTTTCTTTTCTTTTCTCTCTCTCTTTTTTCTAATTTTCTTTTCTTTTTCTCTATATATTTTTTTTTCTATATTTTCTATTTTTGCTATTTTTTTCTCTTTTTTTTTTTAAACTAACAATGAAGACATTTACATTTGAAATCACACTCTTTTATTTGAAAATGATGGAAGATATATGAATGGAGTGGGGAATGTATGATGTGGGGAAAAGGGTAGAATATGGTAATGTAATGGGTGAGTGAATGGTAAATGATAAGTGTATGGATGAAAATCCTAGTGATCGGGACAAATTTCAAGACACACATTTCTTACAAATCGAAAGTGATGTCATTCTCAGTGATCAAGCCAAATTTGAAGAATAATGAGATCATGCAACAATTTAATGCGGACCCAAAGAAAGTTGAATCAACTTGTGACTCGGAGATTGCGTAAAACACTCAAAAAGGGTGAAAGGCATAAATCTCACAAGCTAAAGTCTCTACAAGTGATCCTTAAGGTTCTCTGTAGAATTGTAGTACTCTTCAAATCTAAACCGTAGTGACATGATAAGTGAGCAAATTTTGTTGAGTCTAGAAATTCATGGTGCAAAATGCCTTGTTACGTATTACGTAAGCTATTTAGAAAGAATATTCTCTAGCCTGATTTCTAGACTTTTGAAAAGATGGATGATTGAAAATTCACATCAATGAGTGAGATGAAAGAAACTACACGAAATTTTAAAAATCAGGTTCAACAATCAAAAAATTTCAAAAGAGGTACGATTTTGATAAAATTCCCCACACCCAAACAAAAAGGAACATCGTCCTCGATGTTAAGTAAAATGATTTTTAAAATTGAGAGCATAAGGTAGGAAAGAGATTACCAGAATGAACCGCTAATGAAGTAGACATGTGAAGCCAAGAATGAAACCTGAATGAGAAGAAAACAAAATTATACTTGTTCATAACATGGTAAAGCATAGGGTGATGTGAAACACCACCCCAAAACAGGATGAGACTAGTACAAGAAATGCGGGCTGCCTCCCGGTAGCGCTAAGTTTAATGTCTTCAGCCAGACCGATGGGAACTCACCCAAAAGATAGGAACTAGGAAAGCATGGGGTGGCAGAAAATTCGGGGGATAAGAATCACCCCCAAACAAGACTGAATAGTCAGTCTTCATAAATGGGGTCAACAAGGTCAATCTGTTCTATGTGAGTGGAGCCTAGCTCCAAGAAGGGCTTCAAGCGTTGACCATTGACCTGAAAGAGGCTGCCATCTTTGGGATTTTGCACGGTGATTGCACCATAAGGGGTAACTGACTCAACAATGAAGGGTCCAGACCACCTGGTTTTTAATTTCCCGGGAAAGAGATGCAACTGAGAATTATACAACAGAACTTTTTGACCAGGGTGGAATTCTTTGCGTATGATACTTTGGTCATGGATCCACTTCATCTTGTCTGTATAATTTTTGGACAAATCATAGGCATCATTTCTCATTTCCTCCAATTCATTAAGTTGCAGCTTTCGATGTACACCCGCCTCATCAATATCGAAATTAAGGGCTTTGACGGCCCAATAAGCATGATGTTCAAGCTCGACAGGAAGGTGACAAGGCTTGCCGAAAACCAAACGATAAGGAGACATGCCAATTGGAGTCTTGTAAGCAGTACGGTATGCCCACAATGCGTCGTTCAAGCGTAAGGACCAATCTTTCCTATTAGGATTGACGGTTTTTTCAAGAATTTGCTTGATCTCGCGGTTGGAGACCTCAACTTGACCACTAGTCTGCGGGTGGTAAGAGAGACCAACCTTGTGGGTAACACCATACTTTTTGACAAGGTGTTCAAAGACTCGATTACAAAAATGTTT
This sequence comes from Sambucus nigra, assembly GCA_949130495.1. Classification (NCBI taxonomy): domain Eukaryota; kingdom Viridiplantae; phylum Streptophyta; class Magnoliopsida; order Dipsacales; family Adoxaceae; genus Sambucus; species Sambucus nigra. Next base: position 537,250,710 of record OX422213.1, read on the forward strand.
ACCCCCATCACTAATGATAGCTTTGGGGGTTCCAAAACGCGTGAAGACATGCTCTTTGAGAAATTGGACCACAACTCGATGGTCATTGGTGCGGCAGGCAATGGCTTCGATCCATTTGGAAACATAGTCAACAGCAACAAGAATATACTGAAAACCATGAGAGGAGGGAAATGGTCCCATGAAATCGATACCCCACACATCAAAAATTTCAATAATGAGGATGGGTGTGAGAGGCATCATATGATGACGAGAGAGATGCCCAGAGTGTTGGCAATTGGAACAAGCCTGGCAATATTGATGGGCATCTCGGAAAAGAGTAAGCCAATAGAAACCACTTTGCAAAATTTTGGCAGCAGTTTTCTTGGAACCAAAGTGGCCTCCACAAGCACTATTGTGGCAAAAGGACATAATACTGAGTTGTTCACATTCGGGAACACAGCGACGAATGACTTGATCGGGTCAATACTTGTAGAGAAACGGGTCATCCCAAGAGTAGAACTTCACATTCGCCATGAATTTGGAGCGATCCTGTTTCGAACAATGATTAGGAAGTTGATTGGTAACAAGAAAATTGACAATATCAGCATACCAAGGCAAAGTGGAGATGGAAAATAGTTGTTCATCGGGAAATGACTTAGAAATGGGGATATGATCACAGTCAGACGTGACAGTAATGCGAGAGAGGTGGTCAGTAACAACATTTTCACAACCTTTCTTGTCGCGAATTTCAAGGTTATATGAAGAAGGTGCTTAAGAGCAACATGATCAGTATACACGATGATAGGGGAACCTATGAAATATGAGCGGAATTTATCAAGAGCAAACACAACTGCTAACAACTCCTTTTCGGTGGTTGTGTAATTAAGTTGAGCATCATGCAGGGTTTTGCTAGCATAAGAGATGACATGTGGGCGCTTGCCAACTTTCTGGCCAAGAACGGCCCCAAGTGAAAAATCATAAGCATCACACATGAGCTCAAAGGGGGGAGACCAATTGGGAGGTTGCATGATAGGAGCGGAAGTGAGGTCAGCTTTTAGGCGCTCAAAAGAAGCAACACACGCTTCATCAAAGACAAAAGGGATATCCTTGGATAAAAGGGTTGTCAAAGGTCGCGCGATTTTAGAAAAGTCCTTAATGAAGCGCCGGTAGAAGCCCGCATGTCCTAAGAAGGAGCGAATGTCCTTAACAGACTTAGGAATGGGGAGTGAGGAAATCAAGTCAACTTTTTCTTTATCGACCTCAATACCGGAGCTGGAGACAACATGACCTAAAACAATACCCTTTTTTACCATGAAATGGCATTTCTCCCAATTGAGAACCAACTTCTTTTCTTGACAATGCTGAAGGACCATAGTGAGATGGGATAGGCATTGTTCAAAGGATGAACCAAACACAGAAAAATCATCCATAAAGACTTCGAGAAAACGCTCTACCATGTCACTGAAAACACTAGTCATACACCTTTAAAAAGTCGCAGGTGCATTGCAAAGGCCAAAGGGCATACGAGAGTACTCAAATGTGCCAAATGGACAGGTAAAGGTAGTTTTTTCTTGATGTTCAGGGGCAATATGTATTTGGTTGTACCCTGAATATCCATCAAGGAAGCAGTAGTAAGCATGGCCAGCTAAGCGTTCAAGCATCTGGTCAATGTATGGGAGAGGGAAGTGGTCTTTGCGAGTGACAGCATTGAGCTTTCTATAATCAATACAAACACGCCAACCAGTTTGTATGCGGGTAGGCACAAGCTCATTGTCACTATTTTTGACAACGGTAACGCCAGACTTTTTAGGCACCACATGAATGGGACTGACCCATTGGCTATCTGAAATGGGGTAGATAATACCAGCATCAAGCAATTTTAAAATTTCAGCTCGAACGACCTCTTTCATTGTCGGATTGAGTCGGCATTGTGGCTCACGAGAAGTCTTGGCATTCTCTTCTAAATGAATACGGTGGCTACAGACATTGGGGCTGACACCTTGAATGTCAGAAATGGTCCACCCTAAAGCAGTGCTATGTTGAATGAGAGTGTGGACCAATTGCTCTTCTTGATCTGGTGTCAAGTCAGAAGTAATAATGACGGGGTGATGTTGGTTTGGGCCTAAGAAGGTATACTTCAACTCAGCAGGTAATGGCTTTAGCTCCAAACTAGGTGGTGGCTCAGGATAGGCATCGGACTCAGACGCAGAAATAGAGTCCGGGAGAATATCGGGACACGAGTTGACTGGGTCATCCATAGAAAGAAGAGTGTCGAGAAGAAGAGGCTCAAATGGAGGAACCCAAGTGGAAGTGTCCAGCAGTGGTGTAGAATCTAACAAGGCATTAACCTCGGAGATGGAAGAATCAATATCAAAGTCGGACCCAAAGTGAGCCAAACATTGGTGGATAGGATCTTCTGGGTAGGTGGTATCCAACATCTCTTAGACTAAGTAGTCAATCATGCAGACCTCATCAATGGAATCAACATCGGCCGGTTGTTGCATGAGGTGGAAAATATTGACTTCGACGGTCATGTTGCCGAAAGAAAGTTTCATTGACCCATCTCAGCAATTGATGATGGCATTGGCAGTTGCCAAAAAGGGGCGACACAAAATGATAGGAATATTGGTTGGGTCGGGAGCAGGAGTGTCTAAGATGATGAAATCCATAGGGTAGTAAAAGTCAAACACTTTCACCAAAACATCTTCAACAATTCCTTTAGGCACTTTCACAGAACGGTCCGCAAGTTGAAGAGTAACCCGTGTAGGTTTCATATTTTGTAAACCTAACTCGAGGTAGAGAGAGTAAGGTAGCAAATTCACACTCGCTCCAAGATCAAGCAAAGCCCTAGTAGAGAATTGATCTCCTAACATGCAATAGACAGTGGGACGACCAAGGTCTTTATATTTCACAATACCATTCTCATGGATGGGGGACGTGGCTTGCTCAGTGACAAAGGCATCACGAGGCACATTCGTCCGTCGCTTGACAGTGCACAAGTCCTTCAAGAATTTTGCAAAAGAAGGAACTTGTTGGATCGCGGTGAGGAATGGAATGTTTATGTGAACATTCTGAAAAACTTGCTTGATTTCATCAAATTATTGAGCTTTCTTCGTGGGGGCCAACCTATGAGGAAAGGGAGCTCTAGGGACAAAAGCAATGGTGGCCTCAGTAGGTTTAGAGGCATTCTTATTGGTGGCGTTATGGGAAGGTGGGACTTTAGGGAGTGGTTCTAATGGGCAATTCTGGGTGGGTGGGATGGAAACATCACAGGGAGCATCAATACCATTGTCAACCTGTTTACCGGATCGTAGAGTACTCACCGCTTTCATGTCCGCTTGGTATGTGGGTGGAGTGGAAGGGGATCCAACCTCATAAGCCGACTCCTTTCCATTCCCCTTAGGGTTAGGAATGGGTTGACTCGGAAAACGACCTTTCTCTCGCTCAGACTCAAACTGATTAAGACGTTGCTCAAGCCGTTGGATGGCTTGAGTCTGTACTTGGGTGGTTTGTTGTTGAGTCGTGATGAATTGAGTGAGAAGATTATCAATAGAGGAGGTGGATGATGGAGTTGGAGGGGCATAAGGGGGTTGGGGGACTAACTCTCGGTTAGAACTAAGCAGCTGGGAATACTCGTAGGACGGAGGTGGGATAGGGATAATTTGATGATTGGGGTGGGATGGTCCTCCTTGGGGGACAAAGAATGATTGATGGTTTTGTTGGTGGTAAGGAGCATTGTGATGTTGGATAGGAGGGCGATGTTGCCTTTGCAGGTTTTGATGAAACCCGGGTGGACCACCAACATGTTGTTGTGGTTGTGATGGAGCAAGGTGATTATCGTACTTATAAGAAAAATAGGGATGGTTCCTATTATTCGGATTATAAGTAAACGACGGTGGTGCGGATTTTTGAGTGGTATCAAAGGCACATGATTGGGCAAGAGTGGGTTCGGGATCATCGTGAATAAGGGGGCACAAATGAGATAAATGATCATGACTTAAACAGACATGGCAAGAAGGACTAGACTCGTTGACATTCATCACTTATTTAGAAAGAGAACAACTGAGAGCATCAACAGTCTTAGTCAAAGTGTTCAAGACATGGAGCAAGGATTTAAAATCGGGATCATTTTTAACCTCATAAGTGCTACCTACTCGTGGTGGTTCGGATCTCGAAAATTCATTGGTGCCCTCCCAATCTTGGGAGTCATCGCCTAATTCAAGGAGAAAATTGTAGGCGGCAGTGGGAGTTAAGTGCATGAATTTGCCTTTGTGCATGGACTCAATCATGGTGCGAGTGGAAGGAATGAGACCATTGTAAAAACTATGGACAAGGCGACTCTTCTCGAGACCATGATGTGGGCAACTATTGATATAATCTTGAAAACGGCCCCATGCTTCACAAAATTGCTCAGTGGGCTTTTGACGAAAATCTTGAATGTCTTGGCGAACCTCATTGGTCTTACTTATGGGATAAAACTTAGACATGAACTTCTTCACAAGTTGTTCCCATGTATGGATAGAATCCGGTGATAAGGAATGTAGCCACATGGATGCTTTATCGTGGAGAGAAAATGGAAACAAGCGAAGGCGAACATTTTCTTCATCTAAGTTTTGATTTTTGAAAGTGGCGCAAACTGTGAGAAATTTTTGCAAGTGAGTGTATGGAGACTCACGCTCAAGACCATGGAAATTGGGCAACATGGAAATGATCGCCAGGCGAATTTCGAATTGATCCTTCGGGGTGGGTGGAAGAACTATGCAAGATGGTGGGGTGGCTGTTATCGGGGCAAAATAGTCCCTTAAGGCACGCTCTTCAGCCATGGTGGGTGGATGAATGATGGGATTAGAGATGTCGACTCGGGGACAACTCAAAGTGATCGGTGGAATGGAAGAAGTAAGGGGAACACTTGGTTCTCCAAATGTGGAAGAGACGAGAGCAAGACTACGTGAACAAATTAATCGACGATTAACTCGGTTCCACATGTGCATGCAAAGATGGATTCTTTTTGGTTTTTTGGATTTTTTTGGAAAAAAGGAAAAATATTTTTGGATTTCTGCTTTTGTTTTGGAAAGAAAGAAAATATATATATATATATATATATATATATATATATATATATATATATATATATATATATATATATATATATATATATATATATATATATATTTTGGAAGAGAAAAGGTGGGGAAAAATTTGGACTTTAAGGATTTGGACGAAAGCACTAAAACAGACTACCGAAAAAGGAATTGGACACACACAAGTAAAGGAAAAAATCCCTACTAGCACATAACCAATTTTTTATGTTGAAAATTAATGAGAGGGGTAGTCAAATTTTAATGAAATCCGCGGGCGATAAAAAAAACACGGAATTTATATGAGTGATCGCCTTTTGCAAAATGTGTGTTCCTACTTTAATCACAAGATGCCAAGAGGCTTGCCACAGAGATTCTCCACAAAGCTACTACGACGAAACGATCGGCCGGTACAACGCTGGGGACAGCACAAACCCGTTTGACTGGGCGGCCACACTTAAAATCCAGTTTCCCTGGACACTTTCGTGCTGCAAAGCGAACCGTTCGAGGGTTTTCCCGGTGGAGAGGACTCTACGGGTTATCCTACAAGTCAAAATGATCAAAAAGGGTCCTACGAACACCGTATCCTATGGGGCTATCTAGTTGATTAATTTTAAATTAGTGATGGCTAGGGTAGCACACAAAGGATAAGTGATTGAGTTGGGTGATGAAATCCCTTCTCGTGAGTGACCGGGTGTAGGTCTTAGTCAATTTAATTCATCATTCCATTCAAAATTAAGTGCAAGAATTAAATTCACACAAGAGCACGGAGGAGCACACAAAATATGAACTCGCTAACAAGAGGGCGCGAGGGTTAAAGAAATGTACCTCCCACGGTTTTTATGCCGTGGGGTGTCGAATATGTTGAGTCGACCGAGGGGAGAATACACCAATCTCAGTCGGTCCCGGGAGTCCTACCGACCCAAAGTAGAGAGGATTCTAAATTCTCGCCAATAGACGCCCTCTCTCTACCTTTTCCAGTTTCCCTATCACGCTTATCCTCTTTTATTACAATTTTAATGCAAAAATAAAAATGAAAGAAAAAATATTGGTGTCTCCAAGCACCGTAATACAAGCCAATATATAATAAGGTCCTAATACACAACTTCTAGGAAAATAAAAAGTAGTACTAAAAAAATGAAAAATATGAACTAAATGGATGGCAAGCACAATTCCTTCTCGAGTGCCTCAAACTCCACAATTCCTTCTCGAGTGCCTCAAACTCCCCAAAGCGGCAATGGCGCCATTTGATTTACACTTGATTTTGTATGTATGTCGTTGATGGACCAAGCTAATCAAAATCCTCAAATACCTACAACAAATATAAAATACTAACAATATAGAGGTAAGTAAGGGATTATCGAACCAACTTCAAGGATGAAACACATAAGAGAAAAAATTGTGCAAGTCACTTTTTCTAATTTAATTTTTTTTTGTTTTATATTTTTCTATTTTTTTTATGCTTTTTCAATATTAAAACAAATTTTGAGGATGAGTGAATATGACTAAGACTAATAACCAAAAATAAGAGTAATCAAACTAAAATAAATTGTGACAAAAATACTAGTGAGTGATGGAAATGAGTGAGTGTGTAACTAAATGAGAGAAAAATATTCAAGGGAAGAGAAATCCACCCTCAATTCCCCAAATCAACTAAGCTTGTATTATTTTAATTTCATTAATTTCCAAAACATATAATCAATTCAAAAGCCAATTCTCATTAAACTAGTGAATTACTTAAATACTCTTTTAGAAAAGCAAATTTAATTCCCACAAGCACTACTCTAATTGAATTAAAATTAATCAAACAAATCATCCCCTATGAAGAATTTGTCCAACTAATTTTAAATTGAAAGAAATTAATGAAATCAAGAGTAGATGAAAATTAGATTAATATTAAAATCAAATGATAGGTCTATCTCTAGCTTAAACCACTTGATCAAATATTAATTAAATATTCATACCTTTCTCAAGGTTGATTTTCCATTTCTCAATGTGAAAATAAAGTGGGGATCAAATATACAACTCAAAGGAAATTATCAAAATTAAAATTACAAACTAACTTGATTTGGATTCATGAGGGTTTCAATCACCCCTTGAATGAGGTGATTAGCCCTCCATAATCATCATCCAATAAAAATTAGAATCAAATAAGAGCATAAAATGAAAATTAGAGAGGAGTAATCAAACCAAAATTGCCTTCAATTGCATAAATTCTTCAATTCATCAATCATCTCAATTAATTACAACTCTTAATATAAAAAAGAAACTAAACCACTAGAAAAATTAAAATGTGTTTTTCTATCTAATTCTCTCTCTATTCTTCTCTCCAAAAGCTCTCCCCCATGAATTTGGGTCTTCATCTTCAATATATAGTAGGCATGGCACACATGAAGTTAAGGGGCATTTTTAGAAGGTTGCTTGGGTGTGCATGGGAATGGTGAGGTGTGGGGATAAATGGTGGAGGAAAAAAAATCTGATTTGTGTGCACATGGGGGTAGTTTGGGAAAAAAAAGATAAAGGTTAGTTGGGGGTATTTTGGTAAAAAGAGTTTAAGTTGGTTAAAGTGGCACATGGGTTTTAATTGGTTTTGGTGTTGGTTTGTTTGTTAGCAGGTGGTAACATCGTGGCTTGGAGAAATGGGAAATGGGTGAGGTTTGAAAAAGGTTTGGGCTTGGATTCATGGGTTGAAATGGGTATGGCGTATAGAAGATGGGATCAAATGGAATATGGGTATTGGGGATGGATCGGGTCGCATCAGAGGGTGAATCGGGTCACGCCGAAGCTGTAGAGTCCGGGCAGAGTGCGATGGGGTAGGGAGAGAGAGAGGTCGGAGATGACGCTGGGTGCAAGGGTCGGCGTTAGGCTCGCGGTCTGGTCCGGTGTAGGGAGGTGGTGGGCCGTAGGATGGAATCGAAGGTTGATGAACTGGCCGGAGTTTGGTGGGACACCGACGGTTTGGCCAGGTCGAGGGATGGCGCTACCGGAGGCAGGGGGTGCTGGCAATGGTCGACGCTGGTAGGGGGTAAGTGGCTGGAGGAAGGGAGTAAGGGGGCCAAGGAAAGAAGAGTTGTTAATGGAGGTTAGTTGAGAGGAGAGAGAGGGTTTGGTGGAAGAAGATGAAGTGGGTTGTGTTGTGTGTGGTGAGGTGTAGGAAGTTAGGGTGTAGGTGAGGATGTGTTTGGGTGAATGTGAATGTGTATAGAAGTAGGGTGTGTGTGTGTATTAATTTGAACCCTTAAAGATAAAATTAAACTAATAAAATAAAATTTATAAAAACTAAAAATCTAAAAATTAAATTCCTATAAAATAAAAAACTTAATAAAAAGAAAAATAAATGAAAAGAAAAATAAAAATGTAAATCTGTTAAACTTAAAAACTAATGTCCTAAAAAGTAAAATCTAATAAAACTAAATTCCTAAAAACTAATCCTAATAAAATAAAATAAGTTAAAAACTAAAACTAAAACTAAAAAAATTAATAAAATCCAAATAAAATAAAATCATAAAAATAGAAATAAAATATTAAAATAGAAAATAAAATTTAAAAATTCTAAAATAATCCTAAAATTAAAATAACTTAAAATAAAAATCTAAAAAAAATAAAATAAAAAGGCACAAACTAACACACACGGGTTTCGGGACATGGTTTTGGCTCGGATGTGGGTAGGCTAGGGTTAGGGAATTGGTAATTTAGCTCCATTTTGCACACAATTACCATGATTTAAGCATTTGAACTTTGCAATGCACAATTGACCTACAAGATAAACATTTAAGCACATAAGACCCATATTACCGAGAATTAGCAACTAAAGTACATCTATTTGGGGTATAAATTGTACAGTTTTGGGTGCTTATCAAGGCGTTTTGAGGCTTTTGAAATTCACACTAACAAGTGTTATAGTTTTAAATTACACCGGTAGAACAGTTTTAAAAATTCAAAGGGGTGTTTAAGCATAAGCTCGTGAATTATTCTTAATGGAAGAAACTAAAGCAAATGTTACTACTAACATTGCTTCTACGAGCACAAACGTAAAGAACTGGGATCTTACTTACGGATCCGGTGATTCTATGAAATTTGAAATTAAGCCTTATGATGAAAAAATCAATTTAGGCTTATAGCAATGACTGATGCGAGGCGTTCTAGTCAAAAAAAGGCTTGAAATAGATTTGGTAGGCATTGAGAACAAATTGGAAGGCAGATCTGATGCTAAGTGGCTTGATATTGATGAACAAGTGGCTTCTTCTATTGAACAATACATCACTGATGAGGTGTTAAATCATGTGCTGGAGGAGACCACTGCCAAGGGCATGTGGACCAAATTAGAAGAAGTATACTTGCGAAAAAGTTTATCAAAGAAATGCTTTCTCAAGGTGAAACTATTCAATCTCAAAATGAATGAGGGAAAATATTCGATGAAGTACATCAGCGCGTTTAAAGCCTTGATCAATGATTTGACTCAAATAGATACTCAACCCACTGAGGAAGATCGAGCCCTGCTATTGCTTGGATCGTTGTCTAATTTATGAGAATATTTTGTTACCACTTTGGGGATACTAATCTCATGTTCAACGAGGCAGTGCAAGACATCTTTTCCCATGAACGATGAAAAACAACAAAAATGACGTTTGGTCTTCTCAAAATTAGGACTTAGTTCTGGAAATGGTGGATGAAGAGGAAGATCAAGGTCGCGTGGCATCAAAATCAAGGCACTAATAGATCTCAAACATGAGGTCACGAACACTTTGCGTGTTACAAATCTCATAAGAAGGGTCACGTCAAGAATAATTGCCCGAAGATGCTAACAAAAGATAAGAAAGGGGCTACTATAAATTATGTTGTGGGTGTTACAGCACAAGAAGACGTCAACTTACTTATTTTTTACCCGATCATGAAAGTGGGTGGATTCTTGACTAGGGATGCTCCTATCATATGTTCCCCAACCAGGAATGGTTTAATCAGTACAAACCCAAAAAATACTAGAAATATATTCATTGGAAATAATGTTGCGTGCAAGGTAATGGGAATTAGCCTGATAAGAAATAAAGGTAGGATAACGTTGTACAAACTGTAAGTGATGTTAAACATGTTCCGTCACTTAAGAAAATGTTAGTCTCTTTAGGGGCACTCGAAGGTTATGGGTGTGGTATTCAAGATGAGTAATAGACAATGAATGTGAACAAGGGATCCACGATGGTTTTTTGCAGCACAAAATAACCTGACAATTCTTATAGATTACAATCTCTACAAAACCAGACATTGATAAGCTACAATTATGGCACGTGAGACTTGGTCACATTAGCCAAAGAAGAATGGAATAACCTCATTGATGGAAGTTTTTGGAAGGGGTTCACAGTTGTAAGCTCGAAGTTTACATGTATTGTATCATGGGTAAGCAAACTAGAGTTCAATTCAATACATCTATAACCAAACGTAAAGGTGTTATTAACTATATTCATTACGATGTTTATGGTGTAAGGACAATTTGTCCATCATTTATTAGTTATGTCATACGCCGTCACACCGTTGAAGAATATTCAAGCCCGAATCTACGTCAACGGATCCGAATATCAAAAAGAAGAAGGAATCAGATTTCTGCAGAGCCGGATCAGTCCGCCCAGAATAAAAGAACCGATCCGCCTGCGAACCGGTCCGCCTACTGAAAAGAGAGAATACCCCGGACTGCTAGCGAACCGAATATGACTAAAATAAAAAGAACCGGTCCGCCTACCCGGACCAATCCGCCTCAAACTCGGACCGGTCCGCCTGGGATAAACACAAAACAGATCGTGTTCAGATTTTTAAGGCCCAGGACTTCTTATTTAATCCCACTACGGGGAGTTAGTTTAGCGAGACTTCCACACGATTTTTAGAGTAAAAAAAAACTCTAAGTCTTCGCCTGTTGAGTCCCAAGACTCCAGTTTTTGTTGATTCACACAACCTCTCATACATTTGTGAATCTGTTTGTAACCCTAGAACACAACCAATTGCTGTTCAACCCTTGTGGAGAATACCGTTCTTCTTCTTCATTGCAGCCCCCCTGGAAAGGGATATTTCCAGCCGTCGACTACAGAATTCGACACCTGAGGGTAATTCTTAGTCACTTGTATTTTCATTGTAATTCGAAATTGTACAATTACTATATTATAATGAAAATAAATGGTTTTGCCCCTTTCGGAGATTTTTCCTCACAAGCATGTGTTTGAATGCTCTTGCTTAGTTCATTATCTTATTCAATCACATATTGTTGCATGTTTAGGATTTATTTGGGTTAAAAGGTGTTTAATATATAATTTTCTCATTTGAACGCAAGTGCATACTCTTCTCAAATTGGTATCAGAGCAGGTTACGCTAATCTATCGTGTATTCCTATTTTCCGCGAAATCTTTTCTAAGATATCATTTTTTTGATTTTTTTTTTAAAAAGTGCGTGTTCAAATGGAGAAATCATATAATAAATTACCTGTTTTTGACGGGACAAATTATGCTTATTGGAAAGCCCGCATGAGGTCGGCTTTAAAAGCCATATATGAAAGGGTTTGGATTTTAGTTGAAAGAGGGTGGACACCTCCCTCCGTCACTGTGGAAAACGTGACTAATTTAAAACATGTCACCTCTTGGACTGAAGAAGAATTTAGACGGTCTTCTTTTAAATCTAAAGGTTTGAGTGCTATTTTCGATTCCATCACTCCCGATGAGTTCCGACGTATCATGACGTGCACCACGTCAAAGGACTTATGGGATGTTTTACAACTTACCCATGAAAGAACCAATGCTGTAAAAGAGTCTAAATTGCAAAATTTAACAACTCAATTTGAAACCATCACCATGCATGAATCTGAATGCTTTGATGAATTTTATGGTAGACTTTTTGACATTGTGAATACTAGCTTTAATCTTAGTGAACATATTCCTAATGCTAGAGTTGTTAAAAAGATTCATCGTTCTTTGCCTAAGCATTTTATCCCTAAAGTCACTGTGCTAAATTCTATGGGTAATTTAAATACGCTAAAATTGGAAGAACTTGTAGGAGATTTGCAAACTTATGAAATTGTTATGTTCCCTAAAACTGCTAGGTCTAAAGATAAGGCAATTGCACTTAATGCCAAAAAGAAAAAGAGTGAGGGGTCAGCTAGAAAGAGGGAAGAGTCATCTAGAAAGAGAGAGACTGCCACGTCAGATTCTGAGTGTGATTTTGAATTAGATGATTTGGCCCTTTTTGCAAAAAAATTCAAGAGGATTCTCAAATTTAAGAAAAATGGCAATTTTAAAGATAAAAAGAAATTTGAGAAAAATAAGTTTGAAAAGAAAAATGAAAAAGATTCCAAAAATCCTCCTAAGAAAGAAAGTGAGAGATGCTTTGAGTGCGATGGTAGGGGTCATAGAGCCTTTGAGTGTGCCATTCGTCTAAATAGAGAGAAAGGGAAAGATGTCCTTAATGCTACTCTTAGCGACGACAGTGAGGTCGAGAAGGTGGATTCAGGAGATGAGTCACCGCATGAGTGTAACTTCACTGCATTCATGGCCAGTCAAGTGAGCACTCCTAGTTCTCTTCATGACGATGAGGATGATGCTTCACAGGGATACCTCGACAGTGAGATCGATGTGAGTGAGGGGGAGGATGACTCAAGTGAGAGCGAGAGTGATATTCAACGTGCTTACGTTGATTTATATTCTGAGTCATTTAAAACTAAAAAATGTAACAAAGCGCTAGTTCTTAAGATCACCGGCTTAGAGGAAGATTTAAAAAAGGCGAGAGAGAGAGAGTCCTCCACCTTCACCTCCCTGAGAGAGAGAGAATCTGCTTGTGTTGAGAAAGATAGTTTGTTTAGAGAGAGAGAGAGTGTGTTTTTAAGAAACAGAGAGGGGACTTGACTAAACAAGTGGCTAGTCTTACGAGTGAGCTCCATTCCTCCGTGGAGACTCGAAAGAAACTTGAAGCCTTTGTTGCCCAGCTGACTCATGATCTTGAGAAAGCACGGGAAGTCAAGGTGCAAATCGAGGACAGATTAGGGAAAATGGGAAAGATGCTCCTTGGCCCAGCTTTAGGTTTTGGTGATAGGCATGGAATTGGTTATGATGGTGGCTCCACCTCTCAAATTTCACCTGGACCAGTTCCTGAGTTTACTACTACTCCTTATGGTCATCGTCAAAAACCTCAAAGGAGAATTCGACCGAGAAAAGTAAACCAAGGTCCGCCTTTGACTGTGTTCTTTTGTACCTATTGCAAAAGAAAAGGCCACCTCAGGGAGTTTTGCTATAGAATTGGTCGGACACGATGTACTATAGCTCCACGTCAGCACACTGATGATTTTACCAGTCTGAGAGAGAGAGTTGAGCTTTTATCTGCCACCTCTCAGAGTTTGATGGAGAAATTCCGACGGATGCCTTTGCCATCAGTGAATGATTCTCACATTCCAGATAAAACCAACAACAACAAAGGCAAACAAAAGGTCTCCACTTCTTGGGTACCTAGGAAAGATAAAAGGCCTTTGTTGTTCATGTTGATCTCAAGGCACATAATTCCTCTCAGTGGCATTTTGATAGTGGATGCTCCAGACACATGACAGGTGATGTTTCATTTTTTACCCACCTGAAGGATTATGAGGACGGTAGAGTCATCTTTGGAGATGGGAGAAAATCTAGCATTGTAGGACGAGGTATTGTAGAGTTACCAGGATTTCCTAAGTTAGAAAATGTGTTGTACGTCAAAGGTTTGAAAGCAAACCTTCTCAGCATTAGCCAGCTGTGCGACGCTGACTTTGCAGTAAAGTTTGACCGGGACACTTGTAAGGTCTATAATCAAGCCGGTAAACTATTAGTGCAAGGGGTGAGGACAAAGGATAATTGCTATGGGACTGAGCCCACATCCTCTCTTGTCTGCAACAGCGCCATGATCACTCCTATGGATCTGTGGCACCAACGTCTAGGTCATATAAATATTAGAGATCTCACTCTCTTAGCTAGAAAGGACCTAGTACGTGGCTTACCATCTCTTGGAAGGCAAACTTTGATGGTTTGTGGACCCTGTCAGATGGGAAAACAAATTCGTAGTCCCCATAGGAAGTTGCATTCCATTAACACCTCCCGTGTTCTTGAGCTTATACACATGGACCTTATGGGTCCCACTCGTACCGAGAGTCTAGGTGGTAAGCGGTATATCCTAGTGATGGTAGACGATTTCTCCAGGTACTCGATAGTAGGTTTTCTGAGAGAGAAATTCGATGCTGTAGAGTTTTTAACGACCAAGTGTCGTGTCCTATAAAATCAACATGGAGTCACTATTAACAGAATACGTAGTGACAACGGCACTGAATTTAAGGAAGCAAAGGTAGATTTGTATTGTGATAGCCTTGGGATCAAACATGAGTTTTCTGTTGTGAAGACTCCTCAGCAAAATGGGATTATTGAGAGAAAGAATAGAATGATCCAGGAAATGCCCAGATCTATGCTTCTAGGTCGTAAAGTTTCTAGGAGATTTTGGGAAGAGGCAGTGTCTACTGCATGCCACACGATGAATAGGGTTTATCTGCGTCCACACACACTTCAAACACCTTATGAGTTGTGGGATGGCAAGAAGCCCAACCTTGCATATTTCTGTGTCTTTGGGAGTAAATGCTACATCCTACGGGATAGAGAGCAATTAGGAAAGTTTGACTCCCGGAGCGACGAGGGAATATTGCTAGGATATTCATCGACTAGTAGAGCATACCGGGTTTTTAACCTAAAGAGCTATAAGGTTATGGAATCAATAAACGTCACCGTGCAAGATGACGAACCTCCGACGATTATTGATCCTAACCTTCAGTGTGAGGATGAGGACTTTTCTGACAGTGATTTAATTGTCCCTTTCTCACACTCTATGGACCCTACGCATGTGCTAGGGGACACACCTGCTTGGGTTCGCAAGAGTCATGACCCTTCTGCCATTATTGGTGATCCCACTCTTTGGGTCAAGACTCGTGCTCAGCTAGAGAACGTCGTTAGCCACTTTTGCTACACGTCCAACGTCGATCCCAAAAATCATAAAGAAGCACTCAAGAATGAACACTGGATATCTTCTATGCAGGAAGAGTTGCTTTAGTTTAAAAAGAATAATGGTCGGGAACTTGTCCCCCGACCTAGTGAGACTAATGTGATAGGTACCTGGTGGATTTTTAAGAATAAAATGGATGAAAGTGGTACCATAATTCGAAACAAGGCTAGGTTGGTCGCTCAAGGCTACACACAGATAGAGGGTGTAGACTTTGGGGATACATTTGCTCCTGTTGTGAGGCTTGAGTCTGTCCGTCTACTACCCCCCCATCGCATGTCATCTGCGCTTTAAGTTATATCAGATGGATGTCAAGAGTGCATTTCTGAATGGCATTCTACAGGAGGAGGTTTATGTGGAACAACCAAAAGGGTTTGAAGACCCTAAGCACCCTGAGCACGTTTATTATCTGAGGAAAGCCTTGTATGGTTTGAAGCAAGCACCCCGTGCTTGGTATGAGAGGCTTACTTCCTATCTCTTAGCTCGTGGCTTCAAGAGAGGGGGAGTAGATATGACATTGTTGTTAGGAGAGATGACGGTGCTATTTTGGTTGCCCAGGTCTATGTGGACGACATAGTCTTTGGATCCACATGCTACCAGCATGCTCATCACTTTGAGGAGGAGATGAAAAGTGAGTTTGAGATGAGCATGGTTGGTGAGCTTACATTCTTCCTTGGTCTCCAGGTTCATCAGCTAGAGGATTGGATGTTCATCTACCAATCCAAGTATGCTAGAGACCTAGTGAAGAAATTTGGTTTAGACTCCGCTAAGCATGCACGTACACCTATGAGTACCACTACCAAGCTTAGTAAGGACACTTCAGGCAAGGACGTAGAGCAAACCTTATATCGGAGCATGATAGGTAGCCTTCTCTACTTGACTGCCAGTCGTCCCGATATAGCCTTTAGTGTTGGAGTCTGTGCGCGATATCAGGCATCCCCGAAAGAGTCACACTTACTTTCTCTAAAGCGTATTATTAAATACGTAAGTGGGACTCTCTCATACGGTATTTGGTATTCCTTTGATATTGATGACCGTTTGTCTGCCTATTTAGATTCCGATTGGGCCGGGGATGTAGATGGTTGTAGGAGCACTTATGGTATTTTGGTTCTACTCTTGTCTCCTGGATGAGCAAGAAGAAAAATTCCATCTCTTTGTCCACTGCGGAGGTTGAGGACATAGCCGCCGGGAGTTGTTGCACACAACTCTTGTGTATGAAGCAAATGCTGGAGGATTATGGGATTTCATAGGACACCATGACCATTTCCTGTGATAACACGAGCGCGATACACATATCTCTCAATCCAGTCCAGCATTCGCGCACCAAGCACATCAGGATACGTGAGCACTTTATACGACAGCTAGTTGAATAGAAAGTCGTATCCTTGAGTTTTGTTCCTACCGACCGTCAGTTAGCCGATATTTTCACAAAACCTTTAGACGTCCTTAGATTTGAGAGTCTTAGGAAGTCTTTGGGGATTTGCACAGTTGACTGATGGGTTGGTCTATGTCTAGAATAGGATGTTTTTTTTCATGTTCATATCATACGCTTCCTATTTCTAGTATGTTTTATATGTATCGTTCTTTTGTTGTACAACTATTTATTTTGTTTGAAAAATTAAAAAAGATTTTTTTGTATCTTAATATTTCAAGAAAAACACAATAACATTTTTGTATTTTTTTTATGCACCTTTTATGGATGAACATTTAAGATAGCTAGGTCACACCTTCATTCCATTTATTCAAGTGACTGTTTGATAGAGATTTGAGACGCTACATCATTTCATCCATGTGCTTTACATAGTATGGAGTCTTTGAGATGTAATTAGTGATATTTTCCTACATGTTTGACTCCTATTTCCTTTATTGCACACATGCATGGCTATATGTGATTATTGCACTTATCTATCACATATTGGCTTGAGTGTTTTCATCTCAATTCTGCCTATACAACTTACAATATGCGATAAAACTCGACAAGATTTGAATGCATGTAAAAACCGTTTTGGTGAGACTGAGTGTTTGTTTAAGAACGGGGAGGGGTTGCGAAAGGTAATTATCTCTTCTTTGCGCAAAAGCCACCATTCAAAAGGACCTAAAAACTGGAGGAATTTTATTATCCGGGGTCTAAAGAGGTTAAAAGAGCCCAAAAATTTAAAGGCAATACAAAGCCCTTCATGCCAAATATGGGCCACTTAGGTTTCACCATCAATTCTCCAAAGTTTGAGAATTTAGAAAGACTCTATTCAAAATTATATCTGAGGGAGTTTGGTTGGAGAATATAAACGGGTTTGCACTTCCTTGAAAGTCCTGAAAAAGCATAAAAAGTTTTGGACGTTATTGGTGTAGAAATCATTTTTAGCTTTGATTTGATTGAGTCAATGTCTTGTATTTCCATTTTTTTACACCAAAGGAAGACTTTGAGTTCATTCGTTAGGAGTATCCGATATTCATCGTGCACATATGTCATGTTTGTATGCATTGATTTTCCTATCGAATTTGTTCACACCCATTCATTTCCGTCATCATCGACTTGGTTGTCCTGTGTTTATTCATGGTGTGATTTTGTTTAATTTTTTTTTTTTTAAAAATTCAAAAAATAGTTGTGTATTTCCTTGTGACACCCCGTCATTGCTTATTTGAATTATTTCTCTCATTTGTCTATTTGGGGACATCATAAAAAGGGGGAGAATGAATTATCTTATTATGCGGGAGTTTTGAACTTTTGAGTTTTCTCATAAATTTCTATATATTTTTATCTCATTTCAAACTCAATACATCAATTAGTATTTGCTTTGTCTCATATGTGTAGGTACTACATTGATGATCAGTGAAATACACACCCTGATGAGAAAAGCGTTGAAGATTCCTGAAGAGTTGAATAACAAACGATGAAGTCTTATTCAATTGTACCTTTTCAATTTTGGGTTCATGGAAGGGTAGATTTGTATAGGCAATTTCATACTTGATAATTCGGATGTTTTTATGTTTGTACCGGCATAGACATAGGGGGAGATTTGTAAGAACAATTTGTCCATCATTTATTAGTTATGTCATACGTCGTCACACCGTTGAAGAATATTCAAGCCCGAATCTACGTCAACGGATCCGAATATCAAAAAGAAGAAGGAATCAGATTTTTGCAGAGCCGGATCGGTCCTCCTAGAATAAAAGATCCGATCCGCCTGCGAACCGGTCCGCCTCATACCCGGACCGATCCGACTACTGAAAAGCCAGAATACCCCGGACTGCTAGCGAACCGAAGATGCCTAAAACAAAAAGAACCGGTCCGCCTACCCGGACCGATCCGCCTGGGATAAACACAAAACAGATCGTGTTCAGATTTTCAAGGCCCATGACTTCTTATTTAATCCCACTACGGGGAGTTAGTTTAGCGAGACTTCCACATAGTTTTCAGAGTACAAAAAACTCTAAGTCTTCGCCTGTTGAGTCCCAAGACTCTAGTTTTTGTTGATTCACACAACCTCTCATACATTTGTGAATCTGTTTATAACCCTAGAACACAACAAGTTGGTGTTCAACCCTTGTGTAGAAGACCGTTCTTCTTCTTCTTCATTGCAGCCCTCCTGGAAAAGGGATATTTCCAGCCGCCGACAACAGAATCCGACACCTGAGGGTAATTCTTAGTCACTTGTATTTTCATTGTAATCCGAAATTGTACAGTTACTATATTATAATGAAAATAAATGGTTTTGCCCCAAAGGGGGATTTTTCCTCACAAGCATGTGTTTGAATGCTCTTGCTTAGTTCATTATCTTATTCAATCACATATTGTTGCATGTTTAGGATTTGTTTTGGGTTAAAAGGTGTTTAATTTATAATTTTCTCATTTGAACGCAAGTGCATACTCTTCTCATATAGGCCTCTGGAGGGTTTCAAATATTTTGTGACTTTAACTGATGATTTCTCTCGCAAAGTCTGGGTTTACTTCTTGAAAAAAAAATTGAAAGTTTCAGCAAATTCAAGGAATGGATGGCTGTGGTGGAAAATCAAACAAAAAAGAAGATTAACTACTTTAGGAGCAACAACTGAGGAGAATATAAGGATGACAAATTCCTTTAGTTTTCAAAGATTTTGGCATCACAAGGTACTTTACCGTAAAGAAAAATCCATAATAAAATGGTGTTGCAGAGCGAATGAACCGCACTATTATGGAGAGGGAAAGGTTGATAAGGTTTCATGTGGGGTCTCCAAATTCTTATTAGGCAGTGGCTATTGACCACATCATTTATTTGGTCGATGGGTCTCCAAATGAAACTCTTGGATTTAAGTGCCCTGAAGAAGTATAGTCTGGGAAAGATATTGATTACTCACAATTGAGAGTATCCTAGTGTCCAGGATATGTTCACATTGAAAAACAGTCACTTAAGATGTTTAATACAAAGTTAAACTTTTAAAATGGCTCTTAACTATTTGTTGAAGAAAACATTTTATTTAAAATAAAACTTAACATAAGATGTGTTTAAAATACTTTTCAAAATAGTTTGAATGAGTTTGAACGAGTTATTTCAGTTCTAGAATGAACCAGTTTTGAAAAACAAAACTTAAACTATTAAATCGGCATAGCTAGGAAGAAGGTGATGAGAAAATGAGGAAGAGCACAAGTAATTGTTAACATGGTAAAACCCCACCCAATTGGGGAAACATCCACGGTGACCTCTAGGTCACAAAAAGAAAATCCACTAAATTCAGAGTAATAAATTACAAGCTATTTAACAATCAAACCACACAAACACACCTAAACTAAGTTCAGAATCGTTACCAACTCCTCTGGATTAGATATGACTTCTCTGAAGGTTGTTGTTGTTGATGTTATCCCGAGCTTCGTAACTTTACTTGATTCTAGTCTTTACGTCGATTCAAACAAGTTCAAGATCATACAACCAACACTTTAAGTGTGGTAGAGTGAAAGTGTATTGGTGATGTACTCTCTAACATATGCATGCAACGCACTCACACTTAATACAGACAGAATGCCACTACACCAAAACATGCCATTAGTAACACAATTTTACCGTTACTAAAAGTATTAGTAACACAATTTTTCCGTTAGAAAAAAGGCGTGGGTCACGAAGCTATTAACGGTAAAATTCTGTTACTAATAGTAACAGTAAAATTCAAAATTAGTAACGGTAAATTCTATTACAAATAGTAACGGAAAAATTCAAAATTCGTAACGGAAAAATTATGTTACTAATAGTAACGGTAAAATTCAAAATTAGTAACGCTAAAGTTGTGTTACTAATAGTAACGGAAAATTTATGTTACTAATAGTCACGAAAAATTCGTGAGTAGCAACAGTGAAAATTTGTTACTAATAGTAACGATAAAATTCAAAATTAGTAATGGTAAAATTATGTTACTAATCTGAGTACATATTTAAAAAAAATAATCAGGATCCAATATCCTGAATTTAAAATTAGGAACACTAATTAAATCCTAAGAACATATACAAAACTAGTGACCTAATCATATTTCAAACTAATCAATTCGAAAAGAAACACGGACAATTTAAATTTTTTGGAGAGTATCCTTTGTTATAAAACTGCCCACCTTATTTAAGAAAGAAAAGAATACTCCAACAATAATACTAAAAATCCGTCCTAAACATCATATAAAGAAATGCCAACTCAATTCGTGAAAATAACACCAATACTTAATTCAAAAATATTTATTACATAACACAAATAATTGTAAACAATATAAAAAAAATTAAACAGAGCTTCATTTATTTATAGGACTATCCACCCTGTTTAAGAAATACAAAAATAACACAACAATATTCAACATATGAAGCTTATGAGATTAGAGTCTAGATATCCTGCATTGCACATTACCTTGTATGCATGTCACGCGGTCCCAGCACTGTCACCTTTTTTAACAAAAAATATTTTCTCCCAATTTTTGAATCGCCGAAACCTAAAATAAGTGAGCAAAGACAAATCAAAACATATATTAGGACTTCAATAGTAATTTAAACACAAACTCAATAAATAAATCAAATCAGTACCTTGAATTCGTAATCATAACTATTGGTAAACACAAACTCAATAATGAAATCAAATTAAGTTGTGTAGTTACTTCTAATCGGTTGTATAACTTAAACTCGGTTGTTAAACACATTCAGTTGTGCAGTTACTTCTAATCAGTTATACAACACGATCCATGCACCCCCAAATCGTTGGGATAATTTTGTTGAGTTGAGTTGAGTACACTAAACTCATCATCACTAGCCTTCTATAAAAAGTCCCTAATGCACTTGTCTGAAGTCTTATTAATACAGAATGCAATTGGAAGAATGGATAAAAAAGGAAATAGGAGGGGATACTTAAAAGATATCTCTTAATGAACAAGGGGCGAGATCCCCTCCCTAAAATAAGTAGCGGATCTTCCACAACACCAGTCTCTTCTCATGTCTCGCAATTGAGTTCTTTTTCAAGAGAAAACAATAATGAAAGTGGTTTGAAATTTAAATTTATTAGTTATATTCAGGAAGTAAGGCTAATTTACACACATATTAGATATAGGCAGAATACTATCCCCCATCCGAAAAGAAGAAGGTTTTTCATCATCTCCAAATTTTTTTATTCAATTAGTTGAAATATCAAAACCATATTCAGGGAAGTTGACAACATCTACTCAATTGATAGGAAGACATTTCAACATGTGATATTTCATGAAATTTTTTTGGATATAGATAAAATGGAAAGAGAAATATGTCAAATGTTGTTTACCTTCCCTCCTTTTTACTTGCCACAAGATTTGACAAAGCGCCTTGTGCTGCCCCAGCTGTTAACCCAGCCGTACACAACTCTGCAGCCTTATAGAAGAAATAGTGGAGTCTCTTTTACAAGTCAAACTCTCCAAGTGGACAGTTATTTTCAAAGACATTGTTTGGGATCTTTTGCAATGTATTTTGAAAATCTAAATGGAATCTGATTCCATATGAATGACAAGGAGCAAGCGACCAAGCAACAATAGCATTGCACGCAGTTACTGTGAGCACATTGATAAGTGCAAGATCCCATTCCTGCCTAATACTGTCATTACAGACAAAGAGAACAGCATATATAATAAGGCATGCCATATCTTCAGGACTTCTGTTACTGATACGATTCAGAGATTTCCTGGTTTGATCGTGTAAGGAAGGTTAGGAACTGCATATAATTATGGTGTTTTAAATTTAGAATTCATAACTGAAATTGAAAAGGCATAAGACATTACAATGAAACTTATTTTTCTTTCCTTGGTTACATTAGCAAGCAACATTTGGAAGATCAAAATGATTTAATGTCAAACTAAAAGATTTAAAACACAAATTACAAACTAAGTTAACAAAACGAAGATGCGTAAATAGATAAAAGCCAAATTTTGCAAAATATGTCACATAATAGATAATCTACAGAGTTCAAACATATTGAATAGTCCATTATAATGAACCCAAACTAAAAATTAACTTCATGAACTTATTGTTCGGACTCTTAATATACTCGAGTGAAGACAGATCTATCTTGAGTTTACATGTAGGCATTGAAATGACTTATTAAGAATTTTGAAACAAAAATACTCAAGTACTCCAGTTGAGTCCATCATGATTCATGAAAATAACATACCAAATATCATTTAATAATAAGGTGTTGTAGTTTATTTGATTTCTCAAGTAATATCGGGAGCCCCTGCCAGTCGTCGCTATCAAATTCGACCTCCAGATGGCTTATGAAACACTGGGGCGTCTGAATGACCTACGTAGCTAAGAGCCTAAAAAAATAGATTTTTAGTTACATCACTTGTCAATATTTAATGACAACAACTAGTGGGAAGCAATGTACCTTCATGGTGTCACGTGATAACTGCAGCAGTGTCACATTATATAATCCACTCAGAAGTTGGAACACATTTTTACCATAATCTTCACTAATGTTTCCTGTATCACTGATGTAAACATCAACTTCTGCCTCTACTAAATAGGACATATTTTCCAATGAGAAGTCCTCAGACGTAAAATTCATGAGATATAGAGCCATTAGTAACACAATTTATACTAAATGGAATCTGCTTCCACGCCTTTTTTATACTAATTGATTATTGTGTAAATGTCAAAAATCTAAATGGAATCTGCTTCCACGCCTTTTTTATACCAATTGATTATTGTTTAAATGTCAAAAACACACTTGTTTTCAGCATTCGCACGCCCCTTTCTGACAGGATTTTTCCTCTCGCTCTCAGCTTTAATCTTTCCTCGACGAGTTGAGATTGCTTTCATGCTTGTCGAATCTCCCGCCGTATTGTCCTGAGCATTTTCCCTTTTCTGTGACTGAGCATCTTTCTTTTCCTTTGCTTGGCATTGCCTTGACACCTTTCTATACCTATACTGGAAGGTATAGGTTTGGGCTGTCGATGATGCTATAGGTTTGGTATCTTCAATCACCTTCGTGGTTTGTTGTGTTGCATCAACAACTGTCTGTAAACAAAAAGAATCTTAAACGTTAAGAAAGCTAGTTGATAAATACTCGAACACACATAGATTATGATTTCACGTCTCTGAAAGCATATTCATCATCAGTCGTAGCAGCCATGAAACTTACAGAGTGAATTTAATAATTTAGTATTGCGATAATTATACAAAAAGGATAAAGTAAAGTTTTCCCATCCCCACTTTCTTTTTACCCGACTCTCTCTGTCTCTTCCTCGTCTCTATCATATTGTGTTTTACAAACACGTCCCTCCTATAAATTCCAACACCATAATCCTAAAACTAACACACTTTCCTAAAGTTCTCATTTTAGGGTCATTCAATTTTGATCTTCTCACTCAATTATTTATAGAAATATATATGTACACATTATATGGAAATGATGTGAGCATGAGAGGAAGAGATGGTAGGTCCAGAAAAGTCAACACCTAAAGGACTGAAATTACTATCTGATATTGACGACCAAGATGGTCTTCGTTTTCAGATTTCGGTGATTCAATTCTATGGAAATGATGTGAGCATGAGAGGAAGAGACCCCATGAAGGTGATCAGAGATGCGCTGGCTGAGATGCTCGTGTTTTACTACCCGTTTGCAGGACAGCTAAGGGAAGGTGGTGCTCGTAAGCTGATGGTCAACTGCACCGGCGAAGGTGTCATGTTTTTCAAAATGATATATTAAAAAACGGAGTCATTTTTCAATACGTGAAAATGACTTTGAAATTAGATTTATAATTGATAGTCCGCTAAAATAAATTCAGCCATCAGTGTTGTATTCGGTTGAGGGTGGGGTTATAGAGGCGGAGTTAACGTCGTTCCCACCTCCTTTTTTGGTCAAACCAAAAGCTTTCGAAGCCACACAGACCAGAGTCTCACCCAAGCTCTCAAATATCTGAGCTTTGATTTTTCCATTAACAATAGCTCTCTGCCCACACCACACATTGATGTTGTTCTCGTGCTTCTCGCAGCAGATCTTAACTGGGTCCGTGAATCCTGTGGAAAAGAGTGTCATAATAAGTAACTATGATAGCATTGTAGGAACACATTTGATACTTCAAATATTTTTCAAAGGATACAATAAGTTTTGCTCCAAAAGTTACCCAAATATTCAGTCCCGGCTACCAACACGCAATACATAAAATCATTTTGCCTCATCTAAGCACAAACCCTATTGTTCTCTTATCCAAACGAAAATCATAGCATTAGCCTTAACCAATCATAAACCGCAGAAGCCTAACATTCATAATTTAAAGCAATAACTGAAATAAATCTCCCTCCCCCCCCCCCCCCCCCCCCAACTGTAAAGTTAAGTGAATGAAAAAATTAGGAGGAATGCATATCATAAGAGATATAGGGAAATGTTCAAGAGGAGATTATACCTGATTTGAACTATGGTGCCGAAGCACAACTCCAAGCCCTAATATCTACATAAACCAAAATGTAGAAACGAAAACTCAATTTTGAGAAATTGATAAACTCAAATCATAAAATCAAATCGATTCAGGAATCAGAAACTAAATCGATTCATAAATCCATAAATTGTAAACCCAAATGGAAGGTCTGAACCGATTCATGAATCAGAACCTAAATCGATTCATAAACCCTAAAAATCATAAAATACCAAACTAAGAGAAAGAAATCAATTCACAAACCTTTGAATGTTTTGTGGTAAATCGTAAATAGATTCTGAATTGATTAAGAGAAAGAAAGAAATAGGGGTTACCATGAGCTTTGTGGTAAATCATAAATGCTTTGTGGACACCATGAGCTTCATTAGTGTTATTGAAAATGGGAGAAACAGGTAGGAGACAAATTGGGAGGGAAGTATTCCGCTTCTATTTTGAGAGGGATCCTGCTTCTAGTTCGTGAGCGCTGTTACAAAATTCATTTTCATTCAATTACTTTTAAAATTTTAATTTAATTAGTAACACATATGTTAATTTAGTAACGGTATATTTTTGTTAAAATTTGTAATGGTAGGATACTGTTAGTAATCAATAAATTAGTCTGTTACTAAAAGCTTGTTTTGGTGTAGTGATGATTTAACCGATTACAAAATCACTAGATATGTAAGAAATTCTAAAATCAGTTTAGTCAAACCTAAAACATACTTTTAGACCTTTCAAAATATTTGCAGATCAAGAGAGAATCTTGTTGAGAAATATCCAAGATCCTAAAACTTTTAGGTTTTGAAAATATTATATAGAAAGTGCAACCCCCAATCAAGATCTCAAAACTAGATCTTAGTCTGATAGTTTGAATAAAATGAAATCAGAATTAATATTGTTAGTTTAGGGTTTGAATACAAAAAATCAGTTTTAAAAATAACCAATAAATAAGATTTCTCGAAATAAGAAATCAAGATAGTGAACTATCTATGTGATATGTATCAGAGAGATGAGATCTCAAGTTTTTATGTAGAGAAACTAAAAACTTTACTAATGTGATTAAGTTGGAAGGATGATTAAGAACAAGAGAGGATAACTTCTCAAAACATGATCTAAACACTCAAGATTAAATTCTCAGAAAACTATTTCTGGATTAGGGTTTGACGAAGTTAAGGTTAGGGTTTCCTTTCTCTCTCTTCTCTCCTCTCTATTTTTTTCTCTCAAACGAGGAAATATCAAAAGTCTCTAACTGCCTCACCCAAGGCATCTATTTATACTGGAGCTCAAAGGGTTCGGAACGATGCCATAAACCAAGGGCTGGGATTAAAGGAATTTAAAACGATGCAAATCTGAGGGTTCGCAGAAAGTGGTGCAAAGCCCAACTCTGATTGGATAAAACAATCGCACTTGGATTAGTTCCAAACACATGCAGAACGTAGATTGAGATAATCCAAGGGTCCAAAATAAATCATATGTATCTGAGTGAATAAAAACACATATCAAACCGATGTATGTGCAACTTGTGTAGGCACACGATCAACTCTCAAACGCATGTTTATGAGTTCTAAAAAATTCTAGTTTCACCCACATATATTTCTACCGCTTTTGGTTTCTACCCAAGTCAGTTTTAAGGAATAAAATATATTTATAAATTAACCCAAAGACTTTATTAAGTTTCAATTTTAATTTCCAAAAAAATATTTAAAATTCTTAGAAAAACTTAATTAAATCCCAAAAATTATCTAAAAATCATATTAGGGGATTTAACTCACACAAGGTCATAATGTGAATGAAACATTATATGTATACAATCCTAGTGTGTGGTGTATGTGAAATACCATCAATAACTTGCAGAGGAATATCAATGTAGCTATCAAAGTTCTGAGGCTTGTTTGTTCGTCTAGGGATAGACACAATTTTGTCACTATTTCCAAACTAGATGAGCTCCTATATAATGCAGACTCAAATGAGTCAAAGATATAGGGTGATTCAATCTCCCCCTTTGGAAATATGAGACAAAATCTCCTTTGAGTCAACAAGAACTCGTAGGAATACAAAAAAGAAATAAGGAAATCCTAACAAATCTATCTACCCAAACTCCTAGAAATGAAAAATTACGTAACTCAACTATGTACAAACCATTACCCTATCAAAATCTGATGCAATAAGGAGGTACGAAAATCTGCAATAAGATACTTAAGATCAAGTTCAGTTGATGAGAATGTACATGAGTGTCCAAGTGGACTCAAAATTTCTTCCCCATTTTTTCTCAAACGGACAAAAGGTAGCAAGAATGGAATAAGGACAATTATAAATAGGTAGATAAGCACTAACTTGAATAAACAACGAGAATTCACACGAATCTCCTACATAAAGCAGATATAAGAGGTGTTGTTTGTCATTATACTAACAGCAATGCCTTACATCCTCAGAGATTAATTAAAAACATTTGAAAAAATGGTAGATTATACAAATTAAGAAAAAATCTATTCAGCCAAAACCATGCCAATTGATTTGCGTAATGATTCAAAATGTTTAAAATCCAAAGGTTTTGTAAACAAATAATCCAATTGTATATCAGTGGGTAGGTAATCTCTAGTTCTTTTGATTCAACTAATTCTCGTATGATGTGATATCGAATTTTAATATGTTTAGTACGAAAATGTTGAACTGGATTTTTAGAGATGTTGATCGCACATTGGTTATCGCGATAGAGATGGAGTTTTTCTTATTTTATACCATAATCTCTCACCATTAGTTGTGGACATAATAACTGGGCACAAAAACTTCCAGCTGCAATATATTCAGATTCTGCAGTGGATAAAAAGGTACAGTTCTATTTTTTGCTGGTCCAACCAACCAAGTTGTTACCAATGTAGTAACATGCACCTGATGTACTTTTACTATCGTCGGAACACACATCCTAATCAGCGTCGATGTATCCAAATATAGTGCTAGATGTGTCATTAGTCTAACAAACCCCTAAATTGTGAGTGCCTTTTATGTATTTAATTATTCTTTTTACACGTATTAAACGTCTCTCTTTGGGATTATTCTAATGGTGGGCGCACACACACCACATATATGATATTAGGGTGTAAAGCAGTTAGGTAGAAGAAACTTCATATCATACTACGGTATAAAGTTAGAGTCAATGGATTTACCATTTTCATCTTTGAAGAGTTTGACCGAGGTACTCGTAGGCGTTCTAGCGTCCTTAGCAGTATCTGAGCCAAACATTTTTACAATCTCTAATGAATATTTAGTTTGCGAAACAAATAAACCTTCTAAGTTTTGTTTAACTTGAAGACCTAAGAAAAATTGCAACTCCCCCATAAGCGACATTTTGAATTCTCTGTGCATAATGTCTGAGAAAGACTTGGCTTCTGAAGGGGAGGTGGACACTATACCAAAATGGCCAAATTATCACCTTTCAGCCGGCCACCCTTGTCACGCTCATTGACCGTGTCACGCCCATGACAATCTATTGTCACGATCATGGACCGTGACACGACCGTGACAAATTTTCTTGTCACGGACTTGTCATGGTCCATGACCGTGACAATACTTAAAATAATTATCACGGTCAAGGACCTTGACACGACCATGACGATGTTTTCAGCAAAAAAAGCCCTAGGCTTTTTTTTCCCACCATTTTTGGTTTTTCCCTCTCACTCTCTCTAAGAGATTTCGAGATCTCTCTCTCTCTCTCTAAGGTATGTTTTTCATCTCTTTCTCTTTCATTTCTATATGTGTGTGTATATATGTGTGTATATGTATGTGTATATGTGTGTATGTGTGTGTATATATGTGTGTGGTGGGGGAGGGGGCAGGGGGTGGTGGGGGTGGGGTGTGTACGCATGTGTATGTGTGTGTGTGCAGGTGTGGTGGGGGTGGGGTGAGGGGGCAGGGGGTGTGGTGGGGGGAGAGGGGCAGGGGGTGTGGTGGTGGGGGTGGTGGGGTGTGTGTAGGGGTGAAATTGTTTTACATGACACGATAACCCGACACGAAGTTAGCGGGTTAGGGTTGACGATTTCTTGACATGAACCCGAATATGACACGACCCGCCAACACGAATAATAAATGGGTTGGGTTAGTGTCAAACATGTATAACTAAAAAATGACACGAATAGACCCGTTTATCTCGTATTTTATGGGAACTATATTTGATAATTTATATATCTTGATAGACATTCTATAAAACTCATGGAGAATTGGATGATAAATTATTTATTTGGTGCAAGAAGTTGAAATTAATTAAATTTAAGTTATTGTAGGCCTATAAGTGGTATGATTGGTTAAGAGAGAAGAAAAAAAATATTTTATATTTTACTTAATGTATAGCTTTAATTGTAATTTTAATTATATAGTTTTAGATGAAAGTAAATTAATAATTAGTGCCCATTTCATATGAAAGTAGGATGGCCCCTCATTGTAAATTAGTAAATTAATAATTGTATACTTTAATTGTTAGTTTAATTGATGAAATAGATTAATTGAGTAGATGAATTAAATGGAGTACGGGATACACATTTGCTGTTGGTATTGCTGTTGAAATATAGTGGATCGATGTTGGGTTGGTTAATAGTAAAAGTGGTATTACCACTGGATTATTGTCCAAATGGGGGTGGGATTTTTTAACTTTTTTTGAAAATTATTTTGTATATCGAACAATATATAATTATTAATAATTATTGGATTATTGTCCATATGGGGGTTGGCCAATGTGGGTTTTTAGATGTATCTGGTGGGTATTCTTTAGTGGTTAATTCTAAATATCATTAATAAAGATAAGTTTTGGTATGGCTGAAAATATCTATATTATTAATAATTATTGTGTGTGTGGTGGGGGGCAGGGGGTGGTGTGTGTGCGTGTATGTGTGCGTGTGTGTGGTGAGGGAGGGGGTGGGGGTGGGGGCAGGGTGGGGGAAGGGGGTGGGGGAGGGGTAGGGTGGGTGGTGGGGTAGGGGTGGGAGGATGCGTGTGTGTCTATATGTGTGTATGTGCGTAGTGTCCCTTGTAAAAGAATTGATTGATTATTAATTTTTTGAGTAAATTAATATATGATTGCCCCTTATTGTAAATTAGTAAATTAATATATGATTAATTATGAAAGTAGGATTGCCCCTCATTGTAAATTTGTAAATTAATAATTGTATACTTTAATTGTTAGTTTAATTGATGAAAATAATTATTGTGTGTGTGGTGGGGGCAGGGGGTGGTGTGTGTGCGTGTACGTGTGCCTGTGTGTGGTGGGGGACGGGTGTATGAAAGTAAATTAATAATTAGTGCTCATTTTTATTTGTAGTAATTGTACATATTTGCACGTCTTCTTCTAATTGTTTTTTATATGTACTAATAATATTTTTTTACAGCAAATGTATCCTTCAGGTATTAAGGCGAGGATGATTATGCTGGTTATGATGATGTCGTCTGGGCTCGGTGGTAGCGGAGGCGACGAGGGCTCCTCAGCCCCTAGGCTCCCCAAGTATGGAAAATTTGGGATTACCATCGAGAACAAGTCGGAGCTATTAGCGAGATCCCTTGAGCTGGTAAAGATGGTCATTGGCCCGGGGTTTATGAGTTGGAAGGAGGTGCCATATGAGCTCAAGTTAGCTGTTTGGGCGGCACTACAGGTAATATATTTATATTTATATGAATATTTTAATCTCAATTTTGATTTCAATTTCATTTTATATTTATATTTATTCACAACTAACATTGTATTTATTGGACAAGAACAATTCAACTTGGATCCAAAGCTACGTGATTCCGTCTTGGAGCAGTTGACGGAGCAACACAAGACATGGAAGAAAAATATGCGGACACGGTACTTTGGGAAAACATAAGAGTCCATTATCCAAAGGCGTTAATCCGTCCCGCCGAAGGAGCCGATCTCATTGGCACAATCGCAAAAGTTCATTGACAATGAGATCGGGGAGCGACAATTGACATCTCGCCAATCGGGGAGGAAAAATCGGGCAAAAAAGACGGATGTGCACTACTCCGGCCGGACATCTTACGCCGAGGTGGAGCATAGGATGATGGTAAGATTTAATTTTTCTATAACTATAGAAATACATTATTATGCATTATTTTACTTTGCGGGGTCGATACTAATTTTACTTTATTTTATTTCAAGGGATAGAGAGTGGCCCTAGGGGTAAGCCACATAGGCTCGATACTTATGTGGATCTTCGGACGAAGAAGGGGAAGGACAAGGAGGTGTCCCCGAGTGTCACGACCACGATTTTAAGTAATTCGACAGTTTACTTTTTATTAATTATGTTATAATTTTTTAGTTTACTTATTTTGCTAATCATATGCTTTTTGTCATTTCAGGCAAAGCTTAAGGAAGTGCATGAGTCACAGTCTGATGCCGACAATGCATCTTTGTCCACAGAAGCACTCAGCCAAGTTCTTGGCTCTGATCGCAAGGGGGGGACAAGGGGGTGAGCTCGGGGGTGGCCAAATCTAGGATCATCGGATTGGAGACGAGCGACATCGGGTTGACTCGAACGGTGGATTCACATAATGCCAAGCTCTCCCATTTGGAGGAGACGGTCCAAGATATGTACTCATTCATAAAGTGTACGTTGGGCGAAGACCGTAAGGGTAAAGGGAAGGAGAAGGTAGTGGATAAGGAGGTACGGGAGGACGAGGTGCAGGATGACGAGGATGTGGACCTCGCAGCTTCATCACCGACATGTGAGTACTTCGATGATCCACTTCCCTATTTATCCCCCTTCAACAGACCGAGGTCGACACTTGGTTGGCCGAGCGTGTTCATATTGAACGTATTAGACGCCCAGCGAATAGGGGGGGTTGAGGGACCCAAATATCGTCCAGTGTGGAATAGTTCATGGATGTGAGCTTCAAGAGATTGAGTCCAAGGCGCTCATCATGCATGTGATACCCGGGAAGGAGAACTCCCTATTGTGGTTGCTCGAACAGTTTCATGAAGAAACTCTTTTAGTTAAAACAAAATTTAACACAAGATATGTTTAAAATACTTTTCAAAATAGTTTGAATGAGTCAGATCTAGAATGAACCAGTTTTGAAAAACAAAACTTAAACTATTAAATTAGCACAGCCCGGAAGAAGGTGATGAGAAAATAAGGAAGAGCACAAGTAATTTTATGGGGGTAAAACCCCACCCGATTGGGGAAACATCCACGGTGACCTCTAGGTCACAAAACGAAAATCCACTAAAATCAGAGTAACAAATTGCAAGCTATTTAACAATCAAACCACACAAACACACCTAAACTAAGTTCAGAATTGTTACCAACTCCTCTGGATTAGATCTGACTTCTCTGAAGGTTGTTTTTGTTGATGTTATCTCAAGCTTCGTAACTTTATTTGATTCCAATCTTTATGTCGACTCAAACAAGTTCAAGATCATACAACCAACACTTTAAGTGTGGTAGAGTGAAAGTGTAGTGGTGATGTGCTCTCTAACATATGCATGCAACGCACTCACACTTAATACAAACAGAATGATTTAACAAATTACAAAATCACTAGATATGAAAGGAATTCTAAAATCAGTTTAGTCAAACAACATTTAGACCCTTCAAAATATCTACAGATCAAGAGGGAATCTTGTTGAGAAATATCCAAGATCCTAACACTTTCAGGTTTTGAAAATATTATATAAAAAGTGCAACCCCTAATCAAGATCTAAAAACTAGATCTTAGTCTGATAATTTGAATAAAATGAAATCAGAATGAATATATTTGGTTTAGGGCTTGAACACATAAAATCAGTTTTAAAAATAACCAACAAACAAGATTTCTTGAAATAAGAAATAAAGATAGTGAACAATCTATGCGATATGTATCACAGACACAAGATCGCAAGTTTCTATGTAGAGAAACTGAAAACTCTACCAACGTGATTAAGTTGGAAGGAAAATCAAGAACAAGAGAGTATAACTTCTCAAAACACAATCTAAACACTCAGGTTTAAAATCTCAGAAAAGTATTTCTGGATTAGGGTTTGATGAAGTTAGGGTTAGGGTTTCCTTTCTCTCACTTATCTTTTCTCTCTCTTCTCTCTACTCTCTCTTTTTTCTCTCAAATGAGGAAATCTCAAAAGTCTCTAATTGCTTCACCTAAGGCATCAATTTACACTAGAGTTCGAAGGATATGGAACGATGCCATAAACCAAGGGTTGGGATTAAAGGAATTTAAAACGATGCAAATCTAACGGTTCACAGAAGGCGGTGCAAAGACCAACTCTGATTGGATAAAATAATCGCACTTGGATTAGTTCCAAACACATGCAGAACATAGATTAAGATGATCCAAGGGTACAGAATAAATCATATGTATGTGAGTGAATAAAAACACAAATCAAACCGATGTATGTGCACCACGTGTAGGCAAACGATCAACTCTCAAACACGTGTTTATGTGTTTTAAAAAATTGTAGTTTCACCCACATATGTTTCTGTCGCTTTTGGTTTCTATCCAAGTCAGTTTTAAGGAATAAAATATATTTACAAATCGACCCAAAAACTTTATTAAGTTTCAATTTAAATTTTCAAAAAAAAAAATTATAATTCTTAGAAAAACTTACTTCAATCCCAAAAATTATTTAAAAATCATATTAGGGAATTTGACTCACACAAGGTCATAATATCAATGAAACACCATATGTATGCAGTCCTAGTGTGTGATGTATGTTAAATACCATCGAGAACTTGTAGAGGAATATCAATGTAGCTATGAAAGTTATGAGTCTTATTGGTTCATCCAGGGATAAACATAATTTTGTCATTATTTCCAAACTAGATGATCTCATATATAATGCAAACTCAAATGAGTCAAAGATATCGGGTGGTTCACATATTCCCAGTGATGAAAGGACCAAAAATAACCAAAGGTATCGTCCATGTATGTTTCTCGATTTTACGAAATAGGTGAAAAGGTAAAAGATTTGGCATCCTACGTTAAGAAAGATATTTTTTTATCCTGGTGGTGAGATTTAATGAGGGGGTTATGCTTATGCATGTGGAGTTTCAAGAAGTGAAAATTGGCAGTTATGTTAAAACTATCGAGATCTCTATTTATGTTCCAATACTATTCATTAATGAAAGTGATAAAGCATCCACTTACAGTACTATTGATACTCAACCAAATGACAATGTGGTTGAGGTGGATCATGAGGAGGAGGAAGCTAAAGAAAAATTTGTTGAAGTGGAGAAATCTTAACGGGCAGAGCAAGAACCATATATAGCACATGATTGAGCTCATCGTGTAATTAAATCGGAACCACGGTATGGTTGGGAAGAAAAGTATACATCTTCCTTGTGTCAAATGAGGGTGATAAAACTAGTTACAAAGTTCCCATCAATAGTAAAGGTAAGAAAGTTTGGATGGGTGCCATGATAGAAGAGATGAAATATCTACACAAGAACTTCGTATGGGAGCTAGTTCCAAAACCCAAGGAACTACACATCAATGGTTCAAAATTGGCATTTCGAAAGAAGGAAGCAAACA
Organism: Sambucus nigra; assembly: GCA_949130495.1. Taxonomy (NCBI): domain Eukaryota; kingdom Viridiplantae; phylum Streptophyta; class Magnoliopsida; order Dipsacales; family Adoxaceae; genus Sambucus; species Sambucus nigra. The sequence goes on from OX422213.1 coordinate 537,285,185, forward strand.
ATAAAGAAAAAGAACCAAGGTAAAAATCCAGGTTAGTAGCCAAGGGGTTTTCATATAAAGAAGGAATAAATTATGATGAGATATTTTTCTCCGATAGTGAAATACACTTCTATACGAGTGTTGTTCACTATCGTCGCTCAATTTGATATGGAATTAGAGAAAATGGACGGGAAGACATATTTTCTTCATAGTGACTTGAAGGAAGTTATCTATATGGAGAAGCTAGAAGGGTTCAAATAAGTAGGCAAGGAGAACCATGTGTATAGGCACAAGAAGTCCTTGTATGGTCTTAAGAAGTCTCCATGACAATGGTATTATGATATGTCAAAGTTTAAAGAGCTCGAGGTTAACTGAAGCTGGGAGTTTGATATGAAGGATATTGGTACCACACAAAAGATCCTTAGTATGGAGATTCATATGGATAAAAAAAGTATACAGTGTATGGATATCTTCAAAAATGAAATACATATCACATATTCTTGAGCAATTTGGCATGATGGATGCCAAGCCTGTATCTATGCTATTTGCTTCTCATTTTGCTTTGTTTGTAAAGTAATGTCCATCTACAGATGATAAGATCATAAAGATGTCAACAACACCATACACATATGCGGTGGGTTATCTCGAGAATGTCATGGTTGTACATGGTCGAATATTACCCAAGAAATTTGAGTAGTAAGTAAGTACATATCGAATCTGGGAAAATAACATTGAAAGATGTAAAATAGATTTTAAGGTATCTTAAGAGAGCCAAAACTATAGGTACTCTGTTTGAGTGACAGTAAGGAGATGAACTTATTTCATGGTTCGTATACTCAAACTATGTGAATGATCTAGACAAACGGAGATCAACCATATGTTATAGGTTTACTATCACTAGTGGACCGGTATCTTGGGGATCTGTGCTATAAGAAATGAGTGATTTGTCAACTATAGAGGCATAGTACATGGCACTCACAGAATCATCAAAATAGGCAATGTGGTTGAAAGGTTGTTGAGTGAGCTGGGAATGAAGCAAGAGAGAATTCTTCTTCATTGTGATAGTCAGAGTGATTTGCATCTGGCTAAGAATCAAGTATACCACACCCACTGTTAATGTCTAAAAATGGAGTGGGTCCAAGTTTATAATCATAAATAAAATAAAGATAATTAAGCAAGACAAACACACACACAAAAATGTTTATAAAGTGGTTCGTCTATGAGAAGAACCTACGTTCATTATTTAAGTATTTATGGTGGTTATAATAGCTCAAGTTGAGTATGTTTGTGCTTGGTTGAATCGTCCCCTTGAGCTAAGGAAGATCATGTATTTATAGTAGTCAAGAACCCAAAATGGATTCCCTTACATATTCAGGAATTTGCATTTGTATACAATCAATAAGAATGTTGATATTCACATGTACATGCGCAAAGTCTATTGGCGTTTCCACTCGAATGACTTTTTTCTATTCTTGATGGTTTGTGTTCTCGAGGTTGGTCGGTTTGTTGGCCAACCAAGTGTCTTTAGTGCTGACCAAGAAAGTAAGTATTGTGAGGGTATCCACACAGGAGGACAGGTATCCATTTCTTATTGCTCCACGTAGATGAATATTTTTTATATACAATAAAAGCTCGTAATGCTCCATGCTTGACGATTGATCGAAAGTATGGAGTATTTTTTCCAAAATCTTGCTCGGCATATGTTAGTCAGCACCGGACCTCATGGACTTGTAAATAATTTCACCAGTATATCTGATAATGCAATTTTTTTAAATAGTCTGAACTTTCGCAAACCGCCTAAGGCTACGCTGATCTTTCTCCATTTTAGGACTCATGTGGTCGCCAACAACACAATCATTTATTTAGTTTTATCATTTCATTTCTAATTTCAAGGTAACATATAAAAGGACGACTTTTTTCCATCCATTTTTCCTTACCTCAAAACTTAATCCTTTGCTTCTCAAGTTCTCTCTTGTTTTAGATCAAACTCTTTGCCATTCCTCCATATCCTGTAAGGTTTATTTTCCTTCTTCTTCTCTTTTTGAATTTTTCTTCCAACCGTGGTGGTGTATGCTGTAGACAAGCATTATTTGGATGAATTTAGGGTAACTAGGAAAATACCCAGTTAGGTGGATATAGAGGTTGTAGATGGTCCCATAGATGTTATGTCTTTGGAAGAGGAACATTGGATCCCGACTCTTTTTATAGTTGAGTGTGGCATAACCTTTCCCCTAAACCATATTTTTCTTCATTTCGGTCAACACTTCGCTGTTGTTCCAGCTAGGAGAGACCCAAAAATTAGATAGTAGTCAATGGGGTAAATAGGATATATTAGATTTATGGGACTCGAATTGGGATTGTTGAGTTGATGTTTTGATATAAGTAGGGTACCACTGGCGATAACACTTACTGTTGAAAAACTAGGCAGGCCAATAGGGAATTATTGGTTAATCTTCCTGATTCAAATAAGGAGTACTGGGACCATAGGGTGGTTGTAAAGAACTCATAGTATGATCCCCTTCCCGAGGGGGGGAGATACAATGGGCCTAGATGCCCCAGCCAAGGCATGGCATAAATTATTTCATTTCCATTTTTTCTATATAGCAAATGTTTGATGAAATGTCGACTTACTACCTTGTGTTGTTCTTGTGCAGAGGAAATTGAGAAGAAGCATCCCAGTGAGGGAGACATCAATATCAACGACCTCAAATACTGGTGGGCTATCCAATTAAAGTTTGGTGAGGAAGACCCTCGATCCACTTCTGTCCTGCTAGATTACAAGAGGTCAATCACCTCTTTTATTGCTCACCCCACTGTCACCTTGCCTCAAATTCTCATTCTTTTAGATGAGGAACCTATTTCCACATCCTCTGCTACTGAATCCCCTCCACTAGAGAAAGGGTTCACATTAGGAGGAACTTCATCATCCCACTACACCAAAAATAGGAATCTGGTACGGTTTAAAACTATGCCAGATCAAAGCTGTCACGGTTTTAAACTGTGCCAGAATCAGGTATTCCAAAATGGCCATTTTTTATAGCACGGTTTAAAAGTGTACCAGATTTGACCAAACAGGAACACTTCTGGCACACTTTTAAACCGTGCCAGAATTTGATATTTCTAGCACAATTTTGGTACATTTTTGAAATGTGCCAGATTGAGCACATATTGATAAACTTTGAGCACAGTTCAAAACCGTCCCAAAATTTGATACACTTTTGGCATAGTTTTGAATTGTGCCAAATTTTTGGATAAAAGAAAAAAAAATTAATTATTCAAAAACAAGAAAATTCACAAATTGCAAATCTTGCATGTTGTTGATAAACTAATGTACATACAAACTTCAAAATATTACAAATCTTTAGTAGTTCACAGACCAAAAAAAATTAGACAGAGTTTGCTCTATTTTCTGGACAATCTAAAACCCGCTAATATAAAACCTGCATAATATAAAATCCGAACGGCCACAAAATATAACAATAAACATTCAAAAGCCCGCACGGGCATAAAAGTTAACAATAAAAATACAAAAGCCCGCACGGCCATAACACAAAAAAATAGAATCATGAATATTAATTACATTAAATAAATAAACCCCTCGTTGTAAACCACTAACTTCTCCATGTGTTCCATGTGAATAAATGGTAACGATAAAATGTTATCCTGCAAAAAAAATAGGATACAAAAAAGAGACGATATTAGTAACCAAGTAATTTATAAAAAAATCATACTCAAACTAAAAAAATTACATGTAGGAGTTGAAATTATTATTATATTCTAAAATTAGAAATCTTACGTAAGTTATGACTACCTGATCAGTTCCTACGAGTTACATTAGTCCCATGTGAGGTGTAAGTGCTTCTTACGTGATCGTTTGGTGGTTAGTTTAACGGCCTGTTTCTAAGACTAATCCATATATAATTAAATTATCATCATATCCTCAAATCGAGATGCCTGTGACAACACGGTCAGTTCCTACGAGTTACATTGATCCCGTGCGAGGTGTTATTGCCTCTTACGGTGTCGTTTGGGGGATGATTTGGGTTACCACCCTTCAACGGCTTATTTCTAAGCCTAATCTATATATTTTAAAAGTATCATCACATTCTCAAATCGAGAGTCCTGTGACTACGAGATAAGTTCCTAAAAGTTTCATTGGTCTCGTTCGAGGTGTTCGTGCCTCTTACGGAGCCGTTTGACGGTTGGTTTGGGTTTTCACCCTCAAACGGCTTATTTTGAAGGCTAATCTAGATATTTCCAAATTATCTTTATATTCTCAAATCGGGAGACCCGTGACTACGGGGTCAGTTCCTACAAGTTACATTGGTCCCCTGCGAGGTGTTCGTGCCTCTTACAGGACCATTTGGCGGCTGGTTTGGGTTTTCAACCTCAAACGGCTTATTTTTAAGCCTAATCTAGATATTTCTAAATTATCATCATATTCTCAAACTGAGAGACCCGCGACTACGCAATCAGTTCCTACAAGTTACATTGGTCCCGTGCGAGGTGTTCGTGCCTCTTACGGGGCCGTTTAGGGGATGGTTTGGGTTTTCACCCTTTAACTGCTTATTATTAAGCCTAATTTAGATATTTTTAAATTATCATCATATTCTCAAACTGATAGACCTGCGATTACGCGATCAATTCTTGCAAGTTGTATTGGTCCCGTGCGAGGTGTTTGTGCCTCTTACGGGGCCATTTGGCGGTTGGTTTGGGTTTTTACACTCAAACGGCTTATTTTTAAGCCTAATCTAGATATTTCAAAATTATCATCATATTCTCAAACTGGGACCCGCGACTATGCGGTCAGTTCCTACCCACAAAAGGCTTATTTTTAAGTTTAAACTAGATATTTCCAAATTATCATCATATTCTCAAACCGGGAGACCCGCGACTATGCGATCAGTTCCTAAAAGTTACATTGGTCCCATGCGAGGTGTTCGTGCCTCTTATGGGGCCATTTGGGGGCTGGTTTGGGTTTTCACCCTTTAACTGGTTATTTTTAAGCCTAATTTAGATATTTTGAAATTATTGGCATATTGTCAAACCAGGAGACCTATGACTACACGATCAGATCCTACAAGTTACATTGGTCCCATGCGAGGTGTTCGTGCCTCTTATGGGGCCGTTTGGCGGCTGGTTTGGGTTTTTATCCTGAAACGGATTATTTTTAAGCCTAACGTAGATATTTAAATATTATCGTCATATTCTCAAACCGAGAGATCTGCGACTACACGGTCAGTTTCTATAAGTTACATTGGTCCCGTGCGAGGTGCTCGTGCCGCTTACGGGGCCATTTAGTCATTGGTTTAGGTTTTCACCCTCAAACGGCTTGTTTTTAAGCCTAATCTAGATATTTCCAAATTGTTGCCATATTTTTAAACTGGGAGACCCGTGACTATGCAGTCAGTTCCTACCAGTTACATTGGTCCCATGCAAGGTGTTCGTTCCTCTTACGGGGCTGTTTGGCGACTGGTTTGGGTTTTCATCCCCAAACGGCTTGTCTTTAAGCCTAATCTAGATATCTCCAAATTATAGTCATATTCTCAAATTGGGAGATCCGTGACTACGCGGTCTGTTTATATAAGCTACATCGGTCTCGTGTGAGGTGTTCGTGCCATTTACAGGACCGTTTGGCGACTGGTTTAGGTTTTCACCCTCAAACGGCTTGTCTTTAAGCCTAATCTAGATATTTCCAAATTATCTTCATATTCTCAAATCGGGAGACCCGCAACTACGAGGTCAGTTGCTCTAAGTTACATGGGTCCCATGAGAGGTGTTCGAGCCTCTTACTGGACCTTTTGGGGGCTGGTTTGGGTTTTCACCCTCAAATATAAAAATTTATATGCTCTTCTGATCGATCTATGTGTATATAGCATACCGTTGAACCCCCAAGTTAATTTGATACGAATGAGATGATCCAGATCGAACTAATGAGTTTTAGTTCATGAAGTTTAAAAGATAAATTGCACGAGAATTAAAGTATCTAGGATTTGATACGAATGTGACGAAGACTCGATGTTTCTTACAGACCAATCTTGACAAATTATATAAATTGGACAGTAATGAATACGAATTCATTCAATTCAAAATTTTGTGTCTCTCGACTGATAAGGTTTTTATTCCATTGTTAAAAATTGAAGTTGTGTAACACATATAGTTATCGATTTATAAGTGACTATGTTTCCAAGTTTTTCCGTAAGTAAATCTAGTAGGTAAAGCTCGTCTTTATTCTCTTATTCCATTCACGAGTTGCTAACTTACTATTTATCAATCATGTTATTTTTCTCAGGTGACTGATCAAGTTGAATTAGAAATTAATAGATAGGGGAATGAATTCTTATCCGTTGTATAGCTTTAAACAAAGGCTTATGATTCGAAAATGAATGCATAAGCAACACAGGAAGCAACCATTTCATAATGACATGATAATCGTGGGACATAAGATTGGTAAATCCAGGTGGATCGAGGTTAACATCGTTGCTAAAATTTGATGAAAATCCAATCAGTACCTTTAATGTTTTTAGTGTACGAAAAAAGGCTTCTTTCTTTTCCTTTCCTAATGCGAAAGGTTCCTTTGGCATCTGTCTTTTTTTAATGCCTTCAACATCTTTCATCCATAATTTCCTTTTAAGATTCAAATGAACTTTCAACTCTTCACGGGCTTTGATCGTATCTTTATTTAATTACCCTTTCACCGAGAATATTGTACCTAAAAGAGTCTCTGTGAAATTATTTTCAACATGCATAACATCTAAATTATGTCTAATATCATGATTCTTCCAGTACACTAAGTCAAAGAAAATTTACCTCTTGAAAAACCTTTGGTACCCGCTAGATTCTCATCATCACCCTCACTTGGATAATCATCTCCTTCCATTACGACATCCTCCTTCTCTTTCTCCTTCCCCTTCCCCTACCCCTTTCCCTTTCCCTTTCCTTTTTTATCTCCCTCTCTGTGAACACCTTCTCAAGCAATAAGTGACACTATTTGCTCAACTTCTACACTTGTTAACTTTCTTGGAGCCATAGCATACTCTATTTTACCATTACATGTTTTCTTTGATGTGTTAAACTTTTAAGGATGAACTTTAGGAAGGAACATACAAGATCGTTGGTAATAGCATTTCATTGACTTAGGATGATATTGAAAAGGTGTCTATATAGAATAAACAGGACACCCATTGGAGTTAAACAACCTGCTAACATCCCATAAGCTGGAAAATCATGTATACCCCACATCAACATGGCTTTTAACTGAAATTTGTCATTTTTGTACGCATCACAAGCCTCAACTCCAGACCATAAGATCTTTAACTCGTCGACTAACGGTTGGAGAAAGATATCAATATTACTTGATGGTGACTTTAGTCTGGGAATCAATACAGACAATATTTAAAACTCACTTTTCATACACATTGATGGAGGAGGGTTGAAAAGTTGAATTATCATTGGCCAACAACTATACTTACGGCCAAACATGTTATTCGGGATAAAACCATCAGTTGCTATTGCAAGTCAAATATTTTTCCGATCTTTTGTAAAATCTCTCCACATAATGTTTGAATTTACCCATTCTGATGAATCTCGGGGATGACGCAAGAATTCCATACAAGAGCTTGCACGAGCATGCAAAGTCATTTTCTCTGCTATCCATTTTATGGTATACAACCGTTTTGACCTAGGGATTAGAGGGAAATGTCGCATTACCTTCTTAGGAACCTTATAGTACTTTTTTTCCCATTAGTATTATGAATTTCTACCCCGTCCTCGTCTAGACAAGTAAACTTGTAGCGTAAAGAACCACATTTTATACATCTAGTAGATTTTTCATGATCTTTCCAAAATAGCATACAGTTGTTAATGCATACGTCATACTTAACATAATCCATACCGAGATCTCTAACGGTGTTTTTCATTTCTGTATAACTAGTTGTCAAGTTGTTCCCTTCACGAAGTAGTTCATTTAATAATCTAAGAATTCCACTTGTAGCACCATCCAATAAATTAAATTTTGTTTTTAAATCGTTCAACTTTATAAGAGCATACATTGTGGTATGATGAGAAGAACCAGTAGTTGGGTGCAATGGCTCCTGCACGAGTTGATGTAAATGATCGTACTTCTTGCCTTTGTATTTATGTATGTGCGAATCATTGGGAACCTCAAAAGTTTGGGAGTCTTCATCACTTCCTATACAATTCGGTTCACTAGGTTCCGCTTCACCCATAAACACTCACAAGCATCATCCACAAGATCATTCAAAATTGGAATATTATTCACATCAGCATGTTCTGTCCGTGTCACAAATTGCGGTGGTAGTTGGACTTGATCAACAAATAATGTCTCACCATGAAAATTCCATAAGGTATAGATCATGTCCATACCATATGTCATTGAATGAACGAATATATCATCTATAACAACATGTCCTTTCCCATTTCGACAACATCTACAGGGACATGAATGCTTAGCATTCGAACTATTACTACGCACATAATGTATAAACTGTAACACCCCATCTCTATATGTATCGGTCTCAAAAATTTTCTCATTTATCCACTCTTTGTTGATTCTCGACAACATCCTGATAAGTTTAAAGAATACACATTATAATATAAATGCTTACTGTAAATATATTTAAGTTTATTCAAGTGTAAATATGTATATATTTGAGCTCCTATATTTCCTCCATCTCCTCTAGAGGGTAAGGGTCCTATCCCATTCGAAAATGCAAATTTTGTATTGTTCATAATGTCTCATGCCATGTCCTAATCTGAAAAATCTCACCAGCATCTCCATATAGTTCTTCAAGTACACAACTTAAATTAGGAGTGTTCATGTGTTACTTAAGTTTTTCAACCAAGAAAACACAAAACACTACATGAATCTAGTATGCACCCAAAGAACATAAAGAGATACCATCGAACTTTTCAAAATAAGAAATGCATAAACATTATGTACAATACAAACTTTTGCATCAAACTGTCCAAAAATGGGACAATTCAGGACTTCTCACCACTGTCATAGTGAGACCTCTTAAACGGGTATAAGTTTTTCTACATGTGTAACATCATTATTGAATGTTTAGTTTTAATGTCTACTTACTATTTAAATATTTTTTTTTATTTTTCTTAAATTTTCAACACCAAATCTCATTTATCCATTTAATTAGTGGGGTGTCTATGTTTCAATTGGTTAATTTTACATTATTATTGAATATTTAGGACTTAAAACTCCATAACCTATACGAATCAGATCAAATATGCATTTTAAATAGACAGGTAGGAACATAAAAATATAGATTACCACTAAAAGATTCCAAGGTCCATCCAAAAATCAATGATTTATTTTTTTTAATATCAACATTAAATTTGCACCAAAAACACACACATTAAAAAAATAATAAATATTTAAAAATGTATACATAAAACCCTAAAAATGCAAAAACGAATCAAATCACGCATATCATAAACTCTAGGATCAAATCTTATACCTAACTTAGGTTAAAAAAATACAGATGCTTTAAACAATTACCTGATTAGGATGAGTGGAGTGAGGGATCTGAGCGAAGAGAGCTATAGAGCTGAGAGGAGAAGCGAACAATGCAGTGATCGGAGAAAGAGTGAGTGGGCCGGAGAGAGCGCTGGCCGTAGAGAGAGAGTGCGCCGGTTGTAGAGAGAGAGAGTGATCGTCGACCGTATATATATATATATATATATATATAGAGAGAGAGAGAGAGAGAGAGTGTTAGTGCCGACTGGTGATCGTAGAGAGAGAGAGTGAGCGCCGACCACCGACCGTAGAGAGAGATCGCTGACATAGAGAGTGAGAGGGAATGAGGAGAGAGAGCGGGCACTGAGAGCGGGATGAAAGTGTGAGTGTAATGTTTTTTTTTTGGTATTATATATTTTAGTAAGTATACTCAATTTTATCACACTTTAAAATAATGCCAAATTTTGGCACTGTTTTAAAGTGTGCCAAATTGCTATTAAACCGTGCCAAAATCTGGCACAGTTTTAAACTATGCCAGATTTTTAATATCAGGGTGTGCCAAATTGCTATTTTTGGTGTAGTTTCCTTTGAATCCTTAGACCTTACAACTATCCCGACCTCTATTGAAATGGTGATGAGGAAAATCCAGTGACACCCCACCCAATAAAATATCGGGTGATCAGTCCTATATAAAATTAAGTCGAGAATCTCATATGGTTCATTCTCAGTACCACTGTCAATAGTCATTTAATTACTTATAACCTATTATGCTTGGCGTTAAAATTTTAAACTTCAGATATTTTTAATAACACCAATATATAAATCCAATCACAACAGTTAATATGTACAAAACTGAACTGAACAAATAGTAATCGATAACTCTTGGTAAAACATTTATACAACTATATCGAATTGCCGCAAATGGAAAAATGCGATAAATAAATAAATGATAATAGCTGGGCAATAATCCCGAATATCTCTAAAATACCTCCTATCTAGATCACAAAGATGGAAGCGTAACTATACAATATCCTGCCTGCATCCACAGCTGCTGTAGCAATAGTCTGGCTCGATAAAATGGTCATCCAGGCGTCCCTGTGTCTGGACACCTAAATATATATATAGCAATAAATAAGAAAGATAAAATATAGAAACGGTCCAGAGCCCGAGTTTTAAAAATATTTGTGCAAGTGCTTAAAATCCAATAACATATTAAATATGTCATCTTCCATATTTAAATTGGTGTCGCACTCCCATGAGATACCCCTGACCTCTCATCTAACAGTGCAAACCTAACGCATATATTTTAAGAGTCATAGTTAAGCTACCCCGCCTACCTAATCTCTTATCTCAAAAATTCATCATACGCTATACATTATCACAAACTCCGTTTATATAATATTCTAAGCTATCAGCTAAGCTTATAGTTATAAATCTCTAGCTTATAATATATAATCATCCAAATAAATAACTCACACAAGTTATTACACTATTCTCACTTTAATGCCATAAGTCCTGTATATAATATTCTCATCATATATACAAATAACATTTTATTCTAGATATTAATCTCTCGAATAAATATACAGTTACCTTACTTTTAAAATTTTACTCAAGACCGTATATCTATATCTTTCACATCTTATATCTATATAATAAAGTATAAAACTTATGTATGTCATAAGGTTAAAAGATGATGTCATCAATATGATTTTATCCTGCAATGCCTATTTTGCCCTTGAAAGTTTGGAATTCCCCCTTTTGACACACTTCAATTTGTTTCCCTCTTTTTTCAAAATTCAAAAAAAATGGGTAAAAGAGTAATTTTCTTCTACTCTCCAAAAGTTCTCTCATTTCTCTCTACCTCACACACACATATTCTAGGCTGAGAGTAAAAGGATGCCTTATTTTCTCTTTCTTACTTTAATTCAAACCTTTGTTTTCCAACATACCCAGTTTCCTTCTTTCATTTCACGTTTTCTTATCTTTCATCTACATCTTTACCCAAAACAAAATCACAGTTACATCTCATCGGAGATCTCTGAAACCTCGACGGACACCCTCTCCCTCTCATTTGTCATCTCCGACAGTACCATTATTCAAAGTAATTGCTATTCAAAATGATTGCCTTTCTTTTAGGTATTAGGGTTTTATCTATTTGTTTTTAACTTCCTTGCAGATATGATATTTTTTATTTTGGTACCTCACAACTCAGTAATGAAGGTAACTTTCCCACATATCTGACTCACCCACCACCATAAACTCCAACTCACCGCTATTGTTTACCATCGATAGATGCCACCACCATCCAGAGGTTATTTTTATCTATTTGTTGGGTTTTCGGTTTAGGGGTTTTGAAACACCAGAAATGAGTATTTTTAATTTTCTTTTACTTTATTAAGTGTGATTTTGTCTTTGATTTGTTGAAAATACCATTACAATTTGTTGGGCATGAGATGTTTAAGGGGGGAGAGCCAACGTATGTCTACAGGGTGTTGGGTTATTACAGTCTAAAAATGCTCAGGTGAGTAAATTAAATTTATTGGAAATTGGGTTTCTTTATATTTGGTTTTATGTAATATTTATTTTCTATGAACTCCAAAGGTATGAAAAATATTCATGTATTTTGTAGGTTCTTTTAATGTTGGACCCAAAATGCATTGATGATGTAGTGTAATAATTAATGTTCCGATGCCTCATGTGTTTTTTTAAATATAAAAATTTCATATTAGTTCGGTTAATATTATTAACTAGAAACATTGACTAATGTATTTCCTTCCCCTTTGTTGACGAAAGTGGGTTTGCTTAGATGGCACCATAATGTGGATGGGTTCCTAGTGTTAATAATAACCCAATTACTAAGGGTGCCTTAATTTGATTTGTGTTGATTGAGTTGTTGCTTCTCTAAATTTGATGCTATCAGCTTCACCTTTTCAGTTTTTCATGAAAGTGCATTATCCTCAACAAATTACTATTCTATGAGGAAACCACGGGAGTCGTCAGGTATTTTGCTGTGAAAATCTCTGGCCCATTCTATCATGCCTTTTGAATCGCTTTTTGTTTATTGCAGATTAATCAACTTTATGGGTTATATGATGAATGCCTAAGAAAGTGAGTTCTATCAGGATAATGATTTTCATTTTCTCTTGGTTTATAGGTCGTCAAAATATGGTCTCCTTATTTTGTAGGGTCTTATGGGCTCGGCGTAAACATATCATGAATGATCTTGGTACATTATTGTTACACATTGGAACTTCTGACAGAAGTTTACACAGAGGACCGAGAATTAGTAGGTGACATCACGTGTAGCTATTTATGTAATTTATATGTATGCATATTGAATGTGTGACCAAAGCTTCCTGAAATTGTTAGTTTTATCTTTAAATTGGCGAGGTAGTTATTTATTTTATATATTTTTATCATATTTAATATACTTTGTTATTTTAAACGAACTATAGATAAATGTGGGAAGCTACTCTCAACCAACAATCCATAATTTTTTTTATCTATACATCTTATAACACACTAATTTCTTCGTACTTAGAGTTTCAAACTTTCGTACCACCTATCATTTTTCTGAGTTTATCACTATTTTAATTTTTTTTGTATCACAAGTTTTTTTGTATTTCTATACATCAGATAGTTAAAAATTTTGTGGATACAATTCCTGGGAGTACTATTCGTCAACTCAACCGATCTCCGTCTTCTTCAAATGTTGGGTGTCCGTTGTTGGGAGCCAAATCGGTTGAAAATCGAGCTTTCTGGAAGCTCTCACCGGCGTTCTGTATCAGGGGCATTTCCAAGGCTGCTTGGAATGTTTTGAACATTGGAATGGTATTGGATCATGATATATAGGATCATTTGATCCCACAAAACTTCATTTGGAAACTTCTGAACAAAGAAATCCCATTAGAAGCTTAGATTCAACAAATGGGATCCAACATGAAGCTGTAGTAGAGCTTCTCCATCATTTCATTTACATGAGGTGAGTGGTTTTTTGATAGATTAGAGTTTTGTTAGTAATTTTTTTAACTTAAAAAGAGTATTCATCTGTGCACCAGCTGCTACAATAACATTGAACGAGAAGACCACCTCATTTCCAGATGTTTTCCTGGCTCTAACAACATTTGTCCAGGCTACAAGTACATTTTTTAAAATTTTGATGACTTCACATGGGTAGCTAAATCTAGTGAGGACCCTGTGATGAATTTGAATAGTAATGTGTGCAATAAATTTCAAGTTCTTTTATGGTTATATTTTTTTTCAATAAATGAAATTCATTAACTTATGAATAAAGACCATAAAGAATTTTCCAGTTTATGACTGCAAAATGCCAACTACTTGAATAATTTAACCACATACACGTGATATGTGTACAATACAAATAGTACGATCTTCAATACATATATATATATATATATATATATACCTTTTAATTTATACTCCAGGCAATTTCAAGAGCCTTGAAATGAGCTTTGCAAGCAGGAACACGGTAATTAACAAGGATTGAATGATAATGCATCAGTGTTGCTAAAGGGATAAGAAGAATTAAGGCAAAAGAACAACAAAAAGCTCATCTGAGCTACATAGTTTCTGTATTAAACTCCCCTGAAATATTTTAAATGTCTAAACCCCCTATGCATTTATTTCCAAAGAACCCTTCTCAGACATTTTAGCAAGAAAAAATCAATAGTTTTTAGCGACAAGGGAGTTTGTGCAACTAAAATATATTTTTAGGGTCTTTTTTCATTATAAATAATTCTAAGCTTTCTTGCAAGAATTGACTAGTTCAAGGGGTTCTTTTTTACTTTACCCCAAAATGAAATTGAACTCAGATCCCATCTCTACCACATACCCACTGATATCACATCTCTACTGTTGATTTTCCGACCAGTAAATATAAGTTCTTTTTCTAATGATTTTCCAACCAATTTAGGAAGCCATTATGCCCCACCTGCTCTGCACAAGGCCAGGAGTCCATCATAAGAGAATGAACAAGAAAATTATTTAACTAATGGTTTATTGTTATTTAATCGATGTTTTCTAACTACCAATGCATGGATAAAATAAGAGATTTTAATTTAATAGTTAATTGGTTCATATGATAAAATATGCAATTATGTAGCCCAAACCAAATTTCACTGCCTAACACAACGTACTGCCTAAGACCTACTGTAGCTACAAACCTTCCCTATTTACAACTCAATTTTGGGATTTTTTTCCTCTTGATTTGATCTGCTCAATTCTAGTTTATCTAATAGGTTATTCGTGAAAACCATAAAGAGTTTACATGTTTATGTATTCTAGTTTATTCGTAAAGTATTTATATTTTGTTATTTTGAGTTCCTAATTTATTTTGAGCACATGTGTATGTACTATTCAGGTAAGAAAGATGCAGGTTTTCGAGAAGCACATTGAGCATAGGTGTATGTGGAGCTTGCAGAGGAACCTGTGATGTTAACCATTAGCATTGATGTCCCCATTATTGGAGGACATGCCGGGATTACTATCGTGCACGTGCTATGAAAGATAAATGGACTGGGTAGAATGATATCATGCTTTGTAGATCACAATTATATTAAGTGTGCTTCAGAAACCACTACGGTCGCACCATCATTTTAGTAGGTGATTTTTTCTCAATGATTGAGAACCTTAAAGGAGGTATAGAGTTCCTTAGTAAGTTGATTTATCATTTGAGAAAAATTTCCTTAAAGGAGATAAACAGTTCACTATTTTTTTGTCAACTTCGTTTAATTGAAAGAAATTCTCCTGAGTCTTCATTTGATTCTTGATTACTTATTATTTTTGGTGTAGTGTCTGATACCCTTTCAATGGCATATGCAGCGGAGAGATTTGTTGAGTCATTTTTACGTGCTCTCGATGGAGACGGTGTCTATGAGTGTGCTTATATTCAGGTAGAGCTGACTGAGCTTCCGTACTTTACATCAAGGATTAGGATTGGTTGTAAAAGGGGTTGAAGCTGTAACTTTCGCTGACCTTCAAGGGTTGATGGGGTATGAGGAGAAGGCTTTGGCAGACTAAAAACTATAACTGAAGTCCAGTATTGAGAAGGGCACGACGTTTGGCCGAAAGCATATAGTAGCTGCTTGAAGTCGATAACTATGAATCACCACCCTTAGAGAGAGTAATAACAAAGAGTGGAAATATTTTTTATATTCATCAATTCTTTCAGCTTTTTTGGTTTTGTAGACTTCCTTGGGTTAATGGCATTTTCAATTTTAGAAAATTGATAGGTGGATTTAAAAAAAAAAGACTTTTGTATTATGTGTCTTAATTACAAGTCTTAGTTAATTGAAGTGGTTTGTTCGTTTCTACTGTGTCCATTCCTTTGTCAAATGAATAGTCTCGGTATTAATTTATAACATATGTGGGGTTTCATTTGGACTTTTTTTTATTTGGTATTGTTTTCGGCAATTTTATATATATATATTTGTTAGGTTATGTATTAATGATAGTAAAGTTGATATTTTTGTTCTTAAACAAGGAGAATTGTTATATAAACAAAGGAAATTCAACCCAAAATTTTTAAATTAGTAGATTTAACAATAATAATAGTATATAGTTGATCTTTTTGTTCTTAAACCGGGTGGATTGTTTCATAAACAAAGGATTTTTTGTCCAATTTTTTAAAAATTAATATATTCGTATAATAGGCTATTTCAAAAATTATTTATATGTTGTGAACTAAATACGACGTATGATCCTATTAACGATGTACACTTTTGAATATTATGTCGTGCCTTTAGGCACGGGCATACCCTAGTGTGTGTGTGTGTATATATATACATATATATATATATATATACATAACTGGATGCGTTCTTTGAGTGATATCATCTTCCAGGGCATACACACCGCAACTTGGGCTCAAGGCAGACTCACTCATGCTCTTGAGAAAAACCATAACACAACGTATAGGAAGTGGCCATAGTCCTTCGACAGTGAGTCATAACTATACCTGGAATTACCTCACTGCAAATAAAATAATCACACACAATAAATAATCTGGCACTATGGCCTTGGGACTATACTCTCCTTGCTCCTCAAGCCAGGGGATTCACCCACATCCCGCAACTTCCCATAGTAGCCTTAGAGAGGTATGTCAACATGCATACATCACAATCACATGTGATATATATATAAAATCATAATCATATACATACTATCCTTATACTCGTAAGTATCGTCAAATCTGTCTATACATGCCTATCACCCATGGCATTAGCCTATAAATTCCAATTATACATTCATATCAATAAATAAGCATAGGCACACTAATTTTAATCTCCTAAGTATTTACTCACTTGGAATATCAATATCTCGTTAATCATTTCCCTAATAATAGCTTATCACAAATAGCTAATATTTTAATAGCATCCTACAACGCATTCAGATTTAAACCAATTATGATCGGTATATATATATTCTACGCGCATAAATATACCTGCTGAATAATTTCCTCGAATGTTGTTCGTCCCAAACATTCATCTAAAATATAACTCGGATTTATTTCTATGAACCCAAGGTTTTTATATCTCCTCAAGTCATTTATAAGCCCTAAAAATTTATTTAGGAACGCCTAATATTTATGTCCAAACAATTCTAGCCTTAATTCTCACAATATCAGGTTTGATTTTTGACTAACGATTTTGATCTCGAACACCCTTCCGTAGAAAAATCATTACTAATTCAAAAAAATATCAGAAAAATACGTAGTCGGTGCCCACGCGACCATATCGAAAAGATACAGATTTTTTTTATGAATAGGCGAATCGATTCGCTTCTAGGCTGAATCGATTCACCAAGTCAGTGTTCGAAAACTTCTTCTTCTCAAATACTCAAACCTCCATTAATACATCTCCAAGATTTTTATCTTCTCTCCCATCATCATCCAACCTCAACCAACAATATATTCACATATAAAAAGGGTTCCAATCATCCTAGAATATATAACCAATAATCAATTTCAATTAATTCCAATGTTTCTCAAATTGGATATTATCCGGGTTTTATTCGTTCAAACTTCCGAAAAAGCCATTTTGATTCGAGAAACACAACCTGAAAATCATACAGTTTGTCATCACCAACTATAATATGGAAAAATCATCACACTAGATAATTAAAGAAATTTCAAACACTTGCCTCGTTGGATAAATTCGACATCCCTATGCTGTGAGCCACCGAAGCTTGGGCTGGAAATCCCTTCCTTTCTTATTCTCTTATCTTCTTCCTTTTCTCTCTTCCCTTTATCTCTTTTAGGGCTGAAAAATGAGAGAAATGAGGGTTGTATGGGTTTATAAGGCTTATCCCCTTATAAAACCCAAAATTGACTCGTATGCTCAATTACTATTCCCTACTAGTCCAAAAATCTCCGGAATCCAAATGCTACCCCCATATACTTTATTTTGACTATTTAGGCCCATTTGAATCCAACTGTGCACTCGAAATTTCCATCCGAGTCACTTTCCAAAAATTCACTATTTAAACCCAACATTTCTCAACACATGTTTTCCAAATGAAATATTATCCTTTATCGCTTTACCCAATTGCGACATATAATTAAAATAATCCAACTCACTTACTTAGTCCCGTAAGAAAATATAGCCCATGTAAATATTAATCCGGTACTTGCAAACTAATATTTACTATTCACTTTAAATTCTCAATTTATTAAATTACATTCACTCATGTAATTTAAATATTCATAAAAGTACGGGGCATTTCGAATTCGAAATCTATTGGTTGTTCCCCCCATCGTTGTTAAAAATAGCACTGATGCTGACAACAGGCCTCGGGTTACTGAGAAGAGGCCTGAAGTCCTAAATGTTAAAGAAACCAGAGTCAATGAACCTCAATTCAGGAGGTTGAATAGGGTCCTACCTAATTCCAAGGAACTGGCCCAGAAAACCTCTACCAACTAAGGTATTATTGAAAATTCCTTAGTGCCAATCAACCTTGGATTGGCCAAGGGTTTGATAAAGGCTAAAACTCTTCCAACTAATAGGTTAGTGGTGCCCCATTGCCCACAGCCTGACTGGTTGAAAGATCTAACCAGAACTTGGCCTTAGTAAATACTTACCTTCTTTCTTTGTTTATTTTCAATATTTTCTATTGAACTTCTCCTATACTGATCTGAGGTACTTCTCTTTTTTAATTATTGTTCGACTATTACTAGCTCCTAGAGAAGAAAGACCAACTCAAAATCCTCCTCGGCAGATGTGGAGGAAGTGTTTGAAGTCTTGCAGAAGTCTGTAAAGGATTTTTAAAAAGCGCTTCAGAAGGAGAGAAAGTCCAGGGCAGATAAAATCCAGGTGGATGAAGACAAAGCTAATTTTGTTGAGGGGAAGTTAAAGGAAGCTGAGAACAAGGACAAAATTACTGAAGATAAGGTCACCACCTTAACTATTAAGGTGGCTTCAAAGGAGAAATAGTTCTTGGAGCTAAAGCCCAGGAAAAAAATTGATAAAGAGGAGGCTAACAACAAGGGATGGGACAACAAATTTTCCACTTAATCCATATAAATTAAGTATGATAAGAAATTATCTTACAAGGATGTTTAGTCGAATGTCTTCAAGGAGGTCGGCACATAGGCTGATTCTGAATTATTCCAAAGGCATAACCTAGGAACCCTTAACAACTTGGATGAGGAGTTTAATAATAAAGAGGGATCCGGGGAATCCTCTATGGTTCAACCTATTGTCCCTGACCTACCTCCTCCTTCTAAATCAGTGGCCAATGAAAAGGAGAAGGTTTAGCTCCTTTAGCTAGTTTTTTCCTGCTTTTTGCGTATTTTCCTTTTCTTGTCTTCCTCTTTCTTTATTTGTAATGGAACCACAATTGTAATCCTTGGCTTATTAATGAAATGAAGAAATTTTATTAATCTCTTTGATACTCTTTGCCTCTTTATTTGATTGATGTTATTTGTCTTCCTTAGTCAGACTTATGTTCTTATACTTGTGAATTTCCAGTTTGATGTCAGAAATAATGTGATCGTTTCTATCGAATTTGACCTATTGAAATATTGCAATAGTCTTCTTGAAGCTGGTCATATGGATTTGGCTGAGACAGAGTTAGTAGGGTGCGCCTCAGATCAAGTGAAAGATGCCTATGATGATTTACATAATATTTTCGATACAAGAGTGGCGAACAATGCTGCATACTACGAGACGATTGAACAGCTGCAAGATGAGCATAATCTTTCTCGGGCCCTGCTACACTCTGATTATGAAGCCACGTATAAGGCGGTAAATGCAGGTTGGGGCTTTGATAAGAAGCTGTAAAAGATTACATTTTCCTTGAAGAAGATGTAAATTGTGTTAAATCGAGAAGTTGAAAGTGTTCGGTAGGTCGCTACTCTTCTGAAGAAAGAGAATAAAAATTTGATGAATGAGCTAAAGAGCTTGAAGAGGTCAGTTAAGTAGCGTCAAACGAAGGTGAATCTTTCCTGGAACTAGAGAATGCGATACTCCTAGAGTAATTGAAAAACTTAAAGAAGAGAAAAATCAAGTATGTCCAACCCTCTAGACAGGTAATTATTGTTCGGCCAAATATGGATGAAGAGATAACTAAGAAGACCTTGGCCGACCAATCAGCTTTGTTGTAAGAGAAGGATAAAGCCATTAAGAAGCTTTAAGACAGAGTAAACTCGCTAACTTTTTTTTTCCATAAACACCCCAAAGGTGTCTAAATGGATGGATATGATGAGGCTTTAACTCCCATGGATGACCACATGAAGCAAGCTCATCGGGAAGGATATAAATGGGGTTGGTTGAATATGTTAGGATTGTTGAATGTAGACGACAAAAATGAATTGTGGCACTAGCATGACCCAAGTATTTTGGATTATCCTGATCCTCCCTTTCAGATTGATGCTGCATGGATTCCGAGCGATGCTATTCCCGAGAGCTTGTTGCAAAAGTATATAGGTGATTGTGGCCTTCAAGATGAGGATTAATGAACTCATCCCCTTTATTTATTGGACCAGACGAGCAGTAGTAGACGCAGTAGGCCAAGAGGCATTAGAGAGATAACTTTACCCGACACTCTTAATGATCCTCCTGCTAGAATGAGTAAAGATGAGGGAAAACGTCCAGTAGAATGAACTTGAATTTCCCATTTTTTATTTATGTATTGTAACACAAAATGTGTTGGGAATAAAATAGACTTTGTATGCTCATTGATACGACGCAAATATTGCGTATTTCACCCGTTAACCTACGCCTTATTAGCCCCCTCGGGTATCTTAATCCCTATATTTATGCTCGTTAACCAGACAACCTCGGATTTCTATGTTAACATGTTTTGCAGGGGTTAATTGAGCTTTTGTAGGTATTTGGATGCTTAGTATGAAGTTCGGACGCTTTCCGGAATTGTTTCGTCGACTTTTGCATCTTCGGGGGCATTTTAGTAATTCCAGCATTCGGGTTTGAATCCCGAGCTCTTCATGGAAGTTGAAGCCCTTTGATTTATCTTCGCGTGGCCGCCAACGGTGCATGATTCCGAGTTGTATCGATGGAGTTATGGCATTTTTAGGATGGTTTTGACATGGAAAGTACACTCAAGGTCACATTCAAGGGCATTTTAGTCATTTCATATTTTGGCTTTTTGGCCCAATGTCTTCTTGGATGTTGTATTCCTCTGAGTTATCTTCGCGTAGCCTCCGACCGTGCCTCATTCCGAGCTATAACGAAGAAATGGCGGCATTTTCCGTAAAACAGGACAAAGCTGCAGAATTCAGACCTGTAGGGGGCGAATCGATTCGCCCCAAAGCCAAATCGATTCGGCCCTGCTGATATTTGGCAATTTTCCTTTTATTTACAATTTTGCCATGGGATATTTTGTATTTAACCCTTATCTCTTCATTTTGAAGAGAAAACATCTAGATATCTTCATTTTTCTCTAGTTTTAGGGCTTTTATGATTGGGAGCTAAACCCTATCCCTCTTGCTTTGGATGGTTGTACTCTTTGTTTTGTAAGTTGTACCTTAACCTTTAATTCCTTAATATAGTTATTTTAGTTGTTTTTCTTACTTTGTTCTTCATCTCCATGCCTAGATAAATTAGTTTAGTTTAATTAATTCTTGTTTTATTAGTTAATTAGTTGTTTAAAGTAGTTTAATCCATGATTTGTCCGTAGATAAATAGGTTCGGGATTGTGTTCCGCCATTTACGGGTTTAGAACCTCGAAAGTTAGGTTTTCGTGTGAAATTGCATTTAATTGAAACCGCGTGTATTAAAGTTGGATTATTATGCGTTTAACTTTATTTGTCACGCAACTTTAGTGTTTATAGCGATAATCCGAATTTAATCCGCGTGCGACCATTTTCAGTTAAATGTTTAATCTCGCAACTTTGGGTTAAATTCCTTCTTGTGTGATGTTTATGCTTAATTGAATATGCTCGATTAAATGTTTTCGAACCGTAATTCTAATTAGTAGTTGTTTAGCCCGTGTGGTGGAATGCGATCCCGATCCTCGCTTTCCTTTAATTTAGCATTAACTTATTATTTTCTTTTGTCACCATAACCACCCTATCACCTTTTCATTTGTTTATTTTAAACTTTTATTCCTGAAGTAGTTAAAACAATTAAAGTCTAAAATTTAATCACTCCCTGTGGATTTCTTACGACACCCGACTTACCGCTGTGCTTGCTTGTCAAGTGTGGTAGTAGCTTAGGTTTTCTTTTGTATCGCGGCGGCGAAACACACGACTATTGTGCACTCACACGAACACACTTTTTTCGCCCGGTCAAAAATGGCGCCGTTGCCGGGGAGTGTGTTTTAGATTTTAGTTGTTTTACTATTTCATAGTATTTTTTCCTTTTGTATTTGTATTCTTTGTTTTAACCCTTTTTGCAGGATTTGCATACTTTGAGCGCTAAGAAACTTTGATTCGTAGTTGCTCACTTTCTTGGTCGGATTCTCCATCTGCAAACAACGAGGTAATCATGTCCTACTATTATAGTTATTACGGTTATTCTAATGATTCATACTTTGGGGATAGTTTTCAAGTTTTCCATTTTCAGGATTTTCTTGAAAATGAAAGACTTGAAAACATTTATCGGAATGAAAATCGTTATTGGGAGCTTGAGTTGGATTCATTATTTGAATCCAATGACGATTCTCATTTCATTACTTTCGAAGACGAGTTTCAACCAAATGAGGAGTCCGAGGCTCTTGAGCCGAGGAAGCCTACTTTGGAAGAGACTTTGCTTCTTTACTCCCAAGGTTTGGAAAGCCTAAATGATGCTGGAATGAGACTTGGTGCACTTTGCGATGAGATGAATTCTTATGCACAAAACAACGAGGACGTGGAAACTTGTGTTTCACCTCAATTTTTCAGAGAATTTCTCATCGAATGTGAATCTTTCTCCCCCGAAATTCAATCTCCTTCCGACGATGAGTCGATTGAGATTGAATTTGTTTCATCACCATTTTCGTTTTCCATGATCGAACCATTAGAATTACCGGTTGATTCCTATGAGTCGGTAGAAACTTTTAAAACTTCTACACTTTTTGCCGATGAGGACTCTTTGCCGACTTTGTTTGCTACGATGGAACCTATCCCCGTGTGTGCACTATCTCCCATTCCATTTGAAAAACCTTTGGGAGATGAGTCGACTTTTCTTGGATCTCTAGTGTACCTTTCCCCTTTATTATCCAAATCCCCCATCGTCCCTCAAAAATTTCAAATTGGTGATGGTTCACTTTTTTCACCACCCACATGCCTTCCGTTGTTCAAACGGAATTCATATCTTTCGGGAGGCATGTTCACTTTGGAGGGTCCACCGTTGATCTTTCAAAGTCAAATCCCTTTTTGGGTGGACCCTCAACTATTTAGACTTCTAGTGTATAGTTAGTGTGAAGCCTAAATAGTAGGTTGTCAATAATTAGTTTTTTTAAATTTTCTTTCTTTCCTTATTTTTTCTTTCCTTTTAATTTAGTCTAGTCTAATTAGTTAACTTTTTGTTATTTGTTTTTGCTATGCTCGGTACTAACTTGTTTTGTAGATTCCTTTGGACTCGCGCTTATGGAGATCGCTCCAATTTTGGGTAATATCGTTCTTTCCTCTCTTTGTGTTGTGTTCTTAATGCGCATTGAGGACAATGCAACATTTAAGTTAGGGGGTGTAGGATATTCTATCCATTTCTTTGTGTAGTCCACGGATTTGCTCACATTTAGTTACTAAGTATGCCTTTTTGTGAAAAATTTAAAAATTTTCAAAAATATTTTCTTTGTTTTTTCTCCTTTGTTGGGTATTTTGCCTTGTTTCCGATGATAAATTTTAATAATTGCCCGATCCAATAGACAACTCAATGATGCATGTTCTCGATTTTAGAAGTTATTAGACTTTAGTCCTCAAATCATTGATATTGTGAATAACTTCATGAATTAAACTTTATCCCATGAGCATATGCATTTTCCATGTTATATTGATTTGGTTTAAGATTTTTATAACTCGCGAATCTTTTGTTGCATTGTATATACTTACACCGATTAAGCTTTGTACCTTTCGCCGTTTGTGAGTGTTATACACTATTCTTTTCTCATTGAAAACGTTGAATTCGTTGGTAATCTCACTATTCTTTCATTTGATCGTTCATTAATTGAGTTTATACTTGAAATGTGTTACTTGAGCATGATTTTCATATGTTGTTTTGACTCGAGAATTGCGTATACTTTGTGAAATGATCATAGGCAATCTTTGTTATATCACCCATATTAGCCTTGACCTCACCATATATGTTTCCCTATTCAACCCCTTTGAGCCTAAATACTAGCCTTTCGTTTCATTACCCAAAATCCCATAACCAACCCCAAATTGGAGTTTTAAGCCATACATACACCATACATACCTTTGTTTGGAATGTTACTTGGGATTGAATGTTGTTGTTGTATTGCGATTGCAATTTTAGGCATATGAGAGTATGATAAGCAAAGAAAAGAAAGTGATGTGAAAAAAGTGAAGAAAAAGAGAAAGCAAAAAGCAAAAGAAAACAAAAGAGAAAAATGAGAAAAAGAAGAAAATAAAAGAAAAGAGAAAGTTGTATATGTTGTGTATATAGTTCAATAAGCTTTGATTACTCTCCAAATGATACATTTAATGCTTGTTTTGGAACTTGTTTTCCAATTTTTGATATTGCCCGCATTTTTCCATTATCCCAAGTTTTCATCCCGAACACTTTGAATCCGTACATACATTCCTTCATTTCTCACCCTAGCCTATCCTACATTACAACCCTATTACAAGTCCTATGTGATCTTAGGTTGATGTAATTCAAAAGTTTAAATAGTTTTGATAATCTGTGAAAATGCATTTCGCCTCTTTTAGTGTGCGGTATCCTTTCATTGAGATTACAAGTTTTTCATTTCCTATATATAGCGTTCTTCTTTTGTGACATGTGTGCGGCCTAGTTTCCATTTACATTTACTCTTTAGTCCGCATGTTCCGTGTATTACCTCCCTTTTCATAGTGAATTCATTTTTTGAGTGTAATGCCCGTGAGGATTGAATATATGCTTGCCTTTATGTTTATCCGGTTTATTTAAGTTTTTCGCCAAATCATATTTTGCATATGCTCTCCCCCCTCCCACTTTTAAGTTTCAATTCTATGAGGTGCATTCAACTTGTTAATAACAACGGACTTTAGCTTGAATTCGTTCAATATGCTAATAACATGTTTGAAATCTTTTTCGTTGCTGTTGAGTTTGTCGCATGTTGGGTTGGGCATATTTTGAGGAAACCATGTGATGTTTGTGGGTACCATCCCTGAAAACCCTCACGAGACGACACTCGTCCATTAGGGTGACCTAGGGGTTTAACGGCTTATTGCATACGCTAAATGCAATCGAATCGCCCGCGAAAGTGGCCTTATGCATTTATACAATATTTTTGTACTTATCCTACTTTTGGTCTGCTTGTAGTTCTTGTTGTTTCCTATTTCATTGCTAGGGACTAGCAATGTGTAAGTTAGGGGGTGTGATACGACGCAAATATTGCGTATTTCACCCGTTAACCTACGCCTTATTAGCCCCCTCGGGTATCTTAATCCCTATATTTATGCTCATTAACCAGACAACCTCGGATTTCTATGTTAACATGTTTTGCAGGGGTTAATTGAGCTTTTGTAGGTATTTGGATGCTTAGTATGAAGTTCGGACGCTTTCCGGAATTGTTTCGTCGACTTTTGCATCTTCGGGGGCATTTTAGTAATTCCAGCATTCGGGTTTGAATCCCGAGCTCTTCACGGAAGTTGAAGCCCTTTGATTTATCTTCGCGTGGCCGCCAACGGTGCATGATTCCGAGTTGTATCGATGGAGTTATGGCATTTTTAGGATGGTTTTGACATGGAAAGTACACTCAAGGTCACATTCAAGGGCATTTTAGTCATTTCATATTTTGGCTTTTTGGCCCAATGTCTTCTTGGATGTTGTATTCCTCTGAGTTATCTTCGCGTAGCCTCCGACCGTGCCTCATTCCGAGCTATAACGAAGAAATGGCGGCATTTTCCGTAAAACAGGACAAAGCTGCAGAATTCAGACCTGTAGGGGGCGAATCGATTCGCCCCAAAGCCAAATCGATTCGGCCCTGCTGATATTTGGCAATTTTCCTTTTATTTACAATTTTGCCATGGGATATTTTGTATTTAACCCTTATCTCTTCATTTTGAAGAGAAAACATCTAGATATCTTCATTTTTCTCTAGTTTTAGGGCTTTTATGATTGGGAGCTAAACCCTATCCCTCTTGCTTTGGATGGTTGTACTCTTTGTTTTGTAAGTTGTACCTTAACCTTTAATTCCTTAATATAGTTATTTTAGTTGTTTTTCTTACTTTGTTCTTCATCTCCATGCCTAGATAAATTAGTTTAGTTTAATTAATTCTTGTTTTATTAGTTAATTAGTTGTTTAAAGTAGTTTAATCCATGATTTGTCCGTAGATAAATAGGTTCGGGATTGTGTTCCGCCATTTACGGGTTTAGAACCTCGAAAGTTAGGTTTTCGTGTGAAATTGCATTTAATTGAAACCGCGTGTATTAAAGTTGGATTATTATGCGTTTAACTTTATTTGTCACGCAACTTTAGTGTTTATAGCGATAATCCGAATTTAATCCGCGTGCGACCATTTTCAGTTAAATGTTTAATCTCGCAACTTTGGGTTAAATTCCTTCTTGTGTGATGTTTATGCTTAATTGAATATGCTCGATTAAATGTTTTCGAACCGTAATTCTAATTAGTAGTTGTTTAGCCCGTGTGGTGGAATGCGATCCCGATCCTCGCTTTCCTTTAATTTAGCATTAACTTATTATTTTCTTTTGTCACCATAACCACCCTATCACCTTTTCATTTGTTTATTTTACACTTTTATTCCTGAAGTAGTTAAAACAATTAAAGTCTAAAATTTAATCACTCCCTGTGGATTTCTTACGACACCCGACTTACCGCTGTGCTTGCTTGTCAAGTGTGGTAGTAGCTTAGGTTTTCTTTTGTATCGCGGCGGCGAAACACACGACTATTGTGCACTCACACGAACACACTTTTTTCGCCTGGTCACTCATTAATACATTTTAGCCTTTATTTAAGCTTATGATTAGTTAATCGACTTGTCGGTTAGGTAACTTGCGGAAATGATAAGTGTTTCGTCTAGTGTTTAACCTAATTTGTAATGCCTTAGATTCTACTAAGCACTTCGGTAAAATTGTAACTATTTTTATTGAGCAAAGTGTTTACATCAGTTATCATTAGCGACCAAATATGTTAGGGATGCATATTTATTCATGTGTTTAACTCAGTCGGGTAAAATTTCTTGTGTTTAACTTTATGTCATACATGAAGTTTTACTGACTTTTTGTTCTTGACTTGTCAAGACAACATCATATATGAAGTCTAAAGGACATTTCTAAAAAAATTTGAAGTTAGAAAAGTTCGAATTTTTGAAGTTGGAAAAGTTCGAATTTTTGAAGTTGGAAAAGTTTGACTTTTTGAAGTTGGAAAAGTTTGTTAATTATGGATGTATATCTCCATGTCCCGAAAAGAAAAATATATAAAGGAAGCATAATTAGTAGGAACTCGCAATTTAATTAAATTGGATTAACAATTACATCAGATCAAAATTATAGGTAATATTTTCGGAGATGGTCGACGTTCCATGGATTGTTAAATTATTCCCTTTCAAGCGTTATTAGGTGACAAGTTCCTGGTCTGATGATCGCCGAGATATGATGAGGACCGTGTCAGATTGGCTCCAAATTGTTTACCTTTTGGTTACCTTCTTAAGTACATACTCTCCTTCTTTCATTTTGGTCGACTTGACCCTCCTGTTGTAAAATCTAGTAGTCCTTTATTGATAAGCAGCCATCCGAAGTGCCACATCCTATCTGACCTCTTCGATCATGTCTAGTTATAGTCTCCTCATAAGATCACTATTAAGGGAGTTAAAATTTAATACCTTATGAGTCGATAAACTAATTTCAATTGATACCACTGCCTCTATACCGAAAGTAAGCATATACGGAGTCTCTCCTATTATAATTCTCGGTGTAGTCCTGTAAGCCCAAAAAACGATGTGCAGCTCATTAATCCAGTTCCCCTTAGCATCATCCAACATTTTCTTTAACCCGTCAAGCAACTTCTTATTAGTGACCTTTGCCTGACCATTGCATTGTAGAAGTCCAAGTGTGGAATGAAGTTTTTAAATCTTAAGTTGAATGCAATATTCCTCAAAGTCCTCATTATCAAACTGAGTACCATGATCAGTGATGAAGACATAAGGCATCCCATAGCGACATATGATTTTCTTCCATATGAACTTTAAAAACCCTCTGATAAGGCATACCAACCAAGGGCTCAACCTTCACCCATTTGGTGAAGTAATCCATTGTTACAACCAGATACTTGAACCTTCCTTTTGTTGTCGAGATTGGGTCGACCAAGTCAATCCCCAAAATAACAAATGGCCAAGGAGATTTTATGGGAGTTAAGGTATCCCTCAATTTTCTATGAATAATGGAAAACTTCTAGCATTTTTCACACTTCCTAGTGAAAGAAACACAATCTGCCTTCATCATTGGACAATAATAGCCTTGCATAGCTATTATTTATACCAATGATCGACCGACTGAATGATATCCACATGAGCCTTCATGTACCTTCTTGATCAAGTCATGTACTTCAGTAGGATGAACATAACAAAGTAGGGAGAAAATATATCCCCTGCTTTACAAAATGCCTTTCTCCAAAATATAATTGGTCGCTTTGTATCTCAGATTTCTAGCCTCTCTGGTCGGATGGAAGCAGCCCTTTGTTAGTATAATCTTTAATCGAATACATCCAAGAAGGTCCCAATTCTATAGATAAAATGTTGACAGCTTCGACATCGATGCTTCTATATGTTATTATCTACTGGAATAGTTCATCTGAGTTTTATCTTAGTATCTAACGCTTATCGAGAAAGTGCATCTTCTCAGGCATTCTCCATTTTAGTGATCCGAACCATCCTAAATGTAGACAATCGAGAGATAAACTCCATGGCTTTGTGTACATATTTTACCATAAGTTCTCCTTTAACTCCATGTATCTGAAGCATTTAATTACCAATGAGATGAGAATCACAATGTGTTATCACCTACTCGACACTTAGTGATAAGGCTAATTCTAAACCCATAATTAATTCTTCATATATATCCTCGTTACAAGCATCTTGGAACTAAAAACATAAAGCACATTCCACATTTAAGTCATTAGGAGTATTGATGACAAGTCCTTCTCCACTGCTAGTGGTGCATGAAGATCCATCCACAAATAATTTCCAAATTGGAATATCGCTATTGAATTATTCCTCGAATACTACTCCATATCTAAATATCTTCTTGCTTTGTTAAGCTAATCGCTGAGCTTTTTCTTGGGCTGCTGATGTCTACAGTTGGTTAGCGATAACCTCAATTTTCTTTGGAGCTGAGCTCTCCTTTGAAGAAGTATGCTTAGCGGGCGAACATGGATTAATAGTTACCTCTAGGAACGTAGATTTTGTAATAAAATTTACTACTTCTTGTCCTTTCAATAAAGTCTTTAGCTCATAAACAATCTCATATTGTCCTAGCTCAACTATCTAAGACATTAACCTTCCTGACTTTTCTGGTTTGTATAAAGCTTTCCACAAGGTCAAATCAGTGTACACCATAATAGTGTGTGCCTGGAAATATGGTATCATCTGCCTCAAAGCTTCAATAAGTTCAAGTGCTAACATTTCTAATAGTGGATACCAAATTTTTGCTCCTTAAAATACTGTGCCGGTGTAATAGACAGGCTTATCAACTCCATTTTTTAGTCGTATCAAGGTAGAACTAACAGCTGACTCTGAAACAACCAAGTACAAATATAATGTTTCTCCTAAAACCGGCTAGAAGAATAGTGGTGGAGACCCCAAATATTTCTTTAATTCCAGGAAATCTTTCTCACATTCGGCATTCCACTCAAAGGTCTTTCTGAGCACCTTAATAAATGAAAGACACTTGTTTATTGCTCGTGACATAAATTTATTAAGTGTTGTTACTCTTTCAGTTATTTTCTACACGTCTTTCTTACATATGGGAGATTGCATCTTAATTAAAGCCATTATCTTGTCAGGATTGGCTTTGACTCCCCTATTATTCACACTATAGCCCAAGATCATTCTTCTTATACCCTGAATATGCATTTGGTCGTGTTGAGTTTCATCTGGTGTTTCTTTAACTAGTCAAACAATTGAGCTAAGTCTTTAATGTGGTCAGTAACGCCCTTACTCTTGGTGAACATGTCATCTACATATACCACCATATTTTTGTCAATCTGTTCTTCAAATACTTTATTTACCAGCCTCTGGTATGTTGCTCCATTATTTTTTAGCCCAAAAGGCATAACGTTGTAACAGTATGTACCACGACTAGTGATGAAAGAAGTGATGTTCATGCCTTTTGGCTTCATTTTAATCTGGATGTAACTAGAATAGGCATCCATATAGTTGAGTAACTCATGACCTATAGTTGCATCTACCAATTGATCAATCCTCGGTAAAGAAAAATGATCATTTGGGCATGCTTTATTGAGGTCAGTAAAGTCAATGCACATATGCCATTTATCATTCTTCTTTTTTACCATTACTACGTTGGCCAACCAATTGGGATACTTGATATCTTCTATGAATTGAGCTTTCTGTAATTTCTTCACTTTCTCTTGGATGACCATGTTCTTCTCAGGACTGAACACTCTGCATTTTTACTTGATCGGCTTAGCATTTTTATTGAAGTTGAGCACATGGCAGATGAAATTAGGGTAAATTCCTGGAATATCCTCATTGCTCCAAGAAAACTTGCTCCAAGAAAACACATTATTTCTCTCTTTGAGGAATGCAATCAATTCCTATTCTAGGGAAGGTGTTAAGTTCGAGCCAATTCGAGTGGTTATTTTTTACTTTTCATTATCAAGAACAATGGTCTATGTTGCCTCCATAACCTGCCCCTTGACCAAATTTTCTCCCTCTCGAGGATCCAAAGTGTCGATATGATAGGTGGTAGTGTTCTTCTGCACTTCACTTCGGTCAGCAGAAATGTAATATCACTCTCTAGCTTCCATTTGGTTGCATTTCAGTATGTCGTCTCCATAATTAATAGGAAACTTCATACATTGATGTACTGTAGATTGTATTGCTTCTAAATAATTCATCCGAACTCTATCAAGAATCATGTTATAGGATGAAGGGATATTTTTATCAAGTATGAATAAGAGAATCCTCTCTTTTTGGCTTATTGGCCAAGTGTCAACCAAGACATCCATCTCGATCGTCCCCAAGAGATAAAATTTTTCTCTAAAGAATCCTATGTCTAATTTACTATCTCGTATCCTTAGGTTGCTGAAACAGTTATAGAACATGACATCTGCTGACCTCCCATTGTCTACTATGATTTTGCCACTCTTCCATAATGAACCTTACAAGTGATAACTAGTGGTTCATCATGAGGGTAAGGTACTCTGATCAGATCATTCTTGAGTAAGTCGATCACTAATTTGTCCTTATTCACTTTCCTAGGCTGACTATATATGTACTCGATCAAGTCAATCTTCCTGATGGAAGGACGCGATTTGGCTTCATTTAGATAAGCCTTTCTCTCGCCTATCTTATCTCCACCACTGGCGCCTCCTCTTGTAATTAAATTACATCCAAATGAAATCATTCCCACCTCAATTTCTAGATCCTTATGTTTCTTCGGCGGGTCAAGATCATCCTTATAATCATTATCAAGATCTCTTTTCTTACTATCTTTTCCTCTGTAAGGTGACTAAGACCTACTTTTGGTGTCCTGACCACCATCCCAATCAACAAAATTAATTAATTTTCCCCGATGGATGAGAGTTCCACTTCGTTCTTCAAAGCGTTGCAAATTTTTGTGGTATGCAAGTAATATCTATGAAAATCACAATATTTATATTTGTCTCTCATCTTGGGAGGCTATTTAAGTTTCCCAGACCAGTTTGACTCTTTATTTTCCCTAATATCCTCTAATATGTGATGCACGCCTTTGGTTAGGGGAGTATATTCATCATACTTCTTAATCTTATCAGTCTTTTTGTATTTCTGATTATTCTTGATTGAGTTCTTTTGTCTTTAACTATTCATCCATGGAGCTTCTTTAGCAGCCATTGCCTCCTCAACGTTCATAATCTTCCTAGCCTTAGCCATCAATTATGTCATGGTCTTTGAAGGATTATTTTACCAGCATGTAGTAAAGGTCCTTGGCGAGTAATCCACTCATCAGCGCTGCAATGGAAGTCTTCTCATCATAATCAATCAATTCTAACTTCTCATTATTGAAGCGAGTGATGTACTCTCGAGTAATTTCTCTAGACCTTTGATTAACGCTCAAGAGATAAGTGACACTCTTGAATGGCTTTGCCCCAAAATAGAAGTTATCTATAAAAAACTTGGCCAATTACAGGAAGCTAAAACAATTTCCTTGAGGTAAGTTATTGTACCAT
Source organism: Sambucus nigra (assembly GCA_949130495.1). Taxonomy (NCBI): domain Eukaryota; kingdom Viridiplantae; phylum Streptophyta; class Magnoliopsida; order Dipsacales; family Adoxaceae; genus Sambucus; species Sambucus nigra. Next base: position 537,317,682 of record OX422213.1, read on the forward strand.
ATATGGGCTGAGCCTGTGATGGAACTTGAGAATGCCCGACAGCGCATCTCGTCAGGGACAGAATATATATATTAGCAGCAGCTTGATATTGCTCAATATGGAGGACTGAATCAGTCTTCCCATCATTCTTAGGAGTAATAACTCAAAGCTTCAATTTAGAAGGTGTGGGGTAATCCACAATAGCTTGAATAAAAGGTGATCCCTTCACAAAACTCCTTTGCAAAGGGTTATTAGTATTAGCCATTTAACCCAAACGATCTTAGAATCGTTGCATGGATCCTTTCTAGGAATGATCCTTTGATTTAGACTTGGCTGAGGCAAATTTAGTGGCTTTATTGTGCATACATACTGAGCTCTTTTCTTATGAAGTTTTCTCAGCATGCATAGAGCCTCTTATGCTCGACCCTAAACCTAACGAATCCTTCTCTGTGCTCATGAGATCAAATTGGCTCTTTATGATAACCTCTGGTTTCTCGGGGCCCTATACGATCAAAGGAATATGTCTTACTTAGGCGTTCCAACATGCTCGACCGCTCAAAGGAGAAAGAACGTCCATCGTAATAACTCATAGATTGGATTGATGATGTTTCCCCTGAACAGTAAGATCTATCACGAAAAGATTTGGAGCAGCTACCTATGTTATTTATAGTGGATGGAGGTGGCATGTTCCTCCAGGATGACGCAGTACTGGACTTGTCTTACAACGTGCGAGCCAACTGTCTAACTAACTCTTACCTTGATTCCTGCCTTTTAGCCAAGTTGAGTAAAATTCCTTAAAAATATGTCACACTGGGAGGAGTGGATGGATCTAGATTGTAACCTGCATCCGTAAGGCTTCTCTCAGGAACAATCGTCATTCCTCAAAGAACTTCTAAGGTGAACAACTGAATAAAATAAGTAAAGAATGATGACCAGCAGTTGTTCCCATAAACGGCGCTAATCGGTTGATGTCTAAAAATTGAGTGGCTCCAAGTTTATAATCACATATAAAATAAATATAATCAAGTAAGACAACACGTAACAAAAAGGTTTTTAAAGTGATTCAACTATGAGAAAAGTGTACGTCCAATGTTTCAGTATTTTTGGTGGTTGCAATAGCTCAAGGTTGAGTATGTTTATGCCTGATTGAATCGTCCCGTTGAACTAAGGGAGATCATGTATTTATAGCGATCAATGATGATGCTGAGAATAGCACCACCCTTCAAGGTGTTCGTAAGCTCAATTCAGTGTTAATAATGGCAGTACATGGGTAAGGATATACAGAAGATGGAGGTGAGGAGAAGAGGATGAACACAGTTATGTAAGTGGTTCAGCCAATCAGGCCTACGTCCACTGTGCAAGTGTGTGATTAATATCACTGTATGAGGGCTCTATATCCATAGATACAATCTCTCAAGATTTCTCTCTCTACTGTATAACTTGACAGAGTTTAGCTAGGGTTATCATTTTGGGATCCTTTTACAAGTTATAGGATGACCTCTATATATAGTGCTTGCGGGGTGTAATGTACCCCCCAAGCATGCAATGAACATGTGTGTAAGGATCGAACCAGTATGAGAATGACACATGGATGATCTCATGTAAATAATAATGACCTCAATATTGCCCCACATGAAGGGAATGATTCGGTTATAACTGATTGTGTACACATGTTCCCAATAATACATATGCCAATAAGGGCTCGGCCATTTGCGAATGGTCCCAACCTCGGCCTGGAAGAGGATGAGGTGGTGACCTTGTCTCACTAGGAGATCTGAGGTACGGTATATTGAGCTGTGACGTCGACCTGAGCTGAGGTAATGGTGGCGTAGCAGGAACGCCCACTGATCCTCAACCGAGATTGATTAAGATGATGGGGGCAACCTCGGCCTTAACCAAGCCGAGTTTGAAAGCCTTGGATGACCAGATGGATAACCGCCCCTATGGATTATGGATACCTCACCTGTCGAGGTGACTAGTAACGTCGACCATGGCCGACCTTGCTTGGGACGAAACCGCTAGTTATTGATCTAAGGCCCTTCCAACATCGGCCATATCCATGGCCGAGGTTGATGTCTCTGAGCTGAGGGGGTACATTTAGGGCATATCAATCACCCCTATCCCTTAGTTACCTATGTGATCAGGTGCCTAAGGGGTATATTTGCCCGCGGTTGGACTGACTTAGGTGTTTGTACCTTTTTTATAAGTGTCAGCTGCTGAAGTGGCTAGCGTGCCTAGCAAGGGTAATGATTGCAGTCTTTTGGGCTCCTAAGGCAATGATGGGCCTTAGGATGGGTGTGGGATATTTGAGGGTTAAACCCTCATTTCTTTTCTCTTTCTTCCACACTTCTTCATTTATTCGCCTGAAATTTTCTGCCTCTCTCTCTCTATAAGAGTTCGTTTAGAAGTGCATTGGATGGATTTCCTTACCAACTCATCCTCCATTCTCATCACATTACATAAGATACTAACCATCATCCCTTCTTTTTCATTTTTTCCTTCTTTGTATCTATTTTTCCCTTGCATTTTCCAGCGAGTTCTTTAAGTTTTCCAGCCATCACTTGTGTTTTCAGGTGGCCCTGTTTCTTATTGTTCTTAGTTGTTTTTTGTTTAAAGTCGATAGTTTGATCCTTAATTCAATTTCCAATCATGTTTATTTAGGAGAGTCACAAGTGTAGGGTCTGCCTCATATGCTCAGACCCCTTTACCAATTCTTAAAGGAATTCCCCTCTCTTAGGGAGAAGACCTTAGATAAAATTAGGCAGATAGAAAGAGCCCAAGGGAAGGCTCGTAGGGCAACGGCATTCCCCCTCAGACCTATCTTTCCACCTCCTCTGAAGGTCATATACCCTGATCCAGCCGAACCAGTTAAATCAGCAGAGGTCCCAGTTAAAACTACTCCCATGTCTGAGTCTGAGTCATCTACCTCAGACCCTATGTCTGTGGACTCTTTTCAAGAGGCTATGGACTTTTCCACTCAGCAGGGGCAGGCCCCTAATCAAGCCGAGGTTTTTAGTCGGGCCTCATCTCACAAGAGTTCAATCACATCGCACTCTTCCTCCGACATTGAGGTTGTAGTACCTAGCGTTGTTGTTCCACCAATTCTCAAAGCCATTCCCCTGTCGGCTGTCATAGGAGATGAGTTCTCTCAGAGGTTCCCAAGTGGAGCCCCATCGTCTGCTCAGGCCGACGTTGATTCGGATGATGATGATGATGATGCTGAGAGCGATGTTGACACCTCTGAGGCGGCCGAGATAGAGAGCACTGTCATCGAGCTCGACCTTTTCTCCTTCAGGCATCTATATTCCATTAGTCCCTCCATAAAACTCAGGAGACCTCTGAGGGAAGAGAGGGAAGAGAGGGATTTCGGCTGCCAAGATGGTGAGATCTGTCTCTATGAGCAGATGTTCAATTTAGGATTTCGTCTGCCCATTTATCCCATCATTAGGGCCATACTTTCCTACATTAACTTAGCTCCTTCTCAGTTATCCCCCAATGCGTGGAGGGTGATAATTGGAGCTATAGTTCTATGGAAGGAAGTCCACCATTCAGACCTTCCTGTCCAGGTCTTCACCGGGTGCTACATCCCTTTCTCTGCCAGGAATCATCCGAGATATTACAATTTCTTAGCTAGGAAGTCAACTAAGAAGATGTTAAAGGTAACCCAAACTAGTAATCATAATTGGAAGCCGCGGTATTTCTTTTCCTCGGGGGCATGGGAATTTGTCCCTTGTGTCCCCTCTTCGAACTTAGAGCTGAGGATACCTCTGAGATGGGGCAAGGTGTCAATGGCTACTAGGGCCGACCCTGGGCTAAGCCAAAATAATCTTCAAAAAGTAAAAGACCTTCAAGATCAGGGGGGCATGGTCTGTTGGTAAAGTTCAAACATTTGATAACCGCTTACTATCTCTCTGAGACTGGGCTTGGGGGTAGTCCTCTAACAAAGCTCCGTAAGTTCTTATTTTATTATTTCAGCAAGTTAAACCTCTGACTTTTTATATCTCTGATCTTCTAACTCAGACCTTTCCATTTGCATAATACCCTAAAGGCATCTCAGACGATATCTAGGAGATGTCTGCCCCAAGTCTCATAAAGTTGGTGAAGAAGGCAAGCTTGAGTTCACCCCCTCCTCCTCCACCGAAGAAGAGTGTCGACACGTACAAGGCCGATGCTACAAGAAAGAGGAAAACTACAACCACGTCCCCTGAGGATCAGAGGATGAGCAAGGCCCAAAAGGCCATCCCCATATTCTTTGAAGATGCATTAGCTGCCTGTTTGGAGCAGCTGAAAATTAATGATAGCATAATAGGCCACAGTTTGCAAGCATTGGATGTTATCGGCTCTGCTATGACTGATGCTGACAAACGCTTTTGTCGCTCCCTGAACACTCCTCTACTGGTTGAGTTTGGCCTTCACACGTCCATTTAGGTATAACTTTGGATTTCAGTTTAATTATGAAGTGTAACCTCTATTTTGAATTTGAACTTATACATTTGATTTCTTAATTTATAGGGCCTTGTTGCTATGCACCATCTTGCCAACTGGACTATGAAGAAGTTGCACCTTATCGAGAAAGGCCAAGAGGCCGAGAATGTGCAAAGATCCCTGAATGCAGAGGTAGATCATCTGAAGTCTGCCTTTGAGGGATCTGATAAGAAGGTTAAGGAGTTAGAGAAAGATATCTCCAAACTTAAAAAGGACCACACTATTGCTCTGAAGGTTAAGGACAAAGTTCTCCAGCAGAAAGTTTATATTGCAGTGAAGGCAGCCCTTGAGGATGCTTCTGAGGGGATCCCGGCTGATTACAAAGTCTCTGATAAGTTCATTAGCTTTGGCTTTGAATATCTCGAAAGAGGTATTAAGGCCACTGGAAAATGGGCGGCTGCAAAGGAGAAAGACTCAGGGAACTTGAAAGCCTCTGACCTCATTGGTCTGGGTTTTGGCAATCCTCAATTTACCCAGGCCCTTTAAGAGGTTGAAGAGTAAGATGTTTCCCCTACAGAGACTGCACCTTTTGATGTTACTGAGACTGAAGGCGCCAACCTCCAAGATGATGGGGCCGAGGTGACCAACATCGGTCAGGGGAATGAGGCCGAGGATGCTAATACTGTAGCTGCAAACCCTTAGGCATTTTTTGTGAAGCTTTATGTAATTCTCTGATTTTGATTTCAAGATGTAACTTTTGATTGTAAACTCAGTTACCTTGTATCTTGCAACTCTTAGTTTATATTAACTTCTGATACGTGCTTCACTTCCTTATTTGTTGAGTGTTCTTTAATTGATTTTATTTGTCATGCAATGTGTATTTAGGTCTGAGGGCATCAACTAAGATGTTATCCCCATAAATAATTTTCACCAAATTAATGATGTCTAGGGTCTGAGGTCATCCAAGTATGATGTCTGACCTCAGACCTTATCACCAAATCATGATGTTATAAGGTCTGAGGTCATCAACTAAGATGTTATCCCCATAAATAATTTTCACCAAATTAATGATGCCTAGGGTCTGAGGTCATCCAAGTATGATGTCTGACCTCAGACCTTATCACCAAACCATGATGTTATAAGGTCTGAGGTCATCAACTAAGATGTTATCCCCATAAAAAATTTCACCAAATTAATGATGTCTAGGGTCTGAGGTCATCCAAGCATGATATCTGACCTCAAACCTTATCACCAAATCATGATGTTACAAGGTCTGAGGTCATCAACTAAGATGTTATCCCCATAAATGGTTTTCACTAAATTAATGATGTTTAGGGTCTGAGGTCATCCAAGTATGATGTCTGACCTCAGACCTTGTCACCAAATTATGATGTTATAAGGTCTGAGGTCATCAACTAAGATGTTATCCCCATAAAAAAATTTCACCAAATTAATGATGTCTAGGGTATGAGGTCATCCAAGTATGATGTCTGACCTCAGACCTTCTCACCAAATCATGATATTATAAGGTCCGAGGTCATCAACTAAGATGTTATCCCCATAAATAATTTTTACCAAATTAATGATGTTTAGGGTCTGAGGTCATCCAAGCATGATGTCTGACCTCAGACCTTGTCACCAAATCATGATGTTATAAGGTCTGAGGTCATCAACTAAGATGTTATCCCCATAATTTTTTTTATTCGAGTATAATGAACTAAGAATTGATATGGAAATCGATCTTCTCATTAATAATCTCTTTGTAAGATGATATATTTACATGAAAGTCGTGGTAATATCATATGTAATACTTTTTTAAATGATCAGCATTCCAAGGGTTGGAGAAAGGTTCCCCTTCGAGGTTTTCTAGCATGTAGGTCCCGGTTACAACCTCCTCAATCATTTTGTAAGAACCATGCCAATTTGGGTGAAGCTTGTTAGCCTTCTGCAAAGTCTTCTTCAACACCAGGTCTCCTACAGCTATGGGTATTGATTTTACCCTTTGATTGTAGAATTTTGTTGTTCTCTGCTGGTAAGCTGCTTGCCTAACTTCTGTGTCTTCCCTTCTCTCTTCAATCAAGTCTAGGTCAAGTTTTCTCTCCTCCCCATTCTTCTCAGGGTCATAGGTCTGAACCCTATGAGTAGGGAGCCCTACCTCTGTCGGTATGACGGTCTCTGAGCCATGTGATAACATAAACGGGGTCTCCCCTGTTGGTGTCCTAGCCGTAGTTCTGTAGGCCCATAGCACAGTATAAACCTCTTCAATCCATCTACCTTTAGCTTCTCTAACCTCTTCTTGATCCCGATAAGAATCGTTCTATTTGTGACTTCGGTTTGATCGTTTGCTTGAGGTCGGCCTGGGGAAGAGAAAAATTTCTTTATCCTAACTCTTTCACAGTATTTTTCCAGGGAAGATTTTTTGAACTTGGTTTCGTTGTCCGAAATGAGGGTGTTTGGGAAGTCATGTCTGCATATGATGTTTTTCTAAATAAATTGGAAGGTCTTTTGCTCTGTAATTGTGATCATCGGCTCCGCCTCTACCCACTTGGAGAAGTAATCAATGGCAACTATCAAAAATCAATAATTATTTGTAGCCCTTGGCAGGGGACCCACTAAGTCAATTGCCCATACTGCGAATGGCTAAGGGAAACTAATAGAAATCATAGGCTGATGAGGCTGATGGGGGATAGTGGAGAATCTCTGACATTTATCGCACCTCTTTACGTAGGCTGCAACATCTTTGGCAAAGGTCGACCACCAATATCCTTGCGTGATAATCCTCTTGTCCAAAGGTCTCCCTCCTGTGTGACAGGAGCAAGAACCCTCGTGTACCTCTTGTAAGACGTGGGGAACTTCTGTCGGATGAATGCATTTGAGGAGAGGTAATAGGAATCCCTTTAACAGGACATCTCCTACTATTGAGAACTTTGCATCTCTGTACCTTAATTTCCTCCTCTCTAATTTTGACTCCGGGAGCACCCCCTCTATGATATATCTGATAAGGGGGTCTATCCATGAGTCCCCCAGGTTCAAATTGAGGTAAGGGCTACTGACCTCTTCTTCTTCAATGGTTTCTCTGGGCAAGATCTCAACAGGGACTGTCCTTCTGATATCTGTCCTCATTGTCGAAGCTAGCCTTGCTAATGCGTCCGCATGACTGTTGTTTTACCGAGGTATTATCTTCATCTTTACCTCTTTAAATCCTTCGAGTATCGTTCTCACCCTCTTCACGTATTTGTCCATCCTTTCGTCCTTAGCCTCATAAACCCCCAATACTTGATTAACAACTAACCTTGAGTCACTGTGGTGGAGGATTCATCTTATACCAACGGTCCTTGCCAAGGAGAGGCTTTCTATCATAGCCTCGTATTCTGACTCGTTGTTTGATGCCTTGAAGTTAAACTTTAGGGCATATTCGATGTTGGTACCATCTGGGGCTGAGAGTACCAGGCCCACACCGCTTCCACTTTCGCAAGAAGACCCATCGACGAAGAGGTTCCAAATATCTTTATCTCATGAGAAACCTTCTTCTAACATGATTCCCTGCCTGAAAAGGTATCAGTCTTCCTTATTCTCGTATATTCCATCTCTGACTCTCTTGGGCATAACCTCTTCCGGGTGTCGAAAGACGTTGCTGTTTAACCCTTCTGCAGTCTCTAGATTATTCTCAACCTTGACCTCTTCCCATGTGAACTATGCGATAAAATCTTCCAGTGCCTGCCCTTTGATGGTCGTTCTAGGCTGATAAGTGAGGTCATATTCCCCCAACTCAATGGCCCATGTCATCAACCTACCTGACTTCTCAGGCTTATGGAGGACCTGTCTTAGTGGGGAGTCGGTGAGGATGACCATGGAATGGGCTTGAAAGTAAGGCTTCATCTTCCTAAAAGCATGTATCAGGGCGTAGACCAATTTTTCCATCCGAGGATAATTCTGCTCAGACCCCTGAAGGGCCTTACTATTGAAGTACACAGGCCTTTGGACCCCAACGTCTTCCCGTACTATGGATGCACTTATAGCTGATTCAGAAACTGCTAGATAGACATACAACTTCTCTTATACTATAGGCCGATATAAGAGTAAAGGGGATACAACGTAGGACTTGAGCTGGTTGAAGGCTTCATCACACTCTTTGTCCCACTCAAAGGCCTTTCTAAGCACCTTAAATAACGGAAGACACTTGTCCGTCGCTCTTGAAATAAGTCTGTTGAGTGCATCTACTCTTCCAGTAAGCCTCTAAATGTCCTTGATACTCTTTAGTGTCTTCATGTTGAGCATAGCCATGATTTTCTCGAGGTTTGCCTCTATTCCCCTCTGATTGACAATGAATCCAAGAAATTTCCCTGCTTCTACCCTGAAGACACACTTCGCAGGGTTGAGTTTCATTCTGTACAAGTCCATGGTATCGAAAGTCTTTTCCAGGTCTGCTACGTGGGTGGAGGCCTTTAAGCTCTTCGTTAACATATCATGGACCTACACTTCCATAATTTTGCCTATTTGGTCTTCAAACATCTTATTCACAAGACGTTGGTATGTTGCCCCCGTATTTTTCAACTCGAAAGGCATAACCTTGTAGCAATACGTCCCTTTGTTAGTGATGAAGGTTGTCTTCTCTGAGTCTTTGGCATCCATAAAAATCTGGTTATAGCCTGAGTACGCATCCATGAAACTCATGAGCTCATGTCCTGCATTTCCATCTACCATCTGATCGATCCGAGGTAAGGGATAACTGTCTTTCGGGCAAGATTTGTTCAGGTCGGTGAAGTCTACGCACATTCTCCATTTTCCATTGGCTTTGGCACAATGACTGCATTCGATAACCACTCTAGATATATGACTTCTCTGATAAACTCATCCTCTTCTAACTTTCTGACTTCTTCCCGGATGACGTCGTACTTCTTCCTAGAGTAAATTCTTCGTCTTTGTTTGATTGGCTTAGCATCCTTAGTTACATTCAGCTTGTGGCACATAACTTCAGGGCTGATGCCAGGCATGTTCGTGTGACTCCAAGCAAAGACACTATGCCTCTTCCTTAAGAAGTCAATCATCTCTTCCTTGATTTTTGCCTTTAAGGATTTACCGACCTGGACGGTTTTTTTCGACTCGTCCTCATTAAGGACGATGGATTCTACCTCTTCTACGGCCTCTCCTTTCTTCAATTTTGTTTCATCTCTGGGGTCAAATGTATTAATTTTATATGTGGTAGTTTCTCTCTTATGAGCTTCTTTATCTTCAACCGAGTTGAAGTAGCATTCTCGTGCTATGGTCTGGTCACCCTTTACTTCCCCTACCCATAGGGGGTCGGGAATTTTAGCATCTGGTGGACCGTCGACGGTACAACCTCAAACTCCTTAAGGGCTACTCTTCCTATGATGAGATTCTAGGCCGAGAAGATGTTTTTATCCATAACAAAAAAATTGATCTTCCGGGTTAACCTCTTAGGCCACTCATCACCCATTCGCACGTCCATCTCATACATGCCCAACAGATGGACCTTTTCACCACTGAACCCCATTAACGGATGATGATAGGGTACCAGCCTAGCTCTGCTAAGGCCTAGGCTTTTGAAGCAGGGACAGAACACCACATCTGCTGAACTTTCTCCATCTACAAGAATTCTCTGTACCTCACATCCATGAACTCTTATTGTGATTACTAAAGGGTCATCATGTGGAGTTATGATGCCTTTGAAGTCGAGTCGTGAGAACCTAACTATGAGAGTGTCTATGTCCACCTTCTTTCTCTTATGTAATGTCTTGGAAGATGTTAGATTTACTACTTTAAGTTTGGCCATTGTCTTGGCCTCTGCCACATGGGCCTTCCGGTCAGCCACCTCAGAACCACCCCCTGTAAGTCCTCCGCATATGGTGTTAACACCAAAGGAGATCATTCCAACCCTCTTTACGGGGGTGTTGTCATCTTTTGGTGGAAGGTCCGGATTGTCTTCATCATTGTCATCCGAGTCATCCCCCCTTTTTTCTGGGGTATCATCACGACACCTATCCTTTCTCCTCTTTTTTGGGTCATCTCTTCCCTTTTTAGGAGCCTTGTTATCAACGTACTTTCTCAACTTTCCTAATTTTAACATCTTCTCGATCTCATCCTTTAAGGCGAAGCAGTTGTCTGTGACATGACCATGGTCTTGGTGGAATTCACACTATAGGCTCTGGTTCCTTTTATGTAGAGGATCCTTCAACTTCTCTGGCCATCTTAGGGATCAGTCATTCTTGATCTCATTGAGGATCTGTTCGCAGCTTACAGTAAGAGGGGTATAACGTGAAAACTTGTAATCAACTGAGATCCTCTTTCCATCTTTCTTTCTTTGGAATTTCTCGCTGTTACTGCCATTCTCGTCTTCATACTTAGCGGCCATTGCCTCTTTAGCGTTCATGACCTTCCTCGTAGTTTCCAATAGCTCTGCCATGGACTTTGGAGAGTCTTTCGCAAGTTTCCACAACAACTTCCCTTTCTGAAGACCTCCTATAAGGGCGGTCATGGCAATATTATCTTCGTAATTTCGACCTCAAGTTTTTCTTTGTTGAACTTGGCGATGTAGTCTCTTAGGCTCTCGTGCTTGCCTTGCTTGACATACAATAGATAGGCGGTCTTCTTTTGAGGTCTTACCCCAAAGAAAAAATTGTGAATGAACCGTTCAGCCAAGACCTTAAAGTTCTCAATTGAATTCTTCGAAATAGAAGTAAACCATATGTGCGCAGCTCCCATCAAAGTCCCGAAGAAGGCTCGACATTTCATCTCATCTGGTATTGAGTAAATATCCACCGCTGACTGGTACATCTCAATATGATGTACAAGATTGGTGCTACTGTCATACTTGGGAGTCATCGTAGGTGGCTTGAACTTGGCTGGGGAAGGGAAGCTTACTATCTTAGCCATGAACGGAGAGCCTTCTGAGAAACCTCTTTAAAGTGGATCCCGACTTTTGATGAGGTCTCCTATCTTGTCCTCAAGACGTTGGATGGAGTCATTCCATGGTTTTGCGATGTCGAATTGGCCGAGGTTTTCCCCAGCCACCTCCAAGGGGTGGACTGAGGGTTCCCCAGCCACAGCATACCATCTGCTGTTGACCTCTTCTTGGTCTCTTCCTCATCCTTGATGAGGCCAACGTTGCCTCTCTTCCCCTTATGAGCCGGCTGCACTCCTCGACCTTGACAATCTCTGTCTTAGGTCATTTATGCAGCCGAGCCTTTCAAAGGCTGACCCTCTGCTCAGTCGATCAAAAGCGGATCCTCGTTGTTGGTCTTTTCCACCTCTTCTGCCTCCACAACCTTGGCTTCGTTGGATAGAACAAACTGTATTGTTCGAAACCTCATACGGCTCCGAACAATTTTTCGGGATATCTTCCACCTCTAGATCATCATATCTGTCCTCAGGGCAAGGGTTTCCTTGCCTCCCTAGGCGCAAGGGTCAGCAATGCCCCTCCTCCGTTGGGGCGTAGGGTGATCCTTTCGCGGTGCCTGGGGTGGTCCCCTGGCTTCTGGGTGCGTCTGGACAACCTCCAGAGTAATCATCTCCGATGAGACTCTAAGTGGCCTCATCATATTTTGACTGAGTTGTGCGAATTGCTCCGGCATGGCTGGTTGCGTTACAGCCAAAGACCTCAAGGCTGCGGCCACCTCCGCCATTTCAGACTGAGGCGGTGGCTGGCTGGAGCTAGGTCCACCAGCCCTAGGCGACGGAAGAGGTGGTGGTAATTTCTGGTGCCATGTGTTAGCACTAAATAGGTGGTGTAGTAGATAAGCTTAATACCTTATAGGACCTCTTTCAATGGTGAAACAACTCCACGCAAGGGGTGAGTCCTGGTTCACCACCAGAGTCTCCAGCGAGGTTAGGCAACAGATGAGGAAGAGATAGCTTCTCGTTCCCACAGACGGTGCCAAAATGATGATGCTTAGAAAATCACCACCCTTCAAGGTATTCATAAGCTCAATTCAGTGTTAACAATGGCAGTACAGGGGTAAGGATATATAGAAGATGGAGGTGAGGAGAAGAGGATAAACACAGTCATGTGAGTGGTTCAGCCAATCAGGCCTATGTCCACTGTGAAAGTGTGTGATTAATATCACTGTATGAGGGCTCTAATGGCCATAGATACAATCTATCAAGATTTCTCTCTCTACTATATAATTTGACAGAGTTTAGCTAGGGTTGTCATTTTGGGATCCTTTTACAAGGTAGAGGATGACCTCTATATATAGTTCTTGGGGGGTGTAATGTACCCCTTAAGCATGCAATGAACATGTGCATAAGGATCGAACCAGTATGAGAATGACACCTGACTGATCTCATGTAAATAATGATGACCTCAATATTCCCCCACGTGAAGGGAATGATTCGATTATAACTGATTGTGTACACGTGTTCCCAACAATACATATGCTGATAAGGGGTCGGCCATCTGCGAATGGTCCCAACCTCGGCCTGGAAGAGGACGAGGTGGTGACCTTGGCTCAGTGGGAGGGCTGAGGTACGGTATGTTGAGCTGTGACGTAGGCCTGAGCCGAGGTCATGTTGGCGTAGCAGGAGCGCCGGCTGATCCTCAGCTGAGATTGGTTAAGATGATGGGGGGCAACCTCGGCCTGAACCAATCCGAGGTTGCAAGCCTTGGATGACCAGATGGATAACCGCCCCTGTGGATTACGGAGACCTCACCTGCCGAGGTGACTAGTAACATCGGCAATGGCCGACCTTGCTTGAGACGAGACCGCTGGTTGTTGATCTAAGGCCCTTCCAACATCGGGCATCTCCATGGCCGAGGTTGATGTCTTTGAGCCGAGGGGGTACATTTAGGGCATATCAGTCAAAAATCCAAGAGATGGAATGCCTTTATATATTCTGACATTTACATCTGTATACAATAAATAATACTTTTGATATTCACAGGTACGTGCACAAAGGCTATTGGCGTTTCCACTCAAATGGCTTTTGTTATCCTTGACGGTTCGTGTTCTTGAGGTTGGTCGGCCTGTTGGCCTACCAAGTGTTTCTGGAGTTGACCAAGAAAGTAAGTATTGTGAGGGTAGCCATGTAGGAGGACAGGTGTTCATTTCTCATTACCCCTCGTAGATGAATAATTTTTACATAAAACACCCGCACAATGCATATTGATGTACGACGTCATAGGGTATGAGATTGTGTGAATTTCGATGATGTTATTATCGAGAAGGTGCACACTAATGAAAACACGATGGACATACTCACAAAACCAACTACGACATAAAAGTTTCGGCATTTCTTAGAGTTTCTCAATTTCACTTCTTATTGAAGTTGAAAGTGGCTCCATACTGTGTGGAGCCATGTGGGCTTAGTGGATATCGGGATAGTCCTCAAGCGATTACTTGTTGTCATCCTAGGATCAGTTGGAGCAATCAGGTTTCGATTGACAAGGTTTGTTAATGTGGAGATTGTTGGAATTTGACTAAGGAATTAAAAGTGGGAGCCTCATATTCTGACTAAGAAGATAAAAGTGAGAGCCACATTTTTCTATTGTTCCATTTTCTCTAATGCTTCGTTATGAGCTCCACCACCAGCAGTCCCGTTAAGAACTTAGTAGCCCGATTATGTGCTCCACCACTAATCCACCAAGGATTTTTTTAATCCTTTAATCCTCTCTTTAGCTGTCTATTTCATTTCTAAAAAATACACCAGAAATCGGGTGAAAGAGAAATTAGAGAGAGGTTTATTACTAAGGTATTTTAATTTTAAGTGGTGCAAGAAACAAAATCATTTTGTGAGTTTCTTGTGCGATGGTTACTATAATATATTGAGATTAATATTGTAAGTTGAGTGAATGTCCAAAAGAGTGATTAAGTATGTAACACATATTCTCCTATAGTGAAATTGTTGTGCTAAAGCAAGACTATCTCTAGCGACCAAGACGATAAAACTCACTCAGGAATTTTATCAAACACTTGGTGTGCGGAAAACACCCAAGACCTTGTTCCCAAAATGAACTAGTGTGCAAACTCCCAATCGAATCAACCAAACATCAATGAAGAGACAATAAGAACATTCAAGCAATCATCAAAGAAAAACAACAACGATATACCGTGGTTCACCCAAATTTGGGCTACATCCACCAAGGAGGATTTCCTCTTTCTATAGATAAATGGAGGAACCCAAAGGTTATACACACACACAATTTATCTCTCTTAGAAAGTCACTCACAACCTCACAAGAACTCACCCCTCAAATGGGAGCTCTATCTCTCTTTAGCTTTGATAACTCACAAAATAGCTCTCAAACTTGTCCTCTCTCAAAACCTAGAAATGACACTTGTATTTATAGATTTGAGCCAAAATGGCAAATTTGTAAATAAACCAAAACTGAAAAAATAGGAGAGCCAAAATCAACAAACTCCACCTTGGCGATCCTGACGATCCAACCAATCTCTAGAATGCTGAAATTGAACCCGCTTGAAGACTGTCCCACCATCTACCAAGCTAATGCGATCCCCCCCCCCCCCCCCCCCCACGATCCTCACGATCCAACCGAACTCGGAATGCAAACATCAAATCCGCTCTAAGATCATCCCGACATCTAACAAGCCAATACGCTCCACCCGACGCTAAGCCACCTCAAACTTCAACCATGAAGTGAGATACCGCAAGTCTTTACTCCAAGACTCCAAACGACTCCACCCGCCGAGGAACCAAGTTCTAAACTAAGAACTCCCCTGAATGCTTCCCATGTAACCATACGGTGAAGCTCGCTCCTCATGTAACCCAGTGAGTACACCCCCACACAATACATATAGCATACACCTTCTTTACACGAAACATTCAAACACATCAACACCATCTTCCACCTTGAGAAATAACCAAGGATGAGAGGGAAAATTCCTCACCTCTCATACCCTCCAAATCTCACTCCCGAAATATGTACCAAGTCTTTGTCACGAAAAACTCCCATTTGCCAATGCTCGCAAACAATAACTCATCAGCCTTCCTTGAACTAGCTACACACACCTCGAATCCATCACAGTCCTACACCTCCTCGATTAGAATCGGCCAATGCATGTGTGCAACTAAACCGGGTCAACATCACCCGTTGGCCCTGGAGGGGGACTTCGATCCATCCCCTCCACTAGTAGGTATTCTCCCATCACTACCGTCTACTCTTGGAAAGCTAGCACCCAATGTCTCCGCTTTGTTCACAAACGAGACATGCCTCGAATGTTCGATCACTTGTGCACACCGCTTCCCAATCTTCCTCGAAGTTTGATTTAGACGATACAACCCCTCTCTCTCATCTCCCCTCGCTAGGACCATACAACCGCGTGTGACTTTCAAGACTCTACCTGCCACCGACACCCGGCAACCCTTGGAATCCAAACGGCTAATGGATATCAAATTCTTTCGCAACTTGGGGACATAGGCCACACCACCCAAAGTGCGTTCCACCCCATCGAACATCTTGAGTTTCACCGTCCCGACACCCTCAACGGAAACCTTCTCTCCGCTAGCCAAAGACATGGAACATTTTCCATTTTCTGTGAAAGTCTCAAAATATTCCCTCTTGGAGCAAACGTGATCCGACGATCCCGAATCTAATATCCAATCATCTTGGAAAAGAGAGTTAACCTTGGAGATTGTGAGAAGTTCTCCAAGTTCATCTTCATAATTCGCACTCGCTACCGTTGCCCTCTCGGAATCAACCTTGCCCTTAACCTTGTCGTTCCACAAAGGACATTCTCGGATCATATGACCCCATTCCTGACACTTGTAGCATTTCGGCCCTTTACCACCAACACCTCTCGATCTAGACCTACTACCGTCATTAAATCCCCGGTTGGAGTTCCTCCCGCCATTTTGCCCACCTCCGTCTCTCGCCATAAGGCCTTCATTATGGGAATACCCGTCACCTCCACCTTCCTTCTTTCTCATCGTGACATGAGATTGAATATCTTGCACAACCTCGTTGCACCGGAGCGTAGACTTCCCAAACATGAGCGTGGTCACAAAATGCTCGTATGAATTGGGTAATGATGCAAGCAACAACAATGCTCGATCCTCCTCAATGAATTGAACGTCTATCCGGTTCAAGTCATTTATCAAGGCATTAAAAACGTTGATATGCTTCATCATATCCTCACCCTCCTTCATCTCAAGCTTGAAGAGTTTCTTCTTGAGGAACAATTTATTTGACAACGACTTTCCCAAATAAATCTCTTCAAGCTTATCCCACATGCCTTTAGCCGTGGTCTCCGCTATCACGTTATTCAACACATCATCCGTGATAAGCATCTCAATACACGAAGCCGCTCTTTGATCAATGTCAATCCACTCGGCATCGGTCATGCCTACCAGTCGTCCCTCTACCCCCAACAATGCTAATTGCAACCTCTGTTGGACAAGAACGCCTCGCATTCGTCTTTGCCATAACCCGAAATTGATCTTCTCATCAAAAGCCTTCATGTCCGTCTTCATTGAGCCACTTGATCCATAACTCGGATCCCATCTCTTAGAGACTCCGCTCGTAAAGGTTGATTCTCGAGTACTCTCCACATTTTCCACCATTTGGAACAAAAACAAAAGCTATGCCAAAATTGCCAAAATTGATTCAACCTCGAACCAAAATACCGGGCAAACAATGCAACCAAAGCTCTGATACCACTTGTTGCGCTAAAGCAAGACTATCTCTAGCGACCAAGACGATAAAACTCACTCGGGAATTTTATCAAACACTTGGTGTGCGGAAAACACCCAAGACCTTGTTCCCAAAATGAACTAGTGTGCAAACTCCGAATCGAATCAACCAAACATCAATGAAGAGACAATAAGAACATACAAGCAATCATCAAAGCAAAACAACAACGATATACCGTGGTTCACCCAAATTTGGGCTACATCCACCAAGGAGGATTTCTTCTTTCTATAGATAAATGGAGGAACCCAAAGGTTATACACACACACAATTTATCTCTCTTAGAAAGTCACTCACAACCTCACAAGAACTCACCCCTCAAATGGGAGCTATATCTCTCTTTAGCTTTGATAACTCACAAAATAGCTCTCAAACTTGTCCTCTCTCAAAACCTAAAAATGACACTTGTATTTATAGATTTGAGCCAAAATGACAAATTTGTAAATAAATCAAAACTGTAAAAATAGGAGAGCCAAAATCAACAGAAATTTCTCCTCCCCTCATTTGCAAGTAGTCAACTTTGATGACTCACGCTAAATATTTGTGTCTATAAATTTATGTGGTTATTATATACTTATTTTATTAAATAATTATATTAGTAAGTTGATTTTGTAGCTCGAGAAAAAGGCATTGAATTTTATTCCGCCCAATCAAAAAGGGGTGATTCGAGACTTACAAAATTCACGCAAACGTCATGATCATGGGCTGCATCATAAATTGGATCTCTGGCATTCTTCTATTTTAATGATTTGAGCCTGAGTTTATTTTATAATATGACGATCATTTTGGCAAAGATAAGAAGGAGGATTATTAATCCATAGACACAGCTTCGTAGCTTGTTGGCACTGCACTGATTTTGTTTTTGTTTTTATTAAAAACAAAAACAAAAACAAAACCCCAAGTTAACTAACAATAAAAACAAGTATTCCTCCTTACAATTTTTTTTGTCCTATTCGTGGGTATGAGAGGTGAGTACAAAAATAGGGTCTGTCTAGTGTTATTCTTTTATTAATATCATTCGAGTCAGAAATACCTCTTCTTTTTGGATCATTATTGTTTGGACAGTGTATCTTTGTACATGTTGTCCATCAATCACTCTACTTGAATATTTTTGGTAAAAGTTGTAGGGTTTGACCTGAAATCCGTGGTACAAAAAGGTTGGTGGGTTTCTTCTTACTACTTTATTGGGTTAGTTGAGTTTACCTCTTTGCCTTTGTATCTTCTTCGGGGTGGTGTGAAGCTCGTCACCAGAAACGAACTTTTTTTTTTTTGTTTGTTACGATGGATTACCATCGTGGGCACTAGAGATAGAACGTTGTTTATTTTCTTCCGCGTGTTGATCACGACGTCCTAAAATGATTGATTTTGACTTTCTAATTAGGGGTGTAATTCATACAGATTTTTATTATACCGTTTCGTTCTAATTCTAAAAAAAATGATTTTGATTTTATATTATGAAATATCAAAAATAAATTTTACCAAAATCGAAAATACAGCAAAAAAAATGATTGGTTTTGATTTTTAGATATAAAAAATCGATTTACCGAATTTATCGTATCAAAATACCATACCGACCAAAATTGACATGCAATTAACTCGAAATCATCCCGCTATAACCCGATTATAACACGATATCAAAGATTTTCAACTCAATTAGAACCCATTTAAACTCACGTTGTCCCATGCTCTTTTCTTACACGATCAACTCAACTAGTAAGTTATTAACATAACCTAACCTAAAGTAACCCACGTCCACATCTGACATAATACAAAGCCCTCTCTCTCTAGGCTCTACCTCACGCCCACGCTCACGCCCACACCCTACTCAACAAAACCCTCCCTAACACCAGTGCCACTGCTCAATCGTTACCACCGCTGCTCGTCCATTTCGGTTAGTGATTTTAACCAACTGTTAGATTTTATTTTGAACAACTGTGAGTATTTTATTTTAAACAACTGGTATCAACGACGTCTCCTCCTTCTTTTCTACCAGATTTTCGATGCCTCCTCTGTCTATCTTCCACTCACTTGGTTTTAGTACCATGGACAGAGAAAAAATGCCATCCTATATCAAAACGTCATCAAAACTAACCAAAGTAACTGTGAGAATGAAGGCATTTTTTTTCTGAAATACCAATCATTTGTGTCATTTACTCTTGGATTATGTGTTTAAGGATTCGTGGAGGATATGTTTGTGTTCAATGTTGTGTTCTATTTGTGTTCAATGTTGTGTTAGTTTTTGTGATGTGTTGATGACTATTTTGTAAACTGAAAAATTATATTGCGTTAGAAATATCATTGAAAATGAATTTTTATTATTAAATAATTTTTTCCAACAAGTCACAGTAAATGATGTAAAAATAATTTTTCTGAAAGATTTTCACAGTCTCAGATGTCGAAATTAGGATTCACAGTCCAAATAAATAAAGCAAAATCAGTTCTAACCGTACCGTACCAGAAAAATACCGAATTGAAACCAAAATTACCGGAAAAAAAAATCCAAAAATACCGAAAAAAACGGTGAGTTTGGTTTTGGTTTTTGTTTTGATGTACCGGTCGGTAAATTGGTACGGTACGCTTTTACCATTTGGATTGTGATTTTGGTATTGGTAATGGGTCATTACCGACCGTACCATACCGGTTGCATCCCTAAACTCAACATGTGGATCCTCAACGTTGCGTTATCTATTAATTAAGAGTAATGGTACAGCGATTTAAAATTGAAACTTAAAATCGCGACTCGCTGACATGACATGTCGCGATTGGTCCGTGTTACTGGCGCGGACCCACATTCATAAGGAATCAACCAATAACAACACATCATATAAACATGACCTAATTTTAACTCTCAATCAAGAGTCTCTCAAGTATTATCCATTAATTAATGTAAACGTATTTCAAACAACTTTCTCATTTATGTTAAAACTAGCTGCCAAGGTGGTTTAACTAGTGGTAATCACAATTTTGTTAACCACGTGTACATAGTTTCGGTCATTGGAATTTTGTTTATTTTATGCTGCTTGATAGAGTCCATGGTGATCAACGGTGATAGCATAGCTTCATTAAGTTACATGTATATATATATATATATATATATAAACCATGTCTCCTCATGATATTGTGTCATCTATTCAAACTAAATACAAAACATTATGTTAAAAATGATGTCTCCCCATATAAAAAAAAAATTATATGAAACTTATATTCCCTCAATTAATAAATGTTAATATTTATATGATAAATAATTTTTCATATATAACTCAAAAAATGTTATTTTATAAAAAGAAGTAAAGTTTTCTAAAACAGTATATAAATTCTAAACGTTAATATTGCTTTATAAAAATATTTTTTCTTAAAAAAATTTGTATTTATATTTATAGAACAATTAACTAAAACACAATTTATATAAAGAAATAAAGTTAAAAAATACCATTTTTAGAAAACTACTTTCTAAAAATACAATTCTTATATATAATAAAATATTTTATACTTATCTTTATAAAATTACGTTTTATTAAAAAAATTATAAAAAAGTGTTAACATATATTTTTATTTTTATAAATACAGTATTGTTTTAAAAAATAATTTATATTTATAAACAATCTTTTAATACACACACACACACACATGTATGTGTGTCTATATGTGTTCTGTTTTTTTTTTTAATTCCCCTTACTTCATCATTAAATATTATTCTTTTTGCATTTCAATTTTATATGCAAGTATTTGTTTAGCATAAAATATTATGTTAATGAAATACATATATTTGTTATTATTTTATATTTTTTCTGTATTAACAACACGTATCACACAAATGTGAAATAGATCTTTTAACAATATATATTTTACCTCTATTTTTGTAAGTATTTTTGCATTGCATTTGACGATGGTATAAATAACACCACGAGTATGAGGTGTTGATAAGCTCAAGCTAGCAGCTATAATGGCAGCACAAGGGTAAATATCTAGTAAAAGGGGATGAGGATAAGGGGAGATCCTCTAGCCTACGTCCACTGTGAGTGTGTGAGTAAATTTCACTAGAATGAGGGCACTAATAGCTTGTGATAAAATTTCTCACTTTCTCTTTGTAGTGTGTAAACAGAGCTTTGGCTAGGGTTGCAATTGTTGATCCCTCTCCAAGGTAGGTGAAGACATGTATTTATAGTGCTTGGGGGTGTAGCGTACCCCCCAAGCATGCCATGAGCATGTGTGCGTTGAATACACTAATCATAGGTGGACACCTGGCTGTGCTATATGTAAGGAATGATGGCCAAATATTCCCTCACGTGAGGGGAATGATTCGGTTATAACTGATTTTCTCACATGTTCCAAGTCTTCCATGGGCTTGGGTGTGTTCGGACTTACGAAGTCATTTGTTCTAACCTCGGCCTAGCCAAGTATGATGTTTGGAAGTCTGGTAGTTGTTTTGTCTTGCCAATCATAAGTATCACCTCGGCCTGAATGATTAGCCTAGGTTAGGTATAAGGTTGGATTTAGTGTCGGCTTGAGCAGGGTATGATGATGGCAATAGCTTGAACCCATAAGATATCGCACGCCTCGGCTACTACCCAGACATGGTTGTACAATGTGGAGCCGACCTTGAGGAGGCCGACCTTTCTGATGGCTGTTGGGTGCTTCCTGGCAACTCGATTGTGAGGTAAGCCGAGTTTAGTGGCCCTATAGTACGAGGGTACACTTTGGGAATATTAATCACCCCCTAGCCCTTAGTCTCCTATGTGAGTAGGTGGCCGAGGGGTATATGAGTCAGGTTAATGAAGGGACGTTTTTAGTGCATTGGGGTTTGGAGTGGTTCCTTGGACACATATCACACTTTGAAGTGACTAGCATTTTTCGCAAGGTATGGCAGCTCTGACGGCGCCTTTTAGGATTTCGAGGGAAATGATGAGTGCCTTGGGAGTAGAGCCACATCATTGGGGAAGGTTTAAAACCCTTTCTCTTTTATCAGTTCTTTTTCTTCTCCCTATTTCTCCCACCTTCAAACTCTTACTCTAAGAACTCTCTCTCACCTCCATAGCCAAAAGCTTCATCGTTTCTCAGGTTCTCAGGTTATATTGGGTTCGTCACCCTTGCCTTTTCATTCCCCATTACTCAGGTAACCTTCTTGATCCTTGCTTTCTATTTATGGGTTTATTTGCATATTTCCACATTTTCAGCTGGTTGTTTGGTTTTCGACGAGGAGAACCGCCACTGTTTGGTGGTTATTAGGCTAGGATTAGTGGGGTTAGGTGTTTTAAGAGTTATTCCAGGCTTCTGCGAGGTTATTTTAGCAAAAAAAAACCCTCTTTTATGCCCTCCGGTAACCTTCCGGTCATCTTCTCTGGTCACCCAACTTTTGAGTGTTCTTGGTGGAAACCTTTAAAATTCCAAACTTTGATCTTTGATTTAGGTAGCATAAGTTGTTTACCTGTTGGACCTTTGAGATTTCTACCCCAAGTGTAGTATCGTCTGTCGAATGCTCAGACCTTTGTATAAACTTATTGAAGAGTTCCCAACTCTGCGTGAGAGGACCTTTGAAAATATTAGGAAGATAGAGTTAGCCCAGGAAGAGGCCCATAGGGCCGAGGCTTTTCCGCTCAAACCTATCTTTCCTCCACCATTTACTGTCACATACCTTCAGCCTGCTGAGCCTACTGACACTACACCAAATCCTGCAAATGGTCACGCCCAATGGGTCACGGCCCAAGTCCGCGACTAGCTGGTCGCGAACTTGGGTCGTGACCCTCTCAATATTTGGTGTGACCATATTTATTATCACACTAAATTATCGACGCTCGGAAAGTGGTCACGGACCAAGTCCGTGACCACAGTGGTCGCGGACTTGGGCCGTGACCAGGTCGTGACCATCTTGGCGCCAAAATCGAGCCAAAATTCCCTCCAAGCTTGGTCGCGGGTGGGTCACGGCCCAAGTCCGTGACCCATGGCATGAGGAAGAAGAGAGTACACACACTTAGGGTCATGGCTAAAGGCCGTGACCATTTCTGGGTGTGGGTCACGACTATGGGCCGTGACCACACCTCATTCAAGCACTAGGGTGGATGAAAAAGGGTCGCGCATCACAGATTGAGGGTCACGGCTTGGGGCCGTGACCATTTCTTGGTATGGGTCACGGCTATGGGCCGTGACCATCCCTCATTTGAGCATCAGCAGGTCACACATGTTATCCCTTATGGTGGTCGCAAATGGGGGTCACGGATCTAAGCCGTGACCATTCAGCAGATGGAGAACTAATGGGTTGCGATGGTGGGTCACGGCTTTAGGCCGTGACCAGATATAGCCATTTAAAAAAAAGCCGCTTATCTCAGTCCCATTTCCTATTTGGGTGTTTGTGATTTCGTAAAGGGGGTTTGTGGCGATTTTATGATTCGATTTCTTTGCTAAGATTTTTGAAAGGTATGTGTGTATATGTGTGTATTCATTTCGATTTGATGATTTGTGGGAGCTGTGTGCATTTCGATTTGATGAGTTTTGAAAGGTATGCGTGTATTTGTGCTAGCATAAGTCGTCACCCCCTAAAACTGATTGTAGGCCATTGAAAATCAATTTCTATTTGGGTTATTATTCTTGTTTGTATGTGTGTTTATGTATAAATTTATGTTTATATATGTGTGTATGCATATATTTATGTGTATATGTGTGTTTATGTATGTAGCTATGAACAAATAAATTATTTTTTATGTCAATAAATCTTAGAATGTATGAGTGTGTATGTATAGATTGTATGTGTGTGTATGTATAGATTTATGGCAAAAAAAATATTAAGGTTTAGAAAACCCTAGATTTTATGTGTGTGTATGTATAGATTATGTCAATAAACCGTAGATTGTATGTGTGTGTATGTATAAATTATGTCAATAAACTCTAGATTGTATGTGTGTGTATTTTTTTGACAAAATATTATTCAAAACCCTAAACATTATATTTTTTTGGACAAAATGTAATTAAATGGAATTTTAATAAGTAAAAAAAATTACATCCACCTTGTTGTGGGTTATATGCATGTCATCATATTATATTGGGGGTTATATGCATGTCGTGATTTTTTTTTCACAAAATATAATTAAATGAATTTTTTTTGACATACTAGTCGCAAACACGTGTGCACATTATTATAGTGAGATATTGTTGGCTTGGTTGTTGGATACTACGTTGGATTTATTGAATTGATACTAGTGTCGATAAGTGTACATGTTATTAAATTTGTTGGGTGTGTTCTTGATTTGCCTATAAAAAGTATATCACTTATCTTGCGATTAATGTGCATTTTTTGACGTTTACGTCAAGATATTAGGAGGCTACAACTTGACATGGAACAAAGGCAACTTGATTCCGTTCATTCATATTTTAACTTGACATGTATACCATAATTCTGTTAATTTTATACAGTTCTATTTTAGTTTGAGATTTGTTGTGATCAACTTGATTGGATATGTATTTTAAAGCCTTAAAATGGCGGCGTAATAGTCACAACTACATTGATATTATAGGCACCGGGTTGATATTATACATTTTTGTTCTCCTTTGCCTTTGTGTACTTTTCTTTACATATTATAGGCAGAAGGTTGCTCATGTTCGTTCGAATTGCGATGTTAAAATGGGGGAATAAATCTGCGTCGTATGTAAATCTACGACATATTATAGGCAGCATATCTAATTCTTCAGTGGTTTTGTGAGGTACTTTCTTTAATTTTACATACCCCTTTTCATAACACATTGTTTACATATTGCAGATCTAACCAATTAGATACTAGTTCTTCATTACATACCAGTTCTTCATTACATACCAGGTACTCTTTACTTTAACTAAAGTAGTTATATAATTGATATACATTATCTATTAAATATTTTAGATGATAGAAGGAGTACGGGATAATT
Source organism: Sambucus nigra (assembly GCA_949130495.1). Taxonomy (NCBI): domain Eukaryota; kingdom Viridiplantae; phylum Streptophyta; class Magnoliopsida; order Dipsacales; family Adoxaceae; genus Sambucus; species Sambucus nigra. Next base: position 537,342,642 of record OX422213.1, read on the forward strand.
ATTAGTTTTGTTTGGTTTGGTTGTTGGATAATTATTGGTTGTTGGCTTGTTGTCGGATAGTATGTTAGAAGGAGTATCAGATAATTAGAACGAATACGGGATAATTATGAGGACTTAAGCTTAAAAATAAGGCGTTAGAGGGTGAAAACTCTAAACAGCCCCCGTACGGTCCCGTGAGAGGAACCAACACCTCTCACGGGACCAATGTAACACGTAGGAACTGACCGCGCGATAACGGGACTCCCGGTTTGAGAATACGATGATAATTTAAAAATATGAGGACTTAAGCTAGAAAACATTGTGTTAGTGGGTGAAAAGCCGAAAAAACCCCCAAACGGCCCTGTGAATGGAACCAACACCTCGCACGGGACCAATGTAACTCGTAGAAACTGATCGCGCGATCACGGGACCCCCGGTTTGAGAATACGATGATAATTTCAATATTTCTGGACTCGGGCTTAAAAACATAGTGTTAGAGGGTGAAATGATGAAATAGCCCCCCGAATAGCCTCGTGAGTAGCACCAATAGCTCGCACGGGACCAATGTAACTCATAGGAACTGACTGCGCGATCACGCGACCCTCGATTTGAGAATACGATGAAGATTTGTATATTTTTAGACTTAGGCTTAAAAACAAGGCGTTAGTGGGTGAAAACCCGAAACAGCCCCCGAACGGCCCCGTGAGTGCACCAACACCTCGCACAGGACCAATGTAACTCATAAGAACTGATTGCGCAACCATGGGACTCCCGGTTTGAGAATATGATAGTAATTTGAATATTTCTAGACTTAGGCTTAAAAATATGGCGTTAGTGGATGAAAACCCGAAACAGCCCCCCTACGGCCCCTTAAGAGGCACTAACACTTCTCACGGGACCAATGTAACTCGTAGGAACTGACCGCGCGATCACGGGACTCTCGGTTTGAGAATACAACGATAATTTGAAAATATGAGGACTTAAGCTTAAAAATAAGGCATTAGAGGGGGAAAACACGAAATAGCCCCCGTACGATCCCGTGAGAGGCACCAACACCTCTCACGGGACCAATATAACACGTACGAACTGATCGCGCAATCACGAGACTCTCGGTTTGAGAATACGATGATAATTTGAAAATACGAGGACTTAAGCTTGATAATAAGGCGTTAGAGGGTGAAAAACGGTTAATCCCTTCTTTACTTCCCATTTTTGCTAAAAAGTCCGCCACCTAGTTGCCTTCTCTATATATATGGAAGTTCCTGACTCCCAGACCACCTCCATTTGTAGGCCTTGTAATATCCTCCCATTTACACCATCGATGCCTATTCTCCCCATAATTTGAACTCTAAAAAAAGTTTGTCATTAGATTATGCATCCTTTCAATGACAACTTTAGGAGGGGACAAAGCAGATATTGTATTATGCATAAGTTTTATATACATGCACGTAACTGAGTAAAGTATATATCTTAACCAATAACCCAATTACACAATGCATTCCCCAATAATAAGTCATGACCAACTATAAAACTTTATTTGAATGGCAATCCGTAACGCTATTTTCAATAAACACACACAAACTGGATAGATACCAGATAAACATACCGCACACACTAAGCTAAAATTTTTAATGAAAAAGCATCTTCAAAGATTAAAAACATTCTAAATCCTCGAAGTTCCATCCAACTCTACATAAGTTAGAGTAAACTAAACATAAAACAGAAGGATAACAATGATACCAGACAAAAGAAGTGACGGATGAAAGTATAACTTAAACTAAGTGTGGTAAAAACATCTTTACATAAATGTGCATACGTTTCAAAATAAGGTAGTACTTAAAATCAAATTGAAAACCAACAGCAATTTGAAATAATCTCCAAAAATGAAGAATCCTGAATCCACATATGCTGGAATTTGAAGGCCTTATGGATAAGATCAACTGTAATGGTAATCTGCATTATCAGTGGACTGTGATCAAATCAAATTTTGTTAAGATGATGAACAATTTTTGTGATCAGAACTAATATTAAGTGAAAATATTTTCACTTAATAAGGACCATAGATCAACCACTAAATCCAGTCAATAAAGGAGAAAATTTATTAGTTATATACCAGTAATTTGTGTATGCAACTATATACCAAAACACCCCAAAATGCAGAATATTTAATCAATTAGGAAGCTATGCGGACCACTAATGGTTTGATTCAGTTAGGCAGCTAGGTAGAACATAACACACTCGCACATAACTGATGCCCATATAGAAGCTATATATGGCTATATAGCAGCTATATATGGCCATATATAGCAGCTATATATGGCCATATATAGCAGCTATATATGGCCATATATAGCAGCTATATAAAGCTGCTATATATAGCAGCTATATATTGCTATATAGCAGCTATATATGAGCCTATATAACTGCTATATATGACCATATATAGCTGCAATATAAGGCCATATATATCTTCTATATATGGCCATATATAGCAGTTATATAGGATCATATATAGCTACTATATATGGCCATATATAGCAGCTATATAGATTGAAAACAAGACGAAGAGGGAGAAACCACAAAACAGCCTCCATAGGGTCCCGTGAGAGGCACCGACACCTTTCACGAGACCAATGTAACACGTAGAAACTGATCGCCCGATAATGGGACTCCCGAGTTGAGATTACGACGATAATTTGAAAATATGAGGACTTCAACTTGAAAACAAGGCGTTAGTGGGTGAAAACCATAAATAACCCCCAAACGGCCCCATGGGTGGCACCAACACCTCCCACGGGACCAATGTGACTCGTAGGAACTGACCGCGCAGCCGTGAGACTCTCGGTTGAGAATACGATGACAATTTGCATATTTCTAGACCTAGGCATAAAAACATGGCGTTAGAGGGTGAAAACCCAAAACAGCCCCCGAATGACCCCATGGGAGGCACCAACACCTCCCACGGGACCAATGTAACTTGTAAGAACTGACCGTTTAGCAACGGGACTCCCGGTTTGAGAATACGATGATAATTTCTATATTTCAAGACTTAGGCTTAAAAATATGGAGTTAGTGGCGGAAATTTCGAAACAGCCCCCTAACGACCCCGTGGGAGCCACCAACACCTCCCACGGGACCAATGTAACTCGTAGAAACTGACCACGTAGCCGCGGGACTCCCGGTTTGAGAATACGACGAAAATTTGCATATTTCTACACTTAGTCTTAAAAATATGGCGTTAGAGGGTGAAAACTCGAAACAACCTCTGAATGTCCCAGTAGGTGGCACCAACACCTCCCACGGGACCAATGTAACTCGTAGGAAATGACCACGGAGCCGCGGGTCTCCCGGTTTGAGAATACGATGGTTATTTGCATATTTCTAGACTTAGGCTTAAATACACGGCGTTAGAGGGTGAGAACTCGAAACATCCCTCTAACGGCATCGTGGGTGGCACCAACGCCTCCCACGGGACCAATGTAACTCATAGGAACTGACCCCACAGCCGCGGGTCTCCCGGTTTGAGAGTACGACGGTAATTCGCATATTTCTAGACTTAGGCTTAAAAACATGACGTTAGAGGGTGAAAACTCGAAACAACCCCCGAACGGCCCCGTGGGTGGCACTAACACCTCCCACAGGACCAATGTAACTCGTAGGAACCGACCCCACAGCCACGGGTCTCCCGATTTTAGAATACGACGGTAATTTACATATTTCTAGACTTAGGCTTAAAAATATGGCGTTAGAGGGTGAAAACTCGAAACATCCCTATAACGGCCCCGTGGGTGGCACCAGCACCTCCCACAGGACTAATCTAACTCATAGGAACTGACCCCGCCACCGCGGGACTCCCGGTTTAAGAATACGACGATAATTTGCATATTTCTAGACTTAGGCTTAAAAACATGGCGTTAGAGGGTGAGAACTAGAAACAGCCCCCAAACGTCCCCGTGGGTGGCACCAAAACCTCCCACGGGACCAATGTAACTCGTAGGAACTGACCTCGCAGCCGCGGGACTCCCGATTTGAGAATACGACGATAATTTTCATATTTTTAGACTTAGGCTTAAAAACATGGCGTTAGAGGGTGAGAACTAGAAACATCCCCCGAACGTCCCCGTGGGTGGCACCAACACCTCCCACGAGACCAATGTAACTCGTAGGAACTGACCCCGCCACCGCGGGACTCCCAGTTTGAGAATACGATGGCAATTTGCATATTTCTAGACTTAGGCTTAAAAACATGACGTTAGAGGGTGAAAACTCGAAACAGCCCCCGAACGGCCCCGTGGCTGGCGCCAACACCTCCCACGGGATCAATATAACTCGTAGGAACTGACCCCACAGCCGCGGGTCTCCCGATTTGAGAATACAATGGTAATTTGTATATTTCTAGACTTAGGCTTAAAAACATGACGTTAGAGGGTGAAAACTCAAAACAGCCCCCGAATGGCCCCGTGGGTGGCACCAACACCTCCCACGGGACCAATGTAACTCGTAGGAACTGACCCCACAGCCGCGGATCTCCCGGTTTGAGAATACGATAGTAATTTGCATATTTCTAGCCTTAGGCTTAAAAACATGGCGCTAGAGGGCGAGAACTCGAAATAGCCCTCTAACGGCATCTTGGGTGGCACCAACACCTCCCACGGGACCAATGTAACTCGTAGGACTCCCGGTTTTAGAATACAATGGTAATTTGCATATATCTAGACTTAGGTTTAAAAACATGGCGTTAGAGGGTGAGAACTCGAAATAGCCCCCGAACGGCCTCGTGGGTGGAATTAACACCTCCTACGGGACCAATGTAAGTCGTAGGAAATGACCCCAGATCCACGGGACTCCCGGTTTGAGAGTACCACGATAATTTTCATATTTCTAGACTTAGGCTTAAAAACATAGCGTTAGAGGGTGAGAACTAGAAACATCCCCCGAACGTCCCCGTGGGTGGCACCAACACCTCCCACGAGATCAATGTAACTCGTAGGAACTGACCCCGCAACCGCGGGACTCCCGGTTTGAGAATATGACGGTAATTTGCATATTTCTAGACTTAGGCTTAAAAACATGACGTTAGAGGGTGAAAACTCGAAACAGCCCCCGAACGGCCCCGTTGGTGGCACCAACACCTCCCACGGGACCAATGTTACTCGTAGGAACGGACCCCACAGCCGCGGGTCTCCCGGTTTGAGAATACGATGGTAATTTGCATATTTCTAGACTTAGGCTTAAAAACATGATGTTAGAGGGTGAAAACTCAAAAAAAGCCCTCGAACGGCCCCGTGGGTGGCACCAATACCTCCCACGGGACCAATGTAACTCTTAGGAACTGACCCCACAGCCGCGGGTCTCCCGGTTTGAGAATACGATGGTAATTTGCATGTTTCTAGCCTTAGGCTTAAAAACATGGCGTTAGAGGGTGAGAACTCGAAATAGCCCTCTAACGGCACCGTGGGTGGCACCAACACCTCCCACTGGACCAATGTAACTCGTAGGAACTAACCCTACAGCCGCGGGTCTCCCGGTTTTAGAATACGACGGTAATTTGCATATTTCTAGACTTAGGCTTAAAAACATGGCGTTAGAGGGTGAGAAATCGAAATAGCCACCGAACGGCCTCATGGGTGGAACCAACACCTCCCACGGGACCAATGTAAGTCGTAGGAACTGACCCCAGATCCACGAGACTCCCGGTTTGAGAGTACCACGGTAATTTGCATATTTCTAGACTTAGGCTTAAAAACATGGTGTTAGAGGCTGAAAACTGGAAATAGCCCTCTAACGGCCCCGTGGGAGGCACCAACACCTCCCACGGGACCAATGTAACTCGTAGAAACTGACCCCACAACCGCGGGTCTCCCGGTTTGAGAATATGACGGTAATTTGCATATTTATAGACTTAGGCTTAAAAACATGACGTTAGAGTGTGAAAACTTGAAACAGCCCCCGAACGGCCCCGTGGGTGGCACCAACACCTCCCACGGGACCAATGTAACTCGTAGGAACTGACCCATAGCCGCGGGTCTCCTGGTTTGAGAATACGACGATAATTTGTATATTTTTAGACTTAGGCTTACAAACATGACGTTAGAGGGTGAAAACTCAAAACAGCCCCCAAACGGCCCCGTGGGTGGCACCAACACCTCCCACGGGACCAATGTAACTCGTAGGAACTAACCCCGCAGCCGTGGGTATCCCGGTTTTAGAGTACGACGGTAAATTACATATTTTTAGAATTAAGCAAAACATGGTATTAGAGGGTGAAAACTCGAAACAACCCCCAAACGGCCCCGTGGGTGGCACCAACACCTCCCACGGGACCAATGTAACACGTAGGAACTGACCCCACAGCCGCGGGACTCCCGATTTGAGAATACGATAATAATTTGTATTTTTCTTGACTTAGGCTTAAAAACATGGCGTTAATGGGTGAAAACTCGAAAAATCCCTCTAACGACCCCGTGGGTGGCACCAACACCTCCCACGGGACCAATGTAATTCGTAGGAACTGACCCCGCAGCCGCGGGACTCCCGGTTTGAGAATACGACGATAATTTGCATATTTCTACTTGGGTACTGATAATTTTAACTCATATATGCAATTTTTCAGCTTGATTAATTTTTTTGTAAAACTACTTGGTTACTGATATTTTTTTTATGTACCTATTATTTGTAGGATTTTTGCACGCGGAACAAACGAAGGAGGCAATGGTCTACAGCATGAAGATTGTTTATATGTTGTGGACATTCAGGATTTTTTTTTGTGTTAGAGCCGTGCGCTTTTATTGTTTAGTTTTATGGCCGTGCGGGCTTTTATAATTTGATTGTTGAATTTTATGGTCGTGTGGGCTTTATAATAAGCAGGTTTTACATTTACAGGTTTTGGAATGTCAAGAAAATAGAGAAAACTCTGGCCAATTTTTTTTTTGTCTGTGAATTATTAAGACGTGTAATATTTATAAGTTTGTATATATATTTGTTTATTAACAACGTTCTCGATTCGCAATTTGTGTTTTTTTTATTGTTTTGCCAATAATAAATATTTGTTACACCTCGTACGCGTCCAACGTTACACGTAGCAACCGACGGTGCACTCACAGGACCCCCAATTTTAAGATTGGACCAAAAAATATATATATATATATATATAAATTATAGTTAAATATGGTCATGGACTTTGTCCATGACCATTTTTATTTTTTTCGTCGCGCATAAAAATTGTCGCGGACAAAGTCCGCGACCATTTGTTTTGTCACGGTTGTGGGTCACGGACTTGGGCCGTGACCATTTTTTTTTAATTTTTTTTGTCACGGTTGTGGGTCACGAATGAGGGCCGCGACCAATCTTTTTATATTTTTTTTTTCACGGTTGTGGGTTTTGGCCGCGACCAATTTTCCACGGTTGGGGGTCACGGATGAGGGCCGCGACCAATTTTTTTATATTTTTTTTCACGGACATGGGTCACGGACTTTGGCCGCGACCAATTTGCCACGGTTGGGGGTCACGGATGAGGGCCGCGACCAATTTTTTTTTATTTTTTGCCACGGACGTGGGTCGCGTACTTTGGCCGCTACCAATTTGTCACGGTTGTGGGTCACGGATGAGGGCCGCGACCCGTCACGGTATGGGTCATGACCAAAGTCTGTAACCATCTACCGTGACCCCTCTCAGCCATGACCAATTTTTGGTCACGGACTTGGGCCGCGACCCACGAAATGGTCACGCCCGAAATGGTCACGGCCCAAGTTTACGACCCACAGTTTTGGTCAGGGATTTTGGCCGTGACCAATCGCTAGTTTTGGTGTAGTGTGAGGTTCCTGATCCCATATATGAGTTAGCTTCTTCAGACCCGATGTCTACCTCTGAGGTTGTTGAGTCCATAGACTCTTTTCAAGAGGCTATGGATTACTCCCCCAAGTAAAGTGTAGTCTCTGAGGAAGCAGAGGTTTCTGACTGTTCATTAACTCACCAAGAGGCTAGCACTTCGCGTAGGTCTCCATCTATAGAGGTCTTAGAGAAAACTATAGCTTTTCGTGTTCCAATTGAGGTTGATCCTCTGACGACTTTTCTTGGTGCTCCCAAAAGCTCATGCCTAGACTGTTGATGATAATGATGATGATGAAGGGAGTGAACTTGACACTTCCAAATTTGATGGACCTGCGAGTTCTGTCACTGAATAGGACCTTCTCCTCTTCCGACATCTGTATGACATTCCATCTTCTGTAACTTTGAGGAAACCTCTAAAGGACGAGAGGGCCTTCGACGACCGTGAGGGAAAGCTCTGCGTCTATGAGCAGATGTTCAAACTCAGCTTTCGTCTTCCAATTCTTGCTTCTTATATAAATCTTCTTGATATAAACCACTATCCTAGATAAGGGTATATGACAGCCTACTGAGAACAGTTATCCCTCAGGTCACCGGAGTCTGCTGAGGTTCCTGATATAAACCACTATCCTAGTTGTCCTCTCTTATATAAATCTTTCTCCTTCTCAGCTCTCCCCCAATGCCTGGAGGGTCTTAGTTGGGGCTATCGTCCTCTGGAAGGTATTTTATCACACCGACCTTGTAGTTAGGGTTTTCTTATCTTTCTACATACCCTCGTCTGCTAGAAATCATCCTAGCTATTACCACTTCGTAGTCAGGAAATCTGAGAAGAAGATGCTATTGGTGACCCAAACTTCTAACCATAAATGGAAGCCTCGATTTTTCTTTACCTCGAGGGCTTTGGAGTTTAGCCGCCCTAATGAGGTTTGTGGAATATATGTTCTAAGAACTCCCCTAAGATGGGGTATGGTATCGTTCTCGACCAAAATCGACCTTGGATTAAGTCAACAAAACTATAAAAATATTGAGGACCTTCGTAGTCAGGGCGAAGATGGCAATCTCGTCAAGTACAAGCATTGATGACCCCTTACTATTTATCTCAGACAAGTCTTTGGGGTGGCCCATTGGCCGAGCTTTGTAAGTGATCTCGAATAAAACTTTTTTATGCTAAGTTAAGTCTCCTACCTTTTATTTCTCTGAGTTGCTAATTTCAATTTTTTCTTTTTGTAGAGAGGCGTGGTGGTAATAATGCACCCCCTCCTACCCAAGAAAAGAAGGGGAAGGCCCCTGTCGACACCACAAAGAAGAGGAAAGAACCTATAGACCCTTTCCGTACGAGGCCTGACAATGCTTAAACTGTTGAGCGTACTATCCCCATTTCTACTGACAAAGCTTTAGCTGTTCGTCTATCTCAGCTAAATATAGGTGATAGTGTTATCAGCCATAGCACCCAAGCCTCTGATGCCCTCGACTGAATGATGACCGAGGATGATAAACATTTCTTGTATACAATAAACGTATCTCCGCTGGCTGAATTTATTATCCATAGGGCGGTTCAGGTATTTATTTGTAACTTTTCTCAAGTGTTACCTCTAATCTTAGCCATTCATTATTACTAACATGTTTGATTCTTGTTTTTGTAGAGTTCCCTCTCTCTTCATCGTATGGACGACTATACATTGAAGAGGTTGCCCCTGATCCAGAAGGGCAAGGATGTTGAGAAGGCCGAGGCTAACTTCAAAAGGGAGATTGTTGACATGAAGAAAGATTTGAAAGAGAGAGATGACTAGATCACCAAGCTTAAGGAGGACCACACCCTGGCTCTGAAGGCAAAGTATGAGTGCTTTTAATCAAAAGTTTTGGCTGTTGTTAAGGCTACTCTGGATGACATTGCAGAGGAGATCATTGAGGAGTACAAGACCTCATATGAATTCGTCAGTTTTAGTTTTGAGTATCTGGATCTGGGAGATTATCTACCGAGGACTTTGTCGTTCTCGACTTTACCAACCGTCATCTTTCTCGAGCCTTAAAGTAAGTAGAAGAGGGTGGTCCGATTGAGACGAGCCAATTGAGGGTGACTGAGACCGAAGATGGTGCTCAGCATGATGATGAGGCCGAGGTTACAAATCCTAACCCTAAGCAAACAAATCCTTCTGGTGATGGGTCGGCTGAAGCCGAGGATCAATCTCGTCTCTGAGGATCTCTTTTTCTTTTTCTGAAATTTTTATGAAGCTTTTATGAACCCCTTTTTTGTATGAACTGTAGCCTTTTTTTTTTCAAATGATATAATCTTTATGCTTGAGATGAATGAAATTCCACTTTCTTTACTTGTTGTTTTGGTATTCTATGTCTACGATGTTTTACTTATCCACCATATCATAAAGAATGAATGATGGGAATAAAAGCAAGTAATAACAAACACTTATAATTCACCATTTAAAAGCAAGTAACAACAGGAAAATGGTGTTTCTCCAAACTAATTATGTTGAAGGTCTGAGGTCACCAAATTAATGATGTTTTACCTCATAATTTCACTAAATTTGTGATGTTTAATGTCCGAGGTCACCAGATTAATGATGTTTCACCTCATAATTTCACAAAATTTGTGATATTTAATGTCTGAGATCACCAAATTAATGATGTTTCACCTCATACTTTCACTAAATTAATGATGTTACAGGTCTGAGGTCACCAAGTTAATGGTATTTCACCTCATAACTCACAAAATAAATGATGTTAAAGGTCTGAGGTCACCGAGTTAATGATGCTTCACCTCATAATTCACCAAATAAATGATGTTGAAGGTCTGAGGTCACCAAGTTAATGATGTTTCACCTCATAATTTCACCAAATTTATGATGTTTAATGTCCGAGCTCACCAAATTAATGATGTTTCATCTCATACTTTCACCAAATTAATGATGTTACGGGTCTGAGTTCATCAAGTTAATGATGTTTCACCTCATAATTCACCAAATTAATGATGTTAAAGGTCTGAGGTCACCGAGTTAATGATGTTTCACCTCATATTTCACCAAATAAATGCTGTTGAAGGTCTGTGGTCACCGAGTTAATAATGGTTCACTAAATAAATGGTGTTAAAGGTCTGAGGTCATCAAGTTAATGATGTTTCACCTCATAATTCATTAAATAAATGATGTTAAAGGTCTAAGGTCACCAAGTTAATGATGTTTCACCTCATAATTCACCAAATAAATGATGTTAAAGGTCTGAGGTCACCAAGTTAATGATGTTTTACCTCATAATTCACCAAATAAATTATGTTAAATACATATACATTGGAACAAAAGCATCAACACAACATTGCTATTTTTTCATTGACATTATCTGTATAAGTTGATACATGTATTAGAAAAAGATAAAACAATTGCAACATCATAAGTAATATTTTTTCACGTGATCGGCATCCCAAGGGTTAAAGAATGTCTCTCCTTCAATATTCTCTAGTCAATAGGTACATGTATAATCTCATCAATCACCCTATAAGGACCATTCTAATTGGGATGGAGGTTATTGGTTTTCTGCCACATCTTTTTTAGGACTAGGTCTCCCATAGTTACCGACCTTGGCTTTACCCTTTGATTGTAGAATCTCGTAGTTCTCTACTGATAGGCTACATGTCTTATCTTTGCATTCTCTCTTCTTTCCTCAATCAAATCAAGATCAAGTCTTCTTTCTTCCCCATTCCTTTGAGGGTCATATTTTTGAACTCTATGAGTGGCAAGCCCTATCTCTGTGGTGATGACATCCTCTGAGCCATGGGCTAACATAAATGGAGTTTCCCCTTTGGGTGTCCTTACTGTCATCTTATATGACCAAAGCATAACATATACCTCTTCTATCCATCTTCCTTTGGCCTCTTCAAACTTCTTTTTTATCCCATAAAGGATTATTCAATTAATTACCTCAGTCTGATCATTTTCTTGGGGTCGGCTAGGGGAAGAGAAGAATTGTCTGATCCCTACTCTTTCATAGTACTTTTCTAAGGAAACATTCTTGAATTGGGTTCCATTGTTTGAGATGAAAGTGTTTGGAAGGTCATACCTACATATGATGTTATTTTAGATGAATTGAAAGGTCTTCTACTCAGTGATTGTGATCATTGGCTCGACCTCTACCCATTTGGAGAAATAATTAATTACCATAATTAAGTACTGATAGTTGTTTATAGCCATTGACAAAGGTCCTACCAAATCAATGCCCCATACTGTAAATAGACAAGGGGAGATGATAGAAGTCAGAGGTTGGTGAGGCTGATGGGGAATGATGGATAACCTCTAGTATTTATCACATTTCTTCACATACGCAGCTGCATCTTAGGCCAAGGTCAGCCACCACTACCCTTGAGTGATTATCCTTTTAGCCAACGACCTTCCTCCAATGTGTCTTGAACAAGATCCCTCATGCACATCTTACAGGATGTATGGAACCTCTGAAGGATGAATGCATCTGAGAAGAGGGAGTAGGAATCCCTTCTTGTATAAGACATCTCCCATAATGGAGAATTTAACAGCTTTGAACCTCAGCTTTCTGCTTTCTAACTTTGACTCTGGTAGTTCTCCTCTCTGATGTATCTGATAAGAGGATCCATCCATGAGTCTCCCATACTCAGATTTAGGTAAGGTCTAGCAACCTCTTCCTCTTCGATGGTCGACTTGAGCAAAATCTCAACTGGTACTGTTATCCTTATGTCTATTTTTATTGTCGAGGCTAACCTCATGAGTTCATCAACTCGGTTGTTGTCCAGTTATAGTATCCTCTTCATCTTCACCTCTTTAAATATTTTTAGCATCGATCTTAACCTCTTCAGATATCTAGTCATCCTTTCATCTTTGGCTTCGTATACTCCCAGGATTAATTCATAACCAATCTTGAGTCACTGTGGATTAGGAGCTGGACGACATTGAGGGCTTTTGCCAAAGAAAGACCTGTTATCAATGCCTCGTACTCTGACTCATTATTGTAGGCTTTAAAGTTGAATCTCAATGCATACTTAATATCTGTACCAGCTGGTGCCAACACTATCAACCATGCTCCACTTCTGTTTTCACAGGACGACCCATCAATGAAGAGGTTCCAAATGGTTTCATTTAAATAGAATTTTCCATATGATAAGGTCCCCTACTTGAACATGTATCTCCCTTCTTCATTATTAACCGTTATTTATCTGGCTGTACTTTTTTTGGCCTCGTCCAAAGTCGGCCGCTGTTTCTCTCTACTGCCTCATCTGTAGCCTCATGACTCTTTTCACCCTCGGCCTCATCCCAAGTAAACTCGGCCATAAAATCTGTGAGTGTTTGTCCATTGACGGAAACCCTGGGTTGATAAATAATATCATACTCTCCAAATTCAATTGCGCAAGTCATTAGCCTTCCTGACTTCTCAGGCTTATAGAGGACTTGTCTGAGTGGGGAATCAGTGAGGATGACCATGGAATAAGCTTAGAAGTATGGATTTATTTTCCTAGAAGCATTTATCAAAGCATATGTTAACTTTTTCATCTTAAGGTACTTCTACTCAGACCCTTGGAGTTCCTTGATATTGAAATACACTGGTCTCTGCACTCCATCCTATTCTCTTACTATTGCAACACTAATGGCTGACTCTGAGATAACTAAATTTACATACAACTTCTCACCCTGAATCAATCGAGATAAAAGTAAAGGGGATTCGAGGTAGGACTTAAGCTCTTTAAAATCTTTGACACATTCCTCATTCCATTTGAAGGATTTTCTAAGAATTTTGAAAAATGGAAGACATTTATCTGTAGCTCCAGAGATGAACATGTTAAGTGCAACCACTCATCCGGTTAGCCTCTGAATATCTTTGATGGTTCTGGGTGTCTTCATTTCCCGAAAATCCTTGATCTTCTTAGGGTTAGCCTCTATCCTTATTTTATTGACAATGAAGACCAAAAAATTTCCATCTCCGACCCCAAAGACACACTTGGTCGGGTTGGGCTTCATTCTGTATTTGTCCATGGTATCAAAAGTTCTTTCAAGGTCGACCACATGAGTGATATCCTTCAAACTCTTCGTCAGCATGTCATCCACATAGACTTCCATGTTTTTACCAATTTGATCCTCTAACATCTTATTTACAAGACATTAGTACATATCCCCTGCATTCTTTAGGCCGAAGGGCATGACCTTGTAGTAGTAGGTCCCCTTATCTGTAATAAAGGCTGTCTTTTCTGAATTGGCCGAGTCTATGAAGATTTGATTATAGCCAGAATATTCATCCATGAAGCTCATGAGCTCATAACATACTGTAGCATCCATTATCTAATTTATACAAGGTAGTGGAAAGTTATCCTTTGGGCAAGACTTGTGTAAATCAGTAAAGTCAACACACATCATCCATTTCTCATTAGCTTTTGCCACTATAACAGCATTGGGCAGCCACTCAGGGTATATAATTTCCCTAATAAACTCGGCTTCCTCCAGCTTTTGAACCTCGTCTCTAATGACCTTATACTTTCTCTTGAGTATATCTTTCTTCTCTGCTTAATGGTCTTGTCATCCTCTACAACATTAAGTGTATGACACATGATTTCAGGATCAATACTAGGCATGTCTACATGACTCCAAGAAAAGATACTATGTCTCGTCCTTAATAGCTTGATCAACTCCTCCTTGATCTCAGGTCTTAGAGATTTTCTGACTTGGATGGTTTTTTGGCTCTTCCTTATTGAGGACGATGGATTCGACCTCCTCCGCAGCCTCTCCCTTTTTTAGCTTTGTTTCATCTCTGGGATCAAGGGTGTCAATGTTGTAAGTGGTTATTGCCCTCTTATGAGCCTCTATCTCTTCTGCAGAGTTAAAGTAGCATTCATGTTCCTATGTTTGGTCACCTTGCACTTCCTCTACTCCATAGGGAGTCGATAATTTTAGCATCTGGTGGACAGTTTAGGGAACAACCTTAAATTCCTTGAGGGCCACTCGTCCCATGATGAGGTTATAGGTTGAGAAGACATTTTAATCCATCACAAAGAAATTGATTTTTCTATTCAACCTCTTAGGACATTCATCTCCTATTCTCACGTCCATTTCATATAGAGGATGGACTTTCTCCCCACTGAAGCCAATCAAGGGGTGATAATATGAAATAATCCTTGCTCGACTGAGACCTAAACTTTTAAAATAGGGCTAAAATATAACGTCTGCAAAACTCCCCCCATTAATAAGAATCCTCTGAACTTCACATTCATGCACCCTTGTGGTGATGACTAGAGGGTCATCGTGAGGGGCTAAGATACCTTTGAAATCAAGTCGCGAGAAGCCGACTACTAGGGTGTCCATGTCTACCTTCTTTTTTTTCTCAAATTTGACCTCTCTTGAAGCCAAGTTCACAACCTCGGCTTTGGTCACTTATTTGGTCTCTGCCACATGAGCCTTATGATTAGCTACCTCTGCACCACCTCCTGCTAATCCTCCACAGATAGTGCTCACACCAAAAGAGATCATGTTGACTCTCTTTATTAAGACATTGTCATCCTTTGGTGGGAGGTCAGGGCCATCATCGTCATCATCTAAGGCATTATCTCTTTTAGCAGGGGCATCTTCTCAGCATTTTTCATTTCTCTTCCTTCTAGGGTCGGCTTGTCCACTCTTTGAGGCTCTACCATACACATACTTTATTATCTTTCCAGACTTCAGTATTTTTTCAATCTCATCCTTCAGGGCGAAACACTTGTCAGTTAAATGGCCGAGGTCTTGATGAAACTCACACCATAAGTTTTTGTTTCTCTTGTGTGGAGGAGCCCTCGACTTTTTTGTCCATCTCAGAGACTTGTCATTCTTTATCTCCTTGGGTATGTGTTCATAGATCATAGTTAAAGGAGTATAGTTTGCAAACTTGTCATCTGCAGTCCTCTTTTTTCCATCTTTTTTCTTCTGGAACTTCCCACTGCTACTTCTATTCTCATCCTCATATTTCATAGCCATTGCTTCCTCTACGTTCATTACATTTCCAACTATTGCCAATAGCTCGGCCATAGACTTAGGAAGGTCTTTAGCAAGCTTCCATAGTAGCTTTCCCTTATGAAGTCCTCCAATGAGGGATGTGATTGCTATACTCTCTTCATAATCCTCTACCTCCAACTTTTCCTTATTGAACCTCGCGATATAGTCTCTGAGGCTTTCATTCTTCCCTTGATTTAAATAAAGAAAATGGGTGGTCTTCTTCTGGGGTCTTACCCCAAGACAAAAGTTATGAATGAACTGCTCGGCCAAACCTTTAAAACTCTCAATTTCATTTTTGGTAAGAGAAGTGAACTAGATATGTGCAGTCCCAGTTAGAGTGCTTGAGAAAGCTCGGCACCTCATATCATCAGAGATTGAACAAATATCTGTTGCAGACTGATACATTTCAATATAATGGACTGGGTTGATACTTCTATCGTACTTGGTAGACACCACTAGAGGTTTAAGTTTGGAAGGGGTTGGGAAGTGGACAAGCCTTGCCATAAATGATGAACCCTCTGAGTACCCCCTCTGTAATGGGTCTCAAATTTTTATGAGATCACCAATATTATTTTCCAACTCTTGGATAGAGTCATTCTAGGGCTTATCAATTTCTGCCTGACCGAGGTTATCCCTAGCCACCTCCAAAAGGTGGACTGAGGGTTCCCCAGCTGCTGCACAGTGTCGGCTATTGACCTCCCCCTGACTACAGTCTCGGGCATGTGGGGATCATCCATGATGGGGCGGACAGTCGGCACCCTCTTTTCATGAGCCATCGATGCTTCTTGATCTGGACAACCTTTCTCGTAGGTCATTAACTGGATCGAGCCTTTCGAAGGTCAACCCTTTACTTAACCGATCAAAAGCTAAACCTCTCTGACGGGCATCGTAGTGTTGTCTTTCACCTTGACCTCGGCTCTACTGGATAGTACGTACAGTGTTGTTTGAGACTGCATATGGCTCCCAATAGTCAGCTAGAGAATCCTCTACCTCTATATCGTCATAGCTATCCTCCGGTCAATGGTTTCCTTACCTCCCCAGGTGTAAATGCCTAGGTTTAGCAACATCCCTCCGCCATTGAGGGGGAGGTAGGTCTTTTCACGGTGCCTAAGGTGGTCCCCTGGCCTCATGCTATCCCTGAGCAGCAGTCGGAGTAATCATCTTCAACGAGACCTTAGGTGGTCTTATCAATATATTCTGCCTGAGTTGAGCAAACTACTCATGCATTGCTTATTGAGTAGAAGCTAAGGACTTCAAGGTTACCGCCATCTCAGCCATCTCGAACTGAGGTGGCGCTTGGATGGAACTCAACCCTCCAACACCAGATGGTGGAGGTGGTAACTCTAGTGCCATGGAAAAGGACGAGAGAGATTATAAATGAAAGCACTAGAGAGCTTCATTCCTTTAAGGATCTTTTTCAATTGTGAGACATCTCCAAACAAAAAGGGGGAGGACTGTTTCACCACCAGTGTCTCCGGCAAGGTCAAGCAGCAAAGGAGGAAGAAAAGAATCCTCTCGTTCCTACAGACGATGCCAAAATGATGATGCTATAAATAGCACAACTAGTATGAGGCATTGATAAACTAAATCTAGCAGTTACAATGGCAGCACAAGAGTAAATATCTAGTAGAAGGGGATGAGGAGAAGGGGAGATGCCCTAGTATATAAGTTGTTCAGCCAATCAAGGCCTACATCCACTGTGAGTGTTTGAGTAAATTTTACTAGAATGAGGGCCCTAATGGCCTATGATACAATCTCTCACTTTATGTCTCTATTGTGTAAACAGATCGTTGGCTAGGGTTGCAATTGTTGATCCCTCTCCAAGGTAGGAGAAGACATGTATTTATAATGCTTAGGGGGTGTAGTGTACCCCCAAGCATGCCATGAGAATGTGGGCGTTGAATACACTAATCACGGGTAGACACCTGGATATGCCATATGTAAGGAATGATGGCCAAATATTCCCTTATGTGAGGGGAATGATTTGATTATAACTGATTTGCTAAGGTATTCCAAGCCTTCCATGTGCTTGCATGTGTTAGGACTTGTGACATCATCTATTGTAACCTTAGCCTAGCCGAGTATGACGTTTAGAAGTTCGATAGTTGCTTTGTCCTGCCAATCATAAGTATGACCTTAGCTTGAATGATTAGTCGAGGTTAGGTACGAGGTTGGATCCAGTGTCGTCTTGAGCAATGTATGATGATGGCAATAGCTTGAACCCATAAGATGCCGCAGGCCTCATCTGCTGCCCAGCTGAGGTTGTACTAGATGGAGCCAACCTTGAGGAGGCCGAACTTTCTGATGGTTATTGTGTGCTTCCTGTCAACTCGACTGTGAGGTAAGCCGAGGTTAGTGGTCCCAAATTTCGAGGGTACACTTTGGTCATATCAACATTGTATAATAAGAACTGCAAAGCACCCGTAGTAATACTATTAGATTAGTTTTTCCATTTTTTGATTGGGAATTGTTTTTATTTTGAGTTCTTCTACGCCCACTGATAAATGCTACACATATGGTGCAACACGTTCGAGTCTGGATCCAATATTAGTAGAGTATAAACGCAGTCCAATGCGGATGTGACACGTTAATGTGTTGCATTTTTTTGCCGGACTAAAATTATTGTATTATTTTTCCTTATGATTGGGTGTGGAGTTATATTACACTAATTATTGCCACTGCTAAGATGTGAAATAAATTTTGTTCAGGTTATTTGATCCTTCTTTGGGATGATTTGGTTTATTTCCATTTTCAAGTATGACTTTGGACTTCCCGTTTTTATTTGGTCTTGGTTTTGTGTAATTTTGAATTGGGCTTTCCATTCCTATTTCTATCCAGTTGTCAACTGGACTTAATTAACCTTATTCTTTTATACTTTTGCTTTTATAGTTCTTGGAACAATCAGATTGTTGTTTAGATAGAGGTTTGTGAGATCCATAACTAAGGAATGGTTCCCCTCCCCCTCTAACTACTTTTTGTTTATAATTTTCCACTCACCTATCTCATGTATGTTAATATTTATTTTTTAATACTTTGTGGTGTTTTTTTTGGGACAATTGGTAATCGCATTGCCCGGGATGCCAGAATCCAAGCATAATTGCATTTTCAATTCATAGATAATGTTTATAATTCTAGTGTTTTTTGTACAAATAAAAAAAATAGATAAAAAATAAATTGTAACGATTTATCTTCATAACCACATAAAAGCTTTAATGGTACCTATGAACTATAATAAAGGAATCTCTAAAGTTACCGCTTAGCCAGGGATGAAGCTAATGCATGACCCAGGGGGGGGGGGGGCATGGTCCCCCCAAGAAATTTGAAAATTTGTGATTTGTGTGTTAATTTTTTTTTTAAATAATAAAAATATGTTGATATAGTTTCCCAAACATGAAAAGATCTCTCAAAATAAGCCCACTTTTGTAGTTATTTGGGTCTTTGTTGATAAAAAGGCTAATCCCATATTTCTTTAATTTAAAATGGGCCCATTTGGCCTTTAAAAAATGCAAAACCTAATTATTCTTCTATCATTCTAACTTCCTCACTGCAGACTGAAACTTACTTTTTTTTCTCTTTGAAAATATCTTGCTCCTAGCCTACAGCAACACTGGATATGTACAAATAGGAGATTTAAAAACAAAGCAAAGGTTGAAACTTGAAATGGGTTGTATCTCATAACAGGGAGGGAGAGGAGAGTAACCAAGAAAAATCATAGGTGAGTTTTTTTTTTCTTTTTTTTGGGTATATCTTCATTGTTTTTATCGATTTGCTTTTTTTCCTTTCATTTCGCTTTTATATTTAATGTTGATATTAATAAAAAGGTCTTAAATTTAAGTATTTAATCCTTATATTTGAAAATCATATTCCAACTTATTTTTTTACCTTTATTATTTATTTTATTGTAATCGCAAACTAATCTTTTTTAATATTTAACTTCCTTTTTTAATCCCATTTTTTTCTTACTTGTTTATTGTGATTGTAAATTTAACTATTAAACCTTTAAATTTTTTGTACTTGTTGACTTTTTTATTTCATATGTTTTAAAACTAACAAGAATATTATTTATTGGTGTTTTTAATATAAATTAACAATAAATAATAATGGTAAAAAATATGTCAATTTAGAATGTATCCATTTTTATCTAGTTACTAATTAGACTTATTATTTTGAATGATAGAATTATGAGTAAATCACATAGGATCCATTCATTCTTGAAGAGAAAGCGTAGAGGTCGACGCATCTTTGCCTAATCCCGAGGTTAGTTTTTTTGGTTAATTTTTTGTTGTCTCTGTCAAAGCTACTTATATAATTGCCTAATTTTGTTATAGTTAAGATATTCATTGTATACCTTGAAATCGTGCAATTTCTACTTTTTTGTGATCAATATATCTTATATTCCAATGAAAATTTTTCTTTTGTTAAATTTTTTGTCCCACCCAAAAAAATCCTGGCTTCGTCCCTATGATTAGCCACAAAAATTGTTGGGAATATTTCATTCACACAACGATGTAAACATAAAGGCACGACAATTCTATCACCAATTCTAATGGTACTCAAAAAAGATTTCTTAATAAAATATTTCATGCAAATCCTAACATATCTGGCTCTTTCAACAAATCCTCTGTGTATGTCCACTCTTATGGATTTTTGTATGAGTTTGGTGAGTTTAAAACAAAATCGTTATCATAGTATTTTATTCGAGTTTTCGGGATTTGAATCCACTAGTTGTTGGATCAATTTTTATTTCTTTTGAGAATACAATACTTTCCATCTTTGAATAGCTAACTGAAGATCATAAAGTCTCCAAAGGACCCTAACAAAACTTTAGGTGATTTTTTTCATTAAGAGATGTAACTATGTAGAAGATCAAACTTAGGCCCTGTTTGATAGCAATATTTCCCTTGGAAAATAAGGAATCTTTTTCATTTTCCATCTTTTATGCACATTTTATAGCACTTATTGGCAGTGAAAAATAATTATAAGTTACACTAAGGTACTAACACCTTATATACAAAAAGTTGATTTCCATGGAATTCAATTCTTTGGGGGGTGGGGGTGGGGGGTGGGTGTTAAGAATTAGATTCCACCCTTTCAATCAATTGGAAATAAATTCCAACATTTTCTATCAATCCAGGCCTTATATTAATAACCTAGAATTATTGTTTTAGCTTCAATAGTTAATGGAAAATGTTAGAAATATCCTTTTTTGTTACCCCTTTTGCTACCCCTAGCTTTAAAACACTGTACCTTGCTTTGTCTTTGCTTTTACGGGTCTCGTCAGGGCATAAAAGATAAAGCAAGGTGTAACACTTTAATGCTATGAGTAACAAAAAGGAGTCTCCTTATCAAAGCTCATAGTTAATTAAGCTTACTAGTCGAACCCAAATAATTGGGAAAATACTTTATCAACTTGAGTTGAGTTAATTAAGCTTATTTTGGATGTTAGAGAAAGGGAGAAATTTACTGATTAATTTGATTAAGAGAATGTTCTTACATGGGTTTATTGTTTGAGATATGGGGAAAATTAGAGAGGGTATTTTACTATTTTTTCATTGATTGGAACTAGGTATATATTATTGTCAAATGATATGTTATTGTGTTTTTTTACTGGGCATGCCTATTATGGAGATGGCTTAACAGCCCGTCTTGGCTATAGTATTATATTAGAAGGTTTTAACTGTAACCAAATTTGTTGATCCTACTCAAATAAGAGTTCAAAGAAGATTCTTCAATGTAATTGATTGGAATATTAATGACATAATACTAGACAGTTTTTAATGAATTGTCCATATTTCAACCAATTATATTAGAGAAACATGTTAACCCTCCCTAAAGATTTCATAAAAAAAGTCCATCATCCTAACCTCTATAGAATTTGTTTTACTATTTTTACAAGCAATATACATTTTAATATAGCTAAATTTTGATCTTTTAATTTCATAGTTGGACTTATTTGTGAAACTTTTTGATTTGTGGTGGATGTCTTAAGGGGCCCTTTATCTAAAGCATTTTGAAATTGAAAAGTGGTAATGCATGTCCTTAAAACATGCTTAGTGTCAAAAATTGTATAAACATGATAATGTATGAGTTTATGTTGTTAAAATTATTTTAAATAATAATTCTTTCATATTGTATTCCATAATTAAATAATAGTAAGAGAGTCACTTTGATTAATGAAAAGGTACTCCACATACCAAAAGTTAATGTTATTAAGATGGTTGATCAAAGGACATGTTTGATTGATTAAGGACTCTTGTGTATCTATTGTGATAGACGATTAAGATTACATGACTGTTGGAAATTTGGGTCCTTTCTTTGCCTTTAAATAAAGTGGTGAATCTCATCACTCATTACTCATAAAAATAACACAAATTCCATAGGAAAAAGAGAGAATTTTGAATTCTTAATGAGGGTTGATTTTTAAAATAGTGTATTGACCATAAAGGAAGATCTAACTATTGGAATACACTAAAATTGAAACATGTTTTGGCCGAAGATAAGACGAACCTGTAGTCCAAAAATCAACTCGATCGGACATCGTTAAGGTCGACTGTTCCACTGATTTTTCTAGCAATGACAGGATCGAGGTACAAGAATGAACTCTAAATTCATAGCTATGGATCGAGGTATTCGATTAGATTATCGTTTTATGTCCCTCATAATGATTATATGTAAAAAGCATAAAGTTCAATATATGATTATCATGATGATTCAAGATCTTATTGTTTAAAGAATTATAACATGCTTAGTTAATTAATCGATTGCTATTTAGATTAATTAAATCAGGTTTTAGAGTGTGTGTTGTTGTGTTGTTTAAATAAACTATGTCTAGTATCAGAGCGTTGTGTTGGGATCACATCATTATTCATTAATTTTCGTATATAATATTATTAAGGTCATTTATTTTTACATACATCATGTAATGCGTGTGTACGTATATTCCATGAATTTTTTTTATGCACTTTCTATGGATTAAATATTTAAAGCGCAATCAAGGATTAACCAACCTACGATCTCTATGCATGAAATCAAATGAATAAAGTGGTATATCTGTGAAATCACATAAAAGGATATATCATAAGATTGGATTGTTGGTTTCAAAAATTTTTATGACCAAATTAAAAATGGAGTTGGTCCCCTTATTGTGATTTTTTTAATGATTTAATTATATCTATAAATCTGCTTATTTTATAAAACTATAAACCAAAAATTTTGAGATTTTTTAGTCATAGTTTTTTATGCCTCTAATAAACAATAATAGAAATTAAAATTGTCCGTTTACTCGAAATTTAATGAATTTTTCTATATCAATCCAAAACAGCCTAATTAGCAAAACTCATCATTTTTTATGTTGGATGTTGTTTTTTGCTATTCGAGCAAGTTTATGTCCTTAAGACCTTAAATTTATTATATTTGGTAATAAAGTTGACAACTATCTCTCTCCAAATTATTTTTTAAATTTCGCTTATTGAAAAGTGTTTCAAAAGCTTTTCTTAACAATTTCGTAGTGATTACTCAAATTTTTTCGTTAATGTAAATTTTGGATTTCTTTGTTTTATGTGTTTTAATAACTACATAACTTGTCATACCTTATTTGTTTATTATAATATTCATATTATGTGATGCTTTTGGTATATACCAAATATTTTTATGAATATTATATTTATGGTTAAGGTTTTGACACTAATATTCAAATTATGTTATATTATGTGTCCACCAAAGTGTCATAGTCTATAGTTATAAATATTAAATTCTTTTGCATAAATTTGGTTGTCCCTTATGAATATTATGTTATTGATGTGATCATGATGTGACTTGTTCATTTAATAATTGTAAATTGGAATCCTAAATATGAAATTACTATTATTAAATTAACATTAATGAGTAATTTAATTTTGCATCAATTTAACCTCGAAGGATTTTTTTTACATCATTGGAACTATTATTTACGTGAAGTTTAATTAGTTGCTAAAAAATTGCTATAATCTAAAATTGTAAATGTTAGAGTAATGTTTTCGCATCCATATTATGTATGTTTTAGTTGCCCAGATATCCATTTGTGATATGGAATGCTAATGTTTATTGAATTATTGTGATTAGGTAGCTCAAATGTCCAATTATAATGATTGGCCTAAAAGACTTATGTGATTTTCTAGCCTATATGGTATTTATATTTCCAAAAACTAAAATGTTTCATGAATATCAAACTGAGTAATAGACATTAATGTACATTATTCATGTATTAGGAGTTTTTATATAGATATTAAACATGGAAATTTTTGTGTATTATTAATGGGACATTTAATGATCACCTAAAGGTGGATCAACTATTGCTTTTGATTAATGAACAAATTTGGAAATTTTGCATCTGTTACTGTAAGGAAAAATCTTTAATTAAGTCAATTTTAAGTGTTGGCTTAATTCCAGACAAAACTATTTGAGTCATAGGATATAATTTATTTGTGACCTTTCAAGCCCATAACGTTTGAGTTGAAGACGTAGTGGGTAAGTCTAATGAAGATCACATTATAGCCGTGTTTCGTGTCTTGTTTAGCATCATCAACTTATCAATTTTTCAAGGCCTCTCAGGCATGAATGTACATCTTATATGGAGACTTGGATATGTTTATAGGTATCTTTTGTTGAAAATAAATTTTCTATTTTTTAAGAAAATTAAGTTTTCTAAAAAGTTGTTTGATGAGATCGTTTGAACGAACTCATTCGAACAAAATTCCCAAGTCGTTTGAATGGCGTATCTAATGAGGTTTCTTTTCGTTTCACTGAATTCTCATTTGAATTGTCGTTCGAACGAACCTTCATTTTTGGACGTACTATATTTTCATTTAAACGACCTCGTTCTAACGATTCATGTATATCGTTCGAACGACATTGCAGTTTCGAGCGATTTTTTGTAAGTTTTTCTTGAAACTTTCCACTACTCCATTTCTTTTCCCACATGTTTATAGAGTGCGGGAAGGAACTTTTTCAAGTGACTTTTGGCAAACTTTCGATAGGATTTTTCCTAGATTTTTAGAGCATAAACATTTATCCAAAAGTCCTTTTTGTTATGTTAATCTTTATTGTATTAACTTTCAAACAAAATACAAGTTTCATATCCAAATATTTATTTGATCCTAGTTTCAATGTATACATACTTTAAGATCGTTGGCTTGGCACCGCGTATCATTCTCCACCCTAAAGATATAGTTTTTTAGGAGGATTTCGTATTCGTGGTTAATGGTGTATATGTGGTGTACTCCGTGGTTTGTCGGTTGCTTTGCCCTAGTGGTGGATTTCGAGATGAAGGTGGATTTCAGAGTTGTCAACTAGGCAGAGGTGAAGGAATGAAGAGCATTAAGTCTTGGGAGGGCGTCGAGTTTTGTGTAAGTATTCTATCATGTCCTTTGTAATTCCATACTTAGTGGACTTATGGTTGGGTCGTCTAAGGTTTTTTTCCGTTATGGGGTTTCCTTGTACATCGGGGCGTTATGGTTGTGTTTATTTTTATCTTTCAAAATATCACGTAAAAGCATATAGGCTTAACAAGATAAAAATTAGTTTAAGTATAACAATTGTGTAAATTGGTGCCAATTTAATTGGGTAATTTTAGTTTACTTTAATTTAAGTAATTTACCTAATTTCATATTTTTATAAATTTGAACTTGAATTGAAGTTATGTTTGTTTGTGATTTAGAAGATGATAATTTAATTTTTGAAAGAAATGATTAAAATATGGAATATTCGGTGAACCATCTCATTTGAATTTTTCACATCTACAAGTGGTATCAAAGCATATTAATTTAATTTAAAGGAAACCCACTGTTGATGTAAAAAACTAGACTTGATCTAATTTTCTAAACACAGATAAAATATGCAATAGTAAATAAAGAATGTGGTTTTTAAAGTGGTTCATCTATGGGAAAATGCCTACGTCCATTTTTACTTTATTAATCTTTGTGGTTATAGAAAACTATATACTCTTGTAAATAAGAATATCATAGAGTTCGTTCAATCGTACCCTTGATGAAAGGGATACAATGTATTTATAGTGACCCAGAGGTTAAGTGTTGGAATGTCAAGGGAAGGAATGCTTTTATATAATTAAGCATTAACATCCTTACAAGATAAATGTGATGATTGGTTGTATAAACCACATGTAGTACGACCCTTGGTATGATGACATTTTGTTTCTTGTTGGTCGACCCTCTTTGTATTGATCGACATTCCTTGTGTTAGTCAGCCTTCCATGCCTTGGTCGGCAAATTTACTTTCTCCTGACTAGGATTTTAGACACATATTATGACACATGTTTACTTCTGATTGGTCCACATAGGTGGATAGTTTTGTACATCAACAGAAGCCCCTAATGTTCCATGCTTAGTGCTTGCATGAAAGTATGGATCATTTAATTCTATACCTCGAATTATTTTCATGATGCTTAGTTGGAAATCGACCTCCCAAACTTGTAAAATTTACTGGCACTATTTAAAAATAGAATTTTTGCAAATAATTTGAATTTTAGCGAACTGCCAAAGGGTAAATGGGAATTTTTAACCTTCTGACTCGCAAAGTCGTCGGAATGCCAATCATTGGAACATTTAATCATTTCGTTCATTATTTTCGAGGTAACCTATAAAAGAAGGAGCTTTTTCAGGTTTCCTTACCCCCAAATTTTTTAACTGTAGCCGTTATCTCTGAGCTTTTGTGCAATCGTTTGCCATCATTCCTCCTTTCCTTCGACAGTTCTTGTTGAATCCTTAATCTTTTGTAAGAATTCTTTCTTTTATTTATTTTACCTCGTTTCCATATTTGAACCATGGTTTATATAGTTAACAATAATTATTTAGAGGAAGTTAGGGCAGAGCATAAAATTCCTTCTTGGGTCGAATTAAAAGTTCCCCATGGCCTTTTAGATGTATATCCTTGTATGAAAGTCACTGGATTCCCACTTTTTTTTATAGCAGAGTATGGTTTTTGATTTCCACCAAACCTTTTTCTTCTTCATTTTTTTAATATTTTAATGTTGTCCCAGCACGAGTGGCTCCTAGCACCTGGAGAATTGTCAATGGTATAAATAGATTAAACGAACTCTATGGGACCCATTTGGGATTCCAGAGATTATGTTTTGTTATAAATGGTACATTGCAAGGGAAAATACATATTATTTAAAGACCAAAGTTTCTAATAGAGATTTAGTGTTGAACTTTACTGACTCCAATGAAGATTATTAGAGTCATGCTTTAGTAGTTGAGAATTAGCAATATGCCCCCCTTAATGGTGGAGTAGCCTATCATGTCCCAGAAGCCCTCAATCAGGGAATGGGATAGGTTGTTATTTCAATTTTTGCTCTTTTTTCTGATGTGAACTAACTATCATTGCTTGGTTCTTTGTTGCAAAGGAGCGTAAGAGAAAGTCTCCTAAATTGGGTGAATTTAATTTAGAAGAACTCAAATTCTTGTGGGGACTGAACCAAAGAACATGACAATATAACCCCCGATTAGCTTTTACTTTGATGGAATATAAGATCTCCATCACTTCCTTTATATCCCAACCAATATAAAGCATTCCATAAATTGTAATTGACTTGGAGAAAGACCTAGTATTTATTTCCTCTGCCTGTGAATCTGCTGGAGTTGTTGCTGAAGCTGGTAGTTCCACCTCTCTCAACTTTAATCTTCCACTTACTATTAGTATGGGCAAGAAAAAAATCCCCAACCTTTTGGAATATGACTCTACAGCTGGGTCCAAGAAACCAATTGATGCTGTTGCCCAGAAGAAGAAGAATGATGTTGGCAAAAAAAACCATCCAACAAGGGTAATGAATCTCGTTTAAAGAGATTGAGGAGGGGTTTTGTTGATAAGTAGGTTGAGAAAGTTATTGGTGCCGATCAACATGGTTTGGTCGACATAGTTCCACCTATTAATGGCTCATATGTAGCCTTTAGTCCTAGCTTGGCTAGGAAGTTGATCAAGTCTCGCAGACTCCCTGACCATGGAGCTGCTACTACTTCAATGTCTCGATTTCAATTATCAGTAAGGGCTTCTTAAAGCCCGGCCTTGGTAAGTTTTTATTTTTGATGTTGGTAGACTGCTATTCATGACTTTTTAATTTTGTATTAACTTGCCGTTTTCTTGCAGTTCTTGATTAATTATAACTAAATGATGGGGAAGGATGATAAGCTATGTTCTTCCTCGCGAGAAGTAGAGGAAGCCTCTGAAGGTCTAAGGAAATCTTTGCTAGAATCCCAACAGGCTTTGGAAATTGAGAAAAAGTCCTGGGAAAAAAACTCAAAACTCCCGAAGAAGCTCGGAAGAAGGTTAATAATTATTTGGTTAAGGCTAACTCGAAGATGAGTGCAGGGATATTCAAGTTCAAGTAACCAAGCTGAATATAGACCTTTCTTCCAAGAACTCCAAGAGGAAGAAGGCCAGGGAAAATTCCTTCAATAGGGGTTGGGATAAAGCTATCTCTGCTACTTCTGATAAAGTTGGGTATATCAGGAAAAAAAATTCAAGGAAGGTTAGTCAGCCATATTAAAGGAAATTGGTACAGCTGAAGATTCTGAACTCTTCCTTAGACATGATCCAGGTCCCCCACCTAACCTTGACGATGAGATTGAAAATGAAGCTGGTTCATGGGAATCTTCCTTAGTTGTTGACTCTATTGCTCCTCTTATATTTTGTAGCTTTTTTGGATTTTCTTTTTGTTTTCACCCGATGTATTTGTACAATTATCCTTTAATAATAAAATAACTCTTTTTCCAATTGCCTTATTATCTTTCCATTTTCTTTTGTTGCTGATAAATTGTTACTTTGTCCTTCTAGTTTTTGGCCAAGATGGAATAAATATCTTATACTGATTCTGATTTACTCAAGCGCTATGACAATATGTTTAAGGCTAGTCATTTGGACTTGACTGATGAAGAGTTAATGGACTTGCTCGGCACAGATGCTTCCGATCAGGCTAAGGATGCCTATACTTATCTTAAGTTTCTTCTTAACCGGGTTGTATCTAAAAATGTTTCATAATATAAGATGAATTAATAACTAAAAGTTGAGCATAATTAAGCCAAATATTTATTGCATGTTGATTATGAGTCCAAGTACAAGGCCTTGAGTGCAGCTGGTGAATCCAGAGAAATTTCTAAACTTCTGGACGAGGAAAATAATAGGAGGAACGATGAACTTGTGGAATTAAAACAGTCTTCTGCTGCTGGTGCCGATGAAGTTGCCTCTTTTCAGGAGGAGGAAAATGAAAAATTGAGGGAAAAGATTGAAGCTTTGACAAAATCCAAACCTGCACCATCTTCTAGATAAAGAGATAGACGACCAACTGTAGAAGAGACTAGGACCAAGAAAACCTTAGCTAATAAATATTCCTAGCTGAGGGCAAAGAGTCAATTTGAACTGATTTGTCCTTAAAATTGGAAGCTACAGACAAAGCCCTTGCCGACCAATCCTCTCAATTGAAGGTGATGGATGTGGTTTTTAAGAAACTTCAACATCAAGTCGAAACATTAACCTTCTAGTTTCATAAACAACCTAAAGAGTTATGGATGGATGGTTACAATGAAGCTTTGGGCCATATGGATGATCACCTTTCTCAAACTCATCGTGAAGGTTATAAATGGGGTTGGACCAATTGCTTGATTGTGATGAAGGTTGATCGAGATATGAAACTTTAGTATTAACATGATCCTAGTTTCTTAAACTATCAACAACCTCCGTTTAAGTTGGATGTCAGATGGATTCAAGTTGAGTTGATTCCCCAATGCTTGATATAAAAATATTTAGGGGATTATGAGTTACACGATGAATTTAAAATAGTCTGATCTCCTCATCTGACCAAGATTTTTAGCAGCAGTAACAAAAGGATGCTTCAAGATTTTAACTTTATCAATTTTCCTTATATGCTGGATGATCCTCCTGCTAGTATGGAAAAAGTGTAATCATCTTCCAAAGCTAAGGGAAAGCGTCCAGTTGAATGATTATACTGCATTTTGTAATTCATTTGAATGTAATATAGTTTGAAAAAATGTGTTTATTTTTGTTAACTTATGATTATTTTAATCATTCATTTAACATGGGATTGTCATTTCATTAGTTATATTAATACACTTAGATATATCAATCCAAATTTAATATTAGTTACTAGTTGTTATGCCATTGATTCTACTAATGCACTTAGATATCTTGATCCAAATTTAGCATTAGTTGTGAGTGGTGACCAAGTGTATGAGGAATGTAAGTTTTTAGAATCTAAGAATTTTTACATGTCTTCCTACATTTAACTTAGGAGGGTATAACTTGTTTATAACTTCTTTAGTTTTATACGATGTCTTACACTTCTTTTTTTTGACTTGTTTATACAAAATCATACATGAAGTAATCAACCTCTTGTTCATGATTTTATTTTAAGAAGTTATATGAAGTAAATTTTGGTTGCCGACTAAGTGTTGAGGATTTATAATACTATTTCGACTTGGTTGGTTATTATTTTTCTTATTGCCGACCAAGTGCTGAGGGTTGTAATCCTATTTTGACTTGGTCGGAGATGAAGATCAAAATTTATCTTTGTTTTGGGAATTTTATATCATCACCATACTCCGAAAAAAAAAATCAAAAAATGAAGATACTGAAACCAACTTTTTATTAATGATGAAATAAAAGCAAGAGAGATACAATAATGGACATCTTTTGAATTACTGATAATACTTCCGAAGATGTTCGTCATTCCAAGGATTTTCGAACTCTTCACCCTCTAAAGTCTCTATCCGATATGTCCCTGGTCGGATGATAGCTGAGATGTGGTATGGTTCATGCCAGTTGGCCTAGTGACGCGACTAAGAAGTGCGTTTCGGAAGTGCTTACTCTCTAGGCTCAAGTGCAAGCCTATCGCGTTAGTAATAAACTCGGTAAGCCGGGATCGTATCCACAAGGAACTAAGATAACGAAGTTGTGATGACGGAAAAAGACGAAGGAATCTTAACTTTGACTCTAAAAAGAAAAAGAGAAAATGATTTGGTTTTGAGAATTGATTATAACTAAATACAATTATGAAATTATGAAGAGATGCAATTATACTAAATTACCTAAAATATGATTGAAAGATGATTTGAAACTTTTGACTAAGTGATGAGAAAAACAGGACGGGAATACAATCCCCCAACCCTAGTGTATTGCAATTATAATATTAATTGTAAATTTAACTGATTAATTTGACTCGGAATTTAGTACTCCCAAGCATTACGTATATGAGGTTCAAGCCCGCGTCATACTTAATCTAAGGATGAGTAAATCGGTATCGCGATAGTGACACTCGAATTGCATTCTAAATCGTCACGGTTACCCAGAGGCAAACAAGATATAAAGACCTACAATTGTTGTGTACCTACGAAATACGGTCGTAATCAATCACTAAATTCAGAGGATTAATGTTATACACATGAAACTAACACAACAGGCTAGGTTCATGTATCCTGGCCTTAGAAAATCTAGCCTAGCATGTTGAAAGTAATGAAAACAATATTTGATGTGCAGAAAACCATGATTAATCTAAGGAAAACTTGTGAATTGATATAAAAAGGAATTAAACTGATGAAATTACTTACTAATGTTACCAAAGCACTCAAAGTCTTAGCTAGAATTACTAGTAATCACGGAAATCTGAACAAAGCTTCAATCTTGGAATTAAAAGAATAACTTGTATCAAAACTAGGGTTTTTGAAACATAATGGAAAATTAACTAAAATTCTCCTGCCAAATAATAATAATAAAAATGGGTTTTTATACCCTACAAGAATTTAGGAGTTATTGTTGCACTAGGACTCTTTTAGGAGAAGATAAGATTTCCAAATCTCGATAGCCGGACCGATCCGGGCCTTAGGCGGACCGGTCTGCCTCCCATGCGGATCGGTTCTTTTTATTTTATGGCGGACCGGTCCGGGGAAGAACGGTTCTTTTATTTTTCACCCTTCTTCGGTTTTCTTTCGATCCGAGGTCTACTGGAGTTTTGCAAAGCGGACTGGTCCGGGGTAGGGGCGGACCGATCTGCGTGTTTGACTTTCTTTCTCAACTTTGACTGCTCATATCTTTTGTTCCGGGACTCCGACTCAGGTGATGTTTCTTCCTATGTGCTCATGAGTGTGATATCTTCAACTTATCTTTAGGGACCTCATCCGAATTCTGGGTAGAAATTACACTTTTACCCTTTTGACTTTCCTTTTTATCTTTCTTAATTCTTCCAATTTCCTTCTTTCGTTTCTTGACATCAAAATACCTATAAAATCACTACGAGATACCAGAAACTTGGTGTACTCATTATGATAAGTTAGTAGCAAGATTTTGAGATAAAGTCAAATCGATTACGTTGCTCGAGGTGCTAAAAGTAACTAAATTAAGGGATAAATTAGGAAGAATTTATGCCTAATCAAACCCCCTAACTTAGAACTTTGCGCGTCCCGAGCAATGTAAAAGAATCCTAGCAAGGCTCAATTGTTGAAAAGCATTTTAGTTGGATAGAATACCTTTTTCGTGGGCAAGCGATTGCATTTAGCGCATGCAACGAGCCTTTAAACCCCTAGGTCACCCTAGTAGGACGAGTTGTGTCTCGTGAGGGTTTGCAGTGAATATACCCACAAAATTCGACTCAAAAAAATTCAAAATACCTAAAAATTGTATAATTCAAACTTTTCCAGAAAATAGTCATCATTAAGTCATGTTCAATAGTCTCCAATCATAGTGCGTGTGTGCGAAGTCGGAAATATAACCGCCAATTCCCACCAATTGATCATTACGTTACTTACCCGAAAATTCATTTTGATTTCAAATTCTCACGGAATGCTCTCTCAAACGAATCACTCGGAATGTGGATATTCTCTCGGCGTGCGTGATATAAAGAGTAAATGTAATGGACTCAAAGTCACGCATACAAGTAGAAAGACAGAAATTTCATAGTGATAGGATCTCATCAACGGATTATGGTTTTAAAAATGGGAACATTGCCTCTTATTTGCGTACTTAATCTCCTTTATTATCTCTTGGTGTATTAGCTCTCCACGCGGTGACCAATTTCGCAATTTGGACTCGGATAGGACTTTTCGGGTTTTAAGGTATATTGGGTAAAATAAAAATGGTAGAGAAGGTTGGAATTGGAGAAGTCATTTATGATGTCCATTTGTGCTTTTTCCGGGCTATTGCTCATTTTTCTTCTTTTTCTCTATTTTTTTCTGTTTTTCACTTCTTTTCTTTTCTCACTATTTTTGTTGAGAATATCTAATTTTTTTCTTGCCCCTTTATATGCACTTTTTGGACTTAATTCTGAATTTTTTTATTTTTCACAATTCCGGGATATTTGGGTTTTTCGGGTTGTCAAACGAAAGGAAAAATTTATTCGGCTCAATTTGGGTTGCAAAACAGGTGATTTTTTTTTGCTACTTTTTCTGGCCAATATTTTTGGGTGACAAACGAGGGGCTACTTCATTGTCCAAAATGCAATTGCGTTACCATATGCATTTCGAGATGAATTTAAGTTTAGAGATCAATTTTGGAACGTTTTTCAAACCAATATTACACACGTTTTTCATAAACAATCAAAATGAAAGGATTGAGATCCTCGACGACTTTTTAGGCGCTGGAAAGAACTTTGAGTTTACAATTAACTCATATTGATTTAAAAGCTCGCAAAAAGTGATAGGCTCGAATCTCACCGGGTTTGTTAATCTCCACACTTATTCGTTAAGTCATCAATTTTTGCTCAATTTCCATCTTTAGTAAATTTTGGCTTTTTATATGTTGAATGTTTACAATTCGAGACTTTAAACCGACTTTTAATGATATTTTTGAAAAAATTGAATTACAATTTTTATTTATTTTGAAGAA
Source organism: Sambucus nigra (assembly GCA_949130495.1). Lineage (NCBI taxonomy): Eukaryota > Viridiplantae > Streptophyta > Magnoliopsida > Dipsacales > Adoxaceae > Sambucus > Sambucus nigra. Next base: position 537,376,313 of record OX422213.1, read on the forward strand.
ATTTTTTTTTGGATTTTTCAAAATTTTATAATTTTTTTGGAAATTTCTGGGCATTTTTGAAAATTTGTGAAGTTTTAAAAATACGCACTTGTGACCCCCCCTAACTTAGACTTTTGCATTGTCCTCAAGCAAAAGGGACTAAAATCTAAATTAGGAAAAATAATAAGTGCGATAAATAAAACAAACAAATGGGGAAAAATGCAGATTTTATAGCAAACAGGACTGTGGTACAATTACAAGGAAAAGCATTAAAACATGTGAACATGGAGAACAAATAAAAACTGCCATAAACACATCAAGCTTCACTGGGGCAGGGGATGGGAAGAACCGAGCGCATCGGGGCCATAGGGATCATAGTAATAGGATGGCAGTGGCTCATTAAGATCCCCCTGGCGTCGATAGATGTTCGCTTGGAAGCGGAATATTAAGCTCGTATCGCGGCAGTAATCGGTCAAAAAGTTGACGAAGTTCGTCTCAAGTGCCACCATTCGGTTTGTGAGGTTGCTACCCTCCCACTCAAAATTCGGGTCGTCTTCCTCGTCCGCCGACTCTTCATTCGGACCGACATCCCCCATTTCAATATCCGCATCGGCTGCCTCTTCTTCCTCATCGCTCTTGCTCGAGGCAGCCTCTTCTTCACTATCACCTACCCGCCTAGCCCGTAGGACAACTAGCTGTTTGGCGCTCTTTGTGAGGGTTCCTTGTCCAAAAGGACCGAGAATGCGAGTGTGATCGAGCGGTGCCGCTATGCCAGCATCTTTGAGGATATAAGTGATCAAATGGGCATAGGGTAATGGGGCAGCACCTTTGTCATCCAAGGACGCGTTGATGATATCGGCGTATAAAGTGTGGGCCAAGTGGATGGAAGTGTGGGGGTCAAAGAGGTGATAGGTTAAAGTGGCTTGCCGGGGCCGCATGAAGGAATCGTTGGACGTTTGTAATATATTGGCGCACATAATCTGAAAAGTGAGGAGCGCCTTCTCGTTAAGGCGTCCAACAGCGATGGTTTGCCCCGTCCAAGCCACATCCGGTGCAATACGTTCCATGATCACGTCTTTGGCGACCGGGGGGACGTTTCGTGGATATGTGAATTCTTGAACGTCCGAAACATCATACTCGGCCAACTTGGCCGTGAGAAGAGCCAAAAAAAAGGGGATGACATTCCCATCCACATAAGCTTGGGCCTCGAATTGGCCCGTCCGAACAATGGTGCCATAAAAGGATCGGACTTCGGTTGCCTAAACCTCTTCATAGGGTTCGTTGAGGAATTGGCGCCAGCCCCTAGCCATGAATAGGACGGTGACGGAGTTGGGCACCCCAATCCATTGGACAGCGCGCTCCATATGGAGTTTGCAATCCAACCCGAAGAACCGATGGAACCATCGCTCCTCTTGGGGGGAGCGGAATTCTCCATAGCCGGAGGCCTGGATGTCGGTGGAGTGATACTTGGTGGGGGCAGCGTGTTGAGCCATGAAAACAAGAGAGATTTTTGCTTAGAAAATTAAGGAGGGAGAAGAGAGGAGTTTCGTTGAAGGTGTGAAGAGAAAGGGAGGGTATTGGTGTGTATTTATAGGTGAAGGGGTAAGTGTAGGGGTTGGAATTGGAGGGAAAGGGTTTGGAGGGAAAAGGGGTGAATTGGGGAGGGAAAGGGTAGGGTTGGGAGTTGGGAAGACGAATTGGAGGGAATGAAGAGGATTGGGGAGAAGCGGGGTGAACCTTGGGAAGGGTTAAAAACAATCTGTAGAAGGCGAACCAGTCCGGGGTAGGGGCGGACCGGTCTGGTCTTTTGAAATTCAGGAAAATCCAACTAGCGAACCGGTCCGCTTAAAAATTAAAGGAACCGATCCGGGGCGGACCGGTCTGGCCTTAAAATAAAGGAACCGGTCCGGCCCAAGGCTTTTGGGATGGATTTTTCCCCTAACTTAGTTTCGAATGCTCTTCTCCGAAAATTCTCACTTTCACAACATACTCCCGATCAATTTTGGTCCAAAACCTCTCGATACCAATGGTCAACGTGATTAGACTCAATTTTTCGAAAATGTGAGTGCTCTTTCCTGAATACACCCTAATCCTATCGATGCTCACTATACAAAAGACTCTAACTACACACACGACTCTCACCCCATACGCGTCAGGGTGCGACGACCTCGCTGTAACAGCTCACTCTACCCCGTAAATGGGGTCCGACAACCAGATGGTGTCGACTTCCTCCACACAAGCCTCTAGATATGGATTTAGGCATTGTCCATTCACTTTTAATGTATTTCCACCTTTTAAATCATCTAACTCAACAGCTCCATGAGGGAAAACATTCTTCACAGTGAACGAGCCAAACCATCGTGACCACAACTTTCCCGAAAAGAGGTGAAGCCGAGAGTTATAGAGAATAACTTTTTGCCCGAGAAGAAACTCTTTGTGTAGAATGATGTTATCGTGAGTGAGTTTCATCCTTTCTTTGGAAATTTTAGCATTCTCATACGCATCATTGCGTAGTTCTTCTAACTCATTCAATTGAAGCTTGCGGGCTTCACCGGCCTTATCCATGGCATAATTCAATTGCTGAATTTCCCAATACGCCTTGTGTTCTAGTTCAACAGGAAGATGGCAAGGTTTTCCATACACAAAGCAGAAAGGGGACATGCCGAGTTGATTTTTATATGCGATACGTTAGGCCCATAGTGAATCGTTCAATCTAAGTGACCAATCTTTCCGGGTAGGATTGACGGTCTTTTTAAGAATGTTCTTGATTTCCCAATTTTCTAGTTCGGCCTGCCCATTCATTTGCGGGTGATAAGTCGTTCCAACCTTTTGAAAGACACCATACTTTCTCATTAGCTTCCCGAATGGCCTATTGCAAAAGTGCGTTCCATTATCGCTGATTATCGCTTTCGATTCACCGAAGCGGGAAAGTATGTGTTCCTGCAGGAACTTTATCACCACTTTGTTGTCATTTGTCTTGGTAGCTATAGCTTCCACCCATTTAGAAACGTAGTCTACCGCGACAAGGATGTATAGGAAACCAAAGGACGAGGGGAAAGGGCCCATGAAGTCAATACCCCAACAGTCGAAGATCTCAATAATGAGTATAGGGGTAAGAGGTATCATGTCTCAACGGGTAACGCCCCCCATTTGTTGGCACCTATTGCAAGATTTTCAAAAAGCGTTCACATCCCGGAATATTGTGGGCCAATAGAGGCCGCATTGCAGAATTTTAACGGCCGTCTTTTTCGTCGAAAAGTGGCCTCCACAAGCTTCCTAATGATAAAACTGTAGACTTTTGGGATCTCGTCATCTGGTACACATCGTCGGATGATTTGGTCGGCGTAATATTTAAAAAGGAACGGATCGTCATAGAAGAACTTACGCGACCAAGTAATAAACCTCTTCTTATCTTGCGGTGTCCAATCGGGAGGGACGGCTCCAATGAAAAGGTAGTTCACTATATCCGCAAACCAGGGCAAATAAGAGGTGGCAAAAAGTTGCTCATCCGGGAAGTATTTGTCTATGGGTATGGGATCACTAGGTACGTCGGACGAAAGCCGTGATAAGTGGTCGGCAACGACGTTTTTTACTCCTCTCTTATCTTTAATGGAGAGATTTAACTCTTGTAGGAGTATGATCCACCTTATGAGGCGCGACTTGGCATCTTTCTTTGCAAGTAAATATTTCAATGCTGCGTGGTCGGTGAAGCACGTAATGGGAGAACCATTGAGGTATGACCGGAATTTATCAAGGGTAAAGACTACCTCTAGTAACTCTTTCTCCGTGGTAGAGTGGTTGAGTTGAGGTCCGGTAAGAATCCGTCTAGCGTAGTAGATGACATGAGCTTGCTTATCTTTTCTTTGGCCCAAAACAACCCATATCGCATAATCTCTAGCATCACACATAAGTTCGAGTGGTAAGGACCAATCCGGAACTTGCATGATGGGAGCGGACACAAGCATGGTTTTAGTTTTTCAAAAGAGCTTTGGCATGCTTCCATCCACTCGAATGGGGTGTCCATCATGAGTAGGTTTCTTAAGGGTCTAGCGATGGCGCTAAAGTCCTTAATGAACCTTCGATAAAACTCCGCGTGGCCCAAGAAAGAGCGCACGTCCTTAAGCGATTTTGGTGGGGGGAGATCAGCTATGACATCTATTTTTTCCCTATCAACTTCTATTCCCTTGGATGATACTATGGGGCCAAGAACGATTCCCTCTGTGACCATGAAATGGCATTTCTCCCAATTCAGCACTAAGTTCTTTTCCACGCACCGGGCAAGTACGTTTTCCAATTTTTCGAGGCAAAGGTCGAAAGAGGTGACAAAAATGCTGAAATCGTCCATGAACACTTCGAGTCCTCTCTCGACCATGTCGCTAAATAGGCTCAACATGCACCTTTGAAAGGTCGCAGGTGCATTACACAAGCCGAATGGCATACGTTTGTAGGCAAACATACCAAAAGGGCAAGTGAAGGTCGTTTCCTCCTAGTCAATTACATCTACCTCAATCTGGTTATATCCGGAATAACCATCAAGGAAGTAATAGTACAGGTGGACCGCTACTCTCTCAAGCATTTGATCAATAAATGGTAAGGGGAAATGGTCTTTCCTAGTTCCCGCATTGAGTTTCCGGTAATCAATGCAAATGCGCCACCCGGTGGTGGTACGTTGGGGAACTAGCTCTCCCTTAGCATTCTTAATCACTGTCATGCCCGACTTCTTCGGGACGACTTGAATGTGGCTCATTAACTTTTTATCCGAGATTGGGTAAATAATCCCAACATCTAATAACTTAATAATCTCGGTTCTCATAACTTCTTTCATGTTGGGATTTAGCCTTCTTTGCATTTTTCTTGAGGGCTTAACATCATCTTCGAGATGGATCTTGTGAGTGAAAATCAAAGGACTTATCCCCTTCAAATCAGCAATGCACCAACCAAAAGCACTTTTGTGCTTCCTCAGAATTTTCAACAATTTATTCTCCTGCTCTTCGTCTAGGGTAGAGGAGACAACAACAGGAAATGTCTCATCCTCTCCTAGGTATGCATATTTAATATGAGAGGAAATTTTCTTTAATTTAAGGGTTGGAAATTTATCGCTGGAGGGAATCATGTGCGTATCCCTCGGTGGTAATTCCTCGAATCTAGAAACCCAATTAACATCTCTCACGTCCTCGTCCGACGCACTTTCATCGAGTAACTCTCTCAACTCCCTAACCTCCCTCTCGAAGTCGGTGTACGTCCCCTCACTCACGTGGCTCGACACTAGACAGGATCCTAAGGCGTCTCCGCAATAATTCTCCTCAACGTACTCCTCTACTATCTCATCTATGAAGCTCACCGTGTGAAGATCATCTTCTTCCCCCGTATGTTGGGCTATGTGGAAGATGTTGGTCTCTAAGGTCATGTTCCCAAAGGTGAGTTGCATTCACCCATTCCGAGTATTAATGATTGCATTAGTCGTAGCTAAGAATGGGCGCCCAAGGATGATGGGAACATGGTTGCTCGAGTTGAAGGAGGGTTTGGTGTCCCAAATGACAAAGTCTATCGGGAAGTAGAAAGTGTCAACTTGGACGATCACATCCTGGACTATGCCTCTTGGGATCTTCACTGTTAGATCCGCTAATTGGAGAGTGACCTTTGAGGGCTTGGGGTCTCCCAAATCAAGTTGCCTATAAATGGAGTACGGGAGGATATTAACACTTGCTCCCAAGTCAAGTAAGGCTTTTTCGATTTTGTTTTCTCCAATGATGCAGGAAATGGTGGGTGCACCGGGATCTTTGAATTTAGGCGAGAGATCATTTAGTAGAATGGAGATCACGTTTTGTGCTTGAAAGACATTCTTTTTTACCTTCATCTTTCTCTTTACTGTTAACAAGTCTTCGATGACTTTTTCATAAGCTCAAATTTGCTTAATGGCATCAAGGAAAGGTAAATTCAGCTTTACTTGCTTTAGTACTTCTAGGACGTCCTCACTTGGGTTTCCTTTATGGGAGGTAATCAACCTTTGAGGAAATGGTGCCGCGGAGAGTGGTTTCACTACTACCTCGGCTCACTAGTGTCTTCTTTGTCACTCTTATTTAAGGTTACATATTCGGCCTCTTTCGTGCCTGGAGAAATCTCCTTATCTTTCGTTGTGTCGTGTGGGGGAGGTGATAAATCAAAGACTCTACCACTACGAAGAGTGGTCACAGCTTGACATTGTTCCTGATGTTTAGTAGAGGTGGAGCTAACACTAGTTTGACCTTGGTTAGGTCTTTAGCCTTGGGCAGGAAACTTGCTCTTCTCTTGAACACTCAATGAGGATTGTATCTTTGACAGACTTGCATTTATGTTTCTAATTCGAAGATCATATTTAGCATTGGTTGCAGTCTGTGTTGTGATAAATTAATTCATGGTATCCTCGAGAGTTCTTCGTGGTGGCGGGATATAATCTCCTTGAGGTGGTGCTTGCACATGGCCTTGCATGTGTGGGGCTTGTTGAAAGTGTTGTGGTGAAGGAGGGGCAACATGGGAAGTAGGGTTCATCCCAGCATGTTATTTCCCATAGCTAAAACCAGGACGGTTTTTCCATGAAGGGTTATAAGCATTCCCGTGTGGTGCATCAAAATTGCCCTTAAAACCTCCTATACCCCAACTTGCTCTTGAAGCATCACTTTGTAGACGGGTATAGTCGGGCATTCCTCAGTTGAATGACTCGCCTCACAAATTGCACACACCTTTTCAATGGGGTTTGGTAGGGATCCAATTGGTCCTCTTCCACATATGCCACGTAGGTCTCACACTTTTTTCTCAAGCATATCGATTCGATTGTCCACTATAAAACTCTTTTCTACATAAAATAGGTCGGACACTGTCGAAGTGGTGGTCACTTGACGATTTCGATTTTGAGAATTAGGGTCAGATGTATCCCAGGATTGGGTAGTCTCGGCGACATACCTCAGGTGAAGCTCAGCATCGTGGGCTTCTAAATCGACAAAAGGACCACTTCCCATGGTTTTAACAAGTTGATTGGAGTTAAGATTCAGCCCATTATAGAGAAAAGAGATGATTTGCGCTGCATCAAATCCATGATGGGGGCATGAAGTAACTAACTCATTGAAACACGCTCGTAACATCGATGAAATGGCTCATTTTCAAATTGTCTGAACGCTTCAATTTGAGCCTTATGGAGATTGTTCGATGTGGTGGGAAGAATTTCTTGAGAAATCTTGATTGCAACTCGTTCCAAGATGGAATCGATCTTGGAGGTAAAGACCATAGCTAGGTCTTAGCTTTATCTTTGAGCGAGAAGGGGAAAAGTTTGAGGCGGATCACCTCTTGTGTGCAAGTTTTATCATTGAGAGTATCGCACACATCCTCAAATTCCCTAATGTGGAGATATGGCTTTTTAGAATCCATACCATGGTAATGAAGTAACATCTGGATCATCCCATTTTTGAAATGGAATTGCCCGACATTATACGGTAGTATAATGCATCCCGGAGTGACAGTGCGCTCGGGATATAAAAACTCTCTCAGCGGGAGGTATGGGGCCTCTTCCTCACCGGCGGCTTCACTACCGTGTTATGACATCTCTCTCTCAGTTAATGACTCAGTGCTCTCACTTGGCGTGCTCGAAGTGTGTTCAGAGGTGTGTCCTAAGAAGGAAAACAGAGTGTTATTAGAGATTGAGTGTGATGGTGTGGGAGGTGGGATCTAAAACTGTGGGGCGTTTGGAGTGTGAGGGCTATTGGGGTTGTACTCAACTATTGGATTTTCGTGAATGCTCGTTGGAGTATTATGAGGTGTGGGAGTGAGTTCAAAATTTTGCATTAAAAGCTTATGAGAGATGGTGGTGAATCTTTCTGTGCTTTTTGAATTTTTTTATGTTTTTGGATTTTTGAAAATTTTTGGTCAAAGTTTTGGATTGACTCGATCTAATCCTAAGTCTACCTAGTTCCCCGGCAACGGCGCCAAAAACTTGACGCGACTAAGAATGTGTCTCAGAAGTGCGTACTCTCTAGGCTCAAGTGCAAGCCTGTCGCGTTAGTAATAAACCCGGTAAGTCGGGATTGTATCCACAGGGAACTAAGACAACGAAGTTGTGACAACGGGAAAAGACGAAGGAATTCTATCTTTGACTCTAAAAAGAAAAAGAGAAAATGATTTGGTTTTTAGAATTGATTATAACTAAATTCAATTATGAAATTATGAAGAGATACAATTATACTAAATTACCTAAAATATGATTGAAAGATGATTTGAAACTTTTGACTAAGTGATGAGAAAAACAGGATGGGAATACAATCCCCCAACCCTATTGTATTGAAGTTATAATATTAATCGTAAATTTAACTGATTAATTTGACCCGGAATTTAGTACTCCCAAGCATTACATATACGAGGTTTAAGCCCGCATCATACTTAATCTGAGGATGAGTAAATCGGTATCGCGATAGTGACACTCGAATTGCATTCTAAATCATCACGGTTACCCAGAGGCAAATGAGATATAAATATCTACAATTGTTGTGTACCTAAGCAATACGATCGTAATCAATCACTAAATTCAGAGGATTAATGTTATACACATGCAACTAACACATCAGGTTGGGTTCATGTATCCCGGCCTTAGAAAATCTAGCCTAGCATGTTGAAAGTAATGAAAACAATATTTGATGTGTAGAAAACCATGATTAATCTAAGGAAAACTTGTAAATTGATGTAAAAAGGAATTAAACAGATGAAATTACTTACTAATGTTACCAAAGCACTCAAAGTCTTAGATAGAATTACTGGTAATCACGAAAATCTGAACAAAGCTTCAATCTTGGAATTAAAAGAATAACTTGTATCAAAACTAGGGTTTCTAAAAAAGAATGGAAAATTAACTAAAATTCTCCGTCCAAATAATAATAATAAAAATGGGTTTTTATACCCTACAAGAATTCAGGAATTATTGTTGCACTAGGACTCTTTTAGGAGAAGATAAGATTTCCAAATCTCGATAGCCGGACTGGTCCGGGCCTTAGGCGGACCGGTCTGCCTCCCATGCAGATCGGTTCTTTTTATTTTATGGCGGATCGATCCGGGGAGGACCGGTTCTTTTATTTTTCACCCTTCTTCGGTTTGCTTTCGATCCGAGGTCTACTGGAGTTTTGCAAAGCGGACCGGTCCGGGGTAGGGGCGGACCGGTCTGCCTGTTTGACTTTCTTTCTCAACTTTGACAGGTCATATCTTTTGTTTCGAGACTCCGATTGAGGTGTCGTTTCTTCCTATGTGCTCATGAGTGTGATATCTTCAACTTCTCTTTAGGGACCTCATCCGAATTCCGGGTAAAAATTACACCTTTGCCCTTTTGACTTTCCTTATTATCTTTCTTGATTCTTCCGATTTCCTTCTTTCGTTTCTTGACATCAAATACCTGTAAAATCTCTACGAAATACTAGAAACTCAGTATACTCGTTAGGATAAATCAGTAGCAAGATTATAAGATAAATTCAAATCGATTACGTAGTTCGAGGTGCTAAAAGTAACTAAATTAAGGGATAAATTCGAAAGAATTTATGCCTAATCACCTAGAGCTTGTTATTCTTCTGGATAATTTTTTGAAGAACTCCCTCTTTCAGGTTAGTCGGCTTGACCCTTTTATTATAAAAGCGAGCAGTGCGATGTCGGTAGGCAACATTTCTCAGAGCTGCATCTTCTTGCACCTCCTCCAACATGTCGAGATCTAATCGCCACATCAAGACACTAACTGGTGAATTAAAGTTCAATACCCTGTGAGTAAGTAGGCTGATCTCATACGATACCACTGGTTTAGTCCCAAAAATAAGCATGTATGGTGTTTCTCCAGTTGCTGTTCTCGATATTGTTCTGTAGGCCCAAATAATAGAGTGTTGCTCATTAATCCAGTTGCCCTTGGCAGCATCAAGAGTCTTTTTCAGTCTATTCAACAAAGTTATATTAGTCACTTATGTTTGACCATTACTTTGAAGATGGCCTAGTTGAGAATTAAGCTTCTGGATTTTGGACTAAGCACAGTCTGTTTCAAACTCCTCATTATCGAACTGGGTGCGATGCGATGAGAGAGAATCTAGAGAAGGTAGATGAAGGGTGTCCTCCCAATTTTGGTCAATAATGGGCTCTTGGGGGACATGTTTGTCCAGATATACTTATTTTTTATTCCTTTAACGGGCACGAATTGGCCTAAAGTCGATTTAGGATATGCGTGAGCAATTTGTAATACCCCATATTATTATGTGGAATTTTTTTTTTATTAACTGTGGAAGTAAAAAAATAATTTGAATAATTATTACTTATGTGAAATGGTAATAATGAATGCATCATTTAAGACATTAAAATTTTTACTTTATGTGATCTTTGTATCATGCATATAAATTTATTAACCAACGAAATTAATTATATAAGAATTAATTATGTGTGGGTACTCATAAAATAATTAGGTTGTGTGTTTTATTTTATGTTGTGAGATTTTACTAGTTAAACGAAATTCCAAACTGTACGGAGGCCCAAATAGGTATTATTAATGTATTAAATTGGGCCTCATGTTTGGGTATACCTTTGGACTAAGTTTAGTTCAATCTAGATGGTATTTTGGGATCCAAAATTTAGAATTTTATAGACGTCTAGGATTACTAGTGTTTAAGTAACATTAACCCTCTTTAGCTATCCACTTTTACCCTAATACACAAACCCTAACAGTAGAGAAGTTTTGGGAGAGCTAAGGAAAACCTTTGGGGAGAAACATAGACATCTAAAAAGGAGGAATCAAGATTGAACCTTTAACCACCATTGTCAGTCAGGAAATATCTTTCTTTATTACAATTTAATATGTAACCTATTTATGTTTTGATTATCATATTTAATCTATTTTGGTTAAAACACATGATAGGTTTGAATCATATATATTGGGGGGTTATACTTTGGTTATTATGTGGGATTTATATTGAAAAACCAAATCTAATGCGTTCGGGGTTATATGCTAGTCAATAGCATGATTATATGTTTAGAAATTGTGTAAATCTATTTTAAATATGATTAAGTTAGATGAATCTTGTGTTTAAAATGGACTTCAATGGTTTAAAATAACTTCTACTAATAAAAATCTGAATTCTTTATGAACCCTAATCACCTTCATGTCAAAATTGATGATTCAAACCATATTTTGATGCTTTAACCTTAATAGCAATCATACATTGATAGAATCATGTTTAAAATCAATTAGAGATGATAATTAAAGTGTTTTAGGATTGTTTCAAGGTTAAAATGATATATTACGGTGATTTAGGGCAAAAAAAATTAAGTTTTGTGTGAATTTTGAGTTTTCACCCTCGACATTTTTCAGACTAGACTATGATCAAGGGTTGTGCGCACTGTTGAAAAATTTACCCAGTTGCACAGATATAGGCATAGTCTTACAGACTCTATCTCCATGAGCGCGGATTAATATTATCCTCGTTCATACGAATTTTGATAAAAAAAATGAGGTCTCATTTAATTATTTATGACATGTTGTTTTCCTTTAGGTTTTCCAAGAGGTTTTGATTAGGACACATGGGATTTAATATTACTAAACTATTGTGAGGATATAAGTTATGAAATGTAGGAGCTATCCCGAGGACTCCATTAGGTACGGTTAGGGTGAAATAACATACGAGTTTCACACGGCTAGGATGAAAGGACCCTCTTAATGTATATGTATGATTTTTTTGTGCGTGTGTGTATGTGTTATGTCTCTTATTTTTGTAAGATACCATATTTATGTATTCGATCGTGAAGAATTTATCTAGTGGTTATGGTTTTTAATGGATTATGGGACCATGTACCGCACTCCTAACTTGAGAGAAGGATATGTGGAGGTCAATGTTTTGATTTCATGTTCAGTTGGTCACTATCTCACGATGTGTAGATTCGAATGACTTGATTCATTAGATGGTTTGGTATTTTACTATACAATGATTTGATTGTGTATTCATCCCCCCATTCTTATGTGTGTCTATGTTCAAAATCTATTACGTACGAAAATCCTATAGATCTATCGAAAAAGGCATGAGAGGGTCCTCGAAGGTCGATGCCTTCATGTGGATTATGAGACTTATTTATATTTATTATTCAAGTGATGGACATGTTATGATAGGACACTATGTCATGTTATTACTTGATCATCAGATTGTGTACATTTTAGTTTTAATGTCACATGCGTTGAAATTGTGTTTAGTTGTACCCATCAAGTATAGTGGTTTACATTATGATGTAGTTTCAAAATAGTATGATAATATGGTTATTATTTTAGTAGTTGAGACTTATTTGTATCGATTATGATTTGTGTTAGGACACTCATAATAGATTATTTCACTTAATATTGAGGGGTGAGGTATCTCATGCGCATGACTGTCGATAGGTGGGCATGATTATGTAGATGAGTCTCATGATTATTACTGCAATTATATAACAAATATTTCTTGCAGATTTCTAGGGTTTGACCCCAAATGTTATAAAATATTTTCTATAGGCAAAAGAAACTGGTTTGAGCATTCAGAATTGGTATTTTCGCATTCCTGTCATTTCAATTCCTAGATTAGGTTGTTTTTTTTCTTCAGAATTTTAGTTTCATACTCATTGATTTAGAGATTTGTAAGGAGAGTGTTTGTCCTAGTTTATTTATTTCATTTGAGAATATTCATGGTATTTGAAATATGTATTTATTTATTATGGATGTGGAGACATTTGGTATGATCAATATTTATAATTTTATTTTCATCACATATTATGGATGGTTTAAATTCATTGTTGTTGTTGTTGTTGTTGTTGTTGTTGTTGTTGTTCTTCTTCTTCTTCTTCTTCTTCTTCTTCTTCTTCTTCTTGTTCTTGTTCTTGTTCTTCTTCTTCTTCTTCTTCTTCTTCTTCTTCTTATTATTATTATTATTATTATTATTATTATTATTATTATTATTATTATTATTATTATTATTATTATTATTATTAATAGTGTGTACTATAGGTAAAAATAACTTTGTTCCAATTTTTAGTTAAAATCAATTTTAACTTCTAAAACCCTAAACATGCATCTAAATGATTAAATCCATTTGATGAATAAAGCATGCGGTAAAAGAAACAATTTGAGGAAAAATCCCCGAACGGCAAAACCTTTTTATTTCACTATAATTTGTAAGAAAACGGCTTACACGGATTACAATGAAATAAGTGCGACATACGAAATACCCACAGGTGTCGATTTCGATGTCTCGACTAGAACTTTCCCTTTTCAGGAGGGCAGCAATGAAGAAGAGAAACAACTTCTCCACAAGATACTTCGTAAGGTCTCCTTCTACAATAGCACGCAACTCTTCGGTTGTAGAGTTCTCCTCACAAAGTGCAATACGGTGTAGTGAATGAATTATCTTCTGGTAAACACGTTCAAGATCACTTAACTTTGGAATTGAGTAATACGATCTTGAATAAACACCGAAAGATGAAAAACTGTATAGGAATAAGTTTTCAAAACTGTTCTGCCCTTTTAAATGTTTGTATATACACTTTTATTTATAACTGAGCTGCACAAAGTCCAAGAAAATGAAAACACGAAAATGGAGGCGGCAGGTCGTTCGAGAGAGATGAGATCTAGTTCGTGTGACATGTCAATGTCGTTTGAACGATTCAATATTTCGTTCAAGCGAGCTACAGTAAAAAAATTATATTTTTTCTTTAAAATTTTAATCCTCGAATTTTCTTTAAACTGTTTGCAACTCAAAAATATTTTTAAAACATAAAAAGATTTAATTCCCAAATATTTAAATCACCCAGCATTTAATCAATATACAAATTACCCAACTACTCACAAGTATTCATACCTGAGTGATCTTAAACATATGCAACACGTCTTGACTTGTAATCTTCTTGAAAGCTTTGATTGCATATACTTGGACTTGAACTTTGTCGTAGGCTTTAAATAAACTCCATAATTAACTAGCCTACACTTAATTTATTTTGTCCGGAATTAAGACAATTAAAACAAATGAATATGCTAAAAATTATGTTCTTACAATTATTATTATTATTATTATTATTATTATTATTATTATTGTTGTTGTTGTTGTTGTTGTTGTTGTCGCCGTCGTGATGATGAGAATGATTTAATTGATTTAATTTGCCCTATCTTTGGCGTATTGGAATTGTCAATCGGTATGTGAGAAAATAGGGGGTGTTATACAATTCTTATAGGACTTATTGCTATTCGACGAGGTCGTTAATGGCTTGAATAACTTGATACCTATTCATGGTTGGAAACATTGTTTCCCACAAACAGTGACATGGATGTTGAAGTGAATAATACCACTTAAATATATTAAGGTGAATAATACTACTTAAATGTAAAGTAAGTAATAAGATAGCATGCACATAGTATCAACACTTAGAAATATGTGGTTTGTTCAGGTGCTAACCTACATCCATGGGGTAAATAGGAAGGGGTGAAGTATATTATTTCTTGGGGAATAATATTAATCTTCTTACACACCGATTTTTTATGTTCAATTTACCTCCTATGACTTTATATAATAATTTTACTGTCAAGAATCTTATAGATACTACCCAAAGAATGTGGCAAGTAGTTGTTGTGGCTACATACATGGATAATCCCTACGAAGATGGCATTCCCTCGTTCCCTATCATTATTGGAGGTAAGGTTCCATATCAATGAATGATCTTTGAAAGTATAAAGACCCACTGAAGCCATTACCTTGATAGGACTTGTGGTTAACATTGTTTCCATATCATTGTTTCCCTAAGTAATGGATGACCGCCACCATGGGGTAAATACTACCCAAATATTAATCTTCTACATACATTATTTCCCTATCATTATAAATACCCACCTAAGGGGTTGATGACCGCCACCATCCATTCATTCACTAATGGATGACCAAAATAATTAATTCCCCTAAGTAACTGAGTTGTCCATGGACATAAAGGAAAGGAATTGTAATAGCTCATAATTTGAAGAAGAAATAATAATTAATTAATTAATTGAAATAATGCATTTAATTAAGTGAGAATTCAGATTAATCAAATAATTTAAATTATGAATTTAAGGTTATTAAAGATCAATTAAAGTTTAAATGAATTTATTTAGAATTATAGAGTTGATTTGGTAAATTGTTAAAGCTTTTGCGCTTAAGTGTAATTAGTTTAAAATTGTGGATAAAGGGTAATTATGATAAGTTGTATAGTGGTTTGGACATATGGGAATTTTTGGGGTTAGGCGATGGGTATAACGGTCTCTGGGGCATTTCTAATAGAATAAGCTTTGGGTTAGGTTTAGTGCACGCATTATTTAAGTAAAGAAGGGCAACAAAACTAATACGGTGGCACACCAATTTAGGATCTGATATAGCGGGCTTGGAAGCAAATATAGTGGGATGTGTTTGTTAAAATGGGCAGTTGGCCCATATTTTCCCCTTATGCACACAACTTCTAAACTGATGATTTTCGCTCCCAAAACCTTATTAACTCTTAATCCCTCACTCTAAATACTTCCCAAACACAAAGCTAAAAACCTATATTATTATTCCGTATTTCAAAGAAAGATTAGAGGAAGATTTTAAGGAAATTCAAATAAGTTTTCAAAGAGATTGGAGAGGGTTTCAAGGCTGATTTTCAAACCTTCATTTCTGCCAAACAAATTGTGTTTTGGGACTATTTTAAAGCAAGTTAATAGACTAGTATTTTCTTTTTATATATACAGTTTTTAATTTTACCTAAACCCTAAATTTTGTATTAAAATTGATTAGAGATCCTTAGGGCTTTTGAGATCTATATGATGAGACCATAACTTAATTGGTTAAACTGTGAAATTTGTGTAGATTGTAATATAACCTAATTTGAATTAGGAAATTGTGAGATTTAGCCACTAATGAGTAAAATTTCACATTAGGATTTTGGATTTAATATGAGAATTACGATTGATTAAATTGTATGTTAAACAAGTAAGATTTAATTGGAGGTCATTTAGTATTATAATGCATGTGCTAAATAGGATTATACTTTTAACTTCATGAGTAGTAACTTTGAGAATATATGCCTAATAAATGTTAATTTGAGTATGTTAAGTACATGAAAGTGTACCTCTCGACAGTAACTACATAAATAAAAATTATTTAATTTAATTCAAGAAAGAGAAAGATCAATTCATTATTACAATACGGTAGAAACAATCCTACAATTTATGCGACAAAAATTGTCTACTAATTTTAGAATCCAACTTTTATCTTCTTAAAATTAAGATAATGATTTTAAAAGGGAAAAAAAACTAAGGCAATATCACATGATCGAATTTACTAGGGAAAACCCCACTATTGGGAAAAACCTCAGTCCGAAATGAATAAATGACAAAGGTACTATGGTAGAGTTTTATAAAAGGAATCTGTGAGACACTTACAAATTTTCACTAAACACTCTTTCACACCATATCTTTCGAAAGAAGCACTGATAACATGAGAATGCTACATAACTGCCACCGATTTTGGTCCTCAACCAATGTCTTCAAATCATCTTGGCTAAAAAATGTCCTCTTTAAAGTTGAAGAAACTCTTTGTTCCAGGGTCGGAACCTTCAAGTAACCAGAAAATTTATGCCAAGGTTTTATAAGGAAATCCTAAAAGGTTGGGTAGGTATATACAAGGGTAGTGGTGCTTTAAATCTCACAAAATGTTTAACAAGCCTTAGTAGAGAAAATGCATACTCATGAAAAAATGTTTTAGTTAAAAAAGATTCAGACAAAAAAGGATGAGTGTACAAAATTTCTCTAAAGCTTTCTAAAATAGAATACTCAAAAGGATGGCTTGAAGAACAAAGAAGAGGATAAAAACAATGTTCTCAATTATTAAATGAGCTCGAGTTGCAAAAAAAATTCTTTACTCTCTCCTTGTTTGGAAGAGTATTGAACATAAAAATATATACCCACATGTTACGAAGCGTTTAGGTATATTATAGGTTATGCGCCACGCTTTTAAGGTCTCGGGTTGTCAAATCAAGGTCAGGTAGACCTAAAAATACATCCTTGAAATGCTTCCCAATGAAACCTTAAGGAAAGATCTTCCAAAAATTTCTTCCAGCACACTTTTCAGCACCTTCGTTGGTAGCTTCCCTGCAGCGAAGAAAATCCTCATAAATTGAACCTGAAGTGAAACAAGTCTCGTACAGAGGCCGAGAGAAAGCACGAGGGACAAAGAATCAGTGAAGAGGTTTTCGTTGTGGTGATGTTATGGCATGCCGCCCGCACTATTGTCCTGAAATTTTGTCCAATTTTGACACCAAGGTTTTTGAAAATATATTTTGGTAAATCCTAAGTATGGTTGTTCTCAATCTAGAACCACCATGCTTAAAATACATTGAAAATATGGAATTTTTTTAATAAAAGTATTTTTTTATATGAAGAGTATATTTATAAAGTGTATTTGAAAATTTATTCAAAAAAGTTAATTTAAAGAAAATTTTCCAAATTTGAAAACAAATTAAGAGGCGAATCTAAGTCCCCTAAGTAAATATAATTAACCTTAGTGCTACACTTGAGGTTTGACATGAATGATCCAGGTTGAAGTTGATGAATCTTTTTCGGGACCTCTAGGACAAACATTCAAATTTTTTTGGTAAGGAATGTTGACAATCTAATCATAAGGGGTGCTTTGAGTATACACTTACTCTTAGATAATTATTAGATTTTTATTCCCCATATGTTTGCATGAGTATTGAATAGCCCCATGTTTATAACCTTAATTATGATTAGAGACCCTTTAATTGAATGGTGTTCTTGGAATTGGAAATTGAACCTAAATCTATATGAAATTGAATTAAGACCTTTTATTTTCTTTCCTTATTTTTTTTGCAAATGGTTTAATTTAGTAGATAGAATAGAAAGAGTAATGGATACACATTTATTGGATTTTGGTTTGTGGTTGTTGTTAGATCATATTGGACGAATGTGGTTGGATATGAGGTTGGTTAATTTAATTATTTAAACCCTTAATTGAATTCACACTAGTAAAATTCTTAATGAATTACATTGTCTTAAAGATTAACATATCTAAACGGAAGCATGTCAGGGAGTCCTTGCTTGGATTTTATTTATGATATGTCCCACGCACGGAGTTTTGAAATGGGTGAGAATTGTGACTTTTGAGTCATTAATTAACACATCTCCCTTTCTTCATGTTTAGACATATGAGTATTCCTAGATTACATAGATTATCATGAGTGAATAAAGAATCCCTCTTTGTCTTTAATGAAATGTTGTAATGTTTGATATATGATTAGATTAGAATAACCCAAAGGGTAGGATTAATGGGAAGTAATAATGTGATAATAACCAATAAGTTGAATGTAAAACAAGGAACGCTAATAAAGTAATAATTTTACACACTTCCAAAAGATATATATAATAAATGACTATTATGAGCATCTGCCGACAGAGAACTCTATCATCTGGGCGTGCCCGGGGAGCACAATTTAGTATGGGCATCACACTAAATTTTCGTTGTCCCCGCAACGTTATTAGGAGGTAGTGTCCGATCGAAGTTAACATATATTGGTTGGATAGTATATGGATTGGATGATATGTGTATTTATTGCATCACAAGATCTAGTTATGTATATAGTTCCATCCATGAGAATACCGGGTGGCCCTTGGTTGTGTGATGAGTTTTATGTGTGCCTCTAACGATTTTGTGGATATTTTTCTCCATGCGAATAACAGGTGGCGATAGTTTATGTATCCGTACCATGTATTCTTGAGATGATCAGAGAGAATCAGCGCATGTTGGCTACGGTCTAATTAATCAAGCGATTAATTAATTATTAAAAATAATGAGATAATTAAATTGGACTATGAAGTCCCATGACACATGTTGCGTTATCGTAGTAGACTAGATAAATGTGGATTTATCACTTATATATATATATGTGTGTGTGTGTGTGTGTGTGTGTGTTCTCTTTTGAGTTTCATAGCTTTGGTGACTTACTAGGTTTTAACCAGTTTTATTAGTTATAACCCTTCAAGTGCTAGAGTTGGTCCGTATGCATAGCCTCTCTCTCTAGCTAGCACATATCTTTTACTCTCTTCTCTTCGGTATAATAATTATCAGAGATTGACGTAGGCTGGTATCCTTATTAAACTATCTTTTATATTTCAGTTGTGTGAGTTATGTATTCTGGATTGAGCTGCCATGTACTGTTGAGACAAGAATTTAGCGTGTATAATTAAGAAAAGAGCTTGGCATGTATATTTCATTTAAGATGGGTTTTGTATTAGACTCTTTATTGACATGTATTTGAGATTGGTGTTTATATATATATATATATATATATATATATATATATATATATATATATATATATATATATGCAGATCCTCATGTAGAAAGGCATTTTTGACGTCCAACTGAAACAAAGGCCAATCAAGGTTAGCAGCAAGATAAATAAACACTAGAACAGAGGAGATCTTGGCAACCGGAGAAAAGGTCTCCTCATAATCAATACCATAGGTTTGTGTGTAACCTTTAGCAACCAACCGTGCTTTCAACCGGTCAATCGAGCATATATATATCTTAGTTTATGATTCAGATATTTTGAGGTTTATCATATTGCATTCCTATGATGTCACATGTTTAAGTTATTTCTTTCATGATGAGAATGATATTTAAGTCGTTTTTA
Source organism: Sambucus nigra (assembly GCA_949130495.1). NCBI lineage: Eukaryota > Viridiplantae > Streptophyta > Magnoliopsida > Dipsacales > Adoxaceae > Sambucus > Sambucus nigra. Next base: position 537,396,002 of record OX422213.1, read on the forward strand.
AAAGTTGTATATTTTAATGTTAGTAAGTGATCAACCCTAATGTTAAAATATAAGGGTTTTTACACGAATGGTCCAAATAACCTCCTCATGTGATTGGGTGTTTTCCTAGGCCAATCCTAATTCCCGTCATCATATATAAGGGATAACAACAAAAATACATTGGAAAAAGTGTTTCAAATCGGGGAGAAGAGGAGGATGTTATCTTAGGGAGGCACTAGAAGAAATGTTAATCTAGATGAACTACCCTAAGTGATAAATGCGAAGATTTTTGTCTATTTATAAGTGTGTGCCAACCAAGGTTCTAACTATTGAGGTTAAAAATATTTTATTTTTTAATAAAGGATTGTCTTATTTATTTTGAAATGAGAATTAGGTTTGTGGGAATGCTTTATATTTACGTTTTTAAATATATTATTTCATATGTATGCCAATAAATAGTACTAGTAGTGGGTATTCTCCATCGTGTGAGGATTTTTCTCTCTAGAATTTTTCTTTGAGCTAAGCTCAGACATCCCCCACTAACCCCTATTTACCCTACCTCTTCTCCAGCTCCAAGCTATTTCCAGTATTGTCTTCAAACCCTTGCTTTTACTCTACTCTTCCGATCATTTTCATTCTTCTCCTTACCCATAATCTTTTTCTTCTCTCATTTCCCGCAAACCCCTCTCACCGTACCCTTTTAAACCATTATCTAAACCTACCCCCTTATCTACTATCTTTAACACTCTGTTCATCCTCGACTTTTCTCTTGGTGAACCACCCTATGAAATCTTACTTTGAAAGACCATGGTGTCGCTCAAAACCATCGATCTTGAGGATGTTCCAAAAAATATTAGTGAAGGTAAACAATTTTTTCTCATTGGGAGAACACTATCATATAAAACCCTAAGTAAACAAGGAGTTAGCAATGTACTCCAGAACTCATGGAAGGCGTTCAAAGGGTTCCAAACGCCATGCTAGGAAGATAATACTTTTCTCTTCTCTTTCTTGGAAGAAGCCGATAGAGACAACATTGTACGTGAAATCCCATGGTCTATGATGGATTCATTTATAGTCTTATAGAAATGAAATCCATATATTATTGTAGAATATGTGGAGTTTATAATGTGCCCCTTCTGGGTCCAAGTTATTAATTTTCCCCTTAGTAAATGCTCATTGGAAAACCTACAAAAAGTAGCTAATGTGATAGGGGACTATATAGAAATTGAGGAAATGAATCTTGAAAAAATCTAGAGGTTTAATACCATAAGAGTTTTTTTATGATTGTGGGAGGATTGGTCATAACAAGGAAGACTGTCACTATGAAACTATAAATCCGTAAATCAAAGACAAAATAGGGCCATGGCTACGTGCAACACAGATTAGAACTAATAATTTCTTTAGAGATTTTTCAGAAATACTGGTGATTGAAAAAAAAATAAAGCATTCACACCTCTTTTATATCTCGCATCTATACTATTTTTACCATGGTGGATTTCTCTCTCATTTAAAAAAAGTCTGTAACCTTTAACAATACGGTTACCCAAATAGTTGGTGAGGGGGTTTATAACCCAAATCTAAAGAAATGTAATAAATAAGAGTAATGATACTCTTACCGGATCCAAGTACCGGCTTAGTACCAAATGCGCTTTATTTTATTGTACTTTGGTGGGACCTACAACATTCTCTGATGGGACCCAAACCATAGTACAAACAAATAAAGCAGTCCCGGTACTAAACAGGTACTAACACCCGGTGTGTTTAACATTTTCCAATAAAGAAATTATCTTTTTTTTCAATTCAGATATATTGGATGGTGTGCAGATGGATACGACAAACTCTTCTCTGGTAAAATAAGAGATGGGGATTTTTTATGTATAGGTTAAAGGTGTGGACCTACCCACCGATGTTAGATCCGAAGAAAGATGGATCGTAAACCCACTTGAAATTTCAGTCCATAAAATGATAGGTAACCCATCGTCACCCACAGATCAAGCGTTGTTGTCCAATCATGTTTTACATGTCAATTTAAATAATGAGCCTACCCATCTTAACTTTATTAGAGCAACCCTTACGGGTATGCTAAAAGAGAAAAAATGCGGTTTTGATGTATGTTATGGGTACCGTATATATTCACATATATAGCATTTGCAAGGGTAAAATTTAGCAAATATAGAATTGCACTAGTTGGTTTTAAATGGGGCCCACCCTAAAACGGAAAATGTTGTTCCGCGGATGGGAAAAAAAACCCTAAAACGGAACATCATGTTCCTCTTAGGCTTTTCCCAACTTTTACAAAACTCCACTTTCTACCCCTAAAAGTTTAGTTCGTAGAAACAGATAACAACTTGTGTTATTTTTTTTTTCCAACGGCTGCATTTCTCAACGACAATTTTTTTTTAATAAATACATGTTGTCTCTTCTCAAATAAATTACCCATTCCACTCCCAAATATTATTTATACAAATTGAAAATTCATTACTAAAAATTCATTTGTTTCCTTCAATTCATATATTTTAGTTAATGTGATCTTTTTGATTAGTTTAGAATAAATATACGTATATTTTTTGTAGCGAAAAAAATAAATTTTTAGGTATCTAAATATACGTCCATTAATATTTTTATTCAAAACACTCTCTAGTATCTTCATTTTAATTATTACCAAATATTATTTTTTAGGTGCAATTTATATTATTTATTTACCCAATAATAATTTTGAAAATTTTGTATTTGCTTAAATATATTTTGTGATTATTTTACAAATGGTTCGAGGTCAAAATATGTCTCAACACGACGATGAAGTATTATGCACCGCTTATATAAATCAGATAAATGATGGTTTACGAGGAATTAATCGACCTAACACATTATTTTGGGATGCGGTCGTCGAAGAATATAATACAATGATGGGTATCACTGAACATTGGACGGAAGGCAACCTACAAACCCGCTACAACAAAATTTTGATACACATAATGTTATATGTTTCTAAATTGAAAGATGTATCGATGACAAATCGTGGTAGTGGGACTGTGAACACAGACTAGGTAAAATCACTATTATTTTATAATTTGTTCTTAAATATTATTTCTCGTAAATCTGTTGCTAACGAGGTATTAAAATTACATTGTCGTATCATTTCAGATTACTGCGGCTAATCTAGCATTCTAGCGCTAGAACAATAAAAACTCATTTAATTTTGAATCTTGTTACCAAATTTTAAAAGAACTCCACAAATTTCAAATTTCCCAAACATTTTTAGACTCCCCTCAATTTCATTTTGATTCACTAATGACCGGTGCGACAGAAAGTGAAGGAAGTCCGAATGTTGGGTTTCCCGCAGGAAATTCCAAAGATGGTGCAGAAGTTGATATAGAAAGGCCTTATCCGAGGCCACCTAGAAAGAAAGAGATGAAGAAACAGGCTAAAGGAAAAGCGAAGGATACAAACATTGAGGACCTAGAAACACTCAGTAGTTGCTCTTCGTTCAATGAATCATTCGAGCGATCATGTCAGGCTGATCGTGTACGTGACGAAGAGGCCCGTGAGGGGCTTAAACGTTCACTCCAACGTAAGGAGCTAAGTTTAGAGCTCAACGAATGTAGTATATTGGCTATGGAGAGGAAAGATACGCGTGAACAAATATTTCTTGATCAAGAAATTCTGAGCACCGACACCTCAAACATGAATTCATCCTAGAAGGAGTACCATGAATACCTCATGGTTAATATACTCAAGAAATCACGATTCCAACATAGGAAATCAAACTTTCCTAATTATCCACCACATGGAGGTCATTTTGGATTTTAAAATTTTTATGCTTCTGAGTATGTAACCTGTTATTTATTTTTATCGTTTGTTCTACTTTGTAATATGATTATAAAAATTATGAAATGAAATTGCTTCAAATTTCCATACATAAGCATTAGTTGGGTACAATCTTAATGATAAAACATTAATAATAAAGATAAAAACATAACAACATTACAAAATAAACATAAATTAGGTAAAATCCTTTGGTATTCGACACATAACTCATTTGGTATTCGACACATTACATTTTATAATTCATAATTATCAAAATTCCAATCTACAGTATCCAAATTTACAGCATCAAAGATGTTATAATTTTTCTTTGATGGACTAGGTTGACTTGTATCTTCTTTGACACCAATATCATCCATGTGTGGTCGGTACACCGTGGTCAAATGTTGGGTATATACTGTGGGGTTTCGAAAGGCCCATAGGGTACCACTAAAAAAATTAGGTGGGGGAGCAGTTCGCTCGTGAGATACACCCAACTCATTAAGCTTCCTTGTAGCTATATCCAACTCATGACTCCAATAGTTATTTTGATGCATGGGTGGACCTAGAGTGGTGGCTCTCGAGGATTGACAATAATCTGATAATTCCCGACTACTAAATAGGAGGTCATTGTATGAGGGCATTACTTCTTCGTCGATCGCAATCCTATCCGACCGTGAAACTGGAATCAATATGGGTACACCAGCAGGACTGCAAAATGGTAGATCCTAAGTCATCTGGGGTTGAATGGGATGTACCCGACCTATGGGAGTCTCATAAGCTCCAGGTGCCTGTGAAGGGATAGTAGGTATTTGGATGTGGTATGGTAGTGAACTAGGACTTATGACATCAGTGTTGACTGCTCGGTAGAGGGATGACATTACAAGCCCTAGGGACAATTGCTTCCAATAACGGTCATACATGGGTTGAGAAATAATAGATACGCTAGGGTCCATCTCGTCAATAAGAATCCCATGCCTTTCAGGGTGAAAGGGTATCCTCATCATTTGCGGGGGACGGTCATTTGGTATGAAAATTTCATCGGTGATCTGTCGATGGCATCGATCACCCAAGCAATATATCCCCCATATTGAGGATCCATAAGAACTCATCATTTCAATGATATGTACTTCGTATGTTGAACGTAGGCATTAATCTCCACAATAGACCCTGAGTAAGGTAGCCAATTGAATGAACTTGACGATCGCATTTCAATCTGACTCTGGGCGGTGGGAAAATTATACTGGATTGAGCCTTTTGTCTCCTTATGATTTAAGCGATTTTCTTTTTTCCATCGATTAATCCTAGGCCAGCACTCACTAGTATCTTTCCTCAATAAGGGACACGCCCGTTGTATGTATTCAAACCCGAAAAATGCAATACAAAAATGAGTATTATAAAGCCATAATAATTTTATAAATATATATTAAATAAAAAAAAATTGACTTTTTAACACTTACCAAAATGAGTTGCCAAAAATAATTCATAGAGTCTACGCGACATCTTGACAAGAGATGGAGAGAGTAGTATATGCGAGCTAGAATTGCCGAACCCCAATCGTATGATCCCACAATCTCCAAATCCTCCAAAGCAGCCAACCAACCAATCGAAACGTTGTCTCTTGCAGTCCAGAAGAAAATATGTCCCACACAAATGTAATACCCCATATTTTTATGCTATATTAATTTGGGGATTTAATAAATTTAATGTGAATTAATTATTTAATAAAAATCCGGAAATTAATTATGTTATAATTATTAATGTGATGAGAGTTAGTAATTATGGGAAAATTTGTTAAATATTACTAATGAGCAAAGTAATATATAATAGTGGCCATATTAAATTTCACGAGTGAATAAAATGACAATTTTAGAAATTTGAGTCGGGACGCGCCCGTGTCGCGTCGGGACTAAATATTGATAAATAAAAGTAAATATTTTATAAGTTGTTCGTATGGTCATTTTGAGTGCGCCAACGCGTCCGAAAGGATCAAGATAGTCCGAAAAGTATACCCGGGAGTTTGATTTGGGTCTCGGGGCGTTTTTAGGCCTAATTAGTACACCAGGAGGGCATTTTAGTCGTTTTGTATTTTTGGGTAATTAAACCCACGAAAATTAAAGGGGTTATATCAGATGTTTAGGTTATCTCCCAGGGTTAGATAACTCAAAACACTAGAATGGCCATTGGAGAGGAGAGGAGAGAGCTCTCAAGGCATTCCAAGGCTCAAAACTCACCCGTTTGCACCGCCGCCACCGCCAACGCGTAGATCGCGAGACGGGGAACGCAACCACACCAAATTCAACACCAAACCAGATTTCTGAAAATCCCAGGCAAGTGTTTATTTTGCTTATTTCGTTGATGCATCATCCATATTAGTTTAGGAGTTATTAGGATGAGATTTATGGAAGAAAAACCCAATTTGAGATGGGAAATTTTCATGTAGTGAGGATTTATATGATATTCTGGAAACCCTTTGTCATGTAAAGGATTAAGAGTTTGATTAAGAAAAGAGTTCTAATCATATACAAACACTAAAAAAAAATTCTCAAGAGAGTGTCGCACTAATATGTTGTTGCATTGGCCTGTATCAATTTAAATACTTTCTAAACGAATTTTTAAATCATATACACTATCGGGCTCTGACCTGTTTCTATTCCTCTTTATCTGTTGTATATATATATATATATTACAGGTGCCCAGCCACAGGGGCGTCTTGTTTAGGATCCCTTGGAAGGAACGTGCTGCAGCTTAGGTGGGAGTTGCAGGCCACTTGCTTAGACGATTTCATTTACTTGATTCCACTTCTATCATTCTCCTTATTGGGCATGTGTCGCCCTTTCGACTATTTATCTGTTTTATTGGGACATTTGTATTTCAGTTATTTCTAGTACTGTTACTTTGGGATTTATTCAGCATGTATGTTTTACTTTAAGTTTTAAATGCTGGGGTTTAGTTGTTGAATGTTTAAATTAATTGGATTATATATTCCAGGATTATTATGGTGTGATTCTTTAAATATTGAATTGTTGTAGATAATTAAATCTTTATTTTCAAAATAAAATTTGTAAAGTAATGTTAAAAAAATGGTTTTGACACTTAGCTTAATTAATTAGGGTGTTAATTTGGAAAAGTTTATTTTTACGACAATGATGCTAAGAATGAACCAACTGTTCACCTTGATTTTAATTTAATAAAGGAGTGATCGCCCGGTATTTAATTTGGCGGGGTGTCACAGTTGGTATCAGAGCATCAGGTTCTAGTGTCCATAGGATCTGTATGGCTTATTTTCGCTTTCAGCTTAACGTTTTTGCTATAGAGCCCTATTTTTAGGATTGTTGTATTTCTGCTTTTACGTTACGTCTTCAGCTATTTGAGATTTGTTAATGACTGTAGACTAATAAACTACTTCACGTTTCAGATGCCTCCGAGACGTGCACCGAAGGATAGGCGTGCCCAGGCCGAGCATCCAACAGCTCCGGCACAAGGCACTATGAATGCTAATGAAGTATCCGCCATTGTTGCTCAGGCGGTGAATGCTGCGCTAGCGGTGGTTCAGCAGGCTCCACCACAGATTCAGGCAGTGGTGCCAGTACCAGCACAGCTTCCATCTGGATGGTAGAGGGTTAGGGATGCTTTTCAGAAGGCGCATCCCCCTGAGTTCTCTGGTAGTTAAGATATCGTCACAGTCAGCCAATGGAAAAGAGACATCCAGCGGCATCTTCGTATGTATGAGTGCACCGACGTGCAAAGGAAGTTATTGGCTTCCTTTAAGATGGTGGGGGTCGCTTTGTAGTGGTGGGAGTCCACTACCACTTTGGAGGAGAGGGAGACGGTCCCTATTCAGTCATTTTGGGAGCGGTTTGACCACAAGTACTTTCCACCCGCCGTGCAGACTGAGATGAGGCGGAAATTACTGAATTTGAAACAGGAGAACTCTACCGTTGCTGAGTATGAGGAGGAGTTCACGAGACTTCTCACCATAGTGCCAGATGAGGCACCTACTGATAGTAAGAACATAATGTTGTTTGTGGACGGGGTAGCTTGGAGGATCCGTCAGCATCTTATAGGGAATCTATCTCTGAGTACCTTCACTGATGTACTCAATGCTGCATTACTACATTGCCAGGATCACCGCTTCCATCTACAGGGAAGTAAGAGAGCAGGAGAGTCCATCCAGCAGGGCAGGACCGGGGGTAATAGTGCTAATGGGGCACCATCTCATGGACAGATTCGTCAGCACGAGCAGAGTTCCCATCAGGGGGACCCTGCTAAGCGATTCCATTCAGGTGATTCCAGGAAGGGATTTGGGGGTTATCGGCAGGGTCGGCAGGGTCAGCAGGGCCAACACCGACAGCAGGGTCAGCAGCAGGGCCAACAGGGCCAATAACGGGTTCATCAGGGCCAGCAGGGTCAGTGGCGGGGAGGTAATGGCCAGCAGGGCCGTGGTCAGCAGGGTCAGAGGGGAGGCAATTTCCGAGGCCAATGTTTTGGGTGTGGTAAGCACGACCATAGGCGCCAGGATTGTCCGGAGGGAGATAGGGCCCCACAGCAGCAGGGTGCCCGTAATGAGCCACATAACCCACTTTTTCTGGCTGCCCTCCCAGCTCCAGCCCAGGTGCCAGCCCTACCAGCCATTCCAGCAGCTCCAGTGCAGCAGGGGCAGTTACAGTACGGACGTGTCTATAACGTCCACCAGGCAGCAGCTCCACAGGCACCACCCGCGATTGAGGGTATGTTTCCTATCCATGGTACTATGGGTCGGGTTTTGTTTGATACTGGGCGATGCATTATTTTATAGCTACGCATTTTGCGAAGGCCTTAGGGTTGTTAGCCATAGCAGAGAACACAGTGATGTGTGTAGACTCACAACTGGGGAGTGGGTCGCTTATCTTCTTTATATGCCGAGGAGTGGGGGTAGAGATTGGTAGTTTGGTAATACTAGCGGACATGTTAGTCTTAGATATGCATGAGCATGATGTTATTATCGGTATGGATTGGCTCGCAGCTTATAGAGCCATGATTGATTGCATCGGTGGGAGCATTATTTTTTCCATTCCGGGGCAAGAGATGTTTGTAGTGGCGATGCCTCGCCCAGAGGGAGGTTCGACCGCTCATTTGTATTATATAGAGGAGGATACCTCTAAGGAGGTTGTGATTCCGTTAGACTCGATTCCAGTTGTTCGTGAGTATTCCGATGTGTTTTAGGAAATACCAGGCCTACCCCCCAGTCGAGAAATAGACTTTGTTATAGATTTATTGCCAGATACTAGACCTATAGCACGCGCTCCATACCGTATGACTCCGGCGGAGATGCGTGAGTTACGAGATCAGATAGAGCAGCTATTAGGTCAGGTCTTCATTCGTAGGAGTACCTCACCTTGGGGTGCTCCAGTTCTGTTTGTGAAGAAGAGAGATGGTTCATTGAGGTTGTGTGTGGACTACCGGGAGTTGAACAATGTCACGATACGGAATAAGTATCCATTGCCTCGAATCAATGATTTGTTCGACCAGCTGAGGGGAGACACTTTCTTTTTGAAGATAGATCTGAGGTCGGGGTACCATCAGCTACGTATTAGAGAGAAGGATGTTTCAAAGACTGCCTTCTTGACGAGATATGGGTCTTACGAGTTCAGAGTGATGCCATTTGGTCTCACAAATGCTCCAGCCGTATTCATGGACTTAATGAACCGAATATTCAGAGAGTTCTTGGATCAGTTTGTCATTGTCTTTATAGATGACATTTTGATATATTCACACTCCGAGGAGGATCACGCCGAGCATTTGAGGCAGGTTCTTCAGAATGTACGAGAGCATCAGTTGTATGCCAAGTACGAGAAGTGTGGATTCTGGTTGCGAGAAGTACAGTTCTTGGGGCATGTTGTTTCTGAGCAGGGGATTGCAGTTGACCCGAGTAAAGTGTCAGCGGGGAGGGAATGGGGACAGCCCACGACACCGACGGAAGTGCGTAGTTTCTTGGGGTTAGCCGGATACTACAGGAGATTCATTCGGGGATTCTCCATAGCGGGTCCATTGACGAACCTGACTCGCAAAGGGGTATCATTTGTTTGGGATGACGCTTGTCAGTTGGCTTTCGACGAGCTGAAAGACAAGCTTACTTCAGCGCCATTCCTTGCTTTATCGAAGCCGGGTGTGGAGTAACTGGTTTACACCGATGCCTCTTTACGGGGACTTGGGGGAGTACTTCAGCAGGAAGAGAAGGCTATAACTTTTGCCTCCCGCAAGCTTAAGCCGCATGAGAAGAATTACCCCACCCACGACCTGGAGTTAGCAGCGGTCATCTTTGCATTGAGGATATGGAGACACTATTTATTGGGTAAGAAGTTTCGTTTGTTCACAGATCACAAATCACTGCAGTACCTGTTCACTCAGCGAGAGCTGAATATGCGTCAGGGCAGATGGTTAGAGTTTGTGAAGGACTATCAGTTCGACATACAGTATCATCCGGGGAAAGCCAACGTAGTTGCTGATGCGTTGAGCCGAAGACCTATAAATGAGGTAGCGGACGTCTGGAAAGCGAAGTGGAAGGAGTTAGGTCACCAGGACGTAGTAGCCCGTTCCTTCATATCTGTTATAACAGTCATACCCGAGATTGTTACGAGGGTAATACAGGCCCAAACCACAGACCCGCTTTTCCAGGAGCAGATTGTATGACTTTTAGCCGAGGGTACTGAGTCCTATTCTGTTAGTTCTGATGGGGGTTTGAGGTTTAATGGGAGGTTAGTGGTTCCAGAAGGGGAAGAATTACGTCATGCAGTGATGACCCAATCTCACGGGTCCCGATTTGCGGTACATCCTGGAGAAGATAAGATGTACCAGGATATGAGGAGGCAATACTGGTGGAGTGAGATGAAGAAGGACATTGCTGAGTTCGTGTCCAAGTGTTCTACCTGCCAACTGGTGAAGGTGGACCATCAGAAACCGTCAGGATTTCTTCAGCCATTGGAAGTACCCGCGTGGAAGTGGGAGAGTATTTCCATGGATTTTATTACAGAGTTGCCTACATCACAGCGGGGCCACGACTCTATCTGGGTGATTGTAGACCGTTTGACCAAGGTGGCTCATTTTCTGCCGGTGCGGACAGATTATACCACGGGTCAGTATGCTCAGTTGTTCATTTCTAAGATTGTCAGATTACATGGGGTGCCCCTAAATATTGTGTTAGATAGAGATAAAATTTTCGTGTCACGTTTCTGGGAAAGCTTTCAGGAGGCTATGGGTACTGAGTTGAGGTTGAGTTCAGCTTATCACCCACAGACAGATGGACAGACCGAGCGTACTAATCAGATGTTAGAGGATATGCTACGCATGTGTGTTCTTGATTTTGGAGGAGGTTGGGAACCACATCTTGAACTGGTAGAGTTTGCTTATAATAACTCTTATCAGTTTACGATTGGTATGGCTCCATTTGAGGCTTTGTATGTCCGGCCTTATCGTTCTCAAACTTGTTGGCTCGAGGTGGGGGATAACAAGTTGCTAGGACCAGAGGTAATTCAGGAAACCTCCGCGAGGATTGAGATGATTAGGAGTCGCATTCGAGTATCCCAGGACAAGCAGAAGAGCTACGCCGATGCGAAACGGTTCTTCTGGGAGTTTAATGTGGGGGACCAAGTGTTACTGCGTGTATCTCCTATGAAAGGAGTGATGAGGTTCGGGAAGAAAGGGAAATTGGCCTTGAGGTACGTAGGACCATTTCCCATTATCGAGAGGATTGGGCCGGTAGCATACATATTGGGACTACCAGAGCATTTACATCGCATTCACGATGTATTCCACATCTCGTCGTTGAGACGGTATCTTCGGGATGATATGACCCATACTCACATCGCGATAGATGAGATAGACTTACAGCCTGACAACTCTTACTAGGAGACACCGGTGGCTATCCTAGACTATAGTGAGAGGAGATTGAGGTCGAAGATATTTCCACTTGTACGGGTCCAGTGGGAGCATCATAACGTGGAGGAATCCACTTGGGAGCGCGAGGCCGATATGCGCGAGAGATATCCAGATTTGTTCTTACCAGGTATGCCTTATTTTCTGAATTTCGGGACGAAATTCCGTTATTAGGGGGGAAGTATGTAATACCCCGTATTTTTATGCAATATTAATTTGGGGATTTATTAAATTTAATGTGAATTAATTATTTAATAAAAATCCGGAAATTAATTATGTTATAATTATTAACGTGATGAGAGTTAGTAATTATGGGAAAATTTGTTGAATATTATTAATGAGCAAAGTAATATATAATAGTGGCCATATTAAATGTCACGAGTGAAAAAAATGACAATTTTAGAAATTTGAGTCGGGACGCGCCCCTGTCGCGTCGGGACTAAATATTGATAAATAAAAGTAAATATTTTATAAGTTGTTCTTATGGTCGTTTTGAGTGCGCCAACGCGTCCGGAAGGGTCTAGATAGTCAGAAAAGTATACCCGGGAGTTTGATTTGGGCCTCGGGGCGTTTTTAGGCCTAATTAGTACCCCGGGAGGGCATTTTAGTCATTTTGTATTTTTGTGTAATTAAACCCACGAAAATTAAAGGGGTTATATCAGATGTTTAGGTTATCTCCTAGGGTTAGATAACTCAAAACACTAGAACGGCCATTGGAGAGGAGAGGAGAGGAGAGAGCTCTCAAGGCATTCCAAGGCTCAAAACTCACCCGTTTGCACCGCCGCCACCGCCAACGCGTAGATCGCGAGACGGGGAATGCAACCACACCAAGTTCAACACCAAACCAGATTTCTAAAAATCCTAGGCAAGTGTTTATCTTGCTTATTTCGTTGATGCATCATCCATATTAGTTTAGGAGTTATTAGGATGAGATTTATGGAAGAAAAACCCAATTTGAGATGGGAAATTTTCATGTAGTGAGGATTTATATGATATTCTGGAAACCCTTTGTCATGTAAAGGATTAAGAGTTTGATTAAGAAAAGAGTTCTAATCAGATACAAACACTAAAAAAGAAAATATTCCGGACGATCGGACCGTTGGAATTGGATGAAATTTTATAGAGAATTAGCTGAAGACGAGAGGAAGCTACAGAAAAAAATTCAGCTCGATCGGACTGTTCAATATTATTAAATTTATTTTTTACTATAGAGTTTTATGTTTCGAGGAATCTTCTAGATAATAAAAATTCAATTAAAACTCCATTTTAATTCTGATTTCGAAACCGTTTGAAATTCTCATCTTTAAAAAAATAAATTCAAAATCCTTTAATGTAAGGCAAAATCTATATTTTTGGGATATTTTGCATAAGGGACAATGTAAGTATATATTAAAGGGGAGAGACATGTAAGAGAGAGTTACATTGGAACATAAATGGATATCTACTGAATTGTATATTTGGAAGAATAGAGTCCATGAGGGTTACGTAGTAAGTTGGAAAAACCCTTCGAATTAAAGTTAGAAACGAACCATTATACTTGATAAATAATAATTGGAAAATAAGGATAAATGTTGTGAATGTGGGTTATTGGATAAATCTAAATTGATATAATAAAAGTGGTATATTTATATGATTGTGTATGCATATATTATATACTTGTGAAAATCATGCCCGCGCTACTTGCTATCCCTGAGGTTTCTGCGCTGGGACGATCTTATCTCGTGTGCCTTATGGGGGATATTGACTCGTACCCTAGAAGATAGAAATCCTAGGTACAGGCTATCGAATCGGTAGTCACGGTCCTAAGAGACATGAGGGTATGTACTGACCTCTTGGACTTGGAAACTACGCTTCTACTCAATATTGTTTGTGTATGTATTTATACAATTCAAGAGTGATTCCGAACTTGTATTCCCTTTAGTACGATTGATACGGGGATTGAATAGCAGAGTATGCCCGTACCATAAAATTTTATGTGGGGTGCTGTTAGAATATATATATTATACGAGTATTTAATATATATATGAACTTCTGAAATATGGGAAACTGCCTACTGTGTTATGGTAAGTAAGATATGTATAATGACTCAAATTGGAAATACTTGTTTTGAAAAGTATAATATGATATTGAAAAACTTTATGAATCAATAAAGTTAAAATGAGAGTTTTGTACTAAATGAAATTATCCTTTTTAAACCATGATGTTGTTAAATCTTAAATTTTGAGAGTCACCTAAGATAAGTTAAATCCTTGGGGAAGGATAGTGTGATATATGATGAGATAAACCATTGGTAAGGTTAGTGCGATAGGAGTGTACATTAGAAGAGAGGCGAGAATTTCTCAAGAGAGTGTCGCACTAATATGTTGTTGCATTGGCCTGTATCAATTCAAATACTTTCTAAACGAATTTTTAAATCATATACACTATCGGGCTCTGACCCATTTCTATTCCTCTTTCTCTCTTATATATATATGTATATATTACAGGTGCCCAGCCACAGTGGCTTCTTGTTTAGGATCCCTTGGAAGGAACGTGCTGCAGCTTAGGTGGGAGTTGCAGGCCACTTGCTTAGACGATTTCATTTACTTGATTCCACTTCTATCATTCTCCTTATTGGGCATGTGTCGCCCTTTCGACTATTTATCTGTTTTATTGGGACATTTGTATTTCTGTTATTTCTAGTACTGTTACTTTGGGATTTATTCAGCTTCTATGTTTTACTTTAAGTTTTAAATGCTGGGGTTTAGTTGTTGAATGTTTAAATTAATTGGATTATATGTTCCAGGATTATTGTGGTGTGATTCTTTAAATATTGAATTGTTGTAGATAATTAAATCTTTATTTTCAAAATAAAATTTGGAAAGTAATGTTAAAAAAATGGTTTTGACACTTAGCTTAATTAATTAGGGTGTTAATTTGGAAAAGTTTATTTTTACGACAGTGATGCTAAGAATGAACCAACTGTTCACCTTGATTTTAATTTAATAAAGGAGTGATCGGCCGATATTTAATTAGGCGGGGTGTCACAACAAAAAAATAAAAATGCTCTAGCAGTTTCCTTAGGGCCAACAATCAAATTATTTAACTTTATGGCCTCAAAAAACTTATTTAAGCTCGACCCTTTCACCCCACAAGAATCACTGTAATTTGGTTCAATGCCGGGAAAGTATTTATGTATAATGTCACCCCGGATTTGAGTTTTCCCGTCAAGTACGATCAAGTATTTTCTATCATCCATCGATTCCATATGACCGCTTATGATGGGAATACCTTCAAGATGGGAAGGATAACAATCAATTATAAATTTAATTATTGTACTAATAAATGTTATTACTGAAGTAATGGTCAGCTCCCCGCTAGGTAGTTGAAACGGGTTGGTTGTGTCCCACCAACGCTCACCGAGCACTTGTACTAACCCCCAAACTATCTTGGGAATTTGAGCGTCCAACAATTCTCCCCAACCGCTACGGTGTAAAAAATGCATGACCTCGGGAGATGTCTTAAAATGTTTGTATGTGTCTCTAAGACTCTACCAATTAGCACGCATCTTTATTGTGTTGCCGTTTGTGGACATGTCCGAAGAAGCTTTAATGTCATCTCCATTGTCCACAATATGCCTATAGTTTTCAAAAACTATAGGTCGCTCGGCTGTAGTAATTTCGGGCTCTCGCCTTGCTTCTCCAATTTTTCAAGACTTTCTAGCCCTAACAGTCCGTCTAATTTTTTTTCCAAGTTGTTCCATTATCAATACTGCAATGTCAACAAAAAAGTTATCAATTTTTGAGCATATTGGGCACTAAATAAATAAATATTATGTAATATTTTATTTGGTAAAAAATTAAAATATATAGATTTTTGGCCAATCAACAAATTTTTAGCCACTTTCGCTATAAAAAAATCACGTCTATATAATTATAATTTTTCTATCTAAATATTTGGCTAAAATTTGATTTTTTTTAACTAATAACTAAATATAACATTAACATAACATAAATTTACATGAAAATTACTAAATACCTAATAAATACCTCACTTACAAAAATAGAACAAATAATTATTTAAGAAACATAACAGAACAAATAATTTCTGAAATAATTTCTTATAAACATTCACTAATTTATTATAAACATTCACTTAAATAATTTCTTATAAATAAAACAGAACAAAAATAAAACATATAATAAAACATTTACATCAATCATTTAATAATTAACAAATAATTATAAACGGAATATATATTTCTTATAAATAAAACACAACAAAAATAGAACATATAATAAATTATTTACATTAAACATTTAATAATTAACAAATAATTATAAACAGAACAGATAATTAAACATTTACATTAAACATTTGCTAATTAACAAATAAATATAAGAAATTATTTAAGGAGAATAATTACCTAATATTACTGCTATTTTGGATCGAATAGATTTTGAAGTGAAAAATGTGGTGTGGGGGAGATATATAGGGAAAAGTATAATTAATATGGTGGTTGGATACTAAATTTTGGGTTAAAAAGAATAAAATAAGAATGTTGGGGGAGGAAAATGGAAATAGGACAACCCCTTAAGCAGAACATCATGTTCCGCCCAAGGGGGTCAGCAAACCTACCAAACCGACGACGTTTTCTACCTTGTATGCTATATATGGTTTAAACCCATAGCAATTTCTTTACTTTGGCGCATCTAAATTTAAACTACTTTAGTTCATTTATGCCCTGTGCATAAGGGTTGCTCTTACCGCTCATCTCTTATCGATGCTAAAAAATCGAATCACATCACCCGACCCTAGCCCATATTATGTCATTGAACCTTTGGATCCTTACGAAATCCTTATCTCCCTAAATATTACAGTAAACCCAAATCCTCTTTCTACCTAAAACACAGAGTCACAAATTACCCCCCAAATTTCTTTGCCCATCCAATCATCCATTTTGTAACCAACCACAACACCACAGTTAAAAAAAATCCACCTTTTCTTTTCACTCAAACCATAAATCATATTCCACCTTCACATAAACTTACCTAGTATAATGACAAAGACAACACAGACCACCCTAACATTGATAATCTCCTAACTCGGATTAAAAATTTATCCCTCAAAAGACAAAGAAATGTATTGTTGAAGGATACAAATAAGAGAATGTTATAAAATGAAAGACATCTAAGTCTAGGAGGGGGAATATCAGACCATACCTTGCTCGGTTAGTCCCGCAAAACCCCTCGTAAGTTCAAACCTAAGAAAAAGAATAAGGCGAACCCAAAAGCTCAATTCAATGATAAGAATTTAGTTGAATTCCCAGTTGTTATTACTAATAATTTTCTAAAGAATGATACTATTGAATCTCAATCCACTGATAAGAGGGCGATGGTGGTTTTCTTATAAAACAGTCACAAGATCCATGTTAGCTATCTCATGGAACTACCAGGGAGTGTGACGATCCCGAAAAGTCCGCATGCAAAAGGGGATTACAAACTCCTATCATCCCTCTATCATTTTTCTGATGGAAACAAAGAATAAATGTAAAAGTGTAATAAATCGTATATTTTTGGAATAAAATAAAATTTAATAAAGATTAAATTAATTCGGCGAAATTACTTAATTCAGGTTGTGAGTAATTAAACTCAGTATTATTTATAAATTTTAGAATTTGACTTTAATTATTTGAGAATAAATTGGGGGGATTTTTTTATAAAAAGTATTGGGGTGCGTCACGTCACAATTAAATATATTTTGGGGATGAAATATTTTGAAACACCCTTTGAGAGGTATTACGGTCTCGTTTAGGTATTTAGACCCTTAAGAATGGTCCCAGGGTATATGTGTGTGTGTGTGTGTGTGTGTATATATATATATATATATATATATATATATATATATATGTGTGTGTGTGTGTGTGTGTGTGTGTGTGTGTTGGGTTGTTATTGGGCTAATTTGATTTTGTTTTTGTGCTCATTTGGGGGTCCAATGTTGGGGCCTAAAGTCCAACTCGGGATTTTCCATTTATTAAGTGTTTAAGCGGGAGTAAACCACTCCCCACAATCATTACAAAAAACCAAAACAACAGTTACAGGAGAGGGAAGGAGAAATACCAAAAAAGAGGAGAAAGAAAACCCTAGGAGGAGGAACAAAGTATTCTCTACAAAATCTCAGGCAAGGATTGTCTTGCCATTCTAATTCAATGTGTGATATTCTTATATAAATGTTAACTCCATACTTAGATTTAAAGTTGAATCATATTTGCAGACTGCACAATTAGAGATCTTTAAATTAATATAAAAAAAATGATGATTATTACATAATCCATGCATAGATCCATAATCCTTTGTATCGAATCTGTGTACATGTAATTTAAATTCAGATTTTTTTTGGAAGACATGTTGTAATTGAATCTAGGGGGAAGGTGGAGCCAACCGTACCAAAACCCAGATTGATGAATAAAGAGAGGTCGAGATGATTCATTGGTGTCTAAATGTCAATGAGATGATTTTATCTTGTTTTAGATAAATAAAATATGCTGGATATATTTGGGGTCGAGTTTTGTTAAAAAAGTTGAAGTTTAAGGTTCTTCAATAGCATATAGCGCAAGGAAAAAGAAGGAAGGGAAAACCCATGAGGTCGCTCGAATGACCAAGGGATTCGTTCAAGTGACATTGGAAAGTTGTTCGAGCGACTATAGAGGTCATTTGAGCGACGTAGAAAATTTCTAACAGTCCGTCCTGCGTTTTGTTTTTTCATTTGGGGTTAAACTTTGAGTTAATGAGTGTACATAAAATTTAAGGAAAGAATTTTTAGGACCTTAGGAGGTGTTTTTTTTAGATATAGTGTCAATCTAAATAACGTAATTTTGAGCGATAAATTTAATGGAGGTGAATTTATTGAATTAAGGGTCAGAGGTTTGACTCGAATTTTCTTTTAAGTTGAGTGTTAAGGGATATTAAATTTTTAAGTGTGCCAAATTATTTACCATAATTTGAGCGATAAATTATAAAAGGTTATAATACGGGCCTTACGAGTGAGTCTGAGCATTTTGGTTGAGTTAAACCATTCTAATATAATTAATAAAAGTAATTAAACTAAGAGTCGGGGAGATTAACTCGAGTAGTAATGGATAGTGCTTTAGGATTTAGACAAGGGTGTTTGATATAATAGTTGGATCTTTGCGTAAATGAATTTTAAAGGGTGAAGATAGGGACCGCATGAATGAGCCTGGGTATTATAGTGGAGTGATACTACATAACCAAATTAAAGGATTCTTTATATATGTATATATAACCCTTTTTATGTTAGTTAACTCCTTATATATGTACATATAAAACTTATAGAAAAGGTATTAAGAAGAGAATAATAATTAATAATCTGGAATGATTAAAGTTTGAGTCAAGAGGACAACATTCTAAGATTATTAAAAGTATGGGCAAGGGTAGGTTGGGAGTAACTATACTCATAATGTTCTGGAAAAGTTAGTTGGGAATAACTACATCCCTATATTTGAAGAGAAATAAATTATGTAGCGAATGTAAATTAAGCCTAAAGGCAATGCATGGGACTTAATATTAAATCGAAAAACAGTCATAGGATAACGACTTAAAATGAGTTATGGAATAATTGACTAAGATTTTATGGTTAATCCAAGAAGGTTATAATTTATTTGGATTGAGATATCATTGGATTAAAGTAGTTATAGAGTAACTACTTATACATATTGGATGATAATATGTACTTATATGTATTTGTGTGGACATACCAGTGGACCCTCCTATCGGCTCGGGGATTCGCGCGTTCGGGTTGCGTACCACACGTCAGCACAGGTGGGCTTAACAATGTGTAGGCCATATAAGTACTACATGGAGGCTCCACCCACGAGAGGTAGGTGTTGGGACTGATCATTCCTATATCACCGCTGAGTATGGGCTGTGTGCAGGTGTCCTACATAGGGGTCGCCCCCAACTTGTGTGTGTTTTGTGATGTCCGCTTAGGATAAGGGATTCCTCCAGACTTGCCGATAGAGCACGAACGAGACACCAACAACATATGACAAATAGTCCAACAACATTCAAATAGTCTAAATTTATGAAATAGACTCACATATAACATGAAATATACAATATTCACCAATCGAATTCACATTGTGCCTCAAATTAACAAAGTGTCAATTTAAAAGAAATGGACACAGCGAAAATTTCCAAAGTACGTTAAGATGATAAACAATTTCATCACCACCAACACATGTTTCCAAGAGAGACCACAATTACACCATGCCGCTTGTATCGCCCACATCACGTCTATATTACTCATCGTCACAAAATGCTTATACCAAAAATATATCTCCATTTTTCCTGAAACATGAGAAAAGTTTAAATCAAATTATATATAAATGACAACCACCGTGCTATGAAAGTGTAAGTAAAAGTAAAATATAAGATATGTAGACAAAATCTTAGTTTACATATAGAACCTTGAGATATGAACAAAATTAACGAATATAAATATAAAGTGAAATTAAATAATGTTAAGCGTTGAACCTGAGCTTATTTTTAGTCCTTTAATACAAAGCTATAGTAAAGATCGTTTAAGAGTGCAACCAAAAAACTATTCATGTCATAAACCAGAGTGTAAGTCCACTAAATCGAAGACTAAATTGAATCGAACAAAAATTTAAAGCAATAGATCATATAACCCTAGGGATTACTCATCATGTCATCAAAGACACTTTGCTTCCATTATTTTCCCAACAGAAAGAATTTAAACAATAAAGGGCACCCTTAGTTTGTCAGACTTCAATTTTAACACGTTTGTTTTCTTTAAACAGATGTAACTCAAATTTCTTTTTTAATACTGGAATTTAAACAGATGCAATTTCACCACCAGAGGGACTTGATGTCAGACAGTAAACCTTCGCTTTCTTTTCCCACCATTCAGTGCTTGAACATGACGTATTAGATTTTTTTTCATTTTGTTTTGGAGGGAATTATGATTTCATAATTCCTCATACATCTCAATTATTGATCAGTTCATAATCTAATCCCCATTCATCGCTCAAGTGAAGAAAAAATAACATTGTAAAATCCTTCCATCCCATAAACAATTTCTAAATCTTTGAAATAAAATAAAATGAAGATATAAAAATACAACAATTGTGCATATAAGAAGGAAGCTGAGTACCAGAACAGCAATTTAGCAGTGCTTCTACATGTAAAGCTGTTCCACATTAGTCACAATCTAGGCAGGCTATGTTATATTCCTCCAATGTCCCATCATATAGAGTTGGCACATCCTGCGATGACAAATAGCTAACTTGCGCATCTAAGTAATCATGGAAATTATCATTGATGGTATTTTTAGACTTTCACTGATCCCACCAGTCCTCATGCACTCCGCACACGGTGCGTCTTTTTTACAGAATTTCGAATTGTATGAAATCAAATGATTTCAACGACCTTATATCAATAACCTCGGGATCATAATCCTTATTGACCAGATTCCTAGCAGCCTGCATCACGTGATACCTCATCCGTGAATTGGTCAGGATGGTGACATGCTCCCCGAGCTTCACCATCTCTATTTCCTCGAGATTCAGCACGTACTCTTTGTCAATAATCCTCTCCTTAAGATTGTATAGTAAAACGTGCTCAAAAAATCACCAACTGTTACCAAAGTTTTAAAAGGCATGTATTAAAACAAAAATTTAAAACTTATGCAACATTACAAATGAAAATTAAAAAGATAGAACAAAAAGGAAAATAAGGCTGCAGGGGAAATGAAGTAATAAACCAATGAGCTCCAATGATTCTTATTTATACTAAAATCCAATTGTAGATGTTATCAAAGCTTCTTCATCACCACTAAATTCAATTGTTTTTATCATGAAAAACATTCACCTGTGTTGAATGATTAGCATATGCCTTTGGCCCAAACTTAAGTAATTACCATATGGTTACAGCTATTCTCATGGACTCATTATGTATTTAAAGAATATAAAATATTGCATCTCCAATGTCTGGCGCATTGTGAAGCATTTTCTATGAAAATGGCTTACCAATTGTTGTGAGAGTTGGGGTTTTTGTACACATTTACAGTGCATGGTCGAAGTGAAAGTGAATTTCTATTAATGTAACATAAACATAGATTGAGAAATGGGCCTGATTGTTATACACAATAAGAATAAGCATTATTTTAACTTATATCAAGTAAGAATGAATGATCTTTTCAAAATATATCCATCTATATAATCATGCAAAGAAAGACGGTGAAAAGTTTCAACACTCTTTCTCCAACCTAAAAGTTGAAAAAAATACAGTTTTAATCTCTCAGACTATTTAATAATCTTGAACTAATGAAGAAAAATACTTATACACTTCATCCTATAAAAATATTCCTGTAGATTAAAAACAAGGTAAACTAAATCCACCCCTGTGTTATTTTGGGTATGTGGATCGCCTCTTTGTAATACCTATAGTTTAGATCGGTTTCACTTAGCACATTGTGTTATCATAGTATTTTAAAAAGACCAAAATATCTTCATATAAGAAGTGCAGGGTCGAAGTGCAAGTGAAAGAGACATAAAGGCTTACCCGAAAGAATTCAGTAATTTAAAATGGGTCTGCTTGTTCTCCACACATTTCAACTTGGAACCAAAGATCTGGTATAAAAGAAAAACAAATATATCATCAATAAATAGTACAAATTGACACATACATACATATATACCTACCAACTGTTTTGGAAAAATCACATTTAGCAACTGCTTGTGTACCAAGGGTTTGAAAACAAATCACAGTTGAATCAATTATTCAAAATCATACTACCAAATCAGAAAATTGAAACCAGTTGAATAAAAAAGATGAAACCGCATATAGTAACCGTTTGATGTTGTATTCAACCGTGGAAAACACCACCAGTGAAAATTATCGCTTGGGAGTGAGCTCTCTGTTCAGATTCTTTAATTTCCATCACATCCCTAGAATACAAAAAAGTTCAAAACAAAAATGCGTAGAAGATAAAGTATATTAACAACGAAAAATTTAATTACACAAACTAAAATTATCTACAGGAACCTGTCAAAAATACTAATATTCGAATCAATATTTCGCTGCCAATTTGATCGGGGAACTTGAATTGTAATCATAAAATGCATCATCAACAGAGCTTTGAGAAGTAAACCTTCAAGAATTGCAGTGGAGGATAGGAATGACATAGCAACTCAAAATCTGATCCAATAGACGTTGTAGTTCTTCTTTTTAACTTCACTCTTCTATACGTACAAATATTTAAGGCCTTAACCATTCACAAAACAATCCTAAAGCATATACATTAAGCAAACCTGATCTACTGTATATTTTTAGCAAGTTCAAGACCAAAATTGAAGGATGGGATCAAAGGACTGCCTGATCCTACTCCATAGCCAGTGGCACAACTCCAATTCTCTAAATTTTTATATATCGATCCATCCTTCCTTCCAAATTGTGGCTCATATTGCACCCCAACAGTTAATCTTCCCATCTTGCTTACCAACCCTGCACTTCTAGGAATTTTAACTCACAATTCAATGTGCTCTATTTCGCTGTACTTACCAACTGACAGTTGGATCCACACTTCCCATTCATGCCTTTCGTTAAGTGTATCGGGTACAGATCTTCAGTTGGATCCAACTGAGTACTTTTCCCCAGCAGTTGGATGTGCCAATTAAATGTGCTCTATTTCTCCATCAGTTGGATCCACACTTGTGCCTTTCGTAATGGTTGGATCCAACTGACAGATTTGCTGAGCCACATCTCAAACCCATAGTACCATAATCTTCAGAAAATATTATGTTTTTAAAAGCACCGGAAAAATGCCAAATGCACCAAATCCTTATTTGGGGTAGTATCAACATCACTTTGCCAGTGAAATAGGGCATTTCCCACAACTTTCTCCTCGGGCTTTTGGTCAAGTTGACCTGAAACAGTTGCAACCAAATCAACATAAGGATCGTCAATTGGCTTCAGCATGATTCTTGTGCTAAAATCATTACTATTTTTGCTAATGCAACACTATTGCTGCTAATGCAACCATAAACATACATATTTGAAGTTTAAATATCAAACAAAATAAATGAGAGTAGTATTTGTAAATAGGCTAAACTAATGCTTAACTAATGAGGATTACAAGATTGATGCATTTTTTCTTTTCGTTTATTTTTTGTACCTTAAACCTAAGTCTGTAAGAAAAAGAACTGTGTATAGCCGCTTGTCTCTTAAAGGGGGATTATACAGGTTTACACAGAGGCATAAATAAAGAATTATCAGAATTTACTCCAATAATTGAGCTTTTAAAGTAGCCTCTAATCAAGCAATGAAATTCGTAAAAAACTTCTAGTGTGCTATTAGGTTACTTAAAACTCCCCTAAAAACTCAAGAATCTCGAATCGATAATTTAGGAATGAAGAAGTTGAAATGTTGCTTGTGAAGATCGTAGTAACGAAATAAACTATCTCGTATGCATAAATAACAAAACAAAACATGATGGCATCCCAAGAGAAACTGCTCGCGAATGAAATGATAGTCGAGCACAATGTGGCGTGATCCGAGCATATATAACTGGGCTGGAGGCCATATAGGTTATCCTGAGATAATCACAGTTAAGTATGATAGGCTAAGAAACCAGGAGATGGACCTCACCAAATGCATAATCAACATAATGTAGGCAAAAAGCTCAGGAAAAGCGTGATACTATGACTCGACACCAATCGAGAGGTCATGGGTTGTTTATTGGCACTCCACAGATCAAATTAGGGCCGAAGAAACACATAATCCCAAAATAAGCGTATGGTGCCGGAACATCAAGCTAACTTAGCATCAAAGAAGGTACGAACATGATAAACTAAAATCAAGAGTTCCCTTAAGATAGCACATAATCATAAGAAAGAGTTGCATATTTTGTCTATCAGTTAGTCTCAAAGTCAATTTAAGACCTTAATTTATAACAAACACATGAGAAATAACAACATTGGAAAGTAAAATGGTCAAGTCATTTGTATGTTCATTACCATTAAAAACTAAATGTCATGAAACAATTATATATATATAATTTATTTCTTGCAATTCGCTATATAAAATATCACTCTTGATATTTTAAAGCATAAACACGGATGGGTGAGATTTCAAATTTTATTTTACATTACAATAATGAAATATGAAAAATAAGTACCCAAATAAAATAAAGTTGTAAGAAAAAACAAAACTTGACTTCCTAGTTCAAATGCCTCATATATAAGTCAATAGGCCTTGCATTCGTGTTGTTTCAAAAGGGAAGAGATCTTAAGTGTATCAAATTTAAATAAAAAGAATGAATCAACAACATACTACCCGTTGAAATGTCATTTCGACATCCTAGTTCCTAAAATTCTACACTACACTACACTACACGACGCCGCTTATCTATATGAATTCAAAGATTAGCACACTACACCATACGACCCCATTTATCCATCTGAATTCAAAGATTATCCGTCTGAATTCAA
This sequence comes from Sambucus nigra, assembly GCA_949130495.1. NCBI lineage: Eukaryota > Viridiplantae > Streptophyta > Magnoliopsida > Dipsacales > Adoxaceae > Sambucus > Sambucus nigra. The sequence goes on from OX422213.1 coordinate 537,421,206, forward strand.
ACACTATCGTACACTATCATATGCAGAATCACTGTAACAAAAAATTACATATAGGGACATAAACTCTGTGTGATCAACATTTAAACCAAACCATATATGAGAAAATAAATTGTGAGAAAAGAAATTGTGGCTTTAGGGATAATAAATCCAAACATATGAGTGATCACTAACTTACTATGAGAGATCAGCGAGGAGGAGTGGAAACAACACCGAGTCCAGCTTTGAGTGAAGTTTTGTCACTATTAGTTCAATAAAGCTCCATAAAAACCTTTTTTTTAATGTAGGAAAAGAAAACATTAAAATTAAAAAAAAACAAATATACCAACCTAAGTATCAATTTAAAATTGTTACCAAAAGTAGTGTACGAAGAGAATACCTAAAAAATGCACTTCATTTCTTCAACATCCAAAAAGATCAGAAAAAAAAGTCATATAATCTTCAAAACCGAATTAAAAATATCTCGCACGTGATCATATTAGAATTGGTGTGTGTGTGTGCACGTGCGTGTATAACAGAGATATAATACCTCTTTTTCGGCCGGACATAAAACCCTCAAATGTCTACGGCAATAAAAAAACCTCAAAAATCTCAGAAATCAATCAACATAGAAAAAATCCATCAAAAACACAGGCTCTAAGTTTGATCTAAAGTGTACAAATACAACACCAAAACATTATGTGTGCGTGTGTGTACGTGTGACCACGATTCAAGGACTGTCGAAACTACATCGACATAATGACCTTTATTGAAGTTTTGCCACTATTAGTTCAATAAATCTCCATAAAGACCTTTTTTTAATATAGGAAAAGAAAGAATAAAAATTAAAAAATACTAATATACCAACATAAGTAATAACTTAAAACTATTAACAAAAGTAGTGTACGAAAAGAATACCTAAAACCTGCATTTCATTTCTTCAACATCCAAAAAATCTATAAAAAAAAACCACATAATCTTCAAAACTGAATTAAAAATAGTGTGTTTTTGTATATAAGAGAGGGAGAGATTACCTCATTTCCAGCATCAACTTGAAACCCCCAAATGTCTACTGCAATAAAAAAAACTCAAAAATCTCAGAAAGCAACCAACATAGAAAAAACCCATCAAAAATACGGATTGAAAGTTTGAATAAAGTGTACAAATGCAACACCAAAATAGTGTGTGTGAGTGCCTATGTGTGTGTGGGTTGAATTGCGCCTGTGTGTGTGTGGATTGAATCGCGATTACCACTCCAAAGTACCTAAAAGAAAAAAAATAAGATAATATGTTAGATCGGAAAAATAGCCATGGCGTGTGCGTGTTTACAGGTGAGAAGAAATAAATGGTTCGTGTGTTCATTTGAGATAGAGAGAGCTTACCATGGGAGGGGAAAAGCTGCGGAGAGGGTATGTGGGGGAGGGAAGGGGAAAGGGAAGGTGAAGAGAGAAAGATCGGGGAGTGAGGTGCGTATGAGGGTTTATGGTGAGTGTGTGTTTACAAAGATACCCCCTTTATTTGAATTAAAGTAAAAGAGGGGTCAAATTATAGAGAGAAAAAGAGGGGGAAATTAAAAATTTGAGGGACAAAGTGGGAAGTGTAGAAAATCTCATAAAAATGACATCATCAATCAAACTTATGACATACATAAGTTTCCTACTTTATTATATATATAAAGTTGAGCTAATAAAATGATGTGGATAATTAAGGAAGAAGATTAATTCTAATGAATAATGTGGTGGACAATTATTAATATGAATAATAATTGGATAGTCTAAGAAAGTAGAAACACATTAAAGAGAATGAATAATGGTATAGACAATTATTAATAGGAACAATTATTATGTAATCTACAAGAATTAAACTTATAGTGTAATGAAGTAGACAACAAAGAGTATGCATTAAACGATCTGAAGAGACAAACAAGGGTTACGGGATATTATGACGTAAGTAAATGCACTTAGTTTATGTAATTTGTGAAATTTATATTATGAAATCTATTCGGGAATTGGGGTGTCGGATATGAGTGACCACTCTTATTTATTGCGTAGCTATATGGACTATTCTTTACATGACTGATTAAATAATGAAAGTTATAATTTGCGTTTTTATTGAGGATACGAGTAGGTTTTCTTCTATATGAGAGGTGAGGTACTCATTACGTATGAGCCTCGATAGGGAGACATGAAGTATAAGTTAGTAACAAATTGCATATTTACTGGTGAAGAATACTTACACACCTCGGGCTCTAACCCCAAATTATAAATGTTCCCCCCTAGGTATTCTTAATGATAGGGATAGCAGGACTGGCAATGGATCAGACTTGCAGTTACATTGGACGTAATGGATGTCGCTCCATTGATTCTAATGTAAGTTGTACTTCAGCATTTGTCATTTGATTTCATATTGGGATTTGTATGGGCATAAGCCCAAGGGTTTATTTACATCAGTTTTACTTAACTTTACATTATAGACATTATATGATGATTCAATATTTATTATTTATGTGTTAAATTAGTTTTATTCATTGTGGATTTTGATATAAAATAAAGAAAAAATTTATTCCTTCAGTGCTGAGAATGGCATTAATTGATCGACAACCCCCATCTTCGGCGTATCATGCCTATTCAACCTTTACGTGAGAAAAAGGGGGTTGTTACAAAAAAATTAAATTCGAACTTCCCTACGCCTTTTATATTGAACCTGAAGGCACAACAGGTGGTCTATCCCTCTGGTGGGATTGTTCAATTACGTTAAATGTGGTCTACTATTGTAGATATACAATTAAAGTAGAGTGTGAAAGTAATGAGCTCAACCAATAGTTTATCATTTCTTTCACCCATGCTAATACCGATGATGCTAAGACAAGGAGTATATGGGATTACTTTATCCACAAGGCCAATTATAGAACTGCACCATGGATGATTACGAGTGAGTTCAACTTAATAAAACTAAGTGGGAGAAGGAAGGAGGAAATATAGACAACAGAAGAAAGATCAATGAGCTGAACAACTTAATTTTAAGATGCCATATATAGGAGCTTGATTTTTCTATACCCCGTTTCACATGATGAAATGGAAAAGTGGGGAGGTATTTATTAAAGAGGGAATAAATCGCATTCTTGAGAATGTTGAGTTGAGATGTTTATTTCCATAAGCACATGTTATACATGAAACCATCTAAGGGTCATATCAGTACCCTCTTATCATCCGATTTTTTGACCCAAAATAATACCACCCAAAAAGATTTCATTTTGATACTATGTGGGATAACTTACCCTCTTATAGTGAAACTATTGCATCTAGTTGGGCCAATGAAGTTGATGGTTCAACTATGTTCCAAGTTGCTATAAAATAGAAGAGGAGTGCCTCAAATCTTATCTCGTGGAAAAAGGAAAAGTTTGGCAACACTAGAAAAATGATCACCGAACTAAATAATCATTTAGCCTTCATCAAAGATTCTCCTTCCAGTGAGGAAAGTAAATTTATAGAAGAGGGTATTATCAATCATATTGACAATATTCTTAAAATAGAGGAGAAATTTTGGCATCAAAGATCACGGGTTAATTGGATGAAGTTTGGAGATAAAAATACATAATTCTTCTACCCTACTACAATCCAAAGAAGGAACCATAATCGAATTATTAGAATGAAAATGGATGGGGACTGTTGGTTTTGGCTCTCCTATTTTTTTAGTTTTGGTTTATTTACAAATTTGCCATTTTGGCTCAAATCTATAAATACAAGTGTCATTTCTAGGTTTTGAGGAGGACAAGTTTGAGAGCTATTTTGAGAGTTATCAAAGCTAAAGAGAGATAGAGCTCCCATTTGAGGGGTGAGTTCTTGTGAGGTTGTGAGTGACTTTCTAAGAGAGATAAATTGTGTGTGTGTATAACTTTTGGGTTCCTCCATTTATCTATAGAAAGAAGAAATCCTCCTTGGTGGATGTAGCCCAAATTTGGGTGAACCACGGTATATCGTTGTTGTTTTGCTTTGATGATTGCTTGTATGTTCTTATTGTCTCTTCATTGATATTTGGTTGATTCGATTGGGAGTTTGCACACTAGTTCATTTTGGGAACAAGGTCTTGGGTGTTTTCCGCACACCAAGTGTTTGATAAAATTCCCGAGTGAGTTTTATCGTCTTGGTCGCTAGAGATAGTCTTGCTTTAGCGCAACAAGTGGTATCAGAGCTTTGGTTGCATTGTTTGCCCGGTATTTTGGTTCGAGGTTGAATCAATTTTGGCAATTTTGGCATAGCTTTTGTTTTTGTTCCAAATGACGGAAAATGTGGAGAGTACTCGAGAATCAACCTCTACGAGCGGAGTCTCTAAGAGATGGGATCCGAGTTATGGATCAAGTGGCTCAATGAAGATGGACATGAAGGCTTTTGATGAGAAGATCAATTTTGGGTTATGGCAAAGATGAATGCGAGGCGTTCTTGTCCAACAGAGGTTGCAATTAGCATTGTTGGGGGTAGAGGGACGACCGGTAGGCATGACCGATGCCGAGTGGATTGACATTGATCAAAGAGCGGCTTCGTGTATTGAGATGCTTATCACGGATGATGTGTTGAATAATGTGATAGCGGAGACCACGGCTAAAGGCATGTGGGATAAGCTTGAAGAGATTTATTTGGGAAAGTCGTTGTCAAATAAATTGTTCCTCAAGAAGAAACTCTTCAAGCTTGAGATGAAGGAGGGTGAGGATATGATGAAGCATATCAACGTTTTTAATACCTTGATAAATGACTTGAACCGGATAGACGTTCAATTCATTGAGGAGGATCGAGCATTATTGTTGCTTGCATCATTACCCGATTCATACGAGCATTTTGTGACCACGCTCATGTTTGGGAAGTCTACGCTCCGGTGCAACGAGGTTGTGCAAGATATTCAATCTCATGTCACGATGAGAAAGAAGGAAGGTGGAGGTGACGGGTATTCCCATAATGAAGGCCTTATGGCGAGAGATGGAGGTGGGCAAAATGGCGGGAGGAACTCCAACCGGAGATTTAATGACGGTAGTAGGTCTAGATCGAGAGGTGTTGGTGGTAAAGGGCCGAAATGCTACAAGTGCCGGGAATGGGGTCATATGATCCGAGAATGTCCTTTGTGGAACGACAAGGTTAAGGGCAAGGTTGATTCCGAGAGGGCAACGGTAGCGAGTGTGAATTATGAAGATGAACTTGGAGAACTTCTCACAATCTCCAAGGTTAACTCTCTTTCCCAAGATGATTGGATATTAGATTCGGGATCGTCGGATCACGTTTGCTCCAAGAGGGAATATTTTGAGACTTTCACAGAAAATGGAAAAGGTTCCATGTCTTTGGCTAACGGAGAGAAGGTTTCCGTTGAGGGTGTCGGGACGGTGAAACTCAAGATGTTCGATGGGGTGGAACGCACTTTGGGTGGTGTGGCCTATGTCCCAAAGTTGCGAAAGAATTTGATATCCATTAGCCGTTTGGATTCCAAGGGTTGCCGGGTGTCGGTGGCGGGTGGAGTCTTGAAAGTCACACGCGGTTGTATGGTCCTAGCGAGGGGAGAGGGGAGAGAGGGGTTGTATCGTCTAAATCAAACTTCGAGGAAGACAGGGAAGCGGTGTGCACAAGTGATCGAACATTCGAGGCATGTCTCGTTTGTGAACAAAGCGGAGACATTGGGTGCTAGCTTTCCAAGAGTAATCGGTAGTGATGGGAGAATACCTACTAGTGGAGGGGATGGATCGAAGTCCCCCTCTAGGGCCAACGGGTGATGTTGACCCGGTTTAGTTTCACACATGCATTGGCCGATTCGAATCGAGGAGGTGTAGGACTGTGATGGATTCGAGGTGTGTGTATCTAGTTCAAGGAAGGTCGATGAGTTATTGTTTGCGAGCATTGGCAAACGGGAGTTTTTCGTGACAAAGACTTGGTATATCTTTCGAGGGTGAGATTTGGAGGGTATGAGAGGTGAGGAATTTTCCCTCTCATCCGTGGTTATTTCTCAAGGTGGAAGATGGTGTTGATGTGTTTGAATGTTTCGTGTAAAAAAGGTGTATGCTATATGTATTGTGTGGGGGTGTACTCACCGGGTTACATGAGGAGCGAGCTTCACCGTATGGTTACATGGGAAGCATTCAGGGGAGTTCTTAGTTTAGAACTTGGTTCCTCGGCGGGTGGAGTTGTCTGGAGTCTTGGAGTGAAGACTTACGGTATCTCACTTCATGGTTGAAGTTTGAGGTGGCTTAGCGTCGGGTGGAGCGTATTGGCTTGTTAGATGTCGGGATGATCTTAGAGCGGATTTGATGTTTGCATTCCGAGTTCGGTTGGATCGTGAGGATCGCCTGGGGGAATCGCATTAGCTTGGTAGATGGTGGGACAGTCTTCAAGCGGGTTCAATTTCAGCATTCTAGAGATTGGTTGGATCGTCAGGATCGCCAAGGTGGAGTTTGTTGGTTTTGGCTCTCCTATTTTTTTAGTTTTGGTTTATTTACAAATTTGCCATTTTGGCTCAAATCTATAAATACAAGTGTCATTTCTAGGTTTTGAGGAGGACAAGTTTGAGAGCTATTTTGAGAGTTATCAAAGCTAAAGAGAGATAGAGCTCCCATTTGAGGGGTGAGTTCTTATGAGGTTGTGAGTGACTTTCTAAGAGAGATAAATTGTGTGTGTGTATAACTTTTGGGTTCCTCCATTTATCTATAGAAAGAAGAAATCCTCCTTGGTGGATGTAGCCCAAATTTGGGTGAACCACGGTATATCGTTGTTGTTTTGCTTTGATGATTGCTTGTATGTTCTTATTGTCTCTTCATTGATATTTGGTTGATTCGATTGGGAGTTTTCACACTAGTTCATTTTGGGAACAAGGTCTTGGGTGTTTTCCGCACACCAAGTGTTTGATAAAATTCCCGAGTGAGTTTTATCGTCTTGGTCGCTAGAGATAGTCTTGCTTTAGCGCAACAGGGACAACTCTACCGAATCTGAGGTGGAGCTAAATCAGTTCATTATGTCCCATTTTTCTAATAAATTCAACTGTAGTGGCAATAAAACCATCTTGACTGCCTTAGATTCTGTCCAGAAGGTGGTTAATAATGATATGAACAAAAAATTATGTCTCCATTTCTCCAACAAGGAAATTTTTAAAGCTATCTCCATATCGTCTCTCTCAAAGTCGAAGTCTGGATGGGTTCCCAGGGTTGTTCTTCTAGAAATATTGGGAAATTATTGGTGTGAAGGTTTATAATGCGGTTAAAGGGATTCTTTGAACGAAATTTCCTCCTTAGGGAGATTAACCTTACTAACCTTATTCTCACCCCAAAATTCTACCCCCACAGTTTGTTAACCATTTGTTTCCCATCAGTCTATGTAATTTCATATATAGAAAATCATTGCTAAAACCTTGGCTAATTGACATAAAAATTGAATTGGAAAGCTTATCTCCCCCAACTAAGTAACTTTGTTTTCCAGCATTATCCTTGCCTATGAAGACTTTCATTGCATCGAAAATGCGAAAATGAAAAGAAAGAATACATGGTTTCAAAACTAGACCTTAATAAGGCTTATGAGTGGGTTGAATGGGACATTTTGATCAAGGATACGGAGAAAATAGTATTTTGCCCCAAACGGTTCCATCTTATAGACCAATGCATCAACACTGTTTCTTTTAGTATTATAAGTAATGGGAACGACATTGGAAGAGTTACCCTGAAGAGAGGCTTAAGACAAGGGGACCCTCTTTCCCCTTATATTTCCTTTTTGTTCAAGAAACTCTCTTTCTTCTATTGTCTAAAGCCATTGGTTGCTTAAAATTAAAAACCAAAGCCCCGCTCTCTCCCATCTCTTTTTTGTTGATAATTATATTATATTCATTAAGGTCAATGTCAATGAGTTCAATGAGCTCATCAAGGTTTTTAATGTGTATAGTGAGGCATCTGGGAAACTAATCAATATTAAAAAAAATATTATATTTTCTTTAACCCAAAGCTAGATGTAATCACCAAAAGTTGGGTTTGCAACTACCTAAAAGGGTAAAAGATGGATTCTAAGTTGAAATACCTAGAATTCCAATCAATATGGTGGACGTCTAAATATGAGGCCTTAATTCCATCATTGAGAAAGCAGATCATAAACATCAAGGTTAGAAACAAAACCTCTTATCCCCAGGAGGAAGAGAAATTTTTGAGTTATATTTTATACATGATTCCCAAGATCTTTGAACAATATGATAATCACGTCAATAGACATGTGAAAAGAGTAATTTTATTTGTCTCCTTTTGACGCCATGAATTCAGTTCCGCTGTTGAACGTCGCAATCGAGTGTCACCAATGTGATCGCCTTAACAATCCTTTAAGGGAAAAGATTCGTCTTTTCTCTCCTTGCCTATAAAACTTTAGGCATGTGCTTTAATTGGGATATCTTGGATGCCCTTTTGATGGAGAAAAGGTATATATTTATAAGTGGAGAGAGAGCCGAAATTCCAAATGTCAATTAATCTCAAACGTCCATCAAGGAAGATATTTAACTGGAATTTTAACTCCTTTTATTCTTTATTTCATGTGGAATACAAACCATTTATACAGGATATAACATATATTCTTTATTAAAAACAGATTAATAAATACCACATTTTGGAGAAGGAAATAAACCAAAGGTTAATTTAATAATTTCCTTACAGTCTCCCACTTGGTAGTTAGGTTAATCTATAAATGTTTTTAATTTAAAATCATAAGGCACGCATGATATGCTAAATCCTTCAATCATTGGTTTTCATAAGTGCCTTAGTTAGTCCAATAGTCAATGGGAGTCATGGCGGTTTCATATCATTATGTAACATGATTCATTCCATGTACTACATCATTGACAACCTTCTTAACTTGGCCATAATTAGGAGTTTGCTTAATGGTCCAATAATTTCTTGAAGCAGACAATTTTCTGTTATAATTCATCTAATAATAATATGTGTACACAATGGAAAACAGAATATAATGGATGTATAAGTCTTATTAAGAGCTCAATAAATGTCAAATACAGACATAATAATAAATTACAGAAAAGAAATAACTAGGAACTATCTTCAAGACCCATGCTTTCAGTATGTCTCTGAAATGTCTTTGGAGGTAGTCCTTTTATAAAAATATCCGCAACCATGAGATGTGTGCTTATGTGTTCAATGACAACATTTCCTCTTCTAATATATTGCTTCAGTGAGAGATATTTAAGATCCAATTGTTTCGATCCCTTAGATATCCTATGATGGTTGGAGAAAAATATTAATATGTCATCAACATACAGTACCAAAAATATGAACTTACTCCCACTGATCTTGAGAGGTATATATGGATCAACAATGTTTTTTTTTAATCGAAGTTCTTAATGATTTCATCAAACTTTAGATACCATTGCCTCGAATCTGGTTTCAGTCCATATATTGACCTTCGATTATGAAGTCTTCAGGTTAATGCATATCGACTTTCTCTTGTAAGTCTCCATTGAGAAAGGCTTTAAAACTTTAATTAACACATAGTAAGATTTGAATGTTTTACGACATTAAAACATATTTTAACTTACTATGTGTGTAGTCATCACATAATTGAGTGGTCGTAAAACATTCAAATCTTACTATGTGTTAATTAACACATAGTAATATGTGGGTAGTCATCACATATTTTAACTTAATACCATTAATGGTCGTAATATTCAACCTGCATAATTGAGTGGTGTATCTATTTAATTTTAATAAGGTATCTATGGATATCCTTGATTTACACATGTACACACACTCCTCAATTGTTTATTCAACATATGATTATAGTATACCCGTGGGCAACTAATTGATATGTATTAAATAAATAGAATTAAGCATTATAATGGTAATAAATGGCTAATTTGGAACTTGTAAGCATTCCTTAATTGTTTATTCAACATATGATTATAGCATACCTGTGGGCAAATAATTGATATATGTTAAATAAACAGATTTAAACATCATAATGGTAATAAATGGCTAATTTGGAATGAGTAATAATAAGTATTATTGTGGTGATACCTAACTTTAATGATGCAATTGCTTTCATTTAATAAATTAATATGAATAATTATGCATATTTTATCATAAAATTCCAAAAGTCATAAAATTACATAATTGTAAAATTTTTTAATAGCATTAAGGTGTACATTCTAGAATTTCATAAGTCTAGAATTTCAAAAGCTTAGAATTTTAAAAAATCATTTATTGATTTAACACATGATTATAGTATACTTGAGGGCAACTAATTGATATGTGTTAAATAAACAAATTCAAATTTTGAGAATTTAAAAAGACATAATTTCTAGAATTCCAAAAGATTATAAAGTTTTGGAAATTACAAAATATGCATAATTTAAAGAATTCTAAAAGGCATGGTAGCATGAATTCCAATAGTTGGTAGCATGAATTCCAAAAGTCATAATAAAAGGAATTCTAATACACATAATAGCATGAATTCAAATAGACATAATTCTAAAAAGACATGAATTCTAATAGACATAATAACTGGAATTCTAATAGATATAATTCTTTTAGACATGAATTCTAATAGTCATAATAGCTATAATTTTAATAGTTATAATTCTATTAGACATGAATTCAAATAGACATAATTCTAAAGACATGAATTCTAATAGACATAATTCTTTTAGACATAAATTCTAATAGTCATAATAGCTAGAATTCTAATACACATAATTCTTTTAGACATAATTCTAATAGATCTAAAAGACAAGAATTCTAATAGACATAATTCTATTAGACATGGTAGTATAAATGAATGAATTCTAAGGGACATGAAGTGTAATAGTCATAATAGTTCTAGGAGTCATGAATACTAAAAGTGATAATTTTCAGCAAGTGGCCAAGCCATAATTTTCAATATATATATGTAGTGATTTATACCATAAAATATGGAAAAATAGTTTATTTTTCCCAAAATGATTTTTTTTTTAGTTATCACTACATTAACATTAATAATCTTTTGAGGATCACTCTCCAATTTGCGGAATTGTAAAATCAAATTTTAAACGAGAGTTATAAGCGTTGACTTTATTATCAAAAATGGCAAAAAACATATTTTTGAAGGTCTAAACGACGTCAAAACGCAAAACTGGGGTGAGGCCCATTGTCAACAATGGATTTTGTTTATTTCGACGTTTCCAGTCGACCATATCAGTTTCGAAATTTTTTTGATCAAGTTTTATCCTTTCATATTCCCACAGCAACAACATCATTATCTATTTTAATGGAAAATCATATGTTCTTAAAATCAGCTCTGATACCACATGTAAGTTATATTTTATACATGATTCCCAAGATCTTTGAACAATATGATAATCACATCAATAGATATGTGAAAAGAGTAATTTTATTTACCTCCTTTCAACGCCATGAATTCACTCCCGCTGTAGAACGTCGTAGAGTGTGATCGCCTTAGCAATCCTTTAAGGGAGAATTTGTCTTCTCTCTCCTTGCCTATAAAACTTTAGGTATGTGACTTAATTGGGATGTCTTGGATGCGCTTTTCATGGAGAATGGAGAGAGGGCCAGAATTCCAAAGGTCAATTAATCTCAAACGTCCATCAAGGAAGAGATTTAATTGAAATTTTAACTCCTTTTATTCTTTATTTCATGTGGAATACGAACCATTTATACAGGATATAATATATATTCTTTATTAAAATCAGATTAGTAAAGACCACATTTCGGGGAAGGAAATAAACCAAAAGTTAATTTAATAATTTTCTTACAAAATTATCATCAAAACAATGGTGCAAAATATCCCCACCTTCTATGTCTTGTATTCTTATGCCCAATAATTTGGATTTTTTTTTTTTGGGGGGGGGGGGGGGGGGGGGGGGTGGGGGGGTGGGGGGTGGTGGGCGTGTGAAGACAAAAGGAAAATACCATGGAAAAATGGAGTCTTATGACAAGCCATAAATGTTATGGAGGAATGTGATTTAGGGATTTGAATAGCTTCAATATGTCTTTTCTTACTAAATAATCTTGGAGACTTTTGACAAATCCAAATTCTATGTAGGGGAGAGAGGCTGAAGTCTATAAATTTTCCCAATGAAAATTTTTGCACACCTAAAAAAGGAGCTTGACCTTCCAAAATATGGGCAAGTATGCTCAAGGGGAGGGATCTTTTCCTTAGAGTACTGAGATGGAAAGTTAGAAATGGTAGATACATCCAGGTATGGACTCTTTGTTGGGTTCCTAGCACAAAGAATTTTTAACCATCTCCTATCGGCAGTCATGTTAGGGAAGATATCTTTGTTAGTGATCTCATCAATACATCCACTGAAGATTGGGACCATGCTAAAGGTATGGACTGTTCTTATCTAATATATTAATGTTAGTTGTACTAATAAGGTTGACAAGTTGATTTGACATTTTTATAGAAATGGAAGTTACTCCGTGAAATCCGATTACATTGAGGATGAAAAATGGAAGAGAGAGAAAATAAGTCCCCCTCATTGTCATCCTTCCTTTATAATCAAAAGCTTTGGAACATAATCTAGTCCCTTAAAGCTCCTCCCAATATTCAATTTTTTTTGTGAAAAGTATGTCAAAATGCTTTACCCACCTAAGAAAATCTCTATATAAAAAAGTGTGCCCCAAATCCTTGATGTTCAATATGAAATAAGGAGCCTAGAAGTATTTAACACCTCTTATTTCGGTGTAAAGGTGCTATAGAGGTTTTGGATAAAAGAGAAAAAAGAGACATATCTATTTAGATTGTTCACTACACCAAAAATGCAAATCTGGCATATTCGAACATGCAAAATTTGACAGATTTAGATTTGTGCCAAATTCTGGCACGATTTTATTCCAATCTGACACGATTTAAAACATTGCCAGAAACTGAGACGATTTAAAATCATGCCAGATTTGAGCACATATCATTAATGCTCCGTTTGTTTGTCAGGAAAGTTAATCCGTAAAATGATTCCCGAGAAAAGGGAAGTAAAAGAAAAGAAAAATTATTTTCTAGTGTTTGTTTGGTTAATAAAAGGAAAACTGCAAGAAAATTATAAATAAAAAAAATAAAAATTATATACATATACAGATATATAATTATAATTTTATAATAAATATAAGTATTATATATTTCTTATTTCAATCACTAGAAAATATGATTTATATTAATAAACCTCCTTTAACTCAAACATTAGTAAATATAAATAACATATTACGAACATTGAATTAGTAAAAATATGAATATATAGTGTATTATTATGAATATTTATTGGAAAGTATTTTAATTCTAGTTGTATTAATATTATTAAGAATAATAATAATAATAATAATAATAATAATAATAATAATAATAATAACTACGAAGCACATACACTTCTCCGGAAGTGACACGCGTACGACACTCTTCTCTCTCTCTCTCCCTCTCTCTCTCTCTCTTTCGTGGAGACTTCACATGCAGTCCTCCCCCGATCCTCCAACCATCCTCACACAACCACCCCTCCATCACCCTAACACAACCACCCTGCCGTCAACTTCAGATAACCACCCCTTCGTCATCCAACTCTGGAAAGAACTTTTATTGTTTTGTCCACACAGAACTAGCAACAAGCAAGAGAGATACTCATCCAAAACCCTCTCTTAACTAAAGTTCTATTCCAGGTCTATATATAGGGTTTTCGATTTCGTTTACGTTTAATGATATTTATATTCTTCATTGTTATTTTTTATTTAGTTAATGTTTTTCTCCTTTCTGGTATGTCGGTATATAAAGTTAGGGTTGTTTGGTTTGATAAACTATATGAACTCTAAAGCTTTGTTGTGACATTATTGTAATTAATCAAGCATTATATGAACTAATCAAGCATTGATCAAGCATTATATGAACTAATATATTTAAATATGATAAAATATATGTAGTCATCACTGAAGATTTGTGCATGCTTCTCTGACCAGTTCAAAGTAAAAACTCTTAATCTCAGTCAATTGTCATGTTTGTTGAACTTGTAACTAAATTTTCTTGGTTTCTTTTTTAGCATCATGAAGAATTTTTATTAAAATTCGTTGTACAGTCCATTGGTATTCATTGACCTCCCTATACAAAAATGATATTTCACCACCGTGTTGCCAAGTCAATTCACCTCTTGAGCTCTATGTAAAAGTATATTTCTAAAATATTCATTGTTTTGCCTTATAAACATAATTATATGAATACAAGAATCTTTAATGTGAAGCCATGAAGGCAACCATAATTTGTTTTTCAGGATTGCCATTATTTTCATTCTTTATGCATTATTTTCAGGATTACCGCAATTCTCATTTTTTATCAGTTAAATAACCAGATCATTAAAAATGATCAAGATATAAACTTTGGCTCCCATGTTTATACGCAAGTAAACGTTCATGAGAGGTGTTTGGGTAATATTATATGCTCTGTGATGCTCAATGAATGACCTTCGAAACATTGGTAAGGTAAATTTTATAGATTAGTATTACTCTCCTGTCGAATGACGAGAATTTCAAGAGTTCCAGACCTCGTGCCGCTACTCATCTTCTCTTGGCTTTCATGGGCTTTATTAGTAAGGGGAGAACAAAATTTTTTGTCTGTGCGGTGCTCCTACAACCACTTTCTTTGCTGAGGTTTTCTCAGCAACCTTGGGCTCGAAAATCCAGGATTTGAATTGATATCCTTTCATTGATTCCTCCTAAATTGCATTGATTTATTCTAAATATTTCATTTCGATTGGAATTTGGTTATTCACCATGTACGAGGATTCCCGCTAAGCATCCATGGTTGAATGGTTAAAGCGCCCAACTCATAATTGTTGAATTCGTAGGTTCAATTCCTACTGGATGCACGCCAATGGGACCCTAGATATCGGAGGGTAAAATCACTTTTAGTGTAATTTATGGGAAGAAAAAATAATAACCCTTAATTTGCTATTGATTTTAACCGTTTCAATATATTATATTCTTGCAATCTTGTACACAGGAAGGGCTACTGAAAGACCTGCAACTGGTGGTTCTACATTTGCAGCTTATAAGGAAGAAATATCATTTTTCGGCAAATAGGACGAATGAGTTAAGTTCACTTAAAACGGTTACCGAAGGTTATCCTATATACAAGTATCTGATTTCCAGTGTATATCCTTATCTATATATTTACTCACGCACGCGCGCGTGCGTGTGTTCTCTCACACACACATACATATACACAGTGTGTGTGTTTTGCTTGATGAAAATGTATACACATTTATCTGTTGTTCATTAGCATAAAGTAGTATTACTTTAATAATATATTATTGCTTTAAAAGGAAATATGTTATTAACACATTTATGGTGGTATTTTCATCTTTTGCATGTTAGTAATACATATTATTTTTGTTCAATTTTACATTACTTTTGTTACCTTCTTGGTGGAGAATATTTAATCCACTAGTTTGAGTTTAATTGAGAGGATGTTAAACTTAAAGAATCCACTTTTTATTTCAGTTATTTTTCAACAGAGGCCTACCTGCCTTTGATGCCGAGAATATGCAAGACATCTATTGTTGGACATACCTGCCTATATTGATTCCACCTGTTTGGATGGGATTTCTTGGACAAAAAATTAATCATAATATCTATTGATGACATACATAGAAAACAAGTAAACACGAAATTTTCAATAAACTAAAAAAATATAATAGCACACTAGCAGTGCATATGGAATTGATTAGTCGTTCATAATGGTGGTTCTATAATTTTGCTATGATGGAAAGAAAGCTTTGTCTTTAGACTTGAATCCAAAAAAGTATGTAAAAAGTGTCTTAATTTGTATGGACATTCCACAAACACAATATGATCTTACACGAAGACAAATCACCATACCATTTCAGAAATAATTGAAAAATAACAAATTAGAAATCTATCTCAATTACTGTGCATTCACAATTAGCAGGCTCTTATTAATTTTTTATACCTAGAGTGAACATGGAAGGGTTTAGCAGAGGTAAGACTGTAGATAGCCTTATCTCCATTTTGGAGCGACTAGATTCCAGTACACACTGATGTGCCATGTGAAACAACACATTGCCATCTCTATTGGCGAAAATATTTTACTTTGTTTAAGTGTTGAGCTAAAAAAAATGAAGTCTAAAGCATGAATGGTTTGGAAGACCATCAAACAATATGTGGCAGCTAATTTTGTCATGTCGAGTTATAGAAGGAATATATTTGTTTTCTTCCATAATGAGACGTAGCAGTATTACAATCTTATAAGTTTCTTGGGTTGCTAATAAACAACGGGACTCTAAATTAACTAAACGATCACGACACTTATTGAGCATATGATGTCTGTGTAGGGTTGATTGTGCATACCTTAACAGCGTGATTGTGTCCTTAAGAGATACATAAATAAAATATGCAAGTATGCATACACAAACTCACATGTGCCACCCAACCCCAAAACAATGGTGACAAAAATAATATGAAGGATATGAACAAGTACATGGCCCTTGAAACCTCATGAAAGCATTTCATCAGCCTCATCAAACACAAACATTTTAATGTAATCAGAATGAAATGACTATCTTTGCACAATGTCAAACACATGACCAGGGGTGCCAACAACAACATGAACACCACTTGAAATTATGTGCTGATCCTCACGAAAACAGGTCCTACCAACACAACATGAACCTTCACACCAATAGTCATCGAGAGCTCCCATAACCTTCTCAATCTATTGTGCAAGTTCTCCAGTGGGTGCCAGAACCAATGTCGCGCATTGGACTGAACCATAATGAAGTAGCTTCAAGCCATAATCATTATGGCATAATGAAGCCCTAATCAATTGTCAATTTATCACTATGACTTCTCAATGCGTTCCTTCTTCCTTTCTTCTTCAATATTATGAAGTACCCATTCCGTTTAAGGCATGTTACCCTGTTTGTCTTTCCCCCTACTATAACTTCTCCTCATTTTAAGTACATCTCTTCTGCCGTAACATGAGCATGATCTCCGGCTACAAAACTACGCATTTGACCCTCCATCTCAATGTAGCTCCAACCGGGATCTTTATATATTCAACCATTTTCATAAATTAACAGTGTTTCTATTGGGTTTCTAAAACTCTCCTAAAAAGTTTCTATGTTCGGGACTACCGAAACATCTGCTCAATTTGATATTTTTAATCCGGGCATTCACTCTCGCATACAAGTGTACAATTGATTAAGTGGTGTTATGGATGCATGCCTTTGTAACCAACATCTTTCTATTTTATAAGAAATATACCATGCTTTGTCTTTATAAGAACTATATGATTGGAATGCTCTTTATAGACAAAAGTTTGGATCTGTTTTTATGATATTTTTATCTGGAAGGAGTACCCCTAAAATACTTGTTGAGCTTACGGTAATGTTTTATATTATGAATTTTTTGTTCAACTTGAAACTTTCTGAATGTGAGGATAGATTAAACATTTAAAAGGGATAGTCATTTCATGATAATTCTTTCTTATTACATGTGTTTGTTGAAGTGAGGTAAAGTATATCCTAAGTTTCCAAGACTTCATGTGTGATAAAATTGATTCCATGTCAAGTTTGAGACTAATTAATTATTAAGGTAACAGTTTTTTTTATTGAAGTATGGCAGACTTGGTGGTATTTATTTAATGTAAAGTAGAAGAGGTGATTAGAGAACATACTTTTACACTTGCACACAAGAATTAATATTTAATATCTCAATAATAAATCTCTCCCCTAAGGAATGTATGGTTCCTGAACAAAGACAGGGCCTTTTATGTACTAATTAGTATAAAAGTTAATAATATATTCAAGAACTAAAAATATCGAAATAAGTTAATTCATTGAGTAGAAATAGGTTGCTTTTGCCATCCCAATTCGTATAATAGGACAATAAAAATGTAATTTTCAGAGCTTTAGCGAATGTTATTTATTTTAAATGAGTATCTAAATAATAGCACACCTGATTTCTAAAAACTTGTTAGAGGGCGAAAACTCAACACAATCCCCAAACAATCCCGTAAGAGGCATGAACACCTTGTATGGGATCGATGTAAATTGTAGGAACTGACCACGTAGTCATGAGACTCCCTGTTTGAGAATATAATAATAATTTACAAATATCTAGACTTAAGCTTAAAAATATACTATTAGAGGGCGAAAAATCAAAACGGCCTTCAAACCACCCGGTGAGAGGCACGAACATCTCTCACGGGACTAATGTAACTCGTAGGAACTAACTACGTAGTCACGGGACTCTTAATTTAAGAATATGGTGATAATTTGCAAATATATAGACTTAAGCCTTAAAACATGTTGTTAGAGGGGAAAAACTCAAAACAACCTCCAAACGGCCCCATAAGAGGCACAAACATCTTTCACGGGATCAATGTAACTCATAAGAGCTCACCGTGTAGTCACGAGACTCCCGATTGAGAATATGATGATAATTTGCAAATATCTAGACTAAGGCTTAAAAACAACAATAAGTATACGCAATTGTTTTTTTCTTGAATACGACTTTTTTAACAGTATTTGATTACAGATATCAACTGTATTTTGTATCCTATTTTTTCCAAGGTAGCATTTCAACGTTAACTTTTAGCTATGTGGAACACACGGACAAGTCAATGGTTTATATCAGAGAGATTGTTTTCTTTTTGTTGATATTAATATTTTTTATGTGTTTTGTCCATGCGGGCTTTTATAATTATATTATTTAATTTTATGGCCATGCAGGCTATTGCCATATTATTTTTAA
The DNA here is from genome assembly GCA_949130495.1 of Sambucus nigra. Taxonomy (NCBI): domain Eukaryota; kingdom Viridiplantae; phylum Streptophyta; class Magnoliopsida; order Dipsacales; family Adoxaceae; genus Sambucus; species Sambucus nigra. The sequence goes on from OX422213.1 coordinate 537,439,933, forward strand.
ATTTTATGGTCATGCGAGTTTTATATTAACAGGTTTCAGAATGTTTAGAAAACAGTGGAAACTCTGTCCAATTTTGTTTTTTCTTATGAATTAATAAGACTTGTAATATTTTGAAGTTCAATATATACATTAGTTTATCAATGTGTCAGATTTGTAATTTGTGAATTTTCTTGATTTTTTTGCACATAAATTTTTTTTTGCTAGATTTGTAATATGCCGATTCTTCGATTTTGTTTTTTAAAAATAAATATTTTTTATTTATTGAATAATCTGACACAGTTTAAAACCGGGTCAAAACCATATCAATCGTCAAATATGAGTATGCTTATGATACAATTTATCACGCTTTATAACCATGTCAAAGGTATATAAGAAAATAAAAATCTAGCACGATTTAAAATTGAGCCAAAAGCATGTTAGATTAGGTTTGGTATAGTTTAAAATCATGCCACACTGATGCTTTTGGTGTAGTGGTTGGTCACTCAGTTCTATACTGCTGTTCTAATATAAATTGGCTGAAATGGCCTTCAGTGGTTGGTATTAATGGAAAAGACATAATCAGTTTATCTTCAGGGCCATATATCTACCTCTGACCATACTGCTACTTTAGAAGATAAATAATAACTGGAGTACCTTGATTCTTGTAGGCTTGACCGGTTGGGACTTTCACACAACAATCTTACTGCCACTTCACAGAATAACTGGTGTCCTACTTCTATCGAATGCCTAAAAATACAATGTGGACTCTGCTTTTTTAGGTCCTACCAAATCTACTGCTATTAGTTGGATTTTACGTGATCAAAGTTGATTCAACATTAATGGGGGAGACTTTGGAAATTATGGCGGCCTCCAAAAGAACTTTAAGTCTCAATCCAATTGATGTGACCATTGAGAGTGATAATGAAGAACTGATAGATCTTTGCAAAAATCATAACTCTGGGAGTCTTTTCCTCTTGTGTTCTTGGGAGTCTTTTCTTTTTTAAAGAACTGTTCCTCTTGTGTTCTTGGGAGTCTTTTCTTTTTTAATATAATTGTACTAATTGGGTTCGGCTTTACCATAGGAGATCGGACATCCAGTTCTGGCACTATTAAATAGTTCACAACCTAGATTGAGAGTTAAAACCTGTCATAATAGTTGTGATACGATCATAGAAGTTCATCTAAAATTACGGGAACCTATATAATAGTCTGATAACTTATATGATAGTTTAAAAGAGGATTGTGATCGGTACATCCAAGAATGTATTGAACATGGACACTTATGAGATTTAAGTCTATGGGTTGTCTCGATTAGACTTAGAAAATTTCACACCATTTGTAAAGGGTGCATAGATGCTTAATCACGAGAATTATGAGGATTGGAATGCTTGTATGATTATTGTCGTGATTCTTATGGGTGCGATTCGATCTTAGATTAAATTAAGTGATCCCCGCATATTAGGACATAATATTTGTGAGTAGGCCTGAGATAATAATTAAGAGGCATCCACATCCGAGGATATCGAGGACTAAGATACCCATTAATAGACTTATAAGATTTATTTTCACCAATTAAATCTAATAGAGTTTTATTTCATAATCTCGTTTAGTAGAAAAAGAAAATTCTGAGAATTAGAGAGTTGATTAGATGTTGGTTAAAATCAATTTGCACCAAAAGAAATTTACCAAGAGGATAACATAAGCTTAACGCGAGGAAGCATATTGTGAACCATTATTAACTTTGTAAATAAGACTTTATTATATTTTAGTGATTTATGAGATAATTAAATTGGAGTGCGGTCATAATTAGTTAGTTGGATTAATTATCATTAAATAAAGAAAGGAAATAAATTATGAGATTTGTAATTTACGATTTTTGAGTATTTATTTGGAAGAAAGTTTTATTCTTTTTCTTGGGTCCCTATTATAGTATATATACCCAAGTAGTTAGGGCCATATTCTCGAGAAATGTGATTTGTCCTAAGCTTACCTTTTAAACTACAATCTATGTGGGTTCAAGTTGGGATTATAAGTATTACTATTCATTATTAGGGTTTGATATGGGTAAGAGAAAATATTATTCATGTTTTTTGTGAAGGAACCTAGAGTTTAATGACTCCAATTTTATATGTTCATGTATAGTTGGTTTTAAATGTTGTGTTATTACATATGTCATATGGATAATGTGTTATTATTTTACATGATGTTAATTTATTACTTTTAGTTTAAACCTACCTTCATAAATCATGAAATATCAAATTAGTTACAAACACAAAATTTTAAAGTTTTCGATAGAAATGTTCATATTAGAGACTAGTTTTGACCATTATAATATAACAAATGACTTGAGGTAAAAAGTTATATATATATGAATTAGGTTTTTAACACAATAATTGGTGTGTTAAACGGAGGTCCAAGAAAGAAGTTATACCGAAATTATGAAATAAGGGCAAATATGTCCATCCTTTAAGTCGTATTTTGTCTTATTACCACACCATGTGTTATATTTTCATTGGTTGGAAGGGGAGGATGGTTTTCTCCGACTTAAACACCTTTAAATGAAATTTTTCTTCAGCAAAATGGATCAAATCAAAGTCTAACAGCATATCCTAAGTTAAAAGATAAGTTTCGGGGGGTAAACAATGTAATTTTATAAAACTTTAGGGAATTAATTTTGAAATAATGAAAGTTTCAAGGACTAAAATGAAAATAAATAAAGGACCATTTGGTAAATACAATATTTTCAAGGACCTCTAAGAAATATTGAAAATGTATGGTGTAAAATTACTAAAACAACCTTTATATGTAAAATGACCCTAATACCCTTAATAACTTTACACCTCGTGCTTGGTTTTGACACCTCCACCGCACACGTGTCACCTTTATAGGAAAACTTAAAACATGTGTCATGCACTTAGAAAAAGTTAAAACACGTGTCTCTTTCTGGTGAATTAAGACTGCAAGACATCCCCGTTACGTGACACGCTAACTCCGACTCACCAAAATGAACGCTTAGTCATTGGGACACATGTTAACACCCTAATAACTTTGGAAAACTATAAATAAGGCCTTTAGGATCAGTTATTACAGAAAATTCATTGAAAATATCGGAGAGAAATCGTGAGAGGAAGTGCAGAAAAGTTTAAGAAGAATTTTCGTCATAAGATTAATGAGCGATCCAAGACTCTGTATCTATAACTTCGTACTTTAGTTTTAGGTGAGTACTCTGTGACATTCCTTACATATTTTGATTATATGATATTATGTAAACTATATATATTTTGTGAAACTGATTTTATTCTCAAAATACATCTCATACCGATGATTCCGTCGTTTGTTATATGTTTATATCTCTCGATATAAACATCTGATTTTGAATTCTGAAACTATTTATTCGGCCTATGGAAACTCTCTTACTATGTTGGCCTTGACTACCAGGTGGAAATATTTGGGTGGTAATTTCCCAATTGGTTTATCGCTGGTGTGCCCTAAATAAGGCGTTCTTCCAGAGATCATGATTTTATGTCTGTGTTGTTGCTGTGTGTAAATATTTGCTAAAACTATCTGTTTATTTGGGTATTAGAGTATACAAGGTCATCAAACTAAAATTGAATAATTGACATATTACTCAATTTTTTCATCTGCTCTTTTCTGAACTTTTTATTCTCAAAATATTTACAGTCAATTACTTTATATATATACTAGCGGAATGCCCGTGCCTGAAGGCACGACAAAAATTTCGAAAGTACATAATCGCGAAAGGACAAAAATTTTCAAATATATAGTTACAAAATGGCAAAAATTTCATTCCCCGAAGTATTGAATCTTATATAGTCAAGTCAAAAATTTTACCTTGTGACACAATATAGCGTAAAAAATTTAAATTTTTTGGGTAGAATTTGCATTGTTTATATAACGATCCCCCGTGATTAAAATGTAAACAATACTTATTTCATTTCGTTATAATAATGGTAAACTATTATATAAAACAAATACTTGTAAACAAATTAAAACTTGGGCAAAATACCCTTTTTTTATAGGACGGTCCACCCTGTTTAACGAATAAAAAATAATCAATGACAACAATACTAATAGAGTCATGGATCTCGCATAAATATAATCATACCATCAAACACTTTTAGGTTAGAAATTATTTTTATAACACGTGTAAACATTTTATAAAAAATTGGGCATAGTTTCCTTTGTTTATAGGACTATCCACCACCCTGTTTAAGAAATAAAAAATAGTACAACAATATAAATTGTCCTCAACAGCACTAATACACATCCAGACAATGACCCAATAAAAGTTAATGGCTCAAATTCAATTAATGAAAAATCCATCTCAATACCTGGTTAGTACTATGAAATTCATGTCAATTTGAAAAATCTACCAATTGTCACCATAAATATGATTTATAAGCAAGTACCTTCATTATCACTTAGTATATATCACAGGTAAATTGATTCATTCATAAGCATACATTAATACATTTAAGAGTAATCAAGAAAAACACTAAAAATAAATATAAGCACCTTCATTATTACTTAGAATTACCACAAAAAATTTATACAAAGATTAAAAATAGAGTATTCAACACCCAAAAGCAGTAAACATTATATTGCTCAACACCCAAACGCATATCATTATAACTATTCGTATATACAAACATAACAAACATCTCATCTCAATAACTACTTCAAGAAATAAGGGCTAAACACTAACTCAACTACTTTAATGCCTAACCTCTTCATACCTATCTTAACTAAATGGTCGCCACTTAGCAATAGAGATTCTTTAGAACCGATTTCATCACAGGCCCTGAGTAAAATCCATTAACTGCAACAATTAACTTCATGAAGCAAAATCAATAAAATAAAGCATTATAAGTATGGAGATGTACATACACAATAAGGTAATTATAAGATACTTGTACATTACCCCCATTTAAAACTCGCTTTCGAACTGTTTTCAAAACTTGCCACAACTTTACACCCATTTAAAACTCCTTTTCGAATTATTTTAGAAACCTGACAGAATTACCAAACATGTGTATTTAATTCTCATATTGATAAACTAAACAAACTTGTAAGAGTTTTCATATGCTAAAGAATCGATATTTAAAGTTTAAAATAGGGATCACTCCAAGTTTTATTAAATAAACATGCTTATAGTTACATCACAAAACGATTGATTGCCCAACATATCAACTCAAATAAGATTTGGTGATTGCCTATTAAAATTCACCTTGCCTATCCCTCCTCTAGGCACCTATCAATCAACTCAGCTTTTATTTTTTCCTGTACCATTAACAGTTTAAGAAACTCAGTGTACAACTATGCAGTCTACAGCTACGCAACTATGCCGTATCTAACGTTATCAAAAACCATTACATGGAACTACTATATGTGTACAAAAGAAAGTAAACATGGCTAATAATATACAATTTGTGTATAGACGAAAGTAAATGTGTCTAATAGTAAACATGGCTAACACCAATGTATATATGGCATGGTCATTACGTGTGTCGCTAACTAAACACGTGTTGCTAATAAAGTAAACTCACCATATCTTTGGCACAATGCATTGTCTCACTTTCGGCACACCGTATGCTGTGAACTTAAAATTCAACTCATTGTTATTAACTATTAACAAATGTCCATCCGCTCCTACACAATTTAAGTCAACAAACAATTTTAATCATTTTCTTAGCAAGTCTCCTATTAAGATGTCAATAGACCATCAAAGTGCACAAACATACATTACAAAGATCTTCATCATCATTCATTTGCAACAGCGGATTCTTCTTCGGCAAAGTAATCATGTCGAATCTTTCATGAAAGCTGATAGATTCCTGTCCCATCCATTGCAACATTTACAATAAAAAGATTCCAGTTCTTAGGAGTAATAATAGTGTTGTAACATTACCAGATAACTCTATTTGCGGTAACTGCTATTTGCTGAGGATATGAAAGTTTCTTAGGTGGCTTAGCGAAGTGTGTTGCATCCAAATCTCCCTAGGATCAGAACTTATGATTCTTAAAATCAAACGACAATAACAAAACATAAGGTGATAAATAAATGTTCACAACTTAAACCCAAAAACAATAACACATATGTTGCATATTCAATACTAAAAGCTCCAGCGATGACAGAATAAAAGAGTAAAATAAGTTTCAATTCTAAATTCACATATAATAGAAAAAAATAGAAATTAATCGACGAAATTAAAGCTCAAACATCAAAGTCATAAAAACAGACATAATAAGTTGAAAGATTAATAAATAGAGGTCCAAATAAGTACCATTCGCCGGACGGTTTAAATAGAGATCCGGATTTCCAGATTAATAAATGGCCTAAAATTAGTACAAACCGTTGAGAAACCTGTACACACGACTATATCAACATTAAAGGCTTTCCACTCTCATATACTACTCTTTGGTGGAGAACAACTTCAATTTATTTCATCTTTATTCTTGTTATTTGAGATCCAAAAATCAGTTATACTCTTATTTGTTTAATACATATGATTTGAGACAGTTTATTGATTCAATTACTCTAAACAGTCATTCCAAATGAGCCAATATTTCTTCAATCAATTACTTTAACAATAAAGTGAGTCAAGTTTCTATCTTGTAAACTCTTGAGACTTTATTGCATATACAGAAATTTCATTAATTAAACTCTTTATAAATAACATAAGCTTCTTTTCTATCTTGTAAATATTTTCATAACAGTGAAGGTGATGATTCGTGTGGGTACCTCAATTTGTCACCATAGGCCCAGACGAGTAGCCCAGTAAAGGCCCAATGTCTGGGAGCCTTGCATCCCTAACAATTCGTTCACGACTCTATCAAGTCCCTAGAATCTCGCATGCAGATATTCTAGGGGTTATGGACTGACGTGGGGGAGTTCAACACCCCCACTCTCAGAGAACAAGCATGTATATAACAAACCCTAAGCCAGGGGAAAAAGGCACGTGTTGTATTTTCCTGAAAAATGCTCCTCGGAATATAGAGAAATAATACAGAGAGCACCACCGTGGACGTAGGCATTCTTTCTGAACCACGTATATATTGTGTTGTGTGATTGGCATTCATTACATTCTTTATTTTCTTTGGTGATTGCCTTTTCTTATTCATTTGTGTTGAACATAATTGTCACCACAATTGGCGTTGTCTATGGGAACGTTTGTCTTCCTTTAAGAGATCCCTCACCAATAAAGAATCTGGAATGTCTGGTCACGGCAGAAACGCCCCTCAAGAAGGGGATATCTAAGAACAGCCTACCCCTCGCAGGATCAGATCTGAAGTTCAACATTTAGATCAAAGGGGTCGCCCAAAACGGAAGGCCTCAGAAGAAAGCCAGGGACCAGCGAGGTCCACAGATCTCCAGGTTGATCGATACCTGTGAGGCAAGGCTCCAAGAGCAAGGGGAGGCCGCTCACAAACAAGAGGCTAAGAGTGCTCACATCAAAAGGAGATTGGAAAGGATGGAGAAAGAACTCCATCGTAACACTAGGCGACATCCATACCGCACTCCTAGCCCTCAGACGAGAAACTCTCATAGTCGAGGAAGGATCCCTAGACGCAGATCCCCGGGAAGTGAGAAGCATGAGTCTGATGATGACTTACTCAAGCAATAGCGACTAGTTCCTCGTTACAGGAGCCTAGCTCGAGGAGATAAGGATATAAGAAGTTTGGTCCGAAGAGAAATGGACCAGCACCTAGCACATCGAGGTGTCAGATCGACCAGAGAGCTTGCTCGGTGAGCTCTCAGGACCTAGATGAAATCCCCTTTATCAAGGGAAATAGAAGAAGAAGAATCCCCCAAGAAGTTCACAATTCCGAGATTCAAGATTTATGACAGAAAGACTGACCCTATCGATCACGTTAGGCAGTACAGGCAAGCCATGACTCCCTGGAACCACAGGGATGCACTAATGTGCCTGATTTTTCCCTTAAGTCTGCATGATGTGGCCCAAAAGTTATTTGAGAGGCTCCACCACAGATCCATCAGGAGCTTTGAGTCCCCGGCTTAGCTCTTCATGTCTCGCTTCATTACTAGTAACTCCCATCCAAAGAGGATGGATGCTTTGCTAACAATGAAGAAGACACCTCAGGAGAGCCTTCGGGACTAAGTAAAGAGGTACTAGAGTTATTTAATGAGGTCGAAGACTTCTGAGAACAAGTAGCAATGGCCTCTTTTAAGATTGGACTACCCAGCTCTTGCCTTCTGCACCAATCCCTGACGAAGAAGGAAGCCATAACCATCGACAAACTGATGGCTCGGATCGATAAGTATGCTAAAGTCGAGGATATAACCCTCCTTAGTATAGGGGAGAATAGTCGAGCTAAAATTGCTGCCAGGGGCAACGATAAGGCTAAAAACTAGAAGAGAGGAGGCAAGAATGGGGGAAAGGGTGGCACCAATAAAGGAGGTAAGAACGATGCTTCGAAATCATTTCAGGCAGTAAACATTATCTTCAAAGAACCAATATACAAGATCCTAACGAAAATCAAAGATAAATCATTTGTTAAGTGGCCCAGAAAGATGGGAGGAGATCCTTCAAAGAGAAATAATGCACTGAGATGCACTTTTCACAAGGAGGGAGGATATAAGACTTATCACTGCAAGGCTGTTAAGTCTCACCTTGAAGAGTTGGCCCAGACCGGGCATCTGAACGAGTTTGTGGGGAAGAAGGCAGAGAAGGTTGCTGCCAATGGAGACACAAGTCCGACAATGTACTCGAGGACGATGCTGTCCATGAATTTATAGTAATTCATGGGGCATCTGATATGAAGGAGATGCAAGGGAATTCATCTTGGATGGAAGTGAAAAAGCTTATAATAGTAATGTAAGCTTTTTAGATCGATCCAGCGAAGACACAGTCAGGACAGCATCGGCGAGCAGATGATGTTGATTATAGTAAACATATCGTGTTCACAGATGAAGATCTAGTGGGGGTAAGAACCCCACATCATGACGCCTTAATCATTACCCTTAGGATAGCCAACTATGACATCGACAAGTTACTCATTGACTAGGGAAGCTCATCCGAGGTAATGTATCTTGGCCTATTCAGAAAATTGAAGTTAAGTGTTATCGACTTGAAAGAAGCCACTGTCCCTCTAGTTGACTTCGCTGGAAAAGAAAATATCCCATTGGGAAAGATCGTGTTGCCAGTAAGGGCAGGAAGTGTCTCCAAGATGATTGAGTTTCTGGTAGTCGAAATTGACTCACCATACCAAGCTATCCTCGGTAGAGGGTGGCTACATGCAATGAGGGCAGTCCCGTCGACCTACCATCAAAAACTCAAGTACATGACTAAGCGAGGAGTGATGGAGATCCCCGGAGATCAGGCGATGGCAAGAAGATGCTTTATAGTAGCCATCCACCTGAAACTAGAGAATAAGGTCAAGAAGTCCAAAGAGAAGGTCGAGGAGAAAGCAGGCTTGATACCTTCGAAATAGCAGCTAATGTATGGAAGACCCGGAGTGGAGGAGACCAGGCTCCTCCCCTCTGAGCGGGTCAATGAAAACTTGGAAGAAGTCACAGCCGGTGGTAACAAAAAGGACATGAATTTCTTGATTGGGACATCTCTCACAGATGAAGAGAATAAAGAATTGACAGTGCTATTAAGGAGCAACCTAGATGTTTTCACGTGGGAACCGTATGAGCTACCTGGAATTGATCCTAGTGTGGTTTGTCATCGGTTGCACGTCAACCCCACTTTCAGGACCATCGCGCAGAAGGCACGACGAACTGCACTAGAGAGGGCCAAAGCTATAGAAAAGGAAGTAGAGAAGCTACTGGATGCGGGATCCATATGAGAAGTTCAATACCCTAAATGGTTGTCCAACCTAGTAGTAGTTCCAAAGAATAATGGAAAATGGAGAGTTTGTATCGATTTCACTGACCTTAACAGGGCATGCCCTAAGGAAAGTTTCCCCCACCCAAAGATCGACCAATTGGTGGATGCTACAGCAACTCATGAGAGAATTAGTATTCTAGATGCATATTCGGGGTATCACCAGATTCCTCTGTATGCACCAAACCAAGATAAGACCGCGTTCATTACCACTGTCGGGTTATACTTTGGGCTCAAGAATGCAGGAGAAACTTACCAGCAGCTGGTCACCAAGATGTTCAAAGACCAACTGGGAGATACCATGGAAGTCTACATTGATGATATGCTAGTCAAGAGCAAGTGCAAAGAGGACCATCTCTCAGACCTATCAAGGACCTTTGAAATCCTCAGGAGAGAAAGTGTTCTTTCGGTGTCTAGTCAGGAAAATTTCTCGAGTACTTGGTTAGTGAGGAGACCTTGAAGCCAACCTGAACCAGATCAATGCAATCAATAAGGTATAGCCTCCTCACATAATAAGAGACGTGCAAAAGCTCACGGGTATGCTCGTTGATATGCCCCAAGTGTAACCTCGACTCGGAGACACCAACCTCGGCCGAGTTCATGGCCGACACTGGATAAGCCTTGGGCATGCGGCATCAGCCCTCGGCCATAGCAAGGTTGTCCCAGGCCGACACTACCACCAGCCTCTCGAAGGGACATCGCACGCATCACAAGGATCAACAGCACTCTCGTATACCTGGGAATGGTAACCTCGGCCAGATGTAGGCCGAGCTCGCAAGAAGCCTTTTTACCAATGTCATCATCATGATATCAGTTAATACTCCAAACACACCAGCTCAACCTCGGCTCAGGCTGACCTTGCCCATTGTCTCGGCTAGGATTAAGTCGAGGCCCCTATGGCCCACCTCGGATTGAACGGGCAACTAGACTTGTTAACCTCGGCCTCTCCCTGACCGAGGTCATGCACCAAGCATGGTAGTTGAGCATCTGTTGACATTTGGATAAGGGCACGTGGACACATATCAGTTATAACAAGATTATTCCCCACACGTGGGGAGAATATTTCATCATCATTCCCTATATGTGACCGTGACAGATGGCTTCCCCATATTGGTGAGGCAAACACACACATGCACATTACATGCATGGGGGGGGGGGGGTACATTACACCCCCTAGGTAATATATATAGAGGTCATCCTCTATCTTGCAAAGGATTCGAAATTGGTAACCCTAGCTGAAACTCTATCTAAAACACACATTAGAGAGAGAAAGTGAGCTTATGTGAATTGTATCCAAGGCCATTAGTGCCCATACTTAGTGGATCACACACTCACAGTGGATGTAGGCCTAATTGGCTGAACCACTGTACATTATTATCTTATTCCTCTTATACTCATCTCCTTCTACACACTTACACACTTATACACTTACATCTCAATGGCTGCCATGGTCACTACTGTTTGAGCTCATCATCACTTATCTGGTGGTGCTAAATCTTAGCATCATCATTTTGGCACCGTCTGTGGGAAATAGAGAAGCTATCTCTTCCTCTTCTTCAGCTTAACCTCACCGGAGACTCTGGTGGTGAACCAGGCACCACCCCTTGCGTGGAGATGCTTCACCATTGAAAGAGGTCCTTTGAGGTACTAAGCTCATCTGCTACTCAAGCTCTATAGTGTTAACATATGGCACCAGAATTACCACCGCCTCTTCCGTCACCTAGAGGTGGAGGGCCTAGTTCCAGTCCGGAGTCGCCCTAGTCCGAAATGGCGGAGGTGGCTGCAACCTTGAGGTCTTTAGCTGCAACACAACAAGCTATGCAGGAACAATTTGCACAGCTCAGCCAAACTATGATGAGGCCACCTGCAGTCTCACCGGATATGATCACTTTGGCGGCTGTTTAGCCTCATCTTGACTCCAGGGGACCACCCCAGGCACCAATGAAGGACCGACCTGCACCCCAGCAGAGAAGGGACGTTGCTGACCCTAGGCGATTACGCTTGGGGAGGCAAGGAAACCCTTGCCCAGAGGACAGGTATAACGATCTAGATGCGAAAGAGGCCCCAAAAGACTGCTAGGAGTCGTATGAGGTGTCGAATAACACTATACGACCTCTTTAGCAAAGTCAAGGTTGTGTTGGCCGAAGAGGTGAAGAGGCTCAATAAAGAGGGTCAGCCTTTGATAGGTTGAGCAGAGGGTCAGCCTTTGAGATATTAGGCCCAGTGAATGACCTAAGATAGAGATTGTCGAGATCGAGGAGCGCAGCAGCCTCTCAGAGAGGAAACAGACAGGGTCGGACAGACCAAGGCCGACACTATGAAAGAGGAGGCAGGGAACAGGAAGAAGTCAACCGCCAACGTACCGCGGTAGGGAAACCCTCGGTCCATCCGATGGAGGTTGATGGGGACAACCTCGGCCAAGTCGATGGCAGAAGACCGTGGAATGACTCTATCCAGCGCCTTGAGGAAAAGATAGGAGACCTCATTAAAAGCAGGGACCCATTACAAAGGGGTTACTCAGAGGGTTCTCCATTTGTGGCTAGGAAAATGGGCTTCCTAACCCTAGCTAAGTTCAAGCCTCCTATGGTGTCTCCCAAGTATGATGGCAGTACTAACCATGTACATCACATCGATATGTACCAGTCGGTAGCAGACATCTACTCGATACCCGATGAGATGAAGTGTAGGGCCTTCTCTGGGACCTTAACAGGGGCAGCACACATCTGGTTTACCTCCCTTCCGAAGAACTCGATTGATAACTTCAAAGGCTTAGCTAAACGATTTATCCACAACTTCTACTTTGGGGTGAGACCTCAAAAGAAGACTACTCACCTGTTGTATGTCAAGGAGGGCAAGGATGAGAGCCTAAGAGACTACATAGTCAGGTTAAACAAAGAGAAGTTGGAGGTCAAATATTATGAAGAGAACATAGCCATGACCGCCCTCATAGGGGGTCTATAGAAAGGGAAGCTGTTGTGGAAACTTGCGGAAGACCCCCCGAGGTCTATGGCGGAACTCCTGGCAACCGCAGAGAAAGTAATGAATGCGAAAGAGGCAATGGCCACCAAGTATGAGGATGAGAACCGCGGTGGTAGTGGAAGGTCCCAAAACAAGAAAGATGGGAAGGAGAGGTCGGGGGATGACAAGTTCGCTCACTATACTCCTCTGACTGTAAGCTGCGAGCACATCCTCAACGAGATTAAGATTGACAGGACTCTCAGATTGCCAGAGAAACTGAAAGCCCCACCACATAAGAGGAACAAAAACCTATGGTACGAGTTCCACCAGGATCATGGCCATGTCACGGACAGATGCTTCGCCTTGAAGGATGAGATTGAAAAGATGCTAAAATCTGGAAAGTTGAGGAAGTATGTGGACGGTAAGGCTCCTAAGGGTGGAAGAGATGACCCTAAGAAAAGGAGAAATGATAGATGTCGTGACAATATCCCTGCCAGAAGAGATGATGATTCAGAAGGTGATGATGAAGACGATCCGGATCTTTCACCGAAAGATGACAACACCCCGGTGAAGAGGGTTGGTATGATCTCGTTTGTTGTTGACACCATATGCGGAGGATTTACAGGAGGTGGCTCTGAAGTAGCTGATAGGAAGGCTCACGTAACAGAGACCAGGTCAGTGGCCAAGATTGAAGTTGTGAATCTAATGTCTTTCGATACAGTGCAGAAGAGGAAGAAAGTAGACATGGACACCCTTGTAGTTGGGTTCTCCAGACTTGACTTCAAGGGTATCTTAGCCCCCCATGATGACCCTCTGGTCATAACAAACAGGGTGCATGGGTGCAAGGTGCAGAGGATCCTCGTAGACGGGGGGAGCTCGGCAGACGTGATGTTTTGGCCTTGTTTCAAGAGCTTAGGTCTTAGCAGAGCAAGGATGGTACCCTATCATCACCCATTGATAGGGTTCAGTGGCGAAAAGGTCCACCCCTTGGGCATGTATGAGATAGACGTACGAATGGGTGATGAGTGGCCTAAGAGGCTGACCAAGAAGATAAATTTTTTCATCATGGACGATAACGTATTTTCGACCTATAACCTCATCATAGGAAGGGTGGCCCTTAAAGAGTTTGAAGTTGTGCCGTCGACGGTCCATGAGATGCTAAAATTCCCGACTCCCTATGGGGTAGGGGAAGTGGAAGGTGACCAGACCACAACGCGAGAATGTTACTTCAACTCGCCTGAAGAGAGAGAGGCCCATAAGAGGGAAACCACCACTTATAGCATTGATACGCTTGACCCAAGAGATGAGACAAAATTAAAGAAGGGAGGGGCCGCGAAAGAGGTAGAATCAATCGTCCTCAATGAGGACGATCAAGAAAAAACCGTCTAGGTCGGGAAAGCCCTAAAGGAACAAATCAAGGAAGAGCTGATAAACTTCCTCAGGAGGAGACAGAGTGTCTTCGCATGGAGTCACGTAGACATGCCCGGCATCGGCCCTGAAGTTTTGAGTCACAAGCTCAATGTGACCAAAGATGCCAGGCCAATCAAACAGAGACGAAGAGTCTATTCCAAGGAGAAGTACGACGTCATCCGAGAAGAGGTCAAAAAATTGGAAGAGGCTGAGTTTATAAGAGAAGTCACATATTCGGAATGGTTATCAAATACAGTCATCGTTCCCAAGGCCATCTGATCTATCCGAGGTAAGGGATAGCTGTCTTTTGGACAAGATCTGTTCAGGTCAGTGCAATCAATACTCATTCTCCACTTCCCATTGGCTGCCATGGTCACTACTGTTTGAGCTCATCATCACTTATCTGGTGGTGCTAAATCTCAGCATCATCATTTTGGCACCGTCTGTGGGAAATAGAGAAGCTATCTCTTCCTCTTCTTCAGGTTAACCTCACCGGAGACTCTGGTGGTGAACCAGGCACCACCCCTTGCGTGGAGATGCTTCACCATTGAAAGAGGTCCTTTGAGGTACTAAGCTCATCTGCTACTCAAGCACTATAGTGTTAACATATGGCACCAGAATTACCACCGCCTCTTCCGCCACCTAGAGGTGGAGGGCCTAGTTCCAGTCAGGAGTCGCCCTAGTCCGAAATGGCAGAGGTGGCTGCAGCCTTGAGGTCTTTAGCTGCAACACAACAAGCTATGCAGGAACAATTTGCACAGCTCAGCCAAACTATGATGAGGCCACCTGCAATCTCACCGGATATGATCACTTTGGCGGCTGTTTAGCCTCATCCTGACTCCAGGGGATCACCCCAGGCACCAATGAAGGACCGACCTGCACCCCAGCAGAGAAGGGACGTTGCTGACCCTAGGCGATTACGCTTGGGGAGGCAAGGAAACCCTTGCCCAGAGGACATGTATGACGATCTAGATGCGAAAGAGGCCCCAAAAGACTGCTGGGAGTCATATGAGGTGTCGAATAACACTATACGACCTCTTTAGCAAAGTCAAGGTTGTGTTGGCCGAAGAGGTGAAGAGGCTCAATAAATAGGCCAGCCTTTGATAGGTTGAGCAGAGGGTCAGCCTTTGAGAGATTAGGCCCAGTGAATGACCTAAGATAGAGATTGTCGAGATCGAGGAGCGCAGCAGCCTCTCAGAGAGGAAACAGACAGGGTCGGCCAGACCAAGGCCGACACTGTGAAAGAGGAGGCAGGGAACAGGAAGAGGTCAACCGCCAACGTACCGCGGTAGGGAAACCCTCGGTCCATCCCATGGAGGTTGATGGGGACAACCTCGGCCAAGTCGATGGCAGAAGACCGTGGAATGACTTTATCCAGCGCCTTGAGGAGAAGATAGGAGACCTCATTAAAAGCAGGGACCAATTACAAAGGGGTTACTCAGAGGGTTCTCCATTTATGGCTAGGATAGTGGGCTTCCCAACCCTAGCTAAGTTCAAGCCTCCTATGCTGTCTCCCAAGTATGATGGCAGTACTAACCATGTACATCACATCGATATGTACCAGTCGGTAGCAGACATCTACTCGATACCCGATGAGATGAAGTGTAGGGCCTTCTCTGGGACCTTAACAGGGGCAGCACACAGCCGGTTTACCTCCCTTCCGAAGAACTCGATTGAGAACTTCAAAGGCTTAGCTAAACGATTTATCCACAACTTCTGCTTTGGGGTGAGACCTCAAAAGATGACTACTCACCTGTTGTATGTCAAGGAGGGCAAGGATGAGAGCCTAAGAGACTACATAGCCAGGTTAAACAAAGAGAAGTTGGAGGTCAAATATTATGAAGAGAACATAGCCATGACCGCCCTCATAGGGGGTCTACAGAAAGGGAAGCTGTTGTGGAAACTTGCGGAAGACCCCCCGAGGTCTATGGCGGAACTCCTGGCAACCGCAGAGAAAGTAATGAATGCGAAAGAGGCAATGGCCACCAAGTATGAGGATGAGAACCGCGGTGGTAGTGGAAAGTCCCAAAACAAGAAAGATGGGAAGAAGAGGTTGGGTGATGACAAGTTCGCTCACTATACTCCTCTGACTGTAAGCTGCGAGCACATCCTCAACGAGATTAAGATTGACAGGACTCTGAGATGGCCAGAGAAACTGAAAGCCCCACCACATAAGAGGAACAAAAACCTATGGTACGAGTTCCACCAGGATCATGGCCATGTCACGGACAGATGCTTCGCCTTGAAGGATGAGATTGAAAAGATGCTAAAATCTGGAAAGTTGAGGAAGTATGTGGACGGTAAGGATCCTAAGGGTGGAAGAGATGACCCTAAGAAAAGGAGAAATGACAGATGTCGTGACAATATCCCTTCCAGAAGAGATGATGATTCAGAAGGTGATGATGAAGACGATCCGGATCTTTCACCGAAAGATGACAACACCCCGGTGAAGAGGGTTGGTATGATCTCGTTTGTTGTTGACACCATATGCGGAGGATTTACAGGAGGTGGCTCTGAAATAGCTGATAGGAAGGCTCACGTAACAGAGGCCAGGTCAGTGGCCAATCTTGAAGTTATGAATCTAATGTCTTTCGATACAGTGCAGAAGAGGAAGAAAGTAAACATGGACACCCTTGTAGTTGGGTTCTCCAGACTTGACTTCCAAGGGTATCTTAGCCCCCCATGATGACCCTCTGGTCATAACAAAAAGGGTGCACGGGTCCGAGGTGCAGAGGATCCTCGTAGATGGGGGGAGCTCGGCAGACGTGATGTTTTGGCCTTGTTTCAAGAGCTTAGGTCTTAGCAGAGCAAGGATGGTACCCTATCATCACCCATTGATAGGGTTCAGTGGCGAAAAGGTCCACCCCTTCGGCATGTATGAGATAGACGTACGGATGGGTGATGAGTGGCCTAAGAGGCTGACCAAGAATATAAATTTTTTCATCATGGACGATAACGTATTTTCGACCTATAACCTCATCATAGGAAGGGTGGCCCTTAAAGAGTTTGAAGTTGTGCCATCGACGGTCCATGAGATGCTTAAATTCCCGACTCCCTATGGGGTAGGGGAAGTGAAAGGTGACCAGACCACAACGCGAGAATGTTACTTCAACTCGCCTGAAGAGAGAGAGGCCCATGAGAGGGAAACCACCATTTATAGCATTGATACGCTTGACCCAAGAGATGAGACAAAATTAAAGAAGGGAGGGGCCGCGAAAGAGGTAGAATCCATCGTCCTCAATGAGGACGATCCAGAAAAAACCGTCTAGGTCGGGAAAGCCCTAAAGGCACAAATCAAGGAAGAGCTGATAAACTTCCTCAGGAGGAGACACAGTGTCTTCGCATGGAGTCACGTAGACATGCCCGGCATCGGCCCTGAAGTTTTGAGTCACAAGCTCAATGTGACCAAAGATGCCAGGCCAATTAAACAGAGACGAAGAGTCTATTCGAGGGAGAAGTACGACGTCGTTCGAGAAGAGGTCAAAAAATTGGAAGAGGCTGAGTTTATAAGAGAAGTCACATATTCGGAATGGTTATCAAATACAGTCATCGTGCCCAAGGCCAATGGGAAGTGGAGAATGAGTGTTTATTTCACTGACTTGAACAGATCTTGTCCAAAAGACAGCTATCCCTTACCTCGGATAGATCAGATGGTGGATGCTACGATGGGACATGAGCTCATGAGCTTCATGGACTCGTATTCAGGCTACAACCAGATCTTCATGGATGCTGAAGACTCAGAGAAGACAACCTTCATTACCAACAAAGGGACGTACTGTTACAAAGTGATGCCCTTCGGCTTGAAAAATGCATGGGCAACATACCAACGTCTTGTTAATAGGATGTTCAAAGAGCAAATAGTTAAGACTATGGAGGTGTATGTAGATGATATGCTAACAAAGAGCTTGAAAGCTTGCACTCATGTAACGGATCTCGAGAAGACCTTCGACATTATGGACTCATACCGAATGAAACTTAACCCCGCGAAGTGTGTTTTCGGAGTAGGAGCTGGGAAGTTCCTAGGATTTATTGTCAACCAGAGAGGAATTGAAGAGAACCCTAAAAAAGTCAAGGCTTTACTTGACATGAAGACATCGAGGAGTATCAAAGATGTTCAAAGACTTACGAGGAGAGTGGCTGCCCTTAACAGGTTTATTTCTAGGGCAACAGACAAGTGCCTTCCATTCTTTAAGGTGCTGAGAAAGGCCTTCGAATGGGATGAAGAGTGCAAAAAAGCCTTCAACCAGCTCAAGTCTTATTTAGGGTCTCCCTTATTTCTATCTCGGCCTGTATCAGGGGAGAAACTGTACGTGTATTTGGGAGTCTCCGAATCAGCCATCAGCGCAACCATAATACGGGAAGACGATGGGATCCAAAGGCCTGTATATTTCAATAGTAAGGTCCTTTAGGGGGCCGAAAAAAATTACCCTCGCATGGAAAAGCTAGCTTACGCCCTGATACATGCTTCGAGGAAGATGAAGCCTTACTTCCAGGCCCACTCCATGGTTGTCCTCACTGACTCTTCCCACTAAGACAGGTCCTATATAAACCTGAGAAGTCCGGGCGCTTGATGACATGGGCCATTGAGTTGGGGGAGTACGATCTTACCTACCAACCTAGGACGGCCATCAAAGGGCAAGCCCTCGCAGACTTTGTCGCTGAGTTCACATGGGAAGAGGCCGAGGCAGAGAATGGCCTAGAGGGTGTTGAAAACCGTGGTGTCTTCCAAAATTCGGAAGAGACGACACCAAACATATTCCAAGATCAGGAAGAGATCGCATCCAACGGGGCCAGGAACCGAGTTGCGGAGAACGAGGAAGATCGGTACCTCTTCAAAAAAGGAGTCATGACAGAAGGGGTCTTCTCATCGGGTACAGATATTTGGAGCCTCTTCGTTGATGGCTCTTCCTGTGATAATGGAAGCGGTGCAGGGTTGATACTCTCAGCTCCAGATGGTGCCAACATTGAATACGCTTTGAGATTCAACTTCCGAGCTTCTAACAATGAGTCCGAGTATGAGGCCATGATAGCAGGTCTCCCATTGGCAAAGACTCTTCGCGTAAAGCGACTCCTACACCACAGTTACTCAAGGTTAGTTGTCAATCAAGTACTGTGAATCTATGAGGCCAGAGATGAAAGGATGGCCAAATATCTGAAAAGGGTGAGAACGATGTTAGAACATTTTGAAGAGTCAAGACTCAAGATAATGCCTCGACAAAGTAACAACCACGCAGATGCATTGGCGAGGTTGGCCTCGGCAACGAAGATAGATGTAAGAAGGACCATTCCGATCGAGGTCTTGGGGAAGGCAACCATTGAGCAAGAAGAGGTATGTAAACCTTGTCACAATTTGAACTTAGGAGACTCATGGATGGACCCCCTCTTCAGATATATCAGAGAGGGAGAGCTACCTAAATCCAAGTTAGAGAGGCAGAAATTGAGATATAAGGCTGCCAAGTTCTCGGTAGTAGGAGACGTCCTATACAAGAAAGGATTCCTTCTACCTCTCCTCAGATGTGTGCACCCCACGAAAGTTCCCCGTATCTTACAGGAAATTCATGAGGGTTCTTGCTCTATCCACATAAGGGGAAGACCCTTGGCCAAATGAATCATCACACAGGGGTACTGGTGGCCAACCTTGTCCAAGGATGTGGCGGCCTATGTGAGGAAATGTGATAAATGTCAAAGATTCGCCGCTATCCCTCATCAACCTCATCAGCCTATGACGTCAATCACTTCTCCATGGCCATTTGCAGTATGGGGAATTGACTTAGTAGGACCCCTGCCAAGAGCTGCCAATAATTATAGATTCTTAATAGTTGCCATCGACTACGTTTCAAAGTGGGTGGAGGCAGAGCCAATGATAACGATCACAGAGCAGACGACCTTCCAATTTATTTGGAGGAATATCATATGCAAATACGTCCTCCCAAACACTCTCATCTCGGATAATGGGACCCAGTTCAAGAAATCTTCTTTAGAAAAGTATTGCCTAAGAGTGGGAATAAAGCAGTTCTTCTCATCTCATGGCCGACCTCAGGAAAACGGTCAGACTGAGGTCACAAACAGAACAATTCTCGATGGAGTCAAGAAGAGGTTAGAAGATGCGAAGGGAAGATGGACTAAAGAGGTCTACGCTGTGTTATGGGCCTACAGAACCACGGCAAGGACACCGACAGGAGAAACCCCGTTCATATTGGCACATGGCTCAGAGGCCGTTATACTAACGGAAGTAGGGCTCCCAACTCATAGGATTCAAACCTATGACCCTAATAATAATGGGGAAGAGAGGAGGCTAGACCTAGATATTATCGAAGAAAGAAGAGAGGACGCGGAGGTCAGACAAGCAGCCTACCAACAGAGGGCAGCAAAATTCTACAACCAGAGGGTGAAGTCAAGACCCATTGCAGTGGGAGACCTAGTGCTAAAGAAGACCTTACAAAAAGAAAACAAACTCCACCCAAACTGGCACGGTCCCTACAAAGTGACAGAAGAGGTTGTGCCTGGCACTTATAGGCTAGAAAATCTAGAAGGAGAACCTTTTGCTAATCCATGGAATGCTGATCACCTAAAGAAGTATTACATATGATGTTGCATAAAGTTGTGTAAATGTACCATCTTGTCATGAAGAGGTTATTAATAAAAGATCAGTTCCCATGGTGGTCCTTGCCTCATTTTTCACTTATGTCAGAAATTTATGAGGATAACATCTTAGGTGATGACCTCAGACCCTTATAACATCACTCAGTGGTGACGAGGTCTGAGCTCAGACACCATAATGAGATGACCTCAGACCCTTAACATCATTAATTTGGTGAGATTAATTATGGGGATAACACCTTGGGTGATGACCTCAGACCTTCATAACACCATTCAGTGGTGACGAGGTCTGAAGTCAGACACCATAATGAGATGACCTCAGACCCTTAACATCATTAACTTTGTGAGATTAATTGTGAGGATAACATCTTAGGTGATGACCTCAGACCCTTATAACATCACTCAGTGGTGACGAGGTCTGAGCTCAGACAGCATAATGAGACGACCTCAGACCCTTAACATCATTAATTTGGTGAGATTAATTGTGAGGATAATATCTTAGGTAATGACCTCAGACCCTTATAACATCACTAAGTGGCGACAAGGTCTGAGATCAAACACCATAATGAGATGACCTCAGACCCTTAACATCATTAATTTTGTGAGTAATTGTGAGGATAACATCTTAGTTGATGACCTCAGACCCTTATAACATCACTCATTGGTGACAAGGTCTGATCTCAGACACCATAATGAGATGACCTCAGACCCTTAACATCATTAATTTGGTGAGTAATTATGGAGATAAAATCTTAGGTGATGACCTCAGACCTTCATAACACCATTCAGTGGTGACGAGGTCTGAGCTCAGACACCATAATGGGATGACCTCAGAACCTTAACATCATTAATTTGGTGAAATTAATTATGGGGATAACATCTTAGGTGATGACCACAGACCTTCATAACATCATTCAGTGGTGACGAGGTCTGAGGTCAGACACCATAATGAGATGACCTCAGACCCTTAACATCATTAATTTAGTGAGATTAATTGTGAGGATAACATCTTAGGTGATGACCTCAGACCCTTATAACACCATTCAGTGGTGACGAGATCTGAGCTCAGACACCATAGTGGGATGACCTCAGACCCTTAACATCATTTATTTGGTGATATTAATTGTGAGGATAACATCTTAGGTGATTACCTCAGACCCTTATAACATCACAGTGGTGACGAGGTCTGAGGTCAGACTACTAATTTTGTTTAAGCAAATACCATTGCATAAGCTTCAGAGCAAAAACATCACGACATACATTCAATAAAAGAAGATGATCCTCTTCAGAGAATAACACATTCAGAGATTATAAATATTTAGAGGTTACAAAGAATGGAAAAGTAAGAACCATACTCATTCAGAAATTATAAATGTTCAGGGATTACAAACAAGCTTCACAATTTTAGGGGTTACAAACAATATTCAGAGATTCTCTCTAATGGTTTGAGGGGGGAATGCTGGTGTCTTCGGTTTGGTTAAGCTGGACGACGTTGGTCACCTCGACAACGTCATCATGGTGGTCTGCCCCTCCAACCTCTGTGTCGTCCAACGTGGAAGTCTTGGAAGGAGCGACAACCTCATCCTCAACATCCTGAAGGGCCTGGGCAAGCTGAGGATTAGCAAAGCCAAGGCCTATGAATTCAGAGGCTTTCAAAGTGCCAGCCTCATTCTCCTTGACAGTCACCCACTTGGTAGTAGCTTTGATACCTCTCTCGAGGTATTCAAAGCCAAAGCCCATAAACTCATCAGAACTTTTGTACTCGGCTATTATCCCCTCGGAGGCGTCATCGAGGGATGCCTTCACGGCCGAGCTGACCTTCTGCTGCAGACTATCATCCTTGGCCTTCAGAGCCGCAACATGGTCCTTCTTAAGCTGAGAGACCTCCTTCTCCAGCCCCTTCACCTTCTTGTCAAACTCACCCAACTCAGACTTCAGGCTGTCAATTTCTGCGTTAAAAGTACTTTGGACCTTCTCGGCCTCTTGACCCTTCTAGATGAGGGGAAACTTCCTCAGAGTCCAATTGGAGAGGTGGTGCATAACTGCCAGGCCCTGCAGATTTTGTGATCATGAATGAGTCAAAGACAAATCAAAGGTTACACTTAGAAATTACAAAAAAATATGAGGTTATACCTGAATGGATCTGTGGATGCCGAACTCAACCAGAAGGGGGTATCAAGTTACCAGAAGAAACTCTTGTCGGCCTCGGTCATTGTAGAGCCGAAGGCATCTAAGGCCTGCAGACTATGGCCGACGATGCTGTCAGTAATCTTCAACTGCTCTAGATGAGCCGACAAGGCGTCTGCTGAAGAGATGGGGATGGCAGTATCAGCACTCTTTTTCTTCTGCCTCTGATACTCAGGGACATGTTCGGTTGAAGCCCTCTTCTTTGTGGCTTGGGGCTTTGAGGCAGAGGGAGCTGGAGAGGAGCATAAAGGCCTTCTTTCTTTGCAAGTTTCGTCAAACTAGGTGCAGCCATTTCCCAGAGTTTGTCTGAGATATCCTTTGGGTGCTTTGCAAAAATTAATAGATCTGAGTTGGAAGATCAGATATAAATAAACTCAGAGGTTTAACTTCAAATATAAAGCGCTTACCAAGCTCGAAAAGAGGACTTCCACCTAGACCCATCTCAGAGAGGTAGTGGGGGGTCATCAAGTGTTCGAACTTAACGAACAGACCATGTATCCTCTGATCTTGAAGGGCTTTCTACTTCTGAAGGTTTTGCGGGCTCAGGCCAGGGTCGAACCTTGCAGACATTATAACCTTACCCCACCGTAGGGGAATCCTCGGCTCTAGAATGGACGAGGGAGCATATGGGCCGAATTCCCATGGTCTAGAAGCAAAAAAGTATCGAGGCTTCCTGTTATGGTTGGAAGTCTGAGTTATTTGAAGAATCTTTTTTTAGGCTTCCGAGCTACAAAAATGATAGTAGCTCGGATGATTTTTAGCTGAGGAAGGGACATAGCAACCTGCAAAAACCTGAACTGGGAGGCCAGAGTGGTGGACAGCCTTCCATAAGACTATAGACCCTATTATGACCCTCCAGGCATTAGGGGATAGTTGAAAGGGGGCCAAATTGATATAGGAAATGATAGATTTGAAAATGGGATGGATGGGAAGACGAAACCCCAACTTGAACATCTGCTCGTATAAGCAGATCTCGTCGTCTCGGCCATGATAAGCCATCTCTTCCCTCAGAGGTCTTCTTAGCTTTATGGAGGGATTAATGGAGTACAGATATCTGAAGCAAAGGAGGTATACCTCAGTTACAGTACTCTCGATCTCGACCGCCTCAGAGACGTAGACATCACTCTCAACGTCATCATCATCTGGCTCAACATCGGCGGGAGCAGATGTTGATGGGTTACTCGGGAACCTCTGAGCGAACTCGGCACCGGTGAAGACCGACAGAGGAATGGCGTCAAGTGGTGGGGGAATGGCCACACTCGGCTCAACAATCTTAACCTCTAAGGAAGAGGCTGAGGTGCTCAAGCTATTATGGGACGAGGCCCGGCTAGAGACCTCAGCCTGATCAGGGGCTTGATCTTCCCGAGTTGAGAAGTCCATGGCCTCCTGGAAGGAATCCACAAACATGGGGTCTGAGGTGGAAGACTCAGACTCAGACATCGGTATTGGATCGGCAGGAACCTCTGCCTGATTGAAAGACTCCGAGGGATCAGGTAATACCACCTTCAGGGGTGGTGGAAAGATGGGTCTAATAGGGAATTCTTATGACCTACGAGCCTCCTCCTTTGCTCTTTCTATTTGTCTGATTTTTTTTAAAGTCTTCTCTCTAAGGGAAGGGAACTCCTCAAGAAGTTGGTAGAGGGGTCTGAGCATCAGAGGCATACACTACACTTGGGGAGACTTCCTAAACTACAAACAAGATTGGCTAATAAAATAAAGGTGTCCAAAGATCAAATTACCCAAACCTAACAAGAACAGTTCGCCTGAAACTATGGTGGACTCACCTGAAAACTCAGAATCTCACCGGAAAACACAAATAAAAAGGAAAAAGCAGAGAAAATGGAGGCAACTGAGGGGAAGAAGATACCTGAAGATGAAACAACAAGGGAAAGTGAAGAAAACTCGACAAAGCAAAACCAAAGACCTTTGCAGAGGAATTACGAAGAGCGCCTTTAGAGAGAGAATCGTTGGAGTGCAATTGTGCAGGGGAGAGAAATGAGGATGGAGGGAAAAATGAGGGTTCAAAACCCTTAAATATTCAAGCGCGATTCCCAAGGCTCATCATTTCCTTGGGAGCCCCAAAGGCTGCTGATAGCACACGCTTGCCAAGAAAGCCACACTTCAATATTAGACAGGTGTCAAAGAAGCATTGGCTCATATTGGAAAGGCCTCGGAGATGTGAAAATCCCACAGTCACCTGCTCTCACATGTAACTAAGGGCTGGGGGGTGATTGATATGCCCCAAGTGTGACCTCGGCTCGGAGACACCAACCTCGGCCGAGTTCATGGCCGACACTGGATAAGCCTTGGAATGGTAACCTCGGCTAGATGTTTTTTTGAGCTCGCAAGAAGCCTTTTTACCAATGTCATCATCATGATATCAGTTAATGCTCCAAACACACCAGCTCAACCTCGGCTCAGGCTGACCTTGTCCATTGTCTCGGCTAAGATTAAGTCGAGGCCCCAATGGCTCATCTCGGATTGAACGAGCAACTAGACTTATTAACCTCGACCTCTCCCTGGCCGAGGTCATGCACCAAGCACGGTAGCTGAGCATCTGTTGACATTTGGATAAGAGCATGTGGACACATATCAGTTATAACAAGATTATTCCCCACACGTGGGGAGAATATTTCATCATCTTTCCCTATATGTGACCGTGACAGATGGATTCCCCATATTGGTGAGGCAAACACACACATGCACATTACATGCATGGGGGGGTGGTACATTACACCCCCTAGGTAATATATATAGAGGTCATCCTCTATCTTGCAAAGGATCCGAAATTGGTAACCCTAGCTGAAACTCTGTCTAAAACACACAGTAGAGAGAGAAAGTGAGCTTATGTGCATTGTATCCAAGGCCATTAGTGCCCATACTTAGTGGATCACACACTCACAGTGGATGTAGGCCTAATTGGCTGAACCACTGTACATCATTATCTTATTCCTCTTATACTCATCTCCTTCTACACATTTACACACTTATACACTAACATCTCAATGGCTGCCATGGTTACTACTGTTTGAGCTCATCATCACTTATCTGGTGGTGCTAAATCTCAGCATCATCATTTTGGCACCGTCTGTGGGAAAGAGAGAAGCTATCTCTTCCTCTTCTTCAGCTTAACCTCACTGGAGACTCTGGTGGTGAACCAGGCACCCCCCCTTGCGTGGAGATGCTTCACCATTGAAAGAGGTCCTTTGAGGTACTAAGCTCATCTGCTACTCAAGCTCTATAGTGTTAACATATGGCACCAGAATTACCACCGCCTCTTCCGCCACCTAGAGGTGGAGGGCCTAGTTCCAGTCAGGCGTCGCCCTAGTCCGAAATGGCGGAGGTGGCTGCACCCTTGAGGTCTTTAGCTGCAACACAACAAGCTATGCAGGAACAATTTGCACAGCTCAGCCAAACTATGATGAGGCCACCTGCAGTCTCACCGGATATGATCACTTTGGCGGCTGGATGATGCTCTGGATGATGCTCATCTCCTTCTACACACTTACACACTTATAAACTTACACACTTATGCATTCCTCTTATACTCATCTCCTTCTACACACTTACACACTTATACACTTACATCTCAATGGCTGCCATGGTCATTACTGTTTGAGCTCATCATCACTTATCTGGTGGTGCTAAATCTCAGAATCATCACTCGTCGCTTTGAATAAGTTCATCTCGAAGTCCTCCGAGAAGTGACAACTATTTTTCCAGCTATTAAAAAGAAGAAAAACGATAGAATGGAACCAAGATTGCTTGAGAGCATTGGAAGAGCTCAAAGATTATCTCATCACACCACCTTTGCTCGTGATACATCAAGAGAATGATTCCTTGTACCTATATCTTGCTATTTCCAGCCACGTTGTCAGCTCTGCACTGGTATGCGAAAAAATAGGAATCCAACACCCAGTTTACTATGCGATAAAGACCTTGTTGGACGCCGAGCTGCGGTACCTACCATTTGAGATGCCCGCCTTTATAGTAGTGGTAGAATCGAGGAAACTAAAGTACTACTTTGAAGCTCACACTATCATCGTCCTTACATCACACTCCCTTAAAGAAGTCCTACGGAAAGCGAATATGTCTAGTAGACTATCCAAGTGGTCAGTCAAGCTCGGAGGATTTGACATCCAATTTTAACCAAGGAATTCAATCAGGGGCAGGTCCTCACTGACTTCATTACGGAGTTCACAGGCGACCAGCCTTGCGACCAACTTCAACCCATGGATAAATGGGAAGATCACTCAACAGGAGTTTGGCGACTGTTCGTTGATGGAGCCTCCAACTCAAAGGGGGAAGGAGTAGGCATTATGCTCGTTACTCCAAAAGATACAATTCTCGAGCAGGGCATCAAACTTGGATTTGAAGCCTCCAATAATGAGGCAGAATACGAAGATTTGATGCAGGACTGCAGAAGGCACAAGCATAGAGTGCAAAACAACTATAGGTGTTCAGTGACTCACAATTGGTCTCCAATCAGATAAGTGGGGACTTGAACGCGAGGGATGAAAGAATGGCAACCTACCTCACCTTAGCAAAAAAGTTAATGTCCAACTTTGAGGAAGTCAGTTTCCAACAGTTTCCCAGAGGAAATAATAACCATGATGACACCCCAGCAGCCTTAAGTTCACCAGTCGACTCTGACTTAAAGAGAACAATCCCTATAGACTTCCTCGGCCAGTCGAGCATCATCCAGAGCGAAGAGCTGCCAGACATGGGCCATATCCTCCAGATTGAATCAGCACCCAGTTGGATGGACCCCCTGAGGGACTATTTGAAGGATGGTGCACTACCAGATAATAAGAAGGCCGCTCATCAGATAAGAGTCAAAGATACCCGCTTTCACTCATCTCCCGAGGGCAAGTTGTATAAGAAATCATTCACCGGACCGTACCTCCAATGTGTTCACCCAAAGGATGTCGAGCGAGTTCTACGTGAGCTCCATGAAGGAACCTGCGGGAGCCATATTGGAAAAAGATCGCTTGCTTTCGGAGCAATAAAGAAAGGCCACTAGTGTCCATACATGCAGAGAGATTTTGGAGTATATGCTCGCAAGTGCGAAAATTGTCAGCTACATGCTCCTATGGTCCACCAACCTGCCAGCGACCTAAGATCACTTACCAGCCCTTGACCTTTTTCCTAATGGGTAATGGACATCGTGAGCTCTCTCCCTACCGCTGTCGATAATCATAAGTATCTATTGGTTGCCATATACTACTTCACCAAATATATTAAGTCAGAGCCACTGGCAAACATCAGGGACGCAGATATGATGAGATTCATATGGAAAAACATAATTACCCGCTTTGGGATCCTTTGAACCCTCATCACTGACAACGGAACACAGTTCGAGAGAAGCCCCTTCCGATGTTTTTGTAACGACCACGAGATCAGGCACCATTTTAGCTCGGTTGCCTACCCTAGAGCAATGGCCAAGCTGAAGCTTCTAATAAAATAGTGATCGACGATTTGAAGAAATAACTTGAGCGAGCCAAAGGGTCATGGGTGAGCGAGCTGCCACACATTCTGTGGGCTTATTGCACTACCCCACGATGAGCAACTGGGGAAACACCATTTTCACTAACATATGGAATGGAAGAAATCATCCCTCTAGAAGTTGGCCTCCCAACCATGTGATCCACCTTAGTCGACTAAGGCCAGAATGATGCAGCATCACTCGTTGAACTTGACCTAACTGACGAACGCAGAGAACTAGCCCTAGTAAGACAAGAGATCTATCAGTAGCAGCTTGCAAAACACTATAACAAAAAGGTCAATCCAAGGACATTTCAGATTGGGGAGTATGTCCTAAGGAAAGTTCTTGGTGGCGCAGTAAAACCATTTGATGGCAAGATGGGTCCAAACTGGGAGGGACCATTCAAGGTGACAAGGGACGAACTACAAGCAGCCTATCACTTAGAAATGCTGGAGGGTAGAGAGATACCCCGAGCATGGAACGCATTCGATCTGAAAAAATTCTATTTCTAGTTTTTTCATTCATTTTTTATCGCATTTTTGGAATTGGCAACTCATTTTTTATTGCTTGTGATTAATAAAAGATTCTTTGACAGTGACATTCTATGAAGTGTTAATTTTGTATTATGAACTTTATACCTTGCACACCTTTTCCAAGCGACATGCGTATTACTTAGTATGCAAAAGTAGGGAATCACACTCCTCGAGTTTTCATAATGAAACACAAACAACCTCTCAGCATTGTCCATGGGAATATATGAAGCCCTACAGGGGACCCTTAGGCACCTCGGCCAAGTTAAATTGGTCGCCAAATAATGTTTGGCTCAAAAAACATAATCGGATAGAACATCCAACACCAGGTGTGTCCTTGCTATTGCCATACTTAGGCCTAAGGGAGTGTGACGACACGACCTAAAAAGTAAAGTGGGGTAGAATCGTATCTCATAAGCATACTGGACTAGGAGGATACTCACACGAAAAAATAACTCTACCCATATCAAATCTAGTCGTCTACGAAGAGCCCAAGATAATCAAACGAAATATTAATGGGGTAAAAATACACAACACATATTTAGTCAGCAAAACGCCCAAAACATAAATATTTTATTACTGCATTAAATTTAGAAAAATTTACACTGAAGTAAGAAAATCTTAATGAGGATTAGGCCTGTGAGTAAGATAATCAGCCACTTGTGATCTTCTGTCGTCATCCATATAAGGGGACAATTCTTCCTCAAAATCATTCGCATCTGGATCTAATAGCTGCCTGGGGATAGCATCTATAGGGACCCACTTGTCATCCCTCCTGAAAGGATTAGGCCTCAGAGTTGAAGGAGAGATCTCGTGACAATACCAGAGTACTAAGTTCCTGGAGACCTGCAGCTCCCTGAGGGCGCTCAACCATCCCCTAATAAAGGATAGCTCTTCAAACTCTATTAACCTCGTCTCATAACCATCAGCCCACACTCGTCAAGGTCCTTTCTTGAATAGATGCCTCAGTAGTGTGACATCTCGTTAAAGCCCAATAGTAATAACGTATGCTCGACGGATATGTTCTCAAAGCTCGTCCATCTCCCTAGCTAGACCCCCTGCATCTAGATCAGCTCATGGAATAGCCGATGAGGTAGAACCTCGCAAAACTTGGGTGGCAGCGCTCGACCCTGTGCCAGCTCGTGAAACAGCCGTTGAAGAGGAACCTCATAAAACTCGAGGTACAACACTCGGCGCATGCTCCCTGAGTCGCGACACCTCCCTCCTCAGAGTATCGTTCTCTTGTTGAAGAACTTCTTCGACTTGATTGATTTTGGAGGCATTTAGAAGCTTAGCTCTCAAAGTGTTCACTTTTTCTTGGATAGAGGCACCAAATTTGTCCATCTTCTGAACTCTATCCTTCAGTTTGGTGACGAGCTTAGACTGTTCTTTAAAGCTCTTATTCCTCGACCTGAGAGACTTGCAAATCCCAATAAACTCTTAGCGAACCTGATTATTGGCATTAGGACTAAGGATCCTTCCTAGTTGAGAGGTGGCAGGTATATAATCATCTGCATCAATAAACTACATGCCATACACGCATTCAATAGCAGAAGAATCAGTACACAACAGGGAAAGCATTTTCATTTCATTCAAATAAAGAGGTCTAAGTACATAGGTAATTAAAAAGAGCAGTACAAACGAAGCAAAAAATACAAAAGAAGTCCTAAGAACAGGCTAGTTAGCAACCTCAGTTTGTTCAGAGGTCGCTGGTTGC
This sequence comes from Sambucus nigra, assembly GCA_949130495.1. NCBI lineage: Eukaryota > Viridiplantae > Streptophyta > Magnoliopsida > Dipsacales > Adoxaceae > Sambucus > Sambucus nigra. Next base: position 537,470,671 of record OX422213.1, read on the forward strand.
TTTCCCTTATCAATAGTCAGATGGAGCAACTATTGTTCCCTAAATAGAGGGAGTATCATCAGGAATGGTATGAGATGTAGGAAATGGCTGGGGCAGGTGCATCATCCACAATGAGCTTCAGACCTAGATCATGCTCATCAAATAAGGGAAAGTCAACATCCACTCCAGTAGCCAAAAAGCCTTATTCAAGCCCTTCTTAAAGTTCAGTTGGTTGATATTGCCTATTTGAACCTCAGTGTCCTCGTATGCAGCAGCCCACCCAGTATTATACGAGCTCTCCTCTATCATCTTTACCTTCTCTTCAAGTACCCTATTCTCCTCCACCACATCTAACTTTCTCGTACAGACCAAGTCATAAAACTACTACCTGAGCTCTTTGATCGTCGTCTCCTTCACTCGATTGACATTAGTGAGGGAGAGATTAGAAGACCGCTGAGCATCCTTGGCTGACTTCAACTTGGCCTCCATCTCGGCACCCTTCCCCTTCAGCTCAGTATTTTATTTCTCCAAATCAGCATTCCTCTTCACTAGCTCATCGTGGGTGCGGTAGAGGATGATGAATTCAGTCACAAACTGCAAAAATGAGAGAATATTAAGAAAGAGAAGAATTGAATAGAACATCACAAGCATCGAGCAGACCAACTTGCGAAACACATACACAGTATTATGATGAAATTCCATTGAGACATGTTTAAAAGAAAAAGAGACATTCTGACGATCTGAAGGTAAAATTGATCTCTCGAGCAATGCAAGAGCCAACTGAGGAGAGATGGCGACAGAGGTCCCCTCAGGTTACACCGACATAGGCATCAGAGCTTGCCCTTCCTTCATCCTCATCTCGTCTCTCCTTTTATCCTCTTCCTTATACTTTTTCTCCCTCTTAACCCTTCTCCTCTCCTCCACCTTCTTCTTCTTCTTCTTCTTCTTCTTCTTCTTCTTCTTCTCTTCCATCTTTTTTTTCTCCTCCTCCTTCTTTCTCTCTCTCTCCCTCAACTGCTCTTCCTCCCTCCTCTTTTTTTCCTGCTCATGGATAGCAGGCTGAGAACTAGTAATAACTTCCCCACTGCCATACTTCTACTTCTTCGACCGCCGAGAAAGAAGCACCTCATCCTCATCACCATCATCTCGAATCATATTTTTTCTGGGAGGAGCCATATCCTCTTCACTGGAACTTCTTGACTCACTGGAAGACTCTCGAGCATCGAAAACTTCTTCCAAGCTGGAAGAACCTTCACCACTAGATCTCTCCTTACTGGAACCACCTTCAGTACCGACCCCGTTATCACCTTCGCTACCCTTACTAGAGTTGCTCTCTTCCTCGTCCAATTGGATAGGATCTGTAGAAACCTCTTCAATGATGTCTAGCTCAGGGATGATGTCTACAGGTCATGCAATAAAACTAGACTCGACGTTCTTATTCTCTAAGAGGAAAGCCGCTGATCGAGGATGGTTACGTTTAGTCAAGAGACCCCTGATATTTTAGGCCTTGACTAACTCAGCAGCTCGAACCTCGATGATAGAAGGCTCCAAATTCTTTGTCCTCGCTAAAAAGAAAGAGAGAAGAATATCAAAGAAATCATACATTAACAACAAGATCGAAGAGCAGAGAAAAAATTAATACTACCTATGAATTCCTCCCCATAAAAGGGGACTATGAACCTGTCAGACCTCGACCCCTCAGTATGGGGAGGAAATTGTCAATTCCTAGCAAGAAAACCCTCTTACCAGTAATCCTTATGGGAATCAGGTAGATTTAATACCAATACCCTATTAGGACTCGTGGCCTTGAGGTAAAGAAGACCAGAACTTGTGCGCGAGAAAGAATAACATAAGCATATCTCAGCAAGCCCTAAATTGGTGCCATAGAGTTGGTTTTTTCTATGGACACCACTAACAATCTTCTAGACGTTTGGCGAATACTGTGCGGGGTTAATATTGAAATAACCAAAGAAATGCAAAAAAAATTCTCAGAGGAAAAGTAAGACCCCTTGGGACAGTAAGAGGACGTGAACCCAGTGGGCGTCCTCTATTTATCTATCATTTTTAGGGACAGGGGCATACTCAATGTCTACCCAATCTGGGATGTTATAGTACTTCCTAAATTCAGTTACCGATCTATTGCCTATCTTCGCCATTTAAAAAACCTAAATTACAAATACGGAGAAGTTTTAATAGAAAACACACAGAGAAGGAGCAAGAGGAACTTACGAAATCAAGACTTGTCTTGGGACGATGCAAGGCCATAAGCAAAGACAATGAAGGAGATTGAAATAAAAAATGAAGACCTGGGAATGAGAGCGCAACAACGGGAGATTAGAGAAGCTTGAAATGATAACAAGGAAATAGTACTCCAAAGGATTTTTAAACGTTTCCAATCATAGCGCACGAGACACGAAGCAGGCTGCTGCCTAAATCAATTTTGATGAAGCACTTCAAATCTTGAAAGAGTTGCACAATTTACAAGATGACAAATCTTTTAAATTTATTGAGCCCAAATTATGGCCCAACAACTTTGGGGGCAATTTTGGGTACCTCAATTTGTCACCACGTGCCCAGACGAGTATCCCGGTAAAGCCCAAAGTCTAGGAGCCTCGCATCCCTACCAATTCGGTCACGACTCAGTTAAGTCCCTAGAATCTCGCATGCAGATATTTTAGGGGTTGTGGACTGACGTGGGGGAGTCCAACACCCCCACTCCCCGAGAACAAACATGTATATAAAAAACCCTAAGCCTGGGGAAAAAAGCACGTATTGTATTTTCCTCAAAAATGCTCCGCAGAATATAGAGAAATAATGCTGAGAGCACCACTGTGAACGTAGGCATGCATACTAAACTACGTACATACTATGTTGTGTAATTGACATTCATTACATTCTTTATTTTCTTTGGTGATTGCCTTTTCTTTTTCATTTGTGTTGAACATAATTGTCACCACAATTCGAATCATAAAAAAATAAATTTTGACCTATATATAAGTCTGCATATATATATATCAATTGAAATATATTCAATTGAAATTGAGAAGAATAACTGTTGCACTCAATTAGATCAACTTCATTGTCAGTATAAATAGTGAGATGATTTTACTAAAATCTTGTGTGAACCCCTCTGGTATTGTGCATCGCAACACTAAAGGTTCAACTGGTCTACTTGCGTCTAATATCAAGTTTCTTTCAGTTCCTTTTAGTGTATAATGTTATAACTGATGCAATGACCTTGTGTGAACTCCTTTGGTATAATTACTATAACTTCTGCAATGACCTTGTTTAAATCATTAATGAATGGGGCATAAATGAATGGGGAAGATCATTTAATTATAAAACATCTTCAACAAGAATTTTATATTTCATCATACAACTAATAATCGAATAAAAAATTACACTACTAATTAAGTTACACCTATAATAAATCAAAATATACTACTCTAAATCGATTAAGACCTTGATTGGTTACCTTTTATAAAGGATATTGAATAGGAGCGAGAGAGATGATAGCAAAAGGATTATAGGAATGTATCCTTAAGGCATCCACGTAAAGTAGATCATCGATGTGTGCCAAGATGCTAAATGCGAAGATCACCAAGACCCTTGAGTAGCTCTCCAAAATTCATTTTCCTACATCCTTGTTGCATTGAATCTTCCTGTTGTCCAATGTGGTTTTGGTTCGACCGGGGAATTTTGATTCATCAGAGCAAGTGGCTTTAAGCTCTTTCGACTAGCAAACCCCTCTTATTTCCATCAACCATTACATTCCTCGTCATTTCCCAATTTGACTTGGTAATTGAACGGTTTGAATTAATTACAGGTCTGAAATGATGCCTTCTTCTATGCCAAACATAAATCGAGGCCTCCACATAGTTTGCAATCTCTAAAGAAATCTGTTCAGAAGATAGGTCAAGCCAATCAACAAAATATAGATATTTCAAGAAAATATATTCAAAAGATAGGTTAAACCATTTTGAGACTGCTTTGATAAGAAACGAACATATTTATCTTATTATATCACATTATGGAGAATTCACATTGTGTCAAATCTCACATGGTAGCAGACCAACTTGCGAAACACATGAACAGTATTGTGGAGATATTCCATTGAGAGTTGTTTAAAAGAAAAAGAGATATTTTAAAGATATATTCAACAACGAAGATGAAAAATACAAAAGGATCAAGACTAACAATTCATCCATTCATTCCAAACAACTGTAATTTGATACAACTATGTTTCAAGGCCATATCAGCATAAACCCCAATCATTATAATAGACATAATAAAACTATGTTACAAATGCAAAACTCCTAAACCACTATACCCCCCCTCCCCTCAGATTTCCTATGTATATCCCATCATAAAACCAAAAAACAAAACTTCGAGAATTAGTGTTAAACAATAAAAGAATATTCAAGAAAACTCTCATCTTTGTTGATATTGATGGGGATATTTTGGAAAATGAAGTGATCTATGTCCCTCAAAATGACGTAAAAATGAACAGAGATGATGCAATCCATATGTTGAATATTTGAGAACAACTTTATAAGGTACTGATGTGGACCCATAGCTATTGCACAATAGTGAAATGAGGCATTTTCTTTTGGATGTTTTCAAAATTTCTGGACCATAGGAGTTAAGCATACTTGCAGTTGATGAAAAATGGTCAGCATTCAAAATATGATTGTCACAAATCGCACAGATGGAGTTAGAATTGATTTGAAGTTTGTAGAGACAATCCAATGTTGAAATCTTACCAAGTAAAACCCTCTAAACAAGAATATATATTCTAGGAGATATAACAATCTTCCACGGATGCTTGGTCAATGGTGTATTTGGTTGGTAAGGGAAAAAAAATTAATAGGCATCTTTAAATGTGAGGGATCCATCAGTTGAGCAAGGCCATATTCTAGCATCATCAGTAAGTTGAGATGGTAGGGGAATTGAGTAAATATTATTGGTGAGGTAAAGCATTTATGTTGATCCATCTATGTGGACGCAATGCCTAGAAAAAAATGACTTTAAAGTCAGATTAGTAAGCAATATAAAACTTCGACTCGCATTCCACCCAATTTCTAGTAAGATTCTGCAAAATTAAGATTTCAACTAAATGAGAGAAAGACTAATACAATAGATAATTTTGTATGCTATGTCATGAACTAACTACTCTCCTTGATTCAAACAATGAACATTATATATCAATCAATCTCATTGATATTCATTTGTAGTCAGAAGGATGAAATTTCTTTAAATAAGATGTAACAAACAAACTTACTAAAACAAAATAGATCACTGGAGTGTCAAAATCATAAATATGTGGAAATAATATTATTAAAACATAACTATATCATACATATAAAATAAATTCCTTACCTACATTAACAAAGTGGGACATAAGCATACCAAACAGAGAGCCTCGGCACGTTTTTAATTTTGTTTGGAGTCACGGTACTGCTATATAGGAATTCCAATTTCATAACGAACACAGCAATCTGTGTATATTCTAGGGCAACCGTAAGTTCCATTTCATAGACCAACTGTATATCTAGGAAAATAAATGTTCTTAGTACATAGAGACAGTCTTCTTACAGTGTTGAAGAAGCATATTGTAATTTCATCATAAGTCCTATTAAGGATTTGAGTCTTCAGTGACTGCACAATACAGCTGATAGCTACATGAAAATGATTTTCATCCTTCTGCACAATAATTCCTTTAGCTATACATGAAATACTCAAGCTTCTGACGCTCAAAATATAGGTTATTAAGAGATGGATTTTCATATAAATCAAATCAATAAAAAACTATCCATTGAGCGCAACCCAAAATTTCAATGAATATCAAGGATTATAACACTCGTATTTCATAATATAGCATGCATGTTACATTATGAACCAAATGAACTAAGGTATATACTACATTTCGTTCGACCTTTGCTCTGAACCATGAGCTACAACTTGAAGCCATATGTTGCGCCAATGAACATAGAATATTTCACAACACCTAACTACAACATTATATACATGCAAACACCAAGAAAAAGAGGTCAGAAAACAAAGCAAGATACCTATATGGAGATTTTCTCAAACACTTAGTAGGCATATAAATATTCATTATTTGAACATCCTTCTAAAAAAATGAGCGCAAGAGAGAGAGTACCAAGAATATCATACGCATATGCATACATTTATACATTTAATTAGTAGTAGAAAATCCCGAAACCTCTCTTCCACCCCAAAACGACTTCGCCCACAAATAAAGGGACAGTATAACCTTAAAAGTAATCCTTGGAAATCAGATTATTTACTTGAAAGTGAAAATCAAAATGAAGGAAACACATTTGGAAGTTAGCAAATACCTCTAGTAAATTTACTCTAATAGCCCAAAATCTGAAACAAAAAAATATACTGAGAGTCTAGACATACATCCTCAAACTCGTGGGGATGGTTCGCACAAAAAAAACATAATCGAACCAAATATTAAAATGTTCGCACAAAAAAAATAAAGATCAAACCGTGGGGATGGTTTGAATGGTGGTGGGAGTGAACATATCGTACCTGCAAAACAAAACCAAAAATAGAAAACAAACTACTAACTTCAAAGCATTAAATACAAATTTTTAGAAAAAAATACTTATAATCCCAAACCCCATCCAACATTGAAAAAGAATCAAACCATATCAGAACCGAAAACAAAGTATTGTACAGAAAAATAATCAAACCAGTAGAGAACTAAAAAATCTCAATCAAACCACATCAGCTACAATCGACCCTTTGATTACACATGAAACCTAAATTACGGTTTGATATGCAAAAAACAATACGCACCGATTTAACCCAAACGTCTATAGTGTGAAATCGTAAAACCAAAAAATGAAATCGCAATCCCTGATTTGACCTTGGAGCGGCAACGGTATGAGTCTAGAGTGTTGCATGTTGGGAGGGAGGGTGAGTTGAGAGGGTTTGTGTGTTGTGGGGGGAGTGAACGGGAGAGAAAAAGTCATGGTCTCTGTGAGAACCAAAGTACTTTTTCGTGTGTTACCAAAATTCCCTTTTTGTTTGAATCATAACTGAAATTCTAAGAAGAAAATGAGGGGGAAAGTATGTTTTAGTGGGTTAAAATTGTAATTAAAATATAGAGTATACAATGAGATGTGGTGAGTTGTAGAGCTTATGGTGTGAATTGTGATCTCACCCTCCATCTAGTGCTTTGTTGGCAAAATCCTCACCTCTGCTTAGCTTATCAACTTATGAAATAGTGAAAAAATTCTACTCCTTATTATATGTGTGTATATATATATATATATATATATATATATTACTGCAAATTCTTGTCTCTATATACTTGCCTTCTGTTCTAAATTGAATATGTATCAATTTTTAGAAAAACTCTAGAATGTCTAGAGATTGAATCTCATTTGGATTTTAGTTAATGCTGTATAAATAACCATTTTTCTGGAAATAAGTAAACTCGTGGAGAGAACATACAAGGACTATGTTGAAGATTTAGCTTTTAGAGCTCCTTTTGTTATTATGTTTGTTTTATCATTTAGAGCATGTCTGGCTCTCTTGTAAATAGTTTTTAAATTTTGCCTTAAGTTGTAATTCATCGTTACTTTTAATATAAATGAAGTTTCCTTTAGAAACCTCTGATGACTTAATATCTTTACTTTTATTATTTTACAATTCATAACCATGTGATTGTATTTCCGTTGAACTTATCTAAGGAATGAAATTAACTCAGAATATATGTTGCCTTAATGGCATGTCAAGGCACTCCTTTCCTACTACTAATTTAAGTCAGGGTCGTGATAGAGGTGGTATCAGAGCATAGGTTATGAACCCATAGACTACTGAACATCGATTTGAACCTTAAATGGATAATATTAAATATTCGACTTATGTGATAACCCTCCATATGTGTTATATTATTGATCTTTTAATTTGGAATCTGAATATAGTATAATACACCTTACAATTGTCCATGATTGTTGAAAATGACCAAGAAAAGATCAATTCTGGGAACTAGTGACTCGAATATGGAAGTACTGAAAGGTGCATACAATGAGATTGAGAGTCTAACAAGGATTGTGGAGCATCAGGTGAATACTGAAGCACCAAAGAATCTTGAACTAACTAGCTGTAACATTGAACAGTTCAAGAAGTTGAATCTTCCTTCTTTTAAAGGTACTCCTGACCCCACTGAGGTAGAAAGTTGGGTGATGCAGATGGAAACGATGTTGGATGTTGTTAAGTGTACCGATGAACAAAGGGTTTCATTTTCAACGTTTTGGTTAGAAGGTGAAGCCGAAAATTAGTGAAGAATGATAAAGAGAATACACGAGGAGAAATACTTACATAGGTTGGACTGAATTCTTAGTGATCTTTTATGAGAAATATTTTCCTGAAATGGTGAAAGATGAAATGGCAGCTGAGTTCATGAGTCTAGTTCAAGGGAACATGACGGTTAGTCAATACGAGGCAAAGTTTAATGAGTTATCCCGTTTTGCACCTTATGTTATGATAACTGATGATTTAAAAGCCAAGAAATCTGAACATCGGTTAAGGTTGAGTATTCGTAGTCAAATATCCATCCTAAAGTTGACATCATATAGTAACGTTGTGGCTAGGGATACGATTTTCGAAAGGGATGGAGGGGAGTAGAATCGAATTAGAGATGGTAATATGAAGTTTGGTGAATAAAAAGGGAAGAACCTAAATAATAGAAATAATTTTATGAGTACATCCAATGTTGGGGGAGCTAGTGATAACAAACAGTTTAATAACAAGATATGTCAATGATGTGGGAAGATGCATGGAGGACGACCTTGTTACAAGGATACGAGAGCTTGTTTTAGATGTGGACAGAAAGGACATCATATAAAAGACTGCCCAACCCCAACAAGGATTCTGATACAAACATTAGGTGAAAAGAAGGACCAAGGTAGACAAGGTAGAGTTTTTTCACTTTTTGATACCTAAGCTTATAATGAAGTAGTGTCATGTACACTTTCTATATGTGAACAAACTTTTTAAGTTTTAATAGATCCTGGTTCTACCCATTCATTTGTGTCTGTACGTTTTGTTAATTGCTTCCCTAATATTCATGAACCCTTGAATCATAGCATACACGTTTCTACTCCTCCGGGTGAGTTATTGAGAGGAACATTACTATATAAGTCTTTACCTATAGATGTTAGTAGTCATAAACTATTCACCGATTTGATAATTTTAGACATAAGAGATTTTAAAGTCATTTTGGGGATGGATTGGTTAACATCGTATCATGTTAAGGTAGATTACTTTAAGAAGAGAGTTACTTTAGAAATTCCTAACCATCCAGAATTTAGTTTTGAAGGAATCGGCATCCTATCTCCCATACGTATTATCTCTGGAATGCAAGCTTGTAATTTTCTTAAGAAGGGATGTCAAGGACTCCATGCAAGTGTTATTGATTTGCAAGAAAAATAACCTAGTTTAGAATATATTCTTATGGCTAAACATTTTCCCCGTGTTTTTCCTGATGACTTACCCAGTCTTCCTCCTAGTAGAGAAATATAGTTTACGATTGACCTTATTCCTGGAACTACACCAATCTCGAAACCACCTTATCGTATGGAACCTTTAGAATTAAGGGAATTAAAAGTTCAATTACAAGGTCTGTTGGATAAGGGTTTTATTAGACCAAGTGTATCCTCTTGGGGTGCTCCATTGTTATTTGTTAAAAAGAAGGATGGTACGATGAGGTGATGTATAGATTATCGTGAACTAAATAAGGTTACCATTAAGAATAAATACCCCTTACCGCGTATAGATGATTTGTTTGACCAACTTCAAGGTGTGCAAGTATTTTTAAAGATTGACCTTAGGTCACGCTATCACCAATTAAAGATTAAGGAAGATGATATTTCAAAATCAGCTTTTCGTACTAGATAGGGTAACTATAAATTTCTTATGATGGGACTAACTAATGCACCAACTTCTTTTATGGATATGATGAATAGGGTGTTTGGAAAATATTTGGATCAATGTGGTTGTTTTCATTGATGAGATCCTCATTTTTTCCAAAAGTATTGAAGAACACGAAAAGCATTTAGAGACAGTGTTACAAATCCTTAAGAAAGAGAAATTATATGCGAAATTAAAGAAGTGTAAATTTTGGTTGCCTGGCATCTCTTTTTTAGGACATGTCATTTCTAAGGAGGGAATGTCGGATGACCCTCAAAATATCGAGGCTATATTAGGTTGGCCTAAACCAACTAATGTGATGGATATTCGTAGTTTTCTTGGATTAGCAGGTTATTATTGAAGATTTGTTGAATAATTTTGTACTATTGCCAAACCTCTATCTAGATTTACCCAAACGAAGGTGAAATATGAATGGTTTGAGGAAGTTAAGAATGTTTTTCGAGAACTTAAGAATTGATTAGTAACTGCCCCAATTTTGACTATTCCTTTCGGGACAGGGGGATTTGTGATTTATAGTGATGCTTCTAAAAATGGTTTGGGATGTGTGCTAATACAAAATGAAAAAGTAGTAGCTTATGCCTCGAGACAGTTAAAATAACATGAGCAAAATTATCCAACCCATGAACTAGAATTGGCAGCTGTAATTTTTGCACTTAAGATTTGGAGACATTATTTGTTTGGTGAGACATGTGAGAATTATACCGGTCATAAGAGTTTGAAATATATCTTTACTCGGAAAGAATTGAACATGGGATAAAGGAGGTGGTTAGAATTAATGAAGGATTACGATTTAAATATTCATTATCACCCAAGTAAAGAAACTATAGTAGTTGATGCTTTAAGTAGGAAGTCTACACTAAATTTAGCATGTTTTATTACAAGCCAGGAAGCACTATTGAAGGATTTGAGAAGTATGGAAATAGATGTACATATTTATAGTAAAGGATGAATAATTACAAACTTACAAGTACAAACCATGTTGATGGAATGGATCAAAATTGCACAAGTAAATAACCCACAATTGAAGAAGATTAGAGAAGAAGTTATTAAATGGAATAGGATTGAATTTGCGATACGAGATGATATATTAAGGTTTGGAAATAGAGTGTGTGTTCCATGTGATGCCCAATTAAAGAGACAAATTTTGGAGGAAAGTCATTACTCGAGATTCACATTTCATCCCGGATCTACAAAGATGTATAGGGATCTTCGAGAAGTATTTTTGTGGAATAACATGGAAAGGGAGATAGTTGAATTTGTATCTCAATGTTTGGTTTGTCAATAAGTAAAAGTTGAACATCAGAAACCATCATGATTACTACAACCCCTACCTATCCCTAAGTGGAAATGGGAACATATTACTATGGATTTTGTGACAGGTTTACCAAGGATTTCAAATGGTAATGATTATATTTAGGTAATCATTGATTGGTTAACTAAATCTGGACATTTTCTTGCCATTAAGATTACTTATTCTTTAGAAAATTTAGCTTAGTTGTATGTGCGAGAAATTATTAGGCTTCATGGAACCCCGGTTTTAAATATTTATGATCGCGACCCTAGATTTGTGTCTTACTTTTTGAAAATCCTACAAGCAACCATGGGAACACAATTGAATTTCATTACCACTTTTTATCCTTAAAATGATGGATAATCTGAGAGAACTATTCAAACCTTAGAGGATATGCTTGGGGCATATGTGCTTGATCTGAAGGGGAATTGGGATGATCATTTACCGTTAGTAGAATCTTCATATAATAATAGCTATCAAATAAGTATTCAAATGGCTCCGTATGAGGCAATCTATGGTAGAAAATGTTGTTTCCCTACATGTTGTGTAGAAGTTGGAGAAACAAAATTATTGGGACCAGAATTGATCCAGATCACAATAGAGAAAGTGAAATTGATACAAGACCAACTTCGATTCACTCGAAGCCGTCAAAAGAGTTATGTTGACAATCGTTGATGGCAGTTGGAATTCCAAAGATGAGATTATGTGTTCTTTATGAGTATCACCAGCAAAGGGAGTAATCTGATTTAGGAAGAAAAGGAAGTTGAGTCCAAGATACATATGACCCTTTACAATCCTTGAAAGGGTAGGAGTTGTTTCGTATAGAATAACCTTAGCCCCTAAACTCTCTAGTGTGCATAATGTGTTTCATGTGTCAATGATAAAGAAATATGTCCCAGATCCAATGCATATCCTATGTCATGAACCTCTTTAAGTTAGAAAATATGTAACCTACATTGATCATCCAATAGAAATTTTGGACCATAAAGATCAAATATTACGAACCAAGGTAATTCCACTCGTCAAAGTATTATGGCGTAATTATTCCATTGAAAAAGAAAGATGGGAGCGGGAAGATGAAATAAAAGAGAGATATCCATACCTATTTGAAAATTAAAGTAAGTAAAGTTTGCGGACCAAACTTTTTATAAGGAGGGTATGATCTAATGATCCCAATTTTATATGTTCATATATAGTTTGTTTTAAATGTTGTATTATTACATATGTGATATGTATAATGTGTTATTATTGTACATAATATTAATTAATTGTTTTTAGTCTAAACCTACCTTTATAGATCATGAAATATCAAATTAGTTACAAACATAAAATTTTAAAGTTTTTGGTAGGAATGTTCATATTAGAGACTAGTTTTGATCAATATAATATGATAATTAACTTGAGGTAAAAACTAAAAAGCTGTAGATATAAGAATTAGGTTTGTAACACAAAAAACGGTGTGTTAAACGGAGGTTCGACCAAGAATTTATTCCGAAATTACGAAATAAGGGCAAATTTATCTATCCTTTAAGTCGTATTTTGTCTTATTACCACACCATGTGTTATATTTTTATTGGTTGGAAGGGGAGGATGGTTTGTCAAATTTAAACACCATTAAATGAACGTTTTTTTCAGTGAAATGGATCAAATCAAAGTCTAATAGCATATCCTAAGTTAAAAGATAAGTTTCGAGGTAGAAAATGTAATTTTGTGAAACTTTAAGGACTTAATTTTGAAATAATTAAACTTTCAAGGACTAAAATGAAAATATATAAAGGACCATTTTGTAAATAAAATGTTTTCAAGGACCTCTAAGAAATATTGAAAATGTATGGTAAAATTACTAAAATACCCTTTATGAGTAAAATGATCCTTATACCCTTAACAACTTGACACCTTGTGCTTGACGCCTCGTGCTTGGTTTTGACACCTCCACCGTATAGGTGTCACCTTTATAGAAAAATATAAAACACACGTCATGCATGTAGAAAAATTTAAAACACGTGTCGCTGTCTGGTGAATTAAGACTGCAAGACAGCCCCGTAACTCGACACGCTAACGTCGACTCACCAAAATAAACGCTTATTCATCGGGACACATGTCAACACCCTAATAACTTTGGGAAACTATAATTAAGGAATTTAGTGTCAATTATTACACAAAATTCATTCAAAATATCAAAGAGAAATAGTGAGAGAAAGTGCGGGAAAGTTTGAGAAGAAGTTTCTCCTTAAGATTAACGAGCGATCCAAGACTCTGTATCTATAACTTCGTACTTCGATTGTAGGTGAGTACTCTATGACATTCCTTGAGTATTTTGATTATATGATATTATACAAACTATATATATTTTGTGAAACTGATTTTATTCTCAAAATACATCTGATATCGATGATTCCGTCGTTTGTTATATGTTTATATCTCTCGATATAAATATCTGATTTTAAATTCTGAAATTCTTGATACGGCCTATGGAAACTCTATTACTATGTTGGCCTTGACTAACAGGTGGAAATATTTGTGTGGTACCTTCCCAGATGGTTTATCGCTGGTGTGCCCTAAATAAGGCATTATTCCAGAGATCATGATTTTTTGTCTGTGTTGTTGCCAGGTGGAAACATTTGGTAACACTATCAGTTTATCTGGGTATTAGAGCGTACATGGCCATCAAAATAAACTTGAATAATTTACATATTGTACAAATATTTTATCTGTTCTTTTCTGAATTGTTTATTCTGAAAATATTTACAGTCAATTACTTTATAAATACAATACTGCAAATTTTTGTCTCTATATACATGCCTTTTGTTATAAATTGAATAGGTATCAATTTTTTGAAAAACCCTAGAATTTATGGAGTTTGGAGTTTTTTCTCCTCTGTAATTTCAGTATCCATTGAGTCTTAAGTTTCCCAGTGTTTGAATTTAAAGTTGTCTCACCCTGCTTTCCTATGTCTATTCAGGTATCTTTAGTGTATGCTAAATGCACTAGGAGAGATAGACTAGATTTATGGGAATTCATAAATTCAATTCACACTATGGATCCTTGGTTTGTAGGAGAGGATTTAAATACAGTTTCTTCTTCAAGGGACAAGGTTGGAGGGTTGCCTTTTGACTTAAATTCTGCAAAAGATTTCATCCAATGTATAGAGGCTAATGGGCTTATAGATTTGGGGTATTTGGGGTCTCGATTCACTTGGTGGAATAAAAGAGATACAATTGCTTCTATATGGAAAAGGTTAGATAAGATGCTTATGAATATCAACTGCCAAAAAATGTTGTCTAAAGTGATAGTAGACCATCTCAGTAAGGTTGCATCAGATCACTCTCCATTGCTTTTGTCGTAATCTACTGTAGGAGGGTAGTGAGACTGGGGTCTATGAATAACTGGAAAGGGTGAGGCGTGACCCACTCCAATGGACGCTTCCCGCAAGGTCTTCAAGGTCTCCAAGTGCAGCTTCTCAAAAAACTTTCTTCTTCTGGTAATAATGGAACTCAAGCTTCAACTCACTCCCTGCAAGAAGATGAACTTTCACAGCAAAAATAGTAATTTTCTCAAGGGAAACACCTGAGAATGATGGTTGTCAGTGGGGAGTGAAAGAACAAGGCACTCAGCACTAAGAGAATGAGCAGGGAGAGAATACTATATAGGTCTAGTGATATTTTAGCAGAGTAACAGTGCAATTTCCATTGTCCATCTGTTGACCTTGCCCAGAGGTCTATTTATACTAGGGAATTAGGGCTGAGCTGGCATCTTTTGGGTGCCAAAATTGAGAGGTTGGTGGGGAACAATGTCTGAAGTGTACCATTTGTCCCTACTTGCAGGCAGCCTACCTGTCCCCTTTTGCAGGCACCACCTGACGCCGACCAAAGTCAAAAAGCACATATGTCCCCTAATAAGGAAAAAATATCAGATTTGGTATTTATCTTTTGAAACAGTAACTTGTGGTGCAATTTTGCAAATCTTGAGAGAGGAGACCTTAAGGACTCCTTTCCTCTAAAAATATTATTTTTCTTGAGAGGGACCTTGAGGACCCCCTCTTCTGGAAAAGTCATTTTTTTGTAAAGAGTTTATTTCTTGTGAGTAGCCAGCTCTTACCTGCTCACTTCACTTGTGACCAAGTGTGAAGTGTGTGTAGTCTTGAGTGACTTCTGGGTCTTCCTACTAGTATTCTCTCAATCCTATAGTGCTAAGTGGTTGATCTTGCTCAACATACCTTGTCCCTCAGCCGCCAAGCCAAAACTCCCTAGAGGTCCCAATTAGCCTGTTCGAGCCCTACTTGCTCAACTAGGCAACCTGTACAATAAAACAAAGTGTTAATACTGTTATTTCTTTTAAAGAATGAAGTTTCATGATGAGGAGCTACTTGTGGTAGCTACTCCCTCATCCTGGCCGCCTTGGGTGGGTTCCTTCTCGATATGAGCTTCTGCCGGAACCCTTGTAGTGGAACCTCTCGAATGTCATTGCTTCAGTGACCCTTGGAGTGGCGCTGACCCTTGCAGTGGCACTTCTCAATCATGGACTTCTGCGGTGACCGTTGCAAGGCATCTCTCGAATGTCATTGATGCAGTAACCCTTGCAGTGGCACTGACCCTTCCAGTGGCACTTCTCAATCTTGGACTTCTGCGATGACCCTTGCGAGGCACCTCTCGAATGTCATTGCTGCAGCGAACTTTGCCATGGCACTGACCCTTGTAGTGGCACTTCTCAATCGTGGATTTCTGCGATGACCCTTGCGAGGCACCTCTCGAATGTCATTGTTGCAGTGACCCTTGCGAGGCACCTCTCGAATGTCATTGTTGCAGTGACCCTTGTAGTGGCCCTGACCCTTGCAGTGGCACTTCTTAATCTTGGACTTCTGCGGTGACACTTGTGAGGCACCTCTCGAATGTCATTGCTGCAGTGACCCTTGCAGTAGCGCTAACCCTTGTAGTGGAACTTCTCAATCATGGATTTCCGCGGTGACACTTGCGAGGCATCTCTCGTATGTCATTGCTTTAGTAACCCTTGCAGTGGCGCTGACCCTTGCAGTGGCACTTCTCAATCTTGGACTTCTGTGGTGACCCTTGCGTGGAACCTCTTGAATGTCATTGCTGCAGTGATCCTTGCAGTGACACTTCTCAATCTTGGACTTCTGCGGTGACCCTTGCGAGGCACCTCTTGAATGTCATTGCTGCAGTGACCCTTGTAGTGGCGCTGACCCTTGCAGTGGCACTTCTCAATCTCGGACTTCTGCGGTAACCCTTGCGAGGCACCTTTCAAATGTCATTGTTGCAGTGACCCTTGCAGTGGCGCTGACCCTTGCAGTGACACTTCTCAATCTTGGACTTCTGCGGTGACCTTTGCGACGCACCTCTCGAATGTCATTGTTGCAGTGATCCTTACAGTGACGCTGACCCTTACAATGGCACTTCTCAATATCGGACTTCTGCGGTGACCCTTGCGAGCCTCCTCTCGAATGTCATTAAGAAAAAAATCCTTTTTATTTTATTTACTTTTTTATTGGTAGACACCCTTCTACATTAGCCCCTCCTGCAAAGTCTTTTGTGTTGGGTAGACCAAAAGGCTTTGTATTCCATAAATTCATTTTTTTTCCAGGGACCCTAGGGTTTCTTCATCATTCCCCTTAGGGTCATTAAATGTTATGTCACTTCATCCCAAGTTTTATAAATGAGGCCACTTATAGTGGACCTCCTTATCAAGGTATAAACTTGGTCGGAGGGGTTACTCGCGGTGAGCCCCTCATTTTTAGCCTTCTTCTATGGCCTTCTACTTTGTTTAAAGGGGTTTCTCATGGTAAGCCCCTCGTGAAAAGTCTTTTGTGTTGGGTAGACCAAAAGGCTTTGTACACCATAAATTCAGGGTTTTTTCCAGGGACCCTAGGGTTTCTTCATTATTCCCCTTAGGCTCATTAAATGTTATGTCACTCCATCCCAAGTTTTGTAAATGAGGTCATTTATAGTGGACCTCCTTATCAGGGTATAAACTTGGTCGGAGGGGTTACTCGCGGTGAGCACCTCATTTTTAGCCTTCTTCTATGGCCTTCTACTTTGTTTAAAGGGGTTTCTCATGATGCGCCCCTCGCCCTTGGTCTTTTTTTTGTGTGGCTTTATATCTTGGGTAGAGGGGTTGCTCAAAGTGATCCCCTCTCCCTTGGCCTTCTTCTATGGCCTTCTATCTTAGATGGGGGGTTACTCGCGGTGAGCCCCTCACCCTTGGCCTCCTTCTATGACCTTTCATCTTGGGCAGAGGGGTTACTCATGGTGAGCCCCTCTCCCTTGGCATTCTTGTGTTGGCCTTTCCTCTTAGGCGGAGGGGTTACTCGCGATGGTCCCCTCGCCCTTGGCCTTCCTCTATGGCCTTCTGTCTTGGGCAGAGGGGTTACTCGCGGTGAGTCCCTCGCCCTCGGCCTTCTTATATGGCCCTTCATCTTGGGCGGAGGGGTTACTCACGATGAGCCCCTCGCCCTTCGCCTTCTATCTTAGGCGGAGGGTTACTAGAGGTGAGCCCCTCACCCTTGGCCTGTTTCTGTGGCCTTTCATCACGGTAAGCCCCTCTCCCTTGGCCTTCTTCTGTTGGCCTTTCCTCTTAGGCGGAGGGTTTACTCGCGATGGACCCCTCGCCCTTAGCCTTCCTCTGTGGCCTTCTATCTTGGGCAGAGGGGTTACTCGTGGTGAGTCCCTCTCCCTCGGCCTTCTTTTGTGGCCCTTCATCTTGGGCGGAGGGGTTACTCGCGGTGGGCTCCTCACCCTTGGCCTTCTTCTGTGGCTCTTCATCTTGGGTGGAGGGGCTACATGCGGTGGGCCCCTTGCCCTTGGCCTTCTTCTGTGGCCTTTCATCTTGGGTAGAGGGGTTTCTCGCGATGATCCCCTCGCCCTGATTTCTTTTCATTAGCATCAAGTTTGGGAAGAGGGGTCACTCGAGGTGGATCCCCTCGCCCTAGGCTATTTTTAGTCAAACTTGCAATCTTGGGAAGGTGGAGCCACTCTAAGTGGATCCCCACACTCCATGATATTTTATTATTTGTTCACTTGCTTGAGGACTTCTCAATATTATCCCCCTCATGCAGAAGTGTCTTGCAATGTCGAGAGACTTGTGCACGAAACTATCGTACCTTTTATTTATACTTGGCAGTTTCTCAAAACTGTTAGCGCTCCGGTGCCCTTGGAGCCTTGGGTGCTAAACTGTCGCACCTTATATTTATCCTTGACACTTGATCAAGACTGCGAGCGCTACGGTGCCCTTGGAGCCTTAGGTGCTCATCTCTAGCACCTTATGTTTATTCTTGCCATTTGCTCAAGGCTGTGAGCGCTCCGGCGCCCTTGGAGCCTTTGGTGCTAAACATTCTCACCTTATATTTATACTTGACACTTGCTCAAGACTGTGAGTGCTCCGGTGCCCTTGGAGCATTAGGTGCTCAACTGGCGCACCTTATATTTATACTTGGCCTTTGCTCAAGACTGTGAGCACTCCGGCGCCCTTGGAGCTTTAGGTGCTAAACTGTCGTACATATACTTATACTTGGCAATTCCTCAATATTGTGAGCGCTCCGATGCCCTTGGAGCCTTAGGTACTAAACTGTCGTACCTTTTATTCATACTTGGAAGTCGCTCAAAACTGTTAGCGCTCTGATGCCCTTGGAGCCTTGGGTGCTAAACTGTCGCACCTTATATTTATCCTTGGCAATTGCTCAAGACTGTGAGCGCTCCGGTGCCCTTGGAGCCTTAAGTGTTAAACTGTTGAACCTTACATTTATACTTGGCAGTTGTTGAAGACTGTGAGCGCCCCTATGCCCTTGGAGCCTTAGGTACTAAACTGTTGTACCTTATATGTATAATTGCACTTTCTCAATACTTTGAGTTGCTCTTTTTTATGTGAGAACCTCAAGATTGAACTTCCCATTTCTAACTGTGGGGTATTTGCATATGAGATGAGCAAGTTAAAATTTTGAAGCTACCCCTCTAACTGCGGGGTACTTGCATATAGCTGAGAAAGTTTAAAATTTTGAAGCTGCCCCTTTAATTGTGGGGTACTTGCATAAAACTGAGCAAGTTGAAATTTGGAAGTGGCCCCTCTAGCTGTGGGATACTTGCATATAATTGAGCAAGTTAAAAATTTTGAAGCTACCCCTCTAACTGCGGGGTACTTGCATATGAGCTGAGGTAGTTAAAAAATTTATCGCAGCCCCATGTGCCTGTGGGGTACTTTTTAGCGCACCCCTTTGTGATTATGGGGTATTTCGTTATGCACATTCATTTCTTAGGGAGCAGCTAGGAGATGGGGTTAGTCCTTCTCCTTCCCACAAACTTTGAATAAAATTTTGCATATATCCTAAGTAAAGAAATAATTATTTCTTTATACTGAAAATTTCCCTTCGTCTGCAGGGTGCTTGTTCCAAACATTTCTCAGGAACCTTTTTGTCTTATAAAAATAACAAGTATAGAGAGGGGGGTATACCTGCTTCTCCCTAACTGGTCAAGTAATTTTTTCTTGAGAACAGATGTTAGGACTTGTTCTCTAGGCTATAAATCTATATTGAATGATAAAAAAAATATAGTGAATTTTTTTTATTATTAGTATTACTAGGATGGTAACCTCCTGCTAGTCCTGTCGGGTATTAGGGACTTTACTCACTGTACTTTTACTTTTGGGTTGGATATCCCCCAAGTATGATGAGGAAAGTTCCTTATATCATGGCCCCTCTTCTAATCTAGTAGAGTTTCTGCCCTTCTTTTAAGAAAAGAACACATAAATCTGGTGTACCCACTGCACAATGTAGGTAAATGAGTCATGCACAAAATTTCAAGTGCCAAAAATAATGGGTAATACTTTTCTTCATTGCAGTCAGAGTTTATATTTCTTACAAGAAGTGTACTCATAAAACTAGAGCAGGCTATTTAAGTTTTTTAAGAAAATGAAACTGGGCAGGAGTTAGCCATACTACCTTCTCAGTTGTAGTGGTGAAGATGTCTGTTGACGACAGGTTGAATTTTGGGGCGAGGGCCTCTATAAGTTCCTCGCCACTGCCTGTAATGGTGGGGGGTTGTTTGCTGATGAAAGTTCCTCTCTTAAAATCCCCAAGCACCTTCTTCACTGGGTTCCTCGTTGGAACATAGAGCTACTGGTAGTTCCTCATGTAAGGTACTGCCCATAGGGGTTTCTTCACCTGGAGATTATTCCCGTGGGTTCCTCATCTGAGGAATAATTTTTTTTGAAATGAGGGTTCCTTGTGCATCACTATCACAGGTTGCTGGTGTGGGTTTCGCTAGTAATGAGGGTTCCTCGTCTGTCGGTTCTTATTTCTAGAGTTCCTCGACTACTACAAATAATTTATTGGATCTTGTATGGGCCCCCTCAACGCCTAGGGGCTCCTCGCCTGCAGTTCCATTAGCAACGACTTTTGGTTTACCACCTGGGAGTAATATGGCTAAGGGTTCTTCGCGACAATCATTTTTCGGAGTGGGTTCCTCGCCGAATGTTATTTTGACTAGAGAGTCATCCAGAACAAATTCTTTACTGATGACCAGAATTTCTCAGGGTTCCTCGACTTCTGCTGTTTATAAGAGCGGCAGTTCCTCGTCCGACCTTGCTTTGAACCCTTATAGTGTAATGGGTTTCTCGTGTTCCGCCCAAGCCTTAGGGGTCCTCATCTGCTAATGCTTCTATGAGGGATTCATCAAATAAATTTCAACTCATACCCTTTTCGCAATCTATGATAGATTCCTCACGTGTTACTTTCATGGAGGGAATGCTGCCAACCCTGGGTGTCTCCTGACCCTATTTGTTGGGGAGCTCCTCGCCTGGTGGTACCAAGTTGTGAGGGGTGTCTCGACTTCTCATTTCGTCGAGGTTTCCTCATCTAGTGGTACCGCATTTGGTGAAATGGTCTATTTGCAACTTGCTTTAAGTGGGGGTATCTCGACCTCATGCTTCGTCGAGGGTCTCTCGCCTCTTGAGGGATCCTCGTGCGCTGTTACTCAATCCCTATCTTTTGTGGCTGGCATTTTTTTTAGCAAGTCCCTCGTCGGGATTTTCTTTGGAGGGTTCCTCGTGACCCGTGGACGCATGCTGCTATTAGCGAGGGGTGAGGGTCCCTTGTTGGGACGGCTACTGATATTTTTTCGCCGTTAGGTATATTAGGGGTTTCTCATCACTTTTACCCAACCTAAATTCTCTGAGGTTCCTCGCGGTCTGTCTCAATATCCGAGGGTCCCTCGCAGGAAGCGACGTTGGTGGATGGTTGTCCCTCGCAGGTTGATTTACTGTTCGAGGGTTCCTCGTGCGTTGATTTGATGTCTGAGGGTTCCTCGACTATTCCAAGTAGTTTACCATTTGATTTTCCATCTGGCAGTGGCGTAGCCCAGATCTCCTCGCGAGACCCATTTCATACTATGGGTTCCTCGTCCATAGTGTCGTCATCACAGAATGAAGTTGTAGGACTTGCTACTATCGAGGGTCTCTCGCGTGGTAATTTTGTATCTGTGGGTTTCTCGTGTTCCGCCCTAGCCTTGGGGGTTCCTCTTCTATCAGACCATTAGCGATCAGGGGTGTCTCGACAACCGATTTGGTTGAGGGGTCCTCTTCTATCAGACCATTAGGGATCAAGGGTGTCTCGACCGGTGACGAGTGTCTAGACGCGGAGGGTTCATTGTCTTATGGAACCAGTGTTGGAGAGAGGGGGTTTTGACACCCGTGATTTTTCTTGAAGAGAGGGGGGTCTCGACCCCTAGTCCTTTATTTCAAGGGGAAGGGGTCTCGATGTCTTTAGTTTTTCTAGAGATGGGGTTCTCGACCTGTGACATCATGGTAGTCATCTCTTCACAGACCCATTCAACTAAGGGTTCCTCGCGGTCTGTCGTCGTGTCCGCGGGTGCCTCGTCAAAAGTTGGGGGTCTCGACGTCGGCGAGAAGGGGGTCTCGATGTCGGTTGTTGGTTTCTTGCATGGTAACACGGGTGTTAACGCTCCTGGGGGTTCTTCGCGATATGCGTTGTTTGTTGAAAATTTTCCGCGAGACCCTTTTTATACCGTGGGTTCCTCGTCGGAAGCGTCATTGGCACTCGATATTTTGGGTGAGGGTGTCTCGACCCCTATTATGTTGAAAGGGGGGGTCTCGACATCTTTTGAAATTTATAATGATTCCTCACGCTTTATTCTAGGTATGGAGGGTCCCTCGCCAAATCAAGTGTTGGTTGATGGGGTGTCTCTATGATTGGAAGTACTACTGGGGTTCTTCGCACGTCAATTTTACCCCATGTGTTGTCGACAGTTCCTCGACCGATTTTGTTGTCTTTGGGGAAGTGAGCAATTTACAATTTGTTTCAGGTGGGGGGTCTCGACCTCTTGTCTCTTAGAGGGTTCCGCGACCCAGGGTGTCTCACCTATGTTGGCGTTATAGAGAGTATGGTGTTGACCGCAGGTTCCTCTCTACCCACTTTGTTGGTGGGTTCATCCTGTGCGTCACACCTTTTGAGACTTAAAACATGGGACCCATTGCTAAGGATTCCTCATTGTTAACTACTGCTGCCATGGACACTTTATTTATGACGAGAGGTACTCAGGGCTCCTCGCCCCTGGGTTCTTAATGATTTGTTGTTTCTACAGGGGTCGCCACTTCCACTCCCTTCTTAGCGGCGGGGGGTGTGTCGGCGACTGTTGGTACTATGGGGGTGTGCTACTGGTCAAGGGTTCCTCGCGACCCCATTTCTAGTGAGTTCATCGCGACCCCCTAGCCAGATAGAGGTTTTCCATCTTTTGGGATTTCCACTATGGTACCCACTGTCGAGGGTCCCTCGTCGTTAGCTGCTGCTGCCATGGGTTCTTTTCTTAAGGGTTCCTCATCGTTATCATTGAGCGATAGGATTTACTCAATCACACCAAATTCCTCGCCAAACACTTAGGGTTCTGGGGGTTCTTCCAGTGAACTTGATGATTGTCACAACTTGCTCCAGCGCCATCCTTCGCGCATGAGCTACTTCTATCCGAATCACTGTCGGAACGGCTGCCCCTCCAGAGGGGGTTGCTGGTGTTACACAATTGTGACCCAAACATGCCAAGTCTCAAAAAAACATACTCGTAAGCCTCTGTCATTGGAGCTTCTACTGGTGAGCTTGTATACCCTCCCGGAGGAGAAGGTACCTTTGCTCCGATCACCACCACATCTACCTGTTTTGCCTAGTCTCTTTGAGCTCCATTCCCACATGAAATGTAATCAAACACTAGCTACTTAAAAACATTAAAACCTTCTTTGTCCACAAAAATGAGGATACCTCCCCAGCGGAGTCGCCAAATGTAGGAGGGTAGTGAGACTGGGGTCTATGAATAACTGGAAAGGGTGAGACGTGACCCACTCTAATGGACGCTGCCTGCAAGGTCTTCAAGGTCTCCTGGTGCAGCTTCATAAGAAACTTTCTTCTTCTGGTAACAATGGAACTCAAGCTTCAACTCACTCCCTACAAGAAGATGAACTTTCACAGCAAAAATAGTAATTTTCTCAAGGGAAACACCTGAGAATGATGGCTGTCAGTGGGGAGTGAAAGAAGAAGGCACTCAGCACTAAGAGAATGAACAGGGAGACAATACTAGATAGGCTTGGTGATATTTTATTAGAGTAACAGTGCAATTTCCATTGTCCATCTGTTGATCTTGCCCAAAGGTCTATTTATACTAGGACATTAGGGCTGAGCTGGCATCTTTTGGGCGCCAAAATTGAGAGGGTTGGTGGGGAACAATGTCTGAAGTGTACCATTTGTCCCTACCAACAGGCAGCCTTCTTGTCCTCTCCTGCAGGCGCCACCTGGCGCCGACCAAAGTCAAAAAGCACATATGTCCCCTAATGAGGACAAAATATCAGATTTGGTAGTTACCTTTTAAAACGGTAACTTGTGGTGAAATTTTGCAAATCTTGAGAGAGGAGACCTTAAGGACTCCTTTCCTCTAAAAATATTATTTTTCTTGAGAGGGACCTTGAGGACCCCCTCTTCTGGAAAAGTCTTTTTTTTTGTAAAGAGTTTATTTCTTGTGAGTAGCCAGCTCTTACCTGCTCACTTCACTTGTGACCAAGTGTGAAGTGTGTGTAGTCTTGAGTGACTTCTAGGTCTTCCTACTAGTATTCTCTCAATCCTATAGTGCTAAGTGGTTGATCTTGCTCAACATACCTTGTCCCTCAGCCGCCAAGCCAAAACTCCCTAGAGGTCCCAACTAGCCTGTTCGAGCCCTACTTGCTCAACTAGGCAACCTGTACAATAAAACAAAGTGTTAATACTGTTATTTCTTTTAAAGAATGAAGTTTCATGATGAGGAGCTACTTGTGGTATCTACTCCCTCATCCTGGCCGCCTTGGGTGGGTTCCTTCTCGATATGAGCTTCTGCCGGAACCCTTGTAGTGGAACCTCTCGAATGTCATTGCTTCAGTGACCCTTGGAGTGGCGCTGACCCTTGCAATGGCACTTCTCAATCATGGACTTCTGCGATGACCGTTGCAAGGCATCTCTCGAATGTCATTGATGCAGTAACCCTTGCAGTGGCACTGACCCTTCCAGTGGCACTTCTCAATCTTGGACTTCTGCGATGACCCTTGCGAGGCACCTCTCGAATGTCATTGCTGCAGCGAACTTTGCCATGGCACTGACCCTTGTAGTGGCACTTCTCAATCGTGGATTTCTGCGATGACCCTTGCGAGGCACCTCTCGAATGTCATTGTTGCAGTGACCCTTGCGAGGCACCTCTCGAATGTCATTGTTGCAGTGACCCTTGTAGTGGCCCTGACCCTTGCAGTGGCACTTCTTAATCTTGGACTTCTGCGGTGACCCTTGTGAGGCACCTCTCGAATGTCATTGCTGCAGTGACCCTTGCAGTAGCGCTAACCCTTGTAGTGGAACTTCTCAATCATGGATTTCCACGGTGACACTTGCGAGGCATCTCTCGTATGTCATTGCTTTAGTGACCCTTGCAGTGGCGCTGACCCTTGCAGTGGCACTTCTCAATCTTGGACTTCGGCGGTGACCCTTGCGAGTCACCTCTCGAATGTCATTGCTGCAGTGACCCTTGCAGTGGCATTGACCCTTGAAGTGGCACTTCTCAATCTTGGACTTCTGCGATGACCCTTACGAGGCACTTCTCGAATGTCGTTGCTACAGTGACCCTTGCAGTGGCGCTGACCCTTGCAGTGGCACTTATCAATCTTGAATTTTTGCGGTGACCCTTGCGAGGCACCTCTCGAATGTCATTGCTGCAGTGACCCTTGCAGTGGTGCTGACCCTTGCAGTGGCACTTCTTAATCTTGGACTTCTGCGATGACCCTTGCGAGGCACCTCTCGAATGTCATTATTGCAGTGACCCTTGCAGTGGCACTTCTCAATCTTGGACTTCTGTGGTGACCCTTGCGTGGAACCTCTTGAATGTCATTGCTGCAGTGATCCTTGCAGTGACACTTCTCAATCTTGGACTTCTGTGGTGACCCTTGCGAGACACCTCTCGAATGTCATTGCTGCAGTGACCCTTGCAGTGGCGCTGACCCTTGCAGTGGAACTTCTCAATCTCAGACTTCTGCGGTGACCCTTGCGAGGCACCTCTCGAATGTCATTGCTGCAGTGACCCTTGCAGTGGCACTGACCCTTGCAGTGACACTGACCCTTGCAGTGACACTTCTCAATCTTGGACTTTTGCGATGACCCTTTCTAGGAACCTCTCGAATGGCATTGCTGCAGTGACCCTTACAGTGGCGCTGACCCTTGCAGTGGCACTTCTCAATCTCGGACTTCTGCGGTGACCCTCGCGAGGCACCTCTCGAATATCATTAATAAAAAAAGCCTTTTTATTTTATTTACTTTTTTGTTGGTAGACAGCCTTCTACATCTACTAATTTTGATTAACACCCTACAAGATTTGTGTTTCAAAATTTTTTGGACTAAAAAAATACTCCTTTAATTCAGTCATCCAATATAATTGGAAATACTTTAATGGAGGGAACCCAATGTATAGCTTGGCATCGAATTTGAAGTTCCTTAGACCATCCTTAAAAGCATGGAATAAGAATAACCTTTGGTAATTTGTTCCAAAATTCTCTCACTGTTGAAGATGAGTCTCTGATGAGTGAAAATCAATTTGAAAATAACCCTACAGATTCAAATAGAGAAGAGATGAACAGGTGCTCTGCCAAGTTAGCTCATCATGTAAATATGGAGGAGTAATTTTGGAGACACAAAGATAATTATAAATGGGATAAAGAAGGGGATATTAACTCTAAATATTTTCACAAATTAGTTCAGGCCAGGAGACAAAAGAGCTACATTCATAAAATCAAAAACTCTTTAGGGGTGTGGCTGGAAGATCAACAACAAGTTAAAGAAGAAGGTCTAAACTTTTTCAATAATTTTCTTGACAGTGACTTTATAAGAGAAAATGATGAATAGTTCATGGTTGTTAACCCCAAGATAATTCAAGATGAAGATACTCTTATTCTAACTGCTATGCCCAGTAAAGAGGAGATCAAAGCTATAGTTTGGTACCTTAGTGGCAATAGTGCTCCAGGTATGGATGGTTTCAGAGGAATTTTTTTCACTTCAGCATGGGAGATCATTGGTTTGGATGTATGTATAGCATTGGAAGGATTTTTTAATGGTATGGAAATCCCCAAATTATTCACCTCTACTATTATTATCCTTATCCCCAAAGACCCCAATCTTTTGCAGATTATAGACTCATAAGCCTATGCGCCTTTTTTAACAAAATCCTTTCCAAAATTCTATCTTCCATACTTCCTAAAATTCTTCCTAAAATTATCTCTCCTAACCAAAGTGGGTTTGTCAAAAATATATGTATTGTTGATAATATTCTCCTTACCCAAGAGATGATCTCCATGATCTATTCCAAAAATGAAGGGAATAATGTTGCCATCAAGATTGATATACATAAGACTTATGAAAAAGTATCTTGGCTATTTTTTATTCAAGTTATGAGGAGATTTGGTTTCAATGAGACTTGGTTAGACTTAATTTTGAGGATCATCTCAAATAACTTCTTCTCAGTCATGATTAATAGGGATGTTTGTGGTTTTTTTAAATCTGCTAAAGGTTTGAGGCAAGGAGATCCTATTTCCCCAGGTTTATTTTATTAGCTGTCCTCTTGTTTCACACGTTTCTTATGCAGATGATTTGATCATCTTTTCATCTGGGAGAATTAAATCAATTAAAAGTATTAGGTCTGTCTTGAAGAAATCTGAAGTGGTATCGGTTTAAGAAGTGAATACAACAAAGAGTTCTTTGTTTTTCTCTAAGAAGATGGATCAAACTAAGTCAAAGAATATCTCTACAATTCTGCAGATTCCCCCATAAGAAACTCCCTTTTATGTACTTGGGATGTCCCATTTATTATGGGAGATTCAAATGTTCTCTTTTTGAGAAGCTTATAAGAAAAATAAGTGTTAAATTGGAAGGCTGGTAATCAAATTTACTGTCAATAGGAGGAAAAATTATCCTAATAGAGCATGTTCTTCAATCTATTCCCATTTTTACTTTAGCTGTTATTCAACCCCCAAAAAAAGTCATTGATGTTATTGAACAAATCATGGGAAATTTCTTATGGGGATCAGCTGAAGGAACATAAGAAATTTCCTTCAGTGGTAATTATATGTTCCTTCAGCTGATCCCCATAAGAAATTTCCCATGATTTGTTCAATAACATCAATGACTTTTTTTGGGGGTTGAATAATAGCTAAAGTAAAAATGGGAATAGATTGAAGAACATGCTCTATTAGGATAATTTTTCCTCCCATTGACAGTAAATTTGATTACCAGCCTTCCAATTTAACACTTATTTTGCTTATAAGCTTCTCAAAAAGAGAACATTTGAATCTCCCATAATAAATGGGACATCCCAAGTACATAAAAGGGTTAAATTGGGATGTCCCTTTTATTATGGGATGTCCCATTTATTATGGGAGATTCAGAAGAAGGGGTCCTCAAGGTCCCTCTCAAGAAAAATAACAATTTTAGAGGAGAGGGGTCCTTAAGGCCTCCTCTCTCAAGATTTGTAAAACTGCACCACAAGTTACGGTTTCAAAAGATAATTACCAAATCTGATATTTTGTCTTCATTAGGGGACATATGTGCTTTTTGACTTTGGTCGGCGCCAGGTGGGGCCTGCAGGAGGAGACAGGCAGGGTTGCCTGCAGGTAGGGACAAATGGTACACTTCAGACATTGTTCACCACCAACTCTCTCAATTTTGGCGCCCAAAAATGCAGAATCATCCCTAATGCCCTAGTATAAATAGACCTCTGGGCAAGGTCAAGAAAAAATACATTATTGAAATTGCACTGTTACTCTACCAAAATTTCACCAGACCTACCTAGTTTCTCTCCCTGCTCATTCTCTTAGTGCTGAGTGCCTTGTTCCTTCACTCCCCACTAACAGCCATCATTCTCAGGTGTTTCTCTTGAGAAAATTACTATTTTGTTGTGAAAATTCATCTTCTTGCAGGGAGTGAGTTGAAACTTGAGTTCCATTGTTACCAAAAGGAGAAGTTTTCTTAATAAGTTGCACCAGGAGACCTTGAAGACCTTACAGGCAGAGTCCATTAGAGTGGGTCACGCCTCACCCTTTCCAGTTATTCATAGACCCCAGTCTTACTACCCTCCTACATTTGGCGACTCTGCTGGGGAGGTATTCTTGCTTTAATGGACAAATAAGGTTTTAATGTCTCTAAGCAGTTGGTTTTTGAGGACATTTCGTCTGGTAATGGAGCTCACAGTGACCAGACTACTCAGGAAGAAGTGGTGGTGGTCGGAGCCAAGGTGCCTGCGCCTCAGGGAGGGCAGACCAGTTCTCCGACAGTGGCTATAATGGCAGGTATGAATCTTATGGCAATGTTTTTTTGACTTTTTGAAGAAAAATAACGTGGACCTATCAATCTTGGGTCAAGGTTATGTGACACTTGTTGTTGCCTCTTATGGAGGGGTAGCCACCCCTATTACGATTCCAGCAGAGATGATTCCATCCCGGAAGGCGAAGTCGGAGCAGGTTCTGGCACCAATAGGTTCGCCAGCTGCTAAAAGCATGTGTTTAGAGGAGTCACCCTCTAAGGCTGTTACTATGGAGGAAGTGAGGAAGCTCCTCTCCTCCTCTCAGAGAGAGGGTTCCCACCTATACGAGGAGTTACAAGACCCCTATCTGCAGGAAGTAAGTGATAAGCTATACCTTGAGGGGTTTATTCCACCAAAATTTATCAAGTTCGGCGGTAGGGGGAGAACCTTAGAGAACACGTGAAGAGGTTTGTCGAGTACCTGGGAATACATGCTGACGACAAGAATCTGAGGTTGAGGGAGTTCTCTAAGACCCTCACTGTAAAGGCCTATACATGGTATTCCCACTTGGCGCCTAACAGCGTCCCTACTTGGGAGGAGATGCACAGGCAGTTCCTCCAGAAGTTCTTTGTAGCGGAGGACGAATTTACATTGAGGAACCTAACACAAGAGGTCCAGAAGCCAGGAGAAGAGTTGATGCACTACATCAAGCGATTTTGTGAGAGGGCCTTTGATGTCCATGAGGATGTGGCGGAGGTCAGGTTACTGCAGATATATGTGGAAGGACTCTTAGAAGAGTACAAGTTGCACTTGATCAACGAAACTAGAGATGGAACTTTTAGAGAATTCACCAGGGCTGCTAGCAACATAGCTATGATAATCAAACCAAGAGCCCCGGGCTGGAGGAAACAAGTCCCACTGACTTCCGGGAGGTTTTAAGTTTCAAGGAGGCAAGCGGTTAACTATGTGGACGGGAGTCCCAAAGGGAAAAATGGAGGCTCTAGGGCCAAGACTGACAGTCCCGGCAACAAGAGAAAGTTTGGGGAAGATGCCCCACCGCCACTACCATGCAGTGTAGCTGAGGCTATGGATTATTACCGCACCTTAGTACGAGAAGGTGTAGCAGGACCTCCTCACCTGAAAGGAGAAACCCCCACTACAGCTGACAACCCAAATCCAAACTATTACGAGTTTCACCAACGAGTGCATCACTCTACCAAAGATTATTACTACTCGCGAAGGATCATAGGCGAGAAGATGGCGAGTGGTACCTTGCAGATACCCCCTGTGGATGTTAACGAGAACCCACTTCCTGCGCATCACTTTGGCATCGCCAATATGGTAGTTGCCTATAATGAAGCAGCTACAAAAAGTCTGATGAAGTGGGAGAGCGGCGAGCAGTTTTGCGAGGAGTTAGAAAATCTATCACTAAGAAAACTTGACCTAGAAAGAAAGCAAGAGGAGTGGTTCTTCACTTCAGAACAAGAAGATAGAAGCGGGAAAATTGAAGAAGTAGCCCTCTCGAAAGGCGAGGTAGATGTCATTCTCTCCCTAGATGAGGGAGGGATCTTCGAGGTGGAATATGTCTACAGTGCCCAGACGTATGAGGTGGACCTAGATTCCGAATGCGAGGCCATCTCAAGGATCCCCAAGTTCAAGTGGTTTTTTTACCAAATAGGGGTAAAGTACGATACAAGGGTGTCCATCACGAGGAAAGTCTTGGATGCAGTATAACAGCGTGGAGATCCTTCGCTAAATTGGCAGGGGCCAATCGGAAGGATGATTAAGAAGTATACTTCTGAAGTGGTGTTTTCAGAAGCAGATAGGTTGGTGCCTTACTTCCACAACCGCCCGTTGTATGTTACAGCCACGGTTAGTGGAGTCTTATTTCCCAGGGTGTTGACGGATGGGGGAGCATATATTAACATTATGCCCATCAGTACATTATATGAAACAAGAATTGACCAAGGGAATGTGGTTCCGGTACCACTAGGAATTTTCGGATTTGACAATGCCGGAATGCAGTCTATTGGATATGTGAATGTGGGAATCAAGTTGGGAAATTTCACCTCCCACGCCAAATTTCATGTTATTAATGCTAACACTAGCTACCAATTACTCATTGGAAGGGTATGTGTGCACACTCATGGCATAGTTCCTTCCACCTTCCATCAATGTGCGAAGGAAAACATTAGAGGTACAGATATAGTGATCAAGGCCACACAGAGACCCTTCGTTTTTAAGGAGGCCCACCTGGTAGATGTTGCCTTCTACACCAATTTAGATGAGGAAAGAAAGGTCTCTACAAGAAAACTAGAAGGGATCAAGGTAGCCGAGGGAAGGGTCCCGCAGAAGAAGTACGTTCAAGACCGTCTAGGGGGGAGGATAGTCCCCCAAATGGTAAAAGGCAAGAGGAAAGTAGAGGAGGTAGCTAGACCCCCTCAAACTTGCAAGAAGGTGGTCTTGCCTGATGGAAAGATCATCTACCGTTTATAACGGTCTGCACGGGTGGTGTTCTGGGATGAGAGCATCGACCCGGCGCTCGAGTGTTTTATCATTGATGAATCCCATATTATTGAGGATGTTGAGGAACCAGAAGAAGCTCCAGAATGCATGCAAGACGGACCCAGAGAGCAGCTGCAAGAACTAAAGGAAATCAAGTTGGGGATAGAAGAGGGCGAGAGTAGAACCATTCTAATCTCTAAGTCCCTAGAACCGAGGCAGAAGGAAGAACTCATCGGGCTACTTAAGGAGTTCACTGATGTATTTTCCTGAAAGTACACGAAGATGCCAGGAATAGACACAGAAGTGAGCTCTCATAGATTGAACATCCTTCCCAATGACCTTTCGGTAAGGCAAGCCACACACACATACAAACCGGACCTTAATTTGAAGATAAAAGTTGAGGTGGAGAAGTTATTAGCGGCAGGGTTCATCAAGCCTATTCAGCACCACATATGGCTTTCCAGCATAGTGCCAGTGGTGAAGAAAGACAAGAGTCAAATCATAATCTGTGTAGATTTTTGTGACTTGAACAGGGCATGTCCTAAGGATGAATTCCCACTACCAAGTATAGACAACTTAGTGGATGCCACCGCGGGACATGAGATGTATAGCTTCATGGACGGGTATGTTGGATATAACCAGATTAAAATAGACCCTGTCGACGTGGAGAAGACTGCCTTCCGCACACCATTAGGGAGCTTTCACTATACAGTCATGCCCTTCGGATTGAATAACGCCAGGGCCACATACCAGCGGACCATTATGGCAATTTTTCATGACCTATTTCATGATATACTAGAATTCTATGTGGATGATCTGGTGGTGAAGTCTAAGAAAGAGAGCAAGCATATTCAGGATCTTAGGAAAGTATTCGAAAGGTGTCGTCGGTATAAGATGAGAATGAACCCCTCAAAGTGTGCCTTTGGGGTTACTGCAAGGAAATTCTTAGGTTTTGTGGTGAATAGACAAGGGGTGAAAGTGGATGCAGAGAAGATGAATGCCATTGTGATGATGCCACCTCCCAAGAGTCAGAGGCAACTTAAGAGCTTCCTGGGAAAGGTATCCTACCTGCGGAGGTTTATACCTATGTTGGCCGAAGTAACTCATCCATTCGCGCCTCTACTAAAAGTCTCCAAAACATACTCCACATAACTCATATAGAGGTTCCCAATCTATAACCTCGAACAAAATGGATTGAAATTCTCCCTAGAAAAACATCCCTCGAAAGTCCCTATTTTCGAATCGATTTGGGCCAATTCTGAATCGATTCGGCCTCCAAGGCGAATCGATTCGGGTCATCCGACCTGGGATTCTGTCTTAGGACGAATCTATTCGGATGGGGTCCAAATCGATTCGGTCACTCAGACCTGGGCACCTGCATATTTCCGAATCGGTTCGGTAAGGGGCAGAATCAATTCTTCCCTTCAGAAGGCACGAAAATGGCAACTTTTTAGTAAGGCAAAAATCCCAAAATTCATTTTTATCATTTTCTCTTCATATCTATTCAACCCAATCACATATATATCATAAATATTCATCCAAGAACACATATAAACTAATTTATAACCTCAAATCCATTTCTACAAAAAAAATCTAAGATTATATCCAAAAGTTAGGTTTTGATAAACTAAACCTAAAACCCATATTTTTAATCCACAAATCAAGCAATAAATGGTACACAACAATTATTTAGCAAGTTTAATCACTTGCCTCGGGTTCGTAGGGTCTGATTAGTCCTCGAGATCATGTAAATGCCAAAAATCTCCACTTTCTCTCTCTTTTTCTTCTTCTTTCTTCTTCTCTCTTTCTTTCTTTCTTTTTCTCTTTCTCTCTAAGGAGAATTGTTTCTCTCATAGGTTTAATAAGCCTTATCTCCCAACATACACAACTTTAAATGATAATACACACTTTAAATGACTCAATAACTTTAATTCAAGACAAACGGATCTAATTTATTTCGGAACCTAAATAGACCCTAAGTACAGTCATTTTGACTTTCTCAACCCTTCCGAAAATAACTACACCCTCAGAATTGTCATTCGAAGTGCTTTCTAACAACTTCAATTTTTGACCTCAAATGCCAATTTAATAATTCACCAAATAAAATAATATTTATTTCCCCCAAAATAAAAAAATTATCGTCTCTAAAGTCTTGGGTTGTTACATGAATCCTCACTTATCTCAGCTACATGAGGAAGAATCACAACTAGAGGGGAAGGATATATAGGACGTGTGAGGTCAGTCCCGACTTTTCTTCAACCTTTGGTCGCAGCCTCGCCCTTACATATTTCTCTAAGAATATGACCCTCAAGACGGGGAAAAACATTCAAAGCATTTGACTAAATTTGACTTAGGGATAAAAATAGAATTTGAACCATTTCGTTCGAGCACACCTTAAGAATAATGGTTTGAATGCCACCAGAGAAGATAATCGGAGTAGCTCCGGTGACCTTTACAGATGGTAAAAGCGAATAAAAAAGGTGGGGAGGAACCTAAAATCACAACCTAACTTCAAAACCACTAGTATGAGCCCCTAAACAACCCTAAAACTACCACCTAAAGGTGTCGGAAAACTCTAAAACTCGCTGGAAAACAACAAAAGCTTAAATTAATTGAAAAAAATGGAGAAACTTGAAAATAATGAATGGTGGGGGTTACCTGATGAAAGTTGACACCTGAAGAACCAAGAATGAGCCCTAAAACCGGCTGAAAAATCATGATTGAAGGAGTGAAAATGGGTTTTACTATAGAAACGAAGGTTTGTGCGCGAGTTGAATGGATAAAAAAGAGAAAAATAAGGGTTTCAAAAGGATTTAAATAGTAGCAGTAATGGAGCACGATTTCCAAGGCATTTTATCATTAGGGCATAGTTCTCTAAAAAAGCCTACAGTCTCCTCCCTTGAAAAACACGTCAAACCACAGGATGCATGCCAAGTGTCACTCCACAACTCATATCCATCAATTTAGACCTGATATTGAAAGGACATCTGAGCCATCTATTAGAAACGTCTCATCAACATTGGCCCTCGAGCATTTTTTACCCCTCTACCTTTTACCCATATCAAAGGCTACGGACTATGGGTGATTGATATACCCAAGTGTAATCCCGTCCCAACCTGGGACTCACTCAGCCAAGGCCTACCATGAAAAGCTTCATGATGGACATTATGGGACCTCCTACAGTAATCTTACATCATAAGTCTCGACTTCATCCGATCTCCTTGATCGAGATCTATTAACTAGCCTTCATCTCTCCACAAGTCTCGTCTTACCTTGGCACCCCCGACAGTCGAGATACATTAATGGGGCCCAAAATCCCTACATCAGTTTCATCTCACCCTAGAACCTCCAGATAGTCGAGACCACACATCTGCCTTGCTCATCAATTATTCTAACCAGATATTAGAAGTATCATAATCACTCAGGCCGAGACCTCCCAAGACTATATACAACAACGTTTGATATGGGTTTCTAGTGTGATGAACCCCTGTGGACATGTAGTTGTAACAAGAACATAGGAGAAAGTGAGGGGAATATTTGCATCACTACATGCTTATGCTCAGGACATTTGTCTACTCCTGATTAGATGCTTCAGTATGGGCGCACTCCATGCATGCTTGGGGTGTATTAAGCAGCCTAAATATTCATCTTCTTCCCCAGAAGAAAGAATTTGAAAATATAAAACCCTAGACAAACTATGTCTCATATGCAGTAGATAGAGATAGCTTGAAAGTTGTGTATTTCAGGCCATTAGAGCCTCTTTTGTAGTGAAAACTATACTCATCTATAGAGTGGAGTAGGCCCATATAGCCAAAAACACATAAATTCTGGTGTCACTCCTCTTATCCTCATCCCCTTCTCATATTTACATTATTGTGTTGTTATATGCATCTCGTTTATTATTTTGAGCTTGAGATGCTAATATAAGTTTATATGATGACTTCATAGCATCATCAAAGATATTTAATTTATGCAGGTAAATTAAAAAATTACCAAGGAATAAATTTGACTTTTAGAATTGAATAAATTATTTTTTATAAACCCTAAAGTTTTAAATAAATAAGTGGGATAGGGGTTTCAGCATAAACCCCACGGTCTCCATCGAAATTTTAAAAGTGTGATACAATTAATTCCTCGTGTCAAGTTGATCATGCCCCCCATCGGATGGTTCTAATTATGGTATCATGGAAATTTTAAAACTCTTAAATTATAGTTTATTGAAATTAAATGTGAGTATGTTTGGTCCTCCCATCGAGGAAGTTCTTCATGAGTGGGTTTAATTTCATTAGACGAACTGTTGGTATACACTTTGACACAACTATTGATATCCTCCTTATCGAACTCAATGTCATTAGTTGGGGAACCAAAAGTCACCGATTATACAATTATATTAATAAGAAGTTCCTGAACTATCCAGAGTACATAATTAAAAGACGAAAGTCTTTCTAGTTCAAGATGAAGTGATTTAATCTACTATTGAGAAATCTCGCTTAATAGGGGAATTAGGATGTTCGACGGGAGAGGGAAGATAATTTAAAATTAAATTGAAGTTAAACTCTGACATATTTATTTTTAAATTAATTCACTTTTCAAAATATATGGTTCTTAGATTTCAAAATTAAACTTCATTCAACCCGCTTTCTTATATCTTAAAGGACAACAAACTTACTGGAATGAAATATAGTGACAGAAAAGAAACCTAGGCATTGTCTTTACTACTAAGAACTTTAAGCTTATCTTGAAACATGTCTTTCCAAGCCTGAGAAAGGGGGACCTGAAAGGGATGTCCAATCCTATCAGAGGCGGGAAAAGGTTGATCAGATGGATTGTTTATACATATTAGCCTCTATTAAAAATATATTATAACATCGATATCAACACATGTAAACAGCTTACGACATGATTATGAGCCTTAGGGGCATGTTTGAGGATAAGAATCTTCCTGCAAGTTTAAATGCTATGTCAAGGTTGGAAAATACCAAAATTTTAGAGGTTACTCTCATTCCTGAGAATGTTCTTAAAATGATGTGCATCTTGGGAGAACTAGAGATCCTTAGATCTAAAATCGATAGGAAACCTAGGTCAATTTTGTGCTCCTATCACTACAGGAGTCCTTTAAACATTTTTTTCTGAACTATTCTATGAATAAATTTGATTGATTTTTTACTTACATTGTTAAGGAACTCCAGGATATGGATAATAATAATAGGTATGAGGGTGTGATTCAGGTTACTGATAAAGGAGCATCTTCTTCTATCCCAAAGGTAAGAATAATAAGAAGGAAAAGTCTTAGGCACAACCTATGGTGGCCAAGCTAAACTTCAAGCTTCAGGGGGAAGGTAAGAAATTAAAAGTCAAGTGTTATATATGCAAACAGTGAAGACATTGGAAGAATCAATGCTTGGTCTTATTTTTTAGAAAGAATGGAAAAGGTAATTTCCCCGTAATCATTTAGACATGTTTTATAGAGTAATATACTGGTACCTGGTGTGCAGATTTGGGAGCCACTAATCATGTTTCAATTATTTGTAGGGTTGCAGGTAACCAGGGATCTCAGAAATGGAGAAATACTTATTTTTATGTCCAATTATCATAAGGCAATAATAGTACTAATAGGAAATTTAGATTCAATTTTAGTGGAAAGAATAAGTTAATATTAGTAGATTTATTTTATGTTCCTAGCATTATAAGTAATTTTATTTAAGTTTATAAGATTGTGATGAATGGATATTTGGTTTATTTTAATAAAGGTGTTTTTAGCCAAAATCGAAAATCTCTTATCTTTACTGGGAAGTTGAAAAATGATCTTTATATTATAAGACACGTCTCACCACTACTCCTTAATACTGAATAATTACTTAAATGGAAATAACCTAACGAGAAAGGAATCTTCTAAGTTTAACCAAATATATCTTTGATAATTACTCTTAGGTCATATTAATCTCAAAAGGATACAAATACAAGTCTCAAATGGATAATTAAGTTGATTAAAAGTGGAGGCACTTTGATTCTGCAAATCCTGCCTAGAGGAAAAATGACCAAAAGGTTGTTTAAGACCAAGGGCTATAAATCCAAATATTTTTTGGAACTGGTTCACCCTAATTTGTATGGGCCTATAACTATTCGGACAAGAGGTGGATACATGTACTTCACCACTTTCATCGATGATTACTCGAGATTTGGATATGTTTACCTTATGTACCACAAGTATGAAGACTTTGATAAGTTCAAAGAATATAAGGCCGAGGTGGAGCATAGGCATGCTAAACTAATACAAACTCTACGATTTAATCATGGAGGAAAGTACCTCTTAGGAGAGTTTAGGGAATATTTATCAAAAATTAGGATTACATTGCAATTATTTGTATAGGATAATCCACTGAAAAATGGTGTAGAAGAAAAAAAGAACATGACTCTTTTGGAGATGGTTAGATATAAAAAAAAGTTATTCGGATCTATCGAATTCATTTTGGGGTTAAGAATTAGAACCGACCACTTATTTACTGAACTTAGTTCCTTCTAAATCAGTCTCAATAACTCCCACAGAACTATGGACTAGGTAAAAACCCAGTCTGGGATATGTTCGAATGCGGGGTTACCTAACCGAAGTGCGAAGGAAGTAATCTCGTAAGTTGGAATCGAGGAAATAAGTGTGTCTCTTTGTAGGTTACCCGAAAGAAACCGAAGGTGGTTTATTTTATTATCGTAAGGAATAGAGGGTATTGGTTAGCACCAATGTCTGATACTTGTAGGAAGGTTATATGATAAAACATAAGTCCAAGAGCAAGATTATTTTTCACGAGCTAAGAGGACACGACTATGTAATTTCTTTGGAACCACCCATACAAGATGAAATACAACCTGATGTTAATAATACACTACCTAACGGAATTGGGAGTATTACCATTGATTAGGATACATGTGTCACTTATACTAGACTACATGTGGATCCACATCGTAGTAGGAGAATCAGGCATCATCTTGATAGGTTAATGTATATGGGTGAGAACTTTGGTGAGCACTGAAAGGAACACTAATCGAATCCCGACAACTATGATGAGGCACTCCAAGGCAAGGATTCCAAGCTTTGGCTAAACACCGTGAATACCAATATGGATTCGATGTATTCGAATCAAGTACAAAAACTTGTAGACTTACCATATGGGATGAAACTTATTGATTGCAAGTGGATCTACAAGAAGGAGAGACATATAGATAGGAAGGTGAAAACCTTCAAGGCAAGGCTTGTTGAGAAAGGGTTCACTTAGAAAAAGGAGATAAACGATAAGGAAACCATTTCATCAGTAGCCATGATAAAGTCTATCCGAATTCTTTTATCCATTGCGATTCTGTGACACCCTGCCAAATTAAACCTAGAGTGATCAGGCCTTCATTAAATTAAAACAGGTTTCTCAAATGGTTCATTCTTAGCATCACTGTCGAAAACTTTTTAATTACTAATCCCCTAAGTAAAATTAGACCGGTGCCAAATTTTATCTTTCTCAAAACAGATAAATCAACCATGCGGAACAAAGTACAAATAATCATGTACTATAATTCAAAAAACAAAGTAAAAGTACAACAGAACAAAAGTATTACCGAATAAACCATCGGTTAAAATCCCAAACAATAATAAAGTAACCACTAGTCTGAATCTAATGTCTGAGACTAATACCCGACAACAAGTCCATACATAGAAGAGTGTGAGATCTTGTACTAGATCTGAATGAGAGATATCGCCTAGTCAAAATCCTGTAAGCATCCACTCTGCTGCAGCTCCGAGTGTCTGGAATGGAATCATCATACATGGAATCCCTGTGGCTGGACACCTAAAAGGTTTTGAAAATATTTTATAGCAAGAGTTAGTACTCAAAACATTTTGAAAATATTCAGCAAGCGTTTATCACAATATAAAATGCGGTTATTGATTACACATGTTAGGTTCTC
Organism: Sambucus nigra; assembly: GCA_949130495.1. Taxonomy (NCBI): domain Eukaryota; kingdom Viridiplantae; phylum Streptophyta; class Magnoliopsida; order Dipsacales; family Adoxaceae; genus Sambucus; species Sambucus nigra. Next base: position 537,510,166 of record OX422213.1, read on the forward strand.
GTACACTCTCTTGAGTTAACTCACCCCTCATCTTTTGTGCACACCTAACGTTATACAATTAGTTTATCTAGCCATACTTCCCAAGCTAACTAAAACCAAAGTAGTCAACTGAACTTATCTATACCCAAGTTCCAGTACCGCCCATACAGTACAACCGTTTCACTAACATCTCGCGTATGTTAATTAATTCTCAAGTAACATTTCATCTATGTTATTTTTCAAGATTTCGCATTTAGTTTCACTACTAAAATTACTACAATTTTCACAATTGTTGATTTTCCCACTTATGTAATTAAGTTTCGCTACTTGAATTACTAAATAGATTTTCTCTATCTAAAGGTTCATTTCGTAACTAAGTTTCACTACATAACTTACCAATTCAGTATGTATCTTTAATTACATAATGTATCAATCTACTAGTACACGGAAGTAGAATATCATCAGGTATATATATTTCACACACAATATATACTAAATATTAGTCACTGCTATTTTGCCCCTTTTATACACATAAAGGACTCTTGGCTCGGAATGATTCATCGACTCCAAGTAAGAATTGGTTCGGCATGATACATCGACCCCAATTATTTTAAAAATATATATATACACATATTCTGGTTTGGGACTCTCTCATCGCGACACCAGTTCAAAGTTTGGTTCGGTATTTCTCATCGACCCCAAACTTATAATAACTTTATGTTAGTTCGGAATGTCTCATCGACCCTAACATAATTAATTTAGGTATAATCTCTCTACCTAAAAGATCACATAATTCAGTAGGTACACGCCCCACCTATTAATCATACACGTACGTAATATTTTAATCTCATATATTTATCGTACAATATTTGCTTTACGATTTATCTCATTAATCGTATTTATTTGAGTATACACACAACTCTAAGGGTCCTAGTTACCCCTTACATATAATTTCAGTAGTTATTGCTTACCCTACTGGTCTATTACTTAAATTGAATTTACTTCGCCCCGTAACTCAATTTCCGAAGTCCCCGATACTCTACTAAATCGGATTATTCTCCTCGATCCGTAATTTAAGCCCTACACCCAATGGCCTTATTGGACCTCAACAATATACCTACTGGTCTTATTCTTACTCCCATATAAGTATAATGTAAATCCTAGAATACCCATTCATTCCCGAACTCAACGAAGGATTAAACACAAAATTTTCAGGAAAATAGCTTGCGTCGATCGATCGACGGATGGGTTCGATCGATCGACATAGTCGATCGATCGATAGTTCAAGATCGATCGATCGATCGAACAAGGATAGACGCAGTCTGTCTTCTTCATTGATCCTCTCCTCCATTAAGAAATTTCCAAACTCCATTATTGTCCACCAAACTTCGACCCAATGATCCTAACTTGTTACCACATATACTAGGACAGTTCCTAATGTATCAAATACATCAAAACTCCAATTCCTTTCAAGACACAATGAATTAAACCCAGAATTTCTTGAAACCCCTAGTTATGGTGTTCTTCCCGTATTATCATTCAAAACCCAGATCTTAATCCGAAAAAATCACCAAGTCTAATCTGAATCTTAATCCTCTACATAGTTTAAATCATTCTACATGTGATTCCTATCCCAACATGCATAAATATCATCTTTATCCAATCAAAATATGGATTTAAACAAAAGTATTCCAAAACCCTACACATGGGTATTATAACTTTATAAATTTTTGCAATAAACAACTTGCCTTATGATCAGTAGGGTCTGATTTCGTGGTTCTTGTTGATGATTGATGATCTTCATCCTTCAATCCTTCTTCCCCAACAAGTTGATGGTAGAAACCCCTTTGAATCCTTCCCAAATCTTCTTTTTGCTTTAGAAAGTTATGCCTCTCCTCTCTCTAATGGTATTGGTGTTGTCATGGGTGTTCTAACCCTAATTCCTCTATCATACGGCTGATATAAAACTCTAAATTTCGTAGGTCTGCATACCCGCTTATGTTAAAAGACCAAAACGCGCCCGAACGATCTCGGTTTAGTCCAAATTTGCCCCGGGACTCAACTAGTACCCCCGGGTATACTATTTTGACTAATTTGACCCTTCCGGACTCATTGGTGACCTCTAAATTATCATTTGAGTCACTTAAAAAATATTACTCATTCTCACCCCAACACGGTCTACACGCGTTAAGTAACTATTTACCACTCGCACTAAGTAAATAAAGATGATGCAATATATACCGGTATCTATCTTCCGATTAATATACCATAATTACAATTTTAAATAAAACTATTTAAATTACTACTCTTACGTAATTTAAATCAAGACGATATTTTCTCATTTAATTCTCCAATCTTATTAAATGGAATATTCAGAAATACGGGGTATTACATACTTCCCCCCTTGCAAAGGAATTTCGTCCTCGAAATTAGGATAAGGATGGTATTAAGGCTAAGGACCTTGAATATAATTTCACCCTCTAATACCCAATACCCAATCATAATATCCTAACGGTCATCCCAAGCACATGACCATTTCATCATAATTTATTATCGCATGTTACCCATGCCGCACATATCATAATTAAGTCCCACTACGTAATTTCTCCATGGATTTTCCCAATCCGACGTTAATTCTTGAAATTAAGTTTCTCCCTACTTAATTTACCCATTTGATGTATATCTCTATATAACATCTAAGTGTCTACTATCACTCATAAGTAGAATATTATAAGGTATATATTTCACACACTATATATACTTTAAGGAAAAATTGGTCCGGCAAAAATCATTGGCCCCAATAATCTTATCATTTACTTTGGTCCGGGAATTCCTCGACCCCAAGGTAAATGTAATGCACATGTCGGTTCAGACCTTCCGTCTTTCTCAATATTTATCATTGATTTGGTTTAAAAAATATCGGCCCCAAATCGATCCCCCATGTATTGGTCCGGAACATCATCGACCCCAATACAGAGATTAAGCACACTTACTATCGCACATAAGTAGTGACAATCAATAGGTATATATATCTTACACATAACATATACTACCAACACTTATTTTATAATCACCCCCCTTCTATAACACTTTTGGAGTTATTGGCTCGGAATTCCACCTCGATCACCAATAGTTATTAATTACTTGTCTCGGGATCACATCTCGAGCACCAATATGTGTATATATATCTCATCGCACATGAGTAGACAATTGCGAACCATATTTTTCACATTTTATATACTTTAAAATGTCACACTCCAATAGAATGTCTTCATATCACGCGTTAAGGACTAAAAGTTCGAAATGTCTCCTCGAACCACACCCAAAGTACATGTATTGTTCATAATCGGTACCCACGAACCTAATCCTCATGTACAGTCCATATAGGTGCTTACTCTACCTATAAATATGCTCTTATAGGCATACATTCAACCTATGAATTGATCAGTGGGCTTCTCCAAAATTCCACTATCATAAGGGCGTATCATCATTCTTCCTCACTAACATTGAGTCGTAGGTAGCACAACGTACTCAAAATAAAACTTTATCTCTATTCCAACCTGACCTTCTCTCACAGGGTAGAATTTTAGGATTTCATCCTGATTCACAATCATGTAGAGCGGCACCTTGCACTCTCCCTTTTCAACTACATACTAATCCATCCCGGTCACCCCATTTCGCTACCCCCAACGAAATGTTGGCTTAATTATGATGTTCACAACCCATCAATAATTTATAAGTCTGTCTCCTCACTCCATCATTGGAAATGTGGGTTCACTACCACATTCCGGTTGTTCATTTCGATTCTAACTTGTCTATTAACTAGAGGTGTATCTGGAGACAATCTCACTACGTCTCTCCTCAACATCGCTTCCCACTTACGTCATCTTTCTTGAAGTGGTACTCTATTCCCCTTTCTCTCCGGGTTTATTATACTTTACAATTAGTGCACTATTCACAATTGCCGCACTTTTTGGGTTGGTTACTTTATAAGCATCAATATTTTAGTAACACGTAAGTCACTCACAACACTCAGTCAAGTAGCACCTTGCGCTACTTCTTCACCACAGTTAGGTCTCCCATATTAAGAGATAACCTTTGAACGGTTTCCCACCGACTTTCATCCCATAGGGTGTGCTGGATTTCTCAGCACACATAATCTTGGATCATCGTCAACCTCCCATGACGTTCAACCCATTTTATCGATACGACTTGTTTCCTAATTTCCCCACCGTCATACCAAAAATATTCCGCATCCCTCTATCTCGGATGTCTAAGAAATCCAATTAACTAGGGTGCCCATACACCCTTTCCTCCGGGTACATTTGCAAAAACATTGCAAATGTCGCACCCGTAACATGCTTTTCTTCAACTCTAGCCTAGTCTACACGACGTGACTACAATCTTGTGGGTATTCTCAATACCCTAGAGACAAAGAATCAAATATTTTCCCACAAAGTCCCACTTATCCCTTCGTGGGGAGGTAAGCATTTCAGTGTTTCTCCACAACACTACTAGCTCCACTGATGTCCTAGCATCTAACAATGTCTCTTCTCCTGACGTGCATAAAAACTCAGTCGTATTCCTTTTCGCAACCCAACTTAAACAAGGGGCTTCTCCCCATGTATTCTTACTGAGCATTATCGGAACAACACATAGTCGACATGCTCAAATTCTATTTCTCGACAATATGTGCAACCATACTCCAATATTGCTAAAGGAGTCAAGTGGCACCGCGCTTATACTATCGCTAAGTCTTTAGCACTAACTATAACAGCGAGCTCGATCTCTCCGCTCAGCAGTCATACCACAAACATTGACTCACATCATCTAGGTCCCCACACACTGAAATCAATTACTAAGAGATGTTCATAATCTCCGACGTTTCTCACATTTTGATGAATAATGACAACTCGACCCTTTTTCCAGGTGAGGAGTCGTCATACACCCCATTCACTCGAGGCTAAAACTCATATACTTCCTTATCCATCGCTCTGGTGATTTAGATGGTTCCCGGACATAACACGCTTGTCCTCTCCGGAATGAAAAACTTATTGGAGTTATTATTTCTTCAAATAACTTCCAGCTAAAAATAAAACGCGTGGACCTAGAATCCACACTAGACATTTTTTCAAAAATTCCTGACTCCAGGCCATGCTGACCGGTTTGGGTACCCCTCCTCTTGGATTGGGTAGTCTCGATCCTGAACACTATCATCTTGGTTCCCTTAGTTCTTCTGACCAAGAGGAACGCACTATGGGACTTAACAGTCCCGACTTAGGATCTAATCTTTAAATCCTCTAATGGGTTTTCACTTATGTCTTTCACCAGCCCCATTACATTCAGTCTTACTCTTTGACTAAATCTCTAACTCCCTTAGCTCCGCCCATCCAGGAGAATGAACCTCAACCTTGTAGGAAGCACCATATTGTCTTCATATACATAAGTCATTCAAGAAGAGTTTTACCAAAAATTTTGAGCTATGACTCGGGAGTCCATTTTCTCAAGGGCTCTTTTCCCTTATACCTATCTCATCGGTACAAGTTCACTTCTCAGGATAAATTTCTTTCTCACGATTGGCCTCCACCAGGCTTTCACGTGAGGGGTTCATATATTCCCATTCACTACGCTTCTGAACCATCATTGGAGAACTTTGCGGCTAATACTATACGTAAAGTTCTTCTATTTATATATACGGACCCTCGGTCCGAATGTAGTGACTGGTATCCCCGCCACGCTGCCTGAAAATTTACTCAAATTTTTCACTTCTGAGTATTTCTACTCCGTCCCAAATGCCAAAACCTCTGAACATACTACTTCCATTGGTTAACATGCACAGTCACCGTTTTACCCCATTTACGGCTCGTTCTCATCAAATTTTCTTCAGACCTACTCTAACTATCACTGCATTGGGCGGTCTAGACTAGCATTCCTCTTGCCGTCGCGACACTTGGAAAATACCTGCTATGCCTCAACAACCCTTGCAGCGGTTACTTCCATTACCCGCCAGGAGTGACCTCGACCATGGTCATCTCTCCAATGATTGCCATCTTCGAACACCCCATGCTTCATGCCGAGCTCCTCCCTCCTGTAGTTCTGCTAATGCCAATGCTGGACCTACCACCATATTCGACGTACCGTGCCCAATCGGACTCGTATATATAACACCACGTCTATAATTAGCAGGAGAACGTAAACTACGGAAATAGAGGAGTACAATAATCCTAAGATAGGGCTCTATATCAATTAAACGATACGCTGAAAACGTAGTAAGCCGTACAGATCCTATGGACACTAGAACCTGATGCTCTGATACCATCGGTGACACCCCGCCTAATTAAACCTCGGGTGATCAGGTCTTCATTAAATTAAAACAGGTTTCTCAAATGGTTCATTCTTAGCATCACTTTCGAAAACTTTTTAATTACTAATCCCCTAAGTAAAATTAGACCGGTGCCAAATTTTATCTTTCTCAAAACAGATAAATCAACCATGCGGAACAAAGTACAAATAATCATGTACTATAATTCAAACAACAAAGTAAAAGTAAAACAGAACAAAAGTATTACCGAATAAACCATCGGTTAAAATCCCAAACAACAATAGAGTAACCACTAGTCTGAATCTAATATCTGAGACTAATACCGGACAACAAGTCCATACATAGAAGAGTGTGAGATCCTGTACTAGATCTGAATGAGAGATATCGCCTAGTCAAAATCCTATAAGCATCCACTGTGCTACAGCTCTGAGTATCTGGAATGGAATCATCATACATGGCATCCCTATGGCTGGACACCTAAAAGGTTTTGAAAATATTTTATAGCAAGAGTTAGTACTCAAAACATTTTGAAAATATTTAGCAAGCGTTTATCACAATATAAAATGCGGTTATTGATTACACATGTTAGGTTCTCGTACACTCTCTTGAGTTAACTCACCCCTCATCTTTTGTGCACACCTAACGTTATACAATTAGTTTATCTAGCCATACTTCCCAAGCTAACTAAAACCAAAGTAGTCAACTGAACTTATCTATACCCAAGTTCCAGTACCGCCCATACAGTACAACCGTTTCACTAACATCTCGCGTATGTTAATTAATTCTCAAGTAACATTTCATCTATGTTATTTTTCAAGATTTCCCATTTAGTTTCACTACTAAAATTACTACAATTTTCACAATTGTTGATTTTCCCACTTATGTAATTAAGTTTCGCTACTTGAATTACTAAATAGATTTTTTCTATCTAAAGGTTCATTTCGTAACTAAGTTTCACTACATAACTTACCAATTCAGTATGTATCTTTAAATACATAATGTATCAATCTACTAGTACACGGAAGTATAATATCATCAGGTATATATATTTCACACACAATATATACTAAATATTAGTCACTGCTATTTTGCCCCTTTTATACACATAAAGGACTCTTGGCTCGGAATGATTCATCGAACCCAAGTAAGAATTGGTTCGGCATGATACATCGACCCCAATTATTTTAAAAATATATATATACACATATTCTGGTTTGGGACTCTCTCATCGCGACACCAGTTCAAAGTTTGGTTCGGTATTTCTCATCGACCCCAAACTTATAATAACTTTATGTTAGTTCGGAATGTCTCATCGACCCTAACATAATTAATTTAGGTATAATCTCTCTACCTAAAAGATCACATAATTCAGTAGGTACACGCCCCACCTATTAATCATACACGTACATAATATTTTAATCTCATATATTTATCGTACAATATTTGCTTTACGATTTATCTCATTAATCGTATTTATTTGAGTATACACACAACTCTAAGGGTCCTAGTTACCCCTTACATATAATTTCAGTAGTTATTGCTTACCCTACTGGTCTATTACTTAAATTGAATTTACTTCGACCCGTAACTCAATTTCCGAAGTCCCCGATACTCTACTAAATCGGATTATTCTCCTCGATCCGTAATCCAAGCCCTACACCCAATGGCCTTATTGGACCTCAACAATATGCCTACTGGTCTTATTCTTACTCCCATATAAGTATAATGTAAATGCTAGAATACCCATTCATTCCCGAACTCAACGAAGGATTAAACACAAAAATTTCAGGAAAATAGCTTGCGTCGATCGATCGACGACTGGGTTCGATCGATCGACATAGTCGATCGATCGATAGTTCAAGATCGATCGATCGATCGAACAAGGATAGACGCAGCCTGTCTTCTTCGTTGATCCTCTCCTCCATTAACAAATTTCCAAACTCCATTATTGTCCACCAAACTTCGACCCAATGATCCTAACTTGTTACCACATATACTAGGACAGTTCCTAACGTATCAAATACATCAAAACTCCAATTCCTTTCAAGACACAATAATTAAACCCAGAATTTCTTGAAACCCCTAGTTATGGTGTTCTTCTCGTATTATCATTCAAAACCCTGATTTTAATCCGAAAAAATCATCAAGTCTAATCTGAATCTTAATCCTCTACATAGTTTAAATCATTCTACATGCGATTCCTATCCCAACATGCATAAATATCATCTTTCTCCAATCAAAATATGGATTTAAACAAAACTATTCCAAAACCCTACACATGGGTATTATAACTTTATAAATTTTTGTAATAAACAACTTTCCTTATGATCAGTAGGGTCTGATTTCGTGGTTCTTGTTGATGATTGATGATCTTCATCCTTCAATCCTTCTTCCCCAACAAGTTGATGGTAGAAACCCCTTTGAATCCTTCCCAAATCTTCTTTTTGGTTTAGAAAGTGGTGCCTCTCCTCTCTCTAATGGTATTGGTGTTGTCATGGGTGTTCTAACCCTAATTCCTCTATCATACGGCTGATATAAAACTCTAAATTTCGTAGGTCTGCATACCCTCTTATGTTAAAAGACCAAAACGCCCCCGAACGGTCTCGGTTTAGTCCAAATTTGCCCCGGGACTCAACTAGTACCCCCGGGTATACTATTTTGACTAATTTGACCCTTCCGGACTCATTGGTGACCTATAAATTATCATTTGAGTCACTTAAAAAATATTACTCGTTCTCACCCCAACACGGTCTATACGCGTTAAGTAATTATTTACCACTCGCACTAAGTAAATAAAGATGATGCAATATATACCGGTATCTATCTTCTGATTAATATACCATAATTACAATTTTAAATAAAAATCTTTAAATTACTACTCTTACGTAATTTAAATCAAGTCGATATTTTCTCATTTAATTCTCCAATCTTATTAAATGGAATATTCAGAAATACGGGGTATTACAGATTCATCTCAATTTTTAGATTTGGAAAATGAACATCAAGACTGTGTTCTTGAACGGTAATCTTGAAAACTTCAACTATATGATGCAACCCAAGGGATTCATGCCAAAGAGATAATAAAGCAAGGTGTACAAGCATTAGATATCCATTTATAGGCTTAAGCAAGCATCAAGGTCTTGGAACACTTGATTTGATCAAGCAATCAAAACTTTTAGTTTTGATTAATGTTTAGATGAAAATTATTTGTATAAGAAGCATGCCAAAAATATGGGGGTATTTCTAGTAATCTATGTGGATGATATTCTCCTAATTGGGAATGATGTGGGCTTATTTTCTAGTATAAGAGTGTGGTTATCTAGTCAGTTCGATATGAAGGATTTATTAAAATCCAATCATGCCCTTGGGATCAAGATTCTGCGTGATAAAAAAATAAGATGTTGGGCTTATCCAAGTCATCTATATTGATAATGTTCTCACAAAGTTTAGTATGAAAGATTCCAAGAAATGGTATCTCTATTTTAGGCATGGATTTTTTTTATCTAAGGATTAGTGTCCTAAGCCACCTGATCAGATAGAGACGATGAAGAATATACCTTATGATTTAGTGGTGGGTAACCTCATATATGCTATGATGTGTACAAGACTGAATATATTCTATATAATTGGCATGGTTAGCAGATTCTAGTCTAACTTGGTGAGGAGCATTGGATTGTTGTTAAGAACATTCTCAAGTACTTGAAAAGGACTAGAGATTATGTGTTGGTTTAATCATTTGATAGTCTAGTACTCATTGGGTACATATACTCGAAATTTTATTCAGATAGGGATTCTAAGAAATTTACCTCGGGATATGTGATTACCCTATGAGGTGAAGACATAAGTTCGACGAGTATAAAGCAATCATGTATTGTTGATTCGGCCATGGAAGCCAAGTGTGTTACCATTTTAGAGGCAGAAAAAGAGTTTTTTTGGCTAGAGAACTTCCTAAGTTATAAGGATAAATTTTCAATCGAGTCAATTTGTATGTAATTGGCATAATTCCTAATAAAACGTTTGAGTCATAACATAAAATTTATGTTGCTGATCCCATAAGCCTATGACATGTTTGATGAAGATGGAGTGGCCAAGCTTCAAAGAATAGTGACATAGTGCCATGTTTATCATGCCAAGTTTGTCTTCAAGTTTATAGAAGATCTCACGTGTATGAATACGTATTGAATATAAGTCATTGGGTAATTTTTAAGGGTGATTATTTTTTAACTCAATTCTTTTGGAAGTGTTTTTAAAATATTTTTAAAAGAAAAATAATTTTTCATTTCGATCGCATTAAAACGAGATTAAAGCCCGTTAGACTAAAAATGAATTTTTGTTTGACCACTTTGAGTCTCATTAGAATGACATCGAGATCTCATTAGAATGACTTACTAATGACCATCAAACAAGAATTCTCTATCGGTGATTTCACACCTCGTTTGAAGCTCCTTAGAAGCTCATTTGAAGGAGAAGGCCATTTCGTTCGAACGACATTCAGTTTTATTATAACAAAAAGTTATTCTCGTTCAAATGACCCTAGTTTTCGTTCAAACGAGTTCGCTCCCTTGAAATCCATGCTTTCTTTATTTAAGGCATGTTGGACCCAGTTTTTTTAAGAACTTTTGGCGAATAATAGTGTTATACATGTTTACAAAAGTTCTAACCCTTTGTTTCACCCTATACATTTAAATATACAAGATTCATAATTCATGTTCTTGGAGATCTTGAAATTGGGCACCAAAGTTTGTTTCTTTCATCTTGAGGCAACTTGTTTTGTGTCGTGGACTCAGTGTATACCATTTGTAGTGTTGATGATTATTTAACCTCATCTAGATACCAAGATGTGCATGGACTCGTGCGTTATGGAAGCTTACGTGGGTAAATTCATGTGTTGCACTATGGAGGAGTGTTTGAAGATCTGAAAAGCGTTAAGGTTTGTGAGGGATTGAGTCGTTGTGTAAGTCCTTTATCATCTCTTATAATTCCGCATCATAGTTAATTGTTTGGGTGGCCATGCGAAGTTTTTCCTTTATGGTTTTTCTCACACATCGATATTTTATTTATTTTATCCGATTATCGCTTAGATACTGTGGGTTAAAAAGGTATCATTAAAAAAACGGTTTTACACAACTAAGATTTTAAAATTAGTGCTAAGTTTATTTTCTTAATTTTGTTTAAAGTTTCAATATTTAAAATTTCGAAAAATAAATAAAAATTAGACTTTTTGTTCATAAGACCATCTTTTCTTAAGAATACATAGTTAGAAGGGGCGTTCTCAAATTGGTATAAGAGGTAGAACAGTTAGTTTTTTATTCGTATCCCTTGTCGTTAGGCATAAATTTTGGTGGATTTGATGGTATTAGAACCCCATGGTATTATAACCCCATATTAGAATCCCAAGTTGAACTACGCATATTGGAATATGCATATAAAATCTGCACTTAAGGTTATAAATGAGCAGTTGTGGTTAGGAGTTGTTAAGGGATGGTTTCCACCTATGACTAAAGATGGAAAGGCAATTCAGTTAAAACCCGTAGAATCGTCGAGTCTGTGCATAGGTTATCACAATATAATTCTCGATGTTTAAAATCTTTATTTTGTTCTATCACCCTAGGGGAATTTCATTTTATTATGACTTGTGAAGCATCTAAAGAGGCTCGGGACGTACTCTAACTCATCCATGAAGGAACTAGAGCTGCTAAGACTTCCGAACTCCAAAACCTCACCACTAAATTTGAAACTATTAAAATACATGAGAGTGAGACTTTGATGAACTTTACACTAGACTACTCAACATAATTAACTCGTCTTTTAACTTAGGAGAGAAGATACCCGATAACCGAGTAATCAAGAAAATCTTAAGGTAATTAATTGAAAGATTTAATACAAAGGTGGTCTTTTGAATTATTTGGGTACTTTTGACTCTACAAAACTTGAACAGCCTATGGGTGACTTACAAACTCATGGGCTTAACATGTTTACCTGGAAGAATGTGACGAAGAAAGAAATGGGCAGTGCTTTGAAAGCTCGAAAGGAGGAAACACTAGTATCGGACGATGAGTCTGACATTGATTCCAAGGATGTGGACATATGTGAAAAGAAGTTCATGAAATTTCTCAAATTCGAAAAGCAATAAAAAATGCAAAAAGGTTTGAGGGAAATAAGAACAACAAGGCTGATCACCTCCCTAAAAATCAAAATAAAAATTTTAACATGGCTGAGTCGGAGAGATTTTATGATTGTGAGTGTTATGGCCATAAAGCAGCTAAGTGAACCAATAAACAAATGAAAGAGGACAAGAAATCGACAACATTTAATGCCATCCTTAGTGATTGTGACCTGAAAGAGGGAAATGATTCTCCTATTTAGCATAACTTTATTGTGTTCATGGCTAGTCACGTGAGCTTTGATGACAAATCTTCCCATGAAGATATTTCTCTGCATGACACTTCTGAGGCCATAGTTGGTGGATCCCAAGTGAGTGACGATCGAGAGAGTGGAGATGAGAATGAGGATAAAGTATAGGAGGAGAAGAGTAAACTATAAGTTGCCTTTCATAAATTGTATACAAAAACTTTAAAGGTAAAGAAGGCAAACTGGAAGTTGGAAGTTAGGATGAAAGAACGTGCCTTAGTGAATGATGACAGTGTTTTGATTAAGAATCTTAGGTCACGAGCGAACACTCTTAGATAGAAAATAGAGTACATTGAGGGTAAGAGAGATAGTCTTCATGGTGTGATGGAGGCTATGAAGAAAGAGCTTCATGAGTTTGAGGAGTTAAGCATTTACGCGAGTCGACGATAGTTAACCTCGATGAGAGATTGAGAGATTCGAGTGAGTCAAATTTTATTTGGAGTCTAGGTTAAAAATTTTGGATAAAGTATTAGTCACCTTCCAAATCAAAGATGACAATTTTGGAATTGTCTTCGGTGATCATAATGCTTCCTCTACCAAAGCTAAGACCATACGTTTTAGATATTCGACTAGGAATGTTAGGAAATGGCAATCCTTAGGTAACACCCCTCTTTGTGTTTACACTTTCACTCACTGGGGCAAGAAAGGTCATCTTAGGCACTTTTTGTTATGATCTTAAGAACGGTCCTAAAAAGTCTAGGAATAGAGTCGACATGGTTCCTAAAACCCTTAAGTGTCATATTACACCTACTTGGGTTAGGACATCGGATTTTAAGGGTTTACATATTAGACTTGTTGATTCTCATTTTCTTTCACATGAAACTTCCCTTGCTATATCTAATGGTTTATTGTACTAGCATGTTTGTCATAATCTAGTTTGTTCTTCATGATATATGCTTACTAGTGTTATGATATCTGTATCTTTTGTATTTTATTTTTTTCATTTTTTAGTCATATTGAAAAATACAAAAATATTTTGTTTGTCTTTTGAATTAGAGTGTGTTTTCAAAAATTTAAAAAAAAACTGACAGTTTATTTTGAAAATTTTAAGAAAAACACAAAAATAATTTTTGGTTTTTTTGTATTTTAGTTTTACACATTTGGTGTGGCATATTGGTGTGTTTGAATCCAATTCATTCTATTTTTTCATGTGGCTAAAACATTTGGTTATGATTGTAGACACTTAGATTGTTCTTAATCATGTTTGCATGGAGTTATTTCAAACTTGATTTTCTTAATGGATTCAATTTTGTATATGCCTCAGCACATACGTACACGAGATTTTTAAATTTTAACTTCACATGTATATTTGAGCTTTGTGAGATGTTCTTCCATCAATCTTTCCATCTACATGTTTTGTGACTGTGGGGAATTTGTGTATGTAAGAACCGTTGCCAGTGAGAATGTTTGAATTGTATTGAAAAATATATGAGGGTGCATGGGAAGGGCTTCGAAAGGAGCAAATCTACTTTGCAGTAAATCCACCGTTGGTAAGAGCCTAATGAAAAAATTAAAAGGCCAACATAGTCAATTTGTTTAATCATTCAAAATCAACACCTTTAGAACAATTGAGAAAATAAAATAAAATAACATATGATATATGTTTATCTTTTGAGGGTATTTAGTTGAATATCAACGGGTTTGCACAATGAATTCTAGTTATGCTTATTTTTTCATGATGCTATTGATTTGTAGAATCATCAATATTTTAGACTTATGTGCATTGTGCCTTTTTATTTATTAAGTTCACTTTTTCTTGCCACTTGAGGCTAAATCTTAGTTTGATAAAGTTTTGCGGTCAATTAGAACTTCTTGAACATATTTCAGTGTTTAGGTTATAATTAATTTGTATCTAGTCCATTCCCATTCATTCCATTGCACATGTTTAGACACATCAATACTATGCTAGTGTGTAAATCTTATGTGTTTTGTGTGGTTATATATATATATGTGTGTGTGTGTGTGTGTGTGCCCATTTTTCATTGGTATATTTTTCATATATTGTATATAGTATTTCGTTTTGAGTCCTTGGAGTTTACATTTAGTCCATGTTTGCCATGTACTTTGTCATTTGGATTTTATTTGCCTTGCTTTATAATCATATTAGTATTTCTCATTATGTGCATAGCAATTCCTTTTCGGTATCGTTTCTCAAATTGGTAATTCCAAAATTGGTATCATTCATCATTGCTTATTCATATTGGTACCTTTTAACACTTCCCTTCTACCTATTTCGGGGAAGATTTTATTTTAGGGGATTAATTATTTTATACTATCTTTCTTTGTCTATTCCTGAACAAAAATGGGGAGAAATAGTATCTTTTCATTTCATGATTAGAATATCTTTATCTTAGGGGGGTGCCTCTTACCTAGGTTAAGAATTATTAGACATAGTTAGATGTTTGTTCATTTGCGATTTTTATACTTACTATGTGCTCTTTGTAATTGAAAGGTGTGTTTAAGTGTGCAGACTTAAAAGTTTACAATGATGTGGTAATATTTTCAAGTAAAGAAAATCTACTCAAGTTTATGTGTTTGTACTCTTTTTCCTTTTAGGGTTTGGGAATAAGTCTTTTTAGAGAGCTTAACGGCCCATAGGATTTTTATTTTGGTTTTGTCTCAGAGTAACCAAAGGGGGAGATTTGTAAGGACACATTTCCAATCGAGTCAATTTGTTTGTAATTGTCATAATTTCGGACAAAACATTTAAGCCATAGGATAGACTTTGTGTTGTTGATCCCATAAGCCTATGACATGTCTGATGAAGACGTAGCGGCCAAGCTTCATAGAATGGTTACATAGGGTCATGTTTATCATACTAAGTTTGTCTTCAAGTTTTCAGAGGATCTCGTAAATTCTTATTGAATATAAGTCCTTGGGTAATTTTTTAGGGTCTTTATTTTTTAAATCAATTCATTTGAAACTATTTTAAAAATATTTGTTAAAAGAAATGTAATTTTTTATTTTGATCTCGTAAGAACAAAAATTAGTTTTTGTTAAAACGACTTTGATTCTTGTTAGAATACATTGAGATCTCGTTCTAACAACTTGCTAACGATCCTCAAATGAGAATTCTTTGTCAAAGATTTCATGCATCAGTTGAAACTCGTTTAAACGAGAAAGCCATTTCGTTCGAATGACATTCAATTTCGTTAAAACTAAAAGCTATTCTTGTTCGAACAACCCTAGTTTTCGGTCAAACGACTTTACCACCTCAAAATTTGTTCTTTCATTATTTAAGGCATGTTGGACTCATTTTTTTTAAGAACTTTTCGCAAAAAATATTTTCTACATATCAACTAGTGTTCCAAACCCTTTGTTTCAACCTATACGTTTAAAGACCCAAAATTAATAATTCATATACTTTGAGATCTTGAAATTATGGACCCAAGTTTTTTCATTCATATTGAGAGAACTTGTTTTGTGCGGTGCACTCCGTCCATACCATTTACAGTGTTGACGGGTTTTTAGCATCATCGATGGATTCTAAGACGTGATTGGACTCGTGCATTGTGGCATCTTATGTGGGTGGATTCCTGGTTTACTCTATGGAGGATTGTTCGAAGAGTTGAAGAGAGTTAAGGCTTGTGGAGGATCGAGTCACTCTATAAGTCTTATATCAAATTTTTTAAATCTTCATCGTAGTGAACTATTTGGCTCGTCTAAATCAAAGGTTTTACCCTTTGCGGTTTTCCTCGTCATCAGCGTCTTATGAATGTTTTCTTTAGTTTATCTGCTTCTCACTTAAATGCATACTATTGTATAAAAAGATAAAATTGGATAAAACGGTTTTCCACAACTAAGGTTTTAAAATAGGCGCTTAGTTTATTTGGGTTAATTTATTTTAAAGTTTCAATCTTTAAAATTTGGAAAAACATAAAAAATGGAGTTTTTGTTTGTAAGACCATCGTTGCCTAAGAACACATAGTTAGAAGGGTATTTATCATAAGTTACTTAGGTGTGGATCCTTCAATGTAGTCAATTAATATATTTTCTTGTGATAATAGCGTGTTATTGAAAATTCAAAAGAACCAAGAACTCATAAGACGGCGAAGCACATTGACTGCATCTGACGACAACCTAGAGGATCCTTTTAAAAAGATCTTACTAACTAAGTCTTTTGGCAGTCATGTAGAGGGAATAGGAGTCAAGTTCAAGGAGACGTGGCTTTAACAATAAGTGGGAGATTATTGGGGTTTTATTCTTAAAACCCTATAAAGATATTATATTTTTCAATAAAGGATTGCCTTATTCATTTTGAAATGAGAATCATGTTTATGAGAATACTTCATATTTATTCTTTTAAATATATTATTTCATATGTGTGTCGATTAATGGTACTGGTTAGGTTTGGCTTGATAACACGAGATCGGAGTTTCAGTTCTACTACTATTAAACAATTTAAAACCTAGATAGTGAGCTAACATCCTATCAAAATGGTTGTGATACAATCCTAGTAGTTTATCTCAAATTATGGGAACCTATATGATGGTTTGAGAACATGTACGATAGTTCGAAAGAGGACTGTGATCGGTGCATCCAAGAATGTATTAAACAGGACCACATATGAGAATTAAGTATAAGGTTTGTCTTGATTAAACTTAGGTAATATCACACCATTTGCAAAGGGTGCAACGATTTTTAATCCCGAAAATTTTGAGAATCGAAATTCTTGTATGATTGTTTATTTGATTGATATGGGTGCTATTTAATCTTATATTAAATTAAATGATCCTATCATATTGGATGACAGTTGTATAAGTAGGTCTCAGATTATAATCTGGAGTAATCCTCCGATGGGGATACTTAGGATTGCGATACCCCCTTAATAGAATTCCACTCGTTAAACATATTTAGTGGATCATTTTATAATTCGATGGAGTGACAAAGTAAGTAAAGTCTGCGAATCAAGGAATTGATTAGATGTTGGTTGAGGTTAGTTAGCAATAAATTTATTTGACCATGAGGTATTGAAAGCAACGCGGGGGACTATATTGTGCACCATTATTAACTTTTTAAATAAAACCTCATTATATCCTAGTGATTTATGAGATAATTAAATTGGAGTGGATTCATAATTATTTAGTGGAATTAATTATGATTAAATAAATAAAGGAAATAAATTACAAGATTGGTAATTTGAGATTTCGGAGTTTTTATTTGGCAGTCGAATTAATTATTTTTCTTGGGTCCGCCGTATATTCCATACACCAAAGAGTTAGGCCCTAATTGTTAAGAAACCTAGTTTGGATCAAGACCACCTCTTAAACTAGTATATATTAGTTTAAGTTGGGGTTATAAGTATAATTATTCATTATTAGGGTTCGAGAGGGGTTAAAGAAACCACTATTCACATTTTTATGAAGGAACCTAGAGAGAGAGGACCATATCTCACTCAAAATCTAGAGTTCTTTTCTTCAAAGGTGCCCACACACCTACCTACTTTGGGTGGATCATATACTAGATAATCCAAGCATTTGGGAATATTCTAAAAAGATTTTGGAGGACCAAAAGAAGGCAACCCTTCATCATTATCAAGAACCTCTCTCCCCATTGGATTGCAACCAAATCTGTAAAGGTAATTTTTTCGAAACCCTAGGTTTGTTTTTTGGACTTAGTATTTTCTATTTTGTTCTTTCGATTGCACAATCATTCAAAGATTCTAAAGTTGAAAATTTTCTATTTCTTATATCGATCCCTAGCACTAGAATGTATCACACATTACTATTGCTAAAGATTATTTAACATTGTATTCTTGGTTAAAGATTAAGTTAAAAAAAATTATCTCATTAAACTCAATGAATTCTCCTAACTATCAACACATGGGTGTCAATGAAAAATATCAGTTTCATGTGCCTCACTACATAATTTATTTATAGAAATCGGAAATTATATAAGACGATTCTAAATATTTTGGTTCTAACTAGTCACAAGCGTATCGTTATTGGACGATAAATTGAAGCATACATGCTTGAATGGGGCGTAGAAAAGGTATTCGCAATGGCAATTGATAATGCTTCTTTTAATAAAAAAAATCATTCTAAAAAGACTTCCACAATCTTATATGGTGAGTTTTCCCATATGATATGTTGCACCTATATTTTGAGTTTAATTGTGATAATTGGATTAAAAGAATGGTGGACTCCTTTAGTCGAATTTTTGGGAAGGGGTTATATATTAGAGGTTTACCGTATTTAGAAACACAAAAATTCTTCTAACCAAGAATAAATCACATTCAAACCTTCCTTGTGTTTTGATGTCCATACTATATGGAACTATACATATCTCATGTTATAAATTTCACTTAAATTTTATAAGACATTTGAAAGGTTTGATAATTGATAGAATAACTTTAACTTCAATATCGAGAAAGAGGCTCCTAGTGATAGGGATTGGGAAAATGCTTGAGTATTGACTAAGTTCTTAAAGGTTTTTTATGATGTCACTAAATGCTTATCGGGGTCTTTATATGTTGTTGCAAATTATTATTTTCATAATGTGTGTGCAGTCAAACAAATATTGTACAATTGGTCTTAATATTGTGATCCTCGATTGATTTTAATGGCTATAGAAATTAAAGAAATATTTGACAAGAATTGTGGAAATATTGAAACAATTAACATGATTTTATTGATTGCGGTTGTATATCCTTGATATAAGTTAATTTGTGTGACATTTGTTATGGGAAGAGTCGGAGATAAGATTTAAGTATTTTTACTCGATTATACCTTTATTAGGAAATGTTGTCTGCAACGAGTTTTCATCCAACAAAAGCACTCAATGTTCAAATGAAATGGAAGTTGATTCCTTAGGAGGTTAAAGTTGTGATCTAGTTAAATCCATTTAATCAGAGTTATTGAACCATTTGGAAGAATAAAAAATTGTGGAGTTCAAATCGGGATTAGAAAGTTTTTTTTTAAGAATTCATTGAAAAGCATGGGCTATAATTTGAAATTTCGACATGGTGGGAATTGAATATCTCAAGATATACAAGACTTTATCTTGTGACATGTGAAGTTTTATTTATTACCATTTCCACCGTGGCTTCAAAGTTGGCTTTTAGCACGGATTATCGTTCATTAACCCTTGAGATATTGAAGTTCTTGATATTTTCCCAATTTAAATTATGAGTGATGAGTGGTATTTGTAGTTGGTTCAGTTGGTTCGGTGCCGAACGGATGGTATCGTAAGCTGAAAAATGTTTGGGATACATATGTTCATAAAAGAAATAATTCATCGGTCAAACTAGTAGTTGAATGCGCATTTAACCCAGACCGAACATCCAACCTTTGTTAGTTAAACTATTCATCATATTCACTCAATTGATCGTTGGGTAATTTAAATTCATAAGACTTTGTGAATAAGGTGTTACTCTAAACAACTATCACTTTCCCTATTAAGGCATTTGGGAATCTTGGACGTGGATACATGCAGAGTTACTAAGGATGAACACGTGTGTTTGTCAATTCAAATTCCACTAATGTGCATGCTATGAAGTAGGAATGACATTGTAAAGGTTTAGTATATAAAGATTCATATAGTACGTAGAGAAAGGAAGTTAGCAATATCCAACACACTTTGTAATCTTTTTTTATTCCCAAAAGTAATAGAAGAGCTCCCCCACCCCTTCACCCCATGGATGTAGATCAAGCCCCGTGAACCACGTATATGTCATGTATATCTCCTTATCATTCTTTTCATTTAATAAGAATCAAAAACCATTAATTTATCTTTATTGTGTTGCGTATGAAAGTTGAATTTCTAACTCAACATAATTGGTGGCGTCTATGGGAATGACAATTTCCAAAGCCATGAACAAGGACCAACTAACATGGGCCATTACTAGCCTAAGGGAGCAATAACAAGCCCTCTAAGACCATGTTGCGAAAATATTGAGTTGCCTACCTATAGGCCCCTTTTTCTTTCGAATATGTTTTAAAGATGTCAAAACCAACTTTCCTTTTTAAAAACTTTTTTTCAAATTTTAAACCGCACCAAGTGTGTGATCCAATTTTAGATAAGTCCAATTTTATATTGTTTAATACTAAACATGCATCTAGATGATTAAAGCAAGTAAAATAAATAAATTCACAAAGGCGATGCCAGATGTATGAGGAAACCACTAAGGGAAAAAACCTCGGACGACCTAAGCTAGACAATCACTATGATAGGGTAATACAAAGTATAGACGAAAGAGTCACTCAACGACTCGATACCCCACAAGTCTTGATGCTCGTCTGATCATTCAACCACTCCTCCATAGTGCCCGCGTAGAAGCCCTTCTACGATACCTGTCCACAACATGTACTTCTACATATGTCTCGGCATCCATCGATACAGCTTGGCAACGTTTACGATGTTAAACGCTAACTCCTTCGCTTCTTCACCTCAAAACCCAATGTTCAAAGTGATGAAAAACTCGAAATGGTGAAAAACTAGGATCTCTATAGCATATGGGTATGAAATATCGGATCTTGAAACTTTAAGGATGTTTTTAGACTTTGAAAACCTTAGACAACTTATGCAGAAAATGTACTATATGGAAACTAATTTTTTGGTTATTCAACTTACGAAATTACGAGAGAAACACGCCTTAAATACTAAAATTGAGTCAGCGCATCGTTCGAACGAAATATGCATGTCGCTTGAACAAAATGGCCATATCATTCAAACAACATGTACATCTCGCTTGAACGACTTGCAATGTCGTTTGAACCACAAAACTCAAGAGTTTTTTACATACACTCGAACGAAATATGCATGTCGCTTGAATGAAATGGCCATGTCATTCGAACGACATGTACATCTCGCTTAAATGACATGGAATGTCGTTTGAACCACAAAACTCAAGAGTTTGTTACATACACAACTCTAAATGATCCTTATCTCAGAATAAATGAAGTTTAAACATTTTAAAAATGAATGCGATAGGACCCCCAATTTTAAATTTTACAAAAAGTAATTTCCTTTACGTGTGGAATAGTGATGGTTCAATTAAACAATTACACAAACCAAATTTTAATTTCTTTCAAATTAAAATAAAACTTAACACAAAGTGAAATTAAATTATTAATTTATCACTTAAACATATTAACTCAACCCAAGTCCTAGAAATTTTCCTAACAATAAATATTCGTTTTTGCAATTTAGGCCAAACCAAATTTTATCCAATAAAATTAGTGACTTGTATTAAATTAATTTTTACACAAATTAAATAGCACCAACTTAAATATACCAATTTTATCTTTTTAACCTAAGCATGCATCTAATGTGATATGCAAAAGATAAAATAAGTAAACAACCACTTTGCCGCAATGTACAAGACAAAAAAACCACTTTGCCGTAATGTACGACCCTAGCCTCAAATCCACTAAGTACGATTTTACAAGTACAAGACAAAAAGAATTACAATACTCGACTTGGCTCTGTCCAAGACCCGATGCTCCTTCTTGTACACACCTCTGCCTAGCGAATAATCACGGAGATCCACTGCGGCCTCGGAATCCACCGATCGGACTTTCGGAACCACCATCAACCACACATGATGCCTTTCACTATGTGAGAATGCTGCAGCAAACCAACGAACTTCTTCTTTATGGGATGTAGAAGTAAACCCAAATGAACTCTTCAATTTGGTAGAGTAAAACCTGGTTCCACACACACTCCAAGAAATATATATATATATATATATATATATATATATATATATATATATATATATATATATATATATATATATATATATGGTAACTTGGAATGAACAATGGGTGTAAAAAAAATTGTTTTTTAATAATGTTCTTGAAAATCCAAACACTTAAAATATGAACTTTTGAACTAAGAAATTTCTCTCTCAAAAAGGTGTTTAGAAAATGTCAAAAGCTGATTTTTCAAACTTGGTTCCCGCACATATAACTTCTGTCAAGATTTAGTGGGTAAAAGTAAGTGGGAACATGGGGAAAAACTTATTAAAACTGCCAAAACAATTTTCGCTAGAAATCTCATTGGAACGAGATTTTCGTTTGAACGAAGTCTCGTTCGAACAATACTTCTAATAAAGTTACAGAGACAAATGGGAAAAATTCGTTTACAAACTCGTTCGAATGACAGTATCGAACAAAGTTCCAGAATCGTTAAACTTCGATTTTTAGCCCTTAAACTTTATTTTAAAGTTTTAAAGAAACCTTCTGAAAATAAATATCCGTTTAAAATAAAATTACACCCAATAAACATTGTTCTAAGATCCTATATATATGTGTAATGCATTCATACCTTAGGAGGAAATGGAATAATGTTGTTGACGTAGAAACAAGGCACAATAAACTCGGCATATGATGAAGCTCTATAATCTTGGCCGCTACGTCTTCAACTAACATGACATACGCTTGAATGGATGCACTTGAACACTATACTATGACTCAAACGTTTTTGTCCAGAATTGAGACAACACTATATTAAGACTTAATCGGAGACTTGTGTCCTTACATAAAACATTTTCTTAATAAAAATAACATCCTAAAAACTTTTTTGAATCCCATAAACAATATGCATTCATCCCTGAGAGATCAAAATGTAATGAAGATGTGAAACGTGCACGAATTTAATCTCGGCCTGATAAATCTTTGAAGCTTGGCCGCAACGTCTTCAATAAAATTTATGTCATAGACTGTGTGGGATCGTGGCGATAAAAATCTATCTATGACATCTATGATTCAAAACATTGTCTTGTTCTGGGAATAAGTTAAATATGTACAATGAACTCAACTGGAAACTTTGTTCTTACAAATCTCCCCCTTTGATAATTCCGAGATAAAACCCAAATAGTGAAATTCCTAAATCGTTCCGTCAAGCCGTATGATACTTAAGTACCATCTCATAAAACCCAAAATCAAAAATTACAGGACAAGACAGTAAATGATGGTTCGACAAGCATGAGTTATTTGAATGTGATGTAGACTTGAAATCTCGAATCTATTAAGCATACCTACACACATGAAACAGACAAATACCCAGTGAAGTATGGAGGGACAAATGATATAACCATTAGAATACCAAGATGAAATATAAATATCAATATCAATTTTGTAAAAATCATATCAAATCATTTGTTGAACACATGAGCAAAATAATTTGATACCAATTGTGAAAATAAACATTGTAAAATTATGATATCAATTTGTGAAAAAATTATGTGCTCATAAAATAACCAAAACTCCCCAACATCACATACATATCTCCCCCTTTTTTTATCTCGGATAGACAATAAGTCAAAAAAATAAAAAAATCATAAAATCTAGCATGAATAATCAATGAAGCATATCTAGATACACATGAAACACACCAGCTAAAAAATAATCACCATGTATTAACTCGTAACTTGCAAACAATAGTCACATAAAGAACATCATCAAAATCAGTAATGGTGTGACTAAACAAAAAATGCAGTAAAATTCAACATGCATTATCAACCCATACTGCATAAAAGTAGCCTAAAAGTACCAAAACGAAAGAAAATCATCACTAATATGAAGCAGGTGCGGAATCAGCATAATCTAAAAAATTCTCCCATAGGTCGCTCGAAAGATAATGCACTGTCGTTTGAACGACCTAGCATGTCGCTCAAACCAGGTCGTCAAGCCACTTTAAACTTTACAAAATAGTGTGCTCTCACCCGATGAAACCTTTCAAGCAACCTCCGCGTGACCCTTCAAGCGACCCATACCTGACACTTTTCATCCTGTCACTTAAACCTCATATGAATAGAACATCTCGCAGCATTGTGTTATTACTTGAACGAAACCCAATTCTCATTTGAACGACATAAAAAATTCTCAATTCTATTTCTAAAAATGATGAAGTTTCTTCCAGTAGAAAAATATCCTGAAAATGTTAAATCGAAAGAGCAAACAGACCCAAAACAGAAGAAAAAATAAAATAAGTCAAACAATATGAGTTTCATTCCAACATAGAATCAGTGTGCTAAAATAAGGATATGGAGTGAATGGGTGTGAACTACAACAAGTGAATCACGATATGGTCAAGAATCTCCAATTGATAGCTAAATGTCACCAAACTTAATTTTAGCCATATGTGACAATTATATTGAGCTAAATGAGGTAAACAATCAGCATACACACAAATTCAGAATTTTGATGATTCTACAAACAATAGCATCATGATACGATTTTGTAACATAAATATTCGTGGTGCAAACCCGTTTTATATATTTCCATCCAAACTCCCTTAAATATATATATATTCCTCTTCAATCTCCTTTTGAGGTTTCTATTTTTCTCAACTTAGAGAAATCCTATTGGCCCTATTTTGGCATATGATTCTTTTTACTGCCTTATGTTTTTTCTCGGGATCTTTTAAACGGTGGCTTTCACGACGTGATTATTATTCACTCCCAGCCCTTTCCCGTGAACACTCATTATTTTTTCAATTTATGCTTTATCAATCCTCATGCTAAGAGATTCTTTCATGCACACCTCCTCCTAAGTCTACTTATGCATAGATGACAAAATTGAGATAAAAATGTCTCACCAAACTCAACTATGCATGAGATTTCAAACTTTCATATAAACGAATGCACGTGTGCAATTATGGCATATATACCAAGTCGAATTAAAATGCATATCAACTTCGAAACAACCCCATTATGACAATGGTTAAGATCACCCAACGCATCAATCATTATGACCAAGTTTCATAGCCACATGGATAATGAAATAACGGGGGTCCAAGCACACTAATATACTACATCAAATATGAAAAGCTCACGACACAAAAAAACAAAAATCTTTTTGTGTTTTTCAAAAAATATTTTTGACCCCAAAATAAAATATTTTTGTATTTTTCTCAAAAATGTTTAAAACCAATAATCTTTTTGTATTTTTCAAATAAGACTCAATAAAAGAAAATATAACACTAGCAAGATATAAATCATGAAGCAAAGAGTATCATATGACAAACATGGCAACACAATCATCCTTTCGATTTAGCATGGGAAGAATTAAGTGAAACCAAACAAAAACCATGAAGTTTAATTCCTAAAGCCTCTAAGCCCAATTTCCTAACCCAATTAGGTGTGAAATTATGCATGGGGATTTTGGGAAGAAAAACGACTTTATTTCTAAACTTCCTAGGAGTATTAATAATTTCATAGTAAAAATGTCAAAGGTTACCATTCCTACCACAATGAGTGCAAGTGTAAACACGGAGGGAATGATTACCAAAATTTTGACTGCTTCTCACGTTCGATTCCTAGTAGGATCTCTCACACGATTGGTATTGGCATTGGGAATCGGAACAACTCTATTATCGTATCCCATACCAAACCTATCTCCCTTGATTTGGACGGTACCTAACATCCGATCCAACTTCTTTGATCTAACCTCCAAATCAAACTTCACCTTACTCAAGTCTTTTAACGTCTCCTCTAACTCACTAAACCTAGACTCAAGCAAACGCCTAGAATCCTCAAAATCTAGAATTTCCTTCTTAAAAGCCTCCATCAAATCCCAAAGAATATCTCTCTCTTTCTCCATATATTCTATCTTTTCCCTAAGAGTTGCTCATGTGACCTAAGATCTTCAATCAAAGCATCAGTATTCTCTACGGTACACTCATTCAACTTGGCTTACAATTACAAGTTTTCCTTTTTCACCTTTACCACTTCCGCATACAACTCACTAAAGGAAACTTTCAACTCTCCTCCATAAATCTCCTCATCCTCACTAGCTTCACCCTCACTCACTTTGGATTTACATTCAACGGCCCTTGAAGTGTAATGCACATGAGAATATTCATGGAAAGATTTATCATTGCTCCTCACATGACATGCCATGAACGCTACAAAGTTAACGCTCAATGGGGGAACTCTCTCCCTCTTTCGGTTCACTATCACTTAAGGTGGTATTATATGCTATCGATTTTTCCCTCCTTCTTAAGTCTAGTGGCACACTCGGAAACCTTGTGACCATAACCTTCATAGCCAAAACACTTATCCGACTCGACCCTTTTGACATTTTTGCTCTTATCATTAGGGGCGTGATATACCTTGTTGTTATTGAATTTCTCAAGTCTTTTGGAATCTTTCGATTACATTTGGACGTGTGAGGAAATAACGTGAAGACATTTAGAGTTGTAAAGTGCAAACCTACGATTGACTTTCGTCTATCACTCAATGAGTATTAAAGTAGTGGCCTCACCCTTTCATGTATCCAGTCCAGTCCAACCCTTTTCGACTGCCAAACACACACTCTCATCAATTAATTTCAAAGCACTTCTCATTCGCATTTTCCAATAACCATAGTTAGTGCTGTAAAAACAAGAGCTCTAAAACATTCAAAATTTCTAAAATTCATCCTTAAAAACATAAGGGATAAACACAGTAAAAAATAAGTTTCTAGCTATGATACCAATTTATATGCCCCTTTCTCTTTCGAATGTGTTTTAAGAATGTCAAAACCATCTTTATTTCTGAAAACCTTTTTCCAAATTTTAAACCGCACCAAGTGTGTGAACCAATTTTATATAAGCCCAATTTTATTTTGTTTAATCCTAAACATGCATCTAGGTTATTAAAGCAAGTAAAATAAATAAGTTCAGAAAGGAAACGCCAGATGTACGAGAAAATCACTAAGGGAAAAAGGCACGGACGACCCAAGCCAGACAATCACTATGATATGGTATTACAAAGTACAAATGATAGACTAACTCAATGAATCGATCCCCCATAAGTTTTGACTCTCCTCTGATCGTTTAACCACTCCTCCACAGTGCCCACGCAGAATTCCTTTTATGATACATGTCCACAACACATGCGTCCACGTATGTCTCGGTGTCCACTGATACAACTTGGCAACATCTACGATGTTGGACACGAACTCCTTCTCTTCTTCACCATAAAACCCAATGTTCAAAGTGATGAACAAACTCCAAATGGTAAAAAACCAAGATCTCTATATCATATGAGTATGAAAGCTCAAATCTTGCAACTCTAAGGAGAATTTTAGACTTTGAAAACCTTAAAAAACCTTTACAGAAAGAGTAATGTATGGACACTGATTTTCTGGTTCTACAACTTACGAAATTCCCAATTTTCCTAAGCTAGAGAACGTTTCGTACGTCAAAGGGTTGAAAGGAAACCTTCTCATCATTAGTCAGCTATATGACGCTGACTTTACAGTAAAGTTTGATCGAAAGGAGTGTAACATTTTTGATGAAGTAGATAAACTTCTATTGCTAGGGGTGATGACAAAAGATAACGGTTATAGGATTATGCCCAAGTCCTCACTTACTTGGAACAGCACCAAGATCTCCTATATGGATTTGTTGCATCAACTTCTAGGTCACATTAATTTTAGAGATTTGTAACGTTTATCTAAAAAGGACCTAGTTCATGGCTTGATATCACTTGGGAAGCCAACTTCAAGGTTTATGGACCTTGTTAGCTAAAAAAAAAGTCCGTAGTCCCCATCGAAAGTTGAAATCCATTACCACTACACGTGTGCTTGAGTTGATTCACATGGATCTTATGGGTATTACTCGCACTGAGAGTTTGGGTGGTAAGAGGTATATCCTCGTGATGGTAGACGATTTCTCTCGTTATTCCATAGCAGGTTTCTTCAGAGAGGAATTCTATGTTTAGAGTTTCTTATGACCAAGTGTCGTGTCCTACAAAATCAACATGGTATCACTATCAATAGAGTGTATAGTGATAAAGATACTGAATTTAAGGAAGGAAAAGTTGATATTTACTGTTGTAGCCTTGGAATCAAACATGATGTTTTAACCATGGAAACTCCTGAGCAAAATGGGATTATTGAGAGGAAGAATTGTAACATTTAAGATATGGCTAGATCCATGATTCTCAGACGTATAGTGCGTAGGAGGTTTCAGGAAGAGGCGGTGTCTAATATGTGTCACATGGTGAATAGGGTATATCTTCATCCACACACACTTCAAAAGCCATATGAGTTGTGAATGAGTAAAAAGCACAACCTTTCGTATTTCCCTATCTTTGGGAGTAAGTGTTACATTATGAGGGATAAAGAGCAATTAGGAAAGTTTGACTCTCAGAGCGATGAGGGAATTCCGTTAAGATATTCACCACGAGTAAAACATACCATGTTTTTACCCTGATAAGCTCTAAGGTTATGGAGTTAATAAATGTCACCGTGCAAGATGATAATCCATCGGCATTTATTGATCCTAGCATTTTGTGTGAGGATGACGCACTTACATGTGATGATCCCATTGTACCTCACACACCTAGGGTGGACCCTACTCTATATTTAGGGGACTCACCTCCTTAGGTTTATAAGAGTCATGACCCTTCTGCATCCTAGAAGATCCAACCTTAGGGGTCAAGACTCGTGCTCAACTAGAAATGTTTTTAACTTTCTGTTCTACACGTTAAAAGTTGAGCCTAAGAACATCAAAAAGTCACTCAAAGATGAGCATTAGATATCCAAAATGAAGGATGAGTTGATTCAGTTTAGAAAGAATGATGTCTGGAAACTTATCCCTCTACCTAGTGAGAAGAATGTAATTGGTAATAAGTGGATATTTAAGAATAAGATGGATAATAATGGTACCATTATGCGTAACAAGGCTAAGTTAGTATCTCGGGGCTACACACAGATTGAGGGTATAGACTTTGATGAGGCATTTATTCCTATTGTGAGGCTCGAGTCCATTCATTTACTACTCGCCATCACATGTCAACTACGCTTGAAGTTATATCAGATGAATTTTAATAGTTCCTTTCTGAATGGAATTCTATAGGAGGAGGTTTATGTGGAACAACCAAAAGGGTTTGAAGACCCTAAGCACCCTGAACACGTCTATTATCTGATAAAAGATGTGTATGGTTTGAAGTAAGCACCCCATGCTTCGTATGAGATGCTTACTTCTTATCTCTTGGCTCGTGGCTTCAAGAGAGGGGGAGTAGATAAGATGTTATTTATTAGGAGAGGAAAATGTGTTATTTTGATTGCCCAGGTCTATGTCGATGACATAATAATTGGATCCATGTGCTCTCTCCATGATCATGACTTTGAGGAGGAGATGAAGAGTGAGTTCGAGATGAGCATGGTTGGTGAGATTACATTCTTCCTTTGTGTCTAGCTTCATCAGCTAGAGGATGGGTTATTCATCTTCCAATTCAAGTATATAAGAGACCTTGCGAAGAAATTTTGTTTAGACTCCCATAAGCATGCATGTACCCTGATGAGTACATCAACTAAGCTTAGCAAGGACACTTTAGGCAAGGACGTGGAGCAAACCTTGTATCAGAGTATGATAAGTAGTCTTATCTACTTTACTGTTAGTCGTCCTGGCATCGCTTTTAGTGTTAGAGTCTGTGTGCGATATCAGGCATCCCCGAAATATTCACACTTACTCGCGCTTAAAATTATTACCAAATACGTGAGTGGGACTCTCTCATACAACATTTGGTATTCCTTTGATACCGATGACCATTTATCTACCTATTCTGATGCCGATTGGGTCGAGGATGTAGATGGATGTAGGTGAACTTTTGGTGGGTGTTTCTATTTTAGTTTTGCTCTTGTCTTTTGGTTCAGCAAAAAGTAAAACTCCATCTCTTTATCCACTGCAGAGGCTGAGTACATAGTCGTTGGGAGTTGTTGCATGCAACTTCTATAGATGAAGTATATACTGGATGATTATGGAATTTCACAGGACACTATGACTATTTCCTATGATAACATGAGCGTGATACACATATCTCGCAATCTAGTCCAGCATTCGTGCACAAAGCATATTAGGATACGCGAGAACTTTATCCTAGAGTTGGTAGAAGATAAAGTTATGTCCTTAGATTTTGTGTCCACCAACCTCCAATTAGCCGATATTTTCACGAAACATTAGATTCCCTTACATTTGAGTGGTGATGATGTAATCAGCACCACCAAATTAAGATGAGATTATGAATATCTTAAGATCAATCACAGCACAACAATGGAGATGGATATATGTATATTTAAGAGAAGGAGATGAGGGTAAGAAGATGAACTCAAGGATTTAAAGTGCTTCAGCCAATTAGGCCTGCATCCACTGTGTGAGTGTGTGAGAAATCCACTAAGCAGGGGCACTATTGGCCGTGGATACAACACTCAAATTTGTCTCTCTCTTCTATATGCATTAGACGGAGTTCTATTAGGGTTTTTGGATTAAGAGATATCCCTCTTCATGGAGAAGATGAAGTGTGAATATATGGCTTGGGGTGTAATTTACCCCCTAAGAATGTGATCAGCGTGTGCATGAGGAGGCTCCCAATAAGATTAAGACACCTATCTTGGGAACATGTAGATAATAATGATGTGATATTCCCTCACGTGAGGGAATGATCTTATTGCAATGATTTTGCCCACATGGGATCTACCATGCTGGAACCGTGTACTGCTCGTAAAGTAGATGTCATTTAGAGGAGTCTTGGCCTGGACGAGTATGATATCGCTGACGTAGCGCATGGCCTAACGTGGGAAACTATCAAGTGTTATCTTTGCTGAGGATCTCCCACTGAGGTTGATTAAACGATCGTGTCCTAGTATTGGATGTATGATTAGATGAGAGGTACCCTTATTACTAAAGCACTTCCCCTTGGGTATCGGCCCACCAGGTGGTTGACATTATTATGAATGAGAGTGACCCTGGTTCTTGACGGGTCCTCGAAACATCCTATGAACTCCCTCTGACAGCTCAGCTATTCGAGGTGAGGAGGTCTCTATATGGCTATGAGTCCATATTTGGGTATATTAATCACCCCTTAGACTTCATCCATCTACGTGAGAAGATGACTAGAGATATTAGTTGACTGAGTTTTTTGAAGGGGCCACGTATGCGACACATGTCTCAATACTGATTGGATAGCGTCTGCCCTAAGTGCAATTCGACGGATGAATGCTTTTGTATTTTTGGCCTAAGTGATGATGAGTATGGGGAAGCCTTCTTAATCAATTGAAGATTTTTTAACCACAAAAATCCTTTTGCCTTCTTTTTCTCCCTCTCTTTGCAAAACATGTTCCTGCTTCTAAGCTGTCAAACCTCAACCACCGCCATAACCATCCATCAAGATTTCCAACCTTTTTATTTGCTTTCCAAGCTCAATTAAACCATTTTTCTCTTTTAGAGGCTCGTCTTCTCCAGTACCCCTCTTCCTGTAACTTTTCTACTATTCTCAGTTCTCATTTCTTGTTTTGCATTTTCCATTGGCTTTTAATTTCTCCGACGAGGTTCTGGGATAGATTTTAGGGTTTGGATTTCCCCTTGTTTCTCATCTACTAACTTAGTTATAGCGGTAGAGGTGCTTTTTAGTGGGTTTGGGTGTTTAATCAATACTTAAGAGATTTTAGGTGACCTACGATCACCTTCTTCGGTGGAGTTTTTTGGTATGTTCTTGGTTGTTCTTCATTAGGAACGGATGAGACTGACCTTTGGTCTTTAGGTCAACAAAAATTAACCTTTTAACTTGTTTGTCCCCCTAGGCAATTTAACTAAGAGTAGCCTCATCTTGTTCATGTTAAGGTGTTTATACGAACTAGGTGAGGAATTTCCAAGCCTCTGGGAGAGGTATTTTTAAGATATTAGGAAGATTGAGCTTGAGAAAGCCGACAGAAGATAGGTCGAGGCCTTCCCCCTCTGACCTGTATTTCCACCCCCATTAGCTATCTTCTTCCTTATAACTGTCGAACCAAGTGATCCCATACCTGAGTCGGTTTCTTCTAAAAACAAAAGTATGTCCATTTTTTAACCATCTGATAGTGTTGAACCTTCTGACGAGTCTATGGCCCATTCCTCATACCAAGATGATAGGTCTAAGGCATATGAGGACTCTTCTCGCACCTCGTCTTCTTAGAAGGACAAGTCATAAAATCGGTGCGATGCCTCCATTGAGATTGATGAGCATAATGTTTTCGTCCTTCCCCCACTTGATGCCTTTCCTCTGTTAGCTGCTACGAGGGACGAGTTTATACAACACTTTTAAAGTGGTGACCGACACCAACCTCTGGTTGAAGAGTCAGAAAATGATTGCTAAGGGAGCGATCTTTACCTATCCATAGCTAAGTCATACGAGAGTTCGATCTCTGAGGTTAATTTTCTAACTTAGAGACACTTATATGGCATTGGGCCCTCCATTTGCATGAGGAAACCATCTGCGGACGAGAAAGCCTTTAACGTCCGAGAGGGAGAGTTATATGTCAACGACTAGATGTTGAAGCTCGACTTTTGGCTACCTAATCACCCCGTCGTACACATAATTTTCTCCTTCTTAGGAGTTGCCCCATCCCATCTTTATCCCAATGCCTGTAGAATTATTCTCGACTTTATCTATCTTTGGAAGACAGTTCATCAAACTGAACTTATAGTTAATATCTTTATGTCTTATTAAACCTTGTCATCACCCAAGACTCAACCTAGCTAGTATCATCTCGTAGCCAGGAAGTATTCCAAAAAGGTGGTGTTGGTCACCTAGACTTCCAACCACGACTGTAAACCTCGCTATTTCTTTATTTTAGGATCTTGGGAATTTGGTCCCAATGAATCTTGTGGTACCTCTGAGTCTAGGGTCCCTCAAAGGTGGCCAAAGTCTATGTATTGGCCAAGCTTGATTCGGGATTTAACCTTGATGATGTTGAAAAATTTAAGAAGTTTAGGGATCAAGGTGTCCAAGATTGTCTCGTGAAATTTTAATAGTTGATGACCCCTTACTACTTATCTCAGACAGGTTTAGGGGTTGACCCCTTAACCGAGCTACATGAGTGACTTCTCTTATTGAACTGATGTGTCATATTTTTCTAACTTTTAATGCTAACCTCGTCTTATTTTTTAAGATCGTCCAAAAAACGTGTCAAATTATCTTTGGGAAATGTTGGCCAAGAATGTGAGTAAACTTGTTAGCAAACATGGAAAAAGATCTAACCCAACTGCTACTATTTCTTCCAGGACCACTACTAGTATCCTTAAATGAGTTACTGAAGCCGTGAAGAAGAGGAAAGATCGAGAGGAAGAAATAACCTCATCTCATCCATCAAAGCAAGGTTGGACTGATTAAGCCAACCCCATCTCTACGAATAAGGTTCTTGCGGCTTGTCTATCATAGTTGAAATCGGACAATGAGAGTGCCATCGATAATCCCAGGAAGGCTTGTGACATTGTTTCATCCCTGATAACCGACGCTAATAGGCCCTTTTTTCAATCCATGGACATCTCCCTTCTTACTGACTTCTCCATTCACTGGACCATTCAGGTACCTCTGCTAAAGTTTAGTTAAAAATTGACAGGTGTAGTCTTGTACTTCCCTTCAAATACTGATTAACATCTCTTTGGTTGCAAGGGCTCGTGTCCTTCTATAAACTTGGGGAATGGGTTAATAAGAAGCTTCCTTTGGTTCATAAAGGGAGAGAGACCGAGATCACTGAGCGAAATCTGAGGAAGGAGCTCGAGGATTACCAAAAGGCTCTAACGCAGTCTCAGGACGAGGTAACCAACCTTAAGGCGGAACAAGCCAAAACCCTGAAGCAGCTATCTGACCATAAGAAAATCGAGATAGAGTTTGTAATCCATAGTTTTATGGACAACTACAAGTATTCTAGTGAGTACATAGACCTTACCTTTGAGTACTTGTAAAGAGGCATAAAAACTGCTTGCCGATCAGTGGTTTTGAGGCAAGATAAGACTAGGA
Source organism: Sambucus nigra (assembly GCA_949130495.1). Classification (NCBI taxonomy): domain Eukaryota; kingdom Viridiplantae; phylum Streptophyta; class Magnoliopsida; order Dipsacales; family Adoxaceae; genus Sambucus; species Sambucus nigra. The sequence goes on from OX422213.1 coordinate 537,544,590, forward strand.
GCTTCACCTCTCGGGACTTCGTGGGTCTCGACTTTAGTGACCCTCTTCTTAAGATAGCTCTCGCTGACGTTGAAATTCCTAGGGGGTGCTGAGGTCGACCCTGACATTCTTAGAGCTTAGGAGGATACAGTCGAGTTTGATGCCAGTGTTGAAAAGATCAAGGTTATTGATGCGGATAAGGTTTCTGATGCTGATGGTTCAGCCCTTGGAGATACCGACGCTACACCAGTGGATTAGTAAATTTAGGACTTGGTTTTTTCTCTTTGGTCAGGGCGGTCGTCTATGACCTATTTTCTTTCATCTCATGTAACTCACTTTAACCTTTTATACCATTTGATTTGATCTGATAAATGATTTTTGAATGTTCATTTTCCTAAATGTCTGCTTTCTTATTGTATTATATTCTTTGAAATGTTAATGTGTTGGTAATAATTTTAACACTAAGTTTCATAATGTTTGAAATCTCATCTCGTCTATGAGGCAAGATAAGGATAGCCACCAAGTTATTTTGAATTTGAACTCATCAAATTATGGTGGTCATATCCCCTCTCGTCGTTTTGAGAGTGCATGGTTGAGCATCATCTCGTCCATGCACTATCATCTCGGTCGAGAGTTTTTTTCTCCAAATTAATGATGTTTTAATTATGAACCTCTACCAAGTGATTTTGAATTTTAACTCACCAAATTATGATGTTATGTCATATCTCCTCCAGTCATTTGAGAGTGCATGGTTGAGCATCGTCTCATCCATGCACTGTCGTTTCAGCCGAGAAAGGTTTTTCACCAAATTAATGATGTTTAAATAATGAACCATGCCTAAGTGATTTTGAATTTAAACTCACCAAATTATGATATTATGTCATATCCCCTCTCGTCATTTTGAGAGTTCATGGTTGAGCATCGTCTATACCATGCACTGACGTTTCGGCCAAGAGAGGTTTTTTACCAAATTAATGGTGTTTAAATATGAAATTAGCCCTTCTCAGTGTTGTTGAAAATATATGAATGGAGTTGGCCCCTTTTCAGGTTATTATTTCACCGAGGTTGAGTTGTTACTACTTCACCACGAATGATGTTTTATAGCTTAGGACATTTGAACTATACAATTTAATTACCATAAATAAGATATTAGGGAGCACTTTGATTTTTCATTTATAATCCATATCATACAATGGAAGAAGAAAAACATACATTGAAAGAAGAAAAACATACAAGATAATCTCCACGATCTTTTACTATTAGTATCTTCTTAAATGGTCGACGTTCCAGGGGTTGGAGAATGGCTCTCCCTTTAGATTTTCCAATCGATAGGTCCCTGGGAGGACTTCATCAATGAATCTATAGGGTCCATTCAAGTTGGCTTGGAGCTTTTGAGGTTTTTTCCACTTTTTTTCAGTATTAAATCTCCTACGGCTATCGGCCTTACTTTGACCCTCTTGTTATTGAATTTTATCACTCTTGACTGGTAGACCGTTTGTCTAACCTCTGCATCTTCCCTTCTCTCTTCGATCAGGTCAACGTCAAGTCTTCTCTATGCCATATTTTTCTTAGGGTCATACTTATGAACTCTGTGAGTGGAGAGGCCAATCTCTTTAGGCACCATGGCTTCTGCGCTATAAGCCATCATGAACAGGGTCTCCCCTGTTGGCGTTTTCTCCGTCGTCCGATAATCCCATAGGATAACATGTACCTCTTTAGTCCATCTTCCCTTGGAATCTTCTAAATTTTTCTTGATTCCATCAAGAATATTTCTAATGATGACTTTAGTCTGACCATTGTCCAGGGATCGTCCAGGCGATGAGTAAAATTATTTGATTCCGACCTTCTTGTAGTACTTTTCCAAAGAGATGTTCTTGAATCGTGTCCCGCTATCATAGATGAGAGTGTGAGGGAGGCCATAACTACAGATAATATTCTTCCACATAAACTGGAATGTCTTATTTTCCGTTATGGTGATCATAGCATCATCTTCCGCCCGTAATACTCGAAGTATGGAATGACTTCAGGTACCTAAATTTGATCAAAGAGGCTAGAGCCCTTTGTCTTTAATAACATCATCCTTCTATTTTTCATTTACAATAAGTTGTTATTCTAACTCCATGACTTCATCCTAAGGTTGATCATCTCCTTAGTAACACCATTATTCTCTGTAAAAGACTGATCTTTAAAAGTTTTCTTAATATCGTGCTCTACCCATGCTGTCATGAAGGCCTGTTCAACTTTATTCCTAGCCTTCTTCTCGGCTTCTATATTAGTCATTCTAGTTATCACATTCCCATCCCTCCCCTCGGGTGAAGAAGAAGTTATGCCTCCAATCATGGTTGGGTGAGGAGAGTGATGTAACGAAGCTTTCGTCTTTGTGCCTACAAGAAAGATTAAACCAGTCCCCTTATGAAGACATGGTCTTGTAAACAATTAGCGATTGCCCCATTTTCAGGGGGTGCTTAGCACCAAACATATCATAAAAATGTACCATGGAGCCTCGACGAAGAGACCCTTCGGGTAGATTCATTTTGTTCAGGCCCAAAGGCATCATTATTTTTTCCTATATTTATAAGGGCCCATCTGCGCTGAAGTCTCTCTTATTGGGCCAAGTTGAGAGAAGGACCAAATGGTTGTAACCAATCAACATATTGGAAATAGTAGGAATAAGAAGGAACAAAGTTTATAATATGATGATTGCCTTCTGAAAATCAAGAAATGAAGTTTTTAATTCTAGAAAAATGAAATGCAAAACTGTAACACCCCATATTTTTTTGGAGAAAATAGAAATTAATTAAATTGATGACCTAAGAATTTATCTAATTAGGAGAAATTATTTAATTCGATGATTCAGATTAAATTAATTCACTCTAAGTTTAATTTCACACGTGGTGTATTTGGAGGTAAATTAAGAGGATTTTATATAGTGACTCGAATGGTGATTTTGAGGTCACGGTTGGTTTCGAAAGGGTTGAAATAGTCAGAAAAGTGTACTCGGGTGTATAGTTTGGATCCCGAGACGATTTTAGACCATCCCGACATCGTTTAAGGGCATTTCAGTCATTCGGGAGTTTGAGATTTAGAAAACTCTGAAAATTGTAAGTGTATATCTTCCCATTAGAGAGAGGGGCTAGGGTTAACACAAATCAAAAGGGATAGAAGCCATAGGAGAGGAGAACTAAGCTTCCTACATAGTTTTTCGCCCCGAACGCAATGAAATCGAGAACGGAGCGAGGGGAGAACCACCACACCATCTTATCAAAGAATTTCATACCTTCTATTGCAATGAAAGTATTTAAATGTAAATTTATATCAATCATGTTATAATACCCATGTGGGATAGGGTTTGATTTCATGCTTTTGGAAGTTTTATACGAATTTGGGAGGGTTTAATTCATAAACTAAAGTGGGAATGCATGTAGGGATGTTCCTTAATGATGATAATATGAAATTACTAGTTTTGGGTTGATTAATAAGAGATAAATTTGAGTTCTTGATTTATAAAGTTGATGAACATGAGAAAATTACGGTTTTATGTTAATTAAAGGAGAATTTGATTCTTGGGTTAAATCTTTGATGTTTTTGTGTAAATTTTCATTGGAAATATATCTATATACGAAGATAAACTGATATTAGAATATATTTGACGATTAAGATTTAATCTTTATGGTTTCTTGATTGAAGAACATGAATCTTAAATGACTTAGGGTTTAATTGATGAACACAAAATGTCAATCTGCCAGAATTATTAACGTAACTTTAAACTTATTCCATTTTAAGTTTACTTAGAATTAATGTGAGATCCATACATTTTTGGAAAGGTCTTTGTCTTGGATTTCTAATGAGATTTGAATCAGGTCAATCGGAGTTCCGTAGAGGGAGAAATCGATGTTTTACTATAGTGTGTTTGATCTGCCAGCATAACAACTGCCAGAATTTTTGACGTAACTTTAAACATATTCCATTTAAATTATACTTAGAATTAGAGTGAGATCCATACATTCTTGGAAATCTCTATATCTTATCTTTCAAATGAGATTTAAATCAGGTCAATCAGAGTTCTGTAGAGGGAGTAATCGATATTTTACTACAGGGTGTTTAATCTGCCAGAAAATTTTCTAATCGATTCGGTTGCCTAGTTTTGGACAATAATTTCCTTTTTGTTTAGGACCTTTGGAAATCATTTGGAATTAATTTGTGGTATTTAATTTCTAATATAAGGTAAATATATTGAAACACCAGTAGGCCTATTTTGGGTTTTAGGCGTGGCCTACAGGGAAGATTAAGGGCTAAATTAATTTGGATTAATAGACAGGAAAAATCTAAATTAAAGGATAATTTGAGTTAAGAGAATTTGAGAGGAACGAGGACTCAGACCAGTAGGGGGTAGAGAGTTTACCTTATGATATTATATGTGGAATAAAGGATACCCTTTGAGTGGTGAGAAATACTCGGGAATGTACGGTAATAAACGAAGTTATAAATTATGGGATACGTAAAATATTCGGGATATAAATATACTATGTATGAGGCTTACGATATGGGATGTGTGTATGCCCTATTGTTATTATATATATATAGGTGGAGTGAATACCTATCTTTATTATATGGTTGTGTGAATACCTCGTTGATGTTCTATTTATATAGGTGGAATGTGTACCTATATTATTATTTATTATGTGTATGACATGCCTACCATACTTGCTATCACGGGAGGTTGGCGTTCGAAAGAGGACAATCTTATCATGTGTTGACTTCTGGAGGATTTTAGATTTGGTACCTCAAGAACATAGGACTGTGAAGGGCTTATTTGTGAGTCTATAAGTCTACTGACTGTGGGAGTGTAGGTATGTGCGTGACCTATGGATATGTGAACTATGTACGCCTCCAATATGTGTGATTTGATATATATGGTTCATGAAAGAAGACGAACCAATAGTCCCTTGTACAGCGAGAGATGTAACCGAACATGATATCAGAGTGTGAATGCGCCGCAGCTGTGCCTAGAGGTGCCGTACTAGTATAGATATAATGGATAATAAATATATATACCTTTGAGATGTTTTACAGTAGGCACCCCAGTTGGGTCTGGGAGGTGTCATGTTATATATATATATATATATATATATATATATATATATATATATATATATATATGGGGGGTGTTTTACTGTTCTAAAAAATCTACGTTTGAGAACTAATTTTTTGGGGCGATCTAAGGGTCTGAGATTGTGCCACGTAGGATTATACCCATTGTGACGTGGCAAATGAGATAATATCTCATTCAATCTCAAACCCACCCCGACTCTTCATTCCTCTCTCTCATTTTTGTCATCTCTCCCTTTCAACCCAAGCCCTAATACGACCAGCTCACCGCCTCTACCGCCCTCCACCTCTCCTGATCCCTCCAGCCTCCGCCATCCACCTCTCTCGATCCCTATCCCCTGCTCCGCCCTCTCTCATCCACGATGCCTCCACTCTCCCCTCCCTGCTGCCCCCTCTCTCCCCCTCCATCTTTCCACTGTCGCGCCGCCCCCTCGCCCCGCCCCCTGCCTTCCACGCTCAAGCCGCTACAACCGCCCCTGCTCTCATTTTTTTCCAAAAAAACCCACCCCCGTCCACAAAAAAAACTTATACACAAAAACCTTCTACCCTGCCCGTACACCTGTCGTCGTCGCCGCTCCTACCCGCCAGTGTCCATCCATCCATCCACCGCCTCACTCCTCCCTCACCTCCGGTAACCTTCAACGACCCAAGATCTCCTCCCCTCTCAGTTCCGCGCACACACCCTCAGCTATTGTATGTTAGATCTACAAAATAGTTAAGAATTTTATTCATATCTCCTCCCCTCTCCTCCCATTACCCAGATCTTAGAAAAAAAAATTATTAACTCAACGTCACACACACCACTGAGGTAATACCGTGTATTTATTTTTTTTTTCAAACAAAGATTTTTAATTGATTTGTGTTAACTATGGCTAAATCATTCATCTTTTTAGGGGATTTCGATTATCAAATGTTAGCTTTGAATCTGGTGTGCATTTTTTGAGATGTTGGAGGAGGACTCAGATTCTTTGGTTCATTGGGTAAAATCAGGTATTCTCTGTTTCATTTTTAACATATATCATCTCATATATTGGCTTTCAATTTTTGTATTAAGTTTATGAAGTGAGATTGAATATTTTTTTTTGCATTTTGATGGACTCAGATTCTTTGGTTCATTGGGTAAAATCAGGTATTCTCTGTTTCATTTTTAACATATATCATCTCATATTATGTCATATTGGCTTTCAATTTTTGTATTAAGTTTATGAAGTAAGATTGAATATTTTTTTTCATTTTGATGGTTAATTTGAAGTGAGATTGAATATTTTTTTGTGTGAAATATCAAATCGTCATCCCCTCTTACAATAATTTGTTAATAAAATGGTGGACGCTTGCAGGAAACTTATGTGTTAATTTGAACGCTTGCAGGGTTGATACCAAAGTTTTGGAATGACGACGTTCGAGAGATTGATAAAGTAATCTAAGCTTGTACTTCATTTTTTTTGCGTTATATAATGTGACTTCCACGTTTAATTTAATTGTGATGTTATACATGTTTAATGGGAGAGAGGTTTTTTATTTCGATTTACGAAATTCATCTGATTTTTATCACTCACAATAGTCGATACCTAGGACATTACCTTTATGCAGTTTGTGATAGTGATGCCCGAGGTTTACGACATGATTAAAGGTCCCATTTTCTTTTTGTTTACAATGTGTATATTATGCATAGGAATCAGGAAACATATTTGACACAAGGAATGATATTTAAGTTGGTTTGAATTTTATGCAGGGATTGATTTTTTGGAATTTGGGCCTCCCTAGATTGCAGCAGCACTGGAAATATCTGTTGCTATAGAAACTCAATTAGTTTGGTTTTCAAATTTTCTCTTGAATCTATCGCTCCCCCGTACATGGTATCCTCCTCATATAAAATTGTTCTAACTAGGTGGGTTTGAAATATGAAAGTGCGATTTGGGTTTTTCTATATTAATCAATTTCTTCTATTCTATTATATTAACTAAATATGCATGGTATGCTTTATATTGTTGGTGAGAATGGGTTACGGGGGATTTAATTGCATTTTGCAAACCCACTTTCATGGAAAAGGATTTATGTATATACTCTTATTTGAGAATGTATTTAATTCAGCATTTTGATAATTTTTTGAAAGAATAGAAAGTTTGAAAGAATAAATAATACTTCAATCTTCTTTTTATTATATCTTTTGGTTGGGTTTGGGTTATGGTAACTTTCTCAACAGTGTTGATTTTTGTTTATTTGTTTTTTCATTATAGATTAGGTTTTTTGATTCGAACTCATCTTCATGATGACATTTTCATGATGACATTTATGGTAACTTTCTCACTGTACTTGATTCAAACTCATCTTCATGATGACATTTTATTGAGATAAATTTCATATATATTGAGATTAATTTTTCATTAATGGAAATTGGGGTGACAGGTGGGTAGGAGAGGGGCTGAGTGGTGGTAGCTTGGGGTGACAGGTGGGTCGGAGAGGGGGGCAGCAGTAGGTAGGGGATGATGGGAAGAAACAGGTGGGTGTGGGGGTGTGGGGGAGGAGGGGGGGAGGGAAGCAGCAACAGGTCGGGGTGGGGTGGGGGAGGCGGCATCAGGTGAAAGCATTGAAGAATAAAATTATTTTCTCAAGTTTGCTCACATCACATTTCAGTTTATATATTTATTTTTTTTAAGATGCTTTTTCCATTGAAGCTTTTGTTTGGCGAATTTTTTTTTATATTGTTGGATTTGTCATTATCCTTTGAGAAGGGTGGATAGTCCAATAAAAAAAGGAGACTCTGTCCAATTTTTTTAAAACTTTGACACTTTGTTTTTTTGAGACAATGAGAATTCATTTGATGAATATTAACTATTTGAATGTTGTTGGACTATTTGTTGTTTGTTAAGCATGGTGAATAGTTTATCAACAAAGGAGATTATGACCAATTGTTATAAATTACTTTTTTTTGTTTGGAACGATATTTTTGCCGTTTTGCAATTACGTACTTCGAAAATTTTTGTCGTTTTCTAATTATGTGCTTTCAAAATTTTCGCCGTGTCGAGTATTGGGTTGAATATTCCTAATTATCTTTCTTTTTTCTTCGCTGATTTGTAGATATGTAATAGGTATACGTTCGGTTTGATTCATTTATCGATTGTGTCTAGTGGAACTACGGGTAAAGATCAATTTTAATCTGTTTAAATGTTTGCTTGGGATTTACAAAATTGAATTTATTTCTCTATTCATGAACAGTGGATTCCCGGATTTGTTGCATTTTGTACCTCGGATTTATGTTGTTAACTAACTCATCAATATTGGGTTTGAATTGCAGCAAGTGGGCGTGGGTGTGGTGGTGGTGGTTGGGCGGGTGGGGGCCAACAGGTAGGGGTGGGGTGGGGGCAGCAGTAAGTGGGGTGGGGGGGAGGCAACAGGTGTGTGGGGTGGGGGGGGAGGCAGCAGTAAGTGGGGGGGTGGGGGAGCAGGTAGGGGGTGATGCGCGGAGGATAGTGGTGACGGGTTGGGGTGGAAGGATAATGGTTAATAGGTGGGGTGGGGGTGGGGGCAGCAGCAGCAGGTCGGGGGTGATGGACAGCAGGTGGGCGTGGGGGGCAGCAGTAGGTGGGGTTGGGGGGTAGAAAATAAGGGGTGATGGGCGGGGGATGAGTAGTACCCATTATATGCCTAAGGCACCATTATGATATGTCATAAAATAAGGTGGTCTGAATGAATCCGAATGCTTTTGGCACGAATGTAAAAAGAAGAAAAATAATATCGTTAGCTGATTTATGTCTATGTACTTAATACATTATACTAAATATAGGTAGTTTAGCAAGTTTATAAACATGTTAGTTGCATTCTTATCTATAATTTGTTTTTCGAATAATTTTTAGTTGTTAATTAGTCACCCCATTTCAAGTAAAAGTTAGTTGCATGCATGGGTGTGGGGTGTGTTCAAATTTTTATTCTTCTCCCACTTTGTGAACATGTATATTTGTTGACAGATGACTCATAAGGCCAAGATCCGAAACGACATATGTTTCAGGGTCTCAATAGACAAACTCATGCGGGTGAAGTGTATTGTCTTTTCTATTCTTTAGCTATGATATTGGTTATTTGATTTTCCTCACATTTTTTAGAATTTTGACATAATTTTTCTATATTGCTTGCATATACAGTTATTTTCATTCAAAAATCTCCACAAGTTGTCGTCTCGAGTATCTCTAAAACTTTGAAGGATGTGACATACTCATTCAGCGATGATGAAGAAGAAAAAGAACCATCTCAATATCTTGAACCTAAGTTGATATATATGCTATTTTTGTTATGAAGTTTGTTTCGTTGAAGTATTTGTTAGATGAATTTGAGATCGTTTAATATTGTTGGATTTGTTATCCCTTAAGAGGGTGGTTAGTCCAATAAACAAAGGAGATTATGTCCATTTTTTTTAAATGGACACTTTGTTTAATAGAGGCAATGTGAATTCAGTTGATGAATATTATATATTTCATGTTATATGTGAGTTTGTTTGATGAATTTAAATTATTTGAATGTTGTTGGACAATTTGTTAAGCATGGTAGATAGTCCTATAAATAAGGGAGATTATGGCTAATTTTTTTAAAATTACACTTTGTTTTGTTTTGTTGGGGAACGATATTTTAGTCGTTTTACAATTATGTATTTTGAAAATTTTCGTCGTTTCACGACTCTATACTTTGAAAATTTTCGCCGTGCCTTCAGGCATGGGCATTTCGCTTGTATATATATATATACTTGTTATGTTATCTACTATGTAAAATTAATGGACGAGAACGATAGTGAAATCTTATTTGACTTAAGTATGTGAACACTTAATCCTAAAATTTGAAAAGCCTTGCCCATATTAAAGAGAAATGGATATATATTTAATAAATGTATTTGCATGGAAATACGGGTGGACGCTATGATTTATGGGTAGCAGACTTATGATTTCAAACCAGTTAGTTGTGTGTATCTAAACTAAAAGTAATCTAAATATTGGAGTCGAGGTAACATTCCGGACCAATACATATAGAATAACTATTGGGGTCGGGGTAACATTACGAACCAATAGCCCTTGATGTGTGATACAGGGATATAATAGCAGAGTGTGTACTTATATTATATATAGTGTGTAAAATATATATGCAACATGAATAATCTACTTATGTGTGCTAGTAGAGAGACAAGATAGTATGTATCTAAAGAACGATTAATCTACTAAAGAGTAATTAGTATGGAGCTTAGACAGGGTATATCTATATAATTGTTAACGCAAAAATTCTCCATCTACGAGGATCAATCAGAAAAGGACACATGTCATCCTACGTGGCAATATTCGGCACCCGAGGAGAGTTGGTCGGCCCCCGAGGAGAGTTGGTCGGCACCCGAGGAGCGTTGGTCGGCATACCAACCAGGAAGATCAAAGGATAACTATGCATTTAATGTGCATTAATGAAGATGGCAGCGCATTTAATGAGCCTTAATGTACATTTATACTGTATTAATAGATGACAACACATAGCATACCAAGCAATTCAACAATTAGATTCGTTGAATGTAGACATAAATGTCTACATACAATGAATCTCTTTATCTCCCATCACTATAAAATACATGTATCCCCTTAGCCAAAAGGGAGGAGAACCAAGAAACACCTTACCCAAGATACACATCCTTTCTCTCTCTACACCATATGGTGCTATTGTAAACCCCTGGGAATAAAATAACAGTGGATGTAGGCTTTATTCATAGCCGAACCACTTTAAAAACCTTTGTCTCTTATATGTTTGATGTGAATGTTTATCTTCATCTTCAATCTCATCCTCATCATTTATCTGCTGTTGACGCCACTAAAATGGCAGTGGCCATTTTCTGTCTTCAACAGATTGGCGCCGTCTGTGGGAACGTGTTACAAGCATTGTTCTCCATCAAAAGCTAAGTTTTTATTTTCTCTACGTATAATCAATTGTACATAAATCTTTTGATTCAATCATGATTTTTATGTTTATATACATTTATTAATTGTCCAATTTTTATCTGCAAAATATTGCATATCATGATTTTAAAATCATAACTGTTAGATTAATTCTTATTTAGAAATCTGAAAAATAATGGATTTCATAAATCATAATTTTTTGCTTGATTCTCAAGTTTCAATTTTATATCATGGAATAAATACTTTAAATGATTACATATACCAATATATATGACGGTGGTAAGATTTGATAATTTTCATTATAAATTTTGTAAGATCTTTTATGTCTATTCAAATTCCCATCATATTTTTAATCAGAGAATGGGAAAAGTTAAAATCAAGAACAATTTCTCTCTCGATAATCACAATTCTGACCCAGATCTGCTTTAAAAGTTCTCATCAATTTGATTCATAATATATATATATATATATGTGTGTGTGTGTGTGTGTGTGTGTGTGTGTGTTTATATTCAGTGTTAGACAATTTTCATCACGAACGTTAAGCATTTTATGGCTCTTCTTGAAAATGTTCTGGGCAAACACGTTGATGTAATGAGTTACATCAAGGAAAAAGATTGGACATATGTTGATTCACATATTTCACATCTTCTACAAGGGAGTAAAAATTCAAAACCATTCTTTTTCCTCTTGGATATTGATCATATTTTCTCTTAGATCTGATGATTTCTATTGGTTATCTCTTAGATCTAAGAATTTTGATTTGTTACGATTTATTAATTCTGATAAAGATTGATTTTTGGTATAATTTTCGTAATGATTTTTATCATTCACCATATTTTTTATCTCCACAAATGGAAAATAGGAAGGAAACCCAAAATAACCTTCTTTCTCCTGAAAAATCTTTACCCACTTTCGTAAAGAAGATGAAAAATGAACAGTCGCTCAAGAAAGGGCAATGGAGAAACTTTCCCAGGAAGATGAAGAAATTTTGGATTTATTAGATTCATATCAATCGTTTTGACTTCAACTGTCTACATCAATAAAAATAATGAAACTGGGCGGCATAAAAAAAATACCCGAATGATCATCCACCTCACAACTTGCTTCGGTTTCAGATCAACAAAAAATTTCAATCCCAGGATTATATTACTCTCCGATTCAAAGTTTGCCTGCCTTGGGCTCAAAGGTCTCATGAATCTGCAACTACTGTTTAGCATTAATTGTGTGAGGATGAAAAATCCAGAAGAAGGTCTTCGGATGAGTATTTCTGGTCGGTGAAAAGCTATGTGAATTTTTGCTCTACTTAATCGGAATAAAGAAGTAATCTCCTCGGTATATCTCATTGACAAGTATTGTTGGTCGGCAGCATTTTTTTTGGTCGGAACCATCTACTGTTGGTCGGCGACATCTGGTTGTTACCCGACCAAAATTTGTTTACCAGACCATATTTGTTGATCGGTGATAGGCTGTCAAGATCCATCAGTAACATTGGAGTAGATCGGCAACACCTCGGTGGTTGTTTCAAAACAAGAACATCTGGTCGACATCTACTTTTGATAAAAAAGAAATAGTTTTTCAACAACTTAAAAGGCCAAAGTTGATCGGAAACAAGTTTTAGCCAAAAGAAAGGCTTCTTGATCGTATGTACATGGTCGCCAGATCAAAACGAAGGCATCCCAACACTGACATCACACGATGCTGGTCGGCGATACCACTAGTCAGAGATGGTTATCACCTATTGACGGGGAATGCTGGAATGGAGGGATGACAAATTTATTTGCCCAGATTAATAATTTTGACAAAGTCAAAATTATTACCATTGCTACCTATTTATTTCTCTCACACTTCTCTGACAAAATAAATGTTTTAAAATTAAATAAAATATATCCCTGAACTTTATCTTAGAATAAATTTTTCGATCCCATATTTGAGCATTTATTTAAAAATAAAATTATTTTATAAAAAGCTCAAATCAAACTTTCATCTAGTTGATAAAAAAATTGCTCACATTGACACACATTTGGCACAAAACATTTTATTTCATATTTTGAATTTTTTATTGCCTTATGTCTGAGCTGATACATATTATATGATATTTAGCTGAAAAATTTTGCTAATGATAATTTCTATGAGAATCAATCTCAACAGGTGTTCGAACAACTTATTAAATGCCGCGTGTACAAGATTCACCCCCAACAATTTTCCTTTTATCATGTATTATACATCAAGAGGAGCTCCACGACTTACTATTTGTTAGTCGATGTCATCTATTTCTACTCGGCAGTTCTCATACACTTGGTCAGCATCAAGTCGGCAACAATCCTCCACCGAATTTTAGTTTACCAATTCCAGTCATCAACAAAGAACGGTTGAAAAACTTCTGGCATAGGTCGTCTGTAAAAGGTCAGGGGAACCTCATAATTGTAAGTATGGCTTAATGATTATTGGAGAGCAGGTTGGCAACCAGTACTATAACAATAAACATCACCAGCACCAATTGTGTTGGTCCACTATATATAGCTAGTCGGAAAAATCAAATGTTGGTCGGAGGCATTTCATTATGATCGGTGATGGATATTATGCAATTTGAGGAGTTCCCGAGCTCCCATTCGTTGATCGGCTACATCTATTTCTACTCGGATGTACCTATTGTTGGTCGGCGTGTATATAGTTGGTCGAGAAAATCAATTGTTGGTCAGCAACATCTCAACCTTGGTCAGAGGCAATAGAAAGCTAATACCATAATTGAAAATTGATGATTCCTTTGGTTCTCTCTTTTTTATTTTGACAAAATCACTACTACGCTGCCAAAGGACAAGACTATCCCCTTATTCTTATCCTTATCCTTTATTAATTCAAAACAAGAAATTCCTAATTGAAAATTTGCATGGAGAAAAATTAAAATGCATACTTGGTTATTTTCTAATCCACATAAACTTTATGTGAAAAATATTCCAAGACCAAAAAATTATATTTGAGCATTTATTGAATTTCAAATAATTCCTAAAGTGATAAATAATTTCTAAAAACCCAATTTATATTTGGTCTTTTACTTAAAATTAAAATGCCTAGAATTTTTATTAAAATTTGGTCATGAAATACACGTGTAGCACAAAAATATTATTTCATATATTGAAATTTTTATTATTTTATGTTGATACACATCACATATTGTTTGGTTGAATAATCATTCTCATGATAATAATTATTTTCTCTAGTCTCGACAGGTGCTCGGGCAGCTTATTAAAATTTCATAGGGACGAGATTCAATCCCGATGAAAGCTCTTATAAACCTCTGGAAAAGTAGTATTGCTCGACATCAGGAAATTTTGCCTCGACATATCAGCCAACATATATTATTTCATTTTTTGAAATTAATATTTTTATTTCTCAAACATATACATATCATTTATATTGATTATATGACTAAATTATTCTTATGACTAATTAATTCAGCCTACACATATGGTATGGCAAGTTATTAATTTTTACAGGTACAAGATTCGGTGCCAACGAATATTCGGAAATTATCTTAAACTTCTGGAAAATATTATCATTGTTCGGCATTATGAAATTTCACCTCAGCGAGGCATTATATATTTTATTATTACTCGGAGATATCGGCTCAAGCACAAATTATTCTATATCCCTTGGGATTCATATTGTATATTCAACTCAACACGGAACTCGGCGAGATATTCATATTCAGCTCCGAGGAAGAACTATGACATTTATTACATTTCACCCCCAACGGATGGTTGGTTGGGGTAATTCTTATTTATATTCAGGCCCGGCAAAGTACTCGTCCATTTTCTTATATTCTGGAAAATATTATTCTTATTCGGCATTATGCACTTGTGCCTCGACAAGATACTTATTCAGCTTTAAGGAGAATTACAACATTCGTTGTATTTCACCCCCAACGGATAGTTGGTCGGATAATTCTTATTTATATTCAGGCCTGACAACGTTCTCGGCCATATTCTTATGTTCTGGAAGATCTTATTCTTGTTCGGCATAATATAATTCTACCTTGACAGATCAACGAGGCACTTTATTATTTTTAATTATTCTTTATATCTATTTGGATGCATATTCTATTCTTATTTCAGCATGGAGCTTGACAAATATTTATAATCATATATTCAGCTCCAAGGAGGTCTCCAACATTTATATTATCGTATTCCCAACAATCTGTTGGTCAGCTCCAAGGATGTCTCCAGCATATATTATCTTATTCCCAATAATCTGTTGGTCAGCTCCAAGGATGTCTCCAGCATTTATTATATCTTATTCCCAACAATCCGTTGGCAGCTCCGAGGAAGTCTCTATCATTTATTATCAAAAATATATTCCCAAAAATTCCAACTAAGGTTGGTTGGGAAGAAAAACTATTCCTAGAAACGCCAACTAAGGTTGGTTAGGAAGTAAATCTATTCCTAAAAATGCCAAATAAGGTTGGTTAGGAAGTAAATATATTCCCAAAAATGCCAACTAAGGTTGGTTGGCAAGTAAATATATTCTCAAAAATGCCAACTAAGGTTGGTTGGGAAGTAAATCTATTCCCAAAAATGTCAACTTAGGTTGGTCGGAAATAAGAAGCTGTCAACTACAGTTGGTCGAAAACATTTTATTTAAACAAAGTATGAGTATGTGAAAGCGATCAAGCAAAAAGCATTCAAAGTTTACATTCCACACTTGGGGGCTTCTATTAAAATTCAGTTGTTCATTCGGTGGCACATTCTCATAACATCATGCAGTCGAGCACCAAATTCAACTCCATAAACTTACATAGTTAGGGCCCCGACTATTTATCATTCATAAGTTATTTTTCTTTCTCGAGAATTAGTTCAGGAGGCTATTGAAGTTTAGGAGGAATATTGAAGTTCAGGAGGTATATTGAAGTTCAGGAGGCATATTCAGGAGTTATTTTGCACATACTATTGAAGTTCAGAAGTCAAATTCAGCATCTACAGCACCGAGATCTTTACTACTACTGTCCCGACCAACATTAAAGAAGAAGTTGTATTACAATGTTTCGAAGTCCACCACTAGCTTAGTACTAATCAGATTGAAGAGTTGGGTTCAAAAGCTAGTATGTTACTCAAAAAAGTATTCAGAGGATCATAAATCACAAGAATCAAGCACGTGAAGTTAGCACTCAGTTGCTCGGCACAGGAGGCAGTTGGTCGGCTAGCAGACCAATCAACATACTTAAAGATTATGACAAGCTATAAGCTGCATACTATGGCATGGCTGCATCCAAATTCCCAGGGGTGATACATAGCACACGGAGTTCCTCAAAAGAAATATTATCAACCATCGATCATCCTACATCATATATCATCCAAGAGAGAATGCACTTTATGTTGAACAAATCAAGAAGGTAGATCAAGAATTTCACGAGCACCGAGCAACACTACAGAATAAATACTCCCTCCTTTCAAGTAAACCATCAAGCATGGAGCATTGGGGGCTTCTGTTAACGCAAAAATTCTCCATCTACGAGGACCAATCATAAAAGGACACATGTCATCCTACGTTGTAATACTCGGCACCCGAGGAGAGTTGGTCGGCACCCGAGGAGAGTTAGTCGGCACCCGAGGAGAGTTGGTCATCATACCAACCAGGAAGATCAAAGGATAACTATGCATTTAATGTGCATTAATGAAGATGACACCACATTTAATGAACCTTAATGTACATTTATACTGTATTAATAGATGATAACACATAGCATACCAAGCAATTCAACAATTAGATTCGTTGAATGTAGACATAAATGTCTACATTCAATGAATCTCTTTATCTCCCATCACTATAAAATACATGTATCCCCTTAGCTAAAAGGGAGGAGAACCAAGAAACACCGTACCCAAGATACACATCATTTCTCTCTCTACACCATATGGTGCTATTGTAAACCCCTGGGAATAAAATAACAGTGGACGTAGTCTTTATTCATAGCCGAACCACTTTAAAAACCTTTGTCTCTTATATGTTTGATGTGAATGTTTATCTTCATCTTCAATCTCATCCTCATCATTTATCTTCTTGGCCACTGCCATTTTAGTGGCGTCAACAATAATGATGAAGCTACTAATGTGTGAATAGTAGGAAGATAGTTAGTGAATATCTATAATAAATTGTAAGTAGAGAAACTTAAATGGTAAAGTTTGAATAATAACCTATGTAGAAAGGGTAAATAGGGTTTAATAATAACATAAGAGAGATGTTAATTATTAAGGGTATTCGATAGCGTACTGTATGGGCTGTGCGGAGGAGCTATATTGATTTGGGTTTATTAGATAATGGTTGCCTAGTTAGATTGGCTAGAATTGACTAGGTGGGGTTGAGTATCAAACGTTAGGTGCGTATTATAGATGAGAGGTAAGAAACTCAAGGGAGTATTCGCAACCTAACATGTGTATCTAATAACTGTTCATTTAACCTGTTATTTAATTACTTGCTAAATGTTTTTAAATGATTTTTACTTGGGATCTGACCCATACTTGCAAAACCTTTTTCCAAAACCTTTTAGGTGTCTAGCCATAGGGACGCCAAGCAGGATGATCTATTCTAGGGATACGTAGCTGCTGCACTTGTGGATGCCTGTAGGATTTGGACTTAGACGATTCAGTTACTTCACTCCTAGTGTAGGGTGCATGGCAGTACTTTATCCGGGCATGTTGCCCACAGTTATTTCATTTATGACAGTCAGACCTTGTATTTAGGCTTTTATTTAGGTTGGACTTTATATTGGATTTTGAAACCGATGGTTTATTTGGTATTATTTCATTCCAGTCTTTTATATTGTGGATGGATTTATATTACTACTTCATGGGATGTAATTATGTAATAATGTTTTGTTGTTGATTGTTAAATAAAAAGATTAAAATTTTGACATCGACTTTTTGAATACTAGGTGGTTATTAATGTTTTAAAAAAAATTCGATAGTGATGCTAAGAATGAACCAAATGAGAAACCTGTTTTAATTGGATATAGGATTGATCACCCGGTATTTAATTAGGTAGGGTGTCACAAAAACCTAGACTATGATACGCCAGAACTACAGAAGTTCAAAAAGATAAAAATCGAAAAAGAATCATACCAGTAAGAAGAATAAGATAGTAAAGTAAACCAGACGCGGTCACTCCTAAGATGAACAAACACGAGGTTCTGATGTAAAGTAAGGAGGAATTAAGAGGAGAAATACAACAAAGGTTTAGATAGTGGAAGGATATTTGAAATAAGGCTATTGGAGAAGAAGAGTAAAGAGAAAGAAAAAGAATGTAGAATGCAAAAGTTTGAAATTATGATTTTGGAAGGCTTTTATACTAAATGGGAGTAGGCCATTCAAATTCAACGAATGGATCTAACCAAATCAGGAAAAACACGTGAGGCTAGGGCACATGCACGCGCACCTTAGGAGTCTGTGCGCCATCATGCGTGCAATGGTTATAGGGCCTCATTCAAGCAACATATCGCATCGGGACTGACTATCATATAATCATAATCTCTTCACATATCTGGAAGTCAGCATAAAAATCTAAGCAAATCACAAAAAATCAAAACTGAGTTAACTGTCACATCTGCTATTGAATATCATAATGGGACAAACATGTGTAATACTCATTTAGAAATTTGCAAGACTTTTCAACTCATCTTCATTAACACAAAGAGTCTAGGGGATAACTGATGAGCTTATTTTTAGTTGATTCGGTGCCAAACGAATGGTATCATGAACCGAACAGATGATTTGGATACTGATGTTCATTGAATCAATAACTCACCAGTCGAAACTGGTTGCCGAACGCATGCTCAACCCAAGCCAAACGCCAAGCCTTTGTGAGTTGAATTATTCACCATCGTTATTAAATTAATTGTTAGGTAATTTGAACTCATAAGACTATGTCAACAAGTCATAGACCAAAACGACTATCATGTTCCCTATTAAGGCGGTCAAAAATCTCGGAGGTGAATACATGAAGAGCTACCAAGGACGAAAATATGTGTTTGTCAATTAAAATTCCTCCCGCATGCATGTTATGAAATAGAAATGACATTTTAAAGGCTGAGTATATAAAGCCTCATGTATCATGTAGAGACAGGACTTTAGCAAGTTCCATCTCTTTGTAATCTTTCGTTATTCCTAAAAGAAATAAAAGATTCCCCCACCCCTTCAACTCGTGGATATATGATGAGCTCGATAGAAGCAAGTATATCTTGTATCAATATCCTTATTATTCTCTTCATTTACTAAGCATCATAAACCATTGTTTTATCTTTATTATGTTGTGTGTTAGAAAGTTAAATTTCAACCACAAAAGTGACCATCGCCAATTTCGCTTGAAGTTGAAATTAGATTCGATGAACTTTCAAAAATTGAACTTGCTGAGTTTAATCAATTAATAATCAAGATTTATTTATTGAAACTATTATTTAATTCTAAAATTTAATTATCTATAAAGTCGTCATAGAAGATCCTGAACTTCATAAGGTGTTTTCGAAGTCCATGTTTTAAGGTAATTATTATAAAAATTATTTCTTCATTTTAAGGTAATGTGAAAAAGATATTAATCTGAAAACACCATTATTTTTTCGTAGCAATTATTAAAGATGTTGGTAATTATTAACTTGTATTTAAACTACTGTCTAGGAGGAGACAAGGTGGAATATTGAAGGTTTTTTCATTTCCCAGTATATTTAAGAAGTCTAGTTTGGGTGACTTTAGATATCTTTTAAATATTATGGTTTTGGTGGATTTGTATGTAATGGGTTTACTTATTCGAAAAAAATTTATTATAATTCTTATGATAGATTTGTATTAGGCTACTAATTCTCTTGTATGTAATGACTAACGAGTTTTGGAGGATTTATATTGTTTTTTATGCTTGTTGTGTTGCTGCCAACAACTTGCATAAACATGGTTGATTATTTTTAATTATGTCTTGTCAAATTTTTATTGTGTCTTGCCATTATGGTATTTGTTGTCTAATTGTTTAATTTGTATATAGCAATTTGGGAGCTTGGCAACTTGTAGCCAACATTATTTTATATTTGGTGTTATGGTTAAGTTTAAAATATTTATATGTTTGTTGCAATGTAGGATCCCCAATTTTAAATTTTTAAATAAATAATTCCTTTAAGTGCGAAATAGGATGGTTCAACACAACACACACAAATGACAAATTTGAATTTATTTTCAAATAAAAAATTAAACTAAGCACAAAGGGAATAAATTAAACAACTGTAGTGACAATTATTATGCAACACAGATAGATAAGAGAAAGGCAATCACCAAGTAGGAAGAAGGAATGTAAAATGGCAATCACCCAACAAAGGATGTACCTGGTTCAGCAAAGAAGTGCCTACGTCCACGGTGGTGCAGTGGGTTTTATTTCTGTATACTCCGGGGAGTGATTACAGAGAATACAACTTGTCATTTTGCCCCAGACCGAGGGTTTAATATATACGTGTACATTTAGGTGAGTGGGGGTGATGTGTTCCCCCACATCTTTCATCTCTCCTATAACTTCCCCTCGGAGGAACGTGGGAAGAGACGGGATCAAAATAAGAGGTGGGGGGCCTGGACTTTGGGCCGCCAGAACTAGGCTACTCGTCCAGGCCCATGGTGTTAATTATGGGTACCCACAATTGCCCCTAAGTTTGTTGGGCCATGTTCATGGGCTCAATAAATTTAAATGATTAGCCATAATGGCTTTTTTGCAATTCTTTGAAAGCTGTGAAGTTGATTTTGGAAGCACCCGCTTCGTTTCTTGTGCACTATGATTAGCAGAATTTGAAGGTTTGTTGGAATAGCCACTTTTCTATCGTCGCTTCAGTCTTTCCATCATTCTTCTATTTTTTGTGAGCTCTAGCGCTTCGTTCCTCCTTCTCTCAATCTCCATTCTCATTGCTTATTAGTTGTTTGGGCTCGTGCTTATTCATCGCTTGAATTGATCTTCTATTTTGTAAGTTTCATGTGCCCTTTCTTTTTACTTTCTCTTTGGGTTTTTAGTTTTTCTAGGGTTTTTCCAATGGCGAAGATTGGAAATAGGTCAATCTCTGAATGTAGGAAGTTTTACAACATCCCGGAGTGGGTAGATATTGAGTTCTGTGCCTCCCCTCCTAGAAACGTTAGAGATATAGATGATGCCCACTGGATCCACGTCTTGTTGCTTTCTCAGGGGGGACTCACTTTTCCTCCTAATGATTTATTTTTTCATTTTTTTGGCTATTTTAATATTGTTCCGGCGCAATGCTCGCCCAATGTGTGGAAAATAGTAAATGGCGTACATAGTATAAATCAATTGTATGGTACTAGGTTAGGGCTCGCCGAGGTCTATTTTTGCTACTCCTTTTCTCGAACTAGCTCTGGTGTCTTTTACCTCAAAGCTAGGAGCCCTGACAGGGTATTGGTAGTAAATCTACCTGATTCCCATAAGGACTACTGGCAAGAAGGTTTCCTTATTAGAAATTGGCAGTTTTCTCCCCAATTTGAAGGGTCGAGGTCTGAGAGGTTCTTTATTCCCTTTTATGGGGAGGAATACATAGGTAGACATGGTACTGTTGTTTCGACTTTTGTTAATTTGTGATCTTTCTAACTCCTCTTTGGTTTTTCTTCCACATCGAGGTCAAAGAACTTGGAGCCTGCTCTTAGCGAGGTTCGTATCTCGGAATTGGTTAAGGCTTGGAATATCAGGGAGCCTTTGGGTGACGGCGAGCATCCTAGATCTGCTGCCTTTCTGCTTGAGTACAAGAACGTTACCTCCAGCTTCATAGCAAGTCCTATGGATAATATCCCAGAGTTTGATTTATTCGAAGAGACTACTGCGGGTCCTATCCAGTTGGACGAGGAAGAGAGCAGCTCTAGGAGTGACATTATAGGAGCTGTAGGTGATTTGCAGGGAGAGAGATCTAGCAGTAGCAGTTCCTCTTATCGTAGGGAGGTTTTTGAAGCTCAAGGATCGTCGAGCACTTCTAGTAGTTTGAGAGAGGAGATGGTTCCTCCAAGGAAGAACTTGATCAGGGATGATGATGATGAAGACCATATGCTTCTCGCACAAAGGTTAAAGAAGGAAAAATCTAGCTCGGGGGCTGTGGCTACTGGTTCTCAGTCCTCTGCTCAGGAGCAGGAGAGGAAGAGGAAGGAAGAGGAGTAGGTGAGAGAGAGAGAGGGGAAGAGGGAAGAAGAGAGGAAGAAGATGGAAGAAAAAAGGAGGGTAGAGGAGAGTAAGAAGAAGGAGAGTGAGAAGGAGGAGGAGAGGAGGAGGGCAGAAGCGAGGACGAAGGACGGGCAGGCCTTAGTCCCGGTGTCCGCACTAATTTCTCCTCAGTTGGCCCCAGCTCTGCTTGAGAGAGTTGTCCTCCCGGTTGATCGCCAAAGGGCGGTAGGGTCGGAGCAGTTGGCCCTTCAGGCTAGTCAAAGGCTTGCTCTGGTAAGGTTTCTCCCTTTTCTCCTATGTTGTTCTGAATTCCCTCATTTTCCTCTTCTAATGCCTTCTTTTTTCTGCAGTTTGTTACTGACTTCGCCGTGCTGTATCATTCACGCGATGAGCTGGTGAAGAGAAACAGCGAGCTAGATCAAGAGAACTCCGCCCTGAAGCAGAAGGATAAAGAGCTTGAGGTTAACTTTAAATCCATTGACGCTGCTTAGATTTCATCCAACTTGGCTCTTGCCATTGCCAACAAGGAGAAGGACGCTGCAGTCCAGGATTTGAAGGAGCTGAGATAGGCCTACGACCTGGTTTTTTAGAGCAAGCTAGCGGTTGTTGAGGACAACAGGGTGCTGTCGGAAGAGCTGAAGAAAAAAGCATCTAAGCTTGTTACTTTCAAGGAGAACTCATACAATTCTGGTTGGGCTGCAGCATATGAGGATGCTGAAGTTCAGATAGGCTATATTAGTTTTCTGAACTTCAAGAAAGGCTGGAACAAGGCCCTTTTAGCTGCTGGAGTCGACATCGATTATCCCTTGTTTGACGAGCATGACCCAGGTTCGAAGCCAACCATGGATGAAGTTCCTGCCCCAGCTGTTGAAGGCGCTGATCCTGTTCCTCAAGTGACCCCTGCTGACGCTTCTCTGGTTGTGAGGACAGAGATACCCCTGCTGAGGGTGGTGCTCCTGCTGATGTTAACAAGGGGAAGAGGCCAACGACCTCTGGGCCACCTGAGGTTGTCAACTAGTTATCCACTAGGATTGCTCTGTAATTTTGGTTTTTTTTTGTCTGTAAATTTTTTCTCGACTGTTCGACGTAACTCCCATCCTTTATTAATGAAAAGGCCTCATTTTTTGCTCGCACTGATTTGTCTCTTTCTCTCCCTTATCTTTCTCTTGCTTGTAGTTAGTTGATGTGGATGATTACATTACTGCTACTTCCCAATTGGGCAGGACCCTTGGTCCCAATGCAAGTCCCGAAGTTCGTCAGGCCTTCGTTAATCTTTGCAAATCCCTTAGATCTAGGAATCATAAGTATAAGGAGCAATCTGAACTTATGGCCAAGCTGAAAGACAGGCTCTAGGAGATGGAGTATATTGGTGCTTCAGTACAAGAGGAGGTCAATACGCTGAGAACAAAACTATTAGAGGCCTCCGAGATCAACCAAGTTGGGGAGGTTCTTCAGCACGAGAATGAGGACCTGAGGAGAGAAGTCTTACGACTTAGGGAGCATGCGCCGAGCATTGTTCTAGCAGTATTACAAGGTTCCTCATCATCACGAACTAGAACTGGTCAGAATATTACTCCTCCTATGTCATGGGTTCCACTCGCCCACCCATTCCGCGAGCTGGTAGGAGCACCAGGAGCAGAAACATGTAAGCGGAAGAAATTCGAGATAGGGAAATGGAAGAACTCTGTGGTGATGTCCAGCGAGCCTATGTGATTGATGTTGGGCTTCAAAGGGATGTCACTCGATTGCGGCACTTGTTCAAGAAAGGTCCTCGACAAGCATGGGTTGTGGGCTTTGACTAAGGTTGGTCAGATGCTCCAACAAGGTTGTCTGAGTTTGAGGATCTTTCTTTTATTAGGGGATGGCTAAGTGCCTTGAAGGAGATGCAAGTCCCGAGGAACTCGATGATCTGGTATCGCCATGAGATGTCTCCATCTACCCTGATGCCTAACCCCTTCCGGAGGGATAATCGATGGATCCCCATCGATGCTATCCCTCGGCAGTTATTGGAGTCGGATGCAAATGAGGTTGTGGAGGAGTTAGCTCCTTCTCCTGATGACGGACGAAGAGTTCGAGTGGCTGACTATCTTGCTCGGAGGCCTCCCCCCATTGAGATTTTTCCAGTTGTTATTTTTTTTTTGTTCTTTTTGGTAATGTAAATGCTTTGGGCGAGCTCGCCGACTAAACATGTATCACCATTGTTGTAAATATAATGGATTAATGAAAAGTTTTTGTTTTGGGAAACTTTGTCGACTAAACGTGTGCATCATATTCTTCATATTCTTGTTGCTTTATAATCTTCTAAGTTTGTTTTGTCATGCATGTGTCCTCCCAGTCAAGTATAATATCGAGATACCATTGTGCATCACTTTACCTTTTAGGTTGTGTCATCACACTCCCTTAGGCCTAAGTGGGGCAATTGGCGAGGACACACCTGAGGTTGGATGTTCCATCCGATCAGGATTTTACTCAATCAAAGGAGTTTTGATGACTAGTATAAAACTTGGTCGTATTGCCTAAGGATCCCCTATAGGGCTTCATATATTGACAGGGGCAATGCTAAGAGGTTCTTCGTGTTTCATGACGATGACCTGAGGAGGGGTATTCCCCTGCTATAGTATAGTGATCAATGTGCCTATTACTTGGAAAAGATGTGCGATAAATGCAGCTGTTACTAATCAGAGTGTAACCAATTAAATAATTTTCATTAATAATAAGGGAAATGCACTTGTATAAAAGAATATAATAGAAAGATCTAAAAATAGAATCTCTTGAGATTAGCTACGTTCCATGCTCGTGGTATTTCTCTGCCTTCCATCATTTCCAAGTGATAGACGCCCTGCAGGTCATCTCTGGTTACCTTAAAGGGTCCTTCCCAGTTGGGACCTAGCTTGCCGTCTGATGGTTTCACTGCGCTGCCCAGGACTTTCCTTAAAACATAGTCCCCAATTTAGAATGCCCACGGGTTAACCCTTTTGTTATAATGCCACGCGAGCTGTTGCTGGTAGCTCGCTAGTTTCACTAGGGCTAGTTCCCGTCGCTCGTCGGCTAGGTCGAGCTCAGCGAGTGATGTTACATCATTATGGCCTTGGTCGACAAGTTTGGACCTCATTTTCGACAAACCTACTTCGAGTGGGATGACTGCCTCCATGACATATGTCAGCAAAAATGGGGTTTCTCCTATTGCTCACCAAGGAGTGGTCCGATATGACCATAGGATGTGAGATAGTTCATTTACCCATGTGCCTTTGGCTTGCTCCAATCGCTTCTTCAATCCATCGATAATGGTTTTGTTGGAGGCCTCAGCTTGGCCATTGCTATGAGGGTAGGCCATCGAACTGTAGTGGTGTCTGATACCGTGTTCATCACAGAAGTTCTGAAAGGAGCCACTTTCGAACTGTGTTCCATTGTCGGTGATGATGGTTCTGGGGATTCCAAAATGGGTGATTATATTCCTCCATATGAACCTTATCATATCAGTGTCTCGGATGTTCGTCAGGGGTTCTGCCTCGATCCATTTGGTGAAGTAGTCAGTCGCAACCAATAGATATTTACGATTGCCGGCAGCGGTAGGCAATGGTCCCACGATGTCCATTCCCCATTGGGAGAATGACCATGGGCTGGACAGGGACTTTAGATCGCTAGCGGGTTGGTGGACCATAGGAGCGTGGAGTTGGCATTTCAGGAATTTGCGGACATACACTGCAGAGTCTTTTTGCATATATGACCACCAATAGCCCTCCTTCATTGCTCAAATGGCTAGATACCTTCCTCCGGTGTGTCTTCCACAAATTCCTTCATGAAGATCGCGTAGCACTTGTTCGACATCCCCTTGGTGGACGCATCGGAGATAGATACCGGAGAAGGATTTCTTATACAAGTTGCCTTCTGTGGATAAGTGAAAGCGAGCAACTTGGACTCTTATCTGGTGGGCAATCTTCTTGTCATCCGGGAGCGTGCCATTTTTTAAATATTCTCTTAAGGGGTCCATCCAGTTGGGGGTTGAACCCACCTGGAGTACCTGTTCCATGCTTGGTGGATTACTGTCGATGCTCGAACAAGTGAGGAAATCGATGGGGATGACTCTTTTTAGGTCGGAGTCAACTGTCGAACTAAGGGCTGCTAAGGCATTAGCATGACTATTTTGCCCCTTGGAAAACTATTGGACATTGATCTCCTCAAAGATTGACATCAATTTTTTCACTAAGGCGATGTAGGCTGCCATTCTTTCATTCTTTACGTTGTAATCTCCACTTATCTGATTGGAGACCAGCTGGGAATCGCCGAACACCTGTAAATGTTTTACTCCCGAAGTATGCGCCTTTTGGAGGTCGGCTATTAGGGCTTCGTATTCTGCTTCGTTGTTGGAGGCTGCAAATCCAAGTCTGATTCCTTGTTCAAGGATTGTGTTCTCTGGAGTAATGAGGACAATTCCCACCCCTTCCCCCTTTGAGTTGGAGGCTCCATCAACAAACAGTTTCCAGGTTTTCTTTTTTGCTGGGTTCTCCTTTTGGCTTGTTGGTTGAGGTTGGTCGGAGGGCTCTTCGATCGTGAATTCGGCTATGAAATTAGTGAGGATCTGACCCTTGATAGCTGTCCTTGGTTGAAATTGGATGTCAAATCGATCGAGCTCGACTGACCACTTAGACAGTCTGTCCGATAAATCTGCTTTCCTTAGGACTGCCTTAAGGGGCTGCGGTGTAAGGACGATGATAGTATGAGCTTCAAAATAATGCTTCAGCTTCCTCGAGGCTACTACTAGTGCAAAGGCGAGCTTCTCCAATGGTAGGTACCTTTGCTCGGTGTCCAGTAAGGTCTTGCTCGCATAATAAACGGGGTTCTGGATTCCTGCAACCTCGCATATTAGCGCAGAGCTGACAGTGTGACTGAATACGAAGAGGTACATGTACAAAGAATCCGTTTGCTGTGGTAGGACGAGCAGTGGTGGAGAGCTTGAGTAAGACTTGAGCTCGACCAATGCTCGCGAGCAATCTGGGCTCCACTCTATCATTTTGCTCCCCTTTAGCAGCTGGAAAAAAGGCTTACACTTCTCGAAGGATTTGGAGATGAAGCGATTTAAGGAAGCGAGCATACCAGTGAGCTTTTGTACGTCCCGAATTGTGCGAAGGGGTTGTACCCTATTGATTGCATCGATCTGGTCTGGATTAGCCTCTATGCCTCTCTTACTAACCAAGTACCCAAGAAATTTTCCTGACTGGACACCGAAAGAACACTTGCTTGGATTAAGTTTCATTCGATACTTCCTGAGAATTTCGAAGGTGTTTGACAGGTCTGAGAGGTGATTCTCTTTATTCTTGATTTTAACGAGCATGTCATCGATGTAGACCTCCATGGTGTCTCCCATCTGATCCTTGAACATCTTGGTAACCAGCCGCTGATATGTTGCCCTGGCGTTCTTGAGCCCAAAGGGCATAACTGTGTAGCAGTATTACCCCACTGTAGTGATGAACGCTGTTTTGTCCTGGTCTGGGGAATATAAGGGGATTTGGTGATACCCTGAGTATGCATCAAGGAAACTCATTCGCTCATGAGTTGCGGTGGCGTCTACTAGTTGGTCTATCTTTGGGAGGGGGAAACTATCTTCAGGGCATGCTTTGTTGAGGTCATTGAAGTCGATGCAAATTCTCCACTTCCCGTTGATCTTCGTAACTACTACTGGGATGGATAGCCACTTGGGGAATTGTACTTCCCATATGGATCCTGCATCCAGCATCTTTTCAACTTCTTTTTCGACCGCTTTAGCCTTCTCGGGTCCAGTTTGCCGTGCCTTCTACGTGATTGGCTTGAATGTGGGGTCGATGTGCAGCTGATGACAGACCATACTGGGATCGATTCCAGGCAGCTCATATGGTTCCCTTGCGAAAACATCTACGTTGTGCCTCAGCAAGGTTGTCAACTCCTTCTATTCCTGGTCGGTGAGAGATGCTCCAATCAAGAAGATTCTGTTATTATCGCCTTCCCTAGCCGTCACTTCTACCAAGTCTTCAACGACCCATTCGGAGGGGAAGAGTCTGGTCTCCTCTACTCCAGGTCTTTTGTACTTTAATTGCTATTTAGAAGGTGTTAGACCCTCTTTAACCTTCTCGCTGGGCTGCTCGGCCCGCTTTTCTAGCTTCGGTCGGATGGCTGCTATGAAGCACCTTCTCGCCATTGCCTGATCATCGTGGATCTCCATTACTCCTCGCTCGGTTACATATTTTAGTTTCTGATGGTAGGTCTAGGAGACTACCTTCATCGCATGGAGCCATCCCCTGCCGAGGATGGACTGGTATGGTGAGTCGATATCAACTACAAAAAACTCGATCATCTTGGAGATATTTCTAGCCCGTAACGGTAGTACAATCTTCCCCCCATTGGCATAGTTATTTTTCCAGCAAAGCCAACTAAAGGGACAGTATCTTCCTTTAGGTCGGCAACGCTCAACTTCAATTTTCTAAATAGGTCAAGATACATTACTTCGGACGAGCTTCCCTGTTCGACGAGCAATTTATCGACATCAAAGTTAGCTATCCTGAGCGTAATGATCAGAGCATCATGATGTGGGGTCCTCACTCCCACCTGATCTTCATCTGTGAAGATAATATGCTTGTTATAGTCGACGTCATCTGCTCGTCGACGTTTTCCTGACTGTGACTTTGCCGGGTCAATCTGAAAGGCCTGCATTACCGCTATGAGTTTTTTCATTTACATTCGAGCTGAGTTTCCTTGTATCTTATTGGCGTTAGATGCCCCGTGGATTACCGCAAACTCATGTCCAGCGTCATCTTCCAGCACGTTATCAGGTCTCGCCTCTCTGTTGGTAGCCTCTTTCTCTACCCTCTTCTCCACAAACTCGTTCAAATGCCCAGACTGGGCCAACTCCTCGAGGTGAGACTTAAGAACTTTATAGTGCTCGGTCTTATGTCCTCCCTCTTTGTGAAAAGCGCATCTTAACGCATTGTTCCTCTTCGAGGGATCTCCTCCCATCTTCCTGGGCGACTTGATAAATGGCTCATCTTTGATCTTCACGAGAATTTTGTAAATTGGTTCTTTGAAGACGGTGTTGACCGCCTAGAATGCTTTCGACGTGTCATGGTTCCCTCCATTTTTAGATCCATTTTTCCCCCGTTCTTTCCTCCTTTCTTCTGGTTCTTAGTTTTTTCACTTCCCTTGGTAGTGAGTTTAGCTCGACCGTTTTCTCCTGTGCTGAGGCGGGTGACGTCCTCCACCTTAGCGTACTTCTCGATGCGAGCCATTAGGTCTACAATAGTCATAGATTCCTTCTTTGTGAGGGACTGGTATAGAAGGGAGGAGCTGGGTAGCCTGATTTTGAAAGAGGCCACTGCCACTTGTTCCGAGCAATTTTCAACCTCGTTGAATAACTCCTAGTACCTCTTCGCGTAGTCTCGCAGTGTCTCTTGAGGCGTTTTCTTCATTGTCAATAAAGCATTCATCCTTTTGGGATGGGAGCTGCTAGTGATGAACCGGGCCGTAAAGATCTCGGCCATGGATTTGAATCTTCTGATGGACCGGTGGGGGAGTCTTTTGAACCATTTTTGCGCCACATCATGCAGGCTCGAGGGGAAAATGCGGCACATCAGTGCATCTCGGTGATTCCAGAGGGTCATGGCCTGTCGGTATTACCTGACGTGATCGATGGGATCGGTCTTACCGTCATAAATCTTAAACCTTGGAATGGAAAATTTCTTGGGGGCTTCTTCTTCTTCGATTTCCCTCGTGAAGGGTGACTTCATCTAGGTTTTGAGAGCTTGCCTTGCGAGTTATCTGGTTGATCTGGTATCGTGGTGGGCAGGATGTTGGTCCATTTCCCTACGGACCAGATTTCGTATGTTCTCGTCGCTGCGATCAGGGATCTGGTAACGGCGAGCTCTTTGCAGCTGCTCATGGAGGTCGTCGTCTGATTCGTCTCCCTCGACTTTTTGAGATGCTCTCCTAGGGCTCCTTCCTCGGCTGCGAGACTTACTCTCCTGAGGGCTAGGAGGGCGGTATGGACGTCTCCTGTTATTAGGATGAAGCTCCCTCTCCAGTCTTTCCAGTCTTCTTTTCAGGCGTGCATTCTCAGCCTCGTACCTGCTAGAAGACTCCCTCTGCTCTTGGAGCCTTGCCTCGTATGCATCAATCAATCTGGATATCTGTGTGGACCTCGCCGGTCCCTGGCTTTCTTCTGAGGCTGGCCTTTCCAAGCGAGCCCTCGGATATGAACGTCGAACTTTAAACCTGATCCTACGAGGAGCAGGTGGTTCTTGAATATCCCCTGCCTAGGGGGCATTGCTGATGTGACCAGACATTTTAAACTCCTTTCTTGGTGTGGGCTCTTCTCAGGGAAAGATGAACGTTTCCCATAGACGACGCCAATTGTAGTGAAAATTATTATGCAACACAGATAGATAAGAGAAAGGCAATCACTAAGTAGGAAGAAGGAATGTAAAATGACAATCACACAACAAAGGATGTACGTGGTTCAGCAAAGAAGTGCCTACATCCACGGTGGTGCAGTGGGTTTTATTTCTATATACTCCGTGGAGTGATTACAAAGAATACAACTTGTCCTTTTGCCCCGGACTGAGGGTTTAATATATACATGTACATTTAGGTGAGTGGGGGTGATGGGTTCCCCCACGTCTTCCATCTCTCCTATAACTTCCCCTCAGGGGAACGTGGGAAGAGACCGGATCAAAATAAGAGGTGGGGGGCCTGGACTTTGGGCCGCCAAAACTGGGCTACTCGTCCAGGCCCATGGTCTTAATTCTGGGTACCCACAACAACGAATAGATTTTTCGCTTAAACCAAATTAATTCAACCCAAGTCTTAGAACTTTTGCTAACAATAATTAATTCAATTTTGCAAATTAGGCCAAACCAAATTATCAAATTAAATATATGACTTGATTAAGTTAAGATAAATTTCACCAAATTAATTTTAGCACCGAAATGAATACATATGATAATTGAACCAACTTTTATCTTCAATTACCTAAGCATGAATCTACATATTTTGCAAGATAAAATGTACCAATCACACTACACGTCGATGTACGAGGAAAACCCAAAATGGGAAAAACCTCGGACGGCCCTGGCCTAACAAATCCACTTAGTACGGAATCAGAACTTACAAGATAGTTTACTTGCACTAACAACTTGACTCCATCCAAGACTTGACGCTCCTTCTTGTAACCACCTATGCCTAGTAGATAACCATGGACTCCTCCACAGTCTCAAACTCCTCCGATGGGACTCTTGGGCACCTTCATGCGAAGCTTTTCTTCGAGTGGGACTACCACAGCGTAAACTAAATATCTTCTTCTTTGTGGGAAGTAGAAGTAAACCCAAAATTTTCTTTTTATTGTAGAAATGAACCAATGGTGCCAAACAATTTCAAATAAATATTATATATATGAGGTACTTGGATAAACAAACTATGGGTGTAAACTCATATGTTTGTTAAAAATATTTCTTTGAAATTCAACACATAAAAACATGGAACTTTGGTTGATGTGTATTTTCTCAAATGTACTCTCAAGGAAGGTACTAAAGTCTCTTCAAAAATGTGTCCCGAGTATATTTTTTAAACTGCCAAAAGGAAGTGGGACAAAAGAGTGGGAAAATGGGATCAAACTGCCAAAACTGTTCCCACCCAGAAATATCATCTAATGATATTCCAGTGGCCAAAATGAAAAAACTCGTTGACAAAACTCGTTCGAACGAAATTCTCATTCGAACGACATTCTCGTTCGAATGACAATTTCGAACGAAATGTCAGAAAGTCCAATTTTACATTTTAAGCCCAAAAACTTTTTATCCAAAGTTCTACAATAACTTTCGAAAAATAAAATTCGTTTAAAATATAATTACACCCATAATAAAATTATTCCAAGTCTCCCTATATATATAAAAATGCATTCATAACTTTTGGAGACTATGGAATCAACTATCGTTGATGTAGAAACATAATACTTGAAACTCGGCACTTTGATAATCTTCGCTTTCAAATACAGGCCGCCACGTATTCAACTTAAACTTCAAACGTTATAGGCTTGGAGGATACTCACTTAATACTATCCTATGACTCAAATTTTTTTGTCCAGAATTGATCCAACACTACATTAAGACTCAATTGAAAATAAGTGTCCTTACAATGTTAGATAGTTTATAGTTGATTATTTTCAATCCTAACCTATAAGAAATTTAACTAAAAGTAGAAAGTAACCGTGAATTGTCCCAATCGACACCGTAAACCATTATTTTGGTTCTTGCATGGCGTCGATATGGGTTGGATCCAAAAATAGGAACTGTGAGTGTAAGAATTATCACAATAAATGATCAAGAAAGCAATATCAAGATGAAAGCAATTAACCACACACACAACAACTGATATACATGGTTCGACAACTTGCATATGTCTACAGAGATGTTACTATGTTCTAATTTGTGTCCCTCAATGATCGAGGTTACATCACATTGCCCCGGGCGAGGGTTTACAATTTATAGTTGTGGAAAATAAGAGATCGAGTTGTATAAGTAACTCAATTAGATTTTGGATAACTTGTGGTGTCCCTAAATATCTCCTCTGAGATTTTTGGTAACCGATTTGAGTATATTCTAATTTATTTAAGTGCATTTTAATTTCACAAGTCTTAAATAATTAACTAATTTGGGCCAGGCAGTCAACTATCTATGATGGGCTTGTCGGCTACTCATTTGGGATGAAATTAAATGAGCCTCCACAATTTCCCCTAAACTTTTTGGGCTAATCATATAGGGCAATAGATTTTATGTAAGTCCAAGTCCCATGGCCTAAAACTGTTTCAAAATCGGAGTGGAAGACTAGCAATTCCTATAAATTTGATAGGGCATGCTCATACGAGTTCAAACATGTAAAAGTGGTGATCGCTTAAAAAAAACTCTAACACAAATTTGTAAAATGTCGTGTGATACTGATTTAAATAAATTTGCAACTTTCGAAGTTAACCTTATTTAAATTGTTTTAATTTTGAAACCAAATTAATTCAGCCCCTAAACATGCAACTACGTGTGTGTGTGTGTGTTAAACCATCACAAATAAAATTTCTAACTCACAGATTTCAGGAAAATCCCTTTCGAGTTAAAACCTTTATTTCACTATGTAAAATAAATAGCAACTTACATACACAATGAAATCCTCAATGATTACTCCTAAGAACATTCACATAGACACGCATCCTAGAGTCTGTAATGGAGTAACCGCAGCAACCCACAAGAACACACAGTCCAATTCATCCAGGAACACACACGAGCACTCCCAATCGACACGCAGTCGTAGTTAGTCGTAGAGATAACACTCCTCAAAGAAATATCTTCACCAAAGTTGTATCTTGGGTTCCAAAGCAATTTTCATAAAGATTGGGATGTTTCATTAATTGAAAACAAAAAGGATTAAACCCTTAAATGAAGAAGACTAAGGTAATCTATTGTTATTAGTTTTTGTAGAAAGAAATTCTCTAGGTCTACTTAACGAAAATGGAGTGGGTAAACACGCTTTATATAAAAAAATCTTAAGCCAGTGCGTCACACGAACGAAACAGGGAAGTCTTTTGAATGATGCCATGTGTCGCTCGAACGACAGTAAAAAATAAATAAATAAATCATTAACAACTCCGCCTCAACACTTAGGAAAAATTCTTTGACGAAAAAGTCCGCTTCAACACTTAGAAAACATTTTAGAAAAATTATCCCAATCCTCTAAGTGAACCGTTAAGGTATTTAAACACAACCTTACAAAATTCATCTCGCGGAGGCTGGAATGTTGAAGAAGGTTGATATTCGGATCCATCTTGATACATGATTGAACTTGAATAAGTCTTCGAAGGTTGTAGTGGTATACGACATACTCAAATGTAAACTGAACATATAAAATATGTCCTTGCAAATTTCCCCCTATGTCTATACCGGTACAAAATAAAAACATGTGAATTATTAAACCAAAATGCCTATACAAATCTAATACCCTCCTATGAACCCAAAACTGAAAATGTACTAAAGATGCAAGTATCAAACTTTTCTTAAAACATCTTCAACATCAAATCTTCAAATCTTTAAGCTTTTCTCATCAGGGTGTGCAAAATAATGATATTCAATTTTTTACCTACACACATGAGACAAATCAAATACGTTCATGACGCATCGAGCTTCAAATAAGAATAAATTAATCATCAATAATCAAATACCCCCATGATGAAAACTCCCCCATAATTCGTTTTCCCACTTCTTATTTGTTCGAAATAGATAGGGAAACGAATGGACAAAACAAATATGGAGTTGTCATGACAAAAAAGGTAAACAATTACGATCATCAGGACATACTCAAAGACATCCACAAACTATTTTTTGATTTTTTCAATTCTTCAAAAAAAATGTTATAACAAAAATCACACACCATGAACTTACACTAAGATAACCAAATCATGGAAATGGAATGAATGGGTGTGAACATATTCGATAAGCAAATCAATGCAATCAAACATAACATATGTGAACGATGAATATATGTACTCCAATAAATGAATATCAATATCGTCATTAGGTGTCGAAAATGTGAATTTAGATGACATCGTCTTAATCAAATCGACAAATCAAAGTCAAACATGGTTTTCACACTAATAATGTTTAAAACTATGTAACTCTTTTTTATGACTTTTCAAGGTCGTTCAAACCCGTTTTATATTCCATCCAAACTCCCTCATAAATAATAATGCTTTTTAATTTTCTTTTGAGGTGATGAAACTAAATCCTATTGGCCCACTTTATGACACATTTTTCTTTTTATTTCCTTTAAATTTTTTAGGGATCTTTTCGACCTTATTGGACCTTGGCAAATATATATTGTGTAACACTTTTTCTAGGCCCGATTTAAATGATGTCTTAATCGCACAGGATAAACGAGTACCTTTTGTAGTTCTTCCCTGTTTTTCAAATAAATCACAAAAACTCACAACAATGGTTTTTACATCCATTACTTTCATTGTCAAGTTTTATTGCATTTAGTTCGTTTTAAAGACAAAATTAAGATGAAAATACATCGACCAACATGTGATAGACAAGAACAATAGTCAAACGAATTCGTGCAAGTGTGCATTAAAGGAACTCGTGAGTCAAACATGTAGGTAGTAACAACAAATCACATCTCAATTATTCCAAATATTGTAAAACACATAAATGAAATGATGACGCATATCAAAACACAATAAAACATTCATATGGACATGTTATGAAATTGTGACTCGGTCATCCTAAATGTCCATTCATACATGATGCAAAACAAAAACAAAAATCTTTGTCTTTTTCCAAAACATTTATCAAAATAAAATCTTTTGGTATTTTTCAAAAGTTTTATCAAAAACAAAAATCTAATACAAAAAGTATGCGTCTCATCAAACTAAAAAACATATATCATGAAACACAATTAGTGTATGACAAATAAAGTATGCAAGCAACTATCCATAAGAAATAACAGGTGACGCATCATGTGAAAGCATGTGAGAATCAACTAGTTTACCATTTAGCTCCTCTAAAAGTGATTTCCTAACCCAAATAGATGTGAAACATCGAATAGGGGTTTCGAGAACCAACGAAACTCTAGACTTCAACTTCCTAGGACTTTTTTCAAGATGAAAATAAAAATGCCTAAGGTGACATTTCCTACCTTAATGTGAACATGTGTAAATGGGCAGAACAACACCTATGGGTTGACCTTTTCTAACCTCCTTGGGATTCATTTACCCTCTAAAATAAATAATGGTCTTGGCTTTAATATTCTAAACATGAGATCAAAACGAGCCACTACCATTTCTACCAACACTATCTGAGTCTGTCAAATCATTTTTTATCTCCAAAATTTTTAACTCAAGCAAAGAATTAGACTCTTCCAATTTTAGGGACTCCTGCTCTAAATTTGCAATTATTCATAAAGGGTTATCACATTATCCCTTAAAATAGGCACACGTATCCCTAAGAGTCTCTTCACGTGCCATAAACTTATCGATTAAAATATTTGTATCCTCTTTGGCACAAACAAAAATCCTATAATTTTTAAAGTCCTCTAATTCTTTTTCTAAAAATAGGACTCTATCATCACTCTCCTTTTTGGACAATTTTGACGCATTAAATTCATGGGCAAAAGAAAAAATTTCTCATGATAAAAATATCTTTAACTTTCAACCGTTTGCAAAAGATCCATATCGGATTTAAAATGGCAATTTTCTTTTTCAAAAAAATCATTTTTTTTAGCAAACGTCAAATTCGAACTATTTAAATCATCACAATTATGATTCGTGTCATCAAAGGGAGGCATCCTATTACATAAGTCCTCCATCGGAAAAATTATGATTTTTCACAAAACATACCTTTTAAAAAAATCAATATCACAACAATTTTTGCAGAAAACAAGGATCATTCGATAACTTAGAGAAACCCGCTCTATTACCAATTTGTGAAATTCCGTCCGATACTGATTTAAATAAATTCGTAAGTTTCCAAGTTAATCTTATTTAATCTGTATCAATTTTTAAACCAAATTAATTATGCCCCTAAACATGCAACTACGTGTGTGTGTGTGTGTGTGTGTGTGTGTGTGTGTGTGTGTGTGTGTGTGTGTGCCATACCATCACAAATAAAATTGCTAACTCACAGATTTCAGGAAAAATCCCTTTTGGGTAAAACCTTTATTTCACTATGTAAAATAAATCGCAACTTACATACACAATGAAATCTGCAATGATTACTCCTTAGAACAATCATATAGACACGCAACCTAGATCAGTATTGGAGCAACCGCTGCAACCCACAAGAACACGCAGTTCGATTCAGTCAGGAACACCCACGAGCACTTCCAATCGACACGTAGTCGTAGTCAGCCGTAAAGATAACACTTCACAAAGAAATATCTTCACCAAAATTGTATCTTGGGTTCCAAAATAATTCACAACGAGATTGGGATGTTTTGTGAATTGAAAACAAAAAGATCAAACCCTTAAATAAAGAAGACAAAGGTAATCTGTTGTCAGCAGTTGTTGCGGAAATAAATCTGTGACGTCTTCTTAATGAAATGGAGTGTTTTAACATGCTTTATATAAAAAAAACTTAAGTCGGCGTGTCGCTTGAACAAAACAGGGAAATCGCTCGAATAATGCCACATATTGCTCGAACGAGCTGCGCGCGAAAAAGAAATGTCGCTCAAACGACAACAAAAAAATAAAAAAAAAATTATTTTGTCAAAAACTCCGCCTCAACACTTAGAAAAAATTCTTTGACGAAAAACTCTGCTTCAATGCTTAGAAATTATTTTAGAAAAATTATCCCTACACTCTAAGTGAACCGTTAAGGTATTTAGACATAACCTTACCAAAATTAATCTCACAAAGGCTTGAATATTGAAGAATGTTGATATTCGAATTCATCTTGATGCATGATTGAATTTTAATAAGTCTTCGATAGTTGTAGCGGTATACGACATACTCAAATGTATAGAGAACTTATAAAATATTTCCTTACAAAACACCGTGGAAAATTTGTGATATTATTGAAGAAGAAGGGGTGCGCTGGTCCAAGCAGGCATATGGAGCGCCAAAATCTTCATCGGTACCTGTGCTCTATAATTAGTTCGAAGTTCGAACAGAGATACATCACCTCCAATTTTCACTTTTCAAAAACTTCTCGTCCATGAAATTTCTAGCATTTTCTTCTTTAGTTCTCCGTATTCCAGACCTCTCATTCATTCCTGTAAGTTCATAACATTCTCTTTTCTTTCACTTCTTTGATTATTCTTTTTTTATCATCCATGGCACTGCCAGATAACAAATCCCTAGAAAAAATTAGGAAATCTTACAATATTCCTAATTGGGTAAAAATTGATTGTGCTCCCATCCCTAGAGATATTCATGACATCGAAGGGGGGACTAAATTTATGCCCTTTTTATCACACAAGGGGGTTTAACATTTCCCCAAACCCTCTTTTACTAAAGTTCTTCAAGTACTTCGATATCGTCCCTGCACAGTGTGCCCAAAATGTTTGGAAGATTTTAAATGGGTTCTGTAGAATAAATGAGTTGTATGGGACCCATTTAGGACTTGCTGAGCTCTGCGATTGCTATATCTGCTCATGCACCAATTACGATATTTTTTGCATGAATATGAGAAAATCATATAAGGTTTTGGTTGTGAATCTCCCTGACTCTCATAAGGATCATTGGAGTCATAGTTTTATTTCAATAAATTAGCAACATCCTCCCTACCTAAGGGCCAGAGGTGCTGAGGCCCTCGATCTCTGATTTTGGGGAGGATCACATAGGTCACTTTCTATTTACTTCTGTTTTCTTGCTTTTTATTTTAGTTTTTATTTTATTGCTTGCTAATTTTGTTTCCTATCCTCTGGCTTATATTTTCTTCCTTTATTTTTCAGGTCATGATAAAAATCAAGAATGTGATTTGAGCGTCGTGAACATTACTAAACTCCTCAAAGCTTGAAGAGTACAAGAGAGACTTCCTAATAACTAAAAACTTTATTATGTAGGATATCTACTATAGTACAAGAACACCACTAGTAGTTTTATTGCACACCCAGTTGATAAAGTCCCTAATTTGGAAGTTTCTAAAGTATGGGCCCTCTAAATTAATTGTGTTAGAGGAAGAGGAAGAAAATGAAGAGGAAAAACAGATGGAAGAAGAAGAAGAAGAAGAAGAAGAAGAAGAAGAAGAAGAGCGGGATATGGTACCCCTGTAAAAAGGAGAATGTTTAAAGTTTATGATGATGATCAGGCTATATTATCTAATCAAGGAAAATCTTTGAAGAGAACATAAGGGGATTCCCCTAGGGCTAGTGGTTATAGCCAAGAAGAAGAAGAAGAAGAAGAAGAAGAAGAAGAAGAAGAAGAAGAAGAAGAAGAAGAAGAAGAAGAAGAAGAAGAAGAAGAAGAAGAGGAGAGACAAATATAGATGAGGAAAAGAAGAAGGAAGAGGCTATGAAGAGGCTGGTCTTGAAGGCCCTCACTATGCCTTTTTTCACTACTGCTGCTGACGGGTCTAGTGTGGACAACACTCCCATTATTAACCCTAACCTGTTGAAGGGAGTCGTGCTCACGACCGATCGTAAGTGATCCTCACGTATGGGTTCGTCCCAACTAGAACTTAAGTTCGCTCAAGAATTTGTTTCGATGAGTTTCTTTTTCTTTTATCTCTTTCCTATGTATTCATCTTCTTCGTATTGATCTCCCTCTTTTCGTTTTGTGCAATTTTTGGATGACTTCACTACACTTTGGGATGGTCACGCTGACCAATCTAAAATAATCAAGAGCTGAAAGATGCCCTGAAGAAATTTGAAAAAGACTTATTTGATGCTCGTGCTTCTATGGAATGGGAAAGAAGACCTCGACAAGGGCCCATGATGATCTATAGGCGACCAAGGACTTAGTAGTCATCGATAAGGAGAAGATTGCTCAAGAAACCTTGGGCCTCATCAAGAAGGTTTAGAAGTTAGAAGAGGAGCTCCCGAGCATGAAGGATAACGGCCACATAAAAGGTTGTAGTGCGGCCTATGATGATGTTGAGATATAAATGGGATCAAGCTCTGGGAGGGGTAAGAGTCATTTAAAATTCTGAACCATTTTAGCTTCATCCTACGGGACCCAATCCATTCTCTGAAGAGCTCGCAATTGATCATCCTATCGACTAGACTGAGAAAGACTTAACTGAGTTCGAAATGACTTATGACCAAGAAAGAAGGGCTGTTGAGAAAGGAAAGACAACAGGAAGTTTTGAGAAAGTGAAGGAATAGGGTTTCCTAACTGTATGACTTTTCTTTTTTCTTTTCTTGTGCCTTTTAATCTTATTTTCTTCTAGTTTTACTAGCCTTTAGCCTCCCCTTATTAATTAATGAAAAGGACTTTGCTTTTATTTATGCCTTCTGCCATTTTAATTATGTTGATATTCATTGCATTTCTTATTTATTATGGTGTTTGTAGCCCATCGTCCTAGAGGACTACATCCCCCTGCCTCAAAGTTGGGGAGGATTTTGGGACCAGACATCAACGGCCAATCTTGTAAGGCATTTATAAAGATCTGTAAGCAGCTGAGGGCGAGGACTGAGTAATACAAGGACCAGTCTGAGTTGGTCGACAAACTGAAGAATGATCTTTAGGTAATGGAGGACATCAGTTCTTGGGTTAAAGAGAAGATAAACAGTTTGAGGTTCAAGATATTAGAGAACAAAGATGTGGGCCAAGTAGGCGAGTTGACTCAATCCAAGAACGATGCTCTGAGGAAGGAGGTCGTTGAGCTAAAAAAGGACATGCAAAAGGGATATGTTATTGCAGTCGGACTCCAAAGAGACGTTATGAGGTCGAGACACTTATTTATAGTGGGCCCTTGAGAAGCATAGGCGATAGGTTATGACAAGGGTTGTACTGATGCGCCAATAAGGCTGAAGGAGTTTGAGGATGATATATTCTAGCGGGGGTAGTTAACTATCCTTAGTGAGGTTAAGACCCCTAAGGAATCTGACTTGTGATATAACTACCAGGTCGCGTACCCTTCTCAACATCCCAATCCCCTCTCAAAGGATGATAAATGGATCCCCATCGATGCCATTCCTTCCCAGCTCCTAAACCATAACCTTGAAGACGATGATGAGGTGTTTGATCCTAACCCAGATGATGGCCAAAGAGCACGTATATGAGATTATCTTGTTCTCAACTCATAGTTGGTTTAGGTCCTTATTTGGTCTATGTGTATTTTATCTTCTTGTAATTGTACTTTCTAGTTTTCGTCAATATATAAAGTTTGATTATCAACCTGTTCCATATTCTGGGCATGTTCTGACTAAATACGAGTTAATAACTTCCTTTGTGTTTTGATTACTAATTGGTAAGAGTTGGTATTTACCAACCACTTAGGACCTTTGCCGACTAAGTAACACTGTTGATCATTTTAGGCTTCTTGACAATTAAATGAGTTAGTATTATAAATTAGTCATTTTAGGCTCTTAGCCGACTAAATGAATCAAGAACAAGTGTTAACCATTTGGGCCCCTGCCGAATAAATGAGTTTGCTAACTTGTGTTTGAACATTCTCCCAGTCCAATATACCTTAGCAGTATCATCCATCTGCCTTACCTTTTAGGTCATGTAGTCATACTCCTTTTGGACTAGGTGAGATGATGGAGAGAAAGTACCTGGTTAATGGGTCATCCATCCGATCAGGTTTTCAATGACCAGTGTAGTTGGTGACCAATCAAAATTGTCTTTTTTGATTAAGGATCCCATGTAGTGCCTTTTCTTTTTTCGGGATAACTCATGAGGTCTATTGTACTTATGACAAAGAACTAAGGGTTGTAGTAATTGAAATACTTAATTAATTTATTGTAATTACTGTGAAACCTTCTCGACACAATGAAATTCCTTGATTAAAATAAGACGAATAACTTATTATAATCCATAAGAGTTTTGTTATGAGCGAGGAAGTTCTTTGGCTAAGATAAACTGAGCAGCTAGCTGTAACCAAAGGTAATTTCTTCTTGTGATTGGGGGAATTACCATTTGGAAAGGGTACATAATACTGAGATAGATAATAAAAAACTTTAAGCAACCAATGTATGAAATCAAAGTGAGAGAACCAATAAGCCTTTATTCATTAAATAATAACTTGCAAGTGACGTCAGTTTGAAAAAAAAAATTACATAAACTAAATGTGCTGATAAAAGATAAAGAATACAAAAATTAGAACTTCATGAGATTGGCTGCGTTACATGCTCTTAGTATCTCCCTAACCTCCAGTGTTTCCAAGTGATATGCCCCTTGAAGGTTGTCCTGATTTCCTAAAAAGGTCCTTCCTACTTTGGTCCCAGCTTGCCATCTAACGATCTTATGGAACTTCCAAGGGCTTACTTTAGTACATAGTCCCCCATTTAGAATTTCCTTGAATTGACCTTTTTGTTATACTACTTGGACAG
Source organism: Sambucus nigra (assembly GCA_949130495.1). Classification (NCBI taxonomy): domain Eukaryota; kingdom Viridiplantae; phylum Streptophyta; class Magnoliopsida; order Dipsacales; family Adoxaceae; genus Sambucus; species Sambucus nigra. Next base: position 537,586,760 of record OX422213.1, read on the forward strand.
TTACTGCTGATAGGAAGCCAACTTGATCATGGCATGTTCTCTTCACTCATCCACTAAGTCAAGCTCAATGCAAAATTTAGGACTTGGTCGACTAAGGTGGTTCTCATAGTAGGGATAATATATTCCATTCCATAGGTGAGCACGAAGGGTATTTCCCCAATTGGTTTACTAAGAGTAGTGCGGTAGGCCCACAGAACATGGGGGAGCTCGTCAACCCAGACACCCTTTGCTCTTTCTAGCCTCTTCTTTAGGACGCCAAACATAGTTTTGTTGGGAGATTCTAATTGGCCATTTCTTTGGGGATAATCCACATAACTGAAGTGGTGCTTGATACCATTCTCATCACAAAAACCTTTAAAGAAGTTGCTTTCACATTGAGTGCCATTGTCGGTGATGATAGTTCGTGGTACCCTAAAGTATGGTATGACGATCTTCCAAATGAACGTTATCATATCTTCATCATGAATGTTTTTTAGTGTTTTTTCCTCTACCCACTTAGTAAAGTAGTCTGTGCCGACCAGTAGATACTTATGATTTTTAGGTGCGGTTGGTAGTGTTTCGATAATATCCAGTCCCCATTGCCTGAACGACCATGGACTTATCAAGGATTTCAGGTCATTGGGTGGCTAGTGGACCATAACAGATAATTTCTGGCACTTTTCACATCTGCGAATATAGGTACTTACATGTTTTGCATTTAAGGCCACCAGTATCCTTCTTTGATTGCTCAAAAGTCCAGTGATATCCTTCCTGCGTTCGTAAAGTTCACTGAGAACTTTCTTGGTGTCGTGTGGATGGATGAATTAGAGGTAAGGGCCTATGAATGATCTTTTATAGATCTTTTCCTCTAGGTGAGGTAGAAACTGGTTGCTTTCACCCGTACTTGATGAGCCAATCTCCTGTCATCAGGTAACATATCACCCGTAGATAAATAATGATGGGATCTATCCAACTAGGGGCCCTCTCTGTGAGGAGGACTGCTCAGCAACCACTGTATGGTCAGTTCTTGGTTAGGTGAGGAACTCTATCGAGATAGTTCTTTTTATATCGGAGTCCACTGCTGAGCTTAGGGCTGCTAATGCATCAACGTGACTATTTTTCCCTCGGGGGAACTGCTGACTATCAACCTTTTCAAATCCTACCATAAGTTCTCTTAATATAGTTGGGTATGATGTAATCCTATCATCTTTTTCATTGAAATACCCATTTACTTTCTTGGAGACCAACTTAGAATCGCCGAATACATTGAGGCACCTTGACCCCAACAATTGGACCTTGCATAAGCCAGCAATCAGTGCTTCGTATTTAGCTTCATTATTAAAGGCTTCAAATCCCAACATGATTCCTTATTCGATAAAAGTGTCTTCTGGTGTGACGAGAACGATTCCTAATCCTTCCCCCTTGGAATCGGAGGCTCCGTCAACGTATAGGGTCCAGTCCTTAGATTATGCTTCCTTGTTTGTTGATTTCTCTGTTTCCTGTTGGTCGATAGGTTGGTTTCTCATGAACTCGGTGATAAAATTATCCGGGAATTGTCCTGTAATTGCTATTCTTGGCTAAAAATGGATATCGAACCTCCCGAGCTCGATCGACCACTTTCAGAGTCATCCAGAGAGGTCATCTTTTCAAAAAAAAAACTTTTAGGAGATATGAAGTGATCAATGTTATTGATTGAGCTTCAAAGTAATGTTTCAGCTTCCTTGAGTTAACCACTAATGCATAGGCAAGCTTTCTAAAGGCAAGTAACGTTGTTCTGCATCCAGAAGCATCTTGCTGGCGTAATAAATGGGGTACTGTCCACCTTTCTTCTCGCATACTAGAGCCGAGATAATAATATGGTCTGATACTGCGAGATAGAGATATAGAGGATCTCCATCATCGAGAATCACCAATAGGGGCAGTTTACTGAGGTAGAACTTGATCTCCTCCAAAGCTGTTGAGCAGTCATTATTCCATATGAGGCATTTATCCTTCTTTAAAAGCTGAAAGAATGGCCGACAGTGTTCTAAGGACTTGAAGATGAAGCTATTGAGTGTTACAAGCATACCAGTAAGATTTTGAACATCTCACAACATTCGCAGGGTTGTACCTTAGTGATCAAATTAATTTGATCTGAATTTGCCTATTTTACTAACTAAATAGCCCAAAAATTTACCTGACTGGACACCTAATGAACACTTGTTTGCATGAAGTTTCATCTATTACTTCCTAAGGATCTTAAAGATTTTGGTTAAGTATGTGAGGTGTTCGTCTCTGTTCTATCTCTTGACTAACATGCCATCAATACAGACCTCCATTGTGTCTCCCATATGCCGCTTGAACGTCTTTATGATCAACCTTTGATAAGTTTCCACTACATTCTTTAGGCCAAACGGCATGACCTTTTAACATAATAGCCCAATCGGGGTTATGAAGGATGTTATATCCTAGTCAGGGCAGAACTATGGATTTTGATGGTACCCTGAATAGGCATTCAAAAAACTCATTCGTTCGTTTGTTATCGTAGTGTCAACCAGATGATCAATCGTAGGCAGTGGGAAATTATCTTTGGAACATGACATGTTGAGGTCTGTGAAGTCAACACAGACCCTCCAACTTCCATTGGTCTTTCGTACTACCACTAGGTTGGATAACCACTTGGGGAACTGAACTTCCCTAATGGATCTTGTAAACTAGAAGATTCCCTACTTCATTCTTTACCACCTTAGCCTTTTGAGGGGTGTTCAAAAAGCCTTCTGAGTGATCGTCTTGAAGGTTGGGTCAACATGCAGTCGATGGCAGGCCATGTCGGGATGATCATATGGTTACCAGGAAAAAACATCTATATTGCTTCTGAAGAAGGTAATAAACTCTTTCTTTTCGTGATCGATAAGTACAGTTTCGATTAAAAACTTTCTCTTTAACAAGTTGTCATCAGGTCCAATTTCCTCGAGGCTTTTAATAACCCTATCAGTAAGGTGGACCCTGGTCTCCTCTACCCCTGGTCAGTCGTACCGCAGTTTCTATTTATAGGGTGTAGCCCCATCTTGGGCTTCCTCAAGAACACCTTTTGGTTCCCTTTTTTCTCCTTTCTGGGGAAAATGGCCACGATGAAGCACTTCCTTGTAGGCCTAGTCACCACGAATCTTGGCCATGCCCCGATTAGCAATGCACATCAGCTTCTTATGGTAAGTAGATGGTACGTGAGAATGATGTGCGATATCGATTATCAATTTAATTTGCAAATTTCTAAACTTTAAACTTATTTAACTAGATGTTAGTTTTTTATCCAAATTAATTAAACCCTAAAACATGCATCTAGGTGAATAAATTAATCATGCCATATAAAACAATCACAAATTTTTGGGCACACTAATTTTAGGAAAAATCCTTCGAAAGGGTAAAACCTTTATTTGTATAAATGTTTGCAAATCCCAATGTACAACACACTTACAAAAATATACAATCAATCTACTGCATCAAACTCAAATAGACCACAACCTAAATCAGTAATGGACTCTCACAAGAACCGCAGCTCTGTCTCCAACAAATGATCGTAATCGTTAGTAAGCAACTCCCTCAAGAGCTACCAATCCAGTAATAGAGATAGCACTCCACAAGAACAAACTTCAATATAAGTATTTGGGTTCCACAAAGTGATTCACAAAGAATTGGAATTGAATTTCGTGAATAAAAAACATAAAAAGCCCTAAACTTTGAAGACTAAAAGGTCTACCAAGATGCAGTTTCGTTTTGAAAAAATTCTTAATGAAATAGGTCTCCAAAGCAAGAATCTATAGATGAACAAAAACGTTAAGGCGGCGTAGGTCGTTCGAATGACTTTAAACGAAATCTTCATATCGTTTGAACGGCATCTTATGTCAGTAATGACCTTACAAACGCCCAGTTAAAAAATAAAACAATGCGGGTTCATTTCATGCAAGCTTCAAACGACCCTTCAAAGTTGTCGTTTGAACAACAAGTCAATGTCGTTTGAATGACATTACCTTGTCGTTTGAACAACAGGAGCGATAAACTTTTATTTTTAAAAACTCACCTACAGGTCTTGAAAAAATATTTTGACTTAGAAAAAATGCCTCGTTTTGTTTAAAATCAGTTTCGAAAAATATGCCAATATAAATGTAAACCATTTACAAAAATTAAACACATCCTAATGAAATTGTACCTCATGTTGCGCATATGTTTAAGTGTGCTTGAAATTCGAATCCGTCGTCTTGAACAAATGAACGTGAGCTTCTTCGACGGTTGTAGCGGCATATGACATATCCTATGTAAACTACGGACTATCAAAATAATGTCCTTATAAATCTCCCCTTCAGCCTATGTCATTACGCGTGAAATACCTGCTCGTGTAAGGGCGTGGTCATTGTTTTGTTTTCACCGTGATAATACAAATAAACCTAAATTACCATTACACTTGCGATACAAGTATAGCGGTAAGCCGGGTATCAAAAATCCGCAGGGAAGAGATGCTAGAATTTATAGGATCTAATACTCCGAAATAAAAGTGTAAAAGATAAATTACAAACTAAGAAGGAAAAGATGCAAAAAAGGGAAATGATTAATCTAGGCAAGGGTATTGAAACTAGATTAACAAAGTAGTAAAACTATAGGTGCGTCGAATATCCCTCACCCGAGTTAATTTGTATAAAATGGATACATGGGTCGACGAGTTACTACGAATGCGTCTCGTTTCGACAGTTAATTGAATCAAGGGTTGTCACGCCCCTAAATCCGCATGAAAGCCTAATAGGATTTTAGCGTCAACAAATACCCCGGATATTGCGCACGAAAGGTTGTAAGCACGGGACATACATGATATGCCCCGTCAAATCTCCTAGGTGCAATAACTAGGACAACGCATCCGAAATAGACCCATAAACGCCATCACCAAAACCAAGCAACGCGTCAACCCGAGTGAGTTCCATTTAAATTAGATAATTTAAATTAGCTAGAAAGAATGTTAAAAACACGATAAATGAAAGCGGTAAATAAGCGCGGTAAATCTACACTACAAAGCCAGTAAATCAAAGCATGTAAACTAATTAACAAAGCGTGTAAATCTAATTATCAAAGCAAGAAATAAGGAAATACACACTATATTAATGGAAATGGAAGATGGTAGCACAAATTACAAGCCCAAATGGGTGTCAATCCAAGAAGAAATGAAGAAATGAGATCCCAAACCTCCAAAACCCTAACCTATCCTACCTAAAACAAATTATACTACAATATATCTGATATTTACAACAAAAAAGTCTTATATACTAAGTGGAAATAAATTAAAAATGAAAAGAGAAAAGAAAATAAAAGCCCAAAATATCTCAGAAAATAGGGGATCAATCCCCTGTGATCGATCGATCGATGTCCAAAATATCAGACCATTGTCTCCCCACAATTTGGAAAAATTGAAGGATCGATCGATCGATCGACCCCTTTGGTCGATCAATCGATCAAGCAGGGGTGAGCCAAGCTGCATGCTGTTTAGGTGTGTTTGCAATTCCCGTTAGCTAAAATCGCCGTAACTTCTTCATTATGAATCGGATTCGCGCACCGTTTACGGCCACACGAAGCTTGAGAGGAGGGATAAAACTTACATGTAGATGTTGGTCCAGGTGCCTAAGCTGTGAATTGACTAAAATGCTCTTGAACGTGCAATCATGTACGAAAATCGAGTGAAATGCGTCTGAACTTCACACTTAGCATCCAAATACCTATAAAAGTTAAATTAACCCCTGAAAAACATGTTAACATAGAAATCCAAGGTTGTCTGGTTAATGAGCATAAATACAGGGAATAAGATACCCGGGGGGGCTAAAATGCATAGGTTCAGGGGATGAAATATGTAATATTTGCATATTATCACTATGCGAGTACAAAATAAAAATATCTGAATTATCAATCAAAATGCCTATACAATTTTAATACCCTTACATGCAACCCAAAAGCGAAAAGGTACTAGAAATGCAAGTCTTCAAATTTTTCCAAAATCTTTAACTTTGACATCTTCAAATCTCTAACGTTTCTTTGTTATCATCAGGGTGTGCAAAATAATGATCCTCAAAATTTATACCTACACATATGAGACAAGAAACAAATACCTTTGTGACGTATCAAGTTTGAAATGAGATAAACATAAATCAAATCAAAAGATCAAATATCTTAAATCTCCCCCATAATTCAGAATCTCACTCCCTCATAATGCATAATTCGTTCTCCCCCTTTTTATTTATCCGAAATAGATAAGAAAAAGAATAAATGTAAAAATAATCACAGAATGTCACAATAAATAAAATCATCACGAATAAATCAACTACGGTCATGCAAGGATAAACCCAAAAATATCCACAAGCTCTTTCTGATTTTTAAAAATTTCCAAGCGAAGAAAATTTATAAAAATGACACAGACCATAAATTTACACTAAGATAACCAAATAGTGGAAACGAAATGAATGGGTGTGAACATGTTCAATAGGTAAATCGACTCAAACATACATAATAAATGTGCACGATGAATATGGATACTCCTAATGAATGAACTTCACAATCATACATAGGTGTAAAATTATTGAATTCAAATGACATCGAGTCAATCAAATCAATAAATCAAAGCCAAAAATTATTTCTACACCAATAACGTCAAAAACTATTTAATGCTTTTTCAAGACTATTTCAGGATGTGCAAACCCGTTGATATATTTCCAACCAAACTTCCTCAAATATAAGATAATGATCATATTTATATATTCAATTCTTTTCTTTTGCCTGATCATATCAAACTAAACTAATTTGGCCTTGGCTACTTTTTTCAATACCGCACTTTTTTGGCTCTTTTTAAATTCTTTGGCCATTGGATAATTTTTATAATGCTACACTTTTTTAGGTCCGATTTAAGTGGTGGTTTAATCGCAAAGAACATGTGTACCTTTCGTAGCCCTTCCTCGTGTTCACTCATCATTTTTTCAAATTAAACAAATTCCTCACAGGCAGCGGTTCTTACATGCACTACTTTCATTATCAAGTTTTGTCGCAAATGGTTCGTTGTTAAAGACAAGATTGAGATGAAAACGCTTCAACCAACATATGATAGACAAGTACAATAATCACATAAATTCGTGAAAGTGTGCATTAAAGGAATTCATGAGTCAAACATGTACTAATTAATCTCAAATTTCATCTTAATGACCCCAAACATTATAAAGCACATGGATGAAATTATGTATCATCTCAAAACACTATTGAATAATCACATGGATATGGAATGATGTTATGACTTGGTCATCCTAGATGTCCATCCATAAATGGCGTAAAACGAAATACAAAACCCTTTTTGTCTGTTTTTGAAAATTTTATAAAAATAAAATTTTTTTGGCTTTTTCAATTTTTTCTCAAAAATATACAAAATATTTTTGTATTTGTCCAAAAATTTTCAAAAAAAAATCTTTTTGGTTTTTTAAAAAATATATCAAAATGGAAAAGATAAATACAAAAGTGGTACATACTAGCAATAAGCATAAAATATCATCATGAAAATTATCCTATGTTAGCAAACAAGTCTAAACCTCAACCATTCGATGCTGAGTTTTTCAAAGATGGTGACATCTTATGAAAAATATCCATCAAATCATGTGTGAAGTCTTAACTAAAACCTTAAATTGGTCTCGAATATGTGCAAACTCCCTCATGTAATCTCTCGAAAAAGGTAAAGTATAATGTGTGGGTGGGGGGGGGGGGGGGGAACACGTGGAAAACCTCTATGTGACACATTACCCAAGTTAAAACAGAATTCCCTAAGGTGTCCACTCTTCTTATGATGGGAACAAACATAAACGGGTCTAGGAACACTTCCCATAAAAAGTCTAGGACATGCTCTCCTATCGGGTGATGGACTCCTATGTGGGTTATTTCGAGATCCATATGGATCTATCACAAACTCGATAACCAGCTCAGGTGCAACATGAGAAGTAGATACACTGTCATGTCCTATTCCTAATCTCTCAACATTACCCAAAGAGGAACCAAGGAACATCTTTCCTACCTTCTTAGATGTATCCTCTATAGTAACCTTGACCTCCCGAGCACGTTCAAAATATCTCTCAAGTTGGGACATACGGGATTCAAGTTCACTATTTTCTCGGCCTACGGTGATCAACTGTTCCTCAAAGAAACCTTCACCTTGTCGAGTTGACTCGTCGACGCCTCAAATCCTCTCAAAACTTCTATTTATCTCTCTCCAAATCTAACATCATAAGACCTAACGCCTTATTCAACTTCTTCGACTTTATGGTCTCGGCGTACAAATATCTAAAAGCTTTTTGGAGTTCACTTTCACCCTCACAATCAACATCACTCCCATACTCACTAGAAACACTCAAATCATCATCGGGGCTCTCACGTACACAAGTATACTCATCATCATGGGAAAAAATAGGTGTGCTCACATGACTTGCCATAAAGGCAACACACATACCGTGTGATGACTCATCCCCAGAATCTTTCACTTCTTCATCAATATCGCTAAGAATGGCTGGTATAATAACTTTCTTGTCCATTCTCTTTAGCATGGTGGGACATTTAAACGCTTTTTTCCCTTTGCCCTCTCACTCAAAACATCTCCATTCCTCTTTCTCTTTATCACCGCTCTCTTTGGCCTCTCCTTTCTTTTCATTTTTCTCAAAAATCTTTTTATTGGAAGAATTTTCATTGAAAAATTTGAGAATCTTTTTAAAAATTTTAGCAAGCATGGCCACATCATCAAAATCAAATTCGCACTCAGGATCAGACTCACAAACTTTCTCTTTCTTTTTCTTCTCTCTCTTGGACACTTCCTCACCTTTTTTAGACTGGGCCTTAAGTGTTATCCCTCTATCCTTATGCTTGACAATTTCATATGTCTGGAGGTCTCCTACCAATTATTCTAACTTATGACTGATTAAATTTCCTAAGGAGTTAAATATAATGACTTTAGGGATGAAATGTTTAGGCAATGATCTCAAAATATTTTTAACTACTCGTGCATCTGGAATGTGTTCACCAAGATTGAAACTAGTATTGCTATTATCAGACAAACGAGCATAAAACTCATCAAAACATTCAGATTCAAGCATCGTTATTGTTTCAAATTGAGTAGTTAAATTTTGCAATTTAGATTCTTTCACTGCATTTGTACCTTCATCGTTAAGTTAAAGAACTACACATGCTTCCTTTGATGTGGTAACGTTATAATGCGTCGAAACTCGTCAGGTGTGACGGCTCCAAAAATTGCATTTAGACCATGAGAATTATATGTGCTCCATTTAAAATCATCCTCATTCTAGTCTAATACAGGTTTAATATTTGCCATATTATCTACGGTGACTGAAGGAAGAGTCTACCCACTTTCACAAATAACCCAAACACATTCATCAATAGCTTTTAATGAAGATTTCATGCGGGCTTTCCAATAGGCATAATTAGTTCCATCAAAGACGGGCATCTGATTATATAAGTTATCCATCATAAAAATTGTGATTTTTTTTCAAAATTAGATTTTTTTTTTAAATCAGTATCACAAAAATTTTGCGACAAAAGAATCACTCGATAAATTAGAGTAGCCTGCTCTGATACCAATTTGAGAATGTTGTGCGATATCGATTATTAATTTAATTCGCAAATTTCCAAATGTTAAACTTATTTAACTAGATGTCAGTTTTTTATCCAAATTAATTAAACCCTAAAACATGCATTTGGGTGAATAAATTAATTTTTCCATAAAAAAACAATCACAAATTGTTGGACACACAAATTTTAGGAAAAATCTCCCGAAAGGGCAAAACCTTTATTTCTATAAATGTTTCCAAATCACAACGTATAACACACTTACAGAAATATGCAATGAATCTACTACAGCAAACTCACATAGACCGTAGCCTAAATCAGCGATGGACTCCCTCAAGAACCCACAATAATCGTAGCTCTTTCCCTAGAAAGGAACACCCTCGAGTCTTCCCAAGCGATCACAGTCGTTAGCAAGAAACTCCCTTTAGAACTACCAATCCAGCAGTAGAAATGGCACTCCACAAGAACAAACTTCAATAAACGTATCTGGGTTCCATAAATTGATTCATAAATAAATGGGATTAGATTTGGTGAATAAAAAACATAAAAATCTCTAAACTTTGAAGATTAAAAGGTCTGCCAAGATGCAATTTCGTTTTGTAAAAAGTCTTAATGAAATAGATCTCCAAAGAAGGTATTTATAGATGAATATAAAATTTGAGGTGACGCGGGTCGTTTGAATGATATCTTATGTCATTAGTAACGACCTTACAAATGACCAGTTAAAAACTAAAATAGTAAGGGTTTGTTTGATAAAAGCTTCAAACGACCCTTCAAATGACATTGCATGTCGTTAAAAGTGGTCGTCTGAACGACATTGCCTTGTCGTTTGAATGACAGGAGCGAGAAAATTTTATTTTAAAAGCTCGCCAACATGTCTTGAAAAAATATTTTGACTTTGAAAAAATGCCTCATTTTGTTTAAAATCAGTTTCAAAAAACATCCCAATATAAATGTGAACCATTTAAGAAACTTAAACATATTCTAATGAAATTGTACCTCATGTTGCGCATATATTGAAGTGTGCTTAAAATAACGATTTGTCATCTTGAACAAATGAATATGAGCTTCTTCGATGGTTGTAGCGGTATATGGCATATCCTATGTAAACTACAGACTATGAAAATAATGTCCTTACAACATGGTCCTCATAGCGTGCAACCGACGTCTTCCTAGAATGGTATGATACGAAGACTCTATGTTCACCACCAAGAACTCAATCAGCTTTGAGATGTTGCCCCTGACTGGCAGGACTATCTTTCCTAGTGGCATTGTAATTCTCCCTGTAAAGCCAACCAATGAAACTATGGCCTCCTTGAGGTCGGCTAGGTTGAGCTTCAGCTTATGGAATAACTTTAGTTGCATCACACCTAACGAGCTTCTCTGATCCACTAGCAGCTTACCGATATCCCAAATTATAATTTTGAGAGTTATCATGAGTGCATCGTGATGTGGAGTCCTCACTCCTATCAAATCTTCTTCAGTTAAGATGATGTGTTTGGTAAAGTCGACGTCCTTTGGTTACCCGCGCTTGCTAGGTTGGATTTTTACAAGGTTAATACGGAATGCCTCCATGATAGCGATGAACTTCTTCAGCTCCATCTGAATAGTGTTTCTTTGGATCTTCTTTAGGTCGAATGCTCTATGAATCATCACAAACTCCTGTCCTATGTTGTTATCAAGGATATTGTCTATTGTTTTGTCACCTTTAACTGTGACCTTGTCATCTTTCTTTTTTATATATTTATTGAGATGCTCAACTTGGTCCATCTCTTTTAAGTGTGACTTTAGAGCTTTATAATTCTCAATCCTCTGACCGCCCTCCTAATAGAATGCGCATCTCAGCTCGTTGTTCCTCTTTATTAGGTCTCCACCCATCTTCTTGGACCACTTGATGAACGGTTGATCCTTGATCTTGCTCAAGATCTTATAGATTGGTTCTTTGAAGACTGTGTTAATAACTTGAAATGCCTTTGAAGGATCGGTCTTACTCCCATTCTTAGAGCCATTCTCGTCTCCATTCTTATTCCCTTTATTTGGAGTGTCATTTTTATCTCCTTCTTTATTTACCTTTGCTCGACCGTTATCCCCTACATTAGAATAAACCACGTCCGCAACCTTGGAGTATTTCTCAATACGATCTATAAGGTCATCGATGATTCTGTCTTCTTTCTTTATTAGGGATTGGTGTAGCAGAGATGTGGCTGGCAGACTAATCCTGGAGGATGCAATGGAAACTTGATCCGAGCATCCCTCCACCTCATTGACGACCTCCCAGTACCTCTTGGAATAATCATGAAGGCTCTCTTGTGGCTTTTTATTCATCGTGAGCAGTACATCAATCCTTTTGGGATAGGAGCTACTGGTTATGAGGCGAGAAATAAAAGCCTCTGCTACGGCCTTGAATCTCTTGATCGGCCTATGGGGAAGATTTTCTAACCATTCTATGTTACGTCATGTAGGCTAGGAGGGAAAATTTGACACATCAAAGCGTCATCGTGGTTCCACAAGGTCATCGCCTGCCTGTACTACTGAATATGGTCTATGGGATCCTTCTTCTTATCATAAATCTTGAACTTGGGAATGACAAACTTCTTTGAGGGTTCCTCTTCTTGAATTGCCCTTGAGAAAGTGGATTTTATCTGAGTGTTGAGAGCTTTCCTAGGTAGCTCCCTGGTAAACCTGGCTCCCCAATGGGCTGGATGTTGGTCCATCTCTCTACGGACCAAAATTCTAATGTTCTCATCATGACGATCATTATTCTGTAATGCCTCTCTGATAGGCCACGTTCTGATCGATCAAGCTTTAACCTGCTATGTTCAGATCTGTCCTGGTCGTGCTTGGAGCTCCTCCCTCAGTTATGAGTATTGCTCGCATGAGGGCTAGGAGTCCTATCATAATGCTTCTTTATTTCTATGAAGATCTCTCTCCATACTTCGAAGTCTCCTTGATAGGAGAGCATTCTCTTCCACATGGAGGCATGTTGCCTCCTCCTATTCTCAAAGCATGGCTTCATAAGCGTCGACCAACCTGGAGATATGGGTAGACCTTGGTGGTCCCTAACATTCTTCAGTAGGCTGCTTTTCTTACCGAAACTTGGGATTTGTTCACTGGTGCATCTCTGACCTGACCCTAGTGTAATACCCCGTATTTTTTATGCTATATTAATTTGGGGATTTATTAAATTTAATGAGATATTAATTTAATATAAATTCGGAAATTAATCACTTTATAATTATTAACGTGATGTGAGTTAGTAATTATGGGAAACTTGTTGTTGAATATTACTAATGAGTAAAGTAATATAATATTGGTTATATTAAATGTCAAGAGTGAATAAAATGACAGTTTTGGAAATTTGAGTCGGGACGCGCCCGTGTCGCGTCGGAACTAAATATTGATTAATAAAAGTGGAATATTTTTAAGTTATCTGTATGGTCATTTATAGTGCGCCAACGTGTCCGGAAGGGTCGAGATAGTCAGAAAAGTGTACTCGGGGGTTTAGTTTGGGTCTCGGGGCGTTTTTAGGCCTATTTAACACCCCGGGAGGGCATTTTGGACATTTTGCATTTTTAGGTAATTAAACCCACGAAAATTATTAGGCTATATTAGCCATTTAGAAGATTCCTTTAGGGTTATCAGACTCAAAACCTTAGAACGGCCATAGTAGAGGGAAGGAGAAAGCTTTTCAAGCAATCCAAGTAAAAAAGTCACCCGATTGCACCGCCGCCACCACCAACGCGTAGATCGCGCGACGGGGAACACAACCACAGCAAATTCATCATCAAATCAGAACTTTGAAATTTCCAGGAAAGTATTTATCTTTCTTATTTTCGTTAATGCATCGTTCATGTTAGTCTAGGGTGATTAGGATGAGTTTGGTAGAAGAAAATTCATGTCGGAGATAGGAAAATCACTTGTGGTAATGATTTGAATGATAATCTGGAAACCCCTTCACATGTAGAGGCTTAACCATGAATTTATGATGAATTAGGATTAGAAATTTCTGGGAAAAGACTGATTAGAACCATGTTTAAGAAATTCTAGGGTTCTTGAGTTTTATATGAGTTTTGGCCTATTAATCTATGGTTATTGATGGAAAATTGCATGCTTTACGTGAAAGATGTATAATATGGGTGTATACTGATTATAGTACGAATTTTTGGGTGATTGGGAATGAAAAATATGGATTTGGATGAGGTTGTGTGTTAGTACCCGTAACTGGTTTCCTGCTGAATTCGCCATACCTGCTTGATCTATCGATTAAGCCTAGAGCTTCGGTCGATCGAAGGTTCGATTGATCGAGCCCCAGACCTCGATCGATTGACCCCTCCTGGCAGACTCACATTTCCCTTTGAAATTTTTAAATTCAAATTAAATGAGTGAAAATCTTTGGGCACCCTTATTAAAATACTTTGGAAGATAAAGGAGACCAGTAGGACTTATTAACAACTATGAGACCTTTAATCTAAGACGAAATTTACATTTTTGGGATGCTTATACATAAGGGACGATGGGGTTGTGTATTTTAGGGAGAGACGTGTAAAATAGCTACGTTGGAAAATAGATGAGTATCTACTGAATTCTACACTTGGGAGGATAGAGTCCATGAGTGTTACGTAGTGAGTTGGAATAATCCCTCAAATTAAAGTTAGAGATGAACCGTTATACGCGACAACTAATAATGTGAAAATAAGGATAAATGTCGTGATTATGGGTTATGAGATGAACCTAAATGTGATATGGCAAAAAGTAGTATATTTATATGACTGTGTGTATGCATAGATTATATACATGTGGAAATCATGCCCACGCTACTTGCTATTCCTGAGGTTACCGCGCTGGGACTGTCTTATATCGAATGGGCCTTCATGGGGGATATTGACTCATACCCTAGAAGATAGGAATCCTAGGTACGGGCTATCGGATCGATAGTCGAACGGTCCTAAGAGACGTGAGGGTATGTACTCACCTATTGGACTTGGATACTATGCTTCGTCTCAATATTGCTTTTGTTTGTGTTATTACAGTTCGAGAGTGATTCCGAACTTGTATTTCCCTTAGTACGATTGATACGGGGTTTGGATAGCAGAGTATGCCCGCACCATAATTTTTATGTGCGGTGCTGATAGAATATATATATTATGCGAGTATTTAATATATATATGAATTTTTGAAATTTAGAATTTCCTACTGTGTTTATGGTAAGTAAGAGATGAGTAATGATTCCAATTGAGAAATACCTGTTTCGAAAGTATAGTATATTTCTGGAAAACTTTATTAATAAATAAAGTCAAAAATGAGAGCTTTGTCACTAAATGAAATTTACTTCTTAAACAGTTGAATTGTTTAGTTTAAACCTTACGAGTAACCTAAGATAAGATGAGTTAAACCGTTGGGAAGGTTAGTGCGATAGGTGTGCACATTAGAAGAGAGGTGAGAATTTCTCAAGAGAGTGTCGCACTAATATGTTGTTGCATTGGCCTGCAAACATTTTAAATACTTGCTAAACAAATTTTAAATCATTTACACTATTGGGCTCTGACCCGTCTCTATTTCTTCTCTCTCTCTCTCTCTTGTATATATATGTATATATTACAGGTGCCCAGCCACAGGGGCGTCTTGCATAGGATCCTTTGGAAGGAACGTGTTGCAGCTTAGGTGGGAGTTGCAGGCCTCTTGCTTAGACGACTTCGTTTATTTGATTTCACTCTTATCATATTTATTCAGTTGTTCATGTGTCGCCCGTTTCCATTATCCAGTTGTTTTATTGGACATTGTGATTCATTTATTTCCAGTATTTTATTCTTTGGGATTTATTATTGTCAGGATGTTTTCATTTGAGTATTAAATGTTGGATTCATTTAGTT
This sequence comes from Sambucus nigra, assembly GCA_949130495.1. Taxonomy (NCBI): domain Eukaryota; kingdom Viridiplantae; phylum Streptophyta; class Magnoliopsida; order Dipsacales; family Adoxaceae; genus Sambucus; species Sambucus nigra. Next base: position 537,602,227 of record OX422213.1, read on the forward strand.
GAATGTTTAATTATTGGATGGTTTGTTCTAGTATGGTTGTTGCATGATTCTTTAATTATGAATAATGTAAGGATTTAAATGTTGGTTTATATAAAATAAAATTTGGAAAGTAAAGTCTAAAAATGGTTTTGACACTTAGCTTAATTATTTAGGGTGTTTAAATTAGAAAAGTATTTTTCGACAGTTATGCTAAGAATGAACCAACTGTTCACCTTGATTTTAATTTAATAAAGGAGTGATCGCCCGGTATTTAATTAGGCGGGGTGTCACAGGTGGTATCAGAGCATCAGGTTCTAGTGTCCTTAAGATCTGTACGGCTTATTTCACTTTCAGCTTAACATTTTTGCTATACAGCCCTATTTTAGGATTGTTTTACTCTTGCTTTTACGTTTATGTCTTCAGCTATTTGATATTTGATGATAACTGTAGACTAATAAATTTCTTCACGTTTCAGATGCCTCTGAGACGTCTACCAAAGGATAGGCGTGCCCCAGCCGAGCAGCCAACAGCTCCGGCACAGGGTACGATGAATGCTAACGAGGTAGCCGCTATTATTGCTTAGGCGGTGAATGCCGCGCTAGCGGTGGTACAGAAGGCTCCACCCCAAATTCAGGCAGTGGCGCCAGTACATGCACAGCTTCCATCTGCATGGGAGTGGGTTAGGGATGCCTTTCAGAAGGTGCATCCCCCTGAGTTCTCGGGTAGTTCAGATATCATCATCGTCAGCCAATGGAAGAAAGATATCCAGCGGCATCTTCATATGTATGAGTGCACGGACGTGCAGAGACAGTTGGTGGCTTCCTTTAAGCTAGTGGGGGCCACTTTGCAATGGTGGGAATCCACCACCACCTTGGAGGAGAGGGATACTATTCCGATTCAGGTATTCTGGGAGCAGTTTGACCGTAAATATTTTCCACCCGCCGTGCAGACTGAGATGAGGCGAAAGTTACTGAACTTGAAGCAGGAGAATTCTACCGTTGCTGAGTATGAGGAGGAGTTCACGAGACTTCTCACCATAGTGCCAGATGAGTCACCTACTGAAGGTAAGAAGATAATGTTGTTTGTGGACGGGTTAGCTTGGAGGATCCGTCAGCATCTTATAGGGAATTTGTCTCTGAGTACCTTTACAGATGTACTCAATGCTGCCTTACTACATTACCAGGATCACCGCTTCCATCTGCAGGGAAACAAGCGAGCAGGAGAGTCCGACCAGCAGGGCAGGACAGGGGGTAGTGGCGCTGGTGGAGCACCGACATCCCAGGGATAGACTCGTCAGCATGAGGAGAGTTCCCATCAGGGGGACCCCACCAAGCGCTTCCGGTCAGGTGATTCCTGGCACGGATTTGGGGGTTATAGGCAGGGTCAGTGGGGCCAACCTAATCAGCAGGGCTAGCAAGGCCAACACCGACAGCAGCAGGGTCAGCAGCAGGGCTAACAGGGCCAACGGCGTTTTCACCAGGGCCAATGGCGGGGTGGTAACGGCCAGCAGGGCCGTGGTCAGTAGGGTCAGCGGGGAGGTAACTTCAGAGGCCGATATTTTGTGTGTGGCAAGCATGGCCATAAGCTCCAGGATTGCCCAGAGGGTGATAGGGCCCCACAGCAGCAGGGTGCCCGTAATGAGCCACAGAAGCCACTTTTTCCAACTGCCCTCCCAGCGTCAACCCAAGTGCCAGCCCTACCAACCATTCCAGCAGCTCCAGTGCAGTAGGGGAAGTTACAGTATGGACGTGTCTATAACGTCCACCAGGCAACAGCTCCGCAGGCACCACCCGCGATTGAGGGTATGTTTCCTATCCATGGTACTATGGGTTAAGTTTTATTTGATACTGGGGCGACGCACTGTTTTATAGCCACTCATTTTGTGAAGGTCTTAAGGTTATTAGCCACAGCAGAGAGCACTGTGACGTGTGTAGACTCACCACTGGGGAGTGGTTCGCTTATTTTCTTTATATGCCGGGGTGTGGGGGTAGAGATTGGTAGTTTGGTATTGCCTGCAGACATGTTAGTCTTAGATATGCATGAGCATGACGTTATTATTGGTATGGATTGGCTCGCTGCTTACAGGGCCATGATAGATTGTTTTGGTGGGAGTATTGTCTTTGCCATTCCGGGGAAAGATATGTTTGTAGTGGCGATGCCTCGCCCAGAGGGAGGCTCGATCGCTCATTTGTATTACATAGAGGAGGATACCTCTAAGGAGGTTGTGATTCCCTTAGACTCGATCCCAGTTGTCCATGAGTATTCCGATGTGTTTCAGGAGATACCAGGCCTACCCCCCAGTCGAGAGATAGACTTTTTCATAGATTTATTACCGGATACTAGACCGATAGCACGCTCTCTATACCGTATGGCTCCGGCGGAGATGCGAGAGTTACGAGATCAGATAGAGTAGCTGTTAGGTCAGGGCTTCATTCGCAGGAGTACCTCACCTTGGGGCACTCCAGTTTTGTTTGTGAAAAAGAGAGATGGTTCACTGAGGATGTGTGTGGACTACCGGGAGCTGAATAAGGTCACGATACGGAATAAGTATCCGTTGCCTCGAATCGATGATCTGTTCGAATAGCTGAGGGGAGCGACTTTCTTTTCGAAGATAGATCTGAGATCAGGGTACCATCAGTTACGTATTAGGGAGCAGGATGTTTCAAAGACTGCCTTCTCGACGAGATACGGGTCCTCTGAGTTCAGGGTGATGCCATTTGGCCTCACAAATTCTCCAACCGTGTTCATGGACTTAATGAATCGAGTGTTCAAAGAGTTCTTGGATCAGTTTGTCATCGTCTTCATAGATGGCATTTTGATATATTCACACTCTAAGGAGGATCATGTCGAGCATTTGAGACAGGTTCTTCAGACTCTACGAGAGCATCATCTATATGCTAAGGACGAGAAGTGCAGATTCTGGTTACGAGAAGTACAGTTCTTGGGCCATGTTGTTTCTGAGCAGGGGATAACAGTCGACCCAAGTAAAGTGTCAGCAGTGAGGGAGTGGGGACAGCCCATGACACCGACAAAAGTGCGCAGTTTCTTGGGGTTAGACGGATACTATAGGAGATTCATTCGGGGATTCTCCAAAATAGCGGGTCCATTGATGAACTTGACTCGTAAAGGGGTACCATATATATGGGATGATGCTTGTCAATTGGCTTTCAACGAGCTGAAAGACAAGCTTACTTCAGAACCAGTTCTTGCTTTACCTAAGCCGGGTGTGGAGTACCTGGTCTACACCGATGCCTCTTTACGGGGACTTGGGGGAGTGCTTCAGCAAGAGGAGAAGGCTATAACTTTTGCCTCCCGCAAGCTTAAGCCGAATGAGAAGAATTACCCAACCCACGATCTGGAGTTAGCAGCGGTTGTTTTTGCATTGAGGATATGGAGACACTATTTATTGGGGGAGAAGTTTCGCTTGTTCACAGACCACAAGTCACTGCAGTACCTGTTCACTCAGCGAGAGCTGAATATGCGTCAGCGCAGATGGTTAGAGTTTGTGAAGGACTATCAGTTCGACATACAGTACCATCCGGGGAAGGCCAATGTAGTTGCTGATGCGTTGAGCCATAGACCGGTAGGCGATGTAGCAGACATCTGGAAAGCAAAGTGGAAAGAGTTGGGTCACCAGGACGCAGTAGCCCGTTCTTTCGTATCTGTCATGACAGTTACCCCCGAGATTGTTACGAGGGTGATACAGGCATAGACCGCAGACCCGTTTTGCCAGGAGCAGATTGTACGACTTTTAGTTGAGGATGCTGAGTCCTATTCTGTTAGTTCTGATGGGGGTTTGAGGTTTAATGGGAGATTAGTGGTCCTAGAAGGATCAGAATTACGTCATGCAGTGATGACCAAGTCTCACGGATCCCGATTTGCGGTACATCCTGGAGGAGATAAGATGTACCAGGATATGAGGCGATAATACTGGTGGAGTGGGATAAAGAAGGACATTGCTGAGTTCGTGTCCAAGTGTGCTACCTGCCAGCTGGTAAAGGTGTACCATCAGAGACCGTCAGGGTTGCTTCAGCCATTAGAAATACCTGCGTGGAAGTGGGAGAGTATTTCCATGGACTTTATTACAGGGTTGCCTACATCACAGCGGGGCCACGACTCTATCTGGGTGATTGTAGACCGTTTGACCAAGGTGTCTCACTTTCTGCCGATACGGACAGACTATACCACGGGTCAGTATGCTCAGTTGTTCATTGCTGAGATTGTCAGATTACATGGGGTGCCCCTGAATATTGTATCAGATAGAGACAAGATTTTCGTGTCGTGTTTCTAGGAGAGCTTTCAGGAGGCTATGGGTACAGAGTTGAGGTTGAGTTCAGCTTATCACCCGCAAACAGATGGACAGACAGAGCGTACTAATCAGATGTTGGAGGATATGCTACGCATGTGTGTTCTTGATTTTGGAGGAGGTTGGGAGCCACATCTTCCCCTGGTAAAGTTCGCTTATAATAACTCTTATCAGTTCACGATTGGCATGGCTCCATTCGAGGCTTTGTATGGCAGACCTTGTCGTTCCCCAGCTTGTTGGCTAGAGGTGGGGAATAACAAGTTGCTAGGACCAGAGGTGATTCAGGAAACCTCTGCGAGGATTGAGATGATCAGGGGTCGTATTCGAGTAGTCCAGGACAGGCAGAAAAGCTACGCCGATGCGAAACGGTTCTTCCGAGAGTATAATGTGGGCGACCAAGTGTTACTACGTGTATCTCCTATGAAAGGAGTGATGAGGTTCGGGAAGAAAGGGAAATTGGCCCCTAGGTACATGGGACCATTCCCCATTATCAAAAGGATTGGGCCGGTGGCATACATATTGGGTCTGCCAGAGCATTTGCATCGCATCCATGATGTATTCCACATCTCGTCGTTGAGACGATATCTTCGGGATGACATGGCTCACACCCACATCGCGATAGAGGAGATAGACTTACAACCTGATAGCTCTTATGAGAAGAGATCGGTGGCTATCCTAGATCATAGCGAGAGGAGATTGAGGTCGAAGGTAGTTCCACTTGTACGGGTCTAGTGGGAGCATCATAATGTGGAGGAATCCACTTAAGAGCGTGAGGCAGATATGCGCGAGAGATACCCAGATTTATTCTTACCAGGTATGCCTTATTTTTTGAATTTCAGTTATTAGGGGGGAAGTATGTAATACCCCGTATTTTTTATGCTATATTAATTTGGAGATTTATTAAATTTAATGAGATATTAATTTAATATAAATTCGAAAATTAATCACTTTATAATTATTAACGTGATGTGAGTTAGTAATTATGGGAAACTTGTTATTGAATATTACTAATGAGTAAAGTAATATAATATTGGTTCTATTAAATGTCAAGAGTGAATAAAATGACAGTTTTGAAAATTTGAGTCGGGACGCGCCCGTGTCACGTCGGGACTAAATATTGATTAATAAAAATGGAATATTTTTAAGTTATCTGTATGGTCGTTTTGAGTGCGCCAACGTGTCCAGAAGGGTCGAGATAGTCAGAAAAGTGTACTCGGGGGTTTAGTTTGGGTCTCGGGGCATTTTTAGGCCTATTTAACACCTCGGGAGGGCATTTTGGACATTTTGCATTTTTGGGTAATTAAACCCACGAAAATTATTAGGCTATATCAGCCATTTAGAAGAGTCCTTTAGGGTTATCAGACTCAAAACCTTAGAACGGCCATAGGAGAGGGAAGGAGAAAGCTTTCCAAGCAATCCAAGGCCAAAAATTCACCCGATTGCACCGCCGCCACCACCAACGCATAGATCGCGCGACAGGGAACACAACCTCACCAAATCCATCATCAAATAAGAACTTTGAAATTTCCAGGCAAGTATTTATCTTGCTTATTTTCTTTAATGCATCGTTCATGTTAGTCTAGGGTGATTAGGATGAGTTTGGTATAAGAAAATTCATGTCGGAGATAGGAAAATTGCTTGTAGTAATGATTTGAATGATAATCTGGAAACCCCTTCACATGTAGAGGCTTAACCACGAATTTATGATGAATTAGGAGTAGAAATTTTTTGGAAAAGACTGATTAGAACCATGTTTAAGAAATTCTGGGGTTCTTGAGTTTTATATGAGTTTTGGCCTATTAATCTATGGTTATTGATGGAAAATTGCATGCTTTACGTGAAAGATGTATAATATGGGTGTAAACTGATTGTAGTACGAATTTTTAGGCGATTGGGAATGAAAAATCTGGATTTCGATGAGGTTGTGTGTTAGAACCCGTAACTGGTTTCCTGCAGAATTCTCCATACCTGCTTGATCGATCGATCGAGCCTAGAGCTTCGATCGATCGAAGGTTCGATCGATCGAGCCCCAGACCTCGATCGATCGACCCCTCCTGGCAGACTCAAATTTCCCTTTGAAATTGTTAAATTTAAATTAAATGAGTGAAAATCTTTGGGCACCCTTATTAAAATACTTTGGAAGATAAAGGAGACCAGTAGGACTTATTAACAACTATGAGACATTTAATCTAAGGCGAAATTTACATTTTTAGGATGCTTATACATAAGGGACGATGGGGTTATGTATTTAAGGGAGAGACGCGTAAAATAGCTACGTTGGAAAATAGATGAGTATCTACTGAATTCTACACTTGGGAGGATAGAGTCCATGAGTGTTACGTAGTGAGTTGGAATAATCCCTCAAATTAAAGTTAGAGACGAACCGTTATACGTGATAACTAATAATTTGAAAATAAGGATAAATGTCGTGATTATGGGTTATGAGATGAACCTAAATTTGATATGGCAAAAAGTAGTATATTTATATGACTGTGTGTATGCATATATTATATACGTGTGGAAATCATGCCCGTGCTACTTGCTATCCCTGAGGTTACCGCGTTGGGGCAGTCTTATCAAGATACGTTGGCTATTTTTATTTTCCTGTCATTTGCGATATTAAATTTTTGCATGAGCATTTTAGGGTCCGTTTGATACACATTGGGCAAAAGTGTTGGTATGGCAAAATTTACCAGGACAAATTTTGCCTAGACAAATATTTTTTTCTCACGTTAAGCTATCAAACAACAAATGAGGCAAAACATTTTAATAACACATTTTCGTCCATATTATCATATATAATAATAAAAATATGTTTTTTTTTAATTTTCGTCCCAAGTTTTATTTAATAAAAAGCAGTTTTTTCTTTTCTTTTTACTTCCCGTTTTTATTTATTTAAAAAGTAACAAACTATATATAAAAAAAGTTTTTTACCCCAAAACTATTTATTAAAAATAGTTTTTACATTAAAACAGTTTTTATATTAATACAGTTTTTAATTTTTACATTAAAACAGTTTTTATATTAAAACAGTTTTTACATTAAAACAGTTTTTAATTTTTTATATTAAAACAGTTTTTATATTAAAATAACTTTTTGCATTAAAACAGTTTTTACATTAAAACATTTTTTAATTTTTTACATAAAACAATTTTTACATTAAAATAATTTTTTATATTAAAACCAAGGTTCTAAAAAACGCTGGGCGTGATTGAGGCGTGGAGGCCACGCCTTAAGCCTTAAAAGTCTAGGCGGCCCTAGGCGTAAAAAGGCGTGAAAAGGCGTTTAGGCCTTCTTAATATATTTTAATACTTTTTAACCATAACAAAGCTATTAAAATACAAAAATTGCACAGATCATAAAAATATGTCTGAATATATGCAAATTAAAATACTATTTGATTATTTTGGATGAGACAATGCTCCGGTTTGTAAACAAATTCTTTAAAAGGCGGCATCGTTTCACTAAATCATTATAGTTTTTAAAAAAAGTGTGCCTTAAGGGGTTTACCAAGAATAAGGCGTGAAAAGCGTAAGGCGATGCGTTTCTCCAAAGCCTTAAGCCTAAACGTGCCTAGGTGGAGCCTAGGAGGGTTTTTTAGAATAGTGATTAAAACAGTTTTCACATCAAAATAATTTTTAACTTTTTATATTAAAACAGTTTTTACATTAGAACAAATTATGACATTAATATATTTTTTTATATTAAAACGTTTTTTACGAAAAAATAGTTTTTACATTAAAACAGATTTTAATTTAAAACAGTTTTTTTAACTATTTAAAACATTTTTTAAAATATTCGTAACATTTTTTTAATTATTTAAAATAGTTTTTAAATTGTTTTTTTAATATTAAAAGCATTTAAGAAATTAACAAATTTGTTGACAAATATTTCTCACTTGTATAACAAAGCAAAATTTGTTAACATGTTATGCATAAAAAATGTTATATATTAATAAATAACTTATAAACAATTTTTACTATCAAACACATCAAATTATAAATAAATATCATATTTACTAATTTATTTATTATTTATCATTAGGGGTGTGCACGAACCCAAATAGACCGAAAAAACCGAACCGAACCGAACACACTTTTGCGGGGTTTTTTGAATTCGATCTAAAAATATATAGGACCGCATAATTCGGGTCGGTCTCGGTCTTATCTTGTAAAAATCGGTTTTGGACCGGACCGGAGCGCTTATATATATATATATATAATTTTTTTTAAATTATCTAACACACGCACGCACACTAGTATCACACCCACACAGTCACACTGCTTTTGAAACCCTAAGCCTTTTCTTATTTTCTTTTGGATCCCAAGCCCTTACGAACTCTAATCCGGCTCTCATCCGAACAGCTAATCGCCCACATCCCTCACTCTCCTCCAGCTTCCGGCGCACAACCCTCACTCTCCTCCGGCAGCAAACCGCTCTCATCAAGGTATATACTTGGATATGTGATTTCGATTTGTAATGTTTTGGGATTTGTGATGTTAGTTCACGACTAACTTGGATCTGGATTTCGATTTGTGATGTTTTGTTTTGTAGATAGCTACAAAAACAACAACAGATATTTGTAGATAACTAACCAGTAACATGTTATTTGTTTACTGTTATTGTGATGAACGGTTCTAACAAAGATTTTATGATTTGTGTATTGCATCATCCGTATGTACCTTTGCGTGTATGAACATGAGATGAATTGATTCTAACAAAGATTTTGTGATTTGTGTATTGCATCATGCGTATGTAGCTTGCGTGTATGAACACGAGAGGAATTGATTTATTAACTACTAGTATTCTCCTATGAACACGAGAGGAACTGATTTTTTACTATAACTGATTTTGGTTAATTTATCTCAGATTTGTTTACCGTGCTAGTTTGTTTACTGTTCTTATTTTATTATTGGACCAACTGAGATTATTTTATTACTATACCAACTAAGATTTTGGAACAAATTATTTGGTAAACAACTGAGATTATTTGGTTTAGAAAACTGAGATTTTTTTATCTGAGATTTGTTTACAGTTATAATCTGAGAATCCTATACCTATTTGTTTACCAACTGTTTGTTTATTATTCCTCTTATACCAACTCTTTGTTTGTTTGTTTTGAATTTTGATTGTAGGTTGAATCTTACCTCACAGCTATCATTTATACAGACGAACCACACTCAAAATAACAGGTATGGGTATTTTTAATAGTGGGTTATTTTATAATAGTGTGTTGTTTTTTTTACAAGTGATGTTTTTTTTAAAGAAAAATGCTATTTTTTAAAAAATATGTTTTTTTAATTAAAAAATATTGTTATTTTTAATTAAAAAATATGTTGTTTTATATGGGTATGGACCGAATAAGACCGAGACAGAACACGAACCGATTGAAAACCGAATAGAACCGAAACCGATTATTTCGGTCCGATCTCGGTCCATAATTTTTTAGGACCGATTGATGCGGTTCGATCCTAAAAACACCCCAAAACCGGACCGTACAAGACCGCAAACACCCCTAGTTATCTATTACTACTATAAAATGCAAAACAAGACATTTAATGTCCTCTTCACCTAAGCTATCCACGTCGGATACCCATTAAATCTATCTATATCTCTATACTCTCCACGTCAAATGCATTGCACACTGATTGAATTTGCCAAATTGCATTCGGAGATTTCCATTCGACTTCCACGTATCCAAACCCTCTCTGCGTTAAATCCTATATCAAATCAAAGGCCTATTTTTCTCCAGAAATTGAAATGGATCTAGCTACCATCCTTAGAAGATCAGCTTCCTATGTTGCACCTCTTACAACCCGATTCATCAAAAATCAAACTAACCACCCCCCACCACTTGTCCACCCTGTTCTCCGCCATCAACAACACCAATCTCCCTCCCACTTTATTTCCATCCGTTGTTCACTATTCTTCATCTCCTAAGTGTCCCAGTTCTGATGAGTCACTTCTTCGAGTCATTGAGGCTGAAATCAAATGCTCTGAGGAATCTGATGACCACGATCAGGTCAGTCTCAGTTCTATGTTTTCATAAAAATTTACCCAAAAGGGTCTCAACTCTTTTGTTTAATGATGCCCCAAATAAAATCACAATATTATGGTTCCATTTTTTTCGATTGAGACTCTACTTATATAAATGATCCTTCTCATAATTATGACATTTTAACCAGTTAATACTCTATTTTCCAGAAGTCTTTTGCTCGCTGTCACAGGCTAAATAGAGAATGAGTAATTCTAAAAGAAAATTTTCAAATGAAAATGATCCCTTTATACGTTTTGAACATATTATTTTCTTAGGTAAGCTCAATCGCTTTGAACATATGGTGTATGTGAATTACTTGATAATGAAGTGGATTTTCTTTCATGGGTTTGATCTGTAATTTTTATTTTTAATTTGTAATACAGGTTATTCAAGTATAGATCATAGTAAGTATCTTGATTTATATCAGAGAAAGATTAATGGAGTTGTGCTGGTGGCGATTGCTACTGCAGTTGGTAACTTAGTGCAAGGTTGGGGCAACACAACTATTGCTGGTAGTCTTTTATTGTATAGAATCCACCACAGTTTTTTTCTCATCCACTTACTTTGCATGCTACTTACTAATACTCTTTTTATTGTCCGTACTTGATACTGCCTATTCATGTTTGTTTATATAATTGTGTTCAAAGTGAAGATCAAATCTCACTCATGAGCATAAAAGTATGCCAATGTAAAAAAATTATTTTACATTACAGGCCACTGATTTATCATCATTACAATTGTTGGGGCTGAACTCAAGGGCTGTGAAGGTAGTCCATCCATTCTTATCTGACGATCTTTGAGCTCGGTTGGTGTTATTGAACATTTGCTTAGTTCGGATATTTTCATTTTGCTCTGATCAATTTCATGGTTTAAGGTCGGCATCTCTTATTTCTCTCGATCAATTGCTGCCGCTGTGGCACTCACTTCGCCTCTCTCATCTAACTTGGTGGGCAAATCACAGCTTACAGACACTACACCAAATCTGCCCATTTGTCAAGGTCATTGACCTTGACAAATTCACCTTGTCAAGGTCAATGACCGTGACATTTCGAGGCGAGACAACTTTTTTTGTCACGGTCGTGTCACGGTCGTGTCGCGGTCAATGACCGTGACACGTTTGCCACGGTTTATAACCGTGACAAAGCCGTGACCCTCTTTAAAAAAATTGTCACGGTCATTGACCGTGACACGCCCGTATCAATTTTGTCACGGACGTGTCACGGTCAATGACCGTGACAATTCTGGGCAGAATTAAAAAAAAAACTGCTGGGCAGTATGGCCACTGCCACTGCCCAGCAGTATATTTGTACCTGTTATAGCAACGTTGTACCTGTTCCAAACATCATATATCCGAACAAACTAAAGATAATGCAAATATATATTCAAATAAGAAACTATTTAAAAAGAAACAACATCACCATCATTTTATCTCAAATCTACAAACTATTTGCATGGAAAAGAGATTTTGTACCGCGACGCTCGGGAACACCTCCTTATCCTTCCCTTCTCGTCCGAATAGCGACATAAGTATAGAGCATATGTGGCCTACCCTTAGGGCCACTCCCTGTCCCCTGAATTGAAATAAAGTAAAATTAGTATCCGCCCCTCAAATATAGATAAATATAAATCGTAATTGAAATCGAAATCGAAATTGACATATAAATATAAATACATTACCTGTAGTGTCACTCAAACAGCTAACTTGAGCTCATATGACACCTCCTTCCAACTAATGTACCCCGGGCAATCGTGTCAATTATAATTCTCTTCATATCTAAACACTAAGAAATAACATAATCCTATGGAGGTATGCGTTGCAAATTCCTTCCAACCGTTGTGTAGCCAAAAATCAGCAGTTGAAGTTGTCAACTCCACCTTTGAATGGGGTATGGAAAGTGGTGGAGTATGGAAAGTGGAATTGACAACTTCAACCGGTGATGTTTGGCCACATAACGGTTGGGAGGAATTTGGAGAGCATCGCTCCATAGGATTATGGCATTTCTTAGTGTTCGGATAGACGAAGAGATTCAGTCTCCTCTCCACAAATAGGACACCCCAAATAACTATGTACTAATCACCTATTAAAGGTAAGAATCGTATATTCATGGATTAGTATAAACAAAACTTAGATGTAGTTGGAATATTTATGTATTAATCTCCTCTCCACACACGCACACTACACAAGAGTGAAAATGATAAAGTGCGGATCAAGTAAAAGCATTAAAAATGGATGTTTCGGTACAAATTGAAATAATTATTACAAATTGAAAAATTGTTTCAAATTCGGGTTATCATCAAAAATGGATTGATATTCGGTAGGAGCAGCCAAGTCATCCACACTACTATTTAGACGCCTTGGCGCGTGTTGGACAATTGACCACGGCTCGTTGTTGATATACTCCGAGTAAAACACTTGCTTAACCTTTTGAAATGCACAAACAAACGGCTCATCGCTCACGTGGTCGTTGCTCTTCAACTTGGACAAGTCAACCATGATCAAATTGGTGACAGGATCAACTTTAGAAGCATTTTTATCCTCAACTCTTACCCATTCACAGTAAAATACAACCTCTTTGAAGCTTATATAATCCAATTCAAATATATTTTGGATTACACCATAGTAAGTCATTTCAGCTTCAACGAGGTTTTTATCTTTTTTGCTCGCTCGAAAGAAAGTAAGAGCCTTGTATGAAATTCCCGAGTTCTGTACATTTGTACTTTCCTTGTACACTTTAGCGCCGAAAATGTAACCGTTCAATCGATATTTTTTGTACTCTTGTGCCACGAACAAGGGTCCAGTGGCTAGACGAGCAAGCCTTGATGTTGCATCACCCATCTTTAGGAGCTGAGAATATAGATAAATTAATTATATTAGTGGTAAAATTTGAGTGTAATGTAACATTATATAACGACTGTTTTCAATGTAATTACCTCTTGTGTCAACCATAGCCTAAATTCGCTGTCTGATTGTACCACTGTTTTTCGTCTTTTATTGTTCTCACAGGCTTCATATTTACTGCATATTACAAAATTAATCATGTATAAAATAATCTAAAATAATGTTAAACATTATAATATTCGAAACTTATTTTTTCCATTCTTCAACATCTTCACGTGTGTCAAATAGATAACGAGCTACTTGTTCATGTTGCAAACTCGTTAATTTCACTCGTTTTCCCATCACATTACCACCATCATCGAGGAATTCATCAGTGTCATCAACGCTGGTAGAGTCAGTCATATATTCCCGAGTATATATTGATGACTCCACGGTGATGTATTCCTCTGCAATTGATCCTGCAATATATCGCATATTCTTGACGTAATCTTTAAAAACTTTCATCAATCTTTCAAACGAATACATCCACCGATATCTAACTGGACCACAAAGAAGTGCCTCGTCGCATAGGTGTACTAACAAGTGAACACTTATGTCAAAGAATGATGGGGGAAAGTACTTCTCCAATACACAAATCGCTTCGTTCACAGCCAATTTTGCGGCCACTATGTGTTCTCGATTCACTACCTTCTCACACAAGAGGGAGAAGGTAATACTAATTTGCATAATAGCCATACGCAAATCCTTGTGCTTGGAGAAACAGTGCTTAAACAATATAGGAACCAATTGCATGATCACATGCCAATCGTGGGACTTACACTTATGTAAATCATGAGTAGCATAATTCACAATCCTTTGCAAGTTGGACGAAAAAGTAGATGGGCCCTTCAAATTATATATTGTGTCTAGAAGCACCTTCCTTTCCTCACTCGTCAAAGTAAACGCACCAGGGGGAATTATTGTCCTTCCCCTACTATCTTCTTTCAACCATAGTTGTGGTTTAAGTTTTAACGTTTTAAGGTCTTTTCGTGCATTTTCTCCATCCTTCGAATGACTCCCCCCAAGGCAAGTACCCATAATATGTTCAGCGAAGTTCTTCTCTGCATGCATCACATCCAATACATGGCGCACCGGGTTTTTCTTCCAATAAGGCAAGTCAAATAAAATTGACCTCCGAGACCATGCCTTTCTTATCTCAGTTTCATTACCAGTTGGGGTCTTCTTATGCTTGACATTCTTAAATTTGGGATTCTTACCTGGCATATTTGGGCCACATTCAGAAGATTTACTTTCAATTTCTGAACCCGAAAGTTGTCTCGGCGGTAGCCTATGTTCAACTCCGCCCAATAAAAAATTGGAAGCTTTCTCAAATCTGAAACTATGAGCTGGGGGTAAAAACCTCCTGTGGCAATGGTATACATTTTTTAAGCTGGAGGATAGACGAAGAGATTCAGTCTCCTCTCCACAAATAGGACACCCCAAATAACCATGTACTACACATACGGATAATGTCCCATAAGCTGGAAAATCATGAATTGCCCACATCAACATAGCTTTCAGCGTAAACTCTTCTTTTATAAAAGAGTCAAATGATTGCACACCCTCTTCCCACAACTCATTTCATTCTTCTACCAAAGGAGCCAGGTAGATATCAATGTCTTCACTTGGTGCCTTTGGCCCAGGTATCAATAAAGCCATCATCGAAAATTCAGGTCTCATACACTGTGAAGGAGGGAGATTGAGCGGGCTAGGGTCACTGGCCATACACTCTGATTGGTGCTTAGATTTCCAAATGGATTGAAACCATCTGTTGATATAGCCAAACGAATGTTGCGTTGTTCTCGAGCAAAATCGGGATACTCATAATTCATCCTCCGCCAGGCAGTAGAATCAATAGGATGACGCATGATATTACCCCCTACTTCTTCCCTAGCATGCCAAGTCATTGCCTCTGCAATCCATGGTACTGTGAAAAATCTCTTTAATCTAGGCCCAACAGGAAAATATTTCAATACTTTTTGAGGCACTTTTGAGCTTGTGCCTTCCTTACTAGTAGATTGGACATATCTAGGTTCATCGCATACCGGACAACGATCGAGATTTTCATACTCCTTTCGGTATAGTATGCAGTCATACACACAAGCATGAATCGATTTATACTTCATTCCCAAACCTTTCAAACTGTTCTTCATAACAGGATAGCTATTTGGAAGTGTATTCACCTTGGGTAATAAGCCCTTCACCCATTTCAGAATTCCCGTCACGCTATTGCCAGACAAACCGTACTGCGTCTTCAAACTGTGCAAACCAACCATGGCATGTAAAGTTGTTTGATCTTTCTCATAGCCAGAGTATAACGATTGGGTCGCCTTAAATTTTAAACTTTGGTAGTCATCGTCAAGTTTTATCGTGTTATCTTCACGAGCACTTGAATCTTCTACATCATCAGTAACCTCATTCTCCTCAGCTTCATAAACTCCGTACGCATCATCAACTAAATCCTCTAACATATTATGATCTACGTCGTCCCCTTCTTCATCTATTCTACTTGTTGAATGATGTTGTGAAGGTTGGTCAGGGACAAAAGGAACTTTCAATTCACCGTGAAAACTCCAAAATCGATAACTATCTTGCATACCCGATCTTAACAAATGTAGTTCAACTGTTTTCCACTCAAACACCTTACCATTCTTACACCTAGCACACGGACACGGAAACTCTTCATCATTACGACATCTCTTTGCATATTTCACAAATTCGTTAGCACCTCTGCGAAACACATCCCCCATTCTATTAGTCTCACCCATCCACTCTTTGTATTTCGGATATCCCATTACAGCTACCACAACTAAACACCTATTAAAGGTAAACAAAACTTAGATTTATAGTATGTTTTTTTTAATTATCCCATCATTTAATTATCCTATTAAAGGGTATGTGGTCCTATCCCATTCAAGAATGCATTTTTCTGTAATATACTTAACAGCTCATGCACATTGTTACGATTTGAAAAAAATTCGACAGCATATCCCCTTAGTTCTCCAAGTACACGACGTAGATTGGCAGGTGTGAGTGTTATTTCAATTGGTCAATTAAAATAACAGTCACACTTGTCAATCTAGTATGTACCCAGAGAACATTAAGATACGACTGTAGAACTTCCTCCAAAAGTAACAACTTTAAGCCAATAAGAATATTATACAAAAATTATACAGTCTCAAACTGTCCAAACGGGACAATTCGAGAGATCTCATTACAGGGGTAATGACTCTCGAACGGGTCTAAGGGTTATTGAATGCGTACGCATAAGAACTAGAATGCTAGTATTTATGCGCACTATATTTAATTTCAAGTATGTTTCATATAATGGGTTAATTCAAATACAAAAATAAATTCATGGGATAATTCAAATACAAAAATAAATTCATGTATTGACCACATACACACACACACACACACACACTATCTAAGTTGTTCTATAGGTATAAAAACAATTATTATCCAATTATTATCCAACTATTATCAATTATTTATTTTGAATGTAAATAATATTCAAAACCCCACTCACCCCCACCCCCTCAGATTAATTCAAGACATAAGACCCTAAAGGGAATCCTATCTGCAACAAGATTCTAGTTAGTAAAGAAAACATAACAGAATATGGTGGAATCCACTACACTACAAAACCATTTAATAATATTTAAAAAATTCAAAACCATTTAATAATATTTAAGCACTAAAATTAATTTAATTTAATTTAACCTAGGAATTAATCAGATATTTTTATCCTATGTTTACTAATGCTAAAATTATGAAAAATGACACCACCCCCTCCCCCACCCTGCCCCACCCCGCCCCACCCCCTGCCCCCTCCACCACCACCTCCCCCCCCTCCCCCAAAACACACCACCACACACACACACAAATCACACCCCATCCCACCCCACCCCACCCCATGCCCCCTCCACCACCCCCTCCCCCACCCTGCCCCACCCCCTGCCCCCTCCCCCACCCCCTCCCCCACCCTGCCCCACCCCGCCCCACCCCCTGCCACCCCTTCACCACCCCCTCCCCCACCCTGCCCCACCCACCCCCTGCCCCCTCCACCACCCTCTCCCCCACCCTGCCCCACCCCGCCCCATCACCTGCCCCCCTCCCCCACCCCCTCCCCCACCCTGCCCCACCCCACCCCGCCCCACCCCCCACACACGCACACACATACACACAGATATATATACACACACACACATAAATATACAGACAAATATATATATAAATGGTAGAGAGAGAGAGAGAAATTGGACCTGAGAGAGAGAGAGCAGCGTCGAGAGAGAGGGAGGGAACGGTGGGAGGGAAAAAAGAAGGGGGAAAAGGTTTTTGCTGGAAAAGTTGTCACGGTCGTGTCAAGGTCATTGACCGTGACACGAATTGTCACGGTCAATGACCGTGACAATTCGTTGTCACGGTCGTGTCAAGGTCAATGACCGTGACATAAAACGCGTGTTTTTTTGTCACGGTCAATGACCTTGACAAGGCTGGCCGGCTGAAAGGTGACAATTTGCCCATTTTGGTGTAGTAAGAGGTACACCCCAAGACCCCCAATGTTGAGATACTTCACTGGTTACAAATTTGTAGGTTAGCTCAAATGTTATCATGTCATGTCTCCACGGCTTATTTTCATTGCTTCTACTTTTTTTTGCTACTAATATTCTTTACTGCTACTTTTTTTCATTACAGGGGATTATTTTTCAATACATGGGATTATTTCAGCTGTACAAATTTTAGCTGGTTACAAATTTTTAGCTGCAACTTTTCTTAGGGTATTATTTTATTTTTATTAGGTGTTTATTTATTTGTATTAATGAATTATTGTTTAGAGTTTTACAATATATCTAATTTTTACAATATGCCTACTTTTAGATCTCATAATATTGTGAATGTTGAGTTGATGTTGATCCGGGTTATCGGGCCCAAGCTCCAACTAGGGGAAGATAACAAATGGGCCGGACTTTTTGAAAAATGGGTTGGATCCGGAGCTCAGTTTTGAAATTACTTTGAGGACAATTGCGAGTATTGTTGTTTATGGTATCAACATTGTTCAGTTTTTATATATAATTTTTATATTGAATTACTTTGCAAAGTTTGATTTGTTTTTTTAATACTTTTTATTGGGGTTTTGTTATTTTAATTGAGATTTTTTTTTAGGTTTCAAGTTAGTATGACACTATGACACGCAACTTGAAATTTAATAGTATTTCCAAAAAATAATATTTTCTTTTTGGACGTAATATATTTGTTAAATTCCACTATACTTAACAAGGCTTGAATTGAATTGGCCATCGATTGAGGTCCAAATCATGAATATTAATTTAGGTTGGAGGTAGTATATAAAACAAGGTAGGATTACAATGTCTCATTAATCTCTTTATCACCAATGCCATTGTACTTGCCTCTTTGCATTAAGAGGAATCATTGTCACTAACGCCGGGGACATCTTTTCAAAAAATGTAACTGATATGGCTATTGATTGACGTTGTTAAAAGAGTAAGTGCTGCCAATCGATTTTCTTCAAACTCAGTTTTGGTCGGTTAGTGGGACTTTCCAATGGGTTTTGAGTGTTTTTTTTACCTTACTGGGTTCTGAGTTTAGTTAAATTGGTGAGTCAAATAGTTGGATGAACCAATATTCATTTGTTATGTAAGTAAAACAATATTTTTTTTTCATTTTTGAGATTAAATGCTTTCTGATTTTTTTTGTACTCATATTTCTATTTCATGTGTCTATGTATATATAGACCCTTTTTAGTGGATCCGAAAAACAGGTGATTTTAATATTTAGAAAAAATTAATTGAGTTGATTTTTTTGTATGGGTTATAAACATTACCAATAAAAACTAACATATAATTAAATCATTTTTTTACAATAGTAAAAAAATAATTTTTAGCTTCTCTCTCTCTCTCTCATTATATATATATATATAAAGAAAATGGCTTTACAATGAAATAACGTGAGATATGACACCTAAATATTGTAGTAATCAACTTGATCCCCTAAACATTAGGTACATCTCCATGGAATTCAGAGCATGTCTTTCACGAAGTTAGCATCGGGGAAAACGTTGTTGTTCACCGCTGGGCCACCGACTACATAAGGAGGCTGTTGTTGGCATGGTTTTAATTTTTTGTTTGATTATTTTATTGTTCTCCGATATCTAACTTTGAAGACGTAAGGGGGTGTGCAAATCTCAAAATTGTGTTGTTCG
Source organism: Sambucus nigra (assembly GCA_949130495.1). NCBI lineage: Eukaryota > Viridiplantae > Streptophyta > Magnoliopsida > Dipsacales > Adoxaceae > Sambucus > Sambucus nigra. Next base: position 537,621,650 of record OX422213.1, read on the forward strand.
ATGGCTTTGTCGTTTGATGTTTATAATCGAGCCTTCAATTATCTATCCATGACGTATAGTTTATTAACATTTTTTATGTCTCGATCTTTATAATTTACTTGTGTTATGTGTATATCCACGCATGTGATATGTGTTTGCCATTTTCCATATGGAGCATTTGCTTTTATATGTTTTCAGGCTATACATTAGATGGATTTTAGAAAACTTAAACAACTTTTTGACAAATTATATAATTGATTTTTCGTTGACAAATTTTATTATTCACAATGGGTTTGAATTTGTCACTACACTACAATGGGACTTACGTATATTGTTGTAACGGTTTTTCAATGCTTATTTTTTAAAATTACAATATTATATCACTATAATTTGTTATGTCTCATTATATATTATTACAAATAGCAAGAATCTAGATGACATATAAATAGTTTAAAGTGAGAAATAACTATCAAAATTGTCAAATTTGCGCATCGCGCGAATTTACACCTGGTCATAACAAATAATACTGTCAAATTACTTTTAAACTTTCTTTGGACTTATTACCTGGTACCAAATCAGCTTTTGGGGGCACAATGTATCAATATCAGGGGGATCAAATTTGGAAGTTGAAAAGTCAAAATCAAAAGAAGTGATCGAAAGCTAGTAACGCCAGATGGGTGAGTGCCGATGAAGCGGTCCCCACAGAAGACACAAAAGTAGCAGACCTAGTGGGGGCCGCCTCGATAGAAGAGTGCGGACCAGATAAGGCTTCACGTGATCTTAACTGGTGGTCCACGTTTAACCACGAACCATTTTTTTGGTTATTGAGGTTCACCCACCCACCACCACTCAATGGACCACCACACGCTTCTCAAGAACCCTCTTTGCACATGGACAACAATTAACGATTTTAACCCCACCCATTCGCTGCTTGCATTTCCCCGCTTACCACTCTCAATGTAATGGAGATCCGGACAAATTCCAGATTTATAATAGAATCGAATATATTTTCTTGAATTTGAGATTCAAACACTTCAATATTGGAATATTTGTTTACTATACAAATAAATTTTGAATTTTATATAAAATTTAGATTAGAAGATTTGATATATATATATATATATATATATATATATCAAGGTTCTAAAAAACGCGGGGGGTGATCGAGGCGTGGAGGCGAACCCTTAAGCCTTGGAAGCCTAGGCGGCCCTTGGCGTAAAAAGGCGTGAAAAGGCGTTTAGGTCTGTTTAATATATTTTAATATTTTTTAACCCCAACAAAGCTATTAAAATACTAAACTTGTACATATCCTAAAAATATGTCTGAATATTTGCAAATAAAAATACTATTTGATTATTTTTGATGAGATATTGGTCCGGTTTGTAAAAAAATCTTTAAAAGGCGATATCATTTCACTAAAGCATTGTTGTTTTTAGAGAAAAAGTACGCCTTAAGGGTTTTACCAAGCATAAGGCGTCATAATCTTAAGGCGGGGTTTCTCCCAAGCCTCAAGCCTAGGCGGGTTTTTTAGAACAGTGATATATATATATATACAGTCCTGCTTTTGTGCGGACTAGTCCGCATTTTAAGAATGCGGACCAGACATGTTTCACCTGGCGGTGAGCTCAGAAAAGAGAGAGAGTGTGCCTATAATTTAAGCGATAATTTCTAGGCGCACCGTTAGGTGACACATGTCCGGTCCGCATTCTTAAAATGCGGACTAATCCGCACAGGAGCATTATTAACGAGAGACGTCAACATTCCTATCTCTTATGGAATGGTTCCGGAGAAATAATTGACAGATAAGGGTAGGTAGGTGAGCGTAAAAAAGAGAGAGTGTATAATTTAGTCGATAATTTATACGCTCACCGTCAGATGACACATGTACACTCCGCACTGAAAAAATAAGGGACAGTCTATACAAAAACATTATTATTATATATCTATATAATAAAGTAGGGATGATATGGTAAAAATGTATGTATGATATTTTTGTTTTTAATGGATGATATTTATCTGTTTTATGCATGATATTTTATGTATGCATGCACATACATAAAATATAAAGCTAAAAGAAGTGTATATATATATATATACTATTATACTACTATTATACTATTATTTTATTATTATACTATTATTTTTTAATTAAATTATTTTTTAAATATTTATTAAATTATTTTTTTGCCCCAAGGGCAACTTTAGCACTGTGTCATCGGTACAGGCACACACTAGTATATATATATATATATATATATATATATATATATATATATATATATATATATAGAGAGAGAGAGAGAGAGAGAGAGAGAGAGAGAGAGAGTTAAGCTCCTGTGCACACCCAAATTTGCACATCGATTTTTTGACATAGTAAACAAATTATTTTTTAGTTTAATTTTTTATGTGATATTTATACATTTCAAGGAGCCCACATAAAAAGAATCACAATTTTTTTTGCTATTTCGAAAAAATCGATCAAACTTTCACAGCGTTTAAAGCACTTTAAACGCTGCGAAAGTTTGACCCATTTTTTAAAAATAGCAGAAAAAAAATTGAGATGATTTTTTTATATGGTTCCCTTGATATATATATAGGGAGAGGTTTAAAAGTGAACCTAAAAGATGAAAATTTTAATGAACCTTAATACAAAAACACTTTAACAACCCATTAATTTTAATTCATATGTTATAATTGCTCTGCGCCAGTGGTAATGGACTCGCGTATTTTTTTTAAATACACACATGTTATCCCCCCACTCGCGTGTCACACGTGTGTCCGTTGCGTCTAGCACGGACCAATTATAATATAGGAATTGAAACTAATGGGTTGTTAAGGTGTCTCTTGTTATGGTTCATTAAAATTTTCATCTTTTAAATTCACTTTTGAACCTCTTCCTATATATATATCAAGGTTCTAAAAAATACGGGACGTGATCGAGGCGTGGAGGCCAAGCCTTAAGTCTTAGAAGCCTATGCGGGCCTTGGCGTAAAAAGGCGTGAAAAGGCGTTTAGGCATTTTTTAATATGTTTTAATATTTTTTGACTATGACAAGGCTATTTAAAATACTAAATTGGTACATACCTTAAAACATGTCTAAATATTTGTAAATTAAAATACTATTTTTGAAAAATAAAATAAAAAAACAAAAAAATTGTGTCTTTTCACGCCTTACTTCTAAAAAACTCGCGTTTTTTCACGCCTTATCCCCCAAAAAATGCTCGTTTTTTCACGCCTTGCCCCAAAAAACGTTGACCACGCCTAGGGCCAAAACTTGGCATATCTAAAAAGCCTCGCGCCTAGGCGCATTTTTTAGAACACTGATATATATACTAGGGTATGCCCGTGCCTGAAGGCACGACGCAAAATTTTGAAAGTGTACGTCGTTGATTGGACCATACATCGTAACTACATACATACATACAAACAAACTCCATATTTATGTATATACATACATACACCGTGGTACGAACCTATTATGTCAAAAACGTTTTTCACAACACGTAATTGTAAACAATTTAAAAAACTTGGGCAAATTTTCATATGTTTTTATAACTATTCAACATGTTTACAAATATACAAATACTAATCCTCATCCATAATTACAAATATACAATAATTTATTTCATCACCATACAACTAAAATAACGATCACAATTGCAAAACAAAGTTGTCATTTTGTGTTTTGGACAGTTCTAATAAAATAATTAAGACAGTATAAGTGAGGCCTATAATCACCTTTCTTTTTGAATTTCAAAAGAAAGTAGGCACATTATTCTACCAACACAATATTCTTTAATTCGATCATCGAAGTCTTGAATAACACCGTCGAAAATGTGGCTCATTCCTTTGTTCAAAGCTTGAAATGCAAAAAAAAAAACTGAGCGCCCTTTTTTCCTGAATTAACTGGAAATAAAAGAAATAAATAAGCATTGTCACAATCAATTCAAGTAACTGGAAACTACAATCTTAATGCATCGTACTTGTACAATCATAATGTAGTGTACTTGTACTTAGTACTGCTATTGATAAAAAGAGGTACTTACTACTGCTATTGATAAAAAGAGTTTTTAACAGATCTGAATGAGTTTTTACTTAGTACTGCTACAATAATCTGAATGAGTTTTTAACAGATCTGTTTAGTACTTACTTAGTGCTGTTATTGATAAAAAGAGGTAAAAAGGGGAGACCTCATACTAATCACCATATATTTATATTAAACCTAGTGAAATTAGCCGAATGTGTATCTCAAAAGAAAATTATTAAACAATTGAATCATATACCACTCAAAAAGCCAAATCGAAATAAGCAAGTAGGATGAAAAATTTGCTCCCGATGCGTTATTGTATAAAAGCAGTCTAAAATATCCGAATAGAGTCTAAAATAACCAAATATGTATAGCTGAATGATCAACTTAGTTTATCTTCTTGATCATCAACTTACGTCGAGAGATGCCTTTAGTTGAATTTCCAAAAGAGTTTGTGTCGAGGGTTGGATGGGGGATGGCATTAAATAGATTAAATTACCTGCAATACATTAGTTAATCATGAGTTAAAACACATATTGAATACACTAATTCAATTCAATTCAATTCAATCCACCGTATATTATCCCCACATGAACAAAAAAAGTGAAAACTTAGTCAATTCAACATAAACCACCGTATTTTCTATGTTCAGTTTATTTCCATGTTCAGTAGCAAAATATAAAGTCGACTAATTTTCTTTAAAAGTTTCTGAAGTGATTAAATCAGTAATGACCGTATTAACTTTAATAAAAAAGAAAAAAGAAAAACTTTGCAATACTTTCGTAATGCTTTGCAATACTTCTGAGTTAACGGCTATGCAATACTCCTAAGTTAACGGATCTGAATATGATATACATATTCATATCTTCAAATCTGAAATAAAAGAACATGTAAACGACCTTTACTTCTAAAAACAGTTTGAGTGCACCTGGGTAAGCAAGCAGTAATTGCACTTGAACTTTTAAGATTACAGTCTATGTCTTCCTCGTATACATCACTGTTGGTTCTTCCTGAACTCTGTAAGGACAGGGCAAATATTCTCAAAGGCTGTATACGTTTCATCTCTCACCATGGCTCTTATAAGAATAATCTTTCCCGACACAAAGATGAGAAGTACAATATTATCTTGCTTTATAAGATATATTAGGCCCATAAATACTTCTTGTTCATAACTTGAAAAGGAACCATGAGAATATGCCAGCCCTTCATGTAATGACCCCATTTTCTTATGCCAATATATAATTGTCTTCTTTCAATTTCGTCACACTTACTATCTAATAATGATATATTATTACATATATGATATTCCGAGTTCTTAATATGACAAAGCCCATTTTTAAATTTGAAGAACCAACGGTAAAATGGGTCAGATTGAGATTTTATGGCACATCCTAAGCTAAGTGATAAGTTTTGGGGTAGAAAATGTAATTTTATGAAACTTTAGGGACTTGGTTTTAATAAAGAAAGTTTCAGGGACCAAAATGAAATATAAAAAGGGGCCTTTTCATAACTAAAATATTTTAAGGGACCTATAAGAAATATTAAAAATATATGGTGTGAAATTACTAAAATACCGTTCAGGTCTGAAATGACCCTTATACCCTTAATACCTATCCACCTCGTGCTCGGTTTTGATACCTCCACCGTACATGTGTCGTCGTTAGAGGAGAAGCCAAAACACGTGTGTCGTCGTTAGAGGAGAAGCTAAAACACGTGTCGCAGTCCGGTGAAATAAGACTGCAAGACGCCTCCGTTATGCGACACGTCAACGCTGACTCCCATTGTAAAAGCTTGGTTAGCATGGACATGTGTCAACCCCAGGATATCTTTGGAAAACTATAAATAGGGCCTTTGGGGGATCATTTGAAACTCACACCAATTCCTTGAGAATTCTAGAAAGAAATAGTGAGAGAAAGTGTGAGAAAGTTTAAGAAGAAGTTCTTAGGGATATTCATCTTAAGGTAATCTTAATGTTATAATGCATCTTTATAGTTTTAATTTATTGTTTTATAGATTTACTTAGTAGTTATGCTGGTAAAATACAATAAAGAATTCACTAATCAAAACTTAAAATTTAGAACAAATCCAAGTTGATTTTATAAACTTGTTTGAAATTATACGCTTTTAAAAATGATTCTTTTTAAAGAAATTGCTCGTTATTATGGAATCCCATTTAAGTAATTCCAAAGTCAGGCCCGGTGAAGTTCTGTCTAGATGAGATGGTATTTAAGTGGTGCCCCTGTGACCCTCCATCTCCACTGGGAATGAATCCGGAAATGTTCTGTCAAGATGAGATGGTATTTAAGTGGTGCCCCTGTGACCCTCCATCTCTACTGGGAACCGACTGATGAGGAAAGACTATGAATTGAATTCTTCAATTACGATCAAGGAAATTTAAAAGTTGACAAATGAGGATTCAGTAATCTTTTAAAAGAGGAAGTTATTATTAAAGTATAGTATAAACTGGACCTTAGAACGTGTACTTAAATCTTTATCAGATTAACGTGTGATCGAAGACTCATTACCAGAAAATTTGACCTCCATTTTGGGTGAGTACTCTGACATTCCTTGTGTATTTTGATTATATGATATTATGCAAACTATATATATATTTTGTGAACTGCTTTTATTCTCAAAATTCATGTGATACCGATGACTGATTGAATTGTGATATGTTTATATTTGTCCATATAAACATACCAATTTAAATGATTATTGAAAAGGATATTGAATATTGAAAATATGATTCGGCCTAAGGGACCTCTTTACTGACTGACCTTCCCAGCTGGGTTATCGTTAGTGTGCCCTAAATAAGGCGTTGTGACGATCTATTTCGATTGACCCTCAACTACCGGGGTATAATACGGTAGAAGAATACGGTATTAGAGTGTACTTGGCCATCAAAATGATATGATTGAAATAAAAAGATATCACATTTGATTTGTTGCATTCTTCTTATTCTGAGCTATCCAATTGTGATATATATAATTTCATTTGAAAATTATATCTATTTACTGCAAGTTCCTCTCCATATATGTATATGCCTTCTCTTTTGACTTGAATAGGTATCTATTTTCTGAAAATCCTAGAATGTTTGGAGATTGAACCTCATTCGGCTTTTAGCTGATGTTGTATAAATAACCATTTTTCAGGAAACGTTTAGGCTCACGGACGGAATGAAAATGGACTATATTGAAGATTTAGCTTTTAGAGCTCTTTTTGTAAAATGTTTATTTAGAGCATGTCTGGCTCTCTTGTAATAAGTTTTAAATTTTCTCTTAAGTTGTAACCCGTTGTTACTTTTAATATATATGAAGTTTCCTTTAGAAAGCTCTGATGACGTAATTCCTTTACTTTCAGTATTTTACGATTCATAACCATGTGATAATATACCCGTTACATTTATTTAAGGAAACAATTAAATCGGAATATTTGTTGCCTTGGTGGCATGTCAAGACACTCGTTCCCTAATACTATTTTGGGTCGGGGTCGTGACAGAGGTGGTATCAGAGCATAGGTTATGAACCCGTAGACTACTGAACATAAGTTTCGAACGTTATAGATTTTAAGTTTCCATACATAGGATACATGATTAAATATTCGACTTATGTGATAACCCTCCACATGTATTTAAATATATATAAATTATTTATATATCATTGTTCTTCTAAATTGCAATCTTGGGCTAGTATAATACATCTTACGTTTGACCATGACTGTAGAAAATGACCAAGGCAAGATCAACTCCAGGAACTAGTGGTTCGAGTATGGAAGGACTGGAAGGTGCATACAAGGCAATTGAAAGTCTAGCAATAATTGTGGAGCATCAAGTGAATAATAGAGCACCAAGGAATCTTGAACTAAGTAGTTGTACTATTGAACAGTTCAAGAAGTTGAATCCGCCGTCTTTTAAAGGGACTCCTAACCCCACTGAAGCAGAAAATTGGGTGATGCAAATGGAAAAGATGTTCGATGTTCTTAAGTGTACAGATGAACAACGGGTTTTATTTGGAACATTCATGTTAGAAGGTGAAGTCGAACATTGGTGGAGAATTACTAAGAGAATGCATGGGGAAAGGAATAATCCCATAGGTTGGAATGACTTCTTAGTGACCTTCTACGAGAAATACTTTCCCGAAACGGTGCAAGACCAAAAAGCAGCTGACTTCATGGGTCTGGTTCAAGGAAATATGACGGTTAGTCAATATGAGGCAGAGTTTACTGAGTTATCCCATTTTGCACCTCATGTTGTGATAACCGATGTTTTAAGAGCCAAGAAGTTTGAACGTGGGTTAAGGTTGAATATTCGTAGCCGAATTTCCATCCTAAAGTTGGCATCATATAATGATGTGGTGGCTAGGGCAACAATAGCTGAGAAGCATAGTGAAGAATATAATCAGGTTAGAGAGGGGAAGAGGAAGTTTGGAGAACAAAGAGGAAGGAACCCCAATAACAAACCCTTTAGGACTATACCTAATATAGGACAACCTTTAGTGAACAAACCCTCTAATGTTGATAAATGCCAACGTTGTGGTAATATTCATAGAGGGCGACCGTGTTACCTGGAGACGGGGAGTTGCTTTGGGTGTGGCCGAAAGGGACATAAAATGCGAGATTGTCCTAACAAAGGGAAGACGACAACAAAGACTTCTAATGACAATAAGGATCAGGGCAGACAAGGTAGAGTCTTTAATCTTTCCGATGCAAAGGCTTCTAATGCAGTAATATCAGGTACACTTTCTATATGTGCACAACCTTTTCAAGTTTTAATTGATCCTAGTTCTACGCATTCATTTGTGTCTGTGCGTTTTGTTAATCTCTTTCCTAATATTCCTGAATCCTTGAATCATATCATACACGTTTCTACTCCTTCGGGTGAGTTATTGACGGGAACATTAGTATATAAGTCTTGCCCTATAAATGTCAGTAGTCATAAACTATTCGTTGATTTGATAGTTTTAGACATAAGAGATTTTGAAGTCATTTTGGGGATGGATTGGTTAGCAGCATATCATGCTAGGGTGGATTGTTTTGAGAAGATAGTTATTTTCCAAATTCCTAACCAACCAGAATTCAGTTTTGAAGGAACTAGCATCTTATCTCCCATGCGTATTATCTCTACAATGCAAGCTTGTAGTTTTCTTAAGAAGGGATGTCAAGGATTCCTTGCCAGTGTTATTGATTTACAAACAAAAGATCCTAGTTTAGAAGATATTCTTATAGCTAGGCTTTTTCCAGATGTTTTTCCAGATGATTTGCCCAGTCTACCTCCTAGTAGAGAAGTAGAATTTACCATTGACCTTGTTCCTGGAACCACACCAATATCAAAACCACCTTATCGCATGGCACCTTTAGAATTAAGGGAATTAAAAGTTCAATTATAAGATCTGTTAGACAAGGGTTTTATTAGACCTAGTATATCCCCTTGGGGTGCTCCAATATTATTCGTTAGAAAGAAGGATGGAACGATGAGGTTATGTATAGATTATCGTGAACTAAATAAGGTGACCATTAAGAATAAATACCCCTTACCTCGTATAGATGATTTGTTTGAACAACTGCAAGGTGCGAAAGTATTTTCGAAGATTGACCTTAGGTCAGGCTATCACCAATTGAAGATTAAGGAAGAGGATATTTCGAAATCAGCTTTTCGTACTAGATATGGTCACTATGAATTTCTTGTGATGCCATTTGGATTAACTAATGCACCAGCCGCTTTTATGGATATGATGAATAGAGTGTTTAGGAAATATCTGGATCAGTGTGTGGTTGTTTTCATTGATGACATCCTTATTTATTCCAAAGGTATTGAAGAACACGAGAAGCATTTGGAAATAGTATTACAAATCCTTAGGAAAGAGAAATTATATGCGAAATTAAAGAAGTGTGAATTTTGGTTGCCTAGTGTTTCTTTTCTAGGACATGTCATATCCAAGGAGGGAGTGCCGGTTGATTGAGGCTATACTAGATTGGCCAAGACCAACTAATGTAACGGAGATTCGTAGTTTCCTAGGATTACCAGGTTATTATCGAAGATTTGCTGAAGGATTTTCTAGTATTTCCAAACCTCTGTCTAGGTTAACACAAAAGACGGTGAAATATGAATGGTCTGAGGAAGTTGAGAATAGTTTTCAAGAACTTAAGAATCGATTAGTAACTGCCCCAATTTTGACTATTCCTTCCGGTACAGGAGGATTTGTGATTTATAGTGATGCTTCTAAAATTGGTTTGGGATGTGTGCTAATGCAAAATGGAAAAGTAGTAGCTTATGCCTCGAGATAATTAAAACCCCATGAGCAAAATTATCCAACCCATGACTTAGAATTAGCAGCGGTAATTTTTTCTCTTAAGATTTGGAGACATTATTTGTATGGTGAGACTTGTGAAATTTATACCGATCATAAGAGTTTAAAATATATCTTTACTCAGAAGGAATTAAATATGAGACAAAGGAGGTGGTTAGAATTGATGAAGGATTATGATGTAAATATTGACTATCACTCGGGGAAAGCTAATGTAGTTGCCGACGCTTTGAGTAGAAAGTCTACACCAAATTTAGCATGTCTTATTACCAGCCAGTAAGCTCTATTGAAAGATTTAAGAAGTATGGAAATAGATGTACGTATGTATGGCGAAGGAGGAATAATTGCAAACTTACAAATACAACCCACGTTGATGGAAAGAATTAAAGTTGCGCAAGTAAATGACCCACAACTGAGGAAGATTAAAGAAGAGGTTATTGAAGGGAAGAGAATTGAATTTGCGATACGAGATGATATATTAAGGTTTGGAAATAGAGTATGTATACCTGGTGATGCCTAACTAAAGAGACAGATTTTGGAGGAAGGTCATTACTCGAGATTCACAGTTCATCCCGGAAATACCAAGATGTACAGAGATCTCCGAGAAGTGTTTTGGTGGAATAACATGAAAAGGGAGATAGCAGAGTTTGTATCTCAGTGTTTGATCTGTCAACAAGTAAAAGCTGAACATCAAAAACCATCAGGACTATTACAACCTTTACTAATCCCTGAGTGGAAGTGGGAACATATTACCATGGATTTTGTGACAGGGCTACCAAGGAGTTCCAATGGTAATGATTCCATTTGGGTAATTATTGATAGGTTAACTAAATCTTCTCATTTTCTTGCCATTAAGATTACCCATTCCTTAGAAAAGTTAGCTAAATTGTTTATGCGGGAAATTATTAAGCTTCATGGAACCCCAGTTTAAATTATTTCTGATCGTGACCCTAGATTTGTGTCTTGCTTTTGGAAAAGCCTACAAGTAGCCATGGGAACAAAATTGAATTTCAGCACCGCTTTTCATCCTCAAACAGACGGACAATCGGAGAGAACCATCCAAACCTTAGAGGATATGCTTAGGGCATGTGTACTTGATTTGAAGGGGAGTTGGGACGATCATTTATCGTTAGTAGAATTTGCATATAATAATAGCTATCAAGCAAGTATTCAAATGGCTCCGTATGAGGCACTCTATGGTAGAAGGTGTCGTTCTCCTGCATGTTGGGAAGAAGTTGGGGAAAGAAAATTATTGGGACCAGAATTGATTCAGGTCACAAGAGAGAAAGTGAAATTGATACAAGACCGACTTCAAATCGCTCAAAGCCGTCAAAAGAGTTATGCTGACAATCGACACCGACCGTTAGAATTCCAAAGAGGAGACTATGTTTTCTTACGAGTATCACCGACAAAGGGAGTAATCCAATTTAGGAAGAAAGGAAAGTTGAGTCCAAGATACATAGGACCTTTTGAAATCCTTGAAAGGATAGGTGTTGTTGCGTATCGAATAGCCTTACCCCTTGAACTCTCGAGTGTGCATAATGTGTTTCATGTCTCAATGATGAAGAAATACATCCCTGATCCAACACATATCTTAAGTCACAAGCCTCTTCAAGTTAGAGAAGATTTGACATACATTGAGCATCCAGTGGAAATCTTGGACCATAAAGATCAAATATTACGAACCAAGGTTATTCTACTAGTCAAAGTGTTATGGAAGAATCATTTTGTTGAAGAAGCAACATGGGAGCGGGAAGATGAAATAAAAGAGAGAAATCCATACCTTTTTGGAAATTAATGTAAGTAAAGTTTGGGGACCAAACTTTTTATAAGGAGGGTAGGATGTAATGACCCCATTTTCTTATGCCAATATATAATTGTCTTCTTTCAATTTCGTCACACTTACTATCTAATAATGATATATTATTACATATATGATATTCCGAGTTCTTAATATGACAAAGCCCATTTTTAAATTTGAAGAACCAACGGTAAAATGGGTCAGATTGAGATTTTATGGCACATCCTAAGCTAAGTGATAAGTTTTGGGGTAGAAAATGTAATTTTATGCAACTTTAGGGACTTGGTTTTAATAAAGAAAGTTTCAAGGACCAAAATGAAATATAAAAAGGGACCTTTTCATAAATAAAATATTTTCAGGGACCTATAAGAAATATTTAAAATATATGGTGTGAAATTACCAAAATACCCTTCAGGTCCGAAATGGCCCTTATACCCTTAATACCTATTCACCTCGTGCTCGACACCTCGTGCTCGGTTTTGACACCTCCACCGTACATGTTTCATCGTTAGAGGAGAAGCCAAAACACGTGCCGTCATTAGAGGAGAAGCTAAAACACGTGTCGCAGTCCGGTGAAATAAGACTGCAAGACGCCTCCGTTATGCGACACGTCAACGCTGACTCCCATTGTAAAATCTTGGTCAGCATGGACATGTGTCAACTCCGGGATATATTTGGAAAACTATAAATGGGGCCTTTGGGGGATCATTTGAAACTCACACCAATTCCTTGAGAATTCTAGAAAGAAATTGTGAGAGAAAGTGTGAGAAAGTTTAAGAAGAAGTTCTTAGGGATATTCATCTTAAGGTAATCTTAATGTTATAATGCATCTTTATAGTTTTAATTTATTATTTTATAGCTTTACTTAGTAGTTATGCTAGTAAAATACAATAAAGAATTCACTAATCAAAACTTAAAATTTAGAACAAATCCAAGTTGATTTTATAAACTTGTTTGAAATTATACGCTTTTAAAAATGATTCTTTTTAAAGAAATTGCTAGTTATTATGGAATCCCATTTAAGTAATTCCAAAGTCAGACCCGGTGAAGTTCTGTCTAGATGAGATGGTATTTAAGTGGTGCCCCTGTGACCCTCCATCTCTACTGGGAATCGACTGATGAGGAAAGACTATGAATTGAATTCTTCAATTATGATCAAGGAGTTTTAAAAGTTGACAAATTAGGATTCAGTAATCCTTTAAAAGAGGAAGTTATTATTAAAGTATAGTATAAACTGGACCTTAGAACGTGTACTTAAATCTTTATCAGATTAGCGTGTGATCGAAGACTCATTACAAGAAAATTTGACCTCCATTTTGGGTGAGTACTCTGACATTCCTTGTGTATTTTGATTATATGATATTATGCAAACTATATATATATATTTTGTGAACTGCTTTTATTCTCAAAATTTATGTGATACCGATGACTGATTGAATTGTGATATGTTTATATTTGTCCATATGAACATACCGATTAAAATGATTATTGAAAAGGATATTGAATATTGAAAATATGATTTGGCCTAAGGGACCTTTTTACTGACTGACCTTCCCAGCTGGGTTATCGCTGGTGTGCCCTAAATAAGGCGTTGTGACGATCTATTTCGATTGACCCTCAACTACCGGGGTATAATACGGTAGAAGAATACGGTATTAGAGTGTACTTGGCCATCAAAATGATATGATTGAAATAAAAAGATATCACATTTGATTTGTTGCATTCTTCTTATTCTGAGCTATCCAATTGTGATATATATAATTTCATTTCAAAATTATATCTATTTACTGCAAGTTCCTCTCCATATATGTATATGCCTTCTCTTTTGACTTGAATAGGTATCTATTTTCTGAAAACCCTGGAATGTTTGGAGATTGAACCTCATTCGGCTTTTAGCTAATGTTGTATAAATAACCATTTTTCAGGAAACGTTTAGGCTCACGGACGGAATGAAAATGGACTATATTGAAGATTTATCTTTTAGAGCTCTTTTTGTAAAATGTTTATTTAGAGCATGTCTGGATCTCTTGTAATAAGGTTTAAATTTTCTCTTAAGTTGTAACCCGTTGTTACTTTTAATATATATGAAGTTTCCTTTAGAAAGCTCTGATGACGTAATTCCTTTACTTTCAGTATTTTACGATTCATAACCATGTGATAATATATTCGTTGCATTTATTTAAGGAAACAATTAAATCGGAATATTTGTTGCCTTGGTGGCATGTCAAGACACTCGTTCCCTAATACTATTTTGGGTCGGGGTCGTGACACTTCAAGTCTGATTGGAAATTTCACATCACAGGAGCCAACTATATTCTGAATATTAATAAGGGTCAGAAAATTTCTTCCATGTCCATCGCTTGTCCTTAATGTGTCCTTTGCACCTGTCATGTCCCACGTGCCCCCTTTGTGTCTCCAACCTAGTATGTCCAACACGTCGTGTGGAAAGTTGGATACATGTCCAAGATGTAGCACATGCCTTTCCATGTCGTGAAGTATTCGACATTTCTATTGAGTGGAAGAGTCTGTTTTCGTTTCTGTTGATGAATTCCTGCTATCTGCGATAAAAAGTAAACCTAGAACAGTCGAAAACAGATAGTACAAACTGCAACAATTAAGAAGACAAAACCAATATATCAAAGGTATCAAAGGTATAGAAGGTATCAAAGGCCTTAAATATATCAAACTTCATTCCAATATTTTCCCCATAGCGTTTATAATCAAGAAGATTGAAATTTATAGAAGCTATAGATATATTATGGATGATGTTTCTGCCATTGATGAATCCAAATTGGTTTAGAGATATAATTTTGGCGGCAATCAATTTGAATCTATTGGCCAAAATCTTAGAAATTATTTTAAAGGAAGAGTTGGCAAGAGCAATAGGTCTGAAAATATTAATAGAATCTGCTTCCGCTACTTTAGGAATCAGAGCTATATGATTGGAATGGAATCCAGGAAGAATCCAATTATGGATAAAGAATCTTTGAATAGCTTTACAAACATCATATTCTACTATCTCCCAACATTTTTGGTAGAAAATACAATAAAAACCATTCGGACATGGAGCTGAATTTGCATCCATAGAGAACAGAGTAGATTTAATCTCCTTATTTCTTGGGATAGAGGCTAGCATATCATTATTAGCTTCAGAGACATAATTAGGTACCACTTCATCAATTAAACCATTGTCAATGACATTCAAATCAACCTTATAAAGGTTGAAGAAATAATCCACCATATGCTCTCTAAAAGATTTTGATCAGTAATCTGCTATCCATTCCTTAAATGAGATATACCATTGGAAGATTTTCTAATCTCAACTTTTTCTGGAATAAACCAAGATGGTGCAGTGCATAAGTTCCATATATGCATAAGTTCCATAAACCAAGAACATTTCACAAACTATTCACTAAAACTATATATGCATACCTTTATATATTCACAAACTGTTCACAAACTACATATTTCACAAACTGTTCACCAAAACTAAAATATGAATGCATTGTGCTACAAAAGGTATGTATGCATACTTTTATGTTTTTAATAAATTTGTTTAGTGGATATAAGAACTTTGATCAAATGGCAACCTTATACGTGAAAAACTTGAAAGCTTCAAGTGTTTGATCTAATTCTATGTAGATCAAGATATCTCACACTTTTACAGAGGTTACTGCAGGTGTGAGTACAATTTCAGATCATGCCCTGCTGATTCAAGGGCTTGTTTGGTGTCCTTCCTCTATTCCCTTCACTGCTGCAGAAGTTAATACATGGAGGGTTACATAAAGCAACCTATTCCTCTTTAATCACATGGGTGAGTGTCCACCACTTGTTGATCAGACAACTTTGCATCAATGGAAATCCTCCACCACTGTGATTTGATAAAGCAACCCCATCTCTAACTGGCCTAAATAGGCTCTGAACAGACCCATTAGTGCCCTCCTAACAATTCCAAATTTTGTCATAATCTCTGCGATTACTCCCCACCAAATACTCATAATTATCAGTTGAATTTCAGGTGAGCGATTAACTGGGATAATGAGAAATATTATGCATCAACTAAATCAAATATGTAAAAATATTGTCTGACCTTCACTCTTGATGCCTTTAGTGACCATCTGTGCCTATCGCCCTGTGCTTTCATCATTTCATCTGGATTCCAAATCACTTGTCGTTACCTAACATCGTGTTCGACCAGTTGGCATTGATCAATCTTTCCAGATCTCCCAAAATGAGCATTCTTTGCAGCCTTATGAGCAATCTGAACCAACAAAATATCAGGTTCATTTATAAAGCAAACTGGACCTTAAGACGCAATCATTTAGCTTCAAAAAATATGTACATATCAGTGTCCCTTTCGTAAATTTTCAGATATAGAGTACAATTAAGTATAAATTTCTAACAGTAATAGAATATACATGATGGGAAGAGCAAGGGCACTGGAAACACTAAAGATCATAACTAAACAAATTGAAGTCCAGATCAAAATTGCCAGGTTGTTATGTCCTCAAAGAATGTCAATTCAGAAAAGTAACTCAATTCAAACAAAATGTAAAAAAGACTTGAGAAGGGTTAAAATTCAACATTTGAGAAGCCAATTGAGAGCAACTGTAGGCTAAGAAAACTCAAAAACCAAGTCCTAAAAATATTAATGATAACTATAGTGCAAATTATAGTGGTTGGAGTAGTCCATAAATGGAGTGCCTAATAGGAAACTATGTCCTTGACCTTCAAGACCTTCCCGGAGTCGTCCATCTTGTATAGTAGAATTATAATAAGAATGTTGTAGTTGGTTAGTTTTCGACTGTATCAACTGTTTCTCTGACAAATCAGTCATCACCATTCCAACAATCAACCATTTTTTCCTTGGAACTTGACTTTGAATATGATCTAGCTTGGAAATCATCCTCCTCTGTTCAGAAAGAAATGAATCGAAAACAAAAATGTTAAAGCAATTTTAGCTGATGTAATATGTTTGATATTTTTAAACATCAAACATTAGTTGTGAGATAAAAAAAATAAGAGGTTAGAAATGGAAAAAAAAAAGAAAATAAAAAAAAAGTTTTGAATCCAATATTACTTGTGAAATCTGATGCTGCATACTACAGCTATAAAACTGATGCTCCATACTACAGAAAAATAAGCTATAGGGCACAGTTCATGCACACACAAAATCTCATGAGCTACTAACACAGAAAACAAAGTTATATCTTATGATCTAGGAGTAAATCTGATGTAAATCTAACGATCCTTCAATAAGATTCTTTCGTATATCATAGTTATATCTCATGATTTGGGAGTAAATCTAATGGAAATCAGTCCTGAAGCTACTTGGGAAGTTCAAGGAGCCATCTCTACTAAAATCAGACAGTTATTTGGTTAAGGTGATACCAACTTATAGAGAGGTTACAATGACTTGATACCACGTCCAAATAAAGGATATTTTATAAGCACAACATCCTTGGAGCATAGCTTCAAATCCTTTCTGCCTAAATGTCTTTGATGGACATACATATATATATATATATATATATATATATATATATATATATATATATATATATATATATATATAGAAGGATCGTCATTATAGGATCAAGCAAGCTCAGATTTTAGAAGGTATAAAACAAAGAACAAAATTTGTTGACCCAAGTCATTCTCTATATAACACCAAAAAAAAAAAAAGTCCAAACACAAATATAAACACACACGAAAGAGGCATGTACATTTCATAAAATCCCACCATTTGCATAGTCGGTGTGTTTATATTTCCGCAAGGTTTTCAATCAAATTTTGGGACGGGCTTCTAAAAAAGACCGACCTCTAAAAGCATGTGGTAGTTTTAATATTAAAACTCTAGCACATAATCCACTTAACCCAAAATAAAGTTAAGATGACAAATAAGTAGAAAACCATATATATAATTGATATAATATTAAGTTAGGGATTAACTAATGTCAGAATACAAACCTTAACTAAGTGAAGTAAGCCTTCAACATTATAGACCACCAAATGAAACAATTAGAATTCCCATTCTTTGATCATCTAGGAAAATAATTCAAAACATTACGCGGAGTTAAATATAATAAACTTCATCATTTTGAGTCATACAACTTGAATGAGCAATAACGGTAATAGGGAAGATGCATAAAACAGGGGAGAAGACCATTCACATATTACTCGATAAAGAACAGTAATAATATGACAGGCAGGGCCTATACACTTGAGCATCTTCTTTGCTCTTACTAATGGAACTGATTTTTCTATTGTTGTGTCTACACTAACACATGTGGCTATGTTCAATGGAAGGTAAGTGAAAGAAAATATTACATTTAGTTATTACCATAAGGTTAGATATCAAAATTTTTTTGTATGTTTTCATTTAAACAAAGTAAACAATTGAAACTGCAAAAAACAGAGTCAGTAAATCAAAGTTTAGGTACAAAAAGTCAATAAGCATGATTCAATAAATCATTATTTCTTCAGTGTGACCCTTGTACCGCAAGACTTCATGAGGATGAAGGTAATTGGAAAAGAGAATCATTAATTGCTATACTTGAACCCGCTTTACATAGGAGAGTGTGGAGAATTTAAAACTAAAATTAACGTAAGAAAATTAATTAAAATTAACATAAGAGAATCAGTATTTGTTATATACAGACCTATTATTTCTTCCTGACTTAAGCCTCCAGTTTCTAACTTATTACTTGATTTTTCAAATGACTATCCTTTGGCATTTGACAGATAGTATTTGCTCCGTGAGATTTTCCATGAAGTTTTTAGCAGGTTTCATTAGTGTGTCGAGGCTTTTTGTAGTTTGTATAATAAAAATTGGTGCAAATAGGAGTTAATGCCATGAGTAAAAACTTCAACTGCAAGTGGCCTTAAAGAAATTTTAACACTTTTCTTTCGCATCCTCTGCATAACTGTTTTAATACGACACCATTCAGCTGTTTCATACACGCTTGACATCAATATCCTTACCCAAAAATCAGCAATCACCAAACTAATGGATAAAATTAAGTGCCTATGAAACAATATTCATAATAAACCAAATCAAAATAAAATAAAGGCTATCATTATCATATCTTGATAGTGAATGTTCGAATTTCGAAAAAGATTACCAATACTCTCATAAGTGATTAAATGAGTATCATAGAGCTCTTCTAAGAAATAATCTAACATGTGTCTAGTTAAAGAAATAATCTATCCATTAGACTCAATCTAACATATGCTCATAATTAAAAGCATAAAATGTAAACAAAACTTCAAGAATTAAAACTATATGTCTAAAAACCATGTATCTACAAAGAAAACCTCAAATTTAAGAAAAACTTCAAAATGCATAATAGATATTATAGTTAATACCTATAGCAAGCCATGGCATGGATATTCAGCTCTTCAATAACTTATAACTAAATGTACAAAAATTAACATAAGCAAGCGGTAGAAAATATCATCATCCATCTATTTCATGTACAGTTGTAAATAATCACAACACTTAAGTCACTACATGGACTTTAAATCAAACAATCGTCAATCACTTAGGAGGACATTTGGCAATGTTTCTGTAATGTATATACTATTGTGAATCACAACACAATTACATTTAGACACCAAAAAAGTATCAAAAACATAAAATGACTTGTTTACCTGATCTATATTACAGTAAGAATCATTCTCAATTTCTCTAAATATGAACCAATGGGTGAGGTCCTTGACTTGTTTACCCGATCGGTATTACTGTTATAATTTACAAAACATGGAAAAAGATGTATACCTTGACGATTATGATGGATATTGTTGACGGTCCGGTGTCCAACGGTACTCTCATTAAGGAGCGTCTCTCTATTGAGCCTATCCATGAATATGTGCAGAGCTGTAATATTGCCTCCTTTAACAAAATCTAAGTTAAGATGATTCAGTTTAGAAATTTTAAACACCAACCACAATCACAGTGTGTAACCACTACTAGCACAACTACCGATGTTGAGGTTGAGGAACTAATTCTAGTCCCATTTACCAATGTAAGGTGCAAGATTACATTCAAACAACACTAAACATTTGACTACTCATGGGAACCAAAAAAATTTGGAACTATCCGCAATAAAGATAATAGAGAAAAGAATTAACACATGAAATGTAAATCAATAACTACATGTAATGTAAACAATTAATACAACTTAGTAGCCTATAAGTGTCACATTCAGTTACTATTACATGATCATTTATCCAACAACTATTAAACGAATGAAGTTGGAATTAAAAAGGGGAAAATGAGTAATAAAACAAAATTAATAACTTTAATCTTTTACTTGCTATATTTATATGCCTAATATGTAATGATTCCCAGCTTATAATGTTTTTTTGTATTAAACTCTCTTCATTTGCTCCTCTTAATATATGTAGTCTAGCACTTTCTCTCGGTACCTCAAGAAATCCCACTAAGAAGAGATTTGCAAAATAACCTAGAAGTGTATTATGTTGTTCCATTTTTAAGATATCAAAATTCATCTCAGGACTAATAACTCATGAACAAAAGATACTTAGCTGAAGCCAATTTCTAACATGAAAAATTCCACATGATAAATAAAAAAAATAACAAAATAGTATACCCACCATTAATGCCTACACACCAAAGTATGTTCACGACACTTTATGGGTTTCGAAACATAAAAAAAATTACTTCAAAACAGAGCTAATAACCTACATTTAGGCACACAAAGACATGTATGGATATAAGGAGTCATTTTCAACAAAAAATATTTTGAAAAATGATTTACAAATAGTTTTGCCAAATAGTAGAAAACAAAAATGAAGAGAGAAACTCACACACCTTTCTTTTTGCCCATCCATTTTTCTCTCATGTTCTTCAAAAATGCATATTGAGTTAGATCCATATTTAAATAAATAAATAAATAATTAAGAATTACCATATTTAATCAATTCAAGATCCCAACACAATGAATGTCACTCATCATTTTCAAATAAATAAATAGAAGAAATGAAAAATAAACCTTGCAAAGGACATATAGTTCCAGTAATCTATGAAGAGAAACCGTCTAGTACAAATATCTTTTGAACCTACAATCCAACATCATCATAGCACAATCAAAATTAGAAGTAGAAAATACCCAAAATAGCATTTTAAACCTAAATCGAAATGAAATAAACAGTAAAAACTGATTACGTTTGGAAAAGTACTTGGATCTGAAATAAAAACCTACTTGGATATGCAATAAAAATTGATTAGATCTGGAAAAATACTTGAACAAACACTGGAAAAACATGAAATCGTACATGATTCGTACAAACAATTTGTGGGTGAAGAAGATCGAGAGTGAGACCTTTTGCGTAGTGGGTTTGGTGAGGAACCGGCGCTAGAGAGAGAGAGATATTTTTTTCAGCTAAAGATCAAATGGAGGAGAGTTGTTCGATTAATAGAGACATAGGAGTGTACTCGGTAGTGTAAAAAGTTTCCAAAGGTGCAATTTCTATTTTATCCGTGTATTTGAATTTTGGGTAAGAGGAGGAAAGGAAATGATGGGTTAAAAAAGAGGGGGAACTCAAATATTTAAGGGGTAAAAATGGTAAGAGGGATATTTTAATCTCAACCATTGGATCGTTGCCTTGTTGGCTTCGATCTGAACTGTGAAGTGTCTCCCCCATCTTATGAATAGTGAAAACACCATTGTAACTTATTATATAGATAGTTTTGTTTTTATTCCTTTAGGTTAAAAGTTATAAAATTATATATAAATAGAGAACATTTTATTTACTTTTACCCTTGCGAGTACATTCAAAAATTAATTTTCTAAACAATAACATAGAGCATAAATTTGCTAAAAAACTAGTTATTTAAAAAAAAAAATTGTTTTTGGGTCTGGGCAATGGGCCAGAGCGGACCTTGGCAAGAAGTTTTCGGCTTGGCCTAGGCAACGCTGGGCAATATGCTTTTGAGTCGGGCCTAGGCGGGCTTGGGATAACTCAAATTATTATAGGACTGGCTCGACCCATGGCCATCCCTACTTAGATCCTGTTCGGACCTAATCCATTGACAGACATATCCCCACTTAAACTGAAATAAACATAATTTGATTGACCGAATGATATGACGTACTGCTATAAGTTCATATAGCTTACAGACCACGCATTGTGTTGCGTAAAAGGATATTTTTAGAGACTCACATTGTGAAAGAGAATATAGTTAAGGTATGTTGAAAATATATTTAACATACTAGAAACATATTTTGATGGTGGATAATGTGCTTGAATATCTTAATATTATTTAAAATAAATGAAAATTAATATTAAACCAATGTAGACTGTTATGTTTAAAAGTATATAGAAAACAACGTAAAATAACCGTAAAATATTCAAGATGAACTCAAAAAATAGATTATAAATGTAACAATAAACATTTTATACAATATATGTCACGTTATAAATGTGTACAAAACATATTTTACAAACCTAATAAGCACAATATGTTAGTGTTTATAGTTAGAAATTATAAGTGAAAATATATTGTACTACTAATGCGTGAAGCAAACATGCAAATTAAGAAACCTAGTAAAGCATTAAAAACCATAACACCCCAAAAAGTTCAGGAAAAGAATTTTCATTAAATCGTGCATTCAAATAGCTAAAGTATTCATTTAACTTGAGAATACTTCCATCAATTCCTTCATCCAAATACATGACTACCAAAAATTAAAAATAATATTTGAGAGATAATAAAATACACTACGACACTCAATATTTAAGAGATAACACTCAATATGAGAAGATAATTTGTCTTTACTACTCACACAATACTTCTAATTTTTTGTGACTTTACTTCAAATGCCAAAATTACATGGGTATTTACAGGATCTCTAAAATGTATCTACCCAAATACATGTATTCATTAATATTTAATGTAAACATATCCCATTTAGACTTTCATACATGTGTGAGTACAAATTAATCACAATTAAAAGGATTCTAGAAAGCAATTAAAGAATGAATATAAGATGTCAATCACACAACACAAAAATATACGTGGTTTGACAAATTTCCTACTTCCATGGCACGGCTACTATATTTTATTAAGTTATCTCAAAGTTTCAAAATAACATCCCTCTTGACCCCAGGGGACTATATTTATAGTGCTGTAAAGTGGTTGAGTTGTCTAAGGAACTCTCCTATCTTGTTATTGCCCCGTGTGGTGACTCCTGAATATCTCATCCAACATTGTAGGTAATTGGCGTGACTTAAAAAGTGTCTCTAGTGCGTGTTATTATGGTTCAAGTGCAAACTGGTCGCATAAGTAATAAACTCGGTAAGACGGTGTCAAATCCTGAAGGAAATAAGACAAATGCTCGTGACGACGTAGGAAAGATGATTAACCTTAAACTGACTCAAGGAAAGAAACGAAAAGGTGATTAATTTGGAAATTGATGTCTACTAACTAAATGAAAACTAAATTAAACTTACTAACTAAATTACGTGAGCAGAATTAAAACTAATGGAGTTGATTACATGTGAATGATGAAAGTAGGTTGGAATATAATCCCCCGAACCCTAGTATGTTTATCGGATACAAAACTAGTTTCTGAATTAGATAATTTATTAAACCCAGCCTTTATTAATTCCAAGTATTACATGTATGAGGGTACTAGCCCGCATCATATGTAATCAAGAGAAAGAATAAAGTCATGCTACAATAGCTAACAGGCGCATCACATTCTTAAACACCCCGATTACTTAGGACAAACGAGGTTAAAAGACCTACGATGGTTGTGATCACTACACAACACGATTTAATCATTTATTGAATTCATAGAACTAATTTTCTATTCGTGCAACTACATCGGGTTGGGTTCATGCATCCCAACCCTTAGAAATCTAGCCTAACATGGTGCAATTAACTACAATGATGGTTTTTACTGTGCATGAAATAAAAACCATGATGAAATTAAACTTAGAAGAAAAAGATAATCTATGAACTATTTGAAATAAATAAACCATGCACTGATTAATGAATCCAAGCAATAAAGAAGAAGAAGAAACAAACTTTACTAAAGAAATCTAAATTGAGAATCACAAATGTGTAACTTTGAGGTCCTAAGGTTCTTGATTACTTTCTCCCTCTAAATTATGCTAAAAGAAAATTGAAAAGGAACTACTTTAAGTCTGGGAATAAGTTGGAAAAAAATACATTTTACAAGAGTTTCAACCTTGTACATCTCTAATTTTGGAAGAGGATAATGATGAAATTCGACAGTCGAACTGATCTAGGTCAGGTCCATCAGTTCGGTTCTCCTAATACAAAAAGTTTCTTCCCTACAGGACCGGTTCATTTTTCTCTCTATCGGTTCGGTTCGATCTTCACAGAAAGTTTAGCCAGCATCCGAATCGGTTCTTTTTATCCTGCATGGGTTCGGTTTGGTCTCTACAATGATTTCCCCTTCCTTGTGATTTTTCTCTCAACTTTGAAGCTTCGTAACTCATGCTTCTAAACTCAAATTCAGATGTTGTTTCTTCCTATGCGCTTACAGTCTTGAGGTCTTCAACTCTTATTTAGGCTTCTTATCCGAATTCTAGATGCAAATTACTCTTTTTCCCTTTGAATTTTCTTCATTCCTCTTCTTTATTTCTTTCGGTTTCTTTCTTTCTTCTCATGCACTAAATACCTGTAAAATCTATGAGAAATACACGAAACTCGGCGTACTCGTTAGAAAATTCCAGTAGCAATGATATGATATAAATCAACTCGAGTTACATCGTACGGAATTTTAAAAGACTCTAAATTATGGGGAAAAATACGAAGAATTTATGCCTAATCAAAACCCCCCTAACTTAGAACTTTGAGCGTCCCAAGCAATGTAACAGAATCAAAACAAGGTCAAACTCTCTTCAAATGTCTTATTGGGATGGAATACCTCTTTCGCGAGCAAGCGATTATATTTAGCGTATGCAATCAGCCTTTAAATCACTAGGTTACCCTAGTAGGACAAATTACGTCTCTTGAACATTTGTAGTGAATATACCCACAAATTTAATTTTTGACTCAAAGAAAATTCAAAATACTTTAAAATTGTACAATTTAAACTCCCCAAAAATGGTCACCATAAATTCATATTCACACGTCTCATATCATAGTGTGTGTGTGTGTGCGAAGCCAAAAATCAAACCGCAAATTTCCACCGATTGATCATTATATTACTTTTCAAAAATTCGTTTTGATTTCAAAATCTCATGGGATGCACTCACGAACGAATCACTCGGATTGTGGCTATTTCTCTCGGTATACATTATTTATAAGAGTAAATGAAATGTACACAAGGTCGAACACACAAATTTGAAAGACCCAAATTATTTAGGTGAATAGATCTCGTCATTGGAATACGGTCATTTGAAAAGCGGGAAACATCGTCTCTTATTCACCCAAATTAATCTCTCTTATTATCTTTTCGTGTCTTAGATCTCCACACGGTAATTAATTTCGCAATTCGAACTCGGTTAGGAATTTTTCGGGTGATAAGATGCGTGGGTAAAAGGGAAAATGGTTGGGAATTTTGGAATTCGAAAATGTTCTTATGATGTCCTTTAGTGCTTTTTCGGTCTTTTGCTCATTTTTCTTTTCTGTTTCCATTTTTTTTTTCTATTTTTCACACTTTTCTTTCGTGCTATTTTGTTGAGCATTTTTCTCTCATTTTTTTCTTGCCCCTTTTTATTGTACTTTTTGGACTTAATTTCTACATTTTCCATTTTTTCACAATTTTGGGATGTCTGGGTTTATTAGGGTTACAAACGAAGGTGGAAAATTTTTATTCGGCTCAAATTAGGTAGCAAAAGGATAATTTTTCAAAACTTTTTATGGCTAATATTTTTGGATAACAAACGAGGGCCTACTTCATTGTCCGAATTACTAATTACATTACCATATGCGTGTCGAGAATAGTTATTTTTAGAGATATTTTAGCGCATTTTTCAAGACAACATCTCACACGTTTCTCATAACCGATCAAAACCAAAGAATTGAGATCTTCAACGACTTATTTTTAACTCTGACTTGAACATTGAGTTAATCATTTACTCGGATTGATTTAAAAACTCGCAAAAAGTGATAGGTTTGAAATCTCACTGGTTAGATTAATGTCCACAGTTATTCGTCACTTCGCTAATTTTGGCTCAATTTCCATCTTTGGTCAATTTCGGCTTTGTGCATTTGAAAATTTTCAATTCTAGACCTAAAAATTGTGACATTTTTGAAAAATTTAAATTCCAATTTTTAGTTATTTTGAAGAAAATAATTTTTGGCTTTTTGGATTTTTTCAATTTTTTTTGGAAAGTTTTGAAATTTTCTATTTTTTTTGTTTTTTTGGGTTGGGCATTTTAAACTTTATGAAAATTTTGAAGCGCATGTGTACCCCCCTAACTTAGACTTCTACAAAGTCCCTATGCAAAAGGACTAAAATCAAAATTATAGAGAGAATGCATAAAAATGAACAAAGGATAAATTGCAATAGTTATCACAAGCAAGTATATGAAATGAAAAGATAGGAAGTTTATAGTTCTCCACTACAAAATATAAGTATTTAGGGACAAAAAATGTGAAGAACTACAAAATAGAAATAACTAAACCAACAAATGGCTACTGAGGGAGTGGGAGGGATGTGACAGGAGCATTTGGGTCATATGGTTAGTAAAAATAGGGCGGTGGTGGAACACCCATATGCAGTCGATACAGCTCAGCTTGAAGGCAATGCATCATACTTTTATCACTTTGGTATGCTCGACGATTCTCTTGGTGGTCGGTACAATATTCATTAATGAAATCGTCAAAGCGTGTTTCCAACGTGGAAATGTGTTGAATAAGGTTCTCTCCCTATGACTCATAGCCAGAATCGACTTCTTCATCATACTCTTCCTCGGTGCCCTCAGCCATCTCTACGTCATATCACGACTTACACTTATGGATACTTAATGGCCTTAACCTAATTCTAACTACTGTACACAAGAGTCACTCCATACACGTTGAGGGTGCGATGACCTCTCGTTGCAGCTCACTCAACCCCGTAAACGGGGTCCGACAACCAGATCGTGTTGGCTTCTTCCACATATGCCTCTAGATATGGCTTTAGGCGTTGTTCATTAACTTTGAATGTATCTCCCCCCTTTGGATCTTCCAATTCCACCGCTTAGTGGGGAAATACTTTTCTCATAACGAATGGTCTAGTCCATCTAGACAGTAATTTTTTGAGAAATAAGTGTAGCCTAGAGTTGTAGAGAAGCACCTTTTCTCCCGAATGAAACTCCTTGCATCGGATCATCTTATCATGTGAAAGTTTCATCCGTTCTTTTTAAATCTTAGCGTTCTCTTACGCATCATTGCGCATCTCTTCTAACTCATTTAATTAAAGATTAAGAGCTTCACTGGCTTTATCAAAACTATAGTTCAACCTCTTAATTGTCCAACAAGCTTTGTGCTCTAGCTCCATGGGGAAATGACATGACTTGCCATAGACAAAGAGAAATGAGGACATCCGGGGTTCTTATATGCGTTCCTATAAGCCCGTAGTGCATCGTTCAATCTAAGGAACCAATCTTTTTGATTAGGATCGATGATTTTTTCAGGAATATTTTTAATTTCACGATTTTGCTAGCTCGTCTTGCCCACTCATTTGAGGGTGATAAGTTGTTACAACCATGTGAATAGCTCCATAATTTCTCATAAGCCTTTGAAACGGCCTATTGCCAAAATGTTTACCATTGTCACTAATTATTGCCTTCGAAGCACCGAAGCGAGAGAGTATGTGTTGTTGTCAGAACTTAATCACCACTTTATTGTCATCCGTTTTGGTAGCTATGACCTCTACCTATTTAGACACATATTCTACCGCAACGAGGATGTATAGGAAGCCAAAAGACAGAGGGAAAGGGCGCATGAAGTCAATAACCCGATAATCAAATATCTCGATGATAAGTATATGGGTTAATGGCATCATGTCACATTGGGTAATAGCTCCTATCCTTTGACACCTATTGTAAGATTTATAGTAAGCATTTACATCCCAGAAGATTGTGGGCCAATAGAGTTCATCTGGAAGAATCTTAGCGAATATCTTATTTATGGAAAAGTGACATCTACACGCTTTCGTATGACATAAACAGATGACTTTATGAGTCTTTTCATCCGCTGCACAACGTCGGATGATTTGGTCCGCGCAATATTTAAATATAAATGGATTGTCATAAAAAACATGTGTGACCAAGTAATGAACCTATTCTTTTCTTTCTGTGTCTAATCGGGAGGGAAGGATCCCGTGAAAAGATAGTTAACTATGTCCACAAACTAGGGAAGAGAAGTGGTGGCAAATATCTGCCCATTCAGGAAATACTCGTCTATAGGTATGGGATCACTAGGCACATCGGACGAGAGCCGGGACAAGTGATCGGAAATGACATTTTCTACCCCTTTTTTGTCTTTAATGGAGAGATTAAACTCTTGTAGGAGTAGGATCCACCTTATGAGGAACGACTTAGCATCTTTCTTAGAAAGGAGATATTTCAGCGCCGTGTGGTCGGTAAAGCATGTGATGGGTGAACCAATGAGGTATGAGCAAAATTTGTCAAGGGCAAACACTACCGCTAGAAATTCTTTCTCTGTGGTGGAGTAATTGAGTTGCGGTCTGATTGAAGTTCGGCTAGCGTAGTAGATGACGTGGGCTTTGTTATCCTTTATTTGGACCAAAATATCCCCACTCACGTAATCATTCGCATCACACATGAGCTCGAATGGAAGGGAGCAATCTGGAGCTTGCATGATGGGAGCGAAAACGAGCATGCTTTTCAATTTATCAAAAGAATCTTAGCATGCTTCGTTCCACTCAAAGGGGCATCCTTCATAAGGAGCTTACTCAAGGGCCTAGCGATGGCACTAAAATCCTTAAAAACCTTCTATAAAATCCCACATGGTCAAGAAGGAGCGCACATCCTTAAGTTATTTAGGTGGGGGTAGCTCAGCTATGACATCTATTTTGGGCCTATCTACTTCGATTCCCTTGGAAGACACTATGTGGCTAAGAACTATTCCTTCTGTTACCATAAAATGGAATTTTTTCCAATTAAGCACTAAGTTCTTTACCACACACCGGGATAGAACTTTTTCAAGATTCGCAAGACAAAGGTCGAAAGAAGGTCCAACAATGCTAAAATCATCCATGAAAACTTCAAAGCCTATTTAAACCATATCGCTAAAGAGACTAAGCATACACCTTTGAAAAGTCGCAGGTGTATTGCACAAACCAAACGGCATCCATTTGTAGGCAAACGTGCCAAATGGACATGTGAAAGTCTTCTTCTCTTGGTCAAATACATCTACCTCTATTTGGTTATATCCGGAATAACCATCTAGAAAAAAATAATACGGGTGTCTCGCTACTCGCTCTAGCATTTAATCGATGAATGGTAAGGGGAAATGATCTTTGCTTATTCCTGCATTGAATTTTCAATAATCAATGCAAATGCGCCACCCGGTGGTGGTACGTTGGGGAATTAACTCACCCTTGGCATTCTAGACCACAGTCATTCCTAACTTCTTCAGGAGGACTTAGATGGGACTCATGCATTTGCTATCCGAGATTGGGTAGATGATCCCGACGTCTACCAACTTAATAATTTTAGATTGCACTATCTCTTTCATTATGGGGTTCAATCTTCTTTACATTTCCCTTGAGGACTTCAGGTCCTTCTCGAGGTGGATTTTATGGTTACAAATGAATGGACTTATACCTTTCAAATCATCTATGATCCAACCAAAATCACCTTGATGCTTCCTAAAAATTTCTAATAATTTACCCTCTTGCTCTTTATCTAGGCTAGAGGAGACAACAATAGGAAATGTCTCACCCTCTCCTAAATAAGCATATTTTACGTTAGAGGGTAATTTATTTAATTCGAGGGTGGGAAAGTTTTCTTCGAAAGGGATCATGGATGACTCCCTCGGGAGTAGTTCCTTGAATCTAAAAATCCAGTTAATATCTCTCAAGTCCTCAATCGACACTCCCTCGTCTAATAACGCTTTTATCTCCTCTACTACTCGCTCAAACGCTGTATATGTACCCTCACTCTCGTCACTCCTCGCAAGGCATATTTTTAAGGTGTACCCAATAATGTTTCTATAAATGTGCTCTTCTACTATCTCCTCTATGAGATCAATCGCATGAATTTCATCTTCTTCACCCACTTGGTTAGCAATATTGAAGATGTTTTGAAAGTGAGTTGCATTTTCCCATTGAATGTATTGATTAAAGCGTTAGTCGTGGCTAAGAATGGGTAGCCTAGAATAATGGGAATATGATTGATAGAATGGATTGAGGGCCCCGTGTCCCAAATGACAAAGTCTACCAGGAAGTGGAATGTGTCCATTTGGGCTATCATGTCCTCGATAATCCATTGATGTATCTTCATTATGCGATCTGCTAGTTAGAGAGTGATTCATGTGGGCTTAAGGTCACCCAAATCGAGTTGCCTATATATGGAGTAGGGAAGAATGTTAACACTCGCCCCTAAATCAAGCAAGGCTTTTTCTATTCGATTTTCTCCAATAATGCACGAAATCGTGGTTGCAACCGGAACCTTAAACTTTGGTGGGAGGTTGTTAAGTAGAACGAAGCTCACATTTTGTGCTAGAAAGACATTATTTTCCACCTTTAGCCTTCTTTTTACCGTCAATAAATCTTTAATGACTTTGGAATAGGCAGGAATTTGCTAGATGGCATCGAGAAATGAAAAATTCAACTTTACTTGCTTAAGAACATCTAGAAAATCTGCACGGGAGGCTCCCTTTTGGGGTGGAGCCAACCGTTGAGGGAATGGGGTGGCGATGGGCGATTTCACTATGACTTCTGGCTCTATAGTTTCATCATTATCACTATCATTCAAGTGGGCATCTTCAACCTCTTTCATGACGGGTAAAACCTCCTTGTCTTTAGGTGTGTCATATGGGGGAGGTGATAAATAATCGACTCACCCACTATGTAGAGTGGTGACGGCTTGACATTGATCTTGCTAATCATGGGAGGTAGAGCTAACATTAGCTTCACCTTGAGGAGGTCTTTGGACTTGGGTCGAAAACTTTCCCTACTCTTGGATATTTAAAGAGTTTTGAAACCTAGAGATACTAGTGTTAACCACAGTGAACATTCGCTTATGCCTAGCATTGGTTGTATTTTGAGATTGGATGAATTGATTTAAACTATCCTCGATAGTCCTCCATGGTGGGGTGATGTATGGTGTGGGAGGTGGTGCTTGCATATGTATTTGCATCGGTGGAGCGTGTTGGAAATGTGGAGGTGGAGGAGAGGCAATGTGTGGATTAGGATTCAACGCATCCTATTGTTGACCATAGATGAAACCATGATGGTTCCTCCACGAAGGATTGTAAGAGTTCCCATGAGGGGCATTGGAATTTACCTTAAATCCCCCAATCACTTACATTTTCTCGTTAAGCATGACTTTGTAGTCAGGTATCATCGGACATTCCTTTGTTGAATGTCTCGCCTCACAAATAACACACACCTTTTCTTTCACGGCTCAGGTGGATCTTGTAGTTTCTCTTGAGTGAGATCCGCGGACATCCTCTATTTTCTTAGAAATTTAATTAAACTTATAATTCCATGCAGTATCCTTGTCCAAATTGTAAATTCTGAACACGGAAGGAGTAGTGGATGTCTTTCAGACTCAGTTTTGGGAACTGCGGTCAGATGTGTCCCATGCTTGTGTAGTCTCGACGATATACTTAAGATGACCATCAGAATCGTTAGCATCTAGCCCCTAAAACGGTCTTTCACACATAGTTTGAACGAGTTGCTTAGACGTTATAGTTAACCCATTATGGAAGAAAGAGATAAGATGATGCTTTTCGAATCCATGACGTGGGCAAACGCTAACTAATTCTTGGAATCGTTCCCAACACTGATCAAATGATTCCTTATCTTTTTGTAGAAAAGCTTGAATTTGAGCCTTGATGGAGTTGGTTCTATGTTGGGGAAATAACTTCAAAAGAAACTTGGATTGCATCTCCTTCTAAGATATAATTGAGTTCGGCGATAAAGACCACAACCAAGTCTTAGCTTTATCCTTTAAGGAAAAAGGAAAAAGTTTTAGGCGAATGACGTCTTGCGAGCAAGCTTGATCACTAAACATGTCGAAGCCCTCTTCGAACTCATGGATATGGAGGTATGGTTTCTCCGAATCCATTCCATGAAAAGTGGGACGAATTTGTATCATCCCATTATAAAAGTGGAACTGTCCTGCATTGTATGGAAGTAAAATGCACCCAGGGGTGATAGTTCACTCGTGATATAGGAGTTCTTTCATGGGACGATACGGTAGGTCTCCCTCACCCGTACCAAAGCTAGCATTATCAGACATGTCTCTCTCTCCTAGTGATTTGAAATCCTCACTCAGTATCTTAGAAATGTGACTCGATGTGTGACTTACGATAGAGTTAGGCGGTGTAGGAGTTGGAACCCAAAACTGTAATACGTTAGGAGTGTTGGATCTATTAGGGTCGTACTCAACTATTGGATTCTCGTGAATGCAGTTGGGAGTAGATTGAGGGTTTTATTGCGGATTTTGCATGAAAGGGCTATGAGAGATGTTATATTTTTTTCTTTACAATTTGTTTTGAATTTTTTTGGGGATTTTTTTTAATTTTATGAATTCTTTTTTGCTTTTTAAATTTTGGAATAAATTTTCAAATCAAATCGACCTAACCAAAAAGTTTACCTAATTCCCCGACAACGGTGCGACTTAAAATGTGTCTAAGGAACTCTCCCTTCTTGTTATTGACCTGTGTGGTGACTCCTAAATATCTTATCCAAGATTTTAGGTAACTGACGCGACTTAAAAAGTGTCTCTAGTGCATGCCATTACGGTTCAAGTGCAAACTGATCACGTAAGTAATAAATCCTGTAAGATGGGGTCGAATACTGGAATAAGATGAATGCTCGTGATGACGTAGGAAAGATGATTAACCCTAAATTGACTCAAGGAAAGAAACGAAAAGGTGATTAATTTGGAAATTGATGTCTACTAACTAAATGCAAACATATTAAACTTACTAACTAAATTACGTGAGCAGAATTAAAAATAATGGAGTTGATTACATGTGAATGATGAAAGTAGTTTGGAATACAATCCCCCGAACCCTAGTACATTTAACGGATAAAAAACTAGTTTTTGATTTAGATTATTGATTAAACCCAGCCTTTATTAATCCCAAGCATTACATATATGAGGGTACTAGCCCTCATCATACGTAATCAAGAGCAAGAATAAAGTGGTGCTGTAATAGCTAACACGCGCATCGCATTCTTAAACACCTCGGTTACCTAGGGCAAACGAGGTTAAAATACCTACGACAAATTTTATCACTATGCAACACGATTCAATTATTTATTGAATTCATAGAACTAATTTTTTATTCGTGCAACTACATCGGGTTGGGTTCATGCATCCCAACCCTGAGAAATCTAGCCTAGCATGGTGCAATTAACTACAATGATGTTTTCTAGTGTGCATGAAATCAAAACCGTAATGAAATTAAACTTAGAAGAAAAAAATAATCTGTGAACTATTTGAAACAAATAAATCATGCACTGATTAATGAATCTAAGCAATAAAGAAGAAGAAGAAGAAGAAGAAGAAGAAGAAGAAGAAGAAGAAGAAGAAGAAGAAGAAGAAGAAGAAGAAGAAGAAACAAACTTTACTAAAGAAATCCGAATTGAGAATCACAAATTTGTAACTTTGAGGTCCTAGGGCTCTTGACTACTTTCTACCACTAAATTATGCTAAAAGAAAATTGAAAAGGAACTACTTTAAGTCTGGAAATAAGTTAGAATAAAAAGAATAAATTTTTACAAGAGTATCAGCCATGTACAACTCTAATTTTGGAAAAGGATAATGATGAAATTCGATAGCCGAACCGATCTGGGTCAGGTCCCTCGATTTAGTTCTCCTATTATAGAGAGTTTCTTCCCTACTAGAACGGTTTATTTTTCTCTCTAACGATTTGAATCGATCTTCGTAGAAATTTTAGCTAGCATCCGGATCGGTTCTTTTTATCCTCCATGGGTTTGGTTTGGTCTTTATAGTGATTTCTCATGCATTGTGATTTTTCTCTTAACTTTGAAGCTTCCTAACTCGTGCTTCAGGACTCAAAATTGTATGCGATTTCTTCTTATGCGCTCATAGTCTTGGGGTCTTCAACTCTTTTTAGGCTTCTCATTCGAATTCCAGATGCAAATTACTCTTTTGCCCTTTGACTTTATCCTTTCCTCTTCTTTCTTTCTTCCAGTTTCTTTCTTTCTTTTCATGCACTTAATACCTACAAAATCTATGAGAAATACACGAAACTCGACGTACTCATTGGAAAATGTCAGTAGCAATGATATGAGATAAATCAACTCAAGTTACATCGCACGGAATGTTAAAAGACTCTAAATTACGGGGATAAGTAGGAAGAATTTATGTCCTGATCAGTAACCAAATAAGCCTATCAACATTGACATGAAAAATGTTCATATTTATCCACATGACAAATGCTTATACTTTTTTCTTTGAGTAGTTGGGTCGGGCATGCCCCACAAGCTGCTGGGCATGGTCGATCGGTCTTTAATTGGGCCTAATTAATAATTTAGGTCTACATAATTGCCCCTAAACCTCTGGGCTATTGTTTTTTGGGCCAGTAGATTTTATCATTTCCTTGGGCCCGAATAATTTTGGTCCACTCTTATGAATTTGAATCGACAGACAGAGTTATGATTATGCAGAAGTTTCAACGATACGTTTATCCGAGCACGAAGTGAAGCACCAAAATCTCCTTTGATATTGCACCTTATGATTGTGCATAAGGTTTCAAACTGGGTTGCATCAACGCTAGACCCTCACTTTTCTTTTAGTTTTTTGTAATCAAAACTCCAGAGCTTTTGCCTTCGCACTTCTTCACCTTTGTAAGTTTTCATCTTTATCTATTACTTTCGCATCTTTTGTCTTCTTCCTTCTATTTGTCTTTAGCAGTGATAATTTATTCTTCTTAAAATGTCAACCATCCATGAAAAAAGTGTTGGAAAATTCAAGAAAATGTACTCCATTCATTCTTAGGTGGACAACGACTGTGCCCCTATGCCCAAAACTGTCAAGGACATCACAGGGGGAGTTAGATTCACACCTTAGCTGTGGTCTAAGGGGGGTTGACATTTCCCCTAAATTCTTTATTTTTGTAATTCTTTGACTTCTTTGTGGTGGTCCCTGCTCAGCGTGCCCCTAATACATGGTGAATAGTTAATGGGGTTAATTATATAAACGAATTTTATAGGAACAACTTGGTTATCCCAAAGATTAGGTACTGCTACACCTAGTTTCACACCACTGATGGTCTCCTCTCTTTGAAAGCGAGGAAGGCCAACATGTTATTGGTTATAAACCTCCCTGATTCCAATAAGGGATACTGGAATCAGGTGTTCATTTCCAGGAATTGGCAATATCCACCTCTCCCTGAAGGCGAAGAATATACAAGATATGTGTGCCATGGCTGGGGGGATGATCACCTAGGTTAACATTTGTTCTTTCAATGTCATATATTTTCTTATCATTTTGGCTTATTGTTACCAATTGTGTTATTCTGTTGTCTTTGAACTACTCGTAAGAAAAACATGAAGCCTTCCCTCCGAGATATCAAAGTTTCCAACCTCTTAAAGGCTTGGAGGGTGAGAGAACGTTTGCCTGATGGTCAGTACCCCAGGTCGTCAAACCTTTTTCTTGAGTACACCAATACTACCAACATCTTAATTGCTCGCTCGGTAGACAACATACCAAATCTTCCTCTTCCTGATGAGGAAACTTATTTTTCTTTCAAACAGGTGGACATTGGGCAAATCTAGTTAGAGAAGGAAGATTTAATGGCTCCCACTAAAAAGAGAGTCCTTTTGATTATCGATGACAAGAATAATGAGGTCCTCCTCTCTGCCAAGGCCAAGTCCTAAAAGAAGGCAGAGGGTGAATCCTTCAAGTCTAGTGACACAAGATTGGTCATCAAGGAGAAGAAGAATGAAGAGGAAAATAAGAAGAAGGAAGAGGAGAAAAAGAAGGAGGATGAGAATAAAAAGACCCTTAAAGGAAGAATAATGTCTGAACTTATCTCCCTAACATCTTTAAGGCCTATTTTGTGGCCCACAATTCAACCCTTGCCCCAGCCTTATTGAGGGGGCAGTGCTCGCGGGTGGCCACGATAGATTAAGGATACTGGGCTTTGCCAGACCAACTCCAAGCTAATTGCATGTCTTAATACTGCGAGATTAAGGTAAAGGGGATCCCCCTGATCGGGGATCACCACCAGTGGAGGTTTGATGGGGTTGTATTTGATCTCATCTAGGGCATTGGAGCACTCATCATTCTAGGTGAGGCCCTTTCCCTTCTTAACCAGCTGAAAAAATGGTCGGCAATGCTCAAACGACTTCAAAATGAAGTGGTTGAGTTCTACGAATCTTTCAGTGGGATTTTGGACCTCACGTAATGTCTTAAGCTACAGGATCTATTGATAGCTTCTATCTATTTTGGGTTAGCCTCAATCCTTCTCTTGGTGACTAGATAACCCAAAAATTTTCCTGACTGGATCCCAAATGAACACTTGCTGGCGTTAAGTTTCATTCTGTAGCACCTGAGGATTTTGAAGTTTTTATCTAGGTCTTGGATATGGTTACTCTTGTTCCTTCTCTTGACGAGCATATTGTTGATGTACATCTCCATGGCCTCCGTCATCTGGTGTTGGAACATCTTCATGACTAACCTCATATATGTAGATCTTCCATTCTTAAGACCACATGGAATGACCTTGTCTAAATGCAAAGCAACTGGCACTATGAATGAAGTCTTATCTTATTCGGGTTCTCACAAAGGGATCTCATGATACCCCAAGTAAGAATCTAAGAAATTCATCCGCTCATGAGCTATTATGGCATTGACCAGCTGGTCTATCTTCGGTAGGGGAAACTACCCTTGGTACAAGACCTGTTGAGGTAGGTGAAATCTATGTAGACTCTCTAACCCCCATTTCTCTTATGAATCATGATAAGATTTGAAAGCCACTATGAGAATTGAACTTCTCTGGTGGACCTTGCCTTAAAAATTTTCCTTACTTCCTTTTCCACTGCCTTTGCCTTCTCTAGGGTTATTCGAATGGCATTCTATGTAATGGCATTGAATATTGGATCCACGTGGAGCTGATGACATGAAACCGCGTGATCGATTCCCAATATATCTTACGATTCCCACGCGAATACATCCATGCTCCATTTTAGGAAGGAGATCAACTTCTCCCATTCAAAAGCAGTCATGCTTGTCTTGATCAAAAACATTCTCTTCGACTTAGCTTATTAAAAATAATGTTCTCCATGTTTTTGATGACCCTATTAGTGGGGTGGATCTTGGTCTCTTTCACCCCTATTAGGTCATGCCATAGTTGCTATTTGGATGGAGTAGCCCCATTCTGGGCTGCCTCTGGAATAACTTCTTTCTCTTTCATCTTTTCCTTTTTAGGCCTAATGGCGACGATAAAGCACTTTCGAGCAACTTCTTGATTTCCACTGATCTCCATTATCCCTTTGTCCATGATGCATTGGAGCCTTTTGTTATAGGTGGGAGGGAAAACCCTTATAGCATGAATCCACCCCCTATCTAATTGGCATGGTAAGGTAAATCAATGTCAATCACCAAAAACTAAAGTGATTTTTGAAACACTCCCTGCCCTTACTGCAAGTACCATTTTCCTCAACGACATTGTCATATTCCTTGCAAATCTAGCCAGAGGAACGATTGCCTCCTTTGAGATCCGACATCTTCAACTTGAGTTTGTGGAACAACTCTAAGTACATCACCTCTAAAGAGCTCCCCTGGTCCTCTAGTAGCTTGTTCATATCCAATTTCGTGATTTAAGAGTGATTACTGGCATGTCATCGTGTGGGGTTCATGCCTCAACCAAGTCCTCCTCCATGAAGATGATGTACTTTTTATAATCAACGTCTCCTGGTCCTCGATGCTTGCCAGATTGGCGTTTAGCAGGATAAATCTCGAAATCTTTTATCACAGCGATAACTTTATTAAGTTCCATCCGAACAACATTCCATTGTATCTACTTAAGGTCGGACGCCCCCTATATGATGGTGAACACATTCCTCATGTCATTATCTAGGACATTATCTAGTTTCTAATCGCCATTAGTTACGGTCTGGTTAGATTTTTTCTCAATGGACTCGTTCAGATGCCCAACTCAGACTAATTCCTCCAGATGATCTTTGAGCGCCTTACGACTTTCAGTCTTGTGGTCGCTTTCTTTGTGGAATGTGCATCGAAGCACATTATTACTCTTAGTCGGATCACTAGCCATCTTCGTTGGCCACTTGACGAACTGCTGATCTTTAATTTATGCCAGGATCTTATAGATCGACTCCTTGAAAATTGTGATGATGGATTGAAAAGCTTTTGAGGAATCAATTTCCCCCCCCCCCATTCTTGGCACCATTATACTTCTTATTCCTTAATTGGGGGTGTTCTCCTTGTTGCCTACTTTGTTTACCTTGGTGCGACCAGTCTCAACTTGACCAGTGTGGACCACGTCCTTCGCCTTCGCATATTTCTGATTACGTGACATGAGATCATCAATGGTTTCAGCTTTATTCTTAGTTAGGGATTGATATAGTTAGACGTATTTTGAAGAATGCTACAACAACTTGCTCCAAGCAATTTTTACCTCATTGAAGACATTCTAGTAGCATTTAGCATATTCACGTAAGGACTTCTGTGGCTTATTCTTCATCATGAGAATCAAATCCATTCTTTTGGGATGAGAGTTGTTGGTGATGAAATGAACAGTATAGGTTTGGACGAGCACCTTGAAACTCTTGATGGACCTATAAGTAATCTTCTCGAGCCATTTCGAGGCAATGGTGCCCAAGTTGGAAGGAAACATGCAGCACATCAATGCATCATTATGACTCCACAAAGTCATAGCCTTCTTGTACTGCCAAATATGGTCGATGGGATCAGTCTTGCCATCGTAAACCTTGAACTTGGAGGTCAGAAACTTCTTCTAGGGTTCATCTTATTCGATGGTTTTTGATAAGGGAGACTTCATCTAGGTGATAAGATCTCTCCTTGCAAGCTCTTTGGTTGACTTGGCCCCTTATGAGCGGGGCGTTGGTCCATTTACCTTTAAGCCAAACTCCTTATTTTATCTCTGTGGCGCACGTTATCTCTACGGTTCCTGCTTTGATGACTTACATGCATATACTCCTTCCTCGACTGCGAGTCTTGCTCGCCTGAGGGATAATAGTACAATATCGATGCTTTTTATTGTGACAAAATTCTTTCTCATATCATCTAGTCACCGTTGGAGACGAGAATTCTCTTCAACATGGAGGTGAGTTACCTCCTCATGCTGTTGAAGCCTTGCTTTCTAGGCGTCAACCAGGCGTGAGATCTAAATAGACCTAGGCTGTTCATTGCTTTCCTTCGAAAGCTATCATTCTGGTCGGAATCTTAGGTTCCATCTTGATGAACCTTAGACATGATCCTCAGTGGATCCCAATGAGCTCGCACGTCTTCGGGCTAAGGTGCACTGTTTGGTTGGTGAGACATCATAGCTGTTCTTTGTGAAGATTCCTTCCGTGGAAAGAAAAATCATTCCCATAGATAATGCCAATTGTGAGTGAAAATTAATCACAATTAAAAGGATTTGAAAAAGTAATTAAATAATGAACATAAGATGTCAATCACATACAACTAAAATATACATGGTTCGATAAATTGTTTACGTCCATAGAGAGGTTACTGTATTTTATTAAGTTCTCTCAAAGTTTTGAAATTACATCCCCCTTGACCGCAGGGGGAGGGTTATATTTATAGCGGTGTAAAGTGGTTGAGTTGTTTAAGAGACTCTTCGAGCTTATTATTGGCTCGTGGGGTGACTCTTGAATATCTCATCCAATATTGTATGTAACCAACTAAGCTTATCAATATTGACATGATAAATGTTCGTATTCATCTACGTGAAAAATGCTTGTGCTGATTTCTTTGAGGAGTTGGGTCGGATGTACCCCACATTATGTTGGGCTTGGTCGATCGGTCTTTAATTAGGCTTAATTAATAATTTAGGTCCCCATAACATGAACCTCTTAATACATGAACCAACTAGATGCATGCATTGACTATATACATTTATGTTTATATTAATCTAGATAATACATATTGATAAATGGCGAAATGAAGTGCACTTATGTCCATGTGTGGGAACGACAAATATTGACGTTATGTTGTGATGACAACTTTAGTTGTATATTATAATTTGGACTTTATTGATATTCATTCAAGATACTAATTAATGCATATAGAATATCAATGTATCTATTAAATTGTATTTGAATCTTGTATCCTCTTAACTTATTCATTATCAAAAAAATATAATATAATAATCATTTATCCTTTTACACTTGATAATTAATTTAA
The DNA here is from genome assembly GCA_949130495.1 of Sambucus nigra. Lineage (NCBI taxonomy): Eukaryota > Viridiplantae > Streptophyta > Magnoliopsida > Dipsacales > Adoxaceae > Sambucus > Sambucus nigra. Next base: position 537,662,313 of record OX422213.1, read on the forward strand.
TTTATAGTTTAACATTCAATAATTTTATTATTGCACATTTGATATTTATTTTGAACAAATTATGTTCTGTTAAACTTTTGATCATTAAATTTTTATAAATCTTCGATTTACTATTTATTAATGGATGTAAAAACATTAACTAGACGAATTAGTGGAAACGACCCTTAAATTAAAAATAAAAAAAAAAACACCAAAACCTAAAAAATATATTAAAAAACACAATATATGTGTATATATATAAAAACAAAAATTTAATGTAGTTAAAAATTTTTTTTGCTATTTTTTCATCTAAGACATTTTAACAAATAAGATGATTCCAAATTTCATGTGAATTTTAAGACCAATTTTTTTTATACTTATTCGACTTTTTAAACATGAAAAGCATAATTAAATTTAAAACTTATTTTCTTTAAATTATTTTTAATATAAATAAATAAAGTTAAAAAACATATTTAAAAAATAACTTTTTTAATATATAAAATGGTTTTTACATTTAAAAAGAGAAAAAAGTATAACAAGATTTTTTCTTTAAGACCAAAACTTTTGAAAAAATTGTATAACAAACATTTTTTTTTTTGTAAATTCTTTTATACTTAAAGACAAATAAGTATGAAAAAAATTAAATACAAAACTATTAAAAACGTATTTTTAAGGTATATTTTGCAATGTTTAAATAAGGAAAAAAGGTATAAAATAGTATTTTTTATAAGAAGTCAAAACTTTAGAAAAACAATTTAAAGAGAACAATTTTTTTTAATAAAAAAATTTTAACATTTAAAAATAGAAATCAATATAAATATTTTTGAAAACCAAAACCATTATAAAAAAAACTTTTTACAAATTAAGTTTTTACGTTAAAAAATGTAAATCTGTATAAAAATTGTTTTTTAAAAGAAAAACCATTAAAAATAAAGTTGACATGAAATTTTTTTTTAAGTATATTTTTTTATATTTTAAAGGGGAAGTAAGTGTAAAAACATTTTTTTATGAAGAAAAATGAAACTTTTAATAAATATTTTAAACAAAACATTTAAAGAAAATACTTTCTAAGTTTGAAAAGGAAAATAAGTATGAAACTTTTTTAAGACCAAAATTGCTAAAAAGCCGTTTAAACAAAACATAATATTTTTTATGTTTATAAAGGAAAATAAGTATGAAAACAATTTTTTTAAAAAAAGAATCCAAGACTGCTAAAAAGCAATTTAAATAAAATATTTTATTAAAGTATAGTTTTTTTATTAAAAAGGGGAAATAAGTATAAAAATAGTTTCATTAAAAAAAATTCGAATAATTATTTCCCCCTTTTTAAAAGTAGAATAAGTACTTTTTTCATTGTTGATAAGGGGAATATTGTGTTTTAACCAAAAATAAGTTTGATTTAGCCGTCAACTTAGTTGAATGGATGGATTCCGTTCAGAATGAGGTCAAAGGTGAAATTCGAAAGTTATATGGTGACAAACTGTAAACTGGACAAATTAGTGGGGGCTCAAATGCCAAATACCTACATTATAATGATTGCATTTTTTTTAATGTATGCTTAAGGAATTTTTTTCGACATAGAATTGTCTTATTAAGTCTCAAATACGTCCTTTAAATCATGTGTTATAGTAATATAATTATAAGGATGATGTTTTACACAGAAAATTCGAAAATATCAGACACATGTTCGTATATCATTAATGAACTATTAAATGAATATCCTCAAATCGTGTCTTCGTAACATCATTCAATTTATAATTATTACAATAAAAAGACATTAATTGTTATGCCATATAATTCTCGGATGATTTTGAACTCGTAATTTTTCATTTGATACTTTTTTTATAGCTATGTGATCAATAATCAATTCAAAAGTTATAAATAATTATTTTTTGTTTAGGACCATTTATTTCTCATAATTTAGCAGAACCCACGCAGATTTACTTTCATAATCTTTGATATTTATAACTAACATATAGTTCGGCTACATCACCAATTTTATATTTCTCAGGCTTTTGATTTTAAAATACCCCTTATTTAATTTGTAAAATTATACTTTACGTTTAGTACCATGTCATGCTCAAAACACGACACTACAAATGTTGGAGTTGCCTTTAACTATACCTAACCATCACGGGTGGATTGGGCATTGTGAATCATATAAAGGAACAAAAATTTAGTACCCAAAAATTAGTGTCCAAATTCAAACAAATTAAACCATCCTTATGAACATATAAATAAGTTTTAGCGTATTAACAGCATAAAACCATAACCATTTTGAAAAATCTAATTTTTATAATTTTGTAAATTATCTAGGGGTATTTTTCACTCCTCGCGTAACTGACTACACAACCATGACCAATAACCAATTAGTACAAACAACCCTACGGGTAGGGGGCGTTTCACAACTAGGGATATGGTCGTGGAATTGATCCATGAAGGGGTTAGTGAATGTGGGACCGATAATTGTCATGCTTTTACCCCCACCTTGCACGACTCTTTGCTAAAACCCATGCGATACTCAAACATTTCCACTAGAACATGTGTCATATCTTTTGATATAGAAGTCAGAGGTAGAGAGGACACTTGCATGATCGTTATATAAGTATACTGTTTAACATAAATTCATCCATGTTACAGTGTCACGAGAGAGAGAGAGAGAGAGAAGGGGGAGGATGCACTCTTTATAATTGTTATTTGTCTTTGAGATAATTGTGACACCCCATAAAATCTAGTTTAGATTGATCGGGTCTAAAATAAATAATATAGGACTGAAAACATTTGGGTATCATTTTAAGCATGATTGAAAATAAAACTGAATGCATAATATAAATAACTACACATAAGAGTGATCAACCATAATAACTTTGATACCAAATTAACTAACGGTAATAGACCATCGCATACTACAACTATCTCATAATAACATCCCATACCAAAAATCTAAATTCGACACACTAGATAAATAAATTAGATTACAGGAATGAGCATGTAGTCTCGACTCCTATATCCTATCTGAATAACAACTGGTATTAGAATAAGACTGTATCGGAGGTGAGGCTACAACGATGACCTATGTACTAAAAATATAATAATTCAATAACTTTAATAGTATGTCTATGAAGTATAAGAATATAAAGGAGTTAGGGCTACAACATAATTACACATATTCCTCTCATATTTTAATTGCTTTTTAGTTATCCCAACCCAACCAATCCTAGGTATCCTATGCGTCAAATTCCAAAACCCATCTCTACCCCATGATTTCATCTTATTCATCTTTATGGAGCATAATTATAGATTATGTTTTAATCACGCCATACATCTCAAGTATATGAATATATCAATGGTTACAAACACTTTCTAAGTCTACACCCACATAAGTACAATCCATGCTACGTATCTCATAATTGGCTACTCTTTAGTACTTATATAAGTAACATCAATTTCATAACCAGGGTATGACCATCTCTATATACTAGTTATCGAAGTGGCCTCCATCGTAATTATAGGTAGGGTAAATTTTGGCTTTATCAAAACACGGTCCAGATTATATCCCATCTCTATCTACTGGGATATCAAAGTAGTTCTTAGTTCATGGTCCATAAGAATGTTCCATCTAGGATGTATACCACAATTACCCATATCCGACATATTATACATAATACACAAGGCAAGTCCTCTAGATTAAAGAAAGAGCATAACCCTTACATCCAATTACTTACTTATCCTCTATTTATGTAATTTTGCATATATAATTTAAAGGTCTTATAGCAGTAGCTTAAAATATCTAAGTCCCCTATTTTCATCTAACATTTACTCTTTACTAATTTTAAACAAAATCCAAATTTTGCCTAGTAATGCGCAAATACTAAAACCTGTCCATTGCACGGCCCGTGCACACAGACTATGAGTGTGTCCGTTCAAACGGATGAACCATGAAACTCTCCAAAATTTCGTATTTCTTCAACTTATAGCCCTTATTATGACCTCTCTACCTAGAAACACCATTAACGACCTACTTTAGGGTTTTAGCACCTCCCATATACACTAATTTATCAAACAAACTTCACAAAAAGAAACTCTAGGATATTCTTCCAAGTTTAGTAGATTTTTATAAAGAATCAAAGCCCTAGAATTGAATTTCATCCACATAATCGAATTTTCCAATCTTCTTACAAAATAACTAAGGGACTTTTCTGAGTTCTTTAAGTATAACCATCTTCTAAAATAAATTTCTTAAATATGATCTAAATTCATTATAAATTGTAACAAATTCAACCTATGAATATAAACCTAATTTTACTAATTAAATTAAATCTAAGGTTTGTTGTTTAATTGTCCAAATCAAGTCTGTCTATATTTATATTTAGAATCCAAACCTTCGAAAGATTGTGTACATAAGTTCTTTTAGAGATTTTTGTCTATTTAAGTGTTCTTCTTCTCCAACAAAAAATAGAGGTTATTTTTTTATGAAAGCTTGAATTTTAGAGAGAGAAAAACATATACTAAAAATCACTATTCACTAGAGTTTTTCTTCGAACTTCTTTAAGTTTTCTTTAGATATCCATCACTATTATTGCTATTTAAAATCGTTTGAAGTTTTATTACATCTTCTCAAGACTAGAACAAACTTTTGACAATTTTTTTCTTCAGAGACTTTAATATTTTTAATATCTTAAAAATACTTATGAGTATATTTTTTATTAGTTAAACACCTTAAAACTTTCACAAACCTCTAGGAATCTCACATCTTAGGAAGTAGAAATACATTTTTGTCTTCTCATATTTATTTTAAGACTTAAAACACAGTTTTTCTTCAAACTCTAAAATTTTTTCTACTTTGAAGAAGGAAGTGTTGGTAGGAGGAATTTATGGCATTAGTTGCGGACCAAAATCTACCACGGTTGTGTAGCTTACTTTAGATGTTTTATCTCTCTATATTGGATATGGTGCAAAAGAGTATCTAATCAGTCATAGCATCGAGAGGGTGTAAGTATTTGTCTTCTAGTTATAAAACTCTACCATTGTAGATTTGTCTTTTTATCTACCTGAGGTTTTTTTCATTGTGGGTTTTTTCTTGTATACCTTGGTGTTAGGATATATTGTTTACCTTTACACATTTAGATTATATCACCTAATATTGAAGGTAAAATTGGGTGTAGTTATTTGGTAAATAATTTATCATGTAGACCTAAGGAGTTATTTTTACCCAAATAAGAAATTATATAAAAAACTTTTATCCTTTTAGACATTTTTTTTAATTAGGTACTGCATGTCCATCTCGGTTTTGAGAACATGTACTTTTATGATTTTGTACATATATTGGCATACTTTGGGTGTATAAGTGAAAAATACGATAAGATTTTTGTTTGCATGATTTTTTATTTGTGCTTAATCGCATTAAATGCTAATAAATAAATCTTATTAAGCAAAGATAATTAGATAGTTTGTTTTCCATGTCTTTATGTGTTTCATGTAAATAATTTGTTTTAAATTATCATGAAGATTAATTTTTGTATGTGTATTATAGGTTCTTAGTATGTATATTACTTGCACCCCACTATCACACTTATTTTGGTAGTTTAGTGAGACTTATTATGATTATTGAGATTAAATTATTTACTATTATCATCATATGTCTTTCTCGTTAAGTATCCATAGTCCACTTTTGTAAGTTTCAGTGTCATATATATATATATATATATATATATATATATATATATATATATTCATATTTTTTGAGTTAAAAAATAATTGTTTATATGCGTTGATAAGGGCTACCATTAGAGTGATAATGCCTGACTTCAATTTGAGTAACACTTGGGTAGGTGTAATCTAAAGTGTATATGAAAATTCAATCAAGGAAAAAAGACAATATGTAGAAAAGAGCCACAAGCCAAGTGCTTAAACGACATTAAAAATAAGTAAGGACATATCTTATTTCAAAAGAAATTTTTAATTAGTTTTCCATTAAAAGATTCATGCAACACTTACTTGATGGAGCTAATGAAGTGGATGAAAACTTCTTGTCTAGTATATAATGTGATTTTGTACTTTTGATGACTAGTTCTCGCATGATTTGAATTAATGTTATTTAAATTAGTTGTGATTCATTTTGGTCTCTTGCACATACATGCTAATATGTTTAACATCACATGCTAAGTTTATTTTTATGTGAATTGAGTTAATTATCATATGTACTAGTATAAATTCTACATATGTGATCAACTTGATGATTATTAATGCTTAACAAAAGTTAAAAGTTAATATTTAATTTTTGATGAGAATTAATCTTTTATTTATGTACATATTCCCTATATGTCTCACCTTTATCTAGAATGATATCTCTCAACTCATTTCTAATGTTTTTTTTAAAGGAGTGATAAGGTTAGTATTTTATTTTTTGAAGATGGTTTTTGGACAAAATCAGTCGCACGGTTTGGTTTCTTACCCTTTTACAAAATAGTTTGAGGTTTGTTGGGATGCAAGTTTATGCCTTGAACCATTCGCATGGTCCCCTTTCTGATTCGTTCTCTCGGCCTTTGTGATGTTTTCGAGTAGCTCGGTTTTGGTATATTATATTTCTTTTTTTCATCTTATTGTTGTACCTATTCCTTTGGAGGTTCCATCTTTATACTATTATCTCAAAGATGCTCTAGTGACTTTGTGTTTTGATATTTTAGGTTTACTTTATCATGATTTTTGGTGTTATCCAATTATCATCTTATTTTTGGTGTTATTGCCTCTTGCTTCGATATGAGTCTACGTTTTTATCATCGACCATTTTATGTGCTTTATGTACCCTTGGTAGTTCGATTTTTGAGATGTGACCTTGATCATAATTAGATTTACTTGAATTCATAGTTATACATTTTTCTACTCTATTTTAGTACTTGGTTAGATCTACATGTGATCCCTTTGGATTAGTCGGTTGTGTTTGTTCTTATCATGATAATCTCTCGCTAGTCCGGCCTTAGACATGCTTCCGCACCTTGTATTTTTTATGTTATTTTTCACACTTTTTTGTTCATTTAGGCTAGCTTTTAATCCTTTTATCTTGATGACTTTCTTCTCCGAGCTTATGTGTTTTAATGATATTTCTTATGATACCTTGTGTTATTTTTCTATAGAGATATTGATCTGGATGATGTATATACTTGCTTATTGATTTAGCACATCGAATTCTACATTTTCATTATAACAACCTACAAAATAATTTGAAAGATTATCTATGAATGGCCCTTATTTATATATATTAATGAAGCGAAAACCCTTTTACTTTTAATTATTTCGAAAGTCACATTTTTGTTTTCTTTTTTTCTTTTTTGGTTAAAAAATTCCAATTTCGAATTTAGGATAATCATTATTATAAATGTTTATGTCTTTTATATAAAAGAAATTAAGGGTGATTTTGATTCAAGCTTTTTTTTCAATACACCCTTTTTAATGAACATCAATATCTCGCATTAATGGGGATATTTAAGTGATACACTTGATGGGTGGGGTTAATAGAAAATATTAATTTTTCATAAAAATAATTAATTAGAAAGGATAATTAATGAAGTGTGATATATAATTTCTAAGTAAAAGATTATAGGGATTCAAATGTGTAGTGTATTAGACTACTTTTAACTATTTCAGATAAAAAGGGTGATTACTAATGTGGATAAATTTGACTGCTAGGTAGATTATATTTAAATTATTTCCAAAGGCTTAAATCTATTAACGTATGCAAAAGATAAATCACCAACTCCCAACATTTTTTCCTCCATTAATAAAATAACCTTAAACTATCCTTAGTAGGGAAGGCTAACCTTCATCCGTCCCAAGGAATTCGATGGGTCATTCTCCCTCGTTTCTGACTAATATCCAGTCCTAGTTTAAGGAATTTTCACCCTTAGGCTCCATTTGGTTCGCGGTAATATTTTGGATGGATTCTGATTATCGAAAAAGTGATTACCATAAACCTTTTACAAAGATTCTAAATCTTTTCATTGTATTTGGCTAACAAATGAATTCCTATTGGGAATCAAAATTTTGTATTCGGTTCATGCATGGAAAGTGACATAAGAAAGTATAATATATGACAATAATACCCTTTAGCAATCACACACACACACACACACATACAATATTATAGTTCCTTATTTTCAAAAGTATGAACTCAAATATATATTTTAAATATACATTTTTTAATATTTAAAAAATATAATAATTTATTGTATATAATCAAATTAATTTATACATGAGTAGAAAAAATGATTAAATAAAATTTGTTCAACTTAAATTTGATATAAACCGACATAACAAAATTTTCTTCACAAAATAAACATTTAGATTTTATGGGTAATTTTTATAATTTAATATTTTTAAGGGTGTTTTTATCTTCACAAAAATTATTTATAAGGATTTCTATGAAAAAGTATGAATCCCACCTATAGTGGATGGATTCTGATTCCAGCCACTTTCCCATAAAGAAGGTAATCTAATTTTATTAGGTCTCACATTTCCATGCAACTTAACCTCGCACCAAATGCAATAATTTTACATTTTTTCAGGAATGTTCGGATGTAATCAGATGCAACCCAAATTCACCACGTATCAAATGGGGCCTTAAATTATTCTAATTTAAGATGAATATATTCCATCCAAAATAACTTGAAGTATTTAGGACATCTATTATAACCAAACCAAACTTAAGTATATAATTTAAGCTACACGCTACAAATGCTCTACGACATGATAACAAAAAAAAATATCAACACCACATTGGGTTTTATAGTAATTATACATCTTATCTAACGATAATACTTATAAAATTCATTCCCGTAATGCCTTCGAATGCCACAAAAATAACATAATATTTTAAACAATGACAAAAAATTAATCTTGTGAATTATACGGTTACAAACTTATAGCGACAAAGAATTTCGAGGATTATCCCACTAGTTATAATATTGTCATCTTTTTTTCGAACAAAAAGAAAATAGAGATATCATTACGTCGACATGACGAAAACAGAAAGAGAAAATATTGATAAACAAAAATGTTGACACTCTCAGAGCATCCACAATGGTGGTATAAAAAGCAAAGATATTCTTTAAGTTTTCAAATTGGTATCCCTACAGCGATGGAAAGATTTCAACAGATTCTCCAAATTTGGATAATGACTGCAAATTATGTAAAGCCTTCCTACGAACTTCATTAGATCGTAGCAATAGCTACAAACTTTATTTGTTTGTATCAATTGTTACGGACAAATTAAGTTTGTATAAAATATAAATAATTATTTTTTTATTACATTTTTGAGTTCTTACGGACAAGTTCGTAATAATTTATACGAACAAATGTTGTTTGCAATTTTTTTCCCTACGAACAACATTAGTTCTTAGGAAAAATATTGCAAACTCTTAGCCTTTCATCATTGTGAAGTGTGCATATGAAAGAAGGTAAATTGGCCTTTTGGTTCCCTAAACTTACTTTTCCTGAGCATATACGATCGTCGATGTTCTCACAAGTTAGGTAAGAGGTATTAACGACCATTTAAAAGGGAACTTCCTATTAAAAGCAAGAGATGTGATGTCATGTTCCATAAATTTCCCTAACATCCAAGGAGAATTTGAAATTAAATCTGTACGAAAGTTCCTTAACACCGATCTGAAGGATTCATATCCCAACAAACATGCCTCCTCATCCATGGAAGGGGAAGATCCTCTGAGAACGTTTTCAGATCCGTCCCATATTTTCCCATGATTGTCTCGAACACCAATAACCTCGGAATAAGATATGGGAAAAAAGTTTCATTATAATTAATCTTAACAAAATCCCCAACATTAGGGATCCATCTATTAGGGGATTGAGCTGGGAAATTTGGGCAAAATATGGTTTTGTTATGTTATGGTAACAACATAAAATCCTCCCAAGATTTAGTTGTGAGAGAGACTGATCTATTAGAGCTGGGATGATGTTGATAAAGACATAATCGTTGCGCTCATCCAAATGAACCAACAATACCATATCAAAAGGTCCAATGGAAGAGACCGTTCATTGTCCACTTTATCATTGATTAGGGTATAGAACTATTAAAATGTTGACAAGATCTTCGAAGCTTCTGAGGGGTGGATGATTATGCTCGAGTTCCATACATCAAGGGCCTAGTTACATATAAATACTAAGTGTTCAAATGTCTCAAAGTCCTTGGAGAAAACGGGGTATATGGAAGATTAAGTACATATTTTACATTTCTTGTTTGTAGCCAAAGCATTAAAACAACATTCCACCAAAACAACTTGAGTTTGGGGGGACTTTAGACTCCAAATGGTTTTTCAAAGGGACTTTGGTTGGTTAAAGGATGACAGAGGCCTTAGATGAGTATAGGGATTTTCTGAATTGAAGACCAAATGATAGCCACATCTAAAGGATTAATTACATGTTGAGGTCCAAATGAAATTATCCTCCGTAGGAGAAAGATTGAATGGGATTTGAGAAATAACCTCCATCAATGAATTTAGGAAGTGTTAATTAGAGTGTCATGTACTCAAAACCTTAAATAGAGTGAAATACCCAATTAAAATTATCGCCATAATATAAGTAACATTTTCTATTAATTCCTTTATGAGCACAAATTAAACAACCTAGTTATATGTGATCAAATGCTTACCACTTAGATAGCACTAAATTTTATCTTCAACTTAGCTGAATAAATATAAATGGGAGATAAGAAGGCAAATAATCATACAACACCAAATTTTACGAGAAAATATCCACAACGGAAAAAACCCTCGAGCTAAATAGAATGACATATTTCTTATGGTAAAATATTATAACTACAAGGCAATGACCTATAATTACACAATGCTATTACTGACTAGAAACTCTTTCCCATCATATTCTCCAAGGAGAGTGACAAAAAATAGAGAGTTCTACATAACCACTACTGGTTTGGGACTCATCTAATGTATTTCGAAGCTATGCCACAAATCAAAATCCTCTTAAAGTAAAAGACAAACTCTTTTAAGAAGCCATCGATGCTTGATTATCACTTTATAGGATGTGAGATTTTCTGAATATTTTGAATGTGTTTAAAATGATTTTGTCTTGATAATGTATTTGTGAAGTATTCAAGCTAAAAAACAAAGGTAGAAGGTTTTAAGCTTCAATATGACTTGTGATCAAAGTTAAAAAAATAAACACTTCAAGAACACAAAGATAAACGTGAAGAAGATACAAAATAGTTTAACTCTGTAGAGTAATCAAACTCAAAAAACAATTTCTTAGAAATTTTCCCCTGATCAAGTGTCTTTGATCTCAAAAATATTTTCTATATTTTGTTCTATAGAGTTTTTGACAAAATATATGTAAATTATGAAGTCAAGCACCTATTTAAACTAAGCTCTTCTAAGTACGGAACACAAGCTAAAGTCAAGAAGTGATGACATCAGAAGGGGATAAAAACACTTCAGTCTAGGAAATATTTGGCTACAACAAAAGTTGACATGTTTTTCGAAAAGATATTTTGTAAATATGTACTTCACAGGTCATAGGCCCTCTGACACTCCATAAAACTTATGCTAGATTGATGAGGTCTAGAATAAATAAAATAGGATTATATAAATAATTTGATTCCATTTTAAGTATGAATATAAATAAAACTGAATACATAAATAAATAACTCAACGTTAAGTGGTGAACCATACAATCTTTGATACCAAATCAGTAACCATAATTGAATCATCGCATAATACACTGTCTTGAAATAAAATCCCAAGCCTATGTGATAATAATAGCAATAATACCGACTCGACAGAATAGTAAATGGAAATAAAAGAGAGAATGTAGGTTCAACACCTATATCCAAGTACATTGGCGACTGATAACTCAAGACTAGATTAGGACTAAAGCCGCGTATGTGGTTTATGTCCTGAAAAATGTTAATACGATACGTTAACAACAAGTTTAAGTAGTATAAGAATATATCTTATTCAGGAATACAATATAACTATGCATCTTTTTCTCATCTTTTAGTAACTTTTAGGTTATCCCCAAACCCAACAGTCCTAGATATCTCATGCATCTAATCCCAGACCTAAGTGAACCCCGTGATTACATATTATTCGTTTTAATTGAATATTCATAATTAATTGTTATATACCTCTAAAGTATGCACATCTAAGCATAAAGTAAATCTCTACGTTTATCTATGCATATTTACCATCCATACTAATTATTATATAAATCAGTACTAGAGTATTGAATTAGCGTTATCCTACAACCCAAGGTAAGCTCATTTCACTCTCTCGGGATGCCAAAGTGGCGTCTTTGCCCAGACCAGGGTACACATCATATCTATCTACCGAAGTACCGAAGTGGCACCATCACCTGACCAAGGGTAACACCATCTCTCTCTCTCTCTCTCTCTCTCTCTCTCTCTCTCAATACCAAATTGACGTCGTCACTCTGCCCAGGGTACTACTATAGTACTGGTAGTCGTACAACCTAGGGTATAATCCATCTCTATCGGGTTACCGAAGTGGTTCCTTCGTACGTTCTATAATAATATCTACTTTAGGATGCCTCTCATATGTACACATAGTCAATATATTACATATGATGCAAATTATAGTTGTTCACATTTCAAGAAAGATACGAGTCCTATTATTCTTCCAAGCAATTTACCTATAAAATTAAAGGTCTTAGATCGATATCTAAAATGTCTAATCTCCTAATTCAATTCAAAATTACTTCTTTACCAAATTAAGAAAAACTTTCAATTCTGCCCTGGTCGTGCGCACGACCCTAAAACCTAGTCGTTTGCACGAGCCATGAACACGAACCGCATTTGTGTCCGTTCGAATGGGAAAATCATGAAACTCTCCACGTTTCAGTCTTTCTTCAACCTCTAGCCCCTGATATGACCTATCTGTACAGAACCACCATTAATAACCTAATTGCTATCTCCATATACCTTAAATTATCATATAAAATTTCCCAACTCAAATTCTATGCAATACTTACAAGTCTACTATATTTATATAATGATTTATGAGTATTTTTCGTAATTAGAACCCAAGATATTGAATTTCATTCTAATGACCTGAATTTCCAGTTCATGCATGTTAAAATCAAGGGGCTTTTACTTAATTCCTCAAGCATACATAGTTCTAACCTCTATTTATTAAATAGAACCCAAAATTCATGATAATTTGAATAAGATTTCATTTATGGATAAAAAATTAATTTGACTAATAAATTTCAGTTTGTTGTTTAATTATCAAAATCAAGTGTTTTATATTTAGGTTTAGAATTCAATGAATAATTGTATTCTAGTGACAAAAGAAATTATATAAATATTCTAAATAAACTTGCCTTTAAATTCAAATAGGCTGAAATCCAATTGAAAAGCCTAAATTCTCCAATGCCCAATTTCCTTTTTTTCCTCAAACTAGTCTCCCTCTCCTCTCTCTAGGGTTTCCTTTCTCAAATGTTAAAGTGATCCAATCTAAACCTAACATTCCTTTTTATATTATTAATCACGAATTTAGGTTTAACCCCTTCATGGACCCTATCCCATTGAGCCCAAAACCATGTCCAAATAGTCTAAAATCTAGCCCAAGCTATACACTAACCCGTAGGGCTTAAAACCCATCCATTTAAGGTATAATTGAGCATTATACTTATCCCACAAGTCATCTTAACCCATAAAGATTTTAATATCTACACTTGTTCAAGTTTGGAATAACTTATTGATTTTTTTTATTAAATAGTTATTAACTCATTTTTATGTATTACGTTCAATTTAGATAGTTATAAATGTACACACGAATACAAACGATACAAAATAGTGACTAACTAATCCCTCACTTAAGATAAATAACATTTCACAATATAAATTGATTTAAATAATGAATTAAAAATCATTGCATTCTTCCCCCCTAAGACAAGGAATGGAGTACTCAAAATTTAAATATATACCTGATTATAATAACTTTGGATATCTCGCCCGCTTGTCGTTCTCTCTCTACCATATGGACTCTGCCTTGCTATTGTGTCTCGACTAGAATCCAACTAATGGTATGACCTTAGATTATAATTTTTGCTCTATTTGGTCCAGTATGCAATACAATCACTGCTCATAACTCGCATCGTAGTGAAACTTAATCTCATCGACATAGATACGTTGGTAGGCGTTATCATCCCTCAAAATTTCCCCAGCATCGATATGGGGAACACATCATATACTCGCTAAAGGTGGTCGAGTAAATTCAATTGATATGCCACTGGACTACCCTATCCAAAGTCGTGAAGGGATCGACATAATGGGCGGTCAATTTTCCCTTTGACTCAAATCTGATAACCCCTTTCATTGGGGACATCGTAGCAGAATTTGATCTCCTACCTGAAACTCTAACATCGTCCTCCTCTTATTGACACAACTCTTTTATTGATCTTACTCCGTTTTTATCCATGATTGAATGAGTGATACCTTTTTTGAGGTATCCCAAATAATAAATGGTTCGAACATATTATCTTCCCCTGACTCCAACCAATAACTTGACGAGCGGCACGATCGCCCATATAGTTCCTCATAAGGTTCCATACCAATAGTCTCCTGATTACTATTGTTGTAAGCAAACTCCACGAGAGTTAAGTGTTCATCCTACCCATCTTTAAAGTAAAAACTCATGATCTAAGTATATCCTCCAAAATCATATTCACCCGCTCAGTTTGTTCGTCAGATTGAGGGAAAAATGTCATACTTAAACTCATCTGTACTCCTATAGCCTCCTAAAAACCTCTCCAGAATCTAGATAAGAATGTACTATCCTGATTAGGCATAATCTCTCATGGTACACCATGAAATCGTAAATCTGTTCAATAAATAATTTAGCATACTGCTCGATGGTTATATCGGTCTGTACTGGAAGAAAATGGGACATTTTCATTAGTCTATCAACTATGAATCAAATCGAATCATGACCTCTCTAGGACCTGAAAATACTCTCCGACTTCTACTTGGGAACCCCTAAATGATGTAATTCCCCTACCAATCTTTGGTGCTCCATCTTTACTGGCTAACATTTGGTACACTTAGATACCACATACGCAACATCTTTCTTCATCCCGACTCACCAATATGCTCTATGCATGTCATGTCACATTTTGATCTATCCCAAATGTACCGTGAATCATAAACCATATGCCTCGATTAAAATGACCTTCCTTAATGCAGGATTCCATTGAACAACTAACTATCCTTAGAATCTCAGTCTGTCATTTGATCTGATAAAGATTAAAGGAACTCGACATGACACTAGTTATTGTACCTTATTTTGACATAAGGCATATGAAGACTATATATGTATCACTTTTATCACCTTGGGTGCAGTAACGGTCACTACTCCTAAAAATTCATCTGACAAATCCAAGTCTTGAGTCGCAGTCCATTGTGTTGTCCAAATGTCCAGCAATTCCTCCTCATGCTCGGCCCACAATGCTACCAATATAACAGTTGGCCTCCGACTTAATGCCTCAACTACCATATTTTCCTTCCCAAGATGATATTGGATCAAAAAATGGTAAACCTTCACGAACTCGAGCCATCTCTTACGCCTCATATTCGTCTCTCTCTAAGTAAATAAGTACTAGCGACTCTTGTGATCAGAATATAAAGTGAACCTCTCACCTAGCAGATAGTGTCTCCATATACGAAGGGCAAACAATACTATTGACAAATCCAAATCATGAGAGGGTTAGTTACCCTCATGAGGGTCAAACTTTCGGGATGCATAAGCTACCGGTCTTTACTCCTGCATCAATACCCTTCCTAACCCCTAAAGAGATTCATACGTAATACTAAATACTCCATATGGTAATGCAAGTATAGGAGCCGTAGAGAGCTTATCCTTGAACGACTCGGATGCTCTATAGCAATATTTACTCCAAAAGAAACATACCGCTTTACGAGTGAGATGAGTCAGTGGTCTCACAATCTTTGTTCCCCCTGAATGAACCTCCTGTACTATCCCACCAAATTTAAGAAACTCCTTACTTCGGTAGGCAATGTGAGTTGTCCCCATTCAACAACTACAGATTCCTTTATAGGATCCATTGAAATTCCACCCTCAGATACAATATCGCCTAGGAGCTGTAGCTCTCAAATCCAAAATCTATGCTTAAAAAACTTACCATACAACTTATGTTCCCGTAGTGTCTACAATACCAATTTTAAATGATCTGCATGTTCTTCTTTCGATCGAGAATAAATTTAGATGTCAACGATAAAGACAATGATAAACTGACCCATAAACGATCGAAACACCTTGTTTATAAAGTTCATAAACACTTTTGGTGCATTGGTTAACCCGAATGGCATAAGACGGAACATATATGAGCCATATCACGTTAGAAAAAATATCTTTGGGACATACTCCTCCCTAATACGTAGATGATGGTACCTCAGGTGCTAGTAAATATTGGAAATGAATTACGCACCCCTCAACTGATCAAACATATGATCGGTATGTGGAAATGGATAATTGCTACATATCTTGACTTTATTCATCTACTTATTATGAACATATAGCCAAAGTGATCTATCCTTCTTCTTCATAAGAAACACTGGAGCTCCCCATGGAGATGTACTTGTGTGTATAACCCCCTGACTTAACAACTGCTGAATCTATTCTTCTAACTCTTTCATCTCTAATGGGCCCATCCTGTAATGTGCCCTCATAATGGTCCTGGTGCCTGGCATTAAGTCTACAAAAAAATCTACCTCCCTCGCTGGCCGTAACCCTGGAACCTCATTAAATACATTCATAAAATCATAGTTAATAGTTATCAAATCTAATGACATGGTAAACGCTTCAACTAAAGTCTCATTTATATAACATAAGTGTGTGCTAGACCCTCCCACGAGCTTAGACATAGCAACTAAGAACATATCAAGTTCGGGAATAACAAACGTAATCGCCTTCCCGCTACAATCTATTTGCATGTCATATTGAGCTAGGTAATACATGCCTAATATGATATAATTAGTAAACATATCCAATAATAAGAAGTCACCAGAAAAACACAATCGATCGATCTATATTACCACGCCCCTATATATTTGGCATAAGACAACACCCCTACCTACTGGGGTACCCACATGTGAATATACATCCTCGGTTATATCTACTAATCCCAACGTAGATGAAAATGCATAACTAAAACAAGAGTGTGACACGTCCGTGTTAAAAACAATTGGTGCATAGGTACTATAAACATATAATATACCCTCAATCGCATGAGGCAACACTAGCTAGTCTATCTTGTGGATATTGTATGTGCCCATAGTGAAGCTATATGCATCACTACACCTGAGGCAAATCATATGTGTCGGCTTTGAATATGTCCGATGGACATTATTGATCCTCTACGGTGGTAATATATTTCGACCACTATAAAGTGTCTCCTATGAGTCTCAACCTTAGCAGCATCTGATTTTGAATGGAGATACACTCCACTAGGCATATACGACGCTCAATGTCACACCTCCACAACTGTGAATCAATGGGGTCTATAGACCTGAATAACTCTAGTGAATGTCTCTTATCAAAATCCCCAATAACTTTCTCCTATAAAGTTATAGTCGGCCGAACTGGCCAGAAGGTGGTGGTGGTTGTTGCTACTGCATGGCTATCATAGTTGAAGTTATAGTCTGTTCGATGATAATGGCCAAGTAGACTTATGGAATAACAATTTTTTATCCCTACTACAGTTGTGGGAGTGGCTGTGGCGGATACTTGGGTGCCGCCACCTCTGATTCGATGCTAGGGCCTGTCGCGATCGGCCTGCTCGTATGCCTGTGTTAACCATATGAGATAGTAAACATGATGTATAAGTACACATATGAAAATAGAGTACAAGATCTAAATAACAAGCTCTAAAGTATTAAAGAATGTTATGCGAAAAGAGAGGGACACACTCAATTTCCGTAAGACACTAGAACCTGGAATGCTTTGATACCAATTATGACACCCATAAAATTTAAGCTAGATTGACCAAGTCTAAATAAAATAAAATATGAGTTGTAAAAAGTTTGGTACCATTCTAATCACGACTATAGGTAAAACAAAATAAATCAATAAATAACTCAACATCAAGTGGCGAACCATACAACCTCTGATACCAAACCGACAACAATTATGGAATCATCGCATACTACAATGTCTTGAAATAAAATCCCAAATCAAAATAGTAGTAGTAGTAGTAGTATTAGTAGTAGTAGTAGTAGTAGTAGTAGTAGTAGTAGTAGTAGTAGTAGTAGTAGTAGTAGTAGTAGTAATAATAATAATAATAATAATAATAATAATAATAATAATAATAATAATAATAATAATAATAATAATAATAATAATAATAATAATAATAATACTGACTATACATAATAGTAAATGAAAATGAAATAGTGAGCGTACAGGCTCGACGCCTTCATTTTAGTAGATTAGGGACTGAGAACTCAAGACTAGATCAGGGGTGCGGTTGCACCTGTGACCTATGTCATGAAAAATGTTAATATGATACGTTAACAACAATTTTAAGTAGTATAAGAATATAATTTATATTGAAATACATTATAACTATGCATATTCTTCTTGTCTTTTAGTAGCGTTTAGGTTATCCCAAAACCCAACAATTCTATATATCACATGCGTCTAGTCCCAGGCCCAAGTGAACCCGTGATTACATATTATTCATTTTGATTGAATATTCATAATTAATTGTTCTTTACCTCTTAAGTACGCATATCTAAATTGAAAACACATATCTACATGTATTTACGCGTATGTACCATCCGTACTAACTACTGAAGTACCGAAGTAATGGTTCCATCGCAAGACCTAGGGTAAGCCGTCTCTCTCTCTCTCTCTCTCTCTCTCTCTCTCTCTCTCTCGGGATAAAGAAGTGGCTCTAAAACCCGACTTAGGGTACAACTCATATCTTTCTATCGAAGAACCGAATTGGCATCGTCGCTCGGCCTAGGGTACTATGATACTGTCGTACTCATTGTCGTATGACCCGAGGTATAACCCGTCTAGGGTAGCGAAGTGGTGCCATTGCATACTCCATAAGAATATCCACTCTGGATGCCTCCCATATGTACACATATTCAATATATCGTATATAATGTAAAACACAGTTATTCGGATTTGAAGAAGGATATGAGTTTTATTGCTCTTCCAAGTAATTTTGCATATATTATTAAAGGTCTTAGACCAATATCTAAAAAATTTAAGTCTCCCAATTCAATTCAAAATTACTTTTTTACTAAATCAATAAAAACTTCCAGTTCTACCCTAGTCATGCGCACGACCCTAAAACTTAGCGATTCACACGCCTCCTGCTCAAGGACAACAATTATGGCTATTCAAATGGGAAAACTAAGAAACTCTTTAGATTTCATTCTTTCTTTAATCTCTAGCCCTTTATACTACCCCTCTATCTGGAACCACCATTAACGGCCTAATTCAAGGTTTTACAACCTCAATATACCTTAAATTGTATTGTAAAATCTCCACATACAAATTATATGCTATCCTTATAAGTCTAATAGATTCATATAAGGATTTATAAGTATTTTAGAATTAGAACCCTAAATATTGAATTTCATTCTAAAGTAAAAAAAATTCAATTCATTCATATGAAAATCAAGGGGTTTTTACTTAATTCTTCAAGCATACATAATTCTAATCTCCATCTGTTATATATAACGAAAAATTCATAAAAATTTGAATCAAATTTCATTTATGGATAAAAATATAATTTTACTAATCAATTTCAATCCAAAACCTGTTGTTTAATTATCTAAATCAAGTGTTCTATATTAAGGTTTAGAATCCAATGAATAACGTTATTCTAGTTACAAAAGCAGTTAGATAAATATACTAAATAATTTTTTTTTCTAAATTCCAGTAGGTTTAACTCGAATTGAAAGGCCTCAATTCTCCTCTTCTCTAATTCCCAATTGCTCTCTTTTCTTCCTCTCCAAGTAGTCTACCTCTTCTCTCTCTAGGGTATCCTTTCTCAAGTGTTAAAGTTATCCAACCTCACCCTAATATTCCTTTTTATATTATTAATCACGAAATTAGGTTTAATTCGTACATGGACCCTGACACATTGAGCCCCAAACCTAGCCCAAGCTATAAACTAACCTATAGGGCTTAAAACCCATCCTTTTAGGGTACATACGTACATTCTAATTTTTGCACATGTAATTCTAACCCATCAACGTTTAAATATTTACACTTGTTCGAGTTTAAAATAATTTATTAAATATTTATTAATTTATTTATGTACATTACGTTCAATTTAAATAATTATAAATGTACACATGTACACATACAATATAAAATAGTGATGTACAAGTCACTGACTATAGATAAATAATATTTCACAATATAAATTAATTTAAATAATGCAATAAAATTACGAGGTAGTATAGGAACACCCAATGAAAGTTGCATTACTGATGCGAAAGGATCTTTTGATGCAATGAATGGCTAGTGAGAGAAACTTTCGCCAAATTGGTAAAAATCTTTGGGCAGTATCGCGTTCAGCGAAGCATGGCTTCGGATTGGCATATGAGTACTTCAATGCAACGAGGTACTAATAAAGAGACCCAGTTTACATAGATTTAGGGAAAATCAAGCCATGGATGTTTGAACCTTTACATAAAAATTCATGTAATATACTTATGCCAAAAGTTAGATAAAAAAGTATATTTGATAAGCATAGTATACTTGTATAAGGTAACCACCTAGACTAAGAAACCAAACCAAACACATGCACACATAATTTTTTTAATTTGAATGTGACAAAGTGTGAAAAGGTATTAAGGAAGCTCAAATACCTTAACCAAGTGGATACACCAATACGATATCATATGGGTGATGGGTTAAGAAATTGAAGCAAGGTCGGAGAAAATGTACTGTAGTTATGTTATGCTTATAAGGATAAATTTCGAATCGAGTCAATTTTTATGCAATTGAAATTATTTCGGAACAAATAATTTGAGTCAGAGGATAAAGTTTATCTTGTTGATCCCATAAACCTATGATATTATTTGATAAAGATGTAGCGTCCAAGCTTCAAAGATTGGACATTTCATACCATATTCAATGTGCCAAGTTTGTCTTCACATTTACGAAGGATCTCTCAAGTATGAATACATATTAATTATGAGTCCTTGGAAATATTTTAATGGTGTTAGTTTTTTATTTAAAAATGTTTTGAACTATTTTTAAAAATATTTTTTAAGAAAAATATTTTCTGAACTTTTTTTCGTTAGAATGAGTTTATGGATCATTAGAACGACATGGTGGTCTCGTTAGAACAAGGATAAAATGAACATCAAATGAGGATGCTTTTCCAAGAGGATCCAAACTCGTTAGAAGCTGGTTCAAACGAGATTGCATTCTCGTTCGAACGAACTTAAGAAATTCTTCAAACGAGATGCAATTACTGTTTGAACGACCCTAGTTTTTGTTCAAATGACTCGCTGCCTCAAAAATCATGTAGTCAGTATTTAAGGCGTTGTGGACTTAGAATTTTTAAGAACTTTTGGCGAAAATGTTTTCCAACTAATTTACCAAAGTTACAAGCCCAAATTTTTACCCTATATGTTTAAAAGGTCCAAGTTCCATAATTCCTACGCTTTGAGATCTTGATATTGGGCACTAAAGTTTGTTTCTTTCCTGTGGAAAGAGCTCATTTCAGGTGGTGGCCTCCATGCGTGCTGTTTACGGTGTTTGATAGTTGCTAAGCCTCATAGGTGGATACCGAGGTGTGCGTGGACTCGTGTCATGTGATAGCTTGTGTGGGTTGATTCCTATATTGCACTGCGGAGGAGCGATCGAGGATAGAAGAACGTAAAGGCTTGAGGGGAACCGAATCATTGTGTAAGTCTTCTATTTATTCTTTGTAAAACATTATCATAGTGATCCATTGGTTGGGTCGTACGAGTTTTTTTCTTTGTGGTTTGCCTCGTACATCGACGCCTTTTGTATTGATTTATTTATTTTATCTTCTATGACCTTATAGGCATGCTTTAAGGTAAAAAGATAAAATTTGATAAATTGGTTTTCCACAAGAAAAGGTTAAAATTGTTGCTAAGTTTAATTGGGTTAATTTTGTTTAAAGGTTCAATTTTTAAAATACATAAAAATATTGGACTTGTGTTAATTCGATCCATCCTTGCCTAAGAGTACACCGTAGTAGCGTTCTCAATTTTAAAAGTTACTAGAATTGAGTCTTCAATTATTGATATTGTAAATAACTTCATGAATTAAACTTTAATCCCATGAGAACATGCACCTTTCTTACTTTATTGATTTGGTTTAATATTTTTATAACTCGATAATCTTTTATTGCATTGTATATACTAACACCTAGAGAGCTTTGGGCTTTTCGTTTGTGAGTGTTATATATTTTTCTTTCCTCTTTCAAAACGTTGTAGTCATTGGTAATCTCATTATTCTTTCATCGATCATTCATTAATTAATTTTATACTTGAAAAGTGTTACTTGAGCATGATTTTCAAAGTTTGTTTCGACTCAAGAATTGTGTCAACTTTAGGAAATGATCATAGGCCATCTTTGTTATATCAACCATATTGACCATCACCTCATCTTATATGTTTTCCCTCATCAACCCCTTTGAGTCTTAATATAGCCTTTCGTTTCATAACCCCAAATCCCATAACCAACTACACATTGGAGTTATAAACCATATATATCACCTTCTGTACCTTTATTTTGAATGATAATTGGAACTGAATGATGTTCTTGTTATGTGGTTTCAATTAAGCACATGAGAGTGATAAAAGTAAAGAAAAGAAAGAAGTGAAAAAGGGAGAAAAAAGAGAAAGTAGAAAAGCAAAGAAAATAAAATGTTAGAGAGTGATACCTTTGATGAGTTCTACATTATATTGTTCAACATAGTTAACTCATCGTTTAACTTGGGAGGGAAGATACCTGATAATCGAGTGATAAAGAAAATCTTAAGGTGTGGGTACACGAATTTGGAATGACAGGCCTGGACGAGTAGCCTAATTATAACGGTCCAAAGTCCAAACCCTTCACACCTTAACATTAATTCAGTTATGACTTAGTCTTCTCCCATGTTCTCGTATAGAGGTGTTCCAGGAGAAGATGGTAAACGTGGGGGAGTCCAACACCCCCACTGCCCGAAGACAGACATGTATATAATAAACCCTAGGTCTGGGGCATAAGACACGCACTGTATTCTCTGTAAACGCTCCCCGGAGTATATAGAAATAATACTGACTGCACCACCGCGGATGTAGGCATACTTGTTGAACCACGTATATCTCCTGTTGTGTGATTGACATTTTATCTTCTTTATTTTTCTTGGTGATTGCTCTTCTCTTATCTATTTGTGTTGAACAATAATTGTCACCACAATTGGCGCCGTCTGTGGGAACGTTTATCTTCCATGAGAAAGCCCACACCAACAAAGAAGTTCAAAATATCTGGTCACAGCAGTAACACTCTTCAAGCAGGAGACATCCAAGAATAACTTGCTCCTCACAGGATCAGATCTGAAGTTCAGTGTTCAGATCAGAGGGCTCACTCGGAGAGGCCTGACTCAGAGGAAAGACAAGGAACAACGAGGTCTATGCAAATCTCCAGGCTGATTGATGACTATGAGGCGAGGCTTCAAGAGCAAAGGGAGTCTTCTCACAAGCAGGAGGCTGAGAATGATCGCCTCAAAAGAAAATTAGAGAGGATGGATAAAGAACTCCATCACAGCACTAGGTGACGTCCGTACCGCACTCCTAGCCCTCAGGCGAGCAAGTCTCACAGCCGAGGAAGGAGCCCTAAGCGTGGATCCTAAAGGAGTAAGAGACACGAGTCAAGCAATGACTTACTCGAGCACCAGCGATCGGCCCGCCATTATAGGATCCCAACTCATAATAATGAGAACATATGAGATTTGGTCCGAAGGGAGATGGACCAACACCCAGCACATTGCGGTGCAAGATCAACCAAGGAGATCATTAGATGAGATCTCAAGACCCAGATGAAATCCCGCTTATCAAGGGAAATAAAGGAAGAGGAAGCCCCCAAGAAGTTCGCTATTCCAAGATTCAAGATTTTTGATGGAAAAACTGATCCCATTGATCACGTTAGATAGTACTGGCAAGCTATGGCCCTCTAGAACCATCGAGATGCACTGATGTGCCAGATTTTTCCTTCAATCCTACATGACATGGTGTAAAAATGGTTCGAAAGTCTCCCACACAGGTCTATCAGGAGATTTGAGTCCCTGGATAAGCTCTTTACGGTCCGCTTCATTACTAGTAGCTCCCATCCCAAAAGGATGGATGCCTTAATAATAATGAAAAAGACACCTCAAGAGACCCTCCGAGACTACGCAAAGAGGTACTGGGAGTTAATCAATGAAGTCGAGAACTGCTCGGAGCATGTAACGGTGGCCTCTTTCAAAATTGGTCTACCCAGCTCTTTCGTTCTGTACCAGTCCCTAACGAAGAAAGAGGCCACAACCATCAACGACCTGATGGATCACATTGAGAAATACGCCAAGGTGGAGGATGTCACTAGCCTCAGCACGGGAGAGAATAGTCGAACCAAGCTCACTGCAAAAGGCAGCGACATAATTGAGAGCCAGAAGAAAGGGGGAAAGAATGGGAGCAATAATGGCTCCAAGAATGGAGGCAAGAATGATGTGTCAAAAGTATTTCAGGCAACAATACTGTCTTTAGAGAATCCATTTATAAGATTCTCGCAAAGATCAAAGACGAGCCATTTATTAGGTGGCCCAAAAAGATGGGAGGAGATCCCTTAAAGAGGAACAACGCGCTGAGGTGCGCTTTTCATAAAGAGGGAGGACATAAGACCGAGCATTACAAGGCTCTTAAGTCCCACCTCGAAGAACTGGCCCAGTCTGGGCATCTGAACGAATTTATGGAAAAGAGGGCAGAGAAAGTTGCTGCCAATGGAGAAGCGAGGCCTGACAATGTGCTCGAAGACGATGCTGGCCTTGAATTCACAGTAATTCATGGGGCATCTGATGTCAAGAAGATTTAGGGAAATTCATATCGAATGGAGGTAAAAAAGCTTACAACAGTGATGCAAGATTTTCAGATCGATCTAGTAAAAACATAATCAGGAAAGCATCGACGAGCATATGATGTCGACTATAGTAAGCATATCGTATTCACAGATGAGGATCTGGTGGGAGTGAGAACCCCACATCATGATGGTTTGATCATTACTCTCAGGATAGCTAACTATGACATCGACAAGTTACTCGTCGACGAAGGAACACCTTGATCTGTTCAGAAAATTAAAGTTAAGCGTCGCCGACCTAAAGGAAGTTACTGTCCCTTTAGTTGGCTTCGCTGGGAAAGTGATTATTCCCTTGGGAAAAATCGTGCTTCCAGTAAGGGCAGGAAATGTCTCCAAGATGATCGAGTTTCTAGTGGTTGATATTGACTCGCCATACCAAGCTATCCTCGGCAAAGGATGGCTGCACGAGATGAAGGCAGTCTCCTCTACCTACCATCAGAAGCTCAAATATGTGATCGAGCGAGGAGTAATGGAGATCTATGGCAATCAATCGATGGAAAGAAAGTGCTTCATAGCGGCCATCCGCCCAAGACTGGAGAAAAAGTCTGACAGGCCCGGTGAGAAAGTTAAGAACAAGAAGGTCTGATACCTTCGAAATAGAAGTTAAAATATGGAAGGCCCGGAGCGAAGGAGACCAGGATCCTCCCTTATGAACGGGTCGTCGAGGACTTGGAGGAGGTTACAACTGGAGGTAGCGATGATGACAGGATCTTCTTGATTGGAGCTTCTCTCACAGATCAGGAAAAGAAGGAGTTGACAATTCTGCTAAGAAGTAATGTAGACGTTTTCACATGGAAACCATACGAGTTGCCTAGAATCCAGTGTGGTTTTTCATCAGCTACACATCGACCCACTTTCAAAACAATCATGCAGAAGGCACGTTGAACTGTGCCCAAGAAGGCAAAGGCCGTGGAAAAAGAAGTTGAAAAACTGTTGGATACAGGATCCATACGGGAGGTCCAATTCTCCAAATGGTTATCCAACCCAGTAGTAATTCCAAAAAATAACGGGAAATGGAGAGTCTACATCAAATTCACTGACCTTAACAGGGCGTTCCCTAAAGATAGTTTCCCTCTTCCAAAAATTGATCAACTAGTGGACGCCATAGCAGCTCACAAGAGAATGAGTTTTTTGGACGCATACTCAGGGTAACATCAGATCCCTCTGTACGCTCCATACCAGGACAATACAACATTCATCACCACCATTGGATTGTACTGTTATAAGGTCATGCCCTTCGGGCTAAAAAAACAGAGGCAAACTACCAACGACTGGTCACCAAGATGTTCAAAGACCAAATGGGAGACACCATGGAGGTCTACATCGACGATATGTTCGTCAAAAGCAGGAAGAAAAGAGACCACCTCTCAGATCTGTCAAGAACCTTCGAAATCCTCAGGAAATACCGAATGAAACTTAACGCAAGCAAGTGTTCTTTCAGTGTCCAGTCAGGAAAATTTCTTGGGTACTTGGTCAGTAAGAGAGGGATCGAGGGTAATCCAGACCAAATCGATATAGTAAACAGGGTACAGCCTCCTTGCACAATCTGGGATGTACAAAAGCTCACTGGTATGCTCGCTGCCTTGAACTGTTTTATATCAAAGTACTTCGAGAAGTTCAAACCCTTCTTTCAGTTCCTAAAGGGAGACAAAACAGTAGAACGGAATCAAGATTGGTCACGGGCATTGGACGAGCTCAAGGCTTACCTTATCTCACCACCACTGCTCGTCATACCCCGGGAAATAGACTCCTTGTACTTATACCTCGCCGTTTCCAACCATACTGTCAGTTCTGCATTGATGTGTGAAAAAACAGGAATTCAGCACCCCATTTATTACGCGAGCAAGACTTTATTGGAGGCCGAGCAACGGTACCTACCACTAGGGAAGCTCGCCTTTGCACTAGTAGTGGATTCAAGGAAGTTGAAGCACTATTTTGAAGCTCACACTATTATCTTCCTTATATCGCACCCCCTTAAAGTAATCCTGAGGAAAGTGGATTTGTTGGGGAGCCTGTCTAAATGGTCAGTCGAGCTCGGACGATTTGATATCCATTTTCAACAAAGGAACGCAATCAAAGGGCAGGTCCTTGCTCATTTCATAGCCGAGTTCACAGGCGAGAAGCCTCTCGACTAATTACAACCTGTGAAGAAAAAAGAGAATCACATAATAGAGGGAGTTTGGAAATTGTTTATTGATGGAGCCTCTAATTTTAGGGGGCAAGAGTAGGCATTGTGCTCATCACTCTAGAGGATACAATCCTCGAACAAGGAATCAGGCTTGGATTTGAAGCCTCCAACAATGAAGCAAAATATGAGGCTTTAATAGCCGGCCTCCAGAATGAACATACTTTGGGGGCAAAGCAGTTACAGGTGTTAGGCGACTCACAATTAGTCTCCAATCAGATAAGTGGAGACTACAATGCGAAAGATGAAAAAATGGAAGCCTACCTCGCATTGGCAAAGAGTCTAATGGCCACCTTTGAGGAGGTCCACGTCCAGCAGTTTCCCAGAGGACAAAATAGCCATGTCGACGCCCTAGCAGCCCTGAGTTTGGCAATTGATTTTGACTTAAAAAGAATAATCCCCATCGATTTCCTCGCGCATCCTAGCATAAACTGTAGCAGTGAGCTGCTAAGCATGGAGAATGTGCTCCACATTGAGTCAGTACCCAGTTGGATGGACCCCTTAAGGGACTATTTGAAGAATGGCGCACTCCCAAGTGATAAGAAGACCGCTCACCAGATAAGAGTAAAAGGTGCTCGCTTTCACTTATCTCCTGAGGATAAGCTATATAACAGATCGTTCTCCAATCCTTACCTTCAGTGTGTTCACCCGAGGGATGTCCAACGAATTCTACATGAACTCCACGAGGGAATCTGTGGAGGCCATATTAGAGGAAGGTCATTGGCTTTTCGAGCAATGAAGGAAGGCTATTGGTGGCCATATATGCAAAGAGACTCTGCAATGTATATTCGCAAGTGTGAGAAATGCCAACTTCATGCTCCCATGGTCCATCAACCCGCCAACGACCTAAAATCACTTTCCAGGCTATGGCCATTCACCCAATGGGGAATGGACATCGTAGGACCTCTTCCTACCGCTACCGATAATCGCAAGTATCAGTTGGTCGCAACTGGCTACTTCACCAAATGGATCAAGGCAGAGCCACTAGCTAACATTCGAGATGCGGATATGATAAAACTCATATGAAAAAAATATAATCACCCATCTTGGGATCCCTAGGACCATCATCACTGATAATGGAACGCAGTTAGAGAGTGGCTCCTTTCAGAATTTCTGTAATGACCACAGAATCAGACACCATTTCAGCTTGGTGGCCTATCCTCAGAGTAATGGCCAAGCCGAGGATTCCAACAAAACGGTGATTGATGGGCTAAAGAAACGATTTGAATGAGCCAAAGGAACATAGGTGAATGAAATACCGCATATTCTGTGGGCCTACCATACTACCCCACTTCGAGCAACGGGGGAAACCCCATTCTCACTAACATATGGAATGGAAATAGTCATCTTATTGGAAGCAGGCTTACCCACTATGAGGTCCACCCTTGTCGACTAGGGCCAGAATGATGCAACATTGCTCGCTGATCTTAACCTAGCCAACGGACGTCGAGATCTTGCCTTGTTGAAACTAGTGAGCTATCAACAACAGCTCGCAAAGCACTATAATAAGAAGGTCAATCCAAGGGCATTCCGAGTTGGGGACTATGTCCTAAGGAAAGTCTTGGGCAGCGCAGTAAAACCATCAGACGATAAGTTAGGGCCAAACTGGGAAGGACCATTCAAGATAACAAGAGATGATCTGCGATGAGCCTATCACATAGAAATGCTGGAAGGCAGAGAGATACCTTGAGCATGGAATGCAACCAATCTTAAGAAATTATATTTCTAGATTCTTCTTTTGCATTGTACTTATGAGATCATTAATAAAAGTTTTTCGCGAAATGTCAGTTAACTAGTATATGAACTTTATAACCCATACACCTTTTCCAAGTGACAGGCACACTAATCATTACACTATAGCAGGGAAATCACCCTCCTCAGGTTTTTGTTATGAAATACAAAAAATCTCTTAGCATTGCCCCTGGCAATATGTAAAGCCCTACAGGAGATCCTTAGGCAATATGGCCAAGTCAAAATTGGTTCTCCAAATAATGTTTGGTTAACAAAATCCTGATCGGATAGAGCATCCAACACCAGGTGTGTCCTCGCCAATTTCCACACTTAGGCCTAAAGGAGTGTGACGACATGACCTAAAAGGTAAAGTGGGGCAGAATGGTATCCCATAAGCATACTGGACTGGAGGGACACTCACTTGATAATGCAAACTTACAAATCTAGTTAGCCAAGAGAGGCCCAAGATTATTGAGCAAAGTCTAAAAATGTGGAAAATATACAACACTTGTTTAATCGAAAAATTTGCCCAGAACATAAACTTCATATTACTTCATCACATTTACAACAAATACAACCCATGTTTAGTCGGCAAGCTCGCCCAAAACATCAACATTACATTGATTCATTACAAAGTATATAGAGTTACTACTGGAAAAATCTCAATGAGGACGAGGCCTCTAAATGAGATAATCAACCACTTAGGCTCTTCGACCGTCGTCGAGATGGGGAACTAGCTCCTCATCGACTTCATTTGCATCGGACTCCAATAACTGCCGAGGAATGGAATCAATAGGGATCCACTGATCATCTTTTCGGAAGGGATTAGGGATTAGAGTGGAAGGAGAGATCTCATGACGATACAAGAGCATTTAGTTCCTTGGGACTTGCAGCTCCTTCGGGGCACTCAACCATTCCCTCATAAAGGCGAGCTCTTCAAACTCTGTTAGCCTCGTTGGGTCATCTAGCCAACCTTGGTCATAACCATCGGCCCATACATGTCGAGGTCCTCTCTTACACAGATGCCTCAGCCGAGTGATGTCCGTTTGAAGCCCAGCAGTAATCACATATGCTCGTTGGACATCACCACGGAGCTCTTCCATTTCCTTACATGAACTTCTTGCGTTTGTACCAGCTCGCAGAACAGTCGGTGGGGTAGAACCTCACAGCTGCAGAGGAACATCGCTTGGTCCAGCTCCAGCTCGTGAGGAGGAGGAACCTCATAATACTGCAGGAGCGATGCTCGGTGCATGCTCCGTGAGATGCGAGACTTCCCTCCTCAAAGCCTTATTCTCTTACTGAAGAATTTCTCTAATCTGGTTTATCTCAGAAGCATCTAGAAGTCTTGCTCTCAGAGTATTCACCTCTTCTTGGACTGAAGCACCGACTTCTTCTATTTCTTGGAGCCTGTCTTTCAGTTTAACGATGAGCTGAGTCTGGTTTATGAAATTCTTGTTCCTCAATCATAGTGATTTGAAAATCCTCACAAAGGTATGACGAACTTCAGAACTTACATCAGGACCAAGCATTCTTCCTAATTGAGAAGTGGATGGTATATAATCATTAACATCAATCAACTACAAGCAATAAAATATAAATGAAAGATAGAGTTATTCAGTACACTAAAGGAAAAGGTCTTCTCATTTCATTCATACGAGAAAGATCAGAGTACATTAAAGAATCAGAAGGGAACATTACAAATAAAAATACAAAAACAATCCTAAGGATAGATCAGCTGGAAATTTCGGGTTGCTCAGAAGAAGCTGGTTGGTTCCCCTTATCAGCAGCGGTTGGAGCATCACCCTCAGTAGGGGTAGCATCTGCCGCTCGAGCAGGAAGGGCAGTAACAGGATTTGATTAAGAAATAGAGCCAGCACCTTCGATGGCTGGGGTAGGAACTTCATGCACGATAGGCTTTGGTCCTGGATCGTGCTCATCAAATATAGGAGAGGCAACATCCACACCAGCAGCTAAAAGGGCCTTATTCTAGCCCTTTTTGAAGTTCAGACGGCTGATGTAACCTATCTGAACCTCAGTGTCTTCATATGCAGCAGCCCACCTAGAGTTATATGAGTCCTCCTTAACGGTTACTACCTGAGACTCTTTCTCCTTCAGCTACTCGATTAGCACTTTGTTCTCCTCCACAACATCCAGCTTGCTCGAGTAGACCAGATCGTAGGCTTGTCACAGTTCATTCAGTTCTTTAACTGTTGCCTCCCGCTCTCGATTGGATTTAGCAAGATCCAGATCAGAAGACGTCCGAGCAGCATCAGTGACCTTTAAACTAGCCTCGAGCTCTGTACCCTTCACCCTCAAAGCATCATTATGCTTATCCAACTCGCCGTTCTTATTGATTAGCTCATCACGAGAGCGAAAGAGGACGACAAAATTAGTCACAAACTGCAAGTAAAAGAAGATATTAGAAGAAGGAAACAGACAGAAATTGGGAAGCATTAGAGAAGAGAAATAGACTTACCAAGTCTAGCCTCTCGCTCACTTGCAGAGCTAAGTGGTCAGTACCCACCGCCCTTTGGCAGTCAACAGGAAGGACTGCTCGCTCGAGCAATACAGGGGCCAACTGGGGAGAAGTGGCAACCGAGGCCCTCTCTGGCAACGCGTACACCGACACTAAGGCCTGCCCAACCTTTATCCTTACCTCCATTTTTCTCCTCTTTTCGTCCTTTTCCTTCTCCTTCTCTATCCTCCTCCTCTCCTCGACCTTCTTCTTCTCCTCAATCTTCTTCTTCTCTTCTTTCCTCCTCTTTTCTCTCTCTCTCACCTGCTCTTCTTCTTTTCTCTTCTTCTCCTGCTCCTGAGCAGCAAACCGAGAACTAGTAGCAACAGCCCCAGTGCTGGACTTTTTCTTCTTCAACCTCTGAGCAAGAAGAACATGATCATCATCATCATTATCTCGAATCTAAGTTTTCCTTAGAGGAACCATTGCCTCGCTAGAGCTGCTGGACGTGCTCGAAGGTTCTTAGGCTTCAGAAACCTCTTATGAATCAGAAGAACTATCACCACTGGAGCTCCCCCCGCCAAAATTGTAACACCGCCTCTGATATCACTCTCAGAACCGCGGTCCTCCTCGACCAACTGAATGGGATTGGCAACAGCTTCTTCAGAGGTATGAAATTCAAGAATACTATCCACATGCCTTGCGATAAAACTGGAACCAATATTCTTGTACTCAAGCAGGAAAGTGGCAGACCAGGGATGTTCACCGTCAGCTAAGGGCTCCCTGATATTCCAAGCTTTAACCAACTCAGAAAGCCGAACCTCGCTGAGGGCAGGCTCCAAGTTCTTCGACCTCGCTGAAAAGAAAACAGGAAAGAGTCAGAAAGATCACACATTAACAAAGAAATTAAAAGGATAGAGCAAAGGCTACCTATATACTCTTCCCCATAAAAGGGAACAGTAAATCTATTAGACCCCGACCCCTCGGCCTGGGGGGAGAACTGCCAATTTCTAGCAAGAAAGACATCTTGCCAGTAATCCTTATGGGAATCAAGTAAGTTTACTACCAATACCCTATCAGGACTCCTGGCCTTGAGATAAAGAACACCAAAACTAGTTCGAGAAAACGAATAGAAAAATAAACTTCGGCGAGCCCTAATTTGGTGCCATAAAGTTGATTTATTCTATGGACGCCATTGATTATCTTCCATACAATGGGTGAACACTGTGCAGGAATAATGTTGAAATAACCAAAGAAATGAAAGAATAAATCGTTTGGTGGAAAAGTAATACCTCCTTGGGAAAGCAACAAGATGTGAATCCAATGAGCGCCCTCTATCTCTCTAACATTTTTAGGAAGAGAGGCGCACTCAATCTCTACCCACTTTGGGATATTATAAAATTTCCTAAACTCAAACACTCATCTATTACCTATCTTTGCCATTTGTAAACCCTAAAGTACAAATTCAAAGAAAGCACCGGGAGAAAGCAAAGGAGACTTACGAGATGAAAGTTTGACTTGAATAATGCAAGATCACAAGCCCAAACGACGAGGGAGATCGAAAGCAAGGAAAATGAAGACCTGGAGAAGAGGGCACAAATTGCTAAAACTCGCAGAAAATTCGCAGAAGATGGAAGAACACTAGAAGCTTGAAATGACAACTATGAAATGTTGCCCAAAATGACTTTTAAATGTTGCTAATCATCGTGCATAAGACACGAAGCAACTGCCGCCTAATTCAGTCCTCAAACTTTGGGAAGAGTTACACGATACACAAAAGAGCCATTATGACAAATTATTTAAATTTATTGAGCCCAAATTATGGCCCAACAAGTTTAGGGGCAATTGTGGGTACACGAATTTGGAATGACGAGCCTGGACGAGTAGCCTAATTAAAACGGACCAAAGTCCAAACCCTTCACACCGTAACATTAATTCAGTTATGACTTAGTCTTCTCCCATGTTCTCGTATAGAGGTGTTCCAGGAGAAGATGGTAAACATGGGGGAGTCCAACACCCCCACTCCCCAAAGATAGACATGTATATAATAAACCCTAGGTCTGGGGCATAAGACTTGCACTGTATTCTCTGTAAACGTTCCCCGAAGTTATAGAAATAATACTGACTGCACCACCGTGAACGTAGGCATTCTTGCTAAACCACGTACATCTCCTGTTGTGTGATTGAAATTTTATCTTCTTTATTTTGCTTGGTGATTGCGCTTCTCTTATCTATTTGTGTTGAACAATAATTGTCACCACATAAGGTTATTGCCTGAAATATTTAATCCAAAGGTGATCGTCTTGAATTCTTTGGGTACTCTAGATTTTTCAAAACTTGAAGAGCTTGTACGTGACTTACAAACTTATGAGCTTGTCATGTTTACCTCCAAAAATGTGATGAAAAATGAAAAGGGCATTTCTTTGAAAGCTCAAAAGGAGGAAATGCATCTTTTAAATAATGAGTCTAATGTCAATTCCGAGGATGTGGCCATGTTGGCAAAGAAATTCAAGAAATTTCTCAAATTTCAAAAGAAATCATAAGATATAAAATTGTTTGAGAAGCATAAGAACAACAAGTGCGAACACTTCCCTAAGAATCATAGTGATAACTATAAGAGGGATGAGTCGGAGAGATGTTATGGTTGTGAGGGTTATGCCCATAGGGTAGCTGAGTGTCCCACTAAAATTCGGAAGGAGGGCAAGAAACGGATAAAATTTAATTCCACCCTTAGTGATATTAATATGAAAGAGGGAAATGATTCCCCTATTGAGCGCAACTTTACCGCATTCATGGCTAGTCATGTGAGTGTTAACAAGAAGTCTTCTCATAAAGATATTACTTTGCACGACATTTATAATGCCATTGTTTGTGAATCCCAAGTGAGTTATGTTAGAGAGAGAAGAGATGATAGTGAGGATGAAAAAAAGAGAGGAGGAGAGTGAACTAGAAGTTGCCTTCCGTGAGTTGTATACGAAACTTTGAAGGTGAAGATGGCTAAATTGAAGTTAAAATCTAGGTTAGAATAACGTGCCATAGGAAATAATGATAATTCTTTGATAGAGGATGTTAAGGCACGTGAGAGGACTCTTATAGAGAAGCTAGAGTATGTTGAGGGTGAGAGAGATAGACTTCCTGGTTTGATTGAGGCTATGAAGAAAAATCTTCTAGAGTTTGAGGAGTCTAGGCGTTTACTCGAGTTCAGGATTATTAATCTTGAGGAGAGATTAAAATATTTGAGTCGAGTAAAATTTGATATGGAGTTTAGGTCGAAAAAGTTAGATAAAATGTTAAGCACTGTCCGAATCAAAGATGCACAGTCTGGAATTGGCTTCGATGATCATAATACTTCCTCTTCCAAAGCCAATGCCATATGTTTGAAGGGATTCAACTAGAACCTTAGGAAAGGTCAACCTTTAGGGTAACGTCCCTCCTCGTGTTTACACTTTCATTCATTGTTGTAGGAAAGGTCACCTTAAGCATTTTTTTTATGATCTTAAGAACGGTATTAAAATGTTTAATAATAGAGTCACCATGGTTCTCAAATCTTCTAAGCGTCTTATTACACCTACTTAGGTTAGAAATTTGAATTTTGAGGCTTTACATATTAGACTTGTTGATTCTCGTTTGCTTGTACATGATACTTCCATTTCTATATTTAATGGTTGATTATGTTAGTCTTTTGTCATTCTATAATTTGTGCCTCATCATATATGTTTTGCTAATTTTATAACATGTGTATCTTTTGTATTTTTCTTTTTTGCTTTTATTGAGTCATATTAAAAAAATACAAAAAGATTTTATTTGTCGTTTGAGTTTGAGTTTGTTTTCAAACTGTTAGAAAATTGGTATTTTGTTTTGAATTTTTTTTAAAAAGCTCAAAATGATTTTTAGTTTTACACATTATCTATGGCATATTGGTGTGTTTGAATCCAATTCACTTTGTACTTTCCATGTGGCTAGGACATTTGGTTATGATTGTATATACTTAGATTATTCTTAAGCATGCTTGCATGGAGGTGTTTCGAACTTGATTATATTCATAGGTTCGATTTTGTATATGCCTACGCACACACTTGCACGAGATTTTGAACGTTAACTTCACATGTATATTTGAGCTTTGTGAGGTGTTCTCCCATTAATTTTTTCTTGAATTTGTATATGTAAGAACCATTGCTCGTGAGCATTATTTGAATTGTATTAAAAATAGATGTTGGTGCACGAGAAAGGTCTGAAGAGGAAATCTCCTTTGTGGGAAAGCCACCGTTGGCAAGAGCCTAATCAAAAGATTCAAGGCAATAAAAATAGAATAATTGCCTAATGCCAACATAGTTTAGTTTGTTTGATCCTTCAAAAGAAATAGCTTCAAAAGAATTGAGAAAATAAAACATCTTATATGTTTATATTTTGAGTATGTTTAGTCGAAAATTAACGGGTTTGAACAATGAATCGTAGTTTTTATTATTTTTTTATAATGCTATTGATTTGTAGAATCATCAATATTTTAGACTTGTGTACATTATGCTTGTTTGTTCATTATGTCCACCTTATCTCGCCAGTTGTAAATCTTAGTTTGATAAAGTTTTGTGATCAATTAGAACTTCTTAAACACATTTCAGTATTTGGGTCATAATTAATTTATATCTGGTTCACGCCCATTCATTCCATCACATATGTTTAGACATATAGATATTATGCTACTGTGTAAAGCTTAATCGTTTTCTGGTTGTTTATACCTATATACGTGTGCCGGATTTCGATTGGTATATTTTGTATATATTATATATGGTATCTTATTTTGAGTCTTTGCGATTTTCATTTATTGCATGGTGGTCATATGCTTAAATAATTTGGATAATTTATGCTTAAGTTGTCATGTTATGTGTTTGATACAATTTAATCTGTTGCATGGTTTATTCCCTTCGCCCTATGTTTTAAAATTCGTTGAATCAAAATTTCGTAAATTGGTATCTTACGATCACTCTTTTAGGGGAGATTTGGTTTTGGGGGAGTAATTGGTTATGCTATCTTTCTTTGTCTATTCCTAAACAAAAAGGAGGAGGAATAGTATATTTCCTTTGCATGTTTAGTATCTTTATCTCAGGGGGGAGACATCTTACCTAGGTCAAGATTGCTTTAGACATTGTTAAATGTTTATTCATTTGAGGATTTATTCTTGTCATAATTCTTTTGCATTTGAAGGTGTGTTTATCTGTGCAGGATTATGAGTTTACATCAATACGAAAATGTTTTTCAACCAAAGAAAAGATACTCATGTTTGAGTGTATGTAGAGTGTCTGTACACTTTTTCCTTTTGGGGTTGGGTAATGAGTCATTTTAAAGAGCTTCACGACCCATAAGATTTTTATTTTGGTTTTGTTCCAGAATCGCCAAAGGGGGAGATTTGTAAGGGAAAGTTTCCAATCGAGTCAATTTTTATGTATTTGGCATTATTCCAGGAAAAACGTTTGAGTCTTAAAATAGAGTTTATCTTGTTGATCATTAATTCTATGATGTTATTTGATGAAGACGTAGCGACCAAGCTTCAAAGATTGGACATTTTATACCGTATTTAATGTGTCAAGTTTGTCTTCACATTTACCGAGGATTTCACAATTATGAATGCATATTAATTATGAGTCCTTGGTAATATTTTAAGGGTGTTGGTTTTTATTTAAAAATATTGGGAACTATTTTTTTAAATCTATTGTAAGAAAAATATTTTCTGAGATTATTTTCGTTAGAACCAGTTTATGGCTTGTTAGAACCACAGGGTGTTCTCGTTAGAACGAGGATAAAATGAACATCAAATGAGGATGATCTTCCAAGTAGATATAAACTTATTAGAAGCTCGTTTGAACCTGGTTCAAACGAGATTGCATTCTCATTCGAACGAACTTAGGATATCGTTCAAATGAGATGCGATTCTAGTTCGAACGACCCTAGTTTTTGTTCAAATGACTCGCTACCTCAAAAATCCTGCAGTCAGTATTTATGTCATTGTGGATTTAGAATTTTTAAGAATTTTTGGCGAAAAATGTTTTCCAACCTATTTACCAAAGTTCCAAGCCCCATGTTTTACCTTATTTGTTTAAAACATCTAAGTTCCATAATTCATACGCTTTGAGATCTTAATATTGGCCACCAAAGTTTGGTTATTTCATCTAGAAAGAACTCGTTTCAAGCGGTGGACTCCTTGCATGATGTTTACAGTGTTTGGCGGTTACTGAGCCTTATCGGTGGATACCGAGGTGCACGTGGACTCGTGTGCATTGACAACTTGCGTGGGTGAACTCCTACATTACACTATGGAGGAGTGGTCAAAGATAGAAGAGCATCAAGGCTTGTGGGGGATTGATTCGTTGTTTAAGTATTTTGTTTATGCTTTATAAAACCATATCATAGTGATCTGTTGACTGGGTCGTCCAAGGTTATTTCCTTTCTGGTTTTCCTTTTACATTGACATCTTATGGATTTATTTCTTTATTTTATCTATATCACCTTAGATTCATGCTTTAGGGTAAAAAAATAAAATTGGGTAATTTAGTTTTCCGCAATAAAAAGTTTAAAATTGGTTCTAAGTTTAATTGGGTTAATTTTGTTTAAAGGTTCAATTTTTAAAAATTTGAAAAAATAAAAATATTAGACTTGTGTTTATTCGAACCATCCTTGCCTAAGTGTACACCGTAGGGTTATTCTCAAATGCTTGAATGACCTCATGGACTAATAAAAGATAAAATATGTTTTGTACATGGAACACAACAATCTAGTTATATGTGGGGCACATTAGTATTCAAATAGTCTTATGATCTCACCCTTTTTCTAATTTTGTGACGAAATATGTAAATAAAACATCTACGACAATAATAATACAAGCCTTGGAAAATACATACACCACCTTATAGACCTATAATCAATAATAGCCCACTTTATCTCTTATAATCTATCAACATGTCATACACTATAAATATTATCACGGTTCCAATGTATATAAAGAAGGTTAACCATATTTAGTTATGATGACCCAAAGATATGTTAGTTAAAGCTAAGACATCCTAATTACAAAAATTATATCAATGTCTAAATAAGCATGCATACTAAAATAGCACATTGATGCATTGCACTTCATTCCATTACGTAAATACGCTTCCTAAGATCTTTTCATTCAAAAGTCCAAATTGTCATTTAAATTAAATCTCCGTCTTCATGTGATATTCTCTTTACCATAATTTCCCCTCTATTTTTCATGGTAATTGATAAGACTAATGAATTTACCAAGAAATAAAAATAACTTAAGAATTAAGTTTAGTTCAAGTGAGAAAATGAAGTTTTAACATAAATAGATATGAAAAAGGCATATACCAGCTAGAGTTGTTTAATCCATCAATCACATAAAAGTGATAGACACAGTCATACACATATGATATACATTCTAATATGATAAACAATGGACATACATATGAGTAACATTAAAGAAACCCCACGTTTGAAATATTATATTAACATCAAAATTGTAGTCTATGTTGGACTACCATAAAGTATCAATTCAAAAGATACCACAAACCAACAAATGAGTTTAGGATTATATAAATATGATCAATAAAAAAAATGATACTTACTAAAAAACAACTAGTTTTAACATAAAAAAATGCCACCCAAGGAAACCTAAAAGAAAGAACCGCCATCATCACAAGTATCATCACATCACAAGTATCATCACCACAAGATAAGTTAATCTTCATCATCCAATCAAGCGTCATAGGTTGTTTCGAGGGCTCTAATTTCACCGTTGAGATCAATGATGCTCCTTCTGATACATTTCAATTCCCATTCACTAAATGAACATATCTCTTCATCCGCCAATGTATGAGCCCGGTTAGAATCAATTAACTTAGCTATGGTAAGGTATAGAAGATTCGTAGTCCATCCTTATGTATAATTCATTTGCTCAGTGGACAAGTGAAACTGAGAACTAGATGATGACAATCCAGATCTAAACAAGTGAAAATACCTCTTTTATTAGCTCAATTTTTGAGAAAAAAATAATTTTCTTACCCTTTGATTTGTCTCACATTTTTTTTGGATAAAAACTAATTTTATTTTGTTGAAACGTAAAATCAAAATTGCCTAAATTTATTTAATATCTAAATTATTTTTATCAATATTCATTTATTATGTATATTTAACCTAAATAATGTTTACATTATAAAATATGGGTTTTAATGTATTTCCAGAATTTTATTCATTCTTTCTCATCGGTCATATTATTAATGATCAAAATAACATTTAATTATTAATTGTTTAGTTAAGCATTTTTATCAAACATTCAAACGGTTGGGTTTTTATATTTCTATTGTGTAGTTTTGTTCTTGACATGTTGCATCTCTTTTGGGCTATTTGATTGGTGCATTTGATACATGTGAGTTCATCGCGCGTGTCTATTGGGGTTCTGCATGCTAGCGATTTTGTCTCCTAGTATGTTTCTATTTTTCCCCTCAGTGGACGTTGCCAGTTTATGTGTATACTTTTTTTTCCTTCCTTTGACGCCCTTAGATTCCAGTAGTTGTTTACATTTATTCCCTTGTAGTTTATGAATTTATATATTTTCCAAGGGCTATTCGGTTGAGCCTATATATATCAGGCTTTGGGTATTTTGAAAAATGCGAATCTTTCTAAAACTCTGCCAAAATTTTCTCTCTTTCTCTCTCTAAAATTTCTAAATCTAAGATCTTTTCTTTGAGAGTTTTACTTCCTTTTCCATAATATCCATATGTTCCTTAGAGATTTTGAGTGTTGGTTTTAAGTTTGTTGAGGGTTGTGTTTTATTAAAAAATTATCTCTGGTTTTTGGTGTTGATTGAGCTATGGTTTGAAATTTTATAAGTTGAGGAGGTGTTGTGGTGGCGCTGGTGTGTTCTTCTCATCATTCCTTCAATATCCTTGGATTTTTAAGACATACACTTGTTAAATCCTACACACACACACACACACACACACACACACACACACACACACACGATTTATGAGTGTGTTATGTTTTGGCCCTTGCATGTCCCAAATTGTTAATCAGTATTTTTGACCTAAATATTTTAAAACTATAACCTTAATTTCATTTTTGCTTAGGTCTAACCTTTTTTACAGTGTTGGTTAATCGGCTAAACCTTTTTGCATGTGTAAAAGATCAGGTCTATTTGAAACTCTTACTTATTTGAGGTTGTTATGTTTAAAAATGGACATTTGGTCAATTTTTTTTAATCTTTGTTATTTTGTTATTTTTCTCATAATATTCCTTACTGATTTGTTGGAGGACTTAACATAGAACATATTTCTTTTTCCCTGTTTAAAACCAGATCAATTGTTTTATGTTGTGATTATATATGTGTATATATATATATATATATATCATTTAGATCTAGTTGGTGCACCTTATACCTTCTTAAATTACTTTTCTTTAAGACGGTTTTAATGTAGTTTCTTTTATCTCAATTGTGAAAAACATAATTTTAGGAATTTAAAATTTTCTATTTTTTTTGTCATCTTTACGCCTAACTGATTTCTATTTGGGTTTATTCACCACTATTGATCACTGATTACTAAAGAAGACCTTGCATGTGTCTGAGGACTTAGTGATTCATAATAATGTTATGTTTTGATTAAACCAAACTCGTTCTCTTATTATTCTATTTTGTAAAATGTCAGTGGTACTCTTGTATTGGGTGTGAAGTTGTGTGAGTGTTCCTAAGTTATAATTTCCTTTGTTGTTTGGTCAGATTCAGTTGTAGCGAGTCTGTCCCGTTTATGCCGTGTTGTACTGATTGTATTAGCTAAACTATTTCATTTACAATTATATTTCTGCAATCTGTAATTAAACATTGGTATTAGTGGACTTGTGTGTGTGTGGTCCTGGAACTAAGGGACCTGGGGTTTTCCCCATAGTTGGTTTTCTAGTGATCAAATACTGTGCTTTTGCTA
Organism: Sambucus nigra; assembly: GCA_949130495.1. Classification (NCBI taxonomy): domain Eukaryota; kingdom Viridiplantae; phylum Streptophyta; class Magnoliopsida; order Dipsacales; family Adoxaceae; genus Sambucus; species Sambucus nigra. The sequence continues at coordinate 537,703,794 of OX422213.1, forward strand.
CTTCTCCTCATCCCATTCTATTTTCTTATTTGTTGACTAAAAGGATATCACTCCAATTAATCAACTATTTATGTGTGTGTATTTCAACCATTGATATTTAGAAAAGGTTTTTACCAAAGTGTGAAAAGAATTGAATAAAATCTTAACACTTATATGTACTAAATTATTTCAATGAGATACCTCTTATCCTAGCTCACATGTAATGTAGTGGGGGGATAGTACCTTAAAAACTTGCATACCCTTGGGTTCTCATCCTTTCAATTTCTTCTTATTCTCCTATCTCATTATTAACCCCTATCACATCATTAGTACCAGGTTATGGCATTGGATCTCCAATCTTTCTCCCTCCTTCAAGGAAAAATTTATGTGTGATGTTTGGATATATCCTTTAGGATAATTCACTCATCATTAGTTTCATGTAACACCCTGTAAGTTTTAATAATTTTTATATGGGATTATTTAAAATAAAAGGGGAAAATTAATTCGAATTAAAATAAATATTAATTAGCGTTATAAGTAATATTAATTTGTTTGAATTTTATTAAGTATTACTTAGTTAAAGAGTAAAAAATTGATGAGATAATATTATGATTGTCATGAGTGAGAAATATAGTAGTTACAGTAATTTAGTTGGGATGTGGATGTGAGTCGTGCCGGGACTTTAAATATATGAGATACAATGCGATTTAATTACGAGTCATTCATATTTACTGATGTGATTCAGGTTACCTCGTGTTCTTTGTCGAGCGAAGAGATATAGCTCATTATTTATATAATGCTAAGAACTTGAAATAGTGAGAGTGCCATGTTGAATGTCATATTTAGTGACATGAGAGTGGACAAGTAGACTTTTTATGTTAGCATATGGGAATTCGTGGGTACATGTTATGGTATGAGGGCCTAACGAATCTCGTCGTTCGACGATGTTAGAGAGTAGTGTATCAGGGGGATTCCTTGTTTGGATTTCGCGTTACAAGACATCCCACACATGAAACTTAACGAGCATTAGAAGTTAGAAGAATTTTGGTTACTAGGACATGGGTTTGGTACCTTAGTTATTGTAAGTATACATGATTATACCTGAGAGTTGATAGTTATATTACGATTTAAAGCCGATAGAGCCATATAATCCTGATGTGAAGACTAGCGTATAACGTTTACACCACGAATAGATCGGTGGGGCTACCTAGAGGATAATTAAGTTGAAATTAGTAAGCTGGTTGAGTTTAACCTTACTATAGGGTCATGCCAAATACGAGGTGATTAGTTTAAAATAAGTATATTATGTTCAGTTGATTTGTGCAGAAATGCATAGGACATAGGGTGTATGGGCACCATAGTTAGTTGAGATTTTCAGTGTCATTCATGAGGATAAGACGTGGAAACGTATGAAATAAACGTAGACGCATGAGTAAATTAGAGTCAAAACTAGAATGAGATAAAGATAAATTAGTGGCATTATGAGGACGGTGTGTCATCAAAAATCGAAGAATAGACAGAAATGGGTGATTATAGTGTTGAAAAAGTACAAGGAATGTACATTTTAGATTTTTGAGGATAATCAAGAACTACTCTAAGCAGAGGAGTAAAATGACAAGAGTTACATTATAACCAAATGTAGATGTAAAAGTCTGATGTGAATAGTCGGGTATGATTACAGATATCTCCCACGAAAGGAGTATATGATTTAAAATGAGGGAAGTTGGTATCTAGGCATAATGGGATGTTTCCCAGGATAGCAAACGGTATAATCGTTAGAATATCATCCAAAATCGTATTGGAATATTCTTGGGAGAAGGGCAAATGGTTTCTCATGCGCCAAGATGAAATGGTAAGGGAAATGAATAAATACTTCTAAGTAAAATTATTAGGGCATATTAATCACTAGTTTGAATGGTAGAGTATAGATAGTCAGATTGGGGAGTACCACTAGTGAAGGGGTACAAGGAATAGCGTAATGTTCCAAAATTTAGATTGATGTGGATACCATGCGAGAAAGTATCTAAGACTGTTAATATTGAGCTTATCCTAATTTCGAGAATGAAATTCCCTTGTAAGGGGGGAAGTATATAACACCCCGTAAATTTTAATAATTTTTATATGGGGATTAATTAAATTAAAAGGGGAAAATTAATCCGAATTAAAATAAATATTAATTAGCGTGATAAGGATTGATATTTATTTCTTTGAATTATATTGAGTATTACATGGTGAACGAGTAATAAATTAATGAGAAAGTATTATGATTTTCGTGAGTGATAAATACGCCAGTTATTGTAATTTAGTCGGGATGTACGTATGAATTGTATCGCGACTTAAACATAAGAAATCAAACGTAATTTGTTTACGTGTCATTTATATGGTCATTTCAAGTGCACAGTGTGTCCGTAAGGGTTGAAATAGTTAGAAAAGTGTACTTAGGGGTCTGGATTGGATCCTTGGGCATTTTTAGGCTAAACCGGCTCCCTAAAGGGGTATTTTGGTCCTTTGAATTTTTAAATAAAACAGACCTACAAATTTACCGTGTTTATATCAGTATATTTGACGAGGGAGTTCGGGTTAGAAAATAAAATAAGAGGAGAGGAGAGTCCATTTGAAAGGAAAAAAAAGAGGGTTTAGAGGTGTAGCACATTGATCCATCCTTAACAGACGAATTCAGATCATTAATAATATAAAGGCAAGTGTTTATTGAAATTTCTTTTGAAGATATAATACCCATGTAGTGTAGGGTTTTATATTTGATGATTTCCAATGAAGTTCTTAAAAAATTGATGAATTAAACACATGATCTAGGGTAGGATTGTGTGTAGATTGATCCGTGTATGTAGAGTATACGAAACTAGATGATACGTGATGATTTAGATGGGAAAAATATCGGTTTTATGATGAGTATGAATGAAGAACATGAAAATCTAAGGTTTTGATGTATAATTATTTGATTCGTTCTTGAATAGAAATCAGTGTGTTTTGATGGTATAATCATGTTGGAAATCATCCTAACATATGTAGATAATGTTTGAGACAATTGGTTGTAAGTTTGGTGAAGGATCATGGAGGTTGTGTAAAACAAAAATGATGAAAAACTCAAAAACGCAACGAAAAAGACAACTTGCTAATGTTCGAATCGATTCGGACCAAGGGCGAATCGATTCAGTTTGCCCAGATCTGTGTTATTTCCCTTATTAAGCCCTTAAAATGTGATTTATAAATGGGGTAACTTTTGGGACATCCTTATAACATAATTAGGGATATTATGAATTACAATAGGCCTTGGTAGGATTGGGACTTAGTCACGAATGAGAGAATTATGACTAAGATTATCGAATTTAAAGACGAGTGTAAGTGAATTCGTAAGAATAAGATTGAGTCGAGGGCATTTCAAGTGAATTTAGAAATAGACCAGCAGAGTATGAGTGAAGTAACTACTGAAATGATGTAAGGGGTAATTAGGGCCCTTCGGATAGGGAATAACACTCGAGAAAATATGATAGTGAGTTGTAATTGTATGTCGATAGTATGTTGAATATTCGAGAAATATATTAATTACGGAGTATATTTACAGGTTGAGTGTATACCTATACAAATGATGTTTATAGGTTGAGTGTATAATTATATAGATTATATTTATAAGTTGAGTGTATACCTATACGAATGATATTTATATGTTGAGTGTATACCTATACGGATTATATTTATAGGTAGTGTGTATACCTATATGGATTATATTTATAGGTTGTGTGTATGCGTATATGCGATATACGAATAGGTGGTGTATATGCCCAATATGTGATTTCTTTTTTTTCTGAACATACCTGTGCTTCTTTCTATCCGGAGGTTTCTCCGCAGAGGGCGATCCCACCTTGACAATTCAAGTGACGTCTGGATTTGTTCCCCAGAACATGGAACTTAGGGAGACTCACTATGTGTGTTGTAACACCCCGTATTTTTGTGCATGTATTATTTAATTAATTAGGGAAATTTTAAATTACTTGTGGGTAGTAATTTAATTGAATTAATTATGAAAATATTTATTTAAATATTAATCAATGAGTAATGGTTAATATTTGGGGAAATTTAATTACTAAGTTAATAGTAATAATTTAATTACGTCATAACGTGTATTAGTGATGTAACATTTATTAATCTCAGCCGAGAGTCGGTATAGACTAAACCAGGGTGTGAGATAAGGATTTTATAAATTACTTCAGATGTCGATTCTGAGTACACGGTTGAGTCCGAATGGGTCGAGATAGTCGAAAACGTGCACCCGAGAGTGGTAAATGGGTCACGGGGCATTTTTGGGCATGACCGGGTCCACACGGGGGTAGTTGGGCCATTTTAATTAAGTCCATAAGCCAAAAACAGTAATAGTGTGTTAAACCTAAACCCAAGAGTGATAAACTGCAGAAAAACATATATCTAAACCAAAGAGTTGGAGAGGAAACTAGAGGGAGCAATTGGAGAATAAATTGGGAATCTTTTGGAGACAAATCAAGGAATAAAATTGGGTGTTCATCATCAAGCGTGTCTCTACACTAACGGATCAGACTCTACGAACCCATAGGCAAGTGGTTAAATTTTTGTGATTATAATTTTATGATAATCAATTCATATTATGGTGGGTGTAAACCCAAATCCGTTTTTGGGTGGGTTATGCCATTTAATTGGGTTTTCAGGAAATTGAACATATTGTGTGATTAATGAGCCAATTGATGTTATAGAAGTATTCAATGCTGTTGGAATTAGACCTATAGCACCCTCCAATAGTAAAGACGTATGAATTCCGATTTTGAGAATTGATTTCTTATGAATATGATGAGAACACAGAAAACCCATTTGTGGATTGGAAGTATATTCTTAAAATCGATGATGCTAATTTGGTTAGGAGATGATTATAACCTATTCTAATTGAGAAGATATAATTAGAACCTATCTTTGAGGTGGCAAATTGAGGATTTAAAACCATAGTATTCTATTAATGGCTGAAACAGAAAGTCGGAGAAGATGAGTTGTTCGATCGAGCCTTAGAGTCGATCGATCGACTGCTGAGGGATTTTGACAGTTACGCTAGTTTTAATATACATAATCCTTAATGGTTTGGGGGACTTTTAAGGGGATATAATTAGTGCAAATTAAAGTAACTCTTATTACGTAGGACTTGTTGGAGGTGGTATTAAGAATGTTAAACGGACATAAGGGTGTGAAATCTTATGGGAGGAATTTTGTGAAAAAAATTTATAAGTATTAAATTATGGGTCGCATGAATATTCGGGTATAGTAGTCGAGTGACACTACAATATTATTAAATTAATTGAGGTGTGATTAATTAATTTGGAGTCGGAATATAGACTCGGGTAGTAATAAAATACAGGCTAAGTGAGAGAGTCTGGGTATTGGTTGAGTGACACCAAAGTGTTAACTTAATTAATGTGCAAATTAATTAAATTGGAGTGGGACTATAGACTCGGGAAAGTATTATATTAATTAATGTGTAAATTAATTCAATTATAGTCAGACCATAGACTCGAGGAAGATTATAGGCTAGTGCTACGAATTTTTGTGCACGGTAATGCCGAGAACTAATTATTATATATACGGAGGGGTGATAGTATATATATATATATATATATGTTGTGTATGCTATTAAATATCAGTTATTAGATATTTATTTAATTTATATACTCTAATGTTATCAAAGGAGGTTGCGCGTTGTGGGTGAATCCCCTGGCTTGAGGAGCAGGGAGAGTATATCCCCAAGTCATAGCGTCTGTTATATGGGTGAGGGACTTATCTCACTTTCAGGGAACGAATATGATCGCCTCCATTATGTTTATATATGGCCAAATTAATGAGAAATTCTAACTTGGGGTAACTAGGTCATGTGAGTACACCTAGTGGGATAGTACTTTAGAGAATACATCCGGTGAGTTATTACTCGGGAGGATGGGTTATATTTATATTCAACATATGTGTTAATGTTGTAATATGGTTCTACGTATATAATGGGATAGATAGTTATATACGAGTCATTAAATAGAAATAGTGAATTGTAAGTAATTATATATGGGGTATATTCATATTCAACATACGTGTGAGTGTTGTAAGATAAATTTATGTATATAAAGGGGTAAATAATTATATACGGGTAATTGAAATACATGAAGAAAATTGTATTATTTATATAACTATTGAATGTTATATGGCTTTCAAGGAAATATGATTAACTAAGTTAAGGTGGTAAATAACTTATAAATCATGCATTTAAAATACTCGGGATTGAGTAGGGAAATTGACAAGAGTTATATCAAGTATCTAGTTTCGGGGTAGAGGACGAGGTGGGATATAAAAAAGGTGTTAGGTGTGCACATTAGTTGAGGGGTGAGTCTATCCTCAAGGGAGTGCGACACTGACTAAAATATGAGGCGCATTCATGCATATTTTATTACTGCAAGTTAATTATTTGCTAATTGTTTTCAAAATATTTTGGGTTCTAACCATTGCTATAAAGTATTTTTAAAACCTTTTAGGTGTCCAGGCACAGGGACACCAGGCTTGATTCATTCCAGGGATTCGCTGCTGCAGCATATGTGGATGTTGCAGTATTTGGATAGGCACCTCTATTCCTTCTATTCCTAGTGTAGGTATTTTCTATCAGTTATCCGAGCGTGTGGCTCACGGCGTTTATTTAGTACTTTTTTTAGATACTTGAGATCCATTATTATTTGTCTTTACATTTGTGTTGAATTTTAGCTGATGGTTTATTCGGTCAGTTTCTTATTTATATGTGATGGTTGGATTTAGTTAACTTGTGATTGTTAATGATTTATGTCCGCATGAGTATTTCTTTGAATTAATGAAAGATAAAACTTGGCACCAGTCTAATTTCACATAGGTTGTTAGTAATTAAAAAGTTTTCTACGATGATGCTAAGAATGAACCAACTGAGAAACTTGTTCTAATTTAATTTAGGACTAATCACCCGAGGTTTAATGAGGCGTGGTGTCAGAGATGGTATCAGAGCATCAGGTTCTAGTGTCCTTAGGGTCTGTGCGGCTTTTCATGTTTCAGCTTAGCGTTCTTTGTTGTAGATCCTTATGATAGGAGTGTTGTATTCCTCTACGTATGCGAGTTGCATTCTGCTGCTATCAAGTATAGTGATGTGATTCATACACGAGTTCGGTTGGGCTTCATAAACCGAATATTCTTTGGGACGACCAACGAGGGCGAGAGGAGGATTTCAGGAGGATAGGCTCAACAAAAGACATGAGGTATTCTGGGAATGGTGTGCGTGTTAGGAAGCACCTTGATTGTTGTTCAGGACGGTGGTGATAGAATAATCACCCAGGAGCGATAGTCTCCCAAAGAACTGTGGTAAGTAAAGGTGGTACGATTTCAGCCTCACCCAATGTAGTAATCGAAGGGTGGGGAAAGTGTGGAAGGACCCTTTTGGAAGGGCCATCTAAGGATTCGAGTAGCGGAGTAGCGTGATAAGTCAATGGGAAGAGATAACCCAAAGACAATTGTATAGGGTGGTGTGCGGCGGCACCCAGGACTAAATTTTGAATAAACTTTTTGGCCCACTGGGGCGGTGTAGTAGTGGTAGGAGAGTCAATCACCACATATGAAGGAGAAAATATGGAGTCAAACGAGATATTTTGGGTACGATATGACCATAAGACCGTCCATTCTCTATTTAAATAACGATGCGAGAGAAATTTTAGAGTTTATAAAATGGGTAAGATTATAACTGATCGTGAGAGAGACGATAAATTGTATAAGTGAACTTCGTAACCTACAAAGGGGATATGGATAAGGATAAAGGAACCCGTAAACGGATAATAAACCGTGTGAGAATACACAATAATGGATGGGAAATCCAACTAGGATGACTAGTGTTGAGGTCGTGAATATCTTTTGTTACCAGCTTACATTAACGCTTCTAAGATGCAGGAGTCAATAAGGTTATATAATTCAACCTAAGAACGAAATGAGATTTAGTGGTTCTAGTGAAGCACGACGGAAGGGTATACCTAGTAAGGGACCCATCTTGATGTTTTAAATTAAGTAAATTTCTACCTATTGACAGTGGATATGATACGGGTCATCGAGGCCAATAATGAGCCCCATAGGGCTAGGGAAACCTAAGGGACAACGGGGGTAACACTTAGGGTCAAGACCACCAAGTACGCGAGAAGGAAAACCCCAACATGGATATTTGGGCCAGAGGCAGGGGATTGACATTGGGAGGTGTCTTATGTGTGGAAGTGGAACCACAATAATTGATTATGTCCACAGTGAGGCAGAGGATAGGAGTGGAATGCCAGTAGGGACAATAATTATGAAATTTTGGTTTGGTCGGATGGGAATATTATGTTCGGGAACCATTTGGATCGTCAGTGGATTGGCAGGTGGAAGTATGAGTTTTATCCTTAGAAAGATGGGGATAATTTCGTGACACGAGTGGTCAAAATATTCTTGTTAGCATAATATTCATGTGGGGGACGAGTTTAGTGGGTGTATAGTAGCTATAATATTAAGTATATGGTTACCACGGGGTAATGGGGCTCTCTTTGGTCTTATCTGCAGGGGAGCAGGTGTGAAAACTGAGAGGGTATATTTCATAAGACTTACTTATTTTGAGGAGTGTTAAGGAAGCGTGATCTTTCAGGGGTATGGATTGGTTAGCAATGGGTGTGAACTATTACGGATAGTGATAGTAAGTTTTGGTGTTCGTGACACCAGGTTATGAATGACTCCTGCTAGGTGCCACCTGCGAGGGAGACTAGCCTATATATATGTGTGTGTATATAGCTTGTATTGTGTTACGATAGACATATAATAATGCCTTGTATTATTATATTTTTCCCGGTAAGAGGGGATGTATACTGAAGCGATTCAGGGTGGTTAGAATTATTTTTCGAGCGGGGAGAGATAGCTCGAGATTTATTTTGTGAAAGAACTAGTGATAGTAAGGGCCCAGTATTTTATGTTATCTTTTGTAGCATAATAGTATGTGTATATACTTTTGTGTTAAGAGATAAGTATTTTGGGATTTCTTGTTTGGATTTTGCTTTGCGAGATGTCCCACGTATGAAACTTAGCGCAACATTGGAAGTGGGCAGATGTTTGGTCGTTAGTACATAGGTTGGGTACCCCGATTATTATTCATGTATGTGATATGACTACGGGTCGAAAGTTATATTACGGGTTACGGCTAGCATAGTCGGGTAACTTTCGTGCGGTTGAGCATGGGGACATGGTGTATGGATGCCCTCGTTAATTAAGGTAAATTTTGTGCGATTAAGCACCGGACATAGGGTGTATGGGCACCCTGGTTGGTGTAATTTTAGCATCATCTTAAATAAAAGGGATGTGTAAATAAACATATTGAATATATGCCTGCGGGGCAGTCAGAAAATAAGTGGAAAAGTGTAGCGAGATGAAATCCGTTTGATAAAGAAAGAGGCCTAACTAGATGTATATCTGGGAGAACTACCTCCACCGTAGGGAGTGGAAAGGAGAGGGAGCCAAATGAAATAATATATTCATAGGCAAGGGAGAAACCCACATTTTTGGGAAACTATAAAAGATTATCACATAGTTCTATGCTTAGAGTAGTTTTACGCATAGACAAGGTATAGATGCCTACCTGGCAAAAATTGCACAAGGAATGAAGTTCTTGAGCATGAGTATTGGTGTTGAATGAGATGTAGCGAATTTGTCTCCGGGTAGACCATTTAAGGATGGAAAAGGGTTGATTTGAGGGTATCAACCAGGAAACCTTTGAACTTTTATGGTTCCAGTGAAGGGATTAATGAGCAGGTTGGTAAACTGTCAGGAGGTGTTCGGGACATAGTTACATATTTGGGTTAAACGTGTTGCCCATAAGCCAATGGCTAAATAGGAAGTAAGAAGTGTGCATTTTAGATTTTTGGGTAATTCGGGAGTAGTATTTACCACAGGAAGAGTTACGTGTGATGCCATGTAACGGTTTGGTCTGCATGACACCTTAGGAGACTTTATGGGAAAAGTTTCATTATCCACATTTGGTAGATAAGAGGTGGGGAAATAACAAGCTGCTAGGACCCGAGATGGGTTATGGTCTATCAGCAGGAATTAAGTAAGTGGTATCCTTTCATACAGTTCAGGAACGTAAGGAGGGGCACGTCACCTTGAGTTAAAGGTTCAAGTCTAATATAATTAATCAGGGGTGATGCGGGTAATTACCCGGAAGATAGTCACGCACTTTGAAAACAAGGAAATTGGCACCCATATAGGAGGGGAATTTCCTAACTAAAAGATAGTGGAGTCGGGGGAGTATAGGCTCATCTTCTGGGGCACTATGTGTCAGGGTCCATCGAGTTAAAGATTTATGACCAGGTATGGGTTCAGGTGCCTACTATGAAAGGAGTGATGTAGTTCGACAGGAAGGAGGATCTAGCATCGAGATATGTGGGTCCTTTCCCTATCTTTGAGAGGGTGGGACTGGTAGCCTATCGACTGGGTTTGCCAGAGCATCTTCAACGGTTACGGGATGTGTTCCACATGGCATGGCTGGAAGGATACAGGAGGAACGATTAAACTTTTGGGAACATTCCATTCAAGGGTAATGACTAGCAATAAGACACCTCATATAAGGGGATATTGATAGCTATGGGAGCGCAAACTACAGTCTAAGATAGTACCACCAGTTAGAATGTGGTGGAGTGGGGTCATCACAGTGTTGATGAGTATACAATGGACCGAGAGGAGGATATGTGAGAGAATTATCCAGAGTTATTCGCCGCAGTACTGACCAAATTTCGGGGACGAAATTCCTTTATAAGGGGGGAGTATATAACACCCCATATTTTTGTGCATATATTATTTAATTAATTCGGGAAATTTTAAATTACTTGTGTGTCGTAATTTAATTGAATTAATTATGGAAATATTTATTTAAATATTAATCGGTGAGTAATGGTTAATATTTGGGGAAATTTAATTACTAAGTGAATAGTAATAATTTAATTACGTCATAACGTGTATTAGTAATGTAACATTTATTTATCTCAGTCGGGAGTCAGTATAGACTAAATTGGGGTGAGAGATAAGGATTTTAGAAATGAATTCGGATGTCGATTCTGAGTGCCCAGTTGAGTCCGAATGGGTCAAGATAGTCGAAAAAGTGTACCCTGGAGTGGTAAATGGGTCACGGGGTATTTTTGGGCATGATCGGGCCCACACGGGGGTAGTTGGGCCATTTTAATTAAGACCATAAGCCAAAAAACGGGATTAGTTTGTTAAACCTAAACCTAAGAGTGACAAACTGCAAAAAAACACAGTTATAAACCAAAGAGTTGGAGAGGAAACTAGAGGGAGCAATTGGAGAATAAATTGGGAATCTTTTGGAGACAAATCAAGGAACAAAATTGGGTGTTCATCATCAAGCGTGTCTCTACACCAATGGATCAGACTCTACAAACCCAGAGGCAAGTGCTTAACTTGCTATGATTATAATTTTATGATAATCAATTCATATTATGCTGGGTGTAAACCCAAATCCATTTTTGGGTGGGTTATGACATTTAATTGGATTTTCAAGAAATTGAACATATTTTGTGATTAATGAGTCAATTGATGTTATAGAAGTATTCAATGTTGTTGGAATTAGAACTATAGCATACTCCGATAGTAAAGATGTATGAATTTTGATTTTGAGAATTGATTTCTTATGAATATGATGAGAACACAGAAAACCCATTGGTGGATTGGAAGTATATTCTTAAAATCGATGATGCTAATTTGGTTAGGAGATGATTATAATCTATTCTAATTGACACCCCGTATTTTTGTGCATGCATTATTTAATTAATTTGGGAAATTTTAAATTACTTGTATGTCGTAATTTAATTGAATTAGTTATGGAAATATTTATTTAAATATTAATCGGTGAGTAATGGTTAACATTTAGGGAAATTTAATTACTAAGTGAGTAGTAATAATTTATTACGTCATAACGTGTATTAGTGATGTAACAATTATTTATCTCAACCGGTTGTCGGTATAGACTAAATCGGGGTGTGACATAAGGATTTTATAAATTAATACGGATGTCGATTCTGAGTGCACGGTTGAGTCCGAATGGGTCGAGATAGTCAAAAAAGTGTATCCAGGAGTGGTAAATGGGCCACGGGGCATTTTTAGGCATGACCGGGCCCACACGGGGGTAGTTGGGCCATTTTAATTAAGCCCATAAGTCAAAAAATGGTATTAGTTTATCAAACCTAAACCTAAGAGTGTTAAACTGCAGAAAAACACAGATCTAAACTAAAGAGTTGGAGAGGAAACTAGATGGAGCAATCGGAGAATAAATTGAGAATCTTTTGGAGACAAATCAAGGAATAAAATTGGGTGTTCATCATCAAGCGTGTCTTTACACCAACGGATCAGACTCTACGAACCCAGAGGCAAGTGGTTAACTTGTTGTGATTATAATTTTATGATAATCAATTCATATTATGGTGGGTGTAAACCCAAATCCGTTTTTGGGTGGGTTATGACATTTAATTAGGTTTTCAAGAAATTGAACATATTGTGTGATTAATGAGTCAATTCATGTTATAGATGTATTCAATTTTGTTGGAATTAGAACTATATCATACTTCGATAGTAAAGATGTATGAATTCGGATTTTGAGAATTGATTTCCTATGAATATGATGAGAACACAGAAAACCCATTTGTGGATTGGAAGTATATTCTTAAAATCGATGATGCTAATTTGGTTAGGAGATGATTATAACCTATTCTAATCGAGAAGATATAATTAGAACCTATCTTGAAGGTGGTAAATTGAGCATTTAAAACCTTAGTATTCTGTTAATGGATAAAACAGAGAATCGGAGAAGATGAGCTGTTCGATCGATCGATCGATCGACTGCTGAGGGATTTTGACAGTTACGCTAGTTTTAATATGTATAAGCCTTAACTGTTTGGGGGACTTTTAAGGGGATATAAATAGTGCAAATTAAAGTAACTCTTATTACGTAGGACTTGTTGGAGGTGGTATTAAGAATGTTAAACGGACATAAAGGTGTGAAATCTTATGGGAGGAATTTAAGGAAAAAAAATTCATAAGTATTAAATTATGGGTGGCACGAATATTCGGGTATAGTAGTTGAGTGAAACTACAATATTATTAAATTAATTGAGGTGGTATTAATTAATTTGGAGTCGGAATATAGACTCGGGTAGTAATAAAATATGGGCCAAATGAGCGAGTCCGGGTATTGGTTGAGTGACACCAAAGTGTTAAATTAATTAATGTGCAAATTAATTAAATTAGAGTCGAACTATAGACTCGAGAAAGTATTATATTAATTAATATGTAAATTAATTAAATTAGAGTCAGACCATAGACTCGAGAAAAATTATAGGCTAGTGCTACGAATTTTTGTGCACGGTAATGCCGGGAACTAATTATTATATATACGGTAGGGTGATATTATATATATATTGTGTGTGCTATTAAATATCAGTGATTAGATATTTATTTAATTTATATACTCCAGTGATATGAAGGGAGGTTGTGCACTGTGGGTGAATCCCCTGGTTTGAGGAGCAGGGAGAGTATATCCCTAGGTCATAGCGTCCGTTATATGTGTGAGGGGCTTATCTCACTTTCAGGGAACGAATATGACCGCCTCCATTATGTTTATATTTGGCCAAGTTAGTGAGCAATTCTAACTTGGGGTAACTAGGTCATGTGAGTACAACTAGTGGGATAGCACTTTAGAGAATACATCCAGTGAGTTATTACTCGGGAGGATGGGTTATATTTATATTCAACATATGTGTTAATGTTGTAATATGGTTCTACGTATATAACGGGATAGATAGTTATATACGGGTCCTTAAATACATATAGTGAATTTTAAGTAATTATATATGGGGTATATTCATATTCAACATACGTGTGAGTTTTGTAAGATAACTTTATGTATATAAAGGGGTAAATAATTATATACGTGTAATTCAAATACATGGAGAAAATTGTATTATTTATATAACTATTGAATGTTATATGGCTTTTAAGGAAATATGATTAACTAAGTTAAGGTGGTAAATAACTTATTAATCATGCGTTTAAAATACTCGGGATTGAGTACGGCAATTGACAAGAGTTATATCAAGTATCTAGTTTCGGTGTAGAGAACTAGGTGAGATATAAATAAGGTGTTAGGTGTGCACATTAGTTGAGGGGTGAGTCTGTCCTCAAGGGAGTGCGACACTAACTGAAATATGAGGCACATTCATGCATATTTTATTACTGCAAGTTAATTATTTACTAAATGTTTTCAAAATGTTTTGTGTTCGAACCCTTGCTATAAAATATTTGCAAAACCTTTTAGGTGTCCAGACACAGGGACGCCAAGCTTGATTCATTCCAGGGATTCGATGCTGTTACATATGTGGATGTTGCAGTACTTGGATAGGCGCCTCTATTCCTTCTATTCCTAGTGTAGGGATTTTCTATCAGTTATCCGAGCATGTGGCTCATGGTGTTTATTTAGTACTTATTTAAGATACTTGAGATCCATTATTGTCTGTCTTTACATTTGTGTTGGATTTTAGTCGATGGTTTATTTGGCCAGTTTCTTATTTATATGTGATGGTTAGATTCAGTTAACTTGTGATTTTTAAAAATTTATGTCCGCATGAGTATTTCTTTGAATTAATGAAAGATAAAACTTGTCACCTGTCTAATTTCACTTAGGTGGTTAGTAATTAAAAAGTTTTCGATAGTGATGCTAAGAATGAACCAACTGAGAAACCTGTTCTCATTTAATTTAGGACTGATCACCCGGGGTTTAATTAGGCAGGGTGTCACATGTGTGTATTAGTGTGTTCGGCGTGTAGTATGTGCATATCCCAAAGGCTTAAAACCATGTTCGCCTTCATTATGTGTTGATTTATTTTGGGTTCGAGGAGACATTTCGAACCGATAGTGCTTGATTGAGTATGAGAGGTACATGGACTTGATAGCAGAGTATAAAGTCTCACACTGTGGTTCTTAGCCTTGGGATGCAGGAGTTATGTATATAGATTGTGTGACATATCCATACAGACATGTGTATTTTCCTACTTGTGTGTGAAAGTAGTAATTGTATATAATTTATATCTAAATGTGATGAAATTATGAGATATTCCACCAAGTGTGTGATGGTAATAAAGTTACATAGCGTATGTATAAAAGATAATTTAAGTAGAGTAACTTAATGAAATGGTTTAACGATAACATAAGTGAGATGTTAATCATGTTTAATAATAACACGTGAGACATGTTTTTTATTAGTGTCACGATAGTGTACTGTATGGGAGGTACCAGAGAAGTTAAAGAGAAATTTAACTGCGGACTTAATGGGTAGCGTACTGTTTGGGCAATACGGAGGAGATAAACCCTTTAAAGGATATATGGTTATTGAGGAGACCTAGTTGGGTGGGGTAGCATAACTAGGTAGGAGACATCAGGTGTGCACATTATTTGAGGGGTGAGGAACTCAAAGAAGTGTACATTGAACTAACATGTGTAATCAATAACTGATTTTAAACTGTGATATATACTTGCTAAATATTTTCAAATATTTTGGGCTCTGACCCGTCTTGAAAAATATTTTCTAAACCTTTTAGGTGTCCAGCCATAGGGACGTTGAGATTAATATATGTTCTAGGGATGAGTAGCTGCATCACTTAAGATTAATTTATTTGGACTAGACATTTCAGTTACTTTATTCATAGAGTAGGATTCAGGTTTAGTTATTCCATTTGGGTATGTCGCCCCTTCAGTTGTTTCTTTTATTCAGTTTATTAGACTTTGTATTTGTGGACTCAGTTTATTTCAATAGATATTTAGTTGGACTTTTGTATTCGCAACCAATGGTTTATTCGGCATTATCTCACTCAGTATTTATCTTGTGATAGATTTATAATACTACTACATGGATGGTTTGGTGATTGTAATTATCTTCGCATGTTTCTATTTAATGAAAGATAAAATTTGGCACGAGTTTATTTTATACGTTGGTGGTTAGTAATTTAATAAGTTTTCGACAGTGATCCTAAGAATGAACCAGATGAGATTCCTATTTTATTTTTATGAAGGACTGATCACCCGATATTTAAATAGGCAGGGTGCCACATTTTACCTCTCCAGACTTCAAGATCTTACGAATGAACCACCCCCAGTTGAGAGAGGTCTCATATTCCTCTAATCAAAACAAAACCTCGCATGGTGTAATACAACTCATTTGCCAAGTTTATCAGAACACGTGTTCCAGTTTTGCAAATAAAGGCTAAATATGGGTGTGGGAGATTAATATGATTTGTTTTTAGGAAGGTGCTACTGGAAAAAAAATCATATGAATGAGTATGTAATGATCAGTGAGATTCCTTTATTCCAAATATTCTCCTCACATAATGATTTCAAATGTGTTAATGATTTATGCCTAAGCTTCTTCAGTGGATGGTTTTTCACGCCCTTTGTGTGGGCTGATCACTCAACTTTAGGAATGTGGTAATGTTGAGAGATAATATTTTGAGACATTTCAACTCAAACATCTCGTACATAGAGTGAAATAGGTTTTGATGTCGTCATCAAATCCTGTATTAACATAGAATTCTCTTACCAAATTAAGAACGACACTCTTATTTTCGTCTCCGTGAGAACATACCTGAAAACATCCCTTATTTTTTAATCCATTGTATATCCTCAACATTTTTCACATGTTATTATCCAATCAACCGATCATTCGAGTGATAAAGTAATTAGTAAATTTGTGTTGTTGTTGTTCTACCATTACAAATTCGATCGACTCAGGTTTGAGGTACTTAGAGCGAGTACACCTGGAAGAAGAAATGCTTGCCATTTTTCTGGAAAACAATCAAACCAAAAAGAATATTGTAACTACCCTTATTTTCCACATAACAGTCGATCGATCTAATAATTCGAAGATAGGACTTATCAAACAATTTATATCATTCTCAGCATCAAAAAATAAATATACAAGAGTAAATTTAAAACCATTCACAACATCTGAAAACTAAATAAAAAATAACACTGAATAAATAATATCTCAAAACATCTAATAATAAATAGTCTGAATAACTCTACTCTAAAAAACTAACGAAAATAAATAACTTGGACTCAAGTTCCATACAATATATGAAAAAATAACTAAATTGAATATATTGAAAATAGTAGCAAGATAAACTAGAATAAAAGAGTTGTACCAACTAATCGAAGTGGATCTACAAGTCTAAAATCTCCTGAGCCCTGTTGATCTTTTCTTTGAAAGCCTAAAAATTGTTTTATATAATTTAGGCCAGAGCTCAAAATTTGCAAGAAATATCTTCAATATCAATAGTGTAAATTATGCAAATCATTTACAATAAACATGCCACCCCATCGACTCTCACATGTAATGAATACCTCACCCCACCAAAGTGAAATACTACAAGCATGTCCTAACCCAAGGAATAAACTACTATAATAGTCTTTATCTCTAGACTAAGTGTGTAAGGAACTGATAATCAAATCAAATAGGGATATAACCAACTACACATGTGAGAATACAAACCAAATACCAATTTTTGCATTGTCACCCAGAAAATAACATATGATTGTAACATGTAATTTAAGTTATCGTCGCTATAAGAAGTATCCAATTAATACTTATACATAATATAATCACATGAAGGACATTACCTTAGGGGACCATCTTGTTCCTCTATTGATAAGTTCATCGGAGTCCCTTACCTATTGAATTTAAACAAACACACAAATAAGAACAGGGATATCACTACGCAGTAACACCATCAGCTAGTCCCATACTCAAACTCTCTCGATGGATAGAGTTTAACTTCGTTCTCTCGTTTCAAAGCGGTAACCATCTAAAATGCATAATCAAGCATAATGACCTCAACAACGGCCTGCATCAATATCTAGGTATGCGGTACCTGATCACAATCTTTTAAGGAACCTCAACAAATAGATTCACCAAGAGTAATGACATGTTCACACATATCAAAGTACATATATATAACGAGCAACACACACACACACACACACAATTAGTTATAAGGAATCACATCAATCTCATATATTCCCCCAATTATCCCATTTTCTAATAGCGAATTGTACAATTAATTAAAGTATTATCAATCTTTTACCTTAAAAAAAGTTAACACATTTAGTCTCTCAATTTATACTCTAATAACCTAGGTACTACAATTAACTAATCATCTCTAGAGTAAACAAAGATTCCACCACTTGGAATAATACCACGATACCACCCATAACCCAACCTCATCCCATCATAGGATCTGAGTCGATTCTCCCCCAGGATGAATCAATTTAGTTTGTCTTCTCTAATCCTCCATTAATTCCAAAACCAAGATTCAAGACTAACCCGAACTAAGTCTTTCAACCCCAAAACATAATTATTCATACTCTAATTCGTTGATAAGGAATTTAATATTAACTAAACAAAATCATTGGTTCAATTCATTAGTTCCACAAATTAAAATAAGTTTCAATCTTTAACATGTAATATGTAACAGTATAATATACTCGATGTGCTCCATATAATAGATTGTCTAAATTCCTTGACCAAAACATGTTTGAGTCTTTGTCCAAGAGGTCACTGAAAAGCTTCATCAACATACTAGATTGACTCAATGTTGAACCTCAAGTACGCCACTTATGAAAGGTATTAGACTTAGTGGGATTAGATTCACCTCAGTTAATTCCTTTTATAATTGGAAAGTCTTTTTAATTAAGCTTGGTTTTTATACACATGCAAATATACTTTTCACATAGAAAAATCTATTATATAAAAAAATTGCATCTTTTTGGGCATTTTAAGTATGGATGAACTTAGATTTATCATACATACTTAGAGTTTGCCACAAAACTTGATTTTGAATTTTTTTTAATGCAAACTGGGAAAAAAAATTCTAGACAAGCTTGTGACTTATTTCGCCAAAGTGATGCCGCAACAATAATCTTCCTCGTTGTAGCGATGGTATTTCGTTGCACTTTAGTGTCCCATGAAAAATATCTGGGCCTTGGAGTGTCCGAGATTATTTCAGGCTCCCTTTAGTGAGGATTTCACTCGACATATAGAACTACGATGAAACGTGTCTGATAGTGCCGAAAGTTACTTTTACACAAGATCTTTCTTAAAATTTTCTTAGTTAGTGTGTCAAGTTTAATGTTTTGGGTGATAAAGACCTTGATGTGACTATTTGACACCATAATAGTGTTACACTTGTCATTAGAGCCTCTAAACCTTTTCAAATTGAAAGGCCATAAAGTTAAGTGTTGTTTACTCTTCCAAACCAAAAGTGAGATCTTTGAAAAATATATTTGGTGATAAAAACATTTCATAAATTTGAGAGCACATTTTTACTCCTCTTATTTGATTTATTTTTAAGACATTATTTCTAATAGAGGCTTATTTAATCAGCTTTTGTTCAAAAATATTATTTCATTAGTGAGTAAATATTTTCTCTTCTTTGACTTGGAAAAACTCATTTTGATATTTAAAGCACCACATCTTTGAAAAAACCCCAACACACAATCTATAGGATTCCTTCAAAAATCCTAGGTGTAGAATTTTGGTTACTTGAAGGTTATGTCTAGGAATAAAAGTTGGTTCAACATTAAAGAAGAAAATTTTGGTGAAATATTTGAAGGCATTGGTTGTGAACCAAAACTTATCACTGTTGTGCAGCGTTGTCTAGCTATTAGTTCTCACTACGGATAGTATGGAGGGAAAAAGTGTTTAGTCAGTCATAACATCTTATGGTTGTAAGCCTCTATCTTATAGTTTTAAAACTCTAAAACAATGATTTTTTTGTACTTATCAGCTCGACGTTTTCCCATTAGTGATTTTTTTTCTCGTACATCCAATGTTGTGCTTATTTTACTCTTTTCATAGTTCTTCAAATCATTATCTTAAATAAGAAGTTAAAACTTGAGATTCTAAAATTTCATAAAATATTTTGTCACATAGACTTTTGGATCGTTAAACCCTCTTATAATAATAAATTAACAGACCCTTTTCTTTAATTAAGGGAATTAGTTTTTATTTGGGTAGCTGCCATCGAGAGGAACACCCTCAACTGGTATCAGAGCGGGTCTCCTAGTTTTAATTGTAAAAATCTAAGTTGAGATCCTTTGCATGCAACTAGATCTAAGGTATATTCAACCCTTCGACCCCTTCCATTTGATGGTAGAAATTATTCTTATTAGAAATTCAGTATGATAGCTTACTTGATGTCTATAGACCGAAGAATATGAAATAGCATGCTTTTTGGATGAACTCATCCCAAAACCGTTGTTCATGATATCCAAGTTAATAAGATTAGATCTAGTTGGGACGATAATGATTTAAATTAGAGTGGGTGGAACATGAAGGTACTCAATCTTATTTTTAATTATGTGTCCCCAAGTGAGTTTAAATGTATATCCGCATGTATGATGCCTAAGGAGGTGTGGAATATTTTACAAATGACTTACGACAAAACCTCTAATGTGAAGCACTCTAAGCTTCAATGGTTTACCACCCATTTTAAACTTCTTAGTGTGAAGGAGAAAAAGACTTTTGATGATTTTTATGCCGAGATGAATGACAAAATAACCTTTGACTTTACTTTGGGCAAGACCATTAAAGAAGAGATAGTTGTTGATAAATCCTACTATCTTTACCTCTTAGTTTTAGTAAAAAAATAGAAGCCATTGATGAGGTTATATATTTATTCTAAAGCCAATGCGTGAAGATGAATTGGTTGGATTTATCCAAAACTATGGGGTAAAATTTTCTTATCTCCAAGGAGTGCCTACTAAGGAGAAAAATCTAACTTTTAAGGCTGAAAAGGAATCTCTTGATTTTAGTCCATGATATTAGTGAGGATGATATGGCATTTCTCACTAAGTTTTCTAAGAAGTGGCAAAAACGATTTCAGTCTAAGGGCCCACCCAAGAACTATTTGCCTAGACTTAAGATTTTTCCTGGAAGTGGAGAAAGGAAAGTTGGTTCTCTAAAGACCCTCAAGTGTTTTACATATGGTGGTTGAGGGCATATGTCGAAGCAATGTCCCTTAGATTTAAGTCATAACGGTGGCAAGAACGAATATTAAGACATTTTTAGTGATTATGACTCAGACTCCGATAATGACTCTCAAGAATGCGACTATATTGCATTTTTGGAGAGAGATAAATTAAAGAGTTGGATGATTTAGAGAATTTTGATGTTCCTCTTTAGTCTTGTGAAGAAATGATTATTTCCAATCCCTCTTTGATAACTATTGTGTAAGAAGATGAAAAATGATCTTCAAACGGACTATGTTAGGCTTTATGAGGAGTCCATAGACCTCAAAAGACATGACATGGAACTTTCCACCATGGTAGCCAATTTAGAGAACCAAATGTCCATGGTAAGTGTGAGCCAATTTATTGCTCCACATGTGGTAAGTAGTGAACCACATTTTGAAGAAAGTTCTTTTAATTTTCTTTATCTTAAGATTGAGTTCCTTAGGATGACCTTGCATGAGAGTAAAAACACGAGAATATCCCTAGAGAACCAATTTTTTTTTCTTGAGGCCGAGCCACTATACGCCACCACTTTTAAGTAAAATATGGTGAATCGATCTCAAAAGTTGGATAGGATGCTTTTTGTTGCCATGTTGTCCACCTCAGATACATTAGTTAACAATTTTGAGAGTGATGGTTTTACGTCTTACAAAGCTTTCTTAGCATCCCAATCCATTTTTCCGTCTCCCATTGGTGAATCTTGAACTTATTCTATATCGAAAGAAAACTAAAGGAATGTAAATTTCATTAGTTCCTTTTGCAACTAATAAGAACACTTAAAGGAGTTTTGCTTTAGACTTTAGAAGCAACAACTCAAGCGTCTTATCGACCTAATCATTCCAAAAACCTATAGGTGCATACATTGTCATAAGTTAGGTCAACTTAAGGAGTTTTGTATTTTTCTTAAACCCGCATCACATTTAGGTGATTTTGATAAGTGTAAAAAGGTCGATAGGAGAGGGATGAATAAGGTGGAAGCCCTCAAAATATTTCTTCCAAAGGCAAGGAAAAAGGAAAAATGGTTGATCCTCCCAATCTTCTCAAATCGGTTTGTATATCCAATTATTTGAAGATTTAAACAGATAGCATTTCACAAAAAATAATTTATAGAGGAGAAATATACTCCCCAGATTAAAGTTCCAAGATTTAGTCTTTGTTTAAGAAGAAATATGATCCTTTTGGTTTATGTGTCTTGAGTGTTTAGTTTATTCTTTTTAAATAGGCATTTTGATTCCTCTCTATCATTTTTTTTCATTCTTTAAATATGATATTTGTTTTGTTCATACCTTTAGGTTTTAGCCTTGTACAATATCAGTCTTCTACACCTGTTAGGTATTATTTTATCCCATGAGCTTAAATGCAGACCTACATGCTGAGTTACTATACTAGCGATTTTATTTATGGATTTTAACACTCCATGCTTAAAATGCCTTAGTAAATTGATCTTGCTATTATAGAGTATTTTTCATAATTCATGCACTTTACACCGCACTATAAACATGATCATTTCCATGAAAAATATAATTAAGGGATTTTTTTTCTACTTCTACTTCTATTAAAAATTAAAAATTTCACGTGACATTTTGATGAAAAGGTGTCATTGTTAATCCTTTTATGTATGAGATTTTTTATCATTAGGGTGGAAGTTGAAAAATATATATGTTAAGGGATACAACTTTGGATCATGATAACTACCTTTGAAAATTGAAAATTGTCCCCCCCCCCCCCCCCTTGTAATGAATGGGCGAAAGCCTCCATATGCAAAATTTTATCAAAAGAGATGTCTGGAAGATTTTTATATATCCAAAACTTGAGTAACATCAAGTATATGAGACATAATTTTTTTTAATCATAAATCACTATATGAGGAAGAAACAATTGTAGTTGAAGATTTTATTTGTTTTCAAGAAAAAATGAGGCTTTCTCTTTACTGCATGAAGTCAACAAAATTTCAAAAGTGAGTTCAAACATCAATCTTCATTCTTTGATTTTATGGGACAAAGCTCATTTTTATTAACTTTTCAATCATGTGTTATGTCTTTGAGTCACTTTATTTTTTATTCGATTTTAAGTCGATGATGGAACTTTTAATGCTAAACCATTCATTGTATATTGTATTTGGCATAATTATGAACCATTGTATGATCTTTTATATCTTATGTGATAACTCAAAATAGTATTTTAGGGATCAAAATGTATCTTCCTTTAGCTAAGAAATCATATATACATTTTCTTCTTTTTTGTGCTTTTTTTTGCACAATTTATGTTCGTTGGAAGTTGTCGCAACCTCCTATCGTAGGAGCTTCATCGCAATGGAATATCCATGAGCTGTGACAACATTTGCTTTTGCCTAAAATGCCCAAATCGGAAGTTTATAAAACTTTCACGTATTTTCTTTCCACAAAATCTCTTTCATTCTTAATAACCTCCTACATCCCTCCTAACTTAGCATCTTGGAAGTATTTTTAGGTGTTCTTTACATCATTCTAGTAGATTAATCTTCATCTTGGTAAGTTTTCTTCCATATATTTTCAAATCAACTCATTTTAAGAGTTATCGCTTAGTGATAGTAGTTTTGATGGGTTTTGGTGATACCTTTCTATGATTGATAAGTTTCTACTTATCCTGAGTTTAGATCGAATCTATGAGTAGCGTTTAGGGTGAATTTCTTTACATTTTTAGGGTTTGTCTACTCATTGTGTTAGTATATGATCCTTGGTTTTCACTTCCATATCTCATGGGATAGCCGTGCTTATGTCTTGGTGTGTGATTTCAGCCTAGACCATGGCTTCAAAATCTAGCTCATATGCCTTGACTTTCTCCAATCGTTCCATATTTCATGAACACTTCACCACATGCCATGTGCATCAGTATAGGTTAATTGATTTGGAATTTGTTTTTGAAACCCGCTTATACGAGTCCATGGGTGGTAGAAAAAAAAAGTATTGGTGTTTTCTCTTAAACTGGACCTTGTTATCACAACTTGGTGAGAGAATTTTATTCGACTCTTGTGGATTGTAAGGATCACCCAGGAGTCAGATTTATTTATGACAAAGTGAGGGAAATTCATGTAAATCTTTCTTCTATGTTAACAAGAAACCACTTTCGAGTCCTAGAAGAAAACTATCCCATATATCCTTACAAGTTTATTTCGAGTGAACCTCGGAATCGAGGTGTGATCATTCATTTGAGCGACAACCATTTTCAGTACTATAATGGAAATATTCATCCTCAAGCATTTCTTATAATTTTTTTTATATATTGATCATGATTATTTCCTCTTATGTTTTCCATATACGACCCACATAACATATCAGTTAAATTTACACGATTATTGTACGCCATTGGAATAGGTGCTAAGATGTGTTTGTGTGATTTGATGTTGGACTCGGTTTTCTATAACATCAACGATAGTAAGAAATCTCTTGATTTTATCTATGGTCATTCAATTATACACTTGGAGTTATGAGTTCCTATTTTTCTAGATGAAGTTCAGGAAAAGCTAAAATTCCCATTGACCATTGATTCATAGTATAAGTCTATTGATCAACTTATAGACTATAGTAGCACACCTTCACCACCGAATGTTATTCCCCCACATGTTCCTCATCTCTCCTCTACATTGAATGCATCTAGTACATGCGACTTAGCTAAGAATGAGTTGGATTCTACCATCTCTCGGATATCGTCTCAACTTCAATATAGTCTTCTACCCTCCTTTACTTCCATGAGATCTTCTTTCAATTATGAATTTAAACACCCCTTCCATACTCATGTGAAGAATGACAAGGATGCCTTTCATGACACCAACAACGAGCTTATTGATTTGTGACTCTTGGGGATGCTGAAGAAGTGATGTATTTTGTTTTTGTTTCGGGCTTTGTTGTTTTATGCTTAGAGTTATTGGATTTTGGTTTGTAATAATTATGTTCATTGTAATCCTTGAAAGCTCTTAACTTTTGAATTGTTATCACTTTTTAGTATTACTTATATCTTTTCTTGATATATTCATCTTACCATGTGTAGTTAAATTATTGAGCTTAGGCCAATTATTCTCTTAATTATATATTTCCTAGACTCGCATTTTCATTATTCACTCTTTATCTGATTCTTCTTTATTTGTTGGTTTGAATAGCATGTTTTACTCTTTTAAAATTCATTGATAACTTGATCCCATTATATTATTAGTTCTTTCATTTATTGTTTTTCATGAAAAAAGGGAAAAGTTTGTAGATAGCGGGAGTGTAGTTATCAAATTTGCTTATAGTTATTTGTTGCTATATCAGGTTTGTTAAGAGAAATTGTATATTCAAGGGGAAATTATGTTTGATAGATATGATGTTCACATGTTTAAAATGATATATTCACATTTTCATATCTATTATATTTTCTTGTTTTATTTCTTAACATTGGTACCTTGATGAGTTTGCTAATGTGTGACAGGAAAGTATTGTGCAAGAGCTTCTTTTTTATCCATAAGGATGGTTGAGTCTCTTATAGTGATTATTTATTTGCAAAAAATGTAATTTTCTATTTTTATATTCTCCCCTCGACAGGAGGGTCATAAAATGGTAGATTTCCATCATTTTCTTATAATTTTTCTTTTTTATGTTTTGTCTCGGAATTCAACAAAGTGGGAGATTGTAAGAGTATATAGTATACTTGTTGCGCTCCATTGAATAGATTGTCTATTTTATTTAACCAAAGCATGTTTGAGAGGTCGACGGAAATCTTCATCAACATACCGGATTCACTCAATGTTGAAACTCAAGTACACAACTTAGGAAAGGTATAAGAGTTAGCGAACTTCGATTCACCTCAGTTAATTTCTTTAATAATCGGAAAATATATTTAATTAACCTTGGTTTTTTAATTTTGTTAAATACACATGCAAATATAAATTTCATATAGAAAAATCTATTTTTTTTTATAAAGAATTGCATCTTTTAGTGTAATTAAAGTGTGGATGATCTTATCTTTATCATACATAATTATAGTTTGCCTCAAAACTTATTTTCAAAATTTTTCTAAGGAAAACTAGACAAAAACATTTGGTCACTCTTGCAACCTCTTTCACCGCAGTGATGCCCAGGCAATAATCTTCCTCACTGCAGGGACAATGTTTCACTGAACTTTTGTGTACCATGCAAAATCTCTGGACTTTGGTGTGACCTGAATCGCTTCAGGATCGCTTCAGCAAGGATTTCCCTCGCTGCAGTGACTGTTGTTGTCTAAAAATGGTATATGAATTTGCGGGCCTTAACTGTAATATACTAATAATAAACAATAACAGATATAAAAATTATCACTACCTGTATGCCAATTTATGATGGATAGATATGGATGAGAGATAAAGAAGGAAACCAAGGGGTTTACGTGGTTCGGACCAATGCGGTGCCTATGTATTTTAATGGGAAGTAGCCATGAAAGGAATGATTATGATCTCTCAAAGTTCTCTTCTGGGTTTTGCGTATTTCTATTAGGTAGAATATTTTTGGATCCCTTACTTTACGGGATTAAGTGCTATTTGTAGGTACTTATTATAGAAAGAGTGTAGTGGGATAGGTAGAGTGGCTTTATAGGTCTAGAAGTTATACCTTTTAAAGCCAGTGAGGCAGATAATGATGAGTTTGTTATAGCATGATAAAGGTGGAATATTATATAACTTTTTCACATGTGGTGGTGGGATAAACATGGGAGTTGGTATTCCATCATGTGATGTAACTTGAGCAAGTCTAGAGTTGACGTGGTTAATAAATTCCATTAACAAACACTGTGTTAACAGAAATGAGACGATGAGTTAAACTTCCAGGTCGAGCATATTTATACCTGAGCCGACCACATTGCCCATAGCCAAGTAGATTCTTTGTCCCTAATGGGGACACGTGTCATCTCCTGAGAGACTAACATGGTGTCCTATATTTAGTTGATAGGTGAAATAAATTGATGGAGTATTAGATATTACAATGTTGTAGGCCTTCAGGAATCTAGTTGTCTTAAATTCTTATCGGCGCGCACCGAGCAGATACACTATGACCTTTTGGATTTGACCATGAGCTGCTACGAGTCAAGTGACTTGGACTAGTGCTTGGAGTAATCATCACGTGATCTTGGGGTAATACACGCATCTGTTCACTGAACCTGCAGCTACTGTTGATTTTTCTAGCATGACATCATCTGTCATGATTAAATGAACTTGCTACCAAATATAAAGTATTTAAAGGATAAAAACCCTATCATTTCAAATTTTTTGATCATTTTTAGAGAGATATAGAGATTATCTCGTTCCTAGATCTTCTTCAACTCCGAGGGAGTTCCTCCATTTCTAGTGAAGTTCCCACTTTCTCCCGTCTATCTTTAAGTCTTTGTAGGATTCGAAGGTACGCAACTATTTTAAGGTTTTACTCATCTCTTCTGCAAGTTCTTCGTAGTTATCACTGTAGATTCTTCTTATAAGGATAAAATTCTAATTGAGTCAATTTGTTTGTATTGGCTTAATTCCGAACAAAACTGTTTGAGTCATATGATAAAAGTATGTGACCTTTCAAGCCTATGAAATTATGGTTGAAGAAGTAGCCGCCAAGTCTAAGAAAATCACATCATTGTCGTGCGCCTTGTTTGTCCTCAACATTCCAAGGATCTATCAGAGGTATGAATGCTTATATCATTATTGAGCCTGGGGTATATTTATTGGGTTTTATATTTTACAAAAATATATTAAAATGATGTTTTATTCTATAAAGTCATTTGAACGACTTCGTTCGAACGAGGTATCTAACAGGGCTTCCTTTATTTTCATTGAGATATCATTTGATTTTTGTTTAAATGAGACTTCATTTTTAAAGTTGTTGTATTCTCATTTGATTTATCATTCGAATGAGTCGGGTATGTCATTCGAAAGATCGCGTCAGTTTTTGTGAAACTGGGCAGATTTTAGCGGTCTATCCTCGTATCTCCCTATTACTTTTTACCACTTTTTATATAGTGTTGGAGTTAACTTTTTCAAGAGATTTTTTCCAACTCCTAAAGAGAGAAACCTTTAAGAAAATTCCCTTGAGTATTTGTTGATCCAAAATGATTTAATTTCCAAAAAAAAAAGTTTACATCCATATTGTTTATATGATCCAAGTTTTAACATGATAATTGTTTGTGATCCTTTTTGGCACCGGGTTTTATTCTCTAAACCATGGAGATTGTTTCTTGTGGATGATTTTTTATTCATGGATTTTCATACGCTGGAGTCCGTGTGCGTGACGATAGCTTTGCCCCATCTATAGACTCTGAGGTGTAGGTGGACTCCTCTATTGTCACTAGGAAGAGGTGGAAGGAACTAAGAGCATAATGGCTTGTGAGGGAGTAGAGTCATTGTGCAAGTATTTTGTCGTGTCCTTTATAATTCCATACTTAGTGGACTTATGGCTGGGTCATCCGAGGTTTTTCCCATTGTGGGTTTTCCTCGTACATCGGTGAGTTATGGTTGTGTAGTTTACCTTGCAAATTCTCACGTAAATTCATGCTTAGGTCTAAGAAGATAAAATCAATTTAATCGCTAAAATGGTGTAATTGGTGGTTAACTAAATTTAGGTAATTCAACTTACTTTAATTCAAGTTGGAATCATTAATTTGGAAAACTTTATGTTTGGTTTGATTTGCATAATTTAGAACTTCAATTGAAGTCCTATTTTCGAAGCATAATTTAATTTGGAAAGAAACTTAAAATTTTCATAATATTTTGTGAACCATCCCTGTGAAATAAAAATTTATATTTTTAGGTAACCTACGCTCCTTATAATTGGTATTAGGGCATGTAATTTCAGATATCACATTCTCAATTGGTATCAGAGCGGGAAAACTAATTTATCGTGTTAGGCCCTTTGGGTTTGAATATGGAAAATATGCCTTTTTGTTTAATGGTTCCAACTATGCGTATTGGAAAGCGCAAATGAGTTCAGCAATTAAATCGTTAGATGAGCGGGTTTTGCAATCGATTGTTAGAGGGTGGTCCCCACCAACGTGTCCATTAGGAGAAGTTTGTGTTCTTAAACCCGAAGAAAGACGGTGTGAGGATGAGGTTAAACATGCAAATTTTAATTCTCTAGGTTTAGATGTTCTTTTTAGTGCGTCCAGACAGGATGAGTTCTGCCGATTTATGACGTGTGAAGCGTCTAAGGAGGCATGGGACATACTCTAACTCGCCCACGAAGGTACAAGTGCTGTTAAGGATTTTAAACTCCAAAGCCTCACCACTCAATTTGAAACCATTAAGATGCTAAAAAGTGAGACTTTTGATGAGTTCTATGCTAGATTGTTCGATAATGTGAATTTATTTTTTAATTTGGGAGATAAGATACCCAACAACCATGTCATTAAGAAGATTTTGAGGTCTTTACCCGATAGGTTTAATCCAAAAGTGAATGTTTTAAAATCTTTAGGCTCTTTAAACTCTGTAAAACATAATACCTTGTACATGAGAGTGCGCCAAAAATCTATTAACCAATTTGTTTAATTAAATCCCAATTTTAGTCCCCAAAACCCTAACTCTTGCAACTAATTGTGTTTGACTAATTAAATGAAATCAAGAATGTACACAATCACAAATATGAGGAAAATACCCAAAGGGGAAAAACCTTTTTATTTCACTATATCTTGTAACACTTACAAATACAGATAAATACAACTAGACACACAAATACCCGTAGGCGTCTGTTCATTTTCGTCGATAAGAGACACTGCAAGATCTCTAATCGTCAGCAATGGAGAATCAACCTTCTTCTCGACAAGTGTACTCCAGAATGAGTAATCTAGGGTTTAATTGATTCACATATCAATTTGGAACAGTTTGGTGAATCAAAAGAGGTTTAAAACTCACAAAAACGAAGTCTTATTTACAACAGATTCTGCAGAAATGGAAGAAGGCGGCTTGCTCGAACAAGATAACTATCATTTGAACGAGATCTCACTCGAACGATATGCCTATTCCGTTTGAGAAACATGCACATCTCGCTAGATGCCTTCGTGCAAAATTAAATGTTGCTTGAGTGACCCAAGCGTCAAAATAAATTTCGCCTTTTGACTTAGAAAAAAATTATTTTCACAAGGAAAAATATGTTAGGTACTAAAAAAAATTTGTAAAAAATTCCCAAATAAATATGAAAACCTTAAAATCTCCAAATTAAATATTTTTCCATAATCGTGAGCAGAGTAGCGAGAATGTTGAAGGTGCAGTTGCACATTGAGGTTACACTATGCACGCATGAAGATGATGGTGGGTGCGTGAAGCTTTGGATTCAGATCAAGGTCGTCATGGATGATCGTCTTAACGTGCCGAATGTAGCAGTATAAAACATATATATTATGATCTAGGACACATAGAAAATTTCCTAGATACTAAGACGGACATTTATATAATCTTGTCCTTACAGTAGGTGACTTACGGATCTATGAACTTCACAAGTTTACCTCTTAGGATGTGAATATGAAAGATAAGGGCATATTTTTGAAATCTCGGAAGGAAGAAAAAAATGTTTCGGATGATGAGTTTTACATTTACTATGATTTTAACAAGATGAAATCATTTTAATCATTAAAATTGTGTAATTAGTGTTTAACTAAATTTGGGTAATTTTAGTTTACTTTAATTCAAGTAGGAATCATTAATATGGCAAAATTCTTGTTTGTTTTGATCTGTATAATTTAGAACTTGAATTGAAGTCTTGTTTAACAAGTAAAATTTAATTTGGAAAGAAACTTTAAAATTTTAAAATATATCGTGAACCATCCCTTTGAAATAAAAATTTATATTTTTCGGGAACCCACGTTCCTTACAATTGGTATCAAAGCATATCATTTAAGAAATCACATTCTCAAATTGGTATCAGAGCATATAATTTAAGTTATTACATTATCACTTCTTCTATTTTTGAATCGCATGGTATTTGGTGTTCATTCTTGGAAATTTAATCATCTAGTTGGCCATTGAGTTGGTTGGCTTACGATCCCACTAGTTTTAGGGTTTTTCTGATTTTTGGTTTTTGTGCAAAATCCTTAGTTTTGTCTTTCCTATAGACTCCAAACCTCACAATACCCTAATTTTGTTGAGCTTTGATAAGTTACGAATGCCATGTGCATAAATGGTTAAAGTATTTGTCCGAGTTGGATGTTAATTGCCTAGGTATTCTAGCGAGGAGGTTTCTAAAACCGTTAAAAGTCATATACCTTGAAGTTGAGCCTGGGTAACCTAATTATACATATAGGGAAACTTCTTCTGGTGGTTCTAAAACCGTTAAAAGTTATATACCTCTCCACTAGGTTTGCCACTTATAAACTTTCTTGCTCAGACGAAGTTTTGTTTCCTCTGTGTGCCATACAGGTTAGACTTTGCTTACCGCTTCATCCCATTATTAAATATATTCTAACTAGTTATGGTGTTAGCCTTACTCAGCTCCATCATAATGCTTATAGGACTATGCAGGGAGTACTGATGCTCTGGAAGGCCCAGACTGGGTTTGACCTTACTGGGGACATACTCAAATATGTTTATGGCCTAAAAGACAATACGAAGGCTCCTGGATACTTGTACATCTTCCCTAATAAGTCATATTTATAATGGTTAAGGTCATCTAGAGCAGTAATCATAGTTGGAATGGTTAGTATATGTTCGCGATGGGTGATTAGGAGTGCAGAAGCCACGAGAAGGATATGTCATGTATGGTTCTGCATCAGTGGAATGGGCTAAATAGAATAGGTACATTTTTACTCTTTCTTATATATTACTTCTCTTTAAGCTGCATTGTTTTTATTTCTCTATGATCCATTTAAGGGGAAAAGGCCCTAAAACTTCTAGCTGCAGTGCAAGACTTACTATGTTCCCAAGCCTCCAAAATTTAAAGATTTATTATCTGTGTCCAAATTTATAAACATCGAATATTACACCCCTTAAGGTGGGGTTCCTCTAGTTGAAGTATCCATCCTCATGGTAGAAGGGGTGTTTTTTTAGACCAACCTAGAGGCAAAAACCGATAAAGGTCCTGACGTTAAAGATGAGATAGGTAATTCTTTTTCTGCTCATCCTTACTATATGTTTAGTACTTTTCTAATTGTTCATATGTGTAATTCCTTCTCCCACCTCTTTAAACCATCCTTCAGAATCCACATTCGAAATGACCCCTAGATATCTTAATCGGACTTAAATGGATCTGGCTCTCCACAAAAAGATGGAGACCAAGCAGAAAAGGAAGGCTGATTCTAAAGATAGAACCGAGAATTATGTGGATGCCCAAAAAAAGGCTGATGCTGAGGTGAGGAAGTAAGAAGAGGTTCTTTCTCTGAGGACGACCGAAGATAAAGTTACTGTCAGGACCAAAGCGAAAGAAAAAGTCCACATATCCCCCATCCCTGATACAATAGGGTACAAGAGGCCACTTGAATATCCGAGGCCTCAAGTTGATCCCGAGTTTCCCAGAGTTGGAGTCACTACTGAGATGATACACATTGAGGGAAGACCTTATCATTGTCTATTATGAGCACAGGGATCAACCTATCGTTACGAGGATGTTTAGGACTTTAAATTTGATCCAACCCATTCATGACATTAGAGGATCTAAAAATGAACCCCGATTCCATCTATCGGCAGATGAAAAATGTAACTAATCTCTATGGCTACCATAGTCATAGTAAGGATTTTGAATCTCCGAGGGATTATGATCCAGACGCCCTATGAAGGCTGGTCCAACATCGTCTGGCAGTGGTAAGCCTATAAAAATTATTTTTACCTTTCATTTGACTCATTTTAGCACTTTTTCTAACACCTAATTTTATAGATAGAGCTCTATGGCTATGAAAATTTTGAGAGATAAGGTTGTCACCAACTCATGGCTTATGAGGAGCAGAGAAGTACCATAAACTCACTGACCAAGGAAAATACTGAGTTGAAGAATAATCTACGAGAGATGGTAGATAATTTGAAAAAATCCTGCATTGAGTTGGAGCAGAAGGATGAGGAAGTCGTTGATAAGATGGTATCCCTTAGTCAGGCTTAGAAGGAGGTCATCAAGTTGAAAGAACAAGCCAACACGGATGCTACTAAGTTGAGGATCATGGAAAAGTCTTTAAAGAAAGTAAATGACAACTTGGTAGCATTTAATTAGGCTTTGGATAGGGATAATTAGAAACTTGTGTAGGTCGAAGAAGCTTTAACAAAGGCTAAGGAGACAATGGTGGAGAAGCACAAATCCTTTGTTGGCTAAAATGTGGATAGCCTGGACTTTTTCCATGACAGATATGAAGAACAGAAGAAAAAGGTCCTGAAAACTACCCTAATATAGTCATCGAAGTCATGAAGTATAAAGGTGATGATGCAGAGGAAACATCACTGCCAAACAGAGGGAATATAAGTTTGCTTCTGAGGCCGAGAAAATTAATAAAACTGGTCAAATTCCTTTCAATGAGGTTACTCTTTTCCCCGCTCAAGATACTGCCATTAATGATGCCTCACCCCATCTACTGCTAATAATGTTCCCTTGGCCTGATCCTTTAGTGTTTGTCATTCTATATTTTTTACTATAATTGTAATGAATATTTTTATGTCTTTCAATTATAATGATCGATCCTTTGTCACATCCGCTATCTTTATGTTTATGCTTATTATGCTGATTTTGAAAATATTTACGTGCATTTGGCTGGATTAAACTATATTCAAAATGTTTTGCAGAAGAAAATGTAGTTGTATGTCTTTAACCCAGTTAGTTCTAGTCTTATAAACTTATTCTGGCATTTTTCCTTTTGGCCATATAAAATTACTAACAACTTTGGTATTTGGGATCGGCCAACTAATAGTTTAGTCTTATGATCATGTGGTCGTCTTGTTTCCAACTTGATCGTCCTTACTAGCTATGAATTTTGGATGAATTTGAGTTATAATGAATTAAGATCTTCTTATGCTTGTGCCATCTTACTGGTCGCATGGATGGATCTCGTCGTCCTGACCAACTATCAACATTGGTTATCAGAGACAACAAAATTATTAGGATCTATCCTTGCATTAGTCAGTTATGACTGGATCTTATCATCTATAAGACTGTGCTGGATTTCCCAGACTTGGTAGGACTTTTTATTCGAGATCTATCCTAAGATGAGATTGTACATGAAATTGAACTTCTTACTTGTTACTTGTCTAGAGACAAAGTCAAACATGAAGTTTTTAATAAAACATATTGAGGATATGTAAATATCTCATAGCCACAAAACATAGAAAAATGGAAGTAGTAGCATTCTTTGGAGAAATCAAAATTTTTATTCATCACCATAAGGAAAAGACTTTACATTTCACTATTGATAATACTTCCTCAGGTGCTAGATGTTCCACAAACTTTTTAACTGCTCTCCTTCTAAGGTCTCAATCCTGCATGTTCTTGGTCGTATGACAATATATATTCTATATGGACCATTCCAGCTGGGTTCCATCTTTTTTCCCTTCTGGATGACCATCTTTAGTACATAATCCATTTCTTATAAGGTTCTCTATTTTACCCTTATGTTGTAAAATCGAACCGTTCATTGTTGGTAGACTATAACTCTGAGAGATGCGTGCTCTTTGACTTCCTCTACCAGATCTAAATCAATTCATCTCATCAGACTACTCAACGGTGAGTTAAAATTAAGGATCCGATGAATAGGAAGATCAATTTTTGTTGGGACTACTATCTCTATTCCAAAATCCAGTATATAAGGTCTCTTGCTTGTCGCTGTTCGTGGCATTATTCTGTACGCCCAGAGGAAACTCTACAGCTCATTAATCTATCTCCCCTTTGTTTCGTCCAACCTTTTCTTTATCCAATCAAGTAAAGTCTTTTTGGACACTTCTATATGTCGATTGTACTTCGAATGACCTAGTGTAGAGTGTAGCTTCTGAATTTTGGAGCGCGTGTAATAAAATTTAAACTCTTGGTTTTTGAATTATGTATCGTGGTTAGTGATAAAGGAATATGGCATCATGTACTGATAAATAATGTTATTCTGGATGAATTGGAAGACTTTCTCGTATGGCATCTCTGGTAGGGGCTCGACCTCCACCCATTTAGAGATATAATCTACTGCTACCACTAAGTACTTGAACCTGCCTCTAGTTTTTTAGTAGTGGGCTGACCAAATCTATTCCCCACATTGCAAATGGCCAAGGGGAGATTATCAGCATAGGGGATGCTATAAGAGTTTTATTGATGGAGGCATATTTCTGGCTCTTATCACACTTCCAAGCATAGCTCGGGTAGTCCACCTTCATGGTGGGCCAGTAATAACCTTACGTATCCACCCGCTTCACTAGTGATCTACCCATTGAATGTGATCCATAAGTACCTTCATGTACTTATTTAATCAAATCGTTTACTTTGGCTGTATGGACACATATGGGGAATGAAATGATGAACCCTCTTCTA
Source organism: Sambucus nigra (assembly GCA_949130495.1). Classification (NCBI taxonomy): domain Eukaryota; kingdom Viridiplantae; phylum Streptophyta; class Magnoliopsida; order Dipsacales; family Adoxaceae; genus Sambucus; species Sambucus nigra. Next base: position 537,739,361 of record OX422213.1, read on the forward strand.
AATAGGATTCCTCCTTCTAGCACGTATCTCGCTGTATTATACCGAAGTCTTCTTGGCTCTTTAGGGACTGTTGGGACTAAGCCTATTTTCATGTATGCTCGTATTGGATCCATCTAGGATGGTCCCATGTCTAGATCCATCATATTAACAATATCCTTATCAGTTCTCTGATGCATGAGATTAAAATTATTCTTCTCAGTTCTATCCTTGTAATGAATGCAAATAGGGCAAGTGCGTCTGCTCGGGCAATTTTCACCCTTTTGGATTCTAACCATCCTGACCTCAGGGAACTATTATATCCATCACTTGGTTTTGGCCACGAAGTTTTTCATAGACTCTTATTTTGCTTCATAAATTCCTAGTGCTTTATTTACTATGAGTTGAGAGTCATTGTGTGACAATATATGTTTGGTGCCAAGAGATAATGACATGCCAAACCTTGAAATTCACTCTTTATACTTTACCTAATTATTGGAGGAATAAAATTGTAATATAATGGCGTACTCCACATGAATGTCATCTGGCATCATAATTATTAGACCCTATCCACTACTAGTGGTATAGGATGAGTCATCCATGAACATTTGCCAATCAAGGAGCTCCTCTTTGAACTTTCCTTCGATCAGATTTCAATATTTGAATAACTTCTTCATTTTCTCCAAGTTATGAGCAAGTTCTTCTACTTTGGCCGATGACTTTGCTACATCAGTGGTCTGGTCGTTTGGATTAATGGTAGTGCTATCTCCCGTAGGAGTATACTCGTTTGGTTAAAATAATGAGATCTCTTCTGATGAATTTTGCTCTGTCTAACTTAAGGTTGAGCTCTCCTCTGTTGAGGTTTGCTTTGCCACTTTCTCTACTGAGCTCTTTTTCGTATAAATCTGTTCAGTAGGCTTTTCTTCGTAAGCGAATTCAGTAATAAATTCAGCACAACTTGGCCCTTAATTGCCATTCTTGGTTCGTACTAGATATTATACTCTTAATTTCATATCCCAAGCCATCAATCTCCCTGATTTCTCAAGTTTATGAACGACTTGGCATAGAGGTAGTTATGCATAGATAACGACGATGTGGGCCTGAAAGTATGGCTTCATCCTTCTAAAAGCTTCAAACAGGGACAAAGAAATTTTTTCCAACCTAGGATACTAGGTTTTTGCTCCACATTATGCCTTTGTAGTGTGATATACAGGCCTTTATACCCCTTCTTCATGTCGGACCAGAGACGAACTGACAAAAAATTCAGATACGACCAAGTACAAATAAATCTTCTCACTCGAAATTAGTCTTGAAAGCAATAATATTAATCGCAAATACCATTTCAACTCTAGGAATGCATCTTTGCATTCATCGTTCCATTCAAAATATTTTTCTCAATAACTTAAAAAATATAAGGCATTTGCGAGTGGATCTAGAAACAAACCTATTCAGTGGCACCATGCGCCCTGTAAGTCTTTGAACTCCTTTCTTATTCATCGGGGACTGTATATTCATGAGCGCTTCAATTTTGTCAGGGTTGGCCTCAATTAATATTTGACTTACTATAAATCCAATCAATATTCTCTCTTTCACTCCAAAGACACACTTTGCCAGGTTGAGCTTCATTTGGTGTTTCTCAAACTGGTTAATAGTTTTCTCTAAATCTTGATATGTTTGGCTGCCTTTTTGCTCTTTTTGAGCATGTCTTCGATTTAAACCTCCATATTCTTACCGATAGATTCTTTAAATACTTTATTCACCAATCTTTGATATGCTGCTCCGATATTTTTTAGCCCAAAAGGCATTACAACGTAGTAGTAGGTATCTCCACTAGTGATGAATGAGGTCATTTCTCGATCTTTCAGTTTCATGTTAATTTGGTTGTATCTTGAGTAAGCATCCATAAAACTGAGCAGTTCGTTCCCTGAAGTTGCATCGACCAATTAATCATTCCTAGGTAATGAGTAGTGATCTTTTGGACATGTTTTGTTCTGGTCGATGAAATCGACATACATTCACCACTTATTGTTCTTATTCCTGACCATCACCATGTTGGAGAGTTATTTCGAATATTTGACGTCCTTTATGAAATTAGCCTTCTGCAATTTCTCCACTTCTTCCTACACAACCATGTTCTTCTCCTGATCAAAGACATGTCGTATCAATTTGACTGGTTTAGCATCTTTGACTATGCTCAATCCGTGACAAATAAATTTTGGATCAATTCCTGGCATGTATTCATGACTCAAGGCAAGACACATGTATTCTCTTTTAAGGTTGGGTTCCAGTGATGAGGCGTTTAGAATTGTTCTCTCTGAGTGCTCTTCATCCAAGATAATTGACTCAATTTGTTTAGCAACTCAACCATAGACTTATTTATCCTCATCTTTTGGATCTATCATTTTGATTTCGTAGGTTGTTGTCAATTTTTTCTACTCCTATTGGTCAGTTGTGGTGTAATAACATTCTCTAACCTCTATTTGGTTCCCTTTAACTACACCGACCTCATAATGATTGGAGAATTTCAAGCATTGGTGCACTGTAAATGAGACATCTTTAAACTTCTTTAGTCCTATTATGCCAAATATGATGTTATATGTCGAATGAACTTTATTTTCTATGATGAAGAAGAATATACTTTATGTTTGACATATCGAACAGGTGTTGACAACCACTTTCAGTTTGATCGTGGCTAGAGGGTACACTTTATCTATGGAAAAACCAATCAATGGCCTATTATAGGCCTCTAACATGTTGTCTCTCAGCCTCAAGTCCTTGAAGCAGTTGTAAAACAAAGCATTAGTTAATCTGCCATTATCAACTAGCATCCTTACTACTTTGCTCTCACGCATCATCACTGTGATGACTAGAGAATCATCGTGCGAATACATGACACTTGACCACTCATCCTTGGAAAATCCAAGCTCTAAATGATCTTTGTTTACCTTCCTAAATCTATTATCCATGTCGCTTATAAGGTTGATCTGCCTAATACGAGAATAATATTTTACCTCATTGATATAGGACTTTATCTCCCCTGGTTCGTCTCCATTATTGACATCTCCACATGTAATAAAATTAAACCCAAAATAGATCATTTTAACCTCATGCACAAGTTCCTTGGTTCTCGTGGGAAAGTTTTAATCAACCGCCGAATCATTATCTCTTCTTATTTTCTTCTCGTCTGCCTTTCTTTAAGGGGATTTTGATCATCACTAGGTTTTTTTCTCATCAATATGATAAGTTTAATCGCCTCTATCCATGCACCTTGATAGCTTTCCCCACCTAATCAAGATCTCCATCTCGTTCCTTAGGGCTATGCAGTTGTCTATGTTATGGTCGTGATCCTTATGGAACTCATAATACTTACTTTTATCCCTTTAATTTATCGAGGCTTTCAATTTCTTAGGCCATCTCAAGCTTTTATCCCCATGAATTTCCTCAAGTATGTGGGTAACACCCATAATCAGCGGGTTTACTCATCGTACTTCTTTGACTTTTCATTTTTTTAATCACTATGTTCCTTCTTTTTCACACTTTTTTGGTCTCCAGTCTTTGCGTGACTTGGTTCTTTTATTGCCATGGCTTCCTCGGCGTTCATAATTTTCCATGCCTTATCTAGGAGTTCCATCATTACTTTGGTTTTCTCTTTAGTCACCTCCCAATACAGCTTCCTAGGTATCAATCCACTCATCACCTCACTCACTGAAGTCCTTTCATCATAATCTATTTTTTATGCTTCTCAATGTTAAAAAATATGATAAACTCATGGGTGGTTTCATCGGCATTCTACTAGGCATTGAGTAGGTGAGCTACTCTCTTACCGGTCTTGGCCCCAAGATCAATATTGGTGACAAGTAGGTCGGCCAACTATTGGAAGTTCGAGATTTATCTTCATGGTAAACTATTATGCAATATCTGTGTCAGCCCTGTGATCGTACTGGAAAATGATCGATAATGTATTTTGTCTGGGATCGAGTCAATGTCATCAGCAACTTGATAGTATTCCACATGAAATATTGGGTTGGTTTTTTCGTTACACCTTAGGGTAATAACTGGTGGTTTGAACTTTACGAGCATCGAATAACCCATAATTGATGGAGTGAACAAGGATCCCTTCACAAAAACTATATGCAAGGGATTCTTTAATTAGGAAATTTCTCTTAATCGATCCACTAATCGTTAAATTGATCCCTTATAAGGATGGTCTTTCTGCTAAGATTTAACTATGACGGTCTTACATGATCAGCCTCAGCTTTCAAATGAGTTATGTTCCTTGGAAGTCTGCTTGGCTCTGGCCGACCCTTGCATGCTCGTCTTAGGCTTGAATAAGCATTATGTTCCTGGTGATAGGACTCACTATTTCTTCTCTGCATTCTTCAGACTTTTTGGGCCTTTTATGTTGTTGCCCTCTCATATTACATAGGCCTAGAAGATCAAATACGGATCCTCTACTCAACATCTCCAACACATATAGCCTTTCCTCAAAGAAAGACTATTCATCATCATAACTGGTTATTTTATGAGATGAGGTTTCTCACAGGCAATACGACCTATCATCTTAATATCCAGAGTATCCACATCTACTCGAGTCATCTTGTGAATTCAAATTCGCTCTCCTTAGGTTTTCCAGGGCTCATTCTCGGTAAGGATGTTGCCGTCTCTATAGGGGAAGAAGGTAACATTCCATCCCTCCTTACATAGGGTTCTATTCCAGCTGGGGTTAGCACATTTGTTCGTGATGTGTTTCACCCAATTTAGAGCATCCGCGTCAATCGCTTCACACTCTCTTGGATTTCCTCCTAGCACTTGGCATCGCTCATCAGAATTCCCTGTATGTCACGCATTTCGATGGGCATAATGGACATGTTTACCTCTATCGTACAACTACTCTCTAGGTTTTCTACCATTTCCCAGAATTTGTGGACAAACATAGAGTGTATAAACAAATATTAGGGGAAATAGAGTTAGGACAATTTTAAAGAAATTGGATTTGTGGATAGAAAATGGAAAGAAATAACAAATAGGTTGTTGAGTTCCCACAGACGATGCCAGACTATTATTGTCTAAAATTTCTATATGAATTATTAAACCTTATCTATAATATACTACTAATAAATAATAACAGATATAGAAATTATCACTACCAACATGCCAATTTGGGATAAATTGAGAGGAATGAGAGATAAAGAAGGAAACCAGGGGTTTACGTAAATCGACCCAATGCGGTACCTTCGTCCATAGGTGCAATGCTAATTGTATGCATTTCAATGGGCCATTGTCATAAAATAAATGATTACAAGCTCTCAAAGTTCTCTCTAGGGCTTTGCGTATAGTGATTAGGTAGAATATTTTTGGAATCCTTACTCTCTGAGATTTAATGCTATTTATAGGTAGTTATTAGAGATATAGAGAGCTTAATAGGATAGGTGGTGTGCCTTTATAGGTCATGTAGTTGCACCTTTTACTTTCCATAAGGCAAATAATGTTGAGTTTTTAATAGCACGATAAAGGTGCAATATTATATAACTTCTTCACATGTGCTGGCGGATAAACATGACTATTGGTGTTCCATCACGTGATGTAACTAGAGCAAGGTTGGCATTGACGGGGCTGATAAAAAATGTTAACAAACAACGTGTTAACAGTAATGAGATGGTTAGTTACACCGTCGGGTCGATCATATTTATTCATGAGCCGACCATATAGCCTATAGCCAAGAAAATTCTTTGTCTCTAATGTGGATACGTGTCATCACTTGAGAGGCGAACAAGGTGTCCTATAATTAGTGTACAATAATGACAATACGGTGAAACGTGTCTGATAACGTCAAAAGTCACTTTTACATAAGATCTTTCTTACAGATCTTCTTTGTTGGTGTGTCAAGTGTAACTTTTTGGATTACTAAGACCCTAATGTGACTATTCGATACCATAAGAGTGTGACACCTAGAATTTGAGCCTTTAAACCTTTTCAAATCAAAAGATGCAAGTTAAGTGTTGTTTACTTTTCCAAACCAAGAGTGAGAGATTTGAAAAAACAATTTGCTGATCAAAACATTTCATATATTTGAGAGCACATTTTTTCACTCCTCTTCTTTGAGTTATTTTCAAGACATTATTTTTAATAAAGGCATATTTAACCACTTTGTGTTCAAACATCTATTTTCATTAGTGAGTAAATATTTTATCTTCGTTGGCTTGGAAAAACTTTCATTGAGATTTAAAGCACCACCTCTTTGCTAAGACCCCAACGCACATAAATCTACAGAATTCCCTTAAAAAATCCAAGGTGTAGTATTTTGGTTTTTTGAAGGTTCTATTTAGGGACACAAGCTTCTTTAACTTTAAAGAAGAATACCTTAGCGAAAGACATGAAGGCATTGGTTGTGGACCAAAAACTTTAAAAGTTTTGCTGTAATATCCTGCACCGATAAATTAATTAAATTACATATGGATTTTATATGAGGAGGTATTAATTCTAGTTGAAAAGAATTATTGGGTTAGGGAGTGTATATATAAGATTTATAGAACCCTTAAGAAAATATTAATCGAATTGTATAAGAACCTTCTAGTATTTCGAAATTGTTAGGGGAAAAAATGTAAAACTCGTGAGTTGTTCATTCAAACAACCATGGAGGTCGCTTCAACGAGATGGAACATCTCGCTTAAACTATATGAGAGTCATTCAAATGACTTCTGAGAAGCCAGCCTTCCATATATGCTATCAATCAGTCGCTAAAGGGGGTTTCAATCATATGTCAGTTGGGAAGGAATTCGTGACATGTTAAGGAAATTGTGAGTCGTAAATTGTGTATCAGAGAGAAAGAGAGAGAGAAAAAGAAGCATGCCTGTGTCCACTTGCCAATCATTTATAAAATGTGTTTACAACTTAGAGACAGTTAAATACCAGATATGGGGATAATTTTGGAGATATTATTTCCTTATTCAGTAAACATATCAATTATTGGACTATAAGAAAGAGGAGGTGTGGGAGGAGAAGAGGGTAGATATCGTGGCATGCTCCTGTGTAAGCGAAAATTTCTAATCTGTCAATTTGTTTTTAAATTGGTTTAATTCCGGAAAAAATAAATTGAGTATAGAGGAGTTATTAATTCAAGAATATTCAAAGTCTACAAAGATTCAAGATTGAAGAAGTTGCAATTCAAAGCCGTGAAGAACTAATCAATTCAAGTTGCAATTTCACACTTTGTTTGGTCTAAGATCACACAAGTATGCATAATCAAAGGAATGTGTGACTTTGAATTTTGTTTAAATATTGGATGAATTATTTTTTTAATCGGGAATTAAAATTAAAGTTATGAAAAATGCATTTATTAAATCTGAGCTAGATTATTTTTTAAATATTCGAGGATCAAGTTTAAATGGGAAATATTTTATTGTATGTTTACTTTCATTCAAAAGACAATTAAGATCGTTTTGACAACAACGCTTGTTGTTCAAACGATAGTGTTTGTCGCTTGAACGATAGCATCACATCGAATTTTGTGTTTCAGTTTTCTTGGACTCTGTTTTGATCAGTTATAAAAAAAACAGTACATAGATGATTTTTATAGAGATGAAAAGTTCTAAAAATTCCCATTCTGTTTAGTTTCATCCAAAGTTTATTCAACATCGAATTGGCATAAATCCAAAGGCTTGTGAACTTGAACACATACACTTGAAGAAAATTGTTGACTGAGGTCATTGGGAGTGCTTGACGGTATTCCTTACTGAATATTGAACTTCGATCTTTGAGGTTCACGGCGTGTGAATCATTGCTGAAAATAGAACTGCGTGTTCTTGAGGAGTAGATACGGTTGTTACTTTGCTAATGACACCGACCAACACATGAGGGTATTCGTGTGTTGCTATATTTCATTGTAATCCGTGTAAGTTAGGATTTACAAAATTATAGTGAAATAAAAAGGTTTTTACCCTTCGTGGATTTTTTACTGAAATTGTTTCTTTTACCTCATGCCTTAATTTATTGATGGCTTAAATTAGTTAGATGCAATTTTAGGGTTTAAGAAGATAAAATTGGAAATAATTGATTAAGAATTTTTTACCTAAAGCACTTGTTAAAGGGCCTCTTCAAATTGGTATAAAAGCCCGTGGCACTATTTTATTGTGTTTGTGATCCTGTGTCTTTAGGTATGTGATTGGGCATAAATATTGTATATTTATCCCCCTAATTTCAGTACTTTTGTGAACCCGAATGATGTAACATATATGGATTTGATTCACTTTTATGCTTCTAACCTTCTTGGCGAGTATTGCGTGTTTCGTGCTTCTCCTATTGGTTTTACAGGTTAATTATGCAAGCATTGCAAAGGAGGAAACAAGACTGTGCAAGAAAAGCTAAGAAGGCAAGTTCAAGGGCATGTCGGTAATTTTTCAGCCCGATCTGGAAGAAGAAGTCAACTGGGAAGTTGAAGAGCTCGGAACAACGAGAACACTGGAAGAAACGGCACCCAAATCCGAGCTACGGTTGAAAAGTTATGCTCAGTTGAAGTTGAAGAAAAATCCAAGAAAAGAAGAGAAAAACCAGAAAAAAAATCTAAGTGTTGAGAGCAAGACCAGGCTGGTACATGCGAACCCCACCTCGAACCGGTTCGGAGGGGCGAACCGGTTCGCTGTACCTCCGAACCGGTTCGCTGTACCTGACACGCGAATTTTGTATTTTATTTTAATTGGTCTCCAAGTCTTCTATTAGGTATATAACACTCAAAACTTGTGGGGAACGGGGGCATTAACCTAGGAGCAGCTTTTAGGGTTATTTTTAGAGAGTTTTTGAGAGAACAAAAGGAGATAATTATCTAGGAACATCAAGGGCACAAATTACTTCAAGAATTCATTGTTTCGGGTTTGTTTTTGCAAGTTTTAATTCAAAAGTCTTGTTCTTTATTATTGTTCTTGCATGCTTTGCTTTCTCATTAGATTCAACTTGTTTTCACATTCATAATACGTAGTTACATGTTTCTAGTCAGTTTCATCATGAATTCCTACACATGCAACAACATTATTTCATGCATTAGTCAATTTAACATGTCCGGCTAGGTTTTTCAAGGTTGGGATGCATGAACCCAACCTGATGTGTTAGTGCATGCGTATAACGTCGATCCGCTGAATTTAATGATTAATTTAAATCGTATCGCGTAATTTCATAAGAATTGTAGATCTTTATATCTCGTTTGCCTATGGGTACTCGTGATGATTTAGAGTACAATTTGAGTGTAATTACCGCGATACCGATTTACTCATACTCAGATTAGGTATGACGCGGGCTTGAACCTCGTATACATAATGCTTGGGAGTACTAAATTTCGGGTTTGAATTAATCGGATAAATTTATGATCAACGTTATCACTGCATTACACTAGGGTTGGGGGAGTGTATTCCCATCCTATTTTCTCATCATTTAGTTAAAAGTTTCAGTTTAATCCTTCATTCTTAATCTAGATAATTTATTTAGTTGCATATTTCATCATAATTCCATAATTGCGTTTAGTTTAACCAATCCCAAAAAGCCAAATCAATCTTTTTCTTTTCTTTTTAGAGTAATCGCTAGGATTCCTCAATCTTATCCCGTCGTCACAACTCCATTGTCCTTTTTCCCTGAGGATCGATACCCGACTTGTCGGATTATTACTTGAACGATAGGCTTGCACTTGAGCCTAGAGAGCACACACTTTAGAAACACATTCTGAGTCGTGTCAAGTTTTTGGCGCCGTTGCCGGGGAGTTAGGTAGACTTAGGATTAGATCGAGTTAATCCAAAACTTTGACCAAAAAAAAATAAAAATAAAATTTCAAAAAAATAAAAAAAAAATTTCAAAAAGATTCACAATCATCATCTCTCCTGAACTTAATGCAAAATTCTGAAACCACTCCCACACCCCATAATACTCCAACCAGCATTCACGAAAATCCACTTGTTGAGTATAATCCTGATAGTCCCCACACTCCACAAGCCCCACAATTCTGGATCCCACCTCCCACACCGTCACATTCAATCTCTAGGAACACTCCCTTCTCCTTCGTAGGACACACGTCGTGCACACCTAGTGAGAGCACCGAATCGTCAAGCGAGATAGAGATGTCGCAATATAGCAATGCAGCTACCGGTGAGGATGAACCCCCGTACCGCCCGTTGACAGAATTTTTATATCCCGAGCGCACTGTCACTCCGGGATGCATTATACTCCCGTATAATGCCGGGCAGTTTCGTTTCAAAATTGGGATGATCCAGACGCTACCACATTACCACGGTATGGATTCTGAAAAGCCATACCTCCACATAAGGGAATTTGAGGACGTGTGTGATACTCTCAATGATCAAACCTGCACACAAGAGGTAATCTGCCTCAAACTCTTCCCCTTCTCGCTTAAAGATAAAGCTAAAGCTTGGCTATGGTCTTTACCTCCAAGCTCGATTCCATCCTGGAATGAGCTACAGTCTAAATTTCTCAAGAAATTCTTCCCAACACATCGAACAATCTCTATAAAGGCTCAAATTCAAGCATTCAGGCAACAAGAAAATGAGCCATTCCATCGATGTTATGAACGTTTCAACGAGTTAGTGGCTTCATGCCCCCATCATGGATTCGATCCATCGCAAATCATCTCCTTTATCTATAATGGGTTGAATCTTAACTCTAAACAGCTTGTTGAAACCATGGGAAGTGGTCCATTTGTCGATCTAGATGCCCATGACGCTGATCTTCACATGAGGTATGTCGCTGAGACTACCCAATCCTGGGATACCTCTGATCCGAACGCTCAAAACCGAAATCGACAATCTACGACCGCTCCGTCGACGTCCGGTCTATTCCACGTAGATAAGAATTCTATGTTGGACTGTCGGTTGGACACCATTGAGAAAGGACTGCGAGACTTATGTGAGGTAGTTGGATCTATAAAAAATCCTATAGTAACGGTGTGTGCGATTTGTGAGGCGAGACATTCAACTGAGGAATGCCCGACGATACCCGCCTGCAAAGTAATATTACAAGAGCAAGTTAGTGGGATAGGAGGCTTTAAGGGTAATTTCGGTGCCCCGCACGGAAATTTATACAACCCTTCATGGAAAAACCATCCCGGTTTTAGCCACGGACAACAACACGCCGCAATGAACCCTCCTTCGCATGTTGCCCCTCCTCCTCCACAACAATTTCAACAAGCTCCACACATGCAAGGACATGTGCAAGCACCACCACCTCATGGAAACTATATCCCGCCACAGCGGAGAACTCTCGAGGATACTGTGAATCAATTCATCGCAAGCCAGGCCGCAACCAATGCCAAGTATGATCGTCTCATTGGCGACCTAAATGCAAATCTGTCTAAGATACAATCCTCGTTGAGTGTTCAAGAGAAGGAAAAATTCCCTGCCCAAGGCCAACGACCTCCCCAAGGTCAAACTAGTGTTAGCTCCACATCCACTGAACATCAGGAGCGATGTCAAGCAGTGACCACTCTTCGTAGTGGAAGAGTCGTTGATTTATCACCTCCTCCACATTACACAACAAAAGACAAGGAGATTTCGCCCGGCACGAAAGAGGCCGAAGATGTCCCCTTGGACGAGAGTGATAAGGAAGACACTAGTAAGCCTGAGGTGGTAGTGAAACCACCCTCCGCAGCACCATTTCCTCGAAGATTGATTCCTACTCAAAAAGGGACTCCACGTGATGAAGTGCTAGAAGTTCTAAAGCAAGTGAAGCTGAATCTACCCTTCCTTGATGCCATCAAACAAATTCCAGCCTACGGCAAAGTTATCAAAGACTTGTTGACGGTGAAAAGGAGGATGAAAGTTAAAAAGAACGTCTTTCTAGCTCAGAACGTGAGTTCCATTCTGCTAAATGATCTCCCGCCTAAATTTAAAGATCCCGGTGCACCCACCATATCATGCATCATTGGAGATAATAAAATTGAGAAAGCCTTACTTGAATTGGGAGCAAGTGTAAACATACTTCCTTACTCCATTTATAGGCAACTTGACTTGGGCGACCTCAAGCCCACAAAGGTCACTCTCCAATTGGCGGATCGATCAGTGAAGATTCCACGAGGCATAGTCGAGGACGTGATCGTCCAAGTGGACACTTTCTATTTCCCGGTAGATTTTGTCATTTGGGACACGGAGCCCTCCTTTAACTCAAGCAACCATGTTCCCATCATCCTTGGTCGCCCTTTCTTAGCTACAGCTAATGCAATCATCAACACAAGGAATGGGCGAATGCAGCTCACCTTTGGGAACATGACCTTGGAAACCAACATCTTCCACATACCCCAAAATGCAGGGGAGGAAGATGATCTTCACGCGGTGAGCCTCATAGATGAGGTAGTAGAAGAGTACTTCGAGGAAACTTTTTGTGGCGACGCCTTAGAGTTATGTTTAGCGACGAGCTATGAGTGTGAGGGGACGTCTACCCACTTCGAGAGGGATGTTGGAAGGTTGAGAGAATTACTCGATGAGAGTGCGTCGGACGAGGACGTGAGAGAGATTGATTGGGTTTCTAGATTCGAGGAACTACCTCCGAGGGATACACATATGGCTCCTTCCAGTGAAAAATTTCCAACCCTCGAATTAAAGAAACTCCCCTCCCATATCAAATATGCATACCTAGGAGAGGATGAGACATTTCCTGTTGTTATCTCCTCTAGCCTAGACGAAGGACAGGAGGGCAAATTGATGAGAATTCTGAGGAAGCACCAGGGTGCTTTTGGTTGGTGTATAGCTGATTTGAAGGGGATAAGTCCTTTGATTTGCACCCACAAGATCCATCTCGAAGAGGATGTCAAGCCCTCTAGAGAAATGCAAAGAAGACTGAATCCCAATATGAAAGAAGTTGTGAGAACCGAGATCATCAAACTATTGGATGCCGGGATTATCTACCCAATCTCGGATAGCAAATGGGTGAGCCCTATTCAAGTCATCCCGAAGAAGTCGGGTATGACTGTGATTGAGAATACCAAGGGAGAGCTTGTTCCCCAACGCACCACCACCGGGTGGCGTGTTTGCATTGATTACCGGAAACTCAATGCGGGAACAAGAAAAAACCATTTCCCCTTGCCATTCATCGATCAAATGCTTGAGAGAGTTGCGGGCCACCCTTATTATTGCTTCCTTGATGGTTATTCCGGATATAACCAAATTGAGGTAGATGTACTTGACCAAGAGAAGACAACTTTCACTTGCCCTTTTGGTACGTTTGCCTACAAACGTATGCCATTTGGCTTGTGTAATGCACCCGCGACCTTTCAAAGGTGCATGTTGAGATTATTTAGCGACATGGTCGAGAGAGGACTCGAGGTGTTCATGGACGATTTCAACGTTTTTGGCACCTCTTTCGATCATTGTTTAGAAAAATTGGAAAAAGTACTTACCCGGTGTGTGGACAAGAACTTAGTGCTGAATTGGGAGAACTGCCATTTCATGGTCACTGAGGGAATAGTTCTTGGTCACATGGTATCATCCAAGGTCATAGAAGTTGATAGGGCTAAGATAGATGTCATAGCTGACCTTCCCCCACCGAGATCGCTTAAAGACGTGCGCTCATTCTTGGGTCACACCGGGTTTTATCGAAGGTTCATTAAGGACTTTAGCGCCATCGCTAGACCCTTAAGTAACCTTCTCATGAAGGATAACCCATTTGAGTGGACCGAGGCATGCCAAAGCTCCTTTGATAAATTAAAGAACATGCTCGTGTCCGCTCCCATCATGCAAGTTCCGGATTGGTCCCTACCGTTCGAACTTATGTGTGATGCGAGCGATTACGCAATTGGGGCCGTTTTGGGCCAATGTAAAGATAAGCAAGCTCATGTCATCTACTACGCTAGCCGGACCCTTGCTGGACCTCAACTCAACTACTCTACCACAGAGAAGGAGTTGCTAGCAGTAATCTTTGCCCTTGATAAGTTCAGATCATATCTCATTGGTTCTCCTATCACTGTTTTCACCGACCACGCGGCTTTAAAATATCTACTCGCGAAGAAAGACGCCAAGCCGCGCCTCATAAGGTGGATCCTACTCCTACAAGAGTTTAATCTCTCCATCAAAGACAAGAAAGGAGTAGAAAACGTCGTGGCCGACCACTTATCTCGGCTCTCGTCCGACGTACCTAGTGATCCCATACCCATAGACGAGCACTTTCCGGATGAGCAACTATTTGCCACCTCTTCCTATCCCTGGTTTGCGGACATAGTAAATTATCTAGTCACGGGAGCCGTCCCTCCCGATTGGACACCGCAAGATAAGAAGAGGTTTCTTACTTGGTCGTGCATGTTCTTTTACGATGATCCCTTCCTTTTTAAATATTACGCCGACCAAATCATCCGACGATGTGTTCCAGATGACGAGATTCCAAAGGTCATCCAGTTTTGTCATTCGGAAGCATGTGGAGGCCACTTCTCGGCGAAAAAGACGGCCGCTAAAATTCTGCAATGCGGTCTCTATTGGCCCACAATCTTCCGGGATGCAAATGACGCATGCAAGTCATGTAATAGGTGCCAATGAATGGGAGCCATTTCTCGACGCGACATGATGCCCCTTACCCCCATACTCATCATTGAGATATTCGATTGTTGGGGTATTGACTTCATGGGTCCCTTCCCCCCATCCTTTGGTTTCCTATACATCCTAGTCGCGATAGACTACGTTTCTAAATGGGTAGAAGCTATAGCTACTAGGACTAATGACAACAAAGTGGTGATAAAGTTTCTACAGGAACACATACTTTCTCGCTTCGGAGCACCGAAAGCGATAATTAGCGATAATGGCATGCACTTTTGCAATAGGCCGTTTGAGAAATTCATGAGAAAGTATGGGGTCGTCCACAAGGTTGGGATGACATATCACCCACAAACGAATGGGCAGGCCGAGCTAGCGAATCGAGAGATCAAGAACATTCTTGAAAAGACCGTCAATCCTACCCGGAAAGATTGGTCCCTTAGATTGACCGATGCACTTTGGGCCTATCGTATCGCGTTTAAAAATCAACTTGGAATGTCCCCTTTCCGTTTTGTGTATGGAAAACCTTGTCATCTCCCTGTTGAGCTCGAACACAAAGCGTATTGGGCAATTAAGCAATTGAACTTTGCCTTGGATATGGCCGGTGAAGCCCGTAAGCTACAATTGATTGAGTTAGAAGAACTACGCAATGATGCGTATGAGAATGCCAAAATTTCAAAGGAGAGGATGAAACTTGCTCATGATAGCATCATTCGACGAAAAGAGTTTCATCCCGGGCAAAAAGTTCTTCTATACAACTCTCGGCTTCACCTCTTCCCAGGCAAGCTGCGGTCACGATGGTCTGGCCCGTTCGTCGTAAAGAACGTTTTTCCCCATGGAGCTGTTGAACTAAACGATTTAAAGGGGAAAACACGTTCAAGGTAAATGGACAACGCCTAAAGCCATACCTAGAGGCGTTTGTGGATGAGGTCGACATAATTTGGTTGTCGGACCCTGTTTACGGGGTCAATTGAGCTAAGCGAGTGAGGTCGTCGCACCCCCGACGCGTATGGGGTGATTTTGTGTGTAAAATAGTCGTGTGTAAATAGGTTAGTTAGGAGTCCGGAGCCTGCGTTGCATGAGAGATATGTTAGCACATTTTTCAAGGGTGCTAGTACACTTTTCGAGGTCGTATTCGAGGAAGTTTTTGAGAGCCCGAGGGTCTAGAAGGTTTTTAGGGTCATTATGCACAAGTTAGGGGATGAGCGAGCACTTAGAAATAGAGAGAAGAGTTAATTTCAGCGATTGGACCAGCCTGGTACCCCCGAACCGGTTCGCTGTACCCCCGAACCGGTTCGGAGGGGCGAACCGGTTCGCTGTACCTCCGAACCGGTTCGCATGTACTTGTCAGGTTCTTATCCCCTTTTCCTCCAAGTTCATTCCCTTTCCCTCCATTCTTTTCCCCTTCTTCCCCCTTCGTTTTTCTTCCCTCCAAATCCTTCCCTCCTCCCCAAATTCATCCCAATTCATTCCCTCCACCCTCTCCTTCCCAACCTTTCATATTTCCCACCAAAAACACACCCCTTCACACCTATAAATACACCCCACCCCTCCTCCATTTTTCACACCAAAACATTCTCCCTCACTCTCTTCTCTCCCATATTTTCTCCATCTCTCTCCCTCTTTTCCATCAAAATGCCGCGCCGCCCCGCTCCCCGCCCAAAGAAATATGATGAGACCACCATACTTGATGACCCGGGCAGGGGGGTATTTCGATGCGTCGAAGAATGCCATTGGTCCGAGATCTACTTCTCCTCCACACGCGCCATTCACATCGAGCGTTTCGTGGATTGGGACACCCTTCCGGGCAAAGTCACCGCCCTTTTTGACCGCTGTGGGTGGTGCTCTTTCCTCGCCCCTACGTGCAATAACGTTTTTGATACCGCCATTCGTCAATTCTATGCGACCTTGGTTCGCAAGTCTTCCACACTTCACGAGGCTTATCTCGACGGTATCACTATTCCCTTCTCGGCAGCTCTTATTGCACGCAAAATGCGTGCCAAAGGGGTGATCCTCCCCGTGCCCTTCCAATACCCAAATAATGGTGCCCCACACACAAAAGACGAATGCGTTGCCCGCATGGAACCCGGGGCGGAATGGACACGCGACACCTTCCCCATTGGTGGATTGGCCGCCACGGTCCGCTTCACTCACATCATTGTTTGTGGTGCCATCCACCAAACCACCAATGACTCGGTGGTCCGGTCCCGTCACGCCAATTTCCTCTACTATTTTTTGGACCCCGAGAGCACCATCAACCTTGCCCAAGTCTTCTACGCGGATATCCTCAATGCCGCCTATGACGAAACCGGAAAGGTGGCACTCCCATACGCCCGTTTCATTACGGAGCTCTTGATGGATGCGGGAGTGGATGAACCCGGAAACCAAATTCGACTTCCTCTCCCCGTAGGCGGAACGTCCACAACTCGAAGTGAGCGCCAAATGCGCGTGGCTCACCCCGACCGTCCTATTCACGAGGAGGACGTGGCCGAGGAAGCTCCCGATGACCCGATGATGGATGTAGACGAGGAGGAATTTGAGGATGAGGAGGAGGATTCCGATTTCGAGCCCCCGGGGGCAAACTTCGATAGGCGCCTTTCAGCGGTTGAGTCCCGTCTCGACGGGTTCATCAACCAATACAATCAAGATCAAGCGGCTTACCGGAGGGACACCCGGATGATGTATCAACTCCAAGTCCACCTTCACCAGCTCAACTTTGGTGGTCCTCCTCCCCCCTTCTTTTATGACCCATATGACCCGAATGCACTGAGCTCCTCCCACCCACCTCCCCCATGAGCTTTTATTGTCTTTATCTTTTGGTTTAATTGTTAGTGGTGGTAGAACTTTCACATTGTTCACAGTTGTTTTTTCTTTTCTTTTTATGTAACACAGGCTTCTTTTTGTTATTATACAATCTTGCATTTTTTTCATATTTGTTTGTTTTATTTTTCCGCACTTTTTATTTGCCTTAAGTTAGATTTTAGTCCTTTTTGCTTGAGGACAATGCAAAAGTCTAAGTTAGGGGGGGTCACAAGTGCGTATGTCTAAAACTTCACAAATTTTCAAAAATGCCCAAAATTTCCAAAAAAAAATCATAAAATTTTAAAAAAATCCAAAAATATTTTTGTTCAAAATAAATAAAAATTGGAATTCAAATTTTTCAAAAATATCATTAAAAGTCAAATTGGAGTCTCAAATTGTAAATATCCAACATACACAAATCCGAAATTGACTAAAGATGGAAATTGAGCGAAAATTGACGACTTAACGAATAAATGTGGAGATTAACAAACCCGGTGAGATTCGAGCCTATCACGTTTTACGAGATTTTAAATCAATCCGAGTTAATTGTTAACTCAAAGTTCTTTTTAGCGCTTAATAAGTTGTCAAGGATCTCAATCCTTTCATTTTGATTGGTTTTGAAAAATGTGTGCAATGTTGCCTTGAAAATCGTGCCAAATTAGTCTCTAAACTTAAATTCACCTCGAAACGCATATGGTAAGGCAATTGACATTTTGGACAATGAAGTAGGCCCTCGTTTGTCACCCAAAAAATATTGGCCAGAAAAAGTAGCGAAAAATTACCCTTTGCAACCCAAATTGAGCCGAATAATTTTCCCTTTCGTTTGACAACCCGAAAAACCCAAAATAGCCCGGAATTGTGAAAAATGAAAAAATTCAGAATTTAAGTCCGAAAAGTGCAACAAAAAGGGGCAAGAAAAAAAAATAGAAGAATGCTCAACAAAAATAGCAAGAAAAAAAAATAGAGAAAAAGAAGAAAAAATGAGCAATAGCCCGGAAAGAGCACCAACGGACATCATAAAATAACTTTTCCAATTCCAACCTTCCCTACCATTTTCATTTTACCCAATACAACCTTTAACCCGAAAAAGTCCTAACCGAGTCCAAATTGCGTAAATTGAGTACCGCGTGGAGAGTTAATACACCAAAAGATAATATGAGAGGTCAAATGCGCGAAATAGAGGCGATGTTCCCGTTTTTAAAATCGTAATCCGTTGAAGAGATCCCTTCACCATAAAATTTCCGTCTTTCTAATTGCATGCGTGTATTTGCTTCCATTACATTTACTCCTTATATCACGCATGCCGAGAGAATAGCCATAATCCGAGAGATTCGTTTGTGAGAGCATTCCGTGAGAAATTGAAATCAAAACGAATTTTCGGATAAGTAACGTAATGATCAATCGATGGAAATTGGCGGTTATATTTCTGGCTTCGCACACACGTACTACAGTTTGAGACTTGTATATATGACTTGATGATGACTATTTTCTGGAAAAGTTTGAATTGTACAATTTTTGCGTATTTTGAATTTTCTTTGAGTCGAATTTTGTGGGTATATTCACTGCAAACCCTCACGAGACACAACTCGTCCTACTAGGGTAACCTAGAGGTTTAAAGGCTTGTTGCATACGCTAAATGCAATCGCTTGCCCGCGAAAGTGGTATGCTATCCCAATATAGTCCTTGAAGTGTCCTTAACTCTTACTTTCATTCTTTTACATTGCTCGGGACGCGCAAAGTTCTAAGTTAGGGGGGTTTGATTGGGCATAAATATTGTATATTTATCCCCCTAATTTCAGTACTTTTGTGAACCCGAATGATGTAACATATATGGATTTGATTCACTTTTATGCTTCTAACCTTCTTGGCGAGTATTGCGTGTTTCGTGCTTCTCCTATTGGTTTTACAGGTTAATTATGCAAGCATTGCAAAGGAGGAAACAAGACTGTGCAAGAAAAGCTAAGAAGGCAAGTTCAAGGGCATGTCGGTAATTTTGCAGCCCGATTCGGAAGAAGAAGTCAACTGGGAAGTTGAAGAGCTCGGAATAACGAGAACACTGGAAGAAACGGCACCCAAATCCGAGCTACGGTTGAAAAGTTATGCTCAGTTGAAGTTGAAGAAAAATCCAAGAAAAGAAGAGAAAAACCAGAAAAAAATCTAAGTGTTGAGAGCAAGACCAGGCTGGTACATGCGAACCCCACCCCGAACCGGTTCGGAGGGGCGAACCGGTTCGCTGTACCTCCGAATCGGTTCGCTGTACCTGACACGCGAATTTTGTAGTTTATTTTAATTGGTCTCCAAGTCTTCTATTAGGTATATAACACTCAAAACTTGTGGGGAACGGGGGCATTAACCTAGGAGCAGCTTTTAGGGTTATTTTTAGAGAGTTTTTGAGAGAACAAAAGGAGATAATTATCTAGGAACATCAAGGGCGCAAATTACTTCAAGAATTCATTGTTTCGGGTTTGTTTTTGCAAGTTTTAATTCAAAAGTCTTGTTCTTTATTATTGTTCTTGCATGCTTTGCTTTCTCATTAGATTCAACTTGTTTTCACATTCATAATACGTAGTTACATGTTTCTAGTCAGTTTCATCATGAATTCCTACACATGCAACGTCATTATTTCATGCATTAGTCAATTTAACATGTCCGGCTAGGTTTTTCAAGGTTGAGATGCATGAACCCAACCTGATGTGTTAGTGCATGCGTATAACGTCGATCCGCTGAATTTAATGATCAATTTAAATCGTATCGCGTAATTTCATAAGAATTGTAGATCTTTATATCTCGTTTGCCTATGGGTACTCGTGATGATTTAGAGTACAATTTGAGTGTAATTACCGCGATACCGATTTACTCATCTTCAGATTAGGTATGACGCGGGCTTGAACCTCGTATACATAATGCTTGGGAGTACTAAATTCCGGGTTTGAATTAATCGGATAAATTTATGATCAACGTTATCACTGCATTACACTAGGGTTGGGGGAGTGTATTCCCATCCTGTTTTCTCATCATTTAGTTAAAAGTTTCAGTTTAATCCTTCATTCTTAATCTAGATAATTTATTTAGTTGCATATTTCATCATAATTCCATAATTGCGTTTAGTTTAACCAATCCCAAAAAGCCAAATCAATCTTTTTCTTTTCTTTTTAGAGTCATCGCTAGGATTCCTCAATCTTATCCCGTCGTCACAACTCCGTTGTCCTTTTTCCCTGAGGATCGATACCCGACTTGTCGGATTATTACTTGAACGATAGGCTTGCACTTGAGCCTAGAGAGCACACACTTTAGAAACACATTCTGAGTCGTGTCAGTATGGCTTTTGGTGATTTTGATGATTTTATAACTCACGTGTTCGAAACTTGTAATTCGAAATCTCGCATGAAGTCTGCTCTTAAACATTTTGTTAAAAAAGGAGAATTGTGAGAAGTGTCTTTGCTGCGAAGGGTTTGGCCATAATTTAGATGAGTGCCCCACTAAACTTAGGGATAATTTTAATAAACCGTTAAATCGTGTTTCTACCCTTAGTGAGAGTGACCCTGAAACTTAGGGAGAATTTTAATAAACCGTTAAATCGTATTTCTACCACTAAACTTAGGGAGATCTTCCCACCCTCGTGGATAATAATTTAGGTGATGACGACATACTTTTGCCTGATTCTTTCGCAGTAACAGGTTGTGATACCCTAGAAAGTGAGGGTGAGGTAAGTGATGATGAGAGTGAGAATAAGATAGACTTTCAAACTGCCTTTAATGAGTTATATGAAGAAATATTAAAAGTAAAAAGGAAAATTTGAAGTTAGAAGAGAAATTGAAAGAACGTGCCATTGAAAATAATAATTCCAATACTTTAATTAAGGAACTTAGGGTGCGTGAGAAGAAAATTCGAGAGAAGATAGAATTTGTCGAGGGTGAGAGAGATAGTCTTAGAGGGTTAATGGAGGCTTTGAAATAGGAATTACTTGAGTTTTAGGATTCTAGGATTTTACTTGAGTCGAGGATGGGTGAACTTGAGAAGAGATTGATTGATTCGAGTAAAGTTAAATTTGATTTGGAAATTAGGTCCGAGAAGTTGGACAAAATTTTAGGATGCGTCCAATCAAGAATAATGACTATGGTGTTGGATTCGATAAACATATTCCACACATTCCCAAAGATAATACCAGTCTAGCTAAAGAGCCACCTAGGGTTGTTAGGAGAGATCCACTGAGGAACATTAGATTTAATCATCCCGTAGCAAACACTCCTCGTCGTATCTACACTTGCACTGATTGCGGTAGGAGAGGTCATCTTAAAAATGTTTTCTATGATCTCAAGTACGTTCCTAGAAATTCAAAGAATTCGGCCGTTCATGTTTCAAAATCCTCGACTCGTCTTTTGACTGAGCGTGTCATTTCACGTGGATCTCCACATGTCTCATCTTTTGACTAAGCGTTTTCATCTGTTTGTCATACTCTAGTTTTTTTTGGCGATATATTCTCTCTTTAGAGTTATGACATTTATCCAGTAGTCATTTCAAGTTTTTTAAAAATAAAAAAAGATTTTTGGTTTATGGATTTTTTTTAAAATACAAAAAAAAAATTATTTTGAGTCAAATTTTTTGAAAAACACAAAAAAGATTTTTTTTTGTCGTAAATCTTCATGTTTAGTAGGTCTTGTTAGTGTGTTTGGACCCCCATCACTTCATTATCCATGTGGCTAGGGCATTTGGTCATAATTATTGATGCATTGATTGATCTTAACCATTGTTATAATGGACTTGTCTCGAAATTGATGTGCATTTGGATTCATCTTTGTATATATGCCAGTCTTGCACACATGCACGAGATTTTATAAATGTTTTCACATCCATATTTGAGTTTGGAGAGACATTCTTATATCAAATTTGTCATCAATGCTTCAGTAGTCTTAGGAGGAGGTGTGCATGTAAGAACCGTTTACCGTAAGGATTTGATATTCCTAAAATGTTGAGTGCTTATAGTAAACGGCTGCGAGAGTGTAAAATTGACTCATCGTGATAGCCACCGTATAAAAAGAGCCCAAAAAATTAAAACGATAATTATGCCAAAAATTAGGCCATTTAGTTTAGTTTCACCTCAGAAGAAATATAAGTGTGTATCAATTATGAGGGTGTTCAGATGGAAAATAAAAATGGCCTTGCACTACGAATCGTAGTAATGAAAAATTACATCATGACGCTATTGTTTGTAAAATCGTCAAAAATTCTGGATTTGTGTGTATGTTGATCGTTTAGTTCATGAAAATCAGTTTTTAATCATCACACATGGCTATATCATTGCTTCTTGAGATATCGCTATCATATAGATCATCTTGAACATTTTCATGTATTAAAATTATGACTCATTTGTCATAGTACACGCCCATCCACTCCATATCCACGTTTGAGCACATTAACTACTTGTTGGCATGAATTTCAAAAAAAATTAATTCAGTCAATTTTATTTGTATTTTTTTTATCTCGCAGCTTGAGTTAAATATTTTCTAGGTTTATTTTATTACATTATATAATCATCTCGTTCGAACCAAGTTCCATCTCGCGCGAAATGTCATTCAAACGACATTAATTTTCGTTCATACGATACTGGTTTCGTTCGAACGACAGTATTTCAACTTTAAAACCTCATGAAGTCTGTTCAGTTCACATGTTTCCAACTCTTTAAAATCCTTGTTTGCTGCTGTTCAACTATCGCTCCTTCCATCTTCGTACGAACTCAGTTTTTTGACCCAAAACTCATGATTTGAACCGATTTTCAACCAAAAATCACCCCCTTCCTACATTGTGGTCTCTGGTTTCCAAATTGAGGTACCTTTTTTAGATTTTTGAGCTCAGTTGATCCTGTTTGAGATGGGTACTGCTGATAATTTCAGAAACAAAAATGACATATTTTTTTCAATACACGGTTTACATATTGATTTATGAATCTAGTGTATTGATCCTAGTTTGTTTCTGAGTCTGAAATCCATCCTCTGTTGCTATGTGAAAGATTGGATTTTTTTTGTCACATTGACACCATTACAGTTTTACGGAATATTTTTTTCAAAATGGGTTGTTCATGTATTATTCAAAAAAATCATATTTTTCGGGTAACCACTGTACCTCTCAAATTGGGTTTCTCTTTTTGGCCACTGTGATTGTTTATGTTTATCTAATTGCGACTTTTACTGTTTGCTGGTTGGTTGTTGTTTGTTTGGATTAATCCGGTGGTTCGGTTGGATATGTACGGAGATAGGCTCGTAGGCGTCAATTTTTTTCCCATTCTACTTACTCGTCATGCCTCCAAGACATATGGGTACTTCTTCTCGTACGATAGTTGATCCCTCCACATCATCAAAGGCACAACGGGCTAGGATTAATAGGCCTCTTTTCACTCCAGTACGTTAGAACACTATTTTTTAGTACGATTACTATTGCCATCTGGGTTTGCATATTCGTGTTGTAGTTAGAGAAAATCTTTTCTGTGTTGATCAATTTTCTGAGTTATCTATTCCCACCCGGATGTCCAGTAGGGGTTGGGATAGGTCGTTTTACGCTCAGGGTATGGTATACCCTGACATAGTTCACAAGTTATGTTTTCGGGCGATTCACTCTCTTGATGGTATTCAGACATCCGTTAGGGGAGTCTAGTTATTAGTCACTTCTAATCTCATTTCTGAGACGCTTCGGTTACCTCGACTCCCTGATGCAATTTTTCCTCGATGTTCTGAGGATTTCCCTTCATCTGATGAGATTATTCACCATTTATTTTGGGAGATTCCTCACACGGGGTGCACTATGTATCATCGTCAGTTTCACACCGCTTTTGAATTTTTAATAGGTTTGTATATTCATCCATCTATCCTCGAGTCAATCACACTCAGATTGACTTCGACATCATTTACTTTATGTACGTAGTAAGTCAGGGGTGGGACATAGATATACCATCACTTATTTTTCAGGTTATATCCTCTGTTACCATTATTGGTACCACACCTGTATGCCCGCTCTTCCTTACGGATTCCTCGTATCTCATATATGCACTTATGCTGGAGTTCTGATTTTAGAGGATGATGCCTGCATTTCTGCTCCCTCCTTCATTGATCGTAATACTTTGACTCAATCTGAGAGTCATCTACCATCCGATGCGAGAGTAAGACCTCGACCTCCTTCGAGTGACACATCATTTTTTAAGGAGCCATCTACTCCTGCTCAGCCGAGTTCTATACCTTCTAGATCTAGACGTCCCACTGTGGAGGAGTTTGATGCATTATAGGCACACGTAGCATCACATTCTCAGATATACAATGCTATGATGGCACATTTTGATGCAGATGTGTCGGCTACGTCTCAGAGTGACTCATAGATGGATGACTTCTTCAAAGAGATGAGATGACAAATGATGAGCAAAAGAGCAGGTTCATCAGGATTGGGCAACATACCTGCCACATATGCTGATTCTAATGATGATGATGGGGATAAATGTTGATTTATTTTTCTGCAGACATTGTATTTGAGTGTTTGACAGTTTATGTATTATGATATTTATCTCATATGATGTACTCTAGAACTTCTGATGATTCATTTATGTATGTGACTGGATATATATTTTGCAGTTTTGATAATACTGATTTTGATATTTACTTGCTACTATTTATTCATATTCATTGTCACAGTTTATCCTTCTTATCATTGATATCCTTTTCTACTTAATTATTTTTATCTATCTCATGATTTATCTATTCCTGGGAAAAAAAGGGAGTGATATGTGATGTAGGGGGAGTTTTAATTAAATATGAAGCTTTATTTAAAAACTTTTTGAGTTTAAATTTTATATATTATTCTATTCCTCCATAATTCACTTGGATATATTTGTTTATGTCTCATGTGTGTAGGTACTTGTTTAGAGATTCAAATATTCGTTGATACTTCACATTCAGAGATTCAGAGACAGTTTTAGACAAATGATGCTTTATAATTTATTCATGTCCTGTATTTTCATATATGGGTTTCTGGGATAGGACATTTGAGTACAACCAGCATTTATATTTTTAGTTTTCTTTCAAAATAGCCAAAGGGAGAGATTTGTAAGAACAAATTTCTAATTTGTCAATTTATTTTTAAATTGGATTAATTCCGAACAAAATAAATTTAGTCTAGACGACTTATTAATTCAAGAATATTCAAAGTCTACAAAGATTAAAGATTGAAGAAGTTGCAATTAAAAGTGGTGAATAATAAATCAATTCAAGTTGAAATTTCACACTTTGTTTGGTCTAAGATCACACAGGTATGAATAATCAAAGGAATATATGACTTAGAATTTTGTTTAAATATTGGATGAATTATATATTTTTTTAATGGGAATTAAAATTAAAGTTTTGGAAAACGCATTTATTATATCTGAGCTAAATTATTTTTAAAATATTCGAGGATCATTTATTGTGTGTTTACTGTCATTCAAACGACACTTAAGATCATTTTAACGACAACGCTTATCGTTCAAATGACATCGTTTTTCGATCGAACGAGAGCACTGCCTCGAATTTTGTGTTTCAGTTTTCTTGGACTCTATTTTGCTCAGTTATAAAAACAACACTGCATAGATGTTTTTCATAGAGATGAACAATTCTAAAATTTCCCATTATGTTTAGTTTCATCCAAACTTTCTTCAAGATCCAATTTTCACAAATCCAAAGGTTTGTGATCTTCAACACATACACTCGAAGAAAATTATTGACTGAGGTCATTAGGAGTTCTTGAGCGTATTCCTTGCTAAAGATTGGATTGCGGTCGTTGAGGTTCGCTGCATGTGGATCTTTGTTGAAAACAAAACTACGAGTTCTTGAGGAGTAGTTGCGGTTGTTCATTTGCTAACGACATTGACCAACACCTGCAGGTATTCGTGGGTCGCTGTATTTCATTGCAATTCTTGTAAGTTGCGATTTACAAAATTATAGTGAAATAAAAAGGTTTTTGCCCTTCGGGAATTTTTTCCTGAAATTGTTTCTTATACTGTATGATTTAATTGCTCAGTTAGATGCATGTTTATGGTTTAAGAAGATGAAATCTGAAATAATTGATTAAGACGTTTTTACCTAAAGCACTTGTTAAAGGGCCTCTTCATCCTGCCTTCTTTGTTTCCTAGTTAAATCATCCCCACCATTGTTACTCGCAGAACCACAGTTACACCAAAAAATAGATAGTTGATCTACTAATAGAAGGGACCCACAAAACATAGAAGATGGTTGTTGGTGTTCTGACATGTATTTGAAGGGGGTATATTTGTGGAAGAATATCAATTTATTGCTGAAGGTTCTGTAGAGGGTTATAATGGTGTTCTTCTTGGAGACAAACTTGGGGCTTATTGGTCACTTGAAGATGGAGTTTGAATAGAATCATTCAAGATTTCATGGAGACAACTTTGAAGGGGCTTTAGAGACTCCCCTGAGGCCACCTTTGGATGTGGGGGTCCTCCATCTTCTACACCATTTCGTCCATTATCATATCTCATTAAGGTGGGAGAACTAACTTTGAAGAAAGTTTAATGTGTAGTATATTTTCAACTTGTTATTTATATATATTAGGTTAAATATGTGTGTGTAGGATATTGGATTGCATCCTAGTGTTGAGTATCAACTATATTGGCATTTGTATGGAATGAGTAGGAAAAAGATGAAGTTAAAATGAGTCTTGAAAATAGAACAAAATTTCAGAATAATAAATAATCACTTTTGTGGACCAAAAATATAAGAAAATGTCATTTTGATGTATTTCTAGTGGAAAAGAAATAATAAACATTTTTATGGAATAAAAATGTAAGAAATGTCGTTTTAGTGTACTTCTAGTGAAAGGGAAATAATATACATTTATAGGGAATAAAAATGTAAGAAATGCCATTATTATTTCTAGTAAAAAAGAAATAATAATCATTTTTATGCAATAAAAATGAAAGAAATGTCATTTTAGCGTATTTCAAGTAAGATTAATAATGAACACCGCTGGAATAAAAATAGATATTTCGTGGAACAGAATATTGAATAATGAATAGTATGAGACTACCAGTGCTAAATGAAAGAAAGGTTAATTTCTAAGAAAAAAAAGGTAGTCTTATGTAAAGGGTGTTATTTAAATGTTAAGGGGGTTAAAGTGACAAGTGTGAAAATTAGGCAAAAGTGTGATATTAAGCAAGTGTTAAAAATGGCTAAGGTGTTTAAATGTTAAGTTGGAAACTTGATAACCATGTTGAGAAATAACGCTTGTTAAGGAACTAGATTGTAAGTTTGCAAACAAAGGGCAAATTGATAATTTATTTAAAGTGAAACATTTTTCTGGAATAAAAATGTTAAGAGAGCGTCTTTACACTAATGTGTGTGAAATTGGAGTAAGTCCTAAAACATGAATGAATTTAGTATAAATCACGTGTGTGTGGATCAGGGACTTAAAGATGAAAAGAAATTATTTTCCAAGTGTTAATGGAAAAACGGACGGTTAAGCCCGGGTTTTGGCTTCGGATGGATAAAAGTAGATAAGTGGAATAATATGGACATTTGTAAAATTTTAAAACACATAAAAGGAACTCGGTTGACACCAGGATAAAGAAAGAAGGCCCCAGAGCCTTTGGGTGAAAAGCCCTAAATCACTGGCCAGAGCATATGGTGTGCATAGCCATCGGTGTGGAGCCCGTGTAAGTATGCAGTTAATGGTAAAATTTTGAGAAAAGATAAAAGAATAAGAAACATGTCAAGAACAGGTTGTGTGGTAAAATACTTAATACAACCTAACCTGAATTAATAAATTAAATGTTCCTGTAAGAGTTGAAATGGATAAGTAAATGTGTAACTCTATTAATGTCCATAAGTTGAGATAAAAAGGCTAAAGTAAAGTGAGTAAGTAACCTAAGTTGTCAAACCCATAATTTGCATAAGTATTTGTTGAACCGGGTGTATTTAATATAGTGAGAAATGCTAAGTATGAATAAAGGAAGTCTTTAAAGATTAAGGTAGATTAATTTAGATGAGTAAAATTTTGGAAGTAAAATGGTTAATGCATTCGAATATGTATTTTTCAAAAGTATATTTATATGTATGTAGATACATATATAGTTTTCACATGCATGTTATGGTACTGTGTGAGTATTCTTTCCTGCCGTTCATTTCTATACTGCTTGTATATTGCCACTAGGCATAGGCTCACATCCTCACTTTGTTACAAAAAGTTGGGAAAAACTTCGTATTTTGAGAGCGCTATGTAGGTAAGTATATTTTATATATGTT
Organism: Sambucus nigra; assembly: GCA_949130495.1. Classification (NCBI taxonomy): domain Eukaryota; kingdom Viridiplantae; phylum Streptophyta; class Magnoliopsida; order Dipsacales; family Adoxaceae; genus Sambucus; species Sambucus nigra. The sequence goes on from OX422213.1 coordinate 537,767,919, forward strand.
TTACATTTGTAGCTCTATTTACTTGGACCCCAAGATGCTCCCCACGGGTCCCTCGCGTAGTTTATTGTGAAATTGGAAATTGCATGCTAACAAGTGAAATGTTAATTAAAATAAAACTCGACTGACAACACTATTTAGGTTGTTTCTTTTCACTTCACACGTAATGACCGGGTTGGATCGATTTCACTCTCGGGTAACCCGTTAATCCGGGTCGGGGTGTAACATGTGCAGGGTTCTCCAGTTGTTGACGCTCTCTATGAAAAATACGGGGGAAAGAGTGTCAGGCCTATCATATCATCATGTGGTTATAAGTATCTGTCTTCTAGTTATAAAATTCTATCATTGTGCATTTGTCATTCTTATCGGCCTGAGGTTTTTCCCGTTAGTAGAATTTTTCCTTGTACATTCCGTCTATTGCTTATTTTGATCTTTCTATATTTATTATAATCATTGTGTCTATTAAGAAGATAAAACTTGGTCTTCTAAAATTTAGCAAAATATTTTTTCACGTATATTTTTGGATTGTTAAACCCTTTTATGATGATAAATTAACAAACTTTTTTTTTAAATTAGGGGAATTACTTTTTTTATTTAGATAGCTACCATCAAGAGGCCCGTTCTCATAATAGAATCATACCTATAGATGATTTAAGTTCTAAATATTAAATTTAATAAAGGTATTCAATTACCAAACGAAATTAAATTCCAAACATGAGTCTTAATCATAAAATCATATATCAAAACCATTTATACAGATTTCTCTCCAAAAGTACAAGTCTTTGATGCAGAGTTAATTAATACTAATCCTAATTAACCCAAATAAACAATGTGATTAAGATAATCGGATTTATTCCTAAACCATGCGTTCTAAATTCCAGAAATAAACACATAACATGGAATTATTAATAAGTTACAAATTCACAAGTGATATATCAAAATATTTTTTGTCTAAAATGATGAACAATGAGTTTCTATGCAAATATCCATGTTCCTCTTCTCCCAAAGTATCCTTAAGCTCTCCCACAAGTCTAAGGATGCCAGGGCTTGTTTCTTATGTGTAAAGTAGTTAATTAATGAGGTTAATCTCCTTTAAATACTTCTTAATCTCGTAGGCCTATATTTGGCTTATTTTTATTCCCCTAAATGAGCCCAAAATACTACCTAGAATTGTTCAAAATTTATCTTGAATGTATATCTATCCCCTAGGTTCAACCTAAAACAAATAGATCACATATTCGGGCCTTCATATCACTCTATAGTTCACTCCAAGTTGTAATACCTCATAACTCACAGTAGTATCTCATAACGTAAAATAAATCCCATTCATATTATTTTACGCCTAACCGTATATAGTGAGAGTTAATTTTTTTTTAAATAAAGAGAATTTATTCATGAGATAGGGGAAGATACCCCTAGGTGTCACGCAATCAAGATGGACGAAATTGAAGAGAAATAATTAAAACCAAAGCCAAAGAAAACTAAACAAATACAAATGATAAATTTCTAAAGCTAGGATTGCTCCATTTATCAATTGACCATCAAGCTTTTAAAATTACTTGGAAAATCTCAAATAATGGCAGTGATGAAATTAGACTTGGGCTTATACCACAAATTAGTAAGAAAATTTATGGGTCTTTTCCCTTATCTAAGGGCATGGACAAAAGAGACTGACATACTGGAACTAAACTTCGAAATGTTGTTCATAATGACCATCATAGACTAATGAGGAGAACGTAGGCCAGTAAGAATATCCACCAATTATTTGAATTTGATTCCACTATAATATGGTAGTCTTTGAGGTCTTCACATAACTTTAAACCTTCCCAAATAGCGTTAGGTAGGTTCTAACTTGATGTTTGATGATTTTTTAAAATAGCAATAAAAGTCCAAAGTCAATTATGACTTGTGATTCCTAAGGATACCCTCACCTCCACCTCCACTCTCACCTTCATTCCCTTTATCATAACCATCAACAATATGTTTCAAATAACCATGAGGAAGTTGCTTCCAATATACTGGAGATATCTTCTTCTTCTTACCATATTTATCAGGAAGTGAAGGAAACCTTTTCAAATTTATACCATTAGGAATCTTAGGTATATAATAAGAGTCATTCCTAACCATATCACACACATCCAAAATAATTTTTAGATAAAATAAGTTTTCCCTTACCCAGCTCACCTTATTTCTAGATTTCCAGAAGCTCCAACAAATAAAAAGAGGAACTCTATACATTAATAACCCTCGCACTGAAATAAAGCCTAAAGTCCACCATTTAATTAGCCTTTCTCTTATATAAACAAAAGAGAATTGAATCCTAATTAAACCATTAAAATAATTCCACACTCTATTGGAAACTTCACCGTCATCAAAAAAATTCCATTGATTCACATATATGCTTAACAAAGTAGTTGCACATTTCCCTTTCCGTGAAAAGACAAATCAATTCGAAGTAAGTCTCTTATGAGTCTCCACATAAAAATTGAAATCTTTAATGGCACTCACCTGCTCCAAATTAATTTATTATATCAAGAAGATCCCGGATGAAGTCTAACAGAGTCCAAAGCTGAGATGAAGTGAACTTTCCAGTACTATTAGTAGACCACACCATAATATCTTTTTTTTCAGTACTTCTAATCTTTGTTTCTTCAAAATATTGCCTAATCTCAAATGGAAACTTCAAATTAAAGGCATTCCAATTCAACTTACCCTCAAAAGTAGTAAAATATTTTAAAATGCAGTTATTAGAAGATTGAATTTGATTTCATTAAAACCTTTTCTAGACCAATTATCCTAAGAAACATTTATATCTCTTTTACCCGGAATCCAGTGGATATGATTTTCTACTTTATCTCTAATATCTAGCATTCTCCTTCAAGTTTTAGATCCCCACAAATGCATAGAATACCAGTAGGGTTTTAAAACTTTGATTCAGAGGAAAAAGGCACAAGGTGACTTTTATAAGCTGAGGGGTGTACAATTCCACCCCCAAGAATTCCCTCCATGTGTGATTGAGATCTAGTCTAAAGAGCGCATGCCACCTGTAGAGAACGGTGTAGAAGTTACAATGAGGAATAGTCTCCCCACATGTTTGCAGATCTTTCATGACAGTTTTATTAGAATATGTCTACAATACCCATGTCATGATTTTTATCTGTGCACGAGATGTCTAAGGCAGAGACCTCTGGTAGATTAGTCTGCTAGAATCTTATACCACTATATTTAGGCCGAGACATGACTGCTATCTATTTGAGATCGATGCAGGGATTGCTATAAAATAGAGCTTTTAGTGTTGTTTGAGGCTGACATTGACACCAAAAGAGACTGTTTATTCCTTGCCTACTGAAGAAAATACTCCGACATGTCGTGTGGAGTGATATTTTGGGTGGAGACCACCATTGAAGAGAGTGGTAGTGTGGGCTCTAGTAGATGGTAGCCATGTTCAAAGAGATGTCCTGAAGAAAACTTTTCCTTAGTGGGTCGTCTGGACGAGACCACACTTATGTATATCAATCACCCCTAGACCTTAGTCTTCAATGTCAGTGGGAGGCTGAGGTTCAAACACTTCTTCTATCTCATCTTGTCCTGGCATTATATTTCTTAGTCTACATCCTAGGGTATCCTATGACTAGTGGATGTACAATGATCGTATTTGGTTTTGGCAGAGATGTCAGATTTCACTTATGAGAAGTAATACACCTATAGTTTAACGAGGGGTTTGATCAGTGTTGGCACAATTTTCCAAGCCATGCACGTAACTAAACATTTCACTGGAGGTCTGACCTGATGATGAGTATTTTGGGAACCGTTCACATGCATTTTAGGCGAAAAAACATCCTCGACTCTGAATTTCTTCCAAACTTAAATTCCAGAGAAACAAAATGAAGAGTGCCCAATATTTGTGTTTTAAACAAAACTAATTTTTCTTCGAAAATTATCCAACTTTTAATTATGCACCAAACCAAGTTGTGAAAACCCAATTCTTACTTTAAACCAATTTTATCTTGATTAATCCTAAATATGCATCTAGTGATTAAAGTAAGTAAAATAAACTAAAAAATACTCACAACACTAGATGTACGAGGAAAAAACCCAAAATGGGAAAATAACCTCGGACGGCCCAATCCAGACAATCACTATGAACAATGGTTTTAGAAAGACGAATTAGCCTTATACTAAGACTTGATCCCCACGGGTCTTGACGCTCCTTCTGATCTTCAACCGTTCTTCATTAGTGCCCATGTAAAAATTATGTCTTCCATGATACCTGTCCACAGCACACGCGTTCACGTACGTATCGGTGTCCACCGATTGGCTTTGATTCGTCTACGATGTCGAACAAGATGTCCTTCTATTTTCTTAAACGAAAAACCCTTATGTTCAATGATAGAACAAACTTCTTTGGTGCAACAAGTTCACTAAAACATATAAGAATGATATCTCGGATCTTTGCAAACTCTAAGGATGTGTTTATGCTTTGTAAACATTAGAAAACATGTGCAAAACAAGTTTCTGGTTCGAATATTGTTTTCCAGAATGCACACTCTACGAAACTCTCATAGAAACACGCTTTAAATAACAAATAAGTGCCACCTCGAATAACGTGTCATTCAAACGATAAGGCCATGTCATTCGCACGACTTAGGCATTTCGTTTGAGCGAGATCCCTATGTTGTTTGAATGAGCTGACGTGGCAGTTTTACTTTTAGCTCAAAACGTCTCTTTTAAAGGAGACCCAAATAAGTCAAACTCTATTTCAAGCATATCAGAATAAAACGTAGTGTAAACAATTAAAACACTTTTAAAAACATTTTAAAATATTTTTCTTTATAAAAATACATCCTTATCTTTTATAAATACAATTTCGAGCACCATTAATTATGCGCATTCGTACCTAAGTGATCTCAGAATGCAATTAACTTTGAAGAAGAGTAAACTTGCACCAATTAAACATCGGCATGATTAATTCTTTGAAGTTTGCCGCACCGTCTTCAATTTTCTTCAATACGTCATAGACCAAGTGGGATTGTGACAAAATAAACACCTCCCTATGACATATTACAAAGAGAGTTTTGTTCACGGAATTAAGTCAAAACCATACAGGGACTCAATTGGAAATTTATGTCCTTGCAAATCTCCCCCTTTGACTATTTCGAGAGAAAACTAAACCAGTCAAATGCCTAAGCCGGGACTTCAACAAATGATATCAATTTATATTTCTAATAAGTACAGATCATTTGAAACATGTGAGCAATTTATTGATACCAATTAGGAACAAATATAATCAAACAAACTCATAACTCAACAAATCTCCCCCTACATCACATACAAGTCTCCCCCTTTTTGTCTCGAATAGACAATCCGGTGAAAAGATAAACTAAACCAAGTATCTAGCATGAGAATATACCAATTTAAATCAACTAGATATCAATTTTAGAATTGAAAAAGCTAGATTACCATGCAACAACCAGCTAAAAATCATCATGAGATGACAAATCAGTAGCTAGTAAACCAATGGATCACACAAAAAAATACCAATCAAATCAGGTGTGATAAACGGACTATATGCAAAAAAACAAATTAAAACCTGCATATAAACCAAGTCAGTCCAGAAAAAACTTTTAGCAGTACAAAAAATATACCAATTTAACCCAGAGGACTGCAAACCAATTAGAAGCTCCAAAATAGCTTGTCGTTCGAACAAGCCAGGGACATCACTAAAAGGAGTTGAGGATGTCGCTCGAACGAAGTACAACTATAGTTCGCACGAGATGGATAAGTCGTTTGAACGACTTCTCATGACTTGTCAGAATTTCCTAGATTCCCAGAAATATGATATAATATTGCCCAGTGAAAAATTTTCCATAAAAAAAATCCAGGAAGGGCCTGACAACAGCAAAACAGTGTTAAAACAGTAGGCATTTAACACAAAACCAATGTTCTCAAACATGGCTATGGAATGTATATGAGTGAAACTAAAACAAATGAGTCACAATTCCAACACATCGAAACGATGAAGTAGCTCTAATTGATAGCGATAAATCATCAAACTTTATCATAGCCATATGATAATAAAAGTGTGAGTTTAATTAACTAAACATACTACATGCACACAAATCTAGAATTTTGACGATTCTACAAACTATAGCGTCAAATTGCAATGTTTCAACATTAGGATTAGTTGTGCAAACCTGTTTAAATTTTTAATCCATCTAAGATCCCTCAATAATATCATATTTTCTTTGGAATCATCTAAACTAATTGGGCCCTTTTCTTAGCATATTTCATTTTCTTTTGGGCTCTTTTAAATGGTGGCTTGCACGACGAGTCAATTTTGAACTCTCGCAGCCCTTTCCCGTTAATCACTCATCATTTTTACGAATTTAAATCCTCACAGTAAACTGTTCTTATATGCACACTTCTCCTTAAGTCTAATTAAGCATAGATGACAAGATTGAGATAAGAACGCCTCACCAAATTCAAATATGCAAGAGAATTAAAACATTCATATTAACTCGTGCATGTGTGCGATGTTGGCATATACACAAAGTCGAATCAAAATACATATCAACTTCGAAACAACTCCATATAAACAATGGTTAAGATCATTCTAAGCATTGATAATAACGAACAAATTTCCTAGCCACATGGATAATGAAACGAAGGGGGGGGGGGGGTCCAAGCACACCAATATGCCACATCCAACATGTAAACTCAAAAACAAAAACCGAAAATAGTTTTGGCTTTTAATATTTTGACTCAAATAAAAGAAAAATATTTTTGGGTTTTCAAAAGTTTTCTCAAAAATAAAATATTTTTGTATTTTTCAATAAGTCTTAAACAAATGAAAACTATAATACAAAATGATACACATGTCATAATGCTAGCAATGAATATATCATGAAGCAAACTAGCATATGACAAACATGGCAATGCTATCATCCTTTAGATTTAGCATGGGAAGAATCAAGTGCCCCCAAACGAGAATCATGAAGTTTAATTCCTAAAGCCACAAAATCCTATTTCCTAACCCAAGTAGGTGTAAAACGACGCATGGGGGTTTTGGGAACCGAGGAAACTTTATTCCTAAACTTCTTAAGAGCTTGTCTAAGGTCATAACAATAATGCCTAAGGTGACCTTTTCTACCACAAAACGTGCAAGTGTAGCGGTGGTGGGAATGATTACCTATATATGGACCTTTTCTAACCTTCCTAGTGTTTCTCACACGTGCGGGGGGGATGGGAACAACTCTCTCACCAAAACCTATACCTCCCCTATCTCCCTTAATTTGGACAGTGCCTAGGATCTTATCTAACTTCTTCTACCTAGCCTCAAAATCAAACTTGACTCTAGACAAGTCTCTCAATCTCTCCTCCAACTCTTGAATCCTATAATAGAGCAAACGCTTAGACTTCTCAAACTCTAAAATCTCCTTTTTTAAGGACTCCATCAAACCACGGAGATTATCTCTCTCTTTCTCCACAAACTCCAGTTTCTCCCTAAAATTCTTCTCTCGTGCCCTAAGATCCTCAATCAAAATATCATTATTTTATGTGGCACGCTCATTCAACTTATCTTGCAATTTTGAGTAGCCTTTTTCACCTTCACCTTTTTAGCATACAACTCATTCAACGCATTTTGCAACTCTTTCACATCTACCTCTTCCTCATCACTCTCTTCGCCCTCACTAAGATGACATACACTCAAAACCTCCTCGAAAGTGTCATGCACATGAGAATCGTCGCTCAAATGACGTGCCATAAATGCAACAAAGTTATGATCAATGGGGGAACTCTCTCCCTCTTCCGGATCACTATGACTTAAGGTGGAATTATAGAAAATGGGTTGCTTGCCCTCTTTCTTAAGTCTAGTGGGACACTCCTTGACTTTGTGACCGTACCCCTCACACCTAAAACACTTATCCGACTCATCTCTCTTAGGCTTCTTAAAATTATTCTTAGAGGTGGGATCTACTTTGTTGTTCTTGAATTTTTCAAATTTCTTGGCATCTTTCGATTGCTTTTGAAACTTAATAAATTTTTTAAATTTGTTTGCCAACAGAGCAACATCCTCAAAATCGAAATCGGAATCGGAATCCAAAACTTTAATTTCCTCCTTTCGGGTTTTCAAAGCAATACCCTTTTCTTTCTTAGGCACTTGCTTGGAGGTAATCATGTCGATTTCATTGGTTTGTAAGTCACCTACAATCTCTTCTAGTTTCCTCGACTCTAACCTACCAAGGAGTTTAAAATGGTCACTTTCGCATCAAACCTAGTAGGCAACGACCTAAGAATTTTCTTAATGACACGGTTGTCGGGAATTTTCTCACCTAGGTTAAACGAGTTGACAATATTGGACAACCAAGCATAAAACTCATAAAAAGTCTCACTCTCTAACATCCTAATGGTCTCAAACTATGTAGTGATATTTTGAAGTTTTGATGTGCTAACCGTGCTAGTGCCCTCATGAGTGAGTGCCAAAATATCCCAAGACTCTATTGATATTTCCCAAGTCATAATTATATTATATTGTTCCTGTGTGACATGTGAAGCAATAACATGCAGGCCCTTAGAATTATATTGTGCAAGTCTTTGTTCGGTTTCGGTCCATGACTCAACAAGCTTTAAACTAGTGACCTCACCTACAATAGTGACAGGGGGTGTCCAACCTTTCTCAAATGCTATCCCAACACGTTCATCATTTGATTTTAATGCACATCTCATTCTCATCTTCCAATAAGTTTAATTTGTGCCATCAAAAATAGGAGTTTGAGAAAATTCATTATATCCAGAATTCATCTTTGAAAACACACGGGACCACAAAACAAATAAAATATATTTTCTAGCTCTGATACCGATTTCAAGAGTGACGAATATGTGTGTTTTAAACAAAATCATTTTTTCTTCGAAAATTATCCAACTTTTAATTAGGCACCAAATCAATTTGTGAAAACCCAATTCTTACTTTAAACCAATTTTATCTTGATCAATCCTAAACATGCATATAGTGATTAAAGCAAGTAAAATAAAGTAAAAAATACTCACAACACCGGATGTACGAGGAAAAAACCCAAAACGGGAAAACAACCTCGGACGGCCCAAGCTAGACAATCACTATGAATAATGGTTTTACAAAGATAGATTAGCCTTATACTAAGACTCGATCCCCACGGGTCTTGACGCTACTTCTGATCTTCAATCGTTATTCATTAGTGCCCACGTATAAATTCATTCTTCCACGATACCTGTCCACAGCACACACAACCACGTATGTCTCGGTGTCCACCGATTAAATTTAATTCGTCTACGATGTCGAACAAGATGTCGTTATCTTTTCTTCACCGCAAAACCTTTATGTTCAATGATAGAACACACTTCTTTGGTGCATCAAGTTCACTAAAACATATAAGAATGATATCTCGGATCTTTTCAAACTATAAGGATGTGTTTATGCTTTGCAAACCTTAAAAACACGTGCAAAATAAGTTTCTCATTCGAATACTATTTTCCAGAATGCACACTATACGAAACTTTGATAGAAACATGCTTTAAATAACAAGTAAGCACCGCCTCGAAAAATGTGTCATTCGAACGATAAGGCCATGTCGTTCGCACGACTTAGGTATCTCGTTTAAGTGAGATCCCTATATCATTTGAACGAGTTGACGTGGCAGTTTGACTTTTTGACTTTTAGCTCAAAATGTCTCTTTTAAAGCAGATCCAAATAAGTCAAACTCTATTTCGAGTATATCAGAATAAAACGTAGTGTAAACAATTAAAACACTTTTAAAAACATTTTAAAATATTTTTCTTTATAAAAATACATCCTTATCTTTTATAAAAACAATTTCGAGCACCACTAATTATACGCATTCATACCTGAGTGATCTCGGAATGCAATTAACTTTGAAGACGAGTAAACTTGCACCAATTAAACATCGGCATGATTAATTCTTTGAAGCTTTGCCGCAACATCTTCAATTTTCTTCAATACGTCATAGAACAAGTGGGATCGTGACAAAATAAATATCTCCCTATGACATATTACAAACAGAGTTTTGTTCAAGGAATTAAGTCAAAACAATACAAGGACTCGATTGAATATTTATGTCGTTACAAAAAATAAAAAACTCCCCTTATTTCTATATAATCCACCACAAACCTTTCTCCGATCTCTACTTCTACCTTCTTGACATTTATTTGCATACCTAGGCTCATTTTTTCTATTTTCCAGGTGCCCCCACATCTCTTCTTTCATTTCCTTTGGCTTAGTCACGTTTTTTGCATTTTTCATTTTCTAAAATGATATTTTATGTTTATTCCAACCATTAATCATGATGGTTTGCACATACTTTGCGACATTTTAGGGTGGATATAAAATTAGGAGAACATTTGAGGTTCAAGTAGTGAGGTTATGGAGTTTTAGGATAGCAGTTTCCCTTTTTTGGCGTCTTTTCCGGTGAGAGTTGCCTGAGGTGTTTTTGGTGTTCTTGAGGAAAACTTCTTCCAAAATCATTAAAGTATCTTATTTTTATCAATTAGAACTTTCCCCTAGGTTTTCTCCATGTTTGTTCATGTACCGTAGGTTATATGAGCCTAGTGAAAAGTTTACTCATTTGTACGAATGCGTAAGATGAGAGATGAGAAAGGTCGAGGCCGACATAGGCTTTAATACCATTGACTGCCAACCCTCTAGTTGTAAAAAAACTATTTTATTCTCGACTTATCCCTTTCAAGCTGAGATTACACTTAGGACCAATCTAGTTATCATTTCTTTTTCTTTTTCAACAAAGAGGGACCGTATCCCCATAAATTTTATTGATTTTAAAAAATAGAGAAAAATCCTCTCCAAAGCATAAAAAACCCAGACTATGAATAATTCTAGAGATTGGTCCCAATACTCTAGAATGAAAGAATAATAAACTTGGGATTTTATTTTAACCCCATTACAAGAAGATGCAACTTTAAATGAACCTTGGGAATTTATCTCAATCCCATTATAATTTTTTAATTCTATATATGATATGAGGGAAATGAAGTCTATCCATGTTGATTGTCCCTTAACTAGATTAGGAAGATTGTTGTAAGACCAATATGATGCATCTTTGTTTCTTAGAGCTGCCTTTGAAGCAAGTAAGTCTGCTGCTAAATTAATTTCTCTACATACATGAGTGATTTTCATTTGATCTATTAAGAGAATGTTTTCCATAATAGATTTAGCTTTCTAAGGAGGTTTTTCTCTCTTTAAAACAACTTCAATGATTAATTTACAATCAGACTCCACAATGAAATTTTGAATGTTAAGTAAGAAAATTAGTTTGAGGCCTTCCATAAGAGCCATAGCTTAAGTATAGAAGGAATTGTGTACTCTTATATAATTTTCAAAACCTGCTATAAAATGTCCATTAGAATCTCTCATTAGTCCACCTATGCCACTTGGTCCAGGATTCCCTTTTGAGCCACCATATATGTTGAGCTTAAAGAAACCTATAGGAGGATTAGTCTAGGCACAAGTAATGAGTTGAAATTTTTTAGGAAAATTTTTAATGTTAAAACATTCTATAATGTTCTTCTATTTTGAAGAACTTTTTCCATAGCATTTTATGTTATTAAGAATTGAGGAAGTAAGGTTGATCACTTGTTGAACAATGTCACATGATGTTGATTTATATTATCAAATAATAAATTATTTCTATCCATCCATAATTCCCAAATAATTATCTTTGGGAGAACTAATAAAAGGATTTTCTGGTGATCCTTTTTATTTTGCACCATCCACTATGATTGAAGCATTGTCCCGCAGGAAGAATAGTTAGGATTAAGAACAAATAAAGAGGAAAAATACTTCCAAATTTCTTTGGCAATATGACAATCCAGCAGCACGTGTTTACTTGAGCCTTTATCTAAGAAGCAAGCTTTAAAAATATAAGATAATCTTATACCAACTCTTTGAATGTCTGTCTCAAATGGCACATAATTATCAATTAATTTCCAAATGAACTTGGATATTTTCATCGGACATTTTAAAGACCAATTGGTCTTCCAACTCAGAGATAAAGGCCTTAAATGTTATATGAAGATTTCACTAAGAATTCTCTTGTTGTTGTAGGGGTCTAAATATGATTATCCAAGTCTATGTTATTATTAGCTAGATTAGAAATGATTGTCATTATTTTGACTATATTTGAACCATTTCTAATATGAAAACCTTTATCGTATTTGTATCTCATAAAAGAGGCCCATGGTTCTTTATCAAAGTATTTATAGTAGAGTTTCTTGCTAGATGCTGCTATAATATCTTCTAGATTTCTAAAATTAAGGGCCACTTCTTCAAATGGGAAGCAAGTCTCTTGCCATTTTGTCCATTGAGATGGGTGCTCTTTATTAGTACCTCCCTAATAGAATTTTGAGAATATGTTGTTTAATCTTTTCAATACAACTTTAAGCGGATTTATAACTGATATTGTATAGATAGGGATAGAAAGAAGGACATGTATTATCGGAGTAGCTCTACCAGCTTAGGATATTAATTTAAAAGACCATGTATTCAGTTTTTCTCTAACTTTAGAAATTATTTCATCAAATTGAATAAGTTTTGTTCTTCGTTTATTTATGTTGCAAGCTAAATATTTCATTAGAAGATGTTTTTTATTTAAGCCAGAGAATTCTACTATAGATTTTTTCCTATTAAGATATAATTTGTCATCAACAAAGAAGTAACTCTTAGAAAAATTTACTGTTTGACTTGAGGTATCCTCCTATCTTTTAAGAAGATTTACAATTGCTATAAGACATTTAAAAGCACCATTAGAGAATATTATGATATCACCAACACATCCTAGATGAGAAATTAATTGACAATTTTTACGATGTGAGTGAGGAATTGCTTTGTTTGTTTTGAACAACTTATCTATGTTTCTGCTTAGACTCTCTTCTGCTAAAATAAAAAGACTAGGAGACAGGGGGTCTCCTTGTCTTAGACCTCTAGAGGAGTGAAAAAAATCCTTTACTTTGCCCATTAATATTTATAGAAAACTAATTATTCGATATAATTCTCCAAACCATATCTATGAACATCTCATTGAAACCAAATTGCCTAAGAACTTGGCATAAAAAAGGCCAATATACTTTGCTATAAGCTTTTTCCATATCTTGCTTTATAATAACATTGTTTCCATGTACTTTTTTCCCTATGAATTAAACCATTTCTTGGGCTAAAAGGATGTTATCTTGAATGCTTTTTCCTTTTACAAATCCACATTGAATTGGAGAAATCATTAATGGAAGGATTGAAGATAATCTATCACTTAAGATTTTAGATATGATTTTGGAGGAAATATTACATAAACTTATTGGTTTAAATTGAGCACATGTACTTGGATTAGATACTTCAGGAATAAAGGCAATATTTGTTGTTGTCTAACTTCTTAGGATTTCAGCTCCTACAAAAAAAACACAGATTGCAGTAGTGAGATTAGATTTAATAACATGACAAAATTTAGCATAGAATTCTCCTCCATATCCATCTGGCCCTAGAGGAATAGTTGAATCCAATCTTTTGATTATCAATATATCTTCTTCAGTTAGAAACTCAGTTAAGTTAAAGTTGTTGTCCTCAGTTATTTCTTTGTCAATAACCTCTATGATTCCTTATCTATGTTTCTAAAGTTAGCTTTCCATATATTCTTAAAATGAGAGATACATTGGATTTCAATATCAACAGTGGATTCAATCCATTAACCGTCATTATTTTTAAATTTTTTAATGGCAAGCCTTCTATAACTTGAATTTATTGAAGCATGAAAAAATTGGTGTTAAGGTCACCAAGTTTGATCCCTATTTTATGGCCTTTTTGAGACCAATAACTTTCTTCTCTTTGTAAAGCTAGATTAAGATGGGATATTGCTTTATTTATATCAGTTCTAGAAGAATCATTAGGGGATAATTCAAATTCATTTTCTTTTATCTTTTCTTTGTCCTATAAGTTATGGATATTTTGGATAATATTTTTGAAATGGTCTTTGTTCCAGATTTTTCTGTTTAGTTTTAAGAACGTGTAGCTTAATGGAAAATAAAACCATTGGAGGAGCATGAATTTTAGAAGACCATGCTTCTTCAATAATATCTTTGACGTTTGATTCAATGAACCACATAAATAAAAATTTGAAATATTTAGGGCATTGATATAAATTTCTCTTAGTACTTAACAAGAGAGGACTATGATCAGAACAAGTTTTATAAAGATCTTCTATTTTAGAATTTGGAAATTTGTCTAACCAATAAAGGTTCATAAGCCCTCTATCAAGTCTGCAGAATATTCTTACATTCACTCTATTGTTAGTCCATGTAAATCTATAACCTGATTATCCTAGATCTATTAAATCAGAAGAATATATCATGTCATTAAAATCTCCAATGTCATGAAAATCTATTTGATTTCCTCCTATTTTTTCCTCTGAATTAGATACTACATTAAAGTCTCTCAGGACCAGCCATGGGGAAGAAGGATTTTAAGCAATGATATCTTCAAGATATAACCTTAAGGTTCTTTTAGAAGCATTAAACATAGCATAGACTAGTCCTAGGAAAACTATATAGTTTAATTAAACAATGTCTTTTAAAACAATTCAATTGATCAAAGTTGAAAATAACATTTGTTTGAAGATCATTATGCCATAAAAACCAGATCTTATTGGATTGATTTGCTATACTATTAGGGAATTGCCACTTAAATTGATATTTAGAAATTGTTTTTAAGCTAACTTTAGGTTCTATCAAAGCAATAATAGGTAAATGGTGAATTATTATCAGTCTTTTAATTCTTATATTGGTTGCTTTGTTTGAAACACCTCTAACATTCCAACAGATGAAATTTAACATCAAGATGGTTTTTAAATAGTTAGAGATTTTTCCTTTCCTGATGATCTAATGAACCTTCTAAAAGGAGGATCTTAAGGAGGTATACCTGTTACGGGATTCTTTGAATTTTTTTAGAGAGATGCCTGACTCTTTGACTTGTTTGTCTTTTGCAGCCTTTGATTCTTACAATTTTTTCCATCTGCCATCAAACCATGAAGCAAAAATTTGAAGTTCCTCTTTCATGGGAGTTGGAATCCGTGAATCTTAATTATTCGAGTCATATTTTTTATCACTAGAAATGTGTTTTTCTGAGGGAGAGATATTTTAGCCCTTAGGATAAAGATTGTATTGATCAATTATATGGGTTTCCTCGGGAGAGTAATCATGAGAAACCTTTCCAATTTCTGAGTGGTATGCTTCTGAAATTGGATTCTGAACTATGGTTGAAATGCTTTCTAAGAGAGGCATTTGATTCTCCTCTTCTATCTCTATTAGGATATTATTCAGAACCTCAAATTGATTATGCAAGGTAGTTAGAGAATTTTCTTGATTTGGGTGGGTAAACGGTTTTTAATGATTCTTGGGTTCTTCTACCTGATTTCCTTGGTGAGATTTCTCTTAGGTAGGATTTCTTCGAGGGATATTTAGTTTTGTTCTGAGGATTGGACATTTGAACATGCATTTAGTGTCCGTATGCCCTTTTTTCTTGCAGAATTCACAAAAAGATAGGATGTTCTCGTATATAATTAGCTGCCAAAATCCATTGTTGCCACTGCCAATCCATATTCTATTAATTCTTTCTCGAAGTATGTTGATTTCCATACAGCCATGTGCTACAATTGGTCTTGAAATTTAAGTTGTAAAGGCGTTTAATTTTAGGGGTTTTCCAACCAGCTGAGCTATGGAGTATAGTTAAGATTTTTCATATAAGTGTAATGGAAAATTTGGTTAGTTTATCCCCACAGAGATAACTGGAATCTCTTTATCTGGTTTCAAGTCCACACACCATTTGAAATTTATCATTGTGTATTTTCCTTTATACCAAAGATCGCGCATCCGTAATCTTACATAGTCTTCCTCACAGTTGAGTCTTATCAAAACATGTTTTGAGTTAAGAAAACTAATTAATAATGTTGCTTTCAATGAGTGTGTTTCGAAAGTTTTTTGAATATAATAAATTGGTGTTCTACCATGAGAAAATTTCCTTATGATTGAATATTTGAATGGTTCAATTAGTGAAGCAATGTCGTCTTCTAAGAAAATGACTATTGGTACTTCCTTAAAAGTGGTTGGAGTTTTTAATTCCAATTCTTTGTTTGGTTGATTCATTATAACACTTGCAAAAGATTTGGTCCGGACATTGGATGGGTTTGGTGGTTTAGGATGGATTTTGGTTTCAATAGGGGGATCGACCATGTTAACGATAGTACGAGAGAGAAGTTTGATTTTCCTATGAGAGAAGGAGAATTCTCCCTAGTTTTTTGGAGCGTTCTTGAAGAAAGATCTCATTATTTTTTATTAATCTAGATATCATTTATCTTAGTAATGACACCATGTCTTCATCTTCTTCATTGGGATATAAACCTTCTAAGTGCTTAAATCTTCACAATGACAGAGTGAACTATGAGGACGACTCTTTTACGATGTCCATTTATGAATAGATGCTTAGGAACGGATATTACCGTCCTTTTCACCCATTGATTAGGGAAATTCTTCATTCAATTGGTGTTGCTCTAGACCAATTAACTCTGAATGCTTGGGGGGTACTTTATGGAGTGGCTCATATATAGAGGGTCGCTTATGAAGTGAATCTTCTGACCATGATCTTTTGAGAATGTTACACGGTTGATACTATGAAACCAAATCCTTGATATTACCATTTTATGGCTCATCGCCCTGATCGAATACTTATTTTAGTAAATCAGACTTCCAACCATTATTAGAAGCCTCTCTAAGTCGAAGGTGGTTGACGAAGCCAAGTCTTAGCTATCTGAGCTAAAACATAAGATGAAGGAGTAAAAAGGCCAAGTATAACACTAAGATCTGGTAGATTCAGGATTGGCACCAGGAATGCCTCGATATTCTGAGGCAAGATCACAAGTAAAAAATTAAGCCACTTAAGACTGATCTTAAGAAGTAGAAGGAGGATGAAGACGAGCGTGTCAGGCTGGATGCCGAGAAGGCTATTGATGACTTTAAGAAGTCAGAGGAATTCTTTGGCTATGACATTCAATATATGAAAAAGGGGCCCAAAATCGTTTTTCAATGGGTTTCTTACCAATGTGATGAACTTGTCACCAATGGCCCTTCGAAATCATCTCCTCCTTCAGCTTTTTTGATATTGTGAGTGTCACTACCTTTCAGGAGGTGCAAGCCAAAGTTGATGTTATTGGGGATGTGATGGTTGAAGCTAAGATCAACTTGAATGCCAAGGAATATGGGAGTGAGTCATTTGGTGATTAAGAGGGGACCACTTCTAACCCTGATGAGAACTCGAATGTGCCGACTGTTACCAAAACCTTGACAGTCAATGCTTAGATTCCATCAATTCTGGGTGACCATCTGTGGTATTTGATGCCCAATTTTTTGTAACTCATCTTTGTTATTTATGAACACTTAAGTTTGTAACCTCTTAAGATTCTATCTTTTATACAATTTTAATGTCGACTTTTTCCATTGTCTTCTTTCATTATTTTTTGCGAAGTGTAGCATTTGCTTTGTTGCTTTCAAAATATTGTGTTCTATATGTTCTGGGATATTAGGATGAGATGTCTTTCCCATTAGACCTAAACCTTATTTTTTCCATGATATTCCATAATTATGTATAACTTATCCACCAGGATTTTTTAATGAGGGTGGTTTGAAGATAATCATACTGCTCACATACCTTCGAGAGTATATTATAACGATATGATCACCATAGAAAATGATGTTTAATAATTTAACCATATACATAAATAATTTTAAGGATTTCATATTCATCAAATGATGTTAGGTGTTTTAACCATACTTAAATGATGTTAAGTGGCTACCGCCTCTCTTGGTTTCATAGAATGATGCCTTGGAGCCGAGACTCCAAAGGCACTCTCACACTACCGAGAGAGAGTTTTATTTATTCACCACAAGATAATATTTAATAATTTCATCATACTTAAATGATGTTAAGGACTTCACCATACTCAAATGATGATAAATGTCCCACCTATTTGGATTTACATAAAGTGACACCTTGGAGCTGAGACTCCAAAGGCATTCTCATATCATCGAGAGAGAATTTTATTTATTCACCCGAAAATGATGTTTAATAATTTCACCATACTTAAATGCTGCTAAGGACTTCACCATACTCAAATGATGTTAAATGTTTCCCCTCTCTCACGGTTTACATAGAGTGAATGATGCCTTGGGGTTGAGACTCCAAAGGCATTCTCACACCGTTGAGACAGAGTTTTTAGTTACATAGTCATGCACTTTCCAAGATGCAAAATGAAAAATAGGAGACAACAATTGATATTATATTTCTTTCTTTAACTTTTCTTCATACAATATTTGAGCATCAAAATTAAAAATAAATTTCCTTTCGATTATAACTAATTATTAGTAATACATTTTCAAATGACCCTCACTCCAAAGGTTGGATAACGGTTCCCCCTCAAGGTTTTCTAGTCGTTATGTTCCTAGGGAGACCTCTTTCGTGACTCTATAGGGTCTGTGCTAGTTAAGATGAAGCTTGTTACTCTTTTATACGACTTTTTTAGTATGAGATCCCCCACCACAATAGTCTAATACCTAACCCTCTTGTTATAGGATTTAGTGGCTCTTTTCTAATAAACTGACTATCTAATGGTCGTGTCCTCACTTCTTTCTTTGATAAGGTCCAAGTCTTTCATCCTTTCTTTTAGATTTGCCACAAGTTTGTAAACTTTAACTCTGTGGCTTGGCAACCAATTTCTATTGAAATGGCGACTTTTGACTTGTAGGCCAACATGAATAGTGTCCCTTTCGTTAGGGTACTTTTTTTCGGCATATATGCCCATAGAATTCTATGCAACTCATTAACCCATTCGCCCTTGGAAACTTTTAATTTCT
Source organism: Sambucus nigra (assembly GCA_949130495.1). NCBI lineage: Eukaryota > Viridiplantae > Streptophyta > Magnoliopsida > Dipsacales > Adoxaceae > Sambucus > Sambucus nigra. The sequence continues at coordinate 537,786,867 of OX422213.1, forward strand.
CCTTGATTCTATCTAATATAATCCTATTTCTTACCTCGATCTGCCCATTAGCTTGTGGTCGTCCCAGTGTAGGAAAAAACTATTTGAAGCCCACACTTCTACAGTAGGCTTCCAAAAACTTATTTTTGAATTGCTTTCAATTGTTAGATATTAAATTATTGGGGAGTTCATATCGATAAATAATATTCCTCTAAATAAATCTAAAACATTTCTCCTTAGGGATTGTGATCATAGCCTCATCTTCTAGCTACTTGTAAAAGTAGTATATCGCGATAATGAGAAAGCAAAAATTCCCATTTTCTCTGGGTAGAGGGTCAACCAAGTTAATTCCCCACTTTGAAAAAGGCTAAAGGGACGATATCGGAGAAAAAGGCTGATGGGGTTGATGGGGTATGTTAGCAAAATGCTGGCATTTGTCACACTTGAGAACATTTTCAACCTAGTGTTTAGCAAGATTTGGCCGACAATAACCCTTAGTGATGATCCTTTTGGCTAAGGATTGTCCACTAATGAGGATTTCACAAGAACCCTCATGTATGTCTATGAGTATGTAATTTACCTCATATGGATGTACACATCTCAATAGGGTAAGAATAAAACCCATTTTATACAACACATCTCTAATGATAGTGAATTTAGTTTCTATGTACCATATATTTATGTGCTTGGCTTTAGCTTCTAGCAGCTTCACATCTCTCAAATACTCTATGATCGGGTCCATCCAAGATGGAAACAAGTTCAAATTCATATACACTTTTATATCTTCTTCTTAGGTCTTTATGCTCGGCTTTAGAAGGATTTCTACCTACATTAATTGGTGGATCTCTATTTTGGTAGTTGAAGCGAGCCTTTCTAGTGCATTTGCCCTTCTATTTTCTATTCTAGGGATTCTTTTCATCTAGACTTCTTGGAATTTCTTTAAAATCTTCTTGATCCTGGATAAGTACTTAGCTACATTCTCATATTCTGTTATATAAATCCCCAAAATTTGGTTAACAATAAACTGGGAATCATTGTGGGCAAGTATCTAACTGACATTCATTGCTTTGGCCAGCGCAAGTCCCAACAAGGTTTTGTACTTTGACTTATTATTTGATGCTTCAAAATTAAATCTTATAGTCTATTCAATATCGATCCCGTCTGGTGTTGACAATATCAAACCTTACCCGCACTTATTTCTAGAGGATGAACTGTCAATAGAAAAAACTCTAGGCCGATGATCTCCATGAGAAAGGTTATTCACCTAAGGCACTATTTTAAGCAAAGAATCCCCTATTTGCATGCCAATTATGGTGTTTGTCAATGTAACCTTGTTCATACTTTCTTTTTATCTTTGGACGACCTCCAATACTTCAGTAGGAATTTCACCTATCGTGCTTCATGTCGACTTCCAGGTGAACTCGGCTATAAAATCTTTTATACCCTACCCTATAATTGCATTCCTTAACTGATAGTTGAAGAGGACTCGACAATAAAATCTTTCAGGTCACTAGCTCAACTGACCAATCCATTAGCCTCCTTGATTTCTTAAGTTTATGAATGACTTGTCGGAAGGGCTTGTCGGTGAGCACCACCATCGTATAAGATCAGAAGTAGGGTTTTATTTTTTAGGGGGCAAGGATCAAAGAATATGTAACCTTATACAACTTAGTATATCTTATCTCGGCTCCTTCTAGTGCATTTCTATTAAAATAGACAAATTTTTGGATCCCATTACCATCTCTGACTATTGCTGCACTGATGGACGACTCCAAGATAATCAAATGCAAATATAATTTCTCCCCCTAAATGGCTGAGAGAGGAGCATTGGTGAGCCGAGATAGGCCTTCAATTCCCGAAATGTATTCTTGCATTCTTTATCCTAAACGAATGTTTTTAAAGATCTTGAAAAATTAAAAACACTTGTTTGTTTCCCATGACACGAACCTGTACACGATGATAACTTGGTTTGCCAGACTCTAAATATCTTTGACAATTCTCGTCATTTTCATGTCAATTAGTTCCTCTATCTTGTCAGTATTTGATTCAACGACTCTCTTATTGATGATGAATCCTAAGAGTTTTCATGCTCTGAAGCCTAACACACACTTTGATGGATTTAACTTCATTCTACATTGATTAATACTATAAAATGTTCTTTATAAGTTATCCACATGACTCTTAGGCTTCAAACTTTTTTTAAGCATATCATCTATATGACCCCCGTCATCTTCCCAATCTGGTCCTTGAAAATTTGGTTGACTAGCCTCTGGTACTTAGGCCCTGCATTTTTCAAGCCAAATGGCATTACTTTGGTGGGTACCTCTATTTGTCATCACGAGCCGAGGCGAGTAGCCCAATCGAAATGGCTTAAAGTTCGAGCTCTTCGCGTCTCAATTGAATCCGATTATGACTTGTTCTACTCCTAAAATCTCGTAAGGAGATATTCTAGGAGTAGAAGATGGACATGGGGAAATCCAACACCCCCACTCCCCAAGAACGGACATGTATATAACAAGCCCTAAGCCTGGGGCAAAAGGTATGCATTATATTCTTTGTAAAACACTCCTCGGAGTTTATAGAAATAATATTGAGAGCACCACCGTGGATGTAGGCATTCTTGCTGAACCACATACGTACTGTGTTGTGTGATTGGCATTTTTTATTCTCTATTCCCTTTGGCGATTGCTCTTTCTCTATTCCCTTTGGTGATTGGCAATATATGAAGCCCTACAAGGGACCCTTAGGCAATTAGACCAAAAACGAATTAGTCACCAAACTATGTTTTGTTCAAAAACCCTGATCGGATAGAAAATCCAACAATAGGTGTGTCCTCGCCATTGCCACACTTAGGCCTAAGGTAGTGTGATGACACGACCTAAATGGTAAAGTGAGGCAGAATGGTATCCCAAAAAATATACTGGATTGGGAGGATACTCACTCAAAGAAGCAACCCTATAAATCTAGCTGGCTACAAAGGGATTAAGAAAATCAGGTAGGAAATAAATGAAGTAAAAGATATGCAACGCATGTTTAGTCGGCCAAATCACCCAAAACACAAATTTTACATTACTTCATTACATCCGGTAAAATCTTAATGAGGCTGAGGACTCTGAACAAGGTAATCAACCACTTGTGCTCTTCGGCCATCGTCCGGATGAGGAGCCAATTGCTCCTCGACTTCATTCGCATTTGTCTCTAATAGCTGCCTGGGGATAGAATCAATAGGGATCCACTGATCGTCCCTCCTAAAAGGATTAGGCCTCAAAGTTGAAGGAGAGATCTCGTGATGGTACCAGAGTACTGAGTTCCTTGGGACTTGCAGCTCCCTGAGGGCTCTCAACCATCCCTTAATAAAAGATAGTTCTTCAAACTCTGTCAGCCTCGTTAGAGCATCTATCCAACCTCGGTTATAACCATCAACCCACACTCGCCGAGGTCATTTCTTGAATAGATGCCTCAACCGTGTGACATCCCTTTGAAGCCCAACATCAATCACGTATTAACGACAAACATCTCCTCAGAGCTTGTCCACCTCACTACCTGGACCCCCTGCATCTAGACCATCTTGCCTAGCAGCCAATGAGGTTGAACCTCGTAAAATTGGAGGGGCACCGCTCGGTCCTGTACCAGCTCGCGAAATATCTGATGAAGAGGAACCTCATAAAACATGAGGTGCAATGCGCGGTGCATGCTCCCGGAGTTGCGACACCTCCCACCTCAGAGTCTCGTTCTCCTGCTGAAGAATTTCTCTGACTTTACTAATTTCAGAGGAATCTAGGAGCTTAGCTCTCAAAGTGTTCATTTCTTCTTAAACAGAGGCACCAACCTCTTCCATCTCCTGAAGTTTATCCTTTAGTTTGGCGACAAGCTCAGATTGGTCTTTAAAGATCTTATTCCTCAACCTGAGAGACTTGTAAATCCTAATTAAGTCTTCGAGAACTTGATCGGTCACATTAGAAACGAGAATCCTTCACTACACCAAAACTGGCGATTGGTCACGGCCAAAATTCCTAACCAAAACTGTGGGTCGCAAACTTGGGCCATGACCATTTAGGGCGTGACCAATTTCATGGGTCGCGGCCCAAGTCCGTGACCAAAAAATGGTCACGCTCGAGAGGGGTCATGGAAGATGGTTACGAACTTGGGTCGTACCCATACCGTGATGGGTAGCGACCTTCATCCGTGACCCACAACTGTGACAAATTGGTCGCAGCTAAAGTCTGTGACCCACGACCGGGACAAAAAAATAAAATAAAAATTGGTCGCGGATCGTGACCAAAAAAAAAATGGTCACTGCCCAAGTCCGGACCCACAAACGTGACCAAATAAAGGAAAAAAATGGTCACGGACTTTGGCCGCGACCATTTTTATGCGCGACGGAAAAAATAAAAATGGCAATGGACAAAGTCCAAGACCATATTTAACGATAATTTTTAAAAAAATGTATTTTTTGGTCCAATCCTAAAATTAGGGATCGTGTGAGTGCACCGTCGGTTGCTACATGTAACGTTGAACGCGTACGAGGTGTTACAAATATTTATTATTGGAAAAGTATTAAAAAAAATCAAAAATTGCGAATCGAGAATGTTGTTAATAAAAAAATGTATATACAAACTTAAATATATTACACGTCTTAATAATTCACAGACAAAAAAAAATTGGGCAGAGTTTCCTCTATTTTCTTGACATTCCAAACCCTGTAAATGTAAAACCTGCTTATTATAAAGCCCGCACGGCCATAAAATTCAACAATCAAATTATAAAAACCCGCACGGCCATAAAACTAAACAATAAAAGTCCTCATGGCTATAACACATAAAAAAGATAATCCTTAATGTTAACAACATATAAAAAATCTTTATGCTATAAACCATTGCCTCCTTCATTTGTTCCAAGTGCAAAAATCCTACAAATGATAGGATATAAAAAAAAATAGCAGTAACCAAGTAGTTTTACAAAAAAAATAATCAAGCTGAAAAATTGCATATATGAGTTAAAATTATCAACATATAAATATTTTTATGCCTAAGTCTAGAAATATGCAAATTATCATCGTATTCTCATATTGGGAGTCCCGCGGCTGCGTGGTCAGTTCCCACGAGTTACATTGGTCCCGTGGGAGGTGTTGGTGCCTCCCACGGGGCCGTTCGGGGGCTGTTTTGGGTTTTCAGCCTCTAATGCTATGTTTTTAAGCCTAAGTCTAGAAATATACAAATTATCATCGTATTCTCAAATCGGGAGACCCGCGGCTGCAGGGTTAGTTGCTACGAGTTACATTGGTCCTGTTGGAGGTGTTGGTGCCTCCCACGGGGCCGTTCGGGGGCTGTTTCGAATTTTCCCCCATTAACGCCATATTTTTCCTAAGTCTAGAAATATGCAAATTATCATTGTATTCTCAAACTGGGAGTCCTGCGGCTGTGCGGTCAGTTCCTATGAGTTACATTGGTCCCGTGGGAGGTGTTAATGCCACCCACGGGGCTATTCGAGAGTTGTTTCGAGTTTTCACCCTCTAACGCCATGTTTTTATGCCTAAGTTTTGAAATATGCAAATTATCATCGTATTCTCAAATCGGGAGTCCTTTGGCTACGCGATCAGTTCCCATGAGTTACATTGGTCCAGTAGGAGGTGTTGGTGCCTCCCAGGGGGCCGTTCGGGGCCTATTTTGAATTTCCCCCACTAACGCCATGTTTTTAAGCCTAAGTCTAAAAATATTCAAATTACCGTCGTATTCTAAAACCGGGAGTCCCGTGGCTACGCGGTCAATTCCTACGAGTTACATTGGTCCCGTGGGAGGTGTTGGTGCCTCCCACGGGGCCGTTCGCGGGTTGTTTCAATGTGTCTGATCTCCATCCATTCGGTATTACTTTTTAAGAACCTATGAATTTTTGTACGTGGCAAACTAGGAGGAATGGTATCTATGATTGATGTGTAGATATTCGTGACATGAACTCGGAATACCCTATTTCTCAACTTGTTGGCAAGATTCAATTTTACATGCATGTGGCGCGAGACATCACAGTCTATGTCAATGCTCTGTGTACGCAGTTGTATCCATAACGGGTGGTTTTTTTTTTCCGCCTTCTCAAACAATGTAACCAAGGTCAGGGCTATGTCGGGATTATGTGTGTGAAATATATTTTGTATAACGTCATCCCAGTTTTCTGGTAGAGAAAATAGAATACGATCGAACAAGTAATCTTGCTGGATATCAAATCCACGATTTACAAGGTAGTTAAGTTGTTCGATCTTTTTATTTCCATACCTATAAATAGGATTACCCTCTATATGACGCACGCTAATAAAACAGTTATGTGTTCGGTCTAATTCCAACCTCTCCCCCTCTTGTTGACAGTAATTATCAGCGTGCCTCATTTTTCCTGAGAAAAGTATACGAGGGCGTGAATACGAGTCCTACTATTAAGGTTTGGGTTTGAAAGTTAGGAGAGTTTAAAAGTATATGTGAAATCCCAACAACAACACGCCGTAATTGTTTATAACATGTTTTGTTAAGGTTTATTATGAGAGAGTTTAATAGAAACACACACTATACTTTCACAAATATTGTAGTACTTACACACATATTGTAGTGCAAAAAACCACGACATGCATATAACCCCAAATATAATATGATGGCACGCATATAACCCCCAATAAAATCATGACAATGTGGATGTAAATATTTTTAAAAATCCATTTAATTATATTTTGTCAAAAAAAATACACACACATATAATCGAGGTTTATTGGCATAATCTATACAAACACACACATACAATCTAGGGTTTATTGACATAATATATACAAACAGACACATACTATTTAGGGTTTACTAAACCCTAATATTTGTTCTAACATAAATCTATACATACACACACATACAATCTATACACACACACACATACAATATAGGATTTATTGATAAAAAAAACCATTTATTTGTTCATAGTTACACACATAAACATACATATACACATAAATCTATACATACACACAGATATAAACATAAACCTATACATACACACATACAAACATAAATATACACATACATACACATAAATTAGGGATTTAGACAGAAATCACGAAATCCAAATGAAATCAAAATGAATCAATACATACCAGGGGTTAATCGAAAAGCAAACCAACTAAAATCGCTTAGCCCTTGCCAATCCAACTGAAATCCAACTCAAATCCAAACAAAATCACACGTGAATCGCTTAGCCCTAACAACCTTACAAACCGTACACAAGAAATGAGAAGCAACGGGTAATTTTTGTTTTTAATACCTGAATCTGGTCACTGTCTAGAGCCGAGACCCCATGCGCGCGACCAATAACATGCGGATGAGGTGTTTCTGGCTTCTTTGACATGGTCACGGCCTAGAGCCGTGACCCACCATGATAGACCCTTTTTGATCCACCCTTAGTGCTTGAATGAGGTATGGTCACAGCCCATAGCCGTGACCCATACCAAGAAATGGTCACGGCCCATAGCCTTGACCCTCAATTTATGATGCGCGACCCTTTTTCATTAACCCTAGTGTTTGAATGAGGTATGGTCACGTCCCATAGCCGTGACCCATACTAAGAAATGGTCACGACCCTAAGCCGTGACCCTCAATGTCTGTACTATCTTCTTCGTCATGCCATGGGTCACGAACTTGAGCCATGACCCTTCCGCGACCAAGCTTGGAGGGAATTGTGGCGCGAGTTTGGCGCTAAGTTGGTCACGACCTGGTCACGGCCCAAGTCTGTGACCCACAGTGGTCAGGGATTTGGTCTGTGACCACTTCTAGAGCATCGATAATTTAGTGTGGTAATAAATATGGTCACGCCAAATATTGAGTGGGTCACGGCCTAAGTCCACGACCAGCTGGGCGTGACCATTCGTAGGATTTGGTGTAGTGCTTCCTAGTTAAGAGGTGAAAGGTATATATTCATCTACATCAATCAACTACAAGCCATAAAGAGAAGTAAAGAATAAAAGAATTAGTACTACAAGCCATAAAGAGCAGTAAAGAACCAAAGAATCAGTATGCTGAAGAGAAAATGTTTTCATTTCATTAATGGAGGACCAAATTACATACATAAATGTCCTAAGAGCATGCTAGATGGCAACCTCGATTTATCCAGAGGTGGTTAGCTATTTTCCCTTGTCAGCAGTAGCAGTATCTCCCTCGGAAGGAACAACTATTTCTCCCTGAGCAGGAGAAGCACCAATAGGAACGGTTTGAGAGGCAGGGACTACACCTTCAATGGTTGGGGCAGGCGAATCATTTATAATGGGCTTTGGGCTTGTATCATTCTCGTCGAATAAGGGTGAATCAACATCCACCCCAGCAGCCAGAAGAGCCTTATTCTAGCCCTTCTTGAAGTTCAATCATCTGATGTAACCTAACTAAGCATCAACATCCTCATATGCGGTAGCCCACCCAGAGTTGTACGAACTCTCCTTAATGGTAGCAGCTTCAGACTCCACCTTCTTCACCTGCTTTGAAAACACCTTATTTTCTTTGACCATGGCCAGTTTTGCTCCTACAGACCAGATCATAGGACTGCCTTAACTCATTCAGCTCCTTAATCACTACTTCCTTCGCTCTATTGGATTCAGTAAGGGTAAGATCAGAGGACGTCTAGGCCTCGCTAGTAGCTTTCAGACTGGACTCCAGCTCGATGCCTTTACCCTTCAGTTAAACATTATGCCTCTCTAAATATGCATTCCTACTCATTAACTCATCGCGAGTATGGTGGAGAACACCGGATTCAGTCACGAACTGCAAGTAAAAAGGGAGCATTAGAAGAAAGCATTGAACATAATATTACAAGCATTGAAGAATAGAAACAAACTTACCAAGGCGAGCCTCTGACTCTCTTGTAGGGATAACTGGTCAGTCCCCATTACCCTCTGTCGATCAGCAGGTAAAACTTCTCTTTTGAGTAGCACATGAGCTAGTTGGGGAGAGGTGGAGACCGAGGCCCTCTCAGGCAACGCAGACACATGCACTAAAGCTTGCCCAGCCTTCGTCCTCGCTTCCACCCTCCTTTTCTTCTATTCTCTCTCCTTCTCCCTCTCAACTCTCTTCTTCTCTTCCACCTTCCTTTTCTCTTCAGACTTCTTCCTCTCCTCTTCTTTCTTTCTCTCTCCCTCTCTTAACTATTCTTCCTCTTTTCTCTTCTTCTACTGCTCATTGGCAGTAGGTTGAGAGTTAGTGGCAACTTCTCCACTACCAGACTTTTGCTTCTTTGACCTCCTGGAAAGAAGCACATCATCATCATCCTGATCAGATTTCTTCTTGGAGGAACCATTTTTGCCTCGCTAGAACTGCTCGACTCGTTAGAAGACTCTTGAGCCTATAAAACCTCTTCTGAACTGGATGACACTTCACCAGAGCTCTCCATGCTGGAACCACCTTCAACAGCGCCCCTAGTATCACCTTCACTATCCTCACCAGGGCTTCTCTCTTCCTCGTCAAACTGGATGGGGTCTGTAACAACTTCCTCAGTAATTTCCAACTCAGGGATGTTATCTACAGGTCGAGCGATAAAACTAGACCCAATATTCTTATACTTTAGAAAAAAGGTAGCTGACCGAGGATGATCACCATCAGCCAAAGGTTCTCTAATGTTCCAAGCTTCAATAAGCTCGGCAACTTGAACCTCACTGAGAGCAGGATCCAAATTCTTTATCCTCATTGAAAAGAAGAGGGAAGGATATCAAAGAAATCATACATAAACAGGGAGATCGAAGAGAAGAGCAAAAATTAAGCCTACCTACGAACTCCTCCCCGTAAAAGGGAACCGTAAACCTATCAGACCTCGGCCCCTCAGTATGGGGAGGAAATAGCCAATTTCTAGCAAAAAAACCCTGTTGCTAGTAATCCTTATAGGAATCATGTAGATTTACTACCAATACCCTGTCTGGACTCTTAGCCTTGAGGTAAAGAAGACCAGAGCTTATTCACGAGAAAGAATAGCAGAAGCATATTTCATCAAGCCCTAGATTTGTTCTATAGAGTTGGTTTATTCTATGAACACCATTAACTATCTTCCAAATATTTGGTGAGCACTGTGTAGGAACGATGTTGAAGAAACAAAATATATGCAAAAATAAATTACTGGGACGGAAAGTGAGGTCCCCTTGGGATAGCACAGGACGTGAATCTAATGGGCATCCTCTATCTCTCTAACATTCTTAGGGACATATGCGCACTCAATTTCTACCCAATCTGGGATATTATATAACTTCCTAAACTTAGGCACTGATCTATTGCCTATCTTGACCATTCAGAAACCCTAATTACAAAGGCGAAGAAAAACCAATGAAAAAAACAGAGAGAGAGCAAACAGAACTTACGGGATGAAGGTTTGGCTTGGATGATGCAAGATCACAAGCCCAGATGATGAAGAAGCTTGAAAGCAAAGTAAATGAAGACCTGGAGAGGAGGGAGCAACAACGAAAGCTTGAAGAAGATGGGAAAATATGAAGAAGCTTGAAACGACGATATGGAAATGCTGCTCCAAGTGACCTTTTAAACATTTCCAATCATATCGCACGAGACCAAAAGCAGGTTGCCTCCAAAATAAAGTAGAGAAATCCAATCGTGGGAAGAGTTACATAATTTACAGGAGAGCCATTATGACAAGTCATTTAAATTTATTTAGCCCAATATGGCCCAACAACTTTAGGGGCAATTGTGGGAATCTCGATTTGTCATCACGAGCCCTGGTCAGTATCCCAATAGAAACAACCCAAAGTTCGAGCTCTTCACATCTCAACTGAATGCGATTATGACTTAGTCTACTCCTAAAATCTCGTAAGGAGATATTCTAGGAGTAGAATATGGATGTGGGGAAGTCCAACACCCCCACTCCCCAAGAAAGGACGTGTATATAACAAACCCTAAGTCGGGGACAAAAGGCATGCATTATATTCTCTGTAAAACACTCCTCGGAGTTTATAGAAATAATATTGAGAGCACCACCATGGACGTAGGCATTCTTACCGAACCACGTACATACTGTGTTGTGTGATTGGCATTTTTTATTCTATATTCCGTTTGGTGATTGCGCTTTCTCATTAATCTGTGTTGAATATAATTGTCACCACAACTTTGTAGTAGTATGTTCCTTTATCTGTAATAAATGATGTCTTCTTGGTATCCCCGTCATATATGGAGATCTGGTTATACCCAGAATAAGAATCCATGAAACTCATGAGTTTATGGTCGGTCGTGGCATCCGTCATCTAGTCAATTCGTGCCAAAGGAAAGCTATCTTTTAGGCAAACTTTATTGAGGTCGGTGAAATCTACACATATCCTTGACTTTTCATTTTATTTTGGCACAATGACAGCATTCGATAACCACTCGGTTTATTTCACTTCTCTGATTAAGTCTGCAGTCTGCAGCTTCTTTACTTTCTCTTGTATAACTTCATATTTATCTTCGATAAAGGTTTGTCTTTGTTATTTTACCTGTTTAGAAATTTATTCTATGTTATGATGATGAAAATAACCTCAGGGTCAATCCTTTTAATATTTTTATGTCTCTACGCAAACATGTTTTTCCTTCTTTTTAATAACTCAATCAACTTCTTCTTTCTTTCTGGTTTAAGGGACGAGCCTATTTGGATATTTTTTCTGGTTTGTCCTGATTGAGGATGATGGTTGCTACCTCTTTTGCAGACGCTCCCTTCTTGAGCTTCTGTTTATTTCTTGGGTCAAGAGTGTCAAGTTTTTACGAGGTCGTCTTTGTCTTGTGGGCATCCCTCTCTTCTGTCAAGGTGAAGTATAACTTTTGTGCTTCCACTTGATCACCATTCACTTCCCTTACTCCATAAGGAGTCGGGAATTTCAACATTTAGTGTATGGTGTAAGGCACGACTTCAAACTCCTTGAGTGCTATCCTCCCAAAATTTATGTTATAAGTTGAGAAAACTTTCTCATCCATTATAAAAAAGATAATCCCCATGGTCAAGTATCTCGTCCGGGTTTCCAGAAAAATATCCATTTCAAAGACTCCCAGCGGGTGGAATTTCTTACCCCTAAACCTAAGAAATGGGTGATGATATGGGATGAGTCTCGTCTTGCTTAAGTTCTATCCCTTTAAAATATTCCTAGAACATTATGTTAGTGAGCTTCCCTTATTTAACATGTGAACCACATTGTAGCCATGTACTCATGTGCTGATGAAGAGAGGATCATCGTGTGGGGATAAAATCCCCTTTAAGTCCTTCCCGGAGAAGCAAACTATAAGACTCTCTATATCAACTTTTATTTAGATTTCTTGGTTTACTTTCGACCTCGGTCAAATTTACTTATGCACTTTTAGGCCCTGCCTTGGCTTCAATCGCATGAGCCTTTCTATCGGCTGACTCAATTCCTTCACTTTCCATTTCTCCACATATCATCTTTACATCAAATCAAATTATATTAAGGTTATATTTAATTATAGGATGTTTGGAAGGAAGATTTGGATCGTCTTCATCACTATCATGTGATGTCGGGTCATTTATGTTTTCTTGCATCTCCTTCTTTTTGGGCCTCTAATCCTTTGGCAATGAGTATATCTTTCTGCTATGATCTCGACCTCCTTTATTATCATTTTACTTCCATAGTTTTCCTTATTTTAATTACTTATCAATCTAGTCTTTCAGAGTGAAGCACTGGTCTGTCGTGTGGCTGTGATCATGATGGAACTCAAACCATTTTCTCTTTTCCCTCTTATGAGAGGGTGATCTCAACTTTTCTAGCCACCTGAGCCCTTTGTCACCCTTTATCTCATTCAGAATCAGATCTAGACTAACTATCAGATGAGCGTACTTAGTAAACTTATCGTTATTAGAATTTTTCTTCCCTTTTTTCCTTTTTCTTTATCTCAGCTTTTGCCGGACATGTTGCTGACGACCACTTTTTGGTATCCTCTCCTTATTTCCATAGCTTCCTCCATATTCATGATTATCCCTATCATATTCATAAGTTCTATTATGGACTTTTGAGGATCCTTAGAGAGATCCCAATAGAGTTTGTCTGGCTAAAGCCCACTACTGAGGGATGTCATCGCGAATCTCTCTTCATAATTCTCAACCTTTAGCCTTTCTTTATTAAATTGAAATATGTAATCCCTACGAGACTCGTTCATCCATATTTAAAATTTAGCTGATAAGTAATGTGCTCGATCGACTTTATGACAAAATAAAAGTTATGGATCGACGTATCCACTAACTACTTAAAATTTTCAAAGGATCCTCTCTAAAGGGTGTGCCATACATGAGCAGCACCTATAACCATAGAAGATAAAGTTCGGAACCTCATCTCATCAAGTATTGAGTAAAGTCCAGTGGTCGACTGATACATCTCTATGTAATGAACATTATTTGTACTCCCGTCATACCTAGGAGTCAGAGTTGGGGTTTTAAACTTATTGGGAGTTGGATAAATGACTATTCTTATCATAATAGGAGAACCCTCAATGTTTAGCATCTCGTCTTTTAATGAGATAGATAATCTTATCATTTAACCTCTGAATTGAGTTATTCCAAGGTTTTTCCTCTATGAACGTATTATTTCTAGCTTCTTTCATCTCCATAGTTCGTCGACTAACTCTCTTTTCAGATTTATATATCCATTGTTAAGTTCTATATGATCCCCCTCTCCGGGTCTCGTCTCCGCTAATCTTAGCCAGAAAGACTAGTAGTGCGTATGTTGTAGGGGATATTGTCTTGACTTCCATTACCTCTTGGGTCGAGACGATTAAAATCCAATCCCCTACTTAGCCTGTCAAATGCACTATATTTATAATGATATGATGGGTGTGCTTAACACTTCTTCCTTGATAATTTGGTTATGGGGTGGAACCTGATTGATAGGAAGTATCTGACTTCTCGTACATCTCCTAATAGTTCTCCTTTTATTATGCTAATTCCTCAAATTACTCTTAAACCTCCTTACTTAGGTAGAGAAGGCATGGGTCGATGACTTCTCTGTGCACGAGGTTGTGTTGGACTTCTTTAGCGGGAGCTTGGGGTGGTTCCCCAGCTGTTGGATATACATCCTCTTTAGCAACTAGCATAATGAGATTAGAGGTGGGAACCTCCAAACTTTGGCTCATAATATCTTAGCTGAAGGCCAAGAAATGTTGTTGCATCTGATGCTGGCTAGCCACAAGGGACTTAATCACCACCACCACATCAACCACTTATCTGCATCTACGGTTGGAACTAGCCTCGGTATTCGATGGTGGATTAGTCGACAACCCCTATAAAATACAATCAATCAGTAAAAAGGTGAAGAAGAAAGTAAAAACAATGAGGAACGTGATTAACCAAAGAAGTTGGTGAACCTTCTAACTCAAGATCCTTCAATGATGACTCAAATCTAATAGAGGTGGGCCTTGAACACCATCAAATATGAGAAATTATGAGTTCAAGCTCAGATAAGGAAGAAAACACAGTGTTTTCCCCAAGACAAAGCCAAAATGATGATGTTGGAAATCGTCATTTAGGGTTTTACTGGATTGGATCTTGCACAACAAAGGAGAAATCATAAACTAGACTAAAGCAATAGAATAGATGAGAGAAAATAGATTAACATAAATATTTAAATGGTTCAGCCTTGGCTTTAATCCACTATGTGAGGTGAGAGGGAGATTTCACTATAAATGGGGGGCAAATAACCATGGAAGGTATATACAAGATTCTCACTCTCTCTCTATATATATAGATGCACAGATTAATATTAAGGTTTCTAAACTTCGATCCGGAGGAAAAATACATAAGGTTCCTTTTATAGGCTTAGGGGTACACAATGCCCCCACTAAGCATGCATTCTGTGCATAAATGAAAACTAGGCCATCGAGAAATGACACTTGTAGACAAGGGTGTAGAAGTCATAATGAGAAATATTCTCCCCACGTGTCAGGATTTCTATTCATTTATTAGATGTCTGAGGCATAGGGTCTCGGCTAGCCGAGTCTGCTGGTGTCTTATACAACTCTAGTTAGGCTTGGAAAAGACTGTTTAGCCATTTGAGATTGGTGCGGGGATTTCTACTGAATCGATCTTCTGGTGTCATCTGAGGCCAACAGTGATGACGACCGAGATTGGTTGTTCCTTACCTACTAAGCAAAATGCCCCGACTGGTCATCCAAGTGATATTTTAGGCCGAGACCACTATGGACGCGACTGGTGGCGAGGGCTTCAGGTGGATGGTAGCCCTATTCAAAGACATGACCTGAAGAATACTTTTCCTTAGTGGGTTTTCCAGACGAGACCACACTTATGTATATCATACTCCGAAACTTATTTTTATAAACTTGTAAGGACATAAATTTCCAATTGAGTCCCTGTATTGTTTTGACTTAATTTCGTGAACAAAACTATGTTTGTAATATGTCATAAGGAGATTTTATTTTGTCACAATCCCATTTGGTCTATGACGTATTGAAGAAAACTGAAGACGTTGTGGCAAAGCTTCAAAGAAATAATCGTGCCGAAGTTTAAATTGGTGAAAGTTTATTCGTCTTAAAAGTTAATTTCATTCTGAGATGACTCAGGTATGAATGCGTATAATTAATGGTCCTCAGAATTTTTTTTACAAAAATAAGGATGTATTTTTATAAAGAAAAATATTTTAAAAGTGTTTTAAAGGTTTACACTTCGTTTTATTTTGATAAGCTCGAAAAGGAGTTTGACTAATTTGGATCTCTTTTAAAAGAGACGTTTTAAACAAAAAGTCAAAGAAAGCCAAACTGACGCAGCGTCGTTCAAATGACATGTCAAATCGTTTGAGCGAGATGCTCATGTCGCACGAACGATGTGGAAAACTCGTTCAAGTGACACCCTTTCCGAGGCGACGTTTTGATCTTATTTAAAGCGTGTTTCTATTAGAGTTTCGTAAGTGTGTATTCTGTAAAAATAGTATACCATCCAGTACGAGTTTGGCACATGTTTTCTAAGGTTTAAAAAGTATAAATACATCCTTAGATTTTTCAAAGATTTGAATTATCATTCTTATATGGTTACATGATCTTGCTGCACCAAGAAGTTTGTTCTATCATTGAACATCAGGGTTTTGCGGTGAAGAAAAGAGAAGGACTTCTTGTTGGACATCGTAGACGAATCAAAGCCAATTAGTGGACACCGAGACATTTATGAAGTCGAGTGTTGTGGATAGGTATCGCGGGAGATGGAATTTCCGCGTGGGAACTATTGAAGAATGGTATAATATCAGAAGGAGCGTCAATACCCGTGGGGATCGAGTCATTGAGTAAGGCTAATCTGTCTTTGTAAAACCATTGTTCAATGTGATTGTCTGGATTTGGCAGTTCGAGGTTGTTTTCTCGTTTTGAGTTTTTTCCTCGTACATCCGGCGTTGTGAGTATTCTTTACTTTATTTTACTTTCTTTAATCACTAGATGCATGTTTAGTATTAATCAAGATAAAACTGGTTTAAAGTAAGAATTGGGTTTTCACAACTTGGTTTGGCGCAAATTAAAAGTCGAATAATTTTTGAAAAAAATTGGTTTTGTTTAAAACACATATTTGGGATTTTTTTCAAATTGGTATCAGAGCTAGAAAATATATTTTATTTCTTTGTGATCCCGTGTGTTTTCAAATATGAGTTTTGGATTTAACGAACTTTCTCGAACTCCTATTTTTTATGGCACTAATTACACTCATTGGAAGATGAGAATGAGAAGTGCTTTAAAATCAATTGATAAGCGTGTGTGGTTAGCATTTGAGAAAGGATGGACATCCCCTGTCACTATTGTAGGTGAGGTCACTAGTTTAAAGCCTGCAAGTCATGGACCGAAACTAAACATAGACTTTCACAATATAATTCTAAGGGTGTGCATGTTATTTCTTCACATGTCACACCGAAAGAATATAATAGAATTATGACTTGTGAAACATCAAAAGAGGCTTGGGATATTTTGGCACTCACTCACGAGGGCACTAGCACAGTTAGGGCGTCAAAACTTCATAATATCACTACACAGTTTTGAAAGAGTGCGCGTGCGTCCCAATAGAGATATTATTTAATTAAACTCAGTTTTTATCAAAATATGTCCTAAACATGCATCTATGTGTGATTGAATAAGATGATCAAACATGCAAGAACATTCAAACACACATATGTGAGAAAAATCCTCCAAAGGGGCAAAACCATTTATTTTCACTATAATTTTGTAACATACAATTTCACGGATTACAGTGAAAATACAGTGACACAGAATTACCCGCAGGCGTCGGATCTGTAGTCGGCAAATGGGACTTTTCCTTTCCAGGAGGGCAGCAATGAAGAAGAAGAACGTTCTTCTCCATAAGGGTATGAACAGACACACGATTGTGTTCTTGGGGTTGCAAACAGATTCACAAGGGTTTGAAAAGTTGTGTGAATCAAAACATGAGTCTTGGGACTCACAAATGTGAAGAGTTGGAGTATATAGGACTCTGAAAATTGTCTATGTAAGTCTTACTAAACAAATCCCCGAAGTTGGTTCGTAAAAGAAAACCTGGGACAAAAATATCTGAACACGATCTGCACGATTTTATCTCAGGCAGATCGGTCGGGTCTCTTTAGTTCACAATCGATCCGGGGTTTATTAGTTTTAGGCAATATCGGATCGGTCTGACTTGAGGCAGACCGGTCCATAGGCGGATCAATTCTTTTTTAAAATGGACGGACCGGTCCGGTATCCCATAAAAGTGATTCTAACATTTGATCATCAATGTAGTACCTACACACATGAGATAAAGCAAAATACCAAGTGACGTATCGAGTTTAAAATGAGAGATAAACATAGATATCAATATATGATAATGCATAAGACAAATCTCAAAACTCCCCTAGAATTCAAATTCCCCCCAAAATAAGATAATTCTTTCTGCCCCTTTTATGATGTCCCCAAATAGACAGATAAGAAGAATGAATCAAATAAGAAAAATAGGGGTGTCACGATATTCAAAAACAAGGAAACACACCATGAAAGAACACAAACACAACCAAGCCGGTGATAGCGTAAATGTATGGGTGTGAACAAATTCGATAGGAAAATCAATGCATACAAACATGACATATGTGCACGATGAATATCGGATACTCCTAACGAATGAACTCAAAATCTTCCTTTGGTGTAAAGAGTTGGAAATATTATACATTGACTCAATCAAATCAACAAATCAAAGCGCAATGTGATTTCCACACCAATAACGTCCAAAATTATTTCATGCTTTTTCAGGACTTTCAAGGAAGTGCAAACCCGATTATATTCTCCAATCAAACTCCCTTAGATATATATTTTGAATAGAGGCGATCTAAATTCTCAAACTTTAGAGAATTGATGGTGAAACCTAATGGCCCATATTTGGCATATATTCTTTTTTATTGCCTTTAATTTTTTTCGGGCTCTTTTAACCTCCTTGGACCCCGAATAATAAAATTCCTCCATTTTTAGGTCCTTTTTAACGGTGGCTTAGAATTGCAAAGGCTAAATGAACCTTTTGCAGCCCTTTCCCATTTTCAAATAAACACACAGTCTCACCAAAATGGTTTTTACATGCATTTCAATCTTGTCAAGTTTTATCGCACATTGTACGTTCTATAGACAGAATTGAGATGGAAACACTCAAGCCAATATATGATAGACAAGTACAATAATCAAATATAGCCGTGCATGTGTGCAATAAAAGAGATAAGATTCAAACATGTAAGAAGATATCACTAATTACATCTCAGAGACTCCAAATAATGTAAAGCACATGGATGAAATGATGTAGCATCTCAAATATCTATCAAACAGTCACATGGATAAATGGAATGAAATTGTGACTCGGCTATCTTAAATGCTCATCCATAAAAGGTGAAAATAAAATACAAAAATCTTTTTGTGCTTTTCTAAAAAATTTTGTAAAAAGAAAATCTTTTTGGATTTTTCAAAAAATTATAAAAAGAAATAAAAAACTGTACAACAAAGCAATAATACATATAACACAAACTAGAATAGGAAGCGTATGATATGAACATGAAGAAGCATCCTATCCTAGACACGGACCAACCCCTCAGTCAACTGTGTAAATCCCCTAAGACTCTCAAATCTAAGGGCATCTAAAGGTTTACTGAAAATATCGGCTAACTGACGGTCGGTGGGTACTAAACTCAGGGATACAACTTTCTCCTCAACTAACTGACGTATAAAGTGATCGCGTATCCTGATGTGCTTTGTGCATGAATATTGGACTGGATTGAGGAATATGCGTATCGCACTCGTGTAATCACAGGAAATAGTCATGGTGCCCTGTGAGATCCCATAATCCTCCAACATTTTCTTCATCCACAAGAGTTGCGTGCAATAACTCCCGGCGACGATGTACTCAGCCTCTGCATTGGACAAAGAGATGGAACTTTTTTTCTTTCTCAGCCAAGAGACAAGAGCAGAACCAAAATAAAAACACCCACCAGAAGTGGTCCTATAACCATCTACATCCCCGACCCAATCAGCATCTGAATAGGCGAACAAATGGTCATTGGTATCAAAGGAATACCAAATACCATATGAGAGAGTCCCAGTCGCGTATTTTATAATACATTTTAGAGCGAGGAAGTGTGACTCTTTTATGGACGCCTGATATCGCGCTTAGACTCCAACACTAAAGGCTATGTCGGGACGACTAGCAGTCAAGTAGAGTAGACTACTGATCATACTCCGATATAAGGTTTTCTCTACGTCCTTGCCTGAAGTGTCCTTACTAAGCTTGATATAAGTACTCATAGGTGTACGTGCATGCTTAGCGGAGTCTAAACCAAATTTCTTCACTAGGTCCCTAACATACTTGGATTGGGAGATGAACACCCCATCCTCTAGCTAATGAACCTGGAGACCAAGGAAGAAAGTAACCTCAGCTACCATACTCATCTCAAATTCACTTTTCATCTCCTCCTCAAAGTGGTGAGCATGTTGGGATCACATGGATCCAAAGACTATGTCATCCACATAGACCTGGGAAACCAAAATAGCATCGTCATCTCTCCTGATGAACAATGTCATATCAACTCCCCCTCTCTTGAAGCCACGGGCTAATAGATAGGAAGTAAACCTTTCGTACCAAGCACAGGGTGCTTTCTTCAAACCATACATGGATTTCCTCAGATAATAAACGTTCTCAGGGTGCTTAGGGTCTTCAAACCCTTTTGGTTGTTCCACATAAACCTCCTCCTGTAGAATGTCATTCAGGAAGGCACTCTTGACATTCATCTGATATAACTTAAAGCACATATGACATGCGATGACGAGTAGTAAGCGGACAGACTCAAGCCTCGTAATAGGAGCAAATGTCTCCCAAAGTCTACACCATATATCTGTGTGTAGCCTTGAGCGACCAACCTAGCCTTGTTTATGATTATGGTACCATTTTTATCCATTTTATTCTGAAAAATCCACCTGGTACCTATCACATTAGTCTCACTAGGCCGGGGGACAAGTTCCCAGACATTGTTCTTTTTAAACTAAAGAAACTTATCTTGCATAGCAGATATCCAGTGTTCATCCTTGAGTGCTTCTTTATGATTCTTGGGCTCCACTTTGGACGTGTAGCAGAAGTGGCTAACAACATTCTCGAGTTGAGCACGAGTCTTGACCCCTAAAGTGGGATCACCAACAATGGCAGAAGGGTCATGACTCTTGCGAACCCAAGAATGTGTGTCCCCTAGCATAGGAGTAGGATCCACAGAGTGTGGGTGAGGGACAAGTAAATCATTTCCAGAAAATTCCTCATCCTCACACTAAAGGTTGGGATCAATAACCATAGGAGGTTCGTCATCTTGCACGGTGACGTTTATTAATTTCACAACCTCAGATCTCTTCAGGTTAAATACCCGGTATGCTCTATTATTTGATGAATATCTTAGAAATATTCCCTTGTCGCTCCGGGAGTCAAACTTTCCTAATTTCTCTTGATCCCGTAGGATATAGCATTTACTCCCAAAAACACGAAAATATGCAAGGTTGGGTTTCTTGCCAGTCCACAATTCATAAGGAGTCTTAAGATTGCGTGGACTCAAGTAGACCTTATTCACCATGTGGCATGTAGTAGATACTGCCTCCGTCCAAAATCTCCTAGACACTCGATGACCTAGAATCATAGATCTAGCCATTTCTTGGATCGTCCTATTCTTTCGCTCAACAATCCCATTTTGCTGAGGAGTTTACACAACAGAAAACTCATGTTTGATCCCAAGCCTATCACAGTAAATATCTACCTTTTCTTCCTTAAATTCTGTGCCATTATCACTACGAATCCTATTAAGTGTTGTTCCCTTATCTTTAGCCTTAGCAGTTCCCTTATCTTTAGCCTTAGCATCTTTAGGAAACATGTCTATTTCATACGTTTGCAAGTCTCCTACAAGTTCTTCCAATTTAAGCGTATTTAAATTACCCATAGAATTTAGCACAGTGACTTTAGGGATAAAACGCTTAGGCAATTATCTAAGAATCTTTTTAACAACTCTAGCATTAGGAATATGTTCACCAAGATTAAAGCTAGTGTTAACAATATCAGACAGTCTAGCATAAAATTCATCAAAACATTCAGATTCAAGCATGGTGATTATTTCAAATTGAGTTGTTAAATTTTACAATTTAGACTCTTTCACAGCATTAGTACCTACATGGGTGAGTTGTAAAACATCACATGCCTCTTTATTTGTGGTGCACGTCATTATGCGTTTGAACTCATCAGGAGTGACAGACCCAGAAATAACACTTAAACCCTTGGAATTAAAAGATGACCATTTAAATTCTTCTTCAGTCCATGTAGTGTCAGGTTTTAAACTAATCACGTTATTAACAGTGACGGAGGGAGGTGTCCACCCTCTTTCAACCAAAATCCATATACGTTCATCAATGGCATTTAATGCAGATCTCATGCGGGCTTTCTAGTATGCATAGTTTGTCATGCCAAAAACTGGCATTTTATTATATAATTTCTCCATTATGAACAAACTCGTTTTCAAAAATTAATTTTGCAGTAAATTAGGAATACGCGATAGATTAGCGTAACCCGTTCTGCTACAAATTTGAAAGAGTGCGTGTGTGTCCCAATAGAGATATTATTTAATTAAACTCAGTTTTTATCAAATAAGTCTTAAACATGCATCTATGTGCGATTGAATAAGATGATCAAACATGCACTAACATTCAAACACACATATGTCAGAAAAATCCCGTAAAGGGGCAAAACTATTTATTTTTACTATAATTTTGTAACATAAAATTACACGGATTACAATGAAAATACAGTGACACAGAATTACCCACAGGCGTTGGATCTGTAGTTGGCAGCTGAAACTTTCCCTTTCCAGGAGAGCAGCAATGAAGAAGAAAAACGTTATTCTCCACAAGGGTATGGACAGACACACAATTGTGCTCTTGGGTTGCAAACAGATTCACAAGGGTTTGAAAAGTTGTGTGAATCGAAACATGAGTCTTGGGACTCACAAAGGTGAAGACTTAGAGTATATAGGACTCTGAAAATCGTCTATGTAAGTCTTACTAAACAAATCCCCGAAGTTAGTTTATAAAAGAAAACTTGGGCCAAAAATATCTGAACACGATCTGCACGATTTTATCTCAGGCGGATCGGTCCGCTTCTAAGCCAGATCGGTCCGATAGAGGATCGGTTCTTTTTTGAAAATGGTCTCTTCGGTTCGCAATCGATCCGGGGTTTACTGGTTTTAGGCAATAGCGGATCGGTCTGATTTGAGGCGAACCGGTCCGGAGGCGGATCGGTTCTTTTTTAAAATGGGCGTACCGGTCCGGTATCCTAGAAAAGTGATTCCAAGGATAAGATGTTTTGATATTCGAATCCGTTGATGTAGTTCGATCTTTGAATTTCTTCAACTATGTAATGGCTTACGACATACAAATTGATAATGGATAAAAATGTCCTTACAAGTTTAAGGCCATTAGAATGTTAGAGAGTGAGACTTTTAATGAGTTTTATGCTAGGTTGTCCAATATTGTCAACTCGCCGTTTAACCTAGGTGACAAAATTCTTGATAACCATGTCATTAAGAAAATCCTTAGGTCGTTGCCTAGTAGGTTTTATGAGAAAGTGGCCATTTTAAACTCCTTGGGTAGGTTAGAGTCGACAAAACTAGAAGAGATTGTAGGTGACTTACAAACCTATGAAATCGACTTGATTACCTCCAAGAAAGTGCCTAAGAAAGAAAAGGGTATTGCTTTGAAAACCCCAAAGGAGGAAATTAAAGTTTCGGATTCGGATTTCCATTTCGATTTTGAGGATGTTTCTTTGTTGGCAAAGAAATTTAAAAAATTTATTAAGTTTCAAAAGAAATAGAAAGATGCCAAGAAATTTGAAAAATTTAAGAACAACAAAGTAGATCCCACCTCTAAGGATAAGTTTGAGAAGCCTAAGAGAGATGAGTCGGATAAGTGTTTTGGGTGTGACGGGTACGGTCACAAAGTTAAGGAGTGTCCCACTAGACTTAAGAAAAAGGGCAAGCAACCCATTGTCTATAGTAACAGTGATCAGAAAGAGGGAGAGAGTTCCCCCATTGATCTTAACTTTGTTGCATTTATGGCATGTCATGTGAGTGACGACGATTCTCATGTGCATGACACTTCCGAGGAGGTTTTGAATGTATCCCATGTTAGTGAGGGTGAAGAGAGTAACGAAGAGGAGGTTGATGTGAAAGAGTTTCAAGTTGCGTTTAATAAGTTGTATGCCGAAACGGTGAAAGTGAAAAGGGCTAACTCAAAATTGCAAAATAAGTTGAATGAGAGTGCCATAGAAAATAATGATAGTTTGCTTGAGTATCTTTGGGCATGAGAGAAGAAGTTTGAGGAGAAAATAAAGTTTGTGGGGAAAGAGAGAGAGATAATCTCCGAGGTTTGATGGAGTCCTTGAAAAAGGAGATTCTATATTTTGAGGAGCCTAGGCCTTTTCCCGACTCTAGGATTCACGAGTTGGAGGAGAGGAGGTATAGGTTTTGATTTGGAGGCTAGGTCGGAGAAGTTAGATAAGATCTTAGGCACCGTCCAAATTAAGGGAGATAGAGGAGGTATAGGTTTTAGTGAGAGAGTTGTTCCCATTCCCCCCGCACGTGTGAGTAAGACTAGTATGGTTAAAAAAGGTCCACATATAGGTAATCATTCCCACCACCACTACACTTGCACATTTTGTGGTAGGAAAGGTCACCTTAGGCGTTATTGTTATGACCTTATACAACCTCCTAGGAAGTTTAGGAATAAAGTTGCCCCGGTTCCCAAAACCCCCATGCGTCGTTTTACACCTACTTGGGTTAGGAAGTCGGATTTAGTGGCTTTAGGAATTAAACTTCATGATTCTCATTTGTGTGAACTTGATTCTTCCCATGCTAAATCTAAAGGATGATAGTGTTTCCATGTTTGTCATATGCTAGTTTGCTTCATGATATATTCATTGCTAGTATAATGACATGTGTATCACTTTGTATTATAGTTTTCATTTGTTTCAATCCTATTGAAAAATACAAAAAGATTTTGTTTTTTAAGAAATTTTTTGAAAATCCAAAAAGATTTTGTTTTTGAGTAAACTTTTGAAAACCCAAAAAGATTTTTCTTTTATTTGAGTCAAAATATGAAAAGCCAAAAAGTTTTTTGTTTTTGTTTTTGAGTTTACATCTTTGATGTGGAATATTGGTGTGCTTGGACCCCCCTCCCATCGTTTCATTATCCATGTGGCTTGGACATTTGGTCACTATTATCGATGCCTAGAATGATCTTAACCATTGTTTATATGGGGTGTTTCGAAGTTGATATGCATTTTGATTTGACTTTGTATATATGCCAACATTGCACACATGCACGAGTTTGTATGGATGTTTGACTTGTCTTGCATATTTGAATTTGGTGAGGCATTCTTATCTCAATATTGTTATCTATGCATAAGTAGACTTAAGGAGAAGTGTGCATGTAAGAACCGTTTACCGTGAGGATTTAATTTGGTAAAACTAATGAGTGATTCAAGGGAAAGGGCTGCGAGAGTTCAAAATCGACTTTTCGTGAAAGCCACCGTTTAAAAGAGGCCAAAAAGAAAATGCAATATGCTAAGAAAATGGACAAATTTGTTTAGCTCATTCCAAAGAAAATATGATGTTATTGAGGGAGTTTGGATGGATTAAAAAATTTAAACGGGTTTAAACAACTAATCCTAATGTTGAACCATTGCAATTTGACGCTATTGTTTGTATAATTGTCAAAATTTTGGATTTGTGTGCATATAGTATGTTTATTTCATTAAGCTCGCACTTTAATTGTCATATGGCTATGATAAAGTTTGATGATTTATCACTATCGATTAGAGCTTCTAAATCATTTCGATGTGTTGGAATTATGACTCATTTGTTGTAGTTTCACGCCTATACGTTCCATATCCATGTTTGAGCACATCGATACTATGTTTGCATGTAACTCGCATTTTTAGTTTTTATGAGTCTTTGCGTTTAGTTTTAAAAGCCTACTGTTTTAACACTGTTTTGTTTCTGTCAGGCCCTTCCTTGAATTTTTTTATGGAATTTTTTTCACTGGGAAATATTATATTATATTTCTGGGAATCTGGGAAATTCTGATAGGTCACGTGATGTCATTAAAACGACATATCATGTCGCGCAAAGGATAGTTGTACTTCGTTCGAGCGACGTCCTCAATTCGTTTGAGCGACATCCCTGGCTCGTTCAACCGACAACTTGAAATCTAGCTTCAGATTGGTTTGCAGTCCTCTGGTTAAAATTGGTATTTTTTTTTGGTACTACAGGAAGTGTTTCTCGACTGACTGGTTTATATGCAGGTTTTATTGGTTCTAAATTGGATATTTTTCATATAGTCTGTTTATCACACCTGATTAGATTGTTATATTCCTTGTGTGATTCATTGGTTTACTAGCTACAGATCTATCATCTATTGATCATATTTAGCTGGTTGTTTCATGATTATCTAGCGCTTTCAAATTGGTATATTCTCATGCTAAATACTTTCATTGGTTTATCTTTTCACCGGATTGTCTATTCGAGACAAAATGAGGGAGATATGTATGTGATGTAGGGGGAGATTTGACCATGTTTTGGTTTACATATGTTTACAAATTGGTATCTCAAATTGGTTGTACACATTGGTATCAGTTTGTTGCTCAAACTATTTAATAAATAACTTTTTCAGAGTTTATTCATATTGGTATCTATTATTGTTTGGTATCATTTGAATATATATATTTGTTTCATTTGTTCCTCCATAATTAACTGAATATTTGTTTACCTGTTTCATATGTGTAGGTATGCTTCAGCGATTCGAGATTTCAAGTCTACATCACATTCATACAGTTTAGGCTCGCCGGTGCTACATATTCTAGTCTGTGTCCTGTAATTTTTTTATTTTGGATTTATGGGATGGGATTTAGGCATCATAAGGCTTGAATGCCCGGCTTAGGCATTTCACTGGTTTAGTTTTGTCCTGAAATAGTCAAACGGGGAGATTTGTAAGGACATAAATTTCCAATTGAGTCTCTGTATTGTTTTGACTTAATTTCGTGAACAAAACTGTATTTGTAATATGTCATAGGGAGATTTCATTTTGTCACGATCCCACTTGATCTATAATGTATTGAAGAAAATTGAAGACGTTGTGGCAAAGCTTCAAAAAAATAATCATGTCGAAGTTTAAATTGGTGAAAATTTATTCGTCTTCAAAGTTAAATGCATTCCGAGATAACTCAGGTATGAATGTGTATGATTAATGGTGCTCGAAATTGTTTTTATAAAAATAAGGATGCAGTTTTATAAAGAAAAATATTTTAAAACGTTTTTAAAAGTGTTTTAAAGGTTTACACTATGTTTTATTTTGATAAGCTCGAAAAGGAGTTTGACTAATTTGGATATCTTTTAAAATAAACATTTTAAATAAAAAGTCAAATAAAGTCAAACGGACGCAATGTCGTTCAAACGACATGTCAGCTCGTTCGAGCGAGATGCTCATGTCGCGCGAACGATGTGGCAATCTTGTTCGAGCGATAATCTTTTCGAGGCGATGTTTTAATCTTATTTAAAGCGTGTTTCTATCAGAGTTTTGTAAGTGTGCATTCTGGAAAAATAGTATACCATCCAGTACGAGTTTGGCACATGTTTTCTAAGGTTTAAAAAGCTTAAACACATCCTTAGAGTTTACAAAGATCCAAGTTATCATTCTTATATGCTTACCTGATCTTGTTGCACCAAGAAGTTTGTTCTATCACTTAACATCAGGGTTTTTTGGTGAAAAAAATAGAAGGACTTCTTGTTCGACATCGTAGACGAATCAAAGCCAATCAGTGGACACCGAGACATTCGTGGAGTCAAGTGTTGTGGATAGGTATCGTGGAAGACGAAATTTCTGCGTGGGAACTTTTGAAGAATGGTAGAAGATTAGAAGTAGCGTCAAGACCCGTGGGGATTGAGTCATTGACTAAGGCTAATCTGTCTTTGTAAAACCATTATTCATAGTGATTGTCTAGATTGGGTCGTCCGAGGTTGTTTTCCCATTTTGGGTTTTTTCCTCGTACATCCGACGTTGTGAGTATTCTTTACTTTATTTTACCTACTTTAATCATTAGATGCATGTTTAGGATTAATCAAGATAAAACTGGTTTAAAGTAAGAATTGGGTTTTCACAATTAGGTTTGGTGCAAATTAAAAGTTTAATAATTTTCGGAAAAAAAAAAGGTTTTGTTTAAAACACACATATTGGGAACTTTCAAAACTATAAACCCAAAAGGAGGGTTTATCTTATAAACCCCAATTTAGAGTTTATTCCCACTTTTCTCACATTTTCACTACATGTGCACAGTTTTTTTTAAACTAAAAAGAGAAACTCAACTTTTGGATTTATGGGTTAACCCCACTTTATCCCCCATCCGAACTATGTGAACTTTGATGCCAGTTTTGAATACGTAGGTTTTCGTGTTTGCCTTTGGATTCGAGTCCTCTTTTATCCCACTTTACTTCTTTCACTTTGTTCATAGTAGTATTCTATTTGTATATTAGTTTATCTATTACTACTTAATTTCTTAACTTTAAGCGATCTCGTTGACATCCATATTCAAGTTTTCATAGATAGTTATGATCTCGTGCATCGCTCATAGTTGTAGAGTGTGATGTGTGATAAAGATTCAAATAAATGCACAATTTCCAATTACAGACTTATTTAATTAAACTCAATTTTTAAACCAAATTAATTCAGCCCCTAAACATATAACTACATGTGTGCGTGTGTCAAACCATCATAAACACAAATATGCCAACTCGCAGATTTTAGGAAAAATTCTCGAAGGGAAAAACCTTTTATTTCACTATGAATTAAATCGCAATTTACAATCACAATGAAATCTACAATGACTTTACCTCACCAAACCTACATAAGCACGCAACCTAGAGTTAGCAATAGATTCCACGCAGCAAACCCACACGAACTCCAGTCCAATATTCAACAAAGATCCACAGGCAACGAACCTCCATGACCTCAGTCTTCACGTGTAGAAACTCACTCCACAAAGATGAACAATAATAAAGTTTTGTTTTTGGGTTCCAAAACAATTGATACAAACTATTGTGATCTTGTGAATTGAAAATAAAAAAGATTAAATCCCTAAAAGTGAGAAGACAATATATTCTGCCAAAGAAGTTTCGTCTCTGTTTAAAATCGCAGGTCTTCTGATAAAAAATGAAGTTAGAAAAATCAATTTATAGAAAATCTAAGGAGGCGCGTCGCTTGAATGAAATAGGAATCTCACTCGAACAAGATTTGCGCAACATGGCTATGTCGCTTAAACAACAGCCATTGCCGCTCAAATGAGCCAGCGTGAAAATAAATCCATTTTTTATTTCTAAAAGTTCGCCTTAGCACTTAGAAAAATGTTTTTGACGAAAAACATAAAAACTCCACTCCAACACTTAAAAAATATTTGATGAAAAATATCCCAACACTCAAAGTGAATTATTAAGGACTTAAAACACAATCTTACCAAAGTTAAACTTGTGGAGGCTTGAATGTTGAAGAACTTAATATTCGAAATCTTCTTGTTGCATATATGATCTTGAACATTCTTCGACATTTATAGTGGTATACGACATACTTAATTGATAACGGACAATATAAAATATGTCCTTACAAGTCTCCCTATATGTCTATGACGGTACAAAATAAAAAACATCTGAATTATCAAATAAAAATGCCTATAAAAATCTAATACCCTCCCATGAACCCAAAACTAAAAAAGGTACTAAAAATGTAAGTACAACACTTTTCTTCCAAAATCATCAACACCAAATCTTCAAATCTCAAAACTTTTCTCAACAGGGTGTGGAAAATATGATCTTCAATATTTTTACCTACACACATGAGATAAAGAAAATACCTTTGTGATGCATCGACTTTGAAATTATATAAGAATAAAACAATCAATATAATCAAATCTCCCCCATAGTGCCAAAACTCCCCCATAATTCATTCTTTCCCTTTTTATTTGTCTGAAATAGACAAGGAAACAAATAAACAAAATAAACATGGAGTTGTCACGATAAATAAGGCAAACAAATTACTATCATAAAGGGATACTCAAAAGCATATCAAAAACTATGTTGATTTTTTAATTTTTCAGACAAAAACTTAAAAATAATTTTACAAAAAAATCAGACACCATGAATTTACACTAAGATAACCAAATCATAGAAATGGAATGAATGGGTGTGAACAAATTCATTACGAAAATCAATGCAATCAAACATAACATATGTGCACGATGAATATGTGTACTCCTAATGAATGAATCTCAAAAGTCTCCTTAGGTGTCTAAAGTGTTGAATTTAAATGACATCGACTCAATCCATCAACACGTCAAAGTCAGGAATAATTCCCACACCAATAACGTCTAAAACTATGCAAATGCTTTTTCATGATGCTGTCAGGACGTGCAAACCTGTTTTTCATTTCTTTACATTCAAACTCCCTCATAAATAATAAACATTATATTTTTCTTTTGAGGTGCCCCCCTTTTGGCATATTTATCTTTTTATTGCCTTAATTTTTTTTTGCTAACTTTTAAACAGTGGCTTTCACAACGAGTTAATTTTGTATTCTCGCAGCCGTTTCCCATGATTCACTCATCATATTTTGTTACAATTAAATTCCTCACGGTAAGGTTTTTTACATGCACTACTTCTATTGTCAAGTTTTATCGCATATGGTGCTCTTTAAAGACAAAATTTTGATGACAACACTCTAACCAATATGTGATAAATAAGTACAATAATCAAATCAATCCATGCAAGTGTGCATTATAGGAACTTATGAGTCAAACATGTAGGTAGTAACAACTAATCACATCTCAATGACTCCAAACATTATAAAGTGCAAAAAATGAAATGATGACGCATATTAAAACACTATCAAATCGTCACGTGGATATGGAATGAAATTGTGACTCGGTCATCCTAAATGTCTATTGATATATGGTGTAAAGAAAAACAAAAAAATCTTTATCTTTTTAAAAAATTTCATCAAAATAAAATCTTTTTGTATTTTTCAAAATTTTCAAAAGCAAAAATCTAACACAAAAAAATACATACTAGCAATAGGAAAAAAAATGCAAATCAACCTATGCTAGTAAACAAGTCTAGACCTCAACCGATAGGTGCAACGGAGTTTTCCAAAGGTGGTGACATCCCATGATAAACCTCCATCAAATTATGTGAAGTCTTGACCAAAAACTTTAGCTACTCCCTAATATTTGCAAACTCTCTCGTGTAGTCATCCGGAGCGTCAGGTGTGGGTGCGTGTGTGAACATGTGTAGTAGAAAAATGTGACACATGATACAACTTATAACAAAACTCCCTAAGGTGCCATTTCTTCTTGCAGTGCGTGAAAACATAAATAGGCCTACGTACATACGCGCTCTCCTATCAGGTACAGGGTGCCTAGGTGTGTTAGGTTAAGAGCTATGTGAATCAAACACTAAAGTGGGAATCGGCTCGGGTGCAACATGTGAAGTGGATGCACCGTCATGACTTATTCCTAAACTCTCACCTCTACCCAAAATTAGTTGAGAACCATCTTTCCTTGCTTCTTAGATGTATTCTCTAAAGTGACTTTAACCTCCATGGCGTACTTAAGTTCTCTCTCTAATTGTGACACGCAGGTTGTAAGTTCACTATTTTCCTGGCCTAAAGCTATCAATTGTTTACTCAATGAAGCCTTCACATTATCGAATTGACTCGCTTTCTCCTCAAACTCCCTCAAAATCTCTAACTATGTCTCTAAATCTCGTAATCTATGACTTGACTCCTTATATAATTTTTAGTCTTTAAAGTGTCGGCGTACAAATCTCTAAATGTGATCCGGAGCTCACTGCACCCTCACTAGCGCACTCACTCTCATACTCGCTAGAAACACTCAAATCATCCTCAGGGGTCTCACGTGCACAAGTATCTTCATCGTCGTGGGATAAACAGGGTGTGCTCACGTGACTAGATAAAAAGGCAATGAACTTTCCTTATGAAGACTCATGCCTAGAATCTTTCACATCATCCTCACTATCACTAAGGGTGACTGGCATAGCAACTTTCTTACCCTCTCTCTTAAGTCTAGTGGGACACTCAAATGACTTATGCCCTTTGCCCTCACACTCAAAACAAGTTATTTTTTCTAAATCTCCCTCACCCTCTTTCTCTTTCTCGCCGCTTTCTTTGGCCTTATCTTTCTTTTTCTTAAAAAACTTTTTATTGGAAGAATTTTGTTTTGAAAACTTGAGAATTTTTTTAAATTCTTTACAAACATGGCCATATCAGACTGAGACCCGGACTTACAAAAACTCACTTTCTTTTTCTTCTTAGACAGGGCTTTAAGTGATATTCCTCTATCATTAGGCTTGACAGTGTCAGGAAACATTTCAATCTCATATGTTTGGAGGTCTCCAACCAACTCTTCTAATTTCAGACGATTCATATTACTTAAGGTATTTAAAATAGTCACTTCGGGATAACACGTTTTGACAGCGATCTTAAAATCTTTTTAACCACTCGTGCATCAAGTATAGGCTCACCAATATTGAAGCTAATGTGGGCAATGTTAGACAAATGTACATAAAAATCATCCAAACACTCAGTCTCATGCATGGTAATCATTTCAAATTGAGTAGTTAAATTTTGAATTTTACACTCTTTGACTACATTAGTGCCTTCGTGGGCGAGTTGTAAAACATCTCACACTTCATTAGATGTGGTGCACGTCATAATACGTCGAAACTTGTCGGGGGTGACGTGTCCAAAAATTGTACTAAGTCCTCGTGAAATAAAAGTGATCCACCTAAACTCATCCTCAGTCTAGTCTGGCACGAGTTTTAAATTCATGACATTATTTGCGGTGACAGTGGGAGGAATCCAGCTTCTTTCACAAATTAACCAAACTGTCTCATCGATTTTTTTTAAATTTGATCTTATACAGGCTTTCCAGTAAGCATAATTAGACCGGTCAAAAATTGGCAACCGATTATATAAGTTTTCACTCAGAAACATTGCGACAATTTTTTCAAAAATTAGATTTTTCAAAAAAAAGTCAATATCACACAATTTTGCGAAAAAATAAGTTTTCACAATAAATTAGTGTAACCTTCCCTGATACCAATTTAACAATGTGAGTAGTCAAAATATATCAGACAAATAAAAATTAGGATCACGCGATAAATTAGCATAACCCTCTCTGATACCAATTTGTAGAGTGAGATGTGTGATAAAGATTCAAATAAAAGCGCAAATTTCAATTACAAACTTATTTAATTAGAGTAAATTTTTAAACCAAGTTAATTAATCCCCTAAACATACAACTACGTGTGTACGTGTGTCAAACCATCATAAACACAAATATGCCAACTCACAGATTTTAGAAAAAATCCCCGAAGGGCAAAACCTTTTATTTCACTATGAATTAAATCGCAATTTACAATCGAAATGAAATCTTAAATAACTTTACCTCATCAGACCTACATAGACACGCATCCAAGAGTCGACAATAGATTCCATACAGTAAACCCACACGAACCGCAGTCCAATCTTTAGCAAAGATCTAGACACAGCGAACCTTAATGACCTTAGTCTTCACATGTAGAGACGCACTCCACAAATATGAACAATAACAAAGTTTTGTTCTTGGGTTCCAAAAAAATTCACACAAACTATTAGGATATTGTGAATTGAAAACAAAAGGGATTAAATCCCTAAAAGTGAAAAGACCGTGTATTCTGCTAAGTTTCGTCTCTATTTAAAATTTCAGGTCTTCTGATAAAAAACAAAGTGGGAAAAACCAATTTATAGAAAACCTAAGGCGGCACGCCGCTCGAATGAAACAGGCATCTCTCTTGAACGAAGACATGCGACGCTCAAACAAGCTTTGAGTGGCATGGCTATGTCACTTAGATGACTGACACTGTCGCTCGAACGAGCCAGTGCAAAAATAAATCCATTTTTTATTTCTAAAAATTTGCCTTAGCACTTAGAAAAATGTTTTTGGCGAAAAACTTAAAAACTTTGCTCTAACACTAAGAAAATATTTGATGAAAAATATCCCAACACTCTGAGTGACTTATTAAGGACTTAAAACACAACCTCACTAAAGTTAAACTTGTGGAGGCTTGAATGTTGAAGAACTTGATATTCGGAATCAACTTGTTGCATATGTGATCTTAAACATTCTTCGGCGTTTGTAGTGGTATACGACATACTTAATTGATAATGAACCATATAAAATACGTCCTTACAATAGTCAATATATTTTTACTTATTTTTTTTATTTTTAGTGATACCTTTGACATGAATATTCACTTTTTCATAGTGAGTTAGGATCCGGTGCATTACGTCATAGTCTATCCATTTTTACATATATTAATTACTTTTAGCGTTCCCATTGACAAGTGTATTCACTTGTTCATAGTGATCCATGATCCGATGCATCACTTTGACATGTGTATTAATTACTTTTAGCATTCCCATTTTTTATTTTATTTATTTATTCACTTTTTAGCGGTCTCGTTGACTTGCGTATTCATTCTTTCATATTGAGTCACAATTCAGTGCATCGATCATTTTATGGTTATCTTTTTACCTTTTTTACTTGCTTTTAGTTTTAGTCCTTAGAATGATTCATTCCCGTCTCTTCTATGGCGTGAATATGATGATTTTCACACCTCACCACACACACACACACACACACACACACACACACACACACACATATATATATATATATATTTTCCCCACATACATTATATATAAAACTATAAGTTTTAGAAAAATAAGAACATTTTTATTGCCCATGAGAGACCTAAAGGGACGAATGGGTGACTAACACCTTCCCATTCCGTAACTTAGTCCCCGGACTCGGGATCTATTTGGTTTGATATGCATAATTAGTCTTTTAGGTTGTATATTCGAATACGAATACCTCTTTTAATTTTTTTGTAAAATAGGTTGGTTATTCCAATCTCTACACTGTCACACGCTCTCGATGTTGACCGTTTCATGTCCTTTGTAGCCCGCAAAAATGATGCAAGAGAAGGGAGGGGATTTTCCCTCCTCATAATTCCTCCACGACCTGCATTAAGGATGGCCACAGTGGTGACTCCGTTGGGGATATTAATTTTAGTGGACTAGACTCTATTTTCATGCGTGTTATTTTCTTATTTCTCCTTCTTTCCATCTTTCTACATGTGTATATATGTTCCAATTGTATATTCTTTTTTTCAATCTCATGCTCACATGTTATATATCCCATGTCACTTGTATATATCCATGCTTTATTCACTTGTATATATCACATGTTTCACACTCACTTGTACATATTTTTCGTATTCATTTCTCCACATTTTCATTGAATCCACATCACTTGTAAATATCCATGCTTATTCCCACTTGTATATATATATTCACAGGCTTCACATCACTTTTATATACTACATGATTCATGAATATATTTCACATCACTTATACATATCTCCATGTTTATTCTCTTACACATATTCCCATGTTACTCCCACTTTATGTATATATCCCTCTCACTTGTATATATACACTGATTTCACACCTTGTATATATCACCATGATATATTCACATGTACATGCTCCATGCTTCATATTACTTGTGCATACTTACTTGCTTTACTATCCTTGTATGGTTATCTTTTTTTCACATGCCACTCACATATACTTCCATATTGTACTTCATGCTTAGTAGTTGTACATATCCTTTTTAGCACACATAAAACTTTTCATAAAGATACTAATTAATACTAATGCATTTTGCACACTACATGATGCGAGCAATACATATTGACCCTATATGTGTCCCGTATTAAGGAGTCACTTTGTGATGATATTTCTGTTCTGCAAGGCATTATTAATCCAAGAAATATGACTTCCCCCTTCCATTCCCCAAGTACCTTCGCATATATCGAATGGGTCCCCCACATCGTACCACTAAATCGAACTCATGACACGAGGTGCATAAAATGAACTTATTCACATACGTTAGGTATATCGAATTCTTTCTCACACGTACGATCACCACGATGTATATTGTGAGGAAATTCACGTACACTCAATATATCAAATGGATTTTCCCCACGTACCAATGAATGATTGCCCTTGTAGGAAAGACGTATCTCGTGGAAGCCATGCCGAAGGGGGAACCCTTATAAAAACCTCTCGTGCATAAATCTCATATAGGTGTTTTCCCTAGCACATTCATACCTAGATTTTTTGATTTTATTGCGAAACTATGCCAAATTTTGGGTCGTCTTACCATCTAAGTTTCATGCTATGTCACCCATTTTTAAAATAGGGTCCTGCTCATAAGCCTAAAAATAATTTAAATTGTGTATCACATCGCATACCCTCATTCTTTCCAAAACTCAGGTCATGTTAGACATTTCACTTTCACCCTAAGTGAAACGTAATATAAGTGAAACCGAATAAAATGACTAAACAGGGGTTAGATCCCATAGATACCAGATTCAGATGCTTCTTTTCCCCGAGTTGTGGGATTGTAAAGGCCTAAACTAATATGGGCTTCCAAAGAGTATCATCAATATCTACATCATCCACGTGTTACACCCGTCAACGGGCCACCGCCTACACATCTACCGATGCTAAATATTATCCTACAAGGGTCTAGCTTGACCATACCTTCTTTGATCGACCCTAGGGAAGAGGAATTGAACCCAGTGAAAGAGGATCTAAAATTGCTCTCTAAGAAATACGACCAAGTAAAGATCTCATGGAATAATGTGGATTAGACCCAAATGTCTCCTTACCCAAAGTCCAGGCTTTCTGAGAAGTTTTAAATGACCAACTTTCAAAAGTTTGGAGGAAGTGGACCTCCCATTGGGTATTTATGGAAATTACCATAGGTTTATGTGTTTACTTTGGTCTACAGAGGAAATAATAGGTTAAGTGTTCCAACAAATACTTAAACAGAGTGCCCTTGGATGGTTCTAGTCACTCAAAGAATCTCGGATTTGCAACTGGGAAGATTTCACAAGGGAGTTCATAGACATGTATAAATATAACTTGGAGTCAGAAGTGACTCACCGGGACATTGAATTGCTTAAACAAAACCCAGGTGAATCTTTCAATAGTTTCACCACCAAGAGAAGAGAAAACATTGCCACGATAACCAATTTCCCATCAGAAGAAGAGAAGGTTAGCATTATAAAGAAGAAATGTATGCCCCACATCCGAACTTCAATGGATAGCTAATATTACCCCCATTTCAGAGCCCTTCGTAGGTTGAGGTTAAGATTAAAGAAAATAGAAACAGTAAGAAAGTCGAATCTGAGTTAAAGAAAGTTCATTGGGCAATTTACTAACAGCACGTATGAGAAGCTTACTACTGTTTTATCCAATAACAACATAACCTCTTAGTTTTCCACCTCATGGGCACCAAAATTCCACCTTTTTGCAAATTGTAAGGAGTCTACTAAACTACGTGCCCCTTTGTACAAAGTATACCAAGATATTTTATCTCATAATCTTATTAAGCCTCTAGACTCGCGTCCACTTCCTGACCCTCCCCCAAAATATTTCCAACACGATTCCCATTCTGACCTTCATCACACTGCTGGGGATACCACTGATCAGTGCCATAATTGAAGAATTGTAATCCAAGGCCTCATTAATAAAGGCGTCATCGGCCTTTATGCAAATCCAAAGTCAAACACTGCTCAAGGCATGAGCACTATCCTCAAAGATGAAGATCCAAATTTTGACCCTTTTACCCGAATCAAACCCATCAATAATCCTACCCGATCCAATAACTCACCTAAATCGCTTGTTTCTCTCAAAGTCTTTGCATCCTTCATACTACATCTCGAGAATATTCTTGATTAGGCTCTCTCTTATGACAATGGATTTTTATTACCATTACAAAATATTAAGTGTGGAATAACCCGTTGTTCTAGAACTACTCAAAAGTTTTGGGGTGAAATTCCCATCAGAAATGACCCATGAAGGAAAAGATGGTGAAAAGATTAATGGCATATACATTAAATCCCTTAAATGTGCCCTCCTTCCACTAACAAGATCTCTCTTGGACAAGGGAAATAAGGTCATTATAAAAATCTTGATGCCCATGATGTCAATTGAGGAAATAAAGATCCTAGAGTAGCTCAATAAAAATCAATTTAACTTCACCTTGTAGGGTCTCTTTTTGTCTTCCCATCTCCATATGAACTATCTTGTCAAACTTCTCACCCAGGCTACAGTTACTCCATCTACTTATCCCGAAAAGGAAATTCACATAGTTAGAACTTTGACTGTTACAAGATTAATCCCCTTCACCGATGAAGAAATCCCTAAATTTGGCCCGAATCAAAACTGTGCCCTCAATATCTCAGTTAAAGTCTAAGAGAAAACAGTTATGTTGGTGCTCGTTGATGATGGTTCTACCATGAACATCTTATCATTGAGTATTCTCAAATGCCTAGGATTATAAGTCAGTGATCTTACTCCTACATTTACTATTGTATGTGCTTATGACAATACTATGCGATAAGTCATGGGGTCGACCAATATGTCCCTAAATATAATTCCAAGTCATTGACATCCCTCCCTTCTTTAACTTACTTTTTAGTCACTCGTGGATTTATAGTATCAGAGGGGTAGCATCTTCTCCTCATAAAAATTTGAAATTCTTTGCGAACAACCAAGTCATTATCATTATCAGAGATGATGATAACTTTAATGTCATCGGTACTAGTAATCCAATTTTGGAGATCTAGCATGGTACGAATGGCATGGTCCTCTCGGGCTTTAACATTGATATGTTCCCTCTCCTAGTTGGAGATAACCTTAAAGACAAAGTGAGTTCTAAACACAACCTACACGAGAATGTCAAATTTGATCAAAATGTTCAAGAACGTGCAATTCATGATCGGACTGGGGATAGGATACAGATAATAAGGAATCTTTGAACTGATTGTGCTACCCTCCATATGTTCTGGGATATCAACCATCGTCAGTTAAGATTATTGATCTCCACCAACCATAATGAAAGAGAGTATTGAAGAGGAAATAATTTATCTCTGTAGATTCCCTAAATGGGCAATTTATCAAAGATGACAAAGGCTTCCCCTATTACTGCATTTCTGAGCCATGGTATGTTTCTGCTGAGAAAGAAATAAATCTTGGATTTAAGATATTATTTTAAGATAAATTCACTTGGACTTAAGTTCCCAATAACGAGCTGAAACTTTTAACCATCAAGTCTGCTTACTTAGGCTCATCTCACACAAAAAGCATGAAAAAAACTGACATCACTAACTCATTTGGCCTCTCGGAGATATGAATGGAACTCTGAATGATCCGTATTAAGTTTGATCCATCCAACTCGTTCCTAAACATAACTCATATTGATAAGCCTCTCCTCAACTTTTGGAGCATCCCATCTAACCCAACTCTGTCAACCTATAACACTATTATTTATCCCTTAAAGAATGAATATGTTTCCACATTTCCATTCCTAATGAAAGTGTAAAACAGGACTCCTTTGATTAGGTCCTCAATATTGTATTTCCTAAAAATGTTATCAATGAAATAAATGAGAATTTTGAGTATCTTGTTATGCCTCATATTAATTGCAACGATTATAATTAAACAATCGATGAAGATGATAAAATAAATTAAAAATTCTTCATTTATATCAATAAGGAAAAAATCAAGTAACATAATCATATTTAAACTAATAATTTTGAGACTATTGTTATTAATCTTGGTTGTGTTATCACTTTGTGCGAGATTTGGATAGGGTCAACCCTTAACGACCATAAGTGTTCACAATTCTAACAACTTCTAAAATAATTTGTGGAATCCTTCACATAATCTTACAAGGATATTCCTGACAGAGACCTGAAGATCATACAAAAAGAGATCCCAACTTATCATAAACAGAAACCTATGTAGATGAAGTTGAGAAAATTGTAGCCAAAATGGTCCCTGAAAGTGAAAGATGAAGTGGTCAAGAAATTAAACATAGGTTTCTTCCATGTCATCGAATATCCAACTTGGCTTGCCAACATTATTCCTGTGTCGAAATTAAAAGAAAAGGTGCACATATACGAGGACTGCCAAAATTTGAACAAACCTTCTACGATGGACAATTACCCTTTCCCAACATCGAAATGATCATCAATAATACTGCCAATCACACCCTCAAATTATTATTTGACAGCTTTGCGGGATATAATCAGACCAAAATAAATCATATACCACCAAGAGAAGATTGCTTTCACCACCCCGTAGGGTACTTTTTTCTACACTGTCATGCCTTTTGGTCTAAAAAATACTGGACCTATTTATCAAGGAGCATCCACGACCATCCTGCATGATCTCATCCATAAAGAAGTATATGTATATGTCTAAGATATGATCATCAAATCCAATACTCGAGAATGTCACCTTCCTGGCTTGAAGAAACTCTTTGAATGTTCATGATTGTAACAGATGAGCCTCAACCCACAAAAATATGTTTTGGGTTTCATAAAAGGTAAACTCCTTGGCTTCTTGGTCAACGAAAGAGGGATTGAATCAGACCTTTCCAAACTCATGGAAATTCTCAAAATTCCATCGCCTCGGACTGTGAAAAAATTTGTGGTTTCTTGGGCAAGCTCCAATACATTAGTAGATTAATAAACTAGATCACTTCTATCTATGAGCCCATCTTTAAGCTCCTCTGAAAGGATTCAACTAAAGTTTGCAATGAGGTATGTCAAGAAGCCTTTGACAAAATCAAGACATATCTTACTCAACCACTGGTTCTCATGACACCACAATCGGTGCTACCCATTCTCTTGTACTTAAGTATCACCGACACTATGGTTGGGGCTATGATATCCCAATACATTGAAGAGTCATAAAAAGAGAGAGAGATCTACTGTGCTAGTAAAAAATTAGCTGGGTATGATGTCAATTATACAGCATTGGAAAGGGTGTTTGTCGCCCTAGTTTGGATCACTTGAAATTTTAAGTAATACATGCATGTACTCCCCCATCAATTATTATCTCTAATGGTACCCATGAAGTACCCACTAAAAACCTTGTCTTGACAAGTCGCATGGCCTACTGGATATTTTTGGTAGCCATATTTGACATCACCTATGTTACGTAAAAAATTATCGTAGGCAGAGCCATCTATGATTACCTAGTCGTCCATCCCATAGGAGAAACTGATATATAGATTTTTGAATTCCCAGAAAAGAATATTCTATGTTCTTCCCATAAAGAGCTCCGTTGGAAAAAGTTCTTCATTGTTGCTTCCAACAAGAAGGGATATGTCATTAAAATACTATTAATCGTGTTGGCTGATTCTCACACTCCCGTCACCATTAAGATGGATATCCCATACACTAAGAACATGATAGAATATGAACCATTTACTATAGGCCTCAATCTTACCCTTGAGAAATGAATATGATACCTTGACATTTATACAGACTCCACCCTTATCATAGGTCAAGTCCTCTAAAAGTGGAAAGTCCAGCACTTTGAAGAGTTGTCCTTCCAGTCTAAAGTTATCACATTCTACTACCTCTCCCACTCAGAAATAGCTTTGATGATTCATTGGCAACTTTAGCCTCCATGGTTACATGTTCGAGCGAATAATAGTTCCCTATTACAAGTTCACAAGTAGTCCATGCTAACTTACTACTACCACATCGGCCACGTTATGGAACAATAACTAGATAAAGTTGGGTTAGGGTATTACAATATTTGGTTCCTCCTTAAGCATGATCAATATCCTCAAGGGCTCATAAGAAAGACCGCATAACCCTTCGTAAGAATGAAACTTAGTACACCATCTACGCCAAGGCGTTATTCAAGAGAAATTCCAATGGAACCCATTTATAATGCATAGTAGGGGATAATATTAAAGATGTAATGCATAAAATTCATAGCGGGGAATGTGAGACTCACATGAATGGTCACATGATTGCTAAGAGATAATCCAATAAGGATATTATTGGACTATTATGGTCAAGACTGCACTGCCTATGTCAGAAGATTCCTCAAATGCAAATAATTCACTAATCCCTAGCACTTGCCTCCCTAAAACTAATATAACATGACCTCTCATTAGCCCTACTCGACTTGAGGTATGGAAATTATTAGTAAAGGCACTCCGAAGGCATCCAATGGGAATGAATTCATTCTCATCGCCATTGACTATTTCACCAAATGGGTTGAAGCATAATCTTATGCGATATTCAATGGAACAAACATAGCGAAGTTCATTCAAAAGAACATCATACGTTCCTATGGGGCCCCTCATGAGTTGCTATTAGATAATGGGATACATTTTAAAGATAAATTCACAAATTGGTCAAAGAGTACGAAATTCAAAGACATAAGTCTTCTCCCTACCGATCTTAAGCCAATGGGGTTATTAAAGCTTCTAACAAAATCCTCAAATCTATAAGTTGCAAGATGACTGAGAGTTGAGGGGATTGTTCCAATATAATCCCTTATGACCTTTGGGGATACCTCACGTCTATCATAATATTATATGGTATGGAAGTAATCTTGCACGTCGAACCTAATATAACATCCCTACAAGTAATGATTGAAAGTCAACTCGAAGAAGTTTATTAGTAGGAAAGTCGTTATGATGAACTCGCACTCTTGGATGAAAAGAGACAGAAATTATTATAACACATAACATTGTATCACCTTCGCATTGCGTGATCATTTAATAAAAAGTCAAAGATCGCAGTGTGAGAGAAGGATAAATCTCTATCAAATAAATCATAGAACCCATCTGGGACCCAAGAGGAAAATTTAAGTGCAATTGTATTGGGAAATACCGCGCGAAGAAAATTTTGTCAGGTGGCGCCTCTATGCTCACAGACCCACGCCCAGTCAACTTAAACCAACTCAAGAAATTTTACCTGTGATTCGACTCTCATTATGCTATGCAATTATCATATCCATTCAATTATTTAAGAAAATATTATTTTTTTCGCTAACAAGAACTACATAGGACCCGATCCTCTCAAAACATCTTTTAGAAAAATTACAAAAAATGATTATCCCCAATGGAGGTACATAGGCATGATCCTTCCTTTTTGATAAAATGCTATTATTTTCTCCCATCGAGATACACTAATATTTTTCATCATATAATTAAACTAAAGGATTATGTATGCCTTATAGTTTAGATATAAAAGCATAACAAAATACGTTTAAATTATCATTTATTTTAGTTACCCTTCTAAACATAGCTATTACATTAAGCATTAGTAATAAGAAGTCCCAAACACTTACATAAACCCTTACCTACCATACACCTACCAACCTACTAAACCCATACCTACCAAATAATAACATAGCCTATCAACTCCATGCCCAAACACAAAAAAAAAAATACGTAAACCTACAAGTCAAACCATCAAACACCCAAACCTACAACAATTATGTTTTTAGAAAGCTTCATAATAAACCCATCTCAACTATCTGAAGGTCTTTCTCAATCATCGTTTTATCCATGGTTATCCTCTGGAGGCCCCCAATCATCTCTATTATGGTTACGCAATCTCATGCGCTGAGTATGGCGATAAAACCTGAAAAGATTCAAGGTAACCGCAACACCCTCGTACATAATCTTTGCAAATATGATCCACCTTTGACCCATTTCCTGATCACAAACCTTCATGACCAATTCCTTCAAAAACTACCTCAAATAATCCCCTAACACCCCCATAGATTCGCATATAAAATGGGTTAGGAGATGAGATAGCCTACTATAAATCCTATATAGACATCCTCAAGGATTTAGTAAAGTCCTCTACAGGATAAAAATTGGTTATATGCGGAGGACCAATTTGTTCCCATGCCCACTTAACGTAAGGTCATTAGAGAAGATAAAAGGAGGTTTGACGAAGAGCCGAGCATTGAAAAAATCATCCAATTTTAAAATAGGCTCTAATTCGCCCCACCAGAGAATGGACCAATGAAGGCAACTGACCCCATTTCCCAAGATCCAATCAGTCCAGTCATCTATAAAGGGACCAAAATCCATATGAGACCGCATGAAGAAATAAAGAATACCAATCAGAGGGTATTCAAGGGAGGCAACCAGGTAAAGCCTCTTCGCTAACCACATATACCGCATTTTTTGGGTACTTCGCAAAAAAGGTAGAATGGCTCTCTTTCTAGTCATAAAGACTATTTAATGTGCCTGCCAATATTGGGGCTGCATGGTTACAGCAATAGTTCATCCATAGCATAATAGTATTTACTTGGTTATCTACACTTCGACCCCCTGTCACCAAGTCGATCCTGGAACTCAAGCCTAGGGCCATCATGCCAGCAAAATCTGTAAGAGTATTTATTTTACTCAAGATCCCTAATAGAACTAGATTGTCTTATTTTTTTTATCATATATACTTTGAATATTCACCTTGAGGTTGTTCCGACAAAGCACCACGCAAATCATACCCATCCTCACCTTCATATGTATCCCTTTTATAGCACTATTA
Organism: Sambucus nigra; assembly: GCA_949130495.1. NCBI lineage: Eukaryota > Viridiplantae > Streptophyta > Magnoliopsida > Dipsacales > Adoxaceae > Sambucus > Sambucus nigra. The sequence continues at coordinate 537,830,944 of OX422213.1, forward strand.
GGAAGGTAAAACGACACATACACTCATACATATTCTACTTAAACATGTTTTCTTTATAAGAAAGTACTTTTTATGTGTGTGTATGCTTGTGTTGACAGGGATCTTTGGACTTATTTATATAATGCAAGAAAAATTTATTTGAAATCTTACTAATTGTATTTCATAAAGGTTGTTGAGGTATATCACACGAGACCTTAGCCACAGCAAGGCGTTTTCACACTATAGAGATAGTGTCTCATTGGTCGTCCCTTGTTCTAGATATTTTGTTCTTTAGCTTTGAAAATGTGAGGCTTTCTAACCCAATGATCTGATACCAATTTGAAAAGGTGAGGACCCCTAATTTTAAAAACATACAAAAAATAATTTCCTTTTTAGATGCGGAAGCGAGATGGTTCAAATAAACACACACAAACACCAAATTTTAACTTCTAACAAATTAAAATTAAACAAGTTCAAAGTGAAATTAAATTAGACAAAAAATACATTTTTCACATAAACCAATTTAACCCAAGTCCTAGAAATTTTCCTAAGTCATATTTTCAATATTACCAAATTAGGCCAAATCAATTTTAACAAATTACATGATGACTTGAATTAAATTAACATATACACAAATTGAATTTGTACCAAATTAAATAAGTAGTGATTTAAACCAATTTTATCTTTTTACCTAAGCATGCATCTAAGGTGAATTTTTCGAAAGATAAAATAAATAATTAACCACTACGTCGCGATGTACGAGGAAAAACCCACACGAGAAAACAACTCGGACGGACCTAGCCTTAAGTCCACTAAGTATGGTATTTTTATAAGTACAAGACAAAATAATTACTCAACTGGACTTCCTTCAATCCCCTAATACATCTTCTTGTACCAACATCCGCTTAGTTGGCAATCCCAAACTCCACCGGAACCTTGGAATTCACTAATGACGCTTTAGGAACAACTGTCAAACACACGTGGTTCCATTCACCATGTGAGAATGCCGCAGAAAAATAATGAGACTTCTTATTTGAGTGATGTATAAATAAATCCAAATGAAATCTTCAACACGGTAGAGTAAACTCAGTGCCAAACACTCCAAGTAATATATTTATGTGGAAACTTGGAATAAACAAACTATGGGTGAAAACAAAAGTGTTTAAGGATTTTTTTTCATGAAAAATAAATACTCAAAACATGAACTTTTTCATTTGAAGTTTAACTCGCTAAAACTCTATCTAGGATATGGAGGAATGTGAAAAAGTTATTTTGAAAAGGTTGGTTCCGGAACATATTAGGTCTATCAAAAGTTAGTGGGGAAAAAGTAGTGGGATAGAGGTGAAAAACTGCCAAATATTTTTCCCGCCGAAAATCTCATTCGAAAAAGATTTTCGCTCCAACGAAGTCTCGTTCGAATGATACTTCTAACGAAGATTTAGTGTCCATAAGGGAAATGTCATTGGCAAACTTGTTCGAACAAAATTCTCGTTCGAATGACAATATCGAACGACTTTGCAGAATGTTTAAAATTCAATTTTTAGCCCAAAAACTTTATTTTAAAGTTTTAAAGAAACCTTATGTAAATAAACGTCAGTTTAAAATACAAGTACACCCAATAAAACTAGTTCCAAGCTCCTGTATAAATATGTAATGCATTCATACCTTAGGAGTAAATGGAACACATGATGTTGACGTAGAAAAGAGGCACAATAAACTCGACATTTGATGAAGCTTTATAATCTAGGCCGCTACATCTTCAACTTACACATCATAGGCTTGAATGGGTAAACTTTAACAATATCTTATGAATCAAATGTTTTTGTCCAGAATTGAGCCAACGTAACATTGAGACTCAATCGGAGACTTGTGTCCTTAAAAATCTCCCCCTTTGGCTATTCCGGGACAAAAAACCAACAAAAAATCTAAAGGACCGTCAAGCTCTACTAGACTCAAACATCCCACCCAAACTTGACTCAAGACCCAAGGATCAATATCTTTGTCGATGAAAGTTTCCATTTTTCGAAGAATTCCTGCACACTTAAGCAAACTATCAAACGCATAGGGAATATCAACAATATTAAATGCATAAAAATAATTACTCCCCCTAAATTAATTCGCCCATTTATCCACTATGATCAACCTAAGAAGCTAGAGCCCTCCCCCTAAATTAAATCTTCTGAACTTCGATAATATTACAATAGTATTAGATACAATTTCTCCCCTATCATCCTCCCCCTTTTTGTTCAGGAATAGACAAAGGTGATACAAAGCATTAGAACATGAAAGTATATAGGCAACAAAAGCATAAATAATCCATAAAATTAATAAAGGATACCAACTAAGATGCAAGAAAATGATACCAATATGATACATAAAGAATAAGCATGTGATGTCAACAAAGAATGCAACAAGATAGATACAAATAATGAATTAAAGCATAAATGGACTAGATAGCAAGGCAAAGACTAAAAAACAAACAATATCAAGTATATGTATACATAATATATACCAAATAAACAAGAGTACACATATATAGATATAAACACAAAAATTATACACACAAAATATAATATGAATTTTCCACACTCTTATAGCATAAATGTGTCATATGGAAACGGAAGTGTTGCGGTGTGAACTAGTAACAATTAAGTTTAGACCAAATCATTTAAAACATGTTGACGGAGTTCTCATTTGATTGCAAACTTCATCACATTTGAATATAACCTAATGTGACAATATAGATTGAACTCAATGAACAAACGTACACAATGCATACAAGCTTAGAATTCTGATGATTCTACAAACCAATAGAGTAATGACATTGAAAGTAAAACTAGGATAAATGGACATTGTGCAAACCGTTGATATACCATCCAATCTCCCTCAATAAGCATATATAATTTTGAATGAATATATCAATTAAACAAAGGCCTTAGCAATTGTTATTCTTTTTAATGCCATGTTTTATTTTTAGGCCTTTGGACCACGTATTTCTTTTAGGTCCATTCCAAATGGTGGCTTACTCGCAAAGGATGATATTTCCTTTAGGAGCCCTTCCCCGTGCACATTTACATAAATTATTTTTATATCTCACACAAATCTCACGTGCAATGGATTTTAACATGCACTAGTCCTCCTAGGTCACATAACATGTAGATGACAAGATTGGTAGGAGAACACCTCACAGAGCTCAAATATACATATGAAGTTATAGTTTCGAGAGAGCTCGTGCATGTGTGAATTGAGGCATATAAAAATATAATCCATTATATCAACACAAAATCCAACTACTCCACGTAAGCATGGTAAAGAACATTTAAGGATTGACAATCTAAACCAAAAGTTCTAGCCACATGGAAGCGAAAAAGAAGGGATTCAAACACAAGTATATGCCACATAGAGTGTGTCAAACAAAAGTACACACAAAACAAAAATCTTTTTAAAATTTCCATTTAATGCAAACTAAAATGAAAGAAATAGAATACACAAGATAAACAAGAATCATAATTCTAGTATGTGATTTAGCATGGAGCATATTCTAGAAAATGATTAAAACAAGCGTACAATTAGCATGGTGATATAGCATGAGGCACAAAAGCTAAAGTATGTAAACAACTAACACATTCAACCTTTAGATTTAGCAAGTGAGGAAGCATGCGAAAGCAAATGAGAATAAAAAATCCTATCTTATAAAGCTACCAAGTCGGATATCCTAACCCAAAGTAATGACGAATGACTAACTCGGGGTGTAGGAATCTTGGCTACCTCGGTTGCCTTATGTTGGGATTTTTTAGTTACTCGTTTAAGATCAAAACAAACTTTCTTAAGATGACCTTTTCGACCACAATGTGGGCACCCAAAGACTCGACGAAAAGAATTACCTAAGGAATGATCTATAACATTGTCCCCAGAAGATTCTTATAAAACATTGGTTTTGGCTTTATGACTTGATTCATTACCAGTATCGAAGCCTAAACCACACGTGTCATTTTTAATTTGAACCATTCTTAATATTTTATCTAATTTCTCCGAACGACACTCCAAATCAAATTTGACTTTACTAGAGTCTTTTAGTTTATTTTCTAAATCTAAAATGTGAGACTCTAATAAAACATTCCGCTCTTCAAACGCAAGAAGTTCCTTTTTTAAGGATTCCATTAAACATTTAGGGTTATCTCTCTCACCTTCTACATATTCAATCTTCTCATAAAGATCTCTCCCACGTGTCCTAAGGTCCTTCACTATAACACGCTCATTAATGTCCTCGACACGCTCTTTTAAACAAGCTTCTAACTTCACATTTGTTCTTTTTAATTTAATAGATTCTTCAAATAATTCTTTAAACGCAATTTGAAGTTCACTCACATCAACCTCATTTTCGCTTTCACTCTCTCTTTCTTCTCCACTCTCACTACCATAAAAAATAAGGGAATCATAAACATTGACCTTTGAAGTGTCATGTGTTAAAATTTCATCAATAGATGACTGCTCACTATCACTCACATGACTAGCCATAAAAGCTACAAAATTGGGCTTAGTGGGGGAATCGGGTCCCCCTTCCTTATCACTATCACTAAGGGTTGCATTATAAGAAATTGGTTGCTTACCCTCTCTCCTTAGTTTAGTGGGGCACTCAAAAGCCCTATGGACATAACCTTCACAACCAAAACACCTATTTGACTCATCCCTATTTAAATTGTCTTTACAAGTTTTAGGGATCTTTTCGACTTTGTCATGCTTAGAAGTTTCAAATTTCTTCAAATCATTTTTAAATTTATCTTTGTTAAATTTAAGAAATTTTTTAAGCTTCCTAGCAAACAAGGCCATATCTTCCGAGTCACTCTAACTTTCACTCTCTACTACTTGTTTTTCCTCCTTTTGGGCTTTCAAATCAACGCCCTTTTCTAGTTTCTTCTCAATTTGGGAGGGAAACATGTCTAGTTCATAAGTTTGTAAATCACCTACGAGCGCTTCTAATTTCGTAGAGGCTAAAGTGGGTAAAGAATTTAAAACGGTCACTTTTGGAATAAATCAATCGGGTAGGGACCTTAAAATTTTCTTTACTACTCGGTTATCGGGTATTTTCTCTCCCAAATTAAAAGATGAATTAACTATATCAGAAAGTCTAGCATAAAATTCATCAAAAGTTTCTTTTTCATTCTTTTTTATGGTTTCAAATTGAGTGGTGAGGTTTTGGAGTTTAGAAGCTTTTATGACACTAGTTCCTTCATGAGTGAGTTGTAAAATATCCCAAGCTTCTTTAGTGGTTTCACACATCATAATGCGTCAGAATTCATCCGGTGTGACCGCGTTAAACAAGGCATTTAAACCTCAGGAATTAAAATTAGGAAGTTTAAATTCATTCTCACTCCATCTCTCGGTGGGTTTGGTAACACGCTCATTATCTACTAAATGTGTAGGCGGGGACCACCCGTTAACAACAGACAACCAAACCCTCTCATCGATAGATTTTAGTGCCGATTTCATCTGTGGTTTCCAATACGCGTAGTTAGAACCTTCAAAAATAGGAAATTTTGAAAATGGGAAAATTTTCATTTTAGTCAAAAATAATTAAAAGGATCTTAAATGCAATAATTTAGTGATCCCGCTCTGATGCCACTTTGAAAACATGAGGCTTTCTAACTCAATGCTCTGATACCAATTTTAAAATGCGAGGACCCCCAATTTTAAAATTTTACCGAAAGTAATACAATTTCCTTTTAAGATACGGAAGCGAGATGGTTTAATTAAACACATAAACGCCAAATTTTAATTTCTATCAAATTAAAATTAAACAAGTTCAAAGTGAAATTAAAATAGACAACAAATACATTTTTCACTTAAACCAATTTAACCCACGTCCTAGAAATTTGTGTAAGTCATATTTTCAATATTACCAAAATAGGCTAAATCAATTTTAACAAATTAAATGATGACTTGAATTAAATTAACATATACGCAAATTGAATTTGCACCAAATTACACAAGTAGTGATTTAAACCAATTTTATCGTTTTACCTAAGCATGCATCTAAGGTGAATTTTGCAAAAGATAAAATAAACAAATAACCACTATGCCCTGATGTATGAGGAAAAACCCACAACGAGAAAAAACCTCAGACGGCCCAAGCCTTAAGCCCACTAAGTATGGAATTTTTACAAGTACAAGACAAAAGACTTACTCAACTCGACTCGACTCCCTTCAACGCCCTGATGCATCTTCTTGTACCAACCTCCGCTTAGTTGACAATCTAGAACTCCACCGGAACCTAAGAATTCGCCAATGAGGCTTTAGGAACAATCGTCAACCACATATGGTTCCTTTCACCATGTGAGAATGCCGCAACAAAACAACGAGACTTATTCTTTGATGGATGCAGAAGTAAACCCAAAGGAACTCTTCAACGCGGTAGAGTAAACCCGGTGATAAACACTCGAATCAAGATATTTATATGAAAACTTGGAATAAATAAACTATGGGTGAAAACAAAACTGTTTAAGAATTTTTTTTCTTGAAAAATAAACACTCAAAACATGAAATTTTTCATTTGAAGTTGAACACCCTAAAACTCCGTCTAGGAGATGGAGGAATGTGAAAAAGTTAGTTTGAAAAGGTTGGTTCCAGCACATATTAGGTCTGTCAAAAGTTAGTGGAGAAAAAGTAGTGGGATGGAGGTGAAAAACTGCCAAATATTTTTTTCATCGGAAATCTCGTTCGAACGAGATTTTCGCTCCAACGAAGTCTCATTCGAACGATACTTCTAACGAAGTTTCAGTGACCATAAGGGAAATGTCATTGGCAAACTCGATCGAACAAAATTCTCGTTCGAATGACAATATCAAACGATTTTACAGAATGTTTAAAATTCGATTTTTAGCCCAGAAACTTTATTTTAAAGTTTTAAAGAAACCTTCTGAAAATAAACGTCAGTTTAAAATAAAAGTACACCCAACAAAACTTATTCCAAGCTCCTACATAAATATGTAATGCATTCATACCTTAGGAGTAAATGGAAAACATGATGTTGACGTAGAAATGAGGCACAATAAACTCGGCATTTGAGGAAGATTTATAGTCTTGGCCACTACGTCTTCAACTAACACATCATAGTCTTGCATGGATAAACTTGAACACTATCCTATGACTCAAACATTTTTGCCCGAAATTGATCCAACACAACATTGTGACTCAATCGAAGACGTGTGTCCTTACAAATCTCTCCCTTTGGCTATTCCGGAACAAAAAACCAATAAAAAACCTAACGGGCCGTCAAGATCTATTAGACTCAAACATCCCACCCAGACTTGACTCAAGACCCAAGGATCAATATCTTTATCGATGAAAGTTGCCATTTTCAGAAGAATTCCTGCACACTTAAGCAAACTATCAAACACATAGGGAATATCAAGAATATTAAATGCATAAAAATAATTACTCCCCCTAAATTAATTCGCCCCTTTATCAACTATGATTAACCTAAGAAGATAGCGCTCTCCCCCTAAGTTAAATCTTTTGAACTTAGATAAGATTACAGTAGGATTAGATACAATTTCTCCCCTTATCATTCTCCCCCTTTTTGTTCACGAATAGACAAAGGTGATACAAAGCATTAGAACATGAAAGCATATAGGCAACAAAAGCATAACTAATCCATAAAATTAATAAAGGATACCAACTAAGATGCAAGAAAATGATACCAATATGATACATGAAGAATAAGCATGTGATGTCAACAAAGAATGCAACAAGATAGACACAAATCATGAATTAAAGCATAAATAGACTAGATAGCAAGGCAAAGACTAAAAAACAAACAATATCAAATATATGTATACATAGTATATTCCAAATAGACTAGAGTATACATATATAGATATAAACACCAAAATGACACACACAAAATATAATATGAGTCTTCCACACTCTTATAGCATAAATGTGTCATATGGAAACGAAAGTGTTGGGGTGTGAACTAGTAGCAATTAAATTTAGAGCCAATCACTTAAAACATGTTGACGGAGTTCTCATTTGATTTCAAAATTCATCACATTTGAATATAACCTAATGTGACAATATAGATTGAACTCAATGAACAAACATACACAATACATACAAGCTTAGAATTCTGATGATTCTACAAACCAATAAAGTAATGACATTGAAAGTACAACTAGGATAAATGGACATTGTGCAAACCGTGGATATACCATCCAATCACCCTCAATAAGGATATATAATTTTGAATGAATATATCAATTAAACAAAGTCCTTGTCAATTGTTATTCTTTTTAATGCCATGTTTTATTTTTAGACATTTGGACCACGTATTTCTTTTAGGTTCATTCCAAACGGTGGCTTACTCACAAAGGATGATATTTCCTTTAGGAGCCCTTCCACGTGCTCATTTACATAAATTATTTTTATATCTCACACAAATCTCACATGGAACGGATTTTAACATGCGCTAGTCCTCCTAGGTCACATAGCATGTAGATGACAAGATTGGTAGGAGAACACCTCACAAATCTCAAATATACATATGAAGTTATAGTTTCAAGAGAGCTCGTGCATGTGTGAATTGAGGCACATAAAAATATAATCCATTATATCAACACAAAATCCAACTACTCCATGTAAGCATGGTAAAGAACATTTAAGGATTGACAATCTAAACCAAAATTTCTAGCCACATGGTTGCGAAAAAGAAGGGATTCAAACACAAGTATATGCCACATAAAGTGTGTCAAACAATAATACACACAAAACAAAAATATTTTTGAATTTTTAATTGAATGCAAACTAAAATGAAAGAAATATAATACAAAAGATAAACAAGAATCCTAATTCTAGCATATGATTAAGCATGGAGCATAGACTAAAAAATGATTAAAACAAGCATACAATTAGCATGGTGATAGCGCATGAGGCACAAAAGCTAAAGTATGCAAACATCTAACACATTCAACCTTTAGATTTAGCAAGTGAGGAAGCATGTGAAAGCAAATGAGAATAAAAAATCCTATCTTGTAAAGCTACCAAGTCGGATATCCTAACCCAATGTAATGAAGAATGACTAACTAGGGGTATAGGAATCTTAGGTACCTCGGTTGCCTTACGTTGGGATTTTCTAGGACCTCGTTTAAGATCAAAACAAAATTTCCTAAGATGACCTCTTCGACCACAATGTGAGAACCTAGAGACTCGACGAAAAGAATTCGGTAAGGAATGATCTATAATATTGTCCCTAGCAGAATCTCCTAAAACATTGGTCTTGGCTTTATGAGTTGATTCATTACCAGTATCGAAGCCTAAACCACATGATTGGGTGAGTATATGTAGGTGGGTTTGACTTCATTTTTTGCAAGAGTGTAAGTTTGATTTTAGGGACAAATATGTGTGCTAAATTTTTCTTAACACAAGAATAATCTTTCAGGGACAGAAAAATATTTTGATAAAAATTCATTTTTAAATCTTGTTTTTATCCAAGTTTTAAGTCTATTTTTTCTCTTCTATATATTCTTGAGATATTTTAACTTTAAATACTTGTGAAATCTGAAAATATTTTGAAATGAATTGTTTGCTTTAAAATATTTTTAAAGCCTTTAATGAATATTTTTCTAATTTTTCTTGTGCTATTATTAGATTTCATATATCTCAAAGATATATTTTGTGAGTTAAGCCATTATTCTTAGAAAAAACTCTTACCTTAGTTCATTACACACCTAAAAAGTAGTAATACAATTTAAGGAGGCTTCTCACCTTTGTTCAAAACTTTGGAACATGTAGTTCTCTTCAAACTCAAAAAGAAGAAAGTTACTTCTACTTTTAAGAAGATTCTTTGGCCAAAGGACTTGACGGCATTGGTTATGGACCAAAATTGGTTGCAATTGTATAGAATTCTCCTGCTATTGGCGCTTTCAACGGAGGATATGGCAGGAAAGAGTGTCTAGTCAGTTATAGCATCGTGATGGTTGTAAGTCTAATTCTTCAATTTGTAAAACTCTACCATATTACATTTGTTGTTCTATCGGGCCAATATTTTTTCCCATTGTGGGTTTTTCCTCATGCGCCTTAGTGTTGTGATATACTATTTATCATTTCTCATTTAGAATAAGTCACCTAACTCTTAAGTATAAAATTTGGTTTAATATCTTTTGGTAAATAATTTGCACATTGACCTTAGGGCTTGTATTTGAAATCTCAACTTGAACTTGTCAGGAAAACCACTTTACAAAAGACTTTAATTGGGTACTTCTCATCCATCCCAGTTTCAAGTACACGTACCCTCAACTGGTATTAGAGCTAGACCTCTCTTTATTAGGTTTTATCACCTAGAGGTAGATCTAGTGTGTGAAGATGGACATGAGCATGTGCAACAGTATTCGTAATTTAATTGATACATCTAATTATCATGTTTTTATCGGATTTGTTACTCCGTCCGATTTGGTAAATCACCCTTGTACTAGCACGTCTATGACTAGCAGTAGTGATTGTGAAGATAATGAGCTACGTTCTTCTCTTGATGCACTTATTTTGTAAAACAATAAGTTATCTAAAATCAATGTTAAATTTCCTTGAGATTGAAACATTTGGAAAAAAAGATCCATCAAATAAAACAAAGAGCATGAATCTTCAAGGTTATCATTTAATAGGGATATTTTACTTCATAAAATTGAAGTCCCTGAAAATTGATATGGACAATATTTCCCCTGAGGACGCGGCCTCTACAGTTTTTACATGACCATAAATGATCCATGTCGCTGATATATCCTTGGACACCGCCTGGGAACACATAGGCTACATCCCCCTTTAAACCTCCACCAACCAGCCGCTACCTTGTATCAGACAGGTTGCGGCCCCTTCTTTTTTTGCTTGGCAGCTTCTGCCCTTAGAAGACCTCTCTATCTCCTATTAATACGAGGCGTATACGTCGTTATGGAGGAGAAAAATAGATCAGATCCGGGGGAGACTGAAAAGAATTCATAGGCGAAGCCCTTCTCAACTCTACTTTTTCTATGTCTCGAGCACACCGAACTTGGGGGGCTCACTCCCTGCCATAGCTCGGTCGATCCACAAGCCACATCTAGCATTAGAAGCTTAGCCTTATCATGTATTCTCTTAACTTACCTCAATTGTACGCTAAACATGGCCATGTAATATTGTACTTCAACATGTGTATAATGATAGTGGGGTAGCAAAGTGGACATAGGCCCATTTTAATGGCCGAACCACTCTATATTTTGTGTTTTATCTCTTTACATGCTTTATATCCATCCTACACTTGACATGCTGATATGAGAATGACATGTGTCCGGTTTCTCGTATCAACATTTTGGTGTCGTCTATGGGAAACAAGGTATTTTTATCTTGTTTCTCTATATTTTGGGTTCTTAGTACCTTATTTCATTCATGAGGACCCCATGCGTCATCATCTCATGGGTGAGTATTGGTTATTGAGTTCGTATTTTATATACACGCACTTAAATGAGTATAGTATATTTTTTGGTTTATTCGTTGGTCTCATTTTTACGACATTAGATCTATTTTATATACCCCGATGATGTTACCTCACCAAGATAGTGCTGAAAAATGCAAATATGGCTCTAGCCTCGCAAAGACGGGTAACTAAGGATGAGTTTTATTTGCTTATTTTCTACTCTCTCAACCTATGATCTAGGATTTTCTACCATGATTGTGCCATTTTGGGGGCACTTGAAAATTGGTCTATCCCTGGTAGACCCCTAGTAGGCTTATTTTTCCATATTGCCATATGGGTTGAACCCAGCTTTTAGGGTCAATGGAATCACATCACGCAGCAGAAAGATAGATGTGGCCTGGCAAGAAATGGCCTTAGTGTTGCAGCCCTTATGGAGAATGGTGCATAGCTACATTTTAGCACCTGAGAGGACTTGGTAAAATTATCCTTGGATTCAATTCTAGTACTCCTTTCGAGAGGTCGCAACAGGGACTTCACATGTTCAACATGTCGCGACCATAATAGTAGAAATTGGTAAATTGCCAGTTTACCCCCTTTGTTACTGTACCTAGTTTTCTTCTTTATATTTCTTTCACTACTCACTCCTGCTAGTTTTGTCTCAGAATATTTACATATTAAAGATTAACAAACATAAATGGAAGGAGAATCCACTCAAAGTGCAGAGATAAAAAATGAGATTGCTCAGGTGTACAACCACATCAATCATCTGTATGACGACCATGCCTCATTCCAGACTCAGGTCAATTTTTTTCACCCAAAGGGTACTTATGCTGGAGGCCACGACACCCAAGGTTGTTGTTCCAACCATCGTTGTCGCAGTCGCAGAAGCCACAGCCCCCGAGGTAGCCAACAAGAACTAAAAGAGGAAAGTGTAAAAAATAGAAAAGGGCATTGCAGCCTACACTCCACTGATTTAAAAAATTGAAGAGGTGTTGGAACTATACAAAGAGGACAAATTTCTTTGCTGGCCTGAGAAATTGAAGTCCCATCTTGATAAGAGGGACAGAGCCAAATATTGCAGCTTTCATAAATACCATGGACATAGCACTAAAAAATATATTGCTCTAAAAGATGAGATCAAAAGACTTGAATGGCAGGGAATGATGCATCGATTCCTGAAGGATGCATTATGGATGCAGCCTTTCCTGACAGGATGCATGCCTCACATCTGCCTTAGTTTATACTCTATATTTCTGTTGTATCTTTGAAAAACCTTATTTAAGAGTTTCCTTTAGACTTTTATGTTTTTCTAACAAAGTCATGAATATATGCATGCATGGATATATGAATGGGGCTTATATTGCCATATCTCATTTCTTTTGTTTTCATTATATAATTAACTCATAAAAGCTTTCGTCTTAAGCAGATTTAAAAGGGAAGACAACATATTTTCTAGGGAGCAACTATCTTAATGGGCTCACAATGCCCTCATGATGCCTAAGCATACGAAGGCATATGATATTGGAAAATCGCGAAAGAAACTCACAGGATGATTTGACTAGCCCCGTGGGATAATAATGCTCATTCATAGCTTTCAAGATGAATGAATTAGCTATGGGTAGCTTAATAACTTAATCCAGCCATGGGAGGCTTGAAAATGCCCCATATATTAGCTGTGGGAGGCTTAATAACTTAACCCAGCCTGGGGAGGCTTGAAAATGTCTCCTATATTAGTTGTGGGTAGCTTAATAACTTAACCCAGCTTGGGGAGGCTTGAAAATGTCTTGTATATTAGCTGTGGGTGGCTTAATAACCTAACCCATCCTTGGGAGGCATGAAAATGTCCCACTCTATAGTAGTCCATCCTGAGGGGTCAAAGGCCTGATGGACTGTAACCCCACTTCGGCAGTAGCATTTCCAATCAAGTGCAATTAAAATGAAAGACATCGCAGCCTTATCAATCTAAATGTATCTGATTCAAGTTCTCCTGCCAGTGACCAAAGTCCGCAGTCGCTGATGGCATAAAAGTTAAACATTCAAAGTTATTGAAGTTGTCGCGGCGTCAAAAGTTTTCATTAGATCTGTGGTAGGATAACGTGAATTATGAAAGATTTAAATCAAAACCTGAATTCAATAATCAAGTTATAATAGTGGATGCAGCCATTAAGGAGACCATTCATTTATTCAAGAGTTTTAAGTATATTGATTAAAGCTACTAGTGGAAGAAAAGGATGCATCCCTATTTGGAATTACAGCAATTGTCGCGGCCACATACAAGATCACAGTTCAAACGTTACAAATATAATCATTAAAAGGGTCGCAGCCCAATTTGAAATATCAGTTTATAGATTAAAAGATTGTTTATAAAAAAAATATATATTACAGTGCAAGGAAAATAACGAAAAAGATGACTTAAGATGTCGCGTCATCTTCTTCTTCAGCTTCATCATCATCAGCCATAGTATCTGTAAAATCACCTTTCGCAACATCTTCATCCATCTTTTTGGATCTTTCTTCCACGGCAACCCTTATTTCAGCCATGCACTAGTCATGCTCGGCATCACCTAACTTCCAAGACATGATTTGATCTTTGGAATCAGGGAAATCTTTTATGACCCCATGCCTTAGTTCTTAGAAATTGTTGAGGTAGGATTTATTATTAGTGAGGAATAAGTCTTTTGAAGTTTTATAGGATGTTATACCTTTGTTTGCAGCCTCAATAAAGATTGTGGCATGCTCCTCATCCTTCTTCTTAATTGTCGCGGCATGGTCCAAGTTATTTTGGGAGAACTTCCTCTCCAACTCTTCATGCTTTCGCTGGAGAAGATTGAACTTGTTCTCAGAAGTTGTTGTGCGACTATCAGCCTCACTGGTCCGAGACTGGGCTAATTTTAGAGATTCTTTGGCAGCCCTAAAATTTTGTTCGGCATCTCTTTTTGAGCTTGTTTCGCAGCCTGAATTTTTGCTTTTGCAGACATTTTATAGGCCTCTAGTGCCACGGCATAAGATTTCTTACCTGATATAAAAGTTGCAGCCTTGGCCTTCTCCAGATAAACCACATGAACCCTCTCTACGACCTCCTTCAGTTTGTATATGCCTTCATAATTGGCCCTTTGGGTCATGACCATAGCTGTGGCCTTAAATTGGAAATGTGTTAGAAAATAGGAGAACAAATATATAATTGAAACAAAATATAAATGGTGCATACCCTCATCAGACTATGGAGGGTGTATTCGTCCAAGTGTTCATGGTCTTCATTAATTAAGCGGTCAAGATCAATCATATTTGGAGACTTCCTCATCCTATAGATTTCCCTGGTAGTTGTGTCCCAAGAGGAATGATATTTGGTTCGCTTAAACGAGGTCGCAGATGACACTATTACCCACAATTGCCCTACTCTGTGGTGGGTTGGCATTTACTACCACTACATTCTGCAGCTGCGAAGGAGGAGATCCAAGAGAAAAATGAGTTAGTTTGGATCCTGCATTGATCTCTCCCCGAGAAATAATTCTTTTTACGGTCAACTCACTCCCAATCACATCATCCACCAGGGGATTTTGTGCTCCAATAAACGCGACATTAGCAGCAGGGGATACGTCTCTCCCAATGGTGGGATTGGTTACATCAGCCTCAGTCGCAGAAATTTCCTCGGCCGCAGGAGCCTTTTCTTTTAGCGCCCTCCTCCTCTTTTTCCCCTTCTTGGGGACTTGGTTGAGGGTAATGGCCTCCTCATCCATTTCAGCAAGTTGAGCTTTTAGAAGATCGCGATTAATTTCTTCCTCTGAAAAATAACAATGAAGATCATTAGTAAAAAAATGAGGTCGCGGCAAATCAATTTTAAGGATTGATATAGTTACCTTCTGTAGTCATTATCTACGGCATGTGCTTGCTTGAAAAATAATCTTGGTCAAAAATTGTAGCGAAAATGACCAAAGTTTTAAATTTCTTCTAGTTGTTACTAAAACGTGTCGCGTCCTCAACTCTCTTTCTTTTGAGCCCCAAGTTCTCAAAAGTTGCATAAGAGATTTCAATGTAAGCCACAAAAATAAAAGTAATGTTACAAAAGGAAAAGAGAATTCAGTGGATAAACCCTTCTGGTCTGGATAACCCCATGTCCGCGGCATCCTATAGGTTTTCTCCATATCACTCTCATCTTGGTGGATCTCCCACTTCTCACCAGAGATGTAGAAGAATTTTCCTTTCCAGTTTTTAACACTGGAAGGCATATCTGTGTACAAATATTGACCCTTGTACCAAAGAGTGACGTAGTAGTACCATGGGAAATCCACGGAGTTCTCCATGGGCCTGTAGAAATGGAAGAACTCCGCGGGAGTGATATCATTGTTTAATTTATTTTGCCATAGAATCAAGGCAGCAAGAATGGCCCTCCAAACATTAGGATCTAATTGGGCAGGGTCAAAATTCATTACGCTAAAGATCCTCCTAGTAGGGCTGGGAATTGGCATCCACAGCCCGAGTAGAAAAGTGTGTAAAGGGAAACATATCCCATTATTTATGACCGCAGAACATGACCTCTGTTTCATGGATGGAAGGAGGTAGATTGTTGATTTAGGGAACTCAAAGGCTATAGCAACCTTAGAGATCCACCCCTCATCCATTATGCAGGGGATGTTAAGTGCTGTAGGAACTTTCTTAGATCTTTGGTTTGAAGGACCAACTGGTGTATTCCTGACTTTTTACGGGACTATAAAAGCCTCACCAACATCCGCGGCTACCTGAGTAGGGGGATGTGTGCTTGATTGTGTATCATCCTCCATCATATCCACAGCTCCTCTTGTGCTCCTACAATTTAAAGAGTTTGCGGAGTTAAAATCCAGGACGACACAATTTGGGTAATTATTGAGCAAGCAAGGCCCAATAGTTTTCAAAGGACACTCACATGAGATGTCGGGAGGAGAGATGCCAAAGTGTATGTTCCAAAAGTCCTTCAAAAACTCGTCAGGATTCTAACTTATATGGTCGCAATAAGACCTGAAAATAAGAGACTCCGTTGTTAGGTGTCGCAGCCAGTATGGTTAGAGGCCTCTTAGAGGTCGCGACAGGAGTAACAAAAGGCAAGTACAAAAGTTTAAAAAAATAAAATGAAGGTTTCAAGCTACATGCCATAGAATGTTATTTAGTTGAGGCTATGTTTATATATGCTGCAGACGATTAATTCAAAACAAAACCCTAAGGTCATAAGAGAATATTATTGCAAGTGTTGGAATGCTGCTACAGTAAATGACACAAGTTGTGCTACCTGTCGCGGCCAGACGTACCAATAATTATTGATTTAAAGTTATCAACCCTAAAGATTGGAAACCTAGAATTCAAAGGGTTTAACTAAGAACATGAAGAACACCAAAACACAAAAAATTAAAAACCCCAGTTCTACATGCGTCCAAAAGGTAAAAATCATTATGCAGTTGGTTCAAGTAGAAAGCCAATTCATTTCAAAATTCATCAGCTGTTATGAATTCAATCAATTCGAGGATTCAAACAGCTCATTCAAACAGAAAATCAAAAAATCCTAACTAAGCAAGATTCACAGAAATATGGAAGAAATGAAAAACTAACTTGAAGATTACCTGAAAGTCAAAGAAATGTGGAAAAAAGTGGTTGCTCAACCTTAAATCCGCCACACGTCGCCTCAAAAGGTCAGCGAAAAACTCAAAGGTGAAATTAATAGAGTTCTTTTTTCAATATGCTCTTAAAGTTTGGTAAAGGTAATGAGGTTTACGACTAAAAACTATTTGTATAAGGGGGCGCAGGAAATTGAATTATTGCCTCACAATTGCAATAATAGCGTTGCGGCAGTTACAGAGCATTGAATTTAGTCGCAGCCCCAACAAACTAATTCTTGGCACTACGGCTTAGGGACTTATTAATGTGTCCAATATTTCCCCTGAGGTCGTGTCCTCTACAGTTTTTACATGACCATATATGATCCCTGTCGTGGACATATCCTTGGCCTTCGTCGGGAACACACATGCTACGGCCCCCGTTATGCTTCCATCACCTAGTCGTTGCCTTATATCAGATAGGTCGCGGTCTCTCCTTACGCAGCTTGGCAGCTGTTATCCCTATAAGACCTCTCTCTCTCTTTTAAACACAAGGCGCGAACCTCATTATAGAGGAGAAAAACATAACACACCCAGGGAAGACTGAAAAGAATTCATGGGCTAATCCCTGCTCAACTCTACTTTATCTCTCTCTCGAGCACACCGAACTTGGGGGATCACTCTGTGCCATAGCTTCGCTGATCCACAGGCCACATCCAGCATTAGCATCTTAGCCTTAACATGTATTCTCTTCTCTTACCTCAATTGTACACCAAAAATGGCCATGTAATCTTCAACTATAACATGTTTATAATGAGAGTGGCGAAGCAAAGTGGATGAAGGCCCGTTTTAATGGTCGAACCACTCTATATCTTATGTTTTTTCTCTTTACATGCTTCATATCCATCCTACACTTGACATGCTGATATGAGAACGACATGTGTCCGATTTCTCGTATCAATGAAAATGATAAAACCAAACTTTCACATGAGCTTATTTTTGTAAATGAAGAAAATTCATTCTTTCAAGCCTTGGTAGCTAATGGTCATTCCCTCTTTTCTAAGCCAAAAGTCTTTGACATTTACTTTAGATACCTCCTATATTCTCTTGATGAGTTAAAAAACAAAAGGAGGCCTCCAAAGAACAGGATTAATGTGTCCAATTTAATAAAATAAATAGATTATTTGATCATCTCATTAGACAATTTGAAAGAATAATATCAAATTCGTGAAGAAACCAATGTCAATCTTTTAAATAGTATTGAACATCTTCAAAAAGTCTTGAATTCTATCAAACTAGACATTACTAGAGGAGAGACAACTTTATCAAACCTTCATTATTAAATAAGATAACACCCATTGAAAGTGTTCCCAAAATCTCTCAAAATAAAGGGAAGCACGTTGTTAATCATTTGAAGAAGAAGAATACTATTCCTCCCATTTATGCTAACAAAAATCACATACTTAATTATAAGAGACCCAAAGAGGATTTTGTTTATTCCTATTGCCATAAAATGGATCATCATAAGGATTTTTCTTTTATGATAAAAAAGGCTCAACATTGTGATAAGGTTGCACCCAAGACATTTCATCATGTGCCTCATCCTCATGTTTATTAATGTGATCATTGTAATAGGAAAGGACGCTTGAGATAATTTTTCTACTTGTTTAAATCAACCTAACACTTTCGTAATTCTAGGAAGAATTACAGCTAATACTTTGGGAAAGCAACATGAACATCCGAGGCTTGTTCATAAAAAAATGGGCCAAATACGCCCAAGATCAAACATACTCCCAATCCACCTCATATTAGACAAATATTGATTAGGAAGGATCTGTCACATTTTGTATATTTAAAACTAGACAGGATCACTTGTTGATCCCCTAGACTTTTATTTATTAGGATGTTTTCTCTATGGGTTTATGAATCCGTAAAATGCGTATTTTGTTCCTTATCTCATTCTATTTTGTTTAATGTTTTATTTTTATAATTTGTTTTTAAATATTGTTGGCGATTGTGTGCTTATATGTCACCTTGTTAAAATGCTAATACTACTCTACTTGACTTGTTTGCACATGACGTTTGTATTTTGGTTGTGTTTATGACTATGAACTCTAAAATTAGAATTCAAAAGCTTTGAAAAATATATGATTCTTTGAGCTTGATTTATCTAGATCATATGGCATAACTTGTCTCACTTACACCGAAAGCATTATCATATGAACTAAAGAACAAAACATTTTTTTGAGTAATGCTTTATGGAATTTTCAAAATGTATGTGAATAGAAAAAGGGTTTCATTTTTTACTTTGAATGTGTGATATTTGTACCTTCATGGTAGGAGTTGAAAATGATATATATTTCAAAATCATGAGAGACGGTTTGATTAGGGCTACAAATTTGATTGGACAATAATACCTTTGAAAATTGAAAATTTTATTCCATCATAGTAATGAATTGCGAATGCCACCACATGTAAAAACATAATTACAACGATGTTTCAAAGATTTATATACATCCGAAAATTGAATATCATGAAGGATATGAAACAAGTTTGTAACCAAAAATTACTTAATGAGGATGAGAAAAGTGTTAGTTGTATATTTCACTTTTCAAGGAAAATGAAACTTTTTCAATAAAAATTATCTAATGTTTGAAATTCCCAAGTAAAACTTCTCTTTTGATATTTGTTTTGATTTCATTGGAAAAATGATCATATTTGTACACGTTTTCTCTCACATGTGTTATCTCCTATGTGCTCTTATAAAATAACTTAAAAACATGCTACGATTTTATCACTATCTAGTTTATTCTCCTTTAGAGTACCTAGAATAACCATTTATACCTTGACTTGACAATTCATAGTGCAAATGTATCGAATTTTATTTGCCTAATTCATTTTAGTAGTGGATAGTGTGAGACTGATCACTTGGTATTATTTTTTAGTTGTTCCTTGTGTTAAACACTCAATTTGAGCCTTTAGAATTTTTCTGGTCATTTCGCGCGACCCGCAAAGGGTTCTAGCAGCAGGAATAATTGACATTGCTCTTACAAAATGTGTGGACTACAAAACATCTCGCTGCAACGACATATCGAGTTTAAAAGTGACAGACCTTTCTTTTTCTCGTCACTTTCCCAAAAAGTTATTTCTCCCTCCTTGTAGTACAAGACGACCCTACTAAATTTTTGTACGGTTTCGAAGCTTTATGGTTGATTATCCTCTTCTCCCTTTTCTAGACAACATTTGGTAAGTTAACCCTCCTTTTTTCTAGATTTGGAACTTTTGACATTCTTTTATGAGTTAAAGAATGTTTATTTTTCAAGAGTTACTTTTTTACTCCATTAAGGTGTCTTGTATACTATTTCATGTTTATGTTAGTTAAACTCCATGGATTTAACTCATACTATATGATTTGAGTATTTGTTTTAGTGTTTGAGTTTGGTATTTCTGCTGGATTCCTCTCTTTTCAAACCTCAATCCTTAATCAGATAAGCGAAATGCAACTCAATATTCTTGATCTTTAATCTGAAGTTCGTGTTATTTATCGGTATCAAGAGGACACGAATGAGGATAACGATGGTGGGGATGAAAACTAGGGTGTGATATTTTTTATGGTGTTTAGGTTATTCAAACTTCTTTTGGTTAAGACTTTTTTAGGTTGTTTTATTGGTTTGAACATTTGGTTATTATTATTTTGATGACTTTGTTATGTCACTTTTGGATATCTTAGTTGCGTACTTTGTAGAAGGGTGTAAACAATTTTGATAAGCTCTCATTAGCTTGTGTGCATACCTTTTATGACATTTCTATTTCGTTTTACATATATTATGGGTTGTATCTATATCACATTCTTATCATTATTATCTCTTTATGATACTTAGCTCATTATATGTTATGTGCTTTTATTTGGCACACCATGGATTATGTAGGCATGTTATTCACTCACTTTCTTTATGGTCTACTAACCCATGCTTTACACTTACTAACTTGCACACATGATTCACTCTTTCCACTTTTAGTGCACTTTGCCTTGTATTGGTGTTTACATGATCTAGCTAGATTATTTTATTTTTCTATCTCTATTAGTGAAATATGGACATATTGCTTGAATTGCATATTCTATCTTTGTTTAAGTTTTATTGAAAAAAACTCATTATAAGATCATTTTTAGCACATTTATTCAATTTAATGTTTCTTTACCTTTGTCAATTCCATGACGAAAAGGGGAAGAAAGATTAGATTAAGGTGCGGTTCAAATTACGAACATATCTTGATTTGTTTCATGATAAACTAAATGAACATGTAATATATATTCAAGAAATGTAGAGCATATCTTTATATGGCCTATATCATTATGATATTGGCATTTCTAAAACTTGTATACACACCTTGAATGATGAATCACTTTCATATCTTATGCATCACATGTTTTCGGTTCACTGTTCATCATATTGCTATATTTGTATCTTTTATTAGATTGAGTGAGAGATTGATCGGTGGAAGTCTTTTGAGGAATACTTTAACAATGGGAGGATTAGTAGTATATGGATGTTTTTTTTCCTTTGGTCGGGCTTATGGATATATATCATAGGTTGCTATACTTTTCTATAATAGTTGTAATATTTATTTTTGTATATTTGGTCAGGGAATAGACAAATGGGGATTTTGTAAATGTATGCATTTGGCCCACGAGCCCCAATAGGACTAGATTGTCTTAATCTATTGACCAAATAAACTTTGTGTCTTATCTTTGAGGTTATTCTGGCAAAGATTCATGCAAATCATTTAACAAACATCATCACCTTCATGCGTATCCTTTTTATACAACTATTAGAAAGGTAAATAAACACATAGACTCATATACATTCTACCCACACATGATCTCTTTATTAAAAAAAAATACTTTTGTGCATGTGTGTGTGTGTGTGTGTGTTTGTGTTATTATGGATCTTTGGAATTACTAATGAAATTCAAGAAATCTTTATTTGAAAATCTTACAATTTTCATTTCATAAAATCTGTTGAGGCCTGTCATAGGAGACTTTCGCCACATCGAGGCTTTCTCTCGCAGTAGCGACGGTGTCTTACTGGTCGTGCCTTGTTCCAAAGTTTTTGTTCTTTATCTTGCCTTATATCCTCACGATTGTTTCTCCATAAAGACATAAAAGTTTGTTTCTTTGAAACTCTAGTGATATGTTCCTATGTAAAAATTCTGAATTATTTTGTGACCTAGATTGCTTCATGCTCGCTGCACTGACAAAATAGCTCATTGCAACGACACATATTTGTCAACACCAAAAGTGAGTTTTTTAACAAAGATTGTGCACATATTTCTTGGTACACGTACAAACTAAATATATCTCCATATTTTTTTTTTGACTTTGTACCCCCTTTCACCTCATGTAAGTATACTTATCTACTTGTACCCTCCTAGCTTCTCTTGCAATCTTGGGTGAGTATATGTATGTGGGTTAGACTTCATTTTGTGCAAGAGTGAAAGTGTGATTTTTTGGAAAAAATATTTTTGTTTAATATTTCTTTCCACAAGAATCATCTTTCAAGGAGAGAAAAATCTTTAGATAAAAACTTATTTTTGAATCAAGTATTCATGCAAGTTTTAAGTCTTTATTTTCTCTTATATATATTCTTAAGATATTTTTTATGTTTAAATACTTGTGAAATCTAAAAATACTTTGAACTGAACTTGTTTGCTCTAATGTCTTTTCAAATACCTTGAACAAATCTCTTTATAATTTCTTCTTGCGTTATTTTTAGATTTCATATATCTCAAAGATATATTTTGTGAGTTAAGAAATTATATTTAGAAAATGTGTTCTTAGGTTATCAAACACCTAAAAAGTTATACTATACTCCAAGGAGGCTTCTCACTTGTGTTCCAAGATTTCGGACACATACTTCACTTAAAACTCAAAATGAATAAAGTTGCCTTTACTTTAAATAAGATTATTCGATCGGCAGTGGTTACGGACCAAAATTGATTGATGTTGTGCAGCATTATTCAGCTATTGGCACTCTTTATGGAGGATATGGTGGGAAAGAGTGTCTAGTCAGTTATAGCTTCATGAGGGATCAAAGTCTATTTCTTCTAGCTGTAAAACTCTATCATAGGACATTTATTGTTCTCAAGGCCTGATGTTTTTTCTCATTATGGGTTTTTACTTATACACCTTGTTGTTAAACAATTTGTCACATAGACCTTGGAGCTTGTATTTGATATCCCAATTTGAACTTCTAATGAAAACCTTATCACAACTTGACAAGATATTTTAATTTGGTATCTTTCATCCACCTGAGTTTCGAGCACACACACGCTCAAAGTAGTTATCCCTTAAGTCCCTTTTATGCAGAGTCTAAAATCATGGTAAGGTTAATACCCTTAATCCCCGCGCATTAATGTTCGGGAAAAAGGATATGCAATAATTGATCTGGGACCACCCAAGGAGAACAACAAATGTTAGGCATAATGGCAGGAACTCGAGGGTCAACACCCAACATGGCAGATAATTCTTCGTAAGTTAGGCAGACCTCATCCAACCGAGTACCAAATTTGCAAAGCCACCTCGAGTAAGATCCAATTAAATTGAGCGGTTACGCCACAAAGTGGCAAGGTGCCAGTTAAAAGGCTCATAATTAACACTATACAAGCACATATCTTTCAAGCCTTCGACACAAGCAACAACTGTCTCTGTCATGGGAATAACCATTTGAAGAAAATGAAAACTCTATGAAATAAAGAAGAGAAAAGGTTGAGGTGTGATTTATACCCTCACCCTAAGCCCCTTTTTATACTTGAACTCCTCAACAAAATCACAAAATCGATGAACCAACAGCTGAAATGAAGGAATCAAAGTACCAAGAGTGTAGCAAAAGTGAAATAAAGGACAAAAAGAAAATGTACCTGCGTAAGTATGTCGATAAGCAGATTGGGGTGTGTGTTGGTTGGCACACCCCTTATTTGGAAAGATTACCCTTTCTTATTTTCCTTCTCTCATTTTCAAAATAAATTCCTCTCAAAATTAACCTTTTACACAAGAGTTTCCTGGGCATTTCTTTACGTAGATATTCATTAAAATATATTTAAAGTTTTCTAAATATATATCTTTACCTGACTTTCACTAAAAAAACCTAGGTGGAAAATTAAAGTGCATGTAGAATAAGTCATTAACCTAAGATAATTAAATATGGAAAATGTGTCATTTGATATATATATATATGTGTGTGTGTGTGTCTGTGTGTGTCTGTGTGTGTGTGTGCGGGCTTTTTTATATTTTTCACATATATGGAAAATAAAAAAAGGACCAAAAATGAGCAAAATTTTCGGGATGCAACCCGAACATTCTAAATTCCCTAGCCTAACTAATCCCTCCTACGTAACCTCTCGTAACAGCGATAAGAAAATCCTCCACTCCCAGAGTTCGAACTAGGAAAATGATCGTTCGTAGTCGTTGAAGGGGAAACACAAGACCGAGTTATCGTCCACACATATGCGGCCATGGAAGCCATCCAATCTCGAAAATAACCCATTTGAATTTCTGCCTCTGAGAAATGAGGGAAACTGTTTATCATCGCCTTAGGATGATGATGTGACAACCCGCGATCCGAAATAAGGGGTGGCCAGCCCGATACTCCAAAATAACGGAATCATGGATGGAAATCATTCTCAGCATCACCATAATAAAATAAGTATACGGAAAAACCACCCAATAATTTCGAAAACGGGTTGCCAAATTTAAGATTTTAAATTAAAAGTTAAGGTAAATAAATTAAACAACCCAAATCTGATGAGAAAGTGGAGTTCCAAAAGAACTTATATTAATACTGAATCAGCAAATAATTAAAGGACCGAATAAGCTTTCGGTCAACAGTTACATCCAACATACTACAACAGTTCAATAATATACATATTACATCCATTAAAAATTACAAAAGTTGGGCCACACATGCCCGAAAGAAAAGTCCTGATCACATCTATAATTCAAAAAGAGAAGCGTCTAACAAAATGTCCTGTGATAATCCGCAATATCACACAGCTCCTCGAAAGTATAGGGATAGGAATGTCACAACGGGCACCCTTACGGAGCAGCACCTGAGCGGATACAGTAACATGCACAACAAGCAAAATGAACGGGTCAGGGCCCTGTTTATATATGATCACTAGAAGAATAAGAAGCATGATAGATATGGATTAATCATAAATAATGTTAATGCAAATCTAACAACCTAATTATACAACATGATAAATCAATGTTTAATGATTCTAACAATTATTAAATTATGCAAGAGAATAAAATTTAAACCTCATTACTCCTCATATTTTACCATTTTTTCATTTTCCATTTTTCCATTCCTTAGCAGGAATATAATTACCACCATATTTATATGGCAATTCACATACCTCAAGTCCCACTTGAGTTAGAAAGGTTATATTCTTATACATATAACGATTCTAAGACCTCCCCTCTGAGTTTCCCCACTGGGAGCGCCCCTAAATAACTATCATCTTCCAGGGCCTATCTATACAAGACAACCTGGGCACCTAACGCACGTCGGGAAGTGGCCATATACCTGCGAGTGAGTCATAACCACACCCGGAATTACCTCACTAGCGCCGAAAAATATATAAAATCCCGCATATGGCCGAGGACTATAGTCTCCCTGCATTCACTAGTCAGGGGACATCACCTCATGCGCGAGCTTCCCTTATGATAGTATTTAGAGAGGTGTGTTTAAGTAAATTACCATTTACCAATTCCATATCATTATCATTTTCATTAATCGCATGCAAGTTTCATTTTTATTTGAAACCATAAGCCTTGAGTATTATCATTAACACTTATCATACTTTAAGTAGCGAACGATTATCCAATTGATCACCAAAATCTCATGAGTTTCGAGGTTTTATATACCTCGAGATGTCTCCTCAAATCTCCAAGTATGGGCTTATACTGCCTAGATCCTAATAATGTGTGAAAAGAAAGTAATGCCTAAACATCACTTTAACTACCCATAAAATAAACCCCAAGTGAACCCACTCCACTCTAGGGTAACGACCAAACTCAACTAAAACTTTAGGACCCTATGTTTACTTCATACAAGAAGGTTCCTAGTCCCTGATTATAAAAAAGAGACTTAGAAAGAAAATAAAGGTTTAAGAGTGAAAAATAGGGGACCGGTCGACCGGTCCTGAGACCGCGGTCGACCGCGTCTCAAAATTTAGCCTACTTAGAAAAGCAAAAAGTCTGTAAACAGGGGTCCGGTCGATCGGTCACGGACCGCGGTCGACCGCGCTCCAAAATTTAGGCTTTGGTAGGAAAGCAGTAAGCCCTCCCCTGAAGACCCGGTCGACCGGTCCTGGGACCGCGGTCGATCGGTCATGACAGACCTAGACCCCATTTATTCTTCCAGCAACCAAAAACCCTCCTCATTTATTACCACCAATAGAATTTAATTGCATCCAACAACCATAAATTACACCATCATCAATTCAAATCAATCTACAAATATTTATAGCCCATACATCCAACAAAAACCTAACTTTCTTTTACCATAAATAAACCACGACTATCAACACTAACTGTTCAACTTAAATCACATAATAGCAAGTAGAAAACTTGCCTCAAGGTTGCAAAATTCATATTTGATGAAGATGAATGCAAGAACAATCCCAATCCCAATCTTCAATCTCTCTTTTCTCCCTAAGTTTCTCTCCCTCTCTCTTTTCTCTCTAGGTTTAGGAGCACAATTAGGGGAATAGTGACTTAATCAAGACATAAATCGTGCCTTTTGTCCAGAATTAACACTTAAGTGATTAATACCGCGATAAAATAATGCGCAACTACACATTAAAACTAAAACCAGTCAAAAGTGCCCAAAACCTCAAAATACAATATGGCACATAATTTGACTATCTTGCACCTTCCGGAACTAACTACACCCTCCAAATTATCATTTGGAAATTTTATAATTCATTTTTAAGTTTCGGTTTTATTTTAAGCCAACTGTCATTTTAATTCATATGACACAATAAAACACATCATGGTGATATTTACCTACACATAAGGCAAATATGCAACATCTTACTAAATATTAACTTTTCTTCCTTAAATTAATACTTACTCCACATGACAACATTTTATATCTAGTTACTATATCTAGAAAGAAAATATAAAATAGGTCCTCAAAAGCGAGGGTTGTTACATACTCCCCCTTATGAGGGAATTTTGTCCCCAAAATTCAAACGTACCTTGAATAAAGAGATGCGGATACTTTTCTCGCATATCATCTTCGCGTTCCCATGTTGACTCCTTGGCATTATGGTGACTCCATTGGACCCGCACCACGGGCAACATCCGTGATCTCAATCTACGCTCCCTATGTTCTAAAATAGCAACCGGTTGTTCTTCATATGAAATTTCGGGTTGCAAATCAATATCCTCAAAAGAGATATGCCAAAGTGCACCTTCGCACCTCCTATACTTCTTTAGATAGGAAACATGAAATACATCATGAATTTGTTGCAAAGGTTCCGTTAAGGCAAGTTGATACGCCACTGGACCTACCTTCACAATAATTGGAAAAGGTCCAACAAAACATAGCGCAAGCTTCCCCTTCTTCCTGAAATGCTAGATGCCTTTCATGGGTGACACTCGAACCAAAACATGGTCCCTAATCTCCAACTCCAAGTGTCTTCTACCCGCATCGGCATAGCTCTTTTGAGGGTCTTGGGCTATCCGAATGCGATTCCGAATAAGTTCAATTTTAGAAGAAGTATATTGGATCATTTCAGGTCCAAGAAATTTATTATCACCCACTTCCAACCAACAAGCGGGAGATCTACAAGGTCTTCCATACAAAGCTTCATAAGGCCCCATTCCAATAGTAAATTGGTACGAGTTGTTATAAGAAAAATCAACCAATGGAAGATATTGTTCCCAACCAACTTTGAAGTCAAGCATACACATACGAAGCATATCCTCCAACATTTGGTTTACCCTTTCGGTTTGGCCATCGGTTTGAGGATGGTAAGAAGTGCTCAACTTCAATTCGGTCCCCAATGCCTCTTGGAAACTTCACCAAAAGTGGGAGACAAAGATTTTGTCTCGGTCGAAAACTATATTTAAAGGCACCCCATGGAGTCTAACCACCTCCTTGATGAATATTCGGGCATAACGAGCAGTGTCATAATCAGTTCGCACAGGTAGAAAGTGTGCCGACTTAGTCAAACGGTCGACAATCACCCAAATAGAATCACATCCACTCTGTGACCTCAGAAAGCCCGTAATAAAATCCATCAATATGCTTTCCTATTTCCACACGGGAATCTCCAACGGTTGCAACAGACATGTCGATTGCTGGTGATCGATCTTGACCAGCTGACAAGTAGTGCATCGGGACACGAACTCAGAAATATCCCGCTTTATGCATGGCCACCAATACTGACGGCGCATGTCTTGATACATTTTGTCACTATCGGTATGTACCGTGAATTTAATCCCATGAGATTCGGCCATTAGCGTATGTCTCAAATCCCCCTCCTCAGAAATAATGAGTCTTCCATGGAAGCGTAATCTATCCTCAGAATTGATCGAGTAGGACTCTGTTCCCTCGGACAATAATCGGCGAATGTGGTTTTGGCAACCCTTATCCTTCCCTTGGGCCTCTACAATCCTTGCCACAATGGTGGGAGTAACGGTCATTACCGACATGAACGCTCTCACCATAGCATCCTCCTGACTGAGTTCCTTCCATTTAGCTTTCCAAACATTAGCTAGCTCTCCCTCGGGCTTTCTACTCAAGGCATCCGTCAGAACGTTCGCCTTACCCGGATGATAATGAATATCAAATTGATAATATTTCATGAACTCCAACCATCTGCACTGTCTCATATTCAAATCTTTCTGAGAAAATAAATATTGCAGCGATTTGTGGTCCGTAAAAAGACTAAACTTATAATGCCTCCATATCTTCAAGGCAAAGACTACTGCGGAAAGCTCTAAGTCATGCACCGAATAGTTTCTTTCATGGGGCTTTAACTTGCGAGAAGCATAAGCAATAGCCCATCTCTCTTGTTGAAGGACACCTCCTAATCCTTGAAGAGATGCATCGGTGAAGACTAGATATTCCAAGCCCAGTTTTGGCAACGCAAGGACTGGAGCCAAAGTTAGCTTGTCTTTGAGTTCATCAAATGTAGCCTGGAAAGAATTATTCCAAACAAATATCACCCCTTTCCCGGTCAAATTAGTCAAAGGGCTAGCAATTTTAGAGAAACCCTTGATAAACCGACGGTAATAACCCGCCAAACCCAGAAAACTACGAACCTCGATAGGTGTCATGGGCTGACCCCACTCCCTCACCGCAACCACCTTACTCGAATCCACTGATATACCCTGGTACATCACAACATGACCCAGGAACTGTACCTCCTGTAACCGAAAGTCACACTTCTCAAACTTAGCATAAAATTCGTGATCCCTTAATCTTTGTAGGACGAACATCAAATGAATAGCATGATCCGATTCCGTTCGAGAATAGACTAAGATGTCATCGATGAACACAATAAAAAATTGGTCCAGGAATTCCCGAAATACCCTATTCATAAGATCCATAAATCAGGGGGGCATTGGTTAGTCCAAAGGGCATAACCAAAAATTCATAGAACCCGTATCTTGTCAGAAAAGCGGTTTTGGATACATCCTCCTCCCGTATCCTCAACTGATGGTATCCCGTCCTCAAGTCAATTTTGGAGAAGTACGACGCTCCTCGAAGTTGATCAAACAAGTCATCGATACGAGGCAAAGGATATTTATTCCGGATGGTGAACTTATTCAGCTCTCTATAGTCAACACATAACCGGAGAGAACCATCTATTTTCTTTACAAACAACACTGGAGCACCCCAAGGCGACGTGCTACGCCTAATGAATCCCTACTCCAACAACTGCTGGATTTGATCTCTCAACTACCTCATTTTCATAGGAGCCATACGATATGGAGCCCTCGCAATCGACCTCATTCCCGGGGCTAAAACAATCACAAACTCAATCTCTCGTCTAGGAGGCAAACCCGGTATTTCCCGGAAGACATCCTCAAAATCTCTCACAACCGGAATGGAATCCAAGGGAATAAATACATCCCTAGAAGTCTCCTCTGCAATACAATACAGATAAGTACTAGTAATCCGTTCTAAATGAGGCAAAACGACCACGAACATTTCTTGTCCCGAAACGGCGAAGACTATACTCTTCCCATAATAATTTACTATCGCATGATATTTCATAAGTCAATCCATGCCCAAAATCACATCATACCTGACCATGTCCATTACGAGTAAATCAGCCTCAAAACATAAAATACCAAGAGTAATCCCCATATTTTTACAAACAAGAAAAATGAGTGAACCATCACCCATAGAGGACTCGACGCTAGTAAAAGTACTCTCAGCAGATTTTATCAACCCTGTGGTCTGAGTAAAACTCCTGGAAATAAATGAATGCGTCGCACCCGTATCAAAGAAAATGCGACCCATGTGTTCCTGAATAAGGAACTTACCCTACTACCATGGCTTTCTTACCACTTTGCACAAATAACCTATGCTCTTAGCAACGTAGTAAAGACGCATTCATGACCTCACCAAAAGTTTGCAATGTCGGATTACCCATCAAGTGTTGCTGGATTCTCCAGTTCAAACCTCTCAAAAACTTTGAAACCTTCTTTTATTCAGGAGTCACCTCATCTGGTACAAAACTTGCCAACCGGGTGAACTCCTCTTCATATTCATCCAAGGATCTCTCACCTTGCAGAAGGTCTTGCAACCTCCTGATCATCTCCCCTTGAATCGCGGGAGGAAAGTAATTTTGATCAAATAAGATCCAGAATTCATTAATCGTTATAGTGTCTCTCTGCTCTGGTGTAGTCATAGACTCCCACCAATGTAATGCGGCCCCAACAAGTTTAAAAGTAGCAAGGACTTTCTTCTTCTCCTCACTACATTCCACCATACGTAGATGGCGTTGCATGTCTTTTTTCCACTGATTGGCCCTTATGACATCCGAGCCTCCATTAAACTCCGGGGGCTAACCATTTAGAAAAGATTCCCTAGCTCTCTCCCATGGAGAAGGTCCCGTAGGAGCAGGGGAATCCGGCGCTCTCTATTTAGCTTGTGGCACTTGCTGAGCCACTGTTGTTATAGCCGTATTAACTGCTTGAGACACTAAGTTCACCACATCAGCGTCATTAAAGGTTCCTTGTGGCGGCGGTGGAGGACCAACCTCCTCTTCCATAACCCTATTACGTCTCACTGGGCGACCTCTCTTAGGAGGCATCTGAGATGGAGAAACAGTAGAGTTAGAATAATATATAAAACAATCCATCTTGCAGAAGATCGTAGTCATAAATAACAAAGCAGTCCTATCATTAGGCTCTATATCATGGAACACTACGGTAGAAGGTGACAAGTCCACATGGATCCTAAAGACTCTAGAACCTGATGCGCTGATACCATCTGTGATAACCCGCGATCCGAAATAAGGGGTGGCCAGTTCGATACTCCAAAATAACAGAATCATGGATGGAAATCATTCTCAGCATCACCATAATAAAATAAGTACACGGGAAATCATTCTCAGCATCACCATAATAAAATAACAGAATCATGGATGGAAATCATTCTCAGCATCACCATAATAAAATAAGTACACATTCCCGAAAGAAAAGTCCTGATCACATCTAGAATTCAAAAAGAGAAGCGTCTAACAAAATGTCCTGTGATAATCCGCAATATCACACAGCTCCTCAAAAGTATAGGGATAGGAATGTCACAACTGGGGCCCTTGCGGAGGATCACCTGAGCGGATACAGTAACATGCACAACATGCAAAATGAACGGGTCAGGGCCCAGTTTATATATGATCACCAGAAGAACAAGAAGCATGATAGATATGGACAGTTAATCATAAATAATGTGAATGCAAATCTAACAACCTAATTATACAACATGATAAATCAATGCTTAATGATTCTAACAATTATTAAATTATACAAGAGAATAAAATTTAAACCTCATTACTCCTCATATTTTTCCATTTTTACATTTTCCATTTTTCCATTCCTTAGTAGGAATATAATTACCATCATATTTATATGGAAATTCACATACCTCAAGTCCCACTTGAGTTAGAAAGGTTATATTCTTATACATATAATGATTCTAAGACCGCCCCTCTGAGTTTCCCCACTAGGTGCGCCCCTAAATAACTGTCATCTTTCAGGGACTATCTATACAAGATAACCTGGGCACCTAACGCACGTCTGGAAGTGGCCATATACCTGCGAGTGAGTCATACCCACGCCCGGAATTACCTCACTAGCGCAGAAAAACATTTAAAATCCCGCATATGGCCGAGGACTATAGTCTCCCTGCATTCACTAGTCAGAGGAAATCACCTCATGCGCGAGCTTCCCTTATGATAGTATTTAGAGAGGTGTGTTTAAGTAAATTACCATTTACCAATTCCATATCATTATCATTTTCATTAATCGCATGCAAGTTTCATTTTTATTTGAAACCATAAGCCTTGAGTATTATCATTAACACTTATCATACTTTAAGTACCGAATGATTCTCCAATTGATCGCCAAAATCTCATGAGTTTTGAGGTTTTATATACCTCGAGATGTCTCCTCAAATCTCCAAGTATGGGCTTATACTGCCTAGATCCTAATAATGTGTGAAAAGAAAGTAATGCCTAAACATCACTTTAACTACCCATAAAATAAACCCCAAGTGAACCCACTCCACTCTAGGGTAACGACCAAACTCAACTAAAACTTTAGGACCCTATGTTTACTTCATACAAGAAGGTTCCTAGTCCCTGATTATAAAAAAGAGACTTAGAAAGAAAATAAAGTTTTAAGAGTGAAAAACAGGGGACCGGTCGACCGGTCCTGAGACCGCGGTCGACCGCGTCTCAAAATTTAGACTACGTAGAAAAGCAAAAAGTCTGTAAACAGGGGGCCGATCGATCGGTCACGGACCGCGGTCGACCGTGCTCCAAAATTTAGGTTTTGGTAGGAAAGCAGTAAGCCCTCCCCCGAAGACCCGATCGACCGGTCCTGGGACCGCGGTCGATCGGTCATGACAGACGTAGACCCTATTTCTTCTTCCAGCAACCAAAAACCCTCCTCATTTATTACCACCAATAGAATTTAATTGCATCCAACAACCATAAATTACACCATCATCAATTCAAATCAATCTACAAATATTTATAGCCCATACATCCAACAAAAACCTAACTTTCTTTTACCATAAATAAACCACGACTATCAACACTAACTGTTCAACTTAAATCACATAATAGCAAGTAGAAAACTTGCCTCAAGGTTACAAAATTCAGATTTGATGAAGATGAATGCAAGAACAATCCCAATCCCAATCTTCAATCTCTCTTTTCTCCCTAAGTTTCTCTCCCTTTCTCTTTTCTCTCTTGGTTTAGGAGCACAATTAGGGGAATAGTGACTTAATCAAGACATATATCGTGCCTTTTGTCCAGAATTAACACTTAAGTGATTAATACCGTGATAAAATAATGCGCAACTACACATTAAAACTAAAACCAGTCAAAAGTGCCCAAAACCTCAAAATACAATATGACACATAATTTGACTATCTTGCACCTTCCAGAACTAACTACACCCTCCAAATTATCATTTGGAAATTTTATAATTCATTTTTAAGTTTCGGTTTTATTTTAAGCCAACTGTCATTTTAATTCATATGACACAATAAAACACATCATGGTGATATTTACCTACACATAAGGCAAATATGCAACATCTTAGTAAATATTAACTTTTCTTCCTCAAATTAATACTTACTCCACATGCCAACATTTTATATCTAGTTACTATATCTATCAAGCAAATATAAAATAGGTCCTCAAAAGCGAGGGTTGTTACAGATGAGGCATAGGAAAGGAACGATTTCCCTCCAAGATGATTGTAATCCGAATTATTTGGATGATGCCAAAGTGGACGAGCCTCCACAACCCCTGAACCACTCTCGAAAGATCGAGTCGAAGAACTAGACTTGTTGTTATCACCTCTAGCCTTTGTTAATGGAGGAGGCAAACCATCTATGTCGAAGATCGATGTCATCTCTACATAGCTGGTCACGAACTCGAGGCAGTCGCAGGATGCCACCGTGTTAGTATAGAGTGAATAGTGTTTCCCTCCAACATCGTCGTCAACTCACCCCTATGATATCTTCCCCAAGCTTCTCATGTGAAAGGGAGGGACCTTCGATGGAATTTAAATATCACTCTCCATCACCTACAATACCATTTTCTCAACACGCTACCTGGTGTACACAAACTGGTGCATTAATAGCCATCGCGACTGGGAATATATGCTCGTAATGTCCCATCTCTCTCAAAAACCGATGCCAGTGATTAAACAACACGTGACCAAATAGGAGTCCACCATTGTTACACAATCAAAAAATAAAAACAAAGAACATATACAAAAATCAAGAAAAGTCACAAAATTCGAAATAAACTCTAATGTGGACCCTCGTGAGAGAGTTCAGCGTGACTTTCACATCCTTAGAGGACGTAAGATCCTTACCGACCCATTAGAATTCCTCCACCGCATCATCCTAGGCCACGCATCAACCTCACTCTCCAGCAAAGGCATCAACGACGTGTTGTGCCAAATAAAATCATTGAACCACACTTTAAAGAACAACAAAACTCTCAAAAAAAGAATACACATATTCAAAAAAGAGAAATAATAAAAGGCATAATATTAAAATTACCTCCAAAAGGTACTTAGCCCCCATAAAGTCGACAGACAACACCACCTAAAAACATCCAAAGAAACATATAAAACCACCAACATCAAGCTCCCCTAATTATATTTGTCGACTTCAGAGATAACTTGGAGATACGGTAGAAACTAGAGATGGACATCATTCCCACTCTTCACCCCCAAAATATCCTCTAGAGGGAGCATAATGAACATTTGGGTTGTCTATCGTAGCTTCTGGTCAACTTCCACATCAATATCCCTCCTCATCAAGGTGTTCTTCTGCAAGGACACCTTCATCAACATCTAGAACCCACTCACTCAATGGGTTCGATCACCTCTCGAATCGCCTCCTCAGTTAGGCGGATGGATTGGTCTACCACTGCCTGCTCTCCATCATAGGATAACATTATGATCCAGTGCACGTCTATCTACGTGACCATTATCTCACCCATACCCGACAGGAATGTGTGGATGTATCCCACCATCACTCGGTGATAGCATACAACACTGCAATCGATTGTGATGTGTTATCCAAAGACCTCTTTAGGTAGCCAAAATTGGTCATATCCATCATAATCCTCACCTTTATGGGTATCTTAACCCATACCACCTTTACCCCCATCGTACCACTGGAACGAATATTCATCAAATCGATGTATGTCTGTACAATTCAAATCAATAACACAAATCCCCCAAAATCAATAAACGAAAGTTAATCCAAAAGTCAAAAATGAAATAAAAAATAAATAAAAATACTCGTATAGACCTAGGGGTTTCTCACCTGAGAAAAACGATGGAGCTCAGGATCCCTATATAAGATTCGTTCGTCATCCACAAATTTGGCATAGAGATACGCATTCTCTACCCCTGACGGTATTATTACAGGGTGGGCCTACACGATGCTCGCCCAGTCATCAAAGTTCATGATGGCCATTTTCTTCAATAAGTCTCAAAAAGCACTCGAGAGAATTTTTTAGAGAGATAAAGAGAGATAAAAATTTGTTTGGTGTGTGAAAAAGCACTCGAGAGTATGCCAGCCAGTAGTGATCCTCGAAAACCTACAACAAAAAGGCTTTCTTTTTTATGCCATGCGATCGGCACTTGTCAAGATGTGCCTATTGGTACACCCCTCAAACTTTCCTAGAAAACTTCAAAAGAAAAATTCCAAAAAAATGCTAAAAATGAGAAGAAGTATTCTAAAAATTCCTAAAAAATATAAAAAGTCATCAAACCTCAAATTTCACAAAACTCACACATTTTCCATGAAAAATCATCTAATTTTAAATTTTCCCCGTGCATTTCAAAATACATCAAAATTCTCCAAAAAAATCTCAAAACATTTTAAAAAATCACAGAAAATTCAAAAAATCACAAAAACATATATTTGCAAAAATTACGCATTTTTCATAAAAATTATCAAAATTCAAATATACACATGCATTTAAAAATCATTACAAATTTGAAAAAACTCTCAGATGAATCCAAAAATTTCTAAAAAAATTCACATCGTCACATGTACTTTCTAAACTATTTCTCATTCTTTAAGTCCACGGAATTGACCTTTTCACCCTTTAGCTCCATAGAATTGACTTATCATTCTTTAGGTCCTCAGAATATACCTTATCACTCCTTAGGTCCTCAAAGTTGATATGTTTACTCCTTAGGTCCTCAGAACTGACCTTCACACTCTTTAGGTCCTCAAAATCGACCTCAACCCTTTGAATTGGTCACACACTATTTAGGTCCTCAGAACTGATCATGGTCCTCAAAATTAGCCTTGACCCTATAAATTTGTCTCCTACACCCTTTAGGTCTCCAGAATTGACCTTATCCCTCATAATTATCCTCGACTCGCTAAATTGCTCACGTATAATCTTTCGATCCCTAGTAATGACTTTGACCCTCAGAATTGGACTTGACCCATTGAATTGGTCACTTACATTCTTTAGGTTCCCAAAATTGACCTTGGCCCTCAGAATTGGTCTCGACTCCCTGAATTGGTGCCTACACTCTTTAGGTCCTCGGACTTGACCTTGCCCCTTAGAATTAGCCTCGATCTCCTTAATTTGTTGCCTACACTCTTTAGGTCCTCAGAATTGACCTTGGGCCTTAGAATTTGCCTTGAGCCTCTTAATTGGTTACCTACATTCCTTAAATTCTCATAATCGTCCTTAGCCCTTAGAATTGTCCTTGACCCTCACAATTGGTCGCTTACACTCCTTAGATCCTTATAATTCATCTTGGACCTTAGAATCGGCCTTGACCCTCTGAATCGATCACATACACTCTTTAGGTCCTTTAGATTGACTTTATCCCTCAAAATGGGCTGCAACCCCCTTGAATCGGTCGCATATGATCCCTTGGTCTTCAAAATATGATCTTTATCCCTAACGTGAGTTACGTATTCCCATCGAAATTACCACTTATATGTGCTCTCAACACTCATAAAATTCCATTAGGGTGTCTATCTTTTGATGGACTTTGTTTATCCTAAGCTCTTCCACTAAGAGGTTCTATAGATATTCCATTCTAATACCCTCCATACACCTCCACTGGGCCTAAACAATGTCCGTTCAAACCTTGGACCCTTGGTCCTCTTTCAAACCCTAATCGAAGATCACTGGATGCTTCACGATCTCATTTTGACTTTGGTAATATATTGGACCTAAGATTATCTTAACTAACTTTCATATGGATTAAAATCCCCTTTCTAACATTCCCGACTGTGCGTGAATCGGACCTACGATTGGTATTTAGCAACTATTTTACCCAGAAACCCTAACTAGAGGTCAGTGAAGACTTTCAATCTCCTTTTGACTCAGCCAACTCTCGAACCTGAGATTATTTCAACACACTTTCATAGGTCTCTGAATCCTCTTTCCAAACGTCTTGACCTTGCACGAAATGAACTTATGGTTTGTATTTTATTATTATTTTTCTAAAAAAAAGCATTTTCAGCCTCCCTATAGGCACCCCCTGCAGGCAAGGTAGACTTTACTTGGCCACCAAGTCTATCAAGCATAACGATAGGAAGGCCAAGGCACATGATGGCTGGCACCCCCTCTCCCCAAAGGGTATCTTGGTTATTTTGACCTTTTAGGGTTTCCATATTTAAGGAAACCCTCACCTCACTATTAAGGACCTTCAACCTCGTAATTCATGCGGTAACCCAATTACATCACTCCTTAAAATAATCTCTTACATTCCCTTACATTATTATCTCACCTCATTTTTTGTCGCCACTCCACCACCATCCAGAAATTAGATACCCCAACTTCCAAAAATAGGAATTCAAATCACTTAGAAGGTCTAAACCTTCTTCATCTTACTCTGTCAACTTAGTCACATTTTACATATTTCATTACTTTTAGCACATTTTCTTATCAATTCTTATTTTTTCACCACTAGTCATCACACTTTTTATTATTTATATTCTGAGACTTATTTTCATAAACTCAAAAACCCCAAAAGAGGGTTTATCCTATAAACCCCGAATTATAATTTCTTCTCACTTTTCTTACATTTTCACCACTTATGCACACTTTTTCGTAAACTAAAAAAGAAACTCTAATTTTGGATTTATGGGTTAGGTCCACTTTATCCCTCATCCAAACTATGTGGACTATGATGTCGATTATGGCTATGTAAGTGTCCTGGGTTTGTCTTGGGATTTGAGTCCTCTTTTCTCTCATTTTACTTCTTTCACTTTTTTCTTACTAGTCTATATATTTTTACTACTTGTAGTGGTCCCATTGACCTATTTATTCACTTGTTCATAGTGAGTCAAGATCCGGCGCACCGATTATAGTTTAGCCACTTTTATTCATTTATTCATTTTTTAGCGTTCTCATTGATATGGGTAATCACTCTTTCATAGTGAGTCTCGATTCGGTGCATCTATCATATTCAGGCTATCTTTCACCTTTTTTTTACTTGATTTTAGTTATACTCCTTAAAATGATTTATTACTGTCTATTCCATGGCGCAGACACGATGATTTCTACTCCTCACATATTTAATATATATATATATATATATATATATATATATATATATATATATATTCACCCTCGGCACATTACATATGACTACACATATTTGGAGAAGGAGAATATTTTTATAGCCCATAAGAGATTGAAAAGGTGGAACAGGTGCCTAACACATTTCCATTCTATAACTTAGTCCCCGAGCCCTTGATTTATTTGGTCTCATATGCATAATTAGTCTTTTATGTCGTCTCTTCAGAGAAAACTACCATTTTTGCTTGTTTTGAGTAAAATGGACTTGCCACTCAAATCTTTACACATACACACAGTCTTGATTTCGACTGTTTCATGTCCTTTGTCACTCGCAAAAATGTTGTGAGAGCGGCGGGTGGGGATTTTCCCTCCTTACAATTCCACTGGGGCCCGCATATGATGGCCACATCTTCAATCTAACTTCGATTAAGATTTTTCTTCCAGATATAATGGTTCTCATTAGAAAGTTGTTCGATCCTAGTTCATTCAAGATTGCATGTCTCATTCAAACGACTTTAGGTTTCATTCGACCGACCTTAAGTTTTGTTCGAACATGATGCCTCGCGTTATGTGTCTTCACTTTTTACTATTTTTCTATAAATATAAAGAATAAAATAGGGTTTTCAAGTTGAAGGGTTTAGAAAACAATTTTCTATACACAAACTATAGCCTTTTAAACCCTAGTTTACACCCTATGTTTAAGATCCAAGAATAAAGATATTATGCTAGTTTTAGATGTCAAGTTTCTAAACCAAATTTTCTTTACTCTACATCATTGAGATAGTTCGTTTGGCACGATGGTTTCTGTGGGACTGCGATGACGATTTGGTAGCCAAAGATCGGTGGACATCGAGACATGTACGGCACACGCGTTGTGAAGATCGTGGGTAGATTCATGTAATGTAGTTGTAAAGAAGGTTTAAAGAGAGGCAGGAAGAGTGCATCAGGATTGAAGGTGTCGAGTCATAAGTAAATCATTTGCCATCCTCGTATAAAATCCTGTACCATAATGGACTTTGCATAGGCTAGGTCGTCTAAGGTTTTTCTTATTGTGCGTTTTCCTCCCATATCGCGGCGTTATGGTAGATATTTATTTTATTCTTGCTACTCACCTAGATGTAGGTTGTAAGCAAGATAAAATTGATTTAGTTCATACAAGGCATGTTTAAACAATGCTTGAATTAAATTAGTAAATTTCTCACTCGATTAATTAATTAATTGGAATAAAAAACTGGTCTTTTGGCAATCCATTCTTATTAGCAAGCACTTAACATTATCAACATATAACTCATGTGAGGGAAAAAAGTGAATACTATTGAACCTTGATCTATAAAACCAGAACTAAAGTTCAATGAAATATACCTTAGGAAAATCTACACGATTTTTATTATGAAAAAGTCTCATTTTCCTTGAAAATACAAAATATTCAACCCGCACTTTTGTCTTCTCAATTTAAGCGATTGATTAAAAATTTTTAGTCTCATATCCTTGGTGTTACCCAATTTTGGATAGATAAAGTTTCTTAAGACATCTCTTTAAAAAAAATCATGTGGCGGCTTTTACACAAGTACAGAGGCTGGAGAACTATTTCTATATTTTTTAAAGGTAGCTCACACATACCGAAATTACAGTCATATCCACATCATTTCTCACAATTTTGAATGATAACGCATTTTTTTTCAACTACAACCACGAAGAAATATCTTACATGCACAGGGAGTAAAAATGACACTCCTTTTTCAAATCACAACCATTTCAAAAACCATGAAGTGAAAATAAAGGTTCTTCGTATCAATCTTTTGATAGAAGAACACTCAAAAATGTTGAGCGGTATCAAGTGAATCGAGTTTATAGCGTTTACTCCGTATTAATCAAGATTAGGAATTTTAACACTTTAGAGATTCATATTTGTAAGGATAAATTTTATCAATGCGTCATATTTGTAATGTTTATTTTAAAATTTATATTGTTGGCTTTATTCCATATGGATAAAACTGTTTGATTCATAAGTTAGGATTGTGTCAGTTCGTACCTTCAAGCCTACGTAATGAAGACTCAAAGTTACCCAAGTAAAGTGACATTAAATTAATATTGAGTTTCGTCTTTAACCTTGGGATCTAAAAAAAAGCTATATTTTATTTATTATGTTAATCCCTAGGTTTTGTGTTTGGGGTGTTAAAATTTTTCTAAGGCTATTTTTCAAAAAGAACTTATTCAAAACTATTGTTTTGTTTTACGATTCCTTAAAACGAGTTTTTAAGTAATTCCAATGAATGTTCACTTTTCATTCAAACGACATGTGTTTTCACAATAAGTAGTTTCTTGATCTCATTCAAACAAGTTTTGCTTTTGTTCAAACGAGGTTAAGGGTTTCGTTCAAACGATCTTCAAATGAAGATAAAAGAACAACCTTTTACCTAAGACAATACGTGTTCATTTGATTTTGGCTATCTCATTCGAACAATTTGACTTCATTCGAACGAGATGGGCTATCTCATTCCAACAAATCCCATTTTTGTTCAAACAAGGTGTCCATTTTTCGTGTAATCATATTTTTGTGTTTCTTAATATAAATAAGGGAAAGTATAGTTTATAAAAGCACAAGGGTTTTGAAAATTCATAGCCTCTTTAACCCCGCTTCACCCTAGTTTGAAGATCTACGAAATAAGATAATATGTTCTATTGAGATCTCATGTTTTGAGCGCCATGATTGTTTACTCTAAATCGTTCAAGTAATACTTGGCATGGTGAATTTTGTATGGATATAGTAATCAATTCTAGTCATAGATCGGTGGACACCGAGATGAGGTAGGACTGCGTTGTATGTTATGAGTAAATTCTTGCAGTGATGCTATAAAGAAGTTTCAAGTAGTGAAGACCGCATCAGGCCTGGAGGCATTAAGCCTTTGGGTTAGTCTGATTATCATTATTGTATAAATCCTATATTAGAGTGAATTTTTGTAGGCTAGGTCATCCGAGGTCTTTCCTATTGTGAGTTTTACTTGTACATCACGACATCGTGTGATTGTTTATTTTTATTCTTGCATTCTAGCCAAGATGTATGTTTAGGTAAGGTAAAATTGGTTAAGTTTACACAATGTATGTTTATTCGGTGCTTTAATTATAATTGGATTAATTGCTCACTTTGTTTGAATCAATCGAAATAAAATTTAGTATTTGGTAACCCTAATCGCACTCGAAGCATTCTTAAATTATTAGTAGAGTAGTTGCATTAAGTTATCATGACGATCCGTAGGTTTATATATTCTTAGGGGTTGTGATAATTGTGAGGGTAATTCCATTACCCGACCTCCCATGTTTGAAGGTTTAAACTATCCTCATTGGAAGGCTCAAATGATATTTTTCTAAAAATATATCGATGAAAATGTTTATATTTCGGTGGAACAAGGGCGTTCTCCTCCTACTGAAGGTGCTTTACCGAAACTGCACTCCCTTTGAATTAAGGATGAAAAAGATAAGTTCACTTTAAATTCCAAGGTTGTGAACATGATTTTCTGTGTTGTCACGGTTGAAGAGTTTAGGTGTATTATGACTTGTGAAAGCGCAAATGATGCTTGGGAAATTTTGAAATCCACACACGAGAGTACTGATACGGTTAGGGTTTTCAAGTTGCAAAATCTGACAACAATGTTTGAAATGATTAAAAGAGCAGAGCATAAGTCATTTAATGAATTTTATGCTAAATTTTCCGATATTGTTAACTTCTCATTAACCTTGGTGAACGTATCCCTAAATAGAGAGTTGTGAGAAAAATATTAAGGTCGTTGCCTGAAGGATATGATGCCAAAGTCACGGTCCTATATTTTCTTAGTAGTGTTGATACTATGAGAGTCCAATAACTTGCAAGTGATATCCAAACCAATAAGATGAACATGTGTCCTTAAAATGAAAAGGAAGGGAAAAAAAGAAAACCTTATCTTTGAAAATATATAAAGAGGATGTGTCGGATTCGGATAGTGATTTTGAGTTAGAGACGGAAGAGATTACTAGGTTTGTGAAAAGTTCACTAAATTTCTTAAGCTTAGAGAATATAAGAACTTTAATAAGAAATACAATAACCTTAACAGTGACCGTGGTAGGAAGAAAAGGGATAACCTTAAGAAGGTGGATGATCAGGATAAGTGTTATGAATGCCAAGGGTTTGGGCATCTTGCTTTTATTTGTTTCATTAAACTAAGGAAAGAAGGTAAAAATCTTAGAGCTTGCAATACAACCCTTAGTGATAGTGATTCAAAAGAGGAACCTAATTCTCCCATAAAGAATAACTACACTGCTTTCATGGCTAGTCATGTTAGCCTAAATGAAAATCTTTTGATGATGAAGATAATCATATGCATGACAGTTTTGAGGTCCGATCTTGTAATTCCCAAGGGTGTGAAGAGGAAGAAGAGGAAGAGTTGAGTGATGAGGAAGAGAGTGAGGTTTAACTTTACTTCTTTGAGTTATATACGGAGTCTGTAAAGTTGAAGAAGGCAAACTTGAAATTATAATCTAAGATGAAAGAATGTGTAAGGAAATAATTATAATTGATTGCGGATTTAAGGGCACGCGAGAAGACACTTAGGGATAAGCTCACAAACGTTAAGGGGGGGATAAATAACCTTATAAGAATAATTGATAATATGAATTAGGAATCCCCAAAATATGACCACTCTAAACCTTTTCTTGAGTAGAGAATTTTGGAGTTAGAAGATGAATTAATAGACTCGAGTCGTTTCAAAAAACATTTGGAATCTAGGTAAAAAAAGTAGGATAAATTTTAGGAACCGTCCAAATAAAAAATGACAAGATAGTTATACGCTAAACTGATCCCAATGCCTCCACTTATAAAGATAAGATCAAGATTGTGAGAGATTCAATCGTTACCAAGGACATTTCCAAAGGTCAACCCAAGGGTAGCTTTCCTAGAGTTTGCACTTACACAAACTAACGTAGGAAAGGTCGTCTTTGGAGGTTTTTTCATCATAAAAAAGGTCCTATGAAGTCTAAATCTCATGTCACCATGGTTCCCAAAGCCCAAGTCACAAAATCATCTTCTGTTTGGTTGAGGAAATCCGATTTTAAGGCATTAAATATTAGACTTGTTGATTCTTACATGCTTTCACGTGAATCAATAACTGTTATATCTTATGAGTGATTGGGTTTGCATGTTTTCCGTACGATAGTTTTATTCTTTGTGTTATATGTTATAAGTAGTGCTATGATGTTTGTGTCTTTTGTATTTTTATTCTTCATTTTATTAGTCCATATGAAAAAATACAAAAATATTTTGATTTTAGTCATTTTTTTTCTTTTAAAAAAATTATAAAAAACTCAAAAGGATTTTGTTTTGTTTGTGTAGTTAGTTTTCACATTTTGTGCATCATATTGATGTGTTTAAATCCCATTATTTCCATGTTTCTTGAAATTCTTTGGGTTATTTCTTAATAATGCCTTGTCATGAAATTTTTTCTTATTTGGTTTATTTAATGGAATCATCCAAGTATATAGCTTTGCACACACCTTCACGAGCTCTTTTAAAATTTAACTTCTTATGTTGCATCA
Source organism: Sambucus nigra (assembly GCA_949130495.1). Taxonomy (NCBI): domain Eukaryota; kingdom Viridiplantae; phylum Streptophyta; class Magnoliopsida; order Dipsacales; family Adoxaceae; genus Sambucus; species Sambucus nigra. The sequence continues at coordinate 537,875,332 of OX422213.1, forward strand.
GCTAAGTAAGGTGTTCTCTTCTCAGTCTTATCAAATACATATCTATATACATATAGGATTTTTTTCATGAAAAAAACATTATGGTGAGGATTTTCTTAGGTCGAATATAAGAGTGTGCAATGGAAAGGGCTATGAAAGGAGAAAATCTCCATTGTGTGAAAGGTCACCATTGGAAAGAGCCTATGAAAAAGAAATGAAAAATATTTTGTCAAGACCAAAGTTTATAAATTGATCATCATCAAAAATGATATCTTTAAAAGGAGAGAAAAAAATGAATATCTATATTCTTTGGGTGTTATAAGTTGAAGATCAATGGGTTTGCACAAGTTTGTCCTAGTTCATCTTTAATGTTTGATGCAATTGGTTTGAAAATTATCAAAATATTTCGTTGTTGTGTATTTAGTTTGTTTATCTATTTTGAGTTAACTTTATTTATCACATGATGTTAAATCTGAGTTTAACAATTTAAGGCAATCAATAGAACTCCTTGGACTATCTTGAGTGTTTGGGAAATATTTTGTTTACTTCTAGTTCATGCCCCTTCACTCCATACAACATTTTGTTTAGATACACATTTTATGCCATATGAGTGTAGCAAACTTATTTTTTTCTGTTGCTTTTGGTCATACATATATATATATATATATATATATATATTCGTGTGTCATTTTATTTGTGTGTTTATATATGTATATATGGTATTTGTTTGAGTCTTTTCATGCGTTTAATCCATGTTCGTCATTGTTTCATATTTTGGATTATTTGCAATTGTGTTGCCGTGTGTTTATAATTGTTGTTTCACTTCACATCACATGATATGAATATTCTCTTTATGATCGTTTATTTGATACTTTGCATTTTCATCTTTGTCTATTCTTGAACAAAATGAGGGAAAAGTTTATATTAAGGGAGATTTCTTTTATATGTCATTTATATATTTCATATTCTCTTTGCATTTGAAATGTGTGTTAAGTGTGAAGGTTTATGCTTTGATACGAAAAAAATTTACGAGATAAAATATACTCAAGAGGTAGAGTCGGTCAAGTCATGTTTGTGACTTTTTCCTTTGGGGGTTTGGGGATTGAGCGTTACAGCTTGATGGCCTAGTTTTTATTTTTGGTTTTGTCCCCGAATAGAAAATTGGGGAGATTTATAAGGGCAAATTTTGTCAATGTGACATATTTGTAATATTTATTGTAAATTTTGTATTCTTTTTATTATTCCACTTAGATAAAACCATTTCAGTCATAGGTTAGGATTTTGTCAGTTTGTACCTTCAAGCCTATGCAATGAAAACTCGAAACGACCCGACTAAAGTGACATCAAATTCATATCGAGTTTCGTCTTTAACCATGGTGTCTCAAGAAAGGTATATCTTATTTATTATTTTATATTCGTGTTTTTGGTGTTAAAGTTTTTGTGAGTCTATTTTTCAAAAAGAATTTATCCAAAACTATTGTTTTGTTTAACAAGTCATTAAAACGAGTTTTCAAGAAATTCCAATGAGTTTGAACGTTTCGTTTAAATGACAAATGTTTTTGTTCTAACGAGTTTCTTGATCTAATTCAAGAAAGTTTTTTTTTGTTCGAACAATATTAAGGGTTTCGTTTAAACGAGATTCAAACGACGATCAAATGAAAACCTTTTTCCTAAAGACAATACGTGTCCGTTTGATGCTCGTACGAACCTCTTTCTAATGAGTCTGGATATCTTGTTCAAATGAATTGACTTCATTCCAAAGAGATGTCCTGTCTCATTAGATGAAATTTGATTTTCATTCGAACGAGGTACCTCACTTTTTGTGTCATCGTCTTTTTATGCTTTTATATATAAACAATGGATGGCATAGTTTATTAAAAAATAAGGGTTTCGAAAACTATTTTCTACTGAGAAAATACATGGCCTCTTTAACCCTGTTTACACCCTAGTTTTGAGATCCCAGAATCATGATAATATGTTCTATTGAGATCTCATGTTTTGAGCACCAACATTGTTTACTCTACATCATTCGAGTATTGTTAGACACGGTGGATTCTATATGACTGCAATGATGGATTCTAGTCAGAGATCGGTGGATACTGAGGTGCGAGAGGATCACATTGTGTATTGTGGATGGATTTCTACGATGTTGCTGTGAACAAGGTTCAAAGAGTGAAGACTTCATCACGATTGAAGGCATCAAGTTTGTGAGTAAGTCTATTTTTCACTATTGTATAAACCCTATATCATAGTGAATATGAGTAGACTAAGCCTTTTGGAAAAAAAATCCTTTGTCGGTTTTCCCGTTCATCGTGGCATTATGTGATTGCTTATCTTTCTTCTATGCTCACCTAGATGTATGTTTAGGCAAGATGAAATTGGTTAAGTTTACACAACTTATGTTTAATCGATGCTTGAATTATAATGGGTTAATTTCTCTCTTGGTTTCAATCAATTAGATTAAAATTTGGTATTTGATAACCCTAATTGCACTCGAAGCATTCTCAATATTTCCATTTCGAGAGAATATATGCATAAAAAAACTGAGACACAAATATCATTTTCAAGTGTTCGTGCATTAATCTAGCATTATGATATAATTAACAAACAAGAACATGATCACCACTTATACCTAAAAACAAATTTACAATTTTGATAAAGAAACACAGTGCAAGGAATATGATGAGACAAGGAACAAGATAAGCATTTTAAAAGTCCTGGGCACATTGAGAAATCACTCTACCTAGTAGGGGTTGAGGAAACTAACTTGGGATTCCGTAAAGTCTATACATCAATCTTATTTATACTATCTTTCCTCATCCACACTTGATTTCATTGAGTCAACTTGAGCTTCGATTCGACGACGAATGAGTTGTGAATTCCCCTGTCCTTGTTGTTGTGAACTAAATGAGCATGTTTTCCTCGCAAACCTTCTCGATTGTTTGCAGTAAAACTCGTACTCTTCCAAACATTAGATGAATACAAGGTCGGATTGAGTAAATACAAAAAATTTCTGATATGACCTAGTTTATGACAATGAGTACACTAAAGTAGTTTTGGTCTAGAAACACGTGATTTATCATCAAAAATAATCTTTGCAAATTTTATGGTAAAATAGAATTCTCCTTCAAATGATTCACAACATAATATTTCTTTGGGTTAGGGAAACGATTGGAAATAGGTTTACAAAACGTGATTCATTTTATGGTGAACCATTTATATTCAATGCAACTCTATTTTTTTAGCAAGATGGATGGTACCCCCACAAGTTTTATTATAATAAAGCAAAATTATGAGAATAGACCTCCACGTGACATAATACCTTACCTTCAAAGAGAAAGTAAAATGAAAAAACTGACCTAAGGTACCTTTATAAGAAGATATCTAGGCTTGTAAATCAAAGAATTAAAACAAAGTCCAACATGATCTTTATAACTTAGAGACATGTGGCTCACATATAAATACTTAAATCTATAATGATGAGAAGATAAGTCTATGCCCTCTAGATGAATGACCTCATTTGGTGCATTCCACCACCATTTCAGATTACAATTTTGAATACCCATATTTTAAAGCTTATTTGCATCTTCATTTCCTTCCCTGAATATGTGAGAGGCCATAAAGTTCATGTTGGCAATGTATTTTTTGCAATTCAACCACCAAATTCCCAAAAATCAATGTGGAACATATGTATCATCTGGAAGGCATTGCAAGACAGATAAGTAATCAAGCTCTAGCCATAAATTATTCCACTTATATCTCCAAGAAATTCAATTCCATAAATCACAGCAGTTATTTTTGCATAAAATACAGTGTGATAACCAATGTTTTTGCAAAAAAAAAATATAGCTCTAACAAATCCTCTACATGTTTTGTAAACCCCTCTAATTGCAGCCATTCTATTTAGACATATAAATAGGCAATTTATATTGAGTTCAGTCCATTTAAAGGATGCCATTTGACTTCCATTATTTTATTAGGGGATTTATTTTTCCTTTAATTCTAATAAATTAAATAATTTCAAAGTTCGATATGGAATTTGACTTATGACGAGTGGCAATCGATACAATATATCCCATGAACTTCTGATATAATAGATTCAACCAATAATAAAAAGGACTCAATTATTAAAAAAATTAATTCATTTCTGTCTCTATAGGTTCTATTAACAGTTGTGAGTATATTTGTAATCCAAATTTGCTTGATTTGAGGATCAAATTTAGCCTTCGAAAAGCGCCTCCAAAGAGATGCAATACTATCATGAAAGCTTAGTTTCTTGAAAATCCCCAAAATACAATTCCAAGTTGACTTCATAAAGCAACATTCAATGAATAAATGATGAGTGGATTAAACCTTACTCTTGCATAATTCGCATCTTGAAACATTCACTCACCTTATGGTAAAATGAGTAAGAATAAATTGAATACCAATTTGATCCGTAATAGTCTCACCAATCCATCTATCAAACCATATCTTCACATGATCACCATTACCAATAGTCCATTAAGAATTAAGAATGATGATGCTTAATGCCTCTTTGTATCCTGGCCAAATGGAACTAACTTTATAACACTTATTTTCCCCCAATGGATTGAATCTAGCTTTTACAAATTCAGACCACAAAGATTCTTTATAACATGTCCCCAATCATGTTTAAGATTTTCAACCTTATCAAGAACTTTGAAACATGTTATATTAAGGTCACCTTCAATGAGAGGAGAATAAACTTTCTTCCAAAGCACTATCACTAATTTTCTTTTAGTTGTTGAATTGGACCAAATAAAACTTCAAACCCAAAATTGAAGTTTCTTTATAAGTGTATCAAGACATCTATAAACCATGAAATTGTACAACATAATGGGTTGCACCACGGCTCTTCTAAGTCAAAGTCTCTTAGCTAGAGATATCATTTTGCCTTTCCATCTCTCTAACTTGGATTTAGCTTTATCTATAATAGATTGAACGTTCCTTCTTTCTTGTTTACCTCTAAAAATGGGAACCCCCAAGTATATAAATGTATCAGTACCTTTTTATGCGTAGTTGAGCAGAAATTTCATGTCTTTTACACTGAGAAGCTTTCCCCAAAAATAAAGTACATTTATCCTAGTCAATTTCCTGGCCAAAACATTTCCAATATGAATCAAAGATCTTCATAATAATAGAAATAGATTTTTTATTACCCCTACAATAGATCATGATATTATCAACATAAATCAAATGTGTAGGATATTTAAAACCTCTTAGGGATGAAATACAAGTAATTGAACCATCTTAAACTTTTTGAGAAATATCCCTGCTAAGAATGTCTTACTTAAGCAATAGAAAATAAAAGAGGCGATAAAGGATCCCCCTGTCTATCCCCTCAAGATCGTGTAAATACACCACAAGGAGAGCCAATTTTTAGCACTGAAAGTCTAACAGACTTGAGAATGGTGTGAATCCATTGGACAGTTTTATCACAAAAATCAAACGTTTTCAGAGTTTTAAGAAGAAATTTCCAATCCACTATATCAAATTCTTTGATTTCATAAACATTTAAATAAAGGTTTTCAGTAATTTTTTAAATTAAAGAAATATGATTTGAATTGAAGCCATTAAGAATCCAATTGTTAACAAATAATCTTTCCATTATCTTACAAACATCAACTTATATAATATCCCAACATCTATGATAAAATATTCCTCCAAAAAAATCTGGTCCAGGTGTTGCCTTAGGATCCATTGAGAAAAAAGTAGATTTGATTTCATAAAAAATAGGAATGGATTTCATCATATCATTTTCTAGATGAGTGACCATATTAGGCACAACATTGTCAATAATAGAGCCACTTTAGCTTGAAGGATCTCCATAATAGAACTCTTTAAGGAAGTTTTCAGTGTGATCTTTGATTTTAGAAGGATCGATTAGAAATTCCTTTTTTCTAGAATCCAAATCATTAATCGTTATTCTGATCATCTTTAGAAGCTTGACATTGGATTTTTTACAAGCTCGAAATTTCTTCGTTAAAGAGTCCAAAGAAATCTTCATTTCATCTTTCTCGTTTTTCAAGGTGTACACGCATTCATCTTCAACCAAATATAACTTCTTATTGTTAACAAGTTCATCAAGAAATTCTATAATTCATTAAAGCCTAAATCAAGAGCTTTAATTCTAGGGTAAAAAGAATGACCATGATCTTCTATAAGTTGAAAAAAATCATTTTTTCTCGTACAAATTATGAGCTCATTAAAAATGGTGTTTTTCTCAATCTCAAGGATTTTGATTTTTCCAAGTAAATAATCCCTTTCTATAGAAAATGTGAAACACACATGACCTTCGTTCCTCATCAAAACATTTTTTTTAAATTTTACTTTTGTAATAAGTTTTAAATTCGACTTTAACAAAACTCTTGATTTTAAAAGAAGCTTTACATAATAAGTACGGACAGCGTTAAATACCATTATTAACACAAGCCTTTTTAATGTCAATAGATTGATATAAAAAATCGGACAGTGTTAAAAGTGTGCTAAATACATGCTTATTACAGGCACCGATTAGGTAGACACACGGGATCAACCTCTAGGTGATTAAACCTATTGAATGAGAAATGAATATGATACCAATTAAGATTATCGTGTGCTCAAAACTTTAAATGGAGTGAAAGTACACAATTAAAATCACCATCTTAATAGAAGTGACATTTTCTCTTAATTCCTTTGAGCACAAAAAAGATGACCTAGTTGTATGTGATTAACATTTTACCAATTAAATAAAATCAAATTTTACCTTCAAGTTAGGTGAGTAAATCTAAATGCGAGAATAAGAAAAACAATCACACAACACCAAGTCATGCGAGGAAAAACCTATAACAAAAAAAAAAAAAACTTTCGGTCAAACGGATTGACAAATATACTATGGTAGAGTATTACAACTAGAAGATAAAGACTTACAATCACACAATTATATGACTAGTTAGAAACTCTTTCCCACCATATTCTCTGAGAAGAGAGCCAATAACAGGAAAATGCTACACAACCACGACTGGTTTTGGACTCATACAATGCCTTCCAAATCTAAGCAATACATCAAAATCCGCTTGAAGTAGAAGATAAACTTTATTGAGAAGCCACCGACACATGGTTAACACTTTTTAGGATGAGAGTTTTCCTAAAGGTTTCAAAAGTGTTAATAATGATTTTTATCTTGATTAAACCTCACGATGTATTTTTGAATTATTCACACAAGTCTTCAATAATAAGAATAAAAATATTTTGACTCAAGAACAAAGGTAAAAGGTTTTAAGCTTCAATATGACTTGTGATAAAAGTTTGAAAATAAAACACTTCAAAAACACAAAGAGAAGTGTGAAGAAGATAAACAATGGTTTAACTTTCTAGAATAATCGACTAAAAAAATCTCTTAAAAAATATCCTTTTGATCAAGTGTCTTTGCTCCCAAAAATATTTTCTCAATAATTCTTTTAGAGTTTTTGACAAAAGATATGTAATTTATGAATTCAAGTACACATTTAACCTAAGCTCTTCCAAGTGTGGAAAAAAAGTATAAGGAAAGTGGGGATGACATCACAAAGGGATAAAAAAACATTTGAGTCTAGGAAAGATTTGGCTGCTAAAAAAATCTGTAAGTTTTTCAAAAAGATGTTCTATAAATATCTAGGTCGCAGATTATAGGCGCGACGAGTGAATGTCTTATTGATGACGTGACAAGGTGTTTTGCTTCAGTGAAACACCAGTGAGGGATCGCGAGGAAACTTTGGTAAAACTGGTAAAAATCACAGGTCAGTACCCCGTGTAGCGAAGGCATACTTCACTGCAATGATGTACTAGCCAAAAAACCTAGTTTATATAGATTTAGGGAAAAACAAGTCAAAAAATTTTGAACCCTTACACAAACATTCATGTGATATACTTATACAAAAATTTATCTTCAAAAAGTATATTATATAAGAATAATATACTTGCCACCCAAATCAAGAACTAAACCAATCACACGCACGCACAAAAGTTTTAATTTAAATGTGCCAAAGTGTGAGAAGGTCTTTAAGAAGTTCATATACCTCAACCAAGTGGATACAAAAATATGATATCATGTAGGTGGCAGGTTGAGAAGTCGAAGAAACTCCAGAGAAAATGTACCGTAGTTGTGTTATATCAGAATGACCTCAATGACTAAGAAAAGACACAAAATATATGTTGTATATGAAATACGATGATTTAATTTTGTGTGAGGTACATGAATATACAAATACTCTTAAGGGGAAAACAATCAAATTTGTGTTCCAGCGTCTACAAAAGGGGGATATCAAATCGATGGGGCGGTTAGGAGGTTTATGTTCAGTGACTTTGTAATTTAGGAGTCCTAGGACTCACTTATGATTCCAGATGTCAATAAAGGACTCATCCCTTAATTGCCAACTAGATCCCTCAAGTAATATATTACTCACTTTCGGTTGGCTCACCCAAACTCGAGATGAGTTTTCTATCTATTAGGAAGGATGAATTGGGAAAATAAATAAACTTTAGCACTTCAACACAAAATAAACGAGGATTCTTGATGACTCTCCAACACTCCTTTGCTAGAACAACCTAATTAATTAATTCAAATTCATGGAAGCCCAGGCCCACCTCTAATTTTTTTTAGTTGAAATTTGGTTCTAATTGACCCAAGTAATTTTTTATTGAACTATTACAATGCCAGCGGAATTTCCTCATGTGAATAGACAATTATTCATAAAATTTATTAGGGAAAAAAGAACAAGATATAGCGTAAGATGTAATCTCTTAAACAACTGATTTTAAGAGGATATCCCTTTCTATAAGAGAGAGAAATGTATTATTCTAGCTACAAAGTCTACTCTGAACTCTCTCAACATTATAAGATGAACACTTTTTCACGAACCGCATTGGTAGACCAAAAGAAAACCTATGGGTGCAAAACCATAATGGACGAATACTCGATAGCCCAAATAGGCCCAACATACTGCCCAAGTTAGATTTAGCATCATGTGGATAATTATCAAGAATCAACTCGATTACCTACATTCTCGGAGGAGATAAACAGGGATCAGTCAATGAGCCAATAAGGAGTTGGGAGAGTTCGTGCATAACTCAACCACTCTTATCACTTTAAATAAAAATCCTACCCCAGGGCAATGGGGCATGTGATTCAGAACCTCTAACATAATTAATAAAATCTGATAAATCCTCCATGGACATAGGTAGTTGTCGAACCACGTAAATCCTGTGTGTTATGATCTTTACTTGTTCTTTAAATTCCTTTGCTTTTATAATTATTAATTATGATTTCTGTCACTCACAATTGGAGCCGCCTGTGGGAATTATTTTCTTTTCTAAAAGAGACTTGAAACCAATGAGTGAAAATAATGTCTCACCTACATAGTGCATCCATTACTGGTGACTTACGAGTTGAGCTATCCTTACTCAGACTCATACTCGAGCTTCATCGAGATAGAAATCCAAGATTTTTCCTAAAGGAACATATTTCTATGTAGAGAAACAAGTAACCCAATTCAAAACAGATCTCAAGACTGGTCGACACTTATGAGGAACGACTCCACTAGAAAGAGGAGGCAACATACCTCCAGATGGAAGAGAACACACGTCTCCAACGACGTCTGGAGAAAATAGAAAAATAATTCCATGAGGGAAACTGCAAGCACCATGGTCGGATGCCTAGTCCTCAAGCAAGAAAAACTCATAACCGAGGAAAGAATACTGTCTGCGAGTAGGATCGTTCAAAGCACGAGAGTCATCTGAAAAGACGAAACTGGGATGAAAAACTCCATAAGAAAGATATAAGAAGTCTGGTCCGATGAGAAATAGATCACGACCCAGCTTATCATGGGGATAAATCCATAAAAGAATTGTCTAGGAGGGCACTCATCACTAGGATATAATCTCCCTTTTCAAGGGCAATTGAAGAGGAGGACCCTGCAAAGAAGTTCACAGACCCAAGGTTTAAAATATACGATTAAAATATCGAACCCATCGATCATGTGCGCCAGTATAAGAAAGCAATGATTCTGTGGAACCCCAACAATTCTCTCATGTGTCGTATATTTCCATCCAGTCTAGGAGACATCGCCTAGAATTGGTTCAAAAGGCTACCCCACAGGTTAGTCAAGAGCTTCAACTCCCTCGTAGAGGCCTTCATAGCTCTCTTTATAGCCAGTAGATCACATCCGAACAGGATGAATTCTCTCCTCAACATGAGCAAGAAACCATAAAAGACGTTACGAGAATATGTCAAAAGCTATTGGGAAACCTTTAGTAAGATTGAAGATTTCTCGGATCAGGTTGTTGTAGCATCATTCAAGATTGGCCTACCCCTAACTCCATATTAAATCAGTCCCTCACCAAGAAGGAGGCAGACACTATCGATGATCTCATGTCTCATATTGACAAGTATGCTAAAGTGTAAGCCTCAGCCAGGGAGAGACTGGTTGCCCAAAGGCAACTAAAGAAAACGATAAGGAAAACACCCTAAAGAAGGGGAGTAAAAAGTAGAACGGAAGATCCAAAAACGATAACAAAGAAGACTCATCCAAGTAATTCCACAAAGTTATACAATTTTCAAGGAGCTAATTTACAAAATCTTAAGAAAGATCAAGGGCCAAAAATTCTTCAAGTGGCCAAAGAATATGGGATGTGATTCGAGCAAGAGTAATAATGCAATCATATATGCCTACCATAAGGATAATGAATGTAAGATAGATAATTTAAAATCCTTCAAGTTCCGCCTAGAGGAGTTAGCGCATGTGGGGAATTTCAACAAGTATATAGGAAAGAAAGTTGATTAGGTTTCCACCAATGCGGACCCAAAACCATATAACATTTTGAACGACGAGGTGGGGCATGAGTTTGTCGTTATTCATGGGGTATCAGATCCCAAGAAGATTTAATGTAACGTAATTATAATAGAAATCTATAAGGTCACGATAGTGATGGAGGCCTTCCGAATTGACCCTTCCAAAAGCCAAGCTGGCAAATGTAGGCAACCAAAGGATGTGGACCATAGCAAGCACATAGTCTTCACAGAAAATGATTTGATCGGGGTGAGGACCCCACACCAAGATGAACTAGTAATCATTACCAAGAATGCAAACTGGGATGTGGATAATCGACTAGTGGATCAAGGTAGCTCTTCTGAAATGATGTACCTATAGCTCTTTTACAAGATCAAACTGAAAATGACAGACTTGAAGAAAGAGACGGTCCCTCTGGTTGTCTTCGCTGTAAAGATAACCATGACGTTGGGTAAAGTAGTTATGCTAGTAAGGGCAGGAAACATATAAAAACTCATTGAGTTTTGAGTGGTAGACATTGAATCGCCCTACCATACCATCCTTGGAAGAGGGTGGTTGCATACTGTAAAGGCAAAATAATCACAAGGGAGGTTTAAAAAAAATTCAATACCAATTTTAAATGCGGAAGCGAATTTTAAGACGATTTTATCTTTTAATCCTAAACTTGCATCTATGGTGATAAAACAGATAAATTAAACAAGAAAAAAATCCCCACGTGGAAAAAACCTTTTATTCCACTAATAACTTGCAAATTGCAACTTACAAACTTACAAGTGAAATACAACAATGAAATTCCGCAGAAACCCACAAAGACTGCAGCCTTCAAATCAACAATGATTCCTTCTAGAACCATAATGGACCGTAGCCCTCCGTCAGTCTCAGCCTTTGTCTTCAGCAGTGAATCCTCATTGGTATCACAAGTTAGAAATGGAGATCCTCTCCACTAAGGTGTATGCAAAGATATAAAACTTTCTAGGGTTTAAACAATTCACAAGAACAATATTCAAGGATTTTTTTTGTGAATTAAAAAGTGTTATGGAACACTGAATAATGAAGAACTTTCGCATCAGATATGCAACAATGTTTTCACAAAAGTCTTAAACAATTTGATCAAGAAACGGGTATTTATAGGACGTTCATGAATTTCGAAGCGACGTGATCGTTCGAACGGCATCTCAAGGTCATTCTAACGAGATGATAATCTTGCTTGAACGAGATAAGTCTCTCTACTAACGACGTCCAAAAAAAACAGTGAGACTTTGTTTGAATCTCTTAACTAACGATATTGAATCTCGCTACTAATAACATTGGGTCTCATTTCTAACGAGCCTTAAAAATAAAAAATAAATCTTTTTGAAAAAATAAAAAAAACTGGTCATTTTTTATAAAAAAAAAATAAATATCCCAAAACATTATTCCATAAATTATTACAAACTATAAATGGTTTAATATTTCATCGGAATATCGAGAAGTCTTCAAACTTAGAGATGCTTGAGTTCGGTTCAACTTCTCCGAGCATGACGATTTGTAACGGGATATGCCAACCTAGCCTAAATCTATGCTATGAACAATACTAGAAAAATTGTTCTTATAAATCTCCCCCTTTGGCTATTCCAGTACAAAACAAACAAAATAACCGAACACCAAATTAAAACCAAAATCTCCTATGACAAGAACACTAATACACTTTCTAACCCTAGAATGGAACGACATAAGTCTCTGTCTTTAAACACTTCTTCTTCCCAAATTATGTCTTCATCCGTGTGTCTTTAATAATGTGAAAGGAAAACTACACACATGAGACAAAAACTTATACCTTCGTGACGCATCGAGTTTGAAATAAAATATAATTCATAAATAAATACTCCCCCATAGTTCAAACTCATCAAAAAAACTCCATTTTAATTTGCTCTCCCCTTTTGTTTTTATCCAAAATTGACAAATAAACAAATAAGTAGAAACAATAAACACTAAGTGCAAGCATCATGATGAATAAAAGATATCATCACAAAAGATGTAAATCAAGCATGTGTAATGATCATCACAAAGGCAAACACAACCAACTATTTTTGAAAAAATTCATTTTTTCCAAATAAATGCAAATTTCACAAATACAACATGTAATACCATATATAATATAGGCAAAATATATCAAAGAATGCAAAATATATATAATCAAATTTAGAACATATATATAGGTATAAATGACCACAAAACAAATAAGTTTTACACACTAGCATAGTATCAATATGTCTAAACATGTGGAATGGAATGAATGGGTGTGAACTAGAAACAAAAAAATTATAACCCAAACACTCAAATATGTTCAAGAAATTGACCGTAAAACTTTATCAAACTAAGATTTAGCCTCAATGACATATAAATTTGAACTTAATGAGCAAAACAAGCACGATGCACACAAGCCTAGAATATTAATGATTTAAAAAATCAATAGCATCATGAGAAAATAAGCATAACTAGGATACATTGTCATTATGCAAACCTGTTGATATTTCCACCCAAACTCCCTGAAAATATTATTCTTTTCTTTTCTTTTGAATGAACATATCAAACTAAACTAATTGTCCCCTTGTTGGCATATTATTGTTTCTATTACCTTAATTTTTTCTTTAGATCTTTTCAAACGGTAGCTTTCATGACGAGTTCATTACACTCTCACAACCATTTTCCGTGTACACTTATAATTTTTCACATTAAACAAATCATCACGGGCAATGGTTATTACATTCACAAATCCTTCATAGTCAAATAAACATATAGATGACAAAATTGATAGGGGAAAATCTCACCAAACTCAACTATACATTACGAAGTTAAAATTCAATAAGCTCATGCATGTATGTGTGAAGGCATAAACAAAGTCGAATCCATAAAGCAAATCAAATTCGAAACAACTCCATAAACATGGTTAAGAACAATCTAAGCATCTAAATTCATAACCAAGTGTCCTAGCCATGTGAAAATTGTGGAATGAATTGGATTCAAACACACAAATATTCCATTACAAATGTGTAAAACTAAAATACACAAGAATCGAAAATATTTTTGAAATTTTCAAAATATTTTTCAAAAATAAAATATTTTTCTATTTTTTAAAAATATATAAAACCAAAAATCTTTTTGGTATTTTTTAATGTGACTCAATAAAAGAAAAATATAATACAAAACTACACATGTCATAACACTAGCAAGAATATATCATGAAGCACTACTTTAGTATGACAAACAAACCATGCAAGCAATCAACAATATGAAATAGCATGTGACGCATTATGTGCAAGCATGTAAGAATCAACCAAACTAGCCTTTAGTGTTTCCAAAATGGATTTCCAAACCCAAACAAGTATGTACCTAACTTGAGGGCTTATGGGAACCAACGGAACAATATCCTTAAACATCGAAGGACCTCTTCCAAGATCAAAATAAAAACACCTACAGTGACTTTTCCTACCACAATGTGAGCATGCATAAATGGGAGGAATATTACATATGGGTTGACCTTTTCTAATGTCCTTGGTTTTGATTGACCCTCTAAAATAAACTATGGTCTTGGATTAACACTCAAAGCATGAGAACAAGAGGATCCATTACCATTACTATTAACACAACTCGAGTCTTTTAAATCATTTTCCAACTTCAAAATTTTAGACTCAAACAAAGAATTAGACTCTTCCAATTTTAGTGAATCCTTCATCATATTTTTAATCATACCTATAATGATTTATCGCCCTCCCTTAATAAAAGTAAACTTATCCCTAAGAGTCTTCTCTCGTGCCTTAAAATCATTAATCAAAATATTTTCCTCTTTAGCACAAACACAAATGCTAGAACTTTCCCAACTCCTCTAATTCTTTTTCTAAAATAGGACATTATCATCACTCTCCTTTTGGGCCACTTTTAAAGATTTAAATTTATCATATAAAGAACCAAACTTCTCATGAATGGTATCTCTTTGATTTTGAACTATTTGCAAAAGTTTCAAAACATTTTTAAAACGATTTTCAAGAAATTCAATTCTTTCGGCAAACTTCAAATTCAAATGATAATCCATAGAGAGACAAAAAACAAAACACAAGAGGGATAAATAAATCACCCAAATAGCAGGTAAACAAGATTAAACATATTAACTTAGTGCAACCTTCTCTGATACCAATTTGTAAAGGCGAAATAATCGCAAGGGTTGTTTCAACAAAAAATGTAATACCAATTTTAAATGCAGAAGCGAATTTTAAACCGATTTTATCTTTTTATCCTAAACATGTATCTATGGTGATAAAAACAGATAAATCAAACAAAAAAATATGATAATGCCAAGTTTCAGTAAAAAAATCCCCACAGGGCAAAAATCTTTTATCCCACTAATAACTTTTAAATCGCAGCTTACAAACTTACAAGTGAAATATAATAATGACTTTTCACAAAAACCCACAAAGATCGCAACCTTCAAATCAACAATGATTGCCTTGAGAACTATAATGGACCGCATCCCTCTGTCAGCCTCAGCTTTCATCTTCAGAAGTGAATCTCGTAGGTATCACAAGTCAGCAACGGAGATCCTCTCCACCAAGGTGTACACAAAGATACAAAGCTTTCTAGGGTTTAAACAACTCATAAGAACAATATTCAAGGATGTTTGGTTGTGAATTAAAAAGTGTTTTGGAACACTAAAACATGAAAAACATTTGCATCAGATATGCAGAAATGTTTTCGCAAAAGTCTTAAACATTCTAATCACGAAAGAGGTATTTATAGGATGTTCATAAATTTCGAGGCGGTACGGTTGTTCGAATGACATCTCAAGGTCGTTCTAATGAGATGGTGATCTCATTTGAACGAGATAAGTATCGCTACTAATGACGTCCAAAAAAATAAAACAATGAGACATCGTTTGAATCTCGCTACTAATGACATTAGATCTCGTTTTTAACGAACCTTAAAAACAAAAAAATATTTTTAAAAAAATAAAAATCCCTATTTGTTTTTAATAAAAAATAAACATTTCAAACATTATTCCATAAATTAATTCAAAATTTAAATTGTTTAATACATCATCGGGATGTCGAGATGTCTTCAAACTTAGAGATGCTTGAGTTCGGTTTGTCTTTTCAGTGCGTGACGATTTGTAACGACATATGTCAAACTAGCCTACAGATATGCAATGAACAATGCTAGAAAAATTATCTTACACATGACATAAGGATAATACCCTCAACCTATCATTAAAAACTCAAGTGCATTACAAGGTGAGGATAATGGAGATTAGGGATGATCAGATCATTGCTCGAAAGTGTTGTATTGCTGCCATTAGTCCTAAACTAGAAAAGAAGTAAGTCATCCCTAAAACATCTTACGGAGCCCCTCCATCCACATAGCAACTAAAGTTTGGCAGACCAGGGGTAGAAGAGATAAGATTCAACCCCGTAGACAGAGTTGTGGAAAGACTGGAGGAAGTAGCTTTTGACGAGAGCCGACCAGAGAGGAATTTTTTAATCGACACCACTCTGCCTGACAAAAAAAGGAAGGAATTCACTTATTTTCTAAAGTAAACCCTAGATTTTTTTTTCATGGTAACCGTATAATATACCTGAGATCGATCCCAAAGTCACCTTCCATCAAATTAAGGTTGACCCAGCATTTTCGCCGATCACACAAAAGGCTCATTGCATTGTCCTAAAAAAGGACAAGGTACTGGAAAGGGAGGTAGGGAAAATTCTGAAGGCAAGATCCATCATAAAAGTTCAATTCCTAAAGTGGTTCCCAAACCCAGTGGTGGTACGAAAAAGAAATGGTAGCTGGAGAGTATGTGTGGATTTCACCGACCTCAATAAGGCTTATACAAAAGACATTTTCCCTCTGACAAAGATATATCAGTTGGTTGATGCCACAGCAGCCCACGAAGGGATAAGCTTTCTTGATGCATACTCAGGGTACCACCAGATTCCACTGTTTGGCCCCGACTAAGATAAAACTTCATTTATCACTCCCTTAGGCTTGTAATGTTATAGGATCATGCCTTTTAGCCTAAAAATGCTAGAGCCACGTACCAGAGATGGGTCACCAAATGTTCAAGAAATAGTTATGAGAAATAATAAAGGTGTACATTAATGATATACTTGTCAAAAGAAAGCGCAAAGAAGAACATTTGAATGACTTAGCGAAGACATATGGAATCTTTAGATGCAATTAAATAAATCTCAACGTGAGAAAATTCTCCTTTGAGATCGAGTACAAAAAATTCCTAGGAAATTGGTTAGTAAAAGAGGGATTGAGACAAACCCTGACCAATTACTTGTGATTAGCAACATTCAACCTTTAAAGACTCTGCATGAAATTCAAAAGATAACTGGGATGCAGGCAGCTCTGAATCGATTCATCTCTAAGTCATCCGAGCGATGATGACCATTCTTTCAACTGTTAAAGAAGTAGAAAAACCTCACCTAGAATGATAAATACTCAAAGACCCTTAAAGAAATCAAATCCTATCTTAGCAAACCTCCTCTGTTGTTCATCCTAGACCTGGGAGATCCTCTCTATCTCTACCTAAAAGTTTTAAGCCACGCGGTTAGTTCAGCCTTGGTTTGTGAAAAGGAACGACGACAATCCCCTATTTACTATGTCAGCAATATGATCCTGGATGCCGAGCAGCGCTACCTCCCACTAGAGAAAATGTCCTAATCTTTGGTCATCGCACCTCGCAAGCTAAAACTCTATTTTGAGGATCATTCAATAATAGTCATTACATCCTTTCCCATCATAGTTGTTCTTCATAAGCCTATCATATCTAGACGTATATTTAAGTGGCCAATCAAACTTGGGAGGTTCAATATACACTACCGATTAAAAATAGCGATTAAGGGATAATTTTTGGCTAATTTTATCACTAAATTTATGGGAAAAGGAGCACCTAGCGACCAATAGATTGTCGATGAATCAAAATGTCATCGGATTGACCAATCCAAAAAATAGACACTGTATGTGGATAGCTCATCAAAATCTAAAAGGGATAGAGTAAAAATTTTGCTCATCACACAGGAGAATGCCACGATCGATCAAGGAATTAAGTTGGGCTTTGAAGTATCCAACAATGAAGGTGAGTACGAAGCCCTTATAGCCGGACTATGTACGGATCATTTGTTGAGGGTAAGTTACCTTGATGTATATTGTTATTCAAAGTTGGTATCCAACCAAGTAACTAGAGACTTTAACACCAAGGTTGAAAGGATGGAAGCGTACCTATAGGTGGCCCTTAACTTAATGTCAAAAATTGAGAAAGTACACATTCAATAGTTCCCCTGGGGGGGATAATATCCATGTCGATATCTTAATAGACCTAGGATTGGTAGTAGACTCCAATCTAAGGAGAAAAATTAAACTGGAATTTCTTGCCAAGACCAACATTATAAATCCAGTAGTCAACGAGCATGTTCTCGCAGTGCAAAAACGTCCTGGATGGATGGATCCAATAACTATTTACCTGCAGAATGATATCTTACCGATCGATAAAAAGTAAGACCATCAAGTCAGGGTTAAAGTTGCGTGGCTATAATTGGGGCCCAAAGGAAAACTTTATGGATGGTCTTTTACAGGTCCTTACCTCCAATGCATACATCCAAATGACATCGACCAAGTTCTTTAGGAGCTACACGATGGGATATGTGGAAGCCACATAGGATTAAGGTCTTTTGCCTTCGGAGCAATCAAAAAAGGGTATTGATGGTCATATATACAGAAAGACGTAACCTCTTATGTCTAGAAGTCAGAAAAGTGCCAAAAAGTCTCCACATACTTCATTAACTAGACAGCGACTTAAAGTCACTAATTAGTCCATGGTTGTTCGCCCAACGGGGGTAGGATATTGTAGGACCACTCCCAATCGAACCAGAAAATGACAAGTATCTATTAGTCAGCACAGATTACTTAACAAAGTGGATTGAAGCAAAGCCACTGGAGAACATCAGGGATATTGATATGACCAAATTCACTTGGAGGAACATTATAACATGCTTTGGGGTACCAAGGACAATCATAAAAAACAACGGCATATAGTTTAAAAGCGGACCCTTCCAAGATTTATGTGACAACCATGGCATCAAACATCATTTTAGCTCTATGGTCTATCCCCAAAGTAATAGCCAAGTAGAGGCTTCTAACAAAAAGATGGTCGGCAGCATGAAAAAGATATTAGAGAAGGTAAAAGGAGCTTGGGTGGATGAGCTTTCCCATTATATGTGGGCATATCGTACTAGACCTAGAAGGCCTACTAGGGAAATGCCCTTCACTCTAATATATTAGATGGAAGTTGTGATTCCTCTAGAAGTTGGTTTGCCAACTATGAGGTCCACCATTGTCGAGCAAGGATTGAACGAAGAAGCTATGAGCACTGAACTTGACCTGGTAGAATAATGAAAGAAATATGCCAAGCAGCATAATAAGCATATCAGTTCGAGAAAATTCCATGTCAGCGACTATGTCCTCAAAAAAGTCACCAGCAGCGCCAAAAAGCTTTCAGGTGGCAAGTTGGGTCCTAACTGGGAGGAACCATTCAAGTTTATTAGAGATGATCTACAAGGGGCCTATCATTTGACACAATGTAGGGTAGGGAGATACCCAGGGCTTAGAATATAGACAATCTCGAGAAGTTTTACTATTGAGTTCAGTCTTGTTTAAGTTATTTTTAGCTTTATTAGTTTTTGTAATTTTTTATTTCTAAACTTATGATGCTCGCGATTTGATTTAGAATTTTGAATAAAAGCCTAAGTGGTTCAGTTAGTTGGATAACATTGTTGTAAAATGGTAGGATTTTCTTTTAAATTAATGATCAGAGTGTTGATTAGCATTACCTTAGTAGAATTACAATTACAAGCTGTTTAATTACAATTAAACTCAAGGTCTCAAGGTCTTCGTCATGAAAAATATAAAGACCTCATGAATTTCCCAGGTAAACAAAAGACCTGCAGGGGATCCCTAGGCACTTAATGCACCTGGCTTTGGTCGGATAAAAATGTTGAAGAGGTGGATGGCCCTAAAACCAGGTGCATTTTTTCCATAGTCTATTAAAAGCCTAAGGTGGTGTGATAACACAACCTAAAAGGTAAGACAAGACAATAAAATACAAGCTCGACATAATAGATTGAAAAAATGCAAAACGATGATATTATAAAAATAACTTGTTACAAAAATTTATAAGTTACAACATGTCCATTTACAACAATAAAGGAATAAAATAGATAACAATTATTATCGATTAGCAAGAGCAACAACAATGGCTCTTCTCCGACTATCATCGGGATCTGTTCGGCATTCATTGTCGCTCTCATGAGAAGTCAAGTAACTCTTGGCCAACCGGTGAGGGACGACATCCAAAGGAAGCCGGCTTTATTCAATGCCAAAGGATGGATAACTATAAGCTGGAGAATTAACTTGTTATATTTACAAAAGCTGAGAGTCCTTGGGAACTTTTAATAAACCTTAGGAATTTAGCCAACCATGCTTGTAAGATATTTTCTTTTCCTGATCTAGCTTAATGGGGGCATCTATCCACCTTACTTTATAGCCAGTAGACCACGCTGCTTGAGGACCAATCCTGACAAGATAACGCAGTTAAAGGATGGCCCGTCATCATAACATGAGCCCATTTGTAATCATCCTCTACCTCGGTAAGTTTTTCTTGAGTAAGTTATTGTCAGTTTGAATAAGGGACCTAAGATCCCTATATTCTTAGCTTCAGCAAGCTACTTTTTCAAGGAGTTCAACTCTTCCTCCGCGAGAGTGCCCACATCTCCTAAGTCTTTCACATCATATTTCAGCATGGCCACTAAGACAAGCTGGCCTTTATAGGCATCAGTCATAGTCTTGAGGGCCTTGCGAACATAAACAAATGTTAAATGATGATGCCGGAATCAGCACCACCAGATAAGGTGTTTTCTAGCTCAATCTAAGAACAACAATGGCAGCATAGTTATGTAAAAGGTGAGAGAATGAGATGAGGGGAAGAGGAGAGAGCAACAGAATATAAGTGGTTCAGCCTAAATTGGCCTACATCTACTATGTGTGTGTGAATAACCTCACTGCAATAAGGCACTAATGGCCATGGATACAATCTCTCAAGGTTTATCTCTCTACTGTATAAGGTTGAATATTTGGGGGTCCTCCTGCGAGGTAGAGGATGGCCTCTATAAATAGTACCTAGGGCGTGTAATGTACCCTCCATGCATGCAATGAGCATGTGTGTGTTTGCCTCACCAATATGGGAGTGCCATCTATCACTGTCACATGTAGAGAATGATGATGCCATATTTCCCCCACGTGTGGGGAATAATCTTTGTTGTAACTGATTTGTGTCCACGTGTTCTTATCCAAATGTCAGCAGATGCTCGGCTATCGCGTCTGGTGTATGACCTCGGCCTTGGAGAGGCCGAGGTTGGTGAGTCTTGGTACTTGTTCAGTTCGAGTATTCTATGGAGGTCTCGGCCTAACCCCAGTCGAGATAATGGACAAGGTCGGCCGGAGATGAGGTTGAGCTGGAGTGTTTGGAGTATCGACTAATGTCTGGATGAGGTTGCTGGTGGATTTTTGCGACCTCGGCCTGTGCCTGGCCGAGGTTTCCATTCTAAGGCATGCGTGAATGGAGAGGCTCATGGTAGTGTCGGCTTGGGCCGACCTTGATATGGCCGAGGGGTGATATCGCGTGTCCAAGACATGCCCAACGTCGGCCATAATATCGATCGAGGTTGGTGTCTCTAGGACGAGGTTACACTTGGGGCATATCAATCACCCCCCAGCCCTTAGTCATATGTGAGAGCAAGTTACTAGGGGATTACCACACCTCCGAGGCCTGTCTATTATAAGCCTATACTTATTTGACACTTGTCCAATGCTGGAACATGCTTGCTTGGTAGGCGCGTGCTGTCAGCCGCCCTTTGGGGCTCCCAAGGCAATGATAGGCCTTGGGAATCGTGCATGCTTATTTAAGGGTTTTGAACCCTCATTTCTTCTTCCTTCTTGAATTCCCTCTCCTGCGAACGTTTTCTCCCTCTAAAAGGAATTTCGAATAAGATTCTACTGCAGAGGTCTTTGCTGGTGGTTTTTTCTTAATTTTCATCACTTCCCCTTATCGTTTCATTTCCAGGTATCTTCCCCCCTTCATTTTCTTTGCTTTTTCCTTCTGGTTTGCATTTTCCAGCGAGTTTTAGAGTTTTCCGACGAGTTTCGGAGTTTTTCGGCGAGTTTCTGAGTTTTTCGGCGAATTGTGTTTGCTTTGAATTTCTTGGTTTGATCTTTAGATTCCTTTGTTTTATAAACTAGTCTTTTTTGGAATTTTTAGAATTTAGGAAAATCCCCAAGTGTAGTGTCGTCCTCTGATGCTCAGACCCTTATATCAGCTTCTTGAGGAGTTCCCCTCTCTTAGAGAGAAGACTTTAGAAAAGATTAGGAAAATAGAAAGAGCACAGGAGGAGGCTCGTAGATCACAACAGTTTCCCATTAGACCCATATTTCCACCACCTCTGAAGGTGATATATCCTGACCCCCCGGAGTTTTTCTATCAGACAGAGGTTATGGCTGATCCCATACCGATGTCTGAGTCTGAATCTTCTACCTCAGACCCTATGTCTGTGGATTCCTTTAAAGAGGCCATGGACTTCACACCTCGGCATGATCAGGCCGAGGTATCCAGCCGAGCCTCATCCCATATTAGCTCAAGCACCACATCCTCTTCCTCAGAGGTTGAGATTCTTGAGCCGAGTGTGGCCATTCCACCACCACTCGATGCCATCCCTCTGTCGTCTGTCACCGGGGTAGAGTCCGCTCAGAGGTTCCCGAGTAACCCATGAACATCTGCTCCGGCCAACGTTGAGTTGGATGATGATGAGGTTGAGAGCGATGTCAATGTCTCTAAGGTGGCCGAGATCGAGAGTACTATTACTGAGGTAGACCTTCTCTGCTTCAGATATCTGTATTCTATCAGCCCCTCAATAAAGCTTAGGAGACCTCTGAGGGAAGAGAGGTCTTATCATGGCTGAGACGGCGAGATCTGCCTGTATGAGTAGATGTTCAAGTTGGGGTTCCGTCTGCCCATTCACCCCATTATAAAGTCCATCCTTTCTTATATTAATTTGGCCCCCTCTCAACTCTCTCCTAATGCCTGGAGAGTCCTCATAGGGGCCATAGTGTTATGGAAGGCTGTCCACCACTCACACCTTCTAGTTCAGGTCTTCGTAGGTTTCTACGTCCCTTCCTCGGCCAAAAATCATCCGAGCTACTACCATTTTGTAGCTCGGAGGACTGAGAAGAAAATGCTTCAGGTGACTCAGACTTCCAACCATAATTGGAAGCCTCGGTACTTCTTTGCTTCAGGGCCATGGGAGTTTGGCCCATGTGTTCCCTCGTCTAATCTGGAGCAGAGGATGCCCCTGAGGTGGGGTAAGGTCACCATGTCTGCTAGGGCTGACCCTGGCCTAAGTCTCCCAAACCTCCAGAAGGTGAAAGACCTTCAAGATCAGGGGGTACATGGTCTATTTATCAGGTTCGAACACTTGATGACTCCCCACTTCCTCTCTGGGACAGGTCTAGGTGGAAGTCCCCTTATCGAGCTTGGTAAGCATTTTTGTTTTTGAAGTTTAACCTCTGAGTTTATTCATATCTGATTATCTAACTCAGGTCTACTAATTTTTTTGCAGAGTGACCAAAGGATATTCCGGACAAGCTTTGGGAGATGGCTGCACCAAGCTTGACGAGACTTGCCAAGAAAGAAGGTCTTAACGCTCCTCCCCCAGCTCCCTCTGCCTCTAAGCCCCCAGCCATAAAGAAGAGGGATCCAGGGGGTCATGCCCCTGAGGATCAGAGGCCGAAGAAGAAGACTGCCAACGCTGCCATCCCCATCTCTTCAGCTGAGGCCCTGTCGGCTCATCTGGATCAGTTGAAGTTAACCGACAGTGTAGTCGGCCACAGCCTTCAGGCCCTGGATGCCGTCGGCTCTGTAATGACCGAGGCTAACAAACGCTTCTTCAGGTCTCTGGACACCCCATTGCTGGTTGAGTTCGGCCATCACAGAGCCGTTCAGGTATGATTTGATCCTTATGGACACCCCAGTGTAACATCTAATTTTTCTTCAGCTTATTCATGATCACTAAATATGCAGGGCTTGACAGCTATGCATTATTTATCCAACTGGACTCTGAGTAAGTTGCCCCTCATCCAAAAGGGGCAAGAGGCTGAGAAAGTATAGAGTACTCTGAACGCAGAGATCGAGCGCCTCAAGTCTGAGCTGAAGGACTCTGAGGAGAAAGTGAAGGCTTTGGAGAAGGACATCTCCCAGCTTGGAAAGGTTCATGCTGCTGCACTGAAGGCTAAGGACGACGTTCTGCAGTAGAAAGTCAACTCGGCTGTCAGGGCCGCCCTTGATGACGCCTCTGAGAAGATAATTGCTGACTACAAGGCCTCTGATGAGTTCATGGGCTTCGGCTTTGAATACCTTGAAAGAGGTATCAAAGCCACTATTAAATGGGCAGACGTCAGGGAGAGAGAAGCCGAAACTTGAAAGGCCTCTGATTTCGTTGGTCTCGGCTTTGCTGATCCTCAATTTTCCCAAGCTCTTCAGGAGGTTGAGGAAGAGACTTCCGCTTCTACCGAGACTGCTACATTAGAGGTCACCGAGGTTGGAGGGGCAGACCATTGTGATGATGCAGCCGAGGTGACTAATCAAGCCGAGGATGTCAACGTTCCCTCTTCAAACCCTTAGGATTTTTTTATCATTGTTTGAAACTCATTGTATTATGGAGTTTCTGTAATCGTTGAACATATTATTTCTAAATATATATCAACCTCTGATGAGGACCATCTTCACTTTCTTTTCATTGAATGTCATGTGATGCTTTTCATTCTTAACTCATTAATTTTCATTCTTAGTTTCGTTGCAATGGTCTTGTTTAAACTCAACCAATGGTCCTGAGCTCAGACCTCATCACCACTAAATGGTGTTATGAGGTTCTGAGATCATCACCTAAGATGTTATCCGCATAATAAATCTTCACCAAATTAATGATGTTAAGGGTCCGAGTTCATCTCATTATGGTGTTTGATCTCTAACCTTGTCACCACTGAGTGATGTTATAAGGGTCTGAGGTCGTCACCTAAGATGTTATCCTCATAATTAATCTCACCAAATTAATGATGTTAAGGGTCTGAGGTCATCTAATTATGGTGCCTGACTTCAGACCTTGTCACGACTTAATGATGTTGTAAGGGTCTGAGGTCATCACCTAGGATGTTACCCTCATAATTAATCTCACCAAATTAATGATGTTAAGGGTCTGAGTTCATCCAATTATGGTGCCTGACTTTAGACCTTGTCACCACTTAATGGTGTTGTAAGGGTCTGAGGTCATCACCTAGGATGTTACCCTCATAATTAATCTCACCAAACTAATGATGTTATGTGTCTGAGGTCATCTAATTTATAGTGTCTGACCTCAGACCTTGTCACCACTGAATGGTGTTATGAAGGGATGAGGTCATCACCTAGGATGTTACCCTCATAATTAATCTCACCAAACTAATGATGTTATGTGTCTAAGGTCATCTAATTTATAGTGTCTAAACTCAGACCTCGTCACCACTGAATGGTGTTATGAAGGGCTGAGGTCATCACCTAAGATGTTATCCTCATAATTAATCTCACCAAATTAATGATGTTAAGGATCTGAGGTCATCTAATTATGGTGCCTGATTTCAGACCTTGTCACCACTTAATGATGTTGTAAGGGTCTGAGGTCATCACCTAGGATGTTACCCTCATAATTAATCTCAACAAACTAATGATGTTATGTGTCTGAGGTCATCTAATTTATAGTGTCTGACCTCATACCTCGTCACCACTGAATGGTGTTATGAAGGGCTGAGGTCATCACCTAGGATGTTACCCTCATAATTAATCTCACCAAACTAATGATGTTATGTATCTGAGGTCATCTAATTTATAGTGTCTGACCTCAGACCTCGTCACCACTAAATGGTGTTATGAAGGGCTGAGGTCATCACCTAAGATGTTATCCTCATAATTAATCTCACCAAATTAATGATGTTAAGGGTCTGAGGTCATCCAATTATGGTTCCTGACTTCAGACCTTGTCACCACTTAATGATGTTGTAAGGGTCTGAGGTCATCACCTATGATGTTACCCTCATAATTAATCTCACCAAATTAATGATGTTATGTGTCTGAGGTCATCTAATTTATAGTGTCCGATCTCAGACCTCGTCACCACTGAATGGTGTTATGAAGGGCTGAGGTCATCACCTAAGATGTTATCCTCATTAATGAATCTCAACAAATTAATGATGTTAAGGGTCTGAGGTCATCTCATTATGGTGTCTGACCTCAAACCTCGTCACCACTGAATGGTGTTATGAGGGTCTGAGGTCATCACCTAAGATGTTGGCCCCATTAATTAATCTTTGATCTAAGTATGAAGCAATAACTGTCATGGGAACTGATCTTTATTAATAACCTCTTCATAATAAGATGGTACATTTACATAAAACTCTATGCAACATCTTATGTAGTATCTATTTAGGTGATCAGCATTCCATGGGTTGGTGAAAGGTTCTCCTTCTAGGTTTTCTAGCCTGTAAGTGCCAGGCACAACCTCTTCTGTCACTTTGTAGGGGCCCATACCAGTTTGGGTGAAGCTTATTGGATTTCTGTAGGGTCTTCTTCAGCACTAGGTCTCCCACTGCAATGGGTCTTGACTTCACCCTCTGGTTATAGAATTTCGCTGCCCTCTGTTGGTAGGCTGCTTGTCTGACCTCTGCGTCCTCTCTTCTTTCTTCGATAAGATCTAGGTCTAGCCTCCTCCCTTCCCCATTATTTTCAGGGTCATAGGTCTGAATCCTATGAGTTGGGAGCCCTATCTCCTTTGGTATGACGGCCTCTGAGCCATATGCCAACATGAACAGGGTTTCACCTATTGGTGTCCTTGCATTGGTTCTGTAGGCCCATAACACAATGTAGACCTCTTCAGCCCATCTTCCCTTCGCATCCTCTAATCTCTTCTTGATCCCATACAGGATAGTTCTGTTTGTGACCTCGATCTGGCCATTTGCCTGAGGTCGACCAGGAGATGAGAAGAATTGCTTTATTCCTACTCTTAGGCAATACTTTTCTAAAGAGGAGTTCTTGAACTGGGTCCCATTGTCCAAGATGAGAGTGTTTGGGAGGCCATATCTGCATATGATATTCCTCCAAATGAACTGGAAGGTCTTCTGCTCTGTGATTGTTATCATCGGCTCTGCCTCCACCCACTTTGAGAAGTAGTCAATGGCAACTATCAAGAATCTTTAGCTGTTGACAACTCTTGGCAAGGATCCTACTAAGTCAATTCCCCATACCGCAAATGGCTATGGAGAAGAGATTGACGTCATAGGTTGATGGGGTTGATGAGGGATAGTGGCGAACCTTTGACAATTGTTGCACCTCTTCACGTAGTCTGCAGCGTCCTTGGACAAGGTAGGCCACCAGTACCCCTGAGTGATGATCCACTTGGCCAAGGTCCTTCCCCCTATGTGGCTAGAGCAAGAACCCTCATGGACTTCCTTTAAGACCCTGGAAACTTCCGTGGGATGCACGCACCTAAGGAGAGGCAATAGAAATCCCTTTTTGTACAAGACGTCTCCTATCATCGAGAACTTGGCAGCTCTATATCTCAATTTTCTCCTCTATAATTTGGACTCAGGAAGCTCTCCCTCTTATATGTATCTGACGATCGGGTCGATCCATGAGTCTCCTAGGTTCAAATTGTGACAAGGGTTACATACCTCTTCTTCCTCGATGGTTTCCTTTCCTAAGACCTCGATCGGAACGGTCCTTCTAACATCTGTCTTTATTGCCGAGGCCAACTTTTCCAATGCATCTGCGTGGCTATTACTTTGTCGAGGCACTCTCTTCAGTTTTGCCTCTTCAAAATATTCCAACATCTTTCTAACTCTTTCCAGGTACTTCTCCATCCTTTCATTCTTGGCCTCATAGACTCCCAGCACTTGATTTACAACTAACCTTGAGTCGCTGTGGAGTAGGAGTCGTCTTACACAAAGAGTCTTTGCAAATAAGAGATCCGCTATCATGGCCTCATACTCGGACTCGTTGTTTGAGGACTGTAAGTTGAATCTCTAGGCGTATTCAATGTTGGCACCATCTGGAGCCGAGAGTATTATCCCCGCACCGTTTCCACTATCACAGGAAGAGCCATCAACGAAGAGGCTCCAAATGTCTGTATCTGATGAGAAGACCCCTTCTGTGATAACTCCTTGCTTGAAGAGGTATCGATCCTCTTCGTTCTCTTCTATTCTACTCCGAGTTTTGCCTGAGATGACCTCTTCCCGATCTCGAAAGACGTTTGGCGTCGTCTCTTCTGATTTTTGGAAGACACTACGGTTTGTCTCTTCGGCGTCCTCTAGGACTTTCTCTGTCTCGGCCTCTTCCCAGGTGAATTCTGCAACAAAGTTCGCGAGGGCCTGCCCTTTGATGGTTATCCTAGGCTGGTAGGTAAGATCATATTCTCCCAACTCGATGGCCCAGGTCATCAATCTCCCGGACTTCTCAGGTTTATGCAGGACCTGCCTTAGTGGGGAGTCAGTGAGGACTACCATGGAGTGAGCTTGGAAGTAAGGCTTCATTTTTCTTGAGGCATGTATTAGGGAGTAAGCTAACTTTTCCATACGGGGATAATTTTGTTCAGACCCTTAAAGGGCCTTACTGTTGAAGTATACAGGCCTTTGGATCCCATCCTCTGCCCGTATGATGGCCGCGTTGATGGTTGATTCAGAGACTGCCAGATACACAAACAACCTTTCTCTTGCGATGGGACGAGACAACAATAAGGGGGACCCTAAGTAGGACTTGAGTTGGTTAAAGGCTTTTTCACAATGTTCGCCCCATTGGAAGGCCTTTCTTAAAACTTTAAAGAATGGGATACACTTGTCCGTCGCCCTACAGACGAATCTGTTAAGCGCATCCACTCTCCCCGTGAGTCTTTGGACATCCTTGATACTCCTAGGAGTCTTCATGTCAAGTAACGCCTTAATTTTTTCAGGGTTCGCTTCGATTCCTCTTTAGTTGACGATGAATCCCAGAAACTTCTCGGCGCCTACTCCGAAGACACATTTCGCTGGGTTGAGTTTCATCTTGTATGAGTCCATCACATCGAAGGTCTTCTCAAGGTCTGCTACATGAGTGCAAGCTTTCAAGATTTTTGTCAGCATATCATCTACATACACTTCCATGGTCTTACCTATTTTCTCTTCGAACATCTTATTGAAAAGACGTTGGTATGTTACCCCTGCATTTTTCAGACCGAAGGGCATCACTTTGTAGCAGTACGTCCCCTTGTCGGTAATAAAGGTTGTCTTCTCTGAGTCTTCGACATCCATGAAGATTTGGTTATAATCTGAATACGCATCCATGAAGCTCATGAGCTCATGTCTTGCTATAGCATCCACCATCTTATCTATCCGAGGTAAGGGGTAGCTATCTTTTGGGCAAGACCTGTTTAGGCCAGTGAAATCGACACACATTCTCCACTTCCCATTGGCCTTGGGCACGATGACCACGTTTGATAGCCACTCCGGATAGGTAACTTCTCTTATAAACTCAGCCTCTTCTAACTTTTTCACCTCTTCACGGATGACGTTGTATTTTTTCCTGGAGTAGACTCTTCGTCTCTGTTTGATAGGCCTGGCATCTTTGGTTACGTTGAGCTTGTGACTCATCACCTTAGGATTGATGTCAAGCATGTCTGCGTGACTCCATGCGAAGACACTCTGCCTCTTCCTGAGGAAGTTTATCAGCTCTTCCTTAATTTCAGGATTAAAGGCTTTACCGACCTGGATGGTTTTTTCTGGCTCGTCCTCATTGAGAACGATGGATTCTACCTCTTCCGCGGCCTCTCCCTTCTTCAATTTTGTTTCATCTCTTGGATCAAGAGTGACAATGCTATAAGTGGTGGTGGCCCTCTTATGGGATTCTCTCTCTTCGTTCGAGTTGAAGTAACATTCTCTCGCTGTGGTCTGGTCACCTTGCACTTCCCCTACTCCATAAGGAGTCGGGAATTTTAGCATCTGATGGACCGTTGACGGCGCAACCTCGAACTCCCTAAGGGCCACCGTTCCTTTGATGAGGTTATAGGACGAGAAGACACTCTCGTCCATCACAAAGAAATTAATCCTCCTGGTTAACCTCTTAGGCCATTCATCACCCATCCGTACGTCCATCTCATACATGCCCAAGGGGTGAACCTTTTAACCACTGAAGCCTATCAGGGGGTGGTGATAGGGGACCAGTCTTGCTCTACTAAGGCCTAAGCTCTTGAAGCAAGGCCAAAACATCACATCTGCCGAGCTCCCCCCATCCACGAGGATCCTTTGCACCTCATATCCATGCACCTTTGTTGTTATGACCAAAGGGTCATCATGGGG
Source organism: Sambucus nigra (assembly GCA_949130495.1). NCBI lineage: Eukaryota > Viridiplantae > Streptophyta > Magnoliopsida > Dipsacales > Adoxaceae > Sambucus > Sambucus nigra. Next base: position 537,905,625 of record OX422213.1, read on the forward strand.
GGCTAAGATACCTCTGAAATCGAGTCTGTAGAACCCAACTACGAGGGTGTTCATGACTACTTTCTTCCTCTTCTGTACTGTATCGGAAGACGTTAGATTCACAACTTCAATCTTGGCCACTGATTTGGCCTCGGCTACATGATCCTTCATATCAGCTACTTCAGATCAACCACCTGCAAATCCTCCGTATATTGTGCCAACACCGAAAGAGATCATACCAACCCTCTTCACCGAGGTGTTGTCATCCTTTGGTGGGAGATCCGGATCATCTTCATCATCACCTTCTGAATCATCGTCTCTTCGGGCTGGGACGTTGTCACGGCATCTGTCATTCCTCCTTTTCTTATGGTCATCTCTTCCACTCTTAGGAGCCTTACCGTCTACATATTTTCTCAATTTCCGAGACTTTAACATCTTCTCAATCTCATCCTTCAAAGCGAAGCATCTATCTGTGACGTGACCATGATCTTGATGGAACTCACACCATAGGTTTTTGTTCCTCTTATGTGGTGGGGCTTTTAGCTTCTCTAGCCATCTCAGAGCCCTGTCATTCTTAATCTCATTGAGGATGTGCTCACAGCTCACAGTCAGAGGAGTATAGTGAGCGAACTTGTCATCACCCGATCTCTTCTTCCCATCTTTCTTGCTTTGGGACTTTCCACTACCGTCGCGGTTCTCATCCTCATACTTGGCAGCCATTGCCTCTTCCGCATTCATTACTTTCCCTGTGGTTGCCAGCAGCTCCGCCATAGACCTAGGGGGATCTTCCACCAGTTTCCACAATAGCTTCCCCTTCTGGAGACCTCCTATAAGGGCGATCATGGCTATGTTCTCTTCATAATCTTCGACCTCCAGCTTTTCTTTGTTGAATCTTTCTATGTAATCTCTTAGGCTCTCACCCTTGGCCTGCTTGACATACAGCAGGTGGGTAGTCTTTTTTTGAGGCCTCACCCCAAAGCAGAAGTTGTGGATGAACCGCTCAGCTAAGCCTTTGAAGCTCTCAATTGAGTTCTTCGGAAGGGAGGTGAACCAACTGTGTGCAGCCCCTGTTAAGGTCCCAAAGAAGGCTCTACACTTCATCTCATCGAGTATCGAGTAGATGTCTGTTGCCGATTGATACATCTCGATATGATGCACAGGGTTAGTGATGCCATCATACTTGGGAGACACTGTAGGAGGCTTGAACTTAGCTGGGGTTGGGAACCCCACTATCCTAGCCACAAATGGGGAGCCCTCTGAGTAACCCCTTTGTAATGGGTCCCTGCTTTTAATGAGGTCTCCTATATTCTCCTCGAGGCGTTGGATAGAATCATTCCATGGTCTTCGGTCATCGACTTGGCCAAGGTTATCCCCTGCCACCTCCCTGGGATGGACCGAGGGTTCCCCTGCCACGATACGTTGGCTGTTTACCTCTTCCTGTTCCCTGTCTCTTCTTTCACAGTGTCGGCCTTGGTCTGGACGACCCTGCCTGTTCCCTCTCTGAGAGCCTGCTGCGCTCCTTAATCTCGACAGTCTCTGTCTTAAGTCATTTATTGGGCCCAGTCTCTCGAAGGCCGACCCTCTGCTCAACCTATCAAAGGACGACCCTCTTTGTTGGGCCTCTTCACCTCTTCGGCCGACGCAACCTTGACTTTGCCCAAGAGGCCGTACAGTGTTATTTGACACCTCATACGGCTCCCAACAGTCCTCCGGGGCTTCTTTCGCCTCTAAATCATCATACCTATCCTCTGGGCAAGGGTTTCCCTTCCTCCCTAGGCGCAAGAGCCTAGGTTCAGCAACGTCCCTTCTCCGCGGGGGTGCAGGCTGGTCCTTCATTGGTGCCTGGGGTGGTCCCCTGGAGTCAGGATGAGGTTGAATTGCTTCCGGAGTGATTATGTCCGGTGAGACTCCAGGTGGCCACATCATAGTTTGGCTGAGCTGTGCAAATTGCTCTTGCATGGATGCTTGTGTTGCAGCTAAAGATATCAAGGCTACAGCTACCTCCGCCATTTCGAACTGGGGGGGCGCCTGACTGGAACTAGGCCCCCCTCCCCCGGGCGACGGAAGAGGCGGTGGTAAGTCTGGTGTCATATGTTAACACTATAGATCTTGAGTAGCAGATGAGCTTATTACCTTACAGGACCTCTTTCAATGGTGAAACATCTTCACGCTAGGGGGAGGCCTGGTTTACCACTAGAGTCTCCGGTGAGGTTAATCAGAAAAAGAGGAAGAGATAGCTTCTCATTCCTACAGACGGCGCCAAAATAATGATGCCGGAATCAGCACCACCAGATAAGGTGTTTTCAAGCTCAATCTAAGAACAACAATGGCAGCATAGTTATGTGAAAGGTAAGAGAATAAGATGAGGGGAAGAGGAGAGAGCACCATAATATAAGTGGTTCAGCCTATATTGGCCTACGTCCACTGTGTGTGTGTGTGAATAACCTCACTACAATAAGGCACTAATGGCCATGGATACAATCTCTCAAGCTTTCTCTCTCTACTGTATATCTAGACAGGGTTTTAGCTAGGGTTGAATATTTGGGGGTCCTCCTGCGAGGTAGAGGATGGCCTCTATAAATAGTACCTAGGGGGTGTAATGTACCCTCCATGCATGCAATGAGCATGTGTGTGTTTGCCTCACCAATATGGGAGTGCCATTTGTCACTATCATATATAGAGAATGATGATGCCATATTCCCCCCACGTGTGGGGAATAATCTTTATTGTAATTGATTTGTGTCCACGTGTTCTTATCCAAATGTCTGCAGATGCTCGGCTATCGCGTCTGGTGTATGACCTCAACCTTGGAGAGGCCGAGGTTGGTGAGTCTTGGTACCTGTGCAGTCCGAGTATTCCATGGAGGTCTCGGCCTAACCCCATCCGAGACAATGGACAAGGTCGGCCAGAGACGAGGTTGAGCTGGAGTGTTTGGAGTATCGACTATAGTCTGGATGAGGTTGCTGGTGGCTTCTTGCGACCTCGGCCTGTGCCTGGCCGAGGTTTCCATTCCAAGGCATATGTGAATGGAGAGGCTCATGGTAGTGTCGGCCTGTGCCAACCTTGATATGGCCGAGGGGTGATATAACGTGTCCAAGACATGCCCAACGTCGGCCACAATATCGGCCGAGGTTGGTGTCTCTAGGCCGAGGTCACACTTGGGGCATATCACTAGATAAGCTTGAGCACTTGGCTTTCGACCAAAAATGACATCAAGATTTCTAGCAAAAGGAATCTCTTCAACAATATTGGTATATTAAAAATGGAGAGCTCATTAATAATTTAAGAAAAAATTAAAATTCATAACAAAAATCTTTCATTAATAATCAAAATGGGCAAGGCCCTTACAAACAGAGACCATAGCAAAAATACAAGGGTGTGTATCCTTATTATTTCTAACTAGTCTCCTTCCTCTTCACCTACTCTTGGGTCTATAGGGATTTGCCTTTGGTATCTACAGAGAAAGTCTGGTGGACTGGGTCATCTGTGGTAGCCTCCTCATTAAATTTTACCAGGGAACTAGGGTTGTGCTCACCAAAAAGATTACAATTAAGAGGGACATTTATCCTTATGAAGGAAGTATCCCAACCGTTCTTAAAGTTAGACTTCCTGATGTAAGTCAGTTGGAGTTTGGCGTCCTCGAAGGATTCATTGTATCCCTTATCATAGCTAGCCTCCTTGGTCAAAGAAAGATCTTAACGGTACTTCTTCAAATTATTATGATCGACTACAAGATAGTCACTAACAACCTTCAGCTTGTCACAATCGTTCTTTAGTGTGCTCATAGCATCGATGGTAAACTTCTTCTCCTTTTTATATGCCCTCTCCTTGTCCTTGTCCAAGGCCATCATCAGATCATTATTTATTTTGGATTGATCTGAGCGACTTTCCAAAATAGCGACAAAGTCTGCTACAAATTGCAAACAGATAAATAAAAAATATGTCAAAACACGGAATGAAGAATCCAATAACTTCAAGCAAAACAAAAGGAAATTTAAATTACCAAGGACAACGCCTCAGAGACGTGAATTGAGAGTTGGTCATAAGACAGTTGGCTGACCTGCTCACAGTCAGATGCGAGCACGCCCCCTTTAGCAGACCAAAGGCCAATTAGGGGTTCTTAGCCACTAAAATCACCTGTTGAGTTATCCCAGAGGTGGGGGAATCACCCTTCTTGAAAATATATAGAGTCATGGAAAAAGGGGCCTTATCCTTTCTATCCTTCTCTCGGACAGATAAGTCCAATTCAATGGCAGAAGGGACCTCTTGTTCAGTCCTCTTTGAGGTTTTGGCCCTAGGGGAGGAGAGATTGACATCTTCATATTTGATCATCAAAATTCTTTTCCTTGGAGACATTGATTCTTATTTATCGGCAGGGATGGCCTCAATGTTAAAAGATTTAAACGAGGAAGAAGGGGGAGCTTCCTCACTTGCTGAAGGAAGTGGAAGATCAGGAATTATGTTTATACGACGAGCTGTGAAGATATCGATAGAGTTCTAGTACTCAAGAAGAAAGGAGGCAGAACGTGGATAATCATCATCTTGGACCAAGGGCCTCCTCAACTTCCAAACCTTGAACAGTTCTTCCCTGTTGATGTGGCAAGAGAAGGTTCGTTCTTCTTCGATCGAGTTGGTCAGAAAAAAAAAGGAAGAAATTTTATTAGTAAACATACAATCAAGTAAAAATTCAAGAGCAAGAAAAAATAGGTTGTTAGCCTATATCACTCCCCCACTCTGGGCACAAAAAACCATGGTATTGTTCGCCCTCTGAAAGAGGTGGATGTTGCTAGTTCTATATAATAAAATCTTGATCCCAATACCCTTTATTAGAACCAGGGAGATTAACTACTAAGACCCTGTCAACTTTTCTCGCCTTCAGGTATAATGGACCCATACAATGTGTGGGACCAGGAATAACAATATTTAATTTTTAGTATCCCTATATTGGTCTCATACAGTTCATTTATTCTATGGACTCCATTTACAATCTGCCATGTGTTTGGGGCACATTGGGCAGGAAAATATAAAAAAACTCATAAAAACCAAAAAAAAAAGTTAGTTTTGGGGAAATGTTATCCCCCCCCCCCCCCCCCCCCCCCCCAAGCCACTGAGAGGGTATGGATCTAATGGAAACCCTCAACAGTGATGCAGATTCTGGACATTAGGGCACATTCAATAGTAACCCATTGGAGAATTCAGTATGTAATTCCTAAAACAAGATTAGGAATGCTAATTACATGATTAAATATAATTAATGAGTTATATGTTGGGTAATGGGTGTTAAACATGTTAATTATCATGTTTAGGGGATGCATACTCATGTGATATGTATGTTGTTTACATTATATGCGAATCGAGCTTATCATTGGGGGTAACATGTTTAGGGCATATAATTCGTTATGTGGTTAAATGCATCATGAAAATATGTTTTTAAATGCATCATTATGTTTATAAAAGTAAACTAGAGTGTTGGTGCGAAAGTTGCGATATTTGGTCGCCAAATGTGAAAGTAATGAAATTTTGAGTAAATTATTACTCTTCTATTTGAGCCCAAATTAGGCATACTAATTTTATGATTTTAGAAAAACACAAAATATGAAAGTTATATATGTATAAGTTATCTACGCGCAGACGTAAAGAGAGAGTAAATCGGGGCCCGTGATAGTGATTTATGGTTATTTTACCAAGGTGGGACAAATTTGTCATTAATGGAATTGTCTGATTCGGCCATTTGTCCAACCAATCACGCGTTACCACTACCCCTATTGCTATTGGACCCCTTTAAAACGTATTTCTGATGTTAAAACATATGTATAGTTTTTTCCTCATAAGTAAGAACAGGTTTAGAAGCATTTGCCTAAGGAGAGAGAAAGGAAGTTTAAGGAAGAAAAATCTTCAAAAAATTACCATAAATCAAGGAGATCTTATAAGGTGCGCAAGCGGATAATACTTCCATACCAAGGTAATAGTTTTGTAATTAATATTAGTACCAACTTCAAGGTGAGTGACCTGTCCTATGAAATATAGATGCGTATATGTTCATATGGAAATGTGCAGTTTAACACATGTGTTAAAATGCATATAGGAGTGATGTTGTATTTTTTTTTTTTTTTTTTTAAAGGTAAAATTTATTAGATAGAGAGTGAAGAAAAGCCCTTCACTGGTGGCTAACACTACAAGTGATAGAAAAGTTTGCAATGAAACCTAATAAATATCTAGATTTTACACCTTTGTAGGGTCTAGCTTTGAAAGCAATTCGCACGTCTTCATGAACCAGGTCTATAATCTTTGAAGCTTGCATATCCACATCTTTGAATTCTTTTAAGTTCCGATCACACCGAATCCTCCAACAAATGTAGCAAGGGAGAACAATTGTAAGTAAAGATTTTATATTTTTTCCTCTAGCTTTTAACCACCACGACATGAGAAAACTTTTGAGGTTGGAAAAATTAACTTTATACTCCATTAGACCCATGAAATGTTTCCAAACGTCAAGAGCAAGTTGGCTAGAGCCAAATAGGTGATCAAAGTTTTCCTCAACTGGATTGGAACAACATCTGCATTTTTAGGCCAAAATTTTTTTGAGGTTTTTCAGACACGGATCTAGAGGTAAAGCATGCTGAAGGAGACGCCACATGAAGAACGAGACTTTAGGGAGAATTCTGGATTTCCAAATCACTAAGAAGGAGAAAATAATGCAATGACTGTTACGAGCTATTTCCCATGCTGATCTTATTGTGAACAATCCATCCGAGTTGGGTTTCCAGTAAATAGGGTTATCACTAACCACATTATCATGATATAAATCCCAAACTTTTTTCATTCTACGCCAAGTTGGGCTGGAAAAGGAAGGCGAGCCATTGAAGTTTAAAGCTGCTGTTGATCTATAACGTTTCTGCATAAAATTGGACCAAATGTTTCCACCTTTGTAAAAGGAAGACCACAGTTTGCAAGAGTATGCTTTTATGATGTCAGATAAGTTTTTGATCCCCACATCACCTTCATCATATGGAAGACACATTTAATTCCAGCTAACCCATTTATGTTTCAATCTATCTCCCTGGGCACCCCAAATGAATGTTGCAAAAAACCTTTCAATCCGCTGAATAACACTGCTCGGAGGATCGAGAACACATAAAATATGGAAGGACATAGATTGAAGACTAGATCTTAGCAGAGTAAGTCTCCCTGCATGAGATATCATTTTCCCGGTCCATTTCGTGACCTTACTCGTCAATGTTGCTTCTAATGCGCCGAACAGCTGGGGAGATCTCCTACCCGTATAAATAGGAACTCCCAGGTGTTTCAGAGGCAGGTTCCTTTCTAAAAAATTTGTGTCACTTTTAATAACCGAGCGCCTGGCAGTTGACGTATTAGCTGGGCAGGAAAATGACGATTTTGTGCTATTGATGAGCTGAATAGTAGTGCGTTCGTATTGCTTTAGGAAGGATTTTAGACAGGACAAACTCCGTTTATCACCGTTTGTAAATATTAGACAATCATCGGCAAAAGATAATGAAGAAATGATATCACACCCTGGAGGAATTGAAAAAAAAATTATTCGGCCTTGAGCCATAAGATTATGCAGACCTCTTGACAGAATTTCAGTGACGATAATGAAGAGACTCGGAGATAGCGGATCACCTTGACGGATTCCACACTTAGATTTGAAGAAGCCACATGATTTACCATTGACACATATAGAATACCAACAATTTGAAATGGCACGCCATACTAAATCAATCCAAAATTTCGAGAAGCCAAATACACGAAGAACTTTGATAACACAAAACAAAGATACTCTATCATACGCCTTTGACATGTCCAATTTGATTAAAACATTGGAACCTCGCACTTTATTGTTAAAATTGGACATAAGTTCTTGAGCCTTCAAAATATTATCCATAATGTTTCGGCCCTTGACAAAACCCGCTTGAGAATTTGACATGATGTTGTATTTAATAAACATATGCATATGATTAAAAATGTCAAGCGATGTTATATAATGATATGGACTGCCGAGTCCTTTATCTAATGTTAAGGACTGGTGGGTTCTATGGGATGCAGCGACCCCGTTAATCCAATTTAAAGGTTTGTTGTACTTGGGCTTAATTAGGGGATTTGGTATTCCCCATTAATTGGGAGTTAATTGGACTGGCGGGTCCAGGCTTGCGTGAGTTACACAACTCCTATTGGGTTATAACATTAGAAAATAAAAATGGTTATTTGAATTGGTTATATGTGTGGAATATGGTCATTCACTAAGCTTGTATTGCTTACACTCCTATAATGTTATGTTTCAGGTATGCCTATCATTTGGAGTTCACTGCCAAGTTAGGACCTTAAAACGGGGGATATCTAGTATGATTTGAATATCAAGAATCTTTTTGTGTAAATATTAAACTAAGGATCTTGGTTATGTAAAGTTGTATAGTCCTTATAAGTTACATGTAAAGGTAGTTATGTTTTCATCTACACATACCTTTGGGAAAAAAATCTTATGCTATTTTTCCTTAGAGATTTAAATTAAAGCATTGTTTAAGGCAATTTATCTCTAATTAAAAGGATGAGTTTAACTTAATTAGGTCAGGGCTTGACAACTTGGTATCAGAGCATGGTTATTAGGTTTTGGACAGGGTTTGAGGGTCTAGTTTGGTAGTGGACAATAGAAAGTGAGTTTGTTGTGGGTCAGGATTTTGACTAACAATATTAATGTTGAACTGCTGCTATTGTATTTTGTTCAAGTTATTTATATTGCAGTGAGTAATGGATCCACAAGAGACACATTATAGAGCAGAGGGCAAGGCGTCCTATATACCTAATAGTCAGCAAGGACAGTTGAACTGGATAAACCAGAGGTGCAATAACAACCTATTAATGATGTGGGAATAATATTACGTGTTGTGGCACAACTAGTGGAACATGCAAGAGGTGGAGCACTTGGTGGAGATAGGGATAAATTGCATGAGAGGTTTATGAAATTATATCCTCCAACATTTACTGGGACTATTGATCTGTTAGTGGCAGATGGGTGGATTCGAAAGATGGAAACAATATTCACGGTGATGGAAGTGAGAGATGAACAAAAGGTTTTGTTAGTAACCTTTAGGTTAAAAAATGATGCAAAGTTACGATGGGATGCTACAGAGAGGTTACATACTACAATTGGGGGAGTGGTACCAGCAAAATCCTCCACCAATTACATGGGAGAGGTTTGTGAGTGTATTCTTTGAAAAATACTTCTCAAGGCATTATATGAAGGAAAAAGAGGAAGAGTTTATCATGCTGAAACAAGGGAATCGAACGGTTGTAGAGTATGAAACTTTGTTTATATCCTTATCTAGATTTGCACCTGATTTGGTGAGGACGGAAGAAAGTAAATATGATTGGTTTGAAACTAGGTTGAATATAGATATAAAAACCATGGTTGCTAATATGAAGATCACAAATTATGTGGACCAGGTGGACAGAGCTATGGTGTCTGAAACGTCAATGAAAGAAATGCAAGCCAAACATTCAAAAGAAATCTAGACATGATAGTACAAAGTCATATGGATGGGAGACGGGAAACTCATCTCAAGGTGTAGCATGAGGAGAATCTAAGGGCCAAGAATTTAAAAGTAATAGAAGTGCACGTGGAAGATTTTAAGCTCGAGGTGGAAGGACTGGGATGAGTCAATCAGAAAATGTATCTGCGATGGGACCGAGGGTCGTGTTTTGTTTTAGATGTGTGGTCAAGGGCACATGTATTGGGAGTGTACAATAGCTGAGACGACACCTTTATGTTTCCATTGTCATCAACCAGGTCACTTACAAAAGAATTGTCCAGCGATGGAAGCTGCAACTTCAGTTGGGAGTGTAACAGTAGGAAATAGGATTTCTACACTGAAAGTACACAGGGGAGGTATAGGAGGCGTGTCTCAAAACCAAGGCCAAGGCAGAGTGTTTGCACTGACGCAACAAGATGCACAAGCTATGCCTAACGTAGTGACAGGTAAACTTTCTATTTGTGATAAAGATGCTTATGTGTTGATAGATCCTGGTTCTACACATTCTTTTGTATCCCTCATTTATCTGTTGCATCTTAATAAGCCATTATAATCGTTAAATTTTGGTTTATCGATTATTACTCCAGTGGGAGGAGTGGTTTTTATTGATAGGGTGTGTAGGGAGTGTGTGGTGAGAGTAGGTGAAAGGAAGTTGTTGGTTGACTTATTACCTCTCGATATGCGCAAATTTAATGTGATACTAGGTATGGATTGGTTAGACTCATATCATGTATGTTTAGATTTCTTTAAAAAGTAGGTAGTGTTTCGGTTATCGGGTGAACCTGAATTTAAATTTATTGGAGAACGAAATGTCACTCCAACATGTTTGATTTTTGATACAAAATGTTATGAACTACTAAAGAAAGGATGTGAGGGTTATCTTGCTCATGTGGTGGACACATGACAAGAGGTTGGAAAACTATAGAAATATACCAATAGTTAATGAGTTTGCAGATGTCTTACCAGAAGAACTCCTAAGGTTAGCACGAGATCGTGAGGTAGAATTTACGATTGAGTTAGTACCAGGCACTACACCAATATCTATTGCACCATATCATATAGCACCTACAAAATTAAACGAGCTAAATATATAGTTGCAAGATTTGTTAGATCGTGATTTTATAAGGCCTAGTGTATCACCGTGGGGAGCCCTAGTATTGTTTGTGAAAAGGAAACATGGAACCATGAGACTTGGCATCAATTATCATCAATTGAATAAGATGACTATCCATAACAAATACCCACTACCCCTAATTGATGATTTGTTTGATCAGTTGAAAGGATCCAAAGTGTTTTCCAAGATCGATCTCAGATCCGGATATCATCAATTAAAAGTAAGAGGCTGTGACATTTCTAAAACTACCTTTCGTTCTAGGTATGGACATTATGAATTTCCTGTCTTGCCATTTGGGTTAACAAATTCACCGGCTGTATTCATGGATTTGATTAACCGTATATTTCACCCATATGTGGATTCTTCTATCATTGTCTTTATTGATGATATTTTGATATATTCTCGGAGTAGGGATGAGCATGAGCACCACCTGCGTATTATTTTACAAACCTTGCGAAAGGAGCAGTTGTATGCTAAGTTTTTTAAATGTGAATTTTAACTAGACAGGGTAGTATTTTTGGGGCATGTTATTTCTACTGGTGGTATTTGTGTTGATCCCAAGAAGGTAGAAGCAGTAATGAATTAGGAGAGACCAACTAGTGTGACTGAGGTACGTAGCTTTTTGGGGTTGGCGGGATCTTAGAGGAGGTTTATACTGGGGGTTTTTTCTATTACATTGCCATTGACTAAGCTTACTAGAAAGGAGAACAAGTTTGTCTGGAGTGGTGATTGTAATAAAATATTTGAAAATTTAAAGGATAAGTTGACATTAGCTCGAGTATTGACTATTCCATTGGGTACAAAAGGTTTAGTCATTTATAGTGATGCGTCGTATCAGGGACTTAGTTGTGTATTAATGCAGCATGGAAAGGTAATTCATTTTTCTTCTCGACAGTTAAAGATACATGAATGCAACTACCCTATACATGATCTTGAGTTAGCTGCAATAATTTTTGCATTAAAGATTTGGAGACATTACTTATATGGTGTTAGTTGTGAAATTTTTAACTGATCATCAAAGCTTAAAATACTTGTTTACTCAAAAAGACTTGAACTTGAGCCAAAGAAAGTGGATGGAACTTATAAAACATTATGATTTCACGATACATTACCATCCTAGTAAAGCTAATGTTGTTGACGATGCTTTGAGTAGAAAATCTCGAGGCATAGTATCTTGTATTTATTGTATTCGAATTGACCTGCTGAGAGAGTTAGCTTTAATAGGGGTGGAATTAACTTTGAATGAGTCTTATGGATTAGTAGCACATTTAAATGTTACACCCACGTTGATAGACTGGATAAAATAAGCACATACAAGAGATAAAGAATTGGGGAAGTTGGAGATAATATGAAAAAGGGTAAAGCAAATGAATTTTCTATTCGTGACGATGATATTGTTATGTATGGTAATCGTTTATGTGTACCTAACGTGACTAATTTAAGAAGAATAATTTTAGAGGAAGCACACTATTCTTTATATGCCATGCATCCAGGGAGCACGAAACTGTATAGAGATTTGAAACAATGTTATTGGTGGTCGGGAATGAAACACGACATTGCAGATTTTGTTGCTAGATGTCTAGTTTGCCAACAGGTAAAGGCGGAGCATCAGAAAACAAGTGGTTTACTACAGTCCTTACCTATTCCTGAGTGGAAATGGGAGCATGTTACTATAGATTTTATTATAGGTTTACCAAAATCATCACGAGGGTTTGATTTTATTTGGGTTGTCGTTGATAGGTTGACTAAGTCTGTACATTTTCTTCCTGTTAAAACTAGTTACTCCATGTATAAATATGCCAAAATATATGTGGATGAGATTATTATATTGCATGGTGCACCTGTGTCTATTATTTTTTATCGAGATCCTAAGTTTACCTCTCACTTTTGGCCTAGTTTAAAACAAGCTTTAGGGACTAAATTGAAATTTAGTACAGTTTTTCATCCTCAGACTGACGGGAAGTCAAAAAGAATGATCCAGACACTCGAAGACATGTTACGAATCTGTGTATTGGAGTTCAAGGGCAGTTGGGATGAACACTTGCCACTAATATAGTTTTCTTATAATAATATCTATCATTCGAGTATTGAGATGGCACCTTATGAAGCTTCATATGGGAGAAAATTCAGAACTCCAGTGAGTTGGCTTGAAGTAGGAGAACGAAAACTACTTGGGCCAGAAATTGTACAGCAGACTACTGAAAAGATAAATCTTATTCATAATCACTTGAAAGTGGCGCAAAGTAGACGTAAAAGTTATGCAGACAATCGAAGGAAAGAATTGAAATTCGAGGAAGGTGATCGAGTACTCCTACGATTTTTTCCTTGGAGAGGGGTTATGAGATTTGGGAAGAAGGGAAAATTGAGTCTTAGGTACATTGGCCCTTATAAGATGGTGAAACGAGTTGGAGTTGTGGCTTATAAGTTGGCATTAGCACCAGAATTATCTCGGATACATGATGTTTTTCATATATCGACGTTATGTAAGTATGTACCCGATCCTTCATATGTGTTTACTTCACAACCGATAGAGCTTCAAGATGACTTGACCTATGTGGAGGAACAATTTGCTATTTTAGATCGAAAGGAGCCAGTGATATGTAATAAAACCACTCCATTAGTTAAGGTAATGGGTAGAAGTCATAATGTGGAGTATGCCACCTGGGAAGGAGATGATAACATGAAGAATCAATATCCTTACTTGTTTGTTAAGTTTCTTATGCGTTAAATTTTGAGGCCGAAATTTTTACAAGATGGGTGGAATTGTAAGGCCCTAAAACATTATTAGGAATTTTAGTTACATGATTAAGTATAAATTATGAGTTATAAGTTGGGTAATGGGTGTTAAACGTGTTAATTATCATGTTTAGGGGATGCATACTCATGTGATATGTATGTTGTTTACATTATATGCGAATCGAGCTTATGATTGGGGATAACATGTTTAGGGCATATGATTAGTTATGTGGTTAAATGCATCATGAAAATATGTTTATAAATGAATCATTATGTTTATAAAAATAAACTAGAGTGTTGGTGCGAAAGTGGCGATGTTTGGTCGCCAAATGTGAAAGTAATGAAATTTTGAGTAAATTATTACTCTTCTGTTCGAGCCCAAATTAGGCGTACTAATTTTATGATTTTGGAAAAATACAAAATATGAAAGTTGTATATGTATAAGTTATCTACGCGTAGACACAAAGAGAGAGCAAATCGGGGGCCGTGATAGTGAGTTATGGTTATTTTACCAAGGTGGGGCAAATCTATCATTAATGGAATTATCTGATTCGGCCTTTCGTCCAACCAATCACGCGTTACCACTAACCCTATTGCTATTGGACCCCTTTAATACGTATTTATGATGTTAAAACATATGTATAGTTTCTTCCTCATAAGTAAGAACAAGTTTAGAAACATTTGCCTAAAGAGAGAGAAAGGAAGTTTAAGGAAGAAAAATCTTCAAAAAATTACCATAAATCAAGGAGATCTTATAAGGTACGCAAGAGGACAATACTTCCATACCAAGGTAATAGTTTTGTAATTAATATTAGTACCAACTTCAAGGTGAGTGACCTGTCCTATGAAATATAGATGCGTATATGTTCATATGGAAATGTGCAGTTGAACACATGTGTTAAAATGCATATGGGAGTGATGTTGTATTTATGAAACATATGCATGTGATTAAAAATGTCAAGTGATGTTATATAATGATAGGGACTGGTGAGTCCTTTATCTAATGTTAGGAAGTGGTGGGTCCTACGGGATGCAGCGACCCCGTTAATCCAATTTAAAGGTTTGTTTTACTCGGACCTAATTAGGGGATTTGGTGTTCCCCATTAACTAGGAGTTAATTGGACTGACGGGTCCAGCCTTGCGAGAATTACACAATTCCTATGGGGTTGTAACATTAGAAAATAAAAATGGTTATTTGAATTGGTTATATATGTGGAATATGGTCATTCACTAAGCTTGTGTTGCTTACACTCCTATAATGTTATGTTTCCAGTATGCCTATCATTTGGAGTTCGCTGCCAAGTTAGGACCTTAAAACGGGAGAGTGACGGATATCTAGTATGGTTTGAATATCAAGAATCTTTTTTTGTAAATATTAAACTGAGGATCATGGTTATGTAAAGTTGTGTAGTACTTATAAGTTACATGTAAAGGTAGTTATGTTCTCATCTACACATACCTTTGAAAAAAAAATCTTATGCTATTTTTCCTTGGAGATTTAAATTAAAGCATTGTTTAAGGCAATTTATCTCTAATTAAAAGGATGAGTTTAACTTAATTAAGTCGGGGCTTGACAGAGTACATTTTTCTAAAATCCCCCAGGGTCATCTTATTAACAGTGTACAGTATTTTCAAAGAAGAAAAAATCGAGAGGAAACTACATAATGAAAATATAGAGAAGGAACTATGAAGATGGAAAAATCAAGCTAAAACGAAGAAGACTTATAAAGTAAATTGAGATAGCAGGAGCTCCAAAAAGTCTTTTTTAGCAAGAGAAAAATGAAGCAAAGTGATGGTACAGAGTTTGAAACAAGTGAAGGTCGAACTCCGAGAGTTTAGTTATATGGAAAGGGACTCGAGATTGAAATTGACGGTTCATTTCTTGCATAGGACCAGTGTACCATTGTTATTCTCAAGTAATTACGGACATGCCCATGCACAAAACTCAAACTTTGAACTCATAATTTAGGCCAACAAAAGAGGTAAAATTCTTCGGCCCATCTTTGATAAGGAATTTTAGGAACAATTGTGGGTGAAAAACCATAAAAACCCAATACTCGATAACCCAAACAAACCCAACATGCTGCCCAAGTCAGATTTAGCATCACGTGGATAATTATAAAGGCGCATCTCGTGGATAATTATGAGGACTCGTCCTCATTACCTACATTGTCGGAGGAGATAAACTGGGACCAGTCAACGAGCTAATAAGGAGATGGACGAGTTCATGCATAGTTTCAACCACTCTTATCATTATAAATAAAACTCCCACCCTGAGATAATGGGACATGTAATTCTGAACCTCCAACAGAATAAATAAAAATTGATAAACACCCCTCGATTAACGTGAGCAGTTGTCGAATCATGTAGATCATTTGTGTTGTGATCTTTACTTGCTCTTTTAATTTTTTTGCTTTTAATATTATTAATTGTGATTACTTATACTCACAAAATCACATTTACTGATGATGTTGATATTCAGCACCACCATATAAGTGATGATGAGCTCAAACAATAGTAATCATGGCAGCCATAGAGATGTAAGTGTATAAGTGTATAGAAGGAGGTGAGTATAACAGGAATAAGACAATGATGTATAGTGGTTCAGCCAATTTGGCCTACATCCACTGTGAGTGTGTGATCCACTAGTATGGACACTAATGGCTTTGGATACAATGCTCATAAGCTCACTTTCTCTCTCTATTGTATATACAAGCAGAGGTTCAGCTAGGGCTTTCAATTATCGATCGATCCCTTTGTAGGGTTGTAGGTGACAAGTATATATAGGTCTTGGGGGGTGTAGTGTACCCCCCAAGTATGCATGGTGCATGTGAATGATAATCTAGCCAATCTCCTATTGACACCTGTAGATGCCAAATGATGGCATAATATTCCCTCACGTGAGGGGGTGATATTGTTGTAACGGTCTTCCACGTGTCATGTGAGCCTCACGCGCACTGTTCCACGCGTCTCCCAAACCACGCGCTGTGATGATGTCACCCTCGGCCTGTGATATGAGGCCGAGGGCAAAGTTCCTTCTGATAGTGAGTCTGGCCCAATTTAGGCCTCGTACTGTCATACCCTTGGAGGGTCGTCTGAGGCTGATGAGGGGTCGGCCCCCTGGAGGGTCGTCTGGGCATAATGAGGGGTCGGCCCCTTGAACGGTTTTCTCCGAGCCTGATGAGCGGTCGGCCCCCTGGAGGGTCGTCTGGGCCTGATGAGGGGTCGGCCCTTTCAAGGGTCATCTGGACCTGATGAGGGGTCGACCCCTTGAAGGGTCGTCTGGACCTGATGAGGGTTCGCCCCCTGGAGGGTCGTATGGGCATGATGAGGTTTCGGCCCCCTAGAGGGTCGTCTGGGCCTGATGAGGGGTCGACTCCCTTGGAGGGTCGTCTGATACATGTTGAGAGGTCATCTTAACCCCGTCCAGGTGCAGGTCACCCTCGGCCTGGCTGAGGGTATATATGGGTATATCAATTACCCCCAGCCCTTAGCCATCGATGTTGTTGAGATGGCTGAGGGATTGTGTTGCTTTTGAGATGAGTGACACCCGTCAAGCTGAGGTGACACGTGGGCAGATATATAATGTTGTTCCAATTCCCTAGGCATGATGACTGCACACTTTTCTTGGGACTTTGTGCCATAATGATGCCCTCCTCGTGGGTTGTGCTCTGCATTGGTTAGTGGGCCCACTCATTAGCAAGGTATTTAAGCAATTTTTGAAACCATTTCTTTTCTTCTTCTTTTTCGCGCCTAAGATCTCTCTCTCTCTAGATTTTCCACACCTCCATAGCCATAGCCATTTCTGCGACTTCTGCATCAAGTCTCGTCGTCCTTTCTCAGGTAATCCTTCTTAGCCAGTGCCCTCTTTACATTCCATTGATTTTTTAACATTTCGACTGCTTTAGGTCTGTAGGAATAGATTTTTCTTTGGCTATTTCATACTTTCCGGCGTTCTTCTTCGGTGACTTGTTCTTGAGTGTTCTTGGTTAAAAATTTTACTTTCCTTAGTTTCAATCCAAAAGTCCAACTTAGTCAACTGCCAACTTGTTTGTAATTAGATTAGCCAAATACTTCCAAGTGTTGGGTATCCCTCTTAATGCTTAGGAGGCTTCACAATTTAGCTGAGAAATTCCCTTCCCTAAGATAGAAATTATTTGTTGAGACTAGACGAGTAGAGGAAGAGGAGGAGAGAAGATGAGGGGCTGGCCCTATTTGGGTACGACCTATTTTTCCCATTCCTTTAGCCACAATAAAACCATCTGAGTCTTGTGGGTCGTCCTGTCATCCAGCCGATAGTCAATCGTGTGAGGGGGAGATGGATGAGAGAGCATCGTCACCAACAGGTGCTGGCCCTTTTGGGAGGAGAGAAACGTCTGATCTTAGCCCAGGCCGAAAGGTAGAGGGTGTGGTCCCTTCCGAGGCTATTCCAGTGACAACTTTATCCCCCCATGCCTTCCAGATGGCTTTTCCTCATGGGCCTCTGACAGGTGATGAGGCCGAGGGAGAAGGGACTGAGGATGATGGTGAGGACTCAGACGCTGACCACGCCTCGACCTATATTTCCTCAGTCAGGGATCGTGACCTCATGCAATGGAGGCATACATTTGGTGTTCCCCCAATAAAAGTATGAGGGTCCCCTTTGAGTCTGAGAGGGTCTTTGAGGGTAAAGAGGGAGAGATCGTAGTATATCAACAGATGTTTAAGGTCGGTGTTAGGTTCCCTCTGCACCCTGCCATTGTCAATATCTTGTCATCCCTCGGCATTGCCCCCTCTCAACTTCCTCCCAACTCCTGGAGGACGATCCTCGGCTACGTCTCCTTATGGAAGAATGCCTTTACTGACGAGCCTTCAACCGATCTGTTCTTAGCTTGTTATAATATCACTTCCTCATCCAAGCAGCCTGGGTACTATCATCTGGGGGTGAGGAAGTCTGATAAAAAACTTCTCCACGTGGCACAAACCTCCAATCACGATTGGAAGAAGAGATTTTTCTTCGTCTCTGGAGAATGGGAATTTTTCGCCGAGGCTAAACCTTTAGACAATGGTTCGAGGGTTCCAAGGAGATGGTTTAACCCCTCGATGAAGGCTAGGTCAGACCCCGGCCTTAGTCTGGATGAGAAAGACATAGTCGAGTATCTGAGAGAATGAGGGAAAGAGGGTGGACTTGCAAAGTTTGAAGATCTGATGACCCCTCGGTTCCTCAAAGAAGTTGGTCTGAGGGTTGGCCCCTTGACAGAGCTATGTGAGTTATTGTTATTTTTGTTGTCTTTGCTTTTTTCCAAGTGTTTCATCTTTACCTCTGCATTTCTCTAATGTGTCGTCTTCTTTTCAGGTCGTCCTACGGGTATCTATGACCAACTCTGGGAAATAACTGCCCCAAGTTTGTTGTCTGGTCTTGGCAAGAAGAAGGGCAAGGAGCCTCAGCAGGCTTCGAGGAATTCGAAGGTCATGGGGCCGACACCTGTCGAACCTTCCACCGAGGGTTCCAAAAGAAAAGGTCCTGAAGTTCCCGTTGACCCTCGGCCTGATTCTAGAATGAGGGCAAGGATGGATCCGTCTGAGGAGGCTAGATCCTCTTCCAGTATGGGGGCCTATTGGTCTCAGAACTTAGCATTCCCGGGGGCTAAACCGTCTTCTCTCATTGATAACTTGAGGGCGACCAATGCCTCGATGTTTTTTACTCCCTCGGCCGCGGACTATGAATTCTTGTCAAAGATGCCCCCGGCCAAGATTTATGATTATAGACTGCACACACTGGCTCAGGTATTTGTTTTTAATTTTTATTCCTTAATTGAATTTTTCACCAACTGTTTCATCGGCCTCTTAACAAGTGTTTACCATTTTTCTGTGCAGTCTGTTTGTGCATTTACTTCGGCCACCAAGTGGATGGCTGAAAACCAACAAAAATTTCATGAAGCCGAGAGGGCCATTCAGCATGAGGCCGATCTGCAGACAGAGCCAGAGACTGCAAGGGCTGAGCTGGAGAGTGCCAGGACCGAACATGCCAGGGTCTTGGACGAGCTGACGAAGTAGCATGATGTTGACCTGAAGGCCAAGGAAGATTTGTTCAAGACGAAGGAAGAGGCTCTAACTGCTCAATTCAAGAGTGATCTAGCCGAGGCTGTGAAGAAGGCAGAGGCCGATGTTGTTGAGGCCTATAAACTTTCGGACGAGTTCCAAGGCTTCGGCCTTGAGTACTTGGAGAGGGGAATTAGGACGGCCTATCGGTGGGTCATCCTAAAGTTCGTTGATGTAGTGACGTCCGTTCGCCCTTCTATTGAAGTAGTTAAACTGGATGATCCCCTGATTGCTGAGGCCCTATCCCATGTGGAGTCCCAAGTGCACGTCGAGGGTACCGACACGTCTGAGGATCAGCCTCTCTTGGTCATAGAAGAAACCCCTATAATCAATGTTGAAACATTGCCCTCTGACGATGCTCCATAGGGTGGGTGGTTTTATCCCATACCCTCTTCATGTAATCAATATTTTTGTACTCATTTATCAAACAAACATCGACATTTTGAAATATAATGCTTCCTTTTGTCTTCTATACTTCTCTTGTATGATTTGCCTCGTGACATTTTCAAATTAACACACTAACCTCTCCCTCGTCTTTCCTGAGGGTAAATGAGGGTCGTCCCCAGCATTGACCCTCATTATAGCCGATGGTTTTTTTACCAACTTAATGGTTTCTAATCAAGTCCTCCCTCGTCTTTCTTGAGGGTGAATGAGGGGTCGTCCCCAGCATTGACCCTCATTATAGCCGAGGGTGGTTTTTACCAACTTAATGGTTTTTAATCAAGTCCTCCCTCGTCTTTCTTGAGGGTGAATGAGGGGTCATCCCCAGCATTGACCCTCATTATAGCCGAGGGTGGTTTTTACCAACTTAATGGTTTTTAATCAAGTCCTCCCTCGTCTTTCTTGAGGGTGAATGAGGGGTCGTCCCCAGCATTGACCCTCATTATAGCCGAGGGTGTTTTTACCAAATTAATGGTTTTTAATCAAGTCCTCCCTCGTCTTTCTTGAGGGTGAATGAGGGGTCATCCCCAGCATTGACCCTCATTATAGCCGAGGGTGGTTTTTACTAACCTAATGGTTTTTAATCAAGCCCTCCCTCGTCTTTCTTGAGAGTGAATGAGGGGTCGTCCCCAACATTGACCCTCATTATAGCCGAGGGTGGTTTTTACCAACCTAATGGTTTTTAATAAAGCCCTCCCTCGTCTTTCTTAAGGGTGAATGAGGGGTCGTCCCCTACATTGACCCTCATTATAGTCGAGGGTGGTTTTTAACCAACCTAATGGTTTTTAATCAAATCCACCCTCGTCTTTCTTGAGGGTGAATGAGGGGTCGTCCCCAGCATTGACCATCATTATAGCCGAGGGTGGTTTTTACCAACCTAATGGTTTTTAATCAAGCCCTCCCTCGTCTTTCTTGAGGGTGAATGAGGGGTCATCCCCAACATTGACCCTCATTATAGCCGAGGGTGGTTTTTAACCAACCTAATGGTTTTTAATCAAGTCCATCCTCGTCTTTCTTTAGGGTGAATGAGGAATCGTCCCCAGCATTGAACCTCATTATAGTCGAGGGTGGTTACCACCAATTTTAGTTGATGTTTAATAAAGTCCCCCCTCGTCTTTCTTGAGGGTGAATGAGGGGCCGTCCCCAGCATTGACCCTCATTATAGCCGAGGGTGGTTCTTACCAACTTAATGGTTTTTAATCAAGCCCTCCCTCGTCTTTCTTGAGGGTGAATGAGGGGTCGTCCCCAGCATTGACCCTCATTATAGCCGAGGGTGGTTCCCCAAAGATGATCCCAAACATACTAGAACTGACAAACGCAATATGAGAGGAAACACTGATATTTCTTATTAACATTCCAAGTGTTTTGTTGGAGCAACACCCATTACAATTATGGTCCAACAGGACATTACAACACTACTGATAGTATTTCTTCAAATGATCTGCATTCCAGTGGTTGGAAAAGGGTTCCCTTCTAGGTTTTCTAGTCTATAGGTCCCAGAGACAACTTCATCGATGACCCTATATGGGCCATGCCAATTCGGGTGGAGCTTGTTGGGCTTTTGCCAAGTCTTTTTGAGGACTAAGTCCCCCACTGCAATTGGTCTCTGCTTCACCCTCTGATTGTAAAATCTTGCAGTCCTCTGTTGGTAGGCGGCTTGCCTTATATCGACGTCTTCCCTCCTTTCCTCAATCAGGTCTAAGTCAAGTCTCTTCTCTTCCGTATTTCTCTGGGGGTCATACATTTGGACCCTATGAGTAGGAAACCCAATCTCAGTGGGGATGACGGCTTCTGAGCCATAAGCCAGCATGAACAGGATTTTTCCTCTAGAGGTCTTTATCGTCATCCTATAGGCCCACAGTACAGCATATAACTCCTCAACCCATCTTCCTTTTGCCTCCTCGAGTCTCTTCTTGATCCCGTCTAGGATTGTTCTGTTTGTGACTTCCATTTGCCCATTGGCTTGAGGTCTGCCTGGGGTAGAAAAGAATTGTTTGATACTCACCCTTTCACAGTACTTCTTTAGATATGCATTCTTGAATTGAGTCCCGTTGTCTGAGATGAGGGTGTTATTTTTCCAGATGAACTGGAAGGTCTTCTGCTCGGTAATCGTGACCATCGTCTTAGCCTCCACCCATTTTGAAAAATAGTCGATTACCACGATGAGGAACCGATAGTTATTGATGGCCCTAGGCAAGGGTCCTACTAGGTCAATCCCCCACACTGCAAATGGCCATGGGGATGTAATGGAAGTAAGAGGCTGATGGGGATGGTGGGGGATGGTGGAAAATCTGACATTTGTCACACTTTTTTACATATGTCGTGGCATATTTCCCCAAGGTTGGCCACCAGTACCTTTGGGTTACTATCCTCTTCGCCAAAGACCTACCCCAATGTGACTTGAACACGACCCCTCATGCACATCTTGCAAAATGCGTGGGGCTTCAGATGGGTGCACGCACCTAAGCAAAGGGAGCAAGAACCCTTTTTTGTACAAGGTGTCTCTGATGACAATGAATTTTGTAGCTCTGTATCTCAGCTTCTTCCTTTCTTGTCTTGCTTATGGTATCTTCCCCCCCCCCCCCCCTTGATGTATCTGATCAGAGGGTCCATCCATGAAGCTTCCTTAGAAACATTCAGGCAATTGCTAAGTGTTCCATCAGCATCTTTAATAGTTGGTAGAAGCAAAATTTCCACTGGGATTGTCCTCCTAATATCTATCCTAGTTGCCGAGGCCAACCTAGCAAGGGCATCAGCTCGGCCGTTATCGAGCCTAGGTACCCTCTTCAATTTCACTTCTCTGAAGCTCTTCAGTAATGATCTCACCTTCTCGAGGTACTTGGCCATCCGCTAATCCTTGTCCTCATAGGCTCCTAGTATCTGATTCACTACTAGCCTTGAATCACTATGGACTAAATCTGGTCGGCACTAAGAGACTTGGCCAAGGAGAGTGCTGCTATCAGGGCCTCATATTCGGACTCGTTGTTGTAGGGTTTGAAGTTTAATCTCAGGGCGTACTCAATTTCTGTGCCATCAGGTGTTGATACTATCAGTCCAGCTCCACTTCCATTGTTGCAGGAGGACCCGTCGACGAAGAGGCTCCACACGGTCTGTTCTTCTGAGAAACTTCCCTCGGTGAGGGACCCCCGTCTAAAGAGATATCTTCCCTCTTCATTTTTGACCACTTTTCCTCTAGTGGTGCTTATCTCAGCCTTGTCTGCGGGTGTGTCGGCGAGTCTGCCTTGTAGGGTATCTGTCTTCCCTAGGATCTCATCTTTGATTTTATTATCTTCCCAAGTAAATTCAGCGATGAAATCTACCAATGCTTGCCCCTTAATGGACTTCCTAGGTTGATACACAATGTCAAACTCCCCCAATTCTATGGCCCAGGCCATTAGCCTCCCTGATTTTTCTGCCTTGTGTAAAACCTGCCTAAGAGGAGAGTCGATTAGGATGACCATTGTATGGGACTGAAAGTATGGCTTCATCTTGCTTGATGCATGGATCAAGGCATAGGCTAACTTCTCCATCCTTGTGTATCTTTGCTCAGCCCCCTGGAGTGCCTTACTGTTGAAATACACAAGCTTCTGTACTCCATCTTCGTCTCTCACAATTGCTGCGCTGATGGCTAATTCAGAGATGGCTAAGTACACATGTAGTTATTCACCCTGTACCGGTCGTGACAACAGTAAGGGAGACCCTAGGTATGACTTTAACTCCCTAAAAGCCTCATCACACTCTTCTCTCCATTCGAAGGCCTTTCTGAGAATTTTAAAGAATGGTAAACACTTATCTGTAGCTCTGGACACGAACATATTCAAAGCAGCCAGTCGCCCCGTGAGCCTCTGAACGTCTTTAATGGTCTTGGGGGTCTTCATTTTAGGAGGGCCTTTATTTTCTCAGGGTTGGCCTCAATGCCTCTTTGATTCGTGATGAACCCCAAGAATTTCCATGCTCCAACCCCGAAGACACACTTGGCCGGGTTGAGCTTCATCCGGTACTTTCCCATTGTATTAAAATTCCTCTCAAGGTCAGCTACATGATCCTCTGCCTTCAAACTCTTAGTCAACATATCATCTACATAGACCTCCATAGACTTCCCAATTTGGTCTTCATACATTTTATTTACAAGGCGCTGATATGTTTCCCCTGCATTCTTCAGGCCAAAGGGCATGACCCTATAATAGTATGTCCCCTTGTCAGTAATAAAAGAGGTTTTCTTCGAGTCCCCAGGGCTCATAAAGATCTAGTTGTAACCTGAGTAGGCATTCATGAAAATCATTAGTTCATGGTCTGCGGTAGTGTCTACCATCTGATCAATGCATGGGAGAGGGAAGCTGTCTTTAGGACAATGATTGTTGAGGTCAGTGAAGTCTACACACATTCGCCACTTCTCGTTGGCTTTTGGGACAATGACTGCGTTGGACAGCCATTCAGGATAGATCACCTCTTTGATAAACTCAACATCTTCTAATTTTTTGACCTCATACTTTTCTCTAGAGTAAATTCTTCCCTTTTGCTTTATAGGCTTTGCACCCTCTACCACGTTAAGCTTGTGGCACATGATTTCAGGGTCGATCCCCGGCATATCTTCATGACTCCATGCAAAGACGCTTTGTCTTCTCCTCAACAGTTTAATGAGGTCTTCCTTGATATTTGGCTTCAAAGACTTGCCGACTTGGACGGTTTTTTTCGGGTCATCCTCATTGAGGATGATGGATTCTACCTCTTCCGCGGACTCTCCTTTCTTCAGCTTTGTCTCGTCTCTGGGGTCTAGGGTATCAATATTGTAAGTGGTTGTAGCCTTCTTCTGTGCCTCTCTTCATTCAGCGGAGTTGTAATAACATTCCCGTGCTGTCGTCTGGTCTCCCTGAACTTTTCCCACCCCGTAAGGGGTTGAAAATTTAATCAGCTGATGGACCGTAGACGGCAGAGCTTCAAACCCCTTGAGGGCTACCCGCCCTAGTATAATATTGTAGGCTGAAAAAACATGTTCATCCATCACAAAGAAGCTGACCTTCTTGGTAAGACATCTCGGCCACTCGTCCCCCATCCTGATATCGGCCTCATACACTCCGAGGGGATGAACCATTTCCCCACTGAATCCAATTAATGGGTAATGGTACGGGACGAGTCTAGCACGGTTGAGACCTAAGGATTTGAAGCATGGCCAAAACATCACGTCTGCAGAGCTACCCCCATCTACCAAGATCCTAGGCACCTCACATCCATGTACCCTAGTAGTGATGACGAGAGGGTCATCATGTGGGGCTAAGAGGCCTTTGATGTCCATTCTTGAGAACCCCACTATTAGAGTATCCATATCGACCTTCTTCCTCTTTTCTGACTTGCCTCCAGAGAGGTTGAGTGTACTGTCTTCGTCACTGCCTTGGCTCAGCTACGTGGGCCTTCTTATCTCACTACACCAAAACACGCCATTAGTAACACAATTTTACTGTTACTAAAAATATTAGTAACACAATTTTTCCGTTAGAAAAAAGGCGTGGGGCACGAAGCTAGTAACAGAAAATTTTGTTACTAATAGTAACGGTAAAATTCAGAATTAGTAACGGAAAATTCTGTTACTAATAGTAACGGTAAAATTCAGAATTAGTAACGGAAAATTCTGTTGCTATTAGTAACGGTAAAATTCAAAATTAGTAACGGTAAAATTATGTTACTAATAGTAACGGTAAAATTCAGAATTAGTAACGGAAAATTTTGTTGCTCTTAGTAACGGTAAATTTCAAAATTAGTAACGGTAAAATTATGTTACTAATAGTAACGGTCAATTTCTGTTAGTAATATTAATACATATTTAAAAAAAATTCAAGATCCAATATCCTTATTATTCTTACCACGCTATTTAAATCCTAAGAACATATACAAAAATAGTCTACAAAAACAAGGGCATTATATTCAACATTTACATTTATATAAGCCTCCACTCTTTATTTACAAAATAAACTTAAACCAAACAAATGAAACATCATAATACAATGGCCCCGAAAGTTACATTATTTTAACAAAAGCATCCAATATAACATCATAATACAATCATCCCCAAATGAGATATTTTATATTACAACCAATTAAATAAAATATAAAAAAGAAGTCCGTTGTTGTTGACTATCAACTTTCGTTCTATTATCATCGCCATAACGCCGCAACTCGCAACGCTGGAAACTTGACGAGGATTCAAATATGACATTCTGTCAAACAAAACAAAATTATCATATTAGTTATAATATCAACATTTAGTCTTACAAAATTAATTTAGTACAAAAAATTATCGACGAGTAAAATTAATTGCACTAGTATGTGAACTTATAATATCGCACTTTCACATCAGCACTTTAAAGTAGGAAATCTCACATATAAACTAGTTGTTAAAGTTGTGCCAATTTCACTATTTATTGCAATACTCATGATATTACTGACGTAATAATATTACAGTTAACTACTGTAATATGAAAATATGCATATTACTGCTGCAATATATGCATATTACAGTGTATAATATTAATAGTCTTCAAAAGAAGATAAACTCAAAAGAAGATAAACTCAAAAGAAGAAGATAAACTCAAAAGTTCATTTGAATTCTCATAATCAGACTTCTCATTATCATTAACCATTAAGTAACATAATTACTGATCGTGTATGTATTCCAACCTTGATTTCTTCTGTCTATAAAAGTAGTTACCAACTACTTCCAATGTAAATTACATCAAAATCACTTGAAAATTTTGCATCTTCGCTCGACCCATCTACGTGACCCCCCCACCCCTTATCCGTCCTGCAATTGTTGTAACACCTGCATTACAAAAACTAACCATGTTAGCAACTTAAATATATTCTTTATGTGCCACAAGGAAAATATTACCCCCATACTAATATAATCAAGTAGGCTAATCATGCTCCAGAGGGAGAAAGAAAAAATAAGTTAAAGATAGGCACAAGTTGTACTAAGTTTCTATCATAATGACATCCCAACACTGTCCAATCTTATTACTATCCAATCTCGAAAGATAGGCACAAGTTGTACTAAGTTTCTATCGAAATGCTATGAGATAATACTTATTACTATCCAATCTTAAAAGAGAAACAAATGTTACCCTCCTCGATTTCATATAAAAATGCAGAATTTGAATTCAACTCATGAAACGACTATGTCAAAGAGAAATGGCAGAAGCTACAGAACAGAACATACGAGCCCATTCCAACAAAGTGAATACATAAAGACAATAACATACAAATTAATATTTGTTTGGTATTTTTTCAATAGATGAAAACTAAAATAAATTGTAAAACATCAAGAACTATGGTTGTCCGCAACGTGAATACTTTTATCTTCGTTCCAAAAATGACACTCTGATAAAATGTTAATAAGGTGACAAACAACCAATCAGAATGAAACTATCATCCCAACACAAACTCATCATAAACCGGTCAGAAAGGAAGTAGCAGCCATGATGATTTGTAATTGTACACAAACAAATCCAAGAAAATTCATCAACAATTTTTTTTTGACATAATGTATATACTCCTATTTTTTGGTAATATACTTTCTCAGGATAAAAAGAGTAAGGACAAAACAACTTATGACAAATCTCATAAGTCCTAATTATATATACCTTGCAAGAAGTATACCAATAGCTTTAAAATTCAAATCATGATTTAATTTCAATATTATCACCAATAAAAGTGGGTATTAGTTTTGTTAAGATCAATGGTCAACGATGCTTTAATGATTTAAAAATGGAACAACTTAAAGAAGAATCCTAGCATATGCATATATAACTTACTAAAATGATGTAATAGAGCCAGATATGATTTATTAAAGTTGCAGATTTAGTACCTAGGGTAGGCAATTTTAGACAGGGAATTATGACATAACAAGAAACAGTAAAAAAATGGCTTGAAATTGGTGTTACATGTCATGTTCGTGACGGATTTTGGATAGACAGTTGACACACGGGATGGAGAGTTAACACACCTGAAATTGGTGTTACAATTACCATTAAGCAAACATGCATTATGTAAATGAACAAAAAATACTCAATTAACGATTTACCTTGAGAACCTTTCGGATCAGGCATGACAGGTGAATACAGTGAAAGAAAGTCATGAGTGGGTTTCCTACCCGTAAGTCCTGCACAAAGAAATCATCATATTCAACTTTTAAAAAAATCATTTCGCTTGTTCATATAATAAGTTACCTTCTGTTCTAAAGGGACGGAGTTGGGGCAGCTCCATCAGCAGGTGTTGTACTTGACATAATTTTCTGCTAATAGATATGCAAAGCAGACTTTCCAAAATCGGTTTCTTTTCTTGGATAAAAACTGAATTTCCAGAATTTAAGAAATCGGAGCGAAATTGAGACGTTATAGACTCAAACTAATGTATATTATTTCATATCCGATGAGAAACTTTTCTGCCTCCGGTTCAAAGATCGGAGGCACATTCATCAAACGAGACGTGTGTGTAATTCACTCCCAAATTCGAATCATTCTGATCAGAATTATAGAAACAGACTTTAATTGACTCAAAAAGAAAAATCTTTTTTCCTTCCAACTGTACTCCAGTTTTGTAGAAATGGCCAACTTTAACTGCATAACACAAGAAATGTTCGAATTTATTCGAATTTGGAAAAAAGGAAATTATTTAATACTGGAAAAAGGAAACAATGCTGGAAAAAGGAAATTCTTTAATGCATAAAAAATAGTGGCATTCTCAGTTGAAGAGATCCTAACTAAAGCAGAGGTGACCCCAGCCGAGGTTGCAGGGGAGTTGATGAAGAACTGTGACGAATAAGTTTCGCTTCAAGCCCTTCTCCAATTACTTAACAATAAAATAGCTGTAAAAAATGAAAAGAAAACCAAGGTCGATATGGAATCAATCAAGTGACCATCAGCTATATATATTGCGATGAAGTCAAAACCAACCAAGCCTTTGGTATTCGCAGAACATGATTTCAGTCTCCCATCCTTATCACGTTTGCATAAACCACCCAATTCAGTCTTCTCTTACATTTCTCAGCAGTGTCACTGCCAGAGTAATGGGACGACATTTTAAGTTCACCATTTATGGGTTTATGCCCAAGCTAAACTTTTTTAAGCGTTATAACTAGCAATTGTAACTGAGCACTATCTATATAATAAATCAGTTCATTCATGGAGAGACAAAAGATAGCTTTAGTTTGGTAATGAATCAAAATTGAAATACCCCGCGTCAAAAACTCCATACTCCTGTTATGAGTTTACACATTGTTGATCTGCAAATTTAGCAATAGAAGTGTCAAACCAACAAGCCATCGACAAAGCCCCCTTTCTTGACTTTGTGGGCAAAAGAATTATGGCCAAAAAATGTAAACACTCTCGCTATCTTATTCCTATGATGAGTACTTCTATTGTAACATTATTTTTGACACATTTTTGACCAATCAACATATATCATCTGTTTTCAGAATTCTAGTTTATATTTTTTTGTAAATCTCTAGAATTAATCCATTGTACGGAATGTGAAAGGAATGTGTTATGGATAATAAAGAATTAAATTTCAGATTTCATTTGAGAACGTCAACAATGGGAGAGAAGTAAAACGTGTTTCCTCTCAGTATTTAATGTACTATTGACTAAACTTATTTCCATCCCGAAGTCTAATGATTTTGTAGCTACGTATTACATTTGAACTTACTATATATGTTCATTAACTTACCTGATCAGGAATCCAATCTCTAGGAGTTCCGATAGATTTTAGCAGATCAGAACCACATACAAAAATGACCTTCGGGGAATCTACAAACAGAAAAATAGAATGTTAACACCCACATTTAAGTATGCAATTCATAGCTAAAATATAAAGATATTTAGATGATAAATAGAGATTATAAAATGTAAATGATGTTCTCAAAATAATGTTAGGATGTAGGCTATGTTAGTGAACTAAACTAAACTCATTTAAATAGAGTTACTAAAAAAACGTTTGGCAAACTGGGTAAGATTTAGATATAGAAAAACAAAGTTCTTTACAAAGGGAAAAAGGACAAATAGGTTCGACAATTTATGAAAACTAAACTCCCATTGATGATATCTAGATTTGTATAACAAAAATGATCAAGCATTCTGTTAAAAGTTAAACCAGCACCAAGTTAATTTGCGTATTGTAAGAAAATGAGTACCGAAAGGTCAGAGAGCACATATGGAATTATCACAATTCATTAGAAAAAATAAACACACACACATACACGTGCTAAAAAAGATGTGTATGCACAAAGAAAACACTATCAAATGAGAAATGCTTATGAAATAACTCTATATGCAAAACACATTAGCCAAAAATTAATCATTTGTTGTAGAAGATCTAGAAACATAATCGCCAAAATTCAAAATACCTGAGAGTCAATTGATAAGAAAGAAAGTGAATCCAATACGCATACCGAAGCAAGAAACGAACCAAAAAAATGTGGCTATCAATAATAATATCTAGTATCTAAAACGTTATTTTCTTACCACGAACCTTAACATTCATGAGGTTCTTCACATAGCTCAAAAAAACAGCGGACTATACTAGAAATGAAACAATGCAATTGAACTTATTTAAGAGTCATATACTTCCAAAAACAACATATAACATTGATTCGACAAAGTTTCAGCACCTCAGAACTCATAACAAACTAGTATTTTCATAGCCTATCCGTAAGACACTTTTATATGTGCGTACATATATATTATGAAAAATGTTATTTATACTTCTTATATAATCAATTACTAGTTCACTATTTCTTTTTGGGTTATCCTCAACTAAGAGTCACTTTCCTTTTTAGTTGAATGGGCAAAACGTCACAATATTGGCATGTTGATCATGGTCATTGATCAGTGGTATCCTAAATAATTGTGAAGTCATATAGGAATTCTTAAATTGGGACAGAAAGAATATTATTGTAATAAGTCTATTTGATATAGTTAAACCACATCAAAATAACATATGTTGACAAAACCTCATGTCTTGTGATAAAACACTTTGAATTGAACAAAAAAACTACCCGAATGAGGACTAACAACAAAGTGACTAACAAAAAACAAAACAAACTAAAGCTATATTTTTAATGAAAAAGGGGTAGGCTGGTTGGTATAACAATGTAGATACATGTAAAATAACTACAAGCCAAGTTACAGAATCTGGCAACCACAATGAAACTTATAGTTTATAACAGATCAATCTAGAAATAAATAAACAAAAAAATTCATCACTATTTTGTAAGAAGTTTTAAATTTAGTAAGTTTTAATTTATCTATTTCTTTATGGCATTTCAACAAACACTCAATATACACATATATGACCAAAAAAAATTTAACAAATCAAAACCATTAGAAATAATCTCAAAACTACAAATCACACTGTCAGCTACTCCTCTTTATTCATAATGGACATAAACTTAAATGAAAACAGATGAAGAAAAATACCATTTCCTCGATGCAATTAATAAACAAAGTGCAAAGTGAAAATGTAAAAAATTTAGTATGAAACTTAATAGATATAGTAAATTTAATAAACAAAGTGCAAATGTGATACTTATGCTGACCAAATTCCAAACTGAAAACAGTGAACAACATATTCAATGTAAAAAGCATAGATCAAATAAGTATTTACCCCAAAATTTGACACTCGAGTACAAAAATGGGAAAATTAGGCAAATTTGCAAAACTAACGATACAGTCAGAACAAGAGATGGACCATGTTAATTCCCTTTTTGGAAAGTAAACATCTCTATAAGTTACCAAACATTACATTTTAGGACTAAACATTTTCTCAAGCATCAAATGGAATATATAATATATTATGACTTTATCTGCCATTATTAGAATCAAATGGATTGATGTAAGAGGCACAGTACCACATGAGAAAACCATGTGTATAGATGTATAGTCTCAATAATTTGTTCAAAACACAAGCCCTATTTCTATATATATATATATATATATATATTAGAAACATGAAGACTGTACAAAACAATTTATCATTTTAATATGAAAAATGAAATAATTTATTACGGAATACGACTTGATAAACATTACATAGATAATAGAGAGCTCTAGTAGCATAATTCACCGTGTTTGTAATAGGACTTGATAAACATTGGATGATAAGAGGAACTCCACTGCACTGAGTGACCACTACCGCATTTGATGGATCAACACAAGAATTGTAGATCCCTCTAACTCCAAACTCCAGAAGCTTCTCATTGGGTTTTGTTATGAAATCCAGGAAAAGTTCGATAACATTAAGCTGGCGCAAATAGGTATAGTTAAAGTTCGCCAAATTGGCAACGATTCTCTCCTTTGATTCTTCACTAGATGCATTCTGAAACTGAGTCAGCAGTTCCTAAAGCACTGTAACCTAGGAGTTCCACATCTTCACGTACACTCTTCTTATCTCTTACTCTTGGTAAACATTTAGGCTTTAAAATGTGAAGGATTCAAATGTTAGATTTCAATTCTCTCAAGCAATTCTTTTGGGGAATGATTTGATGTATTTTTCGTTCAAAGACATCCTGAGATGACACAAATAAAGCTCGCATATTTTACATTCTAATCATCTTAGATTATACAACTTGAATGAGCATATAAAACCACTGGACAAGAGACATAAATAAACAGGACAATAACATATTCGAAACACAAGCATTATGAATTGAGTAGATTATGTCAAGTGTACAAAAATCTAATATTTAAACAGGAACAAATGAACAATTATAGATCATATCCTCATAATGTCCTACAAATGAACAATTTTAGATCATATCCTCATAATGTCCTTCATAAAGTTAATCAAAATTCAATTAATAAATAAATATCCAGGATGATTTTAAAAACTAAAGGAGATCCAAACATGTTGCGGCCTTTTGAATCATAAAAGTATTCTACTCTAACTAACTCAAACTACACCACAAACATGAATAAGTAATGGAAACTCAATTAGCATATTACAGACAACTTTCTAATATAGAAATTTGAAGAGAGGCCCTTACCAAGTTCATATCAGGATACTAGGTATGTATATAACCTTGATCATTATCAAAGTGCACTTATAATGATTAAAATCAACAATGATTGAGGAAAACAGTAGCAAACTAGAGTCTAGCGCAGCTTGCCAAGGGGGGAAAAATCTAAGATTAGCATTTTTATTTTTATTTTCATAAAGAAATAGTGAATAAGACGAAAACAAAAACGGGGTAATGAATGGGTCACCTGAACACTGTCAGCTGAGATAGAGAGAGTTGAAAAATTAAAATACATTCAATTAATAAATTGTGAACTTTAATGACAGCCTAATTAGTATTCATTTAATGCCAGCCTAGTTAGTATTCATTTAAACTCACACCGAGTCAGGTGACTTACTCCCAAATCCTTGGTTATACTAGTGTTTGGTTGGTTTACTAATCTAGTTGACAAACAACCTAAGGCCTAATTTGACCTTTGTATTTAGTATGGTGAGTTTATGCATGCACCTCGCTCGGGTCATATGGGCATTGCTTATTACTCCCTCCGTCCCAATCAGTGGTAAAAAATAGCACTTGTTGAGTATTGTGGAATTTGGTTGGATGACTATGTCCAGAAAAGAAAAGTTCAGTCTTAATTTGGAATAATCCAAAATAGAATAGTGGAGTCTTAATTTGGGAGGGAGGGAGTGGAGTATATTCTAAGATATATCAAGTCATGGAGCATGTTCCACTAATGCAGATTATGTCGGCTCCAAAATGGATAGGCATTCCACGTCTTGAAACAGTTATTTCTAAATCACAACTAAAGGGGTTGATGTATCAGCCCGAAATACTGTTACATACCAGAGAAATGACACTGATAGCAATATTGGTTTCAAAGCGGATGAATTAATTCCTTCGCCTCCATGCGGGATTAATATCACGGTTCCTGCTCGAAGATCGGTTATTGAAGAATTTAGGAATAATTCAAGTATGATAGTAAGGGATTTATTGAACCAGGAGTTCGACGTGGAGTATAACATAGACAATATAATTTGTTTAACATGTCAATTGGATGGGCAGTGTTAGAATATCTCAAATTGTGCAAGGACTCCAAGCTCAGGTGTGTTCTCCTATGTTTTTTATCGGCTGTGTATTTTTAATCGTCGGCATAAATTACTTAGAAGCTTCATAATGAGCATATAGAATCATAGATCAGAATGAACGTAAATAAAATTAATCCGATATAAAACAACTAATTACAGTTGACAATATCAACATATGGTTACAGTCCCCTCTTATTATAATTTGGGGGTCATGTTAGTATTCATTTAATTGTGAACTTTTCCAGCACTTAAAACTATTAGTGTTTAATTTCAAATATAAAATCTAATAATTTATACTTAAAGGGTTGAATCGCAGTATGAAAACTTGCAGACCAATATCCCAAAACTATATATGTGAAATTTCTAAAAAAATAAAATAAATAAACATCAAAAGTAAACCATTTAGATCAAAATCCGTTAGGAGAGCCATGATCCACCACATGCTGACTCAAAAGATGGAAGTAAAACTATCTATGCTGATGCATCTAGGCAACTGTTTTTCAGATCAACAAAATAAAAGTGCCAAGTATTCATTTAGCAACACACGCACATTATCACCATCACAGACAACTAGCAAGTATTAGACATTGGCAATCGCAAGACCATGACCAATCATAACACCAATATGACCGATAAGATTAAGATTTTAATGTTCACTTAGATCATCAATATCAAAACTCAATCACAACTGAAGGACTTGACCATGAGTGCACTCCAATTAACTAACATCGAGGTATGCCACCAACTCATGACTCAGCTATTGAATTGTAAAAATAAGACTTGAGTTAGGAATAACTCATGCGAAAAACTCATGTGAATTAGAAGATTCATTGTGAACATCGGTTTGTTTAGAATCTCCCCACCACCTACCATGTAGTTTATAACGTAAGATTCCATATTTACCCATGGTATGATGTTGGCGAGATACATCAAGTGGCATGATGAGGAACTTATATACAAATCTAACTTCAGTAAGCTTTATCATTTCAAATATGGACGAACTAGTAAAAGAATCACAACTAGGTACCTTGCAAACGTATCCTTTCAAACTTATCCATTCAGCGTTGGACTTTCAATCTTAAAACTAATAAGCCATAATCATATATGTGTACATGATATATATATATATATATATATATAGAGAGAGAGAGAGAGAGAGAGGGGGGGGGGAGCTTACTCTTTCACCATCTCCATAGGGCCCGAACAAAGTAGACAACTCATCACCACACCCCAATGCTGGAACATTCCTCGCAATCAAATATCTGTTCCAAACACACAAGAATTCGAAACATTATAAAACACTAAACTTTGAGTCACTAATTACTTATAAAATTTTCAAGTTTTCTCATGATATTACAAGAATATTCCTCAATCATTAAACGTTTTGTTGCCTCACACACACAAAACAAAAGTGTCATTAGGTGTTTCTTCAGCAATGCGTCATAAACACTTGTAAAAACAAAGCAAACTTGTGAGGAAAAAAAATTAGAAAGGATTTCAAACGCATAATATATTCATGAGATAAATGAAATCTATTCGGTTCCCTTTCTCCATCCAATCAATCACTTTTCGTGATTTGGCATAAGCTTCTTGATCTTCATCTATGTTTATAATTTCAATACAAAAAGTTATTAAACAACTTAAATTCAAATTTTGAAGGTAAATTATAATTTATGAATTACAAGAAAACACTTACTTAGGGCAAGAATTGAAATAATTTTCTGGAAAAAGTATACATTTAATGTAACTAATATTGAATATACCAATGCCTAGTAGGTTCCTTATCTAGTTAAGGTGAAACTACAAATGCAATGAAATAAAACCTCTTCAAAAACTACATATGTATCGAAATCAAACAAAATAGATAATAAATGTGAATTATAATAATGAATAAAAAAATAAAAGGAATGGTTCTAATTTATTTTTTTAATGAGATAGAAAATTTAACATTTTTCATTCAAGAAGATCAATTAAGCGACAACAAACAAAATAGACCCCTAATAAAAGTGGAATAATTCTTAATTTATCTTTCCAATTGATTTTAAAGGGAAATTGTTGGAAAATTCAGAAATCCCCAAATCGTTAAACCCACGATTCTGAGAAACCATATTTCTTGTAAATCAGTGTGTGTGTGTGTGTGTGTGTGTGTGTGTATACATAATCTAAAAATCTGCATATCTAAATCATTTAATTAAATCCAAACCATATAACCAAAAGGAACTGTTCGTACGACAACAAACTCCAAATAATCGAAACCTAAACCGTAAAACTAATCAAAACATATAGTTCAAAATAACAAGCACTCAAAAAATAAGATAATCCCCAAAACATCAAAACTCAAACCATAAATGCAACAGAACTTAGTTTAAACCATTTTTTTAAAATTAAACTCTGAGTTGCAGATGCCATAAATTATGAGGAATAATTAGTACAACGCACCTGATGCTGTTTGAGAAACCCTAGGTTGCGATGGGGTTTGAGAAACCATAGGTTGCAATGAGGTTTGAGAAAACTTAGGTTTTGATAAGTTTGACAGCCAAACCGATTTGGAGAAGAAGGTTTGGAGTTGGACGACGATGATTGAAACTTCATAGGGTTTGAAGCCTTCTTCTTTTCGTTTGGGTGGGGAGGAAGATTTGGAGAGTTTTTTTTTAGTGTGGGTGATAGTCGGGGAATTTGTTTGGGATGGAGGTAAATTTACGCCCTTTTATTATTTTAAGTCACTTTTAAAATATTAATAGTAACACTTATACAATATTAGTAACGATAATTTATTATGAGATATAGTAATGGTAAAAGAGTGTTAGTAATAAAAAAAAATAGTATGTTACTAAATGAGTGTTTTGGTGTAGTGTCTGCGGCCTCTGACCCTCCCCCTGCTAGTCCCCCGGAGATCATCCCCACACCGAGAGAGATCATATTAAGTCTCTTAACAGGGCTGTGGTCGTCTCTCGGAGGGAGGTCAGGGTCGCCCTCATCCTCAAAGGGGTCGTCCCCTCTTTTTGGAGGACCTTCTCTACATACATCGCCTTTCTTCTTTCTGGGGTTGTCCCCTCGGCCCCTCTTGAAGGCACTCTTGTCAGCGTACTTCCTCAGCTTCCCTTCTTTTAACATTTTTTCAATCTCATCTTTCAGAGCAAAGCATTTGTCTGTCACATGGCCATGGTCTTAGTGAAATTCGCACCACGGGTTTTTGTTCCTCTTGTTGGGGACTGCCCTCAACTTCTCAGGCTACTTCAGGGACCGATCTCATTGAGAATATGTTCACAGCTGACCGTTAGAGGGGTGTAATCGGCGAACTTATCGTCCGTTGACCTCTTCTTCCCCTCTTTGTTCTTCTTATGGTACTTACCCCCACTAGTGCCTCCTTTTTCATCTTCGTATTTTTCGGCCATCGCCTCTTCGACATTCATCACCCTTCCTGCTGTCGATAGCAATTCAGCCATCGTCCTCAGAGGGTCTTCAGCAAGCTTCCATAGCAGCTTCCCCTTCTGGAGTCCTCCAATAAGGACGGTCATGGCTATGCTCTCCTCATAGTCTTCCACCTCTAACTTTTCTTTGTTGAATCTGACTATGTAGTCTCTTAGACTCTTGTTCTTCCCCTGCTTAACATAAAGCAGGTGTGTGGTCTTCTTCTGTGGCCTCACCCCAAAGAAAAAGTTGTGGATGAACCGGTCTGCCAACTGCTTAAAGTTTTCAATGGAGTTTTTTGGAAGAGACATATACCAAACATGTGCAGCCCCAGTCAGAGTACCAGAGAAGGCACGACACCTCATCTCATCTGAGATAGAGTAGATGTCTGTCGCTGATTGATACATCTCAATATGGTGGACAGGGTTGTTACTACCGTCATATCTTGGGGTGACCGCAGGTGGCTTGAACTTTGATGGCATAGGGAAGTTGACTATCTTCGCCACAAAGGGTGAGCCTATGGAGTATCCTCTCTGAAGAGGGTCCCGGCTCTTCAGTATATCACCGATCTTATCCTCTAGTCGCTGGATCGAGTCATTTTAGGGCCTCGTAGGGTCGTCTTGGCCGATGTTATCTCCTGCCACCTCTTTGAGGTGGAAGGAGGGTTCTGCTGCGGCAGGCCTGTGTCGGCTGTTTACTTCCCCCTGGCCGTCGTCCCGTCATTGGGTCGGCCCCCATAGGGTCGGCCATCTGCTGCCTCCCTTCTGGACCTCGCAGTACTCCTTGATCTGAAATTTTTTTCCCGCAGGTCATTTACTGGGCCCAGCCTCTCAAAGGTCGACCTCCTGCTTAGGCGATCGAAAGCAGAGCCTCTCGGGCGATCGTCAGGATTTTTCCTTCCACACTTCCCTCTGCTCTCCTGGAGAGGTCATACAGTATTGTTGGAGACCTCATACGGCTCCCAGCATTCTATGGGGGCCTCTTCTCCCTCCAGATCATCGTACTTGTCCTCAGGGCAAGGGTTCCCTTGCCTCCCCAGGCATAGACGCCGGGGGTCAGCAACGTCCCTACGCCGTTGAGGGGGTGGCAAGTCTTTGCGGGGTGCCTGGGGTGGTCCCTGGCCTCATGCTTCCCTGGAACCGTTGTCGGAGTAATCATCTCAGGTGAGACCCCTGGTGGTCTTAGTATGTTTTGGCTTAGAGCTGTGAACTGCTCCTGCATGATTCGTTGGCTTACTGCCAGAGACTTCAAGGCTGCCGCCACATCAGCCATCTCAGACTGAGGCGGTGGCTGACTGGAACTGGGTCCTACTCCACTATCCGGTGGAGGAAGTGGCGGTGGTGGCATCTCTGGTGCCATGTGTTTGAGTTATGAAGAACTGAACTGAAGAAAAGGCTGGTGAGCTTGAGAACCTTAATGGGTCTCTTTCAAGGGTGAAACATCTCCTCACAGGGGGAGAACTGGTTCACCACCAGAGTGCCCAGTGAGGTCAAGTTGTACAAAGGAAGAGATGTCTTCTCGTTCCCACAGACGGCGGCAAACTGATGATGCTGAGATTCAGCACCACCATATAAGTGCTGATGAGCTCAAACAATTGTAACCATGGCAGCCATAGAGATGTAAGTGTATAAGTGTATAGAAGGAGGTGAGTATAAGAGGAATACGACAATGATGTATAGTGGTTAAGCCAATTTGGCCTAGATCCACTGTGAGTGTGTGATCCACTAAGTATGGGCACTAATGGCCTTGGATACAATGCTCATAAGCTCACTTTCTCTCTCTATTGTGTATACAAGTAGAGTTTCAGCTAGGGCTTTCAATTATCGATCGATCCCTTTGTAGGGTTGTAGGTGACAAGTATATATAGGTTTTGGGGGTGTAGTGTACCCCCCAAGTATGCATGGTGCATGTGAATGATAATCTAGCCAATCTCCTGTTGACACCTGTAGATGCCAAATGATGACATAATATTCCCTCACGTGAGGGGGTGATATTGTTGTAACGGTCTTCCACGTGTCATGTGAGTCTCACGCGCACTGTTCCACGCGTCTCCCAAACCACGCGCTGTGATGATGCCACCCTCGGCCTGTGATATGAGGCGGAGGGCAAAGCTCCTTCTAATAGTGAGTCTGGCCCAATTCAGGCCTCGTACTGTCATACCCTCGGAGGGTCGCCTGACGCTGATGAGGGGTTGGCCCCCTGGAGGGTCGTCTGGGCATGATGAGGGGTTGGCCCCTTGAACGGTTTTCTCCGAGCCTGGTCGGCCCCTTAAAGGGTCGTCCGAGCCTGATGAGGGGTCGGCCCCTTGAAGGGTCGTCTGGACCTGATGAGGGGTCGACCCCCTGGAGGGTCTTCTGGGCATGATGAGGGATCGGCCCCCTGGAGGGTTGTCTGGGCATGAGCCTGATGAGGGGTCGCGGGCCCCTTGGAGGGTCGTCTGATACATGTTGAGAGGTCGTCTTAACCCCGTCTAGGTGCTGGGCGCCCTCGCCCTGGCCGAGGGTATATATGGGTATATCATTTACATTTGGATGAAATTGATTTAATCTTATCCTCCTTTTGCCTTGGCACGCAGAGCCTTCTGCTTTGTTTAACACCCGTGTGGATATGGGGTTTTGAGTTGGTTTATTAATGCAGTATGAAAAGAATTACTGTTACAAGGAAGGTTATATTTATTTGATCATCAGACTAAGTACTTGCCTTGGGAAGAAAGATGTTGAAAGTTGAGAAGGCAACCAATAAAATAAGCAGTGCTAGGGTTGGTGTTCTAGGGAAAGAAGATATATGAATTTAGAAAAGTTAATACTCTTATCTCTAGGCCATTGTCAAATTATATTCTGATGTTAATTCCCAAATTGAGAGGGTTTCTTTAAGAAATAAAAAGAAGTGGCCGTGGAACGAAACAGTAAATCAAGATACAACAGTCTACTACTTCTAAGGAAAATACATTGAGTTGATCCAAAAGAACCTTTTTTGGAACAATTACAATTAACACATTTCTTATGTGGTCAAATAGCTAATTTTCTCTAAAATTTCTCATTATCCAGCAAATATACTTACACAAACAAACAAATTGTTCGAATTTGGATGGGCAAAAGCTGAAGACAAAAAGGCACTCCAAAGTCAAAAACAATAAACCCACATAACAACCAGAAAAAATTCAAAAAAAACAAAAAAAACTGTGTTCTAAAACTAAAACCCTAAAACCCATTTTGTCCATCCATCACTAAGCTTTGGAAGATGGCGTTTGTGCGCTGGCAGACCCAACCATAAATTGCAACTCCCTCTTATCATAAACCTCCAAAGAAAAATCCCTAAGCATTTGAGTAGCCGTACCCGTACCAGTACCAGTACCAGAGCCAGTTGTTGTTGAACTCGAACTTGGAGCCATAGTTGTCACCTTCACATTCTTCTCCTCACTCTCACTAGACCCCACCGTTGTTTGACCCACAAAACTAACATCCTGTTGCATTGCCGACACAAAATTCGACACGGGTCTCGCGGAAACATTAAAAACCGGGGTAGCCCCAGCCGGTATAGCCCAAAATTGAGGCTGGTTTGATGGGCCAGCTATAGTTGAAACACCAGCTGGCGGTATCATAAAAAAAGCCCCATTAGATGTTACAACACCAGCACCAGGAGTAGGAGACATAGTCCACACCGGGACTAGTCCCTGTGGTGTAATGGGTGCGACCGGGGCAAAATTTGATGAAACAGAATCATTCACGTCAAAAAACTCACTATTACAAGCCCTTTTGCGTTTCTTTTTCTGCGTCTCACTAACAGCAGATGTGGTTGGGATTTTAAGGGTGCCATTCACACTAACCGCTATAGCGGGTACAGTCCCCGTCCCCGTGGCCTCAATAATAGCCGGCTCAGCGTGTTCCAATAACCACCTAATAGTTTCCCCGTCAGATTTATGACCAAGCTCTCTCGTTAATTGAAATATTCTAGCGGCACATGTTGCTGGCATGCGTATTCTCCTGCCACGCCCCTCCACTTTTGTGTGACGGTCTTTTGAGGCTCTTTTTGGTTGCGACAAAGTTAATGATTTCGATTTTTCGTCCGGGATTGAGCCTTGTAACTCGTTATCCGTTGGCTCTTCTTTTAACAAGGGGACCATTGATGATGGCACGGGAGATATGGTGTATTCATGTGAATCACCTAGTAACGGATCAGAGGGTATGTTGTTAGCCCCTTCATCATCTGATTTATCAATCGATGATGCCATATCAAACAATAATTAAAACAGAGGGTGGTGGTTGTTTGTATTATACTGTTACCAAATTAAAAGGGCACAGAGATTTTGGAATGGAGATCAAATTAGAGAGAGAAAGAAAGGCGAAGGAATCAAACCCTAGAAAGTTAGGGAGACCCACTTATCCTTTGGGATTCCTACAAAAAGGGGGACCCCCCAAACCCTCTATATATTAAGCGAAGGAGAATTATTCTACGGCTGGATGTTCTCCAATGACTCGTGGTCCCCCGAGATGGTGACACGTGGTGGGCCCTACCGTACATCGGAGTGGGATGGGATGGGATGGCCCCGCTTTTTAATAATGTCAATGGTGGAGATTCTTCTCTACTCCAAAAGATTACATTGTTTGGAATTTTTTTTTCTATCCTCTCTCTAAATATATGAAATTTTGTTTCGTTAAATTTAGAACAAAATTATTTCCAAAGAAGGGAAACGGTTATTAATTTATAACATCAAAACAAAATGCAGGACTAATAATTTGGGGTAATTTATTTCAATCAATGATTTTATTATTTTTATTTTAATAATGTATTTTGTCAATATTGAAGTCACCCGTTCTTAACACATACCTTATATGTTGGAAAATAAACAAATTATAATGAATGTACATTCGATAAAAAACATGTATAAATATTTATTTATACATTAAAATATTTGTGTATACATTACGAAATTCCACAAATAGCATATTAAAATATTACCATACACTAACACACATAACTATATTGTTTTGTTTTTGTTTTATGTTTCCTTTCTCTAGTTTGAACTTTTATTGAATTAAATTTAGATTGTAATCCTTTTTCCAATTGTGATTACTTATATGAATTCAAGAAATTTAGAAAACATAATTTGGAGATGTGATGTAACACCTAATATTACTGCAATCCCAAATTGGTAGTCGTTATTTAAAAATTTACGATTTTTAAGGATTCAAAACCTTGTTCAAATATTGTGGAATCTCGAATGTTAAGTGTGTCCAATAAACGAAAGTGATTTTAATTTAGGACGAGCAAAAAAATGAATGAAGGACTATTAATTTGGGATGGGGTTTTGAAATCATAAAATATTGTAAATATGTCACGATATTTCGCAATTATATGTTGCATGGTGATATATCATATCACATAAACCATATGTTGAGACAAAATTTTAGAACAACAAACATAAATGAAAATATAGGGAGCTTCATAATTTATTCTCTAGTCAAAGTCACTTGCTATTTACCTATAGAAAATAAAAAAAAAATTATAGCATATATATGTTATGAAAATTCATACGTATATTGTAAATTTTATTTATAGATTACATATATTTGCGTATAAATTATGAAATCTCATGACTAGATTGCTTGAAAATTAGGTATACATGAACACACGGAGATCGCACATAAAATATGCTATGCTAAAAAAATTATGTACTAAGGAAAACTTTAAAATTGTGAAATATATTACATATAACTCAGGCTGTACGAGGGTAGTGAGACTGGGGTCTAGGAATAACTGGAAAGGGTGAGGCGTGACCCACTGCCATGGACGCTGCCTGCAAGGCCTTCAAGGTCTCCTAGTGCAACTTCTGAAGAAAACTTCTCCTTCTGGTAACAATGGAACTCATGCTTCAACTCACTCCCTGCAAGAAGATGAACTTTCACAGCAAAAATAGTAATTTTCTCAAGGGAAACACCTGAGAGTGATGGTTGTCAGTGGGGAGTGAAGGAACAAGGCACTCAGCACTAAGAGAATGAGTAGGGAGAGAATACTAGGTAGGTCTGGTGATATTTTGGCAGAGTAACAGTGCAATTTCTATTGTCTATCTCTTGACCTTGCCCAAAGGTCTATTTATACTAGGGCGTTAGGGGTGAGTGGCAATTTTGGGCGCCAAAATTGAGAGAGTTAGTGGGGAACAATGTCTGAAGTGTACCATTTGTCCCTACCTGTGGCAGCCTGCCTGTCCCCTCTGCAGGCGCCACCTGGCGCTGACCAAAGGTCAAAAAGCACATATGTCCCCTAACGGAGACAAAATATCAGATTTGGTAATTATCTTTTGAAACGGTAACTTGTGGTGCAATTTTGCAAATCTTGAGAGAGGAGACCTTAAGCACTCCTTTCCTCTAAAACAATGTTGTTTTTCTTGAGAAGGACCTTGAGGACCCCCTCTTCTGGAAAAGTCATTTTCTTGTAAAGAGTTTATTTCTTGTGAGTAGCCAGCTCTTTGACTGCTCACTTCACTTGTGACCAAGTGTGCAGTGTGTGTAGTCTCGAGTGACTTCTGGGTCTTCCTACTAGTATTCTCTCAATCCTATAGTGCGAGGTGGTTGAGCTTGCTCAACATACCTTGTCCCTCAGCCGCCAAGCCAAAACTCCCAAGAGGTCCCAACGCCCCTGTTCGAGCCCTGCTTGCTCGACTAGGCAACCTGTACAAGAAAGTAAAGTGTTAGTTATGTTGTTCATTTAGAGACTGATGTTTCATGAGGAGTTGTTCGTGATAGCTACTCCCTTAATATGAGTTTCTGTCGAAACCCCTGTAGCAACACTTCTCGAATAACATTTCTGCAGTGACCCTTGCAGTGGCGCTGAGCCTTGCAGCGACGCTGACTCTCTCGACTGTCATTACTTCAGTGACCCTTGCAGCGGCGCTGACCCTTGCAGTGGTACTTCTTAATTTTGGATTTCTGCGGTGACCCTCGCGGGCACCTCTCGAATGTAATTGCTGTAGTGACTCAGACGTTGTAGTGGCGTTGACGCTTGAAGCGGCGCTGACCCTTGCAGCGGTGTTGATGCTTGTAGCGGCGCTGGTACTTGGAGCAGCGCGGACCCTTGCAGCGGTGCCGACCCTTGCAGCGGCACTGACACCTGCAGGGGCGCTGATACTTGAAGCGGCATCGGCACCTGTAGCGGTGCGGACACTTACGGCGGTGCTGACACTTGTATCAGCGCTGGCACTTAAAGCGGCGCTGGCCGTTGTCACGGTGCGGAAGATTGCGGCGGTGCTAACACTTGCAGCGGCGCTGGCATTTAAAGCGGCACTAACCCCCGCAGCAGCGTAGACACTTGCAGCAGCGCAGACACTTGCAACGGCGCAGACACTTGAAGAGGCGCTGGCACTTGAAGCGGCGCCGACCCTTGT
Source organism: Sambucus nigra (assembly GCA_949130495.1). NCBI lineage: Eukaryota > Viridiplantae > Streptophyta > Magnoliopsida > Dipsacales > Adoxaceae > Sambucus > Sambucus nigra. Next base: position 537,950,404 of record OX422213.1, read on the forward strand.
GGCGGTGTGGACACTTGCAATGGCGCAGACGCTTGCAGCGGCGCTGGCAGTTGAAGCGGCGCCGACCTTTGCGGCGGCGCGGGCTCTTGCAGCGGCGCTAGCACTTGCAGCAGCGCTGGTACTTGAAACGGCGCCGACACTTGTAGCGGCGCGGAAGATTGCGACGACGCTGGCACTTGAAGCGGCGCTGACCCTCGCGGCGGCGCGGACTCTTGCAGCGGCGCTGGTACTTACGGCAGCGCTGGCACTTGAAATGGTGCTGACCCTTGCAGCGGCGTAGAGACTTGCAGCGACGCTGACACTTGAAGCGGCGCTGACCCTTGCAGCGGCGTAGAGACTTGCAGCGGCGCTGACACTTGCAGCGACGCTGACACTTGAAGCGACACTGGCACTTGAAGTGGTGCCGACACTTGTAATGGCGTAGATACTTGCAGCGGCGCTGGCACTCGAAGAGGCATCGACCCTTGCGGCGGCGCGGACACTTGCAGCGGTGTAGAGACTTGCAGAGACGCTGACACTTGCAGCGACGCAGACACTTGAAGCGGCGCTGGCACTTGAAGTGGCGCCGACACTTGTAATGGCGCAGATACTTACAGTGGCGCTGGCACTTGAGGCGACGCCGACCCTTGCGATGGCTTTTGGACTTCTGGGTGACCCTCGCGGGCACCTCTCGGATGTCATTAATAAAAAAAGCATTTTTATTTTATTTTGCTTTTTTATTGATAGACACCCATCTACATTAGCCCCTCGTGCAAAGATTTTTTGGTTGGGTAGACTAAAAAAACTTTGTACGCTATAAATCTGATTTCAACAATTATATATATATATATATATATTCTGAGGGACCCTAGGATCATTAACTACGATGTCCCTTATCCGAGATTTTTAATTTATTTTTTTTAGAACCCACGCGTCAGTGTGGGAACTGTCATCTCGTCTTTTAGGAAAAAAAGGTCATCACCTTTTTGCCTTCCTGCACGTTTTCCCATTTTGATGCAAAAAAACATAAGCCCCTCTTCTTGGGCTCTTTCATCTTCTTCAAAAAAACATAAGACACTTTTGGGTTTGTATGAGAGAGAGTGAGAGAAAGGGATTTTTAAAACACCATAGCCACCCATCCCCTCATTTTTTGCTCTAACTTTTCCAAATACCATAGCCTCTTATTTATGGATTCTAATCCAAGCAATACTTCTTCAAATGTAAACACCTCCAAAACCTCCATGGTTGTAGGTTCTATGCTTTCTTCCTTGTCCATCTCAACGGTTCCGACCGCCCCTATTACCGCCGTCGACGCCTCCTCCATGCTACCCGCCCTCTTTCCATCGGTTGGAGGTTCGAGAACCCTCATGGGTTCCTCGCGATTTCCTTCCGCGGACGATGTTCAAATCTTGGGTATCTCGAGCAGCGGCGCTCAGTTGGAGATCGGTGTCTCGCCCGTCCCCTTTGATATGGCTGTTGACGAGGGCCCAGAGCGAGTGGACCTCTCGTCCGAGGGTCTCTCGCCAGTTGCCTTGGGTTCTGATAAACCAATCAGTTGCGTTGGGAGGGGTATCTCGACCTCGGTTCACGAAATTTATCCAGTTGGTTTGGATAAAGGTATATCGGAATTTTCTGGCGCCGACAGTGGTTCCTCGCGCGTTAAGCTAGGCGCGGGGAGTTCTTTGTCTATTGAAAATGAGCTTGGAGGGAGGGGGGTCTCAACACCCGTGAACTTTTCTGAAGCAGATGGGGTCCCGACCCCTTTTTTTTCGCGAGGGAACCCTTGCAGCGAGAGGAGGGTCTCGATGCCTGGTTTAGTGCCTACGGGTCTCCCGTCCGTGCGAGGGGGTGTCTCGACAGGTATTAGTGCTGACGCAAGCATCTCGACCTCGGGTGTCTCGATGCCTTTGACTGTTTCTGAAATGGGGGTCTTAGTTTATGGCAGCATGGTGACCTCTCGTCAGCAGTCGAGGGTCTCGTGACTTGGCCTCGCGTCCACGGGTCTCTCGTTCGTGCAAGGGGGTGTTTCGACATTTTGTCACCTCGAGGGTTCCGTGACCCAGGGTGTCTCGCCGACTATTGGTGTTACGGAGAGCATGCCACTGACCGAGGGCTCTTTACATGATTTCGCTGGGGTTTCTGCCTCCACTTCTTTTTTTACGACAGGGGACCCCCAGGGTCCCTCGTTCGGAGTCCCCACTAGGATGAGTTCTTTTCTTGAGCCAATGGCTCTTGGTGGTTCATCAGCTACGCCATCCTCTTCTCAGGTATGGAAGGATTATATGCACATTCGCCAAGGGCGAGACTTCGGTATTTACCGTCGCGCTCCTTTTTTTGGTCCTGCTGATAGTTTCATGATTTCACTTTATGATTTTGGGGAAAAAATTTCGGGTGCTGTTCTCGAACGTTCTCATGTGGGGTTAAGTGAGTCTGCTGAACTTCCTACTATTTCTCCGGATTCCATTCTCCGAGTCCGCGTTGACCGTGGTGACTTTCCTTATTCCAACGTTGAAGTTAAAACCCCGGGTGGACCCACAGAGGAGTGGGCCAGCTGGGTTGATTATGTTCTGAGCGTTCCTGATTATGTGGCTATTCTTAGGGAGGTGGGACTCTTTACCGCCGTCAGCATCCTGAAGTCCTGCACCATATTTAAGCATGGTTCTTCGCTCAATCTCTTATTGTCTCGGTGGAGTATGGAGTCTCACACCTTTGTCACAGGCTGGGGGGAATTTACCCTTACCCTAGAAGATATATGTGAATTGTACGCCCTTCCTTTCTTTGGGAAGCAGGTCTTTTCTGATGACTGCAAGTACTCCCTAGAGCAGGAGATGGTGGGAGAGTTACGGTCAGCTCTCGGAGAGTTCTTGAGGTATGTGGCCATAAATATAACTGGTCATTCCAAGCATTCCTTTGCCAAATGGAAAAGATACTGGTTCAGAGACTTTGAGCAGTTGCAGAAGGGGGAGACTTCATGTGCAGCCCCCAGATCCCAGGATGGTCCTAAGCTCCACTCTCCTGCACATTTAGCCGCTTTCCTCGTTACATTTCTGACTCGGTTCCTTCTACCAGGTAAGCCCAAAGACTGTCCTCGCGAACTTCTTTTTAGATTGGTTGTACGATTGTCTCGCGGTAGGTCGGTACCCATGGCTGCCCTGACCTTAGGTTCTCTTTACACCTGGATGGACCGAGCACACATAGATGTAGAGAGGTCCTGCGGTCGGTATGATATTGATAATCATGCCAACACCCCTCTCTTGATGGCCTTTTTGTTTGAGCATTTCCCCCACTTTACTTCAGGGGATCACGCTTGTCATAGCGACACTACGAGACTTCTTCGGTGGCATAAGAAAACTCCCAAGAAATCTCTGGGAATGTTGATTGATGATATCAAAGAGTTTCAGTTTTGGCCTTATACCAGGCGCCCTGAGGGAACTTTCAGCTGGCTTTCTTTCCCTAGCGATGGCGGGACCTTCAATTGCCCTTCAGCAGTGGGGTCGATTTCCACGTGTCCTCATATTAGTGTGGTGACAATGCTCTTACCATGTCACCTCCCTTCTTGGACCGAGTTAGGTCCACGTGCTGAATCTTATCCTTCCGAGAGGGCAAGACGATAGTTCGATTATGATCAGGGCGTTCACACCCCTCCTCTTCCTACCTACAGCAGTCATTCTGAGGCATTTTCAGAGGCGTGTGCTGGCTTTACTCTTCAGGGATTATTCCATAGGGCAAGTGGTTTGGGTGGCCTCTATGTGCCTCCCTGCGATTATCATCCTTCATTCACTTCATCTTGGTTTCTTCTTTGGCAGCAGCAGGTCCGTCTTATCCAAGAATGTGTAGTTGACCCTCCTCATGAGACTAACCCCATTAAATATACCAGAGCTCAGTTTTTGGTCAGGTGGACGCAGAAAGATCCTTGGTTTCTCAGCACCACCTCCACGCCACCCTTAGAGCATGTCATTCCCATTTTAGTGAAACCTCTCATTGACGAGTCACTTTCGTCTCCGCCGGCTGAGCGTCCCCCTGTGAAGTCTAGAAACCAACCGAAAAGCAGAGGGAAAACGAGCACCTCTACTACAAGCAAGAGGAAACACCTTGACGCCGACGTATCCAATTTTGTTCCTGCTACTACTGCTTCTCCTCCTTCTTCTCCTGTGAGGACCCGGGCTGCGAAGAAAAATAAAGGAGATGGCGCTAGCATGGCTGCTTCCTCTAAAGTGGATCAAGAGTCTGATACTGGAAATCTTGGGGAGGGGAAGACTTCCCAAGTAGCGAGAGGGAAATTCTACTCCTCACCGAGCCTTGCTTCCCAGGAGGCGCGGGTCGCGTCTATTCCCATTGCGGAAGGTACTATATCACGACATTCTTTACTTAGTGGAACTAGTTCTCTCGGAGTTTCTTTATCTCCCTCCCCTTCATTGGAAGAGGAACTAGTTGATTCTGGAAGCACCCCTTCCTATGACGACCATAGTTGTTCTTCGGGTGATATGGGCGGCCTGGGTTTCCATAGCGAAAGCACTACTGACACTTATGCTTTGTTATCAGTCTCCAGAGAGTCTTCTAGTGATGATGAGGCCTCCCATTCTCCTGGGGGGGTTAGCCCCACCCATCTCCCTTATAGCTAGATTACGCGCCCTGCTACTGTAAGCGTTCCCCCTTTACTTGTCTGTATATATATATTTTTTTTTGCATATGATTTTCTTTCTTCCCCTCATTATTTTTTTATTTGTGAATTAAAGCATTCTGTCATATTTGTGCAAGTCATTTCCGTAGAGGCAAGTAGTTCTCCTCTTCCCCCACTACGACCGACGCCCTTTCAGCGAGAGAGGAACTCCATGCTTATTTCTTCCCGAGGCCTTTTTAGAGAGGTTTGCTGTCTCCTTAATTCTTTTACCATCTGTTGTAATTTATTCATCTTCTAACTACATTTTGGTTGCGTATGCTATCATTTCTCCGCAGCTTTCGTCTGTGCACTTTACCGTCACCAGGACCACCCTTGTGGCTTCCCCTTCTCCTCAGGTATGCCTCGCTATTCTCAAAATTTTCATTGTGCCATTTTTCTTACTCCTGCCTTTTATTTATCCATTTATCATGCGTAGAGGGTTGTGTCTTCTGGCGTTGTCACCTCATCTTCTCTTGTCTCGGCGTTGGGCACTTCTGCAGCTGAGCCCCTGGAGGCCTCTTCATCTGAGGTACGCATTTTTACTTTTGAATATTTGTTTCTTTTTAATAGGAGTCCTAATGGCTCTTGGACTTTCTTCTCAGGGAGGGGCTCCTCCCTTACCTGGCGTTACCGCTTCAGGTTTATCCTCTTCAGGGAGAATTTCTATCCCTAGGGTCCGTGTATCTATGGACGGTAGACCTTTGGTTCAGGCGATCTCTCGTGGCCCGATATTTACTGTGGCTTCAACCAGCGAGCCTACGCTTCAGGTCTGGCCTTTCTGCTGAAGCATGGAATCTCTTTCTCCTCGATCATGCGATGAATAACATACTTTCATTCTTTGCAGGCTATCAGCACAGCCCCTACTGCACCGACCGTCCTTTTCCGCGCTTCCCCTTTGGATGGGGTTCAGGTACCCTCTTATTTTCTTGGTTCTATATTTCTTATCTATCCAGCCTGTACTTATTGTAGCCCTCTTTTACTTTGTCGCAGTTATCCCTTGGCGCTGTTTCAAGTGCAGCTCCTGCCACTGTCTCTTCAGCAGCCCCTCTCGCCCTTTCTTGTCACTCGCAGCCCCACCTACCCCTTGCACCCTCCTTCGCTGAGATTGTTCTTCCGAAAGTGCCTGAGGTTGAGGTAGCTTCTTTGGAATCATTGGTCACTGAGACAACCCCTTCTAGAGCATCGATCAGTGTTGCTACCCCTATGGGAGCCCCTGCTCCTCCTTCTATGACCGTTACGGAGGGTGTTATTCAGGTGCCGTGTATAAGAGTATCTACTTCCCTCTTGTTATTCTTATGTCTTTATTATTTTGTTTAAATTGCGCAAGCATTCCCCTCTTCACCTTTGTTGCATTATCTCCAGTTGAGCGGGGTCGCTCTGATGACTAAAGAGCCGGATGAAGTTGCTCTGATACTTGTGGAGTTAGAGAATGAGATGGCTGCGAGAGAGGTATTAAACTGGCATACTCTCTTTTTACTATTTCCCTTCTTTTCTTCTTGCGTATACTGTGCAGGCGTTCTCATTTCCCCTTTGTTTTATTGTTTCCAGGTGCATGAAAGTACTCCGATAACTGTGGAGTCTGGCAGTGGGGCAACTGCGAGAGAGGTATTGGACTGGCATACCCCCTCTTTTTACTATTCCACTCTTTTCTTCTTGCGTATATTGTGCAAGCGTTCTCATTTCACCCTTGTCTCATTGTTTCCAGGTGCATAAGAGTACTCCGATGACTGTGGAGTCTGGCAGTGGGGCAACTGCGAGAGTGGTAATAGACTGGCATACCCCCTCTTTTTACTATTCCTTTCTTTTCTTCTTGCATATACTGTGCAAGCGTTCTCATTTCACCCTTGTCTCATTATTTCCAGGTGCATGAGAGTACTTCGATGACTGTGGAGTCTGGCAGTGGGGAAACTGCGAGAGAGGTATTAGACTGGCATACCCCCTCTATTTTTTGCTATTCCCCTATTTTCTTCTTGCGTATACTGTGCAAGCATTCTCATTTCACCCTTGTCTCATTGCTTCCAGGTGCATGAGAGTACTCCGATAACTGTGGAGACTGGTAGTGGGGCAACCGTGGAGGGAGACCATAGTTCTGAGTTCACTCCTTTGGTCGGTGACGTTGATTCTGGTGGGGAGTCTTCTTTCCTTCCTTCTGAGGCGGGGTATCGTCACTCCAATGGCGATAATGAAGCAGAGGATGCTGCGACTATTTCTAGTAGGCTATGGCGTGAGGAGTTACCAGGCCGATTCAGGGTACATGAGCGTCAGCTCTTGGATCTCATCTTGGAGCACCATCCCGAGACGTTCACTTCTCAGAGTATACTTCAGGTTGACAGTCTTACGGCTTTCAACCTAAGGGCTCTTGCCAGCCATGTTCATGAGTTCTTGGCTACCTCCCCTGCTAAGCTGACTAGCTCTTCTATTTTGCTACTCTTGGATCCTCTCCGCGACTTACAATAGTTCTATCATTTTCGTTTGGATTGGCTTGACGCAGGGGTTCGCCCTTTTCTGAGTGTTCCTTTTCGAAAGATAGTGAGGTTTCACACTTCTCGACAGTCTTGGGTTGAGCAACGGCATGCTGAGGCTACGAGGATCCGAAATCAGATCGCCCTACTGCAGGTGAAGCTTTCCAGACTCGAGTCTGGCGATGAGGAGGATGAGGCTAAATTCGTCAGGTTGGAGGAAGAGTTTCTGCGGGAGGCTGGTCCGTCATATGCTGGCGCCATCGCGTGCGATGATTTATTTTTTGTGGTTTCTAGCAGATAGGCTAATTATTGCTTTGTAGTGCTCAGAATTCTATGTGTACATCACTTATCATTCCTGTATGAGACACATTGTTTCTTCTGCACTTTCTTTTTCCTTTGTTCTCCCTTTATACTGTGGGTGTTTGTTTTATATGACTTGCTCTAATTTCTGTGAGCATTTGGTCTACTGGTGGCTACCCCATATACTGCGGGGTATTTCCATTGATATGAAAAGTTATGTATTATCATATTGTATATATATTTTTTTTGAAAATGCACCTCTTGTAGCTGTGAGGTATTGGCATGTGACTTTCTTGGGTTGCCCCTCCTGTCTGTGGGGGTATTCCTTCATATTACTGCTTATAGTCGTAGAGGCTAGGTTGGAGAGGAGGGTGACCCCTGCCCCTGTCCGAAAGCCTGATTTTATTATAAAAAACTGTATTAATTTATGTCTAGGGGACTTTGCTCAGTATACTTTCTCTTAGGATGGACTTACCTCCCGAGTGTAGTGAGCAAAGTTCCTGATCTTTTTTTTGTACTCTCTTCTAACTTAATAGGGAGTATATATGTATGTATAAATGAGCAAGCAAAGCAACTGTCAACAATGATCAAAAGTTTTGCTATTTCATTTCTTTACCTTTATGTGCTGTTTACAGTGTAGTATTGCTCTTAAAAAAAATTATAAAAAACTTTTCTGGTATAGGAGCAATCCTCAAAATCCATTACATACATGCAAAACACAAACAAAACTTGTTAGCTGTTACTAAGCATAGTACCTCTTCAGCCACTTGCAGTTGATGGATTGGAGGCAATCACTTTCTGGTTCTGATATTTGGTAGTAGCCCGACTTCCCCACTCCTCTGACAATAAAAGGGCCTTCCCAGTTAGGATTGAATTTTGATGCCGACATGCTACGGAGATGGTGAGTTGATCCTCGCAGGACTAGATCTCCCACCTGGAATTCTCTAGGCTTAACCAAGTTTTCGTAGGCCCTGGACAGTTGCTGAGTGTAGACTTTAAAATTCTCTCTCGCCTTGTCTCTGTGCTCGTCCAGCGCCTCCAGTTGCACATGCCTTGGGTCTGGGATGAGCCCATTGCTAAGAGAAATTCTGGCTGAAGGTACCGCCAGTTCCACTGGTAGGACAAATTCGGTCCCATATACTAGAGAGAAGTGAGTGAACCCTGTTGTCTTTCTTTTCGAAGTACGGTAGACCCATAACACCATACGCAACTTATCATCCCATGCTCCCGGCATGTATTCTAGCATTTTCTTCAAAATATTTATCAGGGTCTTATTAGTAGCTTCTACTTGGCCATTGCCCTTGGGGTAGGATATGGTTGAGCTATTATGCATAATCTTATACTTGTCCGTGAGAAGGGCCATCTCTTTGCATACAAATTGCTTCCCATTATCCATTTGGATCACTTTGGGTATACCGAACCTACATATGATATACTCCTTTATAAACTGGGTTACCACTTGGGCGGTGACTCTCCTTAAAGGAATGGCCTCCGCCCATTTGGTGTACAATTCTGTAGCCACAATGATAAAAGCCTTGCCGTGAGATGCTGGGGCGATCTTTCCCACCAGGTCGAACGCCCATGTGTGGAAGGGATAGGGGCTGCCAAGCTTTGTAGACTGACGGAGGGAGCGTGCACCATGTTTCCATGCACCTGGCATGCTCTACACTTTTTCACATATCCAATGGAGTCAGCCTCCATGGTCGGCCAGTAGTATCCCAGCGTCATCAGTTGATCATACAGCTTGGCGCCTCCCATGTGGGAGGGCTCATGAGCTTCTTTCAGCACCCTTTCCACATCCTCTTTGGCTACACACCTTAGCGCCTTCTCATTGTACCCTTTCCTATATAACTCTCCTTTGACCAAGTAGAAATGGGCTATCCTTTTTCTAAGGTAAATTTCATCCGCTCTCCCCAGCAGAGTCGCCAAATGTTGGAGGGTAGTGAGACTGGGGTCTATGAATAACTGGAAAGGGTGAGGCGTGACCCACTCCAATGGACGCTGCCTGCAAGGCCTTCAAGGTCTCCTGGTGCAACTTCTGAAGAAAACTTCTCCTTCTTGTAACAATGGAACTCAAGCTTCAACTCACTCCCTGCAAGAAGATGAACTTTCACAGCAAAAATAGTAATTTTCTCAAGGGAAACACCTGAGAGTGATGGCTGTCAGTGGGGAGTGAAGGAACAAGGCACTCAGCACTAAGAGAATGAGCAGGGAGAGAATACTAGGTAGGTCTGGTGATATTTTGGCAGAGTAATAGTGCAATTTCTATTGTCTATCTCTTGACCTTGCCCAGAGGTCTATTTATACTGGGGCGTTAGGGGTGAATGGCAATTTTGGGCGCCAAAATTGAGAGAGTTAGTGGGGAACAATGTCTGAAGTGTACCATTTGTCCCTACCTATGGCATCCTGCATGTCCCCTCTGTAAGCGCCACCTGGCGCCGACCAAAGGTCAAAAAGCACATATGTCCCCTAACGGAGACAAAATATAAGATTTGGTAATTATCTTTTAAAACGGTAACTTGTGGTGCAATTTTGCAAATCTTGAGAGAAGAGGCCTTAAGGACTCCTTTTCTCTAAAAAAATGTTGTTTTTTCTTGAGAGGGACCATGAGGACCCCCTCGTCTGGAAAATTCGTTTTCTTGTAAAGAGTTTATTTCTTGTGAGTAGCCAGCTCTTTGGCTGCTCACTTCACTTGTGACCAAATGTACAGTGTGTGTAGTCTCGAGTGACTTCTGGATCTTCCTACTAGTATTCTCTCAATCCTATAGTGCGAAGTGGTTGATCTTACTCAACATACCTTGTCCCTTAGCCGCCAAACCAAAACTCCCAAGAGGTCCCAACGCGCCTGTTCGAGACATGCTTACTCGACTAGGCAACCTGTACAAGAAAGTAAAGTGTTAGTGTTGTTGTTCATTTAGAGACTGATGTTTCATGAGGAGTTGTTCGTGATAGCTACTCCCTCAATATGAGTTTCTGTCAAAACCCCTGTAGCAGCACTTCTCGAATAACATTTCTGCAGTGACCCTTGCAGTGGCGCTGAGCCTTGCAGCGACGCTGACTCTCTCGACTGTCATTACTTCAGTGACCCTTGTAGCGGAGCTGACTCTTGCAGTGGTACTTCTTAATTTTGGATTTCTGCGGTGACCCTCACGGGCACCTCTCGAATGTAATTGGTGTAGTGACTCAGACGTTGTAGTGGTGCTGATGCTTGAAGCGGCATTGACCCTTGCAGCGGTGTTGATGCTTGTCGCAGCGCTGGTACTTGGAGCGGCGCGGACACTTGCAGCGGCGCCGACCCTTGCAGCGGCGCTGACACCTGCAGGGGCACTGGTAATTGAAGTGGCACCGGTACCTGCAGCGGCGCGGACACTTGCAGCGGTGCTGACACTTGCAGTAGCGCTGGCACATGAAGTAGCGCTGGTCCTTGCCGCGGCGCGACGGTGCTGACACTTGCAGCGGCGCTGACCCCTGCAGCGGCGTAGACACTTGCAACGGCGCAGACACTTGAATCGGTGCTGGTACTTGAAGCGGCGCCGACCCTTGCAACGGCGCGGACACTTGTAATGGCGTAGACGCTTGCAGCGGCGCTGGCACTTGAAGTGGCGCCGACCCTTATGGCGGCACGGGCTCTTGCAGCGGCGCTGGCACTTGCAGCTGCGCTGGTACTTGAAACGGTGCCGACACTTATAGCGGCGCGGAAGATTGCGATGGCGCTGACACTTGCAGCGGCGCTGGTACTTGAAGCGGTGCCGACCCTCGCGGCGGCGCGGACTCTTGCAGCGGTGCTGGCACTTGAAGCGGTGCTGGCACTTGAAATGGCGCTGACCCTTGCAGCGGCATAGAGACTTGCAGCGGCGCAGACACTTGAAGCGGCGCAGACACTTGAAGCGGCGCTGGCACTTGAAGTGGCACCGACACTTATAATGGCGCAGATACTTGCAGCGGCGCTGGCACTCGAAGCGGCACCGACCCTTGCGACGGTGCGGACACTTGCAATGGCGTGGACACTTGCAATGGCGCAGACGCTTGCAGCGGCGCTGGCAGTTGAAGCGGCGCCGACCTTTGCGGCAGCGCGGGCTCTTGCAGCGGCGCTAGCACTTGCAGCAGCGCTGGTACTTAAAACGACGCCGACACTTGTAGTGGAGCGGAAGATTGCGACGACGCTGGCACTTGAAGCGGCGCCGACCCTCGCGGCGACGAGGACTCTTGCAGCGGCGCTGGTACTTACGGCAGCACTGGCACTTGAAATGGCGCTGACCCTTGCAGCGGCGCTGACACTTGAAGCGGCGCTGACCCTTGCAGCGTCGTAGAGACTTGCAACGGCGCTGACACTTGCAGCGGCGCAGACACTTGAAGCGGCGCTGGCACTTGAAGTGGCGCCGACACTTGTAATGGCGCAGATACTTGCAGCGGCGCTGGCACTCGAAGCGGCGCCGACCCTTGCGGCGGTGCGGACACTTGCAGCGGCGTAGATACTTGAAACGGCGCTGATACTTGCGGCGGCACAGGCACTTGAGATGGCGCTGACACTTGAAGCGGCGCTGGCGCTTGAAGTGGCGTCGACACTTGTAATGGCGCAGATACTTACGGCGGCGCGGACACTTGCAATGGCGCTTGCACTTGCAGTGACGCTGACATTTGCAGCGGCGCTGACCCTCGCAGCGGCGCTGACACTCGCAGCGGCGCAGGCACTTGAGGCGGCGCTGACGCTTGAAGTGGCGCCGACGCTTGTGGCGGCGCCGACCTTTGTGATGGATTTTGGACTTCTGGGTGACCCTCGCGGGCACCTCTCGGATGTCATTAATAAAAAAAGCTTTTTTATTTTATTTTTCTTTTTATTGATAGACACCCATCTACACAAGCTATACAACAACAACAAATTGTATATTTATTGATTTACTTTTATTTTCATGGTCAGATTGTCATAGTTTTTATAACAATTTTATCATATGATATCATTTAAGAGTTTTTGGACAATTATAAATTTCATTTTCTCTTTCTTTTTATTTTTTCCACTTAAAAATCTCACTTATAGGTCAAATAATATTTAAGTATTTTTTTATTTTAAAATCGACTTGGGTTCATTAGCAAGCTAACCATATAATCGCATGAGATATTAACTCAAAACTAGAGTTAGACTTTTTAAAAAGGCATCAAGTAAATCACTAAATAAGCCTATATTCAATATTTGACAATAATGTTAAAATTTGTTTAGAGTAAAATGTACACATTTGTAAAAAAATAATTAGATAGGAGACTTAAAAACATCAATTTAGTGTACAAAGAATATGTAAATATATGTGTAGTTTTGGCTTTAATATCAACCCTATTTTTTTAGTCCAAATACATGGGGAAGCAAAGGTGCTTCGCTATAGCGAACGGTGCACACATACGTTTTGAATGGGGTATTTTGGGTTATGTCACAGAATGTATTCCACATATAAAAGTGATTATTTTGGGCCTTTCAAACCCTAACTTTTCTTACTCATTTGGAGGCTAAAGTGAGAGAGTCATCAAGGCGTATAAGAGTATTCTTCTAAAGGTGGGGGTTTAGGTTAGATGTGAGGGATTTTCTTTCTCACTCATGGGTATTCCTCAATAGTGGAAGAAGGGTATGTATGTGTGCATATGAGAGAGAGAGAATGTGTGTGTGTGTGTGCGCGCGCGCGCGTATGTTTCATATAGAGAGTGTGCTCAAAATGGATACACTTAATGGGTACATGGGAAGCACTTAACAAATATGAGTGTATGCTATCTTTAACCTCTCCTCCATAGTGCAACGCAAGAGTCCACCCACATAAGCTACCACAACATGTGAATTCACACATGCCTCGATATCTACCGACCAGGCTCAGTAACTATCTATGGATACCAAACACGTAATCCACCATTTCTTCACTGTAACACTAACACCACACTAAGGAGTCCACCTTGTGTAAGAAATAAACCAAGTACGAAATCCATCGCACTAAATGAATCTCTATCAAGATGAAGAGAGAAACAAATATGTTGCCCATAAAATAAGATCTCAACCCATATAAAGATGAAAACTTGGATCTTTAAACTCTTTGGATGAAACTAGGGTTTGGGAGCTTTTGGATAGGTATATGAAAGACTTTTTTTGCGAAACGTCTCTTTAAAAATTGATACCTAACCCCATTTATATAAAAAAAAATACAAACAACACAATTTTTAAAACAACTAGTTTGAACGATAACATAAGGTTCGTTCAAACGTAAACCTTATCTCGTTCGATTGAACTTAAACCTCGTTCGAACCAAATTCGAATGAGCTTTGAATGTATATACCTCTAATAAACAAAAGTAACCTCTTTAATGTTCATTAGAAGTTCGTTTAACGAAATCAACATCTCATTTGAATGAACGCTTAATCTCGTTTGAACGAACCAAAAATAAAATTGTTTTTTTTTTATTTTGAAAAATATTTTAAAAATAGCTCCAAACAATTTCATATAAACAAAACAACCAAAACTAAATTTTCAAGAATCATTTTTCATATGCATTCATTCCTGAGAGATTCTCGGAATCACAAAGACAAAATTTGGCACAAAATATGGCACGGTGTGTACTTTTTGAAGTTTTACCACTACGTCTTCATCAAACACGTCGTAGGCTTGCAAGGTCAACAACTCAACAACTCAAAGCCTAACCTATGACTCAAAATATTTTATCCAGAATTAAGCCAATATACACAAATAGACTTAATTTGAAATTTGTGCTTATAAATCTCCCACATTGGCTATTCCGATAAAAAAATAAAAATAAAAACACCTTTGGGCATCAAGCTCTCTAAAAGACTCAATCCTCAACCCCAAAAGGAGAAAGTATAGATGCTCGACAGACACATACGTTGAGTAGATTTACTCACTTAAAAAACTTTACCTCATGTTATAAACTTGCACACTTAAACATACCTTCAAACGAAAAAAGAACATAATAGGTATAAAATATGCATTAAGAATAAAACTCCCCTATGTCTAATAATCCCAACCTAGGTAAGACGTCTCCTCTTAAGAGAAAAATCTCCTAAAACTAAAATGAAATATACCATTTCTCCCCCTTTTTATTCAAGAATAGATAAAGATAGGAGGCATAAAACTATTTCTCCCCCGTAAACCATATATCCTCCTAAATGTGAGAATATATTATACCAATATGAAATAGAGAGGAAGGACTAAAATCATGCAACTGTGTAAAGTGCAACAAAACACAACATGGAAAAATAGGCACAAATAATCCAAACAATGATCAATTAATACTAATATCGATGCAAATATAATACTAACGTGAATAAACCAGAAAGCATGAGATATCAATACAAACAATCAGTAAGAGATACCAATATGATCATATAGCATGCCAATTTGATCCAAAGATAAAGCACATGGAAAATATGGATAAAATGCAAACGTAAAGACTCAAAATAAAATGATACCATTTATAAATATGCAAACTATACTAATGATACACCTTCACAAATATTTAGGTATAAACCACCCCAAAATTGACACAAACACATAATCTTTACACACTAGAATAGTATCAATGTGTCAAAACATGTGGGATGGAATGAAAGGGCATGAACTATATACAAATAAAAAATGACATAATCACTCAAAAAAGTTCAAGGAGTTTTATTTGATCACAAAACTTTATCAAACTAATATTTATCGTCAAGTGACAAGATAAAGTAAACTATATGAAAAAATAAGCACAATGCACACTGTGGCCATCCCGAGGGTTTTTCGGGGGTCCAGGGGGTTTATTTCCCGAGGTAGATCCTTCCTTCTTTCCCTTTTTTAGGCATACGCGCAGGATTGCATCCTTTTTAGGGCACTCAGTCGTCGTCGATGTGGAGTGATATGTAGAGATAGAGTCGTCGACCTTTTTTGCACAAAATAGACAAAAGAAATGTTGCCACATCGAGAGAATGACATCAAGGACAATAATGATTCTTGCAAAACCAAACAATTGAAGAGTAGTGGGACTAAGTTACGAAATGGGAAGGTGTTAGGCACCCATCACGCCCTTTCAGTCTCTCATGGGCATGTGTTAATCTTCTCCTGTTAAACTCCGTGATGTGTGTGCTTATGTTCATAATCTAAATGAAAGGAGAAATTTCTCGACTCGTATCATGGATAAAGGCGAAGCGAGGTCATATTTAAGAGTGTTCCTAAAATAGTAATTCAAAGTATGATGTAAGTGTTTGCCTTTTCATGAGTCGTTATAGAAGATCGATTGCATATATTGGATAAGACACAAGCAAGAAAAAATATTATATATATATATATGATAAGGACAAAGTAACAAATGTATGTGGGAGGACTCGAGTCTAGGAATTTACACAAGCCGCCTACGCAGCCCGGGTGACTTCAAAGTCCACATAGTTCGAAGATAATACAAGGTGGGGTTTAACCCATAAACCCAACTCGGGACTATGATTATATGTGTGCATGTGTGTATGTGTGCGTGTGTATGTGTAGAGAAGGGTGTTTTAGTGTGAGAAGAGATGATGAAAAATCCTAATTTGGAATTTACAAGTAAACCCTCTTTTTCTTATTTTTGGATTTTTCGTATGAAAATAAAGTATGTGTGAATACTAGTAATAAAGAGTTTGAAATTAAGATATGTGATGTAAAAAAGTGAAGTACTAAAGTCAAAATGAAGTAACTAATACAAAATAAGAGAATTTAACGACAAAGGGGAAGAATTAGACCTCTTCATGAAGACTTGAAGTGGATCTTAATTGTAGATGTACTGATCTCACGATGCAATGACGGTGGTTTGAGGATATGGGTGGGAATTTACTCAAAAGAGCATGGAAAGGATGGAAGGAATATGGGAAATGCGCTTTTAAGGGGGGGATAACTCTGAATTCGAGAAAATTATCTCTTAATTGCTAAGAGGGATGTTCAGGGGAACCTTTAAAAGTGAGGTCATGGCCTATATTTATAGGCCCAAGGAGGGTGATAATAGGCATGGTCTTAGACCTACCTATTGAAATAGAACCTTAAACACACTACTGATAAGAAGGGTCTTGGGTTTGCCATTCGACAATCTGAGGCAGGCTTTTCAAAAAAATGGTTGTAAAACACGAATAGTAAGTCAGAATTGCACATGCGGAGGACCTTTAAAAATCCATTGAGATAGTCTAAAGTTCGAGAGTTGACTAAAGCCAAACGGGGCTCGAAAGCGCCCGTTGGTCACTAAATAGGAAATTCTCGGAGGAAAATAGATCGTTTGTTTGAACCATAAGGCCAATTCGTGCACATGATAGATTGTTTGGAAGGGCATTTATTTCCCTTTGAGATTTCACTTATATTCATTTTGTTCAGAGAGTTGACATAGGTCAAAATGGGCCCGAAAGTGCCCGATGACCCTTCGGAGTAAAATGGGTCATTCGTTCGTACCGTAAGGCTAATTCTCACATGGGTGGACCATGGGAAAGGGTATTTAGAGCCCTTAAAATATTCATTTATCTTAGTTCGAGATAAAGAGTTTATCAAGACCAAATGGGGCCTAGTAGCCCTCGGTAGCCTCTAGATCAGTTTTTTGCAATAAAACGAACCGTTCATCCGAACTGTAAGGCCAATTCTTGCATGGGAGGGACCATTAGAAAGGGAATTCAGAGCCCTTCGAAGATTCATTGAGCTTAATCTCAGAAGAGAAAGTTGATCGGAGTCAAATAAAGCCTGGGAGCTCCCGATGACCTCCAAATCAGTTTCGATAGTAAAATAAATCGTTAATCCAAACTTTAAGGGCGAGTTATGCACGAGACAAACCATTGGGAGTGAGATTAATATCCCTTAAAAGATTATTTTAGCTTTCACTCAGGCAAGGAAGTTGAACATAGTCAAATGGGGCCTTAGAGCTTTCGATAGCCTCTATATCAGTATTTGGAGTATGACCTATGTTTTGCGATGAATAAGTGAGTGTTAGGGACCTAAGGGGGTGCTTAGGGGGGCTCCTAGGACAGGGGGTCTATAGAAAGCTCCTCGATAGGTGATTTTGAAACAAATGAAGGCCGTCGAATAATGGACACCATATCGACGTTGGGGAAAAGGATTTTAGGTCGATTCTACAGACCTATGGGATGAGGTTGATCAATTCGGAGGGTCGAGATTAGTTTTGAGGACCTAAGGAGAATAAGGTGACTGATTTAGTGGGTTGAGGTTGGCTCCAAGGACCTAAGTAGACGCAGATGAACGATCCAGTGGGTTAAGGATGTGTTATAATTAGTTTTAAGGGGTTAGCGAGACCAATTAGGCAGGTAAAATTCGATTCTTGGAACCTACAGAGATGAGGATGATTGATTCAGCAGGTCGAGGTTAACTCTCACACTGTGGTGGGGATGACCAATTTAGTAGGTTGAGGCTGATACTGAGGACCTTGAGTTATGATGAACAATTCTGAGGGTCGAGGTCAATTCTGAGGACCTTAAGTTATGACGACCAATTGTGAGGGTCGAGGTCAATTTTGAGGACTTTAAGTTATGACGACCAATTCAGAGGGTCGAGGTCAATTCCGAGGACCTTAAGTTTGGACGATACATTCAGAGGGCCCAGGTCAATTTTAAGGACCTTAAGTTGTGATGATTATTTCTGAGGGTCAAGGTCAATTCTGAGGACCTAAAGTTGTGATGACCATTCTGAGGGTCGGGGTCAATTATGAGGACCTTGAGTTGTGGCGACCAATTCTGAGGGTCGAGGTCAATTATGAGTACATTAAGTTGTGATGACCATTCTAAGGGCCTAGATCAATTCTGATGGCTTTAAATTGTGATGACTAAGTTCGAGGGTCGAGGTCAATTATGAGGACCTTAAGTTGTGATGACCAATTCTGAGGGTCGAGATTAATTATGAGAACCTTAAGTTGTAGTGACTAATTCTTAGGGCCGAGGTCAATTCTTAGGACTTAAAGTTATAACGACTAATTCTCAGGGTCGAGGTCGATTCTGAGGACCTTAAGTTGTGATGATCAATTCTGAGGGACGAGGTCAATTCTGAGGACCTTTAGTTATAACGGCCAATTTTGAGGGTCGAGGTCAATTTCGACGACATAAAATTGTGATAACCAATTCTGAGGGCCGAGGTTAATTCTGAGGACCTTAAGTTATAGCGACCAATTTTGAAGGCCGAGATCAATTTCGAGGACCTAAAGTTGTGACGATCGATTCTGAGGGTCGAGGTCAATTCTGAGGACCTAAAGTTATGATGACCAATTCTGAGGGCCGAGGTCAATTTTGAGGACATTAATTAGTAGCAACCAATTTTGAGGGCGGACACCAATTCTGAGGACCTAAAGTTGTAACGACTAATTTTGAGGGCCAAGGCCGATTCTGAGAACCTTAAATTATGACGAACAATTCTGAGGGTCGAGGTCAATTCTGAGGACCTAAAGTTATATCACAGTAAATTTCTCTTTCACGAAAATGAGAATTATCTTCAGAGTGCAGGTGAACTTATGGTTTCGCTGGGGATTGTGTTGTCTTGGAACTTCAGTGGGGGATGTTTTAGATTTGGCACTACGGCTGGGGAATTGTACTAGACTTGGACGTGGGCACATCATTGGTTTTGCTTATGGAATATGCTGAGGATAGGTGTGTGAGATTAATCTTGTTGGAAATTATGAGAGTTTGCAAGGGTTTTAGTGCTCCAAAAATGATTTTCTTGAGGAAAGTGAGGTTCCATATTTTTCAGGGATTTTTATGAATTTTTTGGGAAATTTCTGGATTTTTCTGGACTTTTCAGGCATTTTTTTGTACGAAATTTGAAAGGGGGTGCTGATAGGTAGTCCTGGGAGGGTTCCAATCAACAAGGGCATGGACTCATGGGATTCCTAAGGAAGAGGAAAAGATGACTTCCGACCTGCATAGTCAGGGGGTTACCGATCTTTAGGCCCCTAAGCCTTTTATAAAAAGGGGGAAAATCTTCTCCATTTTTCACACCTTCAAGTGTTTGAATATTTTACTTTCTCTCTCTAAAAATTATTCGTAAGTCCTTTTTACTTCAAAACTTCAAATGATCGGTTCTTCAAGCGATATATACAACAATGAGTGGCTAGCCGTTGATAACTAGGTTAGCCTGGAGTGGAAGTCTAAGGTACCTATTGCTTTGGGTAATGAAAATGCCTTTGATTTGTTTGAGCCAGTAGATGATGAGCGTATTCTACTACGCGAGCCGTCACACCACCTTTCATCTAGGTGAGGAACCCTAATGACTATGTACGCATAGTGAACTTTGGTATTTCATTTCATTTTTCTCTTTCTTCTTTGTTCTAATGAATGGTTTTTCTTCTTTTTCTTTTGCATACTAACATTGATTCTTCGAGCATTCGGCCTAGGGGGACGACAGGGTTGAAAGAGGTTTGGGAGAACCTCCTTGTTATGGTGTGCCGGATTATTTTCTATGCGTATTTTGGACATTTAGCGCAGGCTTGGGATGAGACATCACGTTCTACTGGGGTTTTGAATGCTCTGGGATAGAGGTGGTGGGACACTACCTACACTTTTCATTTTGGCTTTATGGAGATGATTGCTACTCCCATAGACGTTCAGCAGCTGGCGGGGGTTGATCTTAGGGGTTTCAGATAGTGGTGGGCAGCACATTGAAGGTGACACCAAAGGCGATGCAGGTGACACTGGGGGACGTGGGTAGAATTGTATATAGGGATTCGATCCATATTTTTTCTTTGAGGGAGACGCTACTGAGGAGGAAGGTGGATGTTATCGATGGGCGGCAGGTGAGACAATTGGCCCGTCTGATTATTTTACTTCTGTTGGGTGGATTTTTGGTGGTGGCGAGTGGCGACATCGCCCATCTCTGTTTTTTATCGTATTTTGGGACAATTTTCGGCGCCTGGTTATATAACTGGGGGAGCCTGACCTTGGCATCCCTTTATTCTTCTTTAGATGCTTTCAGCCGATGCTTCTGGTAAACATTTATAGGATCCATGTATCTTTTGGAGATAATTTTGAATTTAATTTCCTTTTTATGCATTTCCTTGCATTTTTCTTTGTTTATTTTTTTACTGATTCCTGTCTTTTGTAGACCTAGTTTTATGAGGTGATCGTGCATAATGAAGGGTTGATAGCCCTGAAGGATGAGGTTTTAGGGGACTTCTGTTGGATGTTCAGGCAGAGGAAGTCCAATCGAAGGTCAAATTAGTTTTTGTCCTTAACAGGTGTGCGACGGGATCTGAATGCCCTGACAAGCGATCAAGTTATCTTTCTTTCTTTTCTGAATCCTTTTTTAGCATCTTCACTTCTTAAGTATACACTGACTCTCTATTGGGGATTAAAGGTGACCTTATACCCGTGGTGGTTTACTCCGCAGGATATGGGGGGTGACGAGCTTACACACGCAGATGCGACGGTTGATCATGCATAAGTGTTGGTATGTCTGGTACCTAGGGAGAGGGTGGTGAGGCAGATTATGGAGGAGGCGGTTCCAATCCCATTGTCAGTGCCCCCTTTGTACATGAGGCGGGTGAAAGAGATATCGAACAATGCCCGGGCGGGAGCGATAATTGGTGAGCCCTATGTGCATTATACGGATATAACGATGAGCCATGACTATCTGGATTTTATGAAGATCCGGTTAATGCCTGATTATATCTATGACGTGGAGAAAATGCCTCCACTCATCATGACTTCGGGTAGGGAGACTTGTGTACCTATGGGATCAACCCATAGCGTAGGTGGTGGCACATCTACTCTAGCAGTAGACGAGGCTCCGATCATTCAGGTTACTCCCTCTTCCTATAATTTTTGACTGAGTAGCGAGGCATCACTGAGTGTGTCACATCGTCCTAATGCGTCAATGTCTGGGTTGAAAGGGACGGAGATTACGGATGAGGCACGTCGACCTGAGGTATATTCCCTCTTTCTTATTTTGTTAGGTTAACTTCTATTTTCTTCTTTACTGGTTGATTTTACTTTTTTCTTGTTACTTTTTTCTTATAGCATTTTCAGGTGTCGACCACCTGGCTGATGGGTATTAAGGATTGGGTGTCCTCTATGTTGGAGTATATCAAGAAGTCGGCTCCTTCATGATTTGTGTTGCCTGCCACCTCAGATGAGGGTTTCGAATTTTGGGAGAGGAGGATCCGTCGCTTGTCTCCGAGGAAAAAACGTCTGTCGTAGGGGTTGAAGGTTAGAGAGATAGAGTTGAGGGTTTGGACGAAGTCCCCTTTGTTTATTTTCAATTTTTCTATCTACAAAATGTAGCCATGTAAAGAAAAATATATAATATATTCATTTTCTTTTTTGGCATTTTTTTTATATAGTGGCCTATCCTATATGCACTTTAATTTTCTGTTGAGATTGTTTATTTTATGAAAAGATAGAGATAAGTATGGAATTGATAATGAAAGGTAAAAGGATTATTATTATTATTATTATTTGAAAAAAAATGAGTAAAAGTAACTAACTAAAAAAAGGATTTTGAGTAAGAATTTATTTTGAGAAAATAAAAATGACTTTTCGAGGGAAAAAATAAGCAATTGAAAATGAATGACCCGGGGCAATTTTTCAAAATGAGGATTTATCTGAAATTGATTTTGATAAAGAGTAAATATGGAATGATCGGCATATCCCTTGACCTACCTATTAACATGGGGTCAAGTCAAATTATCCCTAGGCTTTGATTGTGCTTTTTTACACTTCAGTTTACTCCTGTAGGGATATGTAAGGACACAAGTCTCCGATTGAGTCCTAATATAGTATTGGCTCAATTCCGGACAAAAATGTTTGAGTCATAGGATAGTGCTCTTGTGTATCCTTGAAGCCTATGACATGTTAAAAGTTGAAGATGTTGTGGCCTACTTATCAAGAGAACATCATTGCCGGTTTACATGTGCCTCGTTTCACGCCATCAACATCATATTCCATAGTCTCCAAAAGGTATGAATGCATTTTATATATATATGGAGACTTGGAATAATTTTATAAAGGGTGTAATTTTATTTTTAAACTGGAGTTTATTTTCAAAAGGTTACTTTAGAACTTCAAAATAAAGTTTCTGGGCTTAAAATCGAATTATAAACTTTCTGGGACTTCGTTCGATATTGTCGTTGGAACGAGTTTGCCAACGACTTTTTCCTTTGACCTCTGGAACTTCATTAGAAGGGTGGTTCGAATGAGAATACCGTTCGAACGAAAATCTCATTTGAACGAGATTTCTGGGTGGGAACTGTTTGGCAGTTTTATTCCATTTT
The DNA here is from genome assembly GCA_949130495.1 of Sambucus nigra. NCBI lineage: Eukaryota > Viridiplantae > Streptophyta > Magnoliopsida > Dipsacales > Adoxaceae > Sambucus > Sambucus nigra. Next base: position 537,973,041 of record OX422213.1, read on the forward strand.
TCCACTACTTTGTCCCACTATTTTTTAACAGTTTTAAACCAATTTTGGGACAAAATTTTGCTAAGACTTTTGCAACCTACTTGAGATCTTTTAAAGAGCCAATATTTGATAAAAAAAGTCCCAGTTTTCATGTGTCAAAATTAATGAGAAATTCTCTTATACACGTGTTTTCACCCATAAAATCAGTTTATGATTATTTCAAGTTCTTAAATATATATATATATATATATATATATATATATATATATATATATATATATATATTACTTGGAGAATGTTTTGGCACTGGGTTTTCTCTACACCTCTTAGAATAGAAGTTTGGGTTTACTTCTACATCCCTCGAAGAAGAAGTTTTGTTTTTGGCTGCGGCATTCTCATATGGTGAAAGGCACTGTGTGTGGTTGACGGGTTCCTAAAGCTTCATTGGTGGATTCCAAGGTTCGGGTGGATTTAGGGATTAACGACTAAGCAGAGGTAGTTGCAAGAAGACGCGTCGGGGCTTGAAGGAGTCGAGTCGAGTGTAGTAAGTCATATGTCTTGTAATTGTAATTTCGTACTTAGTGGAGTTAAGGTTAGGGCCGTCAGAGGTTTTTTCCCGTTGTGGATTTTTCCTCGTACATCGCGGCGTAGTGGTTGTTTATTTATTTTATTTTTTTACAAATCACATTAGATGCATGCTTAGGTAAAAAGATAAAATTGGAATATTTAATTTGGTGCAAATTTAATTGGGTAAATATTAATTTAATTCAAGTCATTATTTTTATTGAATAAAACTTGGTTTGGCCTAATTTGCAAAATTGAATTAATTATTTATTAGGCAAAATTCTAGGAATTGGGTTAAATTAATTTGGTTTAAGTGAAAAATTTATGATTTGTTTAATTTAATTTCCCTTTGAGTTTAGTTTAATTTTAATTTGAAATAAATTAAAATTTGTTGTTTGTGTTTTGTGTTCAACCATCTTTATTCCGCATCTTAAAAAGGAATTCATTTTTGTAAAATTCAAAATTGGGGGTCAACATCTCCAACAAGTGGTATTAGATCCGAAGCGCTAATTGATTACGTTAAGGTCCTTTTGAATATTTTTGGTTAAAAATGGATTTTTCCCCATTTTCAAAATTTTCTATTTTTGATGGTTCTAATTACGCATATTGGAAAGCACATATGCGTTCGGCACTTAGGTCTCTAGATGAGAAGGTTTAGTTGTCAGTCGTTAATGGGTGGTCCCCACCTACACATTTGGTTGATAATAAGCATGTTCCCAAACCTACAGATAGATGGAGTGAGAATGAATTTAAACTTGTGAATTTTAATTCCCGACGTTTAAATGTCTTATTTAGCGCGGTCACACCGGATGAATTACGATGTATCATGACATGTGAAATCTCTAAGGAAGTTTGGGATATATTACAACTCACTCATGAGGGAACTAGTGTCGTAAATTCTTCGAAACTTCAAAACCTCACCACTCAATTTGAAACCATCAAAATGAATGAAAAAGAAACGTTTGATGAATTTTATGCTAGAATTTTCGATATAGTTAATTCATATTTTAATTTGGTAGAGAAAATACCAGACAACCGAATAGTAAAGAAAATTTTGAGGTCCCTACCCGATAGATTTATTCCAAAGGTGACCGTGTTAAATTATTTACCCACTTTAGCCTCTATAAAATTAGAAGAGCTCGTAGATGATTTACAAACCTATGAACTAGCCATGTTTACCTCTAAAACTGAAAAGAAAATAGATAAGGGCGTTGCTTTGAAAGCCCGAAAGGAGGAAAAATAAGTAGTAGGGAGTGAAAGTGATAGTGACTCGGAAGATATGGTTATGTTTTCTAGGAAGTTTAATAAATTTCTTAAATTTAATAAAGATAAATTTAAAAATGATTTTAAGAAATTTGAAAATTTTAAGCATGACAAAGCCGAAACGATCCCTAAAACTTTTAATGAAAATTTAAATAGGGACGAGTCAAATAGGTGCTATGATTGTGAAGGGTATGGCCATAGGGCTTTTGAGTGCCCCACTAAACTAAGGAGAGAGGGTAATAAAACAATTTCCTATAAAGAAACCCTTAGTGATTGTGATAAGGAAGAGGGACCCGATTCCCCTACTAAGCCCAACTTTTTGGCTTTTATGGCAAGTCATGTGAGTGAAAGTGAGAACTCCTTTATTGATGAAATTTTAACACATGACACTTCCAAGGTCATAGTTTGTGAATCCCAAAGAAATGATGATAGTGAGAGTGGAGAAAAAAGAGAAAGAGAAAGTGATGAGGAAGTTGAAGAGAGTGAACTTCAATTTTCATTTCAAGAATTATGTGAAGAATCTATTAAATTAAAAAGAAAAAATTTGAAGTTAGAAGCTAGTTTGAAAGAGCGTGTCGAATTCATTAATGAGAGTGTTTTAGTGGAAGACCTTAGGACATGTGAGAGAGCTATTCGTGAGAAGCTTGAATATATAGAAGGCGAGAGAGATAGACTTAAAGGTTTAATTGAATCCTTAAAAAATAATCTTCTCACGTTTGACGAGCGCAATGTTTTATTAGAGTCTCACATTATAGATTTAGAAAATAAACTAAAAGCCTTTAGTAAAGTCAAATTTGATTTGGAGTGTCGTTCAGCGAAATTAGAAAAAATATTAGGAACGATCCAAATCAAAACTGGCACTTGTGGTTTAGGCATCGATTCTTGTAATGAATCTACTCATAAAGCCAAAACCAATGATTTAGGAGAATAACCTTGGAAAGCTTTTAGAGATCAATCCTTAGGTACCAACTTTTGACGTGTTTTTACTTGTTCACACTGTGGTCGAAAAGGTTATATTAAGAAATTTTGTTTTGATCTTAAAAGATTTTCTAGAAAATCCCAACGTAAGGCAACCAAGGTAGCTAAGATCCCAATATCCCAAGATCGTAATTCATCATTAGTTTGCGTTAGGAGATTCGACTTGGTAGCTCTACAAAATAGGATTTTTTATTCTCATTTACTTTCACATGATATCTCCCTCGCTAAATCTAAAGGTTAAATGTGATAGTTGTTTGCATACTTTAGCTTTTGTGCTTCATGTTGTTTTATCATGCTATTTGTATGCTTGTTTTATTCATTTTCTAGTCATTGATTTATCATATATCTCATACTAGAATTATGATTTTTGTTTATCTTTTGTATTATAGTTCTTTCATTTTATTTTGCATTAAAGGAAAATTACAAAAAGATTTTGTTTATCTTTTGAGTAAATATATTTGTTTGTTTGGTTAAAAAATTTTAACAACTCAAAAAAAAAATATTTTGTGTGTATTTTAGTTTGACACACTCTATATGGCATATACATGTGTTTGAATCCCCTCTTTTTTGCATCCATGTGGCTAGAACTTTTCGTTCAGATTGTCAATCCTTGAAATCTTCTTTACCATGCTTACATGAAGTAGTTGGATTTTGTGTTGCTATAATGGATTCTATTTTTATATGCCTCAATTCACACATGCACGAGCTCACTTGATTTATTTTAACTTCACATGTATACTTGAGCTTTCTGAGGTGTTTTCCTACCAATCTAGTCATCTACGTATTATGTGACATATGAGGACTAGTGTATATTGAAATCCGTTGCACGTAAGATTTGTGTGAGACATAAAAATTATATATGTTATGTGCATGGGGAAAGGATCCAAAAGGAAATATTATCCTTTGCGAGTAAGCCACCGTTTGGAATGGACCTAAAAGAAATATGTGGTCCAAAAGCCTAAAAGAAAAATATTGCATTAAAAGAAAAATATTTGCCAAGGCCTATTTAATTTAGTTTGAAATATTAATTCAAAAATTAATATGCTTACTTTGAGGGAGTTTGGATGGTATATCAATGGTTTGCACAATGTCCGTTTATCCTAGTTCTTTCAATATCATGACTCTATTCATTTGTAAAATCATCAAAATTCTAGGCTTGTATGCATTGTGTAAGTTTGTTCATTGAGTTCAACTTATATTGTCAGATGAGGCTATACCTAAATGTGATAAAGTTTTACAATCAAATGAGAACTCCGTGAACATGTTTTGAGTGATTGGGTCTAAATTTAGTTATTACTAGTTCACACCCCTACACTTCCGTTTCCATATGACATGTTTTTTCCATTCGAGTGTGAAAAAATTATTGTATTTTGTGTCATGTGTCGTGTTTATACCTATATATATGTTCATGAGCGTTAGTGATATTCATTATGTCTGCATATATATGGTATTTATTTGTCTTTTCCCCGTTTTTAGTCCATCTATGCTTCTAATTCATAATTGGTATCTATCTTGTTGCATGTTGTTGTTGATATCCCATGCTTAGTATCTTATATATTACATTGGTGTCATTTTTTTGCATCTTCATTGGTATCCTTTATTATTTGTATGGATTGGTTATGATTTTTTTGCCCATATCCGTTGTCTATTCCTGAACAAAAAGGGGGAGAATGATAGTGGCAAAAATGATATCTAATCCTATTGTAATCTTATCTAAGTTTAGGAGATTTAACTTAGGGGGGGAGCGCTATCTTCTTAGGTTGATCATCGTTGATAAAGGAGAATTAACTTAGGGAGAGTAATTATTTTACTTGCATTTAATATGTTGATATTCCCTATGCGTTTGATAGTTTGCCTAAGTGTGGAGGAATTCTTCTAAGTGGCAACTTTCATCGGCAAAGATAATAATCCTTGGGTCTTGAGTCAAGTTTGGGTGGGATGTTTGAGTTTAGTAGATCTTGACAGCCCTTTATGATTTTATTTTGGTTTTTGTCACGGAATAGCCAAAGGGGGAGATTTGTAAGGACACAAGTCTCCGATTGAGTCTTAATGTAGTATTAGATCAATTTCGGACAAACATATTTGAGTTATAGGATAGTGCTCTTGTGTATCCTTCAAGCCTATGACATGTTAAAAGTTGAAGATGTTGCGGACTACTTATCAAGAGAACATCATTGTCGATTTACATGTGCCTCGTTTCATGTCATCAACGTCATATTCCATAGTCTCCAAAAGGTATGAATGCATTTTTATATATATAGGGAGACTTGGAATAATTTTTTAAAGGGTGTAATTTTATTTTTAAACAGAAGTTTATTTTCCAAAGGTTACTTTAGAACTTTAAAATAAAGTTTATGGGCTTAATATCGAATTATAAACTTTTTGGGACTTCGTTCGAACGAGTTTTCCAATGACTTTTCCCTTTGGCCTCTAGAACTTCGTTAGAAGGGTCGTTTGAAAGAGAATGTCGTTCGAACGAAAATCTCGTTCAAACGAGATTTCTGGGCGGGAACAGTTTGGCAGTTTTATCCCATTTTTCCACTACTTTATCCCACTATCTTTTGACAATTTTAAACCAATTTCAGGACAGACTTTTGGTAATACCTTTGCAACCTACTTGAGAGATTTTAGAGAGCCAATATTTGATAAAAAAATCCCATTTTTCATGTGTCAAAATTAATGAGAAATTCTCTTATACACATGTGTTTTCACCCATAAAATCAGTTTATGTTTATTCCAAGTTCTTAAATATATGTATCTTGCTTGGAGAGTGTTTTGGCACCGGGTTTTCTCTACACCTTAAAGAAGAGAACTTTGGGTTTACTTATACATCCCTTAAAGAAGAAGTTTTGTTTTTGGCTGCGGCATTCTCATACGGTGAAAGGTACCGTGTGTGGTTGATGGGTTCCTAAAGCTTCATTGGTGGATTTCACGGTTCTGGTGGATTCCGGGATTATTGGCTAAGCAGAGGTAGTTGCAGGAAGATGCATCGGGGCTTGAAGGAGTCGAGCCGAGTGTAGCATGTCATCTGTCTTGTAATTATAATTATGTACTTAGGGGACTTAAGGTTAGGGTCGTCAGAGGCTTTTTCCCATTGTGGGTTTTTCCTCGTACATCGTGGCATAGTGGTTGTTTATTTATTTTATCTTTTGAAAATCACATTAGATGGATGCTTAGGTAAAAAGATAAAATTGGAATATTTAATTTGGTACAAATTTAATTTGGGTAAATATTAATTTAATTCAAGTCATTATTTTTATTGAATAAAATTTGGTTTGGCCTAATTTGCAAAATTGAATTAATTATTTGTTAGGCAAAATTCTAGGACTTGGGTTAAATTAATTTGGTTTAAGTGAAAAAATTACGAATTATTTAATTTCATTTCACTTTGAGTTTAGTTTAATTTAAATTTGAAAGAAATTAAAATTTGTTGTTTGTGGTTTGTGTTCAACCATTTTTATTCCGCATCTTAAGAGGAAATTTATTTTTGTAAAATTCAAAATTGGGGGTCATCATCTCTAACAGGCTAAGAATTAATCAAGGTTCTAGAGTTTTGGAATTTTGCCAAGGGTTTTGAGGATGATGTCTTTGCTAGAGTTGTTGCCTTATGCCTTACTGCAAGGCTAATGCTGGTTACTTGGGACTTGGCAGCGAATCCCTAGGTGGCTGCGATAACAGCATGTATGTCTTACTGTGATAATCCTACGGCGATGGTGTTGGCTGAGACCTTGAACAATCAACATGCTTGGAAGGAGGGCCATTCTAAATTTTTGAGGGGAAGCTCAATAATGTTGTCCATCTGGCTTGCAGAGAGATTTCGTCCGGTGGACCCTCCTGAGTATCCCTTAGTAGGTGTGCCTAATTTTTTTTGTTCGGCCTTTCTTAAGTTTCGGTTCACCTATAGAGAACTGGGTTAACTGGTTTGTAGATCCGGGGGCCTGGTGTCTTCGCTAGTCAGTTCCATGGCGGGGAGACTTGTAGTATATTTTACTGCTTGGAGAGTACATATATCTATGGTTGATGGTCCTTTGGCAGACTTCTTTTTATTTTCCCTAGCGACTTCTGCGCTAAGTAGGGTGTGAACAAATTGTGCCCTCTTGCATAACAAACTTCTTCCCGGTGGAGGATTTGACTAGATCACTGGGCATGATTTTGGGTTCTTTGTGTCAGTGCCATCGGTTGTCTATCCATCAATTATAATTCGTAGGAGGGTCCTCGCATGTATATGGGGACTACTTGAAGTGTTTATGGAAGAGGGTAGTAGATAAAATCATGGAAGAAGAGATCGGTCAATGGTGGTTGCATTTGACACCATGGAAGATGGTATTGTGGTTATGTCCAGGCTTGTTAGGGAATATCGCTCCATGGAGCGCGTACGAAATTTCAACCAGGAGTGGGAAACTTGGGGACCTCCAGGGGCTGGTAACGATGATGAAGCGGGGCCATCGGGCAATTGAAGGCGATGTCTTGTGAAGCTTTAGGTGATTTTTGTGAAGCTATGGTTATTTTGGTGTTTTGTGCTTGGGGGGTTTTGGAATAATTTTTGTGTAGCTTGGTAATGGTTAGGTTTGTTTAATAATGGTTTAGTCAATGGAAGGGAATAGTCTGTTTAGCTCCCTTCATTGATACTTCATGTAACAACGATGTATTCCTTATTTAGAAATAAAATTAATTTTGATCATATTTGTTGTGCCTCTTAATGATTTTTTTAAATTTTAGTTGTCTATACCAATCGCTAAGGCATACATAATCCTTTTGTTCATGTAAATGATCAAATGGATCGATATTCTCAGAGATTAGAAAAGAATAGTATTTTATATACAAAAAAAAGGGGACCTAATCCATGTATGGCATATGAGTTGCCTACGTACCTCCGGGGGTCTTGAAATTTTCATGAGTTTCATTTTAAAAAGAAAAGGTTTTTGAGAGGATCAAGTCCCATAGAGTTCTGGGTAGATAAAATGAAGATTTTTTTTTCAAGAATAGAAAGGGGATGAGAAGAGTTAACACGTGCCAAGATTTCGGACTAAGGGTAAAATTTCTTGAGATGGTCCAAATTGACTGGACGTGCCATCTCTTCTCCATCGAGCTTTGTGAGCATAGCGGCACCTCTTGGGAGAATTTTCTTCACGATGTAGGGTCCGCTCCAATTCGGTTTGAATTTTCCTATGGGGTCCCAGACAAGTTCTATTTTCTCTTTAAGGGCAAGATCTACTTCCTGGACACTGCGGTTCTTGACTTTTCAATTGAATGATTGCACTATCCGACGATGGTACCCCTGTATATGGTATATAGCCTTCAGCCTCTTTTCATATAAGAGTGATAGTAGGCGTTTTGATTAAAAAATGGTGGCTCTAGCAGGCATAAGGTATCCGGTCGGCTCAATCTCGGCAACTCTTAGTCATCTTGTTGATTATGGTTTTGAGGCTTTTATTAGCGGCTTAGACAACACTATTGGTTTGGGATAGGCAGAGAGAAGATTTGTGTCTTTAAATCCCATACTCATCGTCTAGTTCTGTGACCTCATCTTCGAAATGGATCCCATTATTTGATATTAACCCATAAGGAACTCCATATCGCTAGATTATGTTTGCTCTAATAAACTTGGCCACTTTCTTAGCATTCAACACCGCACATGACTCGACTTTGACCCATTTGGTGAAGTAATCAATGGCGACTAGGATGAATCGGTGATGGATTGAAGCTTTGGGATTAACCTTCCATATGATGTAAATGCCCCAGGTAGAGAAAGGCCAGGGAAAGGTTATGTTATATAGTTCTCGAGGAGGCAAGTGTCAGAGATTGGAAAACTGTTGGCATTTGAGGCATCTTCGAACATAGGTCGTGCAGTCTTGAACCAAGATGGTCCAATAGTATCCATGATGGATGATAATTTTGGCAAGCATATGAATGTTCATGTGGGGTCCTCATTCCCCACTATGGATCTTCTGCATCATTTTCTCAACACCATCCCCTACTATTCACTACAAATGGGTTTGATCGATGTTTTATTAAAAAACACTTTGTCACAGATTATATACTAGGCATCTAGTTTGCGAAGGGTCGCACGGTATTTCTTATCGACGTATTGAGGATACCTACTATATTTGAGGAGGAGGCAAATGTCATAATACCATAACCCGATCATATCAGAATCTTCCTTGGTAATGAGTTAAATGTGGTAGAAGTGAGTGGGCTTAGCTCATTTTTGAACCAAGAAAAGGGCCATTGTTATTCCCTCAGGCATGTTGGCTATGGAGGCCAAGGTAGTAAGGGCATCGTCTAGGCTGTTATTTTCATGAGGCAGGTAGTGGAAGGTGATATCTTTAAACTACGAGTATCGTTCTTCTAGGTGGACATGGAAGGGTAGAAACTTCTCGTCTTTAACTTTTTATGTTTGAGGATTTGGCCGACGATAAGGACAGAGTCTCCATAGACATCAAGGTGTCGTATTTCTTTCTTGAGGGAGATTTTGAGGCCTACAGTGCATGCCTCATACTCAGTCATGTTTTTGGTTCAAAGGAAGTCTAGTTTGATGGCAATGGGGGTATGAGAGTCATCAAGGGCAGTTACGAGTATCCCATTGCCTTATCCTTTCTTGTTGGCAGCTTCACCAAAGAATATTTTCCACCTGAGGTATTCCTTACCGGTGAAGATAATATCTTCATCTGGGAATTAACAGACCCAAACATCGGATTCTTCCATGGGGTAATCAGCAAGGTAGTCAGAGATGGCTCTTTGTTTCATAGTTTTTTACGTGACATACATAATATCGAACTTGGCTATCAACATCAACCAATGGGCCATTCGGTTGGATAAAATGGGAATCTCTAGCAAGTACTTGATAGGATCCATACGGGATACTAGTCTGATGGGGCAGGAAATCATGTAGTGTCGTAACTTCTGCATGACCCAGACCAGGGAGACACGTGCTTTCTCCAAAGCAATGTAGTTGACTTCATACCCGACCAATTTATGACTAGGATAATAAATGGGTATTTCCTTATGGTATTCTTCAATCTATTGGGTTAGAAAATTCCCTGCAACAGTATTCATTATGGTCAAGTACAGGAGGAGGGGGAGATCTTGATGGAGCACGTAGGGCCCCAAATTTTAAATTTTTCAAAAAGAATTTCCTTTTAGACGTGGAATATAAAGATGGCTTAGCACAACACACGCAAACAACAAATTTTAATTTCTTTCAAATTAAAATTAAACTAAACTCAAAGTGAAATTAAATTAAACAACAAATACATTTTTCACTTAAACCAAATTAATTCAACCCAAGTCCTAGAAATTTGCCTAACAAAAATAATCAAATTTTGCAAATTAGGCCAAACCAAATTTTATTGAATAAAAATAATGGCTTGAATTAAATTAATATTTACCCAAATTAAATTAGCACCAAATTAAATATTTCAATTTTATCTTTTGGTCCTAAGCATACATTTAATGTGATTATGCAAAAGATGAAATAAACAAACCACTATGCCGCGATGTATGAGAAAAACCCACAATGGGAAAAACCTCAGACGGCCCTAGCTTTAACTCCATTAAGTATGCTTTTATAATTACAATATAGATGACTTACACAACTCGACTCGATTCCGTTCAAGCCCCTGACGCGTCTTCTTGTAACTACCTCCGCCTAGTTGACAATCCCGAAATCCACCAGAACCTTGGAATCCACCAATGAAGCTTTCGGGCAACCGTCAACCCTCGCATAATGCCTTTCACTGTGTTAGTATGCCGCTGTAAAATAATGAACTCCCTCTTTATGGGATGTAGAAGAAAACCCAAACATATATATATATATATATGTGTGTGTGTGTGTGTGTGTGTGTGTGTGTGTGTGTGTGTGTGTGTGTGTGTGTGTGTGTGTGTGATACTTGGAATATACTAAACAGTTCGGTGTAAACAAAAGTATTTGAGAATTATTTTCTTGAAAAACAAACACTTAAAACTTGAACTTTTTCATGGAGAAAATAAGCTTTCAAAACTCTCTCTTAGAGGTAGTAGAAGATGAAAAATTTTGTTTTTCAAAGTTGGTTCCCGCACATATTAAATCTGGCAAAAGTTAGTGGAACAAAAAAAGTGGGAACATGGAGAAAACTACCAAAATATTTTCCCGCCGAAAAACTCGTTCAAACGGGAGTTTCGTTCGAACGAAGTCTCGTTCGAACGACCCTTCTAACGAAGTTCTAGAGGCCAAAAGGGAAAATTCGTTGGCAAACTCATTCGAACGATATTCTCGTTCGAACGAAAAACTCGTTCCAACGACAATATCGAACGAAGTGACAGAATGGTCATTTTCAAAATTAAGCCCAAAAACTTTTTATACAAAGTTCAAAAATAACCTTATGAAAATAAAATTTATTTTAAAATAAAATTACACCCAATAAAAAATGTTTCAAGCTCCTATATATATATGTAATGCATTCATACCTTAAGAGGGATTGGAACTAAGTTGATGACATGAAACGAGGCACATGTAAACCGACAATGATGTTCTCTTGATAAGTAGGCCGCAACGTCTTCAACTTTAACATGTCATAGGCTTGAGGGATACACAAGAACACTATCCTATGACTCAAACGTTTTTGTCTGGAATTGAGCCAACACTACATTAAGACTCAATCGGAGACTTGTGTCCTTACAAATCTCCCCCTTTGGCTATTCCAGGATAAAAACCAAAATAAAATCCTAAAAAGCGTCATCAGGCTCAACTAGACTCAAACATCCCACGAAAAATAAAAAAACACAAGATTGACTCAAAACCTAAGTATGACTATCTTTGCCGATGAAAGTTGTCGCTAGAATAATTCCTGCACACTTAAGCAAAACATTAAACGCATAGGGAATATCAAAATATTAAATGAATTTAAAATAAATACTCCCCCTAAATTAATTCCCCTTTATCAAATATGATCTACCTAAGAAGGTCGCGTCTCCCCCTAAGTTAAATCTCCTAAATAATATACGATTGTAATAGGATTAGATACCATTTATCCCCCTAGCCAAGCAAAGATATATGAAGAAAAAAACTATGGGTGTATAAACCTAGATTTTTCTCAAAGGATTAAAATATATTAACAAAAATCAAGGGAGCTTTTTCTTGGAAGAATTTCCTCTCAAACACTATCTTAAATGTGTGAAAAAGTCTTGGAAAAAACTCTAGTCCCGAAGTATATTTATTTGGCAAAAAGATAGTGGGACAAAAAGTGGGAACATGGAGAAAACTGCCAAAATATTTTCCCCCCGGAAATCTCGTTCGAACGAGATTTTCATTAGAACGACCCTTCTAACGAAATTCCATAGGCCAAAAGGGAAAATTCGTTGGCAAACTCATTCGAACGACATTCTCGTTCGAACGAAAAACTCGTTCGAATGACAATATCAAATGAAGTCACAGAATGGTCATTTTCAAAATTAAGCCCAAAAACTTTTAATAAAAAGTTCTAAAATAACCTCTTAAAAATAAAATTTATTTTAAAATAAAATTACACCCAATAAAAAATGTTCCAAGCTCCTATATATATATATATACTAGTGTATGCCCGTGCCTGAAGGCACAACGAAAATTTCTAAATCACGTAATTGCAAAACGAAAAAAAATTCCAAACTACGTAATTGCAAAATGTAAAAAATCGTTCCCCAACAATACTAATCATACAAATTTAAGTCCTAAAGTTATTTTTACAACACCGTGTAAATATTTTAGAAATTTTGGACAGAGTCTTCTTTGTTTATAGGACTATCCCTATGTTTAAAAGATAAAAAATACTCCCAACAACAACATTTATAGTCCAAACTTGGACATTGTATAAACAACCTCTTAATTTAAGCAAAAAAAAAATTAAGAGTCTTCTTTTGGGGGATTGTTATTGAAGGGAAACATGTAGCAAAACATTTGAAGTAGCTGACTCAATAGTCTTCAAAATCAACATCTTCAATGACATAGTTGCACACATCTGAAAAGAAAAAGAGTTTGAATCAATATTTTTAGAAACAAAGCATAAAGAATATTGTTAACATGGTGTATGTGAGTCTCCATCTTGTTCGCTCCAAGTTCAATAAACTATGGAGGCATTACTCTAAAGGACTCCAAGTTCAAGTTCGATGAAGCATTAGAACTTGTCGCCTCGGCCCTAACGGATGTACTCTTTTCATTTTTTTGGGGATATTCCTGTTCAGGCAGAGCAATGAATAAACATACCTTCTTTTGATTACAAACAAAGAAACCCCAAATTTCAACATATACCATTTTTTTTTTCAAACCTCCGAAACATAAAATTAGTGAACAAAGAGCATTCTAAACATACATTAGGGTTTCAAAACCCACAATATTTGTTAGTTGTAGTTCACAATCTCAAACTTCTACAAATGTAAGATGCAACTCAAAATAGGGTTACCTGAGATCGCACGTACATGTAAGAATCTGATGTAGAAGAAGATCCCTAAAAAGAAAAAGAATATAAACATTCAGTTATAATGTGTTATAAAAATAGTGTGCAATTCAAACACTAAAATCCAAATGATACACAATGCAAATACGATGTATATTACACAATTGTCCCAATGGATATAATGTACAATTTAAACCAGAAATCAATGCATGAGAGTAAAATGCCTTAATAACAATAACTGAAGAGAAAATAATAAATGAACTTGATTTTGACCACATGAAACTGAAGAGAAAATAATAATAATAATAAATCAATATCGAGAGAGGGTTTCTTCATGGCCTAATTGCGATGAATGTTTTATATCAAAATCATTCATAAAAAATACATGCATAAGGTGGATTGAATATCAGTTGAGCATCACCAAAAGTCACCAAAAATGTGTAACAAAAGTCATGTCTATGACACTACAAACCCATGCCTAATAAAAAAAGTTTCAATTGAATATCAGTCGACCATTTTCAAGAACACATGCCACTTAATTTAGGTCCAAATAAGTAAATCAGTAAACAAATATAAACAAATACTACCTTTCAGATGAAGCTGGCGGTGAAGGAGGAGCACTGAGTTGAGGCGGGAGAGAGGATCTCAGAGGGTGAGGGCATAGGCATGGTTTTGTAGTGGAGAAGGGTGGCACAGAGAGGTGGGGGGGGGGAGATGAGGGATGCGTGAAGTACATGTAAATAGTCTTTGAAATTTACTGCCATAATTCATATTCCCTAGAAAATAATCTATCTCAAATGGATTTAAAAAGTGGAAAAACAATAAATATTTCATAAATGACAATTAAGGATGTTGACTTGGAGTCAAATAATAGAATAAAATTTACAAAAAGAAAGAGAAAGATACATAAATTTACAATAAAGTACAGTTAAGAGTGTTATAAGGAGACAAATCATACCAAGTAAATTAAAATTTTTTGATTGTTTCCTTGATTCCTCACGTGGTCTTTATGAGTTCAATGCCTGCATTTTCAACGGTTCCAATGTCAATGATAATTCTAATATTAAATCAATATACTATGCAAATCAATTTGCAATAGAAATAGCTTACGAGATTAACAAAATCTATATAAAAACCAACCCCAACAAATTACTATTTATACAAAGTGAGTGGCATTATGCTAAACTTAAGCATCATTATGCTCTCAAAATACCTATACGTTTGTAAATATTGTTTGTAAAATGAGAATTTTGAACACCATAATGATTTTTTAACATAAATACAAAATGGGGAGTGTTTATTTACAAACACTCAAATTTAAAATAAGTACACACTACATACAAAAATTAAGGTCCATTCCGGAGGCCTCGACTTTGGGTTGATGATGATAGCATCATCTTACTCATCTCTTTCTTAGCCTCAGCTGCAGCTGGAGCAGCGGTGGAACCAACGCCTCCATTTTAAGTCCTCCCATTCATCAACAATACCATCATAATGGAAAACCATGACAACAAAATCACTATTAAGAACTGCCATCATATATAACAATGTTGTTAAACACGATACCGTAACATAACTGCCATCACAGAACTCATATCTAAATAGAAGTGCCAACAAAGAACTCGTATTTCAATATCTAAACACTAACAAAACATGAAAGTTATGATATTTTCTAAATACTAACAGAACGTGATAGATTAAAGGGTTGGCCCAGCTAAAACGGAGATAATAAATGACTAAAAGTGAATCATGATTAATGTTATTCAATGTATATGCAATTTTAATAACTATAGTAATTTCCAGGATCCATAGAACATTTTCGAGTATATATCCAGGAATCGAATGATGAAAAAACAAAAGAGAAGGTATTTGGTCATGAATCTCTAGAGGCAAGGAGTCTCATCTTTCTCGATTATCCTGTATAGATAAAAGAAACCATAATACGTATTAAACATTATTACAATATTGACAAAATCAAATGAAAATGAAATGATATTAGAGTTATGACATACCCGTTGGACATATGACACCCCTGGTGTACAACTCAATATAATGGTACCCACGCACCTGCTAATAATCCATGCATCCTGGTTCCTAGGAGTAGCGGTCAATGACTGAAACAACAAAGTTCACTCCTCCAATTCCAAACACTGCTAGTACTACTGTAAATAATACACCCTTTGTCCAGTTCTTGGTCAAGAAAAAGTTCACTCCTGCATCCTACTAATAACCCCAGCTTCTCGAGCTGTGTGCCATCATTTTTCTTGACCGGTCACTTCTTTGGGCAGACTTGGTCAGTCACCATATGCATTTTACCAAGCCATTGCCTAGGGGAAATTTTTTACCACCTGGACATATTCAATCTCCTAGGTAAGAAAGACCTTCAATTCAATTCATGTAACTAATGCATACACCTGAAATTTTATAAAGTGAAAAAAAAAAACAGTTAGATGGACATGATGAAATGAATGTTTATAATATAAGACCATTTAATATGTAGATTAAAGGTAAAAAATTTGAGTAATTTGGGAGCCTGTTTATAATGTAAGACCATTCAATTCATGTAATATGCATATATCAGTGCCCTTGTCACCCTTCCTTTGAGCTCCCGAACTGCTTGAACCCCTAAAATTAGACCTGACCGAGATAACTCCGCTATCTGGGGTGGGCCCCACTACCCCTTCCTTCCATCGCTGTTGACGCCACTGATAGTCTCCACACTAAAACACTTCAAACGAAACCAAAGAGTTAATAGAAATAACAAAAAAAACTACAAACTCCAGTCACTCAATTTAAGTCATTTAATATGCATATATCAGTAGAAAATAACATGATTGGTTGAAAATAACATTCAATATGCATATGTTTAAAAAATTTGGAGATAGAGATACGATTATCAATTAGAGATGCAGTATGTTTGCTAAATTTGGTATATATAAACAGAGGAATGCTAGGAGAATCTAGCCCATTTCAAGATAAGAATGGCTTTTTAACCTCCTTATGGTCTTTCCAGTAGGATATGTCAAATGGTCATCCCAATTCAATGATCAGAGGGAAATCTAAATTAACTTAGCTAGTACTTGCCTATTCCAATGACATAATTGAGAATTTTCAACCTAACTAATAATCCAATTACTAAAGAGTGCTTGTCTCAAACTCAAGAGTGATTGTCTCATCCACCAACTAATTAATTTTCAACTCAATTGTCAAATCTGGACATACCAAGGATAGAAAGGAAATGAAATAGGGTATGATTAGTTTAGCATTTGAAACAAAACAAAAGAAATGACAGTGAATACAAATACTAACAAAAAATGGTTTAATGTACACAATACTTTGAAAATATGGAGACTTAAACAACCTTGAAACAAAAATAAACTCAAAAAGGAATAAAAGTTGAAAAACATTCAGAAGAAAAATAGTACCTGACACAGATTCAATCTCAACCAAGCTAGTGTGTACATGAAAACTGAATTAGAAACTGAACACATAGGTCACTGCATCAAATTACAAACACTAGTTAAAAATCATTGGATGTAATTAGAAAGGACTATGCGCTAAGGCTCGTAAATTGAAGTCTTGTAAATTTATTTGCATTACCTTGCAACCATGTCTTTTAACTTGCTCAGAAACAAAAAAATAAAGACAAATATAAAAATCCACTTTTTTGCATGGAAATTTCAATCTTCAAACAGATAAATATCAATCTAAAATTAAAAATAAAAACATACTGTAAAAAATATACTAACTTAAGATTTCCAACTACTAACATAAAAATCAAGTGTAAGAAAAGCATTCATACATCAAACCTATCGGATGTCTCCTAGAAAACCAATATACAGACATACAGACATTCAATACTTCTAAGCTAAACCAACCATTTCAAAAATATCTGTAAAAACCTTACATGGAAGCACAATGTCATGGCAATTATTGTTCTTGTTATTTGCCATGTCTCAGCAGGAGCATACAAATGGTTATATGGTATGCCAACTCTTGTTATACAAATGGTTATTAAAATTGATTTCTTAGTTTCTCACCATCTAATTGCTTTGTCTAGGACTTTAATTAGTAGAGATTTATAAGGCGCACCCACCCACCCAAAAAAAAAAAATCATGTCCTTAAAAAATAAAAGAAAAAAAAACTAAAACTCTTAAGAATTTCGTAAAACTAAATCAAAAACCTCTTCCATTAAACATAAACAACACCCCAATTAAATTAAACGTGGGAATCAAATTATTCAATGCAAAAAAAAAAATATGAAGTTCAAACTTAAATTACCTTATCAATCTCTTAAACACCATCATTGCAAAACTTTTGATTCAACCCTGGAACAAAAATGAAAACAGATATTTAGAGAAAGATTATAGAGAATATAAAGAAGTTTATGGGGTTTTTAATTTCAAATATATGGAAGAGGGACTGAGAAGTTTATTGTGTAGGCTTTAGGGTGTCAGAAGTTGGGGTCCATAATGTTAGAACTCCTTGTAAGATCTCTATACTTTTAACGTTGTTTGGGAAAAATATATGTTAAACTATAAATCACCATCCAAACCAATACACACAGACCAAATTTAAAAACTCAAAAGACAAAATCTTAAACCATTAGAGAGAGAGAGAGAGAGAGAGAGAGAGAGAGAGAGAGAGAGAGAGAGAGAGAGAGAGAGTTTCGTCTTTGATAATCAGATGAAAAGAATATTAGAATTGCAAAAAAGAACAACAATAGAGATGAGAGAAATTGGATCTATAAAAAACAATTATAAGCTTAAGGAGTACATCTTGATTTGTTTGAAACTCTCAAATAATTAGGGTCTTAGGGTTTGACATCCTAAAAACTCATTTAAACCTCTCCACTCGTGATCGGTGATTAACCGATGATTCTGAAATTGAGTTTAGTAGAGATGGTGTTGAGATAATACATCGAGGGTTCATAATGAAAGAGAGAGAGAATTTACCTTAGGTTTCTTTGATGGAGGAAGGGACATCAACCTCTCTCTTCGTAACAGTGTATCCTGTTCAAATTAAAGTAGAAAATGGTGTGGGCTTAGGCGGGATATCAAAACATTTTAGGCGGGATATTAAAAATTGAGATGAAATCTCAGCCCTTAATTTTTCGTAATAGATCTTAGACATTAATGTGCTTGGACATTTTTAGGATTTCAAAAACAATGCTATCTTATTATATGGATATACATCACATGTAAATCGGCAATATATATATATATATATATATATATATATATATATATATGTAATGCATTCATACCTTAGGAGGGATTAGAACTAAGTTGATGACGTGAAACGAGGCACATGTAAATCGACAATGATGTTATCTTGATAAGTAGGACACAACATCTTCAACTTTAACATGTCATAGGCTTGAAGGATACACAAGAACACTATCCTATGAATCAAACGTTTTTGTCCAAAATTAAGCCAACATTGCATTAAGACTCAATCGGAGACTTGTGTCCTTACAGACCTGGTTATAGAAGCATAATCACCGAAGGTCGAGTGAGGTATAGCTTGATTCAGTCAAAGGCTTCTTGGTAGGCCTCATTCCAGACTTTGGTTGAATCCTTATGGACAAGTTTGAAAATGGGTTCGCAGATGGAGGCCAGTTGGCTGATGAACCGATTGCTATACTGTAGTTTACCCAGGAATCCTCGGACTTTTTTCTCCTTCAATAGTGGTGGCATCTCAAGTAATCATATTAGTAGGGTCTTCTTAGATACCCTTCTAATTAACTATGTACCCCAAGACTTTTCCTTTCATGATGCCAAAAATGCATTTTTTGGATATAACGGCATCTAGTATTGTCGTAGTCGCTCAAAAAATAGATGGCTTTCATCTTCGTAGGGTCTTCTTTGATTAACTTCTCACTGAACATGAACCCCAAGAGTTTTCCTTTCATGATGTCAAAAATGCATTTTTGTGGGTTTAACCACATCTAGTATTATCGTAGTCACTCAAAAAACCTTTGGAGGGCAGGAATATGACCTTCTCGAGTCCTAGACTTGATGATCATATCGTCTACATAGACCTTGACCTCTTTGTGAATAAGGTCGTGCAGGATGGTTATGGCAGCCCTTTGGTAGGCAGCCCTGACATTCTTGCATCCAAATGGCATGATAGTGTATCAGAAAGTTCCCCTTAGGGAGATGAAGGTGGTTTTCTCCTGATGGTCAGGGTGCATCTTGATCTGGTTGTATTCCGAAATTCCATCGATAAATGATTTGAGGGCGTGGCTAGACATGTTGTCTACAATCATGTTAATGTTGGGTAATGGGTAATCGTCCTTTGAGGATGCTTTATTCAAATTTTGATAATAGATGCACATGCAGACTTTTCCTCCGAATTTCGACATAAGGACGATATTAGCGATCCATGTAAGATATTCGACTACGCGAATGAAACCCACATTTAGTTTTATGACCATTTCCTCTTTGACTTTGAGCGACCATTTAGTGCACAGCTTCCTTAGCTTCTGTTTGACTGACTTGCATTCTGGGAATGTCAGAATCTCGTGCTGATATATTTCTCAGTAAATGCTTTGAATGTCATCATAGGACCATGTAAAGATGTTTATGGATTCTTTTAGTAGTTTTTTGAGTTGTGCATGTTCATGCTCATTAAGGGTGGACCCTATCCTAATCTGGCATTGATGGCTACTAGAACCGATATTAATAACAACTGTCTCATCATCAGTATTTTGAATGCGGTTATGTTGTTTGTTATTATCCTTATTAAGATAAGTTAAGAATTGCTCATTTGCAAAATCATCATCATCAAAGGTTTGATTAGAATGAAGATAATTAATGTAAGGCACAATAACATACTCAAAATTCTCGTTTATTTCATTTTTGGGAAAAATAACGTTAGGAATCTCGTCAAAAGAGGTCTCAGTTACATTGATATCAAAAAAATGAACAACAACATCAGGTGGGTGAAAGGATTTAGATAAAGTAGACAGCAGGATCAGGTTGAATCTAAGAAGGTTGGACAGGCACGACATTCCAACTGAGGAGAGGCAAGTCAGTAGCTCTAATCTGAGTAGAGGAGTCTGATGGCAAAACATCTTAGTACATTATGTAGAGACTCGGCTCTATTGTCTTCAGGTTGAATGAATTCTCGAAATCACTTTCCTAACAATCCCTAGTAACTGTTATGATTTTCTCAGTGGGATATTGTACTTCATATTGGCAGTCTTTGGCCCAAGAGTTGCTGTCATAAAATAAGATTTCCAACGTCAGTTTCATCTTATTATTGACATGGTCATACAATGGTTCCAAGAAACCACAAAAGAGAAATTCTTCACACTACTTGATAAACCTTCCATTCAAAGAGTCTCTTAAAATAATTTTTTCATCTTTTAAGCTTCTTCTTAGTCCTGATCACTGGAGTGCTTTGAGTTCTTCTGGTGAGGGCTGGTAACCCAGGATATATGGGGAAAAGGCCTCCTTTAGGACTATAGGGTCAAGAATACCTTAATAGCATCTCCCTTGCCCCATTTCGGGCATGAAGGGAATGTTCTTGAACATCTAAATTACATATTAACATTGCCATGGGGGTTGTGTTACAAACAGACTCGATCACTTGAAATTTTCTCCTACTCAAAGGGGAAGTGGATGAACTCTAAAGACAGAGGGGAGCATGTCATTCGTCCCATACTGGATTTCTAATATCGAGTATTTAGTGCTGGCATTATCTGTACTGTTATCATACCCCAAGTTGGTGATAACCTGGCCTTTAGCGAAGAATTTTAGTTTTTGATGAAGAGAAGAAGATACCACTCGGATCTTGTGGAGCCATGGGTGATGAAGGAGTAGATTGAAATATGTAGTTATGTCAATAACTTAAAACACGGTAACAGGATTTATAGAACCAGCCCCTACTGTGAGTTTTATGGGCCCCATTACTTCTTGGCATGTATCGTCGTTATCACGTAAGGCGACGAAAGGGGGAGTGAGATCACTGACTTTCAATCTCAAGCAATTGAAGGTTCTGCGAGGACAAACATTGAGGGAAAATCCATTGTCAATAAATAAGAGCAAGAATGCCTTTACCAAGACTTTAACGGAGATATTGAGGGCATTATTATGGTCAATACAGATCTTCAGTATCTCTACTTTTGAAAATGATAGGAGTTCAGAAGAGGCCAAGGACCCAACCATATTTATGTCTTCTTAGGGAGTGGTGGAAGGAGGTCTGGTGAGGAGTTTTATCAAAGCATTCCGATGAAACTGAGAGGATATGAAAAGCCCCCATAGGGTGATATTGGCTTGGGCCTTCTTGAGATGGTCAAGGAATTTACTTTCTTCGATGATCATTTCTGACATGGGAAGTTCTTCGGCAACTGCCTTTCTCTTATATGTCTCAGTCACATGAGGAATTAAAACTTTGTAGTGTCTCCCTGACCTGGTTATATGATTTATCAAGGTAGGGAAGAGCAAGAACCACGTGTCTTCATATACCTATGGTTGAATGGCTACCTTATTAATTTCCTCCAACATATCTTTGAAGGATATCATTCCTCATAGAATGGTTACTAGACTAGTTTCATCCCAACTAGATTTGTCATCTTAATTGTCAAAGTCACCCCCTATTAGGTGGTGACTATATCCTGTTGCTAAGAGAAATTAATACATTAAACAACCTCAACAGGTTCATTGTACAAATTTTCCCACTCATTGGGGAGGTGCAGGAATGAAGGGACCAACCATTGCTGAAGCTTCAAAGCAATGGGTAGATCATCAATGTTATAGATTGCACATGTCTATCAAAATACATCGACCATTATCCATACCACATCATCTTGACTGACTTTTTAAAAGGTACCACCCATTCATCTAATTCCCAAGCCTATTTTCGGGCTTTTATGAACAAGCTACTGAATTTGTGACAATCAACAATCATCTCAGAGGGCAATTTTAGCCCAATCTCTAAGAATTGGTTCAACATAGCTGGTAATTCTATGTCTTTCCCTTTAGACCGGATACGGAAGTTAATGCAGGACCTTGTAAGGAGTGACAAAGCTTGATTAGAGAAGAAAGTAGGGAGTGGGAGAAGATATGGGAAAACTTTGAGTAGTTTAGGCGAAATTATGGGTATAATAGGTGCTTTTCTAGGAATAATTTGGGCATATGGATCAAATTCTAGGTCACCCTCTATAAAGATGACATTTGTATAGGTTGAAAGTGGATTATGAGTGGTATTAGGTTCAAGAATGGCTGGTGGGGAGATGATACCCGACCAATTAGGCCTTGGATCACTTTTTGAAGGTGGAAACATTGGTCAGTAGTATGGCTAGAGGATTGGTGGAAATCATAACGGGCATTGGCTTTGAAATTTTTAGGGAGTGGATTTGGTAATGGATGAGGGTACAAAGGTTTGATGAGGTTTTGACTGAACATGGTATAGTAGACTTTGGACAGGGGACAATTGAGCTCATTATACCCATTCTTGGTAGGATTAGGGTGACTTTTCGGTGCCCAATAGGAAGCAGTTTGTGAAATGTTATTAATGGTTGAGACCATAGCACTGGAGGGATTTTCATAATTTTGAGGAGCGAACTGTCAGGTCACTTTTTTTTGGCTCGGACTCGACTTTGGTAATGCCTCCCTCAATTTCTACACTAGCTTCTCAGAGGGCTTGGAAGTGTGGGTAAAATTTTCCTCCCATGGATGCTCGGATATGAGGGAAGAATTTCTTCTTTATGATACTGACTTGTTCCTCCTCGGAGGGTTTGTTGGTCATAGTGAAAGCTTTCTCTATCCACCTTCATGTAAAGCTAGTGACTATTTTCACTGGGATCTACTTAATAAGCTCTAGATCTAGGCATGTTCCCTCTAGCTCCTCATTATACTTGTACTGAGATATGAATTCTCGGGGGGCCTCCTCCCAACTACGAATTCTGGATTCTTAGAGGGACAAAAACCATCAGAGGGCAATTTCTTTCAAGGTATTCTAGAACATATGGACCATTATCTCTTTAAAGGCACCGAGGAGGGTCATGGTTCAGTTATATCTTTGAAAGTGAGCAATTGGGGGTCCGCTTACCTTAAATTTCTCTATGTATGGAATAGTAAACTTCTTTGGAAGTCTAGCTTTGGGATAAGGAGATATATGGGTGTGGTACATGTAGTTCCCGGATACCTTGATTTGGTCAAACTTCTTCGACGGTAGCTTAAGTTCTTCCTTGACCTTATTTAGTTCCTCCTCCTCAGGATCCGTGGGTACTGGTAGGTTATCCCCAGGTTAGGTAAGGTTCATAATTGGTAGTTGAGCTTTCAGTGGCCCATTAGAATATAGTGCACATGGAGGATGATCATACTCTTTTGGGACCCAAACAGGATCGAGAGAGGGTGGACTCATGGCATGAGGAAAGATAACCTCGAGTTCTTAAGGAATTTGGTACCAGTGACGCTACATCTCATGGACCTCTATTTGAAGATTGTCAATCTTGGCACCGATCTGGACTAATACGGTGATCAGATTAGGTTTCACATTCGGTTCTTGGTCAGTGTTCTCCATGAAGAGATCGTGAAGGTAAATCACAAAATCAGATAACGTATCAAAAGAATCGACAGAGCTTCGAGGTTATTTGACGGAAGATCGAAGTTAATAGGAAATCAGGCCAAAATTGAGTGGCAAGGTTTTACTCCACCTTAATGATTTCAAAATGAGTGACGAGGTTTTGTAGTTTGTAAGCCTTAACATCAATAGTTCCTTCATGGGTGAGTTTTACTATGTCACAAGCCTCTTTAGACGTTTCACATCTCCTAATAAAGTATAACTCCTATGATGTGAGTGGATAAAACAGAGCATTTAAACCTCGAGAATTGTAATTTGCTAACTTATGCTCTTCCTCACTCAATGATTTTATAGGTTTGGTAATCCTATAGTCACCAGTTACGGTTGTGGGTGGGGATGAACCATTAAGTATCACATGCCATAATCATTCATCTATATCCTTAAGTGCCGAATTCATATGCATTTTTCAGTATGCGTAATCAAACCTATTAAATATTGGTGCCCAAGAAGCCGAATGACCCTCCGAACAAAAAATACAAAAATTCATGCCTAAACATGGATCTAAACATGATAACTTAGTTTTTTAACTCTCATACAAATTTAAAAACACTAAAAGGCAGAATACGGATGTGACACCCCGCCTAATTAATCCCGGGTGATCAGTCCTAAATCAAGTTAGAACAGGTTTCTCATTTGGTCCATTCTTAGCATCACTGTCGTCTTATTAAATTACTAACCACCTAAGTGAGAAAAATAGATTGGTGCCAATTTTTATCTTTCATTATTTAAACAAAAACCCATGCGGATAATAAAACAATATAACAGTCACAGATAACTGAAATAATCATCCACAAGTAAAAGTAATTAACCGAATAAACCATCGGTCCAAATAATAAATCCCGAAAAGACAAGAATGAACTCCCAACAAGTCTACTACAAATAAATGGAATGTGAGAAACATGCTCGAATAACTAATCATGAATTTCTACATTAAGAATGAAGAATGAGGCGTCTATCAAAGCCCCGCAACATCCACATATGCTGCAGCAACGGATCCCTAGAATTAAGCCAAGGCTGGCGTCCCTGTGGCTGGACACCTAAAAGGGTTTTTAAAAGTTTTTATAGCAAGGGTTAGTACCCAAAAACATTTGAAAAACATTTAACAAATGATTAACTTGCAGTAATAAATAAATATGCATGCTCTTCATATTTTAGTTAGTATCGCACTCTCTTGAGGACTTCCTTACCCCTCCTCTAATATACGCTAATAACGCTTTAACTAAATTACCTAGTTATTCATCTCATGACTAGATAATTAACAGTTCCTTTATACCCACCCTACTCTAACTGAGTATGTAGTGTTTATGATTTTTAAGTTATTAGTAACATCAACTTAACTAAATCATTTAAATTCATATAACTTCTACACTTGTTATACATGTGAAATAACTCATATTTTTCATTAATAACCCGTATATAATTAATTATCCAATTATATACTTAATATCATATTTTAGCATTCACAATCATACTGTAATATATTTAACAACTTGCATTCACCCGAGTAAAATACTCACAGAATGTAAATTCTATAAAGTGCTATCTCACTAGGTACAATCACATAGCCTAGTTATCCCAAGTCAGAATGTCACACCAACTTGATAAAAATAAATAATCGGAGGCGGTCATATTCCTTCCCTGAAAGTGAGATGTCCCTTACCCATATAATGGACGCTATGACCTCGGGAATATACTCACCCTACTCCTCAAGCTAGGGGATTCATCCACTATGCGCAACCTCCCCCTATAGCCCTATAGTATAAAATATCTAATCACTGATATTAATGTACACACCATATATATAGACTATCACATCCGTATAAATATAAAAGTCTCGGCTATACCGTTCGGTAAATCCGTAACATAAGCATATTAAATTTATCAAGAGTTTATGGTCCAACTCTAAATATTAATTAAATTGCACCTTAATTAATTAAGTTACTTTTGGTGTCGCCCCCACCATAAATTTAAACTTACTCTCGTAGCCCAAAATAAATTTACCCGAGTCAAAATCCCCGACTCTAATTTATTAGCCTCTGTCTAATTAAATTATTACATTTCGGTTTCGCTCAACCAAATTTTCTGCCTCAAACCCTAATTAATTTACCTACAATTAATTATATTAAACTCATGTATTTAATTTCTCAATAATTAATTACATAAGATTTTTATATGAATTTCCCCTTTTATATAACTAACAAGCGAAACTGCCAAGTTCTGCCGACCGTCGATCGATCGACCCCAGACCGTCGATCGATCGATCGAACAGGTCTTCGTCTTCTTCGCGAAGACAGGACAGCCATGGACGGATTTTCTTAAACCCTAATTTCTTCTAACATGAATTACAAACCTTCTTATCACAAGTACATATTAGAAACCTTAATAGGATCCCCCAGAAAGTCCACAACAATCATCAATTCGTCCATAAACTACTGATTCATAATTTTGGGGAAAAATCTATCTTTATCCTTAAACACATTTACACCCAAATTTCTTCATCAAACTCGTTCTAATTTATCCGGATATCATTCTAACAGATACACATCAATATTCCAGTATCAGATTTTTACATAAATCCTCATAAACTTTGGCAAATCAGATTAATATCTTCTTTTGTTTATCAAAACCCCCAGTTTATGCCATGAAACCCCAAAACGAATTTTAATTCATTACATCACACAAATATGAATTGAAAGACAGATTTAATGCTATTGCAAATTATTCACTTGCCTTAGGTTTCGTAGTGTCTGAATTTGAGATGGACTCCAAGGTTGAAGATGACCTTAGTTGGTTCTTTTGAGATCCCCAAATGGCTTTGGCTGTTGTTAGGGTTTTCTAACCCTTAATTTCTTTTCTCTAATTAAACTCAGCCATGCCCTTACTTCTTTTTATCAGGTTAATTACCCAATTCCCGTTTTTTGACTAATGGGCCAAGCCCAAGTGACCTAAATGCCCCCGAGTGGGCCCGACTATGTCTAAAAACGTCCCGTGACCCGTTTACTACCCCTGGGTACACTTTTCCGACTATCTCGGCCCATCCGGACTCAACTGTACACTCAGAATTTGCATCCGAATCAATTTATAAAAATACTTATCCCCCACCCAATATAGTCTATACCGACTTCCGGATGTGATAAGTACATACCTCGTCATTAATACTCGAAACGACGTAATTACATTATTACTATTCACTTAGTAAATAAATTTCCCTAAATATTAACCATTCAATCCCAAATTAATATTTATATATTATTTTACCATAATTAATTCCTTAAATTACAACACACTAGTAATTTAGAATTTCCGAATTAATTAAATTTTTAAATGTACCAAACATACGGAGTGTTACATACTCCCCCCCTTACAAAGGAATTTCATCCCCGAAATTAGATCGTACCTGCGGTGAAAAGCTCTGGGTATTGTTCCCGCATATCCTCCTCCCGCTCCCAGGTAGACTCGTCAACATTGTGATGACCCCACTGTACTCTAACCAATGGAACAACCTTGGATCGCAATTTCCGCTCACTATGATCCAGAATAGCTACCGGCCTCTCCTCATACGAGATGTCTGGCTGTAAGTCGATCACCTCGAGTGGAATGTGCCAAAAGGCTCTCTCGCTCCTTCGATATTTCTTCAGCGATGCCACATGGAATACATCGTGTATCCGCTGAAGATGTTCTGGTAACCCAAGCTTATACGCCACCGGTCCCACCCTCTCAATAATAGGGAAAGGTCCTACGTACAGCGGTGCTAACTTACCCTTCTTGCCGAACCTCATCACCCCTTTCATAGGGGATACCCGGACTAAAACCTGGTCCCCAACTTCTAGCTCCACATGTCTTTGAGAAGCATCAGCATAACTCTTCTGCCTGTCCTGAGCTATCCGAATCCTTCCTCGAATCAACTCTATCTTGGCAGATGTCTCCTGGACAATCTCCGGTCCCAAGAGTTTGTTGTCCCGCACCTCTAACCAACAAGCGGGTGAACGACAAGGTCTCCCGTACAGTGCCTCAAACGGTGCCATGCCAATCGTGAATTGGTAAGAGTTGTTATACGCAAACTCTACCAAAGGAAGATATTTCTCCCATCCTCCCCCGAAGTCCAAAATGCACATTCTGAGCATGTCTTCCAGCATCTGATTAACTCTCTCAGTCTGTCCGTCAGTCTGTGGGTGATACGTTGTACTCAAGCGTAACTCCGTGCCCATTGCCTCCTGAAAGCTCTTCCAAAAGTGGGAGACAAAGATTTTGTC
Organism: Sambucus nigra; assembly: GCA_949130495.1. Taxonomy (NCBI): domain Eukaryota; kingdom Viridiplantae; phylum Streptophyta; class Magnoliopsida; order Dipsacales; family Adoxaceae; genus Sambucus; species Sambucus nigra. Next base: position 538,001,078 of record OX422213.1, read on the forward strand.
TCGGTCGGATACAATATTTATTGGTACCCTATGCAGCTTAACAATCTCTGCTATGAATAGCTGTGCATAACGCATCGTCTCAAAGTCTGTGCGTACCGGTAAAAAGTGGGCCACCTTAGTCAACCGATCCACAATAACCCATATGGAATCGTGACCCCTCTGCGATACTGGTAACCGTGTGATGAAGTCCATGGAGATGCTCTCCCACTTCCAGACGGGAATTTCTAACGGCTGTAGCATCCCTAATGGTCTCTGGTGGTCAACCTTCACAAGCTGACACGTGGCACATTTCGAAACAAACTCCGCTATGTCCCGTTTCATCCCTGTCCACCAACACTGCCTCCTCATATCTTGGTACATTTTATCCCCACCGGGATGTACCGTAAATTTCGAACCATGGGATTCTATCATAACAACGTGCCTCAAATCCTCATCCTCTGGCACCATTAACCTCCCATTAAAGCGTAGGCCTCCTTCTGAGCTAATTGAGTAACCCTCTGCTCCCTCAGCTAACAACTGGCCCACCCTATCCCAGCAAATCTTATCCTCTGCCTGAGCCTTCACAACTCGCATAATGATCTCGGGTGTGATGGATAATGCTGACATGCAAGCCTTGGCTACGTCATCCTCATATCGAAGCTCTCTCCACTTCGCTTTCCATACCTCCGATATCTCCCCAGTCCGCCTTCGGCTCAATGCGTCTGCTACCACATTGGCCTTACCAGGATGATACTGAATATCAAACTAGTAGTCCTTCACGAATTCTAGCCACCGCCTCTGCCTCATATTCAGATCCTTTTGTGTAAAGAGATACTGAAGTGACTTGTGATCCGTGAATAGAGTAAACTGCTCTCCTAGAAGATAATGCCTCCATATCCTCAAAGCAAAAACGACCGCTGCCAACTCTAGGTCGTGAGTGGGGTAATTCCTCTCGTGGGGCTTTAGCTTCCTGGAAGCATAAACTATTGCCCTTTCCTCCTGCTGGAGCACACCCCCAAGACCCCGTAAGGATGCGTCTGTGTAAACCCGATACTCTAGCCCTCCCTTTGGCAATGCAAGCACGGGTGCAGATGTCAACTTGTCCTTTAGCTCGTCGAACGCTAATTGACAATTATCATCCCACTTGAAAGGTACCCCTTTCCGAGTCAAATTCGTCAAAGGTCCTACAATCTTAGATAATTCCTTAATGAATCGCTTGTAGTAACCGGCCAAACCCAGAAAGCTGCGCACCTCGGTCGGTGTCGTGGGCTGTCCCCACTCCCTCACCGCCGACACCTTATTCGGATCCACTGTAATACCCTGATCTGACACGACGTGACCAAGGAACTGTACCTTCCGTAGCCAGAATCCACACTTCCCTAATTTGGCGTATAGCTGATGATCCCTCAGTGTCTGTTAAACCATGCATAGATGCTCTGCGTGCTCCTCCTCGGTGCGCGAGTAGATTAGGATGTCATCAATGAACACGATGACAAACTGATCTAGGTACTCCCTAAAAACCCTGTTCATGAGATCCATGAACACTGCAGGTGCATTGGTGAGCCCGAAGGGCATCACCCTGAACTCATATGATCCATACCCCGACAAGAAAGCGGTCTTAGGAATATCCCCCTCTCGGATACGCAGTTGATGATACCCTGACCTCAAGTCGACCTTGGAGAAGTAAGACGCCTGTCTCAATTGGTCAAATAAATCATCAATCCGAGGTAACGGATATTTATTCCGTATCATCACCTTGTTCAGCTCCCTATAATCCACGCACAAGCGGAGTGAACAATCTCGCTTCTTTACAAACAACACCGGCGCTCCCCACGGCGATGTACTCCGCCGAATAAAACCCTGACCCAGTAGTTGCTGAATCTGTTCCCTCAATTCCCGCATCTCTGAAGGGGCCATACGGTAAGGTGCCCGAGCAATCGGCCTCGTCCCCGGTGCCAAATCGATGACAAATTCGATTTCTCTGCTGGGTGGTAATCCTGGTATCTCCTGGAATACATCCTCAAAGTCCCTCACTACAGGAATAGAGTCTAAAGGGACTACCACCTCCTGTGAGGTTTCCTCCCCAATGTAATATAAGTGAGTGCACGACCCTCCCTCAGGAAGCGGCATTGCTATCAGGAACATCTCCTGTCCCGGAATGGAGAACACGATTGTCCTCTCATAACAATCCACCGTAGCCCGGTAACTTGCCAACCAACCCATGCCCAAGATGACATCATACTCCTCCATATCTAATACTAAGAGGTCTTCTGCTAAACTAAGCCTCCCAATCAAAATGTCTACTCCTCGATAAATCGAGCGAATCAACGCCCCGCTGCCTACTGGCGACTCTACACTCATACGGAGGCTACCCGCTATCTCTAATAACCCAGCCCATTTAGCAAAATTAGATTTAATGAATGAATGTGATGCTCCCGTGTCAAAAAGAATGCTACCCTCATGCCCATGAATGAAAAACATACCCTCACCCGCTGGCGGCGCCTACTGTGCTAGAGGATTGGGAACATCCCGAACGTTATACACACGTTCGTAGTGTTTCTGCCCCTGCTGCTGTGGGGCGGGTGGAGCTGGTGCTGCTGGCGGCATCTGACCCTGTTGCCCTTGCTGGGCACGCTGCTGATGGGCTCTGCCCCTCTACGGGCACTCCCTCTTGAAGTGTCCTGGATGGCCACAGGCGAAACAGCGTTTCTGGTCGTCACCCTGCCGTTGGCCCTGCTGGCCCTGACGTTGCTGGCCCTGTTGGCCTCCCCCGTTGTTCCCTTGGCCCTGACGGCCCTGAGGAACTTGCTGTTTCTGATTAGGGCCTGGTTGCCCCTGCCTGAACGCCAGTCCTCCCGGTCGGAACCCACCAGGCTTAAACTTCTTAGCCTGATTCCTTTGCTGAATGATAACCTGCTGCTGTGTGCCACTTGTCTCACTACTAGTAACCGCCTTGCCCTGCTGGCTCGGCTCACCTGCCTTCTTGTTCCCCTTAGCATGGAAACGATGATCCTGGCAATGTACAAGTGCAGCATTAACGACATCTATATAAGTCACTAACGCCGGATTTCCAATCAAGTGCTGCCTGATTCTTCAGGCTAAGCCATCCATGAACTTTGACTTCTTCCGCTCCTCATCGCTCACCTCATTTGGCACAAAGTTTGCCAAACGGGTGAACTCCTCCTCATATTCTGCCACTGACCTGTCACCCTGTACCCACTCGCTGAATTTCTTTCTCATCTCAGACTCTACTGCTGGAGGGAAGTACTTGCGGTCAAACCGCACCCAGAATTCAAAAATCGGCATCAAATCCCGCTCCTCAGCGGTGGTAACGGACTCCCACCATTGTAAGGCTGCCCCCGACAGACGAAAGGTAGCCAGCATCTCTTTCTGCACCTCTGTACCCTCTAACATGCGCAGATGGCACTGAATGTTCTTCTTCCAGTCACAAGCCTCATTGGTGCTACCTTGAAACTCAGGTGGGTGACCCTTCTGAAAGGTCTCCCTCACTCGCTGCCAAGATGGTGGCCCCACTGGAGCCTGGACTGCTGGAGCCATTGGAGGCGGTGCCTGGGGCTGTGGAAAATGAGCTTCCATAGCTCGCATCGCTGTCTCGACCGCTTGGGTCACTATCACTTCCACCTGAGTGGTAGAAATCAACTCGGGTGGGGGTGGTGGTGGCGGTATCTGTGGCTCCTGGCGAGCCTCCCTCACCTCATCTCTAGCCTCAGCCCTCTCCGCTCTCTGTCTCTTTGGTGACATCTGAAATAGATTGAATTGTATAAGTACACAATTTATACAAAAACTACTAGCAGGATTACGATATCTCACAAGCGGAAAATATAATCAACAGTCCTAATAATAGGGCTCTATAACAACCGAACGCTACGCTGAAACGTAGAAAGCCGCACAGATCCTAAGGACAATAGAACCTGATGCTCTGATACCATCTGTGACACCCCACCTAATTAATCCCGGGTGATCAGTCCTAAATCAAGTTAGAACATGTTTCTCATTTGGTCCATTCTTAGCATCACTGTCGTCTTATTAAATTACTAACCACCTAAGTGAGAAAAATAGGCTGGTGCCAATTTTTATCTTTCATTATTTAAACAAAAACCCATGCAGATAATAAAACAATATAACAATCACAAATAACTGAAATAATCATCCACAAGTAAAAGTAATTAACCGAATAAACCATCGGTCCAAATAATAAATCCCGAAAAGAAAAGAATGAACTCCCAACAAGTCTACTACAAATAAATGGAATGTGAGCAACATTCTCGAATAACTAATCATGAATTTCTACATTAAGAATGAAGAATGAGGCGTCTATCAAAGCCCCGCAACATCCACATATGCTGCAGCAACGGATCCCTGGAATTAAGTCAAGGCTGGCGTCCCTGTGGCTGGACACCTAAAAGTGTTTTTAAAAGTTTTTATAGCAAGGGTTAGTACCCAAAAACATTTGAAAAACATTTAACAAATGATTAACTTGCAGTAATAAATAAATATGCATGCTCTTCATATTTTAGTTAGTATCGCACTCTCTTGAGGACTTCCTTACCCCTCCTCTAATATACGCTAATAACGCTTTAACTAAATTACCTAGTTATTCATCTCATGACTAGATAATTAACAGTTCCTTTATACCCACCCTACTCTAACTGAGTATGTAGTGTTTATGATTTTTAAGTTATTAGTAACATCAACTTAACTAAATCATTTAAATTCATATAACTTCTACACTTGTTATACATGTGAAATAACTCATATTTTTCATTAATAACCCGTATATAATTAATTATCCAATTATATACTTAATATCATATTTCAGCATTCACAATCATACTGTAATATATTTAACAACTTGCATTCACCCGATTAAAATACTCACAGAATGTAAATTCTATAAAGTGCTATCTCACTAGGTACAATCACATAGCCTAGTTATCCCAAGTCAGAATGTCACACCAACTTGATAAAAATAAATAATTGGAGGCGGTCATATTCCTTCCCTGAAAGTGAGATGTCCCTTACCCATATAATGGACGCTATGACCTCTGGAATATACTCACCCTACTCCTCAAGCTAGGGGATTCATCCACTACGCGCAACCTCCCCCTATAGCACTATAGTATAAAATATCTAATCACTGATATTAATGTACACACCATATATATATACTATCACATCCGTATAAATATAAAAGTCCCGGCTATACCGTGCGGTAAATCCGTAACATAAGCCTATTAAATTTATCAAGAGTTTATGGTCCAACTCTAAATATTAATTAAATTGCACCTTAATTAATTAAGTTACTTTTGGTGTCGCCCCCACCATAAATTTGGACTTACTCTCGTAGCCCAAAATAAATTTACCCGAGTCAAAATCCCCGACTCTAATTTATTAGCCTCTGTCTAATTAAATTATTACATTTCGGCTTCGCTCAACCAAATTTTCTGCCTCAAACCCTAATTAATTTACCTACAATTAATTAGATTAAACTCATGTATTTAATTTCTCAATAATTAATTACATAAGATTTTTATATGAATTTCCCCTTTTATATAATTAACTAGTGAAACTGCCAAGTTCTGCCGACCGTCGATCGATCGATCGAACATGTCTTCGTCTTCTTCGCGAAGACAGGACAGCCATGGACGGATTTTCTTAAACCCTAATTTCTTCTAACATGAATTACAAACCTTTTTATCACAAGTACATATTAGAAACCTTAATAGGATCCCCCAGAAAGTCCACAACAATCATAATTCGTCCATAAACTACTGATTCATAATTTTTGGGAAAAATCTATCTTTATCCTTAAACACATTTACACCCAAATTTCTTCATCAAACTCGTTCTAATTTATCCGGATATCATTCTAACAGATACTAATCAATATCCCAATATCAGATTTTTACATAAATCCTCATAAACTTCGTCAAATCAGATTAATATCTTCTTTTGTTTATCAAAACCCCCTGTTTATGCCATGAAACCCCAAACGAATTTTAATTCATTACATCACACAAATATGAATTGAAAGACAGATTTAATGCTATTGCAAGTTATTCACTTGCCTTAGGTTTTGTAGTGTCTGAATTTGAGATGGACTCCAAGGTTGAAGATGACCTTAGTTGGTTCTTTTGAGATCCCCAAATGGCTTTGGCTGCTGTTAGGGTTTTCTAACCCTTAATTTCTTTTCTCTAATTAAACTCAGCCATGCCCTTACTTCTTTTTATCAGGTTAATTACCCAATTCCCGTTTTTTGACTAATGGGCCAAGCCCAAGTGACCTAAATGCCCCCGAGTGGGCCCGACTATGTCTAAAAACGTCCCGTGACCCGTTTACTACCCCCGAGTACACTTTTTCGACTATCTCGGCCCATCCCAACTCAACTGTACACTCAGAATTTGCATTCGAATCAATTTATAAAAATACTTATCCCCCACCCAATATAGTCTATACCGACTTCCGGATGTGATAAGTACATACCTCGTCATTAATACTCGAAACGACGTAATTACATTATTACTATTCACTTAGTAAATAAATTTCCCTAAATATTAGCCATTCAATCCCAGATTAATATTTATATATTATTTTACCATAATTAATTCCTTAAATTACAACACACTAGTAATTTAGAATTTTCGAATTAATTAAATTTTTAAATGGACCAAAAATACGGGGTGTTACAACGAAGAGCTGATCTACATAAAAAAGTCAATTTTTTATTTTTTTCAAATTAATTATAAAACTTTAAACTAATTAATCCCAAATTAAAACTTTGCACCAATTTTAAATTGAATTTTTGTGTTAAATCGATTTACCAAATTTTATCCTTTTAGCCTAAAATATGCATCTAGGTGATAGCATATAAAATAAATAAAGTAATCATACAACACGTTGATGTAGGAGGAAACCCCATAATGGAAAAAACGTCGAACGACCCAGCCACACCAATCACTATAATAAGGAAATACAAAAGTCGACAAATGAATTATGATAGAGACCCGACGACCTCACAAGCCTTGACCCATCTTCGATCTTCAACCTCTTCTCCATAATGCAATGAAAGAGTCCACTCATACAATCTGTCAAAACATGTGAGTCCACACATGCCTCGGTATCCATGGAACGGACTCATCAACAATCTATGGATACAAAACATAGAATCCACCATTTTTTCACCGCAACAACACACCACGGAGTACACCGTGTGTAAACAACAAATTAAGTGCAGAGTCCATCGCACAAAATGAATCTTTATCAAGATGATGAGGGAAAGAAACTATAGTGCCCTCAAAACAAGATCTCAAAGCATAGAAAGATAAAAACTTGGATATTTAAGCTCTTTGGGTGAAACTAGAGCTTTTGGATAGGTATATGAAAATATTTTTCACCAAAAGTTCTCTAAAAATTAATACCCGCCCCCCTTTATATAAAAAACATGAAATTAGAGGCGGCAAAATTTTTGTGGCATCTCGTTCGAAGGAACGTAAACCTCATTCGAATGAACACATGATCTCGTTCAAATCAACTTTGAAGGAGCTTCGAATGTATAACCTATTGAACCAGAAGTTCCTCATTTAATGTTCATGGGAAGTTCCTTCTAACAAAATCAACATCTCGTTTAAGCAAACGATTAATCTCATTTGACCGAACCAAAAACAATTTTTTTTCCTTTTGAAAAACATTTTAAAAACAACTCCAAATAGTTTTGTAAAAATAAAACACCCAAAACTAAATTTCAATGGATCATAATTCATATGAATTCATACCTGAGAGATCCTCAAAATCACGGAGATAAAATGTGGCACAAAACACAACATGATGTGAAATATCTTAAGTTTTATGCTACGTATTCATCGAACACGTCATAGACTTGAAAGGTCAACAACTCAAAGCCTAGCTTATGAGTCAAAATGTTTTGTTTGGAATTAACCTAATAGATACAAATTGACTCAATTAGAAATTTGTCCTTATACTAAGGTTTTGAATCTCCACATTTTCCTTTTCATTATATATAAATAAAAACCCATTTTTAAAACCCCGCATTCCCAGTAATAAATAAAGTCATTTTTGAAATCCATTTCTGACATAAACTGATAAAAGCGAGACAAGGACGATGAGTCCCTCTTCTAAAATAAAACCAATTCTAAATCTGTCAACAGATATAAGACAAAAGCCTCGAGCTCCACCAACTTATAAGCAACCGCTTTCGCAACCTCATTGATTTCTTCGACTCCATCATCAACATTACCTCAATCCAAATCCTAAAATGCTTGTTTCCTGGTGTCTTTAGGAGTGATAGTGGTAGTTTTATATAAAGAGGATAGAACATGTGGTTTTAAGATAATGGTGGCTTGGGGAGCGATGGTTGGGGTTATAGGAGTGCCGAGTTTTTGTGATTTGATGGTTGTGGGAATGACGGTGGTGATTTTGGGACGGTTGGATTAGAGTTTACTATGGACCTAACATAGCTTTGGTATTTTCTGAGTTTTGAAATGGTTGATTTTATTTTATTTTTGTCGTATTTTGGTTTTGAAATGTGCTCATGAAAGGGTATTTTAATCATATTCAAACCGAAATCCTAAAAACCAAACTTTTGGGTTTATTTTAAAGAGCTTAATAGTTTAGGGGCTAATTTTTCAGTTATGTTTTTAGGGGGTGACCCATAAACCCTAGATAGTTAGGGGGTTTGGCATAATTTATCCTAAAATTAAGTACCAATTTTAAAAGATAACTTCCTTTTCAAGAAACAAATCCAAAAGGTTTATGTGATAAATTATTTTATCAGTATTATAATTTTTTCAATATTATGTTCTTATCAAGACAATTGATTCTAATAATGTGAAAAGGTAAAATTATTGATATAATATCGAATGTACGATGAAAAATCCACTAAGAGGGAAAACGTATCGGGCCTAAGTGAACGACATATGTACTATGGTATATGTGGGGTCAAGAATTGCATTAGCACATGCGCAGTCACGTGAGCCCATAATTAATAAAGACTCCAATTCATAGAAGAATCCTTCGACACCATCACTTGCGACGGTTGATCATGATAAAGGATAACTCTGAACTCTTAGGAATAGCTATGAACGGGGCTTAAGACTCTTATAAGTTTCCTTATAAATGTAACACCACTCCACATGAGAGGGGAAGATATCATTATAATATCAACCAATATTATAACTCTGTCGACCTAAGTTATTAAGTAGCAAAATAACAAACTCTAACACCCTGTGGACGTAGGCACATTGCTGAACGATGTACATCTTGTGTTGTGTGGTGTGATCTCATTATTTATTGTTATTATTATTCTTACTTGGCTTGTGCGCGTTGAATACCATCACCTGTAGAAAATTACCACCTACAATTGGCTTGTCTGTGAGAATGATCTAAGTACTTTGCACTAGAAAATTTTCTAATCTGTCTCACTCACCGAGCCAAGATCATCAAAATCATGATGACAAAAAGGATCATCACCTGTATAGTCACGGCGATCAGGAGGGTCACCACCAGGACTATGACATTCATGATGACCAGGAGGGCAGTCAGTCGTTTCCTCCATCCTAAAGGGTTAGATATGAGATTAACGAATATTACAAATCTATTGATACAAGCTGTAATCCTCAATTAGAAAGGACAGTCGAGGGTGACGGGCTTGAGTGATATAATTAGATCTCAAGGATTAATGATAACTATGAGAAATGTTTACAAGATGAATAGGTTGCTAATCGACACCAACAAAGGCAGAATGTTCCACTCTAATGACGCCTAGGGAAGTTAGAAAAAGAGACCCATTGGGAAAGCATAAGCATGGCTATAGGTCATGTAAGCGTGGCCATAGGTCACACAATCCTAGTCCTTAGATGAGCAGAGATAACCGAGGAGGGAGCAATCAATGACAGAAGGAATATCCTCCTCTCTAGAAGTCATGTGGAAGAAGAACCCATTATGATGAACGGTGAAGAGAAAGAGAGCTATTTGATTTCATCAGGAGGGAGGTGGATATACAACCTGCGCATCAAGGAGCGTGAATGACCAAAAATCTCATGAGAAGAGCCATTGTCTTTCAAATGAAATCGCCTTTCAGCCAAGCTAGAGAAGAGTTTGAACCTCCCACGAAATTTACGACCTCACTATTCAAAATTTACGAAGGGAAGACGGATACCATTGACCATATCTGGAAGTATCGCCAAGCCTCGGTGATATGGAACAACAAGGGGAGTATAATGTTTAAGTCCCAAATATAACTCTGATTTCATGCAAGTTTTTTTAACACGTATATATAATCAAAACTATGAAAACTTTCTATTATTTGACATGATCAGATTTTAATACATGTGGAAGTTAAGGATTAAATAAATTTGATTTTTCTTAAAGGATTAAATAAATTTGATTTTTCTTATTATCAAAATAACAATTTTTATTATTATATAATTTTATATGATAATTCTTTCAATATCCAGTATGATGAATTATTAAAAATCAAGAAAATAAATCATATAATAAGTCTAATCACACATTAAAGGAGATCAGGCAATGAAGATTGACATGTGTGATTTTTTATGTTGTATAACTCTACCGTATTACAGAAACCTCCGCAACCCCCTCTACGGGACAACCAAACAAAATAAATCCATTATAACAAATGAAATTTACATGTTATAATAAATGATATATCTAAAACACCAACAGTAAAATTATATCTATCTAGGCTCGATTCCTAGGAATTACTATGATTATAGAATCTCTGTTTCTATATTTTCAGTTTTAAATCATTTTTATCATTTTTCTTTTCACTAAAACATATTCAAGAAATTCCAGAAAAGAAAAATAAAACATGCATGTGCCTAAGGAAATTTTTTTCCTAAAAACATTAGAGAAATTATCACTATAATCATAAATAGACAATATGCAATATTAAAGAAATAAGTAAATAGATATCATCATTTTAATTTTGGAAAATTTATTTCTATGTTAAGGTATAACACTAAACATGGAGATAAAAAATATTTGCTCACTCATAAATGTGTTCCCACTCTCTTTTTAAAAATATAAATTAGAAATATGAGATAAGTGTTAAAATTGAGTTTAAAAATTATTTTTATCCCATCTTAAAAATATCACCCAAAAACTAACTATCATGATTTAACATTAAAATCAAGGTTATTTTTCAAAGGTTGATGTTACTCCCAAATTGAAGAGAAAATAGATTTACAAAAGATATTCAATAAACATTTTAGATCCGGAGAGAAATCTTATTTTAAACAATATATACATTTTTTAACACAAAATCAGACTATTAGATCTTTACAAATATTTAATATAAAAATCATATCTAACACTATGAGAGTTTAGTTTCGATAAAAACATATTTTAATATTTAAGCACAAGATTCTCTACTTTAACACAATATATCATTTTCTTTATAAGAAGATATTTTGTCTAAGATCATTGAGAGTTTCAAATCAACAACTATATTTTAAGGTTAAAACTGAAATCAAACAATATATTATCTCTCTATTTCTCATAATATTTCTCTCTATCGCTCACCATACTCTCAAAGAATATGTAATGACCGTCTTTTTTTCTCACTGTAGACTTTTGTTTGACTAACCTTAACACAATGCATATGAGGTTTATATAGTAAGGATTGGAAGATTCAGTTACATATCTAAAATAAAGGGTCAATATTGAATTTATAAAAGGTTCTAATCCTAAGGCTAGAAATTGTGCTTACAATATAAGCTACTACTTCTAATGGGTTACTAAATATATTAAACCTACAGGAGCTGATTAACTAAATCAAGACTGATATTACAAGAGAGTTAAACCGCTTAAAATATTACATGAAAAATCATAGCTAGTATAGAGTATTTACCAACGCTCTCTAACAGATATAATTGTTTATTGATCTAACGGTAAAAATAGAAGGAAATGTGTGGCTCAAACCGAAAGAAACATGTATAAATTAATTAACCAACACATAATATCCTAATCTAAAGGGTATAAAGATTAAACTGGTAATCTCTAAAAACCAATGGCTAAGAAAGGTTTCCAACGAAACTAATGTAAATCCCATGACAACGACTAGGAATCGAATCTGACGAGAGAAAGTCAGGTTATGAAATCTTTTTGGTTGGTCAAAGTACCACATGGATATACAATTAAGCCATCCGATCTCAAGAATAATCAAGGGATACAATAAATTCTCAATTATGTGAGTGAGAGAAAGTACACATTGTGTTTCTTTTAAAAAAAAACTTGTGCACAAATGACATTTTATCGATATAAAAAATGTTTAAAAATCCATTTATAATTTAGATAAATTTCAAAAAAATATTTAAAGAATTGGGAAATTAATTTAAAATAGAAATTCATCAATATTGATTTTTGAAAAATTATTTTAGACACATAATCAAATATATCTAAATGAAATGCATGTGTGTCTAAAATGTGTAAATTTGCAATAAGATATGTGCATCCACATGGTTTTTTACCCTTTACTTTTACTCGGATATGAACGTAGATCGAATCTTTTGTCTTGAATACTCTTGGAGAGTTGAGATTATGTACCGATAAGAGAGACCTCAAACTAAAAAAAATGTTTTTGCCTAGTTGAAACTTTAGTGTGTTTCATAATGTGCCGCATACTTCCCTCGAGTTTTGTAGACATTGCCCAGAAGTGGTTCGAGAAATTACCACACTGATCGATCACTTGATTTAAGAAACTCATAACGACCATTACGACCAGGTTTATCACAAGCAACACCCATCCATGGATGGGCTAGCTTCTTATGATAAAAAAAAAATCTTATGAAATTCTTTGAGAGTACACAAGAGATACTGGTAGGTGTATAACGAAATGGAATATTGCATCGAGAGGGTCGTGGTGGCTTCTCTCAAGATTCGTCTATCGAGCAGCTCCATGCTCCATTAATCCCTTTGTAACACCTTGTATTTCTAAAGTATTTTAAATTACACGAGTGCTTGTAATTTTAATTTGACCAAAAAATAAATTGACTAGTATAAATATTAATTGTAAAATAGAAAGGATTAATATTTATGTATATTTATATTTACTCGTGTGATAATTAAATAATATCGTATTGAATTATGTTACATCGTGAGTTAAAGCGACGAGTTTATCAATATTTCATTCGAGACATGCGATTAGAGTAGTGTCGAGCATGAGATGGAATTTTATATTAGGTGACTCGGATGGTAGTTTTGAGCGCACCGATGGTTTGGATTGGGTCGAAATATTCCATAATAAGTACTTAGGGGTTAGAATTAGGTTCTGGATTTTTTTAGACTAAGTGGACGCCATGGGATCGTATATGAGTCATTTTACTTAGAGGGACTGACCCTATTTCGGTATTAGTGTGTTTTAGGTTAATATTTAATCAAGTTGTATAGAAGATGGCTGATACTTATACACCCAAAGAGGCTAGGGTTTTAGAGAAAGTGAGAAAAATGAAGAGAAAGGGAGCAAAAAAAAGGAAAAGAGGATCTGAGGAGAAGAGTTAGTATTTTCGGGTTGAAGAACATCATCAAAAGAAGGGTTTCATATAAGATAATCTCAAAACTCATCATTTTAAAAGCAAGTATTTACTTTCTTTTCATGCAACCTGGTGCAGAATAACACGGTTTTTAGGTTGGGAAAATTAAGGAAATTCGAGTTTTGAATTATATAAATGATAAGAGATGAAGCTAAGAACGTTTTTATGATGAATCTGATGTAAATCTATTATAAAACATAAGTTTTTTGATAAATTAAGAATAAAAAAACCAAATCCTAAAACTAGGATTTACTAAGGCATGATTTCTTGATTAAATTCGTTAGTCAGGGAATTAGACGTTGTTTCGGGTTAGTTTTACATAGAAAATTATTGGTTTATGTTTGTGAATGGTTTAAATTTCATGTATGGGAATTTGGTGTAGTTAAGGACCACCATGGATGAAGAGGGGGAGGAAAAATCCCATCAAAAGTTCATTCTGGAAGCCCACAAATCGAACTGCTTCGTTGGGTGGAGTGAACCGGTTCACTAATCGAATCATTTTGGTCTAGAGAAAGAACCGGTTCGATTCTTCTGGCTTTACACGCTTGACTTATGTTTGTTTTTTGAGTTGTTTGAGGATTAGGCATGGAATTTTGGGTCCGGAGATGAGTTTAGGTTTTCAGGAATTTAATTTGAGGATTAGGAAGTGTCATAGACTAACCGGGGATGAATTCCATGTAAGAATATTCATGACTAAGCGAGTAAATGTTCATGGGTAGGAATCGGTAAATCGAGTTAGGATTTTGGGATGGATAGGCTAGTGCTTTGTTAAAATAACATGTTGGTCAAAAGTATATAATTAGAAAGCTAAACTATAAGTAAGGGAATACTTAGGTAAGATCAGGAAGTCGGATTAGACTGTGGGATTTGGTAGCCTAGTGCTATAAGAGATATTATGCACATTAGCCGACTTTATATATATATATATATATATATATATATATATATATATATATATATATACGTATCGAGTGTGACCAGTATGTATATGTTTATGTGTTATTGATTTATGTGAACATACCTACTCTAATATGCTATCGCGGGAGGTTGTGGGTAGTGGGTGATCTATCCTGACATTGACCAGCAGGTTTTAGATTGTTTTCCCAAGTAATAGTATTATTTCATGACCACTATTCATATATGATGATAAGTGTTAATTTTGAGTCCAGTTGGGTGTGATGTGGTATGGTTAAGACCCACGGATATATATATTTATGACCTCCTCATTATGTGTTTGCAATTTGGGATCGGTGGTGAGATTTCGACCCGGCGGTCCATGAGTGGTACGTGATGTACCTGGTACTTGATAGCATACTAGGGATGCATCTAGGAGTTCCAACTCGAGGATGCTATGTATATATATAAAGAGTGATATATGCATATATATTTAAATGATTGTGTGAACATCAAAGTATAACTAGTGTATGGTCACTCTGCTTATGCATCGAGACAAACATAATTGAGAAACCCGAAGTTATAGTTTACAAATTAATTACGTAGTATATAGTATGGGGTATCGTATGGGCGGTACAGTTGGGCTGGATAGTTAGCGGATCAAAGTAGATTAAGGATAGTTATACAAAAAAGGCAGGGTAGCATAACTAGGTGAATTAAAATATACGCGTTAGGTGCTCACTGTAGATAAGGGGTGAGTATAATCGCATGCGAGTGCGACACCGGGTGAACATGGATATTTCTTGCTACATTATTATTATTATTATTATTATTATTATTATTATTATTATTATTATTATTATTATTATTATTATTCCATTTAAATACTTTCAACTATTTTTCAAATGTGTTGGGCTATGACCCGTTTAAAAAATATTTATAAAACCTTTTAGATGATTAGCCACATGTTTGCTAGGGATAGTCATTCCATTCCAGTCAGACGATGCTGCAACAGCTATGTATGCCTGCAGGACTTGATTAGATGCTTCACTCATTTCTATCTAGACAAGACTTTCGTTTAGTTTAGTATTTATTTTGTGTCAATGTTGCCCACAGTTGGACAGTTTTTTATTAGATATTATTTTCATTAAGTCGGCTGAGTATATAGATTATTGTATTCTGTATACCGAGAGTTATTTCGATTTATTTATTCATGCTATCAATATTCTTACGTTTCAATCACCGTGGATGTTTATATTTATATTGTGTAATGATTTCATGTGTGCATGTTAATAAGATTTAAAATATAAAATAGACTTAATAGGTTGTTTGTTTAATTAAATTTTTTCGACAGTGAAGCTAAGAATGAATCAAATATTATTCCCATTTAATTTAATAAAGGTTTGATCAACTATTATTAAAAAAGGTGGGGTGTCACAGACAACATGAGAGCATTAAGTTATATTGTTCTTAATATTTGTACAGACTTGCTAGTTTTTCAGCGTAATGTTCTTTGATATAAAGCCCTATTATTGGGATTTTTGCAATCTTAATTGCGCTTTTACGTTCGTCGGCTATTGTATATGGTAGAAGTGAATCACATACAAATTTGGTTTGGTTTCAGATGCCAAATAACAAGAGAGGATGTCCAGCTGGAGGCCTAGCCGGAGCCACAAGCCAATCAGGGAATGGTGACAACTATAGAGGTTAAAGCTTCGACGGTTAATGCCGCGATGACTGACATAGCATAATAACTACCCTAAGCACAACCACAATAACCAATGGCAGCAGTTCAGGCTCACTCGGTGCCATCTATTTCGGAGAAAATCAAAGAGGCCTTCCATAAGAGCCATTCGTCAGAGATCCAGGAGAGCGTGAATGTTAATGCCACCAGCAAGGGGAAGAAATACATCTAGAGGAATCTATGCATGGTTGAGTGAAGTGACACTCAAAGTAGATATTGACTACTTTCAAACTAGTGGAGTAGCATTGCAATGGTGGGAGCCTGACACCACTTCTGGGGAGAGAGACGCCATGACCATTCTAGAGTTTTTTTGCAATTTTACCGCAAGTTCTTCCCATCAGCCACCCGGACTGAGATAAGGAGGAAGTTCCTAGATCTGGCGTAGGAAGGCCGAACAGTGGCCGAATATAAGGAAGATTTCACATGTCTGGCTAACTTTATGTGAGATGAGGTGGACACCGAAGAGAAAATTGTCCTTAAGTTTAATGATGAACTCACTTGGAGGATTTTCCCATATTTCTTGGGAAATTTGGCATTGCGGACTTATGTTAATGTCATCATTGCTGCACTTTTACACTGCCAAAGATCACCGCTTCTACCTAAAGGGAACAAAGAGAGTTAGGATGTCTATCCAGTAGGATAAGATTGCAGGTAGAAGTTTCAGCGGGGCTCCACAACAAAAAGGTAGGCAGTATGAGCGAGATTCCCACCAAGGGGACTCGGGAAAGAGATAGAGGCCGAATAAGGATAGTTATAGGCAGGGAGAACCAAAATGGAAGCTAGTAGGGTTACAGATATTAGGGCCAGTATGTCCATAGACAAAGGCAACCTTGTTAGGGTCAGTAGGGCCAGAGGTAGGGAAATTTCACAGGGAGGTGTTTCGCATGTGGAGATTAGGGCCACATGCGGCGTGGATGTCCGAGAAGGGATAGGGGTCAGGAGTTGGGTGCCAAGTATGGATAATATTCGAGGCAGTATCTAGACCCACCAGTAGTTTCAGCATTACCACCTCCGTAGGGGAAGGGGTATTTTGGGCATGTGTACCACATTCGTGGACCAGTTGAACAGCTAGCGCCATAAGTAATTGAGGGTATGTTTTCTATCCATGGATACATGGGGATATTTTTGTGTGACACGGGTGTAGACACCACATTCTAGGACCCCTTAAGTCTCTCCTTATATCCCTAGCACTTCCCCTTCCACCGCAAATCTAGGTCGCACTCTGAGTACGATCTAGAGGCCATCAGGCGACCCTAGGCCCCATTTGACTCCGGTCAACTCTTTTGTCAGAGTAAAATCTATTTGAATCTTTGAAGGGATCAAAATACCCTTTCTAATGGTCCATCCTGTGCACGAATAGACATAACAGTTCAGACGAACGAACCATTTCACTACAAAAAACTGATTCATAGGCCATTGGGCATTCTCGGGCCCTGAGTTGACCCTAATCAACTCCTCCTTCAGAGTGAAAGCTATTTTAATATTTAAATGTCACTGAAACCCCTTTCCAATGGTCCACCTCATGCACGAAATAGCATAACTATTCGAACGAATGATCAGTTTTCCCTTAAAAATTGATTCGAAGGCCACTAGGCACTCCTGGACTCCGTTTGACCAAAGTAAACTCTTTCGCTTGAATGAGACTGAATGAATCTTTGAAGATCACTAAATACCTTTTCTAATGATCCACCATGTGCATGATTCTGACCTACGGTACAGATGAATGATCCGTTTTACTTTGAGAGGTCACCGGGCAATTTCGGGGCCTGGTTGTCCAAGGTTAACTTTCTGAACCAAGAGAAACTCTTTAGAATGTCAAAGTACGTATCCTAAACTTTCCAACAATCCATCTCGTGCATGATTCTAACTTACCATGCGAACGAATGATCCATTTGTGTCCGACGATCTCCCATTTAAAGGACTGTCGTGCGCTTCCAAACCACATTTGACCCAAATTCAACTTCCGAGTCTGGGAAAGGTCAAAAGGCCTCTAAAATACCTTTCTAACGGAATACCCCATGAGCTATTTGGATCAATGGTTTGTGTTCCATGATCATTTTTCTAAAAAAGCCCACATGGAACTGCCAATTGGCAGGTCCTGAACCCTGCCTATCGGCACAGTGTCAAGGGTGACCGATCGATAGGCACCCCCAGGGGTTGGCCGATCAGCACCCCTATTTTCCCCCAATAAATAAGGGACATAACCTCATTGCCAAAAAAGATATAAAACCCATCATCATCAGTGATCTCAGCTACATTCTATCGAAATCAACGAAGTTCCATATGAGATATTCCATTCAAGCCCAAATACCCATCCTTTTCACACCCAATTTTGCAAATATACTTCTATTATCAACATCCATCAACATTCAAAGGATTTCCTCCAAGATCCAAGATCAAGCTCCAAGGAAGGTCCAATTCCATCTCCATCTCTTTTAAATCTCTTGTTTTTGCATAAATTACTTTACATTCGTAATCTAGTTTCATGTTAGTTCACACACGCTAACATCCTACATTTTTATTAGTATATTGAACATACTTTATTTTTCATAAAAAATTTATAAACAAATAAAAGAGGGTTACACCCGTAAATTCCGAATGGAATTATCCACCACACTTTTTTCCAAAACTAAAAATATATTTTCTACACGCACACATTTAATAAAATTCCATTTGAATCTGTGGGATAAACCCCATCCCTATTCTATATTCAAACTACGTGGACTTTGATGCCTTTATAGGCTACGTAGGCATCTCAGATTAAAACCCGAGACTTGAGTCCAACTTTTCAAATTTTTCGATTTCTTTTATTTTCCAAATTTCTCAAAATCCCTCATTATTATCATACATATATATATTATGCTTGTTCGCTTCTCATCCCATATATATTATCATTTCATAATAAAGATCAACATCTCGATTAACGCTCATATTCTATCTATAACATTCATTACTATTTTGAGAATATTCTTATGGATGATGTCACCCTATCGTTTCCATGGTATGGTTCGAACGATTCCAATCTCCATTATATAAACATATGCACACACTTCACAGGGATAAAGGAAAATATTAACATTTTCTCATGAAATACTGAAAGGTCAGGATCAAGGTTCTAAAAAATGCGAGGCATGATCGAGGCGTGAAGCCCAAGCCTTAAGCCTTAGAATCCTAGGCGGGCCTTAGGCGTAAAAAGGCGTGAAAAGGTGTTTAGGCCTCTTTTAATATATTTTAATATTTTTTAACTATGACAAGGCTATTAAAAATATTAAAATTGTACAAACCTTAAAAATATGTCTAAATATTTGTAAGTTAAAATACTATATTTTTTAAATACTAAAAAAGACAAAAAAACTCGTGTTTTTTCACGCCTTACTTCTAAAAAACTCACATTTTTTCACGCCTTCCCCCCCAAAATGCGCGTTTTTTCACGCCTTACCCCAAAAAAGGTTGGCCATCATTGATCATGCCTTAATCCATGCCTAGGTCCCAAACTTGGCGTATCTAAAAAGCCTCATGCCCTAGGCACGTTTTTTAGAACACGGGTCGGGATGGGTGCCTAACACCTTCCCATTCCGTAACTTAGTCCCCGGACCTCCGATCTATTTGTTTCGCATGCATTAATTTATCCTTGATTCCGTTCTCTCGAAGTGGCAACATATTCCTTTACATGTTTTGAGCAAAATAGGCTGGCGACTCTATCTCTTTACATTCACCCCACATGGACGGCGACCGAAGCCCCCTTTTTGAAAAGAAGGGTGCGAGACTGCGACACAGTTCTTCTTCGAGGGATCCTCCTCCTTTCCCATCCGGAATGAACTCCATGCCGACCAAGATGGCCACAGTGGCGACTTCATTGGGGACTATTTTTAAGAGGGCTAGAATCTATTTACATGGGTGTTTTGTTTTCTTGTATATTCCCCTATTTACATGTTCTCCTTTTATTATTCATATGTATACTACTATTCACACACTTGTAGAAGACTCTCCATGTATACTTCATACCACGTTCACCTAGGAACACGTATATCCATATGTTGCACACATCACTTAGAAATCCATTCTTAGATGTAACCAACGAACACCTCCACTTGTATATATCCATGCTCACGTATCACACACTCACTTGTAGATAGTTACAAACCTCTTATCCATGCTTGGTATATCTTTACTATTGGTACTTGCACTTTGCTCCTTATTTGGCATGATCAATAAAATACTCTCTCCATAAGATACTAATAAGAGAATCATGCATTATTCACACAACATCACCCAAGAGCATTGTTATTGACCAAATTTTGTCGCGTAACTAGAGAGTCACTTCATGATGGGCGCTGGTCCGGAGGACGCAATTAGCCTAAGAGATATGACTCTCACCTTCCATTATCCAAGTAACTTTGACGTATATCGAACGATTCCCTCACATCGTACCGCTTGAA
Organism: Sambucus nigra; assembly: GCA_949130495.1. NCBI lineage: Eukaryota > Viridiplantae > Streptophyta > Magnoliopsida > Dipsacales > Adoxaceae > Sambucus > Sambucus nigra. Next base: position 538,021,723 of record OX422213.1, read on the forward strand.
CGAAGTCATGATGGGAGGTATATCGCAGGGAACTCATTCACGTACGTCGAGTATATCAAATTCTCTCTCACGAGTACCGTCCCCACGAGGTATATAGTGAGGCAATTCACGTACACTCAGGTATATCAAATGGCTTGTCCACACGTACCGATTGCCCTCAAAAGCAAGATGTATATCGTGGAAGTTACGCCAAATGGTGGAACCATTTCCTATTCACACTACCAACTGCATACCCGCATATAGGTTTCAAGCCTAGGACACGTATGTTAGATTGCCGACTTCGACCCAAAACTCTGTCAAAATTCCTAGTCGGCCTGCCGCCCAATTTTTTGCGCAATATTTAAAACGAGGCCCTGCCCGTGAGCCTGGTTACAAGTCAAAACATAGCTTTACATATGTTAGAAACCCAATTTTTCCAAGCTCGAGTCCCGTTCGACATTTCATTTTGCATTTAGGTGAACTTAACATAAGTGAGAACCTAATAAACATAATAATCATCCTGAGACCCATCTCTGGTTTTTCCTCTCTCTTTTTCCCAAAGCGTTCAAAAAAATATTTCTCCCTCTTTTAGCAAAAATACAAAAAATATTTTTCCTTCAAAACAAAAGAAAAACAAACATCTTCGTCTTCATCTTTTCTAAAAAAGTCAACAATATTTTCCTCCTTTTCCAAAAATAACAAGTTCCCCTTTTTCTTTTTCCAATTTTTCTCCTTCTCAGGTCGATCACAAACCCTTGGCCTGGCTCCCTATTGTCTTCAGTCTTCAGTCGAATCGCCCCGAAGTTCGGTTAATCCCATTACTTCCTTCGAGTTCGAGACTCACCCACTTTCCATGGAGAAAGCGGATCAAGTGCCGAATATAGAGTCGGGTTTTTTGACGATTCTGGCTCAGCGCACTGCCAAAATTAAAAACATTCAGATCGAGGTTCATGAGATGCAAAGAAATTGGGTCCCTGTCCCCGAAGATCTTGAGGTTATTTTCCCTTGCGCCATGGGTCCGCCTGAACCTGAGCCTATCTGAGTTCCTGAAGAATACCATCATGATCCACGTTATCCTCCTGCTAATGGTTCACCACTAACCCAACATCCTATGCCAAACCTTGCTAAGACTGGGCTAATTTACACGTAACTGTTGATCTTAAAGAGGAAAAAGTGAACAACATCAAGGAAGACCTCAATATGGTAACTAAGAAATTTGACCAAATTAGAATCTCTAGGAACTACATGGACTACACACACATGTCTCCGTATCTTAAATCCAGGATACTAGGAAAATTCAAGATGCCCAATATCGAGAAGTTTGGAGGCAGTGGACCCTGGTCGTTCATCTCCCTAGCTATCACCGAGCCATAACTCTCCTAGGGGCTTTTGAAAAAATAATGGATCAAATGTTTCAGCAAACTTTGAAAGATATCTCCCTCCGTTGGTTCCTATCCCTTATAGAATCTAGAATTTGCAGTTGGGAGGGCGTTGCCCATGAGTTCATGTCACAATACAAGTACAACGAGGAGCTAGATGTTAGCCTCCATGACTTAAAGGTAATTAAATAGAATCCTGGGGAATTAGTCAGCAACTTCATTGCAAGATGGAGAGAAAAAGGATCTACCATGACCAATCGACCTTTCGAAGAAGAACAAGTCAGCATTGCGAAGAAGAATTTCCTAACCCATGTCCGAGCAACAATAGGATGACAGTGTTACCTTACTTTTTAGCCCTCCGAGAAGCAAGAGTAGAAATTCAAGAAGGTCTTGCCAAGATAGAAGTTGAATCGAAGAAAATCTCTAGACATTTTGTGCCTAGAAAGTTTGAAAAGTCTGCTAGTACCACATTCTCTACAATCAACAACATATCTCGGCCTGTCGCTTCGTGGGCACTAGAAAGTCGCCCAAACCCAATTCGGAAGGAATATACCAAGCTTCACGCTCCTCTCTCCAAAGTCTACCAATATCTCTTAATCCAAAACCTGATCAAACCCTTGGACGCTCGTCCATTACAAAATCCACTTCTGAAGAATTTTAAACCTGATACGCATTGTGACTATCACCAAACTACTGGCCACACCACAGACCAATGTTTCCATCTCCAAAACACAATCCAAAGCCTGATTGGCCGGGGTATCATCGCCCCACCAGTTAACCCTAAAACAAACACTACCCATAATCCATTCCCAAATCATGCAAATGCCATCTTCCTAGAAGAAGACTCAGAACTAGACCCGTCTACCTAAATCATACCAAGCAAATCACCAGTCATACCCATACTCTCCTAAACCTCTCCAAACATGCCCATATTTCCTCTTACACCCTACCAACCTTGTCAATCAAACCTTATCACTCCTCACCCAAGCATGTACTACACCAAAATGGCCAAATTATCACCTTTCAGCCGGCCACCTTTGTCACGGTCATTGACCGTGACAACAAACATGCGTTTTGTGACACGGTCATTGACCATGATAATTCTTAATATAATTGTCACGGTCAAGGACCTTTACACGACCATGACAATGTATTCAGTAAAAAAAGACCGTGACAACACCGCAGGAAGGGAAATAATTCCCCCCATAACCAATGGCCTAGCCTTCGAAGGCAAAATATAAAGAAGTCTATCCAGAAATTCCCTTAGAGAACAGGAAAACTCAGGCAGAGCCGCAACAATGCTGGGATTTATCCCCAGCATGGTAGAAAATTCCTTTTAGGTAAGACAAATCTCATCCAACTCGAAGCGAAATACATGATCCTCAGGATACCAAAACTCGACAGTCGCCATCAATATGTTCCACTCAATGGGCCAGTTGCACCACAAAGAGACTCACCGCATGTGAAAGGCATCATAATCAACATTATACGAACACATTGCTTCCAAGTCTTCGAGGTAGTTAGCGAACTCAATACTACCAGGGAGAGCCATCTTGCAAGACCAAGAGATAATAAGCAAGTAAGAATGTGAAAAAGGGAGAAAGTGAGTGTGTGAGGAGGAAAGCCCCATTCACACCCCGATTTATACTTGGAAACTCTTAATCAAGGACAAGAAACCCTGCAAAAATTGGAGTAAGACTTGCCCCACAAAGTACTAAGTAATTGAAGAGAGTGCTATCAAAGCCTTGGATTGATTGGACTGGAGTGACATGCCGATAGGGAGGACAGGGGTCATGCTGATCGGCAACCCCCTATTTTGGAAAATTCCCTTTTTCCTCTTTTGTCAAAATAAAAATAAAAACTCAATAAAATAACTTTTACCTTAAGGAAATTCCGAATTCCCTTCATACTTATGCTTCTACTAATCTCATTTTAATAAAATCATTCTCAAATCAATTTTCAAAATTCTTCTTACGGTCTCAGCAGCAAAGTAAAAAGAGTGCATTAATCACTAAACAGAGAAAATTAAAAAAAATTACATTATTCATTTGCATATATGTTGTTGTGTTACATAAACATTTTGCAGGAAAAAAACAAAAAAAATAATGGGACTTACCTCGAACCCAATTTTCCCCTATCTCTCTCTCTCTCTCTCTCTTATCTCTCTCTCTCTCTAAGATACCCCATCTCTACGATGCGCTCTCTTCCCCCCGCGGTGAGACGATGTGCCCCCACTTCTAGAGCCAAAACCTTCCCCCGATAAGGAAGACGGCACCAAGCAAGAATGGACCAGGACCGCCTCCCAAATATGAGCGGTCACCGAAGATATCCAATCCCTAATGTCCTTCAGCCATGTGGTCAAAACACTTATATGATGCAAGGAAGAATGGAAAGATCAAATCAGACAAGCATGAGGAAAGAGAAACAAATCAAGGAAATAAAAAAAAGGCATACCGCAGGTCGAATGACCTCCTCTGTAAGACCTAACTCCTCCAAATCCATCACATGAGGACGATGCGGTAGACACAATGATCACCCATCAGCTCATCGAAGGTTGTAGCTAGGAGAATGCAGTCACACAAAAGAAGGCCCTGACCTCATCGATATCGCCACTAACGTAGCCGCACTGCCTGCGCTGTAAGGGGACCCCACCTGTCGACTTGAACTCGCCCTAGGGAGAGGTATCACATCATATATGCTAGGGGGCATCATCCAACTCGAGATGAAGTCCAGATAATCGTACATCACCGCTATGTCGGTGTACAAGGAGTGTGGCTCTCTCATCATCACAGCCACTCGGGCATCGTCAGACATCTCCCGCACGCACCTCATGAACATAAGGGGACTCTCTAGTGGTACAGCAACCTAATCCTCCACAATCTATCAAAATACCCTTTCCCCAAGATACCCAGAGTAGCTGAACTCATGCGCCAGCAGGAGCCCCATTTGTGCATGCCCTCAGTCACCCCAATGTGCTTAATAGCCATCCCCCAGGGATAAAAAGTCACCTGAAAATCCCCAGCCAAAGTGAAGGATCAGTATCAATAAAATATCATCAAAGGGAAGGAATTGTCTCAAGGATAAAAGAATTCTTACCTTCTCGCTCGTTAGGCCATTCAAGACCTGACGCACTACTTTTAGAGAAAGGTTCTTTTTCGATTTCGATTAGACCTCCACCATCAAAAAATCTGGCAGAAGTCCCCCATAAAATCATCCTTCAAAGAAATCAGTTGGGTGATCAACCCAATCACCTCATAGAACCACATTTTCAAAGGACAAAGATCAGCATTCAAGAAATCAAAAAAGGAGTGCATGAATGGAAATTGTGAATGCATAAAAAAAAATGCACAAAATAAAGGATACCTACAAAAGATACGTGGCCCCAGTAATGGTCGACTGGTAGCACCGGACGAATGCATCCAAAGAAAAATAAAGGGTCGCCAAAGTCAGGCTCCCCCAATCATAGAAGCGGATATTTGAATACACCCTCAGAAATTGCAAAAACGACAAATGGACGATGTCTCCACTCGTTGCCACTAGAAAACCCCCTAACACCATCAAGATAAACAAATGAGCCATCTAATGCACCTACTACCCATCGTTCTCATCAACCCTCCTCCCCAGTAAAAGCTTCCTCAAAGAAGACAACCGGAGGGAATCTCCATAAACTACCCTCTCAATAACCCAGACCCGCCGCCACCACCTCCGGCGCCACCCTCAGCGTCATGTCCACCTCAATTTGGCCACCCTCGCAATCCATACCCAGCAACTGATGAAAATCAATGGGAGTCACCATCATCTCCCCGAAGCCAAAATGGAAGGTGTGGGTAGTGTCCCACCACCTCTTTACCAAAGCATATAGAACCGCAGTGGAGCGGTGTGTCTCATCCAAAGCTGATGCTAGCCTCCCAAAACCCACAGAGGACACCATTCAGCACACCATAGCAGGAAGGTGGTCCCAAACATCCATGAGACCTATCATACTGCGGGCACGAATAGTAGACATAGAGACACCGAACTATTAAGAAATGAAGAAAAACCTTGTCAGATTCAAGAAATAAAGAGATCTTATGAAAAAATAAAGAAAGGAATACCAAGAGTCATGCAATACTTACATAGCCACCAGGGTTCACCACCCTTGAAGAGAGATGACATGAAGTCTCATGCAGAAGAGTCTGATCATCCCCTACCAGCTCAAATGAGTCAAAATAGTTCTCGCTACCGAATGCATGGGGCACCCTAGCCCTCCATTCTAACCCTACCCAGTCATCGGCATTGAGCCATGCCATATAGGTCGCACTGCTTGAGAAGTCATCCATTTAGGACGTTAGGATGATTTACAGAGGTTTATAGCAGAAGAAAAGAAGTCAGAAAGTTGTCCAAAATGAGGAAAACTCGCCTTCTTTTTATAGGAGGCTAACGGTTATGCCGATCGGCAGTCCCCTCCACACATCGATCAATACTGATCCTTTCAACTACTCAAAGTACCCCAAAAGTTCGTGCCAATGCCGATGGCACACCTCCATCCATTTATGTGGCACACCCTTAAAAATTTCGTATAAAAGTAAAAAAAACTACCAGAAAATCTCAACTAATTCCCTAAAAATTCCTAAAATTACCAAATCCATTATAGCACGTTATTCACCAAGGAAAACATTTTTTACACACCCAGTGGAATTCCAGAGAATCATTCTCCCCAACAACGTCTCCGAAGGACACTGTAAACTTTCCCCAACTACAAATCCTCAGAACATTTGCTATTCCCCAGCGGAACCTAAAATCTAATTTTCATCCCCTGTGGAGACCCCAAATTTCCCAAAGGAAAGTACACCTCTTTTATGTCAGAATTGACCTCGATCTTGGATCTTCACCATAATTAGGTCAGAATTGACCTCGGTCCTCGATTGTCACCTTTTTAGGTTAGAATTGACCTCGGTCCTGGATTGTCACCTTAGTTAGATCAGAATTAACCTTAGTCCTTGGTAGTCACCTCTCATAGGTCAGAATTAACCTCGATCTTGGTTCATCACCTTAGTTAGGTCAGAATTGACCCCAGTCCTCGATCGTCACCTCTTTTAGGTCAGACTTGACCTCGGTCTTGGATCGTCACCTTAGTTAGGACATAATTAACCTCGATCCTCGGTCTTTACCTCTCTTAGGTTAAAATTGACCTTGGTCTAGGATTGTCACCTTAGTTAGGTTAAAATTGACCTCACTCCTCGGTCGTCACCTCTCTTAGGTTAGAATTGACCTCAGTCTTGGATCGTCACCTTAGTTACGTCAGAATTGACCTCGATCCTTGGTCATCACCTCTTTTAGGTCAAAATTGATCTCAGTCTTGGATCGTCACCTTAGTTAGGTCAGAATTGACCTTGTTCCTCGGTCGTCGCTTCTCTTAGGTTAAAATTGACCTTGATCTTGAATCGTCACCTTAGTTAGGTCATAATTGACTTTTGTCCTCGGTCGTCACCAATCTTAGTTTAAAATTAACCTTGATCTTGGATCATCACCTTAGTTAGGTCAGAATTGACTTCGTTCCTCGGTCATCACCTCTTTTAGGTCAGAATTGACCTCGGTCTTGGATTGTCACCTTTGTTAGTTAAGAATTGACCTCGATCATCGTTAGTCACCTATTTTAGGTTAGAATTGACCTCGGTTCTCGATCGTCATCTTAGTTAGGTCAAAATTGACTTCGGTCCTTGGTTATCACCTCTTTTAGGTCAGAATTGACCTTGGTCTTGGATCGTCACCTTAGTTAGGTCAGAATTGAACTTGATTCTCGGTAGTCACCTCTTTTAGGTTATAATTGAACTCAATCTTGGATCGTCACCTTAGTTAGGTTAGAATTGACCTCTGTCCTCAATCGTCGCATCTTTTAGGTCAGAATTGACCCCGACCTTCTAAATCGGTCATCCAAATCCCTTAGGTCCGCAGAACTGATTGGCCTCCATCATGTGGTGTCTACTTGATGGCCATCACTTGTTCATTGCTCACCTATCAATGGATACTATAGACACCACATTATAGGTGTAATGAACCCATTTTCTTATGTCAATATATAATTGTCTTCTTTCAATTTTGCCACACTTACTATCTAATAATGATGTATTATTACATATATGATATTCCAAGTTCTTAATATGATAGATCCCATTTTTAAATTTGAAGAATCAACGGTAAAATGGGTCAAATTGAGATTTTATGGCACATCCTAAGATAAGTGATAAGTTTTAGGGTAGAAAATGTCATTATATGAAACTTTAGGGACTTGGATTTAATAAAGAAAGTTTCAGGGACCAAAATGAAAAATAAAAAGGGGCTTTTTTGTAAATAAAATATTTTTAGGGACCTATAAGAAATATTGAAAATATTTGGTGTGAAATAACCAAAATTCCCTTCAGGTGCGAAATGACCCTTATACCCTTAATACCTTTCCACCTCGTGCTCGACACCTCGTGCTTGGCCTTGACACCTCCACCATAAACGTCTCGTCGTTAGAGGAGAAGCCAAAACACGTGTCGTCGTTAGAGGAGAAGCTAAAACACGTGTGCAGTCCAATGAAATAAGACTGCAAGATGCCTCCGTTACGCGACATGTCAATGCTGACTCCCATTGTAAAAGCTTGGTCAGCATGGACACGTGTCAATGTTGTGATATCTTTGGAAAACTATAAATAGGGCCTTTGGGGATCATTTGAAACTCACACCAATTCCTTGAGAATTATAGAAAGAAATAGTGAGAAAAAGTGTGAGAAAGTTTAAGAAGAAGTTCTTAGGGATATTCATCTTAAGGTAATCTTAATGTTATAATGCATCTTTATAATTTATTGTTTTATAGCTTTACTCAGTAGTTATGCTGGTAAAATACAATAAAGAATTCACTAATCAAAACTTAAAATTTAGAACAAATCCAAGTTGATTTTATAAACTTGTTTGAAATTATACTCTTTTAAAAATGATTCTTTTTAAAGAAATTGCTCGTTATTATATAATCCCATTTAAGTAATTCCAAAGTCAGGCCCGATGAAGTTCTATCTAGATGAGATGGTATTTAAGTGGTGCCCCTGTGACCCTCCTTCTCTACTGGGAATGAATCCGAAAATGTTCTGTCTAGATGAGATGGTATTTAAGTGGTGCCCCTGTGACCCTCCATCTCTACTGGGAACCGACTGATGAGGAAAGACTATGAATTGAATTCTTCAATTACGATCAATGAGTTTTAAAAGTTAACAAATAGGGATTCAGTAATCCTTTAAAAGAAGAGGTTAGTATAGTATAAACTGGACCTTAGAATGTGTACTTAAATCTTTATCAGAATAATGTGTGATCGAAGACCAATACCAGTAAATTTGACCTCCATTTTGGGTGCGTACTCTATGAAATTTCTTGTGCATTTTGATTATATGATATTATGCAAACTATATATATTTTATGAACTGCTTTTATTCTCAAACTTCATGTGATAACGATGATTGATTCGTTGATGATATGTTTATATTTGTCCATATAAACTAACCGATTAAAATGATTATTGAAAGGATATTGAATATTGAAATTATGATTCGGCCTAAGGGACCTCTTTACTGACAGACCTTCCCAGCTGGGTTATCGCTGGTGTGCCCTAAATAAGGCGTTGTGACGAACTAGTTCGATTGACCCTCAACTACTGGGGTATAATATGGTAGAAGAATACGGTATTAGAGTGTACTTGGCCATCAAAATGATATGATTGAAAGAAAAAGATATCACATTTTATTTGTTGCATTCGTCTTATTTTGAGCTATCCAACTGTGATATATATAATTTCATTTCAAAATTATATCTATTTACTGCAAGTTCCTCTCCATATATGTATATGCCTTCTCTTTTGACTTGAATAGGTATCTATTTTCTGAAAACCCTGGAATGTTTGGAGATTGAACCTCATTCGGTTTTTACCTAATGATGTATAAATAAACATTTTTCAGGAAACGTTTAGGCTCACGGACGGAACGAAAATGGACTATTTTGAAGATTTAGCTTTTAGAGCTCTTTTTGTAAAATGTTTATTTAGAGCATGGTTGGCTCTCTTGTAATAAGGTTTAAATTTTCTCTTAAGTTGTAATTCGTTGTTACTTTTAATATATATGAAGTTTCCTTTAGAAAGCTCTGATGACGTAATTCCTTTACTTTCAGTATTTTACAATTCATAACCATGTGATAATATTTTCGTTGCATTTATTTAAGGAAACAATTAAATTGTAATATTTGTTGCCTTGGTGGCATGTCAAGACACTAGTTACCTAATACTATTTTGGGTCGGGTTCGTGACAGATGTGGTATCAGAGCATAGGTTATGAATCCGTAGACTACTGAACATAAGTTTTGAACGTTATAGATTTTAAGTTTCTATACATAGGACACAGGATTAAATATCCGACTTATGTGATAACCCTCCACATGTATTAAAATATTTATAATTATTTATATATCATTGTTCTTCTAAATTGCAATCTTGAGCTAGTATAATACATCTTACGTTTGGCCATGACTGTAGAAAATGACCAAGGCAAGATCAACTCCAGGAACTAGTGGTTCGAGTATGGAAGGACTGGAAGGTGCATACAAGGCAATTGAAAGTCTAGTAAGAATTGTGGAGCATCAAGTGAATAATGGAGCACCAAGGAATCTTGAACTAAGTAGTTGTACTATTAAACAAATCAAGAAGTTGAATCCGCCATCTTTTAAAGGGACTCCTAACCCCACTGAAGCAGAAAACTGGGTGATGCAAATGGAAAAGATGTTCGATGTTGTTAAGTGTATAGATGAACAACGAGTTTTATTTGGAACATTCATGTTAGAAGGTGAAGCCGAACATTGGTGGAGAATGACTAAGAGAATGCATGGGGAAAGGAATAATCCCATAGGTTGGAATGACTTCTTAGTGATCTTCTACGAGAAATACTTTCCCGAAATGGTGCAAGATCAAAAAGCAGTTGACTTCATGAGTCTGGTTCAAGGAAATATGACGGTTAGTCAATACGAGGCAAAGTTTGCTGAGTTATCCCGTTTTGCACCTCATGTTGTGATAACCGATGTTTTAAGAGCCAAGAAGTTTGAACGTGGGTTAAGGTTGAATATTCGTAGCCGAATTTCCATCCTAAAGTTGACATCATATAATGACATGGTGGCTAAGGCAACAATAGCTGAGAAGGATAGTGAAGAATATAATGAGGTTAGAGAGGGGAAGAGGAAGTTTGGAGAACAAAGAGGAAGGAACCCCAATAACAAACCCTTTAGGACTATACCTAATATATGACAACCTTTAGTAAACAAACCCTTTAATGTTGATAAATGCCAACGTTGTGGTAATATTCATAGAGGGCGACCGTGTTACCTAGAGATGGGGAGTTGCTTTGGGTGTGGACAAAAGGGACATAAAATGTGAGATTGTCCTAACAAAGGGAAGGCGGCAACAAAGACTTCTAATGACTATAAGGATCAGGGCAGACAAGGTAGAGTCTTTAATCTTTTCGATGCAAAGGCTTCTAATGCAGTAGTGTCAGATACACTTTCTATATGTGCACAACCTTTTTAAGTTTTAATAGATCCTAGTTCTACCCATTCATTTGTGTCTGTGCATTTTGTTAACCTCTTTCCTAATATTCCTGAATCCTTGAATCATATCATACACGTTTCTACTCCTTCGGGCGAGTTATTGACGGGAACATTAGTATATAAGTATTTCCCTATAAATGTCAGTAGTCATAAACTATTCACTGATTTCATAGTTTTAGACATAAGAGATTTTGAAGTCATTTTGAGATGGATTGGTTAGCATCATATCATGCTAGGGTGGATTGTTTTGAGAAGAGAGTTATTTTCCAAATTCCTAACCAACCAGAATTCAGTTTTGAAGGAACTAGAATCTTATCTCCCATGCGTATTATCTCTGTAATGCAAGCTTGTAGTTTTCTTAAGAAGGGATGTCAAGGATTCCTTGCCAGTGTTATTGATTTACAAACAAAAGAGCCTAGTTTAGAAGATATTCCTATAGCTAAGCTTTTCCAGATGTTTTTCCAGATGATTTGCCCAGTCTACCTCCTAGTAGAGAAGTAGAATTTACCATTGACCTTGTTCATGGAACCGCACCAATCTCAAAACCACCTTATTGCATGGCACCTTTAGAATTAAGGGAATTAAAAGTTCAATTACAAGATCTGTTAGACAAGGGTTTTATTAGACCTAGTATATCCCCTTGGGGTGCTCCAGTGTTATTTGTTAAAAAGAAGGATGGAACGATGAGGTTATGTATAGATTATCATGAACTAAATAAGGTGACCATTAAGAATAAATACCCCTTACCTCGTATAGATGAATTGTTTAACCAAATGCAAGGTGCGCAAGTATTTTCGAAGATTGACCTTAGGTCAGGCTATCACCAATTGAAGATTAAGGAAGAGGATATTTTGAAATCAGCTTTTCGTACTAGATATGGTCACTATGAATTTCTTGTGATGCCATTTGGAATAACTAATGCACCAGCCGCTTTTATGGATATGATGAATAGAGTATTTAGGAAATATCTGGATCAGTGTGTGGTTGTTTTCATTGATGATAACCTTATTTATTCCAAAGGTATTGAAGAACACGAGAAGCATTTGGAGATAGTATTACAAATCCTTAGGAAAGATAAATTATATGAGAAATTAAAGAAGTGTGAATTTTGGTTACCTAGTGTTTCTTTTCTAGGATATGTCATATCCAAGGAGGGAGTGTCGGTTGATCCTCAAAAGATCGAGGCTATACTAGATTGGCCAAGACCAACTAATGTAATGGAGATTCGTAGTTTCCTAGGATTAGCAGCTGAAGGATTTTCTAGTATTTCCAGACCTCTGTCTAGGTTAACACAAAAGACGGTGAAATATGAATGGTCTGAGGAAGTTGAGAATAGTTTTCGAGAACTTAAGAATCGATTAGTAACTGTCCCAATTTTGACTATTCCTTATGGTACAGGAGGATTTGTGATTTATAGTGATGCTTCTAAAAATGGTTTGGGATGTGTGCTAATGCAAAATGGAAAAGTAGTAGCTTATGCCTCGAGACAATTAAAACCCCATGAGCAAAATTATCCAACCCATGACTTAGAATTAGCAGCGGTAATTTTTGCTCTTAAGATTTGGAGACATTATTTGTATGGTGAGACTTTTGAGATTTATACCGATCATAAGAGTTTGAAATATATCTTTACTCAGAAGGAATTGAACATGAGACAAAGGAGGGGGTTAGAATTAATGAAGGATTATGATGTAAATATTCACTATCACCCGGGGAAAGCTAATGTAGTTGTCAACGTTTTGAGTAGAAAATTTGCACCAAATTTAGCATGCCTTATTACCATTCAGGAAGCTCTATTGGAAGATTTGAGAAGTATGGAAATAGATGTACGTATTTATAGCGAAGGAGGAATAATCACAAACTTACAAATACAACCCACGTTGATGGAAATAATTAAAGTTGCACAAGTAAATGACCCACAACTGAAGAAGATTAAAGAAGAGGTTATTGAAGGGAAGAGAATTGAATTTGCGATACGAGATGATATATTAAGGTTTGTAAATAGAGTTTGTATACCTGGTGATGCCCAACTAAAGAGGCAGATTTTGGAATAAGGTCATTACTCGAGATTCACAGTTCATCCCGGAAATACCAAGATGTACAGAGATCTCCGAGAAGTGTTTTGGTGGAATAACATGAAAAGGGAGATAGCAGAGTTTGTATCTTAGTGTTTGATCTGTCACCAAGTAAAAGCTAAACATCAGAAACCATCAGGATTATTACAACCTTTACCTATCCCTGAGTGGAAATGTGAACATATTACCATGGATTTTATGACAGGGCTACCAAGGAGGTAATTATTGATAGTTTAACTAAATATGCTCATTTTGTTGCCATTAAGATTACCCATTCCTTAGAAAAGTTAGCTAAATTGTATATATGGGAAATTATTAAGCTTCATGGAACCTGAGTTTCAATTGTTTCTGATCGTGACCCTAGATTCGTGTCTCGCTTTTGGAAAAGCCTACAAGTATCCATGGGAACAAAATTGAATTTCAGCACCGCTTTTCATCCTCAAACAGAAGGACAATCTGATAGAACTATCCAAACCTTAGAGGATATGCTTAGGGCATGTGTACTTGATTTGAAGGGGAATTCGGACGATCATTTACGGTTAGTGGAATTTGCATATAATAATAGCTATCAAGCAAGTATTCAAATGGCTCCGTATGAGGCACTCTATGGTAGAAGGTGTCGTTCTCCTGCATGTTGGGTAGAAGTTGGAGAAAGAAAATTATTGGGACCAGAATTGATTCAGGTCACAACAGAGAAAGTGAAATTGATACAAGACCGACTTCAAATCGCTCAAAGTCGTCAAAAGAGTTATGCTGACAATCGGCACCGACCGTTAGAATTCCAAAGAGGAGACTATGTTTTCTTACGAGTATCACCGACAAAGGGAGTAATCCGATTTGGGAAGAAAGGAAAGTTGAGTCCAAGGTACATAAGACCTTTTGAAATCCTTGAAAGGATAGGTGTTGTTGCGTATTGAATAGCCTTACCGCCTGAACTCTCTAGTGTGCACAATGTGTTTCATGTTTCAATGATGAAGAAATACATCCCTGATCCAGCACATATCTTAAGTCACGAGCCTCTTCAATTTAGAGAAGATTTAACATACATTGAGCATCCAGTGGAAATCTTGGACCATAAAGATCAAATATTACGAACCAAGTTTATTCCACTAGTCAAAGTATTATGGCGGAATCATTCTGTTAAAGAAGAAACATGGGAGAGGGAAGATGAAATAAAAGAGCGATATTCACACCTTTTTGGAAATTAATGTAAGTAAAGTTTGGGGACCAAACTTTTTATAAGGAGGGTAGGATGTAATGACCCATTTTCTTATGCCAATATACAATTGTCTTGTTTAAATTTCGTCACACTTACTATCTAATAATGATATATTATTACATATATGATATTTTGAGTTCTTAATATGACAGATCCCATTTTTAAATTTGAAGAATCAACAGTAAAATGGGTCAGATTGAGATTTTATGGCACATCCTAAGATAAGTGATAAGTTTTGGTGTAGAAAATGTAATTATATGAAACTTTAGGGACTTGGTTTTAATAAAGAAATTTTCAGGGACCAAAATGAAAAATGAAAAGGGGCCTTTTCATAAATAAAATATTTTTAGGGACCTATAAGAAATATTGAAAATATATGGTGTGAAATTACCAAAATGCCCTTCAGGTACGAAATGACCCTTATACCCTTAATACCTTTCCACCTCGTGCTCGACACCTCATGCTTGGCCTTGACACCTCCACCATACACGTGTTGTCGTTAGAGGAGAAGCCAAAACACGTATCGTCATTAGAGGAGAAGCTAAAACACGTGTCGTCGTTAGAGGAGAAGCTAAAACACGTGTCGCAGTCCAGTGAAATAAGACTGCAAGATGCCTTCGTTACGCGACACGTCAACGCTGACTCCCATTGTAAAAACTTGGTCAGCATGGACACGTGTCAATGCTGTGATATCTTTGGAAAACTATAAATAGGGCCTTTGGGGATCATTTGAAGCTCACACCAATTCCTTGAGAATTATAGAAAGAAATAGTGAGAAAAAGTGTGAGAAAGTTTAAGAAGAAGTTCTTAGGGATATTCATCTTAAGGTAATCTTAATGTTATAATGCATCTTTATAGTTTTAATTTATTATTTTATAGCTTTACTCAGTAGTTATGCTGGTAAAATACAATAAAGAATTCACTAATCAAAACTTAAAATTTTGAACAAATCCAAGTTGATTTATAAACTTGTTTGAAATTATACGCTTTTAAAAATGATTCTATTTAAAGAAATTGCTCATTATTATATAATCCCATTTAAGTAATTCCAAATTCAGGCCCGGTGAAGTTCTGTATAGATGAGATGGTATTTAAGTGGTCCCCCTGTGACCCTCCATCTCTACTGGGAATGAATCTGAAAATGTTCTATCTAGATGAGATGGTATTTAAGTGGTGTCCCTGTGACCCTCCATCTCTACTGGGAAGCGACTGATGAGGAAAGACTATGAATTGAATTCTTCAATTACGATCAATGAGTTTTAAAAGTTAACAAATAGGGATTCAGTAATCCTTTAAAAGAAGAGGTTAGTATAGTATAAACTGGACCTTAGAATGTGTACTTAAATCTTTATCAGAATAATGTGTGATCGAAGACCAATACCAGTAAATTTGACCTCCATTTTGGGTGCGTACTCTATGAAATTTCTTGTGCATTTTGATTATATGATATTATGCAAACTATATATATTTTATGAACTGCTTTTATTCTCAAACTTCATGTGATAACGATGATTGATTCGTTGATGATATGTTTATATTTGTCCATATAAACTAACCGATTAAAATGATTATTGAAAGGATATTGAATATTGAAATTATGATTCGGCCTAAGGGACCTCTTTACTGACTGACCTTCCCAGCTGGGTTATCGCTGGTGTGCCCTAAATAAGGCGTTGTGACGAACTATTTCGATTGACCCTCAACTACCGGGGTATAATACGGTAGAAGAATACGGCATTAGAGTGTACTTGGCCATCAAAATGATATGATTGAAAGAAAAAGATCTCACATTTTATTTGTTGCATTCGTCTTATTCTGAGCTATCCAATTGTGATATATATAATTTCATTTCAAAATTTTATCTATTTACTGCAAGTTCCTCTCCATATATGTATATGCCTTCTCTTTTGACTTAAATAGGTATCTATTTTCTGAAAACCCTGGAATGTTTGGATATTTAACCTCATTCGTCTTTTAGCTGATGTTGTATAAATAAACATTTTTCAGAAAACGTTTAGGCTCACGGACGGAACGAAAATGGACTATTTTGAAGATTTAGCTTTTAGAGCTCTTTTTGTAAAATGTTTATTTAGAGCATGTCTGGCTCTCTTGTAATAAGGTTTAAATTTTCTCTTAAGTTGTAACTCGTTATTACTTTTAATATATATGAAGTTTCGTTTAGAAAGCTCTGATGACGTAATTCCTTTACTTTCAGTATTTTACGATTCATAACCATGTGATAATATTTCCGTTGCATTTATTTAAGGAAACAATTAAATTGGAATATTTTTTTGCCTTGGTGGCATGTCAAGACACTCGTTCCCTAATACTATTTTGGGTCGGGGTCCTGACAATAGGACCCCCTAAGTCTCTCCTTAGACCCCTATCACTTCCCCTTTCCACTGTAAATCTAGGTCGCACTCCGAGTATCGATCTATAGGCCATCAGGGGTCCCCAAACCCCATTTGACTTTGATTAACTCTTTTGTCAGAGAGAAAGATCTTTGAATCTTTGAAGGGATCCAAATAACCTTTCCAACGGTCCACCTTGTGCATAAATTGGAATAACGGTTCGGACGAATGGACCATTTTATAACCGAAAACTGATTCAGAGGCCATCGGGTGCTCCCAGGCCTCGAATTGACCCCAATCAACTCCAATGTTAGAAAGAAAGCTCCATGAATCTTCTGAGGGAACTTAAACCACTTTCCAACAGTCCACCCCGTGCACAAGCTCTAATACCAATTGAAAAATTCCACTTAAGACGTTTAAAACAGAGTTAAACTATTAAAATGGCTCCGAGTTGTTTGTTGAAGAAACTCTTTTAATCAAAACAAAACTTTCCACAAGATGTGTTTAAAAAACTTATCAAAATAGTTTGAATGAGTGTGAACGAGTTATTTTAGATCTAGAGTAAACCAGTTTTGAAAAAAAACAAAACTTAAATTATTAAATCAACACAGCTAAGAAGAAGGTGATGAGAAAATGAAGAAAAACACAAGTAGTTTTTAACGTGGTAAAACCCCACCCAATTGGGGAAACATCCACGGTGAACTCTACGTCCCAAAATGAAAATCCACTAAAATCAAAGTAAAAAATTACAATCTATTTAACAATCAAACAAAACAAACACACCTAAACTAAGTTCAGAATCATTACCAACTCCTCTGGATTAGATCTGACTTCTCTGAAGGTTGTTGTTGTTGATGTTCTCTCGAGCTTTCATAACTTTACTTTATTCCAATCTTTACATCGACTCAAATAAGTTCAAGATCATATAACCAACACTTTAAGTGTGATAGAGTGAATGTTTAGTGATGATGTGCTCTCTAACATATGCATGCAATACACTCACACTTCAAACAGACAAAATGACTTAATCAAATTACAGAATCACTAAACATGCAAGGTTTTTTAAAATCAGTTTAGTCAAACCAAAATCAGACTTTAAACCTTTCAATTTATCCATATATCAAGAGGGAATCTTGTTGTGAAATATCCAAGATCCTAGCACTTTCGTGTTTTAAAAATATTATGAAGAAAGTGAAAATCCCAATCAAGTTATCAAAACTAGGTCTTAACTTGATGATTTAAGTAAAATGAAATCAGAAGAAATATTATTGGTATATGGTTTAAAAAACATGAAATCAGTTTAAAAAATGACCAACAAAAATGATTTCTAGAAATAAGAAATCGAAAAGAAATTTATCTACATGATTTGTATCACTAAGATGAGATCTCAGGTTTTTATGTAGAGAAACTGAGAACCTCTACCAATGTGAATTAGTTGGAAGAATGATCAAGAATAAGAGAGGAATACTTCTCAAGCCACGATCTAAACACTCAACACTCAAGGTTTTTATATCTCAGAAAAGTGTTTATGAGTTTTGGATTAGACAAAGTGGGATTAGAGTTTCAACTCTCTCTTTTCTCTTTTCTCTCTTTTCTCTCACTTCTCTCTTTTTTCTCTCAAACGAGGAAATAGCCAAATTCTTCAAATGCCTCACAGATGGCATCTATTTATACTAGGCATCGAAGGTTCTCGAATAAGGGTTTGAAATCAAAGGCTGAGATTAAAAGGATGTAAAACGATGGAGATCAATTAATTCAAAGTTGGCGGTGGAAATAAACTACTCTGATTGGTTAAAAAATATTTCACTTGGATCAAGTCTAATACATGTAGACCGTAGATAAAAATAATCCAATGGTTAGAAATTGGTTTTAAGTTTTGAGGACAAAGAAACACAAATCCACTCGCCCGGTATGCAACACGTGTACGCTCTAGATTTAATATCACACGCGTGTTTTTGGTTTACCAAAGAATCTCATTTTTCATCACAATATTTTCTCCCACTTTTGGTTTCTACCCAAGCCAGTTTTAAGGAAAAATTTTAATTACAAAAGAGCCCAAAAACTTTACAAAGTTCAAATTTTAATTTCCAAAAATCATTTTAAAATTCTTAAAAAATTCTTAATAAATCCCAAAAAATATTTAAAATTCATATTAGGGGCTTTAACTCATAATAGGTCACAATGAGAATGAAATGCAACATGTATGCAGTCTTAGTGTGTGGTGTATGTGAAATGCAATCAAGAACTTGTAGAGGAATATCAAAGAGGATTTTGAAGTTCTGAGGGTTTTTGGTTCAACTAAGAATAGGAAAAATTTATCACTATTTCCAAACTAGATGAGCTCCTATATAATGTAGACTCAAATGAGTGAAGGATATAGGGTGCTTCAATCTCCCCCTTTGGAAATATGAGTCAACAAGGAATCGTAGGGATACCAAAAAGAAATAAGAAAATCATGTTCCTATAAAAATCTATCTAACCAATCTCCTAGAAATAAAAATTACATAACTCAACTATGTACAAACCATTACACTATCAAAATCTGACGCAATAAGGAGGTACTGAAATCTGTAAAAAAGATACCTAAGATTAAGTTCAGTAGATAAGAATGTACAATAGTGTCCAAGTGGACTCAAAATTTCTCCCCATTTGTCTCAAATGGACAAAGGGCGGCAAGAATCAAATAAGAGAGTTATAATCTGGTAGATATACAAATTATTCATCTAAAACCATGCCAATTGATTTGCGTAAAGATTAAAAATGCTTAAAGTCCAAAGGTTTTGTAAGCAAATCAGCCAATTGTAGATCAGTAGGTAGGTAATTAATCTCTAGTTCTTTTGATTCAACTAATTCACGTATGAAGTGATATCAAATTTTAATGTGTTTAGTGCGAGAATGTTGAACTGGATTCTTAGAGATATTGATCGCACTCTGGTTATCGTAATAGAGATGGAGTTTCTCTTCTTTTATACCATAACCTCTCAGCATTAGTTGCATCCATAATAATTGGGCACAATAACTTCCATCTGCAATATATTCAGATTCTGCAGTTGATAAAGAGGTGCAATTCTATTTTTTGCTATTCCAACCAACCAAGTTGTACTAATGTAGTAACATGCGCCTGACGTAATTTTACTATCGTCTAAATTCCCAGCCCAATCAGCGTCAGTGTAACCAACTATTGTGCCCGATGTGTCATTGGTGTATCACAACCCTAAATTATGAGTGCCTTTTATGTATTTAATTATTCTTTTTATACATAATAGATGGCTCTCTTTGGGATTATTCTGATAACGGGAGCACACACATAGTGAACATGATATTTGGGCACGAAGCGATTAGGTTGAGCAAGCTTCCTATCATACTATGGTATAAGGTAGAGTCAATGGATTTACCATTTTCATCTTTGGAAAGTTTGACCGAGGTACTCATAGACGTTCTAGCTTCCTTAGCTGTATTTAAGCAAAAAAAAATTTACATTCTCTAAAGCATATTTAGATTGCAAAACAAATAATCCTTCTAATTTGTTTTAACTTGAAGGCCAAAGAAAAATTGCAACTCTCCCATAAGCAACATTTGGAATTCTCTGTGCATAATGTCTGAGAAAGACTTAGCTTTTAAAGGGGAAGTGGATCCAAAAATGATATCGTCAACATATACTTGAGCAATAGTAATGTTGTTGTCAAAATGTTTGACAAATAAGGTTTGGTCATTTCTTCCTCTCATAAATCTATTGTCTAAAAGAAAGTTGGGCAGATGCTCATACCAAGCTCTAGGAGCTTGTTTTAATCCATAAAGAGATTTCATTAAGACGATAAACATGATTAGGATGATGTGGGTCAATAAACCATTTGGGTTGTTCTACATAGGTCTCCTCAGTTAAAATACCATTTAAAAAGGATGACTTTATATCCATTTGGTAAAGTGTGAAATGTAAATGACAAGCTATAGAAAAAAGTAAACGAACAGATTCGAGTCGAGTAATAGGAGCAAATGTTTCCTGGAAATCTATTCCGTCAATCTGAGAGTAGCCCTGGGTAACTAATCTAGCTTTATTTCTAATAATCATCCCAGACTTATCAGTCTTGTTTTTAAAAATCCAATGTGTGCCAATAACCCTTTTATTTCAGGTCTGGGTACAAGATACCAAACATCATGAATTACAAATTGAAGTAGCTCTTCTTGCATTGCAGTAATCCACAATGGGTCATTTAAGGCTTCATTTACATTTTTGGCCTCAATAAGAGACATAAAACATGCAAAATGAGCAATGTTATGAAGTTGGGATCTTGTACAAACAGTTTCTATAGGATTACCAACAACATTATCTATGAGATAGACTTTAGAAACCCAGTTAGGTACTTCAAGGGTCTCTGTTGGTAAAGACTCAGTTATTTCAAGAGAGTCATAATTTAAAAGGCTTTCAGACTCTTCCACAATAGCCGGTCTAGTAGTTTTACTTTCTACAGAGGTGTCATTTACAACCACATTAATGGATTCCATCATGGTCTTAGTACGTAAGTTGTAAATACGGTAGGCTCTACTATCAGGTGAATATCCTAAAAATATAACTTTATCTCCTCTTATTTCAAACTTAGAAAAGTGTTCTCTGGATTTACAGACATAACACGTACTGCCAAATGTCCTAAGATATTTAAGATTTGGCTTCTTGCCATACCAAAGTTCATAAGGGTTCTGTTAAGAATTCTAACTAAGGTAGACTCTATTGATAATGTTACATAAAGTCCGAACTGACTCAACCTAAAAATATTTAGGTAAGTCTTTTTCATGTATTAGAACTCTTTCCATTTATTGAATAGCCCTATTTTTATGCCCGGCTATCCCATTTTTTGGGGGTGTCTTGGGAGTACTAAACTCGTGTTTGTAACGATTATAGTCATAATATTCGATGACATCTGAATCTATAAATTCTCCTCCTCTATCACTCTGGATTCTATCTACTTGGGAATCCTTTTCATTTTTTATTCGAAGTAAGATTTTTAAAAATGCTCTAAAGGTTTCAGACTTCTGTTTTAGAAAATCAACCAAAAGTGAATCTCGTGTAGTCGTCAACCATAACTATAATGTAACTATTTCCACAAAGACTAATAATGTAAGAAGGACCCATTAGGTCCATATGGATAAGTTCTAATGGTTTAGAGGATAAAATATCTTTAACCCTTTTGTGAGATGCCTTAACTATTTTGCTTTCTCGATGGGGACAACAAACTATGTTTGAAATGGGTTTTATTTTAGGAATACCTCTAATAATTTCCTAAGAGGATAATTTACTAAGGCTGTCATAATTTATGTGACCCATTCTGTTATGCCATAATTCATTATCATCCATTCTGACAATGTTACATACGTTTGTACTAGGA
Organism: Sambucus nigra; assembly: GCA_949130495.1. Taxonomy (NCBI): domain Eukaryota; kingdom Viridiplantae; phylum Streptophyta; class Magnoliopsida; order Dipsacales; family Adoxaceae; genus Sambucus; species Sambucus nigra. Next base: position 538,043,703 of record OX422213.1, read on the forward strand.
TTAACTGTGTAACAGTTATCTGGAGTATGGAGGCCTGTAATTATGCATTCACCATTTTCATTTAAAATTTTGCAAGTGTTCTTCGAAAAGGTGACAATATGATTGGAGTCACAAAATTGTGAAATACTTAGTAGATTAGCCTTAAGACCTTTTACTAATAAAACATCTTCAAGAACAGGTAATCCTTATTCTTGGAATGTTTGTTTGCCTATAATCTGGGCTGAAACACCATCTCTAAATAAGACTTTGCCTCTAGAGAAGTTAGTTTTCTTTGAGAGTTTGGATTCATCCCCGGTCATATGCTTAGAGCATCCAGAGTCTAAGTACCCTCCAGAAGTGGTGTGTTCAGCTTTCAAAGTGCTGATCACTATGTTACATTTCATCTAGGAAACTAGATAATCCTTTCTTACCCAAATAGCTCCGGTTTTCAATTTTCACTTATTAGCTCATATTTGATAAAACTTGCGAGCTTCAGCTTTTTGTCTATACAAATTTTGCGCAATTTTATTATTGTTATAAACATTTTGAGCATTTGGTCGAGAAAAGACTCTAAGAATATTTCTTAACGATTCACTACACCAAAAATAGAAATTTGTCACATCCTGATATTAAAAATTTGGCACTGTTTTAAATTGTGCCAAATTCTGGCATGGTTTAATGATAATTTGGCACACTTTAAAATAGTGCCAAATTTTGGCACTGTTATAAAGTGTGACAAAATAAAGAACACTTGACTCCAATATAAAATACCTTAAAATTTTGGCACACTTTAGTTTCCCTCTTGTCTCTCCTCCCTCATCTTCTCCCCCTTTACTCCTCTCTCTCGACCAAAAACCCAAGCATTACCCCTCTCATTCTCTTTACCGTTGTCGTCTCTCTTATTCCTCTTCGCGTCACCTCCCCTCCTTTGACACAACCTATATGTTTCCTCTAACCTCAAGCGCAGTAGCGCCAAGGTCCACCTTAAGGGTGTTGGTCAGCCCTTAGCTCCAGCAGGTAAAGTTCACTATTACGGGACTGTTCAAGTTTTACATCGTCCTCTGGCTCAGACAGGTTTCTTCATCTCGGGTAGGACCACTTCCGAGGGTTTGAGGAGCTTGGGGGAGTACATCGGCGGTTTCGGGGATGACTCTAGTGCTGCGATCAACTTTTCCAATTGCAGGGACAAGAAAGAAGTTGGTGCGTGTCATGGGGTGGGTGATATAGGAGGTGATTGATGATACTGGAAACAACACCACCCTTCAAGATGTTTGTAAGATTAAATCAATGTTAACAATGGCAGCGCAAGAGTATATTAAATATAAGAGATAGAGATGAGGAGAAGAGGATGTACACCAATATATAAGTGGTTCAGCCAATTAGGCCTATGTCCACTGTGCAAGTGAGTGAGTAAAATCACTAGAATAAGGAACTAACGGCCATGGATACAATCTCTTAACCTTTCTCTCTCTACTGTATAATTGGACAGAGTTTCAGCTAGTATAATTTTCGGGATCCCCCTCAAGGTAGGAGAATACAAGTATATATATAGTGTATGGGGGGTGTAATGTACCCCCCCCCCCCCCCCCCCCATGCATGAAATGAGCACATGTGTGTTGATCTAGCCAATCTAATGAAGACATCAGTCACTATCACATGTAGATAATGATGATAAAATATTCCCCCACGTAAGGGGATTGATTTGGTTACAACTAATTTTGTCCACGTGTTCCTACCCTTGTATATGCTTGTCAATGATCGGCTGTCTTAGCTGGATACCAACCTCAGATTGGGTGAGTACGAGGTTGGTGGAGTACGACCCTTGACTTGTTAGAGATCAATGTTCCATAAAGACCTCGACCGGGATGTCCGGCCGAGGTTTGGAATGAGGTGTAACATCGACCGAAGCCGATGATGACATGGTGCTTGTTGATTGATCTTGTCTTTTGCTGGTTTCAGATGATACTCATAATGTCGGTGTAGGCCGACACTATGAGTTTGTGGCCATATGCATGACTCATTTGAGGTGATGTTGGCAACGTCGACTGTGGCCGACAAGTTGAGCCCAAGTGCCTAGTTAATCTCGATTGATACAATGTAGCATCATCCTGGGTCGATGTTGGGATGGATGTCTGAACCCAGATGCAAGCCTTGATGATGAGATTGATGCAATGTCTGCCAGAGCTGACCTTGTGAGGGACGATATTATTGTCGGTCACTACGAGCCTCTACTACCTCGGTTGTGAGTCAGGCCGAGGTTAGTTTCTCTGGATGGGAAGGTGCACTTTGGTTATATCAATCACCCCTAGCCCTTAGTTACCTATGTGAGTAGGTGATTGAGGGGTATTTTGCAAGGCCGAGGCTAAGTTTTTCTTGTGTGCCAATACTATCTTGACACATGTCACTTGCTTAAGTGATTAGTGTGCGTTCATGGTTTGTACCTTTGGGTTCCCAAGGCAATGATGAGCCTTAGGACACATGCCAAAATGATTGTGGGTTTAACCCCCCCCCCCCTTCCTTCTTTCTTAGTCATCTCCTCTTCTCTTTTCCCGCCAGTGATTTTCTCGGCAACTTCATTCTCTTCAAGAGCTTTTGCTGCTACTGTGAGGTGCTTGTTTGATTCTCATCTCCTTCCTCTTATTCAAAGGTCATCCAGGTATCCTCTCCACCCTTTCCTACCGTTTCCTTCCTTTTAATTTCCATTTCTATAATTTTTGGTGTGAGCTTGGGTTTTCTGGTGAGAGTTTGATTTTTCTGGTGACATTTAAGAGTTTTCTGACGAGATATCAAGAGCTTTCTGGCGATATATAAGACTGTTCATACTTGTTCAAAAGTATCATTTAGATCATTCATTAGGTTAAGCCAAGTTATTTGTTTGCGGCTTTGAGTCTCAAGTGTAGTCTCGTCCTTACATGCTCAGACCTTTATGCCATTTTTTAGATGATTTCCCCTCTCTTAGGGAGAAGACTTTAGAAAAGATTAGGCAGATAGAGCGATCCAAAGAGGAAGCTCGTAGGGCTGAGGCCTTCCCCCTCAGACATATTTTTCCACCCCCTCTTAAAGTGATATATAATGAGCCATCTGTGCCAGTAGAGGTCCCAGTAGAACCCATTTCGATGTCTGATTCCGAGTCATCAACCTTAGACCCTATGTCTGTGGATTCTTTTTAAGAATCCATGGATTATTCCATCAGGATGGATCAAGCCCCTGACCAAGCCGAGGTTTCCAGACATGCATCATCTAATAAGAGTTCTAGCACTTCGCAATCTTCCTCCGATGTAGAAATTGTAGGATCTAGTGTGGACCTTCCACCACCTATTAATGTTATTCCCCTGTCGTCTTCCACAGGGACTGAGTTAGCTCAGAGGTTCCCTACTGGTGCTCCTACCCCTGCCCAAGCCGACGCTTCTCTAGATGAGGATGATGGTCACGAGAGTGATGTTGATGTCTCGGAGGCGGCTGAGATAGAGAACATTATCAACAAATTCAACCTCCTAGCCTTTAGGCATCTTTATTCCATAGGTCCCTGCATAAAACTTTGGAGGCCTCTGAGGGATGAAAGGGACTTTGGCGGCCGAGATGGTGAAATCAACCTATATGAGCAGATGTTCAAGTAAGGATTTCGTCTCCCCATTCATCTAATAATAAGGGACATATTGTCCTATATTGACTTAACCCTTTCCCAATTATCTCCCAACGCTTGGAGGGTGATGATTGGGGCCATCTTCCTATGGAGGGCAGTGCATCATTCAGATCTTCCTATTCAGGTCTTCATAGGATTTTATGTGCCTTCATCTGCAAGAATCATCCGAGCTATTATCACTTCCTAGCCAGGAAGTCTAATAATAAGATAATGCTGATCACCAAAACCTCCAACCACAATTAGAAACCGAGGTACTTTTTTGCCTCAGGGGCCTGGGAGTTTGGCGCTCATGCCACCTCTTTATCTTTCGAGCCAAGGGTACCCCTGAGATGGGGAAAGGTATCATTGACTATAAAGGCCGACCTAGGATTGAGTTAAATAACCTTCAGAAGGTCAAGGATCTTCAGGATCAGGGAGAGCTTGGCCGGCTGGTCAAGTATGAGAACTTGATGACCCCCTACTATCTCTCTGAGACTATCCTTGGGGGGAGTCCCCTGACCGAGATTCATAAGTTACATTATTTTTTCAATAACTTGAACCCCTGATTTTTCTATATCTCTAACTCTTTAACTCGGATCTTATTCTTTTTGCAGAGCGTCCGGAAGGAGTTTCAGACGATATTTGGGAAATGGCATCCCCAAGTCTTACTAAGCTAGTGAAGAAGGCAGGCATGACTACGCCTCCTCCTCCCCTACCACTTCAAGGGTTGATGCTTCCAAAAAAAGGAAGTCTAATGACCCTGCCCCTGAGGATCAGAGAAAGAAGAAAACCTCCAAGGGGGATCGCGCAATCACCATCTCCTCTAAGGACGCGTTAGTTGCTCTTCTGGAGCAGCTGAAGATCGGCGACAACCTTATTGACCAGAGTTTGAAGGCCTTGGATGCCATCGGCTCCGTAATGATTGACGCCGATAAGCAATTTTGTCGTTCTCTAGACACCCCTCTGTTGGCCGAGTTTGACCTCCATCGATCTATCCAGGTAAGACTTTTATTGTTTATGTTGCAGTGCAACATCGGCTTATAATTATACCAAATCTTGAACTGATATTCATGAACATGTTTTGCAGGGTCTCCTCACCATGCACCAGTTCATTGACTGGACCCTGAGGAAGCTCCCTCTGATTGAGAAGGGCAGAGAGGCCCAGAGGACAGAGGACGCTCTGAGTGCTAAAGTGGAGCATCTGAAGGATTCCTTAGAGAATTTTGAAGCTAATATTAAGTAGATGGAGAAGTACATAGGAAAGCTTAAGAAGGATCATAGCTCTTCTCTGAAGATCCAGGTTGACTCTCTCCAACACAAGGTTGATGTCGCAATGAAGGCTTCTCTGGAGGACGCCTCAGAGAAGATCTTAGAGGACTACAAGGTCTCTAATGAATTCGTCGGCTTTGGCTTTTGAATACCTCAAAAGGGGTGCTAAGGCCACTGGAAAATCGGCTCCAGTGAAAGAGAAGGAGTCAGGGAGCTTGGAAGCCTCGGACTTCGTTGGTCTGGGCTATGCTAATCCTCGGTTTTCTTAGGACTTACAAGAAGTCAAGGAGGAAGGAGGTATTGCGCCTGTCGAGACTGTTTAACCAGAAGATGCAAGGATTAAAGATGTTAATCCTCAGGATGATGGGGTAGAAATGACCAACATCAGCCAAGGAAGTGGGGGCATGGCTACTAACCCTGAGATTGCAGACACTTAGGCCTTATTTTGTGAAGATCTTGTTTGTAATTTTTTTTGTTTCTGATTTATATCGGTCTGTAACCTCTGATAACATTTTCTATTAGATTTTAACGTGTAACTCTAACTTCTTTATGCTATGCGATTCTCCGAGGAGAATTTTTCTTCTCTTGGCCTTGAATTGTTTTTCCTCGTGTCTTCATCACTACACTATGATTTTACACTTGTAATATAACTAATGATGTTTAGGGTCTGAGGTCATCCAAATATAATGTTCTCCTCAGACCTTGTCACCAAGTTATGATGTTTTAAGGTCTGAGGTCGTCAAACTAAGATGGTATCCCCAAAAATTTCACCCAATTAATGATGTTTAAGGTCTGAGGTCATCTAAATATGATGTTCACCTCAGACCTTGTCACCAGGTTGTGATGTTTTAAGGTCTGAGGTCACCAAACTAAAATCACCAAATTAATGATGTATAGGGTCGGAGGTCATCCAAATATGATGTTCACCTCAGACCTTGTCACCAATTTATGATGTTTTAAGGTCTAAGGTCATCAAACTAATATGTTATGCCCATAAATTTCACCAAATTAATGATGTTTAAGGTTTGAGGTCATCCAAATATGATGTTCACCTCAGACCTTGTCACCAAGTTATGATGTTTTAAGGTCTGAGGCCATCAAACTAAGATGTTATCCTCATAAATTTCACCAAATTAATGATGTTTAGGGTCTGAGGTCATCCAAATATGATGTTTACCTCAGACCTTGTCACCATGTTATGATATTTTACGGTCTGAGGTCACCAAACTAAGATGTTATCCCCATAAATTTCACCAAATTAATGATGTTTAGGGTCTGAGGGCATCCAAATATGATGTTGACCTCATACCTTGTCACTAAGTTTTTATGTTTTAAAGTCTGAGGTCATCAAACTAAGATGTTATCCCCATAAATTTCACCAAATTAATGATGTTTAGGGTCTGAGGTCATCCAAATATGATGTTCACCTCAGACCTTGTCACCAAGTTGTAATGTTTAAGGTCTGAGGTCACCCAACTAAGATGTTATCCCCATAAATTTCACCAAATTAATGATGTTTTGGGTCTGAGGTAATCCAAATATGATGTTCGCCTCAGACCTTGTCACAAAGTTATGATGTTTAAGGTTTGAGGTCACCCAACAAAGATGTTATCCCCATAAATTTCACCAAATTAATGATGTTTAAGGTTTGAGGTCATCCAAATATGATGTTCACCTCAGACCTTATCACCAAGTTATGATTTTTAAGGTCTGAGGTCATCAAACTAAGATGTTATCCCCATAAATTTCACCAAATTAATGATTTTTAGAGTCTGAGGTCATCCAAATATGATGTTCACCCCAGACCTTATCACCAAGTTATTATGTTTTAAGGTTCGAGGTCATCAAACTAAGATGTCATCCCCATAAATTTCACCAAATTAATGATGTTTAGGCTCTGAGGTCATCCAAATATGATGTTCACCTCAGACCTTGTCACCAAGTTATGATGTTTAAGGTCTGAGGTCACCCAACTAAGATGTTATCCCCATAAATTTCACCAAATTAATGATGTTTAAGGTCTGAGGTCATCCAAATATGATGTTCACCTCAGACCTTATCACCAAGTTATGATGTTTTAAGGTCTGAGGTGATCAAACTATGATTTTATCCCCATAAATTTCACCAAATTAATTATGTTTAGGGTCTAAGGTCATTCAAATAAGATGTTCACCTCAGACCTTATCACCAAGTTATGATGTTTTAAGGTCTAAGGTCATCAAACTAAGATGTTATCCCCATAAATTTCACCAAATAAAGCATAATGAACCAATAATTGACACATGAACTGATCTTCTTATTAATAATCTCTTTATAGGTTGATACATTTACATAGAAACTATTGCAACATCATATGTAATATTTTTTCAGATGATCAGCATTCCATGGATTGGAGAAAGGTTCCCCTTCGAGGTTTTCCAGCATGTAGGTCTCGGGTACAACCTTCTCGATCACTTTGTAAGGGCCATGCCAATTTGGGTGAATCTTGTTTGCCTTCTGCAATGTCTTCTTCAGCACTAGGTCTCCTATAGCCATGGGCCTCGATTTTACCCTTTGGTTGTAGAATTTTGTTGTTCTCTATTGGTAGACTGCCTGTCTGATCTCAGCGTCTTCCCTTCTTTCTTCAACAAAATCTAGGACAAATATTCTCTCCTCCACATTCTTCTCAGGGTCATATGTCTGAACTCTGTGAGTGGGGAGTCCTACCTCTGTTGGTATGATGACTTCTGAGCCATGTTCTAACATATATGGGGTCTCCCCCATTGGTGTCCTAGACGTTGTTCTGTAGGACCATAACACAGCATAAACCTCTTCAATCCATCTCCCCTTAGATTCTTTTAACCTCTTTTTGATCCCATTAAGGATTGTTCTGTTCGTGACTTCGGTCTGACCGTTTGCCTGAGGTCGTCCAAGAGAAGAGAAAAATTGCTTGATCCCAACTCTCTCGCAATACTTTTCCAAGGAAGAATTTTTAAACTGAGTTCTGTTGTCTAATATGAGGGTGTTAGGGAGGCCATGTCTGCATATGATGCTCTTCCAGATAAAGTGAAAGGTCTTTTGTTCTGTGATCGTGATCATCGGCTCGGCCTCCACCCACTTAGAGAAGTAGTCAATCGTTACAATCAAAAATCGATAATTATTCACCACTCTTGGCAAAGGACCCACCAAATAAATCCTCTGTACTACGAATGGCCAAGGAGAACTGATTGACGTCATAGGTTGATGAGGTTGATGGGGGATAGTGGAGTATCTTTGGCATTCGTCACACCTCTTCACGTAGGCTGCAACATCCTTGGCCAAGGGCACCCACCAGTATCCCTACATGATAATCCTCTTGGCCAAAGGTCTTTATCCTATGTGACTGAAGCAAGAACCATCATTTACCTATTTTAAACCTTTTAGCATCATTCTTACCCTTTTCAGGTATTTGGTCATACTTTCCTCCTTAGCCTCATAAACTCTAAACACTTGGTTGACAACTAGCCTTGAGTCGCTATGAAGTAGGAGTCATCTAACCCTAAGGTTCTTTGCTAAGGAGAGGCTTGCTATCATGGCCTCATATTCTGACTCGTTATTCGATGCTTTGAAGTTGAACCTAAGTACATATTCAACGTTGGTGTCATCCGGGGCTGAGAGTATTAGCCCTGCACCACTTCCACTTTCGCAAGAAGACCCATCAACAAAGAGGTTCCAAACGTATTCATTTGAAAAGAAGCTCCCCTTCGATAGGGCTCCTTACTTGAAGAGGTACCTGTCCTCCTCATTCTCGGCTATTCCATTTTTGGCTCTATTGGACATAACCTCTTCCGGGTTTCAGAAGACGTTACTATTTGATCCCTCTGTGATCACTGGATTATTCTCAACTTTAGTCTCTTCCCACGTGAACTCAGTAACAAAATCTGCAAGTTCCTGCCCTTTAATGGACACTCTAGGTTGATAAGTAAGGTCATACTCTCCCAACTCAATGTACCAGGTCATCAATTTGCTTAACTTCTTAGGCTTGTGGACGACTTGCCTAAGTGGGGAGTCAGTGAGGATGACCATTGAGTGAGCTTGAAAATATGGTTTCATCTTCCTCGAAGCGTGTATCAAAGCGTAGGCCAATTTCTCCATTCGAGGATAGTTTTGTTCAGACCCCTTAAGGGCCTTACTATTGAAGTACACAGGCCTTTGCACCCCAACATCTTCCCGTACTATGGCTGCACTTATATCTGACTCAGAGACTGCTAGATAAACATATAACTTTTCTCCCACTATGGGCCGAGATAAGAGCAGGGGAGATCCAAGGTAGAACTTGAGCTGATTAAAAGCCTCGTCACACTCTTTGTGCCATTCGAAGGCCTTTCTAAGCACCTTAAAAAATGGAAGACACTTGTCCGTCGCTCTGGAAACAAATCTGTTGAGTGCAGCTACTCTTCCAGTGAGCCTATGAACATCTTTAATACTCCTTGGTGTCTTCATATCAAGCAAAGCCTTGATCTTCTCAGAAGTGGCCTCTATTCCCCTCTAATTGATAATGAATCCATGAAATTTTCCAGCTCATACTCCGAAGACACACTTTGTAGGATTAAGTTTCATTCTATACAAGTCCATGGCGTTGAAATTTCTTTCTAGGTCTGCCACATGAGTGTAGGCCTTCAGGATCTTTATCAACATATCATCTACGTATACCTCCATGGTCTTGCCGATTTGATCTTTAAACATATTATTTAGAAGACATTGATATATGGCTCCTGCATTCTTCAAGCCAAAGGACATGGCCTTATAGCAGTAGGTCCCCTTATCTGTGATGAAGGTTGTCTTCTCTGAGTCTTCAGCATCCATGAAGATCTATTTGTAGCCTGAGTACGCTTCCATGAAGCTCATGAGCTCATGCCCTGCCGTGGCATCTACCATCTGATCAATTCGAGGTAAGGGATAACTATCTTTTGGGCAAGACTTGTTCAGGTCGGTGAAATCTACGCACATCCTTCATTTTCCATTGGCTTTGGGCACAATGGCGGCATTTGATAAGCACTCTAGATATATGACCTCCCTGATAAACTCTGCCTCTTTTAACTTTCTGACCTCTTCTCTGATGACGTCATACTCTCCCTGGAGTAAACTCTTTATCTTTGTTTGATTGGCTTAGCACCTTCTGCCACGTTGAGATTGTGGCACATAATCTCTGGGTCGATGTCAGGCATGTCTACGTGGCTCTAAGCGAAGACACTCTGCCTCTCCTTCAAGAATTTTATCAGTTCTTCCTTGATCTTCGATTTTAAGGCCTTGCCTACTTGGACATTTTTTTCGATTCGTCCTCATTAAGGACGATGGATTCTACCTCTTTCACGGTCTGTCATTTCTTTAACTTCGTTTCTTCTCTAGGATCAAGTGTATCAATGTTATATATGGTTGTGGCCCTCTTATGGGCCTCCCTTTCTTTTGTCGAGTTGAAGTAGCATTCTCTCGCCGAGGTCTGGTCCCTTTGCACTTCCCCTACCCCATAGGGGTCGAGAATTTTAGCATTTGGTGGAATGTTGACGACATGGCGTCAAACTCCTTAAGGGCAACTCGTCCTATGATGAGGTTGTATGTCGAGAAGACGTTTTCATCCATAACGAAAAAATTTATCTTTCGGGTCAACCTCTTAGGCCACTCGTCCCCCATTCGCACATCCATCTCATGCATGCCCAATGGATGGACCTTATCCCCACTGAAGCCCATCAATCGATGATGACAGGGGACTAGCCTAGCTCTGCTTAGGCCTAGGCTTTTAAAGAAGGGCCAGAACATCACGTCCGCCGAACTTCCCCCATCTATATGGATTCTCTGTACCACACATCCATGAACTCTTGTTGTAATCACCAAATGGTCATAATGCCGAGCTAAGATACCTTTGAAATCGATTCGGGAGAATCCAACTATAAGAGTATCCATATACACTTTCTTTATCTTCTGCTTAGCTTCTGAAGACGTCAAATTCACGACCTCTACTTTAGTCACTAACTTGGCCTCTGTCATATGAGCTTTTCGGTCAGCAACTTTGGAGCCACCCCCAGTAAGTCCTCCATATATGGTGTTAACACCAAAGGAGATCATTACAACCCTCTTTACAGGGGCATTATCGTCTTTTGTTGGGAGGTCTGGATCATCTTCATCATCTTCATCTGAGTCATCGTCTCTTTTTGCTGAAGTATCATCCCGACATCTGTCGTTTTTCTTCTTTTTAGGGTCATCTCTTCCCTTCTTAGGGGCCTTACCATCAACATACTTTCTCAGCTTCTCGAATTTTAACATCTTCTAGATCTCATCCTTTAAAGCGAATCACTTATCTGTCACATAGCCATGGTCTTAGTGGAATTAGCACCATAAGTTCTTGTTCCTCTTATGCGGAGGAGCCTTTAGCTTCTCCGGCTATCTTAGAGACCGATCATTCTTGATCTCATTGAGGATGTGTTCGCAGCTCATAGTTAAAGGAGTATAACATGCAAACTTGTCGTCAGTTGACCTCTTATTTCCATCTTTCTTTCTTTGGAATTTCCCACGGTCACTTTCATTCTCATCCTCATACTTCGTGGCCATGGCCTCTTCAGCGTTCATGACCTTTCCTGCAGTTTCCAACAGCTCTACCATAGACTTGGGAGGGTCTTTTGCGAGTTTCCATAATAACTTTCCCTTTTGGAGTCCTCCAATGAGGGTTGTCATAGCTGTATTCTCTTCATAATCTTTAACCTCCAATTTTTCTTTGTTAAATCTAGCAATGTAGTATCTTAGACTGTCATTCCTTCCCTGCTTGATGTACAACAGATGAGTGGTTTTCTTTTGAGGTCTTACCCCAAAACAGAAGTTGTGAATGAACCGTTCATCTAAGCCCTTAAAGTTCTCAATTGAGTTCTTCGAAAGAGAGGTAAACCAAATGTGTTCAGCTCCTGTTAAATTCCCAAAGAAAGCTCGACACTTCATCTCATCTGGAATTGAATAAATTTCCACCGCAGATTGGTACATCTCAATGTGATGCATAGGGTTGGTACTACCATCATAATTGGGAGACACCGTAGGTGGCTTGAACTTAGCAGGGGTTGGGAAGCTCACTATCTTAGCCACAAATGGAGAACCCTCTAAGAACCCTTTTTGCAATGGGTCTCGGCTTTTGATGAGGTCTCTTATTTTCTCCTCAAGACGTTGGATGGAGTCATTCCATGGTCTTGCAACGTCGTCCTGACCGACGTTATCCCCAGCCACCTCCATTGGGTGGATTGATGGTTCCCTAGTTATAGTACAACGCCGGCGGTTGACCTCTTCTTGGTCCCTGTCTTGGCCTTGATGAGGTCAGACATGATGGGGTCGGCCATGATGAGGCTGATGTTCCCCATCTCCCCTTTGTGACCCTGTTTCACTTATTCACCTGGATAACCTCTATCTCAGGTCATTTACTGGGCCGAGCCTTTTAAAGGCCGACCCTCTGCTTAATCGATCGAAAGTTGACCCTCTTTGTTGGGAACCTTCACCTCTTCTGCCTCCACAACCTCGGCTCTGCTAGATAGGACGTACTGTGTTATTTAAAACCTCATACGGCTCCCAACAATATTCTGGAATGTCTTCTGCCTCCATATCATCATACTTATCCTCAGGGCAAGGGTGTCCTTACCTCCCAAGATGCAAACGCCTAGGGTCAGCAAGGTCCCTCCTTCGTTGAGGTGTTTCTTGGTCTTTTGGTGATGTCTGGGGTGGTCCCCTGACCTCAAGATGGGGATGCGTAGCCGCCGGGGTAATCATCTCCGGTGAGAGCCCAGGTGGCCTCATCATGTTTTGACTGAGATATGCAAATTACTCCTTAATTTCTTGCTGCATTGCAGCCATAGACCTCAAGGCTGCAGCCACCTCAGCCATTTCGAACTGGGGTAGTGCCTGGATAGAACTAGGTCCTCCGGCACCAGATAGTGGTGGTGATGGTAACTCCGATGCCATATGTTAACACTAAAGGAGCTTGCGAAGAAGATGAGCTTAATACCTTAAAGGACCTCTTTCAATGGTAAAACAGCTCCACATAAAGGGTGAGGCATAGTTCACCACCAGAGTCTCCGGTGAGGTTAAGTAGAAAAAGAGGAAGAGACAGCTTATCATTCCCATAGACGGCGCTAAAAAGATGATGCTGGAAACAACACCACCCTTCAAGGTGTTTGTAAGCTTAAATCAATGTTAACAATGGCAGCATAAGAGTATATTAAATATAAGAGATAGAGATGAGGAGAAGAGGATGTACACCAATATATAAGTGGTTCATCCAATTAGTCCTATGTCCACTATGCAAGTGAGTGAGTAAAGTCACTAGAATAAGGCACTAACGACCATGGATACAATCTCTTAAGCTTTCTCTCTCTACTGTATAATTGGACAGAGTTTCAACTAGGGTTGTAATTTTTGGGATCCCCCTCAAGGTAGGAGAAGACAAGTATATATATAGTGTGGGGGGTGTAATTTACCCCCCATGCATGCAATGAGCATGTGTTTATTGATCTAGCCAATCTAATGAAGACATCTGTCACTATCACATGTAGAGAATGATGATGAAATATTCCCCCATGTGAGGGGAATGATTTGGTTACAACTGATTTTGTCCACGTGTTCCTACCCTTGAATACGCTTGTCAATGCTTGGTTGTCTTAGCTGGATACCAACCTCGGCTTGGGTGAGTACGAGGTTGGTGGAGTACGACCCTTGACTTGTCAGAGATCAATGTTCATGAAGACCTCGGCCGGGATGTCCGGCCGAGGTTTGGTATGAGGTGTAACGTCGGTCGAAGCCGATGATGACATGGTGCTTGTTGATTAATCTTATCTTTTACTGGTCTCAGATGATATTCGTAAATCAACCGAGGCTGACACCATGCGTTTGTAGCCATATGCAGGGCTCATTTGAGGTGATGCTGGCAACGTCGGCTGTGGTCGACCCTATACAAGTTGAGCCCAAGTGCCTAGTTAATCTCGATTGATAAAATGTAACATCGGCCTGGGACGATTTTGGGATGGATTTCTGAACCCAGATTCAAGCCTTGATGATGAGGTTGATGCAACGTCTACCATGTCCGACCTTGTGAGGGACGATATTACTGTCGATCACTATGAGCCTCTACCACCTCGGTTGTGAGTCAGGCCGAGTTTAGTGTCTCTGAATGTGAAGGTTCACTTTGGGCATATCAGTGATGGTGTTTTCTTGGCAAGATCTGATAGGGGTGATGGTATTTCCAAGCACGTGAGGTGATTGTGTTTTCAAAGGCCCACTCAGGGCACACTCCCTCCAAGGCTGTTGCCGCCCCTCTGAGGTATTTCTCATATTAATTTTTGGAATGGGTTTTTTGTTTTGCAACAAAATGCATTTTTTGGCACAAAAATGGTTCAAGCTAGTTTCTTGCAAATAATGCATAGTTTGGGAGTTTTGTATGCATTTAATTCCATCAACACTTTATAGTTTAATATAATTGTGTGTTACACATAAAACCTATTCATAACGAACAATATACTGGACCAGTTAAAATTAGCTTGAGTTGTATTAGTTTAGCTTTGATTCAACTTAGTCAATAGGAGTTTAAGGGATTTAATCAAGGGAATGGGAGATAGATGATAGTATCTAGGAATGAAAAATTGGTCAGCGACTCAACATTATCGCTTACATATTAATTTTAAGTGATGTAAACCAAATAAATACCTCAATTATCAATAGTCTTAATCATTGTTATCGATTAAAACATAATCCCTAGTTTTGATTGCGATAATGAAAACACGAGCAACAAAAATAAGAAAATATGTCAGAGGTTTATGCTTCCACCTTCAATTAAAGGGCTACATTAAAGTTTTGGACCATTGATCTTTTATCTCTCAATAAATTACTTGGATCGGTTCCTATCAGCTTATGAACTACGTGTAAGTTCATAACATAGGCTAAATGTATATGTATTAATATTTAAGTGTTTAAATGATGATTGTGACTATTCATGTTTGTGACATTATTAATGTGTACATAGAGGGGTAAAGCTTGGATAGTCCAATTGTTAGTTGTGGCCTGTTTCTCACTAGCAACAAAAATGGAGGAGATTGAAGTGCCTCCCATTGTTGATTTACAAGTGAGAAAAAAATTAATGTGAATAATTATTTATTTCATTATATATTGAACCATTTGCCTTTCTGATATGTTCTTATATGTAATGGATATATGGATTCTTGTGAGTAGGTAGGAGATCCCAAGTTTTTATTTGAAGGCAAAACCATACGAAGAATGGAGCTTCTTGTTTTGAGCACCTTGAAGTGGAGGATGCAAGCTTGCACTCCTTGTTCTTTTATAGACTACTTTCTTAAAAAGATTCACCATGATCATCTTCCATCACAATCTCTGATCTCTATATCAATTCAATACATCTTAAGCACAATCAAAGGTAGATTATTCACTGTATGCACAAATGTTTTAATTTATATCGATACATTTTCATATAATAAAGCACAATATAACGTGTGTCTTAATGGCACGTAATGACACTCAATTATACTCATAAAAGGGACATGTTATCAATTTCACACACGTGTCTGTATAATCATATATGGGTACTAAAATATTAAAGAGTTTGATCCAGTGCTGGGTGGGAATTGGATGCAGGTATTGGGGAGGTTTCAAGATCAAAAGGCCAGCATAGGCTGCCAGTAATTTGTTTGGTTTTGTTTTACAAAGGTTCAACTCAAGACAGTTCCATACAATCTTAATAAATTTACTACATGTAACTATTAGTTAGTACCCATTTATTAACGTTTTAAAATGCAATGAATTATTTTTACTCATCATTTATAGTTTGTCTTTTTCATTCCATATCTGATCATTCCTTTTAAACTTTGAAAATCACTTCATGGACACAATAATTAATAGTATTTATATTCAATGTATTTCCTCTTTTCTTCTTTTGGTGATATAAGGTTCTACTCAAGAAGCATTGAAATTGGTAAGGTAACATTTGTGTTAGGTTTGCTTTGGGATGTAGGAGGACCGATTATTAGGGGTGGGAGTGGGTGGGTGGGGGAGGGGTTGCATTGTGTGTATATATATATGTATGTAGTATCATGTTCATATCAACATATTTAGGTAATGTGTGTGTATATATATATATAACGATAATTTGAGAATACGACGATATGATGATAATTTGAAAATATATCGATTAAGCTTAAAAAAGCCCTTAAAGGGTGAAAACCCAAACCAACCCCCAAACGGGCCCATAAGAGGCACGAACACCACGCACGGGACCACTATAACTTATACGAACTGATCGCGTAGTCGCGGGTCTCGCAATTTGTGAATATGAATATAATTTTAAGATATGTATATTAGGCTTAAAAACAGCCCCCAAACGGCCACATAAGAGGCTCAACACCTTGCACGGGACCAATGTAACTTGTACGAACTGACAGCGTAGTTGCGGGCCTCTCGGTTTGAGAATATGACGATAATTTGAAAATATATCAATTAAGCTTAAAAAAAACCCTTCAAGGGTGAAAACCCAAACCAACCCCCAAACGGCCCCGTAAGAGGCACGAACACCTCGCACGGGACCACTATAACTTATACGAACTGATCGCGTAGTCGCGGGTCTATCGATTTGAGAATATGAAGATAATTTCAAAATATATAGATTAGGCTTAAAATAAGTCGTTTGAGGGTGAAAACCCAAACCGTCCCCCAAACAGCCCTGTAAAAGGCACGAACACCTCGTACGAGACCAATGTAACTTGTACGAACTGAGCGCATAGTCATGGGTCTCCCAGTTTGAGAATATGATGATAATTTCAAAATATCTAGAATATGCTTAAAAACAAGTCGTTTGAGGGTGAAAACCCAAACCAGCCCCCAAGCGGCCCCATAAAAGGCACAAAGACCTCGCACGGGACCCATGTGACTTGTACGAACTGACAGCGTAGTCGCGGGTCTCCCGATTTGAGAATATGATGATAATTTCAAAATATGTAGATTATGCTTAAAAATAAGCCATTTGAGGGTGAAAACCCAAACCAGCCCCCAAACAGCCCCATAAGAGGAACGAACACCTCGCACGGGACCAATGTAACTTGTATGAACTGACCGCGTAGTCCTGGGTCTCTCGATTTGAGAATATGACAATAATTTCAAAATACATAGATTAGGCTTGAAAATAAGCCGTTTGAGGGTGAAAAGCCAAACCAACCCCCAAACGGCCCCGTAAGAGGCACGAACACTTCGCACGTGACCAATGTAACTTGTATGAACTGACAGCGTAGTTGTGGGCCTCTTGGTTTGAGAATATGATGATAATTTGAAAATATATCGAATAAGCTTAAAAAAAGCCCTTAAAGGGTGAAAACCCAAACCAACCCCTAAACGGGCTCATAAGAGGCACAAACACCTCGCACGGGACCAATGAAACTTATACGAACTGACCGCGTAGTCGCGGGTCTCACAGTTTGAGTATATGAAGATAATTTCAAAATAAGTAGATTAGACTTAAAAATAACCGTTTGAGGGTGAAAACCCAAACCAGCCCCCAAACAGCCTCGTAAGCGGCACGAACACCTCGCACGGGACGAATGTAACTTGTACGAACTGACATCTTAGTCGCAAGCCTCTCGGTTTGAGAATATGACGTTAATTTTAAAATACATAAATTAGTGTTAAAAACAAGCTGTTTGAGGGTGAAAACCCAAACCAGCCCCCAAACGGCCCCGTAAGAGGCACGAAGACCTCGCATGGGACCAATATAACTTGTACGAACTGACTGCGTAGTAGCGAGTCTCCCAGTTTAAGAATATGATGATAATTTCAAAATATGCAGATTAGGCTTAAAAACATGTCGTTTAAGTGTGAAAACCCAAACAAACCCTCAAAATGGCCCCGTAAGAGGCACGAACACCTCGCATGGGACCAATGTAACTTGTACGAACTCATAGTGTAGTCATGAGCCTCCTGGTTTGAAAATATGATGATAATTTCAAAATACGTAGATTAGGGTTAAAAACAAGTCGTTTGATGGTGAAAACCCAAACCAGTCTCCAGACGGCCCCGTAAGAGGCACGAACACCGCGCACGAGACCAATGTAACTTGTATGAACTAACAGTGTAATCGCAAGTCTCCCGATTTGAGAATATGATGATAATTTGAAAATATATCAATTAAGCTTAAAAAAATCCCTTAAATTATGAAAACCCAAACCATCACCCAAACGGCCCCGTAAGAGGCACGAACACCTCGCACGGGACAAATGTAACTTGTACGAACTGACCGCATAGTCGCGGGTCTCCCGATTTGAGAATATGATGATAATTTCAAAATATGTAGATTAGGCTTGAAAACTAGCCGTTTGAGGGTGAAAAGACAAACCAACCCCCAAACGGCCCCGTAAGAGGCACGAACACCTCGCACGGGACCAATGTAACTTATACAAACTTACCACATGGTCACGGGTCTCCCGGTTCGAGAATATGATGATAATTTCAAAATATCTAGATTAGGCTTAAAAACAAGCCGTTTGAGGGTGAAAACCCAAACCAACCCCCAAACGGCCACGTAAGAGGCACGAACAACTCGTACGGAACCAATGTAACTTGTACGAACTGACCAGGTAGTCATAACTTGCGTAAGATTTTTAATTTTAGAATATAATAGTAATTGCAACTCCTATATGTAATTTTTTAGCTTGAGTAAGTTTTTTTTATAAATTACTTGGTTATTAATATCATATCTTTTTTGTATCCTATTTTTTTTTGCAGTATAACATTTTATCATTAGCATTTATTCACGTGTAACACACGAAGAATTCAATGGTTTACAACAAGGGGTTTATTCATAATTCTATTTTTTTATGTTATGGTCGTGCGGGCTTTTGTAGTTTTATTGTTAACTTTTATGGTCGTGCGGGCTTTTGTAAGTTTATTCTTATATTTTGTGGTCGTGCGGGCTTTATGTTACGCAGGTTTTATATTAACAGGTTTTAGAATGTCCAGAAAATAGAGGAAACTCGGCCCAATTTTTTTTTGGTCTGTGAACTACTAAAGACTTGTAATATTTTGAAGTTTGTATGTACATTAGTTTATCAACAACGTGCAAGATTTGTAATTAGTGAATTTTCTTGTTTTCAAATAATTTTTTTTTCTTTTATCCAAAAATTTGGCACAGTTCAAAACAATGCCAAAAGTGTTTCAAATTTTGGCATGGTTTTGAACTGTGCCAAACGTTTTTCAAAATGTGCTCAATCCAGCACAGTTCAAAACTGTGCCAGAAATATCAAATTCTGGCACGGTTTAAAAGTATACCAGAAGTGTTCCTGTTTGCTCAAATCTGGCACACTTTTGAGTCGTGCCAGAAAAAACTGGCCATTTTGGAACACCTGATTCTAGCACAGTTCAAAACCGTGCCAGATTCCTGTTTTTGGTTTAGTGATTGTCTTTTAGTATTAGATCTTGTCTTTCTCTTTCTATAGTTAGAGTTTATGTCTGGTGGTTTAGGAAGGACATAATTGTTACGGCTTCTCCTAGAATAGTTAAAGTTCTGATAGGTAAAGGAGGGATAAGTATTTTGGTATAGGCGTTTGGAATAGCAACCATCTAAGGAATGTCCGTACACATCACAATATGAGCAATAAAGATTTCTCCTAGAAGTTAAGTCTTTAGGAAAGTTGTTGACCATAGGTTTCCCTAAGTTATGACTTTTGGCATTAGTTCTAGAGGGAACAGTTTGAAATGAGGTCTCACTCTTTATAATAGGAGGACAAACATACTTAGCTTTAAGTTGAACATTATTCTTAGAGGTACTTGTCTCATCAAAGTTTAACTGCTGCTGATTTTTATCAAAATCCTTTTTCAAATATTTAAACTCATGACAAGTTTCCATAGGTCTTTCCCACCAGTAATAAACTTTATGGTTTCAAAAGGTTTAGTTTGTTTAATATTTTTGGTGCAAAATCCTATTCCGAATCTATCATCATAATTGATCTTTCTATCAGCAACACAGTCCTCAAAACAATTAGAATTGCTTTCAAATTTTTAGAATTTTTTTAAGACTATTGATGCCTTTTCTTTTCTTTGTTCCAATTCTAATAAATATCCTTTATACTTCTTTTCCAAAACATTATTGGATTCATTCAAGTCTTTCAATTTTTGTTCAAAATCTTTTATTTCCTCATCATGAGTTAAACTTTGAGACGTATACTCTTTAGCATTTTGTTTAACTATTTGGTTTATAGACTCTAATTTTTGGAAATATCTTTGACAAATCTCTCTAATCTAGTTCTTTTCTTAAGAGTGTTAGTGTAAAGTGTGTGAATGTCAGGAAGGTCCTCATTATCGGAGTCATTAAGTGAACCGTGTGTCCCCTATCGATTCAATTTTAGGACTCACACACCCATTGGCATCAATGATAAGATGATAACTTTGACTCACACACACACGATTTTCAGTACTACAACCATTCTCAAGTAGTAAGGTAGACATATCAATAGAAGCAACATCAGTCATGGTATGATCAATTTCCTCATCATCATTGTAGATTATCTTAGCAAAAAATGACATGAAAGGGTCATAATAGTTGGATGACTCAAGTTCTTCATTTTCAGAGTCACTTGAGTCATTCCAAGTCTTGTATAGCCGAGCCCTATTATATTTGGGGTGTTTGTCTAAATTAACCCTACAATCACTAGCCATGTGTCCTAATTTACCACATCTATAACATTCAACATTTGTTAGGTCTTTCTGAGGTCTCTTGTGGTCATCAATCTTTTATTTGCCAGGTCTTCTCTCATGAGGCCTATTATTAGAAGTGTTGGAGTAATTAGGTTTCCCTTGTCTTTAAGAAACTTTGTTTCGAAAGTTTACAATTTTTTTTAATTCCTTAGACATGAGAGCAATCTGATTATCCAAGTTATCCAAGTCGCAGTCCTCATCAGAGTCAATGTCAAGGTCAAGTTTGATCAACTTTGATGAAAAAATAAGATTAGAATTACCCTATTTTTTACTAGTCTGGATCAATTGTTTCTTGAATTCTAGTTCCATTTCCACAGTTCTTAATTTACTACTGAGGAGTTCTAGAGTAAGGTTTTGATCATCCATTTCATCAATAGCATATCTTTTGTTATCAAACTTCTGTGGAAGCGATCTTAGAATTTTTGAAACAATTTATTTTCTATCATAGGTTATACCATTTGCATGCAATTTAGTCACAATGTCAGTTAACCTAATGTAGAAATCATAAAAGGCTTCAGTCTCAGACATGACAAGAGAGTTATACTGTTGGATAAGCATTTGGGTTTTAGCAGCTTTAACTCTCGTATCACCCTCATGAGCATTTACAAGAGTATCCCATGCTTCCTTAGAAGTAGTGCAGGATGAGATCCTCTTGAACACATGTTCATTTATAGACATAAATATGGCATTCTTGCCTCTATTGTTACATAGCGAAATTTGTTTCTCATCTTTAGTGAATTCACTTAGTAACTTCCTGATTCTCACAAGACTAACTTCAGCTACTGGTTTAGTAGGAAAAGTGAAACCATTTTCTATAACTTCCCATACATCATCTCCCAGAGTTCCTTGAATGAAATCACTCATCCTTACCTTCCAGTAGGGAAAATTGGTTCCATCAAAGAGATGGGGTGTGGATAGGTTACCTAGTCTCTAAAATTTCTCATCCATACCTTTGCTTTGAAAAAAAACAATTTCAAAAACACGGGATCTAAAAGATTTTAAAACAGACAAGCTCTGATACTAATTGAAAATGCCACTTAAGACGTTTAAAATAAAGTTAAACTATTAAAATGGCTCTGAGCTGTTTATTGAAGAAACTCTTTTAATCAAAATAAAACTTAACACAAGATGTGTTTAAAAAACTTATCAAAATAGTTTGAATGAGTGTGAACGAGTTATTTCAGATCTAGAGTAAACCAATTATGAAAAAAAATAAACTTAAAATATTAAATCAGTATAGATAAGAAGAAGGTGATGAGAAAATGAATAAGAACACAAGTAATTTTTAACGTGGTAAAACCCCACCCAATTGGGGAAACATCAATGGTGACCTCTACATCACAAAACGAAAATCCACTGAAATCACAGTAACAAATTACAAGCTATTTAACAATCAAACCAAACAAACACACCTAAGCTAAGTTCATAATCGTACCAACTCCGCTGGATTAGATCTGACTTCTTTGAGGGTTGTTGTTGTTGATGTTCTCTCTAGATTTCATAAATTTAATTGATTCCAGTCTTTATGTCGACTCAAACAAGTTCAAGATCATATAACCAACACATTAAGTGTGGTAGAGTGAAAGTGTAGTGGTGATGTGCTCTCTAACATATGCATGAAACATACTCACACTTAATACAGACAAAATGACTTAATCAAATTGCAGAATCACTAAACATGCAAGGTTTTCTAATATCAGTTTAATCAAACCAAAATCAGATTTAAACCGTTCAATTTATCCATAGATCAAGAGGGAATTTTGTTGTGAAATATCTAAGATCCTAACACTTTTGGGTTTTAAAAGTATTATCAAGAAAGTGCAAATCCCAATCAAGATCTCAAAAATAGGTCTTAGCCTGATGATTGGAGTAAAATGAAATTATAAGGAATATTTTTGGTATACGGTTTAAAAAACATGAAATCGGTTTAAAAAAATAACCAACAAAAATTATTTCTCGAAATAAGAAATCAAAATAGAAATCTATTTGCGTGATTTGTATCACTAATATGAGATCTCAGGTTTCTATGTAGAGAAACTGAGAACCTCTACCAACGTGACTAAGTTGGAACAATGATCAATAACAAGAGAGGAATACTTCTCAAACCATGATCTAAACATTCAACACTCAAGGTTTTTAAATCTCAGAAAATTGTTTCTGAGTTTTGGATTAGAAGAAGTTGGATTAGGGTTTTAACTCTCTCTCTTCTCTTTTCTCTCTCTTCTCTCACTTCTCTCTTTTTTCTCTCAAAAGAGGAAATAGCCAAAGTCTTCAAATACCTCACAGATAGCATATATTTATACTAGGCATAGAAGCTTCTCGAACAATGGTTTGAAATCAAAGGTTGAGATTAGAAGGATTTAAAACGATGGAGATCAAATGGTTTAAAGTTGGCGGTGGAAATGAACTACTCTGATTGGTTCAAAAACATTTCACTTGGATCAAGTCTAATACATGCAGACCGTAGATAAAAATAATCCAATGGTTAGAAATTGGTTTTAACACTTGTATGCTCTAGATTTAATATCACTTGGATCAAGTCTAATACATGCAGACCGTATGCAACACTTGTATGCTCTAGATTTAATATCACACGCGTGCTTTTGGTTTACCAAATAATCTCATTTTCCACCACAATATTTTCTGTCGCTTTTGGCTTCTACCCAAGCGAGTTTTAAGGACAAATTTTAATTACAAAAGAGCCCAAAAACTTTACGAAGTTCAAATTTTAATATCCAAAAATCATTTTAAAATTCTTAGAAAATTCTTGATAAATCCCAAAAAATATTTAAAATTCATATTAGGGGATTTAACTCACACTAGGTCATAATGAGAATGATATGCAATATGTATGCCGTCCTAGTGTGTGGTGTATGTGAAATACAATCAAGAAATTCTAGAGGAATATCAAATAGGATTATGAAGTTCTGAGGCTATTGGTTCAACTAGGAATAGACTCAATTTTGTCACTATTTCAAAACTAAATGAGCTCATATATAATTTAGACTCAAATGAGTCAAGGATATATATATATATATATATATATTATGTTTGTTCGCGTCTCATCCCACATATATTATCGTTTCACAATAACGATCAATATCTCGTTGAACACTCATATTCTATCTTCCACATTCATTACTATTTTGGGAATATTCCTATGGATGACATCACCTTATCTTTTTCATGGTATGGTTTGAACGATTCCAATCTCCATTATATAAACACATGCACACACTTCACGAGGATAAAGGAAAATATTAACATTTGCCCATGAGAGACTGAAAGGGCGTGATGGGTGCCTAACACCTTTCAATTCTGTAACTTAGCCCCCGAACCTCCGATCTATTGGTTTCGCATGCATTAATTTGTTCTTGATGCCTCTCTCTCGAAGTGGCAACATATTCTATTGCATGTTTTGAGCAAAATAGGCTGGCGAATCTATCTATTTACATTCACCCCACATCGACGATAGCCGAAGCCCCCTTTTTAAAAAGAAGGGTGTGAGACCGCAACACAGTTCTTCCTCAAGGGATCCTCCTCCTTCGCCCTCCAGAATGAATGATGTGTCGACCGGCATGGACACAACGGGTGCATCACATTCTTCTGTTATCATGAAATTAGTGCATGAGATATATTTAATGGATGTAGCGTTAGTTATTATTATTATTATTATTATTATTATTATTATTATTATTATTATTATTATTATTATTATTATTATTATTATTATTAGTGTATATTTATCGTTGGGTAGTGGGGCTCTCTTTCGTTAAATCTGCAAGGGAATGGGTGTGGACATTAGGAGGTCTTATTTAAGTGGATCTACTTATTTTACAGGTATAAGTATGATGTTATCCTGGGTATGGACTGGTTAACGACGTGTAGAGCGATGGTGGACTGTTATAGTAAGGCTATCGTGTTCGTTATTCCAGGGCAGGATGTGTTTCTTATTGCGATGCCTCATCGTGAGTGAGGGTCGAGCCCTCATTTATATTATAATTGGGTGGAATATTTAGAGATAATAGTTATCTCATTATATTCGATCCCTATCTTTAGAGACTTTAGTGATGTGATTCAGGGAATATCGGGGTTACAGCCGAATTGAGAGATCAAGTTATGATTCACTTAACACTGGGGACTTAGTGATAGTTTGAGCGTTGTATTGTATGACTCCTTTAAAGATATGAGAATTGAGACCTAAATTTAGTGACTTTGGGGGGGAAGGATTTTTTAGTGTCCCGGTAATGTGTCATGGTCCTAACGGATCTTGATAGCCAACAAAGTTAAGAAGTAGTGTATCGAGTGGGTTTCTTTTTTGGATTTCGCTTGCGAGACATACCACACATGAACCTTAGTAAGTTTCAGGACTTGGGAGGCATTTGGGATGTAAGGCAGTGGTTTATTACGTTGGTCACTACATGTGTGAATATATAACGCTTCGAGCAGAGAGCTAGTATATGATTTAAGTCCAGTGGAGCCACGTAGTGTTGTGTAGAAAGCACTGTAGAATGTTTATACCACTGGTTGATAAGTGGGGTAATCTCAAGAAGAATTGAGTTATGATTAGTATGATAATCGAGTCAACTTTTACTCTATAATAATGCAGAGCTTGTGGGGTTAATTTTAATGTATGTAGATTACATTTGTGGTATTTTTACGTGTATGCATGTGATGTGGGGTATATGGGTACTTTGGTCAGTTCAATGTTCAGCATCATCTGGGAAAGGATGACGCGGGGGTAAATTCATTGATTCGTATACCTTAATAGTAATTTTGGAATGGTGAAGTGGACTGAGCTACGACAAGAGAGGAGATAGTTCGAGAATTTATAATAGTGATAATGGTCACACTCGAGATCATTCTGACGGTTGTGTAGGCATATGAAATGGTTCCATCTTGTTAGGAGAAGGTTCAATAGTTATTGGCAGGTGGAGTGGAGTCTTACTCAGTCAGTGCTGAGAATGGACTGTGCATCAATGGGAGGTCAATTTTCCCAAATAATGAGGACCTATAGCACATAAATAGGGAAGAGGCGCGTGGGTACCTATTTTTAGTGTATCTTGGAGAGCGATAAGATGTAACAAGTGATGATAAAACCGGTCCATGTGGGTATATGTGGAGCGAGACATAACAAAGTTTGTCTCCAGATGCACCACTCATCAGATAGAGTTGGTCCTAAGCGACCAACCGCGGTTTTACAACCATTGAAGGATTCCAGTGAGGGAATGAGAGTGTATACCTATAAATTTCATTTTGTAGTTACCAACATTGTGGAGGTGACAAGATTTCCTCTAGCTCCTTGCGATCAGTTGGCCAAGACGAAGCAGTTCATACTAATTTAGGGTGGATTGCACGATAATGCAGTAATTCCCCACTTTTCATAGAAGGAAGAGAGTAAGACAAAAATAGTGCCTTTCAACATTGTTATGGGATCAAGATAAGATATGTGTGTCCCACTCCTAGTATAGTTTTTAGGAGGTGAAGGGGATGAAGTTGCGATGGAGTACGACTTATCACACATAGATAGATGGGCAGTCTGAATGATCTAATCAGATGCTAAAGGAGATGTTGAGGATGTGCATACTAGATTTTAGAGGAGGTTGGGAGTAGCACCTTCCAATGGTAAAGTTCATCTATAATAACTCATACCAGATCAGGATAGGTGTAAGAGGGTGGTTATATTGGGTCTATGAAGAACTGGAATGGGTGAGGCATGACCAACTCCAAGGGACTCTGTCTTCAAGGCCTTCAATGTCTCAAGAGCAGATATGAGATGAAACCTTCCTCTTCTGGTAATAATGGAGTAAATGCTATGACCTTCCTCTTAAAAAAAATTTAGATAATTGAAAATTTCACAAGTAATAATGAAATATAGGAGAGATGGATCTCCTGAGAATAATGGCTATAATGATGGGAGTGAAGAGGCAAGAACTTTGACACTTAGAAAGAGAGCAAAGAGAGAATACTAGTTCTCGTGCTATTTTGGCAGAGTGACAGTATAACTTTTTTTTCTTGTTCTTGACCATACTAATGGGTCCTTTCATAGGTATATAATAGGGCTGACTTAGCATTTTAGGCACCAAAAATGAGAGGGAACTTAGGGACAAGGTCTGTAATGTACCTTTTGTCCCTATATTTATGTTAATCACATGTCCCCTCTGACAGGAGACACCTGGTGCACACCAAAGTCAAAAGGAAAATATGTCGGCTAATAGTGCCAAAATATATGATTTGGTGAATATCATTTCAAATGATAACTTATCATACAAACTTTATGAAAACTTGCGAGTGTCCCTTTGGCCACTCGCTGATGGTCTTTAGAAAATGCTCTTATGAGAAGCCTCTTGTCTATCACTTCTTTATTCTAAGTGTAGGTTGTGTTAGTGATTGAGTGACTCCTAGAGTCCCTCTACTAGTATTCTCTACATCTTAAAGTTTCAAGTGGTTAAGCTTTGACTTTGCCCAATGAACCTTGCCTCTCAGTCCCCAAACCAAAACTCCCAAGAGATCCCAACTAGCGTGCATGTTCTCTTCTTGTTCAAATAAGGTTCCTATAAAAGAAAATAATCATTATTAATTTATTAGTTAATGAGTAATAATTTTGGGTGTGGGGCCACTCATGGTGAACCCGCTCGCCCTAAGTCATTTATGGGTGGTAATTTGGGGATGGGGCCATTAGAAGTGGATCCCCTCGCCCTAAGTCATTTTCTATAGCATTAAACTTTGGTAAAGGGAACACTCAATAGGGATCCCTCACCCTAGGTCTTTTTATGTGATTGTCAATCATGGGCAGTGAAGGCCACTCGAAATGGATCCCCCCACATTAGGCTATTTTCTATCGATCTAGAAATCTTAGGCAGTGGGAGCCACTCAAAGTGGATCCCCTAGCCGTAGGATATTTTTTATCAATCTGGAAATCTTGGGAAATGGGAGCCACTCTAAGTGGATCCCCTCGCCCAAGGATATTTTCTGTCAATCTTGCAATCTTGGGCAATGGGAGACACTCTAAGGGGATCCCCTCACCTTAGCCTTTATAGTTATGATAATGAGTGAGTGCCCCTCTACATTAGTCCCATTGTGTAAACTCCTTTGTGTTGAGAAAACCAAAACGCTTTGTACAAAATCATTGTCTTTCCTTGGAATTTGAAAGCTTCATTTGCTATTTCATCATTGCTCTGGGAACGTTAAATGACCCTATCACTTTTCCCCATATTTATGGTCTTGAGGAGACACGTGTCATCCTAGTAACTGGCGTCCCATCATTTGGGTAATGATTTGACCCATTTTAGCCATCATAGTTGCCTACCCACTTTAGTATAAAGGGTCATTTGAAAACAAACCTTCCCTCTACCTTAGGTATTCAACTTTTGTTTTTTAGTTTTAAAGAGAGAAAGATACTTCCATACTCAAAAACCTCCATAATTTCTTTTCCCAAAACCTTTAACCGTCTTCCTTTTTATAGCTTCTTCCTCCCAAACCACTTCCGCCACCATCACCACCACCACTAGCGAACTTCTAGTGGGCTCTTTGCCTATCTCTATGACTGTATCCACCGTTTTGGCCACCGATGTTACCACCGTGGCCGCGAGCATCATTTCCATTGCCTCCACATTGGTGGTTGGCTCTTCCTTTGATGTTGCCTTGGTTGGAGGCCCTCATTTGGAATGAACCTTTCAAAATTACAGAAGGAGTATTTGGACATTATCTCAAAAAGAGACTTTGGTTTATTTCGTCTAGCCCCTTACATTGGGGAGAATTACACATGCATACCTTCACTTTATAAGTTTTAGGAGTAATCCATTGCTAAGATCGTCAAGCAGCCACAAGTGGGCCTAGGTGAATCCCCTGATATCCCTATCATTTTGGTTGATAGTATACTTAGTGTTAGAGTGGATAGGGGTGACTTACCATATTCCAACATTAATCTCAACACTTGTGGAGGTGCCCTAGACGAGTGGGACCTTTGGGTAGATCATGTCCTTGCCACCCCCTCACATAAGGCTATCATCAAGGGGCTTGGGCTCACCATGACTATTAACAGTTTGAAGTCGTGCACCATAGCCAAACATGCCACCACTTTTAACTTACTGGACTCACACTGGAGCATAGACTATCACACCTTTGTAACAAGTTGGGGTGAATTCACCATCACCTTAGAGAATATCTATGAGTTTACAGGCCTTCCTTATTTTGGGAGCCATGTTCTTACCGATGGCCTCAACGATGCTTAGGAGGAGGAGATGTTACAAGAACTTCATACATCCCTTTTTGAATTCTCTCATTATGTTGTTATTAACAAGAATGGTTCTACTAAGCAATCATTTGCAAAGTGTCAAAGGTACTGCTTAAGGATTTTAAGACCCTTCCCAAGTAGGAAAGTTCGAGCAGGGGGCCAAAAGCTAGTATGGACCCAAGATTGAGTCCCCTTCACACTTGGTTGTATTTTTTGTGACCTTCTTGAGTAGGTTCTTATTCCCAAGGAGGCCAGATGACTCCCTTCGAGAGTTATTTTCAGATTGGCTGTTAGGCTTACTCGAGGGAGGGATGTTCCTCTCGTAGCCCTGACCTTAGGGTCTATATACACTTGGCTAGACCACTTTCATTTCAATATGGAATGATCTTATGGCCGTTATAATGTTACTAATTTTGCCAAATCCTTCATTTTGATGACTTTTATTTTTGATAGGTTTCCAAAATTTTCCCCAGAGGCGAGGGCCTATCATAGCGAAGCTACTTGAATTTCAAGATGGGATAGGAAATACCCCAAGACCCCCTTGGTCCCTCTAATTGATAATGTTGATGAATTTTATTTCCAACCTTATTGCAAGCGAGTGGGTGGGGTTTTCAACTAGGGGCCCTTCTCAGTTTTCATAGGTACCTTTTATTGTCCTTTTGATGTGGAGTCTGCTTCTACTTGCCCACACATCTTTGTGATTACTATGCTTCTTTCCTGCACTCTTCCCTCCCTGACTGAGTTTGGTCAAGATGTGGAATATTACCATTCGAAGAGGGTGAGGAGATAATTTGGTTATGATCAAGGCATCCACTATCCCACGTATCCGTCGAGCACTTCCCTCTCAAAGTCGTACTTTGATGTTGATGCCAATTTTACTTTTGAATGGGATGATGCATAGAGTTGATGGCCTTGGTGGCCTATTTGTGCCTACTCAAGACTACATGCCTTCCCTCACCCATTCGTAGTTTAATTTGTGGTAGAGGAAGATGTCTCTAATTTAGAAATATTTGGTGGATGTCCCGCATGATACGATCACCACAAAGATTCTAAACGATGATAAATACTGGGTAAGAGGAACCAAAAAGAATTGTGGTTCCATAGCGCAGTCGTGAAGACCCCCCTCGAGCAAGCCACCCTTATTCTAACGAGGCCACTACTCGATGAGTCTATTTATACTAAGCACCCTGAGCCTTAACCTATCAAGACAAAGAGTAAGGGGAAGGGGAAGGCCAAGTCCAACTTCATTCCTGCCGCAGTCAATGCTCCTACTTCTCCTCCTTCCCATGTGAAGACCAGAGCCAACAAGAAGAAGAAAGTTAGTGTTGAGGTTATTGATTCTTCCTCAGTTCTATACCAAGGGCCAGATACCGATACCCTTGGGGTAGAGGAGACTTATCGAATAATTCGTAAGCAATGTTATGAAGCCTTGGGCATTTCTACACAGGAGCCACCCATTTCGTCCTTCCTGATCACTGAAGGTACTTTAGCTAATTCTTTTTTACTTAGTGAAATTGCTATACATGGGGCTTCACCTTCTGGTTCCCTTTCTTATTCACTTGAAGAGGAAATGGTTTATTATGGAAGCACCCCTTCCTATGATGATGAAAATTGTTCTTCAAATGACATGAGTGTCCTTGATCCCATTTATGATCATCAACCTCAGGCTTGTACTTTATTTCCATTTTTGAAGGAATCTTATAGTGACGATGAGGCCATGATTTACTCCCCTCCACTAAGAGCCCTGTGATTGGGCAACTACCTTATGGGCAGACCACTCACCCAGATATTGTAAATGTTTCCTTTTCTATTTATTTTCTCATTTCTTTATTTCATATCTCTTAAATTTCTGCTTCATGTTTCACTAACTTAAAATTTTATAACTTTGCATAGGCTTCTTCTATTAAGGCAAGTGATTCCTTAGAGGTGAGGACTACCCCTGTGATATCCTTGTAGTCACAACCTACCTAGAGTCCAAAATATGACCAAAGGAATACCCACTATATGTTCGACCTCATCTAGAGCAAGAGGTCAGCTTAGTTATTAATCTACTCAGCCAATTATGTGGATAGCTATCACTCTCATCAGGAGTGTTTGCTCACATCATAAGCGTATGCTACTATATACACCCAAGAATTTTCTTTCTAGTCACGTGGTATATGGGAATGTGGTTGTTACAAGTCTCTTATCCAAGCCCTCCTTTGGTAACGTTAGCACGAGATCCTAGGTAATTTATTTCTTATTTAATTGATAACCACGTGTAACCAAGTGTAACTGCTTGACCTATAAAGTCAATCCACATGTCCATTGAAAGATTCGCTAGGAACTACCTATAAATAGGAAACATATCTACCTAAAACGGGGATTCCAAATCTCTCTCTCTCTCTCTCCCTCTCATATTCCTAATCATTGATCCATAACAACAACCCTAATTGTAAGCCTAATAATAGTGTAATTAAAACTAGGTAACAATGTGGATGTAGGTTTTTTTACGACCAGAACCACGTAAAGTCTATCTTATTCTCATTGTCTCTCATCCCCATTCTCTATTATTGTTTATCCTTTTTATTGATTAATATATTATATATAATCTTCATTTTTGGACATTAACAAATTGGCATCGTCTATGGGAACACGACTAGCCATTGTGATTCCTACCTAAGTTCATTTGATAAACACCATCCTTGAAGCATTTGAGAATGGCGGACAAACCTAAAAGAATCCATATGGATGAAATTCAAACACTGCCCACTCCCACCGGGGTGGGTGATCTTCAAAGTCATTGATGAGCCTAGCCAGAGGTAAGAAGCGATGCAGGAGAGTGTCAGGTAATTAAATCCAAACATCATCACTCCGGAGCTAGAAGTGTCACAAAGGAGAGGGGGACCGAGAACCTCACGATTCCCTCCATCGCCTTATAGGTACATAAGGCAGGAATATCTCAAGAAAGACTTAGAGAACCCTATGGGAACGTCAGCTCCTCCAAGAAAACTGAATCGCAACGAGACCGATTATATCTACCCGAAGCCACATACTCCATCCAATCGCCCAATCATTTTGATGATCAATCTTATTCGAATGAGCACTCCAACACACTAGAAAGGCATAGTAGGGGCTCAACATTTGATCGGTTGGGTCCCCACTTCAATCATTAGTAGGTACCATTGGCATCCCATGATCATAACCATGGGAGGAACGATCGAGAAGATCTATCACCAGAGGCTCTCATAAGTCAGTTAGGGGATCGGCTGAACCTCAACAGACTTCATAGAAAGAGAGTTCAGTCGAACGCTGAGGATGAACTACCAACTGGGCTGAAGTAAAGACCAAGGATGACAACCATCCATAGAAGGGTTACATTCAATGATTGGAGGATCGGCTAGGTGAGATGACCAAATATAAGAATACCTTGTAAAGAGGATACATAAAAGGGTCACCATTCATCTCATCCATTGTGGAATACCCTACTCCAGAAAAATTCAAGTCACCAGTCATCACGCCAAATTATGGAAGAAAAACGGATCGAGTCCTACACATCGAGCAGTACCAAGCTACTGCAGACATTTACTCCATTCCCGATGAGTTACGATGGAGGGTTTTCTCTAGCACAATTATAGGCTCTGCTCAAATTTGGTAAAACGGCCTGCCACGGGGCCAAATATCCAATTTTTAGTAGTTGGTTGACATTTTGTTAATAATAGTTTCTTCGGTGCTAAGCCAGGAAAGAGAGTGGCCTATTTTCTTGGTGTTTGGCAGAAGGTCGACGAAAGCATTGGCGACTATATCACCCGCTTTAACACTGAGAAGCTGGAGGTGGTAGATTACAACAAGCAGACTGACATAACTACTCTAATGAGCCTATAGAGGCGGATAAAACTGTTATGGTCCTTAGCGAAAGAGCCACCCGAGACGATAACAGAACTGTTGGCCAAAGTAAAAAAAAATTATAAATACAGAGGAAGCAATGGTTGCCAAAGAGTTCGACCACCCAAGTCACCGACTAACAACACCGGTGACAAAAGAGACCAGAAAGATCGAAGGGTGGAGAAACCTAAGAAATACGATAAGTACACCCCACTCACGATCGACATCCACCACATCCTAGAGGAGATTCGAGGAATAAAGGATCTCAAATGTCCAGAAAAGTTAAGGGCACCCACAAATAGGTGAGATAGAAGTAAGTATTGAGAGTTTCATAAAGACCACGGCCATAATACAAACAATTGTATTTCCTTGAAGAATGGGATCGAGGGACTAGTCAGAAGGGGGAAGCTGTTCTAGTACATGGATAAGGATGTCCAACTAAATCATGATGAACGCAAGACCAGAAGGCGGTCTGAGTCATCATGCCGCAAACTAGATGACAAGAAGAGAGAAAGAGATGACGATTTGGAGGATGATCTAGACCTCCTAAAGAAGCCCAACGATCCTATGCGCGACGTCGTCATGATATGCTTTGGATGTCACTTCATCACTAAAGGAGATGCTAGTGGGGGGAGTACCCGGCATAAAGGAAGGCATATCTTAATGAGGCCAAAGCCTATTCACACTGAGACCGATCAACCTAACAGCTGACATGGACAGGCGACCATACAAGGTGAATAAGGAAAAACTTACCATTGGATTCTCTAAAGATGACCTACCTAGAATGTTGTATCCACACGATGATCCACTAGTCGTCACCATGATGATCCATGAAGGCAGGGTTGCTAGGATACTGGTGGATAATGACAGTTCCACATATGTTATATTCTACAGCTATTTTCAAAGGTTAAAGGTCCCAGATATCAAATTAATGTCATACCATCGCCCTTTGATCGTCTTCTCAGGTAAAAAGGTTTACCCGGGATAGTGGAGTTGGAAGTCATAGTCGACACCTGGTCGACATGTCGAACTGAAAAATTTCACTTATTCATTTTGGATATAAACGTGATGTCTGCCAATAATGTGATATTAGGTAAGGTCGGGTTAAAGAAATTTGAGGTCGTTCCATCAACAGTGAACCAGTGTTTAAAGTTCCTAACACATTACGAAGTGGGGTCATCAAAGTCAACTAGGTGGAGGCACACATATTTTACGTCGACCGATTAAGAAGAGTAGAAGAATGTGATGATTACCTACCAGATTGAGACTATTGATCCTCAAGACGAGACGGGATTGTTCAATGGCCAAGCATTTTAATAGATTGAGATAGACCCACATGATGCCGAGCATCCAAAATGAATAGTCCAGATCGGGTCATCCCTAGACCCTGGCCTGAAGCAGGAGCTCATAAACTTCTTAAGACATTGAGAGAATGTGTTTGCATGGATCCATGAGGATATGCCTAGCATAAATCTTGATTTCAATTTCCCTGAGTTAATCTTAGTGGAAGTAGCCAAACCTATAAAGAAAAATATAAGGGTATTTGATGCTGAGAAGAACCTGGCCGTACAGGAGGAGGTCCTGAAGCTCCATAAAGCTAACTTCATTGACAACATCAAGTAACTAGAATAGTTAGAAAATGTGGTAATGGTGCAGAAAAATAATGACAAATGGAGAATGTACGTGGCTTTCACAGATCTGAACAAGGCAAGCCCCAATGATCATTATCCACTGCCTCTGATTGACCAGTTGATGGACGCAACCTCCGTACACGAGCTTATTAGTTTCATAGATGCTTACTTTGATCATAACCAGATCAAGATGAAGCCCTTCGATAGAGATAAGACATTCTTCATCACCAGCAGGTTTACCTACTATTATAATGTAATGCCATTTGGTCTTAAAAAATGTAGGAGTCACTTAACAGCGATTGGTGAATAAAGTTTTTGAAGAAAAAATTGGGGTCAACATGGAAGTATACGTAGATGATAAGATCACTAAGAGAAAAATAGTCACCGACCACATTAAGGACTTAGGGAAAACTTTGAGCAGCTAAAAAAGCACTCGATTAAGCTCAAATCCATGAAGTGTGTTTTTTTAGTAAAGGAAGCCATGTTTTTGGGATTCATTATTAACCAACGCGGTATCGAACCCAACCCAGATAAGATTCAGGCACTTATCAACATATATTCCCCTACCAAGAAGAAGGCCCTGCAAAAATTAATATGGCGCGTGGCAGCGCTTAATAGGTTTATTTCCAAAGCAATGGATAAATGATTACCCTTATTTAAAGTGCTGAGAAAATCTTTAAAGTGGTGTAGTCCCATTTTTATTTCAAATGTGCTTTAAGGATATCAAAATAATTTTTCTTTCAAAAATCGTTTTCCAAATCTAGCACGCACCAAGTATGTGAACCAATTTCAATTAAGCCCAATTTTATCTTGTTTAATCCTAAACATGCATTTAGGTGATTAAAGCAAGTAAAATAAAGTAAAGTTCATAACACCATATGTACAAGTAAACCACAAAGGAAAAAAACTTTGGATGGACCAAACCAGGCAATCACATGATATGATTTTACAAAAGGAAGATAGACAGACTTACATAATGACTCGATCCCCATAAGCCTTAACGTCCACCGCTTCTCCACGGTGCTCACGTAAAAATCCTTCTACAATACTTATCCACCGCACACGCATCCACGAATGCCTCAGTGTCCACCGATGTAGATTTGGCAATCGTCTACGATTCATAACACGGACTCCTTTGCTTCTTCATTGTAAAACCCAACGAAACCTTTTGTTCAATAAGGATGAACAAACCCAGATGGTGCAAATAATATCTTTATAGCAATAGAATATGAAATCTCCAATCTTTTAAACTCTAAGGATGGTTTTTAACTTTGGAAAACTTAGAAAACTTATGCAGAAAACGTATGAGTTATTTTTTGGAATATGGTTCTGCACACTTATCAAAATTCTGAGCAAACACTACCTTAAATAATAAAACTAAGTCGGCGGGTCATTCGAACAAGATATGAATGTCGTTCTAACGACTGAGAGATGTCGTTAGAACGACATCACATGTCATTTGATGTCTCAAAACCCAAGGTGAGAAATCACACGACTCTAAACAGTAATTATCTCAGAATAAACTAAGATAAAACCTTTTAAAATCATTTAAAATATTTTAAATAAACAAATTTCCATCCTTTAAAAACATTTTTTTCGAGTCTCATAAACACAATGTTTTTATACCTAAGAGTATCGCAAAATGCAATTGATGAATATATGAAACGTGCACTGATAAAACTCGGAATGATCTATCTTTGAAGCTTGGCCATTACGTCTATCAAACATGTCATAGACTATGTGGAGATCGTGACAACATAAAAATTGATCTTTGACTCAAATAAGTTTTGTTTGAGGAATAAGTCAAATACATACAAATGGAATCATTTAGAAATTTTGTCCTTACAAATCTCCCCCTTTGACTATTTCGGGAGAAAACCCAAACAATGAAATGCCTAAGCCAGGTCGTCAAGCTATATGACACCTAAATCCCATCCCATAAAACCCAAAATCAAAAATACAGGACAAGGACTAGTATATGCGGGTCCGACAAGCAGAGTTGTCTGAATATGATGTAGACTTGAAACCTCAAATCTCTTAAGCATACCTACACACATGAAACAGATAAATACCCAGTGAAATATGGAGGAACATATGATATAAAAATACTAAAATGTAAAACAAATTATTTGTCAAACATGTGAGCAATACTAATATGTGAAAACTAATTTTTGCAAGAAAACATGATATCAATAAAATATGAACATACGCAACATGATACTAATATGTAAAGCCAAAAATATATGCTCAGTACTCCCCCTACATCACATACACCTCCCCCCCCCCCCCCCCCCCTTTGTCTTGAATAAACAAGAAGTGAAAAGATAAAGAAACTATCAAATATGTATAATGAAATAATTAATTAAGCATATCTAGATAAACATGTAAACACCGACTAAAAAAAATAATTAAAAGATACCAAATCGTAGCTATCAAACAATCGCATAAAATGAATCATCAGTCTAAGCATATATGTGACTAAACGATCTATGCAGTATATATATAAATCATGAATAATCAATATCAACATCATATAGACAACCCATAATTACCAAAATAGTAAGATATCATCATAAAAATAAAGTAGGTAAAATAGAAAATTCTAAAAAAAAAACTTTATGTCGTTCTAACAACAATGTCATGTCATTTGAATGACAATGCATGTCATTAGAAACATGCATCAAACGACCTCAAACAGTGCAAACCTGTTTCATGATGAAACTCATCTACCAACCTTCGCGCGGCCTATCTCACGACCATATCTGACAAAATTGACGCCTTGAAAACATGTCGCGAGAAGAAAACTTCATACGAATTGGATATGTCGATCGAATAATGTCCCGATGCCATTTGAATGACATCAACAAAATTTGTACTCCAGTGATACAAATGATAAAGTTTTGCCTAGTGAAGAAATTTGCTCAAAATAGATACTGGAAATACGAAACAACCGCAAAATAGACTCAAAACAGAAAAATAAAACAAGAATTAACAATATGAGTTTCATTCTAACATAGTATTAATGTGCTCAAACATGGATATGGAATGAATGGGCGTGAACTACAAAAAAAGAATCACAATATGAACACATCGACACGATCAAGAAGCTCTAATTGATAGCTAAATGTCATCAAACTTAGTTTTATCCATATGTGGCGATTAATATATTGAGCTTATTGAACTAAATGAACAACATGCACACAAATCCAAATTTTTGATGATTCTACAAACGATATCACCATGATGAGATTTTTCAACATTATGATATGTGGTGCAAACACATTTAATTTTTCCATCCAAACACCCTCATATATTCATTTTTTCTTTTTCTAGCTCTTTTTGAGGTTTCTATTTTTCCCAACTTAGAGAAATCCTATTGGCACTATTTTGGCATATGATTCTTTTTATTGCCTTAATTTTTTTCTCAAACTCTTTTGAATGGTGTCTTTCACAATGATATTATTAATCTCTCATAGACCTTTCCCGTGAACACTCAACATTTTTCCAATATAAGCAATCTAAATCCTCATGGTAAACGGTTCTTACATGCACACCTCCTCCTAAGTCTTACTACGCATAGATGACAAAATTGATATAATAACATCTCACTAAACTCAAATACGCATAAGAAGTCAAACATTCATAAAACCTAGTGCATGTGTGCAAATATGGCATATATACAAAGTCGAATCCAAGTGAAAATCAACTTCGAAACAACCCCATTCATTAATGGTTAAGATCATTCAACGCATCAACAATTATGACCATATGTCCTAGCCACATGGATAAACGAAATGATGGGGGTCCAACTGAAAAACCTTACCAAGTTATTTAACACAAGTTAAAATAGTTGAGTAAGTTCCGAACAGCTTTTTGGAGAAACTCTTTTATAACACAGATTCAGTTAACACAAGATATGTTTTAATATAGCGAACAAGTTATTTCAGTTCTTGGAAATAGGTTTTAATTTAAAACCTAAGTATAAGTTGCAACAAAAGTAGTGAAGAATTAAAAATCACACTCACGACACAATATTTTTTACATGGTAAAACCCCAAACTAGGGGAAGCATCCACGGAGATCTCTACACCTCAAAAAAAAATCCACTAATAACAAACACAAATTACAAGACATGTCATGCATCCAAGATCTTAAGACAAAGATAAAAATTATACATATACGAGTCGAGTTCTCCTCCTCTAACGTATTTTTGATCTGACTAATTAGACCTTCCTTGCACCTACTCCTTGATTTCTATTTTTAGTGGCTCAAACAACTTTAACCTCTCAGATGAATCACACTAACTATGTGTTTGTGTGAGAGTGACAATGTATGTGAAGTGACTAAACACTACATACAAAGGATGCAGCTCACTTCTCTCAAGATTTATACAGATAAATCTTAAACATTACATATATTCTATATGAATGCAAAGATTTCAAATAAATCTTGAAAATCATACCTCAAACACAATTTTCAGATCTAAAATAAAACCTTTTTGGAAAAACAGATCTCAATGACTCAAAACTTATTTATGTACGAACTAATTTCACAAACTATGAAACTTAAACATTTTTTAAACCAAACTTTCAAATTTGAAACTTTATACAACAAGAAGTCTCTTTTTCTAAATAACTTGAAAATAGAGAGTGGATCTTCAAAAAATAAACATATAAAACAATAGATCCAAATAGAAAAGGATTAATAGAAACCCTATTTATTTTTGTGTAATATTTCTCAAAGTAAATCACACAGTTTCTAAAAAGAAATATGATATTTACAAAGAAAGTGGTTCCTAAGAGAGATATATGTTGAAAATATTCTTCAATCACCGAAAACCGCACACCAAAAACTAACTGTAAAACCTAACAACTACAACTCTCAAGAAATAGGTTTTCTAAGATGATAAACGTTTGTCGTAAGGTGTTTGGCTTCTAAGAAAACTTTAG
This sequence comes from Sambucus nigra, assembly GCA_949130495.1. Lineage (NCBI taxonomy): Eukaryota > Viridiplantae > Streptophyta > Magnoliopsida > Dipsacales > Adoxaceae > Sambucus > Sambucus nigra. Next base: position 538,082,981 of record OX422213.1, read on the forward strand.
TGTTTTAAAATGATGACTAGATCTCTCTCTCTCTCTACTATTTATCCTTTCTCTCTCTAACTTCTCTCTACTCTCTTTTTTCTCTCAAAGAAACAAAATGACCAAAGTTCTCTAATGGCCGACCCAAGGGGCCTTTTTATACTATCGTTGGAAGGATCTGGAACTTCGAAGGAAATCAACGGCTAAGATCAGTTTGACAATTCAAAGTTTGAATTTAAGGGATATTAATGCACCGCTTTTATTCACGCTCTGATTGGTTCAAATGGATGTTACAAGGATTGATTCAATTACATGGAGAGCGTTGATTAAATCTGATCTAAGGGTTCATAATGAAAATTGCTTCCTAGACCCAGAGAAAAAAAATCCAACTGTTATAATAGCAACATGTGAAGGCATTTGATCAATTCAAAAATGTGTGTTTTATGACTTTTAAAAATACAAATTGTTACCACAATATTCTCTAGCGCGTTTGGATTCTACCCAAGGGAGTTTTTAAGGGATACAAATATTTTAATTTAAGCCCACGACATTTTAAACCATGATTCTAAATATTTAAAAAACATTTTTAAAATGTCTAAAAATTATTTTAAAAATCCCTATAAAATATGCAATGATTTATGAACACATATTAACACTTATATGCATGAATTGTGTCCAATAGTATGTTGAAAATATTAAGAAACTTCCCTGTTTGGTAGATGCATTTGTCTTGGATAGGAAGTTGTTGAAGAGGACTTGTAGATACCTTAAAGAAGAGGCTCAATAAATCTAATCCTAATTTGTCACCATATCGAAAATAGTTGGAACTCCTATATAGTGCAGACTCAAGTGAGTCAACCATATAGTGTGTTCTCAATCTCCCCCTTTGGATATTGGAGACAAAATTCCCTTGAGTAACCTGTACTCGTGGGTGAAAATAAAAACCCTAGATTTCCTATACAATAGAGATATGTACCCATTCACATCCTAGAATCGAAAATAAGAGAAAGAAAATACATAACTCAACTATCATATAGACCCATACCCTAAAAATAATGATTTCTGCATAAATGATGTCTGTAATGCCTGAAATGAAAACACTTAATGTGACATATTAGTTGAGTCAAGAGAAATAAATATAGAGAAACTCAAGTTTTCTCCCCCAATTTTTCTCAAATGTACAAAGGGGTAACATAGGTAAGGAAGTAAAATAAATCATCTAGCATCCTATAGTTATCAATGGGTTACTTCAAAAGTCTCCTACATAAAACACAGATAGGATGCGTCTTTTGTCATATTTTAAACGACCGTAACCTATATCTACGAAAACTATTTATCATCATGAATGAAATCGGAGGATATACTAAAGGTTGATAGACAACTATTCAGGACTAACCATACCAATAGATATTCGTAAAGATTCAAATCTCAATTTATCTAAATGTTTAGTGAATAAGTCAGCTAATTGATGTTCTGTGGGTAAATAATTTATCTCTAATTCTTTGGATTCAACTAATTCACAAATAAAATGGTGTCTTATCTTAATGTGTTTAGTGCATGAATGTTGAACAGTATTCTTAGATATATTTATCTCACTTTGATTATCACAATAGATATGTAATTTTTCTTCATTAATGCCATAGTCACTAAAAAAAAAATTAATCCACATTAATTGAGCACAACGGCTTCCTGCAGCTATATATTCATATTCAGCTATAGAAAGTGAAGTGCAATTTTGCTTTTTACTACTCCATACTACTATATTATTTCCTATATAATAGCAATCACCTCATTTGCTTTTATTATCATCATAACAGCTAGCCCAATCTGCGTCAATGTATCCTACAATTTTGCTAGATGTGTCATTTGTATACCATACTCCTAAGTTATTTGTGCCATTATTTTATGATTCTCTTGATACATTGCAAGTGACTTTCCTTAGGTGCACTTTGGTAATGGGAACAAACACAAATAACATACATAATATCAGGACGCGAGGCTGTGAGGTATAACAAGCTACCTATCATACTTCTATATATGGCAGGATCTATAGGTTTCCCATGTTCATCTTTAGAAACTTTAACTGAAATAATTATAGGAGTCCTAGCAACCTTGGAATTTTCCAATCCAAACTATTTCACTAACTCTACTACATATTTAGATTTCGAAATGAATAACCTATTAGATTTTTGCTTGACTTGAAAACCTAAAAAATACTAAAGCTCCCCCATAAGCGACATTTGGAACTCCCCGTGCATAATTTTAAAAAATTCTTTAACCTCAATAGGGGAAGTTGAACCAAATATTATGTCGTCGACGTAAACCCGAGCAATTAAGACTTGTTTGTTAAAAAATTTAACAAATAATGTTTGGTCATTGCCACCTCGTCAAAATCCTTTATTGCTTAAAAAGGTTAACAGGTTTCGTACAAAGCTCGGGGGGCTTGCTTTAAACCGTATAAAGCCTTTTTTAATCTATAGACATGGCTTGGGTAATTAGGGTTAATAAATCCTTTCGATTTTTTAACATAAGCTTCCTCAATCAAAATTTCATTTAAAAAGACGGATTTTTATCCATTTGATAAAGTTTAAGTTATAAGTGACAAACTATAGCCAAGAGAAAGTGAACAGATTCGAGGCATGCGATTGGGGCAAAAGTTTCCTCAAAATCTATTCCTTCAACTTGAGAATATCCCTAGGCAAGTAATATAGGTTTATTTCTAATTGTCATCCCAGATTCATCTATTTTTTTTAAATCCATCTAGTGCTAATAAGCCTTTTGTTTTCAGGCCTGGGTACACGATACCCCACGTCATGACTTTTAAATTGGACGAGATATTCTTGCATAGAAGCTATCTAAAATGAGTCATTAATTTCCTTATTTACATTCTTTAGTTATATCAAAGAAACAAAGCATGCATAAGTGCAACATTACGTAATTGGGATCGTGTAAGCACCGGCTCTTAAGTATTACCAATAATACTATCTACGTGATGATCTTTAGAAACTCATTTAGGTACTTTGGGTGTCTCAGTTGGTAAAGGATCAACTATCTCTATAGAGTCATAGGTAAAACTATTTTCAGACTCATCCACTATAATTCGCCCTTGATCTTTACTTTCAACATTAGTGTCACTCCCTATCATATTTATTGATTCCATTATGACTTTGGTATGCAAATTATAAACTAAATAAGCCCTAATATTAGGGGATTAACCCAAAAATATGGCTTTATCACCACGGGTTTCAAATTTAGATACGTGTTATGTGTCTTTACAAATGTAATATACTCCCAAAAGTTCAAAAATATCTTAAATTAGGATTTTTTTCCATAGCAAAGTTCATAAGAAGTTTTTTTGGTATTTTTTCTAAGGTAGACTATGTTGATAATATGACACGTTGTTTGAACTGCCTCAACCCAAAAGTATTTTGGCAAGTTCTTAGCATGTATCATTACCCCAGCCATTTCTTGGATTGCGCTATTTTTACGCTCGGCAACATCATCATGCTGAGGTGTTTTAGGTGCACTGAACTCATGTTGGTAACCATTACAGTTACAATATTCTGTTACTCCTAAGTCTTTAAATTCACCCCCTCTATCGCTACGGATTCGGTTGACTTGGGTATCCTTCTCATTTTCAATTCTTAAAAGAATCTTTAATAATTCTTTGAATGTATCAAATTTTTGTTTTAAGAAAGCTACTCAAGTGAATCGAGTGAAATCATCCACCATAACCAAGATATAACTTTTTCCAAAAAGTCTTACAGTTTGAGAGGTACCCATTAGGTCCATGTGGATAAGCTCTAGAGGTTTTGTAGTTACAGTATCTTTAACTTACTTATCAATGGATTTAACTATTTTTCCTTCCTGACACGGCCCACAAACCACATTTGAAATGGGTTTTATTTTGAGTAAACCTATAATTATATCTTGAGAGCTTACTTTTATAAGATTAACATAATTTGTGTGACCTAAGCGATTATGCTAGATTTCATTGTCATCGAGTCTGGATAATCTACAAGTCTCAGTACCCGTATTTACTATGTAACAGTTATCTGGGGTTCTATGACTAGTAAGGATGCAATCACCATTCTCATTTAAGATTTTTCAATTGGTTTTTGAGAATGTGATTGTATAGTTGGAATCACAAAATTGTGATATACTTAATAGATTAGCTTTAAGTCCTTTTACTAACTAGACATCTTTGAGAATAGGAATTCCTTTTTCTTGAATTGTTCATTTGCCTATGATCTGAGTTGATACTATGTCCCTAAACAAAACATTTCCTCCTAAGAAGTCCGTTATTTCGATTAATTTAGTATCGTCTTCGATCATATGTTTGGAATATCCAGAATCTAAATACCAACCACATGCAGTATGTTCAGCTTCTAAATCACTTATAACTATATTGCACCTCATCCAGGGTATTAGATCGTCTTTTCTGACCCATATAGCTTTAGTTTTAAATGTTTTGTGAGCTTTAGGTTTAGAATTGTATCTAGGACTCTTTCTCTTAGATTTCTTCTTAGTGTTAGACCTTTTCCTCCTATTTCAATAGTTAAAATTTTTATTGGGTTGTTTAGGAAGTAGATAATTATTTTTTCTTTATCTAAAATAGTTAAAGTTTTATAAATAGGTAATTTATAGATAGGCTTATACAGTCTTTTTTAAAGCACTCATCGAGACAGTGTCCATAAACATCGTAGTATGAACAGTATTGGTAGCTTGACGGTTATTTTTTATTTTTAAAATCTTTAAAAAGAGGTTTATCCATTGGTTGGCCATTGAACTTAGGTCTAACTGCAACAGTTTTCCATTCAGGTTCAAATCTTTTGGCATAGGGGAAAGCGTACTTAGCCTTAGGTTTAGTAGTAGGCTTTGGACAATTTTCCATCTTAATATCTGGCCCTTTTTGCTTATTTTCAACATCAAGTTTTATGGCATGAAAATCAGAACATAGGTCAATGGGTCTTTTTCCAGAAGACACAGATTTTATACTTTAAGAAGATTTGATTTGTTTCTTAACTTTTTTATTAAACCTTATGCATGTTTTGTCCTTAGAATTGCTTTTACTAGAGGCAACACAATCTTCAAAACAACTAGAGTTATTTTCAAACTTTGAAAAAATTTTGAAGACCGTTGTAACCTTTTCTTTAGATTGTTCCAATTCTATCAAAGTTTCCTTCTATTTCTTTTCCAAAACATCATTTGATTCATAAAGTTCTTTAATTTTTTCAACAAAATTTTTTGTTTTAGTTTCATAAGCCAAACATTGATTAGTGTAGTCCTCAGCATTCTGCTTTACCATTAGGCTTAAAGCTTCTATTTTCTCTGTTAACTCCTTGACAGTCTTTTCTAGTCTATTTCTCTTTCTAAGTGTCTTTGTGTAAAGTGTGTGAATGTCAGGTAGATCGTCATTTTCAGTATCTTCTAGTTCAATGTGTTTAGTATCCCCTAGTGATTCAATTTTCGTACTCAGACACCCATTCAATTCGTCATTAAAGCGATCACTTTGACTCTCACACATCGTTGAATAATTTTGACAAGTAATATCAATAACATTATGTTGTATGAAAAGAGCAAATAAACCAATAGAATGCACAACATTATCAATCATAACAGATATAGGCATAACAGCATCAGATTCAGTCTCAGGCATGTCATCAGCGTAAACAATCTTAGCAAAGAAGGACATACAAGGGTCAAAAGTACTGGATGACTCGATCTTGTCTTCTTTAAAGTCACTTGAGTCATCCCAAGTCTTACAAATATTGTCCTTATTATTGTCATAGTTCAATTTAACTCTATAGTGTTTGGTATAATGACCTTGTTTACCACATCTATGACATTTGACACTTTTCATATCAGTCTTGGGTTTATCAGTGAGGTTTTTGTATAGATTTATTTCATGAGGTTTGTTATTATAATAATTAGAATAAGAAGCATTACCTTGTTTAGAAGCAACATTATTTCTAAACTTCAAGATTTTCTTAAAATATTTAGACATTAGGGCTATCTGATTATCCAAATTACCTAAGTCACAGTCTTCATCAGAATCCAACTCAATGTTAGATACAACAAACTGTGATGTGGTCATTTTTTACTGGAAGACTACATTAGGAATGGTGTGTCTCTTTTGATTATTGGAAAGTTGTTTCTTAAATTCCAATTCCATTTTAGCAGTCCTAAGTTTGCTACTGAGGAGTTTTGGAGTTAAGTGTGGGTCATCAGTTTCCTCAATTGCATATCGCTTGTTATCAAACTAAGGTGGAAGTGATCTAAGAAGTTTAGAAACTATCTATTTCTTATCATACATGATACCATTAGCATGCAGTTTAGTAATTACATGAGTTAACCTAGTGTAAAATTCATCAAATGTCTCAGTCTCAGCCATAATCAGTGTGTTATATTGTTGAATAAACATTTTAGTTTTGACAGCCTTAACACGGATATCACCTTCATGGGGTAGTGACCAGCATGTCCCAAACTTCCTTAGATGTTTAACATAGATAGATATATGTTTAAATTTATGTTCATTAAGAGACATAAATATGGAATTTTCCCCTTTATTTTTACTTAAGGAGGCCTATTTTTCTTCTTTAGTGAACTCACTAAGGAGTTTTTTAACTCTTACATTACTACCATCTGTAATAAGCTTAGTAGGACGATTACATATATTATATATGCATGCAAAGATTTCAAGTATCTCTTGAAAATCATACTTCCAAAACAATTTTCAGATCTAAAATAAAACATTTCTAAAAAACTGATCTCAATGTCTCAAAACTTATTTATGTACGAACTAATTTCACAAACTGTGAAACTTAAACATTTTTTAAACAAAACTTTCAAAGTTGAAAATTTATACAAAAATAAGTATTTTTTTCAAAATAACTTGAAAATAGAGAGTGGATCTTCAAAAAATAAACATATAAAACAATAGATCAAAACAAAAAAGGATTAATAGAAACCCTAGTTATTTTCGTGTAATATTTCTCGAAGTAAATCACATAGTTTCTAAAAAGAAATATGAGATTTACAAAGAGAGTGTCTCCTAAGAGAGATATATGTTGAAGAGATTCTTCAATCACCCAAAACCACACACCAAAAACTCACTGGAAAACCTAACAACTATAACTCTCAAGAAATAGGTTTTCTAAGATGATAAACGTTGGTAAGGTGTTTCTCTTGTGAGAAAACTTTAGGGTTTTAAAATGACGACTAGTTTTCTCTCTCTCTCTCTCTCTCTCTATCTATCTATCTATCTATCTATATATATATATATATATATATATATATATATATATATATATATATATATATATATATATATATATATATATATATATATATATTGTTTCTCCTTTCTCTCTATAACTTCTCTCTACTCTCTTTTTTTCTCTCAAAGAAAAAAAATGGCCAAAGTTATCTAATGGACGACCCAAGGGGCCTTTTTATACTATCGTTGGAAGGATCTGGAACTTCAAAGGAAATCAACGGCTAAGATCAGTTTGACGATTCAAAGACTAAATCTAAGGGCCACTAATGCACCGATTTTATTCACGCTGTGATTGGTCCAAATGGATGTTACAAGGATTGATTCAATTACATGCAGAGCATTGATTAAATCTGATCTAAGGGTTGATAATGAATATTGCTTCGTAGACCCATAGAAAACACAAATTCAACCGTTATAATAGCAGCACGTGTAGGTATCTATTCAATTCAAAAATGCGTGTTTTAAGAATTTTGAAAATACGAATTGTTACCACAATATTCTCTAGATATTTTGGATCCTACCCAAGGGAGCTTTAAGGGATAAAAATATTTCAATTTAATCCCACAACATTTTAAACCATGATTCTAAATGTTTAAAAAAACATTTTAAAAATGTCTAAAAATTATTTTAAAAATCCCTAAAAATATGCAATCATTTGTGCACACATATTAACACTTATATGTATGAATTGTGTCCTATAGTGTGTTCAAAAGATTAAAAAACTTCCCTTGTGGTAGATGCATTTGTCTTCGACAGGATGTTGTTGAAGATGACTTGTAGATACCTTAGAGAAGAGGCTCAAGAAATCTAATTCTATTTTATCACCATATCCAAACTAGTTCGAACTCGTATATGGTGCAGACTCAAGTGATTCAACCATATAATGTGTTCTCGCCAATTACACCAGTATGCCATATCCAGCATGAAACTCATGACACAAAAATAATAAACTAAAAATCTTATTGAATTATCAAAAACAATGTCTTTTTGTATTTTTCAAATCAAATAAATGAGAAAAAATATAATACAAAGAGATAAACATGTCATAACACTAGCAAGAAATATATCATGATGCAAATACTAGCGTATGACAACCATGACTAACACAATCATCCATAAGAAATAGCATGTGAAGCATCATGTGCTAGCATGTGAGAATCAACCAACAAAGCATTTATCATCTCCAAAACAGATTTCCTAATCCAAATAGGTGTATACCTAACAAAATGGATTTTTGTAACTGATGGGAGACTATGTTTAAACTTCCTAGAGTCTTGTCTAAGATGATAGGAAAAACTCCTAAGGTGACCTTTCCTTCCACAATGCGAACATGTGAAATCTTGATGAGTAACGAGACCTTTAGGTTGACCTTATCTAACACCCTCGGATGTGTTTGATGCTCTAAAACAAACTATGGTTTGGTCTTTAACATTCAAAGCACTAGAACAAGATAAGCCACTACCGTCACTACTTGAATCACTTAAATCATTTTTTAACTTCAAAATTTTGTACTCAAGCAAAGAATTAGACTCCTCAAACTTTAGGGACTCCTTCTTCAAATTTTCAATTACCCCTAGAAGGTTATCCCCCCCCCCCCCTCCAATATGAGTAAACATATCCCTAAGAGTCTTCTCACGTGCCATAAATTCATTAATTAAAATACTTTCTTCAATGGCACAAACACTAGAATTTTAAGGTCCTCTAACTTTTTCTCTAAAATAAGGACTCTATTCTCACTCTCTTCCTGGGCCAAAATTAAAGATTTAAAGTTATCATACAAAGTTGTAAACTTCTCATGAATGATATATCTTTGACTTTTAAACATTTGGAAATATCCAATCATATGTTTAAAATGAGAAATTTCTTCTTCAAGAATTTCAATCCATTTTGCAAACTTCAAATTCAAAAGATTTAATTTGTCAAAACTGTGAGAATCCATCGAGAGAACAAAACACACCAAGAGTGATAAATAAATAATCACCAAACAAGCACAAAACAAATATCTACATAATAAAGAAGTGTTTCTAGCTCTGATACCAATTTATAGGTCCCTTTCTATTTCAAATGTGCTTTAAGGATGTCAAATTAATTTTTCTTTCAAAAATCTTTTTTGAAATCTAACACACACCAAGTACGTGAACCAATTTCAATTAAGCCTAATTTTATCTTGTTTAATCATAAACAATCATATAGGTGATCAAACCAAGTAATATAAAGTGAAGTTCACAATGTCAAATGTACGAGGAAACCACAAACGAAAAAAAACCTCTGGCGGCCCAATCCAGACAATCACTATGATACAACTTTACAAAAGGAAGGCAGGCAGACGTACACAACGACTCAATCCCCACAAGCCTTAACACTCTTCTTCCTTTTAACCGATACTCCACAGTTTCCACACATAAATCCTTCTATAATACTCATCCACAAAACATGGATCCACGAATGCCTCAATGTCCACCAATGTAGCTTTGGCCACCGTCTAAGATTCAGAACAGGGACTCCTCCGCTTCTTCACGATAAAACCCAACAAAACCTTTTGTTCAATAAGGATGGATAAACCCAGATGGTGCAAATAAGATCTCAATAGAAATAGAATATGAAAGCTCGGATCTTTTAAACTCTAAGGATGGTTTTTTAACTTTGAAAACCTTAGAAAACTTATGCAAAAAACGTATCAGTTCTTTTATCGAATATGATTTTGCACACTTATCGAAATTTTGTACAAACACTGCCTTAAATAATAAAACTAAGTCGGCAGGTCATTTGAACGAGATGTGTATGTCGTTCTAACGACTAAGAGATGTCATTCGAACGACATCACGTGTCATTTGATGTCTTGAAACCCAAGGTGAGAAATTACACGACTTTAAACAGTAGTTATCTCAAAATAAATTAAGATAAAACATTTATAAACAAATATCCATCCTTTAAAAACATTTTTTGAGTCCCATAAACATAATGCGTTCATACCTTAGAGTATCCGGGATCGCAATTGACTGAAGACATGAAATATGCACCAATAAACTTTGCATGATCTATCTTTGAAGCTTGGCCGCTACGTCTATCAAACACGTCATAGACTATGTGGAGATCGTGATAATATAAAAATCGATCTATGAATTAAACAAGTTTTGTTCCAGGAATAAGTCATTACATACAAATGGACTCAATTGGAAATTTTGTCCTTACAAGTGGAACGAAGAATGAAAAAATTCCTTCCTTAAGCCGAAGCATTATCTGGGCTCACCCCCACTCTTATCAAGACCTTTGGTTTGAGAAAAATTCTATTTATACCTAGCCATTTCGAATCAGCAATAAGTTCGGCACTGGTAAGGCAGGAAGATGGAGTTCAAAAACCAGTTTACTACACCAGTAAGTCGTATCGAGGAGCTAAAATTCAGTATCCTCGAATGCAGAAGTTGGACTTTCACTTAGGGAAGATTCAAGGAGGATGAATACATGCTTTCAAGACCACACAATTATGGTATACACTAACTTGCAGTTGAGATAGGTCTTGTACAAATCGTAAATATCTTGTCAACTCATAAATTGGGTAATGGAGTTGGGAGAGTACGACATACAATATGAGCTCATAATGGACGTCAAGGGGAAGGTATTAGCATATTTCATTACTGAGTTTACCTATGAAGAGATTCCAGTAGAGTAGACTCCTTTGAGAGAGAGCTTGACAAATAAGCAGACTTCCACGAAAGAGAGCTTTGTCCCAATTGAAGCAAAGAATACTCCCGTTGGATAGAGATCCTCATCAAAAGAAAAAAAGCATCAATACAAAGAATAACAAAAGAATTTATTCTAGTTCATGAAGCTTAAAGAGGCAGAATTCAGCCAATACAGTGTCATCTGGAAACTGTTCATCGATGGGTCATCCTGCTCAGCGGGCATCATTATCACCACACTAGACGAGATAGATATCGAGTATGCTTTGCATTTCCTATTCGAAGCCTCCAATAATGAAGCGTACTACGAATCCTTGATTGTTGGGTTTGGTCTGGCCTCATCCCTTAGGGCTGACCATATTATGGCACACAACGACTCCCAGCTGGTCGTAAACTAGATATTGGGAATCTATGAAGCAAGAGAGAAATTTATGGATAATTACTTAGCCATTATAAAATAGTGGATGGAAAGGTTTGTAGAGTTTAAAACTATGAGAATTCCTAGGCCAGAGAATGTTCGAGCAGATATCCTAGGCCGATTAGCCTCGACCCCCTAAACCGCCTTGAGAAGAATGGTACCAATTGAGATACAAACCCATGGGAGTACAAAAGGACCATTCCTAAGGAAGATGGAAGTGAACTTTAGATCATCGTGGATGGACCCTATACAAGCATACATTGAGACCAACGGGCTCCCTTCTAATCTGAAAGATGACAAAAAGATGCTCTACAAAGTATCTTGTTATGTGATGGAGGCTAGAGTGTTATATAGAAGGGGATATATCATCTCTTTGCTAAGATATATTCACCCTACGAAAGTCGTTAATTCAATTAAAGAGTGTAAGGACAAATTTCTAATTTAGTCAATTTCAAAGTGTTGGCTTAATTTCGGATAAAAATAATTGAGTCATAGGATAGAAGTTTGTTGTGTTTTTTCAAACCAATGACGATTGAATTAAAGACGTAGCGAACAAGCCTAAAGTGTAGATATCATCAGTTCCATTTTTTGTGCCATGTTTAGCGTCATCAACATTTTAATTTGTCCGATGTCTCTAAAGGTATGAATGCATTTAATATATATAGAGACTTGGATATTTTTATAGGTGTCTTTTTATAAAACTTTTGTTAAAACAACTTTATATTTTTCTTAGAAAATCATTTTTAAACTTAACATAAAAGTTTTTGGGTTTTTAAAAGATAATTGGGTTTTCTGAAAAGTCGTTCGAACGAATATGGGATCTCATTCAAACGAGATTCCTAGGTTGTTCGAACGAACTTTCTAAGGAGATTTATTTTTATTTCTTTTTTTCTCATTAGAAATGTTGTTAGAATGACATCTTTCGAACGAAGTCATTTGAACGAGATTATGTTGTTTTATTCTATTTTTTGTTAGCAATCTCATTAGAACGATCTCGTTCGAACAACATTCAAAAGTCTTTCGAACGACCTGACGGTTTTTTTCTAACAGTTTTTCAGCAGTTTTATTTTTCAACATCCCCACTTTATTTTTACTAGATCTTAAAAGTATGAGAAACACGAGTTTTTCATAAGACTTTTCCATAATTTCCAAGTTCTTTAGAGAGAAAAATTCTAAACTAAAAAGTCTTTTGGTTTTTGTAAATCTAAATGATTTAATCTTTACACAAAAACATGTTTACTCCCACATAGTTTGCTTTTATCCAAGTTTCAAATATGTATTATGTTTTAAGATCATCAATTTAGCACTGGGTATTATTCTCATCCCAAAAGATAAATTTTCCTACGGAGGAGTTCGTTTTGTTCATTCGTGGTGCGCATATGGAGAAAAGCTTCGTGTGTGGTTGACGGTTGACTCTCCCCATCGGTGGAATCCGAGACGATGATGGTATCCTTTGAGTATTTATATATATAAGGTATTAGTTTTTTGTCTTTGTCTTGCTATCTAGTCCATGTATGCTTTGTATTGATATAAGTATCTATCTTTGGATTAGTTACTCTTTTGTTGTCATGTTGCTTTATTGCACTTATCACTCTATTCACCATTGAATGATATACTTGATTTTCCATTATCCTTTTCCCTTGTTCCATTTAGGGGGAGAATTTGTTTTAATTGGGAAGAAATGGGTTATTTTATGCATTTTATCCTTTGTCTATTCCTGAACAAAAAGAGGGAGAAATGGCATCTAAACCTTTTAAATTTGGGGAGATCTAACTTAGGGGGAGATACGCGGATTTCTTAAGTAGGTCATGTTAGAAAAAGTGGGATAGTTTATTTATGCACTTTATATTTTCATATTCCCTATGTGTTTGATAGTGTGTTTAAGTGTGCAGGTTTTCATCTTAGCGGCAACATTTTAAAGCAAGCACAGATTCTCATTCCTTGTGTCAGTCAAGCATCTGTAATTTTTTATTTTTTGGTGGAATTGAGTCTTTTTACATGAGCTTGATGATCCATATGATTTTTATTTTGGTTTTATCCTGGAATAGCCAAAGGGGTAGATTTGTAAGGACAAATTTCCAATTGAGTCAATTTGTAGTGTTGGCTTAATTCCAGACAAAATTATTTGAGTCATAGGATAGAAGTTTGTTGTGTCCTTCCAAGCCTATGACGATTGAGTTGAAGACGTAGGGTCCAAGCCTAAAGTGAAGATATCATCAGTGCCGATTTTCGTGCCATGTTTTCGTGATCAACATCTCAAGTTGTCCAAAGTCTCTAAAGGTATTAATGAATTTAATATATAGAAAGACATGGATATTTTTATGGGTGTTTTTTTTTTTAAATTGACTTTATATTTTTATCAAAAAAATCATTTTAAAACTTATCATAAAAGTTTTTTATCTTTAAAAGGAATTTCTGATTTTCTGAAAAATCGTTCAAACGAAACTAGGATCTCCTTCGAACAAGATTCCCAGGCCATTCGAACGAACATTCTAAAGAGATTCGTTTCATTTTTTTTAAATTTCATTAGAAAGGGTGTTAGAATGACATCATTTGAAAGAGGTTATCTAACGAGATTTTTTCCCTTTTCAACTATGTAATCTAGTTAGAACGAAGTCGTTCGAACGACATCAAAAAGTCATTCGAATGACCTGGGCAGTTTAGCAGTTTTTTGTCAATTTTTATTCAATTTTCCATAACTCCACTTTGTTTTTAGTATTTTTATATGTGCGAGAACAGAGTTTGTTATTGGACTTTTTGACACTTTCCAAGATCTTTTGAGAGAAAAATTCTTAATCCGAAAAGTCCCGTTTGTGTTGATAATTTTTATGGTTTAATTTCTACCAAAAACACAAAGTTTATACCCATAGTTTATCATGATCCAAGTTTAAATATATATACTTGTTTGAGATCATCTTGTTGGCACCATGTTTCATATATACCCCAAAAGTGGAAGTTTCATACGGACGAGTCCATATTTGTTGTTTCGTGGTGTGCATACAGAAAAAGGCTTCATGTGTTGTTGGAGATTGATTTTCCCCATTGGTGGATTCCACAGTTATCAACTAGGTGGAGGTGAAAGCAAGAAGAAGCGTCAAGGATTGAAAGGGAGTTGAGTCGAGGAAGTAAGTCTTTTATGATAAGTTTAAAAATGATTCCAATTTGTTCAATGTCTCTACAGGTATGAATGCATTTAATATATAGAGAGACTAGGATATTTTTATAAGTGTCTTTTTATAAAATTTTTGTTAAAACGACAATATATTTTTCTAAGAAAATCATTTTAAAATTAAAATAAAAGTTTTGGGGTTTCTAAAAGATAATTGGTTTTTTTTGAAAAGTTGTTCGAACGAGATTCTCGGGCCCTTCGAATGAACTTTCTAATGAGATTTGTTTCTATTTCTCTATTTTCTCATTAGAAATGTCATTAGAACGACATCGTTCGAATGAAGACATTTTAACGATATTACATTGTTTTGTTCTGTTTTTCATTATTAATCTCACTAGAACGAAGTCGTTCGAACGACATTCAAAAGTTGTTCGAATGACCTGGAGAGTTTTTTCCAGTAGTTTTTCAGCAGTTTTACTCATTTATTTTTTGCAACTAAGGCATCGTTTAAATCGGACCTAAATAAAAATTTGGCCAAAACAAAAGACAAGGTTCAAAGAAGTTAAAAAGAGCTCAAAAAAATTCAAAGGCAATCAAATGAAAAATATGCCAAAAAGTGGGTCAATAGGTTTTAGTTTCATCACCTCAAAAGAAAAAGGAAAAGCATTATTATTTATTGAGAGAGTTTGGATGCAATATAAAATGGGTTTGCACATCCTTGAAAATCATGAAAAAGTGTTACATAGTTTTGAGCATTATTGGTGTGGAAATCACTTTGAGCTTTGATTTGTTGAATTGATTGAGTCAATTTCTTAAAATTCCACCATTTTTAGACCTAAGGAAGATGTTGAGTTAATTCGTCAAAAATATCCAAAATTCATTGTGCACATATATTATGGTTGTATGTATTGATTTTCCTATCAAATTTGTTCACATCCCTACATTTTTGCTTTCGCCGACTTGGTTATTTTCGTCTTCTTTCATGGTGTGATTCTTTGTTGTATATTTTATGAGAAAATTTTCAAAAGAGAAATTTTTATTACCGTGTGACATTCTCCATTTGCATTGTTTTGTGTTCTTCATATTTGTCTATTTGGGGAGATCATAAAAAAGGGGAGAACGAATTATGGGGGAGAATTTGTGTTTGATATTTGTTCATGTTTATCATCATATTTCAAACTGTTGCCTGTTGTGGGTATTGTTTCTTATCTCTTGTGTGTAGATACAAAAATTGAGGATTATTTTTGCACACCCTGATGATGACAAAGAAAGTGAGAAAAAGTTAAAGATTTAAATATGTTGAAGTATGTGAAGACATGTCATTTAGTATTTCCAGTTTTTGGGTTTAATAGGGATATTAAATTATATGTCATTTTTTGAGTTTGGGTAGCATAATTTGGATAGTTTTTATGTATGTACCAGCATAGATATAGGGGGGATTTGTAAGGACGTGATTTTATAAATGTCGGTTTATAATCTAGGAAGTTTTCTATGTATCCTAGATCATAATTAGTATGTTTGATACCGCTATATTCAGCACGTCAACACGTTCATCCATGACGGCCTTGAACTTGATCCGAAGTTATCACTCTCCCATTATCTTCATGTGTGCATTTTGCATCATCACCGAGCCTCATGCAACTTGTGTTTTCAACAGTAAGCATTCCACTACTCCACTCTGATTAATAATAAAATATTTAATTTTCAGTTTTTAATGGTTACATAATTATTTGGGAATTTTTAGAAAATATTTTTTAAGGTTTCAAAATGTTTTCCTTCGCTGAAAGAATTTTTTCTAAGTGTAGAGGCAAGAAAAAATTTGACGCTGATGTCATTCGAGCGACAGAGCAACGTCGTTCAAGCGACATGTTACTGTCGCGTGAAGTCATTCAAGTGAATGTCTTCTTCGTTCAAACGACAACCCTATATCGTTCGAGTGACGCGCCATCTCAATTTTCGTATTTATAGTAGTGTTCATCATTCGCGTTTTTCAAGTCTTTGGTACTCACGTTTCTTCAGAACTACTGCACAAAACAGACTTCGTTTTTTCAAGATTTTCATACCTTTTTTATTCACAAATCATTCTGAAACATATATGTGAATCTTTATAAACCCTAGGTTAATTGTTATACTCATCTAGAGTATTCTTGTGGAGAAGAAGGTTGTTCTACATTGCTGACTTGGAGCTCTTGCGAAATCTCTTGCTATCGATGACGAATTGACGCCTGCGGGTATTTGTGTGTCACTGTATTTTCCTTTAATTGTAATTATTACGAATTATAGTGAAATAAAAATAGTTTTTCCCCTATGGATATTTTTCCTCATATTGTGATTGACTGTGCATGCGTGGATTGAATTATTTTGTCTGTCACAATTTATTTACAAGAGTTAGGATTTTGGGATTACAAATTAGAATTTAATTAAACAAGTTAATCATTGATTGCTGACGCACTCTCAGCGGTCAAACCGCATGCCAAATTCCTCGTTATTCATGGTATCTCTCTAAAGTTGTGGTGACTGACTCCTATCACTACAACGCCGCTCCTATGAGCCACAATTTCTCCTAAAATTAAATCTTGAGTGCCACTGCACTCCACCCTACACAATTACCTCTGGGTTATCTCCTTCCATTGACCCAGCATACTCCCTCTCTTACCCAAATCCTTATGGTTGGCTCTTCGAAAGATTTCCTCCGACTCCCCCCTTTACCAACTATAATGGGTGGGTCTAAATTTGCACCACTGCTTTTCGATAACGGTGCTTAGGGAAACTACTGCCCCCTAGTGATCATCCCAACACCAGCTGCCTGAACAATAACTATAGTGAATTATATTATGGTCATCGTTCTAAGAATATTACATGGCTTCTACTGAGCCTTTCCCCTGCAGTATTTCCAATGGTCCTCTATGGTCGTCCAAAATTGTTCGGTGTACGAAGCCCAATCGAACTCTTATATGAATCGCATCAACTATACTTAATAGTAGGATAACGTAAGTCACATACATTAAGGAGTACAATAATCCTATAATAAGGCTCCATATCAAAGATTGCTACGCTGAAATGTAATAAGACTCACAGATCCTAAGAACTCTAGAACCTGATGCTCTTATACCATCTGTGAGACCCCGCCTACTAAAACACCGGGTGGACAGATCGTGATCAAAATAAAACGTTGGTCTCATATGGGTCAATCTTAGCATCACTGTCGAAAACATTTTTAAAGTTACTAACCACCTAGAAGATTAAATAATGGAAATGAATAATAATAAAACCATCCACATAACATGGTAACTGAATCCAACACAGATGTATAATATAAATAAAGAGGACTGAGTCAACTATCAGTTCAATAGTAAAATACAACAGTAAACTGAATTAATAACTCGGATACACAAAGTCACATAAATAAACTGAATACTAAATTTGAGGGTGACATGCCCAAATGAGTACTGAAATAAATATCCTACACGAGGAATAAATGAGCGAAGTGTCTATAGCAAAGTCCTACAACTTCCACATGAGTTGTAGTTGCGCATCCCTGGATAGAATCCTCAAACTGACGTCCCTATGCCTGGACACCTAAAAGGTTTTGAAAAATATTTTGACATGGGCCAGAGCCCAAGTAAAACATTCTAAAAATATTTAGCAAGCAATTAGATTGCAATAATTAAATATGTATCCACATTCTTCATATTTAAGCTAGTATTGCACTCTCTTGAGGTATAACTCACCCCCCGTCTAATGTGCACACCTAAAGCTTGCCTACAAACCTTCCTCGTTAATCTATCCCACCTAACTAGCCGTACCTCACCTCTTTCTACCACACTACTCTAACCTAAGTACTCTTACTTTGATTATTAAGTTATCTACTCATTAACTTATTGATCGGTTCAACTATATTAAATCATATAATGTTCACACTAGTTATGTAAGAAATCCCCTTTTTAAATCATATAACTTTCACATTAGTTATATAAGAAGTACATTCACACTTATGTATTAATCCCTTATATAATTATCTACTCATATTATATACGTACTAGTATACTACAGCATTCACACACCTGTCGCGTATAATAAACATCCATACCTGAGTAATAACTCATCGGATGCTTTCTCTAAAATGATATCACATTCCAGGTATGCTCACTCTAACCCAGCTACTTCAAGTCCGACTCACTCTCGAGCTAGGGTAAAAGTAAGTGTGGTGGAGGTGATCATAGTTCCCCGAGTGTGAGACCGAATCATACCCAAGACCTCTCACCCCAAAAAGAATCACAATATATAAATACTGGACGCTATGACCTGGGGATTATACTCTCCCTGCTCCTCAAGCTAGGGAATTCACCCACATCGTGCAACCTCCTATGATAGAACTAGAGGGATATGTACTCCTATAAATATTATTCACATTGATATCTATAATGCACATAAACATATATATACTATCACATTAACCGTATACATATAATTAATAAAAGTCCAGTTAACCCGTGCCTAACACTCGTAGCACTAGTCCAAAATACCCAAGTCTATATCCTAACCTGTAATTTAATTAATCGCACGTTAATTATTTTTCATTAAAGTTGTGTCAGATAACTACAATTCCCAGACTCACTCATTTGATTCGTATCTTCACCCTTTAAAATTTTATTACACGAATTCCCACTATTAAGTTTAACACCCCTCATTAAATTTGATATTCGATAATTCATTATACATATCTATAATAAATTAACCATTTACTCCGTGCATAAGTCCTGTCGCACTAGCCTAAAAATATATGATTCAAGACCCCGACCCTTAATTTAATAAATTTTGCTTCAATTGATTTTATCTAAGTGGTGTCACTCAACCAAAATGCCAGGACTCGCTTACTTGGTCCGTAATTTTACCTTTTGAATTTATTTCGCCCAATATCCGCTATTTAGATTCTCACTCTATCTAACTAAAATATATCTTAAATCCACCTCCTAAGGCCCTAAGTATTTTCTCCCTTTAATTTTCTGCACACTAATTAAATCCTAAAAAATATCCCAAAAGATAACAAGGGCAAAATCTACCTTTAAAAAATCCTTACCGTCGTTCGCGCGAGATCTTGGGTCGATCAAATGACCCCTGTGTTTTAGCCCTTTCGTATTCCTCACATTGTCTGCCATTGATAAACCTCAAACCTTCATAGTTTCTTATCATAATACAACCCAGATATTCACCAAATTTATCGTTCCTCTAAAGTAGGTTATAATCATCATTTTAACCCTTAAACATCACTAATTTATCTCATCATCTTTTTATTCAACGATTCAAACTTTGTATGGTTTGCTAAATCCTCTTCCTAGATTCAACCATAGAATCCTTAAACCAGCGAACCTAGTATTCGTTTTTCTCATCTAAACATAATTCAAATAATGATTAAATTTTAATTCACCAAATTAATTAAATCGTGTAGATAAATTAAATCCTATATCACCAAATTTCTTAAATTAGATATCATAAAAATATAGGGTGTTACATATCCTCCCTAGGATTATGTTTTAGGCCGAGAATACGTTTTCATCACTTACGAAAAATTTTATATTCCTGGTCAAGCACCCTATCCAAGTTCACATTCACACATCCATTTCATAAACACCTAGCGGGTGGACTTTCTCCCCACTAAATCTAATCAACATTTGGTGGTAGGGGATGAATATATTCTTGCTCAACTTTATCCCTTTAACATAGTCCCAAAACAAAACATAGGTCGATCTTTCCCCATCCACCAATATACGAGCCATGTTGTAGCCATGAATCGATGTACTGATGATAAGAGGATCGTCGTGTGGGGCTAAAATTCCCTTGAAATCTTCTCTTGAAAATCCCATGACAAGGCTATCTATGTCTACTTTCTTCAACTTGATAGGTTTAAATTTGTCCTTGGCCGAATTAACCTCAACCCTCTTAGTTCCAAATTTAACTTCAACTACGTGAGACTTTTTATCGGTCGTCTTAGTTCCACCACCTGCTAATACCCTGCATATCATTGTCACATCAAAATAAATCATATAGAGGTTACCTTTAACTACTTGAATCTTGACATGAAGCTCAGGATCATCTTCATCACTATTTCCTGATTCTAGTTCGTTTATGTTCACTTTCACCTCTTTCTTCAGTTTGGCATCCTTTCGTGCTTTGAACCTTTTCTTGACCTCGTCCCGATCTCCATTTCTTTCACGTATTTCTAAAGCTTACCCTATTTCATGAGGTTTTTAATCTCATCCTTAAGGGAAAATCATTAATCCGTCTTGTGACCGTGATGTTAATTAAACTCTCACCATTTGTTTGTGTCCATCTTGTGAGGAGAGGCCCTCAATTTTTCTGGCCACCTAAGCTCTTTATCATCCCTTATCTCATTTAGGACCATGTTGGGACTGGCCGTCAGTGTAGTATACTTGGCAAATTTATCATCATTAGATAATTTCTTTCCATTCTTCTACTTATCTCGACTTTGGCCAGACTTACCACTGTTATCCTCTTTTAGGCTACCTCTCTTATCCTCCATGGATTCCTCCACATTTATGATTCTCCCGATTATTTCCAGGAGTTCTGTCATGAACTTTGGAGGATCTACGGAGAGATTTCAGATAAATTTCCATATTGAAGGTCGTTGATGAGGGCTATCATGGAAATACTCATTTCATAGTCATCAACTTAAAAATTTTCCTAGTTAATCCAAGAGATATAGTCCCTCATAGGCTCATTCTTTCCTTACTTGACATTCAGCAAATGAGTCACGCATTTTTCATATTTCATGCCAAAATAAAAATTAGGAATGAAATTCTAAGACAACAGTTTAAAACTTTCAATGGACCCTTTCGATAGTCCGGTATACCATACATGAGCTGAGCCAATGAGGATAGTGGAAAATGCTAGACACCGCATCTCATCCGAGGTTGAGTAGATGTCAGCAGCCGATTGATACATATCTATGTGATGAACAGGGCTAGTATTCCTATCATACCTACGCATCATGATTGGTGGCTTAATTTTGGCGAGAGTTGGATAGCTTACTATTTTCGATACAAAAGGAGATCCCTCTATGTATCCCCTGTGGTTGGGATCTCAAATTTTAATAAGATAGTCGATCTTATCCTCTGACCTTTGAATTGATCTATTCCAAAGTTTTCTTTTGGAACTACGTTGTCTCTTACCCCTTCTACTTTAGTAACTATCTTGGTGACTGGCCCTTTGCCTGTATTTCTCTATCCTCTATTGAATTATTTCTATTCCATTCTCTCTAAGTCTCATTTTGGTCAATCATTATCGAGACGACTAGTGGCATACGTTCCATCAATGCTACAGGAACGTGTATCTCGGTTACCATCACCCTTTGGGCTGAGAGGATTGAAGGTCGACCACCTACTTATCCTGTCAAACGCATATCATTTCTGGTGACACTAAGGAGTGTGCTAGATACTCTTACCTTGGTATGTTGGAGCTAGGGTGATCCTTGATCGATAGGAGGTGTTATAAGTTTAATACCTCTCCCAATAGTTGTGACACCCTGCCAAATTAAATACCGGGTGATCAGTCCTTTATTAAATTATAACCAAGGTGAACGGTTGGTTCATTCTCAGCATCACTGTCGCTAAAATAACTTTTCCAATTAAACACCCTAATTAATTAAGCTAAGTGACAAAACCATTTTTAAACTTCAATTTCCAAATTTAATTTAAAACCAATATTTAAAACCTTTGGTAATTAACAAATTAAGAGTCACACAATAATAACAAGGATATAAATGATCATTCAAGAATTTTAACTATCAATAGTAAATCCAAACTTCAAACCACCAAAGAAAAACATTCTGACAGTAATAAATCCCAAAGTAAAACTACTGAAAGCAAATAAATTACAATCCATCACAAAAACCAACTGAATAATGAAAAGGGCGACACATGGCCAACTAGATAAAGTAGAACTAGAAGTGGAATCAACAATGAGGTCGTCTAAGCAAGAGGCCTGCAACTCCCACCTAAGCTGCAGCGTGTTCCCTACGGAGGATCCTATGCAAGACGCCCCTGTGGTTGGGCACCTGTAATATATACATATATATACAAGAGAGAAGAGAAAATAGGAAACGGGTCAGAGCCCGATCATAAAACAGTTTAAAATTAGTTTAGCAAGTATTTAAAGTGCTACCGGCTAATGCAACCAACATATTAGTGCGACACTTCCTTGAGAAATTCTCACCTCTCTTATAATGTGCACACCTATCGCACTAATTCTTCCCAACAGTTTAACTTATCTTATCTTAAGTTGCTCATGCGGTTTCAAACCGACAAATTCAAATGTGTAAGAGGTTAAGTTTATTTAAAAGCAAAGTTCTAAATTAAGCCTTATTTAATAATAAAGTTTCTCAGTAATATGTCATGCTTTTCAAACACTTATACCCAAGTTGAATTAATTATTCATTTCTTACATACCATAATCACAGCAGGTAGTTCCCAAATTCCAGAGTTAAATATATATATTAAATACTCATATAATATATATATTCTAACAGCACCCCATATAAAATCTATGGTGCGGATATACTCTGTTATCCAGTCCCCGTATCACTCATACTAAGGGAAATACTAGTTCGGAATCACTCTCGAACTGTATTAACACAAAACACATACAAAATTTGGCGAAGTATAGTTCCAAGTCACTAAGAGGATAGCACATACCCTACGTCTCTTAGAACCGTCTGACTATCGAACGGATAGCCTGTACCAAGGATTTCTATCTTCTAGGGTACGAGTCAATATCCCCCATAAAGGTCCCATCTAGATAAGACTGTCCCAGCGCGGTAATCTCAGGGATAGCAAGTAGCGCGGACATGATTTTTACACGTATATAGTATATGCATAAACACAGTCATATATGTATACTACTATTACCATATCAAATTTAGGTACACTCTCATGACCCATAATTATGATATTTATCCTTATTACTCGTTAATTAGTTATCACGTATAACAGTTTATCTCTTATTAAAATTTGTGGGATTATTCCAACTTATTAAGTGACACTCGTGGATTCCTATCCTCCTAAATGTAATTTCAGTAGGTACTCATTTATTTTACAACGTAACTTCCTTACGAGTCTCACCCTTTAACACATATTCCCATTGTCCCTTATATGTAAAACATCCCCGTGAAAGGTTAATCTCGCCTTACATTAAAGGTTCCATATTTTTAATAAGTCCTATTGGTCTTCTTTATATCCCAAAATGCTCTAACATTAATATCCAAGAATGTCTAATCATTTAAGTTGGAACAACCTATAAAAAGGGGAATATGAGTTATGCAGGAGGGGTCGATCGATCTATGGCAGGTGTTCGACCGATCGAAGCATCGATCGGTCGATGCTCTAGGGTCGATCGATCGATCAAACAGGTATGGCAGACCTGCAGATTTTCCAGATTACGGGTTTCCTCTTCCAAAATCATCCAAAATGATATCTTTGATTACCAAACTCCAAATTGTTTATACTACAAGTATTATAACCTCAAATAAATGATTTTCAACGTCAAGCATGCGGATTTTCATCATGAAAAACGAATTAAAAGGGATATAATCCATAAAAATATCAAGAACCCTAATATTTCTTTTGTCTAGTTCTTTACCATTCTTTTACCAGATTTCATACGCTTTATTTACTGTAATTTCGTGGTTCAATCTCTACATATGAATTGAGTTTCCACAATACATCTAATACTCATACAACATGCGAATTTAATTCTCCAAAATGGGTTCTTCTTTCACGAAAACTAGTCCTAATCAATCCTAGGCTAATATGATTGGAGCATTAACTGAAATAGAGCAAGATAGATACTTGCCTGAGAATTTTTGGTTCAGATTTGTGGAGAGATTTGTATGGATGTGATCCTCGTTGCACGATCTATCGTTTGACGGCGACGGCGATGAAAACGGGGAGTTCTTGGCCTAGAACTCCTTGGAAAACCTCTCCTCTACCTCTCCTATAGCCATCTTTGATTTATGGTGATTCCAACCCTAGAAGATGACTCTTGCCATCTGATATACCCTTAGGGTCCGTTTGGTTGGCATAATTTGCCTAGGCAAATGCCAAAAAGTTGGCAAATATGAAAATTTGCCCACATTTTGGTTGTTGTTTGCCTAGGCATTATTTGCCAATGTACAACACCTCATATGCACAATCTGTGGGCAAATTTTGCTTACCTATTTCAGTGGGAAATATTTGCCCACAAATTTGCCAACTTAAACGGTTTTAATGTTTTAAAAAATAATTTAAAAAGTGTTTTAAATAATTAAAAAACTATTATAAATATTTAAAAATTATTTTGTAATGTTTCAAAAACTGTTTTTAATATTATAAAAAAATGTTTACAATTTTTTTAAAAAATCGTATTAACAAAATATTGTAAAAACTGTTTTTAACATTTTTAAAAACTGCTGTGAATATATTATAAAAACAATTTTAAAGTTTTAAAAAATAATTTTAAAGACTGTTTTAAATATTTAAAAAAACTGTTATAAATATTCAAAAACTGTTTTGTAATGTTTTGAAAACTTCTTTTAATATTATAAGAAATTGTTAAGAGAATGTTTTACAAATTTTTTGAAAAACCGTAATATAAAAATATTGTAAAACAGTTTTTAACATTTTTAAAAACAGTTTTGGATATATTATAAAAACTGTTTTACAGTTTTAAAAAACATTTTTTAAAACTGTTTTAAAGAGTTTAAAAAAACTGTTGTGAATGTTTAAAATTTGTTTTGTAATATTTTAAAAACTGTTTTTGATATTATAAAAAATTGTTAAGAGAATGTTTTACAAATTTTTTGAAAAACCGTAATATAAAAATATTGTAAAACAGTTTTTAACATTTTTAAAAACTGTTTTGGATATATTATAAAAACTGTTTTAAAGTTTTAAAAAACATTTTTTAAAACTGTTTTAAAGAGTTTAAAAAAACTGTTCTGAATGTTTAAAATTTGTATTTTAATATTTTACAAACTATTTTTGATATTATAAAAAATTGTTAAGAGAATGTTTTACAAATTTTTTGAAAAAACGTAATATGAAAATCTTGTAAAAATAGTTTTTAACAGTTTTAAAAACTGTTTGAATATAATATAAAAACAGTTTTAAAGTTTAAAAACAAAATTAAAAAATATTTTAAATAGCTAAAAAAAACTGTTGTGAATATTTAAAAATTATTTTGTAATATTTTGAAAATTGATTTTAATATTATAAAAAATTGTTAAGAAAACGTTTTACAATTTTTTTAAAAACTGTAATATAAAAATATTACAAAAACTATTTTTAACATTTTTGAATATAATATAAAAATTGTTTTTAAATAAATTAATTGGATTGACTTTAATTTCGCCTAATGTTGTTTGATAGCGTCATCTGAATTTGCCTAGGTAAAATTTGCTTAGGCAAATTTTGCCATGCCTACGCTTTTGCCCACTAACAACCAAACGGACCCTTAGAATTTTCGTGGGTTTTCATGCCCAAAAATGTAAAATGTCCAAAATGCCCTCCCGGGGTATTAATTACGCCTAAAAACGCCCCGAGACCCAAACTAAACCCTCGAGTATATTATTTTGACTATCTCGACCCTTCCGAACACATTGGCGTGCTCAAAACGACCATACGAGAAACTTATAATTTATTCACTTTATATAATAATAATAATTTAGTCCTGACACGACACAAGCGCGTCCCGACTTAAATTTCCATAATTGCCATTCAATTCACTCGTGACAATTTTTAATGAAATGAATCTCATATATTACTTTACTCGTCTAGTAATATTCAAAAATTTTCCCATAATTACTAACTCACATCACGTTAGTAAGTATAAAAATAAATTTTTGGATTAATATTAGATTAATATCTCAATTTAAATTTAATAAATCCCCAATTTTAAAAGCCATAAAAATACGGGGTATTACAATAGTTCTCTTCATCGTACACTGGTTCTCTGGATATTCTTGGACTTAGTTTCCAAGGAGGATATGTCGCGGGTCCGCAATATCCCTATGCCTAAGGTGGTATTAAACTAATTTCAAATGAAATAGGTGTGGTACTCCGGCTACTGGATGCGCGACCTCTCTGGAAGCCTATGTTATCAGCTTGATGGTGGCATCATCTGTTATCCTACTCATAATGTTCTGGTTGAAGGCTAGGAGTTGTTGTTGCATTTGCTATAACTCGCCATAAGGGACCTCAATGATGCCGCCAAATCATCCATTTTTTACTGCTAAGCGGTTGAATGGAACTGGCCCCAGCATTGGAGGGTGGATCAGTGGTGATATCCGATGAAATTTGGTCAAATGACAAAAAGGAGAAGAAGAAAACTCAGAAACAGGATGAACCGATAAAGCTTAAGAACCATCCAACTCGATCTCTTTCAATGGTGATTCAGTACTAATGGTGGTGGGGTTGGATCACCACCAGAGGTAAGAAGATGAGAGTTCAAGCTGAGGTGAGGAAGAAAACTCAGTCTCTTTCAACAGATAGAGCCAAAATGATGATGTTGGAAATCGTCCTTGAAGATTCAACATGTTTGAAGGCTTAGTAAACAATGGTGATAATGAGCAAAATTAGAAGCGATGAGAGAAAGAATAAGAAAATAGATATTTAAGTGGTTTGGACTTAGCTTACATTATCTGTGCAAAGTTTGGGAGTGTTTTTAATATAAAAATGGGAGAAAAGCTACTAAAGGACCATACAAGCTCTCTCTCTCTCTCTATATATATATATATATATATATATACAAATTCAGTGTTACAGTAGGGTTTTACTGAAGATAGATCCTTGAGGAAAGAGGCTTAGGATGCCCTTTATAGTCCTGGGGGTATGAAGTATCACCCCAAGGAATGTACTCCATGTGTGAGTGAGTGATTAGCTAATGAGCATGTGACATTTGTAAAGAGAGATGTAGAAGTCACGATGAAAAATATTCCTCCCACGTGTTGGTTGATTTTCCATAACGGTTTTGGTTGGGTATGTAAACAATACCCCTATCACGATTTCCACGCATGCATGTGATGTCTAAAGATGAGGGTCTCGTCTCGTCGAGACTACTAAAACTCTGATCTTGTAAAGCGGAGCCAAAATGATATTGTCTCTATATTTAACTAATATGGACGATAGTAAAGTCTCGACCTCCTATTACTGTCTAAGGGCGGCACTGCACGTAGACTTCTGGTGAGGCCGACACTGCACATAGACTTCTGGTGAGGCCGAAACTACACATAGACTGGTAGTGAACGTTTTCCTATTATAGGGTCGTCTCGGAGGCCGAGACTAGTCATGATAGCTCCTGAGGGATGATGACTCTGAGGTAATATATAAGGGTATATGTTATAATAGTGGGTGTTGTCCATACAAGACAAGACTTATGTGTATCAAAAAGAAATTGAGAAATGCAAACAAATGAAAGAGATGGAGTTAAGAATTCTTATAGTGAAATGCGAGTAATTAAAACCCTTCTCTAAAGTTTGCAAGTTTTAAAATGGGCAAAAAGAAGGAACGGTTGTTTTGTAGTGGAGAACGAATTTATGATTCCCAATAGAAATTATTATGTGTGTTTGACGGTTATCGAAGCGACGATCGCATTTACCCACGGCCAAGTAAAGACGTTGTATTTATAAGCGTGCCCCTGGGGGAACAAAATCGGTAAAAACTTCTCATTCTATTAGACATTTATAGAACTTCCCTCTGACCAATGCGCAAAGACTTTAGACAGTTGTCAATCTCTAAACAGAGGAGGAATATTGTTAATCCTTTAGAGCATGAAGACTTATCAACCATAAACAACCGAGAAGATGCATAAAGCCTAGATATCTCAAGGAGCCACGTGCATTAATAACTAATAAAGACTCCAAGTCAAAGAAGAATCCTTCAACTCTATGACTTGCAACGGATAGTCATGATAAATGATAAGTCATAACTCTTTAGGATAGCCATGAATGGGATTAGGAATATCTTAAACTTCCTTATAATGTAAACCAACTCCATATGATAGGGGCATATATCATTGTAACGTTAAGCATTACTATAACTTTACTGACCTAAGTTCTTGAGAAATAAAATAACAAACCCTAACACCCCATGGATGTAGGCATATTGTCAAACTACATACTGAAAAACTGTTACTAAAGCCGTTTAATACAAGATTAAACTATTTAAGTAACTCCGAACTGTTTTTTGAAGAAACGCTTTTCTAGAAATCAAATCAGTTTTTAAGCACAAGATGTGTTTAAAATGAGCACGAGATCAGTTCGAGATTTGCTAACTAGTTTTGAAAACCAAAACTAAAACAATTTTAAATTCATCACACTAATCAGAATGAGATGAGGAGATGTAGAAAGATTAATGACAAGATATTTTTAACATGGTAAAAACTCACCCTATTGAGGAAACATCCACGACTCCCTCTACGGAGTAAAGAGAAAATCCACTAAAATAAAATATAACAGTTACAAACTATATAACACACATGCACACAAATTAGACCTATACAAGTTTAGGAATGTACCCACTGGTGTCCTTATAACTTTTCTACAGTTATGATTGTTGATGTTATTCTCCTAGTTTGCTAACTTCACTTTATTCTAGTCTTTACGTCAACTCTTGTTTCAAGATTTTATTACCAACACTTTCAGTGCTGTAGTGTGTAAGTGTTTGTGATGGTGATGGTGATCTAACACATGCATGCACACACTCACGCTTATTTTTACAAACAGTCCTAGAAAATTACAAATCAGATCTATATGCTGTGATTTTCTGTTTCTCTCTTCTTATGAAACTTGAACCTTGTTTGACCTTGAAGATTAACCCAGAATCCACGGCTATCTTGCTCAGAAGACGTTTTAAGATCTTAATCAATTTCAGAGTTTTGAAAAGATTTTTGAAATTAAAAATCGCCAAGTCTGATTCCAATTAGGTCAAAGGTCTTGTTTCAAAAGAACTAGAAATAGAAAATGTTATTGTTGATTTTGAGTATGAAAACATTTGCAGAAAACAATCAACAACAAATTTCTCAAGATGAGAAATATTAAATGCAGATCTAGGTGTAATGTAACATAAAATGCTCAGATCTAAAATTTCTATGAAGCAGAAATGCAGATCTAGCTTAATGTTTAAGTTGGACACAAGATCTTAAAACGAAGAGGTTACAGTAAGAAAGCACTAACAAACCACACTGAAAACTCTCAAACTGTCAAGGTTGTGTTTGGGATAAAACTGGTTTTGATAAACGAATTAGGGTTTGAAAAGGGTTTGGAAGAATTTAGGGTTAGGGTTTCTAACTCTGGTTTCTCTCTCTCTTCTCTCTTCTCTCTCTAAAATGACAAAGTGGCAAAAGTCTTCTAATGGCTGAGGGTTACCCTCCTTATATAGGGGGATGAGAAGGATCGAGAAGATATAGGAAAATAGAGGGTTGAGATTAAGTGAAGTAACATGTACTTTCATCCAACAGTTAAAGGTAAGCGGTTGGTTAAGAGGCTTGTGATTGGATGAGAGGTGTTCGCAAGGATTGGGACAAGGACACATGCGTATCGTCGATTAAATCAATCCAAGGGCTAATAAAACACACTAGTTTACTCTCTTAGAAGAAACACACATACATCCAATAGGGAAGCAATAGGTGTAAGACAAATACCGGATATCAAATGCGCATCTAAACTAATTTACAAAGACACCCTGACTTCTCTAGCATTTTCGGTTCCTACCCAAGGGAACATTTCAGGGAAAAAAACTAATAACAATTATTTATATAAAGACCCCAAAACTTTTTAATCCCATTTTTAATTAAGAAAAAGTTGTTTTAAAATCTTTATAATTTCCCAAAAAATTATAAAAAAAAATTTTAAGGGAAATTAACACACACAACACGCATACAAATAATTTAAATAATATGTGACCAATATATGCAGTTCTAAACTGTGTGAGTGACAGTGAATATATCTTGATCAATCAATCAAGAGGAATAATTTGTATTGAAGAGTCTGATACTCTTTGGTATCTAGGATGGGGACTCAATTTTGTCTCTATTTCCAAACTAGAAGAGCAAATATACAATGTAGACTCAAGTGAGTCAAGAGTATAAGGTGCTTCAATCTCCCCCTTTGGAAATATGAGACAAAATCTCCTTTGAGTCAACTTGGACTCGTAGGGAATCAAAAAGAAAAGGAAAAACATATTCCTATATAAACATTCTATTTACCCATTTCCTAGAACAGAAAATTACATAACTCAACTAATTACAATTTAATACCCTACTACAACTGTTGAAAATATCATAACAGAATCCTACAAAGAATCCCTAAGATCAAGCTCTTTAGAATAAAAAAAATAAATGAATTCTCATAAGACTCAAATCTCTACCCCATTTTGTCTCAAATGGGCAAAGGGAAAAATTATGTAAATCCAAGAGTTTAATCAGCACACACCATTCCAATTGATTTACGCAAAGAAATGAATCTGTTGTAATCCAAAGGTTTGGTGAACATATCTGCGTGTTGCAAATCAGTAGGAAGATAATTGATTTCTAATTCCTTAGTCTCAACTAATTCGCGGATAAAGTGATGTCTTGTTTTTATGTGTTTTGTTCACGAGTGTTGAACAGGATTTTTAGAGATATTGGATTTGATTATCATGGTAGAGATTAAATTGTTCCTCTTTAATACCATAATCACTTAGCATTTGCTTGAGTCAAAGTAATTGAGCACAGCAACTGCCAGCGGCTATGTATTCATATTCAGCAACTGATAAAGAAGTGCAATTTTGTTTCTTACTACTCCAACCTACCAAATTATTACTAATATAATAACATACGCCTAATGTGCTCTTGCTATCGTCATTACACCCTGCCCAATCAGCATCAGTGTATCCTATTATAGTGCTAGGAGTATCATTGGTGTACCATAGTCCCAAGTTTAAAGTGCCTTTAATATATTTTATGATTCTTTTGACACACGTTAAATGGCTCACTTTAGGATTGTTTTGATAAAGGGCACACACGCAAAAAGCGTACATAATGTCAGGACACGAGGCAGTAAGATATAGTAAGGTTCCAATCATACTACGATAAAAGGTTGGATCTATAGATTTCCCAGTTTCATCTTTAAACAGTTTGACTGTAGTACTCATGGGAGTTTTAGCATCTTTTGCACTCTCAAGGCCGAATTTTTTAATAATATCTAATGTGTATTTGGATTGCAAAATGAATAATCCTTCTGAATTATGTTTGACTTAAAGTCCTAAGAAAAATTGCAACTCCCCCATGAGAGACATTTGAAATTATTTATGCATAATTTCAGAAAAATATTTAACTTCATTTAGGGAGGTTGATCCAAAGATGATATCATCAACATATACTTCAGCTACAATGATATGTTTGTCAAAATGTTTGACAAAAAGGGTTTGATCATTTCCTCCTCTCTTAAAACCTTTCTCTAAGAGAAAGTTGGAAAGGCGCTCATTCCGAGAGGCTCTTTGGCCTTATTTTAGGCCATACAAAACCCTTTTAAGACGAAAGACATGATTTGGATATTTAAGGTCAATGAACCCTTTTGGTTGTTCTACATAGGTCTCCTCAGTCAAAATTCCATTAAGGAAGCCAGATTTGACTTCCATTTGATAAAGCGTAAAATGTAAGTAACAAGCTATGGCAAAAGAGAAGACGAACAGATTCTAATCGAGTAACAGGAGCAAAAGTCTCGTTAAAATCAATTTCTTCAATTTTAGAGTATCCTTGAGCAACTAATCTAGCTTTATTTCTAATGACTATCCCACTTTCATCGGATTTATTTTTAAATATCCAACGTGTGCCAATAACCTTTTTACGATCAGGCCTAGGTACAAGATACCAAACATCATGATTGACGAATTGAAGAAGTTGTTCCTGCATTGCATAAATTCAATGAGGATCATTTAATGCATCATTAACATTCTTTGGTTCCACAAGGGAGACAAAACATGCATAATGAGGAAAGTTCCTTAATTGAGATCTTGTACGCACAGGTTCACTAGGATTACCAACAACATTATTTATGGGATGGTCTTTAGCAACCCAATTAAGTACTTCAGGTGTCTCAATTGGTAAAGAATCATCTATTTCTAGAGAGTTATTTTCTAAAACATTTTCAGACTCTACCACAATAGTTGGTTCTCTAGTCTTACTCTCTATAGTAGTGTCACTTACAATAATGTTTATGGATTCCATTAAGGTCTTAGTGCGAAGATTATAGACACGATATGCTCTACTGTTAGGAGAATATCCTAGAAAGATGGCTTTATCTCCATGAGTCTCAAATTTGGATAAGTGTTCTCTATCTTTGCAGACATAACACGCAGTACCAAAGGTTCTAAGATACTTAAGATTGGGCTTTTTCCCATACCAAAGTTCATAAGGAGTTTGTTTAGAATTCTTTCTAAGATAGACCCTATTGATAATGTGACACGTAATACCAATAGATTCTACCCAAAAATACTTAGGTAAGGATTTTGCATGAATCATAACACGTGCCATCTCTTAAAGGGTACGATTCTTTCTCTCAGCAATACCGTTCTGTTGAGGAGTCTTAGGATAACTAAATTAATGTTTGTAACCATTATAGTCACAATACTCTATAACCCCAGTATCAATGAATTCTCTACCTCTATCACTACGAATCCTATTTACCTGAGAGTCTTTCTCACTTTCAATTCGAAGTAAAATCATCAAAAAGGTTTGGAATGTGTCAGACTTTTGTTTTAAGAAAGCTACCCAAGTAAATCTGGTAAAGTCATCAACCATAACAAGAATATAACTGTGTCCATAGAGACTAACAGTTCGAGAAGGACCCATAAGGTCCATATGGATGAGCTCCAACGGTTTAGAGGTAAGGATATCTTTGACTTTCTTATGGGGAGCCTTAATAATTTTTCCTTCTTGACAAGAACCGCAGACAATATTAGATATAGGTTTGATCTTAGTAATTCCTCTAACTATTTCTTGAGATGAAAGTCTACTAAGGTTTTCGTAATTTATGTGACCCATACGATTATGCCATATCTCATTGTCATCCATTCTGGCAATGTTACAGACCTCAGCATTGTTTTGAACAGTATAACAATTGTCCGGAATCCTGAGTCCTGTAATAATGTACTCGCCTTTTTCATTTAAAATTTTACAATTATTATTTGAAAAGATGACAGTATGATTTGAGTCACAAAATTGCAATATACTGAGTAGGTTTGCCTTAAGATCTTTTACTAGAAGAACATTTTCAAGTAAGGGTAATTCTTCTTCTTGGAGAGTTCCTTTACCAATGATTTGAGATGATACATCATCACCAAAAATAACTTTTCCTCCAGCAAAGCTAGTTTTATTTAAAAGTTTGGTATCATCCCCAGTCATGTGCTTTGAACATCCAGAGTCTAAATACCAACCAGATGGAGTGTGTTCAGTTTTTAAAGCAGTAATAACAATATTACACTTCATTTGGGGTAATAGCTCATCTTTTCTAACCCAAATCGCTCTTATTTTCATTTATCGCTTATTTGCTCTCAATTGCTAAAATTTGCGAGCATTGAATTTCTGTTGAAAAATGATTTGTGCACAAGGTTCAATTTTATGAAAAGTTTGAGCATTTGGTTTAGAAAAGTGTCTCGTAATCCTTCTTGGAAATGATCTTTTAGGTTTAGTCTTTCTCCTTCTATAGTTAGAGTTTTTTACTGGTTATTTAGGAAGAATATAATTGTTATGGCTTCTCCTAGAATAGTTGAAGTTTTGGTACACAGGATAATTATAGACAGGGTTGACTACACGTCTAGAGTAGCATCCTTCAAAGGAATGACCATATAGATCACAGTAAGAGCAAAACAAGTTTCTCGAAGTTAGTATCTCCTTAGGGAAGTCTCTAAACATTGGCTTCACGACATTTTGGTTTTGAACTTTATTTCTAGGGAGTACAGTTTGAAAGACAGAATCACTCTTCCTTATTGGGGGGCAAACATATTTAGTCTTAGCTTAACTTTCACACTTAAAGTAACTTGATTCCCCAATATCAAACTTAGATTGGTTTTTGTCAAACTCATTTTTTAGAGAATGAAAGTCTGGACAAGT
Source organism: Sambucus nigra (assembly GCA_949130495.1). Taxonomy (NCBI): domain Eukaryota; kingdom Viridiplantae; phylum Streptophyta; class Magnoliopsida; order Dipsacales; family Adoxaceae; genus Sambucus; species Sambucus nigra. The sequence goes on from OX422213.1 coordinate 538,117,585, forward strand.
TTCTATAGGTCTTTTGCCTCCTCACACAAACTTAATTGGTTCAAAGATTTTAGTTTGAGTCCTTAAATTGGGGCAAAATCCTATTCCAGTTCGATCATCAGAATTGGTTTTGGAATCAGCGATAAATTCATCAAAACAGTTTGAGTTATTTTCAAATTTAGCAACTTTTTTGAAAACTGTTGTTGTCTTTCTTTGGACTATTCCAATTCTAATAATGTCCCTTTATATTTTTTCTCCAGAGTTTCATTTTCTTCAATCAAGTTCTTCGATTTTTGATCAAAAGTTTTAACTTCATTTTCATGAGTTAGACATTGGGTAGTATACTCTTTAGCGTTAAGTTTAACCATCAGACTTAGGTCTTCTAATTTCTTAGTGAGATCTTTCACTATCTTTTCTAGTCTAGTGCTTTTGTTGAGGGTTTTCGCATATAGAGTGTGAATGTCAGGGAGATCTTTAGTGTCCGAATCACTAAGCGACGTGTGTGAATTGACCCCTACAGATTCATTTCTTGAACTCACGCACCCATGGACATCTTCATTATTGCATTCCCTTTTACTCACACACCCCATAGTAGAACTAGCAATATTCTCATAAATTAAAGCATCTAAACCAGTAGCAGTATGATTCATAACAACAGAAGTAGAGTTACTAGCATCATTCTTATACTCAAGCATAGGCATATCATCATTATATATTATCTTGGCAAAGAAATACATGCAAGGATCAAAACCATCAGAAGATTCAGGTTCATCATTATCAGAGTCACTTAAATCATCCCATGTTTTGAAAATGTTGCCCCTAGTATGTTTATTAGCAGTGTTCAGTTTCACTCTACAGTCTTGTGCTATGTGTCCTAATTTTCCACATCTAAAAAATTTAATGTTCTTACAGTCTTTATTGGGTCTCATGTCCTTGTGATGTTTATCTTGACCTTTCTCATGAGGTTTGTAATTAGACTGATTTGGATAATTTGGCTTGCCTTGTTTATTTGCCAATTTATTTATAAATTTGACAATTTTCTTAAATTATTTTGACATTAAGGCAATTTAATTATTCAAACTATCTATATCACATTCCTCATCAGAATCATCAGTGGGAATAGTAAATTCAGGTTTCATCAACTTAGAGGAAAAACTCAAGTTAGAACTAGTCTGTTTCCTATGGGACTGGGTCATTTGTTTCTTAAATTCTAATTCCATCCCCACAGTTCGCAGTTTACTACTGAGTAATTCAGTAGTGAGATTTTGATCACACATTTCCTCAATAGCATATCTTTTGTTGTCAAATTTCTGTGGCAATGATCTCAGAATTTTAGATACAATTTCATATCTGTCATATGTTATCCCATTAGCATGAAGTTTAGTCACAATGTCAGTTAATTTCATGTAAAAGTCATTAAAGGATTTAGAATCTGACATAATTAGGGAGTTATACTGCTGCATAAGCATTTGAGTTTTCGCAGCCTTAACTCTGGTGTCACCTTCATATGCAGTGATCAGTGTATCCCAAGCTTCCTTAGAAGTGGCACAAGATGAGATCCTTTTGAACTCATGCTCATTTATGGACATAAAAATGGCATTCTTGCCTTGGTTATTGTTTCAAGAAGTTTGCTTCTCTTCTTGTGTGAACTCACTTAATGCTTTCTTAATCCTCTCATTACTTCCTTCAGTGGCTGGTTTAGTAGGATAAGTGTAACCATTTTCAACAATATCCCAGACATCATCTCCCAAAGTTACTTGTATGAAAGCAACCATTCTTACCTTACAGTAAGCAAAGTTGTTTCCATCAAAGAGTGGGGGTCTGGTCAAGTTACCAAATCTTTCATTTTTCTTGTCCATTGTTTTGATTTTAAGAAAATAATTTCATAAACACAAGATCTTTTAAAAGATTTCCAAAGCTCTGATACTAATTGAAAAAATGTTACTAAAGTCGTTTAATATAAGATTAAACTATTTAAGTAACTCCGAACTGTTTTTTGAAGAAACTCTTTTCTAGAAATCAAATCAGTTTTTAATCACAAGATGTGTTTAAAATTAGCACGAGATCAGTTCAAGATTTGCTAACTAGTTTTGAAAACAAAAACTAAAACAGTTTTAAATTCAGCACACTAATCAGAATGAGATGAGGAGATGTACAAAGATTAATGACAAGATATTTTTAACGTGGTAAAACCTCACCCAACTGAGGAAACATCCACGAATCCCTCTACAGAGTAAAAAGAAAAATCCACTAAAACAAATATAACAGTTACAAACTATATAACACACATGCACACAAATCAGACCTATACAAGTTTAGGAATGTACCCACTGGTGACCTTATAACTTTTCTGCAGTTCTGATTGTTGATGTTGTTCTCCTAGATTGCTAACTTCACTTTGTTCCAGTCTTTACGTCGACTCTTGTTTCAAGATCTTATTACCAACACTTTCAGTGTTGTAGTGTGTAAGTGTTTGTGATGGTGATCTAACACATGCATGCACACACTCACGCTTATTTTTACAAACAATCCTAGCAAATTACAAATCAGATCTATATGTTGTGATTTTCAGTTTCTCTCTTCTTAGGAAACTTGAACCTTGTTTGACCTTTAAGATTAACCCAGAATCAACGGTTATATTGCTCAAAAGACGTTTCAAGATCTTAATCAATTTCAGGCTTTTGAAAAGATTTTTGAAATTGAAAATCGCCAAGTGTGATTCCAACTAGGTCAAAGGTCTTGTTTCAAAAGAATTAGAAATAGAAAATGTTATTGTTGATTTTGAGTATGAAAACATTTACAGAAAACAATCAACAACAAATTTCTCAAGACGAGAAACAATAAATGCAGATCTAGGTGTAATGTAACATAAAATGCTCAGATCTAAAATTTCTATGAAGCAGAAATGCAGATCTAGCTTAATGCTTAAGTTGGACACAAGATCTTAAAATGGAGAGGTTACAGCAAGAAACCACTAACAAACCACTCTCAAAACTCTCAAACACTCAAGGATATGTTTGGGATAAAACTGGTTTTGATAAACGAATTAGGGTTTGAAAATGGTTTGGACGAATTTAGGGTTAGGGTTTCTAACTTTGGTTTCTCTCTCTCTTATCTCTTCTCTCTCTTCTCTCTCTAAAATGACGAAGTGGCAAAAGTCTTCTAATGGTTGAGGGTTTCCCTCCTTATATAGGGGGCTGATAAGGATCGAGAAGATATAGGAAAATAGAAGGCTGAGATTAAGTCAAGTAACCTTGACTTTCATCCAACGGTTAAAGGTAAGCGGTTGGTTAAGAGGCTTGTGATTGGATGAGAGGTGTTAGCAAGGATTGGGACAGGGACGCATGCAGATCATCGATTAACTCAATCCAAGGGCTAATTAAACACGTTGGTTTAGTCTCTTAGAAGAAACACACATACATCCAATAGGGAAGCAATAGGTGTAAGACAAATACCGAATATCAAATGCGCGTCTAAACTTAATTACAAAGACACCCTGACTTCTCTAGCATTTTCGGTTCCTACCCAAGGGAACATTTCAGGGAAAATCTAATAAAAATTATTTATATAAAGACCCCAAAACGTTTTAATCCTATTTTTAATTAAGAAAAAATTGTTTTAAAATCTTTATAATTTCCCAAAAAATTATTAAAAAAAAAATTTAAGGGAAATTAACACACACAACACGCATACAAATAATTTAAATAATATGTGACCAATATATGCAGTTCTAAAGTGTGTGAGTGACCGTGAATATATCTTGATCAATCAATCAAGAGGAATAACTTGTATTGAAGAGTCTGAGGCTCTTTGGTATCTAGGATGGGGACTCAATTTTGTCTATATTTACAAACTAGATGAGCACTTATACAATGTAGACTCAAGTGAGTCAAGAGTATAAGGTGCTTCACATATTTATTGTGTTATGTGTGTGATTTAATTAATTATTATCATTATTATTCATGCTTAGCTTGTGCGCGTTGAATACCATCGCATGTAGGAAATTACCACCTACAGTATATATTTACACAAATAGAATAAAAATTACTTACAATCACACAATGCACTAACATCCTATTAACTTTTTCACATAATATTCTCCAAAGAAAGGGCCAAAAATTTTGGTATAAGACACAACCGCGATCGATTTTCTTCTGCAACCAATGCCTTCAAATCTTATATTGATCAAATCTTCTTTAAAGTATAAGAGAACTTTTATTTCAAGGCAATAGAACCACTAACTACAATCTAGGATGTGTAAGGATATCCTATGGTTGAAAAGATGTAGTGAAATATTTGCTTTCTCTTAAAAATGACAAATTTTTTCAAGGTTTTTAAAAATATACCATATTCACGAACAAAACTATTTTGAAAAATAATTTATCAAAACAAGTTTGCATATGAGTGCCTAACTTTCTTTAATTCGAGATTGAACCAAAAAAGTTGAAAACAACGAGAAGATAAAAGAAAAATTTATGTTGAAAGATAAGATATCTACTCTCTTAAAAATTCACTTCTCACCTCTTGTTTGGAGAAATTGAGAAACTACAAGTGGGATACACTCAAGGTTTAGCAAATATGTAGGTCAAGATAGGATCAATGTGGATTCCCAACCAGAATTTTGTCTTGACACAACTACCAAAATAATATTTTGAAAAGTAAAAAAATTATACAGCCTTCAAGATACTTTATTGTCTCTAAAAAAGTCCTCGCTGACGTGAAGGCTTAGTGAAATGAGGGCATGCTACAAGGCATATATTCTCTATGGGTTCTTCCAAAATATCAAGACCAACGAAGGAGATGTCTCGCAAATGCAAATCCCTTCTTTGTTGAGGTGAGTATTCAACGATTAAGGTCTCGGACAGAGACAGGGTATGTCAATTTTGTGCAATTTCACAAAACTTATAATTATTTTATCTAACCTATGACCAAGTAAATTATAAATTCCAATGATGAATTTTAATCATATATTATGTATAATAAGAATAATGCATCATATATTTGGCGAATCTCAAAAATCACATGGTAAAATTAAAGCAATTTGTAATTTAAGAATATATTTAACTAATGGGGTGAATCTAAGTCATCTAGTCAATATATAATTATCCTTGGAGATTATCTCGGGGTAATGGCATGAATGATACAATAAATTTGAGGAATATTTTAAAAGACTCTCGGACTAAACATAAATTGTATTTTGTAAAACAGAATAGGACAATCTAAGTGATATGGGATACATGATTATACATATACTCCTACGATCTCCCCTTTTGTCTATCATGTGACAAAATACACAAAACCAAAAATGACAATAAAATGAATTAAATTTATCACCTAAGACACTAACTGCTCGACCAAAGGAGTATTAGATAGACTAAGTATAATTACAAGTAGTATAAACCTAAGATGCTCAATTATTTCTATCAGGGTTCTTCTTATACCTATTTTTAAGTCGCACACTATGTACCAATGTCTAATCCCAAAACAGAGAGATATGAGAGTAATAATATTAAACATGTGAATATATCATTGAATACATGTGAACATCAAACTATTAAAGTATCTTCCCCTCAAATATGCAATTCCTCTTAATACATATGATATAGCACACAAACATCTTCTCTAACTCAATATGCTCAAGGACGATGTACTCCACTAATCTACAAACTCTCCCCCCTTTTTATCATGAACGAGAAAAAAAATAACTAAGCATATAATGAAATTAAATAAAATTAAACAACTTAATGAGAGTAAACATTCTTCTCAAACAAAAAAAGTGAGAATGCGCCATATAGTGAGTGAGAAATTAATACACGAGTTTATGCACGATATGTAATACGTGAAAAAGATGCCTAAGATAAACATCTTAAATAATATACAACGAAATACACAATATATCAAAGAAAATATATATAATAAAATCATGCTAAAATGTAATCAGCATTAAAATGGAGTTATAGGGTAGAAGATATAAGTAAATGAAGCACAATCCTAACTCACAAACTATAAAATTTAAAAAAAAAATACATCCTACACTACTTTCATAATCCTCGTCAATGCATAAATATCCTAAACACTCAACTGAATATCATGTAAGGCATACCAAACATGGTCAAACTGGATGTTGGTATTTTTATACTTATCCAACGACATCAAAGAGGAAGAAACCAAATTATGAGAGCAAAATATGATGCTTCTTCGAGGAAGGTGAAATACGAGAGTGAAGAGAAGATAAAACTATAAAGCCATCTCATTCAATTATGTATGATAATTAGAATCCTTGTTAAGCTTAGTAAACATACGATAAGAACGAGGAGTGCAGGAAGGTACGACATGCGGTGCTACAAGGAAGAACATTGTAGTTCTTTAGATAAGAGATCGATAAGTAGTATGAAAATGATGATTTTTTTTAAACTATATAGCTCTGCTACCAATTTAAAAATGGGGTGATGATGGTTCTCCAAATCTCTTTAATTTTTTATATTTCTTCAAAAATTAAATTTTGACTTCTTAAACAAAACTTTAATTCAAGTTCAAATTTATACAAACCAAACTAAAAATTTGATAAATTAAACTTTTTTTTAAACTAAGACACCCAAATTAATTAAGCACCATTTACACCATTTTTAAGGTTAAACTGATTTTATGTTTTTAACCTAAGCATGCATCTAGGTGTGAATTAATAAGATAAAATAAACAATCATAACGTCGCGATTACAAGAAAAACCCACAACGAAAAAAACCTCGGACGGTCTAGCAACAAGTCCACAAAGTACGGAATTACAAAAGGAAATGACAGAATACTTACACAATGACTTGATTCCCTCGCAATCCTTGATGATCTTTGTTCCTTAGACCTCTGTCCAGTGATAACATAGGAGTCCACCTACATCTCGGAGTCTACTGATGCGACACAGCTACCGTCACACATACGGAGTCCACCGTATGTAGAACAACGAACACAGAAGCCTTTGCAAGAAATAGTCCTCAATAATGTAGAGAATGACAAACCCGGTGCCAAAACATAATCTCAAAATATATATGTATGTTGAAACTTGGATCAAAATAATTGGGTGTAAACTGAGGTTAGAGTTCGATAAATATTAGTCATAAATGATTAATAAACACATGAACTTCATAGAGAGAATTTTTTCTCTAAAGGCTTGAAAAGTTCATATGGAAAACTGCACTCCCACACTATATAAATGAATGGAAAAAGTAATGGCAAGTTGAGTAGGAAAACTGCATAAAAAACTACTCTAGTCGTTCAAACGGAAAGCAGTCTCATTCGAACGATATAACTATCTCATTAGAACAAGATAAAAATGAAACTTCTAACGACAAGTCAACACAAACCAATATGAGACTTCGTTAGAAGTCGTTTGAACGAACACCAAATCTCATTCGAACGGCTAGGGAAAGTCCTTCTAACGATTTGGGGAAAATGAAAATATTTTTCTTATAAAAATATAAAGTCATTTTAAAATAGATTAACAAAACTCTAAAACCCAATAATAAATTTCCAAGGCCTAACTTAATATAATCATTCATACCAGAGAGATCCTTGGAATGTTGATGATATAAATTAGGCACGAAACATGGCATAGGATGTGATCTCTTCTGACTTGGCCGTTACTTCTTCAGCAAAAATGTCATAGGCTTGAAAGGTTACAAACACAACTTCTATCCTATGACTCAAAGAGTTTTGTCCAGAATTAATCCAATACGTACAAATTGACTCAATTGGAAATTTGTCCTTACAAATCTCCCCCGTTGACTATTCCAGGACAAAACCATAAATAAAAATCCAATAGGTCGTCAAGCTCATCTAAAAAAATCAATCCCAAACCTAAAGAAAAAAAATACAGACGCTTGATCGACACATATTTTGAGAAGATTTGCTTGCATTAAAATTTTACCGCATGATTGAAAACCTACACACTTAAACACACCATAAAGGCATAGATCATATAGCAGTATAAATTGCATAATTAAATCATTCCACTTTGTCTAACAATGTCTGCCTAAGAAAGGACGTCTTCTCCTAAATAATAGATCTCCCCCAAAATAAAAGAGTTAGATACCATTTATCCCCCTTCTTATTTAGGAATAGACAAAGATTAAAGGGCATAAAATCAATAATTTCTACCCAATTAAATAAATTCTCCCCCTAAACGAAACTAGGGCTAAGCATAAAGGAAAAATAAGCATTTCATGTAATGGTATATAGTGATACAAGAAACAACGAATCAACTTGACAACACGAGAACGATTAATCCACATAGGGAAAATATATACCAACTATGATGCGATAGCAAAATGATATGAACTAGAATGGAATAAAACGAGAATGGGATACTAATGAAAAATCGGAACAAGATAGATATTGATATGAACAAATAGCATGCAAGGACTAGACGTAAAGGCAAAGACTTAAAAAATGATACTATATATATATATATATACATGCACACACAAAAATATCAACGAAGCATAAGCACGCATATATATAGGTATAAAAACCACACTAGACACTAAACACGATAAGCTTTTCACACTCATATGGCATAAATGTATCTAAATCATATGTGATAAACGGAGTCAATGGATGTGAACTAGAAACAAAAGAGTTATGGCCCAATCACTTAAATATGTTCAAGGAGTTCTATTTAACCACAAAACTTTATCAAACTTAGATTTAGCCTCATTTGATAAGATAAAGTGAACTCAAATAACAAACAAGCACAATGAACACACGCCTAGAACATTGTTAATTCTACAAATCAATGGCATCATGACAAAATAGGCCTAACTAGGATACATTGTGCAAACTCGTTGATCTTCAACAAAACACCCTCAAAAGATAAATATATTACACATTTTTTCTTTTCTTAATTCTTTTGAACTTATTTATTTTGAAAGATCAAACAAACTAAACTATGTTGTCCTTTGGCATTTTTTCTATATTTATTTCCTTTTAATCTTTTCAATATGCTTCTGCCAACGGTGGCTTTCTCGCAAATAAGATTTGCTCCTTTCATAGCCCTTTTTCGTGCACCCTCATCTATTTTCAATATAAGTCATATAAAGTTCATGGCAGCGGTTCTTACATGCACAAATCCCACATAGTCACAAAATATGTAGATGACAAAATTGATGGGAGAACATCTCATAAAACTCAATATACATGAGAAGTTAACATTCAAAAGAGCTTGTGCATATGTGTGTGGAGGCATAAACAAAAAGAATTCATTAAGCAAATCAAAGTTAAACTACTCCATTCAAGCATGATAAAGAACAATTTAAGAATTAAAATTCATAATCAAATGTTATAGCCACATAGAAACGAGGAATGATATAGGATTTAAACACAAGGATATACCATAGAAAATGTGTAAAACTAAAATACACAAAAAAAAAATATTTTTGAGTTTTTAAATTTTAAGAAAATTTAAAACAAAGATAACTTAAAGGATTAACAAAATCTTTTTTTATTTTTCAATAAGACTTAATAAATGCCAAAAAAACAAAATACAAAATATACACTTGTCATGATTCTAGCAAAACATATATAATGAAGCATAGACCAAAATATGACTAAGCAACATACAACTATCAAGAATATAACATGAAGTAGAGCTAGTGTATGTAAGAAATCTAACACAATAAACCTTTAGATATAGTGTGGGAAGTGTCATGTGCAAGAAAATGAGAATCATAAATTCTATCATGTAAAGCCTCCAAATCGGATCTCCTAACCCACATATGTGTAACATGACGCTCTCGAGTTTTTGTGACCTTGGTGACTCTACCATTGGACTTCCTAAAATCGTTTTTAAGATCAAAACAAAACCTCCTAAGGTCACCCTTCCTACCACAATGTGTGCAAGTGAAAGGACGATGAGAAGTATTACCTAAGGGTTGACCTTTTCTAGCGTTCCTAGTTAATTCTCTCAAAATCATGGTTTTGGAGATATTAATGGAAGCACTTTGAGTATCGATACCACACTTGTCATTTTTTATTTGGATGGTGCCTAACATCTTATCCAATTTTTTGGTCCTAGAATCCAAATCAAACTTCACACGACTCAAGTCTCTTAATTTATCATCAAGCCCCACTATCCTAGACTCAAGTACACTCCTATCTCTTTAAACTCAAGAAGATCTTTCCTCATAGCCTCCACTAAACCTCGAGAAGACTATCTCTATCACCTTTAATATACTTCAACTCATCTCGAAGAGTCCTCTCATGTGACCCAGGTTCTTCAATTAAAACACTCTTATCATTTGCTATGGCACGATCTTTCATCCTAGCTTTTAACTTCAAGTTTGCTTTTTCAATTTCAAAGATTCCACATATAACTCATGGAAGGCAACTAAGAGTTCACTCTCCTCATGTCCTCCATTCTCACTATCGTCTCCACTCTCTTTACCATCAAACACTTGGAATTTACAAATAATGGCCTCGAAAGTGTCATACAAAGAAATATCTTCATAGAAAGATTCGTTATCAATGCTCACATGACTAGCCATGAACGCGATGAAATTGCGCTCAATGGGGGAATCGTGTCCCTGTTCCGGTTCTCTATCACTAAGGTTGGCATTGTATGCACTAGGTTTCTTGTCATCATTCCTTATTTTAGTGGGACAATCGATCACCCTATGTCCACAACCCTAATAACCAAAGCATCTATTTGACTCGTCCCTCTTAAGATCATTATTACAATTTTTAAGGATTTTCTCGGCTTTGTTATACTTAGACTTCTTAAATTTCTTATAATAATTTTTAAATTTCTCTTTATTAAACTTTAAAAAAATCTAAAGTTCTTAGAAAACATAGCCATATCATTAGAGCCGATGTCAGACTCAACATTCGAAACAGGTGTTTCCTCCTTTCGGGCTTTTAAAGTTATGCCCTTATCTTTATTCTTCACATCTTTAGAGGTAAACATGTCAAGTTCATACGTCTGTAAGTCACCTATAATCTCTTCAAGTTTCATAGAGTTTAAAGTGATAAATAATTCAAAACAGTCACTTTTGGATTAAACCTTTCGAACAATGACCTTAAAATTTTCTTTATGACACGGTTGTTGGGTATTTTCTCTCCTAAGTTAAAATATCAGCTAACGATATCGGTCAATCAAGCATAGAACTCATCAAAAGATTTACTCTCGTCCAATTTAATAATTTCAAATTGAGTTGTTATATTTTGGAGTTTAGATGCCTTAATAACACTAGTACCTTCATGTGTGAGTTGGAGTGTGTCCCAAGCCACTTTAGACATTTCACACGTCATAATCCGGTAGAAATCCTCTGGTGTAACCGCACTAAGAACAAAATTTAAACCATGAGAATTGAAATTTACTAGCTTAAGCTCAACCTCTGTAAGGAGACAAATTTCTAATTGAGCCCTTTGTAGTTTTGGCTCAATTTCGGACAAAAGCATTTGAGTCATAGGATAGTGTTCTTGTGTATACTTCAAGCCTATGAAAAGTTTGAGTTGAAGACGTTGCGGCCTACTTATGAAGAATATATCCTTGTCGATTTTCATGCCAAGTTTCACGTCATCAACATGTGGATTCCAATGTCTCCTGAAGGTATCAATGCATATATATATATATATATATATATATACATGAGATTGAAAATTTATTTTGGGTGTCAGTATTTTTTTGTTAAACTTTTTTTGAATTCATAGTTCTAAAGATTTTTTTTTCGGACACCTTTCCGTAGAAAAATCATATCGAATCCAAAACAAATCAGAAAAATACGAAACTGGCGGCCACACGTTGGTATCAAAATTATCTAAAATCATGAAAGGTCTTTCGAACGACAATGATTCTTGTTCGAATGAGATCCAAATTCGTTCAAACGAGATTTCAAATGAGATTTTTTTTCGTTCTGACTTAACGTTAGAAGTGTCCTTTGAACGAAATTGGCGGGAACAGTTTTTTGACAGTTTTATCCCATTTTCCCACTTTTTGTCCCGCTATATTTTTGCCGAATAAATATACTTTGGGACCATACTTTTTCACACATCTAAGATAGTTTTTTAGAGCAAATTCTTCCAAGAAAAATTCCCCTTGATTTTTGTTAAAATGTTTTAATCCTTAGAAAAAAATCAAGGCTTATACACCCATAGTTTGTTTATTCCAAGTTTCTTCATATATATCTTTGCTTGCAGTGTTTGGCACCGGGTTTATCTCTACACCTCAAAGAAGAGAATATTAGGTTTACTTCTACATCCCTAAAATAAGAAGACTTGTTTTTATTGCGGCATTCTCACATAGTGAAAGGCACCATGTGTGGTTTACGGTTGTTCCCAAAAGCTTCATTAGTGGATTTCAAGGTTCCAGTGGAGTTCGGAATTGTCGGCTAAGCAGAGGTTGATACAAGAAGACGCGTCAGGGGCTTGAAGGGAGTCTAGTCGAGTTGTGTAAGTCATCTGTCTTGTATTTATAAAATCTCATACTTAGTGGACTTAAGGCTAGGGGTCGTCCGAGGTTTTTTTCATTGTGGGTTTTCCTCGTACAACGCGGTGTAGTGTGTTGTGAATTTATTTTATCTTGAACAATCACCTAGAACACATGCTTAGGACTAAAAGCTAAAATATTATTTAATTCACTACTCTTGTTTAATTTGGTGCTAAATTAGTTTGGGTATAATTTATTTAATTTAATTCAAGTCATTAACCTTAATTTGGTAAAATTTGGTTTGGCCTAATTTGCAAAAATTAAATATTTATTGTTAGGCAAATTTCTAGGAATTGTATTAAATTGATTTTTGCGCTTAAAGTAAAAATTCACAAATTTGATTTTTAGTATAATTTTGAGAAAATTAAAATTTATTTTACTTTAGTTTTAATTTGTGAAGAAATTAATTTTTAGTTTATGTAGTTGTTTAGTTGAACCATCTCTATTCCGCACGTGTTAGGAAATTAATCATATTTAATTGAAAGAATAATTTTTTAAATTGGGGTCCTATCACGTTTTTCAAATTGGTATCAAAGCAGGAGCACTAATTTATCGCGTTAAAGATCCGTTTTTCGGCTTTTATAATTTTTGTACTCCTTGTATTTTTAGGTGGTTCATTTTTCAATCACTCTCATTTTTATTTTGTATCTCTTGATGGGATGTCTTAATGATAATTTGTTCTTTTCTAATGCTAATGAAGTTTTTTATATTCGAGAGGAATTTAATGGGCTTAATAAGTGTAATGAAAAATTAAGAGAATTAAATTTTAGATTTGCAAAAAGGATTAAGTTTCTTGAAAATGAAAAATCATGTTTTAAATCTAGAATTGAACTTTTTCAGACCTCACTATCTCAAAAAGATATTTTTCATAAAAAGCTCATGGACAGAAATTATAAATTTAATACTTTAGAAATGTCCAGGAAAGAGAGTGATAGTCGAGAAAAGACTATTAAGGACATGTTTGCTCACATTGAGGGGGAGCGTGATAACCTTCTAGGAGTTAGAGAAAATTTAAAGAAGGAGTCCCGTAAATTTGAGGAGTCTAATTTATTACTTGAGTACGAAATTTTAAAAATAAATAATAATTTACGGCACTCAAGTAGTTGTTGTTATGGTTCTAGCTCATCATATTCTAATGCTTCCTTATCTAAGGCTAAGACCATTGTTTGTTTTAGAGGGTCAACTTTATCCAAGAACGTTAGAAAAGATCACATCTTAGGTCACTTTCCTCAAATTTACACATGTTCGCATTGTGGTAGGAAAGGTCATCTTAGGTCCTTTTGTTTTGATCTTAGAAGATGTTCTAGGAAGTTTAAATCTAATATTTCATTTGTGTCCAAATCCTGACATTGTAGATACACATCCATTTGGGTTAGGAAATCTCTTTTAGAGTAACTAGATGTTAGACTTGTTGATTCTCGCATGCTTGCACACGACCCCCCACATGCTATATCTTATGGGTGACTACTTGCATGTTTACATACTCTAGCTATTTGTGCTTCACATCATATATCCTTGCTAGTTGTATGCATGTTTAGTCATTTTCCAGTCGACGATTAATTATCCATGCCTTACTAGAATTATGACTTGTTTATCTTTTGTATTATATTCTTTTCATTTTTGTTTGCATTATATGAAAAATATAAAAATATTTTCTTTATCATTTGTATTTTACTTTTGTAAGTTATTTGGACTTAATGAAAAATACAAAATGAGTTTTGTTTGTCTTTTGATTTTTGTTTGTTTGGTTTATAAATCTCAAAAACTTAAAAAGATTTTTTGTGTGTGCATTTTAGTTTGACACACCTTTTGTGGTATTTGTTTGTGTTTTAATCCTATCTTTCCGCTTCCATGTGACTAGAACTTTTGGTTAAAATTCTAATCCTTAAAATGTTCTTTATCATGCTAACATGGAGTTGTTTAATTTTGATTTGCTTAATGGAAACGCTTTTATGTGGCTTTTCACACACATGCACGAGCTCTTATGAATCTTAACTTCACTTGTATATTTGAGATTGTGAGGTGTTCTCCTACCAATCTATTCATCTACATATTATGCGACTTAGGAGGACTAGTGCATGTTAAAATCCGTTGCACGTGAGCTTATTGTGTGTTTAAAAAATTTAATATATGATATGTGTATATGGAAGGGGTCCGAAAGTAAATATCAACCTTTTCGATTAAGCCACCGTTTGCTTGGACCTAAAAGAAATACGTGGTCCAAAGGCCTAAAAGAATAATGGCATTAAAAGAAAATATTTGCCAAGGCCTATTTTGTTTAGTTGATTTATTCATTCAAAAGATTAAAATAATATGCTTATACTGAGGGAGTTTGGATAGATTGTCAACGATTTTGCACAATGTTCGTTTATACTAGTTGTACTTTCAATGTCATGAATCTATTGGTTTATAGAATCATCAACATTCTAGGCTTGTATGCATTGTGTTTGTTTGTTCATTGAGTTCAATCTATGTTGTCACATAAGGATAATTTTGAATGTGATAAAGTTTTGCAATCAAATGAGAACTCTGTGAACATGTTTAAGTGATTGGGTTTTAATTCTTTAGTATCTAGTTCATGCCCCATCACTTTCGTTTCCATATGACACATTAATTCCATAAGAGTGTGAAAAACTCATGTTATTTTAATTTTGTGTCTTTTGTTAGTATATATATATATATATATATATATATATATATATATATATATATATATACGAGTGACACAATAACATAACGGGCCAGATTTGGATATGATTTTTTCACACAATAAAAAAGTCATCCGTTTAAGCACGAACCCAATAAGACCCGAACACGATAAAAAATGACACAAACACAATCGACACGACCCATTGACAGGTCTAATTTTGTGGTGACGTGGGGGTACCTACTTTAGAACCTCTTGGTTTGAACATGATGTCTTCTTGATTCACGAACTTCACCACTAGTTTACTACTTGATCATCGTATGGTGGCCTTGACGAGAAGGGTTATGGCAAGGGGCTTCTTTCAATTATTTCAGTTTGTGGGCATTGGGTTACAGATCGTGATACTGTTCATTTCGTTATGATGTTGGAAATTGTACCCCCACTTTGCAACCTATGGGTTTCCTCTATAAATCTTGCACTAGATCCGTGAATTATTACTTCTGGCAAAAGAATTTTTTCGCGTGCTCACTTGGCCAGCTAGAATGGTACTCAAACTAGCAAATCATTATCCCCTTAAGTGGATCAATCATCGTGTTGATTTATTCCTTTATACAAATTCATCTAGTGCCTAAAGTAATCAGTTTTTTACCACTCAATAGAAATATGTTCATTATATTAATCTTCATGTCAAATATATGGACAATGGTTTAACGGTTCATATAATTATCCCTACATTCAATGAGTGGTGATCAGGTTGTTTGACGTTAATATTCACCAATCTGGCTATGATAAAGGGATTCTAATTGAGGGTGATGATATTATGGTGACAGATTTAAGAAGTACAAAAAAATGTTTGTTTTTTTAAATGATTATAAGGCTAACAGTTATATTTGGATCTTAATGATTAAGATATAGAGTTACATCTGAATCTGAAGTCTGAATCAATCTGTTAACGGCTATATTTAGCTCTTAATAATTAAGATGCAGAGTTACATCTGAAGTGTGAATCTTAAATATGAATCAGTCTAAATACATTCATTCAAATGTACATTCAATATTCAGACATAAAAACAAACATATTTTTCAGATTTAAATTTTAGACTTCAGACTTCAGATACAGATGAAAAAACAAACGCAACCTTAGTGAGTCTGAAAGATGTTAGTTTACTCAACATTCTGTCAGCATTTGATAGGGGGTGTGGCCCTGGTGTGTCATCTTCATTTAAAGTGTCAAGTTGACTCCTCTATTCATTTCGTTAAAGGTGATCATGCCCATACTCCAATTAATGTTATTTATGTTAAAGACATTAGGCTACTCATTGTTAAATTCCATGCAAGGGAATGGCGCAGAGTAAAAATTTGCTTTGACAAGGCTCTTTTTGACAAAGGTTATTGTGATATGAAGAAAATAAGATAAGTATATTCTCGTCCTCCCTAAGAATCAAAACACTCTTGTTCTACCAATCATAGGAAGAGTTCAGGTACTACCTTATATGTTGAACGAGATGTGTCTACCTTTGTGCATGTCTCCCTTTCTTCTGAGAATGCTGCAGATAATTTTGTGCTTGAAGGTTTGTACCCCCCACCCCCACCCCCACCCCCCAAAAAATGAGCAAAAGTATCCTTTATGGGAACACACTATATGGTTGACTTACTTGAGTCTATGCCATATAGGAGTTTTAACTAGTTTGGATATCGAGACAAAATAGGATTAGATTTTTTCAAGTTACTCTATCTCAAAAAGGCATCAAACTTCATCAAAAGCATCCAAGTTCAAGTACTCCAATGCGACACAAAGAGGTAAGTACAACTCTAGAACCACAATTATGACACATACACTGCATATACATGTTTATTATGTGTGCATATTTTTTATGGTGGTGTTATTGCTTCAAATATTTATTTTTTTGAAAAAAAAAATCATTTGAATATTTTTTTTAATCATTTGATATGATTTTTCATTTAATTGAAATATGATTTTAAAAATATATTTGAGGTTATCATAAGAATATTTTTATGATAAAAATTTGATTGGTTCAATTTTTAATTGGTTAATATATTTTTTTAGTCGAAAATTTTAATTTTTCCAAGACTTTAAAAAACACGTGTGTTATTTTTCTAATAAGGCTTTTTGTGTTTGTTTAGTGTCTTAGTGATTAGACTCATTTGTGATCCTATATTGAGTAGTTATCATTGAACTATATTTTTTAGTGCCTCAATCCTAGTGTACACCTTTTACCTAATCAAATTAGTTATCCCACTTTCTTTCTACACCCTTAGATCTTGAAGAGTTGATTTAAGCCCTTTATTTGTAACAAACCCTTTTGCATCATATATAATATCTTTTAGGGTTTCTTATTCTTGGATTAGATGAGAGAAGGGGCGGCTCAATATTTTTGAGAGAAAATAAATCTTCTTCTCCATTCCTTCATTTACCTAAATCGAGAGAGAGAAAAGAGTGTGATGCCGACGGAGTAATCCGCGAGAGAGAGAGAGAGAGAACGCGATTGTTCGTCGCTGGAGAAAGAGGGGATAGAGAGAAATCGCTACCGTCGAACTGTCGTCGAAAAGAACGGGACATAGAGACGAGGCGCGACCGCCAGACTCAAAACGTGAAAGAGAGAGGATGGTACCGCTTCCGTCATCCGTCGTCGGAGCCGAGATCTGTCACCGCTGCTGACCGTCGTCGGAGCTGTCTGTAAACTGTGATCGAAGGGATCAATGCCACCGAAGTTGTCCCAAAACTAATACCGTCGTCGGAACTATGTAAACCGAGAACGGGAGAGAGAAAAACCACCTCTTCAACTTTATATCTCCTTAAGAACCATTTAGTTCTCACTAATATTTTTAGGGTTCTTTATTTATTCTTGGATCATTTGTGTATTTTTTTTGTTGATATTTTTCTTTATCCAAAAATATAGTTTCAAATAAATTTGAAACACAAGACTTATTATTGTGGGTTATATTCAGATTTGAGGAATACATTTTTTATTTCAAAAATTAATTTCACAAATTGGTAAAATAAATTTTGACATAAATAAATTTGAAACAAAACTTGATTTGAAATTTTTTAATTATGAATCTGAAATTTTTGAAGTCTTGAATTCAAAGCATATTTGAGATTAATTGCATTTCATATAGAAGTGGTTTGTAATTAATAGGATATTTCTTGTATTTGATTGAGAGGGGTGAGAAGCATTATTGCATCTAGTTTAATACACAAATACTATCGCTCTCACACAGACACTTAGGAGTTGTGGTTCTTGGTGAGATATTTTGTTTGTGGGGCTGCTGGAATCCGGGATTCAAGGATGAAACAGAAGTTGTGTGGAGAAGAAGAAATCAAGATAGAATGCTTTTAGAAATGGAGTAACTCGGATAGGTACGTTTTCTGATCTTGTATTTTGGTTCTTAGTTGCATGCTTTAGTGTTGTAACTTGGTTTTGATTCTAATGAATTTTTTATTTTGCTCCGTAGAGGGCGTCATGGATGTTTCCCTAATTTTAGGGTTTTACCACGTTAAAAATAACGTGTTAAATTTGCTTTAATTTTCATACTTCGTATATGCTCAATTTCATACAAAAGGACATAGTTTTTGGTTTTATCCTTAAAACCTATTAACTATCGAATTCAACACCCATAAGTCAAGATTAATGAAAAGAGTTTCGCTCAACAAGTTAATTCAGAGTTTACTTAACTTATAACTTTTTGTTATTAAACTTGTAAACAAGTTTTTTCAGCTTATGCTCCACCAATTTCCCACCCCATCTTTTCTTGATGATATTAATGTAACGGTTGAGGAAGGTGCTCGTTACAGAAAGAAAACCACTTTCGATGCAAAACTATTTGGCATTATATCTTTTCGATCTGGGCCGTTATGTATTACTCCTAGTGGATTAGTTACCACTTATGAAACCTCGACAGAAGATCTTAAATGTGGAATATATTTATATGAGTAGCCCTGATGAAGGTGGGATAAGTGTTGCTCAAAAGTCGAACATTTCAATGGAAGATCATCGCTCTCGTTCTGAGAGTTGGGATGAAGAAAATAAGGGAGATAATTTCATCCCCACTTCTAACATCCAACTAGATCCTTCAGAATCTATTCATCGTGTTGATATATTTCCAAAAAAGTTTGATGTCAGGCGGTTGTATTGAATTCTCCTCATATGCACGATACATTAATTATTCACGCTCAACCTATAATAGCTAGCCACAAGGCAATTTCCCGCTCAAAACCCATTTCTTGTGTGGACATTCGTACGTCCAATTGCTTGATATCTCAATCTTTGACCATTATCCCTTCTTTGTCCAAGGATAATATGGCACATATCTCTACTCACTTGAGGGAAGTAGTCATAATGTTCAATGTTGGGGAGTCAAGTTTCTAATACCAATTTTGATCTAGCATTCCATTTCATCTTGATTTAGTGAAAGATGCAAGTATTTTCGCTAATATGGCCCTTACACAGGAGAATGAGGCTACTGAGGTTTGTTCATGCAAGATCGTTGTACACCTTTTTTAAAATAAAGTCCAGCCTCTTATCACATAACTGCATTTGGTGACAAGAGTTGCTTCTTTGGGAAACCTTCCCCGGGTCACTGAGAACGTCTCAAGCATTGAGGGTATGTCCCTTGCTAAATAATATTCTACCATGAGAATTTTTTAGAAACTGTGGGTTGAACTTCCTTTAAAGGAGGAGAAAATGGATTGATCATTCATATTTCGCAAGGGTGCCCTAAGGTTTCAAGAAGTTTCATTCGCTAACTCTTTTGTACGTTCTTAGCATTGTCCTTAAAGGATTATTACAAGTGATGAAGGACTTTAGTGCTCAACCTATTGAAAACTTTATATCTAAGGTTGCCAAGAAATATAAAGTAAATTTATAAGATATGCATCGGGTGGGATTAGCTACAGAGTGGGTTTTTTAGTGTGTTGATACGTTATAATAGTTACATCGTTCCTAGCTCAAACACAAGTTGTCCCACCTCAAGGAGGAAGGGCAACAAGTGAGCATTGGTTTGTCTGATATTGAGCATGAAGAAGCCACCACTCTCGAGGCTTTAGTGAATGCTCATCATCATTTAGATGAAGCCATTAAGATAACTATAGGCCTTCACGTCAAGAAGATTGATTTGAGTTATCACTCTGCATTATTAATTGATGACCTGAAGAAATATGTTGGTTAAGATCCTAGCAATAGTTTATCAAACTGATAGCGATTTTTTCTTAGAGTCGTGTTTATGCATCTTTTGTTATTGTTCCGTTTTACTTAATAATTTTTTATGAATGGAAAAATACCGGAGTTTTTTTTTTTATTTTGTCATTGTGTTGTTTTTTTGTTTTCAATTTGCATGTTTGTTCTTCATTTTTATCAATTTTAATTAGGTGACATCATGAATTTAATAATAGGTGTGACTTGAAATTACTATATTGAAATCCATAGTTTTTATAAACCCAAATCTTTACCATTGATAAGATTAATCAACGAAACGGAATAGTTTACATAACCATAACTAAGTGTGATAATGTTTAAGCCAGTTGTTGTTGATATTTTGCAGTTTATTTGGATCATTCCCATAAATGTGAAAAACTCCCTAACTTGTGGGTGTGTTTTAACTATGAGCAGACCTTCCCAATTTTGTATGAACTTGTCTCCAACATGACCCCTTATGTATTGTGTTTGACTTGAGCACAGAGTTTCCTTCTTGGAACCTTCTTGATTTTACCAAGGCCTAGTATGCTGATGAGACTTTCTTCATATAAACTTGGAATTTTTTCTTTTCTTTAAATGTGTTCATATAAATCCTCTAGTTTTACTACTCTTAACTCTAGTATAAAATATTGTTTTAGCACGATTCTCACTGATGGGGCTGCTAGTGCTATTAAGAAAATGGCTTATGCACCGTAAACCAAAGAGAATGGCATAAACTGGTTGGCTTTCATTTGTATGTCATGTATTCCCATAGTAAAAGAGAGAGCGTGCCATCCCAAGTCTAAGGGAAAAGTTCCCTCATTTTCTTCAGGATATTTGCCAAAATTCTATTCATTACTTCCACAAGTCCATTCCCCTTGGGGTATTCCACTAAAAGGTGTTATGGGTTATTTTGTACTTGGAGGTATCGTTTTCACTTCATGGTTGATGAAGTTTCTTCAATTGTCTATGATTATTCTCTTAGGATACCAAAGCATAATATAATATATACTCTAATAAATTTGGCTACTACTCATGTTGTTTTCTTCCTCAATACAACTGTCGACGCCCATTTGGTGTATTATGAAGTAGCTATGAGTATCCATATCTTTCCTTTATCCATGGAGGCAATATTTCTAATCAAATAAATGAGTATGTGTGAAAGGAATATGGAGTAAAAAGTGAAAGGAGGTTCATATAAGGAGCATTCACCAAATTTATATGCAATTGAGAGGCCTTGCATCTTTTCACAAAATTCGCTAAATCTGTTTCCATTGTTGGCCAATAGTATCCTAGTGTTAATAATTGGTCGTATAAGTCACTACAAGAAAAATTATTATAAAGCATAAAATCAATAACTAAAATATTAGAGTTGTCCTAAAAAGAAAGTTTTAGGGACAACAAATATTTACTGTCCTTTATGATTTATTAAAAAGGACAACTTATTATTTTTATGTCTTTTAAATCACAAGAGGAACCAATATTAAGGACAACACAACTTTGTTATCCTTAAGAATTTTAGTCCCCTCCATTTTAGTTTTACGATTCTCCCCATTTTTGTTGAATGTGTTTTTTATGAAAACCCATTAGTCCTAACATGTTAACTTTTCTCACTTGCGACCCTGCCTTTTGCCCCTCTCTTCCAATCGCTACTTATTTCTAATAAGCTCTCTATCTCTCTATTAATTGATTTTGAGTTCTTTCTATTTATATGTTGGTAAATTTGTCAACAAATATAGAGTTATGGTTTGTGATCTTATGGTCTCTTGGTTGGGTTTCATATGCATTATTTTTTTCAGACGATTCTTTCGCCTCCGTCTATTCCAGTTTTAACAATCGTTCGAAAATTTTAGAGTCCAAACCAATCCAATCGGATATGATTTTTTTTAAGTGGTCTCACCACTATAATGATGACAAAAACAAAATGGAAAGTCAATAACGTTTTGTGTGGTTCTTACGGGAGTAGTAAGAAAAATGGAAGTCTAAACATGTGTAGTTATGTATATGTTTACTTAAAAAAGGTAATGATTACATAAAAGTGGCCCTCACTTGCATTTAAAGTTAACATTATGAAAGAATGAATCTTATAACTTCTTCACATACATAATACACATTCTTGCCAAAACACACATGTGATTACAAATAGAACAAAGAAAAGTTCTTAAAATCTTTACAACGCAAACGTCATTTTTTGGTGAAATGTGATTTAGTTAAAACAGAACAAAGCCCAATAAATACAAGAGAGGCTAAAAGAACAAACAAGGCAACAAATTTCCAAGAAAAAAAATAAGCCCCCACACAAATAACCAAACAAAAAAAACAACTGGCCCAACAAAAGGCACCCAAGCCCAGACCAATAACATATGATTTGATTTGTTTCTCCCTTTCATGCTAATCCGAAGACAGTTCACTAATACCTGTTGAGTTTTAATTAATTCTTGGAGCAGTGACCTATGCATGTCTTGGATTTGTCTTCCTTTTGATGTCTGGTTTTCAATGCAAACATCTTTTGACAACATTTAATATAAGTTGTAGACAACTGAGTAATATTTACTATGTTAGTATAGAGTGAGTAAATATCTACTCTACAGAGATATTTACTCTATCAGAAGAAAAATACCTTATGACAGTGTGAATTTCTATCATTTGAGTAGACAACATGTTAATTATATATCACATGAATATTAAAACATAATTTTAATACTTGTTACATTCATGTTATTTCATACTTTCCTCATAAAGCAAAATATGCAATAGTATACAATGGTATCAAGTAACTAATTAGTTACTTAGTATAGAGAAACAAATAAAATTGGTACAAAGAAACAAATAAAATGTGAGTAATAAAATAATATCAAGTAACTAATTAAGCTTGTTATCATTAAAATCAAATATAAACGCCTAAAGTCCAACAGTTGCCATTGAGTTTAATTTATATGTATATGTGCAAATCTAAGTATGTGTGATCTACACTTTTGTTTCTTGGATTTCACTTGCTTGGTTATACCCATTAGCTAATACATATTTTTTGTACTCGGTGAAGGTTTTATTTAAATGTATAAGAGTTGGATTGGATCATGTGATTGTAAATAAAAAAAAATATTGTTGCAAAGTTTATTAGGTTTGCATATAGGAATAAGAATATGCAAACGTCACGTTTCAAATGCCCATATAGTAAATGTGTAAACTGAGTCTATCATGACCCACGAAGTGTGAAGGGTCACATAGATATTCATGGGTCTAAAAGGATTTATAAGGAGTGTATATATCACGGGGAGATGAATGATTCCTTTTATGACAACACATTTGATTTAAGTAATGATATGAAACTTGATGACATATCGGTAATCAAGCTTAGGGAAAATATAATTGTGATGGTTCAGTAAGGAAGGGGGTTCTACACATGTAGAAAAATACATGAAATGATAAACATGATATAGAAGATGTGGTGTCTGAAGAGGACTTGTCAAAATATTTCAAACTTTTAAATAGGTAGAAAGGGAGTTGCATGAAAATTTCCCCAAGGAACTACAGAACTATCATTTATATTTGAACTCTTACACTTAAAGAAACTTAATGGATGGACGAATAGTTCTTTTAAAATATTGCTAGAATTATGGAAGAATGCATTCCCCAATTATAGAATTCCAAAGTCCTTTTATCAGGCCAATAAGCTAACTACAAACTTGGGGTTCAAGTATGAAACAAGGGATGCATGCCCTAATAGTTGTATGATATTTTGAGTCTACACAATTTTGACATTTGTGGATAAAAATCAAATATTTTTAGTAAGGTTAATCAAGCTGAACAAGGTATCTAGGGTGAAAAAGTAGTTGCAACTAAGGTTAGGTATTTTCCTTTAAAACCAAGATTACAACGATTGTTTTGTTCATCATATACTACATACCTAATGAAATGGCATGTCAGTTAATGCATTGATGATGGTCTGCTAAGACTTTTAGCAGAATCTCGAGATTGGAAAGCATTTGATATGTGAAACCTATCTTTTGTGAGTGACAATCTCACTATTAAACTTGGGTTAACAACATATGTATTTAATCCTTTCGATAATATGAGGATTGCTCATAAAACTTGGTTGGTTGTGATTATTCCCTTTAATGTTGCCCCATGGTTGTGCATGAATCAATCTAACCTAAATTTGTCTATTCTTATTAATGGGCCAAAAGGATATGGTGATAAGATTGATGTACTTTTACAACCATTTATTGATGATTTAAAAGAATGATGGAGTGATGGAGTAACTACTTGTGATGTATTAAGTAAACATATTATTCAATTGTATGCATTGTTGTTATGGACAATTAGTTATTTATCGGCATATGCCATGCTTTCAAGATGGAGAACTAAAGGTGAATATTTTATCCTTTTTTCAACAAAGATCATCAAGCGACCCGACTAAAGAGTGGTAATAAGTATTATTATTGGGATCATCATCGGTTTTTACCACCGCGTCATGGGCTCAGGAAAGAGAAATTGACTTTTAATGGAAAAGTTGATATAAGACCGGCCCCATTAAAATTATATGGATTTTAATGAGCTCAATATTAAAACTAAATATAAGAAGTAATATGTTTTTAGAAATAGGAAAACAGAACAATTAGATTAGGAGTGTGCAAAGGAAACAAAAGGAATGATTTCAAAGACGAGCCTCAATTGGGAGAAAAAAATAGTATTTTTTTTTAATTATCGTATTAGAAGCATAATTTGATACACCACAAGCTTGATGCTTATGTATGTATTCAAGGATCTTGATTGAGAGGCGTAGTTGGTGTTCATGCAGTGGTCTCTGACCCATTTCGCTGATTAACATTTCAGGTATTATTGCTGGAGTAGCTGCATAGGATTGGATGGAAGATTCGTGGAGTGCAACTAGAGTTTTATTTCCTTGCTTTAGTAGTTTAGATGTCTTTCATTCCATCGTTTCATTTATGAGACAGTTAGTTATTTATAGATTTAATGGGCCATTCGGTTTCACAGTTGTTTATGATTTTTTTAAGTTGGAGTTATAGTTGAATTATTTCATTTAAGTATTAATTTATCTTTTGGAGTTGAGTTTTATTCTGAAGTTAGCATGGTGATGAAATTAATTGTGTGGATGTTTATATTCGTTGGATTAAATTCGAATATCTCATATTTTTGTCACATGCTAAGAATGGTATTTTAATTCTGACGTCCGGCGTAGTTTGACAGCGGGGACTGGCCACCTCCAAAGTCAAAATGCACGAAATGTCAAAGTATTGTTCAATATATATCGTGTTTAAATCATGAGTTCTACATAATCGGGTCGTGTGATATAGTTAGAGTCCTGAAACTTTGGTCAACTAATAATTCAATCTAGTAACTAATAATTTTTTGTTGAGTAAATCTATCAAGAAAAATGCAATTGATTCAAATTTAAGTAAGAAGAGAATTTTAAATTAGAATATATCTAATATAACAACCATGGGATTGTACTCATCGAAAACCAAGGTTTGCATATTATTTTAATAATGAAGATAAGGTTGAATGGTTAAATTTGGGGGTTTCTAAGAGCACCTTATTTTTTGCTCCAAAATACCACAACTTTTTTTTATTACAAAATACCACTTAATTCTAATAGTTCCTTCATGATACCACATCAGGGCCACCACATATTTAAAGTTCTAATAATTATTTACACACTTTCCCTCCATCTCTCTACACATTCAAACCCCCGAACCTTTCATCTTCAACTTCTAAACTTATCATCTTCAAATCCATTATCCTTTAACTAAAGATTAAACATCAGGTTGGTACATTGAATACACTACCCATTTGAATACACAAATATTTTTATACCCGTTTGGCCTTGAATCTTTATCCCGACGGAAGTAAACATCGAACCAAATAGTTTTGTTGTTCGTTCGCTGTTCAACAATGAACCAAGTTCATCTTCTACATCGAACCAAATTCATCTTCTACACGTTCTGGTATTGTAGTATGAAATCAAATTACAAAGTAACTTGAATGTAACCTCATCTGGACTGTTACAAAGTAACTTGTATGAACGAACCAATGAATTTTTATTTTTTTATTATAACTTCGTCTGGACTATTAAAAAAGTTGAATGTACGAAACTAGGATTTCATTCGTTATGAACATACCGAATGAATTCCATTTATTCGATATGTTTATGACGAATAATTTTTTTTATTACCTAGGGTTTCATTCATTATATTCATAACGAATGAGTTATAATGTTTCGTCATGTATACAACGAATCAATGGATTCTCAATTTAGGGTATCCATTCATTACATTCATACTGAAATGAATGACTTAATTCGCTATGTTTATGCCGAATTGATGAACAAGTTTCTATATGTTTCATTCGTCACTATTACCCCGAATGAACTTTAAATTTTCGTGATGTTTATGGCGAATGTAACCACCACGGGATGGTACCTTTTCCCCGAATGGAATCAATTATTTTGTTATCTGTGTGACTTATGTTTATGATGAATACCTATCAAATGATACATGATTACCTATGAAACGACTTATATTTATAATCATTACATGATTGCCTATGAATTGATACATTATTATCTATGACTTATGTTTATAATCAATATATGATTACCTATGATTTGATACATTATTACCTATGAATTGATACATGATTCCCTATTAAATGATTAAGTTTATAATCAATATATGATTACCTATGTATTGGTACATGACTACCTATAAATTATGTTTATAATGAATTCATTATTACCTATGAATTGATACATGATTACGAATAGACTTATGTTTATAATTAATACTGGTCTACCATGGATAACCTAGTATCTTACTCTCGCAAGAATCGAAAGTCGTTGACTGCCTCAGAGAGGAAGCGTCGAGAAGAGATCCATGCTCTGTCTACTGCGACTGTCTCGAATGTGATGGAGGTGGATCCCCGAGTGGTGGAGACGCATGAGGAGGTTGTGGTTGAGGTTGAGGATGAGGTGGTTGTGGTTGAGGAGGCTGAGGTTGAGGAGGAGGCCGCGGAGGGTCATGAGGTGGTGGGCGGGGGTTTAGAGTCAGAGGATGTTGCTCCTTAGTGGCCTGAAAACTCATTTAGCATTTTACATAAGACCACAGTAACATATAGCCAGAAGAAAAAGGTGACTGAAGAAGGCACATCTACTCCGACATACGGGAGGCCGTCGATCTTAGCCTATTAAAACATTTCAAGCATCATGTGGCCTACGGTATTTGGATGGGTTCAGTGGTAATTTCATTTCCCTTCAATGTTAAATCATTAATGTTTTAAATTTTTCATTTCTTTCAAAAACTTTAATAAATATTTATATTGTAAGTTGAGCGAGTGTCGTTATTGTGCATCAGTTACTGGACGAAGATCAAGGAGTGGCAATTCGATGATATTTCTACAAGTGTACAAAAGAGGGTTCAAAGGGCTAAGCTGGGGGGCTTATCTCATCTAGCCACCGTTATTTAGATTATGCCCTTATATCTACGTTTATCGAGAGGTAGCACTTGGAGATTAACACATTCCATATGACATTTGGGGAGATGACAATCACCCTCGACGACGTATCGGTGATCTTGGGTGTTCCTCTCGTCAAATCACAATTCAGGATGTGTATAGCGAACCAGTTCTGGTTAAACCTGGTTCGATATATACTGAAAATAGGGTAATAATTCGGGATGTATATACCGAAAAGTTCTGGGGAAACTTCGTTCGCTATATACATCCCTAACAGTTTCCTATATTTATTGGATCATGAGGTCCATTTGGGATCATTATAGCGAAAAAAGGGTAATAATTTGGGATGCATATAGTGAAACAGTCATGGGTACAACTTCATTAATTAATCTCAAAAAATCAAAAAATACAGCTTTATTAATTACAAAATGGAGACAAGACATGTATCAATCAATTATACAACTTTATTTTAATATCATATAACTTCATTTGAATATCATATCATACAAGTTCGTTTCACATCATATAAAAATGTTTCATTCACCAAACTAGTCGATATGGTTAGGCGCATCGTTGGTTGCTAGATCGTTTGGGCAGATTTTTTGGAACTCCGCTACTTGTTGCGCATATTTATCAATCCACGATTTTTCTTCTGGCAATGAGAAACTATGCCAATGACTTTCTACCGAGGGAATTGGACAAGCGTACTTCAACTTCAAAGCTACAAAGTGATTCCCGCATACATGAGCAATCTCTATGAACATGGGATGCACGGTTTGTTCATGTCTTTTTGGTAGAAATGTGAGACACTGTCTCTTCGAAATGAGTACGCACACGCACTTGTAAGTTTCTGCCAAAAGATAGCCGCACTCGGGCTTGATCATCCATGACTTGGGCATACATGGGCTTGAATAATCGTCCAACATATGTAGAACAGTGTTTGGAAACCAATCACCAAAACATTGTGCATAGAATTCAGTATTTATCGTGACTTCTTCAATTAAGTTCGATCTCACATGTCTTCATCCATCGGGCCGAAATCTGAGGCATTTAGCAACGCATATAAACCCACGATTTTCGTCAGCTTCAACCTCAATGATATCTTCTATGCAATCTTTATAAAATACCGGTATCTCATTGGTATACTGTTTATATGCGGGGGAGTAGTTCGGCCACCATGGGGATGTGCGGGTGAACTCTGTGAAATTAATTTTCTCCTTAGGCCGTTGGACCGCGGGGTGTTCCTTTTCTATTGATTACCTAGAAAATTCGAAGCCCGAGGGATCCCTTTTAGTTGACTTCTCGTGCTTTTGCTCTTTAGCAGTTGGTTTTCGACCTCTCGGGCGACCCTTGCAATGCTTTAGCATGGATGGCTCAAATAACCTAGCGGTTGTGGAACACCCGATAACCTTCAGTTTTCAAAACATGTCCCTTTTCTCATCGATAATTGATTGTTCCCACCATTATTTAAAAAGAATCATTTTTGGCTCGTAGTTAACCATATGATACTTCGCTAATTCGGTCACCATTATGAATTTGCACCAATGTACGTTAACATCCCCCCATAGTATTGCCCTACCCTCCATCCGGTAGATAACTAATTCATGAGCGCACAGTAGATCATAGATGTTGCGTGCCAAGTGTAGGCATGATTTAACATCCATGCCAACGGTATCACAAGTCTTCATCTCCTCAAGAAATAGGTCAATGGCATAATGAGAAACCCGGCCTGTGAGCTCTCACAAAATAGGAATATTATGGGAGTGCTTTGATTTTTGCAAAGAATCCTCAAACTCCCTCATGATCTTCGTCACTTTCAACTCAAGGTAGTTGTGCATGCCGATAAAAACCTTGTCAAAAGGAAGTTGAGAACTCTCCAAGTGCCTCTTCAACTTTCCATATCCTCCTTCACAACAGTTAGTAGTTCGGTTGCGCCGGTGTCTAACCATATTTATTCACGCATGAACGAAGCTCTCCCTTAGATTATACCATGTACACTATATGTACTAAATCGTGTTTGAGAACGTAACCCAATCACAGTGAAATAACATCCATTCTTTGTTAAAATCACTCTCGGTGGGGGATTCAAGCAAATGCATCCAATTCCTCATGAACTTCTTCAATGTATCCTTATCGTTGATCTTTTTCCTAATATGGAGCTCCACATTGCGATGAACGTGGAAGGTGAAAATCATTGTTCTTGCCTCGGGGAACACAACCCGTATTGCATTCATGCACGCATACTCCCGATATGTAATGAAAACTCTAGGAGATGCAAACGGGTCGAATAGGGATTTCAAACGTCCTAACGCCCACCGATAGTTCTCCACCTTTTCCATTGCTAAAAAGGCAAAGGCAATATTGAAAGTCCTACCGCACAACGTTATTTCAACCATCTCGAACAAAGGCATCTTGTATCGATTGGTCTTGTATGTGCAGTCAACAATGACAACGAACGAAAAACACTTGGTTAGTTGAATTGAGTTTGGATGCGCCCAAAAAATGTCTTCCACCTCCTTGGTAGACTCATTCGTTCTATACCAATACACGTAATGTTTATCCCCAAGTAACTTCATTAACTTTTGCATCACCGTTTTACCCTCTCGTTCTGAGATCCTCAACTTCCTCTTGGCATTGTAATTATTTTCATGGTCGAAACATTACTAACATTACAACCTTTAATCATTATAATGGCGACCGGCTTTACACCGCTCAAGGATATCTCTTCAACAATTTTTTTCCACCGAAGTAAGCCGACCCACATATGCATGTCCAACCAACATTTTCGGCAATGGGTTATTGTGAACGCCGCTAACGACAGACAACATCCACTGACCATTGTCAATCAGAATGCCCTTCAATAAAAATGGACAGTTGCACTTTCGAGTGGCCATGTTCCTCTTCCTACTATTTTTCTCTTGGCCACTACCTTCGTTCTCAACATTCTTCCCGTGATGATCACGGTACTCACCTCCCCTCTCATAACCAATGTGTAGACGTCCCTTACGTGTTGCAGAAGCTGCATCGAACTTCATGATGACTATCACTGTTTTAACCGACCGGGCTTGCTCTTGAGCCCAATCAACTAACTCTTGTCGTGTGGGAAATACCTTATCCGTAAAAAATGCCATACTAACATCAACTCCTAAAGAAGCATCATCTCCGTTGGGTATCTCCATATTTGCTAACGCGTCGCCAAATAATACGAAGTTGAAATCCAATAAGGCATCCTACATAAGTAAAAAATATTATGAGTTGATTTTGGTATGTGTAAATCAATATAAGGATTGAATTATTTGAATGTTTGGACCTATATGACTTAATTGTATTCCATTACCATTCGGCATGAATCTGCCGAAATTATTAGAGTATTTCAGGGTAACTATCCCGAGTTAGTATAGGTTTATTCGGGGTAACTATAGCGAATTAAGCTCAATACTTTGGCATATATATACGGAATAATATAAGGAGAATCGGGGTGATTATACAGAATTGACCTACTTCAAAAAAAATATATAAGTTTTGTTCGGGATGGTTATCCCGAAATTTGGACTTCATTTTAGGGCCCCGATCCCGAATCACTGAATAGTGTCCGCACGATTTTTGAATTTATTTATTTATTCAATCCCTTAGAATATATATATATATATATATATATATATATATATATATATATATATATATATAATGGGATCCAAAGTTTACCTCATAAATGTCATTTGTGGAGTTTTCATTTTCTTTGAATGTGTTGTCATTGTCTTTGGTTGGATTATCCATTGATATTTGTGTATTTACCAATAAAATCCTAGTTTAATAATGTAGTTGAAAATGGTTAGTGTGTTGGGGGACAAGAAATTTAATAAGTTTGTGGGTACCAATGGAAGAAAACTTTAATAATGTTGAAGATGGTTGGCAGAAGGAAGGTTGGATTAACGGAGACAAAGTTGTCTTGTGTTTTGTGAAGAAGACAAGAGCTATGGTTTGGAGTGTAGTGGGTAGAGAGAAATAATGTGTGGGGTTATTGTGTTGAAATAATTATGAAAAAAATATATGTACAATGTGGTGGCCCTTAGCAAAAAAAACATATTTTTTATCTTGTGGTATTTTGTAGCAAAAAGTGTGGTGCCCTTAAAAACTCCCTTAAATTTGGACAAATTTCACAACCCAAAGTTCTAAGATTTCTACAATATACAACTTCAATGGAGTATATTCTCACAAATTACTCACAAGACACCCTTGATTTTAGGTAGCCTATAGATGAATTCTTAGTTTCATATTAAGTATAAAGAGCCCCTTGACCAAAATATCCTAAGATGACCAAAGATAATGTGATTTTAATGTGTTTCAATGCAGGATAAACCACTACGAGAAAGCATGTTAATGAATCTAATGATGATGGTAGGATTGACAAATGGGTGGGTTATTGACGAATCACTAACGGGATCAATCCATTTAACTCGTTTTATCATTAAAAAATGGCAAAACTCTTGCTCTCTTTAAAAAAAAGCTCTTTTCTAAAATCATAACCTCTTTCTCTAACTAATTTTTTTCCCAGCCTATTTCTCTCTTTAAAACTCTTTTCTTTGTAAAGATTCTAAAAACTCTCTCTTCAAAAAAGGTTGCTCATTAATGTGTAAACCAATTTATCACTCTAAATTATCATACTTTATCTCTTTTAAAAGGTCATATCTCATAAATTCTAACCTCTTTTTCTCTTTAACATATTACCTCTCCAAATTCCAATTATTTTCCCTCTAAATTTCAGTTTAGTAAGAAAGAATACAATTTTAGATACAGAAATTTTGTTGAGAGACAAAAATGTTAGCATTTATAGAAGGAAATTGGTTTAATGGGAGAAAAAGATTAACATTTTGGAGTGAGAATTAGTTGAGATAGAGAAACTACAATACTAGAGAAATAAAGGAATTACCATTTTAGAGGAAAAAAATAGCATCTTAGAGAGACATCTGGAAACTGGATGAGGTTAAGATTATAGAGAGGTAATTCAGATGCTATAAGTCTGTTAATGGATAAACCCAACCCAGCCCAATAGTTAAATGTGACGCAATAGGACTCATAACTTAATGGGTTGGGTTGGGTTGGGTCAAGTGTTAATGGGTGGTTTAGATCGGTTAAACGTGTTGGGTTTGTCTTTGTTTAGGAGTGGCAAAACGGGTCGTGTTTTCACAAGACTCGACACGATAAGAAACCAGTGGACCCAAACACGATACGACACGATAACGCATTTTTTTCTTTAAACCGAACACGACACGTTAAAAATACGACACAACTCGATAACACGATAAGTAAATATGATTCGATTGGCACGATTAGACCATTCAGTGAGGAATTAAAAAAATAATGGCTCTAAATAGTGGGTTGATAATGGGTCTAAATGGGGTCAATAGTGGGTCTACATGGGGTATATATTGTGTCCTTAATTGGGTCCTTATCGGGTTAATTTCGTGATAGAAATTGGATACGAACAAGACACGACACGATGACGGGTCCAAAAACCCAACCCGAATACGACCCGAACACGAAAGATCGTGTCAATTTCATTTCGTATCGTGTTATCATTTTGTTCCCAAAATTTTCACCCCTATATTTGTCCCCTGGATACATTTTTGGTGTAAGAATAAGATGAAAAACATAGGGCAAAATGATCATTTTGTGGTTAAATGTCATTGAAAAAAGTTAGAAATGAAGGTGTTCTTAACAAATTGGTTGTCGGTATTATATATAGGTGACCGTGATTTAGAGCATCTTAAATCCTCAATACACTTCGCATAGCCACATTAGGCACTGTAATGAAGAAAGGTAAAATTTGTAGAAAATAACATAAAACACGCCTTCAAATTTGCAAGTAGGCTTCTTATGATTGCAATACACTTCAACTATTAGATTTTATGATGTGTGATTTTCAATGCAAACATCTTTTGACAACATTTAATATAAGTTGTAGACAACTGAGTAATATTTACTGTGTTAGTATAGGGTGAGTAAATATCTACTCTGCAGAGATATTTACTCTATCAAAAGCAAAATACCTTATGACATAGTGTGAATTTCAATCATGTGAGTAGACAACATGTTAATTATATATCACAAGAATATTAAAACATGATTTTAATACTTGTTACATTCATGTTATTTCATACTTTCCTCATGTTATTTCACACTTTCCTCATAAAGCAAAATATGCAATAGTATACAATGGTATCAAGTAACTAATTAGTTACTTAGTATAGAGAAACAAATAAAATTGGTACAAAGAAATAAATAAAAATATGAGTAATAAAATAATATCAAGTAACTAATTAAGTTTGTTATCATCAAAATCAAATATAAAGGCCTAAAGTCCAACAGTTTCCATTGAGTTTAATTTATATGTATACATACAAATCTAAGTATGTGTGATCTACACTTTTGTTTCTTGGATTCACTCGCTTCGTTATGCCCATTGGCTAATACATATTTTTTGCACTCGGTGAAGGTTTTATTTAAATGGATAAGAGTTGGATTGGATCACGTGATTGTAAATAAAAAAATATTTATGTGGGGTTGAAAGGTTTATTGGGTTTGCATATAGGAATAAGAATATGCAAACGTCACGTTTCAAATGCCCATATAGTAAATGTGTAAACTGAGTCTATCATGACCCACGAAGTGTGAAAGGTCACATAGATTTGCATGGGTCTAAAAAAATTTATAAAGAGTGGATTTATCACGGGGAGCCGATTGATTCTTTTAATGACAAAATATGTGATTTTAGTAATGATATGAAACTTGATGACATATCGGTAATCAACCTTAGGGGAAAATATGATTGCGATGGTTCAGGAAGGAAGGGCATTCCACACATGGAGAAAAAGACATATATTGATAAAGATGATATAGAAGATGTTGTGTCTGTAGAGAACTTGTCGAAATATTTCAAACTTTTAAATAGGTGGAAAGGGAGTTGCATGAAAATTTCCCCAAGGAACTACAAAACTATCATTTATAGTTGAACTCTTACACTTAAAGAAACTTAATGGATGGACGAATAATTCTTCTAAAACATTGCTAGAATTATGGAAGCATGCATTCCCCAATTCTAGAATTCCAAAGTCCTTTTATTAGGCCAATAAGCTAACTACAAACTTGGGGTTCAAGTATGAAATAGGGAATGCATGCCCTAATAATTGTATGATATTTTGGAATGAAACTGAGAGTCTAAATGACTTTGACATTTGTGAATATAAATCAAATATTTGTAGTAAGGATGATCAAGTTGAATAAGGTATTTAGGGTGTAAAAAGCAATTGCAACTAAGGTTAGGTATTTTCCTTTGAAACCAGAATTACAAAGATTGTTTTGTTCATCATATACTGCTTACCTACTGAAATGGCATGTCGGGTAATGCATTGATGATGGTCTGCTAAGACTTTTGGCATATGCTTGAGATTGGAAAGCATTTGATATGCGAAACCTATCTTTTACGAGTGATAATCTCACTGTTAAACTTGGGTTAACAACATATGTATTTAATCCTTTTGATAATATGAGGATTGCTCATAAAACTTGATTGGTTGTGATCATTCCCTTTAATGTGGCCCCATGGTTGTGCGTGAATCAATCTAATCTAAATTTGTCTATTCTTATTGATGGGCCAAAAGGACATGGTGATAAGATTGATGTACTTTTACAACCACTTATTGATGACTTAAAAGAGTGATGGAGTGACGGGGTAACTACTTGTGACGTATTAAGTAAACATTTTGTTTGAATGTATGCATTGTTGTTATGGACAATTAGTGATTTTTCGTCATATGCCATGCTTTCAAGATGGAGCATGTAATACCCCGTATTTTTATACTATATTAATTTGGGGATTTATTAAATTTAATATGAGTTAATTATTTAATAAAAATCCGGAGATTAATTATGTTATAATTATTAACGTGACGAGAGTTAGTAATTATGGAAAATTTGTTGAATATTACTAATGAGCAAAGTAATATGTAATATTGGTTATATTGAATGTCACGAGTGAATAAAATGATAATTTTGGAAATTTGAGTCGGGATGCGCCCGTATCGCGTCGGGACTAAATATTGATAAATAAAAGTGAATATTTTATAAGTCATTCGTATGGTCGTTTTGAGTGCGCCAACGCGTCCGGAAGGGTCGAGATAGTCAGAAAAATGTACCCGGGGGTTTAGTTTGGGTCTCGGGGCGTTTTTAGGCCTAATTAGTACCCCGGGAGGGCGTTTTGGACATTTCACAATTATGGGTAATTAAACCCACGAAAATCAGTAATCTATATCAGCCATTTAGGTTAGTCATCTAGGGTTAGAAAACACAAACACAAGAGAGGAAGGAGAGAGCTCTCAAGGCAAATTCAAGGCCCAAAATCCATCCGTTTGCACCGCCACCACCACCAACGCGTAGATCGCGCAACGGGCTACGCAACCACACCAAAATCATCTGCAAATCAGAACACCAAAAATCCCAGGCAAGTGTTTATCTTGCTTATTTCGTTGATGCATCTTTCATATTAGTGTAGGAATGATTAGGGTGAGTTTTATGGAAGAAAATCTAAGATTTGAGATAGGAATCGCATGTAGTTATGGTTTAAATGATAATTCTGGAAACCCTTGCCATGTCGAGGAATTTACCCACGAAATTATGATGTTTATAAGAAGAAATTTCTGGAAAAATAGATTGGAACCATGATTTAGAGATTTCTAGGGTTCTTGAATATTTAAATGAATTATGGCATGATTAATCCATGTTTAGTGACGTAAATTGACATGCTTTATGTAGGAAATGTATGATATCATGTTAGGATGTTAGTAGTACAAATTTTGAGATGTTTGGGATTGTAAAATATGGTTTTGGTGTAAGTTAGAAGATGAAACCTGTAACTGCAATTCTGCAGATTTCGCAGACCTGCTTGATCGATCGATCGAGCCCAGAGCTTCGATCGATCGAAGGTTCGATCGATTGAGCCCCAGACCTCGATCGATCGACCCCTCCTGGCAGACTCCTATTTCCCTTTTTAAATGAATTAAATTCAATTTATCGTGAAATAATTCTTGGACATCCTTAATAAAGTGTTTTGGGAGATAGGGAAAATCAGTAGGACATATGAATAATTTTGGGACTTTTAATATGAGACGAGAATTGTATTTTGGGGGATAATTACTTAAGGTTCGATGAATTTATGTATTAAAGGGGGAGATACATAAGAGGGTTACGTTGGAACATAAAAAGGACACCTACTGAATTTTATACTTGGGAAGATAGAGTCCATGTAAGTTACGTAATAAGATGGAAGAATCCTTCGAATTAAGGTTAGAGACGAACCCTTATACATGATACCAATAATGTGAAAATAAGGATAAATGTCGTAACTATGGGATTTGAGATATACCTAATATTGTTATGGTAATATTAGTATAGTTATATGATTGTGTATGCATATACTATTTATGTGTGAAAATCATGCCCACGCTACTTGTTATCCCTGAGGTTACCGCGCTGGGACAGTCTTATCTCGATGGGACCTTTATGGGGAATATTGACTTGTACCCTAGAAGATAGATATGCTTGGTACAGGCTATCGATGTGATAGTTCAGACGGTCCTAAGAGACGCAGGCATGTGTCATCCTCTTAGAGACTTGGAATATATACTTCGCCTCAATATTGTTTGTGTATGTATGTTAATACAATTCGAGAGTGATTACGAATGTATTCCCCTTAATATGAGTGATATGGGGCTTTGGATAGTAGAGTATGCCCGCACCATAGTTTATTTGGGGTGCTGTTATAATATATATATATATATTATACGAGTAGTTAATATATATATATATATATATATATATGAAATTCTGGAATTTGGAATTGCCTACTGTGATTTTGTAAGTAGGACATGGGTGATGACTCAAATTATAAATACTTGTTTTGAGAAAGTATAATATGACACTGGAAAACTTTATTGATAAAGTTAAAATGAGAACTGTGGTTACAAATTGAAATCTTACGTTTTAAATAATTGTCTTGTTCAGTTTTAAATCTTACGAATAACCTAAGGTAAGTTAAACCATTGGGAAAGGATAGCGTGATATATGATGAGATAGATCACTGGGAAGGTTAGTGCGATAGGCGTGCACATTAGAAGAGAGGTGAGAATTTCTCAAGAGAGTGTCGAACTAATATGTTGTTGCATTGGCCTGTATCAATTTAAATACTTGCTAAAAAAAATTTAAATCATATACACTATCGGGATCTGACCCGTTTTTCTCTCTCTCTCTCTTGTATATATATGTATGTACTACAGGTGCCCAGCCACAGGGGCGTCTTGCTTAGGATCCCTTGGAAGGAACGTGTTGCAGCTTAGGTGGGAGTTGCAGGCTACTTGCTTAGACGATTTCATTTACTTGATTCCACTCCTATGATTCTCAGTTATTGGGGCATGTGTCGCCCTTTCCACTATTTATCTGTTCTGTTGGGACATTTGTATTTCAGTTATTTCTGGTACTGTTACTTTGGGATTTATTCAGCATGTATGTTTTACATTTAGTTTTAAATGTTGGGATTTTGGATGTTGAATGTTTAAAGTAATTGGATTATGTTTCAGGATAATTGTTGTATGATTCTTACTTATTGAAAATGTGGTTAATAATTAAATAAATAAGTTTTTCTTTAAATATAAAATTTGGTTAGAAAGGTTAAAATTGGTTTTGACACTTAGCTTAATTAATTAGGGTGTTAATTTGGAAAAGTTTATTTTTACGACAGTGATGCTAAGAATGAACCAAATGTTCACCTTGATTTTAATTTAATAAAGGAGTGATCGCCCGGTATTTAATTAGGCGGGGTGTCACAGGTGGTATCAGAGAATCAGGTTCTAGTGTCTATTGGATCTGTACGGCTTATTTCTCTTTCAGCTTAACGTTTTTGCTATAGAGCCCTATTATAGGATGGTTGTATTCTTGCTTTTAATTTTATGTCTTCAGCTATTTGAGATTTGCTAATGACTGTAGACTAATAAACTTCATCACGTTTCAGATGCCTCCGAGACGTGCACCGAAGGATAGGCGTGCCCAGGCCGAGCAGCCAGCGGCTTCGGCACCAGGCACTATGAATGATAATGAAGTAGCCGCCATTGTTGCTCAGGCGGTGAATGCCGCGCTAGCGGTGATTCAGCAGGCTCCACCCCAGATTCAGGCAGTGGCGCCAGTACCAGCACAGCTTCCATCTGCATGGGAGAGGGTTAGGGATGCTTTTCAGAAGGCACATACCCCTGAGTTCTCTGGTAGCTCAGATATCGTCACAGTCAGCCAATGGAAGAAAGACATCCAGCGGCATCTTCGTATGTATGAGTGCACCGACGTGCAAAAGCAGTTGTTGGCTTCCTTTAAGCTGGTGGGGGCCGCTTTGCAGTGGTGGGAGTCCACTACCACATTGGAGGAGAGGGACACGATCCCTATTCAGTTGTTCTGGGAGCGGTTTGACCGCAAGTATTTTCCATCCGCCGTGCAGACTGAGATGAGGAGGAAATTACTGAATTTGAAGCAGGAGAATTCTATCGTAGCTGAATATGAGGAGGAATTCACGAGACTTCTCACCATCGTACCAGATGAGGCACCCACTGAGGGCAAGAAGATTATGTTGTTTGTGGACGGGTTAGCTTGGAGGATCCGTCAGCATCTTATTGGGAATCTATCTCTGAGTACCTTCACTGATGTACTCAATGCTGCATTACTACATTGCTCGGATCACCGCTTCCATCTGCAGGGAAGCAAGAGAGCAGGAGATTCCAGCCAGCAGGGTAGGACAGGTGGTAGTAGTGCTAGTGGGGCACCATCTCAGGGACAGACTCGTCATCACGAGAAGAGTTCCCATCAGGGGACCCTGCTAAGCGATTCCGTTCAGGTGATTCCAGGCAGGGATTTGGGGGTTATAGGCAGGGCCAGCCTAATCATCAGGGCTAGCAAGGCCAACACCGATAGCAGAGTCAGCAGCAGGGCCAACAACGTGTTCATCAGGGCCAGTGGCGGGGAGGTAACGGCCAGCAGGGCCGTGGTCAACCGGGTCAGAGGGGAGGCAACTTCAAAGGCCGATATTTTGGGTGTGGTAGACACTGCCATAGGCGCCAGGATTGTCCGGAGGGAGATAGGGCCCCACAGCAGCAGGGAGCCCGTAATGAGCCACAGAGACCATTTTTTTTGGCTGCCCTCCCAGCTCCAGCCCAGGTGCCAGCCCTACCAGCCATTCCAGCAGCTCCAGTGCAGCAGGGGAAGTTACAGTATGGACGTGTCTATAATGTCCACCAGGCAGCAGCTCCCCAGGCACCACCCACGATTGAGGGTATGTTTCCTATCCATGGTACTATGGGTCGAGTTTTGTTTGATACTGGGGCGACTCATTGTTTTATAGCTACGCATTTTGCGAAGGCCTTAGGGTTGTTAGCCACAGCAGAGAGCACAGTGACGTGTGTAGACTCACCACTGGGGAGTGGGTCGCTTATCTTATTTATATGCCGAGGAGTGGGGGTAGAGATTGGTAGTTTGGTATTACCTGCGAACATGTTAGTCTTAGATATGCATGAGCATGATGTTATTATCGATATGGATTGGCTCGCAGCTTATAGAGCCATGATTGATTGCTTCGGTGGGAGCATTGTTTTTGCCATTCCGGGGCAAGAGATGTTTGTAGTGGCGATGCCTTGCCCAGAGGGAGGTTCGACCGCTCATTTGTATTATATAGAGGATGATACCTCTAAGGAGGTTGTGATTCCGTTAGACTCGATTCCAGTTGTTCGTGAGTATTCCGATGTGTTTCAGGAAATACCAGGCTTACCCCCCAGTCGAGAGATAGACTTTGTTATAGATTTATTGCCAGATACTAGACCTATAGCACGCGCTCCATACCGTATGGCTCCAGCGGAGATGCGAGAGTTACGAGATCAGATAGAGCAGCTGTTAAGTCAGGGCTTCATTCGCAGGAGTACCTCACCTTGGGGCGCTCCAGTTCTGTCTGTGAAGAAGAGAGATGGTTCACTGAGGTTGTGTGTGGACTACCGGGAGTTGAACAAGGTCACGATACGAAATAAGTATCCGTTGTCTCGAATCGATGATCTGTTCGACCAACTGATGGGAGCAACTTTCTTTTCGAAGATAGATCTGAGGTCGGGGTACCATCAGCTACGTATTAGAGATCAGGATGTTTCAAAGACTGCCTTCTTGATGAGATATGGGTCTTACGAGTTCAGAGTGATGCTATTTGGTCTCACAAATGCTCCAGCCATATTCATGGACTTAATGAACCGAGTATTCAGAGAGTTCTTGGATCAATTTGTCATCATCTTCATAGATGACATTTTTATATATTCACACTCCGAGGAGGAGCATGCCGAGCACTTGAGGCAGGTTCTTCAAACTTTACGAGAGCATCAGTTGTATGCTAAGTACGAGAAGTGTGGATTCTGGTTGCGAAAATTACAGCTCTTGGGCCATGTTGTTTCTGAGCAGGGGATTGCAGTTGACCCGAGTAAGGTGTCAGCGGTGAGGGAATGGGACAGCCCACGACACCGACGGAAGTGCGTAGTTTCTTGGGGTTAGTCGGATACTACAGGAGATTCATTCGGGGATTCTCCAAAATAGCGGATCCATTGACGAATCTGACTCGCAAGGGAGTACCATATGTTTGGGATGACGCTTGTCAGTTGGCTTTCGACGAGCTGAAAGACAAGCTTACTTCAGCACCAGTTCTTGCGTTACCAAATCCGGGTGTGGAGTACCTGGTTTACACCGATGCCTCTTTACGGGGACTTGGGGGAGTACTTCAGCAGGAGGAGAAGGCTATAGCTTTCGCCTCCCGCAAGCTTAAGCCGCATGAGAAGAATTACCCCACCCACGACCTGGAGTTAGAATCGATCATTTTTGCATTGAGGATATGGAGGCACTACTTATTCGGGGAGAAGTTCCGTTTGTTCACAGACCACAAGTCACTGCAGTACCTATTCACTTAGCGAGAGCTGAATATGCGACAGCGCAGATGGTTAAAGTTTGTGAAGGACTATCAGGTCGACATACAGTATCATTCGGGGAAGGCCAACGTAGTTGCTAATGCGTTGAGCCATAGACCGGTAAATGAGGTAGCGAACGTCTGGAAAGAAAAGTGGAAGGAGTTAGGCCACCAGGACGCAGTAGCCGTTCCTTCATATCTGTTATGACAGTCACTCCCGAGATTGTTATAAAGGTGATACAGGCACAGACCACAAACTCGTTTTGCCAGGAGCAGATTGTACGACTTTTAGTCGAGGGTGCTGAGTCATATTCTGTTAGTTCTGATGGGGGTTTGAGGTTTAATGAGAGGTTAGTGGTTCCAGAAAGGGCAGAATTGCGTCATGCAGTGATGACCCAATCTCACGGGTCCCGATTTGCGGTACATCCTGGAGGAGATAAGATGTACCAGGTTATGAGGAGGCAATACTGGTGGAGTGGGATGAAGAAAGACATTGTTGAGTTCGTGTCCAAGTGTTCTACCTGCCAGCTGGTGAAGGTGGACCATCAAAAACCGTCAGGATTGCTTCAACCATTGGAAGTACCCGCGTGGAAGTGGGAGAGTATTTCCATGGATTTTATTACAGGGTTGCCTACATCACAGCGGGGCCACGATTCTATCTGGGTGATTGTAGACCGTTTGACCAAGGTAGCTCATTTTCTGCCGGTGCGGACAGACTATACCACGGGTCAGTATGCTCAGTTGTTCATTGCTGAGGTTGTCAGATTACATGGGGTGCCCCTGAATATTGTGTCAGAAAGAGATAAGATTTTCGTGTCGCGTTTCTGGGAAAGCTTTCAGGAGGCTATGGGTACTGAGTTGAGGTTGAGTTCAGCTTACCACCCACAGACAGATGGACAGACAGAGCGTACTAATCAGATGTTAGAGGATATGCTACGCATGTGTGTTCTTGATTTTGGAGGAGGTTGGGAGCCACATCTTCCACTGGTAGAGTTTGCTTATAATAACTCTTATCAGTTTACGATTGGTATGGCTCCATTTGAGGCTTTGTATGGAAGGCTTAGTCGTTCTCCAACTTGTTGGCTCGAGGTAGGGGATAACAAGTTGCTAGGACCGGAGGTAATTCAGGAAACCTCCGCGAGGATTGAGATGATCAGAAGTCGCATTCGAGTATCCCAGGACAGGCAGAAGAGCTACGCCGATGCGAAATGGTTCTTTCGAGAGTTTAATATGGGGGACCAAGTATTACTGCGTGTATCTCCTATGAAAGGAGTGATGAGGTTCGGGAAGAAGGGGAAATTGGCCCCGAGGTACGTGGGACCATTTCCCACCATCGAGAGGATTGGGCCGGTAGCATACAGATTGGGACTACCAGAGCATTTACATCGCATTCATGATGTATTCCACATTTCGTCGTTGAGACGGTGTCTTCGGGATGATATGGCCCATACTCACATTGCAATAGATGAAATAGACTTACAGCCTCACAGCTCTTACGAGGAGAGACCGGTGGCTATCCTAGACTATAGTGAGAGGATATTGAGGTCGAAGATAGTTCCACTTGTGCGAGTCCAGTGGGAGCATCATAATATAGAGGAATCCACTTGGGAGCGCGAGGCCGATATGCGCTAGAGATATCCAGATTTGTTCTTACCAGGTATGCCTTGTTTTTCGAATTTCGGGATGAAATTCCGTTATTAGGGGGAAAGTATGTAATACCCCGTATTTTTATACTATATTAATTTGGGGATTTATTAAATTTAATATGAGTTAATTATTTAATAAAAATACGAAAATTAATTATGTTATAATTATTAACGTGACGAGAGTTAGTAATTATGAAAAATTTATTGAATATTACTAATGAGCAAAGTAATATGTAATATTGGTTATATTGAATGTCACGAGTGAATAAAATGACAATTTTGAAAATTTGAGTCGGGACGCGCCCGTGTCGCGTCGGGACTCAATATTGATAAATAAAAGTGAATATTTTATAAGTTGTTCGTATGGTCGTTTTGAGTGCGCCAACGCGTTCGGAAGGGTCGAGATAGTCAGAAAAGTGTACACGGGGGTTTAGTTTGGGTCTCGGGGCGTTTTTAGGTCTAATTAGTACCCCGGGAGGGCGTTTTGGACATTTCGCAATTATGAGTAATTAAACCCATGAAAATCAGTAATCTATATCAGCCATTTAGGTTAGTCAGCTAGGGTTAGAAAATACAAACACAAGAACGGCCATAGGAGAGGAAGGAGAGAGCTCTCAAGGCAAATTCAATGCCCAAAATCCATCCGTTTGCACCGCCACCACCACCAACGCGTAGATCGCGCAACGGGCTACGCAACCACACCAAAATCATCTGCAAATCAGAACACCAAAAATCCCAGGCAAGTGTTTATCTTGCTTATTTCGTTGATGCATCTTTCATATTAGTGTAGGAATGATTAGGATGAGTTTTATGGAAGAAAACCTAAGATTTGAGATAGGAATCGCATGTAGTTATGGTTTAAATGATAATTCTGGAAACCCTTTCCATGTCGAGGAATTTACCCACGAAATTATGATGTTTATAAGAAGAAATTTCTGAAAAAACAGATTGGAACCATGATTTAGAGATTTCTAGGGTTCTTGAATATTTAAATGAATTATGGCATGATTAATCCATGTTTAGTGACGTAAATTGACATGCTTTAGGTAGGAAATGTATGATATCATGTTAGGATGTCAGTAGTACAAATTTTGAGACGTTTGGGATTCTAAAATATGGATTTGGTGTAAGTTAGAAGATGAAACCCGTAACTACAATTCTGCAGATTTCGCAGACCTGCTTGATCGATCGATCGAGCCCAGAGCTTCGATCGATCGAAGGTTCGATCGATTGAGCCCCAGACCTCGATCGATCGACCCCTCCTGGCAGGCTCCTATTTCCCTTTTTAAATGAATTAAATTCAATTTATCGTGAAATAATTCTTGGACATCCTTAATAAAGTGTTTTGGGAGATA
Source organism: Sambucus nigra (assembly GCA_949130495.1). Lineage (NCBI taxonomy): Eukaryota > Viridiplantae > Streptophyta > Magnoliopsida > Dipsacales > Adoxaceae > Sambucus > Sambucus nigra. Next base: position 538,162,376 of record OX422213.1, read on the forward strand.
GGGAAAATCAGTAGGACATATGAATAATTTTGGGACTTTTAATATGAGACGAGAATTGTATTTTTGGGTATAATTACTTAAGGGTCGATGAATTTATGCATTAAAGGGGGAGATACATAAGAGGGTTACGTTGGAACATAAAAAGGACACCTACTGAATTTTATACTTGGGAAGATAGAGTCCACGTGAGTTACGTAATAAGATGGAAGAATCCTTCGAATTAAGGTTAGAGACGAACCCTTATACATGATACCAATAATGTGAAAATAAGGATAAATGTCGTAACTATGGGATTTGAGATATACCTAATATTGTTATGGTAATATTAGTATAGTTATATGATTGTGTATGTATATACTATTTATGTGTGAAAATCATGCCCACGCTACTTGCTATCCCTGAGGTTACCGCGCTGGGACAGTCTTATCTCGATGGGACCTTTATGGGGGATATTGACTTGTACCCTAGAAGATAGATATCATTGGTACATGCTATCGATGTGATAGTTCAGACGGTCCTAAGAGACACAGGCATGTGCCATCCTCTTAGAGACTTGGAATCTATACTTCGCCTCAATATTGTTTGTGTATGTATGTTAATACAATTCGAGAGTGATTACGAATGTATTCCCCTTAATATGAGTGATATGGGGCTTTGGATAGTAGAGTATGCCCGCACCATAGTTTATTTGGGGTGCTGTTATAATATATATATTATACGAGTAGTTAATATATATATATATATGAAATTCTGGAATTTGGAACTGCCTACTGTGATTTTGTAAGTATGACATGGGTGATGACTCAAATTATAAATACTTGTTTTGAGAAAGTATAATATGACACTGGAAAACTTTATTGATTAAGTTAAAATGAGAACTGTGGTTACAAATTAAAATCTTACGTTTTAAATAATTGTCTTGTTCAGTTTTAAATCTTACGAATAACCTAAGGTAAGTTAAACCATTGGGAAAGGATAGCGTGATATATGATGAGATAGACCACTGGAAAGGTTAGTGCGATAGGCGTGCACATTAGAAGAGAGGTGAGAATTTCTCAAGAGAGTGTCGAACTAATATGTTGTTGCATTGGCCTGTATCAATTTAAATGCTTGCTAAATAATTTTTAAATCATATACACTATCGGGCTCTGACTCGTTTCTCTCTCTCTCTCTCTCTCTCTCGTATATATATGTATGTACTACAGGTGCCCAGCCACAGGGGCGTCTTGCTTAGGATTCCTTGGAAGGAACGTGCTGCAGCTTAGGTGGGAGTTGCAGGCTACTTGCTTAGACAATTTTATTTACTTGATTCCACTCCTATGATTCTCAGTTATTGGGGCATGTGTCGCCCTTTCCACTATTTATCTGTTCTGTTGGGACATTTGTATTCAGTTATTTCTGGTACTGTTACTTTGGGATTTATTCAGCAGGTATGTTTTACATTTAGTTTTAAATGTTGGGATTTTGGATGTTGAATGTTTAAAGTAATTGGATTATGTTTTAGGATAATTGTTGTATGACTCTTACTTATTGAAAATGTGGTTAATAATTAAATAAATAAGTTTTTCTTTAAAAATACAATTTGGTTAGAAAGGTTAAAAATGGTTTTGACACTTAGCTTAATTAATTAGGGTGTTAATTTGAAAAGTTTATTTTACGACAGTGATGCTAAGAATGAACCAACTGTTCACCTTGATTTTAATTTAATAAAGGAGTGATCGCCCGGTATTTAATTAGGCGGGGTGTCACAGAGCACAAAAGGTGAATTTTTTAGCCTTATTTCAACAAAGATCATCTAGCGACCCGACTACAGAGTGGTAATAAGTATTGTTATTGGGATCATAGTCAATTTTTACCACCGCGTCATGGGCTCAGGAAAGAGAAATTGACTTTTAATGGAAAAGTTGATATGAGACCGGCCCCGTTAAAATTATATGGATTTAAATGAGCTCGATATTGAAACTGAATATAAGAAGGAAGATGTTTTTAGCAATAGGAAAAGAGAACAATTAGATTATGAGTGTGCAAAGGAAACAAAAGGAATGGTTTGAAAGACGAGCCTTAATTGGGAGAAAAAAAGAGTATCTTTTTTTAATTGTCATATTATAAGCATAATTTGATACACCATCAGCTTCATGCTTATATCTGGATTCATGGATCCTAATTGAGAGGAGTAGTTGGTGTTCATGCAGTGGGCTCTGACTCATTTCGCTGACGAACATTTCAGGTATGGTTGTTAGAGTAGCTTTATAGGATTGGATGGAAGATTCGTGGAGTGCAACTAGAGTTTTATTTCCTTGATTTAGTAGTTTAGATGTCTTTCATTCCATCGTTTTATTTATGAGGCAGTTATGTATAGATTTAATGGGCCATTCGGTTTCACAGTTGTTTATGATTTTTTTTTTTAAGTTGGAGTTATAGTTGAATTATTTCATTTAAGTATTAATTTATCTTTTGGGGTTGAGTTTTATTCTGAAGTTAGCATGGTGATGAAATTAATTGTGTGCAAGTTTATATTCGTTTGATTAAATTGGAATTATATCATGTGGAAAAAGGTTTTAATATCTCATATTTCTGTCACATGCTAAGAATGGTATTTTAATTATGACGTCCGGCGTAGTTTGACAGCGGGGACTTGCCACCTCCAACGTCAAAATGCACGGAATGTCAAAGCATTGTTCAATATCTATCTTGTTTAAATCGTGAGTTCTACATAACCACATCGTGTGATATAGTTAGAGTCCTGACACTTTGGTCAACTAAAAATTCAATCTAGTAACTAACAATTTTATGTTGAGTTAATCTATCAAGAAAAATGCAATTGATTCAAATTTAAGGAAGAAGAGAATTTTAAATTAGAATATATCTAATAAAACAACCAGGGGATTGTCCTCGTCAGAGACCAAGGTTTTCGTATTACTTTAATAATGAAGATAAGGTAGAATGGTAAAATCTGGACAAACTCCACAACCCAAATTTCTAAGATTTCTACAAAATAGAACTTCAATGGAGTATATTCTAACAAATTACTCACAAGGCACCCTTGATTTTAGGTAGCCTATAGATGAATCCTTACTTTCATATCAAGTATAAAGAGCCCCTCAACCAAAATATCCTAAGATGACCAAAGATGATGTGATTTTAATGTGTTTCAACGGAGGATATACCACTAAAAGAAAGCATGGTAATGAATCTAATGATGATGGTAAGATTGACAAATGGTCGAGTTATTGATGAATCACTAACGGGATCAATCCATTTAACTCGTTTTATCATTGAAAAATGGCAAAACTCTTGCTCTCTTAAAAAAATATAAAAAATAAAAGCTCTTTTCTAAAATCATAACCACTTTCTCTAACTAATTTTTTCCCAGCCTATTTCTCTCTTTAAAACTCTTTTCTTCGTAAAGATTCTAAAAACTCTCTCTTCAAAAAAGGTTACTAATTAACGTGTAAACCAATTTACCTCTCTAAATTATAATACTTTATCTCTTTTAAAAGGTCATATCTCATAAGTTCTAACCTCTTTTTCTCTTTAACATATTACCTCTCCGAAATTCCAATTATTTTCCCTCTAAATTTCAGTTTAGTAAGAAAGAATACAATTTTAGATGCAGAAATTTTGTTGAGAGACAAAAATGTTAGCCTTTATAGAGGGAAATTGGTTTAGTGGGAGAAAAAGATTAACATTTTGGAGTGAGAATTAGTTGAGATTGAGAAACTACAATACTAGAGAAATAAAGGAATTACCATTTTAGAGAAAAAAATAGCATCTTAGAGAGACATCTAGAAACCGGATGAGGTTAAAATTATAGAAAGGTAATTCACATGTCAATGGATAAACCCAACCCTGCCCAATAGCTAAATGTGACGCAATAAGACTCATAACTTAATGTGGGTTGAGTCAAGTTTTAATGGGCGGTTTAGATCGGTTAAACATGTTGGGTTTGTCTTTGCCCCCTAGATACATTTTTTGTGTAAGAATAAGATGAAAAACATAGGGCAAAATGATCATTTTGTGGTTAAACGTCATTGAAAAAAGTTAGAAATGAAGGTGTTCTTAACGAATTGGTTGTCGGTATTATATATAGGTGACCGTGATTTAGAGCATCTTAAATCCTCAATACACTTCGCATAGCCACATTAGGCACTGTAATGCAGAAAGGTAAAATTCGTAGAAAAGAACACAAAACACGCCTTCAAATTTGCAAGTAGGCTTCTTATGATTGCAATACACTTCAACTATTAGATTCTCTGATAGTCAAATTTGCAAGTACTGCTTCAGTTCAAGTACCGCACTTCTACTTGAAACACAAACAGCGTACCCATTTGCATAGAGTTTTTCAGATAGAAAACAATTTTACATAATATATTGGAACTCCCATTCTCAACATCATTATACAAAATTTCCAGAATGACCATTCTACATAGTAAATCGTAGATAGATTTGCCACTTGCTTATATCTCTTATTTCCATTGCTCACGCCCCACCCACGCCCCACCCACACCCCAACACACAAAAAAACAAACAAAAAAAATGAATGGATCGGAGATAGACTTGAAGGTTTGCCACTTGCTTGTATCTCTTATTCTACATAAAAAAGTCAGGTGGAAAACTTAAATGCACAACAGTTGTGTGCTGCTAAAGGGCTAAAGACCCACTTTTCATATGCATAAGCCTTGTGCATACAAGGAGAGCTTCCCGTTCCCGCACACACAAGCCTTGTGTTCTTTGGTGCATGCGTACCACCCACACGCATGCCCTGTTGTTCTATTCTGGAATAGTCGGAGAACAAAGTAACCACGCGGCAATTCTACATATAAACACTGTTTTTGAGATACCACAGCAACATAGTTGTTCTTTATGCTATTCCTTAACCACCACTGTATATGGTCTAAGAGCAGAAGAGTCTAGAAAACAAGTAGCCATGGCAACCCTGCACGGTGTCGAGCAAAGGAGCCGTCTGGCACGCTTCCTCAACAGCACGGTCCATCCATTTCTTCGACAAATCTTCCGCAACCACAGCAACCTGATGTTGCAACACCGACGCCCCTAGTGGCCCCACCACGTTCAGCCTTGTCGCGGCTGATATGACGTCTCTCATCGATACAAACATGTACGCTCTCTGAGAAGTCCCGCTGTCCAACCCGAGAAGCCCACATACCAGCCCAAAAACGGGAGCATGGTGGAAACAAACAGACCCAGACCCCAAAGACACGTCTCGCATCGTTTTGAGAGAAGGGACTTCAGTAAAAACAGAGGCAGCTACTCTCATAAGGGCCGATCCTTGCGCGATCGATGCCTTACGGCCCACTTCATTTGTCAGCGTTGCTTCCAACATCCTATCAAGTTTATGCCATGTTTGGATATTCGGAGAAATGGTTGCAGAATAAACGAAAGGGAGGAGTAGGCTAGCTGTATTCTCCAGCATATGGACCACGTAAGTTCGAAGATCTTCTGGGGCAGAGACTAAACCAACTTGAATTGCTGCCTCGAGACCGAGAGAATGAGCGAAGCCGCCAGTAGGGAGAATGGAATCAAGCAATTGCCATTGGCTCCACTGCAGGAGAGAACCAGTTGACAGAGGTTTTTTAAGGCCATCATTTATCTCCAACACATCCTCCATTGCTGAATGCAAAGCCTTCTAGTATAGACAGGGAACAGTTTACAAAGTAGACAGTTTTTAGCTTGTTTTGACTGGATAACATGTTCATCACAACATGCTGCACAATAAAATAGTAAGAACTTGATTATGTGGATGACATGCTTGGATTGAGATTATTGGAGCCACCAAAAAAGGAAGAGAAAAAGGAAAGGGAAGTAAAGAAACATATTAATAGCAGTTAATATTTTAGCAAGCAACTTGTCTACAATCACATAAATCAGTAACTTGAAATTATCTCACCCTTTTGAGAATGAGATAACTTGTTTGCTTATAAAGCCTCTATAAGCAAAAGAGACCACTTGAAGTTATGTTTGCTACTGAAAAGTGGGCTAATTGTGCTCATGCAAAAAATCCCAAAGGGGAAGTTGTTAAGAAATTGGTGTTGAATGATCCGTATTTTTGCCCCACGTTGCTTTTTGTGTTAAAAGCAGTGTCCCTCTTGTTGGCGTCTTAAGGGAGGTGGATTGGGAAGAGAGACCGGCGATGGGATATATATATACGAGCTAATGGATACAGCAAAAGAAACCATCAAATTTAATTGTGGGGGTGTTGAGAGAAATTTATGCCTATTTGGAGAAAAATTGATACGAGATGGACTCCACAACTACATCATCCTTTGCATGCAACCGGATACTACTTGAATCCACAATTGCATCTCTAATTGTGATGAAGTTAGAGATGGACTTTATGCATGCATGGATAGAATGTTAGACTCTCGTGATCGTCTTAAAGCCAATATTCCATTGGACTTCTATGACAATCAGAAGGGAGATTTTGGGTGCCCTATGGCTAAAAAATCAAAGAATGTATCAGGCAGCGGGTAATACTTTTTACTTTTTATTTTTTACTTCAATATTTTTAATTTACATGTTTGTAAATTTAATTGTTCTTTTTGTTTATAGCCTCGTGGTGGGCACATTTTCGGAGTAAGAGACCCGAGCTTATGAGATTTGCGATTTGAGTGCTAAGTCTTACTTGTAGTGCTTTGGGATGTGAAAGGAATTGGAGCACTTCTGCGGCGGTGATTATTTAATATATTTGAGTGTTAAATTTTAATGCTTATACATTTGTTAACTTAAATGTTTATACATTTGTGTAGCTTTTTTATGTTAGATGCATACCAAAAAGAGGCATAAGCTTGAACACAAGAGATTGGATGCTTGGTATTCTTAAAACATAACCTCAAACTAAAGGAGAGAAGTATTAGGAGGAGAGACAAGATTGATCCTATCATGGTTGATGAAATTGATTTGGATGATGAAAGGATCACAAAGAAAGAAGATCTTGTCCTTCCAAAGGATACTTCTTGGCTTGATGATGATGAGTTGTTCTCCGGTGATCCCATTGTTAGTTTGTCACCCAAGATGATTGATAGTGGATTAGATAGTGAAGTACCAATTGTTGATGTTGATTCGTCTCAGGTTTCAAAGAAACGTAAAGCCAGTGAAAATCCAAGTAAGTACAACTATGTTGAGCATTATGTAATTATCAATTTTTTGTTGAATTAATTTATAATTCTTATTAAATCTTAATAGGTGGAAGTAAAGGGAAAGAAGTGAGACTGACCACCGTTGATGAAGATGTGGAGATTGAGGAGTTTGAAAGAATTGCTCCAGGGAATTTTGATAGTGGACACTTCCCCAACATAGATATTATTGACGAAGATGATAATGATATTATGTTGGATGATGCAGACCACTTTTGACTTAGCATTTGTTTGTCGATTTATTTTTAGGATTTCATGGGTTGGTTGTATGGATTTGTTTACTTTATTTGAGACAATGTGATGGTGTGGTGTAGATGTAGTAATTTATGAACCTATGACTTTCAAGTGATGTAGTATTTGATTTGGAATGCTTCTTTGAAGTTATTTATTTGTGTTTTTAATTATAAAATTGAAATGCTAGAATTTCTTGCTTGATGCGCCGCACGATTTACGCGATGCGCTCCCGAGACCAAAACACGACACCTTGCGCGACCACGATTTAAACACTGCTTAGAACACAAATAGCGCTAAAATCGCGCCCAATAGCACAAATAGCGCCCAAATAGAGTGTCGCGTCATCAATAACGTATGCTATTGGTGACTCGCGCAAATCTGGAACAACAACGTCGCGTTCTCGCCCTAAATCGCACAATCGCGCGCTACGTCTGATAGCGCGCATTTTAAAACATTGGGCAAATGTTGTCAATCAAACACATCCTTATATCATCATGAGATATCTCACTAAAAAGAAAAGCTATAGCCAGTGTAAACAGCTCAAAATTCGTGTTAAGGGGCGTCAATGTCTAGACAATTAATGATAGATAAATCAATTTCAATTGAAAGCAGCTAAAGCTGTTTCGACTCTAGGTAATTGAGAACTAAGTTACTGGTTTATTATCCAAAGCATTAAATTAGAAGACTCCTAAGGAATACTAGAAATATGAACAAGGAGGGTTCAATAGCTCTCCTATGATTGAGGTTGACTTCTACACAAAAAATTAAAAAAAAAGTCTAATTAAGGACTTGCAGAAAATCCAGACTATCAAATCCATCTTAGAAAAAATTCATTTTCAGATAGAGTTATCTTAAAATCAACTTCAATGCCGGACTTGTTTGGAAACAGAAGATGTCTATCTTCTCACATTACATAGTATGTATTAATATTAAGTATAGAGATAAAATTGGAGGAAAAAAGGTTAAAATAATGAAAAAAGAACACAATACAATAGATGCAATATAGAGTATTCAACCTTGATTATATTGTGGTCTGGTGGTCCTAGAGATGAAGAGAAAAACACCACAATCCTCATTGCATAGACTTCAAACGATGAGGAAAGTAGCCTATCCTTTTATAAAACATAAGTACCACATTCCTCCACGCAATGAATCAATCAATGAAACTTATCAATTTTTAAAGGACAAAGCAAGCTAATATTCATCTTCTAAAGGCAGTGACGTGGTAACATCTGTGTTGATTACGACCTTCTCAATAGCATTCATTGTCGATGAATACTTGAAAAGATTTGACAATTGGTAAAATAAAGCACTGGCAAAAAAAAGAAGCAAAAGGAAAGTGCACAGAAGTACTCGAAAGCAAGCAACAGCAAAAAGGTAATGATGAAAGTTCTTGGAATTTATAGAAAAGAAACAATGGATCTTGTTTCCCGCAACCACTCCGATCATGAAAATATTGAAGGTTGCCTCAATTGAAAACCCTCATAATTGCCCTTTTCTGAAACCCAAGCATTGGACATATTTTTGACACTTCAAGTAATGTTCATTTAGTTCCCTCAATCATAACATTTTGCAAGCTCGCGGGATCTTTCACACATGGGGCAAAATAGCTGCAGTTGCTCAATGCGTGGCAGTAGATTTTCATAATTTCATTTAATTTGATAATATAATTATGGATCATCATGACTGCAAATATTGAGAACCATTTTCATCCCTGTCACACGGCCATGCGCATAGAAGGCAAATGATATTTTTTTTATAAGTAGAAAGCAAATGTTATATATAGTATTTATAATATTTTTAATAGATTATTTGTGTTTAGTCCTATTTGGGTAGTTTTATAGGCCCTCATCCAAATATTCTCTTTTTGTCATTAGTCCTATAACTGCTCAAAAGGAGATTATCATGAAGTGTGGTGATAATGACACGTGTCCCATGAAATGTTTAACCACCACTTAATAGGACCAACAACCAAAAATAAAAAAGTATGGGATTGGATGCAACATTATCATCCCACATGGGACTAAATACCTGTGATCCAAATTTTTATGCTATGTAGCACAAAAATCAAGTTGCGTGTACCGATCAAATGACATCTTTGACTAGACGACAAGAGTGCCCTAGAGCGAACTCCAAAGATCCACATATTATCATTTTCTGGTTAGGTGCAATCGGATGTGGTGAGTGTCGCGACTGTTAGGCTCACATCAAGTATAAACTCCACAACATGCTGTGGGCTGCTGCCCATCATCATGTAATCTTGGCCTCTTGGGTAAGGCGAGAAAGGGGTGACAATGACCTGTTAACACAACACGAAATGCACCTAAAATAAATTGGGTTTATTTAACAGAGTTGCGTAATTAATACGTTGAACCACTAAATTAGCTTAAAAATGAGTTGACACAAACCCACTGTACACGACCCAGAGAGACACGAACCCACTGTACACGACCCAGAGAGACACGAACCCTTACATGACCCATTTGTCGCTACAAAGGGCTCTACAAACCCAAATTCGCTGTCCATTAGAACCAGTGTATGAAATTGCGCCGCAACACAAAATATTGCGAGCAAAATTGGGTTTTCCCCCTAAAACGCCTTGTAGCACACCTGTTAGTGTGACGTTCGTGTTTTGCGTGCGGGAAGTGATGACGTGACACGAAACACGTGCGTGAAATGAGCAAAAAAAGGCAATGAGCGCACAATGTGTGATTTTCTTTTTAAACAGCCTCGGCCCTTTATGGCGTCGTTTTGAAGGGGGCCAGACAAAAAATGACACCGGTTTATTCATCCATAATCCCTCTATCCCACTCTGCAGCCTCTCTCTCTTTCTCTGTGCTCCCCACCCCCACCCCACCAAGATTGAACTCATCTCAGCTCTAGGGTTTCAAATCAAAGCCAACTTCGAATCCACAAGATAGAGGAATTGAGAGTCAAGATCGAAGAAGGAAATCGCAGCAGGCATGGAATTGCAGCTCTAGAGTTTTATCTGTTGTTTCCGCTAATCTCAGCCCTAGTTCGATCGTTTTGTTGATTGTTAATAATTCCTTAAATTATTTTACCTAAACCTTGGTTGATTATTAGTATTCTAGGCTGCATAAATAAATTTATATTCTGTTTTATGCTGTTACAAATTAATTTTTTGTTTCAATTTCAGATTTTGCTAACATTCAACATCATGCCTAACAAAGATTTTGGCTGTAAATAAGCATTCCAAGAGGAGGGAGAAAAGTGTGTTAGGTGTAAAATTTGTGACCACAAGTTGAGTCGGGGTATATCTAAGCTCAAAGACCACTTAGCGCATACCCACAATGGTTTTTAACTGGGAAAGAGGTCCCACAAAAGGTCAAAGCTAAATGTTTAGCGGGCTTAAACATAACTAGCAAGTAAAAACTAAACAAGATAGTTTAGTTACGTGAGTCTGGCGCTTGTCCAGCAGCGGTTCGACTTATATGGTTGAGGAAGACACACCAAGTATTGCAGTTGGTAGCAATCCATCTAGTGATCCGATGGATAAATTTGTCAATTCCAAAGTAAGGTAAACTACACTCAACTCGGCATATAAAAAAGAGGAGAGAAATGATGATCGTCGTAAGGTGGGCAGCTCTTGGTATTCTACTGCCACCCCTGTTGTACACGTGTTATTAGTCATTAAGGGAGGAGGGAATTTCTGTAGTATTTGTAGATTAAAGAAAATTATTGGATGAAATCGAATGTAAAATTAACATTCTATTTTGATATTTTGGAAAGGGAACTTCAATTGTGCAGTGGTTGATGAAATGCTGCAGCAGATTTCAATTAATAGTAAACACCCTTAGCCCAAGGATGACATTATTGTGACTTTTGTGTATGCTAAATGTGATAGAAAGGAAAGGGAAACTTTATGGTTGGAACTCGTCCAAATTTCAAATTCTATTTCGTCTCCGTGGATGGTGAGGGGAGACTTTAATGTGGTTCTTTCACAAGAGGAAAAGTTAGATGGTAATAATATAAATATCGCAGCGGCAAACAAAATTTGAGGCTATTTCAGAATGTGACCGTTTTGAAGTCATATTTCAAGGAGCAAGTATACGTAGTGCAATGATAGAAGAGGTAAGGCTCGGATTTGGTTAGGCTTAACAGAATTTTTGTCAACCATTTATGGTTGAATAATTCATAGAAAAATGGAATTCAACACCTTCATAAGGTGCAGTCGGTTCACGCTCCTTTCAAATTCTCCTTGTCCAATAAGCTGGACTCCATTCATAAGCCATTTCGTTTCATATATTTGTGGTGTGAACATCACAAGCTTGTTGATATAGTTTAAAATTGTTGAAATGCCCCGTGTTATGGTAATCCAATGAGAGTTTTAACCGAGAATTTAGACGTTTGGAAAAAGGAGCTGAAAACTGGAATAAAGCTATGTTTGGGAACATTTTTTCTAGGGTGAAGGAGGCTGAAAATGAGGTGAAACTCTTGGAGATTAAACAAGGGACTGATAGTAGCCCGCCTATGAAGGAAGCTCTTAGTAAAGCCACTGCCAATCTGAATTTTTGATTGTCATGCGAAGAATTTTTTTAGAAACAAAAGTCCAAATATAAGTGATTGGAAGAAGGCGATCGGAACACTCAATTTATTCACGCCAGCACCAAGGGTAGACACCAAAGAGCCTATGGCACAAAATTAAAAGGAAAGACGGGTTTGGATTCAAGGTCATTCTGATGTAAATCTACAAATGCGGAAGCGTTATTATTACACTACATAACAACTATTATCTACACAACAAATAAAACAACAATAACAACAACAAATAAATCTAAACTAATGAAATGGGTTTCTTTCTCTCTCTATTTTCAATTCTCAATATTCAAGGTGTGATTACAAATGAGAGCCAAGGGCCTATTTATAGGAGAGGTTAGCTTGCTAATCAAGCTAAGACCCAAAAAGACGAAAAATGACAACTAATAACTAAAAATGACTCATTAGTCCCAAACATGCTTGGAGACTAATTAAAGACCAAAAATAAACGAAAATAACAATAATACCCTAAAATAAAAATGGAAAAAAAAAAAGATAGTCTTCTCCCGGGAGCACAACCACACATCACGTGTCGCTATATATTCCATACACATCATTCTTCTCGTTTTCAAAAAAAGCTCGTCCTCGAGCTTGGAGGGTGAATCATCAATGCCATATGATATGAACCAAGAAAAGCTTCGGACCTCAATTAAAAGCAACAAAAAGTGGGCAACTCATCTGGAATTAGTCCCATGCGAATGAACCTCAACAAAAATGGGTCTAATAAACACAAACACCGGCGATATCCCTCTACGAAATCCGAGCAACCAAAAACTGACGGCCATACACGCCTTCTCGACACCACAAATACATGATTGCAACTTGGAGTGGTGGACCCTTGATTCTGACTGAACGGGAACTCCGGCGACCGCACCTTCGCGAGTACGATGGGGAAACAAGTGGACTGAAGGCGGCGACATTCCGTAAAGCCGGACCCAAAATGACAAATAGTTGGAAAATGGATCCCAAGTGGGAAGCATTTTTCATGAAAGTCATTTGTTGTGCAACAAAAAGGCCCTAAGACCAATCTTGACCGAATTTGAGGTCAAATAGAGGGTGGGGGATTGGATCGTAGTAGGGAAGCACATTTTTGTCGATTTTGATTATGGTTAGGCATAAATGAGTAGAGGAAAGGGGGAAAATAGGGTTAAAAGGGGGTGGGGCTATTTGGGTTGGGAAAAAGAGAGTTAGGGTTTGGTATTTATGGATTTGGAAGGGTATCGGGTCAGATCGGGTGTAGGCGGGTCTGGATCGGTGTTTAGGGTGGATCTGGGCCGAGGTAGTGGAGGAATGGGGTTGACCGACACTAGGGTCAGCCTGTTGCGGTTGCCGACCACCGTTGGGGCCAAACCCTAGTTGTTCGGCGCCAAAATAGGTGGGAGAAGGCTCGTCGGCCACCTAGGGTGTGGTCTGGCCCCGGTGGCAGGGATTTGGGTCGTGTTTTGAGGGGTTAAGATGGCGGCGGCCGTCGACCTAGATTTTGCAGAGTTCCAGTAGATTCTAGATCAGTTTCGAGCTAGGGAAGGCAGATTACGGCCTGGAGTTGGCAGGGTGGTGGTATCGCCTAAAGCGGAATGGGAGTTGGGGGGTAGATCGGCGGTTGGGGAGGGATTCGACACCGGAAAGAGGGCCTCGAAGTTGGCCGATGGTCGATGGCAGTAGGGAAAGGAGAAAGGGCTGCTGGGGTGGCCGGAATAGGGTAGGGGATTTCTAGGGTTAGGGTTTCTTGGGTTAGGGTTAGGGTTAGGGTTAGGATTAAGGTTGGGCGAAAGTAGGAGATGATGTTTTATTTGTACGAGGTGGTGGTTGTGTGGCGGCGATGGGAGATGGAGGTGAAGGAAGATGGTGATGGAGGGTGGAGAAGGCTAAAAGGGTTTGTATCGCCCCTTTTAACGGTGATGTAATTTAGGGTTTCCATCCACCCGATTCCCATTTGGACATTTATCAATCTACCGATTGAAGGGTTGCCGGAATTGGAATCACAACTCGTTATCCGCTTCACGCACCATGGCAAACACCCAGAACAAACGCAGCTCTGATACCAATTTGATACCACCAACAGGGCAAATCTGACCCAAATCCACTTCAACGATCAAGATCCGGCATAAAAAGACCCGATCCAGTGGATAAAACCCTAGGGGCCAATTCCAACTCAGGTACACTGCCCCGACCAGCCGTCAACCACCAAATCCAACCCCACAGCCTTCCACCGATAGCCGGATTCAACCCAAAACACCGGACGCCAACCAAACAGCCGCATCAAGGGCCGAAAAGATCTACCCTAGCCACCAAAGCACCTCTACCCATGCTTTCACAACCATTTCCACCCCTTTACTACAAAAAAAAAAAGTGTCTTATCAAACCCTAGCCCATCCACCACCTGCCCGGAGGCGGGCCGAAAGCCACGGCAGAGGTAGTCGACCACCAGCCCCCAATTTTGGAACAATTCCGGCAATAGAAAGAAGCCCTACTGTGAAAGATCCAGCCGGCAGAACCCCAGCCCTCTCGCCCCATCGCCGGACTACCATACAAGTGGTCGACAAAGGCCTTGTTGCCGCCGCACTCTTATCTGAAGGCATTCAATCCCCGATCTACTCCACCAGTCAACGACAGGCTCCGATCAAGTCTTCCGACCTCTTTCCGGTGTTAACTAGTCCCGGTCGACCCCCAATTTCCATCTACAAGGCAGTTCTGACACCGAACAAGACAGCCGACCAAAATCCGGTAACAAATATCGTCGTCCCAGTGGTGGAAACTGTCGGGCAATGTCTCCAACCTCAACCCCATGGCCGGACCACCCAAACGGTGGCCGACAGCACTTTTTCTTGCCGAGAACCGCTAGGGTTTTGTCCCCCATATGGCCAAGGACCTCTAAAGACAACCCTAACACCACTACATACCCTCTCTTCTTCAGATCCATTCAAGAACACACCACCACATTTGAAATCCTAAGTCAACACACCCCCACCCTCAAGGATTACCAAGAACCACCCAAGATACCCCTATACCCTTCGTGGAACCTTCCAACAAATTCAAGAACTAGGGTTTGACCGCCAAAACATGATTTTTGACCCGAGTGGAAGCTATTTTTGATGGTTGACATAAGAGGCAAGAGGAAGATGATGGATCTTGAAGCAAGAATTGAAGAATGGCCTCTTCCTCAAATTTTCCAAAATTACTTTTGGCCCCACAAGTTTTTGCCTCTCTTTCACACATTTTAGGAGTTTTTCCCGTGATTCTCCAATTTTGAAGATACAATTTGGGCCCTCCCATATATTTGACGAAATTATTTTGGGACCCCATAAATTTTGTCTTCTCAGCCCCATATTTTGAAGATTTTGTGCATCCTCAACTTTCAAAGCTCAAGGACGAGCTTTTTCAAAGATAAGGAGAATGATGTGAATGGAGAATCTTGAGGATATTTTCGTCAATTTTAGGATTTTATAGTATTTTTGTTGTTTTCTTTTATTTTGTTAATTGGTTGTATTTTCCTTTTGTTTGTTTGTTTAGTATTTAAAGGTGGGAAGGAGAAGTGGCATCTAGGGGCATACTTGTAATTAGTTCAATAGCTTAGAGCCCAAACTACTTCCCACCTATAAATACCCCATTTGTAGCCTCATTTGAGGTATTTTATATTTTGGAGAGTTTAGTGATTGAGGGTTGAAGTGTGTAATGTCTTCCTCTTATTACCCATTTGAAGCCATTTACGTCACATTCGCTATGAACTAACTTCAAGAGATCCTCTCGGTTGATCGCCTCGATGTTAATATTGACTTGGAAATGATTTCGGCGCTTGTCCGTGATGAGAATAATAGTCTCCTCTCAGTTGTCCCAGAAGATGATGAGATTAAAGACGTTATTTTCAGCATGAATGATGCAGCAGCGGTAGACGGCTTTACGGATCAATTCTTCGGACATTGTTGGGAGAAAGTTAAAAGTGACCTTATATCAACTTTTCAAAGCTTCTTCCTTGGATGTGAGTTATCAAAGGCAATTTCTAGCACACTCATTGTCCTCCTTCCAAAGGTCAAAGCCCCTAGCAGTTGGAGAGAATTCAGAACGATTAGTTTATATCCGGTGGTCAACAAATGTATCACTAAACTATTGTCGGGCAGACTTAGGAACATCCTTCCGGGAATTGTATCAAGGGAAGAATGCGTTTTTGTTAAGGAGAGAAACATTAGCGACAATATCTTACTTGGCCAAGAAATGGCTACCTATATTTGCCTATATTGATAAGAAAGCGCAAGGTGGAATTGTCATCTTCAAACTTGAATTGGCAGGCCTATGACCGCATTTCATTGTTTTTCTTAATCAAAGTGCTGTGCAAATTCGTTTCGAAGACTTGGATTTTCTATCCAATAATTGGTTATCCATTCTTATTAATGGTGAGATGTGTGGATTCTTCAAATCGCCAAGACGATTATGCCAAGCGGATCCTATATCCCGATTAATTTTTATTATTGCGAATGTAGTCCTTAGCCATGGTATCAGCGTGTTTTTTTTAAAAAAAAATTGATAACTTCTTTTAGCACCACAAGGAGATGTCCTCTTGTTACTCACCTCGCCTACGCTGATGATTTGCTCATTTTAGCTAATGGGAAGATGAATTCGATGAGAAATCTTTTAAAGGCCTAAAATCGTATGAAAAGGTGTCCGACGAATTGGTGAAACCCTCTAAATCCTGTTTTTTCCTTGGGAATCGCCCTCCCCCTCCAGAATCAACGTTATTCAATCCTTAACCAACTTTTCCTACAAAACAACTCCCTCCTCTTACCTTGGGTGCCCTATTTTCTCCACGGGGAAATCGATTTCTCGGTTTGAGAACATTTCATACAAAATCAAAGGCCGCATTGAGGGGTGGAAATCTAAACTATTCTCAACCGGGGGTAGACTAATTCATATTTTGGCTAATTTTTGGTAGGGTGAACCGGAATTTGGGTTACGCAAACAATGGGTTTCATGGGAGAAGTGCTGCCTCCCAACGATGGAAGGAGGGCTAGGGGTGAGCGATCTTCGTGATGTGGTCTAGGCCTTCTCTATGGAATTGTGGTTCCGGTTTAGGCAACGCAAGTCCCGCTCGGGCTCCGCGTTTCAAGTTCATTATCCTAACCGGAACTACATGAAAGCACACTTTAAAAGGTACGGAACTATTGAGAAGTGGGGAACAAGCGGTTCGGAATGGAACCGGATAGAAGTAGTCATTTTGGGCAGATTTTCTTCACTGTATATATTGCACTGCGGAGAATCCTGCTATTGTCCCGATAAAGGCTACGAACTCGGTGATATGGAAACGGATGTGGAGAGCTGGAAATTTTGTTGAGGACAACAGTATATGGAAATTGGGGGAAGGGAAGATTGATGTGTTATACTATAATTGGATGGGTAAATTACCTTTAATGTACATTTTGCAAATTAATAGATACCCTTATATGCTGATAGCGGAGTTGCGGACTAAAGGATTAAATTGGAATATTAACAAGGTGATGGAGGTGTTTGAAGAGGGTGTATATGAGATGATCTCGAGGTTTGACAATGAGTTTTTGATAGAAAAAGACCATCTACTATGATGCCCCAGCAGCTCCGGAAATTTTCAACGAAATCAGTGTTGGAAATTGGTAGGCGGCAAGGTACACCTTCAGTTTTCTGGTCTAACATTTTGCATGTAAATATTCCTGCAAGGTCTCGATTTTAATGTGGAGAGCAGTGCATTGGAAATTACCGGTGGACGACGTGATTAATAAAAAAAGCTATTCAGTTGGCGTCTAAATGTAATTGTTGTGTTCGATTTCCTAACCAAGAGTCTATAAGGCACCTATTGATTTTGGGCGAAACTGCCCAGATGGTTTGGTTGTTTTCCTATAATATGTTTGGATGTGGAAATTGCAAAAACTCTGTCATGCAGATTCTCCCCATCGCCGTTTGTTGAAAAAATTGGTATGCCAGAAATCAAAGTAGATATAATGATAACTCCATCACAGTTGATTGCAACATTAAAAATATTTCAAAATTTGTGAGTGACTGGTGCAGATTGGGCAACGTGAAATGGCATGGTATATACCCAACAAATGCAGATTTTTTCAATTTGCAAGTGAAAGAATGTTGATCAGAAAAATTGGGCCTGATTAAATAGGTTTTTTTGCTTTAGTCTCATCTATAAATATGTATTTAGGCTCCACTCCCATGTGTTTTTAAAATTGTAAAAAGTCTCATAACCACCCAAAACCGCCTATAACTTCCCTGTAACTACCCATCCTTGTAACTACCCATCCTTCTTTTTGTAGACAATGACACTTGTCCCATACGACCAACAACTAAAAAAATAAAAACATGGGAGTGGTGACAAATAAATCATTATAAATAGGACTAAATACTTAAGATCCCCTGATTAAATGGATTAAACCATGTGGGGCTGGTTGAAAATTAAACTGCAATGAGTGTTTAACGGATGATCCAGGAGTTGCGGTGGGGGAGGAACAATCCGAAACAATGAGGCCAGATGGTGATTGCATTTGCAAAAAAATTGATGTCATGTCGAGCATTAACCGGAAGATCATACCGTTCTAGAAGGTCTTAAACTAGGCTCAAGTTTACAATTACCTCCATATGTGACTACAAAATGATTGTGGATATGAGTGAGGGGAAAGCAGATCCAAATTGGAAAATTAGAAAGATGATTTTAGAAGTAAAGGAGATCATAAAGACATTTAATTGGAAGATTACCCATGTGATGGAAATCAAATAAAGTTCCGCGGTCATTTCGGTGTTTTTTTAGAATTTTTAATCTTTTTATTTTTATTAGTTGTCTTTTATTTTTATCGCATTTTTGGTTTATTGTATTATAGGGTTAATGGTTTGTTATCTTAAAAGGACCTTATAGGACAAATTGTATAGGGGGTGATGTTTGGTCACATGTGACATCACATGAGCCTAGGCCCATTTCCCTATTAGATTTTGATGACCGAATTCTAGATCCTTCCCATTCTCCCTATAAATATCCCACTTACCCCATTTAGTAAAGCATTCTACATTTCTCGCGACTGTATTTCTGTCGTGCAGTTGACGGCTACATTAGGATCGCTCCACGGTTGCTGTTGTTGTAAAATGAAATTATAAAACACAAGCAACCAATGGCACCAAAGAAACACACCCAAGCAGGCAACGAAGTGCCCGATTGGAGGAAACTTTAGCCATGCTCGCTCAAAAAGTTGACCTCCTCCTCCATAACTGTCACCACCACGAACCCTCTCACTCCACCTCTGCCCCTCAACCACCTTCAGCCAACCACCCGACGACCAGACCCTCTACAGCAACCCGCCCTGTGAGCCCACCCAGCTTGCCCGCCCATGGTTCAAAGTCGAGGCCGATACCGCGACGATACGGCCGAGTTGACTAGGTATTGGTACCCATCGATCCGATTCCGAGTTACGAGTTGAGTTTTCGATTATTGGTGTGAATCGACCCTATATCGGTAATTTCTCGGTAGTATCAGCTCATATCGGTGATATCGCAAGCGAATCGGCCCCTATCGGTTATATCACGATAGTATCGACCCATATCGGTGATATATCATCCGAGATGGTAAAAATTACCGAGCATCGATCTCTCTATCTCAACTTATAACTCAATTGAGCCTCGATTTTGCATCCATGTCACGATTGGAGCAGTCGCTTTCAATTTGGTACAGGGTATTGATGTTTCGTGGTCGCAAATCGGATTTTTTGGGTTAAATCTCTCATTTCTTTTCTTGTAGTGTCACTAAAGGGATTATCTCCCATTTAACCTTCTTTTTGTATTTACTTAATTTGTATTAAAATGTATTATCATTCATCTATCCTTAAAGTGTATGATTATTTACATTATCTATATACCTAATTAGTAATAGGTACTATTATAATATTCACGAAGAATATATTACTAAATATATATTGATTTAAACAATGTTATGCATACTAAATGATGATTCAGTATAAACAACTAGACAATGTTATTCATACAAAATGATGATTTTGTACTCGCCTAATAAAGTCATATTATTATTCTTATTTTTCTAAACTTTTCTTTATTTGTTTCAAATTTTTTTCAGCTCTCTAAATAGTGTACTGCATATCGCCCGAGATCGAGTAAAAAATTGAGCGTCTGAGTCATAGATCGATACCGCAACTTTGAACCATGTGCCTGCCCGTCATCTGAAACCCACGTCTCCACTGCGACCGCCCACGCAGGCCACCACCCCTGTAAACACCTAGCCGACCCCGCTCGTTTCAACAACCCCACCCCCTTAACGGTCGGAACCTTAGAACCATCCGGCTCCCGCCGAACCAGACTCCCCCTTCGAAGTTCAGCCCTGAATACCACGCCCTCTTTTCTCCATGGGATTCCCTGACCGCTCCCTCCCCAACCCTTCTCGAGCCTTCCACGGTCCACCAACCGGACTCCTTGGGTTTCTCCCCATCAAAACCTCCCGACCCGGTGTACTCCTAGGCAACCCGACCCTGCCCTCCTTCAGACCTACCCCCCTGTTTTCTGTCCATAACCCTCGTGCCCTTTTTAGACCCAAGTCACCCCGGCTCCGGGAAGGACAGCCCCTCCCGTCATCCTTCAAGCCCACCTACCCAACCCCACCTTCCCCTTCTACTCTTCCGAGTTGACCTTCGACCACAACCTACTCCTTCATCGCCTTACCCGGATCACCAAACACAATTCCATTTGAGAGACTCGTTCGGCCATCTCCGTCCCAAACGATCCTCAAGACTCAACCTGCGATTGTCACAGGCGAGTTAATGAATGGTTACACCAACCTCTCAAACTCAATCAGACGCGCATACGATTTGGTCATTTTGAAGGAGAGACCATTCCCCCCAAGTTTTCTTCTCTATATGGGGATGGGAGAGCCCCGATGCATGAGGAGTGGCACACCGACACCACCCCTTTTGACTCCCTTAACCCTAAGGTGACACCCTTTATGTCGATTGAGGACCACCATTGTTTCATCTGTTACGAGCGAGGGGTTTTGATAGATGATTGTTCTTACTACCTAAGGAGCCAGAGCCCGAGCTTATGTTAATGCCCCCGATCCTGTGAAGCGACCCCCTTGTCCACGTGCCCCGGCCCTGAAGGCAACTTGTTTTTGATGATTTTATGGAGGATAAGGATGAGGACCGAGTGGATCCACCACCGGGGGAAGATCATTTAGCCCCAACACTTCGCCTTCTCTCCAAGAGCCTTCAGAGAGATATTAGGGTGGATATTCCGATGTTTGATGGGCATTTGGCCCCAGACGCCCTTGTTGACTAGCTTGATGCGATAGAGACAGTGTTCGATTATAAGCCCATCACAGGGCGCAAATGTGTTCAGTTGGCTGCCATCAAATTTTGGGGATGCCCAGGTTTGGTGGAATGATATGATTCAGCGTCGGGCGACGACAGAGCTTCCTCCAATCCAAACATGGGACCAATTGAAGATGGAACTGAAAGCATTCTTCATACCGCCGACCTACGAGCGCGACCTCTCCACTTGGGTCCAGAGTCTCCGGCAGGGCACGTCTACGATCCTCACTTACACGGAGCAATTGCATCTTCATTGCACTCAAGCCCGTCAAGTTGCGACTGAAACTCAGCGGATCAACCGTTATATTCAGCAAGACTCGGGGTTGCACGAGATACTGTCTTTTGTTAAGGCGGTTGAATACGCAACTAAGATTGAGGCCTACCACCGCACTCCTTCGACAGTAGCCCCCTACTACGACCATTGCCCCACCTCGATCCCCCGATGGGCCACCTGTTACTATGAAGTGCTTCACTCGTGGAGTTGTGGGCCATCACGACATTGAGTGTCTTAAGGCACGGAAACGGATCCTGCTTGTGACTGATGATTCAGAGCCACTAGACGATGAGCTAGAGGAGGAAGGGGTTCAGCATCCGACCTGATTCCCACGGTCATCCCCATTGATCCCTACTTCGTTGGTGTTCCCCTTTGAGTTCGAGGTCGAACTCTTTTCATGGAGGTGAGAGTGATGGAAATCAGATAAAGTTTCGAGGTTATTTTAGTCTTTTTATTTTTATTAGTTATCTTTCGCATTTTTTCTTTATTGTATTATAGGGTTCATAATGGTTGGTTATCTAGAAAGGGAATTGTATAAAAGATTGTAAAGAGGATGTTCTTTGGTCACATGTGACATTACATGGCCCTAGACCCATTTCCCTATAAGATATTAATGACCTAATTCCAGATCCTTCTCATTCACCCTATAAATATCTCCCTTACCCCATTTAATAAAGCATTCTACATTTCTCCAATTTGAGTATTAATCTCTCTCTTGAGTGTATTTATGTTGTACCGTTGACGGCCTCAATTACGTAACCAAGTGTATCGGGAAACTAATTTCACAGTTGACACGCTAACTAATTTGAGTTGTAAATTCAAGGTGTCAAATGTCTTTACTAATTTTTTTGAGATTCCTACAAGTGCCCAAAGGCATGTACATGTTAGTTTATATAGGATAAGGATTCCTAATTTTAGAAAATTTTGATGTTGTGGTTGTTGGTATACGTGGTTGCATCTGCCTTGTCATACTTCCGTCGCATAAGGATATTTTCGTATAGGTTCTTGGGGATCTTTGTTTTCCCCCAATTTATTTTTTTTGTGTGTGTGTTGGTGGGGACGGGTGGGGGGAGGGGGGGGTAAACTGTACAGTGGTTATCCGTCTTGGGGGTGGGCTTTTTCCGCTTCTGTGGGTTAAGATGTTTGAATTTGGGTCCCCCTCTCTGTACGCCACTGTGGGCGGTTGTTTTCCCACATTCCCACTGAGGATGATTAAATTATAGTGGGTTATTTTTATTAAAAAGTCATTGATGGCCAGTCATTTGTCTTGCGTTTGATGAAGAATCATACAGATAAAGGTGAACTCGATCATCCGGCAATTACTTGTTTTTCTATGGCATTTCTCATTCTCCAATGCCTTCACAAGCATAAAAGAGCACTAGAGATTATGTCTGCTTCTAAAAAGTGGACTGAATGTTCTCAGGCAAAGAATGCCGAAGGAAATTTTTTGAAGAGAATTGAAGTTCATGGTTATTGGAAGGAAATGTTAGTCTAAAGAAATTTCCTAGGCCAATTGAGTCTTTAGACTCATTGTGACCACGAAAAAACAATCCTTGCCGCAAGGGCAATCAAACACAAGCAATAAGCCTTATTTATTTTAGAATAATTGCGGGAAAAAAATCATTAATATTCAAGGAAACTAAAATAAACAATATGAGAAAAAAAAATACAGACTAAATGAGTATAACAAAATCAATGTGGGTATATAAAAAATGGAGACAAGAAATAAATGCATGCACATAACTGTAGTAGCGGAATATTCATTTTGACAACACTCAACAGCAATAGCATTCAAACTGAAAATCTGGGTGGTTCAAAGTTATACCAAAATATGGCAATTCAAAAGAGGTAAGGAGATCCTATATATTATACAAAACTGTAAACTCACAAATCATAAACAAAACTATTCTAAATGGTTTTTTGTAAAACAATATTTGTGAAATTTTGTCCCAAAATTCGAGTGGGTCCCACACTCCGAATCTAGCAGGACGTAAACACGCTCTCCTATTTAAGGTGAGTTACTTGCATGTCAAAAACAACTGAGTATTGAATGAGAAAGTAGCTCTAAAAGAAGCCGTTGAGCCTGAGATGATAAAATTAAACTATAAGGAAACCGGGTGTCCCACAAACGAAGAATATGTTGAATATGAAGAGTGTATAATCCTTAGATAGGACTGATTGGGTTGGGCACCCCTCTCTTAGGCGCATATGGGTCTAACACAAACGCGCGTGTCATCTCTGCTGCCAGCTCGACTCGGCTCGGGTGGGCAACCTTGTGGGGTATATCTTGTTTGACAAAAATTGCTTAATTCGTCCAAGTTTCCTGATTGGATTTTACACCTGCATATTTTTTCTCTCCCTCATCCTTTTTCTCACATTGTGTGCACATAGACGTGAATTCGTTGGGCTCGTATTTTTTCGATCTTCGTTCACATATGTTCTTAAGTTTTAGTATATGTGTGTATATATATATAAATCCTCCCTAATCCCACATACACTAAAATTTAGTGGCACTTTTAGTTCTGATATATGTGTGTACATCTCTCTCTAAGTTCCTAATATATATGTATGTGCGCTTTAATTATATTCAAATACTAGATTTAAGCCCCGCGCGATGTGCGGGCGCTTTGTAAGGTTTATTAAATAATTTACAAAATAAGAGAAATCAAAATTGACTTTTAACCAGCATGTAAATATAATTCAAGAAATATTTCTGGCAGTGTGCTTTTTTCACATACAACCCGATATCGACAAAAGTAAAACATTTTTGTAGTGACATTTAAAACAATTTAAAATTATTCTTCATTTGATACCAAATCCACTAAATTGTAAAAATTAAATAAAATATATTAATAATATCGAAACCAAAATATATAAATTAATACTATATAAGGTGATGAATACATGAATTTCTAAGATGCCCCTGATAAAATTAATTAAAATTGAGCTTCATAACCCAAATGCAATGTTATGAAAATTAAAAAGACTAAAATTATCTTGTTTAAAATAAAATTGCGCATATTGCTTACATAATGCCAATTCCACCATAGCCAAAAATAATAAATTTATGGAAATGTCTTGAAGTATTTTAACCACTAACTTGCAATCATGTAACAGTAATCTCCATTCTAATAATGAATTTTCCAAAATGAAATAAGTAAAAAAAACATACCAAATGAGAGAGAGAGAGAGGTGGAATTTTTACTCAATATTGGAAATGATTCAACTCAAGGACATTGAAGGAGAAGAGGAAAGGTCGTAAAAGGCCCATGTCTATCCACGAAAAAGAGGAAAAAGAAAAGTTATTTAAATAGAAGAAGAAAAGACATAAAAAATCCAATGGATCTCTCAAAGAAGAGGATATAGTTTTCTAAAAGATGAAAAAATAGTATTTACTAATAATGACACGTGGTAAAACTATAAGAGGAGACACCATATTTAAATAGTAATATAGATTATGCACTTTTAGGACTTAAAATAATATTGATTCTAGATATAGGACAACAATCATTTTGTTTCCATTATTAGTCCCTATTTTCAAATTATCGGTTAACGTGACATGATGTGATTGGGTGACGTTTTATGGATATTAGTACGCGTTAGCGGCTTTATTCAAAAATAGGGACTAAAATTATAAATAAAATGTTTGTTGTCCTAATTCCAGAATGCATATTACAATAGATCCTAAATTTACACACACATAGTAGTAGTAGATGTCTAGTCAAAATACAACTTTCAATTAGATCTAATCTTAGATTGCACTTGTTTTGTATCTGAAGTCTGAATCTGAAATCTGAAAAAAAATTGAAGTCTGAAATCTAAATTTGAAAAATATGTCTGTTTTTATGTCTGAATGTACCTCTCATGAATGTATTTAGACTGATTCAGACTACAGATAGACTTCAGACGTAACTCTACCTCTTAATCATTAAGAGCCAAATATAGTCGTTAGCCTCTTAATTACTTAAAAAAATAAACACTTTTTGGTACCTATTAAGTCTGAATGGAGGTAAAAACAAATAACACAATCATAATCAAATATCCACAACATACTTTAAAGATTCCGAGTGTAACAATCCACCCGGCTCGTTGGAATTATTGAACCAAGTATATTTTCATTGTGATAATAGAACGTTGACTCTGATCACCAGAAGTATTAGATGGCCAACAATCCTAAATATTTACACGAACTCACCAACTACTATGTATAAAAGGGTATTGATTTGTTAATTCATCAATAACATATCAAAGCCCTTTTTAAAGTGAATCTAACCTAATTAACCTCAAAGTTGTTAGTTTCCTGTTTACATGTGTTGAAGTGACGAAGGAAGATATAAACATAGGAAAGAGGAAATGTTGCGGAAGGGAGACGATTACTGAATGCCCCAAAAATCAGCGGCCGCCCAGTGGCATAAGTATTAGGTATATTCATAATTAAACATTCTTTTGTTACTGAATGCCCAAAAAGAATATCTCAATCAAGTGATGACCATTTTTAGCCATGATTTAGCACCAAGAAAATTGACCCTGAGAAGAATAGTTAGAACATACCGGATTTGGGTGAGGAAAAACATTAGAATCCCGTGCAATGTCTATACCCAGGAAATAGTGAAGTGAACCAAGATCCTTTATTTCGAAGCAGGTTCAATACAACTTGATGTGAAGGAAAACTCACGAAGGGTTAAGGTTTCATTTGTTTTTTCATCCGAATCTGAAGTCTGATTCTGAAATTTGAAGATCGAATCTGAAGTCTCAAATCTGAATCTGAAAAATATGTTTGTTTTTATGTCTGACTTCAATTCAGACTTCAGACGTAACTTTACCCCTTAATCATTTGAGAATCAAATATAACCGTTAACTTCTTAATCATTTAAAAAAACAAACACTTTTTGGTACCTCTTAAATCTGAATGGTTCAGATTCACACTTAAGAGGTAAAAACAAACGGGCGCTAAGTCTCGAAAAGGAGGCGAAGAGACGAAGCGGATGGGTTAAGAATACGAAAAGACAAAATGCTTTATATTTAGATTAGTTGTATGTTTCGGTCGCATCGATCGGATCGGAACGGAACGGAAAATGATCCTTTGGAAAAAAAAATCGATTTTTTTTAAATAAAATATTTGTTTAGATTTTCTATCTAATTTTTTTGAAAAATCAAAAAAAAATTTGAATGTATAAAGAATATACTAAAAAAATCAGAAAATCGAAAATTCAAAAAAATATACTAAAAATTCAGAAATTTTGAAAATTTCAAAATTTCAAAAAAATTAAAATAGGATTTTTGATTACTCGAAATTCTCATTTTTAAAAAATCGAAAAAAAGATTTAATCAAACATGTAAATATATAAAGATTTAACGATTTTTTTCATTTGTGTAGAGGATAGAGGGATATTCTCATTTTATAGATGACTTTTTTGGATCTTTCTTCCTCTCCTAGTCGATGTGGGACACATAAGAATGTTTAAAAAAATTAAAAAATTGAAAATCGAAAATATTTCAGAAAAAATTAGAAATAATTCGAAAAAATCGAATCGGCATAGTTTTTAAAAAACCGGGTTCAAAAAAATTGGAAATTCAGAATTATTTCCAATTTTCGATCCGATTTTTTCCAAAAAAATCGGAAATCGGAAACCTTATATACGTTCCAAAATCGAAAAATATCGGATCGGATATCGAAAAAATCGAAATGTTCGGAAAAAAAACACAGCCCTAATTTAGATATTAGATAAAGGCCATTAGCTAGTAAATCCCTTGAAATTATATTTATATATCAATCCAGTTAATTTCTAAAAAGTATAAGGGTTTATTACTACGTTCCGCTTTTAATATAAATGATAAATCACACACAAAATCAAGAAGAAATCTAATTAGGAAAAAAGTTACTCACTTAAGGAGGAAAAAAAATGCATTTGAGGTGAATTAATCATGAAAAGTGGATTCAACGAACCTCTGTGATAGAAAAACGGAACCCAACAAGTTGAGAATCTTTAACGCTTTTTTCCATGTGATTGGAATTGGAAAGATGCAAATGGCGAAACGGTTTTGGGTAGGTTGTTAGCTACTCACTCTGTAGACGAGGACGAGTATATAAATAGTTTTATTGGGCGCTTAAATTATTTTCTTTTTTTAGAGAGAAATTATTTGAGTATCAAAAAAAATCTCCCCAATAGCAATTATGAATTCCAGTTAGGACATAATACCTTAATATTATTTTTAGATGAGTTGTGAAATATTTTAGGAGTCGTAGCACTTTTGTATTTTTTATTACTATTAAGTTTTTGAAGTATTTATTGAAAAAATAATAAGAATTATTTATAACGTGAAATTAATTCTTATGGGATCTTAATACAATCACGCAATCACAAATTCATTGTTAACTACAAGTTATATGGGAAAATACCTTTTTCCATGAATACTTGATTTGTTTGTAGTCGTTGATGTGTCTTGAGAAAAGCTCTGATCTCTTCCTCCAATTAATCCAGATTCTGTTTAAAAAATAGCCAGAATTCCAAAATATGAAAAATTTAGAAAATCAGGATTTTCCCTTCCTAGCCCAAATATTTTTTTTATGTGTTCTTGTGTACCAAATAGTGGAATCTATGTTAGACACGGATTTTTAATAAGAGACCGGATCATCAATATCTCCAATGTTAAATTCATTTTCTTGAAAATACACCACATAGTCATCCGAAATAGCTGACCTCCGATTTCTTTGAGATTTTCTTAAAGCTATGTCTAGTGGTGTTTCAATAATAGGTGCATTTAGCGGTTGTTCAGTATATGGTTCATCCATTTGTTCTTCATTGTTGTTCGGAGCAGTAATCGATTCAACATCAGTATGAACAATAGGAATAGAAGGAACCTCATTATGATTATCTAGAATTCTTAGAAGAGGAGGAGTTTCCTTGATTTCTTGAATAATCACTTTTCGAACTTCATTACTCCCACTAACTTCACCATGTTCAATGAATTTAGCATTTTCGAATTCAATAATTATTGTTGTATGGTTGGGACAATAGAACTTATACCCTTTTGATTTTACTGGATACCTAATAAAAAACAAGTTAACATTCTAGGGTCCAACTTCTTTTCATGTGGATTATAAATGAGTGCTTCTACTGTACATCCCCAAACACGAAATGACTTGAAGAGGGTTTCCAACCTTTCCATAGTTCAAAAGGAGTTTTTGAAACTGCCTTAGTAGGACCCTTATTTAAGATATGTGCAACAATCATAAGAGAATGCATCCACAAAAATATAGACAAATCAGCTTTACTTATCGTACTTCTAACCATTTCAATAAGAGTACGATTGCGCCTTTCAGTGACACCATTTTGCCAAGATGAACCGGGCATGCTGTATTATGCCCAAATACCTAAATGTTCCAGGAGTTTAGCAAAAGGACCGTGATGTTGTCCCGTTTCATCATATTTTCCATAAAACTCACCACATTTATCCGATTGAATGATTTTTACCTTTTTGCCCAATTGTCGTTCTACTTCTGTAATATAAACCTCAACCCCGTTAACGGATTGAGCTTTATCATTTAACAAATACAACGTGCAATATCGAAAAAATCATTTATAAAAGTGATAAAGTATTTTTCCCCTCCAATAGAAGGAACATCAAAAGGACCACAAATATCTGTATGCATAATTTCAAGAAGCTGGGTGCTTCTTGTGGCTCCTTTCTTTATATGTTTGGTATGTTTACCCTTAATACAGTCCACACATACACCAAAACCAGACCAATCCAGATTAGGGATAATTCCCTCGTTAATAAGCCTTTCAAGTCTTTCTCCGGATATGTGTCCTAATATTTATGCTACAAGTAAGTAGAATTCTCATTAAATGAGAGACGTTTAGTCCTAATATTATAATGCAGAGATAATAAAGATTCCAAAAAATGAGGATTAAGATTAATTTGAAAAAAAATATTCGTCAAAAAACCCGAGCCAAAAACAAAATTATTCTTATATAATGTTAAACCATTATTTTGAAAGTGAAAAGAAAAGCCCCTTATTGAGAGTTTAGATAGGGAAATTAAATTTCTTGAAACAGTGGGTACAAAAAGAGTGTCTTCAAGATCCAAATAAAGGCCAGATTGTAATTTTAAACAAAAAACTCCAATAGCTTCAACTTTTACTTTGGCTCGATTTCCCATGTAAAGAATATCTTCATTTTGGTTTATTTTCCTAATGGATAGGAAGCCATGCATAGTATTTGGAACATGACATGTAGAACCCAAATCAATCCACCATATGTTAGAAGGAACATCAATCAAGTTTGATTCGAAACATACATAAGCACAAAGTGTACCTTTCTTTTCAAACCAAGCTTTACGCTTTATGCTATCTTTCTGAAAATTCCCCTTCCTGCGACAGAAGTGGCATGTGAATGTTGCTTTTTCCTTCTTTTGGTTGGAAGGACCAGCACCGCGCTTTATGCCATTTCTTTTTTTTTCTTACCATCTTCTTTATTAGCCATCACATTTGCCATTTGCAATTTAGACACCTTACCATTTTGCTGCTTAAGACGTCCTTCTTCCTGAACTAACATGCTTTGCAGTTCATTAACATTCCATTTATCTTTTATGGTATTGTAATGTATCTGGAAAGACCCATAATCAGAAGGCAATGAATTTAGGACAAATTGGACTAAGAAAGAATAGTCCACTGAACATCTTAAGGTCCTTAGTTTAGCAGCAATATTGGTCATTTCAATAATATGTGCGTTCATGATCTTAGTGCCATCGAACTGCATAGTGGTCAAGTCGGCCATAAGTTTCCCAGCCAGGAATTTGTCAGTAGTGCGAAACCTTTCCTTAACATTTGTCAAATATTGTTTGGCATTAATGGTTTCAGGTAGGGAGGACTTTACATTTGGCGCAATGCACATTCTGATAAACATCAGACATAGCCTATTTGATTTGGACCATGTGTTGTACATTAACACATCATCCTCACTGCTTTGTTCAGTAATAGCAGTGGGTTCATCAGTAAGAAGTGCTATGTCAATGTCCATAATACCAAGTTTAAATTCCATTTGTTCGCACCATTCCGACAGATTAGTTCCGTCAAATTTTGGAAAGGTTCAGGGTTGGAAAAACAAGTTAATATCTGCTGCAAAATGCTCACTCTAATTAAAAATTAACACATATCACTAAAATTTGCAAGGAAATAAATATAAAATTGTCAAATTTTGATGACAGAATTATATCAATTGTGTCAGAAATTGACCTTTAATATTTATTAAATCACAAAACCATAAAAGCAAAATATCTTCAATGGAATTTTAATACAAAAAATTCGGATTCAATAAACGCATTATTAGACAATTTAATATTCAATTAATAATTCCAAGGTTGATTAAATCTATATAATAACAAACTTTAGAATAAACATAAAGTTGATATTTTTCGTAATGAGTCATTGGCCTATGTTTGGCACGAGACGCTTGAATCAAAATATCAAAACAGTAATATTAAATATTCAATGTTATAAATCAGTGGCCTGTGTTTGGTACGGTACTTATAAAAATATGAAATTAAATTTAAAAAAAATAATATTTTTAACATAAAAATCTATAAATCATTGGCCTGTGTTTGGCACGAGACTCATAAAAATATCAATATTAAAAATTCCAATATATTTAATATTCACTGTTATGAATCATTGGCTTGTGTTTGGCACGAGACTAAATAAATGAATATTAAAATAACACAAGTCTAATATCATAGTATATGAAATATGTTGGCATGTGTTTGACACGAATATTCAACTAAAACGGGATTATTAGAATAACGTTTATAAAACAGTTCTAGATGCAACACTTAAATAATATAAAAACATGAAATTTTTTGCCAAAAAAGGAAAAAATGAGTTAGCAACATGAATCTATAGAAAATTAGTCCAAAAACTCAAAACTTTCGACGGAATTAAAAAATAAATTTTCTGGAGTGAGATATGATCCCCGAGATTATTTCCATAAATGACAAATTTCAAATTTTGATGGCCTAAACAATCTCGGATCGCCGAAAAACAGTTTATGTCACAACCAAAGGTGGTGAAAATCGGTCTTTGGTCCATTTCCAATCAAACTACAAAGTTTAATCGCATTCAGAACAAGTTCGAGGGTAAAAACACTATTCACCGTGAACGCTTTTTGAATTTTTTTTGTTCCCGAATTGCTTGAAATTGGTAAGGTTGATTGAAACGGACTACATAATCATTAAAATGACATCAAAACTATATATATATATATATATATCGCATCAAATTAAACTGTTTTATGTGAATTTTCAACTGTTTTAATAATTCCTACAAATCTTGTTAAACAATTAAACTGCTTTCAACATATTTGTTTAAACAGATTTTGAACAGATATGTTAAACAATTAGAAATATATTGATTAATGATCAAAACTATTTTAAATAAATCAGATTAATCAAGATAGTTTCAATTCAAATTTTTAAACAAAAATCAAACAGAAAATTCTTAAGAGATTGAAAATCAAACAGGAATTTTTAACAGATTGAAAATAAAATTTAAATTTTTAATAGATTGATAATCAACTTATAAAACTGTTCTTATTAAAATCAACCAAACATAATAGTTTTTAATCAAATTTAAAATTATTCTAAATCAGATTAAAATTAATCAAATTCTTGATAAAATCAAATATGTTCCATTAGAACAATTTCTCACATAAATTAACATGTAACACATATTGTTGATGTAAAAAACTAGATTATATCTAATTAATCAATCACAGATAAATAAATAATAAGACAAAGGATTTTTAAAGTGGTTCAGCCTTGTAAGAATGGCCTACGTTCACTATTTTGTATTGCTGACTCTTTATTTGGAATCTCGATAATGGGTTTACCAAGAGATCCTAAGTCCCCATCTAATGAGGAGGTTACAATGTATTTACAGCCTTGAGGTTGTACATATGAAAAGATAATGTGTTGTTATATAGTAGACATATACATCTGTACGATAATAATGAGCATTTAATGCGCAGTTGTCTTTTTGACTCTCTTGATTTGGATGCTCTGCACGCATAGTATCTCGGACCGCTTAAGTTGCTCGGTACGCTTGAGCTGCTCGGAGTGTATGAGTTGCTCGTTGAAAGTATTCGTATTTTCCATGTGGTTGGCACGCGTCTTCAAGTGATTGGTCCATGTCAGCAGACTAAATTTGGTATCAACAGAAGCCCCTAATGCTTCACAATTGAGGTTGGAGAGTGTAGAACATTTTGTTTACCAACTGCTTGGATTACGGGTCTTCATGAATTTCAGGAAAGCTTTTATTATACATAATTCCTTTTTGAGCGCATAATATCAAGCTTCATAAATATTTTGAATTTTCTCAATCGCTTCGATATTTGTGCCTTTTTCTTCTTTTAGTCGTCGAAAACGCAAACGTCTTCCCTTGTAATCATTGCTTTTCTCTATTCCCGATGTAAAGTATTTAAACGCGACAGAAAATCCAGCCGTCTTCTATTTTTCAAATCTGTATTCCTGAACTCTTCATTTTCTCTCTATCTTGTGCCTTTGTTCTTTCCATCGTTCATTGTCAACTGATCTCTACTTTTTCTGTAAGATTTTCTTCTCTCTCCTTTATTTACTCTGTTCATCATGGTTTATCTTGTTAAATCACTGGACAAATTTCGGTCTGAATATTCAATCCCTTTGTGGGTTATTTTGGAAGAGCTTTCTGAACCTTCTATTTATTTTTCTTTGGATGAGGGACATTGGTTCCCAAGTCTTTTTGTAGCCGAATGTGGCTTTTCTTTCTCGCCAAATCCCTTGTGTTTGGAGTTTTGCCAGTATTTTGATGTTGTACCTGCAAGTGTAGCTCCAAATACATGGAGGATAGTTAATGGCGTACATAGGTTAAATCAACTTTATGGGACTCGATTAGGGATTCCAGAGATTATGTATTGCTATAGATGGGTTATTAGTGATACCACATTCTATTTAAAAACTAGGTTTTTGAATAGAGCTTTAGTTGTCAATATTCCTGATGCCAATAGGGATTATTTTGATCATGGGGTTGTGATGAAAAACTGGCAACACCCTCCATTAAATGGAGATGGTGTATACCAAGGTCCCAGGTGTCCACTTTATGGCAATGGGATAGGTTGTTTTTATTTTTTAAAATGTTATTTTCTTTGTGTAGATGTAATTATTATGCAACACAAATAAATATGAGAGAAAGATTATCAAGAAAAGAACAAGGAATACAAGATGTCAATCACACAACAAATGATGTACGTGGTTCAGCCAAGATGTGCCTATGTCCACGGTGGTGCAGTCGATATTATTTCTATATACTCCGGAGATTGATTACAGATAATACAACTTGTGTCCTTTTGCCCCGGACCTAGGGTTTAATATATACATGCCATGTAGATGAGTGGAGGTGATGGGTTCCTCCATGTTTTCCATTTCCCCTATAACTTCCCTTCATTGGATCATGGGAAGAGACCGGATCAATTATGAAAGATGAGGGGCCTGGACTTTGGGCCGCCAGGGCTGGGCTACTCGTCCAGGCCCATAGTTCTAATTTTTGGGTACCCACAATTGCCCCTAAATTTTTTGGGCCATATTTATGGGTCCAATGGATTTAAATGATCAACCATTATGGCTGATTTTCGATTCTTCGAAAATTATGAAGTTGCTTTGGCGGCACCCGCTTCGCTATTTGTGCGCTATGATTAGAATTGAAGGCTTGTTGGGATAGCCACTTTTTCTTTCATCGCTTCAGCCTTTCTAGTACTCTTCCTTCTTCTGAGAACTCTAGCGCCTCGTAACTTCTTCTCTTAATCCCCATTCCCATTGCTTCTTAGTCGTCTTGAGCTCGTGCTTCTTCATTACTTGAACCGATCTTCTGTTTTGTAAGTTTCTCGTGCCCTTTCTTTGCACTTTCTCTTTGGGTTGTAGATTTCTTGAGTTTTTCAATGGCGAAGATTAGAAATAGGTCAATCTCTTAATTCAGAAAGTTCTACAACATTCCTGAGTGGGTAGATATTGAATGTTGTGCCTCCCCTCCTAGGAACATTAGGGATATAGAGGATGCCCACTGGATCCATGTTTTGTTGCTTTCCCAGGGGGGACTTACTTTTCCCCCTAATGATCTATTTTTGCATTTCTTTGGTTATTTCAATATTGTTCCCGCACAGTGCTCGCCCAATGTGTGGAAGATAGTAAATGGCGTCCACATAATAAACCAGTTGTATGGTATTAGGTTAGGACTTGTCGAGATCTGTTTCTGTTATTCCTTTTCTCGAACTAGTTCAGGTGTCTTATACCTCAAATCTAGGAGTCCTGATAGGGTATTGGTAGTAAACCTAGCTGATTCCCACAAGGACTACTGGCAAGAGGGATTCCTCGTTAGGAATTGGCAGTTCCCTCCCCAGTTTGAAGGGTCGAGGTCTGAGAGGTTCTCTGTTCCTTTCTACGGAGAGGAATATATAGGTAGACATTGTACTGTTGTTTCAACTTTTGTTAATTTATGACTTTTCTAACCCCTCTTTGCTTTTTCTTCCACAGCAAGGACAAAGAATTTGGATCCTGCTCTCAGCGAGGTTCGTATCTCGGAGTTGGTGAAAGCTTGGAATATCAGGGAGCCTCTGGGTGACGATGAGCATCCCAGGTCTGCTGCCTTTTTGCTCGAGTATAAGAACGTAGGCTCCAGCTTCATAGCACGGCCTGTGGATAGTGTTCCAGAGTTTCATTCTTTCGGAGAGACTAATGCTGAGCCTATCCAGTTGGACGAAGAGGAGAGCAGCTCTGAGAGTGAGCCTACAGGATCTGCGAGTAATTTGGGTGAAGGGAGCTCTGACAGTAGTAATTCTTCTGACTGTGAAGAGGATTCTGAAGCTCGAGGATCGTCGAGCACTTCCAGCAGTTCAGGTGAAGAGATGCCTCCAAGGAAGAACCTGATTAGAGACTATGATGATGAGGACCACTTGCTCCTTGCACAAAGGTCAAAGAAATAAAAGTCCGCTTCAGGGGTCGTGGCTACTGGTTCTCGATCTTCTACTTAAGAGCAAGAGAGGAAGAGGAGAGAGGAAGAGTAGGTGAGAGAGAGGGAGAGAAAAAAGGAGGAGGAAAGAAAGAAGGTGGAGGAAAAGAAGATGATGGAGGAGAGGAAGAGGATGGAGAGGGAGAAAGAGGAAGAAAGGAGAAAGATGGAGTCGAGGACGAAGGCTGGGCAAGCCTTGGTCCCGGTGTCTTCTTTGCCCGAGGGGGCCTCAGTTGCCGTTTCTCCTCAGCTGGCACCTGCGCTGCTCGAGAGGGCAGTTCTTCCTGCAGATCGTCAGAGGGCGCTGGGGTCTGATCAATTGGCCCTACAAGCTAGCCAGAGGCTAGCCTTGGTAAGATCCTCTCCATTTTTTAATTCCTTAACAAGTTTTAGTTATTTCTCCTTCTTGATCTTTTCTTTATTTTTGGCAGTTTGTGGCTGACTTCGTCGTTCTCTATCGTTCTCGCGACAAGTTGGTGAGAAGGAATGGCGAGATGGAGCAGCAGAAGTCCACTCTGGAAGTCAGAAGTTCTCAGTCGGAGGCTAATTTGAAGGCTGCTGATATCGCCCGAGCTTCCTCTGATCTGACCCTCATCAATTCTAATCGAGAGAGGTATACGGCCGCCAAGGAGCTGAGCGAGCTGAGGCAGGCCTATGACCTAGTCTGCTCGAGCAAGCTGGGTGTCGTGGAGGAGAACAAGGCTCTGACCGAGCAGTTAAAGGAAAAAGAGTCCCAGGTAGCCACCATCAAGGAGGATTCATACAACTCCGGGTGGACTGCTGCTTATGAAGACGCCGAAGTTCAGATAGGCTACATTAGCCGTTTGAACTTCAAGAAGGGCTGGAAGAAGGTCCTCTTAGCTGCTGGTGTTGATGTTGAATCTCCTCTGTTCGACTAGCATGACCCGGGTCCGAGGCCAACTGTGGACGAAGAAGCCCCTGCCCTAGCCATCGAGGGTGTTGATCTTGCCTCTCAGACAATTCCTGCCGATGCTGGTCCTGCCCAGGCGAATGAGGGCATCCCTGTAGAGGGGGATGCCTCTGTTGTTGCTGACAAGGGGAAGCAGCCAGCCACCTCTGGGCAGCCTGAGGTTGCTAGTTAATCTTCTTTTAGGACTATTTTTGTACTTTTGCTTGTAATTTTTCCAATTTCTGCTCGATGTACTTAACTTTTATCAATGAAATGAAAAGGCTTCTTTTTCCAGTGCATTGATTGATTTTTCTTTCCATTGCCCTTTTATGTCTTGTAGTTGACTGATGTAAAAGA
Organism: Sambucus nigra; assembly: GCA_949130495.1. Lineage (NCBI taxonomy): Eukaryota > Viridiplantae > Streptophyta > Magnoliopsida > Dipsacales > Adoxaceae > Sambucus > Sambucus nigra. The sequence continues at coordinate 538,199,220 of OX422213.1, forward strand.
GTATATTCCTGCCACATCTCAATTGGGCAGGACTCTTGGTCCCAATGCCAGTCCTCAGGTTCGTCAGGCCTTTGTTAGGCTTTGTAAATCTCTCAGGTCAAGGAATCAAAAGTATAAGGAGCAGTCCGAGCTAGTGGCTAAGCTGAAGGACAGGCTCCAGGAGATGGAAGGCATTGGTGCCTCTGTACAAGAGGAAGTCAATGTACTGAGAGCAAGGTTACTAGACGCCACCGAGATAAACCAAGTCGGGGAGTTCCTGTAGCAGGAGAATGAAAACCTGAGGAGGGAAGTCTTGCAACTTAGAGAGCATGCGTCGAGCACTGTTTCAGCGGTTCTGCAAGGCTCCTCGTCTTCGCGAGATGGACATACTCCTATGTCGTGAGGTTCCACTCGTCCTCCCCTCCCGCGAGCTGGTAGGAGCACCAGGGGCAGGAACAGGGAAGCAGAAGAACAGCGTGATAAGGAGATGGAAGAGCTCCGTGATGATGTCCGGCGAGCATATGTAATTACTGCTGGGCTTCAAAGGGACGTTACCCGATTGCGACACTTATTCAAGAAGGGTCCTCAGCAAGCTCAAGGCTGTCTAGATGCTCCCACAAGACTATCTGAGTTCGAAGAACTTTCCTTCATCAGAGGGTGGTTGAGTGCCTTGAAAGAGCTTCAGGTCCCGAGGAACTCGGTGTTATGGTATCGTCACGAGATGTCCTCCTCCACTCTGATGCCCAACCCATTCAGGAGGGATGATCGATGGATCCCCATTGATGCTATTCCTCGGTAACTATTAGAGTTGGACGCAGATGAGGTTGTGAAAGAGCTGGTCCCCGCTCCTGATGACGGACGAAGAGCTAGGGTGGCAGATTATCTTGTTCGGAGGCTTCCACCTTCTTGAATTTTTGCAAGTTGTTATTCTTTTGTCTTTTTTGATAATGTAAATGCTTTGGGCGAGCTTCGCCAACTAAACATGTATTATCATTGTTGTAAATATAAGAGATTAATGAATAGTTCGTGTTTTGGGCAATTTTGCCGACTGAACGTGTTCATCCAATCTTTTTATATTCTTGCTGATTCATAATCCTTTTTGTTTTGTCATGCAAGTGTCCCCCTAATCCAGTATAATACCAAAATACCATTATGCCCCATTTTACCTTTTAGGTTGTGTCGTCACACTCCCTTAGGCCTAAGTAGGGCAATTGTTGAGGACACACCTGGTATTGGATATCTTCATCCGATCAAGATTTTGCTCAACCAAAGTAGGTTTGATGGCCACTATAAAATCTGGTCGCATTGCCTAAGAATCCTCTGTAGGGCTTTATATATTGCCAAGGGCAATGCTAAGAGGTCCCTCGTGTTTCATGACGATGACCTGAGGAGGGGTATTCCCCTGCTATATCGACCATCGTGCCTGTGATTTGGAAAAGATATGTGATAAAATGCAGTTACTGATTTCATTAGTAATAAGGGGAATGAACTGTCCTTTCACATAATAAATACAAGAAAAAGATTCAACAATAGAATTCCTTGAGAATCTAAAAATAGAATTTCTTGAGATTAGCTGCGTTCCATGCTCGTGGTATCTCTCTGCCCTCTATCGTTTCCAAATGATAGGCTCCTTGCAGGTCGTCTTTAGTTACTTTAAAGGGTCCTTCCCAGTTTGGGCCTAGCTTGCCGTCTGATGACCTTACTGTGTTGCCCAGGACTTTTCTTAGAACATAGTCCCCAACTTGGAATCTTCTCAGGTTAACCTTTTTGTGGTAATGCCTTGCGAGCTGTTGCTGATAGCTCGCAAGCTTCACTAGGGCAAGTTCTCTACGCTCGTCGACGAGGTCGAGTTCAGCGAGAAATGCCTCATCATTCTGGCCTTGGTCGACAAGGTCGGATCTCATTGTTGGCAAACACGCCTCTAGTGGAATGACTGCTTCCATGCCATATGTTAGAGAAAATGGGGTTTCTCCTGTTGCTCGTCAAGGAGTTGTTCGGTATGCCCATAGGACATGGGGTAGCTCGGTTGCCCATGCGCCTTTGGCTCGCTCTAATCGCTTCTTCAATCAATCGATCACAGTTTTGTTGGAAGCTTCTGCTTGCCCATTGCTCTGAGGGTAGGCCACCGAACTAAAGTTGTGCCTGATCCCGTGTTCGTTACAGAAGTCCTGAAAAGGGCCACTCTCGAATTATGTCCCATTATCAGTGATGATGGTTCTGAGGATTCCGAATCGAGTGATTATATTCCTCCATATGAACCTTATCATATCAGCGTCTCGGATGTTTGCCAATGGTTCTGCCTCGATCCATTTGGTGAAGTAGTCAGTTGTAACCAACAGGTATTTGCGATTGCCGGCAGCAGTGGGTAGTGGTCCCACGATGTCCATTCCCCATTGGGCGAAGGGCCATGGGCTAGTCAGGGATTTTAGGTCGCTGGCGGGTTGGTGGACCATTGGAGCGTGAAGTTGGCATTTGCGGACATATATTGTGGAGTCCTTTTGCATATATGGCCACCAATAGCCTTCCTTCATTGTTCGAAAGGCTAGAGACCTTCCTCCGACATGACTTCCACAAATTCCTTCGTGAAGCTCGCGTAGCACTTGCTTGACATCGCCTGGGTGGACGCATCTAAGGTAGGGACCGGAGAAGGACTTCTTATACAAGTCACCTCCGGTGGATAAGTGAAAGCGAGCAGCTTTGACTCTTATCTGGTGGGCGGCTTTCTTGTCCTCTGGGAGCATGCCCTCCTTTAAATAGTCTCTTAAGGGGTCCATCCAGCTGGGGGCTGATCCCACCTGGAGTATTTGTTCCACGTTTGGAAGCTTGCTGTTGTGGTTAATGCTTGGACAAATGAGGAAATCGATGGGAATGACCCTTTTAAGGCTAGAATCAACTACCGAGCTTAGGGCTGCTAAGGCGTCGGTATGACTGTTTTGCCCTCTAGGAAACTGCTGGATGTTGATCTCCTCAAAGCTCGTCATTAGTTTTCTCACCAGGGCGAGGTGGGCTTCCATTCTTTCATCCTTCGCGTTGTAATCTCCACTTATCTGATTGGAGACAAGTTGAGAATCGCCGAACACCTGTAAACGTTTTGCTCCCAGAGTTTGCGCCTTTTGGAGACCGGCTATTAGGGCTTCGTACTCTGCTTCATTGTTGGAGGCTGCAAATCCAAGCCTGATTCCTTGCTCAAGGATGGTGTTTTCTGGGGTGATGAGAACAATGCCTAAGCCTGCCCCTTTGAGTTGGAGGCTCCATTAATGAATAGTTTCCAGGTTTCCACTGTTGTTGGGTTCTCCTTTTGCTTTGTTAGTTGAGTTTGGTCGGGGAGTTCTTCGCCAGTGAATTCGGCTATGAAATCAGCGAGGATCTGACCCTTGATAGAGGTCCTTGGTTGAAACTGGATGTCGAACCGGCCGAGCTAACTGACCACTTAGACAATCTGCCCGATAAATCCGCTTTCCTTAGGACCGCCTTAAGGGGGTGCGATGTAAGGACGATGATAGTATGAGCTTCGAAATGATGCTTCAGTTTCCTCGAGGCTATTACCAGTGCAAATGCAAGCTTCTCCAATGGCAGGTACCTTTGCTCGACATCTAATAAGGTCTTGCTCGCGTAGTAAACGGGGTGTTAGAATCCTGCGACCTCGCATATTAACGCCGAGCTGACAGTGTGATTGGATACCGAGAGGTACAGGTACAAAGAATCCATTTGATGTGGTATGACAAGCAGCGGTGGAGAGCTTAAGTAGGACTTGAGCTCGTCCAAAGCTCGCGAGCAGTCCGAGCTCCATTCTATTATTTTACTCCCTTTTAGAAGATGGAAAAAAGTCTTGCACTTCTCGAAGGATTTGGAAATGAAGCGATTTAAGGCAGCGAGCATTCCAGTGAGCTTCTGCACGTCCCGGACTGTTCGAGGGGGTTGTACCCTGTTGATTGCATCGATTTGGTCCGGATTAGCTTCTATGCCTCTCTTACTGACCAAGTATCCAAGAAATTTTTCTGACTGGACACCGAAGGAACACTTGCTCGCATTAAGCTTCATTCGGTACTTCCTGAGGATTTCGAAGGTCTTTGACAGGTCTGAGAGGTGATTTTCCTTCTTCTTGCTCTTAACGAGCATGTCATCGATGTAGACCTCAATTGTGTCTCCCATTTGACCCTTGAATATTTTTGTGACCAGCCGCTGATAGGTTGCCCCCGCATTCTTGAGCCCAAATGGCATGACCTTGTAGCAATACAACCCAACCGTCGTGATGAACACCATTTTGTCCTGGTCTGGGGCATACAAGGGGATCTGGTGATATCCTGAGTATGCATCCAGGAAACTCATTCGCTCGTGAGCTGCAGTGGCATCTACTAGCTGGTCTATCTTTGGGAGGGGGAAACTATCCTTAGGGCATGCTTTGTTGAGGTCAGTGAAGTCGATGCAAACTCTCCACTTCCCATTGTTCTTCGGAACTACTACTGGGTTGGACAGCCACTTGAGGAATTGTACTTCCCGTATGGATCCTGCATCCAGCAGTTTTTCGACCTCTTTTTCGACCGCTTTAGCCTTCTCGGGTGCAGTTCTTCGTGCCTTCAGCATGACTGGCTTGAATGTGGGGTCGACGTGCAGCTGATGACAGACCATATCAGGATCAATGCCAGGCAGCTCGTATGGTTCCCATGCAAAAACATCTACGTTGTGTCTCAGTAAGGTCATCAACTCCTTCTGTTCTTGATCAGTGAGAGATGCTCCAATCAAGAAGACTCTGCTACTGTCACCAACTTCGGCTATAACTTCTACCAGGTGCTCGATGACACTCTCGGAGGGGAGGAGCCTGGTCTCATCTACTCCTGGTCTTCCATACTTTAGTTGCTATTTAGAAGGTATCACACCATTTTTAACTTTCTCACTGGGTTGACCGGCTTTCTTCTATGGCTTTGGTCGGATGGCTGCTATGAAGCACTTCCTCGCCATCGCTTGGTCGCCGTTGATCTCCATTACTCCTCGCTCGGTTACATACTTGAGCTTCTGGTGGTAGGTCGAGGAGACCGCCTTCATTGCATGAAGCCATCCTCTGCCGAGGATGGCCTGGTACGGTGATTCGATGTCAACTACCAAAAACTCAATCATCTTGGAGACGTTCCCAACACGAACTGGCTGCACTATCTTGCCTAGGGGCATGGTCATTTTCCCAGCGAAGCCGACCAAAGGAACATTAGCTTCCTTTAGGTCGGCGACGCTCAACTTTAATTTCCTGAACAGGTCGAGGTACATTACTTCGAATGAGCTTCCTTGATCGACGAGCAGCTTGTCGATGTCAAAGTTGGCTATCCTGAGTGTAATGACCAGGGCATCATGATGTGGGGTCCTTACTCCCATCAAATCTTCATCCGTGAAAATAATATGCTTGTTATAGTTGACGTCCTCTGCTCGTCGACGCTTTCCTGACTGTGACTTTGCTGGATCGACTTGAAAAGCCTGTATTACCGCTGTAAGTTTTTTCATATCCATTCGAGCTGAGTTCCCTTATATCTTCTTGACGTCAGATACTCCGTGAATTACGGCGAACTCGTGTCCAGCATCATCCTCCAGCACATTGTAGGGTCTCATCTCTCTGTTGGCAGTCACTTTCTCTGCCCTTTTTTTTACAAAGTCATTCAAATGCTCGGACTGGGCCAACTCTTCGAGGTGAGACTTAAGAGCTTTGCAATGCTCGGTCTTGTGCCCTCCCTCTTTGTGAAAAGCGAATCTTAACGCATTGTTCCTCTTTGAGGGATCTCCCCCCATCTTCCTGGGCCACTTGATGAATGGCTCATCCTTGATCTTCGCGAGAACCTTATAAATTGATTCTTTGAAAACGGTGTTGACCGCCTGAAATGCTTTCGACGCGTCCTGGTTCCCTCCGTTCTTGGAGCCATTTTTGCCTTCGTTCTTTCCTCCTTTCCTCTGGTTCTCAGTTTTCTCACCTACCTTGGTGGTGAGCTTAGCTCGACCGTTTTCTCCTGTATTAGAGCGGGTGACATCTTCCACCTTTGCTTATTTCTCGATTCGGGCCATTAGGTTGTCAATAGTCATAGCTTCCTTCTTCGTCAGGGATTGGTAGAGGAGGGAAGAACTAGGGAGCCCAATTTTGAAGGAGGCCACTGCCACTTCCTCCGCGCAGTCCTCGATCTCATTGAATAACTCCCAGTACCTGAAGGCGTATTCTCGGTGGGTCTCCTGAGGCGTTTTCTTCATTATTAGTAGAGCATCCATCCTTTTGGGATGGGAGCTACTAGTGATGAATTGGGCTATAAAAAGTTTGGCTATGGATTTGAAATTCTTGATCGACCGGTGGGGGAGCCTTTCGAACCACTTCTGTGCTACATCATGAAGGCTCGAGGGGAAAATACGACACATCAGGGCATCTCGGTGACTCCAGAGGGTCATGGCCTGTCGATATTGCCTGACGTGATCGATGGGATCAGTCTTTTCGTCGTAAATCTTGAACCTTGGAATGGTAAATTTCTTGGGAGCTTCCTCCTCTTCGATTTCTCTTGTGAAAGGTGACTTCATCTGGGTTTTGAGAGCTCGCCTCGCGAGCTCTCTAGTTGATCTTGTTCCGTGGTGAGCGGGATGCTGGTCCATCTCCCTGCGGACCATGTTTCGTATGTGCTCGTCGCTGCGAGCAGGGCTCTGGTGGCGGCGAGCTCTTCGCAGCTGTTCGTGGAGGTCTTCGTCTGGAGCAGGGCTCTGGTAGCGGAGAGCTCTTCGCAGCTGTTCGTGGAGGTCGTCGTCTGAATCGCCTCCTTCATCCCTTTGAGATTCTCGCCTAGGGCTCCTTCCTTGGCTGCTAGACTTGCTCGCCTGAGGGCTAGGAGTGCGATATGTGCGTCTCCTATTATCAGGACGAAGCTCCCTCTCTAGTCTTTCCAGTCTTCTTTTCAAGCGAGCATTCTCAGCCTCGTATCTGCGAGAAGACTCATTCTGCTCGTGGAGCCTTGCCTCGTACGCATCAATCAACCTGGATATCTGTGTGGACCTCGCTGGTCCCTGACTTTCTTCTGGGGCTGGTCTTTCCAGGTAAGCTCTCTGATCTGAACGTCAGACTTCAGACCTAATCCTGCGAGGAGCAGGTGGCTCTTGAATATCTCCTGCTTGGGGAGCATTGCTGGTGTAACCAGACATCTTAAACTCCTTTCTTGACGTGGGCTCTTCTCAGGGAAAGATGAACGTTCCCACATACGGCGCCAATTGTAGATGCAATTATTATGCAACACAAATAAATATGAGAGAAAGATTATCAAGAAAAGAACAAGGAATACAAGATGCCAATCACACAACAAAGGATATACGTGGTTCAGCCAAGATGTGCCTACGTCCACGGTGGTGCAGTCGATATTATTTCTATATACTCCGGAGAGTGATTACAGAGAATACAACTTGTGTCCTTTTACCCCGAACCTAGGGTTTAATATATACATGTACATGTAGATGAGGGGAGGTGATGGGTTCCTCCATATTTTCCATTTCCCCTATAACTTCCCTTCATGGGATTGTGGGGGGAGACCGGATCAATTATGAAAGATAAGGGGCCTGGACTTTGGGCCGCCAGGGCTGGGCTACTCGTCCAGGCCCATAGTTCTAATTTTCGGGTACCCACACTTTGTATTTGATAAAATGCATCAATGACATTTGTTTTTATTTGTTACAATTGACAGTAAAAGAAAACCTCCAAAGGAAACTGATGTTAATATAAAGCATTTAAAACTTATTTGGAGCTTGCACCAATCTGTTGCTGAGGAGCATATTAGACCTGCTTCTTACTTGTTGCGATATAAAAGCTATACTTTATCTTTCACTGTTCGTCCTCGTCCAGTGGTGGTTGGTCTTGACCAAATACCAGCCTCTGAGACTAGTGTGGAAGGTTTTTCTTCTGAATCGAATATTCCTATCACCGATCTGATGAAGAAGAGAAGAGCTCCTGCCTTTTTTGACAAGTCTGCCTTTGCCATTGTGAAGGCAAAGAAGAGTAAACTAGATGTCCCAGAAGAAGGGACAAAGATTATAGATGTACCCCCTCCCACTGCCGCCAAGGAAGCTGGTAAGAAGCCCTCTGCGGATCCGAGTAAGACTGTTGCTATATTTCCTTGGAGACATGTTGTTGTCATTTCACCAATAAAGACAACATCCTTAGTTGAAAATGTTCCTGCTTCTCTGAGGAGATTAAAAATAAATTCTTCTGAGAAACCTGCTAAACCTATCTCTCAACCTTCAAATATTGAAGGTAGTGTTCTAACTATTATTGCTCCGAGCTCTTCTGTGAGCTTGGTGAGATCTTGGACTGTTCCAGAGTCCCAAGGTGTTGAAGACACCTTTTCTCGCGAGAAACTTACTACCCTGGTTGCTCAACACATTTCCTCAGTAAGTATTTTTAGCTTGACCACTTTATTTTTTAATACTATGTTCATGTATTGACTTAAAGTTATTTCTTTTTTTAGCTGGTGACGTGTTTCAACAGCATTCTGAAGAAGGATGAAGCTATTAGGGCTTCAAGCTCCTCGGGTGGAGTAGAGGAAGCTTTTGTTGGGCTGACCCAATCTTTAAAAGATTCCCATCAAAAGTACGAGGAAGATAAAGATGCTTGGGATAAGCAATTGAAGTCTGTTGAAGCAGACAGAGATCAAGCTGTGAATGCCTCGAAGGAATTGGAGAAGAAGTTGAAGGAGTTTGAACAGAGCAACATGGAACTTGATGTTAAGCTTAAGTCTGCTGAAGAGAAAGTTATTAAACTTCAAGATGTTGAGCGACAGAAAACGGAGGTGGAAGAAAAGTTGAAGTTCGTCGAGGAGCTCCTTAGGGAAAGGATCTCCTCGGAGAAGATAAAAAGGAAAACTCTAGTTAAAAAATCCTTCAGTGCTGGTTGGGATAAAGGCTGGAATAAGGGTTTAGCTATCATGTCTTCTCAAATGGAGTATGCAGGGGTTAAATATTTTAGGGATGGATGGGTAGCAGCCTTGAAGGAGCTGAAGGTTGTTGAGAATTCTGAGTTATTCCAGCAGCACACTCATGGCCCTCCTCCCTCTCCTGAAGAAGAAGAAGAAGATGATGAAGCATGATAAGTGGAGATCAGGCCCTACTGTTTCTGTTGTTTAGCCTTTTGAGCAACTCCAACCAGCCAGCACTTCTGCCGAGCAGCTACCCTTGCTTTTCGAGCAACCAACCCCTTCCTCCAAACCTTCTGAGGAAGTCGTAGAAAATAAGGAGAAGGTGTAAAGTTGTTCGGGTTTTTATTTTGTTGTTTTATTGAATGTAACTTTGAACTATGTATCTCCTCTTATGATGAATAAAAATTTAAACTTTAGTTGTTCGTCTTGAATTTCTCTTTTACTCGCTCTGTGTGTACCATTATTGATCCTTTTTTTATTTCTTCTCTTTGCTAGTTTATGGCCAGGATGGAGCTCTTATCAGCTCATGATACAGATTTGATGAAGAAATGTAATGACTATTTTAAAGTTGTTCATGCAGATCTTAATGAGGCCCAAATAATTGACATCCTCGGAATAGGTGCTTATGACCGAGCAGTTGAAGCTTACCAATACTTGAAGTGCTTGTTCGATCGTGCTATTGCCAATAATGTAGCCTACTACAAAATGATTGAAGATCTTAAAGGAACGATCTAGGAGCTCCAACAATAATATAAAGAATCCACTGCCCTTTTGCATCAAGGATACGAGAAAAAATATCAACAATTGAGTGCTGATAAAGGGTATGACAAATTCATCTCTGCTCATGAGAAGAAGGAGAGTGTTCTAAAACTTAAAATTGAAGAGCATAGACAGATCGCCAAGTTGCTGGAGAAGGAGAACATTGCTTTGCAAGAGGAAATAAAATAACTCAAATCTGCTGCATCTTCCTCGGGAGCCATGGTCCCTGTAAATGATGATGGTTTTTCAATTTGGAAGTAAAAAATGCTAACTTAAGGTATGAGTTAGAGACTTTGAAGTGAGCTGGACCATCCACATCTACCCGTGGCAGAGCAAGATCTTCTCGTGGACGAGCAAGGGCTGGTCAGGTCACCATTGAAGAAGCGATAACTCAATCAACTTTAGAGAACCAAGCCGTCCAGTTGATGGCGAAGAACCAAGCCTTGGAAGAAATGTCTAAGAAGATTCTGAACTTTATCGAGCAACTCTCTAATCAGAATTATATTCTCAAAAGTAAAGAAATTCTGGTAAAGAGACTCCACGAGCAACTGGAGAGGTTAACTTATCAGTTTCACAAACAACCCAGAGAATTTTGGATGGCTGGGTATAACGAAGCTCTGTACCATCTCGATGCTCGGTTGTAGCAGTCAAATAATAAGGGATATAAGAAGGGGTGGTTGAATGCCTTGTGTGTGCTAAAATTGGAGCAGGGCCACTACTTGTGGGATTATTATAATCCTGGGGGGATTGATTTGCCCGTGCCTCCTTTAAGCTTGATATTAGTTGAATTCTTGCTCATGCAATTCCTCAATGCTTGATTTCAAAGTATCTCGGCGATTACAGTCTTCATGCAAACTTTGAGATATCTCACCCAGAGCACTTGCTTGATCAGCCCTTCGTAATGAATGTTAGAATGTTGCGAGATGTAAATTTTATAAATTCTCCTTATGCATTAGATGATCCTCCAATCGGGGTAGAACTTGTTTCAAAAGCAAAGGGGAAGAAACCCATAGAGTAGGTTATTCTTATGTAATGAATCATACTTTTCACATCATATGTAATTTTACTTGATTTGAATGAAGAAATTTTTAGTCTTTAGCCATTTCATTTTCTTCTAAATAATTGTAGAATGTCCTTGCTTGTTGGTTGGTAAATATATATGTATATACTATACTTATCCCATTTGTTGTTTGATTATAGTGACTTGTCACTCTTTGGTTTGGTATCAACCAACCGGGGTTGGTGGTATTAAGTTCCCGACCAACCAGAGTTGGTGGTAATTGAATTGTCGACCAACCAGAGTTGGTGGTATTAAGTTCCCAACCAACCGGAGTTGGTGGTATTAAGTTCCCGACCAACCGGAGTTGGTAGTAATTGATTCCCGACCAATCGGAGTTGGTGGTAATTGATTCCCGACCAATCGGAGTTGGTGGTAACTGATTCCCGACCAACCGAAGTTGGTGGTATTTGATTCCCGATCAACCGGAGTTGATGGTAATTGATTCCTGACTAACCGGAGTTGGTGGTATTAAGTTCTCGACCAATCGGAGTTGATGGTAATAAGTTCCCGACCAATCGAAGTTGGTGATAATTGATTCCCGACCAACCGGAGTTGGTGGTATTAAGTTCCCGAATAACCGGAGTTGGTGGTAATTGATTCCCGACCAACCGAAGTTGGTGGTAATTGATTCCCGAATTTGGGTTTGTGGTTTGTGTAGTGTGTTGCACTAATACTCCGAAAAAAAAACTTCAACAAAAGGAAATGGGGGTGAAACATTACTTTATTCATTTTGAAAAAAACTGCATTACATAGGAATTTTAACTACTGATAATACTTGCGCAGATACTCTGCATTCCATGCATTCTTGAATTCTTCTCCTTCCAAGGTTTCAATCCTATATGTCCCTGGACGAACAACTTCTGTTACTCTGTAGGGTCCATGCCAGTTGGCTTCCAGTTTGTTATGCTTTTGGATCACTTTCTTCAGCACATAATCCTCTTCCTTCAAATCACACTTCTTCACTCTTTTGTTATAGAACAAAGTTGTTCGTTGTTGATATGCTGCATTCCTAATTATTGCTTCTTCCCTAACTTCTCCGAGCGTATCCAGGTCTAATATTCTCATCAAGTCACTGACGGGAGAATTGAAATTAAGAACCCTATGCGTGGGTAGACCCAATTCAGCAGGTATGACAGCTCCACTCCCAAATGCCAGCATATATGGACTCTCATGTCGCTGTTCGTGGTGTGGTACGATAAACCCATAGCACATAATATAGCTCGTTAATCCAATTTCCCTTTGCATCATCCAGTCGTTTTTTCAAACCATTCAGTGGCGTTCTGTTTGTCACCTCAGTTTTCCCATTACTTTGGGGATGGCCTGGTGCAGAGTGGATCTTCAGTACATTGGATTGAGGATAATACGCAGTAAACTCCTCGTTATCAAACTGGGTTCCATGGTTAGTAATGAATGCATGTGGGAGACCATATCTGCAGATAATATTCTTCAAAATAAATTGACAGACTTTGTCGTATGTCATATCAATGAGAGGCTCAGCTTTCACCCATTTGGTAAAGTAATCCACAACAACCACAAGGTATTTGAATCTTCCTTTGGTCGTTGGAAGTGGTCCTACCAAGTCCATCCCCCACATGGCGAATGGCCAAGGGGACGTTATGGGTGTTAACAAGACTTGGGGAGTTCTTCGGATGGAAGAGAAGCGTTGACATTTATCGCACTTCTTAGCATAAGCTACGCAATCAGCTCTCATTGTTGGCCAGTAATACCCCTGCGTTGTTATTCTCTGCAAAAGCGTCCGACTTGCTACATGGGCTCCATAAGACCCTTCATGAACCTCTTTGATCAAATCTTTCACTTCGGAGGGATGGACACATCTTTGTGGCCCTGCTATAACTCCTCGTCTATATAAAATGCCACTGGTCAATACATACCGAGCAGCTTTAAACTTTAATTTCTTGGCTGCGAGTTTATCAGTTGGTAAAGCCCCCTCTTCAATATAGGCCCTAATGGGATCCATCCAAGATGGTCCCAAGTCGAGGGCAATGAAGTTCATCATCAAATCTTTATTTATGCTCTAAACAGCCAGGATTTCTATTGGGATTGTTCTTCGTAGCTCGATGAGTGTGGCTGATGCTAACCGAGCTAGTGCGTCTGCTCTTGCATTCTCTAATCTTGGTATTCTAATTAACTGAATTGCAGTAAAACTCGATATCACCTCCATTGCTTTTGCATGATACTTGACCATTAATTCTCCTTTTGCTGCATACACCCCCAAAATTTGATTTACGATTAACTGGGAATCATTGAATACAACGACCTGCTCTGTCTTTATGGTTTTAGCCAGATTTAAGCCCAAGATCATAGCTTCATATTCAGCCTCATTATTAGAAGCTTTAAATTGAAAGCGCAGAGCATACTCCATATCAATCTCATCCGGACTATTTAAAACAATCCCTGCTCCACTGCCTGTAGTGCACGAAGAGCCATCCACATACAAATTCCATATAGGTACTTCATTATCAAACTCTTGATCAGACAGAGTTCCTCGGTGGAATATTTGATGCTTCCTTTTGTTCTCCTTCGACACTTCTCGCTGTTTGTTAACTATCTTCACTTGATCGTCCTCGACTAAAAGTTGGTCGGGGGTTAAATGTCGTGATCCAGTAACATCTACAGGTTTGTCTGTATTACACTCCTGTTATTCTTGGGTATCAGAATGGGTAAACTCCGCAATAAAATCTGCTACTGCCTGCCCCTTAAGCAACAATCTAGGCTCATAAACTATATCATATTCACCAAGTTCTACTGCCCAGTACATCAATCTTCTTGATTTCTCCGATTTATGCAGAGCTTGCCTTAATGGCATATCTGTATACACAACTATAGTATGAGCTTAGAAGTATGGCCTCATCCTTCTGCTTGCTTCGATCAGCACTAGTGCCAACTTCTCTAACCTTAAATATCTGATCTATGCTCCTCGGAAGGCCTTGTTAGTGTAATAAATTGGTTTTTGCACTCCGTCCTCCAATCTTATCAATGCTGAGCTAACTGCATTCTCTGAAACTGCCAGATACAAGTATAATCTTTCTCCCATCACTGGACAACAATAGAGGTGTCCCTAGATATTTTTTTAACTCTTAAAAAGCCTCCTCGCACTCATCATCCCACTCAAAAGTTTTTCGAAGTGTTTTGAAGAATGGGAGGCATCTGTTTGTTACTCGTGACACAAATCTGTTAAGTGCTACAACTCGCCCTGTGAGGCTTTGCACTTCCTTCTTCGTGGTTGGAGATCGTAGCTCCAATAGAGCCTTGATCTTTTCAGGGTTCGCCTCAATTCCTCGTTGGTTAATAATATATCCGAGAAACATACCTTCTCGTATTCCAAATATGCATTTGATGGGATTCAACTTCATTTGATATTTTTCTAATTGATCAAATGTCTGACCTAAGTCAATTAGATGATCGACAACTTTCTTGCTTTTCGTCAGCATATCATCAACATAAACCTCCATGTTATGACTGATTTGCTCTGAAACCACCTTGTTCACCAGCCGCTGATATGTTGCACTTGCATTTTTAAGTCCAAAAGGCATAACATTATAGCAATAAGTTCCCTCGGGGTGATAAACGAGGTACTCTCTCTGTCCTCATACTTCATTTTAATTTGAGAATAAGCATCAAGGGGTGGCAACTCTGGTTAGTCGTGTCATTTTCGGGTCGTGTTGATTTTAATTTAAGTATAAGTTTTGGGTACTCTTAAATATACACAAGCTAATCGTGTCATGTTCGGGTCATATTCGGGTTATTACCATAAACGGGTTATCGTGTCAAAAATTGCCAGCCCTCATCAATGAAACTCAACAATTCATGCCCCGAGGTAGCATCCACCAGTTGATCGATTCGGGACAAAGGAAAATGATCCTTTGGGTATGCCTTATTAAGATCAGTGAAGTCTACACATATCCTCCACTTGTTATTTTTCTTCTTTACCATCACCACATTTGCTAGCCAATCAGGATATTTGACATCCTCAATAAAAGAGGCTTTTTGTAGCTTCTCTACCTCTTCCTGTATAACTTGGTTCTTCTCAGGACTGAACACCCTTCTTCACTGCTTTACGGGCTTTACCTCATTGTTCACATTGAGCTCATGGCACAGGAAATTTGGGTCTATCCCAGGCATATCTTCATGACTCCATGCAAAAGTCTGTTTTCTGTGCCTTAAAAATGCTATCAATTTTTGTTTTATCGATACATCCAGTGATGCACCAATTTGAGTTGTTCATTCTGGATGCTCGTTATTCAGAATGATATTTTTGGTAGCCTCTATGACCTGGCCCTTTACGAGCTGAGACTCGTCTCTAGGGTCTAATATTTCAATCTCTGCATCTTATACTTCATCCATTTGATAGGTAATAGTCTTCTTCATGGATTCTTCACTTTCCTCCTGTTCGGCAGATGAATAGTAGCATTCCCCAGCTACTTTCTGGTCGCCTTTCACAACTCTCACTCCAAAGTTGGTTGGAAATGTTAAATATTGATGTACAGTAGATGGTACTACTTCGAAATTCTTCAGACCTACCCTTCCCATGATGATATTGTAAGCTGATTGGACATTTTTATCCATTACGAAAAAACGTACTCTTTCTGTTCGATAAGCAGACCATGTACAGATAAGCATATCCTACTTGATCGTCCCAAGTGGAAAAACCTTCTCGCCGGTAAAGCCAAGGAGGGGCCTATGATATGGCTCCAACTGGGCTAGCTTCAGATTCAAACTGTCAATGCATATATAAAATATGATATCTACCGAGCTACCATTATCCACCAGTACTCGTGAAATCACCACTTCCTTCATTCTCATCTTGATCACCAATGGGTCATCATGAGGATATAGTACACCTGCCAGGTCTTTCTTAGAGAAACCTGTGACACCCCGCCTAATTAAATACCGGGCGATCACTCCTTTATTAAATTAAAATCAAGGTGAACAGTTGGTTCATTCTTAGCATCACTGTCGTAAAAATAACTTTTTCCAAATTTAACACCCTATTTAATTAAGCTAAGTGTCAATACCATTTTTTTAACATTACTTTCCAAATTTTATTTTGAAAATAAAGATTTAATTATCTACAACAATTCAATATTTAAAGAATCACACCACAATAATCCTGGAACATATAATCCAATTAATTTAAACATTCAACAACTAAACCCCAGCATTTAAAACTTAAAGTAAAATATACATGCTGAATAAATCCCAAAGTAACAGTACTAGAAATAACTGAAATAAAAATGTCCCAATAAAACAGATAAATAGTGGAAAGGGCGACACATGCCCAATAAGGAGAATGATAGAAGTGTAATCAAGTAAATGAAATCGTCTAAGCAAGTTGCCTACAACTCCCACCTAAGCTGCAGCACGTTCCTTCCAATGGATCCTAAACAAGACGCCCCTGTGACTGGGCACCTGTAATATATACATATATATACAAGAGAGAAAGGGGAATAGAAACGGGTCAGAGCCTGATAGTGTATATGATTTAAAATTCGTTTAGCAAGTATTTAAATTGATACAGGCCAATGCAACAACATATTAGTGCGACACTCTCTTGAGAAATTCTCGCATCTCTTCTAATGTGCACTCCTATCGCACTAACCTTCCCAATGGTTTATCTCATCATATAACACACTATCCTTCCCCAAGGATTTAACTTATCTTAGGTGACTCTCAAAATTTAAGATTTAACAACATCATGGTTTAAAAAGGATAATTTCATTTAGTACAAAACGCTCATTTTAACTTTATTGATTCATAAAGTTTTTCAATATCATATTATACTTTTCAAAACAAGTATTTTCAATTTGAGTCATTATACATGTCTTACTTACCATAACACAGTAGGCAGTTTCCCATATTTCAGAAGTTCATATATATATTAAATACTCGTATAATATATATATTCTAACAGCACCCCACATAAAATTTTATGGTGCGGGCATACTCTGCTATCCAATCCCCGTATCAATCGTACTAAAGGGAATACAAGTTCGGAATCACTCTCGAACTGTATAAATACATACACAAACAATATTGAGGTGAAGCATAGTTTTCAAGTCCAACAGGTCAGTACATACCCTCACATCTCTTAGGACTGTGACTACCGATTCGATAGCCAGTACCTAGGATTTCTATCTTCTAGGGTACGAGTCAATATCCCCTATAAGGCACACGAGATAAGATCGTCCCAGCGCGGAAACCTCAGGGATAGCAAGTAGCGCGGGCATGATTTTCACAAGTATATAATATATGCATACACAATCGTATAGATATACCACTTTTATTATATCAATTTAGGTTTATCCAATAACCCACATTCACAACATTTATCCTTATTTTCCCATTATTATTTATCAAGTATAATGGTTCGTTTCTAACTTTAATTCGAAGGGTTTTTCCAACTTACTACGTAACCCTCATGGACTCTATTCTTGCAAATGTACAATTCAGTAGATATCCATTTATGTTCCAACGTAACTCTCTCTTACATGTCTCTCCCCTTTAATATATACTTACATTGTCCCTTATGCAAAATATCCCAAAAATATAGATTTCGCCTTACATTAAAGGATTTTGAATTTTATTTTTAAAGATGAGAATTTCAAACGGTTTCGAAATCGGAATTAAAATGGAGTTTTAATTGAATTTTTATTATCTATAAGATTCCTCGAAACATAAAACTCTATAGAAAAAAATATATTTAATAATATTGAAAGGTCTGATCGAGCTGAATTTTTTTTCTG
The DNA here is from genome assembly GCA_949130495.1 of Sambucus nigra. Lineage (NCBI taxonomy): Eukaryota > Viridiplantae > Streptophyta > Magnoliopsida > Dipsacales > Adoxaceae > Sambucus > Sambucus nigra. The sequence goes on from OX422213.1 coordinate 538,216,694, forward strand.
TAGCTTCCTCTCGTCTTCAGCTAATTCTCTGTAAAATTTCGTCCAATTTCAACGGTCCGATCGTCCGGAATAATTTTTTTTTAGTGTTTGTATCTGATTAGAACTCTTTTCTTAATCAAACTCTTAATCCTTTACATGACAAAGGGTTTCCAGAATATCATATAATCATCACTACATGAAAATTTCCCATCTCAAATTAGGTTTTTCTTCCATAAATCTCATCCCAATAACTCCTAAACTAATATGGATGATGCATCAACAAAATAAGCAAGATAAACACTTGCTTGGGATTTTCAGAAATCTGGTTTGGTGTTGAATTTGGTGTGGTTGCGTTCCCCGTCTCGCGATCTACGCGTTGGCGGTGGCGGCGGTGCAAACGGGTGAGTTTTGAGCCTTGGAATGCCTTGAGAGCTCTCTCCTCTCCTCTCCTCTCCAATGGCCGTTCTAGTGTTTTGAGTTATCTAACCCTAGGAGATAACCTAAACATCTGATATAACCCCTTTAATTTTCGTGGGTTTAATTACCCAAAAATACAAAATGACTAAAATGCCCTCCCGGGGTATTAATTAGGCATAAAAACGTCCCGAGACCCAAACTAAACCCCCGAGCACACTTTTCTGACTATCTCGACCCTTCCTGACGCGTTGGTGCACTCAAAATGACCATATGAACAACTTATAAAATATTCACTTTTATTTATCAATATTTAGTCCCGACGCGACACGGGCGCGTCCCGACTCAAATTTCCAAAATTGTCATTTTATTCACTCGTGACATTCAATATAACCAGTATTATATATTACTTTGCTCATTAGTAATATTCGACAAATTTCTCATAATTACTAACTCTCGTCACGTTAATAATTATAACATAATTAATTTACAGATTTTATTAAATAATTAATTCACATTAAATTTAATAAATCCCCAAATTAATATAGCATAAAAATACGAGGTATTACATACTTCCCCATAATAACGGAATTTCATCCCGAAATTCAAAAAATAAGGCATACCTGGTAAGAACGAATCTGGATATATCTCGCGCATATCGGTCTCGTGCTCTCGAGTGGATTCCTCCACATTATGATGCTCCAACTGGACCCGTACAAGTGGAACTATCTTCGACCTCAATCTACTCTCACTATAGTCTAGGATAGCCACCGGTCTCTCCTCGTTAGAGCTGTCAGGCAGCAAGTCTATCTCATCTATCGCGATGTGAGTATGGGCCATATCATCCCGAAGATACCGTCTCAACGACGAGATGTGGAATACATCGTGAATGTGATGTAAATGCTCTGGTAGTCCCAATCTGTATGCTACCGGCCCAATCCTCTCGATAATGGGAAATGGTCCCACGTACCTCGGGGCCAATTTCCATTTCTTCCTGAACCTCATCACTCCTTTCATAGGAGATACACGCAGTAACACTTGGTCCCCCACATTAAACTCCCGGAAGAACCGTTTCGCATCGGCATAGCTCTTCTGCCTGTCCTGGGCTACTCGAATGCGACTCCTGATCATCTCAATCCTCGCGGAGGTTTCCTGAATCACCTCTGGTCCTAGCAACTTGTTATCCCCCACCTCTATCCAACAAGTTGGAGAACGACAAGGCCTGCCATACAAAGCCTCAAATGGAGCCATACCAATCGTAAACTGATAAGAGTTATTATAAGCAAACTCTACAAGTGGAAGATGTGGCTTCCTACTTCCTACTTCCTCCAAAATCAAGAACACACATGCGTAGCATATCCTCTAACATTTGATTAGTACGCTATGTCTGTCCATCTGTCTGTGGGTGATAGGCTGAACTCAACCTCAACTCAGTACCCATAGCCTCCTGAAATCTTTCCCAGAAACGTGACATGAAAATCTTGTCTCTATCTGACACAATATTCAGGGGCACCCCATGTAATCTGACAATCTCAGCAATGAACAACTGAGCATACTGACCCGTGGTATAATCTGTCCGCACCGGCAGAAAATGAGCCACCTTGGTCAAACGGTCTACAATCACCCAGATAGAGTCGTGGCCCCGCTGTGATGTAGGCAACCCCGTAATAAAATCCATGGAAATACTCTCCCACTTTCACGCGGGTACTTCCAATGGCTGAAGCAATCCTGACGGTTTCTGATGATCCACCTTCACCAGCTGGCAGGTAGAACACTTGGACACGAACTCAGCAATGTCCTTCTTCATCCCACTCCACCAGTATTGTCTCCTCATATCCTGGTACATCTTATCTCCTCCCGGATGTACCACACATCGGGACCCGTGAGATTGGGTCATCACTGCATGACGCAATTCTGCTCCTTCTAGAACCACTAACCTCCCATTAAACCTCAAACCCCCATCAGAACTAACAGAATAGGACTCAGCACCCTCGGCTAAAAGTCGTACAATCTGATCCTGGCAAAACGGGTCTTTGGTTTGGGCCTGTATTACCCTCATAAAAATCTCGGGTGTGATTGTCATAACAGATGTGAAGGAACGGGATATTGCGTCCTGGTGACCCAACTCCTTCCACTTCGCTTTTTAGACGTTCGCTACCTTATTTACCGGTCTACGGCTCAATGTATCAGAAACTACGTTGGCTTTCCCCGGATGATACTGTATGTCGAACTGATAGTCCTTCACAAACTCTAACCATCTACGCTGACGCATATTCAGCTCTCACTGAGTGAATAGGTACTGCAGTGACTTGTGGTCTGTGAACAAAAGAAACTTCTCCCCCAATAAATAGTGTCTCCATATCCGCAGTGCAAAAACGACCGCTGCTAACTCCAGGTCGTGGGTGGGGTAATTCTTCTCATGCGGCTTAAGCTTGCGGGAGGCAAAAGCTATAGCCTTTTCTTCCTGCTGAAGTACTCCCCCAAGTCCCCGTAAAGAGGCATCGGTGTAAACCAGGTACTCCACACCCGGCTTCGGTAAAGAAAGGACTGGTGCTGAAGTAAGCTTGTCTTTCATCTCGTCAAAAGTCAATTGACAAGCATCATCCCAGACAAATGGTACCCCTTTGCGAGTCAGGTTCATCAATGGACCCGCTATTTTGAAGAATCCCCTAATGAATCTCCTGTAGTATCCGGCTAACCCCAAGAAACTAAGCACTTCTGTCGGTGTCGTGGGCTGTCCCCACTCCCTCACCGCTGACACTTTACTCGGGTCAACTGCTATCCCATGTTCAGAAACAACATGCCCCAAGAACTGTACCTCTCGCAACCAGAATCCACACTTCTCGTACTTAACATACAACTGATGCTCTCGTAAAGTCTGAAGAACCTGACTCAAGTGCTCGGTATGCTCCTCCTCAGAGTGTGAATATATCAAAATGTCATCTATGAAGACGATGACAAACTGATCCAACAACTCTCTGAATACTCGGTTCATTAAGTCCATGAATACGGCCGGAGCATTTGTGAGATCAAATGGCATCACTCTGAACTTGTAAGACCCATATCTCGCCAAGAAGGCAGTCTTTGAAACGTCCTACTCTCTAATACGTAGCTGATGGTACCCCGACCTCAGATCTATCTTCGAAAAGAAAGTTGTTCCCCTCAGCTGGTCGAACAGATCATCGATTCGAGGCAACGAATACTTATTCCGTATCGTGACCTTGTTCAACTCTCGGTAGTCCACACATAACCTCAGTGAACCATCTCTCTTCTTCACAAATAAGACTGGAGCTCCCCAAGGTGAGGTACTCCTGCGAATGAAGCCCTGACCTAACAGCTGCTCTATCTGATCTCGTAACTCTAGCATCTCCACTGGAGCCATACGGTATGGAGCGCGTGCTATAGGTCTCGTACCTAGTAATAAATCTATGACAAAGTCTATCTCTCGACTGGGGGGTAGGCCTGATATCTCCTGAAACACATTGGAATACTCACGAACAACTGGAATCGAGTCTAATGAAATCACAACCTCCTTAGAGGTATCCTCCTCTATATAATACATGTGAGCGGTCGAACCTCCCTCTGGGTGAGGCATCGCCACTACAAACATCTCTTACCCCGGAATGGCAAAAATAATGCTCCCACCGAAGCAATCAATCATGGCTCTATAAGCTGCGAACCAATCCATACCGATAAAAACATCATGCTCATGCATATCTAAGACTAACATGTCTGCAGGTAATACCAAACTACCAATCTCTACCCCCACTCCCCGGCATATAAAGAAGATAAGAGATCCACTCCCCAGTGGTGAGTCTACACACGTCACTGTGCTCTCTGCTATGGCTAACAACCCTAAGGCCTTCGCAAAATGCGTAGCTATAAAACGATGCGTCGCCCCAGTATCAAACAAAACCCGACCCATAGTACCATGGATAGGAAACATACCCTCAATCGCGAGTGGTGCCTGTGGAGCTGCTGCCTGGTGGACGTTATAGACACGTTCGTACTGTAACTGCCCCTGATGGAATGGCTGGTAGGGCTGGCACCTGGACTGGAGATGGGAGGGCAGCTGGAAAAAGTGGTCTTTGTGGCTCATTACGGGCACCCTGCTGCTGTGGGGCCCTATTACCCTCTGGGCAATCCTGGCGCTTATGACCATGCTTGCCGCATACAAAACACCGGCCTCTGAAGTTACCTCCCCTCTGACCCTGCTGACCACGGCCCTACTGGCCGTTACCTCCCCTTCACTGGCCCTGTTGGCCCTGATTAGCACGCTGTTGGCCCTGCTGATTAGGCTGGCCCTTCTGGCCTTGCCTATAACCCCCAAATACCTGCCTGGAATCACCTGAACGGAATCGGTTAGCAGGGTCCCCCTGATGGGAACTCTGCTCGTATTGACGAGTCTGTCCATGAGATGGTGCCCCACTAGCACTACTACCCCCGGTCCTGCCCTGCTGGCTGGACTCTCCTGCTCTCCTGCTTCCCTTCAGATGGAAGCGGTGATACTAGCAATGTAGTAACGCAGCATTGAGTACATCAGTGAAAGTACTCAGAGATAGATTCCCTATAAGATGCTGACGGATCCTCCAAGCTAACCCGTCCACAAACAATATTATCTTCCTACCATCAGTAGGTGCCTCATCTGGCACTATGGTGAGAAGTCTCGTGAACTCCTCCTCATACTCAGCAATGGTAGAGTTCTCCTGTTTCAAATTCAGTAATTTCTGCCTCATCTCAGTCTGCACGGCGGGTGGAAAGTACTTGCAGTCAAACCGCTCCCAAAACGACTGAATAGGGACCGTGTCCCTCTCCTCAAAGGTGGTAGTGGACTCCCACCACTGCAAAGTGGCCCCCACCAGCTTATAGGAAGCCAATAACTGCCTTTGCACGTCGGTGCACTCATACATACGAAGATGCCGCTGGATGTCTTTCTTCCATTGGCTGACTGTGACGATATCTTAGCTACCAGAGAACTCAGGGTGATACGCCTTCTGAAAAGCATCCTTAACCCTCTCCCATGCAGATGGAAGCTGTGCTGGTACTGGCGCCACTGCCTGAATCTGGGGTGGAGCATGCTAAACCACCGCTAGCGCGACATTCACCGCCAGAGCAACAATGGCGGCTACTTCATTAGCATTCATAGTGCCTTGTGCCGGAGCTGCTGGATGCTCGGCCTGGGCACGCCTATCCTTCGGTGCACGTCTCGGAGGCATCTGAAACGTGAAGTAGTTTATTAGTCTACAGTCATTATCAAATCTCAAATAGATGAAGACGTAACGTAAAAGCATAAATACAACAATCCTAAAAATAGGGCTCTATAGCAAAAACGTTAAGCTGAAAGCAAAAATAAGCCGTACAGATCCTATGGACACTAGAACCTGATGCTCTGATACCACCTGTGACACCCCGCCTAATTAAATACCGGGCGATCACTCCTTTATTAAATTAAAATCAAGGTGAACAGTTGGTTCATTCTTAGCATCACTGTCGTAAAAATAACTTTTCCAAATTTAACACCCTATTTAATTAAGCTAAGTGTAAAAACCATTTTTTTAACATTACTTTCCAAATTTTATTTTGAAAATAAAGATTTAATTATCTACAACAATTCAATATTTAAAGAATCACACCACAATAATCCTGGAACATATAATCCAATTAATTTAAACATTCAACAACTAAACCCCAGCATTTAAAACTTAAAGTAAAACATGCACGCTGAATAAATCCCAAAGTAACAGTACTAGAAATAACTGAAATACAAATGTCCTAATAAAACTGATAAATAGTGGAAAGGGCGACACATGCCCAATAAGGAGAATGATAGAAGTGGAATCAAGTAAATGAAATCGTCTAAGCAAGTGGCCTGCAACTCCCACCTAAGCTGCAGCACGCTCCTTCCAAGGGATCCTAAACAAGACGCCCATGTGGTTGGGCACCTGTAATATATACATATATATACAAGAGAGAAAGAGGAATAGAAACGGGTCAGATCCCGATAGTGTATATGATTTAAAAATTCGTTTAGCAAGTGTTTAAATTGATACAGGCCAATGCAACAACATATTAGTGCGACACTCTCTTGAGAAATTCTCGCATCTCTTCTAATGTGCACTCCTATCGCACTAACCTTCCCAATGGTTTATCTCATCATATATCACACTATCCTTCCCCAAGGATTTAACTTATCTTAGGTAACTCTCAAAATTTAAGATTTAACAACATCATGGTTTAAAAAGGATAATTTCATTTAGTACAAAACGCTCATTTTAACTTTATTGTTTCATAATGTTTTTTAATATCATATTATACTTTTCAAAATAAGTATTTCCAATTTGAGTCATTATACATGTCTTACTTACCATAACACAGTAGGCAGTTTCCCATATTTCAGAAGTTCATATATATATATTAAATACTCGTATAATATATATATTCTAACAGCACCCCACATAAAAATTTATGGTGCGGGCATACTCTGCTATCCAATCCCCGTATCAATCGTACTAAAGGGAATACAAGTTCGGAATCACTCTCGAACTGTATAAATACATACACAAACAATATTGAGGCGAAGCATAGTTTCCAAGTCCAAGAGGTCAGTACATACCCTCACGTCTCTTAGAACCGTGACTACCGATTCGATAGCCTGTACCTAGGATTTCTATCTTCTAGGGTACGAGTCAATATCCCCCATAAGGCACACGAGATATGATCGTCCCAGCGCGGAAACCTCAGGGATAGCAAGTAGTGCGGGCATGATTTTCACAAGTATATAATATATGCATACACAATCATATAAATATACCACTTTTATTATATCAATTTAGGTTTATCCAATAACCCACATTCACAACATTTATCCTTATTTTCCCATTCTTATTTATCAAGTATAATGGTTCGTTTCTAACTTTAATTCGAAGGGTTTTTCCAACTTACTACGTAACCCTCATGGACTCTATTCTTCCAAATATACAATTCAGTAGATATCCATTTATGTTCCAACGTAACTCTCTCTTACGTGTCTCTCCCCTTTAATATATACTTACATTGTCCCTTATGCAAAATATCCCAAAAATATAGATTTCGCCTTACATTAAAGGATTTTGAATTTTATTTTTAAAGATGAGAATTTCAAACGGATTCGAAATCGGAATTAAAATGGAGTTTTAATTGAATTTTTATTATCTAGAAGATTCCTCGAAACATAAAACTCTATAGCAAAAAATATATTTAATAATATTGAACGGTCCAATCGAGCTGAATTTTTTTTCTGTAGCTTCCTCTCGTCTTCAGCTAATTCTCTGTAAAATTTCATCCAATTCCAACGGTCCGAAATAAATTTTTTTTAGTGTTTGTATCTGATTATAACTCTTTTCTTAATCAAACTCTTAATCCTTTACATGACAAAGGGTTTCCAAAATATCATATAAATCATCACTACATGAAAATTTCCCATCTTAAATTGGGTTTTTCTTCCATAAATCTCATCCTAATAACTCCTAAACTAATATGGATGATGCATCAACGAAATAAGCAAGATAAACACTTGCCTAGGATTTTCAAAAATCTGGTTTGGTGTTGAATTTGGTGTGGTTGCGTTCCCCGTCTCGCGATCTACGCGTTGGCGGTGGCGGCGGTGCAAACGGGTGAGTTTTGAGCCTTGGAATGCCTTGAGAGCTCTCTCCTCTCCTCTCCTCTCCTCTCCAATGTCCGTTCTAGTGTTTTGAGTTATCTCACCCTAGGATATAACCTAAACATCTGATATAACCCCTTTAATTTTCGTGGGTTTAATTACCCAAAAATACAAAATGACTAAAATGCCCTCCCGGGGTATTAATTAGGCCTAAAAACGTCCCGAGACCCAAACTAAACCCCCGGGCACACTTTTTTGACTATCTCGACCCTTCCGGATGTGTTGACGCACTCAAAACGACCATACGAACAACTTATAAAATATTCACTTTTATTTATCAATATTTAGTCCCGACGCGACACGGCGCGTCCCGACTGAAATTTCCAAAATTGTCATTTTATTCACTCGTGACATTCAATATAACCAATATTATTTATTACTTTGCTCATTAGTAATATTCGACAAATTTCCCATAATTACTAACTCTCGTCACGTTAATAATTATAACATAATTAATTTCCGGATTTTATTAAATAATTAATTCATATTAAATTTAATAAATCCCCAAATTAATATAGCATAAAAATACGGCGTATTACAAAACCAATGGCCAACTTATCTTTATTCACCTTCCTTGAACGATCATCTTCAGCAAGATTTATTAACTAAATGTACGAGCAAGCTTGAGCATCGTTGAGGTAAGCTTTTCTCTCCGCAGTAAGATCTCCACCTCCTGCATCTCCACCTGTAATAACATTACATTCAAATGATCCAAAATGGATTGAAAATACCTCACGCTCTGGCTGTCCTGGTCTTTTAGGAAGGTCGGGATCATCTTCTGGATCATCATCGTGGTCTCTCTTTTTATCTTCTTTTGCTCGACGAGGAGATTTAGATCTTGGTCTTCCTCGGTCGTTGGTCTTCCCACCGTTTTGGCGATCAACATATTTAGCCAATTTTCCTCGTCTGATGAGTGCTTCAATTTCATTCTGGAGAGCTATGCAACGTTTGGTTGTATGACCATGGTCTTTGTGGAATTCGTAATATTTGGACTTATCCCTTCTGTCAGGATCTGCCTTCTTTTTGTTGGCCAGGCTATCTCCTCGCTATTCTTGATCTCCTCCAAAATGTGATTTATATCTACCTTCAAAGGAGTATAATTACCAAATTTCTTCATCTGCTCTAGTGCTTGCTTTCCCTTCGACTACCTGCTGCCACCATTGTTCTTCTGATCCTTCTTTTCGGTTTTACCATTTTCCACCTTGATCTCCTTAGTATCTGCATTCTTCTTCGCAGCCATAGCCTCCTAGGCATTCATGATTTTGGCTTCTTTTGCCATCAGTTCTGCCATGGTCCTAGGCGGATCTTTGGCTAAAGTGTAATATAACTTATCTGGAAACAATCCACTCATCAGGGTAGTAATTGCTATCTTCTCCTCGTAATCAATTACTTCCAGTTTCTCGTTATTGAAACGAGTAATATAGTCCCTGGTGCTTTTGCCTGCCTTCTATCTAACACTTAGCAAGTGTGCTACTCATTTGACTAGTTTCGCTCCAAAATAAAAATTCCCGATGAAGAGATCTGCCAATTGAGAGAAAGTCACAATCTTTCCCCGAGGAAGGTTATTGTACCATATCTGAGCTGATTCGGTAAGAGTTCCTGAAAATGCCCTGCATCTCATCTCGTCTGGAACTGCATAGATATCGACAGCAGCTTGGTATTATTCTATATGAAGGACAGGGTCAGTTTTTCCATCATATTTAGGTGTCACCGTAGGAGCTTTGAATTTTGATGGTGTGGGAAAGTTCACAATTGGCGATACAAATGGTGTCCCTTGGACAAAAGTTCTTTATAGAGGATTCTTGGCCTTAGCCATTTCCCCTAATCTATCCTCCAATCTTTGAATTGAGCCTTTCCATGCATCATCTCCCACTTCGGGCTTGTTTGTTCGTGCAGCTGATCACACTGAATTTTCCTCCTGGGATCTTTCATTACGAGTTGCTGGGTGTGATTAGGCAGAGCCTTCCCTTAGGTCGGATGGCCGTTGATAGTTACTCGACGCAATCCTAGGAGGACTTCTATTCCTCCTAGGGCCCAAATGATCAAAAGGAGAGACCCTACTCAACCTTTCAAGAGCACTAGTCCTTTCTGGAGTTAAAGTGACGTTTCGTTGAGAATTTGTAGCTCGTACTGACGAAGTTCGACGAGGTTGATTCGAAGGATCACTAGATCTATCAATACAATATGACTTAGTATGTGTGGATTGAGAGACCTCTAGGAACAACGTTCGTCTTGTTCTTGAGGAAGGCAGATGGGTATTTCTCTGAACACTTTGTTGTCCAGATTGGGTTGGCAATCCACCTTGAACAGTTTGTATAAGTTGACGCATGATTTCTTGCATGACTGTTGGCCCTTGGGATAAATTGGCCATTATGCCTGCTAGATCTTGAACATTTGGGGGAATAGATGGATTTGGAGGGATCCCAGCATTTCGATTACTGGATTCCTGATTGTCGGCCATTGATGATGAATTGTTTTGGTGAAAAATGCTAAGTACATTCGTTTCCCACAGACGACGCCAATCTGTTGATGTAAAAAACTAGATTATATCTAATTAATCAATCACAGATAAATAAATAATAAGACAAAGGGTTTTTAAAGTTGTTCAGCCTTGTAAGAATGGCCTACATCCACTATTTTATATTGCTGACTGTTTATTTGGAATCACGATAATGGGTTTACCAAGAGATCCCAAATCCCCCTCTAATGAGGAGGTTACAATGTATTTATAGCCTTGAGGTTGTACATATGAAAAGATAATGCGCTGTTATCTAGTAGACATATACATCTGTACGATAATAATGAGCATTTAATGCGCAGTTGTCTTTTTGACTCTCTTGATTTGGATGCTCTGCACGCATAGTAGCTCGGACCGTTAAGCTGTTCGGATCGCTTAAGTTGCTCGGTACGCTTAAGCTGCTTGGAGTGTATGAGTTGCCCGTTGAAAGTATTCGTATTTGCTATGTGGTTGGCACGCGTCTTCAAGTGATTGGTCCATGTTAGCAGACTAAATTTGGTATCAACATATATTATTATGATAAATCTCAATCAGTGTTAAAAAAAATAATAACACGTAACACTACATATTATGATAACCAAATCAGTGTTACAATCGTCATGAAAATACTACTAATCATGATAAACAAATCAGCAAATAAACAATGCATAATTAATAAAAAAAATTGAAATCATATGAATTTCGTAAAGGGATAGCATGACAATATTTAAACAAGGCTCTAATACCACATGAAAAAATAATAAGAATTATTTATAACATAAAAATAATTCTTATAGGATCTTAATATAATCATGCAATCGCAAATTCGTTTTTAACTATAAATTATATGGAAAATATCTTTTTTCCATGAAGACTTGATTTGTTTATACTCCTTGATGTGTTTTGAGAAAAGCTCTTATTTCTTCCTCCAATTGATCTAGAATTTCTTTAAAAAACAACCAGAATTCCAAAATATGAAAAATTTCGAAAATCATAATTTTTTCTTCCTAGCTCAAATATATTTTTGTGTGTTCTTGTGTACCAAATGGTGGAAATTGGTTCACTATATATAAGGTGGAAGGGGACCCGAAATTTTCTTTAAAACTCATCATCTATCATCCACCAAAGTAGCCAAAGGGACTCATAATATACCAAAAGTCATGTGACCTTTGGAATAATAATTTTTCTAAGATTAATATATTAATTTAATCAAATTCGTGCCCTTATTTGGACCACACTAATTAGGAGAAATAATTAATTAATTTAATTTATAATTACAAATTTTGGCCGAATTTTGTAATTATTAAATAATTAAATATTAATTCTAACATTTATATGGAGTCACTTTAATCGTATTAAGTTCTTAAAGAATTTATATGGTGTCACTTTGATCTCTTCATACAGTTGATGGTTAACTATAATGGAATTTGGGGGTAAAAATAATATTTTAAGCTTTTCATAATTAAAAAAAAAGCTTAAATAATTAAATAACAGTTCAAATATTTACATAAAAAAACATTTTTTTTTCGTTTAAAAAAAATAATGTATTTTATATTCAATTACTAATATACTTATTATTTACAAAAAAAAAGATTTAAATTCAGTTTTTTTATTTTCTTTTTAAAAAAATATTTATATTTTACAAAGTAAGTTATTTATTGAAAAAAATGTGTTGTTTTAGAAAAGAAAAATATTTTTTTATAGATATTATTTTTTAAAAATGTTATTGTAAATAAAAGTTGATTAAAAACATTAATTTTTTATACAAAAATTCTTCTTTTATAAACATTTTCTATAAATAACAACTATAAAAAATAATTTTTTTTAATGTAAAACATATTTTTACAAATGTTAAAACTATTTTTTTTAATTATTTAAAAGGTTTTTAAATTATCACTGTCCTAAATACTATTTTTACCCCCAAATTGCATTAAATTTAACAGTCAAGTAGATGGAAGGGTCAAACTAACACCATGTAGATACTTTAGGCCTTAATAGGAAAATAAAATTTAAGCACTCAATATAAACTAATTGTATACTTCAAGGGTCACATAATTAATTCACTCATTCTATTGACTAAAATCTTTCATAAGTGACCCTGTAATTGTTAATGAATTATAAATCAACTATAAAAAGAGTCATCAAATTTAAATGACTACCACCAAAACTACTTGTTTAATCCATATAAACCAGAACCATCACAAAAAGTAAGATTACAAAAATAACAAACTTTTTACAAACCCAATGCACATCCAACTGCTCATATTTGGCAAACAATAAATTGAGATAGAAATAGAGATTGATGTTTATTTTATGTATATACTAGTTTACCTTATTAGCGGGGATGATCTCATATGAGTCGCTAAGAAGAAGAGTGAAGATGGTGAGGAAGAGAGAGGGACATAGGTATGAGAAAAGATAGTGCACAGCTGTAGATGAAGAAATGGGAGAAGTGGATGAAGAAGATGGTGAGGAAGAGAGGGGAAGAAGAGAGAGAGAGCGGAGATGGAGAATGATGGGAAATGGGTTAAAGATAGACAGACATTGTCCCTTTTGTGTGAGTGGGGGAGAAAATCTCCCTTCGATCGTTTATTACTACTAATATACCTTAAGCAGTGAAAAAATTACCAAAGATTAAACCCTAGATTTTTTGTGCATATGTTTGGAGAAGATGAGTCCTTTAGTTTTTGTGTAGAGGGGATGTAAATATGGTAGGAGAAAAAAAGGTGAGAAAGGAGAAAGGAGAGGGAAGAAAATAGATAGGAGTGTAAGAGAGGAAGAGATGGGGAGAACTATGAGTTGAAAGAGAAGGTTAGACAAACAGACGGACAAATGACATTTTGGAACCCATAGTGAAAATACTCCTTTTGGTCATTTAATTATAAACTAACTTATTTCGGGTTGATTTTCATTACTTTTTGGTGCAAGGTGATACTGAAAGGATATTGTCAAACGTATTTTGGTGAATGTTCCAAATGTTCCAAAAACTCAATATGTGTCTTCATCAAAATGTTCCAAAAACTCTTAAGACTTCTTATAGGCGAAAGTGGCAACTTCGCATTAGAGAGAATATAAGTATACTCGATGGATAATATTTGTTAGGAAGATAATAAAGAGACATGCGTTGGGGACACAATTTCGCCACATGGGATATGTGTCGGCGTGTCATTGGTGGACACCTCAAGTGGATGTATCACATTAAAAGTGTCCACTATTGACATGCGGACACATGTTTTATGTCGCAAAATCGTGTCACGAAATCATGTCTCTTTATCACCACTTTATTTCTTATAGAAAATAAAATTAGGGTTTTATCCTTATATATCTTTTATACTTCTCGAGACTCTATAGATAATATGCTATGGGTTTATTTTGTTTAAAGGATAATTTACTTAAATGATCCCTAATATTTGTTAAATATTTATATTAAGATCCTAATGTATTTTTCTACCTATTGAGCCCTTCATGTTTAATACTTATTTCTAATCAAACCTTGCATTGAAAAAATGTTAAAGTTAATAGATTTTGTCTAATTGACTTTTGTACCCCTATTTAAACTTGTAAAATGACATTTTTAACCATATTAAAATTTCCAACCCAATTAAATATTAGAATCACTAAATATTATCTTTTTATTTTAAAACATATTAACCTTAATAAACTATATTTTTTTAATAACATATAATAATCTTTTTCATCATGTATCATTTTTTTTAATTAAGGTCTATGTTAACCTATTTTCTTGCATTAATATTATTTTTTTATATTTGAAATCGATAACTCATTATTGATCGTAGAAAATACCTAACGCTACATAAAAAATTACAACATTTAATATTTAATCGATTTTAGAATAAAAGGAAATTAAACGTAACATCTCCTAATTATAATAAAATGGATTTTGAAAAATAAATATTTAACAAGTTTTAAAATAAATTTTATTATTTATAAATTTTAAAATAGTAAATAGTAAAAAATAGATTAGAATGTTAAATAAGGTCAAAAAAGTAAATTCACATGTTAAAATAGGTACAAGGAGGTAAAATAGGTAAAATTCGTTAATTTTAACATTTTTGTTTAACGGAACGGTACTAAACAATAAAGTCTCAATCATTATGGGCTTAATTATAGTATTTAACAATCGTTATGGGCCATTTAAGTAATTCATCCTTATTTAAACGCTAAGGTCCTTCACTGAATAGTTAGGTCCATATTTTTTTAATGCGAAGGTCTTTTTTCTTATTTATATTTTTGTCCTCAAACTTTAAAATTAAATATCTCTCAAAATATAAGATCAATTTACATGCAATTTATATATTTAAAAATCACTCAACAATATTTATCAGAATAAATCCATGAAGTATATGTAATTTTGAAGTTTTTAAAAATTTATTTTCACCTCTAATGTTTATTGTTTTAGAAACTTTTAAATTAAATATATTTCAGATACAATCCAATTTACATGATTTTCCCACTAATCTCTTAGCGAGATTTTTTAGAAGAGTACACGAAAGATATGTAAAATTTGAAAATTTTGAAATATAATTTTCATACCCGCATTGTTTCGTAATTCACACTCGTGTTAATGATACTAGCAAGTTCCCTCAAACTTTTGTCTCTTCGTTTCTCCCTTAAGGCTTACCTTCATGTTGATACCCAAAATTATCTATTTACATGGACCAATCAGAAGTGAACAAATATCTTCTTACGTAGCAGAAACCCCAATTAGCATATAGTAGCTCGGCAGACATGCCGACCAACATAAAGAATGCAGACCATCAATACCAATGAAGTGCCACCATACCAAGGGTCTTACCACACGTGGGTCACATACCCAACCATAACATTCATTATGTACGGGTGTAAATTCTTAAATGTATAAAGTCATTCCATTCCTTAACATTCCAACCCTTGATCTTCGAATCACTATAAATACATTGTATTCCTTTCATCAAAGAGGAGAGGGAGGACGAATTCTAAGATATTCTTTTTTACAAGTGTACCTAACTTTCTATAATCTCTGAAATCAATACCATAATAGTGGATGTAGGCATTTTTACATAGCCGAACCACTTTAAAATCTCGTGTCTCTCTTTTATTATTTCATTATAATTCTATATTTTACCTGTGATTATAAATTTGGATCAAATCCATTTCTTGACATCAACAGGTTAGCGTCATCTGTTGAAATATGTATCTAATTACCATTCTCAATCTCATACACCATTGCTCAAGGAAAAATGAATAATCCAGGGCCTAGTGCCAAGAACGAAGGCAACCCGACCGTTCCATCTGCTCCGTCCGCCTACAGTTGCCGACCAAAATGGAATTCTGGCCAGTTTTTCCAGGGGACAAGACGCTATGCAAGAATCCATGAGACAATTTTCTCAGTCGTTACAAGCCAGATCTCCAGCCCTATCCGGGCAGTAAGTATCTCCTTCGCCAAGGAGAGATATGCCCTCTCCACCTCCTGAGCATAACCGACATAACTATTCCAGACCATCAGATGATAGGACGTATAACCCAGGAGTCAGCTCATCAATTAGATCCTCAGATTTCTATGATGGACATTCTTTCTCTCCTAAAAGGCTAAACGTCCTAGAAAAATTGAGCAGAGCTTCGCCTTTTGACCGTTTGGGACCCCGGGAGAATATAAACCCTCCCAGAGCATTATCTAGGAACACTCAACGTCTAATCAACCATTGTGAAACCTCAGTTAGGTAAAGATCAAGCGTCCAACGATCTGAACACGACGAACAAACTTCTCAGGAAGAGAGCTCAGCGCAGACACATGGTCGGGATAGCCGAGCTGCTTCGCAAAAATTTAACGCAGGTAATCCTTCGTGGAAAGGATCAATCCAATGGCAGGAAGATCGACTAGGAGAGATGGCAAAAGCAAAGAATCCCTTGCAGCGGAGTTTTATTAAAGGACCCCCTTTTATTCAAGATATTATGGATTTTCCTACTCTATCTAAGTTTAAAGCTCATGTGTTCACCCCCAAGTATAATGGCAAAACAAATTTAATCCTACATATTGAGCAATATTAAGTCGTCACTGACATTTATTCAGTCCTTGATGAGATGAGATGTAGAGCATTCTCAAGTACCATTACGAGTTCTGCCCAGATATGGTACAATAACTTGCCCCGAGGATAAATTACCAACTTCAAATAGCGTGCCGTGCTGTTTATTAGCAATTTTTATTTCGGAGCCAAGCTAGTAAAAAGAGTAGCCCATTTCTTGAACGTAAGGCAGCGAGTAGGGGAAACTACCAAGGAGCACATCACTCATTTTAATAATGAGAACATGGAGGTGGTCGAGTACAAAGAGAAAACAGACATCACTGCTCTGATGAGTGGATTGCTTCTCGGGAAACTGTATTATAATCTAGCCAAAGATCCTCCTAAAACTATGGTTGAGATCATGGTGAAGGCAGGAAATATAATGAACACCGAGGAAGTAATGGCTGCAAAACAGAATCCAACTACTAAGCCTGATAGGATCAAAAGGAGTAAAAAGAGCATAAGCCAAAAAAGGAGGATAATCTTGAAAAATATTGAACTTATACTCCATTGAGTGTTAGCATTCACCATAATATAGAGGAAATCAAACACAATAAGGATTTGCGATGGCCTGAAAGGTTAAAGGCACCCCCTAACAAGAGGAACAAATATAAGTATTGTGAATTCCATAAAGACCATGACTATATAATAGATATTTATATCGCTTTAAAGAATGAAGTAGAATATCTTATCCATCGAGGAAAATTGAACAAATTTATTGATCGACGAGAAGATAGAGAAGCAAGAGAAAAGTCAAATTCTCTATGCAAACCCAGATATAACAGGAAGAGAATTTATGAGATGATCTCGATCTTTCAAAAAAGCCTAAGAAGCCATAGAATGAGGTAGATATGATTAGTTTTGGTTCATTTGATTGTCATGTAATTACAGATGGTGATGCAGGAGGAGGCGACCACACTGCCGAGAGAAAAGCATACTTGAATGAGGTTGAGGCCTGTTCTTATATCCAGATAATCAATCTGAATAAAGATGATTGACCTAGAAAGGTCAGCAAAGACAAACTGGTAATCTACTTTTCCAAGAACGACCTCTCTGGGTTACTTTATCCCCATAATGATCCATTGGTCATCAAATTCAAGATTCAAGATGCCGTCATCGTCATGGTTTTGATTAACAATGGGAGCTCGACAAATATTATGTTTTACCCCTTCTTCTAGAGTTTGGACTTAAAGCTCAGCCAGTTGAAACCTTACCAAAGGCCATTAATAG
The DNA here is from genome assembly GCA_949130495.1 of Sambucus nigra. Classification (NCBI taxonomy): domain Eukaryota; kingdom Viridiplantae; phylum Streptophyta; class Magnoliopsida; order Dipsacales; family Adoxaceae; genus Sambucus; species Sambucus nigra. Next base: position 538,234,575 of record OX422213.1, read on the forward strand.
GTTTTTTAGGTGAAAAGGTTTACCCTTTTGGGACAGTCGAGATAGAAGTGTTATTCGACACCTGGCCGACGAGTGGTATTGAGAAAATACGCTTTTTTGTGATGGATAAAAACGTTCAATCTGCCTATAATGTGATCCTCGATAGGGTAGGATTGAAGAAGTTCAAGGTTGTGTCGTCCACAGTCTATTAATGCTTGAAGTTTCCAACTCATTTTAGAGAAAATGTTGTGAAAGGCGACCAAAAGGTGGCCATAGAATGCTATTTCTCCTCAGTCGAGCAAGAGGACTTGATTGAAAGAAGAAAAAGACCACCACTTATCAGGTGGATACTACTAAGCCCAACAGTGACTCTAAAGTTGAAACTTTAGATCCTCGTGATGAGACAAAACTAGTCCAGGGGAAAATTATGGAAGTTACGGAAAATATTATCCTGGACGATGACAAATCGAAGAGAACTATGCAGGTCGGCTCAACACTAGATTCAATCCATAAATGGAAATTGAATATGTTCCAGAGGTAGCAGAGAAATGTATTTGCTTGGATCCACGAGGATATGCCGAGGATTGATCCCACTTTCCTCTATCATGAGCTCAACATCAATAAGGATGCCAAGTCGATCAAGTAGAGGGGCATGGTTTTCAGTCCGGAGAAGAATCAAGATACCCAAAAGGAAGTTGAGAAGCTTCAAAAAGCCGAATTTATTAAAGATGTTAGGTATCCATCCTTGTTGGCCAACGTTGGGATGGTAAAAAATAAGAATGATAAATGAAGGATGTGTGTGGATTTCACCGATTTAAATAAAGCTTACCTAAAAGACTACTTTCCCTTGCCTAAAATTGATCAATTTGTGGATGCTACGTTAGGACATGAGCTTTTAATCTTCATAGATGCTTATTCTGGGTATAACTAAATTATAATGAAACCAAAGGATAGGGAAAGCACAAATTTTATCACCAACCAAGGAACTTATTGCTACAAGGTAATACCCTTTGGGCTCAAAAATGCCGGAGCGACGTATCAAATGTTGGTGAACAAGGTCTTTGAAGAGCAGATAGGCAAAAACATGGGAGTTTTATATGGACGATTTGTTAACAAAAAGCAAAAAAGCCTCAGATCATATCAGCGATCTCAGTAAGATGTTTGACCACCTAGAAAATCATCAGATGAAGTTGAATTCGACTAAGTATGTATTTGGGGTCCAAGAAGGAATGTTCCTCGGCTTCATAGTCAATCAAATGAGGATTGAAGTTAATCCAGCAAAGACCAAAGCTTTGATAAAAATGCAGTCACCAATTTGCAAGAAAGATGTACAAAGGCTCACTGATAGAGTGTCATCTTTAAACAAATTTGTTTCCCGGGCAACAAACAGGGGTTTGTAATTTTTCAAGGTGTTGTGAAAGACTTTCGAGTGGAATGTTGAGTGTGAAGAAGCGTTCCAAGAATTGAAGAAGTACTTAGGGTCTCCACCTTTTTATCCCGACCAGTTTTGGGAGAGAAATTATACTTATACCTGGCAGTTTCTGAATCTGTAGTTAGCTCGACCTTGGTTAGATTGGATAATGGGATCCAAAAACCAGTTTACTATACCAACAAAGCATTCAGGGGGGCTCAGATCAGGTTTCCACGCTTGGAAAAGTGGGACTTAACACTCATTGAAGCCTCCAGACGTATGAAGCCCTATTTCTAAGCACACACTATAGTCATGTATATTGATTTACCTCTTCGGCAAGCGCTCCATAAGCCTAAGAAGTCAGGTAGATTGATGTATTGGGCAGTAGAGTAAGGAGAATACGACATTGTCTACGAACCAATGTCTTCATTAAAAGGCAAAGCTTTAACAAATTTTATTGCTGAGTTTACCTATCCAGAGATCCCCGACCAACAAAACTTGCCTGCCGAGCAAACTTTTAAAGAAGAGAGATCAGTTGAAAATGAACCTGAAATTACTTTCAATTAACTTGAATTATCCAGAACTCAGGAAATGGCTCAAAAATATGCTGAGGAGAGCAAGAAAATATTCCATCATGGAGTCTTGTCTGAAGAAAGCTTCAACAATGATATCCCATTATGGAATTTGTACGTCGATTGTTCTTCATCTGCGACTGGAAGTGAAGCAGTATAATACTCAATAATTCTGATGATATTGATGTTAAATATGCAATTAGGTTTCTATTCAAAGCATCAAATAGCGAAGTAAAATACGAAGCTTTGATAGTTGGACTAGATTTGGCCCATTCATTAGGCGCCGAGCAAGTAATAACGTGCAACGATTCACTACTAATGGTCAACCAATGGTTCATTTATATGTAGTCAAGGGAGAGTTAATGGCTAAATATTTTGCCAAGACCATAGAAGTTATTTCCAATTTTTTAGCAGTACAAATGAATAGGATCCCCAGAATAGCCAACGCCCGAGCAGATACACTTGTTCGGCTAGCTTCAGCAACCAGAATTGAACTCAAGCGCACCAACCCAATAGAGATCTTAACCAATCGAAGTATTAATGATAATTTAATGGTTAATTTTATTACTGTAGATTTGGGACCTTCCTAGATGGACCCAATCAAAGCCTATATTAAAGATGGAATCCTACCACCTGAGCCTAAATAGGCCAAAAAGCTATGATATAAAGCAACAAGATATGTGTTGGATAGAGGGGTTTTATATAAAAGGGGAATAACGATCTCATTGCTACGTTGTGTTCATCCAATAGAGGTGGAAGATTTGATCAAAGAGGTGCACGAAGGGTCCTGTGGGGCTGATTCAACTAGTCGGGCATTGCTTCAAAGAATCAACACTCAAGGATATTACTGGGTGACTATGAGGGCAGATTATAAAGCCTTTGCGAGAAAGTGCGACAAGTGACAAAAGTTCTTCACCATTCATAAAGCACCCAATGCTGCTTTAGCACCAATAACTTCGCCTTGGGCTTTGCTATTTGGGGAATTGACCTAGTCGGCCTATTGTCGACCACCAATGGCAGGTTCAAATATGTAGTAGTCACTGTTGATTACTTCACCAAATGGGTGGAAGCAGAGTCGTTGGTGGACATGACTTATGAAAAAGTGTATCAATTCATTTGAAAGAATATCATATGCAGATATGGGTTGCCCAATGCCTTCATTACAGACCATGGAACCCAAATGGATAACAATGAGTTTGAAACATGACAACCCTACTTTTGATATCTAATTAGGTTAGCTACGCCCAATTAAATTAAAGTGGAGCGTCAATATGTTAACATTAGAAACATAATTTAAATAAATGCAGTAAAGTAAACATATACACTCCCAGACGTGTAACCAAATCACATCATAACAATTATAGGATCCACAAGTAATATCAGTATTGAGTATAAAATGCCTAAACACACGGGCCCAAAATAAACTAGGTAAAGTGTGTAATGTAAACCTCTCAACACTATCAAATCCCTAATAATGGGAAATCTCTGATACCTGAAAACGTCGTATGCGACTGTGTGATACCGATTAAAAAATAACTCACAAGTTTTCAAGTAATCCTTATTTAATTAGAGTCTACTTTTAAATCAAATAAATTCAGCCCCTAAACATCCATCTACGGTGCGTGTGTCAACCCATAAACAAATAAAGTATGTGAAACAAGTTTAAGGAAAAATTCCCGCAGGGTAAAACCTTTTATTTCACTATAATAAGTAAATCGCAACTTACATGGATTACAATGAAATACAGTGACACACGAATACCCGCAGGCGTCGATCGGTGTCGTCAGCAATGAATCCACACGCAGCGAACCCACATGAACCTCAGTCCAATCAACAAAGGAAGAACCGCAGCACTCCTCAATGACACGCAGCCATAAAACTTTGTAGAGACTCCCTCAGCAATGACACGTAGCCCTCGGTTGCAAAGATCTTTCCACAAAGGTTTGAACAAACTAAAAAGTTATGTTCTTGGGTTACCAAAAATATTCACAAAGGTTTAGCAATTGTGTGAATCAAAACATGAGTCTTGAAAAGTCTTAAAAAATACACCACCGAAATAGGTATATATATAGGAAAAACAAATTAGTGGTAAAACAATTCACGGAACTGCTCGAGTTTATCCCAGGCGGACCGGTCCGGCTTGGGGGCGGATCGATCCGGATGACCGAATCGGTTCTTTTATTCTGAGCTTCATCGGTTCGCTTGCGATCCGAGGTATACTGGATCTGCAGCAAGTGGATCGGTCCGGTTGAGGGGCAGACCGGTCCGTTGGCGGATTGGTCCGATAGGGAGACGGACCGGTCCGGCTGTCAGACTTTGATTCCTCTTCTTCTTTTGATATTCGGATCCGTTGATGAATGTATGAATCTTGAATTTCTTCAACGGTGTAACGGCGTGCGACATAATAAATTGTTAATGGACAAAAATGTCCTTACAATACCACACTCTAAAGAAGAGTGATAAAATAAGATAAGGACCAACGCCCACCACTACAAGATCCTAAGAATAGATACGAGGTCATCGAGCTCCACGGTCTACTGTCCAACGGGGCAAGGACCAATATAATACATATATATATATATATATATATATATATATATATATATATATATATATATATATATATATATATATACATAAAAATGGGTGTAACAGCAAGAAAATCTATACAGTTATAAGATGTACGTATGATTAACGCATACTCAACACCACTTGTGTCCAGTAATTAATTCGTTAAATTACCCAACCAATGCTCCTATGTCGTGACTACCCAACCCAAACTCGAGTAACGTGTAATCTCATATCGTATCGTTATTAATCATTATAAATCTCATTTTAGTATTTAACGTATCGAAATATTTCCTTCAAGTATAATATCAAATGCATCGATTCGGGATATTACTCTAAGACACAAGCATAATATCTCTCACAATAAGTCATATCGGGTCACTATCGTTACCCGGGGGAACAAGTCGTAACACTGGGCCTACACACGAATATTCCCCAATATTACGTGGCAAGGGCAATCATACTAAGTCCTAAATCACATGGCGATCCAAGGCCTTTCTATCCGACCTACATTACAACCATGTGTCCGGGTCTGGGGGTTTATCTCCGATATGGCACTCGAGCGGAATCTAATCGAATCAATCACAACAAGTCGAATTCAACACGTGCTTACGTCGATCGGAGGACTAGTCTAGCGTATACTCTACAATATACATGTAAAACAATTTCACGCTTATGTATATATACAATTGTAAGGACATAAATTTCCAATTGAGTCCCTGTATTGTTTTGACTTAATTCCGTGAACAAAAATGTGTTTGTAATATGTCATAGGGAGAATTTTATTTTGTCACGATCCCACTTGGTCTATGACATATTGAAGAAATTGAAGATGTTGCGGCAAAGCTTCAAAGAAATAATCATGTCGATGTTTATTTAGTGCAAGTTTACTCATCTTCAAAGTTAATTTCATTCCGAGATCACTCAGGTATGAATGCGTATAATTAATGGTGCTCGGAATTATTTTATAAAAGATAAGGATGTAATTTTTATATAGAAAAATGATTTTAAATGTTTTAAAAAGTGTTTTTATGGTTTAAACTTTGTTTTATGATGATAAGCTCGAAATAGAGTTTGACAAATTTGAATCTCTTTGTTAAGAGACGTTTTTATCAGAAAGTCAAACTTTCGCGAGGTCGCTCGAACGACATTGGATCTCGTTCGAACGAGATACAATGTCGCACAAACGACACGCTTAAGTCATTCGAACGACACGTTTTTCGAGGCCGCGTTTAAATCCTATTTAAACAGTGTTTGCAACATAATTTCGTAAGTGTTCTTTTCTGAAAAAAAGTTTTACGAACCAGAACCTTGTTTGCACATGTTTTCTAAGGTTTAAAAGTCTTAAACACATCCTTAGAGTTTGCAAAGATCCGAGTTATCATTCTTATATGTTTACGTGATCTTGCTGCACTAAAGTTGTTTGTTCTACACATTGAACACAAAGGGTTGTGCAGTGAAGAAGCGACGGACATCGTGTTCGACATCGTAGACGTATCAAAGCCATATCGGTGGATACCGAGACATACGTGGACACGTGTGTTGTGGACAGAGATCGTAGAAGACGGAATTTCTGCGTGGGCACTATTGAAGAACGGTTGAAGATCAGAAGGAGCGTCAAGACCCGTGGGGATCGAGTCTTAGTGTAAGGCTAATCTGTCTTTGTAAAACCATTATTTATAGTGATTGTCTGGCTTGGGCCGTCCGAGGTTGTTTTCCCGTTTTGGGTTTTTTCCCCGTACATCCGGCGTTGTGAGTATTCTTTACTTTACTTTACTTCTTTAATCACTAGATGCATGTTTAGGATTAATCAAAATAAAAATGGTTTAAAGTGCGAATTGAGATTTCACAACTTGGTTTGGTGCATAATTAAAAGTTGGATCTTTTTCGAAGAAAAATTGGTTTTGTTGAAAATACACATATTGGGCACTCCACAACAATCGTATCAAGTCTCTTACTCGAGTTATACAATAGTCATTATTTACGATATAACATAATTTATATCATTAATTTACTAATTCAACATCAAATCATTTCGAGGTTATATATCCCTAATAACCGTAAGTATGTGATCAAGTTAGAATATTAGGCACAACCACAATTATCTTGCTAACAACATGAAAAATATTAACACTCTTATTTCAACAACTTTTTGCCCAAAAACGTAAAACGTCGATTTGAGGCTTTTTTTATCCTTTTTTGAAGAAACTTAAAATTACAAAGTTGTTCAGAATATGATTTTTTTTATAGGAAATTACGAACATGCTTCCATTTCTTGCTTAAAACAGACCTAAAACTAACCTATAATATTCACCCCTCTTTTCGACAACATTCTGCCCAGAAATGTAAAACGCCGATTTGAGGATTTTTCGATCCGTTTTTAAAAAAACTTAAAACTATAAAGTTGTTCAGAACCTGATTTTCTACAATAATTCGTGAGCACACAACCATTTACGTCTTAAAACATACCCAAAATCAACTTGCAATGACCGCTCCTTTTTAATTTCGAATTTGCATGAGTTCAATTTGATGCATCCTAAATCATTTACATATTAATCACATCTCATCAATTTCAAGATTTAGGGATTCAACTCATGTTCATACACTTTTTCATCAAACATTCAATATTTAACAATCTAAATTAACTTGTCTTTGGTTTGTGTAGGGAGGTGTTGATGAAGAAGATGGCAATCTTCTTCTTCTTCTTCTTCTTCTTCTTCTTCTTCTTCTTCTTCTTCTTCTTCTTCTTCTTCTTCTTCTTCTTCTTCTTCTTCTTCTTCTTCTTCTTCTTCTCTCTACCTCTCTTATACACACAAAAGATAAGACTAAGCCTTAACCCTTTCTATTTATAATTTAAGGGTAATTTTTGGATTTAATTAAAACCTAGGGTGTAAAATGACCACGATACCCTTTTTCGAGTCACTAAGGGTCTAAAAACTCCCGAAACACAAATATAACTTTCGGGTACTTAATTGTAACTATTTTGACACATTTGGAAATATTGGTGCACTCGAAATGGCCATCCGAGTCACTTATCTAAAATATATTTTTTGCACCCAACTCTTAAGTACCGTGCTCAAAATTCGTAAAGTAGTCCCTATAACTCACTAACGACATAACTTAAAATCACACGTTCAAATTTTCTTCACGTTAGTAAACATATATGTAGATAAACATTATCACTCTAATTAATATTTATCATAAGTCAATTTAATTTTCCCATTAAATTATTTAATTTCTCACACACAGGTAATTAATTATGCATTAATTTAATTTATCTATTAAATCATTTTAATTACGTGCACACACAAGTAATTAATAATGCATTAAAATTACGGGGTAATACAGAAGCACATTGTGTCCAATCTAAAATCCAGAAACTCCATTCTGCACTAGGACATCCTCAGAGTAATGGTCAAACAGAAGTAGCGAATAGGACTTTGCTCAACATACTAAAGAAGAGACTTGATGCTGTTAAGGGAAACTGGATTAATGAGTTACGTTCTATTTTTGGGCATACAAAACAATGCCAAGAACAACAACTGGTGAGACACATTACATGCTTGCATTTGGGACTGAAGCCATGGTTCCAATCGAAATAGGTCTACCAACTCACAAGGTGTTGGATTTTGATTCTCCAACTAGTGACTTGATGCGGAGACTGGATCTAGATATGTTGTAGGAGGTCAAAGAAGATGCTGCTACGAGAAATATTGCATACCAACACAGGATAGCTCGCTTCTATAATAAAAGGGTCAAGCTGACTAATAAAACAGAAGGCGACTATATTCTTGAGAATGTCATCCAGAAGAATAACAAGGTTGAGGCTAATTGGCATGGCCCGTATTGCATTTTAGTTGTCATATAACTAGGTACGTATCAGATTGAGACTTTAGAAGGAGAAGAATTCAAAAATCTCTGGAACGTCGAGCAGCTCCGAAAGTATTATCAATGATTCAAGGGATTATTACTATTAATAGAATCTATGGTATTACAATCCCAGGTTGACTGATTGAGTAAATAATCAAGAGTTAACAACATAAAAATGTGGATTTTCATTCATATAAATTGTATTACATTCAAATAAATTGCCATAAGCCTTTTTCGTGCGAGGGGTTTATTGGTTGTTCAAAGTTGCCAGTTTGTTTATATAAATGCAAATATAATGAGTTGGGTTAGCCCTTTCGGGATTACCCTAAGGCCAATTTGCGGCTTCAAAATATTCTAGAGATTCTTAGTGTGGGTTTAAGAATCGGGTTACAAGTGGGGAAGGTATTAAGTACCTTACTTATTCTTTATGATTATTTATCTATGTATTTATTACCGTATTTTATTTTATAATTATTGTTAATTGTATCTTAGAATATATTCAGATACCTTAGTTTGAGAATCTCTTAAATGTAGACATATGCTTAGGTATAAAAAATGGTATTAGTGTGACGTCTAGGAACATCACTAAATAGGTATTTGGGTACACAAGCGTGTTTGTATGAATATATATGTGTAATGGTAGTCCGTTAAAATGTGCGAGTGCGTGTAACGAGAGGCAGTTAACATAACCGACTATTAATACGAGCGTATATTATGGGAGGTCGCTAGTGTATGTGGGCTTATATAATGAAAGGGAATTAGTGTGTGTATGTAACGGGAGGCCATTAATTTTTGTAGGTGTAACGGGAGGTCGTTATTATGTGTGAAAACTCGTATAACTGTGTGATAATTGATTAAATTCACAACTATCTAATTTGACACACTTATTTAATGTTAGCCCCTAAACATGCATCTAAATCAACCCATCAAACATAAATAGATAAAGCATGTGACACAAAGTTAAGGAAAAAAACCCCTTTCGGGTAAAACCTTTTATTTCTAGAAATTTGAAGAATTTACAAGACCATTGACTTACATACAACCTGATAATCGCCCACAAGTGTACAACACGGTGTCTTTGTCAAACCTCCAAAGCAACGGATATAAATATTGACACAGAAATACCCGCAGGTGTCGGTTCCTATGTCGTTGGCTGGAACTTTCCCTTTTCAGGAGGGCAGCAATGAAGAAGAGAACGATTTCTCCACAAGGGTTGAACAAACTCAAAGGTTGTGTTCTTGGGTTACAAAAGGATTCACAAATATTTGGCAAGGATATGTGAATCAAAACATGAGTCTTGGGACTTAAAAAATATGAAGACTTAAGGTGATAGAACTCTAAAAAATGTCTTATCAAGTCATGCAAAATAACTCCCCTGAAGTTGGTATTTATAGGGAAACACATGAAGAGTTCCACGTTTTAAAAACTCAGAAATTCTATCCAGCGTATAAGTACCCCGAACCGGTTCGGGTCTCCTGCGACCGATTCTCCCTTAATGAGTTTGGCCCTCGGTTCGGAAAAAATCGCTGGCCTGAGGAACTTAAACACTTAGCATTTTTCCCAAGTCTTTTCTTGGAAATTTCTCCATTTTCAAAAGGCCATAACTTGTTCACCGTAGTTCGAATTGAGGTGCCGCTTCTTCCAGTATCTTCGCTGCGGAAAGATCTTCAACTTTCCAGTTGACCAGTCCTCCTGACGATGGTTGTAAAATTACCAAATTGACCTTGAACTTCCATATCGTGTCTTGTTTCACTGTTTTGACTTCTCTTGCGTACTACTTGCATTACGAGCCTAAAATCATGGAACGTGAAGTCGTTGAGGCAGATGTGGGATACTTGATGGAGATGATGAATGCTTGATTCCCATAATTCAGATTGAGACCGTCATGTGAGATCGTGAGGTGACGTGCCAAATGTAGCGACGTACGACATACACAAATGTAACATGTTGGACATGAGAAAAATGTCCTTACAAATCTCCCCCTATGTCTATGCCGGTAATACATAAAAAATCTGCATTATCAAAAACCAAAATTGCCTATACAAATCTACCCTCCCATGAACCCAAAACTGGAAAGATACAAATGAATAAGTCTTCATCGTTTGTTCTTCAAATCTTCAGGAATCTCAAAGCTTTTCTCATCAGGGTGTGTAATGTATGATTATCAATGTAGTACCTACACACATGAGATAAAGCAAATACCAAGTGACATATCGAGTTTGAAATGAGATAAACATAGATACCAATGAATGATAAGCATAAGTTAAATCTCAAAAACTCCCCCAAAATTCAAACTCCCCCAAAATAAGATAAGATAATTCTTTCTCCCCCTTTTTATGATGTCCCCAAATAGACAAATAGAAGAATGAATCAAAGAAGAAAAATCTGGGTGCCACGGTATACAAATCAAGGCATCAATCAAATGACAAACGTGCTCTTACAAGGAGATGCTCAAACAAATTTTCACAAACTATTTTTGATTTTTCAAATTTTTTTCGCACAAAAATAAGATACCATTTGAAAAAAATATATGTAAAACATGACATAAAAATCACACCATGGATTTAAACTCAAACAACCAAGTCATGGAAATGGAATGAATGGGTGTGAACACATTCGATAGGTAAATCAATTCAATCAATCATATGTGCACGATGCATATGTGTACCCCTAACGAATGGTCATCAAAAGTATCCTTAGGAGTAAAAAATTATTGAATTTAAATGACGTCGTCTTATGCAAATCAACAAATCAAGTCAAAGTGATTTTAATACCAATAATGCCCAAAACTATTTAGCGCTTTTTCAAGAATTTCAAGGACGTGCAAACCCGTTTTAAATTCTCCAACCCAACTCCCTCAAATATATTTTCTTTTAGAGGTAATCTAAATTCTCAAACTTTGGAGAATTGGTGCAAAAACCTAAATGGCCCCTTTTTGGCATGAATTTCATTTTATTTCCTTTCAAATGTTTTTTGGGGCTCTTTTAAAACTCTTTGGACCCCGAATAATAAAATTCCTTCATTTTTAGGTCCAATTTAACGGCAGCTTAATATTCGCAAAGGCAAAATGAACCTTTCGCAGCCCTTCCCCGTTTTCAAACAAAGCACACAAACTTACAAAACGGTTCTTATATGCACAATTTCCTTATCAAATTTTATCACACTTGGTTCGTTTTAAGGACAGGATTAAAGTGAAAACACACAACCAACATGTGATAAGACAGGCACAATAATCAAACAAATCCGTGCACGTGTGCAATAAAGGAAATCATGAGTCAAACATGTAGGTAGTAACACTTAATTACATCTTAATGACTCCAAGCATTATAAAACACAAGGATGAATTGACCTATTGTCTCAAAACACTATCAAATAGTCACATGAAAGTAATGGAATGATGTTGTGACTCGGTTATCCTAAGTGTTTATCCATAAAGGTGCAAATAAAATACAAAAAAATTTTGGATTTTCAAATTTGACCAAAAAAAATATATGAATGGACACTCAAAACATAGAAAATCTTTTTGTATTTTTCAAAAAAAAATTCAAAACAAAAAATATATACAAAAAGTACATGTCACAACGCTAGGAAAAATATATCAAAAAGCATAACTAGAGTATGACAAACATGCACACACAATCATCTATATGATATGGCAAGAGAGGAATCATGTGCAAGCAAACGGGAATCAACTTGTCTAAAATCTAGTGCATCTAAAAGTGATTTCCTAACCCAAATAGATGTGAAACACCGTGTAGGGGATTTGGGAACCACGGGAACACTAGACAGAGACTTCCTATGACATTTTCCAAGATCGAAACAAAATCTCCTAAGGTGACCTTTCCTACCACAATATGAACATGTGTAAACGGGTGGAACAACACCTATGGGATGACCTTTTCCAATATCCTTGGAATTAGTTGACCCTCTAAAACAAATAATGGTTTTGGCTTTAGCATTAGAAGAATGAGAACACGATGAGCCATTACCATCACTATCAAACCCACTTGAGTCTGTCAAATCATTTTTTAACTTCAAAATTTTTGACTCAAGCAAAGAATTAGACTCTTCCAAAGGCAGGGATTTCTTTTTCAAATTTTCAATTAAACTTAACAGTTTATCGCGCTCACCCTTAATTAAAACAAACTTATCCCTAAGAATCCTTTCACGTGTCATAAAATTATCGATTAATTTTTTATCCTCGACGGCACAAACGGGAACCCTAGAATTTTTCTAGTCCTTTAATTCCTTCTCTAAAACTAGGACTTTCTCATAACTCTTCTTTTTGGAAATTTTCAAAGAATCAAAATCAATACACAAATTACCAAAGTGCTCACGACAAATATTACTTTGAGTTTGAAACGTTTGCAAATATTCAATCTTACTTTTAAAGAGAGAATTTTCTTTTTCCAAAACTTTAATTCTTTTGCAAAGTTTCAAATTCAAACTTTTTAATTTTTCAGCATGATCGTGAACTTTTTCAAAAATAGGCTCCTCATTAAATGGGCGTTCCATTGAAAAATTGTGATTTTTCACAAAACTAATTTTTCAAAACAAAATCGATATCACACAAATTTTGCGGAAAATAGGAATACGCAATAAATTAGCGCAACCTGCTCTGATACCAATTTAAAAACTCGTATAACTGTGTGATAATTGATTAAATTCCCAACTATCTAATTTGACACACTTATTTAATGTCAGGCCCTAAACACGCATCTAAATCAACCCATCAAACATAAATAGATAAAGCATGTGACACAAAGTTAAGGAAAAAAAGCCCTTTCGGGTAAAACCTTTTATTTCTAGAAATTTGAAGAATTTACAAGACCATTGACTTACATACAATCTGATAATCGCCCACAAGTGTACAACACGGTGTCTTTGTCAAACCTTCAAAGCAACGGCTAGAAATATTGACACAGAAATACCCGTCGGTGTCAGTTCCTATGTCGTCGGCTGGAACTTTCCCTTTCCAGGAGGGCAACAATGAAGAAGAGAACGGCTTCTCCACATGGGTTGAACAAACTCAAAGGTTGTGTTCTTGGGTTACAAAAGGATTCACAAATATTTAGCAAGGATGTGTGAATCAAAACATGAGTCTTGGGACTCAAAAAATATGAAGACTCAAGGTGATAGAATTCTAAAAAATGTCTTTGCAAGTCTTGCAAAATAACTCCCCCGAAGTTGGTATTTATAGGGAAACACATGAAGAGTTCCACATTTTAAAAACTCTGAAATTCTATCCAGCGTACAGGTACCCCGAACCGGTTCGGGTCTTCTGCGAACCGGTTCATCCTTCGAACCGGTTTGGCCCTCTATTCAGAAAAAATCGCTGGCCTGAGGAACTTAAACACTTAGCATTTTTCCCAAGTATTTTTCTTGGAAATTTCTCCATTTTCAAAAGGCCATAACTTGTTCACCGTAGTTCGAATTGAGGTGTCGTTTCTTCCAATATCTTCATTACGGTAAGCTCTTCAACTTTGGAGTTGATCGGTCCTCCGAACGGTGGTTGTAAAATTACCAAATTGACCTTGAACTTCCATATCGTGCCTTGTTTCACTGTTTTGACTTCTCTTGCGTACCACTTGCATTATGAGCCTAAAATCATAGAACGTGAAGTCATTGAGGTAGATATGGGATACTTGATGGAGACGCTGAATGCTTGATTACCATAATTCGAATTGAGACCGTCATGTGAGATCGTGAGGTGACGTGCCAAATGTAGCGACGTACGACATACACAAATGTAACATGTTGGACATGAGAAAAATGTCCTTATAATGTGGAATGCATAATGGAAGTCCATTAGTGTGGGTGGGTGTAACGGATGGCAATTGGTGTGTTGAGTGTGGAACGGAGGGACGTTAGTGTGTGTGGGTATAACAGAGGATTTTTAGTTTGTTAAGTGTGCAATGGAGGATTATTAGTGTGTGGAAATTTCTACTCACAAGGGGAGCCTAACTATTTCTCCTACATGCCCGTGTAGCCACAAAATCAAAGTTTACATAGTTCATGATATGAGTTTGCCACATGGAACGTGTTCTAACGTGATGCATGTGAAAGTGTGAAGACTTGGTTGGGGAGGGTGGGTAGATGTTTAAACATATCGTAAAGCATCCATAGGGAACATGTCTGGGTAGTTGTGTAAAGGAAGTTATGTTTTAGGGATGAACGAACGACTTTAATATGGTGTTTCTAAAGTTAGGTGGGCCATAAGTCAGAGACAAGGATCTTGGTATCCCTTATCAAACGACTTATATCCTGGAGGTTTCATGGGCCTCGAGTGGTCTGAGATTGTTAAAATGACCATCTTATATGGGGGATTTGGACTAGATATGGAGACATCCCTAAAGAAAAAACCCCAAGAGATGTATTGTAAGGCTTGGGTTGACGAGTGGTGCTCAATATTACAGCTATGTACCTAGGGTGACCTAGATCAAAGCCTAAGTAGTTCCAATAGGGGGAGTTGCACTTACGTGATTGGGATTTAGGATACCGAGTACGAATGCTACATCATTATAGTATTTAAGAAGTGTAGTCATTTGGATAAAACTTTTGTTATGAACTTGAACATTACATTTGCATATCTAAAAGTACATAATAAAAAAAAGGTGTTTGATAAATATTTCAGGAAAAATAGCTTTGTGGGTGTCGTCGTGGAGATGAGAACATTTGTTTGGAAAAGTGGGAAGGATTATTTTGAATATTGACTTTGGCTTTCGCAAAAAGTCCAGAGTAACTATGTTCACTGACACTTTACTCAAAACGAGTTAAAATGTAAGAAAAAGCGTATTTTAGTGTAATCTCTACGTTTATTGGTTTAATTAGTCATTTTAGGGTGAGAATATAATGATTAGCTCAATGATGAGAAATGTTAGAGGATGAATAGGCTTTAAAGTATAAACGTTGTAAAGCGAATATTAGGTCCCTTAGTTGGGTTATATTATTATACCAATATAGGTATTTTTAGGTCCCAATATTTATTAAAGACGTAGGTTTAGAATTTACCCGAAATATAGTGTGAGCCGAGCTTTTAGTGGGGGAATGGCCCCAGTGCGGTGGTACTGTCAGACAAAGTTCTACTTGGGAAGCCCTAGTTTGTGGATTTGCACAAAAGTACGACTCTTTTTACTTGGCAAAAAGGATTTGCACAAAATCACTCGCTAGTTGGGTTATATTATTATACCAATATAGGTATTTTTAGGTCCCAATATTTATTAAAGACGTAGGTTTAGAATTTACCCGAAATATAGTGTGAGCCGAGCTTTTAGTGGGGGAATGGCCCCAGTGCGGTGGTACTGTCAGACAAAGTTCTACTTGGGAAGCCCTAGTTTGTGGATTTGCACAAAAGTACGACTCTTTTTACTTGGCAAAAAGGATTTGCACAAAATCACTCGGGATGCTTGCGAAAATCCTCAGGAAGGAAGGATTTTTATAAAACCTAATAAAAGTTGGGTTTTGTGATCCTTTTCCTAATTGGGGGCAAAACACAAGTGTGAATCACTAAAATAACCTAGAATGGGTGAATAGGTTATTACAACAATTTTTTCCAATTTTAAATTTTAACTTCAGAAAAAACCTATATTTAAGTCAATTATCAAAATTCAAAATGATTGAGGTGAATTTCATGCACATACACAATTAGTCCATGCAAATTAATAAGCAACCACATAAAAATGCATAACACCGGGTATACGAGAAAAACACCAACCCATGGGTAAAAAATCTCGGGGTGACCTAACATCTCATTAAATTTGAAAAGTTATTTTTACACAATACAAGGAGGTAAATCTATTAAGAGAACCCACGAGAAATTAGCTATGAATATTGTGACTCTTCCCCATTCTAATGATAAATCCGAATGAATCTTCATCTATCAAATATGGAAGTCCATTATTCGTCCTAGATCCTCAACATAATCCAAAGCTCAATCACTAGAACACCTCCTTTTCAATCTTAGAGTATAGATCAAGTGGCTGATTGGAAATTTATATGCAAAACAAGATATTTGTGGATAAAAACCTCGAAAATCATCTCCCAATTAAAGATCTCAATGTTGATCTAAAAATCTCACAAACGCTCAAAAGGATTATTAAAATTTGAATTAGAGAGATAAAGTAAGGCTCTTAAACATGAAAAAACCTACAGAATATATATTTTGAAACGATGGAAAATAATTCTTAAGAAATTGAGGGAAACATGTATATTTATAGAAAAAAACTAAAATCCAGGTCCTCTCTCCGCACGGTTGAGTTATCCCGTGCGCACGATACTGGACAGTGGGCCCAAAGATAAAATAATGACTCGAGGCCATGCACATGGGGAAAATCTCAACCGCGAGCATGGTTTTGTCCTAAAAACATGCAAACAGTTAAAAAAACTAGTTGTTCGAACGGATCAAGGCAAAAACACTTAAAAAATATTTGAAGGAGCTTCTTGGAAAATAGACTTGATCCCTTTGCTCAAATAAATAAATCACTAAAAAAAAATCTTTCAAAAACATTTTTACGAAAGAACTCTCAATTTTAAAAATCATGAGTGTGTGCAATAATCAAAAGGTTAATCGATTCCTTAAAAAGGATATTGTTCAAACACCGCAACGAATGGCTTCAAAACTTTAGTGTGTTTTCATGTCTTCAAATCGTGATCTTCATAAGTAATGAAAAAAGACATTATCACTTATCCAGTGTATCAAACTTTTGGGATCGATACTGTGCATAGTTCAAATGTTTTGTCACGAGAGATAACCGACTAATATACGATAAAAAAGGTTACATTTTTAGTCACTCTCTTTGGAGATTTCGTCTCAACTCCCCCCCCCCACCCCATGTGATACCCCGCTTAATTAAATACTGGGAGATCAGTCCTTTATTAAATTAAATTAGAATATCCAGTTGGTTCAAATAATGCATCACTGTCAGAAACTTTATTATTGAATACTAACCACCTAATATTTAAAATGGGTGATGTCAAGATTTTATCTTTTAATTTATATAAAACAAAGTTCCGAATAAATAAACATCCACCATTCACATCACTCTCGTATGATAGGAAATAAATGCAATAATAAATGAAACCGAAGAAAACATTTCCAGTCTAAGTCCCAAATACAACAATCCAACAAAAATAAACCAACAATCGAAAGAAGTAAATAACTAAATCCAAAATCTCTAAACATCTGAATAGAGAAAGGGGAAATATGCCCTAACTATTGCAATAACTCAAAAGGGAAGAAATGATAGACATAGAGGCGTCTACTACCAAGGTCCTTTAACTTCCACAGCAGCTACAGCTCGTCGAGTGAATGGAACTCCTATGCTTGGTGTCCCTGTTGCTGGGCACCTAAAATAATTTTACAAGAAAAAGAGATTTGCAGAAAACAGGTTTAAGCCCGAGTTGAAAACAGTTTAAAAATCAGCAAGTGCTTGAAATGAGTTTATAGCACATATATTAATCATGTTAGGTTATCGTACTCACTTGAGATAATCACCTCTCATCTAATGTGCACGCCTAATGCTCCATCAAACCCTAGTAGTTTATATTCCCATGCTAACTAGTTCTTTCCCGTCTAACATCTAATCATAGCCCAATATTATTACCATGTATTTCCCTCGCAATATACATAATACCTTTAGTCAACTTCTCTTTACCGTGGATATGTGCCCTTTCAATTTAATATAGGAAAACTGTTCACCAACTTAGTTCATTTCAGATTCCATTATTATACATGTCTACTTAATTAACACGGTAGGTAGTATCACAAGTATAAATATGTACATACGCTCTATTTTATATAGGGGTGGTAAACGGACGGATACGGATAGGATACCATGTTTTCCGTATCTGTATCCGCTATCTGAATGTACTATCCATATCCGTATCCGTATCCGCCGGATAGTTAAAACAACTATCCATATCCGTATCCGCTCGGATACCTCAGATTCAGATAATATCCGTATCCGTTTACATTATTTAGCCATCGCAAAAAATAACAATTATAATATCCAATCCAATGAAATCCAATCCAATCCAAATAAATATGTAACAAAATTACTGCCTCCTAACATCAACAATTATGGATTCCATAATGATAATATGGCTTAAAGTCATCCATACTTTACAACCATATAAGCTTAAAGCCATCAAAAAACAAATAACAGTCGCATTCCATAACAGTAGAAATAAATATGCACCTTTTAGATTAATTAAATTTATTGAGAATGATAACCTCATGGACCTTTTGCCTTCAAAACATACTGATATTTTAAATTTAATAAGTATACATTTTTATTTTGTATATAATATACATATTGTTAACTTCAGTTCTCATTATGATCAAAACCATCTCTTTACTTTTATGTTTCTCTCTTACATTCTATTATGTTTCTCTCTTACATTCTTTTTTGCTTCTCTCTTACATTTATTTATAATTAAGGAAACTAATGAACAACCACATGAGAGTTTCTTTTCTCTTGTTTTGCACGAAGGAGAAATGCAACGAAGTTAGTTTTTTTTAGTGGAGTATATGTTCTTTAGTCGGTGTATGTTGTGTGCGATAAGGTGTATTGTAACTTTAGTGTAACTCTATGATAATATACCCAATAAAATAATAATACATGACATTTTATAATATACCCAATAAAACAATAACTTTAGGGTGTTCTTGTTTTGAGTGGAGTATGTGTTTATTTTGTTTTGGGAATAAACGATTAAGATTTTTTTTAATATTATTTTATTAGTAATACTAATACTAATATTATTAGTAATATATTAAACATATGTTTGACGGATACGGATATCCGGTAAAACGGATATCCGATAAAATGGATACTCTGCATCGGATACGGATTATCCGTGTCGGATACTAGTACTATCCGCATCCGTATCCGTTTTCTCGGATATTTTTAAAGAGTATCCATATTCGTATCCGTTTCCATATTTTCGGATAAATATCCGCAAATTCGGATTCGAATATCGGACGGATGCGGATTTTCGAATATCCGTTTACAGCCCTAATTATATATATATATATATATATATATATATATATATATATATATATATATATATATATATATATATATATATATATATATATATATATACTGCACCCCGAGACACAGTTGCAGTAAATGCATACTCTGTTATCATGTCCTGGTGCATCGCTCATTGCATAAAGGACTAAAGGTTCAATCTCTCACGAACCATCAAAATAAACGCACATATTAGATGCGAATATAGTTCCAAGCCGATGAGCTACATACATACCTATGCACTCATACGATCGTCATCACTATCATTCTCATAGATAACCCGTACCTAGTGTGGCACCCCTCTTAAAATAATAACGAGTGGCCAGCCCTATACTAAATAAACACAGGAATCTCAAATGGATCATTCTTAGCATCAATTGTCGATACTAAAATAACATCTGCTAGCTACCCAATACCATAATAAGCGGATGCCAAAATTTTTAAAACATACAATAAATATCAAGCCAACAACAAAATAACTATTAACATGAATAGAAAGGTACATGCTCAACATGATGAAATGACATACTCTAGTAATACATCATTAGCACATACAAGAAAATATACCCGAATATGCTGTCGGGTCACAGACAATACAACATCCAAACGGAAGAAAATATAAAATGCTACATATAACCCTTGGGTATGAACCCGATACACAAAATGAATCCTATCTAGATTTACAAGGAAGTAGGAAACGGCTACAATACAAATCCCATAACAGTCTTCATCTGTCACGACTCCGAGAACACTGGTTGGAAGAGCATCATTGGTATCCTTGCGTGGGACACCTGTAGTACACAATATATATATGCATATATAGCAAGAAATAAATATAAACGGGTTAGAGCCCAAGGTGTAAAAATATTTGCAGCAAGTGTATTAACCGTGCATAATAAATATAAATGCAATATTTCATAATTAAAGTGGAGTCGCACTCTTGTGAAACCCCCAAACTCACATCTCGTCTACAGCGCGCACCTAATCGTGTCCCTGAACCTTAATTAAGCTACCCGACACATTTAAGGACAAATTACCTAACTGTACGCAACCTATGCCCACATGACCCACCATTCTATCGTAACCGAAAAATCCTTTTCATTCTAATCACATATAAATACACACACACACACACACACACACACACACACACACACACACACACACACATATATATATATATATATATATGCCTTACTAGGCTTTATTGGTTATAGTTATTAGTCTTAGCACGACACACATTTTCATTAGTTTTCGTATAAAGAATTTATTCTCCAAATAACATACATTCGATTTTTAAGGACATAACTTCTCTCCACTCCCAACATTGCACTACGTTTCGTGTGTGGGGCGTCTCGCAAAGCGAAATCCAAACAAGGAACCCCCCCCCCCCAATACACTACTCCTTGACAATGTTGATCGTTGAGATCGATTGTTCCCTCAACCCACAACCTATAACTCCAGCTACTTACTAGGAACAACTATCTCCAAGTATATGAATAAGGTATCATACATAATCCTTAGGGTCTATATAACTTTCTCCAGTTATAAAACACAAACATTCAATCCTATAACCATGTACACATACTACACATCATGCATACTTTAACATACTCACACATATACGGTTATAGGATACAAATATACTGCACCATGTTATCATCTTCCAGGAATTACTCACTTTCCCCCGGGTTACCACATATCGGACAATTATCAAACCGCCATGGTAACACAATCAATCCTAACATATGGTAAGCGGTCATAGTTCCTAACCGAAAAGTGAGAATGACTCATACCTAAGACTTCTCAGCCCTAAAAATAAAATCACACAAATAATAATGGACGACTATGACCTGGGGACTATACGCACCCTGCTCCTCAATCCCTGGGCCTCACCCACATCACGCAACCTCCCATGATAGCATGTGCCGGGTAGACTCACACCATAAGTATATATATATACATATATATGATCACATCATATAAATAAACTATCACACACGGCATATATATATTCACGCCATATATACACACATATAGACATATCACTATATCTATATATATGCATTTATATATACTATCTCTCGTCCGTATGTATGAAATTTATAAATTCGGCTATGGATGTATATAATCCTCATTATATTAGCAGTCGTTCCAAGCGTACTAACCTAATTCGTTATATAAATATGATCCCTCACTTGAAGCATATTCATCCATTGCCCCTATGATATGAATAGTCTTCCAATATATCCAACATTAAGGTTACTAACCCAAAGTTTAACGTATGTAACAATCATTATACATCCCATCTATATCCGAATGCACATCAGTATATCTAATAATAATCCTAAATATAGGCATACACATGACTAATAGTCTGCAAACCTCAAGCTTAATCCTAAATACATTCCACGACCCCATCAAGTATGGGAATCCCCATTGTTAAATACAAAAAGATATATAGTAACTATCCCGACTAACATTACAACGCAACCTATTCTAGTTGATAGTACAATCCAATCGTTCGCAATTTTGCCTACGGTTCAATTGCTCCAACGAATCCTTAACATTAATGCATTTATGATTTATTTCTTGAGTTTATCATCACTAAGGATACGCGACCTCTCTCTCTCATTAGTCCCCAATCATATCTTAAATATAATCCTATCTCTATAAGGATTCGACACAAAATTCGGCTTACAATTTCCATGCCATACCCTCACAACTCTCTCAAAGAGTCCTCAACCTTTCGTCATATCTAAGCTCACTTCTGACCTCTAAATAGAACTCCCATCCCTAATGAGGTTTGCCACTACCTCGATACAACAACTCCAATGCATATGAGCATAAGTTCTTAAAATAACTTGATTCGTCCCCACGATCACATCTTGTGAGAAACCCCAAATAAATCTCCAAAACGTATCTCTCACATCATATAATAATGTCCCAAATCGATAAACCCAATCGAAGTGGAGTAACACCCGCTCTAGAAAAACCTTGTCGAAACAACCCTGTTTCTGAATCGATTCGGTCTAGTCCGAATCGATTCGGTCTCAAGGGCGAATCGAATCGCCCCTTATGAGAAACGATTCGGTCCCAAAGACCTGTGAGTCTGTCTTAAGCCGAATGGATTCGCTTTAGGTCCGAATCGATTCGGTTATACATACCTGACACTTTTACCTAAGCCAAATCGATTTGCTTTAGGGGCGAATCGATTCGGGTCTGCAGAACTTCAAAAGTTCCCCACTTGTGCATAACCCACGAATTATAAACCCCATAAATCAGCTTCTCCCCTTCATCCTTCAGCCCAAATATATTTCTAACATCCAAAAATCATCCTATATCTAATCCCATCAAGTTATACACCCTTAAACCCAAGTATGAACATCAAATGAAAGATTTAAATACCCAAAATCTAGGTTTTGATATAAATACCCAAAATCCAATTATTTTGTCCACAAATTATGAAATAAAATACACAAATGAATTATTTAGCAAGATTAAACACTTACCTCAAAGTTGTAGAGGTTGAATCGTCCTCGAGATCGCGTATGGGCCGAAAATCTCCAAGTTTTCTCCTTTGTCTCTTCCTTTCTTCTTCTTTCTCTCTTTCTCACAAATGAGATAGGGTGATCTATAAGCCTCTTAAGCCTTTAAAACATAAATCCCAGCTTTAAATGATAATACACACTTTAAATGACTCTTTTACTCCAATTCGAGTCAAACTAACTTAAAAATATTCCGAAATCAAAATAAATCCCAAGGACAGTCATTTCGACTCTCTCGATCCATCCGGAATCAATAGCGTACTCAAAATCATCATCTGGAATACTTTATAACGTCCTCAATTTTTGGACCTCAATTTCCAAATTCTAAAATTCTCCAATTTAAATATATTTTATTTTT
Source organism: Sambucus nigra (assembly GCA_949130495.1). Taxonomy (NCBI): domain Eukaryota; kingdom Viridiplantae; phylum Streptophyta; class Magnoliopsida; order Dipsacales; family Adoxaceae; genus Sambucus; species Sambucus nigra. The sequence continues at coordinate 538,257,917 of OX422213.1, forward strand.
CTCAAAAATTTAATTTCTTAGTCCCAAAGTCGCGAGGTATTACAGACCGCCCCCTTATAAAAATTTTATCCTCAAAATTTAAGTTATGCCTACTACTCCAAACCTCATCTTGTTCTTACATCTACCCTCAAAATGACTATAACTATCTCTCCCACTTCTCACATCGAATCACTTAAACTTTAAAGTCAAACTAGCTAACCAGGGCGCCCATACACCCTGTTCTCAAGCTCAACTCGTAAAAACATGACTCGGCTCCACTAGCCTCAAATAGTAATATAATTCTCAATAAATTTATCTATAATAGCGTATTAATTATATAAAATTTTGAAATTTCCAATGGTTGGACTCTTCTCAATTCCTGATATTCGCTACTTTCATGCGGGGGATGTCTCACAAGAGAAATCCAAACAAGGAACCCTCCCAATACACTATTGTGTAGCTTTGTCGGGGATTGAGATCAGTTGAACCAGGGTTAAGGTTTTATAAAAGATTTTTGAGTCATAGATATTTCCCGAAAGCCTATATAGCAATATAATATAAAATAATTTCATGTCTTTCGACACATCGATCAAACACCTTATGTTCAAGACATAAGGTCCCAACAAATACAATACTCTCACCAACACCTAGATCTCAAAATTAGCACAACCCTGAGCTAAATTCCCTGCTCAACAATGAATTCGCTAAACTCTGAACCTCCTCAGTTATAAAAATCCTTAACATCACATTAAAGTATTTCCGCAAGGTAAGTCCTTCCCTTATTGGAACACTACCATTACCTGCACCTAACCTAACTATAAGAAGATAACCTCATAGTCAGTACTCAATAAGCCTTAACAGTTCACACTTCCGAAAATCAATAGCACAACTCTCTACTAACACATTGCGAAATGATCTACTATCCCAAAAGATGGCATACAAAGGCCGCACTTACTCACTCCTTCCTCCAAGGAAATTCGGTACACACTATGGTTATGGCGGCTAATTCCTCATTATACCTTACATGCGACGTTCCAATATCGCGTAAAGCGTGACCTTAAACCCAAAGAAAGGTATTCTACCTTATACTTACATAATCCAATTGTTTCACTTCATCCTTAGGTCCCTCTACTCCTTCCAGGACAAGTCCTTCTTCCTAAGGCCTAATTCTCCTCAGAGAAATATCCTCCCGAAAATCCTTCCTAACCATCCTGAAGGACAAAGTGCTATTGCGACCCACGACAACTCCTTTAGTCCAACTCAATGAACCCAAGTCTCTAAATTTCCTACTTCCTTCTTATATGAAGACGATATTCCTGACAATGGGACAACACCACATACCTTTCATCAGTAAAATTCAGCAATGTCAGGTTTCCTAACAATTGTTGACGAATTTCTCAATCTAAACCTCCTAAGGACTTTACTATTCGTTTCTTCTCCATATGTACCTTGTCGAGTGCAAAGTTCGCCAATCGAGTAGATTCTTATTTGTACTCACCAACAATCGATCACCGTGAGTCATATCTAACAGTCTCCTCCTTATTTTAGCCTGAATTGAGGAAAGAAAATACTTTTAATAAAAGCGTGCCCAAGAATCCGTTACGGGCATTACATCACTCTGCATACATCCGTTCAAAGGTGACTTGTGAATCCTTCTTTCACCGACTTATAACTATTGCATCAGCTCCTTTCGAAGAGCCTGAAGGATGTCCTTTCCTAAAGGCTTCTAGTACTAATTCCCACGCAGATGGTCCTGGGTGGTCTTGAGCTTATCGAAACTGCAGGATGATGTGCCATTACAACAATGGAAGCATCCACCATTCGTGCCACACTATTAGCAACTTCGGTTGCGATCACAGTCCTTATGGGCATTTGGGGTTCCACACTATCAGCCCCTCTATTTGCCCTACATAAACGATTAAATTTTGGCGACGTCTGAGATGAAAACAACTGTGTCAAAACGTCGTTTAAGTGATTACACCTCGCAGAAGAAGATAAACGTAGTGAACACAACAATCCTAATAGTAGGGCTTTACATCAAGAATGCAAAAAACCCACACAGATACTAAAGACAATAGAACCTGATGCTCTGATACCATCTGTGACACCCCGCTTAAAATAATAACGGGTGGCCAGCCCTATACTAAATTAAAACAGGAGTCTCAAATGGATCATTTTTAGCATCAACTGTCGATACTAAAATAACATTTGCTAGCTACCCAATACCATAATAAACGGATGCCAAAATTTTTAAAACATACAATAAACATCAAGCCAACAACAAAATAACTATTAACATGAATAGAAAGGTACATGCTCAACATGATGAAAGGACATACTCTAGTAATACATCATGAGTACATATAAGAAAATATATCCGAATATGCTGTCGGGTCACAAACAATACAATATCCATACAGAAGAAAATATAAAATGCTACATATAACCCTTGGGTATGAACCCGATACACAAAATGAATCCTATTTAGATTTACAAGGAAGTAAGAAACGTCTACAATACAAATCCCGTAACAATCCGCATCAGTCACGACTCCAAGAACACTGGTTGGAAGAACATCATCGGTATCCTTGCGGGGGGCACCTGTAGTACACAATATATATATATGCATATATAGCAAGAAAGAAATATAAACGGGTCAGAGGCCGAGGTGTAAAACTATTTGCAGCAAGTGTATTAATCGTGCATAATAAATATAAATGCAATACTTCATAATTAAAGTGGAGTCGCACTCTTGTGAAACCCCTAAACTCACCTCTCGTGTACAGCGCACACCTAATCGTGTTTTTGAACCTTAATTAAGCTACCCGACACATTTAAGGACAAATTACCTAAATATACGCAGCCTATGCCCACATGACCCACCATTCTATCGTAACCTAAAAATCCTTTTCATTCTAATCACACATAAATACACACACACACACACACACACACACAGATATATATATATATATATATATATATATATATGCCTTACTAGGCTTTATTGGTTCTAGTTATTAGTCTTAGCACGACACACATTTTCATTAGTTTTCGTATATAGAATTTATTCTCCAAATAACATACATCCGATTTCTAAGGACAAAACTTCTCTCCACTCCTAACATTGCACTACGTTTCGTGTGTGGGGCATCTCGTAAAGCGGAATCCAAACAAGGAACCCCCCCAATACACTACTCCTTGACAATGTTGATCGTTGAGATCGATTGTGCCCTCAACCCACAACCTATAACTCCAGCTACTTACTAGGAACAACTATCTCCAAGTATTTGAGTAAGGTATCACCAAGAATCCTTAGGGTCTATATAACTTTCTCTAGTTATAAAACACAAACATTCAATCCTATAGCCATGTACACATACTACACATCATGCATACTTTAACATACTCACACATATACGGTTATAGGATACAAATATACTGCACCATGCTATCATCTTCTAGGAATTACTCACTTTCTCCCGGGTTACCACATATCGGACTATTATCACACCGCCATGGTAACAAAATCAATCCTAACATATGGGAAGCGGTCATAGTTCCTAACCGAAAAGTGAGAACGACTCATACCCAAGACTTCTCACCCCCCAAAATAAAATCACATAAATAATAATGGACGACTATGACCTGGGGACTATACGCACCCTGCTCCTCAAGCCAGGGGCCTCACCCACATCGCGCAACCTCCCATGATAGCATGTGCCGGATGCTCACACCATAAGTATATATATCATTCACACTATATATATACATACATATGATCACATCATATATATAAACTATCACACACGATATATATATATATATATATATATATATATATATATATATATATATATATATTCACGCCATATATACACACACATAGACATATCACTATATCTATATATACTATCTCTCGTCCGTATGTATGAAATTTATAAATTCGACTATGGGTGTATATAATCCTCATTATACTAGTAGTCATTCCATGTGTACTGACCTCATTCATTATATAAATATGATCCCTCAATTGAAGCATATTCATCTGTTGCCCCTATGATATGAATAGTCTTCCAATATATCCAACATTAAGGTTACTAGCCCAAAGTTTAACGTATGTAACAATCATTATACATCCCATTTATATCCGAATGCACATCAGTATATCTAATAATAATCCCGTATATAGGTTTACACATAACTAATAGTCTGCAAACCTCAAGCTTAATCCTAAACTCATTCCATGACCCCATCAAGTATGGGAATCCCCATTGTTAAATACAAAAAGATATATTGTAACTATCCCTACTAACATTACAACGCAACCTTTTCTAGTTGATAGTACAATCCAATCATTCGCAATTTTGCCTACGGTTCAATTGCTCCTACGAACCCTTAACATTAATGCATTTATGATTTATTTCTTGAGTTTATCATCACTAAGGATACGCGACCTCTCTCTCTCTCATTGGTCCCCAATCATATCTTAAATATAATCCTATCGCTATAAGGATTCGACACAAAGTTGGGTTTACAATTTCCACGCCATACCCTCACAACTCTCTCAAAGAGTCCTCAACCTTTCATCATATCTAAGCTCACTTCTAACCCCTAAATAGAACTCCCATCCCTAATGTGGTTTGCCACTACCTTAATACAACAACTCCAATGCATATGAGCATAAGTTCTTAAAGTAGCTTGATTCGACCCCAAGATCACAACTTGTGAGAAACCCTAAATAAATCTCAAAAACGTATCTCTAACATCATATAATAATGTCCCAAATCGATAAACCCAATCGAAGTGGAGTAAAACTTACTCTAGAAAAACCTTGTTGAAACAGCCCTGTTTCTGAATCGATTTGGTCTGGTCCGGATCGATTCGGTCTCAAGGGCGAATCGATTCTCCCCTTATGCTAATCGATTTGGTCCCAAAGACCTATGAGTCTGTCTTAAGCCGAATGGATTCGCTTTAGGTCCGAATCGATTCGGTTATACATACCTGACACTTTTACCTAAGCCGAATCGATTCGCTTTAGGGGGCGAATCGATTCGGGTCTGCAAAACTTCAAAAGTTCCCCACTTGTGCATAACCCACGATTATAAACCCCATAAATCAGCTTTTCCCCTTTATCCTTCAACCCAAATATATTTTTACCATCCAAAAATCATCCTATATCTAATCCCATCAAGTTATACACCCTTAAACCGAAGTATGAACATCAAATGCAAGATTTAAATACCTAAAATCTAGGTTTTGATATAAATACCCAAAATCCAATTCTTTTGTCCACAAATTATGAAATAAAATACACAAATGAATTATTTAGCAAGATTAAACACTTACCTCGAAGTTGTAGAGGTTGAATCGTCCTCAAGATCGCGTATGGGCCGAAGATCTCCAAGTTTTCTCCTTTATCTCTTCGTTTATTCTTCTTTCTCGCTTTCTCACAAATGAGATAGGATGATCCGTAAGTGTCTTAAGCCTTTAAAACATAAATCCCAGTTTTAAATGATACATACACACTTTAAATGATTCGTTTACTCCAATTCGAGTCAAACTAACTTAAAAATATTTCGAAATCAAAATAAATCCCAAGGACAGTCATTTCGACTATCTCGACCCATTCGAAATCAATAGCGCACTCAAAATCGTCATCTGGAATACTTTATGATGTCCTCAATATTTGGACCTCAATTTCCAAATTCTAAAATTCTCCAATTTAAATATATTTTATTTCTCCCAAAAATTTAATTTCTCAGTCCCAACGTCGCGGGGTATTACACCTAGGTTCTATGCTCTAGTGATACAAATCAAAATCCCACCCGAAGGTTCCTTAAGACATGATTATCCACAACGTGAAACCTCCGCTCGATAGCAAGCAGCGTGGGTATGTCGTACAAATAATAGTTCAATCAATAAGTATACACACAACTTATTATATTCATTATGTATTCACACAACCTAAGTTCCCAAATTGATATGTAGTATATTCGTCTCTACGACTCACAATACTTTAACCATACGATTACCTCTCTATCATATATACTCCTTAAGGTTATCTCATTCCAACCATTTCCCTTAGTAGTTACACAGCTCTTCTTATTACTAAATTATGAAAAAAAGACACTCTAGAATAGCGTAGGTCCTATTTTCGTACTTAAAGGAACCTAGAAGGATTTTTAACTCATTTAGGCAAAAATTGGAGTTTTTGAAATCTTGTTAGAACCTGGGGATTCTCGTTCGAATGAGTTTCTCACTTCGAACAAGTTTCTCACTTCAAACGAACTCAAAAATCTTGTTAGTAATCTCATTGGAATTCTCGTTCGAACGAGAATTCCGAGAGCGTCCTGTCTTCCAAAAAAATCATTTTTTCCCAATTCATTCAACATAAAATTGCTTCAAACTCATCATAATTTACATTCAACAACTCTAATCTATGTTCCCTAGTATTAGAATACTTTCCCAACCATTTAACATCAAATCCCTAAAATTATAGCATAAATTTTTGATTAATTTCTCAAATTTTCAACAATCCCTAATTCCACATAACCTCCATTAACAACCATTAATTCCAGATTTAATTTCGTGAAAATCAACATGTAAAACCCAAAATTATCATACCCAGAACATGTTTATTCAAATACATGCAAACCTATACTCCCAATTAAAGATCAATACCCAATTTCAATCCCAAATTCATAATATCATGGTTATTCCATCAATTATATTAACATGAATCATATATGCTCTAAAAATTCAGCAAGATAAACACTTATCTTTTTATGAAGTTCTGATTCACTGAATGAAATTGGTATATGGGTGATCCTCTCTTCACGATCTACGCATTGGTGTATTTTTTTTGGTGTGAGAGCTTATATTTGTATCCCTTGGTTCCTATGGAGTTCTTCTTCTTCCTCTTTGTTTCTCTCTCTCTCTCTCACACGTAGGTTTGGAAACTCACTTATAGACTATTACCCACGTACTCTTCCTTTTTAATTTTGTGTTTTCGTCCATTTTAATTCCCAAAAATCTCAAAAGACTAAAATACCCTCTGGGGTGTTGGTTTGGCCTAAATTACCCCTAAACCCAGATAAAACACCCGAGTAGAGTTTTCTCACTATCTTGACCCTTTCGGACTCATCAGCGCACTCGAAATGGTCATATGAGTTAATTAAAAATAAATTATCTTTTTAACCCAATAGGTAATACCGACACGAATCACATGCACGTCCCAACTAAGTATATTGCAACTGCCGTATTTCACTCCCGGCCATAATAATATTTTCTTAATCATATATTACTTTACTCGCTAAGTAATATTCAACATAATTATCATTAATAAATACTAATTCTCGTCACGCTAGTAATTATTACATTTAAATTCGAATTAATTGTAAATAAAATTTTCTCCATTTAATTTAATTAATCCTAATTCCATAATTAAAGTAACATCCCTAAAAAATGCGGGGTATTATACTTCCCCCCTAATAACGACATTTCATCTCAAAATTTGAAAAAGAACATAATTAAGGTGTACCTAGTAGGAATAACTCTGGATATTTATCCCGCATGTCATCATCGCGCTTCCAGGTAGACTCCTCTATATTATGATGCCGCCATTGCACTCGTACTAACAACACTATCTTTGACCTCAATTTCCTCTCACTACTATCTAGGATCGCAACTGGCCCTTCCTCGTAGGGACTATCGGGCTGTAGATCAATCTCCTCTAAGGCAATATGGGTGTGGGCTAAGTCATCCCGAAGTTATCTCCTCAGCGAGGAAATATGGAACACATCATGAATCCCATGCAAGTGCTCCGGTAGCCCAAGTTTGTAAACTACTAGCCCAAGTCGCTCAATAATAGGGAATGGCCAGACATATCTCGATGACAACTTCCCTTTATTCTCAAACCGTAATACCCCCTTCATAGGAGATACTCGTAATAACACCTGATCCCCCACACTGAACTCCCTGAAGAACTTCTTAGCATCGTTATAACTTTTTTGCCTATCCTGAGCAACCCAAATGCGACTCCGTATCAACTCAATCTTAGCATAGGTCTCCTGAATTACCTCCGGCCCAAGTATCTTATTGTCCCCCACTTTAAGCCAACATACTGGGGAACGACAAGGTCTGCTATATAACTCCTCGAACGGAGCCATGCCAATAGTAAACTGGTTGGAGTTATTATAAGCAAACTCCATAAGTGGAAGGTACTGCTCCCATTTCCCTCCAAAGTTAAGGATACACATCCGTAACATATCCTCTAACATTTGATTCGTCCACTCTGTCTGCCTATCCGTCTGCGAATGATAGGTCGCACTCAATCATAACTTCATCCCCATGGCCTGTTGGAAACTCTCCCAAAATTTAAACATAAAAATATTGACCCGGTTAGACACAATATCAGCGGGCACCCCGTGAAGTCTCATGATCTCGACAATAAAGATCTGAGCATACTACCCCGTAGTATAATCGGTACGGATTAACAGAAAATAAGATACCTTGGCCAATCGATCCATAATCACCCATATGAAATCGTGACCCCTCTGTGATGTAGGTTTCCCTGTAATGAAATCCACAAGAAATGCTTTCCCATTTCCATATAGGGATCTCTAATGACTGTAGTAATCCTCCCGGTCTCTGATGGTCTGTCTTCACCAGTTGGCAAGTGGCACACTTCGAAACAAACTCGACGATATCCTTCTTCACGCCACTCCACCAATATTGTCATCTCATATTTTGGTACATCTTATCCCCACCAGGATGTACCGTAAATCATGAATCATGCAACTCTGCCATCACCGCATGTCGTAACTCCTCCCCCTTTGTAACTAATAATATGCCATTAAAGCATAAGACCCCATCCAAGCTCACGGAGAAGGACTCTGCTCCCTCAACTGGAAGCTGGATAATTCGATCCTGACAGAAGGAATCCGTTGTCTGAGCTTGTATCACCCTGGTAACTATCTCTGGTGTAATCATCATCATCGACATAAATGAGCGGGCAACTGCATCCTGATGCCCAAGCTCTCTCCATTTCGCCTTTCACACCTCGACCACCTCACCTGCTAGCCTACGGCTCAACGCGTCTGCTACCACGTTAGCTTCCCCGGGTGGTAGCAGATTTCGAATTGGTAGTCCTTCATAAATTTAATCAACCTCTGCTGATGCATATTCAGCTCCCACTGCGTGAACAGATATTGGAGTGACTTGTGATTCGTGAACAGGCGAAATTTCTCCCATAAGAGATAATGTCTCCATATTCACAATGCAAACACGACTACTGCCAACTCCAAGTTGTGGGTGGGGTAGCTCCTCTCGTGAGGCTTAAGCTTGCGGGAAGCATAAGCGATCACCTTTTCCTCCTGCTGAAGCACGCCCCCAAGTCCTAGTAAGGATGCATTAGTGTAAACTAGGTATTCCATACCTGACCTGGGTAGGCATAGAACTGGTGCTGAAGTTATCTTGTCTTTTAGCTTATTAGAAGTCAACTGGTAAGCATCATCCCATATAAATGGCACCTCCTCGAGAGTCAAGTTTGTCAACGGACCCGCTACCTTTAAGAACTACTAAATAAACCATTTATAGTATTTTGCCAGCCCCAAGAAACTATGTATCTCAGTCGACATCGTGTTCTATCCCCACTCCCTCACCACTGACATCTTCCTAGGATCTACCGATATCCCTTTCCCAGAAATGATGTGCCGTAAGAACTGAACCTCTCTCAGTCAGAACCCGTATTTCTTATATTTGGCATATAACTCGTGGTCACGTAAAGTCTGTAAAACCATCCCCAGATGCTCGGTATGTGCCTCCTCAGTCCGGGAATAAATCAGAATGTCATTAATGAAGACGATGACAAACTGATCTAAGAACTCTCTAAACACCATGTTCATCAAGTCCATGAAGACTGCCAACGAGTTGGTTAGCCCAAATGGCATAACCCTGAACTAGTAAGATCCATACCTTATCAAAAAAGAAGTCTTAGGGACATCCTGCTCCCTAATATGTAACTGATGGTCCCCCGACCTGAAGTTTATCTTCGAAAAATAAGAAGCTCCCCTCAACTGGTAGAATAGGTCATCGATTCGGGCAACGGATATTTATTTCATATCGTGACCTTATTCAAATCTCGGTAATCAACACATAATCGTAGTGACCCATCTCTCTTCTTTACGAATAATATGAGAGCACCCCCAAGGAAAGGTACTCCTACGAATGAAACCCTGACCCAATAATTGCTTGATCTGATCCTGTAGCTCCTTCATTTCAATCGGAGCCATACGATAAGGTGCACGAACTATCAACTAAGTGCCTGGTGCCAAATCTATCACAAACTTTATCTCCCTGTTGAGTGGTAATCCCGATAAGTCCTGAAATACATCAACGAACTCACGAACAACCGAAATCAAATCAAGCAGTATCACCAGTCCCTTAGAGGTCTCCTCCTATATATATTATAAATGGGTCGATGAACCTCCCTCAGGACGAGGCATAGCCACCAAAAACATCACCTGACCCAGTATGGCAAACACTATACTACGACTATAAAAATCAATCATCACCCTATACGTTACTAGCCAATCCATTCCGATAATAGCGTCATACTCGTGTATCTCTAAGACAAGCATGTCAGCTGGTAAAATTAACCTCCCAATGTCTATGCCTACTCCTCGACATATAAAGAATATCAAAGACCCATAACCCATCGGTGAGTCTACACTAGTAACTGTTCTATCTACCGTGTATAATAACCTCATGGCACGTGCAAAACTAGTGGCAATAAAACTATGTGAAGCCCTCGTGTCAAATAACATCTGCCCGATAGTCCCCCGAATAGAAAACATACCCTCGACGGCAGGCGGGGTCTGATGAATCGCGGCCTGATGGATGTTGTAGACACGCCCATACTACAACTATCCCTACTTCATCGGAGCTATTAAAATGGCTGGCAAAGCTGGTACCTGGGGTGGTGCTGGGAGGGGGGCTGGAGATATCAGTCATTGGGGCTCCTGACGAGCGCCCTGCTGTTGCTGCTGCTGTTGTTGGGAGGCTCTACCCCTCTGAGGACAATCCTGGCATCTGTGGCCGGTGTTGCCATACATAAATCACCTCCCTAAAAAGTGTCCTCCCCTCTGCCCCTACTGTCCTCGGCCCTGATGGCCGTTTTCACCCTTCCCCTGCTAAAATCGCTGCTGCCCTTGTTGGTCCTGCTGATCGGGTTAACCTTGATGGCCCTACCTAAATCCTCCCTGCCCCTGTCTGAAATCTCCATAATAGAATCTCTTAGAAGGGTCCCCCTGATGGGAACTCTGCTCACCCTGACAGCCCGTCCCTAAGCTACGGGTGCCCCACTTACTCTACTACCTCCTGTTCGGCCCTACTGGCTGGACTCCCCGACTCGTTTGCTTCCCTGCTAATGGAAGCGATGATCCTGACAATGTAGTAAGGCAACATTAACCACATCATAATAAGTGGCCAATGAAAGATTCCCTAGCAGATACTGGAGAATCCTCCAAGTCAATCCATCCATAAACCTTTGGATTTTCTTCTCCTCCGTCGGTATCTCATCTGGCACTAAATTCAGAAGATCAGTAAACTCTTCCTCATACTTTAAAACTATCCTCCCTTCCTTTTTGAGGTTCAATATCTTCCGCCTCATCTCGATCTGCACGTCGGAAGGGAAGTACTTGTGGTCAAACCGCACCCAAACTCTCGAATAGTAAAGCTATCTCTCTCCTCCGCAGTGGTAGTGGACTCCCACCACTATAGCGCTGCCCCCACCAATTTAAAGGTGGCTAAAATCTGCTTCTGCACCTCTATGCACTCATACATCCTTAAGTGTCTCTTTATATCCTTCCTCTATTAGCTCGCCTTTACCACATCTGAACTTCCTGCGAACTCTGGAGGAGGTGTCTTCTGGAAGGCATCTCTGACGTGCTCCCAAGAAGAAGGGAAAGCGTGGACTGGTGCTGGAGCCGGTGATGGGGCCTTCTGTACCACGATTAATGCTATATTCACCGCCTGTGCCATAATAGCGATAACTTTCACAGCATTCATCGTACCCTGGGCTGGAGTTGGTTAAGGCTCGGGCTGGGCATCCCTATTGGCTCACCGTGCACATCTGGGAGGCATAAAAAGAAGAGATAAGCTCTATAAGTCCACAGTAATTATCTCAAAAAGCTAAAGACGTAGAATGCGCAATTAATGAATACAACAGTCATAAATATTGGGCTATATATCAAAGAAAGCTACGCGAAAAGCATAGTAATCCGTACAGATCTTAAGGACTCTAGAACCTGATGCTCTGATACCACCTGTGACACCTCGCCTAATTAAATACAGGGTGATCAGTCCTTTATTAAATTAAATTAGAATATCCAGTTGGTTCAGATAATGCATCACTGTCAGAAACTTTATTATTGAATACTAACCACCTAATATTTAAAAAGGGTGATGTCAAAATTTCAACTTTTAATTTATATAAAACTAAGTTCCGAATAAATAAACATTCACCATTCACATCAATCTCGTATGATAGGAAATAACTGCCATAATAAATGAAATCGGAGAAAACATTTCCAGTCTAAGTCCCAAATACAACAATCCAACAAAAATAAATCAACAATCGAAATAAGTAAATAACTAAATCCAAAATCTTTGAACATCTGAATAGAAAAGGGGAAATTTACCCTAACTATTGCAATAAATCAAAAGGTAAGAAATGATAGACATAGAGGCGTCTACTACCAAGGTCCTGTAACTTCCACAACATCTACAGCTCGTCGAGTGAATGGAACTCCTATGCTTGGTGTCCCTGTGGCTGGGCACCTAAAATAATTTGACAAGAAAAAGAGGTAGTCATTGTTCTTTGCCAGAATCACTCTGGGAGAGGCACTTAAGAATGAAGTATATATTCTAAACATGGTACCTAGTAAAGAGGCAGCTATAACCCCTTATGAACTATGAATAGGCCAAAAACCTGTCATTAAGCATTTACACATTTGGGGATGTCCAACTGAGGCAAGGCCTTATAGGCCAACTGAAAAAAACTGGACTCAATAACTATTAAATGCTATTTTGTTGGGTACACTATACTGTTGAGGGGTTTCAAGTCCTATGATTCCTCAACTAAGTACTTTTTTTATAATACCCCACCCCAAGAAATATAAATTTTAATAATAAATTGGGTATTTTACTCGAGGAAGTTGTTGGGATAATTAAACGCATGAATGAATAGGTTGGCATTACGACAACGATGGGCATCTCAATATTTTACTCGAGTAATTGCATTATAAGCTTCTTGTCTCTGATTAATTCATCTACGACCACGATGGGCGTCTCAATATCAGTAACAATAGACTATTGTGGGAGTGAGTATCCATAAAGAGCTTAATAAGGAGTGCATTTGAGGCTAGTGTGATAATTTTTGTTATTGCACCATTGCGACAGAAATATCCATTTATTCCACTTGTTTGGCCTTTGGATTCACATGCATCTTAAGTACGTTTCCATACAGTGATTCGTACTCTCTATATAGACATTAGTTTGAGGATGATAGGTTGTGCTTAGTGATAATTGAGGGCCTAAAAGAGCATTTTCTTATTTTAGCAAATAACTGGTGAGACCTTAACAACTGCATCACCTGTTTTAATTGGTAAAAATGTTCCTACAAGTCTTTGCCAGGCTAGTCTGAATACCTCATTCATAAGCCCATGAAATATGGCTGGGGCATTGGTAAGGCTAGATAGCATTACCCGAAATTCATAATGGCCACAGTAAGTTCTGAATGCGATCTTTTTTATATCTTCTTTGCTCATTTTGATCTGGTGGAATCCATATCTCAGATCTAATTTAGAAAACTGGTACCATAAAGTTCATCTAGTAGCTCTTTAATAAAGAGTATTGGAAATTTATCTTTCACAGTGGAATCATTTAATTTTTGTAATCTATACAAAACTTCCATTTCCCATATATTTTCTTGTCAAATATAATAAGAGATGTAAAAGGACTATGGTTAGGTTGAGTTACTACGATATTTAGCATTTCTTGCACTAATTTTTCAATTTCAATTTTTTAAGAATGAGGACCTATGAGGTCTTTGGTTTGTGGGAATGGTGCCTGCCTTTAGATTGATCAGATGAGCATGACTCATTTGTGATGGTAACCCCTTAAAATCAATAAAAACATCAGGGAATTCAAGCAATAATTGTTGAACAAGAGTAAAAGTAAGTACCTCTATTAGATAACTAGCCTCCATGGTTGTATTGAGAATAATTGGCCAATTAGGCCTTCTTTAATTTTCTGCAATAACTTTTCGAAAGAGTGTCCATTCATAACACGTATAGATGCTTCTTAATTAGATCCTCTCACCACTACCTTCTTACTATTTCTTTTGAATGTGAGTTTTAGCGTATCAAAGTTAAATAAGATGGGGTTATACCGTTTCATCTAATCCATGCCCAAAATTATGTCACATCCCCTACATATAATAACCTAAGATCAATAGTGAATGAATGTCCTTTTATTGTCCATTGGCAACTCGAATATTTGGCTTTACTAAAAATATTTCCTCCATTAGCAACAGTCATAATGAGGAGAGTGGGTTATTCAGTTTGTTGGGCTCTTTCAGTATTCAAAAAACTATGGGTTCTACCTATATAAACAAGCACTGAAATAACATGTTTCTTGATAAAACCTTTAGTTAGAATAAAGCAATGGGATACAGCCCAAGAGAGAGCATTGATAGATAATTCAATATCCCATGTATCTTCCTCTTCACAATTCTCCAAATCTTAAATTTCAGGAATCTATTAATCTTCTTCTTCAGCTTTAATAATGAATAATTATTTCTCTCTACATACATGCCCTATTTTAAATCAATCATCACAATAGTAATAAATACCTCAGTTTATTCTCTCTTTTATCTCGGCATAATACATTTTCTTTACTGTTAGGGTAAAAGAGTTTGTTTTTTTCATTATTTTGGTAGTTCTGTCCCAAGTAGGGGCCTTAATTGTATTGGATTTTTCTGGAGCAACTGTTGTATATTAAGTGTTCTTGGTTATTTCTATGGTTCGTTTAATAATTTTTGCAATTGCTGTTTCTTATATCTTGGCCAAACAAATGGCCTATTATAGGGTAGAGGGGTACAACACCTAAACTCCACTCCTTATGACCTATCTTAAGCCACCAAACAAACTCAGCACGGGATATGCTTCTTTTAGGCCATGGTATGTAATTTGAGATTTGACCTCCTCAATTTTTTTTGGTAGTCTTTGACTGCATCATCTTGCTTCGAGTTGTGAAAACTAGCTAATAAATTGTCATGACTCCCAAGTTAAAATCTGATCAATAAAACTCGCACAAATTCACCCCATTCCATCTCACCTTTGTCTTCTTGTTAATCTTGAAACTAAATATCAGTTTTACCCTCGAGGTATATAAAAGCGTAGCGAACTTTCTGGATTTCACTCATGGTGTGATAGGAAAAAACTTTCATACATTTGCGGAACCAATTATTTGGATTGCTGCCATCATATTTTAGAAAGTTTGGTTTCGATGTCTTAGCATAATTATTGGTGTCTTCATTTGTGTATTTATTTATGTGATTGATCCGTTCACCCTCCTGAAAATGGTGATATCTTTCGCCTTTTGAGATGATAATGATTCCAAATCTGGTTGCACTTGTCTCCCAAACAATTTAGTTTGTTCTACGAGCATATGACCCACTTTGTATTGTAATTGGTTCAAATTTTACTCCACGTTCATCATTCCATCTTGCAATTGTTGCGAAATGTTTTGAATTTATTCTTCACATCTCTTAATTTTCTCGTGGAGATATTTGAACAGGGTACCCTCTGCCATTCTTCCATATAGAATCCAGGCTCGAACAACTCTGAAATCAGAATCACAACACTTTTATAAGAACTAGGGTTTACAAAAGTTTATATAATGGAAGAATTGAGAGAAACTTGGCAATTTGTATTAATCTTTAGAAATTCGATGGTTACAAGGAAGAAGAGCTAGCTATTTATATTTTAACTCAAGATTAGTAACTAATCTGTACAACAACGATTGAAATGCAATTACTAAATCAACCCACATGCTGTGTAACTAACTCCCACTCACTACTAACTAACCCTAACAGAATTACAAATTACAACCAAATGACTCTTATAACAAAATAAAAAGACATTGTATGATAAAGGCTTATGGCACTTCTATAGGAATATTATTTAATATTCTAATGTGGGCTTACATATTAAAATAACAATTGTATTTTGGGCTTATATTTTTTTGGGACTAATTAGGTGATCTAATTAATAAAGCCCAGTAAGACATTTAAAAATGAGTATGGGCTTTCTAATTTGTGGTTACTCTAGAATCACCTACTTGTTATCGTGTTACTCAAGAATCACTTATTGGTTACTCAAGAGTTTTGTTCCCTAATGTTAATGCACTCAAAACACTTTCCTCCTCATTTTCATCATTGAGAGAGAGGTATTAGTCTGTGGAAGACCTCTAACCCCCAAGTCTTAATCACCAATATGGATTCAGGTACACAGTTCCTACAATTCTTTTATCAAGTAATCTTGATAATTTAATTTGTTGATTATGAACATATGAGGAATTTGTTCTATATTCGAACAAGTGGTATCAAAGCCTCTTCATATTAGATTTTTGGGATTGGTATTGTGATTTAGAAATAATTTTGTTTTATTTCTCATACATGTGATCTAGTGAGAACCCATATGGCTTTTAGGATTCTTTGTAGAATTTATGTATGATTTCTGATAATTTTCATAATCATAGTCCCAAAATGAATTTAGGATTTTCAATCCATAGTGTTTTTGATTTCTCTCAAAAGGGTTTAATTCATGATGGATTTGGAAGGATTACTTCAGTTTTGTTTAAGATAAAAAAATAATAATTTTGAGGGACGTTTTGACTGACATATTTCATTTTCTTGCTCAGAATTGTATGAAATTTTAATGGTCACCTGAAATCGTCGAAATAAACAAAACCCATTGAAAACAATGGGCACACACCCGATCTCAACGTTTGACGTCATTTAGAGCCCTAAAACGTGTTTTTACCATTTTTGGTAATAATGTTAACGCTAATAACTCTCGCTTAAAGATTAATTTTATGATTTCGAACATTGGAGAGTGATCCTGAAGAGATTATTTATATTACTGTAGTGATAACTCAAAATTTTTTATTTTTGGAAAAATATTTTTTTTACCATTGAATGTTTGTTCTAATATTCATGTTATATATTATTTGGTGTTGACAGAAGGTTCATTATAATGTTTTGAATATTAGATATATGATAAAGTGTAAAATCACTACATATATATATATATATATATACCATCGAATGTTTGTTCTAATATTCATGTTATATATTATTTGGTGTTGACATAAGGTTCATTATAATGTTTTGAATATTAGATATATGATAAAGTGTTCGTATGGTTGATGGGAGGAAGAAAAATCCCGTTAGGGGAACATATATTTTCTAGAATGATTTGGATTCAAGATATTTTTTGTATGGAACCAAAGCCTTTCTCCCATTTGTGGTATTTAATTAATATCCTTTTCTTATATCTTAAAATAAATTAATTGAAGTAATACGTTACTAGAGTAACCTCTATTGCGTAGAGTAATCTATTTTGAGTTATTAAGATGTGTGTGCTTATTATTTATGCGATTAGTGATCGGCCCAAAGGAAGGTTGTTAATTGGGCAAATAATAACTATACATGCGGGAATAAATCCGTGACGATTATAAATTTTACATGTGGACTATATACTGGTCCAAAGAAAGATTGTTGTTTGACCGAATTTATCATCAACATTTGATTTCTGCGCTAAGAGTACCACTTAGAAGTTAATTTTTTTATCCAAAGACTAAACTTTAATGTTGTGATAGGTATCTTAAATAGGTCCTTACAGTTGCATAAAATTTATGGCTTACATTTATTCTTTTAATATATCTTGACATGAATTGTAATTTGAGCTTATGTTATTCATGTGACACCCCGCTTAAAATAATAACGGGTGGCCAACCCTCTACTAAAATAATCATGAATTTCAAGTGGATCATTCTCAGCATCTACTGACGATTCTAAAATAAACATGACTAACTACCCATTACTACAAAAAGAGGGTGCCAAAAAAAATTTAATATTTAAAACTTTATTAAAACAAACTATGCAACAACTAACCAACGAGATAAAGACTACAAAATATGATAAAGAACACACATATGCTGTGGATGTAAAAAACTAGATTTAACCTAATTATTTAATCACAGATAAAAATAAATAAGACTAAAGATTTTTAAAGTGGTTCGCATTGAAAGAATGGCCTACGTCCACTGTTCGTGTTATTGCTAACTGTTTGCAGAATTCTCGATAATGGGTTTACCAAGAAATTCCGAGTCCCCTGCTAATCAGGAGGTTACAATGTATTTATATCCTTGAGGATGTACATGCGAGAGAATATTACATAGATGTCCAATAGGCGTGTACATCTGTATGATAATAATCAACATTTAATGCGCATTCAATCCTCTTAATTATCCGATTACAAATGCTCTGTACGAGGTGCAGCTCGGACCGCCTAAGTAGCTCGGTATACATGAGTTGCTCGATAAAATAAAGTTTCTCGGAGAACACTTGCTGCTCGGAGCGCCTGAGTTGGTCGTGGAGGTTGAGTTCCTCGGAGTCAATGTGTTGTCAAAAATGTTCGCGGGTGCCATGTAGATTGATACGTGTCTTCACATAATTGGTCCACGTCAGCAGACTAAATTTAGTATCAACAGAAGCCCCAATGTTTCGTAGTTTGATGTTGAAGAAAAGTATGGAACATTTATGGTGCCTAAACTTTATGGATTTTAGACGAACGTTCGTTGTACATAACTCCTTTTTTGAGTACATAGTATCAGGCTTTTAAAGTATTTTGAATTTCCATAACCGCTTCATTTTTTATGCCACTTTCTCCTTTTTAGCCGCCGGGTACGCAATCGTCTATCCTGGTAATCATTATTCTTCTCTATTCCCGAGGTAAAGTATTTAAACTCTTCAGAAACTTCGATCGCCTTTTACTTTTTCAAATCTGCATCTCAGAACTTCTTTCCTTCTTCTCTATCTTGTGCGTTCATTTCCTCCATTATTCGTTGTCAACTGATCCACCCTTTTCCTGTAAGATCTTCTTCCTTTTCTTTTACTTTCTTCGTTCATCATGGTTTACCTTGTGGAGTTGCTTGATAAATTTCATTCTGATTTTTCTATTCCTTCATGGGTCATATTGGAAGAACTTGCTGAACCTTCTGAC
This sequence comes from Sambucus nigra, assembly GCA_949130495.1. Taxonomy (NCBI): domain Eukaryota; kingdom Viridiplantae; phylum Streptophyta; class Magnoliopsida; order Dipsacales; family Adoxaceae; genus Sambucus; species Sambucus nigra. Next base: position 538,277,251 of record OX422213.1, read on the forward strand.
TATTTTCGTTTGGCTGAGGGACATTGGTTCCCCAGTCTCTTTGTGGCTGAATGTGGATTTTCTTTTCCTCCAAACCCCTTATGTTTGGAATTCTGTCAATATTTTGACGTGGTACCTGCAAAAAAAGCTCCCAATACCTGGAGAATAGTTAATGGAGTCCATAGGTTAAATCAGATTCATGGAACCCATTTAGGAATTACAGAAATTATGTTTTGCTATAGATGGGTTGTTAGTGATAGCACTTTTTATTTAAAAATTAGGTTTTTAAATAGGGCTTTAGTTGTCAATCTCCCCGATGCCAACAGGGATTACTTCGAGCATGGGGTTATTATGAAAAATTGGCAACATGCTCCATTAAATGGAAATGATGTGTATCAGGGTCCTAGATGCCCTCCCTATGGCAATGGGATAGGTTATTTTTATTTTATTTTATTTTTGAAATTATGTTTTCTTTGTGTTTGATAAAATGCGTCATTGACATTTTAATTTTTGTTTATTTGCAGTTGATAGCAAAAAGAAATCCCCTAAAGAAACTGATGTCAATTTGAGGCACTTGAAACTTATCTGGAGTTTGCACCAAACTGTTGCTGACGAACATATCAGATCAGCCTCGTACTTATTGCAGTACAAGAGTTACACTTCATCTTTTACTGCTCGTCCAGTGATAAGTGACATAGAACCAGCACCAGCTTCTGAAGGTTCCTCTCCTGAATCAAATATTCCTCTCAGTGACAGAATAAATAGAAGAAGATCTCCTGCCTTCTTTGATAAGTCTGCCTCTACTGCTGGAGAGGCAAAGAAAAATAAGCCAAATTTCCCAGAAGAAGGGACGAGAAATATTGATGCATCCCCTCCAGCTGCTATTCAAAAGGTTGCCGAGAAGCCCCCTGTGGCTCCGAGCAAGATTGTAGCTGTTTCTCCTCCAAGCGAGGTTATAGTTATATCACCGACCAAGACAACATCCTTGGTCGAGAATTTTCCTGCTCCCACGAGGAAGTTGAAGAAAAATTCCTCGGATAAATTGACTGAATCCATCTCTCAGCCTCTAACTGCTGGAAGTGGTGTTCCCACTTTTGTTGCTTCGAGCTCTGCCATGAGCTTGGTGAAATCTTGGATTATCCCCGAGATCTAAGGTGTTGAAGACAATCTTTCTTGGGAGAGGGTTACCACTTTGGCAGCTCAACATATTGCCTCAGTAAGTATTACTAATCTAAACTTTCATTTTTCCATGTTATGTCCTTGCACTGACTTACAATTATTTTCTTTTTCCAGTTGGTAACTTGTTTCAACATCATTCTGAAAAAGGATGAAGCTATTAAAGCTTCGAGCTCCTCGTCAGGTGTGGAGGAGGCTTTTATAGGTTTGACACGTTCCTTAAAGGATTCTCGTCAGAAGTATGACGAAGACAAAGTTACTTTGGGGAAGCAACTAAAAGCCATCGAGCAAGAGAGAGAGAAAGCTGTGGAAGCCTCTCAGGAGTTGGAGAGGAAAATGAAAAAATTTACGAAGAAGAATACTGAGCTTGAGGAAAAGCTCAAAAATACTGGAGAGCTTGAGACTAAGCTCAAAACTGCTGAAGAGGAACTTGGCAGACCTCATGAAGCTGATCGTCAGAAGCAGGAACTAGAAAGAAAAATAAAGGCTGCTGAGGAACTTCATACTGAGAGGATTTCCTTAGAGAAGGAAAAGAGAAAATTGGCTGTTAAGAAGTCCTTCAGCGCTGGCTGGGACAATGGTCGGAACAAAGGCCTAGTTGCCATGTCCTCTCAGATGGAATTTGCTAGCCTCAAATTCTTTAGGGACGGATGGATTGCTGCTCTGCAGGAGTTAAAGGTCTCAGAGAGTTTTGAACTTTTTCAGGGCCATGTTCATGGTCCTCCTCCCTCTCCTGGAGAAGAAGAAGAGGACGAAGCTGCCTTTGAAGAGTCTTCAATGATGATTGGAGACCAAGTTCCTCCCGTTTCGATTGTTCAAACTTTCTATGAGCAACTTCAGCCCACCAGTATTTCAATCGAGCAACTGCCGCTATCCTCTGTGAAACCAGCCTCCTCATCTCAGCTTTCTGAGGAAGTCGAAAAACACAAGGAGAAGGTGTAAAGTTGCTCGGGCATTAATTTTATTATTTCTTTTGAATGTAACCCTGAAACTTGTACTTGTCTTTTGATGAATAAAAATTTGAGTTTTTATGGTTCATGTTGACTTTCTTCGTCTTGCTCTGCCTTTATCATTTATTAATCCTGTTTATGGTAATACTCGCGAAATCACTACTTCCTTCATCCTCATTTTGATCACCAATGGGTCATCATGAGGATATAGCACACCTGCGAGGTCATTCTTTGAAAAAACCGATGACCAGTTTATCTTTTTTCACCTTCCTCGGGCGATCTTCTTCAGTTAGATTTATTCATTGAATATATGAACAAGTTTAAGCCTCGTTGAGGTAAGCTTTCCTTTCCGCAGTAAGGTCTCCACCTCCTGCATCTCCACCAGTGATAACATTGCAATCAAATTACCCAAAACGGATAGAAAATACCTCACGTTCTGGCTGTTTTGGTCTATTGAGGAGATCGGGGTCATCTTGATCATCTTCTCGATCTTCTTCATGATTTATATTCTTATCTTCTTTGGCTCGACTAGGAGATCTAGACCTCTGCCTTGCTCGATCGCTGCTCCTTCCACCATTTCGGCGATCCACATACTTGTTCAATTTTCCCCGCCTGATGAGCTCTTCAATTTCATTCTGGAGAGCTATGCAATTTTTGATTGTATGACCATGATCCTTATGGAACTCACATTATTTGGACTTATCCCTCTTGTCAGGATCTGTCTTCATTTTTTCAGGCCATTTTAACTCCTCGCTGTTCTTTATCTCTTCCAGAACATGGTTTATGTCTACTTTCAAAGGAGTATAGTTTCCAAATTTCCTTATCTGTTCCAATGCCTGCTTGGCTCTTGACTGCTTGTTACCACCATTATTCTTCTGATCCTTTTTCTCAATCTTCTCGGCCTCAACTTTGGTCTCCTTAGTGTCCATGCTCTTCTTTGCAGCCATAGCTTCCTCGGCATTCATGATTTTGGCTTCTTTTGCCATTAATTCTGACATGGTCCTAGGTGGATCTTTGGCCAGAGTATAGTACAATTTATTTGGAAACAATCCACTCATCAGAGCAGTGATTGCCGTAATCAATAACTTCGAGCTTCTCGTTATTGAAACGAGTAATATAATCCCTGGTGCTCTCACCTGCTTTTTGTCTAACACTTAACAAGTGTGCTACTCGCTTAACTGGTTTTGCTCCAAAATAGAAGTTTCCAATAAAGAGTTCGTCCAGTTGAAAGAAAGTTGCAATCTTCCCCCGAGGAAGATTGTTATACCATATTTGAGCAGATCCAGTGAGAGTTTCGAAAAACGCCCTGCATCGCATCTCGTCTGGAACAGCATAGATATCAGCAACTGCCTGATATTGTTCTATATGGAGAACAGGATCAGTTTTTCCATCTTATTTTGGTGTTACCACTAGGGCTTTGAACTTTGATGGTGTGGGAAAATCCACAATTACTTGGATAAAAGGTGTCCCTTGGATAAAAGTTCTTTATAGAGGATTTTTGGCCTTAGCCATTTCCCCTAGTCTATCCTCCAACCTCTGAATAGAGCCTTTCCATGCGTCATTTCCTTCCTCGGGCCTGTTGGTCTGAGGAATTGATCGTGTTGAATTTGCCTCTTGGGATCTTTCACGACGAGTAGCTGGTCGGGATTGGACAGAACCTTCCTTTAAATCAGAAAATCGTTGAGAGTTCCTCGACACCATCCTAGGGGGACTTTTATTCCTCCTAGGACCCAAACGATCAAAGGGAGAGACTCTACTCAATCTTTCAAGAGTACTGGTCCTTTCTGGAGATAAAGTGACATTTTTTTCAGTATCTGTGGCTCGTACTGATGAAGTTCGGCCAGGTTGATAAGAAAAATCATTAGATCTATCAGTGCAGTATGAATTCGCATGTCTAGGTTGAGCTTCCTCTGGGAGTAATGTTCGTCTAGTTCGCGAGGAAGGCAACTGGGTATTTCTTTGAATGCTTCGTTGTCCTGACTGGGCAGGTGGTCCACCCTGGATAGGTTGCATGAGTTGTCGCATGGTTTCTTGCATGGCGGTCTGGCCTTGAGCCAAATTAGCCATTATTCCAGCCAGATCTTGGACACTTGGAGGAGTGGATGGATTTGGGGGGTTTTCAGTGTTTCGATTACTGGATTCAGGATTATCAGCCATTGGAGATGAATTGTTTTGGTGAAAAATGATAGTTTCAGTCGTTTCCCACATACGGCTCCAATCTGTTGATGTAAAAAACTAGATTTAACCTAATTCTTTAATCACATATAAAAATAAATAAGACTAAAGATTTTTAAAGTGGTTCATCCTTGAAAGAATGGCCTACGTCCACTGTTCGTGTTATTGCTGACTGTTTGCAGAATTCTCGATAATGGGTTTACCAAGAAATTCTGAGTCCCCTGCTAATGAGGAGGTTACAATGTATTTATAGCCTTGAGGCTGTACATGTGAGAGAATATTACATAGCTGTCCAATAGGCGTGTACATCTGTATGATAATAATCAGCATTTAATGCGCATTCAATCCTCTTAATTATCCGGTTATAAATGCTCTGTACGAGCTGCAGCTCGGACCGCCTAAGCTGCTCGGACCGCCTAAGTAGCTCGGTATACATGAGTTTCTCGATAAAATAAAGTTCCTCGGAGTACACTTGCTGCTCGGAGCGCCTGAGTTGGTCGGGGAGGTTGAGTTCCTAGGAGTCAATGTGTTGTCAAAAATGTTCGCGGGTGCCATGTAGATTAACACGTGTCTTCACATAATTGGTCCACGTCAGCAGACTAAATTTAGTATCAACACATGCTATATAATAATACTGAAATAACACAAAGTATACAAAATAAAATACCCGAATATGGTGTCGGGTCACAGACATTACAATAATCTGAGAAGGAAGATATAAAAGTGCTACATCTACGACACTTGGGTATAAAGACAATATACATATTGAATCCTAATCTAGATACACAAGAAATAGGAAACGACTATATCAAAATACTGCAACAGCCTGCTACTGCCACAGCTCCACGAATACACTGGATGGATAACATTAATGGCGTCTTTGCGGAGGAACACCTAAAATAATACAATATATGCGTAACAAAAGAAAATATAAACGGGTTAGAGTCCGAGGTGTGAAAACATTTTAGCAAGTGCATTAAAATGCATAATAATTATAAATGCATTATAACATGATTAAAGTGGAGTCGCACTCTCTAGAAAATCCAACTCACCTCTCAACTAAAGCGCGCACCTAAACGTATGCACATGATCCTCAAATAACTGACCAACACTATCTAGGGCAATGTAATCTAACCTACTCCCAAATTTATACTCATTAAATATTCCATCTAAATCATATCCCTCAACTTCTAATACTACCAATCTCAAATATTCGTCAACTTACTAAACATATAAAATATACATAAACATTAACTCTTACTATAATTTCTCATATTCTATTTATATATATATATATATATATATATATGTAAGAGTTATTATCATCTAAATGCTAAGGACTAAACTTCTCCCAATTCTCAATCATGCACTGCGCTTCGTGCGTGGGACGTCTCGTAAGCGAAATCCAAATAAGGAACCCCCCGATACACTACTCCTTGACAATATTGATTATCGAGATTCATTATGCCCTCAATTCATGACGCATATAACCCCAAATTCTTATCTAATATAAATAATTTACTATTCTCAACTCTCAACAGTGCACGACGTTTAGTGCGTGGGACGTCTCGCAAGCGAAATCCAAACAAGGAATCCCCCCGATACACTACTCCTTGACACTATCGATTGTCGAGATGTACTAATATATAAATATGAGTGATAAGGACTAAACTTCTCCTCACTCCCAACATTGCACTGCGTTTCGTGCGTGGGACGTCTCACAAGCGAAATCCAAACAAGGAACCCCCCGATACACTACCCTTGACAATGTTGGTCGTTGAGGTCCATTATGCCCTCGATACCCATCGTAATATATATACTCATATAATTATATACGCTTCATTTTTAGATTAATATTTTCATCACAATTTAAGCCCGGATAAAATCTCCCGGAATGAGATTCAATCAATCTTCTTATATCTCTTTACTCTAGAGACAAATATATGATATCTTATAATCATATACAAATAATATACTATTCACACAAGCACAATAATAATCATCCCAGTGAGCTATAACTCGAGGACGCAGGTTCTCACTGCTATCATCTTCCAGGAATTACTCACTTTATCCCAAGTTATCATATATCGGACTATTATCACACCGCCATGGTAATAAAATAAATCAAAACGTATGGGAAGCGGTCATAGTTCCTCCTCGAAGATAAGACGAAACATACCCACCACGTCTCACCCCTAATAAAAATCACACAATAATAATGAACGCTATGACCTGGGGACTATACGCTCCCTGCTCCTCAAGCCAGGGGCCTCACCCACATCGTGTAACTTCCCATGATAGCAAAGAGGGGGTATGCTTCACATAAATATACATATATCATTCACATTAGATATACATATACCATCACATCATATAAATGTATACCATCACACAAGGTATATATATTTCACGCCATATATATATACACACACTCTTATTATGCTCTTAGGCATAAATGAAATAATTTCATTTATTAGTATATTACTCTCGATATACTATTCGTCCTAAATCACATAACTTCCCCACTTAGTATATGCAATATGATTTCTCACTTGAAACTCACCCATCACTTATATTTATATGAATAATCTCCCAATTCAAATTTATGTTGAGGATATTCTCTATATCCGTATGCACGTCGATCAACATTTATCATTACTCAATTATTAACCTCGACACTAAGAGGATTTCCTACCAAATTGATACGACATCTTAATCTCGCACTCTCTCTAAATCAATCACTAAAACTCAAACATTTACATCCAATCATCTATAAATTTTGCTCTTATTTCCTTAATGAGAGGGGAAATACGCACTCAATTCCATTATGGTATAAATCCCCAAACATCTCCTCACTTTACTAAGATCCTTAATCCCCTTACATAATCACTTAACACTCTACGATATTATAATTGATAAGGTCCATTTATATAAACTCGAAGGAAATGGGATAAACTTAAAATCCCACAGTTGAACCCAAAACAGAGGCCCGGTCGACTGGTGCCCCAACCGCGGTCGACCGCGGTTCTCAAATATGCTTAAAATTGAAGACAGTGTACCTCTTATTGGAGGCACGGTCGACCTTCCCCCTGGCCGCGGTCGACCGGCCCTACCAGGTACCTCGGTCAAACTCCATTTTTACTTACTTTCAACTTTTCAAAAACTCCAAAATACTTACTTTCAATTACAAATCTTCAACCCAAACATATTTATAACATAAATACTCATCAAATAACTAAACCCAACTAATTTCCAACCTCAAATTCATCATATACTCATAAAATGTAAGATTTTACCCAAAATCTAGGTTTTAACATATTTATCCCAAATTTCAGAAATTTATCCACAAATCATGAAATAAATGATACACAACAATTATTTAGCAAGTTTAATCACTTGCCTCAAAGTTTTAGAGTCTGGTTCGCCCTCGAAATCACGAATTTACAGAAAATCCCAAGCTTTCTTTCTCTTTCTCTTCTTCCTTTCTTCTTCTCTCTCTTTCTCTCTTTCTTTCTAGGGCTTTCTCTTAATCTCAAATGAGATTTGTTTCTCCCGTAGCCTTAATAAGCCTTATCTCCCAAAATACACAACTTTAAATGACAATACACACTTTAAATGACTCGGTTACTTTAATTCGAGCTAAACGAACTTAAAATATTTCGGAACCCAAATAAGACATAAGTACAGTCATTTCGACTATCTCAACCTTTCCGAAAACAACCGCACACTCAGAATCGTCATTTGAAGTACTTTCTAAAATCTTCAAATTTTGACCTCAAATGCCAATTTAATTATTCTCAAATTAAAATAATATTAATTTCTCCCCAAAATAATTAATTTATTGTCCCAAAATTTTGGGGTATTACAATTTATTTGTTCTAAGAATTCAATTACTGCTTCTACTACTAATCTCACTACCAACATGAACACAATTCCTATGCTTAATGGAACAAACTTCAAGAACTGGAAAGAGAACATTTTGATAGTTCTCAATTGCATGGATTTAGACTATACACTAAGGAAAGAACAACCCTCTCCTCTTACGGAGAAAATTTCCATTGAGGATAAAGAGAACTTTGATAAGTGGGATCGTTTTAATGGCATAAGTCTAATGATGTTAAAGTGTATCATTCCAGAAACATCCAAGGGCGGTGTGTCAGATGAGGTAACTACTATTGAAAGTTCTCATATTGCATTTACCTTAAAGAATAATAAGCAAAAAATGAATGATAATAAGAAAACTACAGTAGGAACATCACAATCCAAAATTCCACAAAAGACGTACGATCCAAAATTTACCTGTTACTTTTGCAAGAAACTTAGGCATGTGAAGAAAGATTGTTCCATGTATGCCGTATGGCGTGTAAAGAAGGTACACTTCTCACTTTGGTTTTTCTGAAGTTAATTTGGATTTTGTACCTAGTCATAATTTGTGGGTAGATTCTAGTACTACTACTCATATGAGTATGTCTATGCAGGGTTTCCTGCAGAGCCAACCACTAAATAATTTTGAAAGATTCATCTATGTGGGCGATGGCAAAAAAATTGCAATTGAAGCAATTGGGACCTTTAGATTATCTTTTGAGACTGAGTATTTTATTAAATTAAGATACTTATATAATACCGTCTTTCAGACAGAATTTGGTTTCTATTTCCGTTTTGGACAAATATAATTTTTCTTGTTCATTTTGAAATAATAAAGTCAGTCTTTTTCTTAATTCCACTCTTATTGCGAATGGTTCTTTAATTGATAAATTATATATGTTGAATACCAATGCTTCATTTAATGAAACTTTACAAACAACTACAAGAGGCACAAGACACAAATTGACTGATGAAAATTCCGTCGTCTTACGGCGTAAACGTTTGGGTAATATCTCCCAAAGGCGAATTGAAAGTCTTGTGTCAAACAGAATACTTGATTTAACATACTTTGATGTTTGTATTAGGTGTTGATCAAGAGCGAATCATGCGTCGTGTAATACGCAAATCGTTGTTATCAGTTCGGTGACTCAATGCAAAAAAAGCCTAAACTACAACTACACTTGACAAGTAAGAACAACGGTAAGTCGTGTATCGTAGGAAATCCATAGGGAGTGATTGAATTTTAGATTTCAATTATTTTTCTACTTCAAAAATAAAAGTGTAAAAGGTGATGGGTTGAAATGGTGAAAAAGGAAAAATAAGAAGTTGATGCTAAATTACAACTAATTAAAATGAGAGTTGGGATCGCGTCCCCGCCATGGGATAAACAACTAATAATTAGAATTTCAGTTCGAAAACAATTAACTGAGCATTTTTAGTTAAACATAAACATCACACGTGAAGGTATTTTAACCTAAAAATGCGAAATAAAACATTTAATAAAAAATGGTCACATGCGTCTTAAATTCAGATTATCGCTATAAACACTTACGTTGCATGACAAAGAAAGTTAAACTCATAATAATCTGACTTTAATACGCGAGGTTTCAATTAAATGCAATTTTCCCCAAAAACTAACTTTTGGAGCTCGACGCCCATCAATGGCGGAGAAATGACCCCAACCCTTAACTATTCACTACACATGGTTAAGACAACAAATAAAACTAATTAACCAAAGAAAACAATAATTAAACTACCAACAACTAATTAACTAAGCAATAAAAGTAACTACAAAGTAAGAAATCAAGTAAAGAATCATTAAACAAAGGAAAGTGATAATGAATAGTAATATACTTACACAAATGGGATGAACCCAAAGAAAAAAGAGGAGCGGGATGCTCTAACAAAAATCCCCAAAAAATCTGATTTCTAACCCTCTCATGTAAAAAATGAAGTCCCCCACTTAACACAATGTTTTTATACAAAAACCCACTTAAAAATAGAGCTTTACAGACTTTCACCCAAATCGATTCACAAGGTGTGAATCGATTCGCACCTAACAGTGCTGAATTCTCAGCTTTGTCCAACTTTACGGAAAATAACGTAACTTCTTCGTTATAACTCGGAATTAGGTACGATCGGAGGCCAAGAAAAGAAAATTAAGATTTCTACAACATCCAAGCGACATTAAGCCAAAAAAAATTATGAAATAAATAAAATTCCCTTGAATGTGACCTTGAGTGTATTTTGAAGATAAAACCATCCTAAAAATGCCATAACTCCCTCATTGTATATCGAAATCATGCACCGTCGATGGCCACGCGATGAGAAATCAAAGGGATTCAACTTTCGTGACAAGTTAGGGATGTAAATACGAATGATAAAATTATTAAAGTGCCCCCAAGCTTCAATAATCAACATAATTTCTCTGAAAAATGACCAAACTTCACACTAAGCACCGAAATACCTACAAAAACTCAATTATACCTTATATAACATATTAACATATAAAACGGAGGCTGTTTTGTTAACGAGAATAAATATAGGAATTAAGGTACCCAAGGAGGCTAAAATGCATAAGTATAAGGGGTGAAACATACAATATTCGTGCCGAATCAGATGTATAATGGGGAAACAAACAAACATTTGAAAATTAAGTGCTAAAAGGAGTTCTAGCATCTTAAAATTGATACATACTAATATTTGTGATTCATTCCCTACGACTTCTTGGAATGGTCAACAGTATTTATCACTTTTATAGACAACTATTCTCGTTATGGGTACTTATATTTAATTCATGAAAAGTCACAATCCTTTGACCTTTTTAAGGCCTTCAAAGCCGAAGTTGAAAATCAACTAAGCAGGAAGATTAAAGTTGTCAAATCTGACCATAGTGGTGAAGAGTATGGATGATATGATGGATCAGGTGAACAAAGTCTAGGACCTTTTTCTAAATTCCTAGAAGAATGCAGTATCGTCCCACAATGCATAATGCCAGGGCAACCTAGCATGAATGGTGTTACTGAGAGACAAAACAGAACGCTTAAGGACATGGTAAGAAGTATGATCAGTCATTCTTCTTTGCCAGAATCACTCTAGGGAGAGGCACTTAAGACTGAAGTATATATTCTAAATAGTGTACCTAGGATAGAGGTAGCTACAACCCCTTATGAACTATGAATAGGCCGAAAACCTATCATTAAGCATTTACACATTTGCGAATGTCCAGATGAGGCAAGGAATTATAAACCTGATTAGACATAAATTCTTCTGAATTTTCCCCATAATTTAGAGGATTTTATTACCTCGGATAATGTAAAATGAGTTGATTTATCTCATATCATTTCTAATGGATTCGTCTAACAAGTATCCCGAGTTTCGTGTATTTCTTATTGATTTTACATGTATTTAATACATAAAAGAAAGAAAGAAATCGGAAGAAGCAAAAGAGAAGAAAGAAGAAAAGTCAAAAGGGAAAAAAGGGTAATTTTCACATGGAATCCGGACGAAAGCCCAAAATAAAAGTTGAAAATCTCGAGTCTACAAGTGCATAGGAAGAAATGACGTTCCAATATGAGTTCCGGAGTAGAAGTTATGAAAATACAAAGATGTGAGATAATCATGAGAAATTGAAGAGATAAAGAAGAGAAATTGAGAAGAAAATCCGGATGGCATAAAAAGAGGATCGATCTGGGTACTCGAAGTCACTGAATAAGGAAGTATTTACCGGATCGATTCGGTACTCATAAAAAAAGGATCAATCCGCCCCCAAGTTCACTGAATTAGAGAATATATAACAGATCGATCCGGTCATCAGGCAGATCGATCCAAAATGATTACCCGGATCGATCCGGGGTTCGAGATTTGAGATTATCTTCTTTAAGCTAGAGTTTTGTATGAATCCAACTCTTGTAATTTTCATAGAGTATATATTTCAAAGTCCTCCCAAACATTAAAGGGAGCTTTTAATTAGTTTTTTGGGAATTTTTGTACTTAGTTTTTAGAGAGAGAACAATAAAAACCCTAGTTTTCATTTAGCTTTGATTCAAGCTTCTGCAATTCAAGTAAATTCGTTCCAATTTCTGCTTTCATAATTGTTGTAGTTAATTGTTTAGTTAATAATTTCATTCTTCTTAATTCTCAGTCTATAGTTAAAATGTATTCCTTTATTAAAATCATGTTGTCTTACTTTACTATGTCCGGCTAATTTTCCAAGGGCTGGGATGCATGAATCCAACCCCCGACGTTCTTGATGAATGCGTAAAATTTGATTTTGAATTAAATAATTGAGTTAATCGTGTTGTGTGGTGATCACAACCATTGTAGGACTTTTGATCTTGTTTGTCCTAGGTAATCGAGATGCTTGAGAGTGCAAGGCGCGTGTAGTTACGATGACACTGCTTTATTTGTCTCTTGATTATGTATGATACAGGATACGATCCCTCATATATGTAATGCTTGGGAGTACTAAAGACTGGATTACTCAGATATTTCAATTCCGAATTAGCTTTTAACATTGATCAATGAACTAGGATTGAAGGAGTGTATCCTGACTCGTTTGTCTTCACTTGCACTTTTCACTACAGGTTTCCTTTCTTCTTAAGTAGGTCAAAAATCTTTTAATTTATTTCTAAATTTTGTAGGTAATTTTCTTATTACTTCAATTTATAGTTAGTCCATCTCCCATAATCACCTTTTTATTCTTTTTAGAGTCGAGTTAGGGTTCTCAGTCTTTCCAACATCGTTACAACTTCGATTGTCCTATTTTCCTGTCGAGAAGATCCCGACTTATCGGGTTTATTACTAACGCGACAGGCTTACACTTGAGCCTATATCAGCATGAACACTAGTTACACGTTTGTGGTTGCGTCAAGTTTTTGGCACCATTGCCGAGGACTTAGGTAGACTTAGGTTAGATCGAGTTAATCTAAAGCCTAGACAAAAAAAAAAATCATCTCTCATAGGATTTTAATGCAAAATCCCGAACAAACTTAAACTCCTCAAAATACTCTAACCCGAATTCACGAAAAACCAATCGTTGAGTATAACTTTGACAGTCCCCCCACACCTCGCGCTCCATAATTTTGTATTCCACCTCCTACCCCTGGGCATTCTATTGCTAGTTACACCCTGAGTCACACATCTAGGACACCGAGTGAGTATTCTGAGTCACTTGAAGAGAGCGATGTCTGACGCTGATAGTTTCGACACTTAAGAGGGGCATCCACCTTATCGTCCCATGAAAGACTTACTCTTTCCAGAATGAACTGTCACCCCTGGTTGCATTTTACTCGCATATAATGTCGATCAGTTTCACTTTCGTAATGGGATGATACAGATTCTCCCTACTTTCCATGGCATGGATTCGGAGAAATCATACCTTTACATAAGAGAGTTCGAAGATGCGTGCGACACATTTAGTGACCAAGCTTGCATGCAGGATGTCATTCGCCTAAAGCTTTTTCCTTTTTCCTTAAAGGATAAAGCCAAGACCTCCCCGAACTCCTTGGTTTTCTGGAGGGATATACGATCCAAATTTATCTACAAATTCTACCCACAGCACAAGACCAACTTTGCCAAGAATTAAATCCAAGGTTTTTGACAACACGATAATGAGCTTTTTGATAAGTGTTGGGAATGTTTCCAAGAGTTGGTAAGCGCATGCCCCCATCATGGTTTTGAAAAACACCATTTGATCTCTTTCTTCCATAATAGGTTGACAGTGGCTTCCAAACAACTTGTGCAAATGATGTGTGAAAGACCTTTTTGGGATTTAGACTCCAGCGATGTCGAGTCCCATCTTAAGTATGTCGCAGAGACTAATCAAGCATGGGGCACATCTGATCCTAATAACCAAGTTCGACCTAGAAAAGTATATATCGCTCCGACTGCATCCGGTCTATACTATTTGGATAGTAATACCTTAATAAACCGATGATTCGATCAGTTTCAGAGAGATATGAAAGATTTACTTGATAGCCGATTGAGAGATATCTCCGTATTCAGTCGTGTTTCGAAAGAAAAGGTGTGTGCTATCTGTGAGGCGAGCCATTCCACAAAGGCATGCCCGACGATTTTCGCCTACAAGGCCATGCACACCGAGCAGGTGGATGCTATAGGAGGATTCAAGGGAAATTTTAACACCCCGCATGGGAACTCGTATAACCCTTAATGGAGAAACCATCCTGGTTTTAATTACGGACAACCACAAGTTGCAATGAACCCACATTCGTAGGTTACCCCACCTCCACCGCTTCCTTAATTTCAGCAAGCACCATCCCCTCCAGCTCCGTATATTACTCCACCGCAGAGGAACCTTAAGGATACAATAAACTAGTTCATAAACTCTCAGAGTGCAACCAATGATAGATATGATCGCATGTTAGCCGACATGAATGCGAACATCTCCAAGTTGCAATCCTCATTGAGTATCCAAGAGAAGGGAAAGTTTTTTGCCCAGGGCCAAAGACCTCCCCAAGGTCAACCTAGTGTTAGATCCACCTCTACAGAACAATAAGAGCATTGCCAAGCTATGACCACTCTTTGTATTGGACGAGTTATTGATTTATCACCTCACCCACATGATACTTCGAAAGACAAGGATACTTCGCCCGACACGAAAGAGGCCAAATATATCTCCTTAAACGGGAGTGAAAAAAAAACACTAGTGAGCCCGAGATAGTTGTAAAACCACCCTTCGCTGCGCCATTTCCTCAAAGATTGGTTCCTTGCCACAAAGGGGCCATAAGCAATGAAGTGCTAGAGGTGATTAAATCCATGAAATTGAACTTACCTTTCCTCGATGCAATAAAGCAAATTTCAGCTTATGCAAAAGTCATTAAAGATTTATTGACTGTTAAGCGAAGGATGAAGGTAAAGAAAAACGTGTTCCTAGAATAAAATGTGAGCTCCGTTCTACTTAACGATCTCCCACCTAAATATAAGGACCTCGGTGCACCCACCATTTCATGCACCATTGGAGAGAACAAAATTGAGAGAGCCTTACTCGACTTGGGGGTCAGTGTTAATATCCCCCCTATTCAATTTATGGGCATCTTGATTTGAGCGACCTTAATCCCATAATGATCACTCTCCAATTAGCGGATCGCACCATGAAGATACCGAGAGGTATATTTGAGGACATGATAGTCCAAGTGGACACTTTTTACTTCCCAGTAGATTTTATCATTTGGGACACGGAGCCCTACTTCGCCTCAAAGAATCATGTTCCCATCATTCTTGGGTTCCCATTCTTAGCTACGGCTAACGCACTTATCAATACTCGAAATGGGAGGATGCAACTCACTTTTGGGAACAATACATTAGAAAAAAACATCTTCAATATAGTCCAACAAGAAGGGGAAGAAGATGATCTTCACGCGTTGAGCTTAATTGATGAGATCGTAGAAGAGCACACTGAGGAAAGTTTATGTGGAGACGCCTTAGAAGCTTGACTAGTGTCTAGTCATGAAAGTGAGGGAGCTTATACTGAGTTTGAGAGAGATGTTGACGAGTTGAGAGAGCTTCTTAATGAGAGAGCGTCAGATGAGGACGCGAGAGGTGTTAGTTGAGTTTCTCGATTCGAAGAGTTACCGCCAAGAGAGGCACGCCTGGTTCCCTCTAGTGACACATTACCGACTCTCGAGTTGAAGAAACTACCCTCCAACGTTAAATATGTTTTCCTTGGTGAAAGTGAGACATTTCCTGTTATTGTTTCCTCTAGCTTAGATGAAGAGCAAGAGGGTAAGCTATTAAAATTTTTTAGGAAGCACTACAGTGATTTTGGTTGGTGTACAACTGATCAAAAGGGGATAAGCCCTCTAATTTTCACTCACAAAATTCGCCTCGAGGAGGATGTGGAGCCCTCGAGAGAAATGCAAAGAAGGATAAACCCCACCATGAAAGAGGTGGTGAGGGCTGAAATCATAAAGTTATTGGATGTCGGGATTATCTACCCAATTTCGAATAACAAGTGGGTGAGCCCCATTCAAGTCATCCCGGAGAAGTCAGGCATGACAGTGATTGAAAATGCCAAGGGTGAGCTAGTTCCTCAACGTACCACTACAGGGTGGCACGTTTGCATTGATTATCGAAAACTCAATGCAGGAACTAGGAAAGACCATATCCCCTTGCCATTTATCGGTCAAATGCTTCAAAGAGTAGCGAGACACCCTTATTATTATTTCCTAGATGGTTATTCCGGATATAACCAGATTGTGGTAGATGTACTTGATGAAGAGAAGACAACCTTCACTTATCCCTTTGGAACGTTTGCCTATAAACATATGCCATTCGGCTTGTGTAATGCACCCGCGACCTTTCAAAGGTGCATGTTGAGCTTATTCAGTGACACGGTTGAGAGAGGGCTAGAGGTGTTAATGGACGACATCAGTGTTTTAGACACCTCTTTCAATCAATATTTATCCAATCTTGAGAAAGTACTATCCCGATGTATGGAGAAGAACTTATTGCTGAATTGGGGAAAATGCCATTCCATGGTAATTGAGGGCATAGTTCTTGGCCACATTTTTCATCCAATGGGATCGAGGTTAATAGAGCAAAAATTGATGTCATAACTGACCTACCCCCACCTAAATCTCTAAGACATGTGCGCTCTTTCTTGGCCCACGCAGGGTTTTATAGAAGGTTCATTAAGGATTTTAGAGCCATCGCTAGACCCTTAAGCGACCTTCTTATGAAGGACACCCCATTCGAGTGGACTGAATCATGCCAAAGGGCTTTTGAAAAATTGAAAAACATGCTTGTGTTCTCTCCCATCATGCAAGCTTCAAATTGTTCCTTGCCATTCGAGCTTATGTGTGATACTAGAGATTATGTGCTAGGGGCTATTTTGGGCCACAGAAAAGATAAAAAAGATCATGTCATCTACTAAGCTAGCCGGACTCTCACCGAACCACAACTCAATTACTCGACCACGGAGAAAGAATTGCTAGCTGTAGTTTTTGTTCTAGATAAATTTTGATCCTATCTCATTGGGTCCCCCATCACCTGTTTAACCGACTACGCGACTTTAAATATCTCATTGCAAAGAAAGATGCAAATTCGCGCCGCATAAGGTGGATCCTACTCCTATAAGAGTTTAATCTCTCAATTAAAAATAAAAAAATGAGTAGAAAATGTCGTCGCCGATCACTTATCATGGCTTTTGTCCGACGTACATAATGATCCTACACCCATAGATGAGTATTTTCCTAACGAGCAACTCTTTGCCACCTCTTCTTTGCCCCTAGTTTGCGGATATAGTAAACTATCTTATCACGAGAGATGTCCCTACCAATTGGACACCACAAGATAAGAAGAAGTTCATCACTTGGTCGCGCATGTTTTTCTATGACGATCCATTCCTTTTTAAATATTGCCCTGACCAAATCATCCGATGATGTGTACCGAATGACGAGATCCTAAAGGTCATCCAATTCTGTCATTCAGAAGCATGTGAAGGCCACTTTTCTGTGAAAAAGACTGCTGCAAAGATTCTCCAAAGTGGCTTGTACTGGCCCATAATGTTTCAGGATGTAAACAATTGTTTTAAATCTTACGATAGATATCAACGGATGGGGGAGATAACCCGATGAGACATGATGCCATTAACCCCGATCCTCATCATTGAGGTCTTCAACTGCTGGGGTATTGACTTCATGGGACCTTTTCCTCCATCCTTTGGCCATCTATACATCCTAGTCGCGGTAGAATATGTTTCTAAATGGGTGGAAGCGATAGCTACTAAGACTAATGACAACAAAGTGGTCATAAGGTTCCTACAAGAACACATACTTCCTCGCTTCGGTGCTTCGAAAGCGATAATCAACGATAATGGCATGCATTTTTATAACAAGCCATTTAAGAAGCTCATAGGAAAGTATGGTGTCATTTATAAGGTTGGAATGACCTATCACCCATAAACGAATGGGTAAGACAAATTGGCCAATCGTGAAATAAAAAACATCCTCGAGAAGACTGTCAATCCCAAACGAAATATTGGTCCCTTAGATTGAACGAATCGCTATGGGCCTACTGTATCGCATATAAGAACCCACTCGGAATGCCCTTGTTCCGCTTGTGTGTGGAAAACCTTACCATCTTCCCGTTGAGTTGGAGCACAAAGCGTATTGGGCCATTAAGAGGGTTAATTATGATATGGGCAAAGCTGATAAAGCTCGCAAGCTTCAATTGAATGAGTTAGAGGAGATACGCAATGATACGTATGAAAATGTCAAGATTTCAAAAGAACGGATGAAACTCGCTCATGATAAGATTATTCGATGAAAAGAGTTTCAACCTGGAAAAAAGATACTCCTCTATAACTCTCGACTTCATCTATTTTCTGGGTAAATTGCGGTCTCGGTGGGTTGGTCCATTCGTTGTGAAAAGCATATTCCCCCACGAAGCAGTTGAATTAGAAGATCCAAAAGGGGGGAACACGTTCAAAGTCAACAGACAGCGCCTAAAGCCATATGTAGATGTGTGCGTAGAAGATATCTACACCATTTGGTTGTCGGACCCCATTTACGGGGTATAGTGAGCTGAAATTAAGAGGTTGTCGCACCCCCGACGTATATGGGGTGAATTCTTGTGTATATTAGCTGCACATAGGTTAGGGTAGTAGAGTCCGTAGGTTCACGTCAAAGAGAGGAATTCGAGCACTAACACGCCTTACGAGGTGAACATTTAGGTCCACGGTATCAAGGTGAGAAGTTTTTGAAGTCAAACATGTGTAGGACCTTTAGTAGGAGTATTTGAATGCCAAGAGAGAAGATTATGCCAGCAAAAAGGTGAACCAGAGCTGATCTGGGCACCGGATCGGTCCGATTTGGGGAAAAATCGAAATAAAAAAAGGGTTTGAATCGATCCGGTCCTGGGATCCCGGATTGATCCAGTTTCTGTAACTCTTTATATTCCCAAGGTTCACCACCCTTTCCCCCAATCCATTTATTTCCCTCCAAATTCGTCCACCACCCTTCCCAACCACCTTTTCCCTCCCAAATACTTCCCCATTTTCCCTCTAAAACCTACCCTACACTCTTCCCTCTCTACCTATAAAACAACACCCTCTCCACTATAATTTCCCCACCACTACTTACTCTCTTCCTCTTTTTCTCTATTTCTCTCCAGAAATCCTCCTACCTCCAATTTCCATGGCCAACCAACCACGTCCCTAAAATATGAGTCCACCGACATTCTTAGAGACGGAGTCGCCGACTACCGTTCCCTTCAAGAACAAAGATGGTGTGAACGTTTCTTCGGCCAAACTCACAAGCTCCAAGTGGAGATTCAAGTCATTTGGAATGACATGAAAAATTCCATCACTGGGCTTTTTATGTCCCGGGGTTGGTGTCATTTCCTAAATGAGCCTCACAATATGGTGTGGCCCAACGAAGTGCATGCATTCTTGCTACCAAAGATGTCCCAAGCCCCCATCCATACACATACCCCAACACTCTTCACCCACTTGACAAAGATGTGTGCATGTCCCGTATTGACCCCAACGCTAACTGGATCATCGAGACATTCCCTGTGGGCCAGCTAAGTGAGAAAGAGAGCCTCACTTTAAAAATTATATGCGCAAACATTCTCCCAACGGGTAATAACTCGGCAATGAGCCCACGCCAAGCCACCCTCGTATATCACCTCTTCGACCACAACACCCCCATCAGCCTGGCTCCCTGCATTTGTAAGGACATTTTCTTCGCAGTCACGGATAAAAAGGGAAAAATTCCTCTCCCCTATGCCCGTCTCATTACGTCCATGCTAGCGGACACTGGAATTGCCCCCCACAGGATTTCCCTCACCTCCCAGCTCCTTTTGGGGCAACCACTCGGACTAGACGTGAAAGCCAATGGGAAAACATCCAAGCCCAACTAGTGGTGATGAAGAAGAGTACACGTGTGGTGATGAAGAAAGCAGCACGGAAGAAAAAGAGAATATCGTGATGGGCAAAGGTGAAGCAGCTTATGACAGTGACGAGGACTCTGATTTTTCACTAGTAAATGCAGAAATTACTCAGCGAATTTCAATGGTGGAATCACGACTTGATGGGTTCATCAACCAATACAACACTAACAGGGTGGCCGACCTAAGAGCTTACGAGCGCGACACCAGCATGATGCACCGTCTCCAAGCGGAGATGCATTGGATGACTATGGGTACACCACCACCGTCCTAATTCTATGACCCATATGACCCGAATGTGAAAGTGGATCCCATGACCCACCCCAGTGATGCTATTTCTGAAAGTTGATTGTGAAGTTATTGGCTGTTATCATTGTTGATTATTTGTCTCCTTTTCCTTTGTAACTCATGTTGCTCATTTTGTATAAAATTCTGCATTCTCAGTAGTTGTTTGTTTTATCTCTTCGCACTTTTAATTCGCTTTGAGTTAGATTTTAGTCCTTTTTGCTCGAGGACAAAGCAAAATTCTAAGTTAAGGGGGGTCACAAGTGCGTATTTCTAAAACTTCACAAATTTTCAAAAATGACCAGAATTTTTTTGAAAAATCCAAAAATATTTTTCTTCAAAATAAATAAAAATTGGAATTTAAAAGCTTAAAAAATGTCACAAATATTTTCTCTCAAGTTGTAAAAATCAAATGCACAAAGCCAAAATTGACCAAAGATGGAAATTGAGCGAAAATTGACGACTTAACGAATAAGTGTGGAGATTAATCAACCCGGTGAGATTTTGAGCCTATAAATTTTTTCTAGTTTTTAAATCAATCATAGTTTATGATTAACTCAAAGTTCTTTTAAATGTTTTAATAAGTAATTGATGATCTCTATTATATTGTTTTGATCGGTTATGGAAAACGTGTGAGGTGTTGTTTAGAAAAGTGTGACACCCCGCCTAATAAAATACCGAGAGATCACTCCAATATCAAATTAAAACAGGAGTCTTATATGGATCATTCTTAGCATCACTGTCAAAAATCCATTTAATTACTAATAACCTATTAGGCCGGTGTCAAAATTTTACTTAACTACTCTTTTTAAACGATTACAAATAAAACATTCACACAAATTATGCGTAAATGAAACTGAAATAAAATAAGATAATCGAACACTTGGTCAAAATATACAACCATATCGAATGCCGTACAAAAAGGCGGTAAAAGAATAAATAAATGCTGTTGGGTTATTAACCCGAATGTATATACAATACCTCCTATCTAGAGTACAAGGATATAAGCGTCTATCGAGAACCTGCACACATCCACAACTGCTGCAGCTGGCGTCTGACTCGAAGGAAGTGCCATCCAGGCGTCCCTGTGTCTGGACACCTATATATATATATAACAAGAAAGGAAAAGTAGATAAACGGGTTAGAGCCCGAGTTTGAAAATATTTTGCAAGTGCATAAATGCCTTATTTATTTTTTTTAGAAAAAGGTTTTATCTCATATTTAAGTTTGGTATCTCACTCCCGTGAGATACCCCTCACCTGTCTTCTAACAGTGCACACCTAATGCACCTATCTAGAACATTCTAGTTAAGCTACCCCGCCTAACTATTCTAATTCACCCATCTACTAGAAACCTTTACAACCCGAGTACTAAGATCTAAACTTCTCTCCATTCTCAACGTTGCTCTAAGTTCGTGCATGGGGTGTCTCGCGAAGCAAAATCCAAACAAGGAACCCCCCCCCCCCCCCGATACACTACTACTTGGCAGGGTTAATGGTAGAGATCCGTTAAGCCCATAGTACAAAACTAATGTATTAATATACATAACATATTCATTTTTATATACATCTTTACAATATACATTCGGATAATATCTCCCGGACTGAGGTTTACTTATTTCTCATCTTTATAATATACATCCGGATCTATCTCCTGGACTGAGGTGTATTCTATACTTGTCTTTATAAGACACATCCGAATCTAACTCCCGGACTGAGGTGTATTCTATACTCATTTTTATCTCTTTCATCTCATTAGAGATATATATATATTACATTGTTCTCATACACAAGTAATATATCATGCACACATGCATACAAACCATCCCACCGAGCTATAACTCGTGGATGCAGTCTCATAGTGCCGATCCAAAAATTCGGGTTTACTCATATACCACGGTACTCTCCGGAATCCTCAACAGTCCTGGTAAAATGCATTACGGTGGAGGCGGTTAAATTCCCTCTGCGAGTGGGAGATCTCACAAATCGCACTTGAACTCGGGATGCTAATGACCTGGGGACTATACTCTCCCTGCTCCTCGAGCCAGGGGATTCACCCACATCGCGCAACCTCCCTGGATCGCACTAGAGTAATATATAACTGCGGCTATCCCAACCCTACACCAAAGGAAAGTCCGTTGGAAATCTGCTAATCTACATGCATACATATCATCACATATAGATATATATGTATTTATATCATATCATATATATATTTTAATCATATAGTATATATATACAATATATTCCTCCTCAAATATACATATATGGCCATAATTACCAATCACATCTAGCGATGACCAATAATCCCAAAGATTCTCTCAAAGAATCACACTCATGCATTCATATACGCATGATACTAAACCCAAAGTATTTCCTCACTTTGATAAGTAATGCATACCTTAATCCCATCTAAGGATTTATTGGATATCTCCAATTATACCCTTTTACATTAAGCGAATATATATCTATATTCCCAATTTACCCTAACTATCTCGTAGGATATACATAATCCGCCATCGATTATAATTATGCTTCCTATACGCATAATTATCTAGGCCTAATTGCCCACTAAGATATCTTAGGGATTTATCTCTCCCGAGCAACCTTAAAGTTAGTGGGTTATGGATTTCATTTCCATGAACCCAAGGACTACATCTCATTTCTAAAATCAATTAAAGGTCCCCACCCTAACTTAGGAACCCGAAACCTTTAAGTTCTACCATATTTCTATTTTCCTTGAAAATATAATTTAAGGGTTACACATTAAAACCCTCACCTTGCCCTCCTAAATCTCCTAAATTAGAGGACTATATACTCCTAAGGGGTTACTTATATTGACCTACAATTAACCTCGAATCAATTAGAATTGAATTTCATCCCATCCAATTCACCCTAGGAAAATTGACCACTTTCAGAAGGGGTGGGTCGATCGTCCCATAGCCGTCGATCGATCGAGCCCCCTTGATCGATCGATCGATCATGTCGGGCAACTTCTTCTCCGAGAAGCTGTTTCGACCATGAAAGCTTCCCCCAAGCTTTCATCTCCTCACCCAACGGCCTACAACTTCAACCAACAACCTCTACACATATAATAAGGGCCCTAAACGTCCTAGGACCCGAAATCAACCATTAATTTCAATAAAATCCTAAATTCCTCAAATTGATTTATTATTACTCTTTATTCGTTTTAACTTCCAAAATACCATTTTTATCCACGAAAACCCAACCCAAAATCTTTAGGGTTTGTTTATACCAAACTACGGTATGAGATATTTATGCAAAAAGTAAATAAAGCAAGTAAACACTTGCCTCGTGGATATAATTCGACGATCCCGAGTCGAATCTGACGGAGTTTGGCCCGAGATCTCCATTTCTCTCCTCTTTCTTCCTTCCTCTCTCTCTTCTCTCTTTCTTTCTTCTCTTTTCTCCCTCTCTCCCTCCTTTTATAAGGAGAAAAGGGTTTATATCCCTTAAAACCCAAAAATGACTCGTTTACCCAATTACGAGTTACTTTTACTCCAAAATTCTTCGAAATTCATTTTCAACAATCAAACAATCTTTTCCGACTATCTCTACCATTCCGAGACTCGCCGTGTAGTCAAAATTCCCATCCGAGGTACTTGACCGCAACTCACTATTTTACCCCACACGACTTAATGCAAGTTTTCCAATTTAAATCTCACCTCGTGTCTCTTTACTCAACGGCGACATAAAATTAAAATACCTCGACATATTTACTTAACCCCAAAAGTAAATATTTCAGCTATCGACAATCCTCAAATCCTTGAAAATCCCAAAATTACTTGTTCGGGAAAATCTCCAAATTCCAATTTATACTTAATTATGGAATTTAATTGTCTCCAAAAGGACGGGGTGTTACATACTCCCCCCCTTACAAGGAAATTTCGTCCTCAAAATTCAAGTACAACCTACACCACCAATCCTAGGATCATTCCAAATCCTAATACCCCAAGGGGAACGATACTAATCCCAATGGTTCCCATCCATACACAATACGGCTACCACGGTCATAAAGTGACTCCAATAGCATCACATTGCACCCATCACTTCCAGTGCCTCATATAAAAAGACAAGCCTACAGCCGCCGCTCTAATCGTCCAAACACGATTCTAAAACGTTCGCTCATCGATACCTAGTTATTTAATTCTCCAAAAGAAATTACTCTAACGCTCTACTACTCTCGTCAGTGTCCTTGTTATCTCAGGCACGACATTCCACCCAACACACTCCAATCCATTGGTGACTGCCTCACGGCATAAACTTCAACTTTATATACTATGCCTTTTCTATTTCAGGCAGTATATAAAACCAACTCACTAAGGTGCCCATACACCTTTATAACCCGTGCACATCCGCACAACCATTGTAAATGCTCGACACGTAACACTCTCTCTAAATGAGGATCTCCTTTCCTCGGTGTAATACTCACACATGGGTCCTCCCAACCCGCGAAATTCCAATCTCCTTACATTGGCGCCACTAACTTTATCGAACTTACATCCTGACAATGCTACGGTCTATGCGTTACCCTACCTACGTGAAACGAGTATACTCCTAAATATATCCCTAGTCCCCAAGGCCTTTCTCAACTCCCGACATTTTCTTAGTTTCATGCGTGGGATGTCTCGCAAAGCGAAATCCAGATAAGGAACCCTCCCGTTACATTACTCCCTCTCGTCGTCGATGATTGAGACATAGTGACCTAAGGCACACCAGTGGGACATCCTAAATCCTACCCTGCTAACCTACGAATGCATATGTTCTATTATATTCTTCCCACTTATACAAAAAGGAAATCTAACTAATCGAAGTGCCCACTCTCTGTAAAGCACTATGAACATCATACCCGAAATATACTTCCTCAAAATTTGCCTTTTCATTAAGGCCTGAATATAATCCTCAAATCAATTTCTCTAAGTCCTACTTCACCCACCCACTTGTGGTGAGAGGACCACTTTAGTGCTTTTCCATAGCACAATATTTCCATAAGCATATTATCATCACATGGCTCATAGTCTATAGTGGTTCATCCACACTATAAGACTTTTCAACAAAACCCACATCCTCACATCCTATAACATCTCTCCACTCCTGACGCCGTTAATGGTTCATGTGGAGCGTCTCGCAAAGCGAAATCCAAACAAGGAACCCCTCCACACACTACTATTTAACTTCGTCGGTCATGGAGGTCCGTTATTTCAAATATGCAACCGGGATAATCCTATCCCCTTTTTCCCACAAAAGGTGGTTTAAACTCATATCTCTAAGTAAGAGTCACCTCACCTAGCGCTCGCACTAATATTCAGTCCTCGCGCAAACCAATAATGAGCCTAAACTTACAACTCAACCATAACCCTGTGGGCCTTAAATCATATCGATAAGGTCGCCACGCATTCACATCATAATAATGAAGCCTCTGCTCATCGAGGTTCCATCTATGCACATAATAAAGGCGAACTCAACCTGTATCCAGGTGAGAGATCCCAACCATAGCCCGTTCCACCCTGGAACTGCGGACACGATAGTCTTGCCATCATTAGCCTGCTATCGCTCCGAATTATACCATACTCATATAACATATATAGAATGAGTAGTACCATCCAAATATATATATACAAAATATAAACACCCGCCTTTATGGAGAATGAAGGGAAATAAATCTCCGCTACCGCGGAAAACACATAAGCCTACATTATTATGTTATCAACACCACCACAAAACTCAAATCACACACGAGTCTAGGGCTATCGAACATCGCAACTTATCTAACTACACCACTACCAAAACTTCTTAACTCTATGGCCCATCTAGGCACCCTAATCTTGTCCTTTATTCCTATCGGGAAAGGAATAACCGTGTGGCTGCACACTGCACATCACTATCTTTATCACTGGCCTTCCTGACCATGATAAAGGTGTCAGCACCTTCTGGCTCTATAGCCTTGCTCCTTACAATCATCTTACTAATCCTCTTAACTTCTTCGTTAAAAGGAAACTCCACTACCAGTTTCAAAATCCTATTTTAACAAGTCTTCCCATGTGGATGTCCACCCATGGGACACATGAACACACCCTCATTCTCCTTAAGTGTTAGCAACACATTTCTAATGAGCCCATAATTCCACCGAAGGACTCTCTCTTCGTTGTACCTACCTCACCTCGGCACAAGGTTCACTTCTTCATATTACTCTTTATTCACTGTCGGCCTCTGGCCGTTCCTTATGTGAATAATTCAGAACTGCCTTCCCTTCCTACTCCACCAAAGGGACTTGCGGTTAAAACCGTTCGTAAGATTCCTTTATGAGCAAAACATCCTGATCCCCCATATGTGGTGACCATCATTATCACCACTACAACATCTCTCCTATGAGTGAAAATCTTCCTCAATTTTCACGTTTGGGTATTTCGATACCCCACTTTAAGCCCAAGCTCCTGAGCCTTCTACTTCCACTAGGTAGTGCCACACTTACTTTGCACAACCCAACTTCAACTTATGGTCCTTATCAAAGACCCCATTCGAACCCTTAACTTCACAGGGTAATTTAACTTTAGTACCACATTCCACTATAGCAGTACTTGGATGCTCATAACTATTATACTTTTAGTAGTTGTTGCAACCATCCTTAATAATTGCCATAAGGGGAGTGACCTCTATGTCGGTCTGAATCCCCCAACTTCTACCAGTCGCCCCAGCTAAGCCCCGTCTCCTGCTGTCCTCATCACGGCCCTTCTTGGTCGCCCTTCCTCGATTGGAACACGAACTTAGAACGAGCACGCAAAAGATTTCTATAATCTCATACTATGGCAGGAGAATGAAATCTCACAAGAGAAATCTACAATCCAAATCCTGAGGCTCTATAACAAATTAAGAGCAACGCTGAAAGCGTAGTACGTCTGCACAGATTCCTAAGGACACTAGAACCTGATGCTCTAATACCATTTGTGACACCCCGCCTAATAAAGTACCGAGCGATCACTCCAATATCAAATTAAAACAGGAGTCTCATATGGATCATTCTTAGCATCACTGTCGAAAATACATTTAATTACTAATAACCCATTAGGCCGGTGTCAAAGTTTTACTTAACTACTCTTTTTAAACGATTACAAATACAACATTCACACAAATTATGCGTAAATGAAACTGAAATGAAATAAGATAACCGAACACTCGGTCAAAATATACAACCATATCGAATGCCGCACAAAAAGGCGGTAGAAGAATAAATAAATGTTGTTGGGTTATTAACCCGAATGTATATAGAATACCTCCTATCTAGAGTACAAGGATGGAAACGTCTATCGAGAACCTGCACGCATCCACAGCTGCTGCAGCTGACGTCTGACTCGAAGGAAGTGCCATCCAGGCATCCCTGTGTATGGACACACACACACACACACACACACACACACACACATATATATATATATATATATATATATATATAACAAGAAAGGAAAAGTAGATAAATGGGTCAGAGCCCGAGTTTGAAAATATTTTGCAAGTGCATAAATGCCTTATTTTTTTTAGAAGAAGGTATTATCTCATAGTTAAGTTTTGTATCGCACTCCCGTGAGATACCCCTCACCTCTCTTCTAACAGTGCACACCTAACGCACCTATCTAGAACATTCTGGTTAAGCTACCCCGCCTAACTATTCTAATTCACCCGTCTACTAGAAACCTATACAACCCGAGTACTAAGAGCTAAACATCTCTCCATTCTCAACGCTGCGCTAAGTTCGTTCGTCGGGTGTCTCGCAAAGCGAAATCCAAACAAGGAACCCCCCAATATACTACTACTTGGCAGGGTTAATGGTAGAGATCCGTTAAGCTCGTAGTACAAAACTAATGTATTAATATACATAGCATATTCATTTTTATATACATCTTTACAATATACATCGGGATAATATCTCCCGAACTGAGGTTTACTTTATTTCTCATCTTTATAATATACATCCGGATCTATCTCCCGGACTGAGGTGTATTCCATACTTGTCTTTATAAGACACATCCAGATCTAACTCCCGGACTGAGGTGTATTCCATACTCATTTTTATCTCTTTCATCTCATTAGAGATATATATTACATTGTTCTCATACACAAGTAATATATCATGAACACATGCATACAAACCATACCACCAAGCTATAACTAGTGGATGCAGTCTCATAGTGCCGATCCAAAAATTCGGGTTTACTCATATACCACGGTACTAGCTAAAATCCTCAACAGTCCTGGTAAAATGCACTACGGTGGAGGCGGTCAAATTCCCTCTGCGAGTGGGAGATCTTACAAATCGCACTCGAACGCGGGACGCCAATGACCTGGGGACTATAACTGCGGCTATCCCAACCCTACACCAAAGGAAAGTCCGTTGGAAAGCAACCAATATACATGCATACATATCATCACATATAGATATATATATATGTATTTATATTATATCATATATATACTTTAATCATATAGTATATATATACAATATATTCCTCCTCGAATATACATATATGGCCATAATTGCCAATCACATCTAGCGATGACCAATAATCCCAAAGATTCTCTCAAAGAATCACACTCATGCATTCATATACGCATGATACTAAACCCAAAGTATTTCCTCACTTTGATAAGTAATGCATACCTTAATCACATCTAAGGATTTATTGGATATCTCCAATTATACCCTTTTACATTAAGCGAATATATATCTATATTCCCAATTTACCCTAACTATCTCGTAGGATATACCCAATCCGCCATCGATTATAATTATGCTTCCTATACGCATAATTATCTAGGCCTAATTACCCACTAAGATATCCTAAGGATTTATCTCTCCCGAGCAACCTTAAAGTTAGTGGGTTATGGATTTCATTTCCATGAACCCAAGGACTACATCTCATTTCTAAAATCAATTAAAGGTCCCCACCTTAACTTAGGAACCCGAAACCTTTAAGTTCTACCATATTTCTATTTTCCTTGAAAATATAATTTAAGGGTTACACATTAAAACCCTCACCTTGCCCTCCTAAATCTCCTAAATTGGAGGACTATATACTCCTAAGGGGTTACTTATATTAACCCACAATTAACCTCGAATCATTTAGAATTGGATTTCATCCCATCCAATTCACCCTAGGAAAATTGCCCACTTTCAGAAGGTGTCGATCGATCGTCCCATAGACGTCAATCGATCGATCGATTGCTTTGATCGATCATGTCGGGCAACTTCTTCTTCGAGAAGTTGTTTCGGCCATGAAAGCTTCCCCCAAGCTTTCATCTCCTCACCCAACGGCCTACAACTTCAACCAACAACCTCTACACATATAATAAGGGCCCTAAACGTCCTAGGACCCGAAATCAACCATTAATTTCAATAAAATCCTAAATTCCTCAAATTGATTTATTATTAGGGTTTATTCGTTTTAACTCCCGAAAACCCGTTTTTATCCACGAAAACCCAACCCAAAATCTTTAGGGTTTGTTTATACCAAACTACGGTATGAGATATTTATGCAAAAAGTAAATAAAGCAAGTAAACACTTGCCTCGTGGATATAATCCGACGATCCCGAGTCGAATCCGGCGGAGTTTGGCGCCAGATCTCCATTTCTCTCCTCTTTCTTCCTTACTCTCTCTCTTCTCTCTTTCATTCTTCTCTTTTCTCCCTCTCTCCCTCCTTTTATAAGGAGAAAAGGGTTTATATCCCTTAAAACCCAAAAATGACTCGTTTCCCCAATTATGAGTGACTTTTACTCCAAAATTCCCCGAAACTCATTTTCGACAATCAGACACTCTTTTCCGACTATCTCAACCATTCCGAGACTCACCGTGTAGTCGAAATTTCCATCCGAGGTACTTGACCGCAACTCACTATTTTACCCCACACGACTTAATGCGGGTTTTCCAATTTAAATCTCACCTCGTGTCGCTTTACTCAACGACGACATAAAATTAAAATACCTCGACATATTTACTTAACCCCAAAAGTAAATATTTCAGCTATCGACAATCCTCAAATCCTTGAAAATCCCAAAATTATTTGTTCGGGAAAATCTCCAAATTCCAATTTATACTTAATTATGGAATTTAATTGTCTCCAAAAGGACGGGTTGTTAGAAAAAGGGCACTAACATATCTCTAAAACTTAATTAATCTCGAGACGCATATGGTAAAGTAACTCACATTTGGAAATGAAGTAGGCCAATATTGGCCAGAAAAAGTTGCGAAAAATTATCCCTTTTGTAAACCAAATTTGAGCCGAATAATTTTTTTATTTCGTTTGACAACCCGAAAAACCCACATTGATCCGGAATTGTGAAAGTTGAAAATCCCAGAAATTAAGTTCAAAAAGTGCATAAAAAGGGGTAAGAAAAAATATTAGAAAATGAAAGAGTTGGTGCTTGCGTTCAAATGATCAAATTATATTTAAAACACCTTTTAACCCAAACAAACCCTAAACATGCAACTAGGTGTGATTGAAACAATATGAAATCATGCAAGAGTTATTCAAACACACATAATTTGAGGAAAAATCCCCCACAGGGGCAAAACCATTTGTATATCACTATAATTTGTAAGAGAAACGGCTTACAATCGGATTACACTGAAATACAAGTTTTTGACTAAGAATTACCCTCAGGTATCGGCATCTGTAGTCGCGGCTGGAATTATCCCTTTCCAGTAGGGCTGTCATGAAGAGGAAGAAACGGTCCACTTCACAAGGGTTGAACAACAACAATGGTGTTCTTGGGTTACCAAACTTGATTCACATAGATATGGAAGATGTGTGAATCTAAAAACCTAGAATCATAGGACTCAATAGGTGAAGACATTAGGGTTGATATGCTCTAAAAAACGTCCGTAAGTCTTATCGAAACCAACTACTGATCGTGGTTTAAATAAGGAGTCAAAACCCTAAAAAATCTGCTACACGATCTGGCAGATTTTATCCTCTGCGGACCGGTCCGGGCCTTAGGCGGATCGGTCCGATAGCAGACCGGTTCTTTTAATTTGAAGCTGATTCGGTTCGCATTCGGTTCGGGGCTCACTGGCTTCAAAGAACACGGCGGATCAGTCCGGGGCGGTCCAGTCCGGGTCTCAATGGATCGGTTCTTTTTATATAAAGGCGTACCGGTCCGGCTAACTGGATTTCTGAATTCTTCCTTTCTTTTGATCTTCGGGTTCCGTTGATGATGAATGGACTTTGAATCTTTGCAACGGTGTTACGACTAATGACATATACAAGTATGTTGGACAAAAATGTCCTTACCAATCTCCCCCTATGTTTATGCCGGAACAAACATAAAAAATCCGAATTATCTATAATCACAATGCCTATACAAATCTACCCTTCCATGAACCCAAAAACTTAAAGTGGTACAAATGACTAAGGCTGCATCGTTTGTTCTTCGAATCTTCAGAAATCTCACCGCTTTTCTCATCAGGGTGTGCAACATGGGATTATCAAAAGATGTACCTACACACATGAGACAAAGCAAATACCAAGTGACGTATCGAGTTTGAAATGAGATAATAAACATATGCATATATACATATATACCAGATTTATG
The DNA here is from genome assembly GCA_949130495.1 of Sambucus nigra. NCBI lineage: Eukaryota > Viridiplantae > Streptophyta > Magnoliopsida > Dipsacales > Adoxaceae > Sambucus > Sambucus nigra. The sequence goes on from OX422213.1 coordinate 538,309,191, forward strand.
ATGAACCTCAAATTTCAAAACTCCCCCATAATCAGATAATTCATTCTCCCCCTTTGTATGATGTCCCCAAATAGACAAAATGAGAGAAATGAAATAAACAAGCAAAACCGGGGTGACACAAGGTATACAATCACACCATGAATGAACATAAAACAACCAAATCGGTGATAGCGTAAAAGAAAGGGTGTGATCAAAATTCGATAGGAAAATCAAAGCAAACAAACATGACATATGTGCACGATGAATATTGGATATTCCTAGCGAATGAACTCAAATGCTTCCTTTGGTGTAAAAAAATGACAATATAAGATATTGAATCAATCAAATCAACAAATCAAAGCTCATAATGATTTTCACACCAATAACGTCCAAAATGATTTTATGTTTTTTCAGGACTTTCAAGGAAGTGCAAACCCGTTTAAAAATTCTCCAACCAAACTTCCTCAGATATTATTTTGAATAGAGGCATTCTAAATTCTCAAACTTTGGAGAATTGATGGTGAAACCTAAGTGGCTCATATTTAGCATGTATAGCTTTTTATTGCCTTTAAATTTTTTCGGGCTCTTTTAACCTCTTAGGACCTCGGATATTAAAATTCCTCCATTTTTTAGGTCCTTTTTAATGGTGGCTTTTGCGCAAAGTATAAAGAATCAACTTTCGCAGCCCCTCCCCGTTATGCAAATTATCACACAGTCTCACCAAAACGGTTTTTACATGCAATCCAATCTTGTCTTGTATAGACAGAATTGAGATAGAAACACTCAAGCCAATATGTGATAGACAAGTGCAATAATCAAATATAGTCGTGCATGTGTGCAATAAAGGATATAGGAGTCAAACATGTAGGAAGATATCACTAATTACATCTCAAGGACTCCAATAAATGTTAAGCACATGGATGAAATGATGTAGCGTCTCAAATCTCTACCAAACATTCACATGGATAAATGAAATGAAGTTGTGACTTGGCTATCTTAAATGCTCATCCAGAAAAGGTGCAAAACAAAAGAAAAAATCTTTTTGGATTTTTCAAAAATTTTTATCAAAATAAAATCTTTTTGTGCTTTTCTTAATTTTTTTTTTTAAAAACAGAAAATCTTTTTGTATTTTTTAAAATAAGAAGCAAAAAGCAAAAATTAAGCAAACTAATTATACAATCTAGCAATAGGCATCAGATGATATGTACATGGCAATGCAACCTATGCTAGACATGAACCAACCCCTCAGTCAACTGTACAAATCCCCAAAGACTTCCTAAGACTCTCAAATCTAAGGGCATCTAAAGGTTTCGTGAAAATATCGGCTAACTGACGGTCCGTGGGAACAAAACTCAGAGTTACGACCTTCTCCTCAACTAACTGACGTATAAAGTGCTCGCGTAACCTGATGTGCTTTGTGCGCGAATGTTGGACAGGATTGCGGGATATGTGTATCGCGCTCGTGTTATCACAGGAAATGGTCATGGTGTCCTGTAAAATCCCATAATCCTCCAACATTTGCTTCATCCACATGAGTTGCGTGCAACAACTCCCGACGGCGATGTACTCAGCCTCCGCAGTGGAAAAAGAGATGGAGTTTTGATTCTTGCTCAACCCAAGAGACAATAGCAGAACCAAAGTAGAAACATCCACCAGAAGTGCTCCTACAACCATCTACATCCCCAGCCCAATCGGCATCCGAATAGGCGGACAGACGGTCATCGGTATCAAAGGAATACCAAATCCCGTATGAGAGAGTCCCACTTACGTATTTAATAATACATTTTAGAGCAAGTAAATGTGACTCTTTTGGGGATGCCTGATATCGTGCACAGACTCCAACACTAAAGGCGATGTCGGGACGACTGGCAGTCAAGTATAGAAGACTACCTATCATACTCCGATATAAGGTTTGCTCCACGTCCTTGCCTGAAGTGTCCTTACTAAGCTTGGTAGTGGTACTCATAGGTGTACGTGCATGCTTAGCGGAGTCTAAACCAAATTTCTTCACAAGGTCTCTAGCATACTTGGATTGGGAGATGAACATCCCATCCTCTAGCTGACGAACCTGGAGACCAAGGAAGAAAGTAAGCTCACCTACCATGCTCATCTCAAAATCACTTTTCATCTCCTCCTTAAAGTGGAGAGCATGCTGGGAGCATGTGGATCCAAAGACTATGTCGTCCACATAGACTTGGGCAACCAAAATAGCACCGTCATGTATCCTGACGAACAACGTCATATCAACTCCCCCTCTCTTGAAGCCATGGGCTAAGAGATAGGAAGTAAGCCTCTCGTACCAAGCATGGGGTGCTTGCTTAAAACCATACAAGGCTTTCCTTAGATAATAGACGTGATCCAGGTGCTTAGGGTCTTCAAACCCTTTTGGTTGTTCCACATAAACCTCCTCCTGTAGAATGCCATTCAGAAAGGCACTCTTGACATCCATCTGATACACCTTGAAGCGCAGATGACATGCGATGGCGAGCAGAAGACGGACGGACTCAAGCCTCGCAACAGGAGCAAATGTCTTCCCAAAGTCTACACCCTCTATCTGTGTGTAGCCTTGAGCGACCAACCTAGCCTTATTTCGTATTATGGTACCATTTTCATCCATTTTGTTCTTAAAAATCCACCGGGTACCTATCACATTAATCTCACTAGGTCGGGGGACAAGTTCCCAGACATCATTCTTTTTAAACTGAAACAACTCATCCTGCATAGCAGATATCCAGTGTTCATCCTTGAGTGCTTCTTTATGGTTCTTGGGCTCGACTTTGGACGTGTAGCAAAGATGGCTAACAACGTTCTCTAGCTGAGCACGAGTCTTGACCCCTAGAGTGGGATCACCAACAATGGCAGAGGGGTCATGGCTCTTGCGAACCCAAGCAGGTGTGTCCCTTAACACAGGAGTAGGGTCCACAGAGTGTGAGAGAGGAACAGGTAAATCACTGTCAGAACAATCCTCATCCTCACACTGAAGGTTAGGATCAATAATCGTCGGAGGTTCGTCATCTTTCACGGTGACGTTTATTGATTCCATAATCTTAGAGCTCTTCAGGTTAAAAACTCGGTACGCTTTTCTATTCGATGAATATCCTAGAAATATTCCCTCGTCGCTCCGGGAGTCGAACTTTCCTAATTGCTCTCTATCCCGTAGGATGAAGCATTTACTCCCCAAAACACGGAAATACGCCAGGTTGGGCTTCTTGCCGGTCCACAACTCATAAGGTGTCTGTAGTGTGTGTGGACACAAATAAACCCTATTCACCGTGTGGCATGCAGTAAACACTACCTCTACCCAAAATCTCCTAGAAACTTTACGACCTAGAAGCATAGATCTAGCCATCTCTTGGATCGTTCTATTCATTCTCTCAACAATCCCATTTTACTGAGGAGTTCTCACAGCAGAAAACTCATGTTTGATCCCAAGGCTATCACAATAAAGATCTACTTTTGCTTCCTTAAATTCAGTGCTATTGTCACTACGTATCCTATTAATAGTGACTCCGTGTTGATTTTGCAGGACACGACACTTGGTCGTTAAAAACTCTACAGCATCGGATTTCTCTCTCAGAAAACCTACAATGGAGTACCTGGAGAAATCATCTACCATCACGAGGATGTACCTCTTACCACCTAGACTCTCAGTACAAGTGGGACCCATAAGATCCATGTGAATCAACTCCAGAACACGAGAGGTGGTAATGGAATGCAACTTCCTATGCGGACTATGAATTTTCTTTCCCAACTGACAGGGTCCACAAATCGTGGAAGTTGGCCTTCCGAGAGATGGTAAGCCACGTACTAGGTCTTTCTTAACAAGATGAGTCAAATCTCTCACGTTCACGTGACCTAGACGTTGGTGCCACAGATCCATAGGAGTGATCGTGGCGCTGTTACAGATAAGTGAGGATTTGGGCTCAGTCCCATAACAGTTATCCTCTGTCCTCACCCCTTGCACTAATAGTTTACCGGCTTGATTATAGACCTTACAAGCTTCCCGGTCAAACTTTACTGCAAAGTCATCGTCGCACAGCTGGCTGATGCTGAGAAGGTTTGCTTTTAAACCTTTGACGTACAAAACATTTTCTAGCTTAAGAAAACCAGGTAACTCGATAGTACCTCGTCCTATAATGCTAGAATTACTCCCATCTCCAAAGGTGACTCTGCCATCTTGATAATCCTCAAGAGTAGTAAAAAATGAGGCATCACCTGTCATGTGTCTGGAGCACCCACTATCAAAATACCATTGAGAGGTATTATGTGCTTTGAGAGTAACATGAACAACAAAAGCCTTTTTATTTTTCTTAGGTACCCAAGTCGAGGTGACCTTTTGTTTGCCTTTGTTGTTGTTGATTTTAGCTGGAATGCGAGAAGCATTCACTAACGGCAAAGACATCCGTCGGAATTCTTTCATCAAACTCTGAGTCGTGGCAGCTAAAAACTCAACTCGCTCTCTCAGACTAGAAAACTCATCAGTATGACGTGGTGGAGCAGTAGTACGTCGTGTCCGACCCATGCTATAGCAAGTTTCCCTAAGGTGGCCTTGTCTATTGCAATAAGTACAAAAGAGCACAGTCAAAGGCGGACCTTGGTTTGCTTTTCTTGGTCGAACTCTCCTTCGAGGTTTTTTACGGTGACCATAAGGAGTTGTAGTAAACTCAGGAACTGGTCCAGGTGCAATTTGGGACGTGGAGGAACCATCATATCCAATTCCTTGACGATCACCAAAACCTAAAGCGAGGCCGAGGAGCATCTTTCCCACCTTCCCAGATCTGTCCTCGATTTGTACCTTGACTTCCCGTGCTTTCTCAAGATCATGAGTCAGCTGGGCAATAAGGGCTTCAAGTTTCTTTCGAGTCTCCACGGAGGAATGGAGCTGACTCTTAAGACTAGCCACTTGCTTAATCAAGTCCCCTCTCTCTTTCTCTAAAACACTCTCTCTCTCTCTAAACAAATTCTCATTCTCGACACATGTAGAATCTCTCTCTCTCAGGGCGGTGCAGGTGGAGAACTCTCTTTCTCTCGCTTTCTTTAAATCTTCCTCTAGGCAAGTGATCTTAAGAACTAACGCTTTGTTACGCTTTTTAGTTTTAAAAGACTCAGAATATAACTTAGCGTAGGCGCGTTATATATCACTCTCGCTCTCACTTGTGTCATCCTCCCCCTCACTCACATCGGTCTCACTGTCGAGGTGTCCCTGTGAAGCATCATCCTTAACGTCGTGGGTAGAACTAGGAGTGCTCACATGGCTGGCCATGAATGCGGTGAAGTTACACTCATGCGGTGACTCATCTCCAGAATCCACCGTCTCGACCTCACATTCGTCACTAAGGGTAGCATTAAGGATAGCTTTCCCTTTCTCTCTATTCAGACGATTGGCACACTCAAAAGCTCTATGACCCCTACCATCACACTCAAAACATCTCTCACTTTCTTTTAGAGGAGGATTTTTGGAAACTTTTTCATTTTTCTTTTCAAACTTATTTTTCTCAAATTTCTTTTTATCTTTAAAATTGCCATTTTTCTTAAATTTGAGAATCCTCTTGAAATTTTTTGCGAAAAGAGCCAAATCATCTAAGTCAAAATCGCACTCAGAATCTGACGTGTCAGTCTCTCTCTTTCTAGATGACTCTACCCTCTTTCTAGCAGACCCCTCACTCATTCTCTCTTGGGCTTTAAGTGCAATTCTCTTATCTTTAGATTTAGCATTTTTAGGGAACATATCAATTTCATAATTTTGTAAATCTCCTACAAGTTCTTCCAATTTTAGCGTATATAAATTACCCATAGAATTTAGCACAGTGACTTTAGGGATAAAACGCTTAGGCAAAGAACGAAGAATCTTTTTAACAACTCTAGCATTCGGAATATGTTCACCAAGATTAAAACTAGTATTCACAATGTCAGAAAGTCAAGCATAAAATTCATCAAAGCATTCAGAATCATGCATGGTGATTGTTTTAAATTGAGTTGTCAAGTTTTGTAACTTAGACTCTTTCACAGCATTAGTTCCTTCATGGGTGAGTTGTAAAACATTCCATGCCTCTTTTGACCTGGTACACGTCATTATGCGTTTGAACTCATCAGGTGTGACAGACCCAGAAATAGCACTTAGACCCTTCGAATTAAAGGATGACCATTTAATTTCTTCATCAGACCAAGTAATGTCAGGTTTCAAGTTGGTCACATTATCAACAGTCACGGTGGGAGGAGTCCACCCTCGTTCAACCAAAATCCAGACACGTTCATCAATGGCTTTTAAATCCGATCTCATACGGGCTTTCCAATAAGCATAATTTGTCCCGTCAAAACAGGCATTTTATAATATGACTTCTCCATTTGAACACGCACTTTTTCAAAAATCAATTTTTTCAGAAAATTGATATTTTAGAAAAATTTTGCGGAAAAAGGAATACGAGATAAATTAGCGTAACCTGCTCTGAGACCAATTTGAAAGAGTTGGTGCTTGCGTTCAAATGATCAAATTATATTTAAAACACCTTTTAACCCAAACAAACCCTAAACATGCAACTAGATGTGATTGAAACAATATGAAATCATGCAAGAGTTATTCAAACACACATAATTTGAGGAAAAATCCCCCACAGGGGCAAAACCATTTGTATATCACTATAATTTGTAAGAGAAACGGCTTACAATCGGATTACATTGAAATACAAGTTTTTGACTAAGAATTACCCTCAGGTATCGGATTCTGTAGTCGCGGCTGGAATTATCCCTTTCCAGTAGGGCTGCCATGAAGAGGAAGAAACGGTCCACTTCACAAGGGTTGAACAACAGCAATGGTGTTCTTGGGTTACCAAACTTGATTCACATAGATATGGAAGATGTGTGAATCTAAAAACCTAGAATCATAGGACTCAATAGGTGAAGACTTTAGGGTTGATATGCTCTGAAAAACGTGGGTAAGTCTTATCGAAACCAACTACTGATCGTGGTTTAAATAAGGAGTCAAAACCCTAAAAAATCTGCTACACGATCTGGCAGAGTTTATCCTCGGCGGACCGGTCCGGGCCTTAAGCGGATCGGTTCGATAGTGGACCGGTTCTTTTAATTTGAAGCTGATTCGGTTCGCATTCGGTTCGGGGCTCACTGGCTTCAAAGAACACGGCGGATCAGTCCGGGGCGGTCTGGTCCGGGTCTCAGGGATCGGTTCTTTTTATATAAAGGCGGATCGGTCCGGCTAACTGGATTTCTGAATTCTTCCTTTCTTTTGATCTTCGGATTCCATTAATGATGAATGGACTTTGAATCTTTGCAACGGTGTTACGGCTAATGACATATACAAGTATGTTGGACAAAAATATCCTTATAGAAAAATGCTCAATGAAAATAGCAAGAAAAGAAAAATGTGAAAAATTGAAGAAAAATAAAAAAAGAAGAAAAAATGAACAAATACCCGAAAAAGCACTAATGGACAACATAAGAAAATTTTCCGATTCCAGATTTCCCAACCATTTCCATGTTACCCAAATACACCTTAAACCCAAGAAAGTCCTAACCGAGTCCGAATTGTGAAGTTGATTACCGCGTGGAGAGCTAAGATACAAAAAGATAATATAAGAGATTGAATGGTGTGTATAAAATATGATATTTACCGTTTCTCAATAACCGTCTTCCGATGAAGAGATCTTTTCACCCTTAAATTTTTGCCTTTCATAATTGTGTGCGTGAACTTGTTTCCATTACATTTACTCCTTATATCACGCATACCAAGAAAGAATAAGCCACCTTTTCAACTGATTCGTTTGTGAGTGTATCCCATGAACAATTGAAATCAAAGCGAACTTTCGAAAAGTAACGTAATAATCAGTCGGTGGAAATTAGCGATTCGATTTTTGGCTTCGTACACACATACTATAGCTTGAGACTCGTGAATATGATTTTATAGTGACCAGATTGGGGAGTTTAAATTGTATAATTTTTAAGTATTTTGATTTTTCTTTGAGTCAATAAAGAATTTTGTGGGTATATTCACTGCAAACCCTCACGAGACACAAGTTGTCCTACTAAGATCACCTAGAGGTTTAAAGGCTTGTTGCATACGCTAAATGCAATCTCTCACCCGCGAAAGAGGTATGCTTTCTCATTTTAGAGTTGGACTATGTTTTGATTCTTTTACATTGCTCGGGACGATCAAATTTCTAAGTTAGGAGGGTCTGATTAGGCATAAATTCTTCCCAATTTTCCCCTTAATTTAGAGGATTTTATTACCTCGAACAATGTAAAACTAGTTGATTTATCTCATATCATTACTAATGGCTTCGTCTAACAAGTATCCCAAGTTTAGTGTATTTCTTATTGATTTTACAAGTATTTAATAGATGAAAGAAAGAAAGAAACCGAAAGAAGTAAGAGAGAAGAAAGAAGAAAAGTCAAAAGGGAAAAAGTTTAATTTCCACCTGGAATCCAGACGAGAGCCCAAAATAAAGATCTTGAGTCTACGAGTGCGTAGGAAGAAACGGTGTTACAATATGAGTTCCGGAGTCGAAGTTATGAAAATCCAAAGATGCGAGATACTCATGAGAAATTGAAGAGATAAAGAAGAGAAATTGAGAAGAAAATACAGATTGATCCGGATGGCATAAAAAACGATCGATCCGAGTACTGGAAGTCACTGAATAAGGAAGTATTTACCGGATCGATCCAGTACTCATAAAAAAAGGATCGATTCGGCCCCCGAAGTTCACAAAATAAGAGCACATATAACGGATCGATCCGGTTGAAATAAAAAACGGATCGATCTGGTCATCAGGCAGATCGATCCGAAATGATTACCCGAATCGATCCGGGGTTTGAGATTTGAGACTGTCTTCTTCAAGCTAGAGTTTTGTATGAATCCAACTCTTGTAATTTTCATAGAGTATATATTTCAAAGTCCTCCCAGACATTAAAGGTAGCTTCTAATTAGTTTTTAGGGAAGTTTTGTATTTAGTTTTTAGAGAGAGAACAATAAAAACCCTAGTTTTCATTTAGATTTGATTTAAGCTTCTACAATTCAAGTAAATTCCTTCAATTTCTTCTTTCATAATTGCTATAGTTAATTGTTTACTTAATAATTTCATTCTTCTTAATTCTCAGTCTATAGTTAAAATGTCTTCTTTTATTAAAATCATGTTTTCTTGCTTTACTATGTCCGGCTAATTTTCCAAAGGTTGGGATGCATGAATCCAACCCAATGTTCTTGATGAATGCGTAAAATTTGATTTTGAATTAAATAACTGAGTTAATCGTGTTGTGTGGTGATCACAACCGTTGTAGGAGTTTTGGTCTCGTTTGCCTTAGGTAACCGGGATGCTTGAGAGTGCAATGCGCGTGTAGCAACGACAACACTGCTTTACTCATCTCTTGATTATGTATAATACTGGGTTACTCAGATATTTCATTTCTGAATTAGGTTTTAACATTGATCAATGAACTAGGGTTGGAGGAGTGTATCCTGACTCATTTTTCTTCACTTGCACTTTTCACTATAGGATTCCTTTCTTCTTAAGTAGGTCAACAAGCTTTCTATTTATTTCTAAACTGTTTTGGTAATTTTCTTATTATTTTTATTTATAGTTAGTCCATCTCCCATAATCACCTTTTCGTTCTTTTTAGAGTCAAGTTAGGGTTCTCAGTCTTTCCAACGTCGTTATGACTTCGTTCGTCCTATTATCCTGTGGAGACGAACCCGAATTATCGAATTTATTACTAACGCGACAGGCTTGCACTTGAGCCTATATCATCACGAACACTGATACACATTTGTGTGTGACACCCCGACTAATTAAATACCGGGTAACTACTCCTTTATTAAATTAATTCAAAATGCGAAGTTGGTTCAGTTAATAGCATCACTGTCGAAAACATTTAATGATTACTAACCACCTAGTATTTAAAAAGTAAGTTGTCAAATTTTAAATTAAATCTGATTAACATGCAACAAAAGAATTATGAAAGGATAACATAACCATTCACCATAAAGAAGCAATAGAATAACCAAAAAATAATAATAAGTCTGGAGGAAATACTCCTCACAACAATCCCACAACTGAAATAATAAAACAAGTCTGAATCCTGAATTAATTACAAACCAAAGTCTGAATAACTGAAATATAAAAAGTCTCTAATAGAAATGGGCGACATGCCCTACAAATGATGAAACTGAATATGGAGTCAAGACTAGAAAATAAGGCGTCTAATATCAAGGCCTCGTAACTTCCACAACAGCTACAGCTCGTCACCTGAATATAATTTCTATGCGTGTATTTTAAAAATACAGGTGAAAATAAACGTGTATTTTCAACATACACGTGAAAATATCACGTGTATTTTGAAACTACACGTGAGTATTGCTATGTAAATTTTGAAATATCAAAATGTTTTTTTGCTCACCAGTAGGAAAATGACACATCTAGTAACTGTGCTAGGTTTTGAACTTGCTGATTTGTCAAGTGAATGTATGAGAAACTGTTGCACAGTAGATGCCCAATCATATTTATTCATTTCCTTAATATTTTCAATGTATTTCATCCAAAATTCTTCAAGGGTGAAGTTTGAGTTGGAGAAAAATAACGTGTTCAAGAAGTGGAGACACACAATTTTAACAAAATCAGCAATTCCTTCATCTGTCTCCAATTCAACTGATTTCTTCAAACCATTCAAAATTTATGACTTTCCTATTCTTTTTGAGAAGTATCGTGCTTGTAATCCAGATTTTTGAGCAGTATTCGGTCGCTTTTTCAGTTCTATTGATATTAAACCCTCAACCAGGGGTATACCAAATATTTCACTTATATCTATTGGCATTATTGGAATACTACTCTTCATATGAAAACTTTTGGTTTCCGTATTGTACAGCTCGATAATTGATAAAATATTTTTATCCGTCTTCTTGTGGTCCACTTCTACAACTTTCTCACTGTAGTAGGCATTGAAAAATTCCCAAAATGGAGTCTTCTTAAGAAGTTCAATATGGCTATTGTTTATTTTATCTTTAATCTGATGCAAATCATGGAGAAAGCTAACAATATTTGACCGATATTGGTCATTCTTCTTTGCAGGATGTTTAGCTTTCAATGCCACCCTAGAACTGGAACTGGATGAAGAACTATCATCAAAACTGCTCTTTTTTTGTTTCTTTCCTCTTCTTGCCTTCATCTTCATCCCCATTATATTGATCTATAAACAAAATTTAAATTACTAACCTATAATGATATGTACAAAAAATAAATAAATGCGAATTAGAATAAAACATAGACTAAAACAATAAAATACAAGCGTATTTAATAAAAGTACATGCAATATTCTCACAAACAATTTATACAAGTCTCATCAAAATACATGCTAAAGGCGGTAATATATATCGTCAGTTTCATGGTAATACCTAACAGAGGTTGTTCGACAAGTCAAAAACCAAGATTCTCTACTCCTAACATATTCAGTAAAGAAGTGATACAATAGCTGAATGCTAAAAGCACCAACATTATCAAAACCCCTTAAGCAATGCTGCTCAATTTGTTTAGCTAAATCCTTCGCTTTCGATTCAGTTACTTGAAGCTGTTGCACATCAAAAGTGCAGTAAATGTCTTCATAGTAGTAGTAGAAACCAAGTAACCTTTTAGCTCTATCATTGATGCGAAGGAGAAAATGAATGTCGTCATCATTAGTACTATTCACTGTCAATGTGAAAGGTTTTGTATTGTTAAGATCTTCGAACGTGCAAGCAGCAGTTTTGTAGTTGAACATGCTTGATCATACGATTCCTAAACAATAACACAACAATACCAAATAGTACACTCATAATACACATTAGTACATGGACATTGGATTGAACAAATTGAATTTCAAAGTGCGTGTACTTTCTGAATTTTTTGTGTGTACTTTCAACAAAATACACGCAAAAATGAAAAAGTACACGCAATAAAACTAATTATTACCTAATAACATATCATTCAAATCCAGCTGGCTATTGGACAAAAAACACTCCTAAATATTAACAAAATAATAATACTTCTTAAAAACTCATGGAATATCATTCAAATGCCGCAGGCGCGGACCAAAATAACATAGGATTGATCAAATATGGATTTGAAATTAATATTTTATAGATTACACGTATAAAACATAAAAGTACACGCATAATGAATTGAGAAATACAATTTCAATGTGAGTGTACTATGTGTATTTTGCGTGTACTTTTAAAAAGTACACGCAAAATACACATAGTACACGCAACACAGGGCTTGTACATGTACATATTCTATAGAATATACGTATAAAACATAAAAGTAAGCGCATAATGAATTGAGAAATTCATTTTCAATGTGCGTGTACTCTGTTTATTTTGCGTGTACTTTTAAAAAGTACACGCAAAATACACATAGTACACGCAACACAGAGCTTGTAGATGTACATATTCCAATCATGTATATATTATCCTAGTCCTTGATAAATCCTCGATAAATGATGTATACAGGAGGAAAAGTACAATGATGAAATACATATATCTAACATGGAAAAAGTGTGTTTAGCAATTAAAATGAGGGAAACAAATATATGATGAAATACATATCATGAAAAAGAAGAATGTGATTTCATGAGTCCATATGTCTACAAATTTATACATATGAGAACACAAAATACACAAGGACAAAAAGGTGATAAGAGAATGTATACATACTTGTTAGTGTTGTTTTGAAGAATTTGATTTAGAATGTAAAATGTAGAACTTCAACGATTAGGGTTTGAAAGAAGAGAGCTAGGGTTTTGATTGAAGAGAGCTAGGGTTTTGATCGAAGAGAGTTAGGGTTTTGATCGAACAGAGTTTCTAGAGCTTCGATCAGGAGTATTTATATGTTGTTCTTGACCAAAATTTGATTGAGAAATAGATTCATTTTGGGGTTTTGATCGAAGAGATGGTACGATTAAGGTTTTGATTCAAGAGAGAATACAGTGTTTTTGGCGCTTCGATTTCTGAATAGTGCGTGTTTGTTTTAATTTCGGGGTATTTATATGTTGGACCTAATCGTTTAAAATTTGTTGGGCCTGGTTTTTTTGTCCAAAATTGCTAGTCCAAGGACTAGACCGTTAAAGCCCCAAGTAAAAATGATGATATGATAATGGCGAATACCCCTTATACTTCCTTATTTTGATGACCTTTTAAAATAAAGTTATTTTGAGTGTGTTTGAGAACCCAATTACATGACTTGTAATTGAAATTAGAAAATTTCTATTTCAAATTTTGAAAACATTACAATTCCATTTCCAAGTTATTAAATTGAAGTTCCCAAATGCACCTTCATAATATTTATGATACTAAATGTGTCATGATATTTGTGATACTACATGTGCAAAAATAAATTGTTCAGTTGGATTACAGTACTAAGTAGCTGTTTTTATTTTTATATTAATACTTTGAAGTTTGAAGCATAAATTTAATAATTGTGAAGGACTTCGGTGACCAATTATTTACACTTAGGCCCTGTTTGATAGAAAATGGTAGAATTAATTTCCAAATTATTGGTTTCCTGGAATTTAATTTTTTGGGGACCCCCAAAGAATTGAATTTTATGGCAAATCAGTTTTTTGTACTTTAGGTGTTAGTATCTTAGTATAAGTTGTAATTATTTTTCAGGGTAAATAAGTGCTATCAAATGCAACTAAAAGGTGAAAAATAAAAAAGATTCCTTATTTGATACGACAAATGTTACTATAAAATAAACCTTAGAGTACCCACAATGGAGATGCAAAATGCCAAAAAAATTTGTATCTTTACAAATTGGACTGCCTGCAATGGTGAAGTTTAGCGAGCAAATTTTGTTGTTCATTTTGTAAGGGTTCCGTAAAGATACAAATTGGTTGGAGAGTTTGTAAGGGGTTCTTACGAACTTTTTTTCTTTGTAAGGATTCTTACGAACTTCAAAGGTTCGTAGGAAGCAGTGGCGAAACCAGAATTTCCCGCCGGGGCGGGATACCTTAACGGTGATTTTCGGGGGTTCGGGGGCGAGGGCCATCGACCCGATTTTTTTGGGGGTTATTTTTTAGTATTCACCAAATAATTACTTAAATATAATTAAATATTTTTTAGTATTCACAAAATATTCAACGAATCCTTAATTAAAAAGGACTTGGGAGGTTTGAAAAATGATAACAAAGTCTTTCTTGACAACATTAAAACCTATAATATTTCGGCAATGTAAAAATAAATTCAGCATTCAACAAATAAAAAAAATCCGCATTCGAAAATTAAAAAAAAATCAGCATTCAGCAAATAAAAAAAAAACTGCATTCAGCAAATAAAAAATTCAACATTGACCATATATAAATAATTTCAGCAAGGAAAATGGCCCAATATTTCAGCATTCATCAAATATTTCAAAAAAAAATTCAACAAATATTTCAGCATTCAACAAATATTCTTCAAATATTCAGCAAATATTTTTCAAATATTCAGTAAACTATTCAACAAATATTCTTAAGATTCAATACATCTAAAAAAAAGCAACAAATTACCAATCAAATAGACAGGGGGGGTCTGGAGGGGTCCGGCCGGCGGCAGCACGAGGAGAAGAGGAGGGGTTCCACTAGGAGGAGTAGCGATCCACCGTCCACGGCGGCCGGAGAGAGGGGCGAAGCTAGCAGGTGAGACGAGTGTGTGTTAGAGAGAGAGAAAGAGGTAAAAGGGAGAGGAAGAGGAGATGAGATGAGAAAAAGAATGGGAAACGACTGACTTGATTTTAGGTTATTGTTGTCTTTTAAAAAATTGATTTTAGGGATGAAATGTTTTGAAATATTACACAAAGGTCAATAAAATTTGGGATGGGCTGAATTCTGAATTTAGAAAATTTAACTCTTTTTTTTAATCAGAGACGTGCTGGTGCCCGTCCCAGCCCTCTCTTTGGTTTCGCCCCTGATAGGAAGTATTATTACCACATTAAAAATCTAAATTTGAATTCCTACAAACTATATTAATTCGTAAGAATTTCATACAAAAATAATATAGCTTGTAGGAATTTATTTTAACTTTCACCGCTATATAAGGTATCTCGTAACGAAGAAAAATGATACACTACTCGGGAGTTAACCTCGGGTTAGTACATGGAGGACAATTCTTTTCTTTTTCTTTTTATTTTTTTTATTTTTCATGTAAAATTAGTTTAAAAAAATAAAAAAATAAATAAAAATTATTAGAATTGTTTTTTTAATTATTTTTTTTGTTTAAAAAAAAATATTTTTAACTCATTTATTCCCTTAAACACCCATTTACCCAATTTTCTCTTATTTTTACAGGTCAGTGCCAGCAGCTCCCATTATTTTTTTTTAATTAGCCCGACACTATCTCTCGCGCTGTCTAGTATTATTCTTTTGTTTTTTTTAAATTATTTTTAACTCATTTAGTCTCTCAAACACCCATTACCCAATAATCATTTATTTTTAAAGGTCCACGCCAGCGACACCCCTTATTTTTAAACATAATATTTTTTTAAAACAATATTTGTATTTCTAAAAATGGTTTAAAAATGTAAAATAGTGTTTTTTAACAATACATGAGTGTTTGAGAGATTTTTTGGAATAAAATAACAAGGTTTCGGCTAAGTGTGTATCAAAAATATTTGAGGGACTTTTTGGTATTTGATCATAAAGATAATTTAAAAAAACAATTTCTTATTAGAATAGTTGTTTTTTCAATTAATATTTTTTTTTGTTTTTTTAAAAATTATTTTTAACTCGTTTAGTCCCTCAAACACCCATTTATCCAATATTCTTTTATTTTTAAAGGTCCGCGCCAGCGGCGCCCTTTATTTTAAACTTTTTTTTAACAACATTTAAAACAATTTTTGTATTTCTTAAAACTGTTTAAATGCCCGCATTAAAAACTATTTTAATAAGAAGTTATTTTTTTCTAATTATTTTTAACTCATTTAGTCCCTCAAACACCCATTTACCCAATATTATCTTATTTTTAAAGGTTCGCGCCAGCGGCACCCCTTATTTTTTATTTTTATTTTTTTATTTTACAACATTTAAAGCAAATTTTGTATTTCTTAAAACTGTTTAAATGTTCGCGTTAAAAAAACATTCTAATAAGAAATTGTTGTTTTGTTATTATTTTGTATTATTTTTAAAGGTCCGCGCTAACAGCACCCCTTATTTTTAAACTTATTTTTTATTTTAATTTTAAAACATTTAAAACAATTTTTTTATTTTTTAGAATTGTTTAAAATGTAAAAAAAAAGTTTTTATTTTTTATATTAATATTAAAATTCGAAAACTATTTAATAGTTATTTATATTTACAACTATTTAACTGTTATTTGAAAAAAAAAATATTTACATTAACAGTTTTTTGAAAAATAAAAAACCTGTTTAACAGTTTTTTTGAAACAGTTTAAAAATATATAAAAAAAGTTTTTTATTTATATTAAACTAACTTGTATTTTTTAAAACATTTTTTTTTCAAAAAAAATATAATTTTTGTACTAAATAGTGTTTTTTTAACAATACATTGTTTTAATTTTTAATTTTTTTTTAATAAAACAGTTTTTTTTTAATATTAAAAAAAAAGTCAATAATTTAAAAAAACTCATTCATGTCATGAGAAACCAAGAAAAAAAAAAAATTCACTCCCTGTACTAACCCGGGGTTAAGACCCGGGTAGTCTAGCATTGCTCCTTAATGAAAGGCAACTCACCTTTAAAATTTGTATTCTTACCTTTGGTTTTGACTGTTACACCCCTTATTGATAGGATAGAGAGTTTTATTTAGCATGCAACATACGTGTGTGTATTTATATAGCCAAAAGCTAACTCTTCTTAAAATGGGCACAATGAATTGAACTTGAACAAGACTATGCTATCTTTTAAATGGACCATTCTAGACTTAATATGCAGATGCAACCACCTTAGGTCCTTCAAACAAATCCACACTCAGTTACTTACATCCGGTCTCATTCTCGATCATTTTTTACTAAACAAAATCTCCGAATTTTTTAAAAATTCTGTTGAATTTGTAGACTATGCTTGCAATTTTCTTAACCACCTCAATTCAAAATCGAATTCATTCCCAGTGAACACACTTATTGCTGGTTATGCTGCTAGTGATAGCCCACAATCTGCGGTTTTGGTTTACAGAAGAACAAACCAGTATGGGTTTTTGCCAGACATGTTTACTTTTCCTGTGGTTTTGAAATCTTGTACCAAGTTTTTGGGCATTGGTGAGGGCAAACAGATTCATGGGGTGGTTGTTAGGATAGGTTTTGGGTGTGATATGTATGTCAAGAACTCGCTCCTTCATTTTTATAGTGCTTCTGGTGAATGCAGTGATGCAAGCAAGGTGTTTGATGAAATGCTTGTGAGAGATGTGGTTTCTTGGAGTGGTTTGATATCAGGATATGTGAGGGCGGGGTTGTTTGATGAAGCTGCAAGTCTGTTTCTGAAGATGGATGTAAAGCCAAATATCGCGGGGTTCGTTAGCGCCCTTGTAGCTTGTGGGCAACTCGGGTATTTAAATATGGGGAAGGGTATACATGGGTTGATTGTTAAACATGCATATGGAGTTAATTTGGTTTTAAGTAATACTCTGTTGGATATGTATGTCAAGTGTGAACTTTTATGTGAGGCAAAACAGCTTTTTAATGAGCTCCAAGAGAGAGATATTGTATCCTGGACCTGTATGATAAGTGGATTAGTGAAGTGTAAATCCCCAAAGGAGTCGTTGGAATTCTTTAGTTCCATGCAAATATCAGGTGTGGAACCTGATCGGGTTATACTTACCACCGTGCTCTCAGCTTGCGCGAGTGTTGGGGCTCTTGACTATGGGAGATGGGTCCATGAGTATATCGACCGTAAGGGCATCAAATGGGATATTCATATAGGAACATCGATGATTGATATGTATGCAAAATGCGGTTGCATAGAGATGGCTCTAAAGACTTTCTATGATATGTCCAATTGGAATGTTTTTACATGGAATGCTTTACTGGGTGGTTTAGCAATGCATGGACTTGGAAATGAGGCACTCAAATATTTTGAGCAAATGGTTCGAGCTGGGGTGAAGCCCAATGAGGTGACTTTTCTTGCCATTTTAACAGCTTGTTGCCATTCTGGTTTGGTTGATGAAGGCTGTAGACATTTCCATAAGATGAGAAGTCAAGATCATAATCTCTCTCCAAGGTTAGAACATTATGGCTGTATGGTTGATCTACTGTGCAGGTCTGGGCTTCTGGATGAAGCTCAGGAGATCATTAAGAATATGCCAATGCCACCGGATGTGCTCATATGGGGAGCTCTTTTTAGTGCTTTCAAGGCCAATGGAAGTGTAGAACTCTCCCAAGATATATTGGATCGCTTTGAAAACATCAATTCACAGGACAGTGGGGTTTATGTGCTTTTATCAAACATATATGCTGCTAATGAAAGATGGGATAATGTAACAAGGGCTAGGAGATTGATGAAAGAGAAAGCTATAAGAAAGGCCCCTGGCTCAAGCGTTATTGAGGTCGATGGTAAGGCTCATGAGTTTTTAGTGGGAGATACAAGCCATCCTCGAAGCGAGAGTATTCATATACTGCTAAGCATTCTTGCTAATCAAGTCCTATCTGAATTGTATTTCTCTCTCCCCTTCTTATAACTATATTATACATCTAGTGTAACATTTTGAACACGTGTATACATTTGTTTATGCTTTCTAAACAAATACTTCACTTGCTTGACATTACATACTAGCATTGAGGCTGTAGTTATTAATTTGTCATCTAAATGAGATAGTATGTATGCTTCATATTGAAATGCATATAAATTGTGTAGTAATTTCTACTGTAACTCTCAGTTACTTAAATATTGACCTAATTTGTCATCAGTGTCAGTTGTGTGAACATCAAATCTTAATTCAACTCTGAATTTGAAATGGACTGGGAATTGTTTAATCGGAATATAATTGTTTTGATGTAAACATGATTAAAGAATATTTTTCAAACAGCAAACAATCCTTTGTTTTAGCCTTTTTCCCCCCTTGTTTTTTTTGCTTTCTTTCTTTCTTCTTTTGGGGTGTGTGTGTGGGGTGGGGTGGGGGGATATGATGTTCGTATTTCCATTAGAAAAGATTGATGGCATTTTATTATAATAAAGCAGAGTTTTAATAAATCTGCAATACAATGACATAATTTTATCTTTATTTGCTAAAACCATATAAAAGGTTGGTTCTAGAATGTGTCAGGATATGATATGAAATTTATGCTTCAAATGATGACTTATCGATGGTGGACTAACAAGAGAGAAAGTGATTGAGAGAGGAGAAAGAGATTTGGTCCTGATAAACTGAAGTGAACGAAAATTGGTTCTCACTGCTCATCTTTATTTATTTATACTTGATTTAAGAAGTTTTCTGCCATTTTCCTGTTATGAGCATCTTATTGTTATTGCTTTGGGTTTTACATCAATGTCTTCTACCATGTCACTCTCACATTGTAATTAACCGGTCTTCTGTCCTTGTAATTCGGTTGGTCTCTTTTCAATATGAATGCCTCTGTTTTTTAATGGTTTATGTTTTTTCCCTATTATTTATTTATTTATGTTCTCAGTCTTATCATAGCTTCTATTGCAGCGGTGGAATATAAATTCTTTGCCAAGCAGTTTAGAATCATTATGCTTTCAATGATCTTCCTGCTGGAAAAGAGAAGATGATTTACTTTTGACAGTGTAAAATGTTTAATTTACTTTCGACAGAGTAAAATGTTTAATGTACTTTCGACAGAGTAAATTGTTTAGATTCCACTGTATGTATTTTGTGAATGAATTTGGCTGATTCACATGAGTTAGGCATATTCTTCAAGTCAACTATTACAATCTTGCACTTTTGGGTTTCCAGATATTTGATCATAGCGCTTAAATTTTCGTGAAAGGAAGTTAGTGAAGATCTTGAGCTTCCTAAGTCAATCTAGACTGAAGAGGTAATACAAGTAACATCCCCCCCCCCCCCCCCCCCCCCTCCCTTTTTTTTTTCATCTTTCTCTTCCTCACAATCATCTTCCTTAATTTCACCGGGTGAATTCTTAACCTCGGCCACTTGAACTCAGCCGACATGATTCTCTCTTCTCTCTTCCCTGATGTATTAACCATGGCCTCAACTGCCGCGCTTTTGTAGTTGTAAACTATCAGAGGCTTTCGGCTTGACTGAAAAGGGTAAGATTTTTGCCACGAGTTTAGTAACAGATGGTTTTATTCACAATGAAAACCGTAGAATCGTTTTTGGAGATATTAAGAAAGCATGATTCTTTTCTTGATTCCAGATTCCGATTCCAATCCTTGGCCACCGTGAAACAGTACTGACTCTGACTTACCTTACCCAACCTGTAATATGTGCTAAAGAAGGGAAAATCAAATACTGAGGCTGCGGAAGAGAAGATGAGGGGACTGGAATATGTTGAACCTGTGAATGGGGGAGAGGCTGATGCCACCGTAATCAATGCAGTCATGTTTGCAGAGGGAGAGATGAGATTTTTTGGCTCTGATTCGGTCAAATTCGGGGAGTATTGGTGCATTTGGAGCAAGATCTTTACTCATCACATTTACTCGTATATACGCGTTCTCTATCCCTCTCTACACTTACGCATTGTGCTTCTCTTCTCACCTCCTTTCCTCTATCTCTCGAGGTTCTCGGTGTACTCAGGTTGAAACTAAGTTGTTCATGGATATATACTCTGGCGTGTTACTCCATCTTGCAGGTACTCTCTCTTTGGCTTGTTGGTTACGACTCACGCTCACTGTACAACGCTCAGACTTACTCTAAGACTCACCTCAACTACACTCTTACACTCACAATAGTTAATTACTGTAATTAAGATTTTGTGTGAATCGGTATAAGTAACTAATTACTAAATTATTATGAATGAATGTAAAGATGGATCAGAGAGATAAACCTTTATATATAGGTGTGTGTGTGTGATTAAGTTGTTATTCCATTGCATTTTCATCAATTAACAGGGCGATATTTTGTGCAAGCATTGGAGCGAGTGCATCACAGCGTTGACTTTCACACGGCTTTGTTGGCTACAACCCCCATCTCCGTGTATAAGTCTATAACCCTACGTATTCATTGTAATGTATATTCACAAATCTCTAGAACTCATCCTATGAAAACCGTTTACCACCCAATCTATATAAGGGTCCGGGAATGTTTTGTTATGAAAGTTATCGTAAATTGCACTTTAGGGCCAATTTTTGAGTATTCATGACACATAGTATCCCAAACTCGTAATATGAAAAACACTGGACCCTCAGCCTCATAATATGCATAACAAATGGACCCTAAAGTGCAAATAACACTAAGAAATTAAACAATAAAGATAATAGAAATTGTGCGTATTAGCCTATTTACTATTACATAAACAATACCTAATATTATATTGATGTGGAACAACATCAACACAGTTATGAACAGTGATCGAGGGTATGGTTCATATTAATAATAACAGTAGTAATACAACTTGCCTTAGATTGAATAAATGTAAACCAAGTGCCTCTTGCCTATATATAAGCAAGAGGTGTATGCTTGTAATCACATCATTCTTACTATTAATATAATTTGGAGTTTATTCACTCTTGTGAGGTCTTGTGAGGCTTCTGCTTTGTAGATTCAAGGGTTTAGGGTTTGATCCCTTTATTTCATCGCTTTTTGCTACGTCAGTTGATATCAGAGCCTTGATTTCGCCTGACTCAATGGCGAACAACGAAATAGGAAACAACCACTCCGACGACGCAAATCGAGGAGTGCAGGGTCTTGGGCAACCGTGCAGGTTCAAGAACGGCGGGTGAAAGAAATGCATCAGACTGTCCAACGTGTGGATCAAATTGTGTAAGAGATACAGCGAACACTCGCTACACTTGCTCTTGGCAGCAATGCGCATCAAAACCCAAGTAGGGGTAGGCCCGTGAGGTTGCTCATGGCCGCCAAGTCATGGGTAGAGGTGGTGTAGATCTAGATTCAGACGAGTTTGAAGAAGGTATCTTGAACGATCGCGGTAGGAGGGATCGTCGCGACTATAGGAATGTTGATGTTCCTGAATATAAGATGAAAATTGATATTCAACATTTCAATGGACATCTTCATATTGAGGATTTTCTTGATTGGATCAGTACGGTGGAAAGTTTCTTTGATATCATAAATCTCTCTGAAAATAGGCAAGTGAAATTAGTGACCTACAAACTAAAAGGAGGCGCGTCAGCTTAATGGGAACAAATGCAGTGTAACAGGAGGCGCCAAAGGAAACGACCTGTTAGAACATTGGTGAAGATGAAAAGATTTATGCAGGCAAGATTCTTACCTCCAGACTATAAACGCATGTTGTATTAATAATATCTGAACTGCCGGCAGGGAACTCGATCGGTCTTCGATTATACTGAGGAGTTTTATAGATTGAATGCACGGAACAATTTGACTGAGACAGAGAGCCAACAAGTCGCTAGATTCATAGAAGGGCTGCAATCGAAAATTCGTGATCCGATTAGCTTTTGCACCATGGGGAGTTGATTAGAAACAACGAATATTGCAACAAAGTTCAAAGCTCAGTTGACGAGATCGACAAAGTAGACGCCCACCGGCACTAAAGCTTCATATTCAGGACCAACAGTATACAAAGGGAAGTTTATACCAACAACCCAGTTTCAATCTCGAGCCAACGTTCGTGATGCATGAGCAGGTACCAGCCGTACCCAGGGTCGTCAACAGAATCGTCAGACGCAGCAGAATCGACTTAACCTTGGCTAGCATGTTTATCCTGGAACGATTAAATGTTATTCCTGTCAATATGCAGGGCACAAGTCTCATGAGTGTCTTATGAGGCTACAAGTAAACATGGTTGAGAACGCGGAAGGGGAAGAATATGAACTAGTAGAAGACGAGTATGACAAGACAGAGATCGCAGAGCCTGATGACGGGAAACGTGTGGCCTGTGTGGTGCAAAGATTATTACTGGCCTAAGGAAGGAAATTGATTATCAATGACACAACATATTCAAAACTTGTAGCACGATCAACAAGAAAGTGTGCAACGTAATAATAGACGGTGGAAACAACGAGAAACACTAGAAAGTGTGCAACACCATATTGATTTGGTGCCCGAGGCCAGTTTGCCGAACTTACCCCATTATAGGATGAGTCCTAAGGAGCATGAGATTTTACAGCAGCAGGTTGAAGAGCTGCTAAAAAAAGGACTACTCAAGTATGAGTCCTTGCACTGTCTCTGCTTTATTAGTGCCAAAGAAGAATGAAAACTGCAGGATGTGCGTAGATAGCCACGCCATTAACAAGATCACAGTGAAATACAAATTTTCGATCCCAAAGCTCTGAATTTGCTTGAAGGATTTAAGGTCTTCACCAAAATAAACCTACGTAGTGGTTATTTGACGTAAACTACACGTCAAAAAGCCCCTAAAAATATCTAACACACACTTTTAGAGAGAGAAATACTCTTTTCTATTTCAAAATTCAAGTCTACCTCAAATGAGGCTTACAATGGGGTATTTAAAGGGGAGTAGTAGTTTAGGCTCCAAGTTAAGGCCCTAATTACAAAAATGCCATTACTACTCCTTACCTTTAAATAATAAAGCAAATGAAAGAAAAATATAAAAACAAAATAAAAGAAAATAAAAAATATAAATAATTCCTAAAAAGGGCCCATTTCCATCACTCTCCCCCTCTTAAAACAAAGCTCGTCCTCGAGCGTTCAAAAAAATTGGGGACTCGTGAGGAAATTCCAAAAATTGTGCCAAAAAGTTGTGGGGGCCAAAATTGATATCTGAAACTTAAAGAGTGCACATCCCACATATTTCTTTTCATTTCTTTTTCTTTTCTCTTTCTTCACCCAAGACAACCCTAAAAACTTCCACCCGCGTAAAAAACCATGTTTGTGGAAGGGGAAAAGTGGTCAGCAGGTGGGTTGAAGGGGTTCGGGGGCTGAAATGGAGTCGGATTGGGATTTTCTGGGTCGACAGTAGCAGGGGAGGTGTTTGGGAGGTCCGCCTATTTTTTTTGGGCAGCGGGTGGGGATTTTTTTGGGTCGGGGGTCAAGGGTTTTGGGTTAGGGGTTGTTTTTTTGGGGCCGAAGGATGTGGATAGTGCCCAAAACAGGGGTTTTTGGGGTTGGGGGGAAGATCGAAGGTGGGGTAGTGGGTTGGGGTGTGTGTGGTGTGGTCGGTCAAGCCATGGAGGGCTTCTGGAGGCTACCCCGGGTCGGACTGCCTTCGGCAGTGACCGGGATGGCTTCTTCCTGTAGGGCGGGGGGCCAGGGGCTTGGGGCGGTGGGGTGAGCGCTAGGGTTTAGGCTAGCGGGGTGGGAAAAATGAGGCCGGATAGGGGTGGGGGCTACTGGGGTAGGGCAGGGACTAGGGTTTAGGCCTAGGGCAGAGAAGAGTTGGACCATTTGTTGCTTCAGCTCATCAATTTGTTGTTGTGTTCGTACCACTCTTCCATTTGTTTCAACTCTTAAATCTCCTTGTATTGTTGTTTGGATATTTTTGGAGCCATTTGATGTAGCGTACGATTTGATACAAACACACCAATACACCAAACACCAATGTTGGAGTGACACCTCGTTCTGATGCCAATTTGACGTAAACTACACATCAAAAGGCTCCTAAAAATATCTAACACACTTTTAGAGAGAAAAACTCTTCTCTATTCAAAATTCAAGTCTACCTCAAATGAGGCTTACAAGGGTGTATTTATAGGAAGGAGTATCTTGGGCTTTTAGCTAAGACCCTAATTACAAAAATCCCATTACTACTCCTTACCTCTAAATAATAAAGCAAACGAAAGAAAAATACAATAACAGAATAAAAGAAAATACAAAAGAAAATAAAAATGACAAATAATCCCTAAAAAGGGATCCATTTCCATATTATTATCACTAGATTCGAATCCGGCTTGGAGATGCATGGAAGACAACCTTTAAGACCAAAAAGGATTGTATGAGTGGATGGTTATGCCGTTCGGGTTGTCAAATGCTCCTAGTACTGATCGCGCGTGAAAAGTGTGCGCGTGTAAGTGCACAGTCGTTGTTTTCATTTCACCGCAACAATACAAAAACCTAAATTACGACTACACTTGCGGGGCAAGTATAGCGGTATGTCGGGTATCGAAAGATCCACTGAGACGAGTTGCTAGAATTTAAGTGATTTAATACTCCGAAATAAAAGTGTAAAAGATGAATTACAAACTAAAAAGGAAAAGATGCATAAAAGGGAAATGATTAACTAGGCGAGGGAAAAATGAATCTAGATTAACAAAGCGGTAAAACTATAGGTTGCGTCGAATATCCCTCACCCGAGTTAATTTGTATAAATTGGATACATGGGTCGACGAGTTATTACGAACGTGTCTCGTTTCGACAGTTAATTGAATCAAAGGTTGTCACGCCCCTAAATTCGCATAAAAGCCTAACAAGATTTTGGCGTAAAAAAATATCCCGAAAATTACGCGCGAAAGGTCGTAAGCACGAGACATACATGATATGCCCCGTCAAATCTCCTATGCGTAATAACTAGGACAACGCACCCGAAATGGACCCGTAAACACCATCACCAAAGCAAAGCAGCGCGTTAACCCGAGTGAGTTCAATTCAAACACAACCTAATTTAACTTAGCTAGAAAGCATATTAAAAACGCGGTAAATAAACGCAATAAATAAAAGTGGTAAATCAACCTAGAAAGCAAGTAAATCAAAGCATGTAAACTAATTAACAAAGCATGTAAATCTAATTATGAAAGCTTGAAATAATGAAATACAACTATATAAATGGAGAGGAAGATGAATAGTGCAACTTACAACCCAATTGGGTGTCAAACCAAGAAGAATCAAAGAAGAACTCTTCAAATCCCCCAAACCCTAAGCTATTCTAACCTAAAATCTATTCTAAAACATTGATATCTGATATTTACACAAAATTTGGTATTTATACTAAGTTGGACTAAGTAAAGAAAAGAAAAGAGAAAAGAAAATATAAGGCAAAATATCTCTTGGAAATAGGGGCTCGATCGATCGAGCCAAATCGTTGATCGATCGATGATGAACAAATTAGCCCACTGTCGAGAAGGATCGATCGATCGATCAAGCAGGTCACAACACACTACAATGCTGTTTTGGCTTGCTTGGTTTTCCTTTCCCCTGAAACTCCCTTAACTTATTCATACGGACTCGGAATCGCGCACCGTTCGCGACCACACGAAGTTTGCGAGGAGGGATACAACTTCCGTTAGATGTTGGGCCAGGTTCCCAAGCTGTGAAAAGACTAAAATGCCCTTGAACGTGCGATCACGTACGGAAATCGAGCGGAACGCGTCCGAACTTCACACTTAGCATCCAAATACCTATAAAAGCTCAATTAACCCCTGCAAAACATGTTAACGTAGAAGGTGTAAAGTTGCTCGGGCATTAATTTTATTATTTCTTTTGAATGTAACCCTGAACCTTGTACTTGTCTTTTGATGAATAAAAATTTGAGTTTTTATGGTTCATGTTGACTTTCTTCGTCTTGCTCTGGCTTTATCATTTATTAATCCTATTTATGGTAATACTCGCGAAATCACTACTTCCTTCATCCTCATTTTGATCACCAATGGGTCATCATGAGGATATAGCACACCTGCGAGGTCATTCTTAGAAAAACCGATGACCAGTTTATCTTTTTTCACCTTCCTCGGGCG
This sequence comes from Sambucus nigra, assembly GCA_949130495.1. NCBI lineage: Eukaryota > Viridiplantae > Streptophyta > Magnoliopsida > Dipsacales > Adoxaceae > Sambucus > Sambucus nigra. The sequence goes on from OX422213.1 coordinate 538,335,877, forward strand.
ATCTTCTTCAGTTAGATTTATTCATTGAATATATGAACAAGTTTAAGCCTCGTTGAGGTAAGCTTTCCTTTCTGCAGTAAGGTCTCCACCTCCTGCATCTCCACCAGTGATAACATTGCAATCAAATTACCCAAAACGGATAGAAAATACCTCACGTTCTGGCTGTTTTGGTCTATTGGGGAGATCGGGGTCATCTTGATCATCTTCTCGATCTTCTTCATGATTTATATTCTTATCTTCTTTGGCTCGACTAGGAGATCTAGACCTCTGCCTTGCTCGATCGCTGCTCCTTCCACCATTTCGGCGATCCACATACTTGTTCAATTTTCCCCGCTGATGAGCTCTTCAATTTCATTCTGGAGAGCTATGCAGTTTTTGATTGTATGACCATGATCCTTATGGAACTCACATTATTTGGACTTATCCCTCTTGTCAGGATCTGTCTTCATTTTTTCAGGCCATTTTAACTCCTCGCTATTCTTTATCTCTTACAGAACATGGTTTATGTCTACTTTCAAAGGAGTATAGTTTCCAAATTTCCTTATCTGTTCCAATGCCTGCTTCGCTCTTGACTGCTTGTTACCACCATTATTCTTCTGATCCTTTTTCTCAATCTTCTCGGCCTCAACTTTGGTCTCCTTAGTGTCCATGCTCTTCTTTGCAGCCATAGCTTCCTCGGCATTCATGATTTTGGCTGCTTTTGCCATTAATTCTGACATAGTCCTAGGTGGATCTTTGGCCAGAGTATAGTACAATTTATTTGGAAACAATCCACTCATCAGAGCAGTGATTGCTGTCTTTTCCTCGTAATCAATAAATTCTGAGCTTCTCGTTATTGAAACGAGTAATATAATCCCTGGTGCTCTCACCTGCTTTTTGTCTAATACTTAACAAGTGTGCTACTCGCTTAACTGGTTTTGCTCCAAAACAGAAGTTTCCAATAAAAAGCTCGTCCAGTTGAAAGAAAGTTGCAATCTTCCCCCGAGGAAGATTGTTATACCATATTTGAGCAGATCCAGTGAGAGTTTCGAAAAACGCCCTGCATCGCATCTCGCCTGGAACAGCATAGATATCAGCAACTGCCTGATATTGTTCTATATGGAGAACATGATCATTTTTCCATCATATTTTGGTGTTACCACTGGGGCTTTGAACTTTGATGGTGTGGGAAAATCCACAATTACTTGGATAAAAGGTGTCCCTTGGATAAAAGTTCTTTATAGAGGATTTTTGGCCTTAGCCATTTCCCCTAGTCTATCCTCCAACCTCTGAATAGAGCCTTTCCATGCGTCATTTCCTTCCTCGGGCCTATTGGTCTGAGGAATTGATCGTGTTGAATTTGCCTCTTGGGATCTTTCACGACGAGCAGCTGGTCGGGATTGGGCAGAACCTTCCTTTAAATCAGAAAATCGTTGAGAGTTCCTCGACACCATCCTAGGGGGACTTTTATTCCTCCTAGGACCCAAACGATCAAAGGGAGAGACTCTACTCAATCTTTCAAGAGCACTGGTCCTTTCTGGAGATAAAGTGACATTTTTTTCAGTATTTGTGGCTCGTACTGATGAAGTTCGGCCAGGTTGATAAGAAAAATCATTAGATCTATCAGTGCGGTATGAATTGGCATGTCTAGGTTGAGCTTCCTCTGGGAGTAATGTTCGTCTAGTTCGCGAGGAAGGCAATTGGGTATTTCTTTGAATGATTCGTTGTCCTGACTGGGCAGGTGCTCCACCCTGGATAGTTTGCATGAGTTATCGCATGGTTTCTTGCATGGCGGTCTGGCCTTGAGCCAAATTAGCCATTATTCCAGCCAGATCTTGGACACTTGGAGGAGTGGATGGATTTGGGGGGTTTTCAGTGTTTCGATTACTGGATTCAGGATTATCAGCCATTGGAGATGAATTGTTTTGGTGAAAAATGATAGTTTCAGTCGTTTCCCACAGACGGCTCCAATCTGTTGATGTAAAAAACTAGATTTAACCTAATTCTTTAATCACATATAAAAATAAATAAGACTAAAGATTTTTAAAGTGGTTCATCCTTGAAAGAATGGCCTACGTCCACTGTTCGTGTTATTGCTGACTGTTTGCAGAATTCTCGATAATGGGTTTACCAAGAAATTCTGAGTCCCCTGCTAATGAGGAGGTTACAATGTATTTATAGCCTTGAGGCTGTACATGCGAGAGAATATTACATAGCTGTCCAATAGGCGTGTACATCTGTATGATAATAATCAGCATTTAATGCGCATTCAATCCTCTTAATTATCCGGTTATAAATGCTCTGTACGAGGTGCAGCTCGGACCGCCTAAGTAGCTCGGTATACATGAGTTTCTCGATAAAATAAAGTTCCTCGGAGTACACTTGCTGCTCGGAGCGCCTGAGTTGGTCGGGGAGGTTGAGTTCCTCGGATTCAATGTGTTGTCAAAAATGTTCGCGGGTGCCATGTTGATTGACACGTGTCTTCACATAATTGGTCCACGTCAGCAGACTAAATTTAGTATCAACACATGCTATATAATAATACTGAAATAACACAAAGTATACAAAATGAAATACCCGAATATGGTGTCGGGTCACAGACATTACAATAATCTGAGAAGGAAGATATAAAAGTGCTACATCTACAACACTTGGGTATAAACACAATATACATATTGAATCCTAATCTAGATACACAAGAAATAGGAAACGACTATATCAAAATACTGCAACAGTCCGCTACTGCCACAGCTCCACGAATACACTGGATGGATAACATTAATGGCGTCCTTGCGGAGGAACACCTAAAATAATACAATATATGCGTAACAAAAGAAAATATAAACGGGTTAGAGTCCGAGGTGTGAAAACATTTTAGCAAGTGCATTAAAATGCATAATAATTATAAATGCATTATAACATGATTAAAGTGGAGTCGCACTCTCTAGAAAATCCAACTCACCTATCAACTAAAGCGCGCACCTAAACGTATGCACATGATCCTCAAATAACTGACCAACACTATCTAGGGCAATGTAATCTAACCTACTCCCAAATTTATACTCATTAAATATTCCATCTAAATCATATCCCTCAACTTCTAATACTACCAATCTCAAATATTCGTCAACTTACTAAACATATAAAATATACATAAACATTAACTCTTACTAGAATTTCTCATATTCTAGTTATATATATATATATATATATATGTAAGAGTTATTATCATCTAAATGCTAAGGACTAAACTTCTCCCAATTCTCAATCATGCACTGCGTTTCGTGCGTGGGACGTCTCGTAAGCGAAATCCAAATAAGGAACCCCCCGATACACTACTCCTTGACAATATTGATTATCGAGATTCATTATGCCCTCAATTCATGACGCATATAACCCCAAATTCTTATCTAATATAAATAATTTACTATTCTCAACTCTCAACAGTGCACGACGTTTAGTGCGTGGGACGTCTCGCAAGCGAAATCCAAACAAGGAATCCCCCCGATACACTACTCCTTGACACTATCGATTGTCGAGATGTACTAATATATAAATATGAGTAATAAGGACTAAACTTCTCCTCACTCCCAACATTGCACTGCGTTTCGTGCGTGGGACGTCTCACAAGCGAAATCCAAACAAGGAACCCCCCGATACACTACCCTTGACAATGTTGGTCGTTGAGGTCCATTATGCCCTCGATACCCATCGTAATATATATACTCATATAATTATATAAGCTTCATTTTTAGATTAATATTTTCATCACAATTTAAGCCCAGATGAAATCTCCTGGAATGAGATTCAATCAATCTTCTTATATCTCTTTACTCTAGAGACAAATATATGATATCTTATAATCATATACAAATAATATACTATTTACACAAGCACAATAATAATCATCCCAGCGAGCTATAACTCGAGGACGCAGGTTCTCACTGCTATCATCTTCCAGGAATTACTCACTTTATCCCAAGTTATCATATATCGGACTATTATCACACCGCCATGGTAATAAAATAAATCAAAACGTATGGGAAGCGGTCATAGTTCCTCCTCGAAAATAAGACGAAACATACCCACCACGTCTCACCCCTAATAAAAATCACACAATAATAATGGACGCTATGACCTGGGGACTATACGCTCCCTGCTCCTCAAGCCAGGTGCCTCACCCACATCGTGTAACTTCCCATGATAGCAAAGAGGGGGTATGCTTCACATAAATATACATATATCATTCACATTAGATATACATATACCATCACATCATATAAATGTATACCATCACACAAGGTATATATATTTCACGCCATATATATATACACACACTCTTATTATGCTCTTAGGCATAAATGAAATAATTTCATTTATTAGTATATTACTCTCGATATACTATTCGTCCTAACTCACATAACTTCCCCACTTAGTATATGCAATATGATTTCTCACTTGAAACTCACCCATCACTTATATTTATATGAATAATCTCCCAATTCAAATTTATGTTGAGGATATTCTCTATATCCGTATGCACGTCGATCAACATTTATCATTACTTAATTATTAACCTCGACACTAAGAGGATTTCCTACCAAATTGATACGACAACTTAATCTCGCACTCTCTCTAAATCAATCACTAAAACTCAAACATTTACATCCAATCATCTATAAATTTTTCTCTTATTTCCTTAATGAGAGGGGAAATACGCACTCAATTCCATTATGGTATAAATCCCCAAACATCTCCTCACTTTACTAAGATCCTTAATCCCCTTACATAATCACTTAACACTCTACGATATTATAATTGATAAGGTCCATTTATATAAACTCGAAGGAAATGGGATAAACTTAAAATCCCACACTTGAACCCAAAACAGAGGCCCGGTCGATTGGTGCCCCAACCGCGGTCGACCGCGGTTCTCAAATATGCCTAAAATTGAAGACAGTGTACCTCTTATTGGAGGCACGGTCGACCTTCCCCCTGGCCGCGGTCGACCGGCCCTACCAGGTACCTCTGTCAAACTCCATTTTTACTTACTTTCAATTACAAATCTTCAACCCAAACATATTTATAACATAAATACTCATCAAATAACTAAACCCAACTAATTTCCAACCTCAAATTCATCATATACTCATAAAATGTAAGATTTTACCCAAAATCTAGGTTTTAACATATTTATCCCAAATTTCAGAAATTTATCCACAAATCATGAAATAAATGATACACAACAATTATTTAGCAAGTTTAATCACTTGCCTCAAAGTTGTAGAGTCTGGTTCGCCCTCGAAATCACGAATTTACAGAAAATCCCAAGCTTTCTTTCTCTTTCTCTTCTTCCTTTCTTCTTCTCTCTCTTTCTCTCTTTCTTTCTAGGGCTTTCTCTTAATCTCAAATGAGATTTGTTTCTCCCGTAGCCTTAATAAGCCTTATCTCCCAAAATACACAACTTTAAATGACAATACACACTTTAAATGACTCGGTTACTTTAATTCGAGCTAAACGAACTTAAAATATTTCGGAACCCAAATAAGACCCAAGTACAGTCATTTCGACTATCTCAACCTTTCCGAAAACAACCGCACACTCAGAATCGTCATTTGAAGTACTTTCTAAAATCTTCAAATTTTGACCTCAAATGCCAATTTAATTATTCTCAAATTAAAATAATATTAATTTCTCCCCAAAATAATTAATTTATTGTCCCAAAATTTTGGGGTATTACAATTTATTTGTTATAAGAATTCAATTACTGCTTCTACTACTAATCTCACTACCAACATGAACACAATTCCTATGCTTAATGGAACAAACTTCAAGAACTGGAAAGAGAACATTTTGATAGTTCTCAATTGCATGGATTTAGACTATACACTAAGGAAAGAACAACCCTCTCCTCTTACGGAGAAAATTTCCATTGAGGATAAAGAGAACTTTGATAAGTGGGATCGTTTTAATGGCATAAGTCTAATGATGTTAAAGTGTATCATTCCAGAAACATCCAAGGGCGGTGTGTCAGATGAGGTAACTACTATTGAAAGTTCTCATATTGCATTTACCTTAAAGAATAATAAGCAAAAAATGAATGATAATAAGAAAACTACAGTAGGAACATCACAATCCAAAATTCCACAAAAGACGTACGATCCAAAATTTACCTGTTACTTTTGCAAGAAACTTAGGCATGTGAAGAAAGATTTTTCCATGTATGCCGTATGGCGTGTAAAGAAGGTACACTTCTCACTTTGGTTTTTCTGAAGTTAATTTGGATTTTGTACCTAGTCATAATTTGTGGGTAGATTCTAGTACTACTACTCATATGAGTATGTCTATGCAGGGTTTCCTGCAGAGCCAACCGCTAAATGATTTTGAAAGATTCATCTATGTGGGCGATGGCAAAAAAATTGCAGTTGAAGCAATTGGGACCTTTAGATTATCTTTTGAGACTGAGTATTTTATTAAATTAAGATACTTATATAATACCGTCTTTCAGACAGAATTTGGTTTCTATTTCCGTTTTGGACAAATATAATTTTTCTTGTTCATTTTGAAATAATAAAGTCAGTCTTTTTCTTAATTCCACTCTTATTGCGAATGGTTCTTTAATTGATAAATTATATATGTTGAATACCAATGCTTCATTTAATGAAACTTTACAAACAACTACAAGAGGCACAAGACACAAATTTACTGATGAAAATTCCGTCGTCTTACGACGTAAACGTTTGGGTAATATCTCCCAAAGGCGAATTGAAAGTCTTGTGTCAAACAGAATACTTGAACCCCTTGATTTAACATACTTTGATGTTTGTATTAGGTGTTGATCAAGAGCGAATCATGCGTCGTGTAATACGCAAATCGTTGTTATCAGTTCGGTGACTCAATGCAAAAAAATCCTAAACTACAACTACACTTGACAAGTAAGAACAACGGTAAGTCGGGTATCGTAGGAAATCCATAGGGAGTGATTGAATTTTAGATTTCAATTATTTTTCTACTTCAAAAATAAAAGTGTAAAAGGTGATGGGTTGAAATGGTGAAAAAGGAAAAATAAGAAGTTGATGCTAAATTACAACTAATTAAAATGAGAGTTGGGATCGCGTCCCCGCCATGGGATAAACAACTAATAATTAGAATTTCAGTTCGAAAACAATTAACTGAGCATTTTTAGTTAAACATAAACATCACACGTGAAGGTATTTTAACCTAAAAATGCGAAATAAAACATTTAATAAAAAATGGTCACATGCGTCTTAAATTCAGATTATCGCTATAAACACTTACGTTGCATGACAAAGAAAGTTAAACTCATAATAATCTGACTTTAATACGCGAGGTTTCAATTAAATGCAATTTTCCCCAAAAACTAACTTTTGGAGCTCGACGCCCATCAATGGCGGAGAAATGACCCCAACCCTTAACTATTCACTACACATGGTTAAGACAACAAATAAAACTAATTAACCAAAGAAAACAATAATTAAACTACCAACAACTAATTAACTAAGCAATAAAAGTAACTACAAAGTAAGAAATCAAGTAAAGAATCATTAAACAAAGGAAAGTGATAATGAATAGTAATATACTTACACAAATGGGATGAACCCAAAGAAAAAAGAGGAGCGGGATGCTCTAACAAAAATCCCCAAAAAATCTGATTTCTAACCCTCTCATGTAAAAAATGAAGTCCCCCACTTAACACAATGTTTTTATACAAAAACCCACTTAAAAATAGAGCTTTACAGACTTTCACCCAAATCGATTCACAAGGTGTGAATCGATTCGCACCTAACAATGCTGAATTCTCAGCTTTGTCCAACTTTACAAAAATACCGTAACTTCTTCGTTATAACTCGGAATTAGGTACGATCGGAGGCCAAGAAAAGATAATTAAGAGTTCTACAACATCCAAGCGACATTAATCCAAAAAAAAATTATGAAATAAATAAAATTCCCTTGAATGTGACCTTGAGTGTATTTTGAAGATAAAACCATCCTAAAAATGCCATAACTCCCTCATTGTATATCGAAATCATGCACCGTCGATGGCCACGCGATGAGAAATCAAAGGGATTCAACTTTCGTGACAAGTTAGGGATGAAAATACGAATGATAAAATTATTAAAGTGCCCCCAAGCTTCAATAATCAACATAATTTCTCTGAAAAATGACCAAACTTCACACTAAGCACCGAAATACCTACAAAAACTCAATTATACCTTATATAACATATTAACATATAAAACGGAGGCTGTTTTGTTAACGAGAATAAATATAGGAATTAAGGTACCCAGGGGGGCTAAAATGCATAAGTATAAGGGGTGAAACATACAATATTCGTGCCGAATCAGATGTATAATGGGGAAACAAACAAACATTTGAAAATTAAGTGCTAAAAGGAGTTCTAGCATCTTAAAATTGATACATACTAATATTTGTGATTCATTCCCTACGACTTCTTGGAATGGTCAACAGTATTTATCACTTTTATAGACAACTATTCTCATTATGGGTACTTATATTTAATTCATGAAAAGTCACAATCCTTTGACCTTTTTAAGGCTTTCAAAGCCGAAGTTGAAAATCAACTAAGCAGGAAGATTAAAGTTGTCAAATCTGACCATAGTGGTGAAGAGTATGGATGATATGATGGATCAGGTGAACAAAGTCTAGGACCTTTTTCTAAATTCCTAGAAGAATGCGGTATCGTCCCACAATGCATAATGCCAGGGCAACCTAGCATGAATGGTGTTACTGAGAGACAAAACAGAACGCTTAAGGACATGGTAAGAAGTATGATCAGTCATTCTTCTTTGCCAGAATCACTCTAGGGAGAGGCACTTAAGACTGAAGTATATATTCTAAATAGTGTACCTAGGATAGAGGTAGCTACAACCCCTTATGAACTATGAATAGGCCGAAAACCTATCATTAAGCATTTACAAATTTGCGAATGTCCAGATGAGGCAAGGAATTATAAACCTGATTAGACATAAATTCTTCCGAATTTTCCCCATAATTTAGAGGATTTTATTACCTCGGATAATGTAAAATGAGTTGATTTATCTCATATCATTTCTAATGGATTCGTCTAACAAGTATCCCGAGTTTCGTGTATTTCTTATTGATTTTACATGTATTTAATACATAAAAGAAAGAAAGAAATCGGAAGAAGCAAAAGAGAAGAAAGAAGAAAAGTCAAAAGGGAAAAAAGGGTAATTTTCACATGGAATCCGGACGAAAGCCCAAAATAAAAGTTGAAAATCTCGAGTCTACAAGTGCATAGGAAGAAACGGCGTTCCAATATGAGTTCCGGAGTAGAAGTTATGAAAATACAAAGATGTGAGATAATCATGAGAAATTGAAGAGATAAAGAAGAGAAATTGAGAAGAAAATCCGGATGGCATAAAAAGAGGATCGATCTGGGTACTCGAAGTCACTGAATAAGGAAGTATTTACCGGATCGATTAGGTACTCATAAAAAAAGGATCGATCCGCCCCCAAGTTCACTGAATTAGAGAATATATAACAGATCGATCGGGTCATCAGGCAGATCGATCCAAAATGATTACCCGGATCGATCCGGGGTTCGAGATTTGAGATTATCTTCTTTAAGCTAGAGTTTTGTATGAATCCAACTCTTGTAATTTTCATAGAGTATATATTTCAAAGTCCTCCCAAACATTAAAGGGAGCTTTTAATTAGTTTTTAGGGAATTTTTGTACTTAGTTTTTAGAGAGAGAACAATAAAAACCCTAGTTTTCATTTAGCTTTGATTCAAGCTTCTGCAATTCAAGTAAATTCGTTCCAATTTCTGCTTTCATAATTGTTGTAGTTAATTGTTTAGTTAATAATTTCATTCTTCTTAATTCTCAGTCTATAGTTAAAATGTATTCCTTTATTAAAATCATGTTGTCTTACTTTACTATGTCCGGCTAATTTTCCAAGGGCTGGGATGCATGAATCCAACCCCCGACGTTCTTGATGAATGCGTAAAATTTGATTTTGAATTAAATAATTGAGTTAATCGTGTTGTGTGGTGATCATAACCATTGTAGGACTTTTGATCTTGTTTGCCCTAGGTAATCGAGATGCTTGAGAGTGCAAGGCGCGTGTAGTTACGATGACACTGCTTTATTTGTCTCTTGATTATGTATGATACAGGATACGATCCCTCATATATGTAATGCTTGGGAGTACTAAAGACTGGATTACTCAGATATTTCAATTCCGAATTAGGTTTTAACATTGATCAATGAACTAGGATTGAAGGAGTGTATCCTGACTCGTTTGTCTTCACTTGCACTTTTCACTACAGGTTTCCTTTCTTCTTAAGTAGGTCAAAAATCTTTTAATTTATTTCTAAATTTTGTAGGTAATTTTCTTATTACTTCAATTTATAGTTAGTCCATCTCCCATAATCACCTTTTTATTCTTTTTAGAGTCGAGTTAGGGTTCTCAGTCTTTCCAACATCGTTACAACTTCGATTGTCCTATTTTCCTGTCGAGAAGATCCCGACTTATCGGGTTTATTACTAACGCGACAGGCTTACACTTGAGCCTATATCAGCATGAACACTAGTTACACGTTTGTGGTAGCGTCAAGTTTTTGGCACCATTGCCGAGGACTTAGGTAGACTTAGGTTAGATCGAGTTAATCTAAAGCCTAGACAAAAAAAAAATCATCTCTCATAGGATTTTAATGCAAAATCCCGAACAAACTTAAACTCCTCAAAATACTCTAACCCGAATTCACGAAAAACCAATCGTTGAGTATAACTTTGACAGTCCCCCCACACCTCGCGCTCCATAATTTTGTATTCCACCTCCTACCCCTGGGCATTCTATTGCTAGTTACACCCTGAGTCACACATCTAGGACATCGAGTGAGTATTCTGAGTCACTTGAAGAGAGCGATGTCTGACGCTGATAGTTTCGACACTTAAGAGGGGCATCCACCTTATCGTCCCATGAAAGACTTACTCTTTCCAGAATGAACTGTCACCCCTGGTTGCATTTTACTCGCATATAATGTCGATCAGTTTCACTTTCGTAATGGGATGATACAGATTCTCCCTACTTTCCATGGCATGGATTCAGAGAAATCATACCTTCACATAAGAGAGTTCGAAGATGCGTGCGACACATTTAGTGACTAAGCTTGCATGCAGGATGTCATTCGCCTAAAGCTTTTTCCTTTTTCCTTAAAGGATAAAGCCAAGACCTCCCCGAACTCCTTGGTTTTCTGGAGGGATATACGATCCAAATTTATCTACAAATTCTACCCACAGCACAAGACCAACTTTGCCAAGAATTAAATCCAAGGTTTTTGACAACACGATAATGAGCTTTTTGATAAGTGTTGGGAATGTTTCCAAGAGTTGGTAAGCGCATGCCCCCATCATGGTTTTGAAAAACACCATTTGATCTCTTTCTTCCATAATAGGTTGACAGTGGCTTCCAAACAACTTGTGCAAATGATGTGTGAAAGACCTTTTTGGGATTTAGACTCCAGCGATGTCGAGTCCCATCTTAAGTATGTCGTAGAGACTAATCAAGCATGGGGCACATCTGATCCTAATAACCAAGTTCGACCTAGAAAAGTATCTATCACTCCGACTGCATCCGGTCTATACTATTTGGATAGTAATACCTTAATAAACCGATGATTCGATCAGTTTCAGAGAGATATGAAAGATTTACTTGATAGCCAATTGAGAGATATCTCCGTATTCAGTCGTGTTTCGAAAGAAAAGGTGTGTGCTATCTGTGAGGCGAGCCATTCCACAAAGGCATGCCCGACGATTTTCGCCTACAAGGCCATGCACACCGAGCAGGTGGATACTATAGGAGGATTCAAGGGAAATTTTAACACCCCGCATGGGAACTCGTATAACCCTTAATGGAGAAACCATCCTGGTTTTAATTACGGACAACCACAAGTTGCAATGAATCCACATTCGTAGGTTACCCCACCTCCACCGGCTCCTTAATTTCAGTAAGCACCATCCCCTCCAGCTCCGTATATTACTCCACCGCAGAGGAACCTTAAGGATACAATAAACTAGTTCATAAACTCTCAGAGTGCAACCAATGCTAGATATGATCGCATGTTAGCCGACATGAATGCGAACATCTCCAAGTTGCAATCCTCATTGAGTATCCAAGAGAAGGGCAAGTTTTTTGCCCAGGGCCAAAGACCTCCCCAAGGTCAACCTAGTGTTAGATCCACCTCTACAGAACAATAAGAGCATTGCCAAGCTATGACCACTCTTTGTATTGGACGAGTTATTGATTTATCACCTCACCCACATGATACTTCGAAAGACAAGGAGACTTCGCCCGACACGAAAGAGGCCAAATATATCTCCTTAAACGGGAGTGAAAAAAAAACACTAGTGAGCCCGAGATAGTTGTAAAACCACCCTTCGCTGCGCCATTTCCTCAAAGATTGGTTCCTTGCCACAAAGGGGCCATAAGTGATGAAGTGCTAGAGGTGATTAAATCCGTGAAATTGAACTTACCTTTCCTCGATGCAATAAAGCAAATTTCAGCTTATGCAAAAGTCATTAAAGATTTATTGACTGTTAAGCGAAGGATGAAGGTAAAGAAAAATGTGTTCCTAGCATAAAATGTGAGCTCCGTTCTACTTAACGATCTCCCACCTAAATATAAGGACCTCGGTGCACCCACCATTTCATGCACCATTGGAGAGAACAAAATTGAGAGAGCCTTACTCGACTTGGGGGTCAGTGTTAATATCCCCCCTATTCAATTTATGGGCATCTTGATTTGAGCGACCTTAATCCCATAATGATCACTCTCCAATTAGCGGATCGCACCATGAAGATACCGAGAGGTATATTTGAGGACATGATAGTCCAAGTGGACACTTTTTACTTCCCAGTAGATTTTATCATTTGGGACACGGAGCCCTACTTCGCCTCAAAGAATCATGTTCCCATCATTCTTGGGTTCCCATTCTTAGCTACGGCTAACGCACTTATCAATACTCGAAATGGGAGGATGCAACTCACTTTTGGGAACAATACATTAGAAACAAACATCTTCAATATAGCCCAACAAGAAGGGGAAGAAGATGATCTTCACGCGTTGAGCTTAATTGATGAGATCGTAGAAGAGCACACTGAGGAAAGTTTATGTGGAGACGCCTTAGAAGCTTGACTAGTGTCTAGTCATGAGAGTGAGGGAGCTTATACTGAGTTTGAGAGAGATGTTGACGAGTTGAGAGAGCTTCTTAATGAGAGAGCGTCAGATGAGGACGCGAGAGGTGTTAGTTGAGTTTCTCGATTCGAAGAGTTACCGCCAAGAGAGGCACGCCTGGTTCCCTCTAGTGACACATTCCCGACTCTCGAGTTGAAGAAACTACCCTCCAACGTTAAATATGTTTTCCTTGGTGAAAGTGAGACATTTCCTGTTATTGTTTCCTCTAGCTTACATGAAGAGCAAGAGGGTAAGCTATTAAAATTTTTGAGGAAGCACTACAGTGATTTTGGTTGGTGTACAACTGATCAAAAGGGGATAAGCCCTCTAATTTTCACTCACAAAATTCGCCTCGAGGAGGATGTGGAGCCCTCGAGAGAAATGCGAAGAAGGCTAAACCCCACCATGAAAGAGGTGGTGAGGGCTGAAATCATAAAGTTATTGGATGTCGGGATTATCTACCCAATTTCGAATAAGAAGTGGGTGAGCCCCATTCAAGTCATCCCGTAGAAGTCAGGCATGACAGTGATTGAAAATGCCAAGGGTGAGCTAGTTCCTCAACGTACCACTACAGGGTGGCACGTTTGCATTGATTATCGAAAACTCAATGCAGGAACTAGGAAAGACCATATCCCCTTGCCATTTATCGATCAAATGCTTCAAAGAGTAGCGAGACACCCTTATTATTGTTTCCTAGATGGTTATTCCGGATATAACCAGATTGTGGTAGATGTACTTGATCAAGAGAAGACAACCTTCACTTATCCCTTTGGAACGTTTGCCTATAAACATATGCCATTCGGCTTGTGTAATGCACCCGCGACCTTTCAAAGGTGCATGTTGAGCTTATTCAGTGACACGGTTGAGAGAGGGCTAGAGGTGTTAATGGACGACATCAGTGTTTTAGACACCTCTTTCAATCTATATTTATCCAATCTTGAGAAAGTACTATCCCGATGTATGGAGAAGAACTTATTGCTGAATTGGGGAAAATGCCATTCCATGGTAATTGAGGGCATAGTTCTTGGCCACATTTTTCATCCAATGGGATCGAGGTTAATAGAGCAAAAATTGATGTCATAACTGACCTACCCCCACCTAAATCTCTAAAACATGTGCGCTCTTTCTTGGCCCACGCAGGGTTTTATAGAAGGTTCATTAAGGATTTTAGAGCCATCGCTAGACCCTTAAGCGACCTTCTTATGAAGGACACCCCATTCGAGTGGACTGAATCATGCCAAAGGGCTTTTGAAAAATTGAAAAACATGCTTGTGTTCTCTCCCATCATGCAAGCTTCAAATTGTTCCTTGCCATTCGAGCTTATGTGTGATACTAGAGATTATGTGATAGGGGCTATTTTGGGCCATAGAAAAGATAAAAAAGATCATGTCATCTACTAAGCTAGCCGGACTCTCACCGAACCACAACTCAATTACTCCACCACGGAGAAAGAATTGCTAGCTGTAGTTTTTGTTCTAGATAAATTTCGATCCTATCTCATTGGGTCCCCCATCACCTGTTTAACCGACTACGCGACTTTAAATATCTCATTGCAAAGAAAGATGCAAATTCGCGCCGCATAAGGTGGATCCTACTCCTATAAGAGTTTAATCTCTCAATTAAAAATAAAAAAATGAGTAGAAAATGTCGTCGCCGATCACTTATCATGGCTTTTGTCCGACGTACATAGTGATCCTACACCCATAGATGAGTATTTTCCTGACGAGCAACTCTTTGCCACCTCTTCTTTGCCCCTGGTTTGTGGATATAGTAAACTATCTTATCACGAGAGATGTCCCTACCAATTGGACACCACAAGATAAGAAGAAGTTCATCACTTTGTCGCGCATGTTTTTCTATGACGATCCATTCCTTTTTAAATATTGCCCTGACCAAATCATCCGATGATGTGTACCGAATGACGAGATCCTAAAGGTCATCCAATTCTGTCATTCGGAAGCATGTGAAGGCCACTTTTCTGTGAAAAGGACTGCTGCAAAGATTCTCCAAAGTGGCTTGTACTGGCCCATAATGTTTCAGGATGTAAACAATTGTTGCAAATCTTACGATAGATATCAACGGATGGGGGAGATAACACGATGAGACATGATGCCTTTAACCCCGATCCTCATCATTGAGGTCTTCAACTGCTGGGGTATTGACTTCATGGGACCTTTTCCTCCATCCTTTGGCCATCTATACATCCTAGTCGCGGTAGAATATGTTTCTAAATGGGTGGAAGAGATAGCTACTAAGACTAATGACAACAAAGTGGTCATAAGGTTCCTACAGGAACACATACTTTCTCGCTTCGGTGCTTCGAAAGCGATAATCAACGATAATGGCATGCATTTTTATAACAAGCCATTTAAGAAGCTCATAGGAAAGTATGGTGTCGTTTATAAGGTTGGAATGACCTATCACCCACAAACGAATGGGCAAGACAAATTGGCCAATCGTGAAATAAAAAACATCCTCGAGAAGACTGTCAATCCCAAATGAAATATTGGTCCCTTAGATTGAACGAATCGCTATGGGCCTACTGTATCGCATATAAGAACCCACTCGGAATGCCCCTGTTCCGCTTTGTGTGTGGAAAACCTTACCATCTTCCCGTTGAGTTGGAGCACAAAGCGTATTGGGCCATTAAGAGGGTTAATTATGATATGGGCAAAGCTGATAAAGCTCGCAAGTTTCAATTGAATGAGTTAGAGGAGATACGCAATGATACGTATGAAAATGTCAAGATTTCAAAAGAACGGATGAAACTCGCTCATGATAAGATTATTCGATGAAAAGAGTTTCAACCTGGAAAAAAGATACTCCTCTATAACTCCCGACTTCATCTATTTTCTGGGTAAATTGCGGTCTCGGTGGGTTGGTCCATTCGTTGTGAAAAGCATATTCCCCCACGAAGCAGTGGAATTAGAAGATCCAAAAGGGGGGAACACGTTCAAAGTCAACAGACAACGCCTAAAGCCATATGTAGATGTGTGCGTAGAAGATATCTACACCATTTGGTTGTTGGACCCCATTTACGGGGTATAGTGAGCTGAAATTAAGAGGTTGTCGCACCCCCGACGTATATGGGGTGAATTCTTGTGTATATTAGCTACACATAGGTTAGGGTAGTAGAGTCCGTAGGTTCACGTCAAAGAGAGGAATTCGAGCACTAACACGCCTTACGAGGTGAACATTTAGGTCCACGGTATCAAGGTGAGAAGTTTTTGAAGTCAAACATGTGTAGGACCTTTAGTAGGAGTATTTGAATGTCAAGAGAGAAGATCATGCCAGCAAAAAGGTGAACCAAAGCTGATCTGGGCACCGGATCGGTCCGATTTGGGGAAAAATCGAAATAAAAAAAGGGTTTGAATCGATTCGGTCCTGGGAACCCGGATTGATCCAGTTTCTGTAACTCTTTGTATTCCCAAGGTTCACCACCCTTTCCCCCAATCCATTTATTTCCCTCCAAATTCGTCCACCACCCTTCCCAACCACCTTTTCCCTCCCAAATACTTCCCCATTTTCCCTCTAAAACCTACCCTACACTCTTCCCTCTCTACCTATAAAACAACACCCTCTCCACTATAATTTCCCCACCACTACTTACTCTCTTCCTCTTTTTCTCTATTTCTCTCCAGAAATCCTCCTACCTCCAATTTCCATGGCCAACCAACCACGTCCCTAAAATATGAGTCCACCGACATTCTTAGAGACGGAGCCGCCGACTACCGTTCCCTTCAAGAACAAAGATGGTGTGAACGTTTCTTCGGCCAAACTCACAAGATCCAAGTGGAGATTCAAGTCATTTGGAATGACATGAAAAATTCCATCACTGGGCTTTTTATGTCCCGGGGTTGGTGTCATTTCCTAAATGAGCCTCACAATATGGTGTGGCCCAACGAAGTGCACGCATTCTTGCTACCAAAGATGTCCCAAGCCCCCATCCATACACATACCCCAACACTCTTCACCCACTTGACAAAGATGTGTGCATGTCCCGTATTGACCCCAACGCTAACTGGATCATCGAGACATTCCCTGTGGGCCAGCTAAGTGAGAAAGAGAGCCTCACTTTAAAAATTATATGCGCAAACATTCTCCCAACGGGTAATAACTCGGCAATGAGCCCACGCCAAGCCACCCTCGTATATCACCTCTTCGACCACAACACCCCCATCAGCCTGGCTCCCAGCATTTGTAAGGACATTTTCTTCGCAGTCACGGATAAAAAGGGAAAAATTCCTCTCCCCTATGCCCGACTCATTACGTCCATGCTAGCGGACACCGGAATTGCCCCCCACAGGATTTCCCTCACCTCCCAGCTCCTTTTGGGGCAACCACTCGGACTAGACGTGAAAGCCAATGGGAAAACATCCAAGCCCAACTAGTGGTGATGAAGAAGAGTACACGTGTGGTGATGAAGAAAGCAGCGCGGAAGAAAAAGAGAATATCGTGATGGGCAAAGGTGAAGCAGCTTATGACAGTGACGATGACTCTGATTTTTCACTAGTAAATGCAGAAATTACTCAGCGAATTTCAATGGTGGAATCACGACTTGATGGGTTCATCAACCAATACAACACTAACAGGGTGGCCGACCTAAGAGCTTACGAGCGCGACACCAGCATGATGCACCGTCTCCAAGCGGAGATGCATTGGATGACTATGGGTACACCACCACCGTCCTAATTCTATGACCCATATGACCCGAATGTGAAAGTGGATCCCATGACCCACCCCAGTGATGCTATTTCTGAAAGTTGATTGTGAAGTTATTGGTTGTTATCATTGTTGATTGTTTGTCTCCTTTTCCTTTGTAACTCATGTTGCTCATTTTGTATAAAATTATGCATTCTCAGTAGTTGTTTGTTTTATCTCTTCGCACTTTTAATTCGCTTTGAGTTAGATTTTAGTCCTTTTTGCTTGAGGACAAAGCAAAATTCTAAGTTAGGGGGGGTCACAAGTGCGTATTTCTAAAACTTCACAAATTTTCAAAAATGACCAGAATTTTTTTGAAAAATCCAAAAATATTTTTCTTCAAAATAAATAAAAATTGGAATTTAAAAGCTTAAAAAATGTCACAAATATTTTCTCTCAAGTTGTAAAAATCAAGTGCACAAAGCCAAAATTGACCAAAGATGGAAATTGAGCGAAAATTGACGACTTAACGAATAAGTGTGGAGATTAATCAACCCGGTGAGATTTTGAGCCTATAAATTTTTTCGAGTTTTTAAATCAATCAGAGTTTATGATTAACTCAAAGTTCTTTTCAATGTTTTAATAAGTAATTGATGATCTCTATTATATTGTTTTGATCGGTTACGGAAAACGTGTGAGGTGTTGTCTAGAAAAGTGTGACACCCCGCCTAATAAAATACCGGGAGATCACTCCAATATCAAATTAAAACAGGAGTCTTATATGGATCATTCTTAGCATCACTGTCAAAAATCCATTTAATTACTAATAACCTATTAGGCCGGTGTCAAAATTTTACTTAACTACTCTTTTTAAACGATTACAAATAAAACATTCACACAAATTATGCGTAAATGAAACTGAAATAAAATAAGATAATCGAACACTTGGTCAAAATATACAACCATATCGAATGCCGTACAAAAAGGCGGTAAAAGAATAAATAAATGTTGTTGGGTTATTAACCCGAATGTATATACAATACCTCCTATCTAGAGTACAAGGATATAAGCGTCTATCGAGAACCTGCACACATCCACAACTGCTGCAGCTGATGTCTGACTCGAAGGAAGTGCCATCCAGGTGTCCTTGTGTCTGGACACCTATATATATATATAACAAGAAAGGAAAAGTAGATAAACGGGTTAGATCCCGAGTTTGAAAATATTTTGCAAGTGCATAAATGCCTTATTTATTTTTTTTAGAAAAAGGTTTTATCTCATATTTAAGTTTGGTATCTCACTCCCGTGAGATACCCCTCACCTGTCTTCTAACAGTGCACACCTAATGCACCTATCTAGAACATTCTAGTTAAGCTACGCCGCCTAACTATTCTAATTCACCCGTCTACTAGAAACCTATACAACCCGAGTACTAAGAGCTAAACTTCTCTCCATTCTCAACGTTGCTCTAAGTTCGTACGTGGGGTGTCTCGCGAAGCAAAATCCAAACAAGGAACCCCCCCCCCCCCGATACACTACTACTTGGCAGGGTTAATGGTAGAGATCCGTTAAGCCCGTAGTACAAAACTAATGTATTAATATACATAGCATATTCATTTTTATATACATCTTTACAATATACATCCGGATAATATCTCCCGGACTGAGGTTTACTTATTTCTCATCTTTATAATATACATCCGGATCTATCTCCTGGACTGAGGTGTATTCTATACTTGTCTTTATAAGACACATCCGAATCTAACTCCCGGACTGAGGTGTATTCTATACTCATTTTTATCTCTTTCATATCATTAGAGATATATATATTACATTGTTCTCATACACAAGTAAATATATCATGCACACATGCATACAAACCATCCCACCGAGCTATATAGCTCGTGGATGCAGTCTCATAGTGCCGATCCAAAAATTCGGGTTTACTCATATACCACGCTACTCTCCGGAATCCTCAACAGTCCTGGTAAAATGCATTACGGTGGGGGCGGTTAAATTCCCTCTGCGAGTGGGAGATCTCACAAATCGCACTTGAACTCGGGATGCTAATGACCTGGGGACTATACTCTCCCTGCTCCTCGAGCTAGGGGATTCACCCACATCGCGTAACCTCCCTGGATCGCATTAGAGTAATATATAACTGCGACTATCCCAACCCTACACCAAAGGAAAGTCCGTTGGAAATCTGCTAATCTACATGCATACATATCATCACATATAGATATATATGTATTTATATCATATCATATATATATATTAATCATATAGTATATATATACAATATATTCCTCCTCGAATATACATATATGGCCATAATTACCAATCACATCTAGCGATGACCAATAATCCCAAAGATTCTCTCAAAGAATCACACTCATGCATTCATATACGCATGATACTAAACCCAAAGTATTTCCTCACTTTGATAAGTAATGCATACCTTAATCCCATCTAAGGATTTATTGGATATCTCCAATTATACCCTTTTACATTAAGCGAATATATATCTATATTCCCAATTTACCCTAACTATCTCGTAGGATATACATAATCCGCCATCGATTATAATTATGCTTCCTATACGCATAATTATCTAGGCCTAATTGCCCACTAAGATATCTTAGGGATTTATCTCTCCCGAGCAACCTTAAAGTTAATGGGTTGTGGATTTCATTTCCATGAACCCAAGGACTACATCTCATTTCTAAAATCAATTAAAGGTCCCCACCCTAACTTAGGAACCCGAAACCTTTAAGTTCTATCATATTTCTATTTTCCTTGAAAATATAATTTAAGGGTTACACATTAAAACCCTCACCTTGCCCTCCTAAATCTCCTAAATTAGAGGACTATATACTCCTAAGGGGTTACTTATATTAACCTACAATTAACCTCGAATCAATTAGAATTGGATTTCATCCCATCCAATTCACCCTAGGAAAATTGACCACTTTCAGAAGGGGTGGGTCGATCGTCCCATAGCCGTCGATCGATCGAGCCCCCTTGATCGATCGATCAATCATGTCGGGCAACTTCTTCTCCGAGAAGCTGTTTCGACCATGAAAGCTTCCCCCAAGCTTTCATCTCCTCACCCAACGGCCTACAACTTCAACCAACAACCTCTACACATATAATAAGGGCCCTAAACGTCCTAGGACCCGAAATCAACCATTAATTTCAATAAAATCCTAAATTCCTCAAATTGATTTATTATTACTCTTTATTCGTTTTAACTTCCGAAATCCCATTTTTATCCACGAAAACCCAACCCAAAATCTTTAGGGTTTGTTTATACCAAACTACGGTATGAGATATTTATGCAAAAAGTAAATAAAGCAAGTAAACACTTGCCTCGTGGATATAATTCGACGATCCCGAGTCGAATCTGATGGAGTTTGGCCCGAGATCTCCATTTATCTCCTCTTTCTTCCTTCCTCTCTCTCTTCTCTCTTTCTTTCTTCTCTTTTCTCCCTCTCTCCCTCCTTTTATAAGGAGAAAAGGGTTTATATCCCTTAAAACCCAAAAATGACTCGTTTACCCAATTACGAGTTACTTTTACTCCAAAATTCTTCGAAATTCATTTTCAACAAGCAAACAATCTTTTCCGACTATCTCTACCATTCCGAGACTCGCCGTGTAGTCAAAATTCCCATCCGAGGTACTTGACCGCAACTCACTATTTTACCCCACACGACTTAATGCAGGTTTTCCAATTTAAATCTCACCTCGTGTCTCTTTACTCAACGGCGACATAAAATTAAAATACCTCGACATATTTACTTAACCCCAAAAGTAAATATTTCAGCTATCGACAATCCTCAAATCCTTGATAATCCCAAAATTACTTGTTCGGGAAAATCTCCAAATTCCAATTTATACTTAATTATGGAATTTAATTGTCTCCAAAAGGACGGGGTGTTACATACTCCCCCCCTTACAAGGAAATTTCGTCCTCAAAATTCAAGTACAACCTACACCACCAATCCTAGGATCATTCCAAATCCTAATACCCCAAGGGGAACGATACTAATCCCAATGGTTCCCATCCATACACAATACGGCTACCACGGTCATAAAGTGACTCCAATAGCATCACATTGCACCCATCACTTCCAGTGCCTCATATAAAAAGACAAGCCTGCAGCCGCCGCTCTAATCGTCCAAACACGATTCTAAAACGTTCGCTCATCGATACCTAGTTATTTAATTCTCCAAAAGAAATTACTCTAACGCTCTACTACTCTCGTCAGTGTCCTTGTTATCTCAGGCACGACATTCCACCCAACACACTCCAATCCATTGGTGACTGCCTCACGGCATAAACTTCAACTTTATATACTATGCCTTTTCTATTTCAGGCAGTATATAAAACCAACTCACTAAGGTGCCCATACACCTTTATAACCCGTGCACATCTGCACAACCATTGTAAATGCTCGACACGTAACACTCTCTCTAAATGAGGATCTCCTTTCCTCGGTGTAATACTCACACATGGGTCCTCCCAACCCGCGAAATTCCAATCTCCTTACATTGGCGCCACTAACTTTATCGAACTTACATCCTGACAATGCTACGGTCTATGCGTTACCCTACCTACGTGAAACGAGTATACTCCTAAATATATCCCTAGTCCCCAAGGCCTTTCTCAACTCCCGACATTTTCTTAGTTTCATGCGTGGGATGTCTCGCAAAGCGAAATCCAGATAAGGAACCCTCCCGTTACATTACTCCCTCTCGTCGTCGATGATTGAGACATAGTGACCTAAGGCACACCAGTGGGACATCCTAAATCCTACCCTGCTAACCTACGAATGCATATGTTCTATTATATTCTTCCCACTTATACAAAAAGGAAATCTAACTAATCGAAGTGCCCACTCTCTGTAAAGCACTATGAACATCATACCCGAAATATACTTCCTCAAAATTTGCCTTTTCATTAAGGCCTGAATATAATCCTCAAATCAATTTCTCTAAGTCCTACTTCACCCACCCACTTGTGGTGAGAGGACCACTTTAGTGCTTTTCCATAGCACAATATTTCCATAAGCATATTATCATCACATGGCTCATAGTCTATAGTGGTTCATCCACACTATAAGACTTTTCAACAAAACCCACATCCTCGCATCCTATAACATCTCTCCACTCCCGACGCCGTTAATGGTTCATGTGGAGCGTCTCGCAAAGCGAAATCCAAACAAGGAACCCCTCCACACACTACTATTTAACTTCGTCAGTCATGGAGGTCCGTTATTTCAAATATGCAACCGGGATAATCCTATCCCCTTTTTCCCACAAAAGGTGGTTTAAACTCATATCTCTAAGTAAGAGTCACCCCACCTAGCGCTCGCACTAATATTCAGTCCTCGCGCAAACCAATAATGAGCCTAAACTTACAACTCAACCATAACCCTGTGGGCCTTAAATCATATCGATAAGGTCGCCACGCATTCACATCATAATAATGAAGCCTCTGCTCATCGAGGTTCCATCTATGCACATAATAAAGGCGAACTCAACCTGTATCCAGGTGAGAGATCGTAACCATAGCCCGTTCCACCCTGGAACTGCGGACACGATAGTCTTGCCATCATTAGCCTGTTATCGCTCCGAATTATACCATACTCATATAACATATATAGAACGAGTAGTACCATCCAAATATATATATACAAAATATAAACACCCGCCTTTATGGAGAATGAAGGGAAATAAATCTCCGCTACCGCGGAAAACACATAAGCCTACATTATTATGTTATCAACACCACCACAAAACTCAAATCACACACGATTCTAGGGCTATCGAACATCGCAACTTATCTAACTACACCACTACCAAAACTTCTTAACTCTATGGCCCATCTAGGCACCCTAATCTTGTCCTTTATTCCTATCGGGAAATGACTAACCGTGTGGCTGCACACTGCACATCACTATCTTTATCACTGGCCTTCCTGACCATGATAAAGGTGTCAGCACCTTCTGGCTCTATAGCCTTGCTCCTTACAATCATCTTACTAATGCTCTTAACTTCTTCGTTAAAAGGAAACTCCACTACCAGTTTCAAAATCCTATTTTAACAAGTCTTCCCATGTGGATGTCCACCCATAGGACACATGAACACATTCTCATTCTCCTTAAGTGTTAGCAACACATTTCTAATGAGCCCATAATTCCACCGAAGGACTCTCTCTTCGTTGTACCTACCTCACCTCGGCACAAGGTTCACTAATTCATATTACTCTTTATTCACTGTCGGCCTCTGGCCGTTCCTTATGTGAATAATTCAGAACTGCCTTCCCTTCCTACTCCACCAAAGGGACTTGTGGTTAAAACCGTTCGTAAGATTCCTTTATGAGCAAAGCATCCTGATCCCCCATATGTGGTGACCATCATTATCACCACTACAACATCGCTCCTATGAGTGAAAATCTTCCTCAATTTTCACGTTTGGGTATTTCTATACCCCACTTTAATCCCAAGCTCCTGAGCCTTCTACTTCCACTAGGTAGTGCCACACTTACTTTGCACAACCCAACTTCAACTTATGGTCCTTATCAAAGACCCCATTCGAACCCTTAACTTCACAGGGTAATTCAACTTTAGTACCACATTCCACTATAGCAGTACTTGGATGCTCATAACTATTATACTTTTAGTAGTTGTTGCAACCATCCTTAATAATTGCCATAAGGGGAGTGACCTCTATGTCGGTCTGAATCCCCCAGCTTCTACTAGTCGCGACAGCTAAGCCCCGTCTCCTGCTGTCCTCATCACGACCCTTCTTGGTCGCCCTTCCTCGATTGGAACACGAACTTAGAACTAGCACGCAAAAGATTTCTATAATCTCATACTATGGCAGGAGAATGAAATCTCACAAGAGAAATCTACAATCCAAATCCTGAGGCTCTATAACAAATTGAGAGCAACGCTGAAAGCGTAGTACGTCTGCACAGATTCCTAAGGACACTAGAACCTGATGCTCTAATACCATCTGTGACACCCCGCCTAATAAAGTACCGAGCGATCACTCCAATATCAAATTAAAACAGGAGTCTCATATGGATCATTCTTAGCATCACTGTCGAAAATACATTTAATTACTAATAACCCATTAGGCCGGTGTCAAAGTTTTACTTAACTACTCTTTTTAAACGATTACAAATACAACATTCACACAAATTATGCGTAAATGAAACTGAAATGAAATAAGATAACCGAACACTCGGTCAAAATATACAACCATATCGAATGCCGCACAAAAAGGCGGTAGAAGAATAAATAAATGATGTTGGGTTATTAACCCGAATGTATATACAATACCTCCTATCTAGAGTACAAGGATAGAAACGTCTATCGAGAACCTGCACGCATCCACAGCTGCTGCAGCTGACGTCTGACTCGAAGGAAGTGCCATCCAGGCATCCCTGTGTATGGACACACACACACACACACACACACACATATATATATAACAAGAAAGGAAAAGTAGATAAATGGGTCGAGTTTGAAAATATTTTGCAAGTGCATAAATGCCTTATTTTTTTTAGAAGAAGGTATTATCTCATAGTTAAGTTTTGTATCGCACTCCCGTGAGATACCCCTCACCTCTCTTCTAACAGTGCACACCTAACGCACCTATCTAGAACATTCTGGTTAAGCTACCCCGCCTAACTATTTTAATTCACCCGTCTACTAGAAACCTATACAACCCGAGTACTAAGAGCTAAACA
The DNA here is from genome assembly GCA_949130495.1 of Sambucus nigra. Taxonomy (NCBI): domain Eukaryota; kingdom Viridiplantae; phylum Streptophyta; class Magnoliopsida; order Dipsacales; family Adoxaceae; genus Sambucus; species Sambucus nigra. The sequence continues at coordinate 538,361,498 of OX422213.1, forward strand.
TCTTTCCATTCTCAACGCTGCGCTAAGTTCGTTCGTCGGGTGTCTCGCGAAGCGAAATCCAAACAAGGAACCCCCCAATATACTACTACTTGGCAGGGTTAATGGTAGAGATCCGTTAAGCCCGTAGTACAAAACTAATGTATTAATATACATAGCATATTCATTTTTATATACATCTTTACAATATACATCCGGATAATATCTCCCGAACTGAGGTTTACTTTATTTCTCATCTTTATAATATACATCCGGATCTATCTCCCGGACTGAGGTGTATTCCATACTTGTCTTTATAAGACACATCCGGATCTAACTCCCGGACTGAGGTGTATTCCATACTCATTTTTATCTCTTTCATCTCATTAGAGATATATATTACATTGTTCTCATACACAAGTAATATATCATGAACACATGCATACAAACCATCCCACCAAGCTATAACTAGTGGATGCAGTCTCATAGTGACGATCCAAAAATTCGGGTTTACTCATATACCACGGTACTAGCCAAAATCCTCAACAGTCCTGGTAAAATGCACTACGGTGGAGGCGGTCAAATTCCCTCTGCGAGTGGGAGATCTTACAAATCGCACTCGAACGCGGGACGCCAATGACCTGGGGATTATAACTGCGGCTATCCCAACCCTACACCAAAGGAAAGTCCGTTGGAAAGCAACCAATATACATGCATACATATCATCACATATAGATATATATATATATGTATTTATATTATATCATATATATACTTTAATCATATAGTATATATATACAATATATTCCTCCTCGAATATACATATATGGCCATAATTGACAATCACATCTAGCGATGACCAATAATCCCAAAGATTCTCTCAAAGAATCACACTCATGCATTCATATACGCATGATACTAAACCCAAAGTATTTCCTCACTTTGATAAGTAATGCATACCTTAATCACATCTAAGGATTTATTGGATATCTCCAATTATACCCTTTTACATTAAGCGAATATATATCTATATTCCCAATTTACCCTAACTATCTCGTAGGATATACCCAATCCGCCATCGATTATAATTATGCTTCCTATACGCATAATTATCTAGGCCTAATTACCCACTAAGATATCCTAAGGATTTATCTCTCCCGAGCAACCTTAAAGTTAGTGGGTTATGGATTTCATTTCCATGAACCCAAGGACTACATCTCATTTCTAAAATCAATTAAAGGTACCCACCCTAACTTAGGAACCCGAAACCTTTAAGTTCTACCATATTTCTATTTTCCTTGAAAATATAATTTAAGGGTTACACATTAAAACCCTCACCTTGCCCTCCTAAATCTCCTAAATTGGAGGACAATATACTCCTAAGGGGTTACTTATATTAACCAACAATTAACCTCGAATCATTTAGAATTGGATTTCATCCCATCCAATTCACCCTAGGAAAATTGCCCACTTTCAGAAGGTGTCGATTGATCGTCCCATAGCCGTCAATCGATCGATCGATTGCTTTGATCGATCGAGCCCCCATGATCGATTGATCGATCATGTCGGGCAACTTCTTCTTCGAGAAGTTGTTTCGGCCATGAAAGCTTCCCCCAAGCTTTCATCTCCTCACCCAACGGCCTACAACTTCAACAAACAACCTCTACACATATAATAAGGGCCCTAAACGTCCTAGGACCCGAAATCAACCATTAATTTCAATAAAATCCTAAATTCCTCAAATTGATTTATTATTAGGGTTTATTCGTTTTAACTCCCGAAAACCCATTTTTATCCACGAAAACCCAACCCAAAATCTTTAGGGTTTGTTTATACCAAACTACGGTATGAGATATTTATGCAAAAAGTAAATAAAGCAAGTAAACACTTGCCTCGTGGATATAATCCGACGATCCCGAGTCGAATTCGGCGGAGTTTGGCCCCAGATCTCCATTTCTCTCCTCTTTCTTCCTTACTCTCTCTCTTCTCTCTTTCATTCTTCTCTTTTCTCCCTCTCTCCCTCCTTTTATAAGGAGAAAAGGGTTTATATCCCTTAAAACCCAAAAATGACTCGTTTACCCAATTATGAGTGACTTTTACTCCAAAATTCCCCGAAACTCATTTTCGACAATCAGACACTCTTTTCTGACTATCTCAACCATTCCGAGACTCACCGTGTAGTCGAAATTTCCATCCGAGGTACTTGACCGCAACTCACTATTTTACCCCACACGACTTAATGCGGGTTTTCCAATTTAAATCTCACCTCGTGTCGCTTTACTCAACGACGACATAAAATTAAAATACCTCGACATATTTACTTAACCCCAAAAGTAAATATTTCAGCTATCGACAATCCTCAAATCCTTGAAAATCCCAAAATTACTTGTTCGGGAAAATCTCCAAATTCCAATTTATACTTAATTATGGAATTTAATTGTCTCCAAAAGGACGGGTTGTTAGAAAAAGCGCACTAACATATCTCTAAAACTTAATTAATCTCGAGACGCATATGGTAAAGTAACTCACATTTGGAAATGAAGTAGGCCAATATTGGCCAGAAAAAGTTGCGAAAAATTATCCCTTTTGTAAACCAAATTTGAGTCGAATAATTTTTTTATTTCGTTTGACAACCCGAAAAACCCACATTGATCCGGAATTGTGAAAGTTGAAAATCCCAGAAATTAAGTTCAAAAAGTGCATAAAAAGGGGTAAGAAAAAATATTAGAAAATGAAAGAGTTGGTGCTTGCGTTCAAATGATCAAATTATATTTAAAACACCTTTTAACCCAAACAAACCCTAAACATGCAACTAGGTGTGATTGAAACAATATGAAATCATGCAAGAGTTATTCAAACACACATAATTTGAGGAAAAATCCCCCACAGGGGCAAAACCATTTGTATATCACTATAATTTGTAAGAGAAACGGCTTACAATCGGATTACACTGAAATACAAGTTTTTGACTAAGAATTACCCTCAGGTATCGGATTCTGTAGTCGCGGCTGGAATTATCCCTTTCCAGTAGGGCTGCCATGAAGAGGAAGAAACGGTCCACTTCACAAGGGTTGAACAACAGCAATGGTGTTCTTGGGTTACCAAACTTGATTCACATAGATATGGAAGATGTGTGAATCTAAAAACCTAGAATCATAGGACTCAATAGGTGAAGACATTAGGGTTGATATGCTCTGAAAAATGTCGGTAAGTCTTATCGAAACCAACTACTGATCGTGGTTTAAATAAGGAGTCAAAACCCTAAAAAATCTGCTACACGATCTGGCAGATTTTATCCTCGGCGGACCGGTCCGGGCCTTAGGATGATCGGTCCGATAGCGGACCGGTTCTTTTAATTTGAAGCTGATTCGGTTCGCATTCGGTTCGGGGCTCACTGGCTTCAAAGAACACGGCGGATCAGTCCGGGGCGGTCCGGTCCGGGTCTCAACGGATCGATTCTTTTTATATAAAGGCGGACCGGTCCGGCTAACTGGATTTCTGAATTCTTCCTTTCTTTTGATCTTCGGGTTCCGTTGATGATGAATGGACTTTGAATCTTTGCAACGGTGTTACGACTAATGACATATACAAGTATGTTGGACAAAAATGTCCTTACAAATCTCCCCCTATGTTTATGCCGGAACAAACATAAAAAATCCGAATTATCTATAATCACAATGCCTATACAAATCTACCCTTCCATGAACCCAAAAACTGAAAGTGGTACAAATGTCTAAGGCTGCATCGTTTGTTCTTCGAATCTTCAGAAATCTCACCGCTTTTCTCATCAGGGTGTGCAACATGGGATTATCAAAAGATGTACCTACACACATGAGACAAAGCAAATACCAAGTGACGTATCGAGTTTGAAATGAGATAATAAACATATGCATATATACATATATACCAGATTTATGATGAACCTCCATAATCAGATAATTCATTCTCCCCCTTTTTATGATGTCCCCAAATAGACAAAATGAGAGAAATGAAATAAACAAGCAAAACCGGGGTGACACAAGGTATACAATCACACCATGAATGAACATAAAACAACCAAATCGGTGATAGCGTAAAAGAAAGGGTGTGATCAAAATTCGATAGGAAAATTAAAGCAAACAAACATGACATATGTGCACGATGAATATTGGATATTCCTAGCAAATGAACTCAAATGCTTCCTTTGGTGTAAAATAATGACAATATAAGATATTGACTCAATCAAATCAACAAATCAAAGCTCAGAATGATTTTCACACCAATAACGACCAAAATGATTTTATGCTTTTTCAGGACTTTCAAGGAAGTGCAAACCCGTTTAAAAATTCTCCAACCAAACTTCCTCAGATATTATTTTGAATAGAGGCATTCTAAAATCTCAAACTTTGGAGAATTGATGGTGAAACCTAAGTGGCCCATATTTGGCATGTATAGCTTTTTATTGCCTTTAAATTTTTTCGGGCTCTTTTAACCTCTTAGGACCTCGGATATTAAAATTCCTTCATTTTTTAGGTCCTTTTTAACGGTGTCTTTTGCGCAAAGTATAAAGAATCAACTTTCGCAGCCCCTCCCCGTTATGCAAATTATCACACAGTCTCACCAAAACGGTTTTTACATGCAATCCAATCTTCTCTTGTATAGACAGAATTGAGATAGAAACACTCAAGCCAATATGTGATAGACAAGTGCAATAATCAAATATAGCCGTGCATGTGTGCATTAAAGGATATAGGAGTCAAACATGTAGGAAGATATCACTAATTACATCTCAAGGACTCCAATCAATGTTAAGCACATGGATGAAATGATGTAGCGTCTCAAATCTCTACCAAACATTCACATGGATAAATGAAATGAAGTTGTGACTTGGCTATCTTATATGCTCATCCAGAAAAGGTGCAAAACAAAAGAAAAAATCTTTTTGGATTTTTCAAAAAAATTTATCAAAATAAAATCTTTTTGTGCTTTTCTTAATTTTTTTTTTAAAACATAAAATCTTTTTGTATTTTTTAAAATAAGAAGCAAAAAGCAAAAATTAAGCAAACTAATTATACAATCTAGCAATAGGCATCAGATGATATGTACATGGCAATGCAACCTATGCTAGACATGGACCAACCCCTCAGTCAACTGTACAAATCCCCAAAGACTTCCTAAGACTCTCAAATCTAAGGGCATCTAAAGGTTTCGTGAAAATATCGGCTAACTGACGGTCCGTGGGAACAAAACTCAGAGTTACGACCTTCTCCTCAACTAACTAACCTATAAAGTGCTCGCGTAACCTGATGTGCTTTGTGCGCGAATGTTGGACAGGATTGCGGGATATGTGTATCGCGCTCGTGTTATCACAGGAAATGGTCATGGTGTCCTGTAAAATCCCATAATCCTCCAACATTTGCTTCATCCACATGAGTTGCGTGCAACAACTCCCGGCGGCGATGTACTCAGCCTCCGCAGTGGACAAAGAGATGGAGTTTTGCTTCTTGCTCAACCAAGAGACAATAGCAGAACCAAAGTAGAAACATCCACCAGAAGTGCTCCTACAACCATCTACATCCCCAGCCCAATCGGCATCCGAATAGGCGGACAAACGGTCATCGGTATCAAAGGAATACCAAATCCCGTATGAGAGAGTCCCACTTACGTATTTAATAATACATTTTAGAGCAAGTAAATGTGACTCTTTTGGGGATGCCTGATATCGCGCACAGACTCCAACACTAAAGGCGATGTCGGGACGACTGGCAGTCAAGTATAGAAGACTACCTATCATACTCCGATATAAGGTTTGCTCCACGTCCTTGCCTGAAGTGTCCTTACTAAGCTTGGTAGTGGTACTCATAGGTGTACGTGCATGCTTAGCGGAGTCTAAACCAAATTTCTTCACAAGGTCTCTAGCATACTTGGATTGGGAGATGAACATCCCATCCTCTAGCTGACGAACCTGGAGACCAAGGAAGAAAGTAAGCTCACCTACCATGCTCATCTCAAAATCACTTTTCATCTCCTCCTCAAAGTGGAGAGCATGCTGGGAGCATGTGGATCCAAAGACTATGTCGTCCACATAGACTTGGGCAACCAAAATAGCACCGTCATCTCTCCTGACGAACAACGTCATATCAACTCCCCCTCTCTTGAAGCCACGGGCTAAGAGATAGGAAGTAAGCCTCTCGTACCAAGCACGGGGTGCTTGCTTCAAACCATACAAGGCTTTCCTTAGATAATAGACGTGATCCAGGTGCTTAGGGTCTTCAAACCCTTTTGGTTGTTCCACATAAACCTCCTCCTGTAGAATGCCATTAAGAAAGGCACTCTTGACATCCATCTGATACACCTTGAAGCGCAGATGACATGCGATGGCGAGCAGAAGACGGACGAACTCAAGCCTCGCAACAGGAGCAAATGTCTTCCCAAAGTCTACACCCTCTATCTGTGTGTAGCCTTGAGCGACCAACCTAGCCTTATTTCGTATTATGGTACCATTTTCATCCATTTTGTTCTTAAAAATCCACCGGGTACCTATCACATTAATCTCACTAGGTCGGGGGACAAGTTCCCAGACATCATTCTTTTTAAACTGAAACAACTCATCCTGCATAGCAGATATCCAGCGTTCATCCTTGAGTGCTTCTTTATGGTTCTTGGGCTCGACTTTGGACGTGTAGCAAAGATGGCTAACAACGTTCTCTAGCTGAGCACGAGTCTTGACCCCTAGAGTGGGATCACCAACAATGGCAGAGGGGTCATGACTATTGTGAACCAAGCAGGTGTGTCCCCTAACACAGGAGTAGGGTCCACAGAGTGTGAGAGAGGAACAGGTAAATCACTGTCAGAACAATCCTCATCCTCACACTGAAGGTTAGGATCAATAATCGTCGGAGGTTCGTCATCTTGCACGGTGACGTTTATTGATTCCATAATCTTAGAGCTCTTCAGGTTAAAAACTTGGTACGCTTTTCTATTCGATGAATATCCTAGAAATATTCCCTCGTCGCTCCGGGAGTCGAACTTTCCTAATTTCTCTCTATCCCGTAGGATGAAGCATTTACTCCCAAAAACACGAAAATACGCCAGGTTGGGCTTCTTGCCGGTCCACAACTCATAAGGTGTCTGTAGTGTGTGTGGACACAAATAAACCCTATTCACTGTGTGGCATGCAGTAGACACTGCCTCTGCCCAAAATCTCCTAGAAACTTTACGACCTAGAAGCATAGATCTAGCCATCTCTTGGATCGTTCTATTCTTTCTCTCAACAATCCCATTTTGCTGAGGAGTTCTCACAGCAGAAAACTCATGTTTGATCCCAAGGCTATCACAATAAAGATCTACTTTTGCTTCCTTAAATTCAATTCCATTGTCACTACGTATCCTATTAATAGTGACTCCGTGTTGATTTTGCAGGACACGGAACTTGGTCGTTAAAAACTCTACAGCATAGGATTTCTCTCTCAGAAAACCTACAATGGAGTACCTGGAGAAATCATCTACCATCATGAGGATGTACCTCTTACCACCTAGACTCTCAGTACGAGTGGGACCCATAAGATCCATGTGAATCAACTCCAGAACACGAGAGGTGGTAATGGAATGCAACTTTCTATGCGGACTATGAATTTTCTTTCCCAACTGACAGGGTCCACAAATCGTGGAAGTTGGCTTTCCGAGAGATGGTAAGCCACGTACTAGGTCTTTCTTAACAAGATGAGTCAAATCTCTCACGTTCACGTGACCTAGACGTTGGTGCCACAGATCCATAGGAGTGATCGTGGCGCTGTTACAGATAAGTGAGGATTTGGGCTCAGTCCCATAACAGTTATCCTCTGTCCTCACCCCTTGCACTAATAGTTTACCGGCTTGATTATAGACCTTACAAGCTTCCCGGTCAAACTTTACTGCAAAGTCATCGTCGCACAGCTGGCTGATGCTGAGAAGGTTTACTTTTAAACCTTTGACGTACAAAACATTTTCTAGCTTAAGAAAACCAGGTAACTCGATAGTACCTCGTCCTATAATGCTAGACTTACTCCCATCTCCAAAGGTGACTCTGCCATCTTGATAATCCTCAAGAGTAGTAACAAATGAGGCATCACCTGTCATGTGTCTGGAGCACCCACTATCAAAATACCATTGAGAGGTATTATGTGCTTTGAGAGTAACATGAACAACAAAAGCCTTTTTATCTTTCTTAGGTACCCAAGTCGAGGTGACCTTTTGTTTGCCTTTGTTGTTGTTGATTTTAGCTGGAATGTGAGAAGCATTCACTAACGACAAAGACATCCGTCGGAATTCTTTCATCAAACTCTGAGTCGTGGCAGCTAAGAACTCAACTCGCTCTCTCAGACTAGAAAACTCATCAGTATGACGTGGTGGAGCAGTAGTACGTCGTGTCTGACCCATGCTATAGCAAGTTTCCCTAAGGTGGCCTTGTCTATTGCAATAAGTACAAAAGAGCACAGTCAAAGGCGGACCTTGGTTTGCTTTTCTTGGTCGAACTCTCCTTCGAGGTTTTTTACGGTGACCATAAGGAGTTGTAGTAAACTCAGTAACTGGTCCAGGTGCAATTTGGGACGTGGAGGAACCATCATATCCAATTCCTTGACGATCACCAAAACCTAAAGCGGGGCCGAGGAGCATCTTTCCCATCTTCCCAGATCTGTCCTCGATTTGTACCTTGACTTCCCGTGCTTTCTCAAGATCATGAGTCAGCTGGGCAACAAGGGCTTCAAGTTTCTTTCGAGTCTCCACGGAGGAATGGAGCTGACTCTTAAGACTAGCCACTTGCTTAATCAAGTCCCCTCTCTCTTTCTCTAAAACACTCTCTCTCTCTCTAAACAAATTCTCATTCTCGACACATGTAGAATCTCTCTCTCTCAGGGCGGTGCAGGTGGAGAACTCTCTTTCTCTCGCTTTCTTTAAATCTTCCTCTAGGCAAGTGATCTTAAGAACTAACTCTTTGTTACGCTTTTTAGTTTTAAAAGACTCAGAATATAACTTAGCGTAGGCGCGTTATATATCACTCTCGCTCTCACTTGTGTCATCCTCCACCTCACTCACATCGGTCTCACTGTCGAGGTGTCCCTGTGAAGCATCATCCTCAACGTCGTGGGGAGAACTAGGAGTGCTCACATGGCTAGCCATGAATGCGGTGAAGTTACACTCATGCGGTGACTCATCTCCAGAATCCACCGTCTCGACCTCACTTTCGTCACTAAGGGTAGCATTAAGGACAGCTTTCCCTTTCTCTCTATTCAGACGATTGGCACACTCAAAAGCTCTATGACCCCTACCATCACACTCAAAACATCTCTCACTTTCTTTCAGAGGAGGATTTTTGGAAACCTTTTCATTTTTCTTTTCAAACTTATTTTTCTCAAATTTCTTTTTATCTTTAAAATTGCCATTTTTCTTAAATTTGAGAATCCTCTTGAAATTTTTTGCGAAAAGAGCCAAATCATCTAAGTCAAAATCGCACTCAGAATCTGACGTGTCAGTCTCTCTCTTTCTAGATGACTCTACCCTCTTTCTAGCAGACCCCTCACTCCTTCTCTCTTGGGCTTTAAGTGCAATTCCCTTATCTTTAGATTTAGCATTTTTAGGGAACATATCAATTTCATAAGTTTGTAAATCTCCTACAAGTTCTTCTAATTTTAGCGTATTTAAATTACCCATAGAATTTAGCACAGTGACTTTAGGGTTAAAACGCTTAGGCAAAGAACGAAGAATCTTTTTAACAACTCTAGCATTCGGAATATGTTCACCAAGATTAAAACTAGTATTCACAATGTCAGAAAGTCTAGCATAAAATTCATCAAAGCATTCAGAATCATGCATGGTGATTGTTTCAAATTGAGTTGTCAAGTTTTGCAACTTAGACTCTTTCACAGCATTAGTTCCTTCATGGGTGAGTTGTAAAACATCCCATGCCTCTTTTGACGTGGTACACGTCATTATGCGTTTGAACTTATCAGGTGTGGCAGACCCAGAAATAGCACTTAGACCCTTAGAATTAAAGGATGACCATTTAATTTCTTCATCAGACCAAGTAATGTCAGGTTTCAAGTTGGTCACATTATCAACAGTCACGGTGGGAGGAGTCCACCCTCGTTCAACCAAAATCCAGACACGTTCATCAATGGCTTTTAAAGCCGACCTCATACGGGCTTTCCAATAAGCATAATTTGTCCCGTCAAAAACAGGCATTTTATAATATGACTTCTCCATTTGAACACGCACTTTTTCAAAAATCAATTTTTTCAGAAAATTGATATTTTAGAAAAATTTTGCGAAAAAAGGAATACGCGATAAATTAGCGTAACCTGCTCTGATACCAATTTGAAAGAGTTGGTGCTTGCGTTCAAATGATCAAATTATATTTAAAACACCTTTTAACCCAAACAAACCCTAAACATGCAACTAGGTGTGATTGAAACAATATGAAATCATGCAAGAGTTATTCAAACAAACATAATTTGAGGAAAAATCCCCCACAGGGGCAAAACCATTTGTATATCTCTATAATTTGTAAGAGAAACGGCTTACAATCGGATTACACTGAAATACAAGTTTTTGACTAAGAATTACCCTCAGGTATCGAATTCTGTAGTCGCGGCTGGAATTATCCCTTTCCAGTAGGGCTGCCATGAAGAGGAAGAAACGGTCCACTTCACAAGGGTTGAACAACAGCAATGGTGTTCTTGGGTTACCAAACTTGATTCACATAGATATGGAAGATGTGTGAATCTAAAAACCTAGAATCATAGGACTCAATAGGTGAAGACTTTAGGGTTGATATGCTCTGAAAAACGTGGGTAAGTCTTATCGAAACCAACTACTGATCGTGGTTTAAATAAGGAGTCAAAACCCTAAAAAATCTGCTACACGATCTGGCAGAGTTTATCCTCGGCGGACCGGTCCGGGCCTTAGGCGGATCGGTTCGATAGTGGACCGGTTCTTTTAATTTGAAGCTGATTCGGTTCGCATTCGGTTCGGGGCTCACTGGCTTCAAAGAACACGGCGGATCAGTCCGGGGCGGTCTGGTCCGGGTCTCAGCGGATCGGTTCTTTTTATATAAAGGCGGACCGGTCCGGCTAACTGGATTTCTGAATTCTTCCTTTCTTTTGATCTTCGGATTCCGTTAATGATGAATGGACTTTGAATCTTTGCAACGGTGTTACGGCTAATGACATATACAAGTATGTTGGACAAAAATATCCTTATAGAAAAATGCTCAATGAAAATAGCAAGAAAAGAAAAATGTGAAAAATTGAAGAAAAATAAAAAAAGAAGGAAAAATGAACAAATACCCGAAAAAGCACTAATGGAAAACATAAGAAAATTTTCCGATTCCAGATTTCCCAACCATTTCCATGTTACCCAAATACACCTTAAACCCAAGAAAGTCCTAACCGAGTCCGAATTGTGAAGTTGATTACCGCGTGGAGAGCTAAGATACAAAAAGATAATATAAGAGATTGAATGGTGTGTATAAAATATGATATTTACCGTTTCTCAATAACCGTCTTCCGATGAAGAGATCTTTTCACCCTTAAATTTTTGCCTTTCATAATTGTGTGCATGAACTTGTTTCCATTACATTTACTCCTTATATCACGCATACCAAGAAAGAATAAGCCACATTTTCAACTGATTCGTTTGTGAGTGTATCCCATGAACAATTGAAATCAAAGCGAACTTTCGAAAAGTAACGTAATAATCAGTCGGTGGAAATTAGCGATTCAATTTTTGGCTTCGTACACACATACTATAGCTTGAGACTCGTGAATATGATTTTATAGTGACCAGATTGGGGAGTTTAAATTGTATAATTTTTAAGTATTTTGATTTTTCTTTGAGTCAATAAAGAATTTTGTGGGTATATTCACTGCAAACCCTCACGAGACACAAGTTGTCCTACTAAGATCACCTAGAGGTTTAAAGGCTTGTTGCATACGCTAAATGCAATCTCTCACCCGCGAAAGAGGTATGCTTTCTCATTTTAGAGTTGGATTATGTTTTGATTCTTTTACATTGCTCGGGACGATCAAATTTCTAAGTTAGGAGGGTCTGATTAGGCATAAATTCTTCCCAATTTTCCCCTTAATTTAGAGGATTTTATTACCTCGAACAATGTAAAACTAGTTAATTTATCTCATATCATTACTAATGGCTTCGTCTAACAAGTATCCCAAGTTTAGTGTATTTCTTATTGATTTTACAAGTATTTAATAGATGAAAGAAAGAAAGAAACCGAAAGAAGTAAGAGAGAAGAAAGAAGAAAAGTCAAAAGGGAAAAAGTTTAACTTCCACCTGGAATCCAGACGAGAGCCCCAAATAAAGATCTTGAGTCTACGAGGGCGTAGGAAGAAACGGTGTTACAATCTGAGTTCCGGAGTCGAAGTTATGAAAATCCAAAGATGCGAGATACTCATGAGAAATTGAAGAGATAAAGAAGAGAAATTGAGAAGAAAATACAGATTGATCCGGATGGCATAAAAAACGATCGATCCGAGTACTGGAAGTCACTGAATAAGGAAGTATTTACCGGATCGATCCAGTACTCATAAAAAAAGGATCGATTGGGCCCCCGAAGTTCACAAAATAAGAGCACATATAACGGATCGATCCGGTTGAAATAAAAAACGGATCGATCTGGTCATCAGGCAGATCGATCCGAAATGATTACCCGAATCGATCCGGGGTTTGAGATTTGAGACTGTCTTCTTCAAGCTAGAGTTTTGTATGAATCCAACTCTTGTAATTTTCATAGAGTATATATTTCAAAGTCCTCCCAGACATTAAAGGTAGCTTCTAATTAGTTTTTAGGGAAGTTTTGTATTTAGTTTTTAGAGAGAGAACAATAAAAACCCTAGTTTTCATTTAGATTTGATTTAAGCTTCTACAATTCAAGTAAATTCCTTCAATTTCTGCTTTCATAATTGCTATAGTTAATTGTTTACTTAATAATTTCATTCTTCTTAATTCTCAGTCTATAGTTAAAATGTCTTCTTTTATTAAAATCATGTTTTCTTGCTTTACTATGTCCGACTAATTTTCCAAAGGTTGGGATGCATGAATCCAACCCAATGTTCTTGATGAATGCGTAAAATTTGATTTTGAATTAAATAACTGAGTTAATCGTGTTGTGTGGTGATCACAACCGTTGTAGGAGTTTTGGTTTCGTTTGCCTTAGGTAACCGGGATGCTTGAGAGTGCAATGCGCGTGTAGCAACGACAACACTGCTTTACTCATCTCTTGATTATGTATAATACTGGGTTACTCAGATATTTCAATTCTGAATTAGGTTTTAACATTGATCAATGAACTAGGGTTGGAGGAGTGTATTCTGACTCATTTTTCTTCACTTGCACTTTTCACTATAGGTTTCCTTTCTTCTTAAGTAGGTCAACAAGCTTTCTATTTATTTCTAAATTGTTTTGGTAATTTTCTTATTATTTTTATTTATAGTTAGTCCATCACCCATAATCACCTTTTCGTTCTTTTTAGAGTCAAGTTAGGGTTCTCAGTCTTTCCAACGTCGTTATGACTTCGTTCGTCCTATTATCTTGTGGAGACGAACCCGAATTATCGAATTTATTACTAACGCGACAGGCTTGCACTTGAGCCTATATCATCACGAACACTGATACACATTTGTGTGTGACACCCCGACTAATTAAATACCGGGTAACTACTCCTTTATTAAATTAATTCAAAATGCGAAGTTGGTTCAGTTAATAGCATCACTGTCGAAAACATTTAATGATTACTAACCACCTAGTATTTAAAAAGTAAGTTGTCAAATTTTAAATTAAATCTGATTAACATGCAACAAAAGAATTATGAAAGGATAACATAACCATTCACCATAAAGAAGCAATAGAATAACCAAAAAATAATAATAAGTCTGGAGGAAATACTCCTCACAACAATCCCACAACGGAAATAATAAAACAAGTCTGAATCCTGAATTAATTACAAACCAAAGTCTGAATAACTGAAATATAAAAAGTCTCTAATAGAAATGGGCGACATGCCCTACAAATGATGAAACTGAATATGGAGTCAAGACTAGAAAATGAGGCATCTAATATCAAGGCCCTGTAACTTCCACAACAGCTACAGCTCGTCACCTGAATAAAATTTCTATGCGTGTATTTTAAAAATACAGGTGAAAATAAACGTGTATTTTCAACATACACGTGAAAATATCACGTGTATTTTGAAACTACACGTGAGTATTGCTATGTAAATTTTGAAATATCAAAATGTTTTTTTGCTCACCAGTAGGAAAATGACACATCTAGTAACTGTGCTAGGTTTTGAACTTGTTGATTTGTCAAGTGAATGTATGAGAAACTCTTGCACAGTAGATGCCCAATCATATTTATTCATTTCCTCAATATTTTCAATGTATTTCATCCAAAATTCTCCAAGGGTGAAGTTTGAGTTGGAGAAAAATAACGTGTTCAAGAAGTAGAGACACACAATTTTAACAAAATCAGCAATTCCTTCATCTGTCTCCAATTCAACTGATTTCTTCAAACCATTCAAAATTTCTGACTTTCCTATTCTTTTTGAGAAGTATCGTGCTTGTAATCCAGATTTTTGAGCAGTATTCGGTCGCTTTTTCAGTTCTATTGATATTTGCCAAATATTTCACTTATATCTATTGGCATTATTGGAATACTACTCTTCATACGAAAACTTTTGGTTTCCGTATTGTACAGCTCGATAATTGATAAAATATTTTTATCCGTCTTCTTATGGTCCACTTCTACAACTTTCTCACTGTAGTAGGCATTGAAAAACTCCCAAAATGGAGTCTTCTTAAGAAGTTCAATATGGCTATTGTTTATTTTATCTTTAATCTGATGCAAATCATGGAGAAAGCTAACAATATTTGACCGATATTGGTCATTCTTCTTTGCAGGATGTTTAGCTTTCAATGCCACCCTAGAACTGGAACTGGATGAAGAACTATCATCAGAACTGCTCTTTTTTTGTTTCTTTCCTCTTCTTGCCTTCATCTTCATCCCCATTATATTGATCTATAAACAAAATTTAAATTACTAACCTATAATGATATGTACAAAAAATAAATAAATGCGAATTAGAATAAAACATAGACTAAAACAATAAAATACAAGCGTATTTAATAAAAGTACATGCAATATTCTCACAAACAATTTATACAAGTCTCATCAAAATACATGCTAAAGGCGATAATATATATCGTCAGTTTCATGGTAATACCTAACAGAGGTTGTTCGACAAGTCAAAAACCAAGATTCTCTACTCCTAACATATTTAGTAAAGAAGTGATACAATAGCTGAATGCTAAAAGCACCAACATTATCAAAACCCCTTAAGCAATGCTGCTCAATTTGTTTAGCTAAATCCCTCGCTTTCGATTCAGTTACTTGAAGCTATTGCACATCAAAAGTGCAATAAATGTCTTCATAGTAGTAGTAGAAACCAAGTAACCTTTTAGCTCTATCATTGATGCGAAGGAGAAAATGAATGTCGTCATCATTAGTACTATTCACTGTCAATGTGAAAGGTTTTGTATTGTCAAGATCTTCGAACGTGCAAGCAACAGTTTTGTAGTTGAACATGCTTGATCATACGATTCCTAAACAATAACACAACAATACCAAATAGTACACTCATAATACACATTAGTACATGGACATTGGATTGAACAAATTGAATTTCAAAGTGCGTGTACTTTCTGAATTTTTTGTGTGTACTTTCAACAAAATACCCGCAAAAATGAAAAAGTACACGCAATAAAACTAATTATTACCTAATAACATATCATTCAAATGCAGCTGGCTATTGGACAAAAAACACTCCTAAATATTAACAAAATAATAATACTTCTTAAAAACTCATGGAATATCATTCAAATGCCGCTGGCGCGGACCAAAATAACATAGGATTGATCAAATATGGATTTGAAATTAATATTTTATAGATTACACGTATAAAACATAAAAGTACATGCATAATGAATTGAGAAATACAATTTCAATGTGAGTGTACTATGTGTATTTTGCGTGTACTTTTAAAAAGTACACGCAAAATACACATAGTACACGCAACACAGGGCTTGTACATGTACATATTCTATAGAATACACGTATAAAACATAAAAGTAAGCGCATAATGAATTGAGAAATTCATTTTCAATGTGCGTGTACTCTGTTTATTTTGCGTGTACTTTTAAAAAGTACACGCAAAATACACATAGTACACGCAACACAGAGCTTGTAGATGTACATATTCCAATCATGTATATATTATCCTAGTCCTTGATAAATCCTCGATAAATGGTGTATACAGGAGGAAAATTACAATGATGAAATACATATATCTAACATGGAAAAAGTGTGTTTTGCAATTAAAATGAGGGAAACAAATATATGATGAAATACATATCATGAAAAAGAAGAATGTGATTTCATGAGTCCATATGTCTACAAATTTATACATATGAGAACACAAAATACACAAGGACAAAAAGGTGATAAGAGAATGTATACATACTTGTTAGTGTTGTTTTGAAGAATTTGATTTAGAATGTAAAATGTAGAACTTCAACGATTAGGGTTTGAAAGAAGAGAGCTAGGGTTTTGATTGAAGAGAGCTAGGGTTTTGATCGAAGAGAGTTAGGGTTTTGATCGAACAGAGTTTCTAGAGCTTCGATCAGGAGTATTTATATGTTGTTCTTGACCAAAATTTGATTGAGAAATAGATTCATTTTGGGGTTTTGATCGAAGAGATGGTACGATTAAGGTTTTGATTCAAGAGAGAATACAGTGTTTTTGGCGCTTCGATTTCTGAATAGTGCGTGTTTGTTTTAATTTCGGGGTATTTATGTGTTGGACCTAATCGTTTAAAATTTGTTGGGCCTGGTTTTTTTGTCCAAAATTGCTAGTCCAAGGACTAGACCGTTAAAGCCCCAAGTAAAAATGATGATATGATAATGGCGAATACCCCTTATACTTCCTTATTTTGATGACCTTTTAAAATAAAGTTATTTTGAGTGTGTTTGAGAACCCAATTACATGACTTGTAATTGAAATTAGAAAATTTCTATTTCAAATTTTGAAAACATTACAATTCCATTTCCAAGTTATTAAATTGAAGTTCCCAAATGCACCTTCATAATATTTATGATACTAAATGTGTCATGATATTTGTGATACTACATGTGCAAAAATAAATTGTTCAGTTGGATTACAGTACTAAGTAGCTGTTTTTATTTTTATATTAATACTTTGAAGTTTGAAGCATAAATTTAATAATTGTGAAGGACTTCGGTGACCAATTATTTACACTTAGGCCCTGTTTGATAGAAAATGGTAGAATTAATTTCCAAGTTATTGGTTCCTGGAATTTAATTTTTTGGGGACCCCCAAAGAATTGAATTTTATGGCAAATCAGTTTTTTGTACTTTAGGTGTTAGTATGTTAGTATAAGTTGTAATTATTTTTCAGGGTAAGTAAGTGCTATCAAATGCAACTAAAAGGTGAAAAATAAAAAAGATTCCTTATTTGATACGACAAATGTTACTATAAAACAAACCTTAGAGCACCCACAATGGAGATGCAAAATGCCAAAAAAATTTGTATCTTTACAAATTGGACTGCCTGCAATGGTGAAGTTTAGCGAGCAAATTTTGTTGTTCATTTTGTAAGGGTTCCGTAAAGATACAAATTGGTTGGAGAGTTTGTAAGGGGTTCCTACGAACTTTTTTTCTTTGTAAGGATTCTTACGAACTTCAAAGGTTCGTAGGAAGCAGTGGCGAAACCAGAATTTCCCGCCGGGGTGGGATACCTTAACGGTGATTTTCGGGGGTTCGGGGGCGAGGGCCATCGACCCGATTTTTTTGGGGTTATTTTTTAGTATTCACCAAATAATTACTTAAATATAATTAAATATTTTTTAGTATTCACCAAATATTCAACGAATCCCTAATTAAAAAGGACTTGGGAGGTTTGAAAAATGATAACAAAGTCTTTCTTGACAACATTAAAACCTATAATATTTCGGCAATGTAAAAATAAATTCAGCATTCAACAAATAAAAAAAATCCGCATTCGAAAATTAAAAAAAAATCAGCATTCAGCAAATAAAAAAAAACTGCATTCAGCAAATAAAAAATTCAACATTGACCATATATAAAAAATTTCAGTAAGGAAAATGGGCCAATATTTCAGCATTCATCAAATATTTAAAAAAAAAATTCAGCAAATATTTCAGCATTCAGCAAATATTCTTCAAATATTCAGCAAATATTTTTCAAATATTCAGTAAACTATTCAACAAATATTCTTAAGATTCAACACATCTAAAAAAAAGCAACAAATTACCAATCAAATAGACAGGGGGGGTCTGGAGGGGTCCGGTCGGCGGCAGCACGAGGAGAAGAGGAGGGGTTCCACTAGGAGGAGTAGCGATCCACCGTCCACGGCGGCCGGAGAGAGGGGCGAAGCTAGCAGGTGAGACGAGTGTGTGTTAGAGAGAGAGAAAGAGGTAAAAGGGAGAGGAAGAGGAGATGAGATGAGATGAGATGAGAAAAAGAATGGGAAACGACTGACTTGATTTTAGGTTATTGTTGTCTTTTAAAAAATTGATTTTAGGGATGAAATGTTTTGAAATATTACACAAAGGTCAATAAAATTTGGGATGGGCTGAATTCTGAATTTAGAAAATTTAACTCTTTTTTTTAATCAGAGACGTGCTGGTGCCCGTCCCAGCCCTCTCTTTGGTTCCGCCCCTGATAGGAAGTATTATTACCACATTAAAAATCTAAATTTGAATTCCTACAAACTATATTAATTCGTAAGAATTTCATACAAAAATAATATAGCTTGTAGGAATTTATTTTAACTTTCACCGCTATATAAGGTATCTCTTAACGAAGAAAAATGATACACTACTCGGGAGTTAACCTCGGGTTAGTACATGGAGGACAATTCTTTTCTTTTTCTTTTTTTTTTGATTTTTCAGGTAAAATTAGTTTAAAAAAATAAAAAAATAAATAAAAATTATTAGAATTGTTTTTTTAATTATTTTTTTTGTTTAAAAAAAAATATTTTCAACTCATTTATTCCCTTAAACACCCATTTACCCAATTTTCTCTTATTTTTACAGGTCAGTGCTAGCAGCTCCCATTATTTTTTTTTTTTAATTAGCCCGACACTATCTCTCGCGCTGTCTAGTATTATTCTTTTGTTTTTTTTTTAAATTATTTTTAACTCATTTAGTCTCTCAAACACCCATTACCCAATAATCATTTATTTTTAAAGGTCCACGCCAGCGACACCCCTTATTTTTAAACATAATATTTTTTTAAAACAATATTTGTATTTCTAAAAATGGTTTAAAAATGTAAAATAGTGTTTTTTAACAATACATGAGTGTTTGAGAGATTTTTTGGAATAAAATAACAAGGTTTCGGCTAAGTGTGTATCAAAAATATTTGAGGGACTTTTTGGTATTTGATCATAAAGATAATTTAAAAAAACAATTTCTTATTAGAATAGTTGTTTTTTCAATTAATATTTTTTTTTGTTTTTTTAAAAATTATTTTTAACTCGTTTAGTTCCTCAAACACCCATTTATCCAATATTCTTTTATTTTTAAAGGTCCGCGCCAGCGGCGCCCTTTATTTTAAACTTTTTTTTAAGAACATTTAAAACAATTTTTGTATTTCTTAAAACTGTTTAAATGCCCGCATTAAAAACTATTTTAATAAGAAGTTGTTTTTTTCTGATTATTTTTAACTCATTTAGTCCCTCAAACACCCATTTACCCAATATTATCTTATTTTTAAAGGTTCGCGCCAGCGGCACCCTTTATTTTTTATTTTTATTTTTTTATTTTACAACACTTAAAGCAAATTTTGTATTTCTTAAAACTGTTTAAATGTCCGCGTTAAAAAAACATTCTAATAAGAAATTGTTGTTTTGTTATTATTTTGTATTATTTTTAAAGGTCCGCGCTAACAGCACCCCTTATTTTTAAACTTATTTTTTATTTTAATTTTAAAACATTTAAAACAATTTTTTTATTTTTTAAAATTGTTTAAAATGTAAAAAAAAAGTTTTTATTTTTTATATTAATATTAAAATTCGAAAACTATTTAATAGTTATTTATATTTACAACTATTTAACTGTTATTTGAAAAAAAAAATATTTACATTAACAGTTTTTTGAAAAATAAAAAACCTGTTTAACAGTTTTTTTGAAACAGTTTAAAAATATATAAAAAAAGTTTTTTATTTATATTAAACTAACTTGTATTTTTTAAAACATTTTTTTTTCAAAAAAAATATAATTTTTGTACTAAATAGTGTTTTTTTAACAATACATTGTTTTAATTTTTAATTTTTTTTTAATAAAACAGTTTTTTTTTAATATTAAAAAAAAAGTCAATAATTTAAAAAAACTCATTCATGTCATGAGAAACCAAGAAAAAAAAAAAATTCACTCCCTGTACTAACCCGGGGTTAAGACCCGGGTAGTCTAGCATTGCTCCTTAATGAAAGGCAACTCACCTTTAAAATTTGTATTCTTACCTTTGGTTTTGACTGTTACACCCCTTATTGATAGGATAGAGAGTTTTATTTAGCATGCAACATACGTGTGTGTATTTATATAGCCAAAAGCTAACTCTTCTTAAAATGGGCACAATGAATTGAACTTGAACAAGACTATGCTATCTTTTAAATGGACCATTCTAGACTTAATATGCAGATGCAACCACCTTAGGTCCTTCAAACAAATCCACACTCAGTTACTTACATCCGGTCTCATTCTCGATCATTTTTTACTAAACAAAATCTCCGAATTTTTTAAAAATTCTGTTGAATTTGTAGACTATGCTTGCAATTTTCTTAACCACCTCAATTCAAAATCGAATTCATTCCCAGTGAACACACTTATTGCTGGTTATGCTGCTAGTGATAGCCCACAATCTGCGGTTTTGGTTTACAGAAGAACAAACCAGTATGGGTTTTTGCCAGACATGTTTACTTTTCCTGTGGTTTTGAAATCTTGTACCAAGTTTTTGGGCATTGGTGAGGGCAAACAGATTCATGGGGTGGTTGTTAGGATAGGTTTTGGGTGTGATATGTATGTCAAGAACTCGCTCCTTCATTTTTATAGTGCTTCTGGTGAATGCAGTGATGCAAGCAAGGTGTTTGATGAAATGCTTGTGAGAGATGTGGTTTCTTGGAGTGGTTTGATATCAGGATATGTGAGGGCGGGGTTGTTTGATGAAGCTGCAAGTCTGTTTCTGAAGATGGATGTAAAGCCAAATATCGCGGGGTTCGTTAGCGCCCTTGTAGCTTGTGGGCAACTCGGGTATTTAAATATGGGGAAGGGTATACATGGGTTGATTGTTAAACATGCATATGGAGTTAATTTGGTTTTAAGTAATACTCTGTTGGATATGTATGTCAAGTGTGAACTTTTATGTGAGGCAAAACAGCTTTTTAATGAGCTCCAAGAGAGAGATATTGTATCCTGGACCTGTATGATAAGTGGATTAGTGAAGTGTAAATCCCCAAAGGAGTCGTTGGAATTCTTTAGTTCCATGCAAATATCAGGTGTGGAACCTGATCGGGTTATACTTACCACCGTGCTCTCAGCTTGCGCGAGTGTTGGGGCTCTTGACTATGGGAGATGGGTCCATGAGTATATCGACCGTAAGGGCATCAAATGGGATATTCATATAGGAACATCGATGATTGATATGTATGCAAAATGCGGTTGCATAGAGATGGCTCTAAAGACTTTCTATGATATGTCCAATTGGAATGTTTTTACATGGAATGCTTTACTGGGTGGTTTAGCAATGCATGGACTTGGAAATGAGGCACTCAAATATTTTGAGCAAATGGTTCGAGCTGGGGTGAAGCCCAATGAGGTGACTTTTCTTGCCATTTTAACAGCTTGTTGCCATTCTGGTTTGGTTGATGAAGGCTGTAGACATTTCCATAAGATGAGAAGTCAAGATCATAATCTCTCTCCAAGGTTAGAACATTATGGCTGTATGGTTGATCTACTGTGCAGGTCTGGGCTTCTGGATGAAGCTCAGGAGATCATTAAGAATATGCCAATGCCACCGGATGTGCTCATATGGGGAGCTCTTTTTAGTGCTTTCAAGGCCAATGGAAGTGTAGAACTCTCCCAAGATATATTGGATCGCTTTGAAAACATCAATTCACAGGACAGTGGGGTTTATGTGCTTTTATCAAACATATATGCTGCTAATGAAAGATGGGATAATGTAACAAGGGCTAGGAGATTGATGAAAGAGAAAGCTATAAGAAAGGCCCCTGGCTCAAGCGTTATTGAGGTCGATGGTAAGGCTCATGAGTTTTTAGTGGGAGATACAAGCCATCCTCGAAGCGAGAGTATTCATATACTGCTAAGCATTCTTGCTAATCAAGTCCTATCTGAATTGTATTTCTCTCTCCCCTTCTTATAACTATATTATACATCTAGTGTAACATTTTGAACACGTGTATACATTTGTTTATGCTTTCTAAACAAATACTTCACTTGCTTGACATTACATATTAGCATTGAGGCTGTAGTTATTAATTTGTCATCTAAATGAGATAGTATGTATGCTTCATATTGAAATGCATATAAATTGTGTAGTAATTTCTACTGTAACTCTCAGTTACTTAAATATTGACCTAATTTGTCATCAGTGTCAGTTGTGTGAACATCAAATCTTAATTCAACTCTGAATTTGAAATGGACTGGGAATTGTTTAATCGGAATATAATTGTTTTGATGTAAACATGATTAAAGAATATTTTTCAAACAGCAAACAATCCTTTGTTTTAGCCTTTTTTCCCCCTTGTTTTTTTTGCTTTCTTTCTTTCTTCTTTTGGGGTGTGTGTGTGGGGTGGGGTGGGGGGATATGATGTTCGTATTTCCATTAGAAAAGATTGATGGCATTTTATTATAATAAAGCAGAGTTTTAATAAATCTGCAATACAATGACATAATTTTATCTTTATTTGCTAAAACCATATAAAAGGTTGGTTCTAGAATGTGTCAGGATATGATATGAAATTTATGCTTCAAATGATGACTTATCGATGGTGGACTAACAAGAGAGAAAGTGATTGAGAGAGGAGAAAGAGATTTGGTCCTGATAAACTGAAGTGAACGAAAATTGGTTCTCACTGCTCATCTTTATTTATTTATACTTGATTTAAGAAGTTTTCTGCCATTTTCCTGTTATGAGCATCTTATTGTTATTGCTTTGGGTTTTACATCAATGTCTTCTACCATGTCACTCTCACATTGTAATTAACCGGTCTTCTGTCCTTGTAATTCGGTTGGTCTCTTTTCAATATGAATGCCTCTGTTTTTTAATGGTTTATGTTTTTTCCCTATTATTTATTTATTTATGTTCTCAGTCTTATCATAGCTTCTATTGCAGCGGTGGAATATAAATTCTTTGCCAAGCAGTTTAGAATCATTATGCTTTCAATGATCTTCCTGCTGGAAAAGAGAAGATGATTTACTTTTGACAGTGTAAAATGTTTAATTTACTTTCGACAGAGTAAAATGTTTAATGTACTTTCGACAGAGTAAATTGTTTAGATTCCACTGTATGTATTTTGTGAATGAATTTGGCTGATTCACATGAGTTAGGCATATTCTTCAAGTCAACTATTACAATCTTGCACTTTTGGGTTTCCAGATATTTGATCATAGCGCTTAAATTTTCGTGAAAGGAAGTTAGTGAAGATCTTGAGCTTCCTAAGTCAATCTAGACTGAAGAGGTAATACAAGTAACATCCCCCCCCCCCCCCCCCCCCTCCCTTTTTTTTTTCATCTTTCTCTTCCTCACAATCATCTTCCTTAATTTCACCGGGTGAATTCTTAACCTCGGCCACTTGAACTCAGCCGACATGATTCTCTCTTCTCTCTTCCCTGATGTATTAACCATGGCCTCAACTGCCGCGCTTTTGTAGTTGTAAACTATCAGAGGCTTTCGGCTTGACTGAAAAGGGTAAGATTTTTGCCACGAGTTTAGTAACAGATGGTTTTATTCACAATGAAAACCGTAGAATCGTTTTTGGAGATATTAAGAAAGCATGATTCTTTTCTTGATTCCAGATTCCGATTCCAATCCTTGGCCACCGTGAAACAGTACTGACTCTGACTTACCTTACCCAACCTGTAATATGTGCTAAAGAAGGGAAAATCAAATACTGAGGCTGCGGAAGAGAAGATGAGGGGACTGGAATATGTTGAACCTGTGAATGGGGGAGAGGCTGATGCCACCGTAATCAATGCAGTCATGTTTGCAGAGGGAGAGATGAGATTTTTTGGCTCTGATTCGGTCAAATTCGGGGAGTATTGGTGCATTTGGAGCAAGATCTTTACTCATCACATTTACTCGTATATACGCGTTCTCTA
The DNA here is from genome assembly GCA_949130495.1 of Sambucus nigra. Lineage (NCBI taxonomy): Eukaryota > Viridiplantae > Streptophyta > Magnoliopsida > Dipsacales > Adoxaceae > Sambucus > Sambucus nigra. The sequence continues at coordinate 538,385,937 of OX422213.1, forward strand.
TCCCTCTCTACACTTACGTATTGTGCTTCTCTTCTCACCTCCTTTCCTCTATCTCTCGAGGTTCTCGGTGTACTCAGGTTGAAACTAAGTTGTTCATGGATATATACTCTGGCGTGTTACTCCATCTTGCAGGTACTCTCTCTTTGGCTTGTTGGTTACGACTCACGCTCACTGTACAACGCTCAGACTTACTCTAAGACTCACCTCAACTACACTCTTACACTCACAATAGTTAATTACTGTAATTAAGATTTTGTGTGAATCGGTATAAGTAACTAATTACTAAATTATTATGAATGAATGTAAAGATGGATCAGAGAGATAAACCTTTATATATAGGTGTGTGTGTGTGATTAAGTTGTTATTCCATTGCATTTTCATCAATTAACAGGGCGATATTTTGTGCAAGCATTGGAGCGAGTGCATCACAGCGTTGACTTTCACACGGCTTTGTTGGCTACAACCCCCATCTCCGTGTATAAGTCTATAACCCTACGTATTCATTGTAATGTATATTCACAAATCTCTAGAACTCATCCTATGAAAACCGTTTACCACCCAATCTATATAAGGGTCCGGGAATGTTTTGTTATGAAAGTTATCGTAAATTGCACTTTAGGGCCAATTTTTGAGTATTCATGACACATAGTATCCCAAACTCGTAATATGAAAAACACTGGACCCTCAGCCTCATAATATGCATAACAAATGGACCCTAAAGTGCAAATAACACTAAGAAATTAAACAATAAAGATAATAGAAATTGTGCGTATTAGCCTATTTACTATTACATAAACAATACCTAATATTATATTGATGTGGAACAACATCAACACAGTTATGAACAGTGATCGAGGGTATGGTTCATATTAATAATAACAGTAGTAATACAACTTGCCTTAGATTGAATAAATGTAAACCAAGTGCCTCTTGCCTATATATAAGCAAGAGGTGTATGCTTGTAATCACATCATTCTTACTATTAATATAATTTGGAGTTTATTCACTCTTGTGAGGTCTTGTGAGGCTTCTGCTTTGTAGATTCAAGGGTTTAGGGTTTGATCCCTTTATTTCATCGCTTTTTGCTACGTCAGTTGATATCAGAGCCTTGATTTCGCCTGACTCAATGGCGAACAACGAAATAGGAAACAACCACTCCGACGACGCAAATCGAGGAGTGCAGGGTCTTGGGCAACCGTGCAGGTTCAAGAACGGCGGGTGAAAGAAATGCATCAGACTGTCCAACGTGTGGATCAAATTGTGTAAGAGATACAGCGAACACTCGCTACACTTGCTCTTGGCAGCAATGCGCATCAAAACCCAAGTAGGGGTAGGCCCGTGAGGTTGCTCATGGCCGCCAAGTCATGGGTAGAGGTGGTGTAGATCTAGATTCAGACGAGTTTGAAGAAGGTATCTTGAACGATCGCGGTAGGAGGGATCGTCGCGACTATAGGAATGTTGATGTTCCTGAATATAAGATGAAAATTGATATTCAACATTTCAATGGACATCTTCATATTGAGGATTTTCTTGATTGGATCAGTACGGTGGAAAGTTTCTTTGATATCATAAATCTCTCTGAAAATAGGCAAGTGAAATTAGTGACCTACAAACTAAAAGGAGGCGCGTCAGCTTAATGGGAACAAATGCAGTGTAACAGGAGGCGCCAAAGGAAACGACCTGTTAGAACATTGGTGAAGATGAAAAGATTTATGCAGGCAAGATTCTTACCTCCAGACTATAAACGCATGTTGTATTAATAATATCTGAACTGCCGGCAGGGAACTCGATCGGTCTTCGATTATACTGAGGAGTTTTATAGATTGAATGCACGGAACAATTTGACTGAGACAGAGAGCCAACAAGTCGCTAGATTCATAGAAGGGCTGCAATCGAAAATTCGTGATCCGATTAGCTTTTGCACCATGGGGAGTTGATTAGAAACAACGAATATTGCAACAAAGTTCAAAGCTCAGTTGACGAGATCGACAAAGTAGACGCCCACCGGCACTAAAGCTTCATATTCAGGACCAACAGTATACAAAGGGAAGTTTATACCAACAACCCAGTTTCAATCTCGAGCCAACGTTCGTGATGCATGAGCAGGTACTAGCCGTACCCAGGGTCGTCAACAGAATCGTCAGACGCAGCAGAATCGACTTAACCTTGGCTAGCATGTTTATCCTGGAACGATTAAATGTTATTCCTGTCAATATGCAGGGCACAAGTCTCATGAGTGTCTTATGAGGCTACAAGTAAACATGGTTGAGAACGCGGAAGGGGAAGAATATGAACTAGTAGAAGACGAGTATGACAAGACAGAGATCGCAGAGCCTGATGACGGGAAACGTGTGGCCTGTGTGGTGCAAAGATTATTACTGGCCTAAGGAAGGAAATTGATTATCAATGACACAACATATTCAAAACTTGTAGCACGATCAACAAGAAAGTGTGCAACGTAATAATAGACGGTGGAAACAACGAGAAACACTAGAAAGTGTGCAACACCATATTGATTTGGTGCCCGAGGCCAGTTTGCCGAACTTACCCCATTATAGGATGAGTCCTAAGGAGCATGAGATTTTACAGCAGCAGGTTGAAGAGCTGCTAAAAAAAGGACTACTCAAGTATGAGTCCTTGCACTGTCTCTGCTTTATTGGTGCCAAAGAAGAATGAAAACTGCAGGATGTGCGTAGATAGCCACGCCATTAACAAGATCACAGTGAAATACAAATTTTCGATCCCAAAGCTCTGAATTTGCTTGAAGGATTTAAGGTCTTCACCAAAATAAACCTACGTAGTGGTTATTTGACGTAAACTACACGTCAAAAAGCCCCTAAAAATATCTAACACACACTTTTAGAGAGAGAAATACTCTTTTCTATTTCAAAATTCAAGTCTACCTCAAATGAGGCTTACAATGGGGTATTTAAAGGGGAGTAGTAGTTTAGGCTCCAAGTTAAGGCCCTAATTACAAAAATGCCATTACTACTCCTTACCTTTAAATAATAAAGCAAATGAAAGAAAAATACAAAAACAAAATAAAAGAAAATAAAAAATATAAATAATTCCTAAAAAGGGCCCATTTCCATCACTCTCCCCCTCTTAAAACAAAGCTCGTCCTCGAGCGTTCAAAAAAATTGGGGACTCGTGAGGAAATTCCAAAAATTGTGCCAAAAAGTTGTGGGGGCCAAAATTGATATCTGAAACTTAAAGAGTGCACATCCCACATATTTCTTTTCATTTCTTTTTCTTTTCTCTTTCTTCACCCAAGACAACCCTAAAAACTTCCACCCGCGTAAAAAACCATGTTTGTGGAAGGGGAAAAGTGGTCAGCAGGTGGGTTGAAGGGGTTCGGGGGCTGAAATGGAGTCGGATTGGGGTTTTCTGGGTCGACAGTAGCAGGGGAGGTGTTTGGGAGGTCCGCCTATTTTTTTTGGGCAGCGGGTGGGGATTTTTTTGGGTCGGGGGTCAAGGGTTTTGGGTTAGGGGTTGTTTTTTTGGGGCCGAAGGATGTGGATAGTGCCCAAAACAGGGGTTTTTGGGGTTGGGGGGAAGATCGAAGGTGGGGTAGTGGGTTGGGGGGTGTGTGGTGTGGTCGGTCAAGCCATGGAGGGCTTCTGGAGGCTACCCCGGGTCGGACTGCCTTCGGCAGTGACCGGGATGGCTTCTTCCTGTAGGGCGGGGGGCCAGGGGCTTGGGGCGGTGGGGTGAGCGCTAGGGTTTAGGCTAGCGGGGTGGGAAAAATGAGGCCGGATAGGGGTGGGGGCTACTGGGGTAGGGCAGGGACTAGGGTTTAGGCCTAGGGCAGAGAAGAGTTGGACCATTTGTTGCTTCAGCTCATCAATTTGTTGTTGTGTTCGTACCACTCTTCCATTTGTTTCAACTCTTAAATCTCCTTGTATTGTTGTTTGGATATTTTTGGAGCCATTTGATGTAGCGTACGATTTGATACAAACACACCAATACACCAAACACCAATGTTGGAGTGACACCTCGTTCTGATGCCAATTTGACGTAAACTACACATCAAAAGGCTCCTAAAAATATCTAACACACTTTTAGAGAGAAAAACTCTTCTCTGTTCAAAATTCAAGTCTACCTCAAATGAGGCTTACAAGGGTGTATTTATAGGAAGGAGTATCTTGGGCTTTTAGCTAACACCCTAATTACAAAAATCCCATTACTACTCCTTACCTCTAAATAATAAAGCAAACGAAAGAAAAATACAATAACAGAATAAAAGAAAATACAAAAGAAAATAAAAATGACAAATAATCCCTAAAAAGGGATCCATTTCCATATTATTATCACTAGATTCGAATCCGGCTTGGAGATGCATGGAAGACAACCTTTAAGACCAAAAAGGATTGTATGAGTGGATGGTTATGCCGTTCGGGTTGTCAAATGCTCCTAGTACTGATCGCGCGTGAAAAGTGTGCGCGTGTAAGTGCACAGTCGTTGTTTTCATTTCACCGCAACAATACAAAAACCTAAATTACGACTACACTTGCGGGGCAAGTATAGCGGTATGTCGGGTATCGAAAGATCCACTGAGACGAGTTGCTAGAATTTAAGTGATTTAATACTCCGAAATAAAAGTGTAAAAGATGAATTACAAACTAAAAAGGAAAAGATGCATAAAAGGGAAATGATTAACTAGGCGAGGGAAAAATGAATCTAGATTAACAAAGCGGTAAAACTATAGGTTGCGTCGAATATCCCTCACCCGAGTTAATTTGTATAAATTGGATACATGGGTCGACGAGTTATTACGAACGTGTCTCGTTTCGACAGTTAATTGAATCAAAGGTTGTCACGCCCCTAAATTCGCATAAAAGCCTAACAAGATTTTGGCGTAAAAAAATATCCCGAAAATTACGCGCGAAAGGTCGTAAGCACGAGACATACATGATATGCCCCGTCAAATCTCCTATGCGTAATAACTAGGACAACGCACCCGAAATGGACCCGTAAACACCATCACCAAAGCAAAGCAACGCGTTAACCCGAGTGAGTTCAATTCAAACACAACCTAATTTAACTTAGCTAGAAAGCATATTAAAAACGCGGTAAATAAACGCAATAAATAAAAGTGGTAAATCAACCTAGAAAGCAAGTAAATCAAAGCATGTAAACTAATTAACAAAGCATGTAAATCTAATTATGAAAGCTTGAAATAATGAAATACAACTATATAAATGGAGAGGAAGATGAATAGTGCAACTTACAACCCAATTGGGTGTCAAACCAAGAAGAATCAAAGAAGAACTCTTCAAATCCCCCAAACCCTAAGCTATTCTAACCTAAAATCTATTCTAAAACATTGATATCTGATATTTACACAAAATTTGGTATTTATACTAAGTTGGACTAAGTAAAGAAAAGAAAAGAGAAAAGAAAATATAAGGCAAAATATCTCTTGGAAATAGGGGCTCGATCGATCGAGCCAAATCGTTGATCGATCGATGATGAACAAATTAGCCCACTGTCGAGAAGGATCGATCGATCGATCAAGCAGGTCACAACACACTACAATGCTGTTTTGGCTTGCTTGGTTTTCCTTTCCCCTGAAACTCCCTTAACTTATTCATACGGACTCGGAATCGCGCACCGTTCGCGACCACACGAAGTTTGCGAGGAGGGATACAACTTCCGTCAGATGTTGGGCCAGGTTCCCAAGCTGTGAAAAGACTAAAATGCCCTTGAACGTGCGATCACGTACGGAAATCGAGCGGAACGCGTCCGAACTTCACACTTAGCATCCAAATACCTATAAAAGCTCAATTAACCCCTGCAAAACATGTTAACGTAGAAATTTGAGGTTGTTTAGTTAACGAGCATAAATATAGGGAATAAGATACCCGAGGGGGCTAAAATGCATCGGTTCGGAGGATGAAATACGCAATATTTGCGTATTATCACTCCCCCTAACTTAGACATTGCTAGCCCCTAGCCATGAAATACGATGCAATAAGAACTACAAGCAAACCAAAACAGGAGATAGCATAAAAGTATGATATAAAAGCATAAAGCCACTTTCGCAGGCGATTCGATTGCATTTAGCATATGCAATAAGCTGTTAAACCCCTACGTCACCCTAGTGGACGAGTGTCGTCTTGTGAGGGTTTTCAGGGATAATACCCATAAACATCAATTGGTTTCCTTAAAATAATCCCAACCCAACATGCGACAAGCCCAACAATGACGAAAAGTATTTCATACGCATTATTAGCACATTGAATGAATTCAAACAAAAGTCTGAAATCATTAACATTATAGAATGCACCTCATAGAATTGAAACCTTAAAATGTGGGAGGGGAGCGAGCACATGCAAAGTGTGATTTGGCAAAAACTTATATAAACCGGATACTAAATAAAGCAAGCCTATATTCAATCCTCACGGGCATTACGCTCATCAAGTGAATTCACTCGAAACATGGAGGTAACACACGGAACATGCGGGCATAAAGAGTAAATGTAAATGAAAACTAGGCCGCACACATGTCACAAATGAAGAACGCTATATATAAACTGAAAAATCGTAATCTCAATGAAAGATACCGCTCACTAAAGGAGGCGAAATGTATTTTCACAGATTATCAATACTATTTCAACTTTTAAATTACATCAACCTAAGATCACATAGGACTTTAATAGGGTTATAATGTAGGCTAGGCTAGGGTACGAAACGAAGGAATCTATGTACGGATTCAAAGTGTTCGACATGAAAACTCGGGATAATGGGAAAATGCGGGCAATATCAAAATTGGAAAACAAGTTTCAAAAAGGCATTACATATATCATCGGGGAGAGTAATCAAAGCTTATTGAACTATATACACAACATTTACAACTTTATCTTTCTTTTCTTTTCTTCTTTTTCTTATGTTTTCTTTTGTTTTCTTTTGCTTTTTGCTTTCTCTTTTTCTTCACTTTTTCCACTACTTTCTTTTCTTTACTTTTCAAACTTTCATATGCCTAAATTGCAACCGACATCACAACCACAACATTCAATCGCAAGCAACATTCCAAACAAAGGTATGGAAAGTGTATTTATGGGTTAAAACTCTAATTCAGAGTGGGTTATGGGAATTGGGTTATGAAACGAAAGGCTATATTTAGGCTCAAAGGGTTAACGAGGGTAAACATATAAGGGTGAGGTCAAGGCTAATATGGGTGATATAACAAAGAATGCCTATGATCATTTCACAAAGTTTACGCAATTCTCGAATCAAAATAATACATGAAAATCATGCTCAAGTAACACATTTCAATAATGAATTCAATTAATGAACGATCAAATGAAAAAATAGTGAGATTACCAACGAATTCAACGTTTTCAATGAGAAAAGAATAATGTATACACTCACAAACGACGAAAGGTACAAAGCATACTCGGTGTAAGTATATACAATGCAACAAAAGATTATCGAGTTATAAAAATCTTAAACCAAATCAGTAGAACGATAAAAGTGCATGTGCTCACGGGATTAAAGTTTAATTCTTGAAGTTATTCATAATATCAATAATGGAGACTAAAGTCTAATAACTTCTAAAATCGAGAACATGCATCATTGGGTTGTCTATTGGATCGGGCATTTATTGAAATTTATCGTCGGAAACAAAGGCAAAAAGCCCAAAAAAGGAGAAAAAAGAAAGAAAATCTTTTTGAAATTTTTGAATTTTTCTAAAAAAAACCTACTAAGTAACTAACATGTGAGCCAAAGCATGGACTAAATAAAGAAATGGATAGAATATCCCACACCCCCTAACTTAAAACTTGACATTGTCCTCAATGTGAATTAAGAACCAAGTTATAGAAAGGAAAAGAGCGATATTACCCAAAAGTGGAGTGATCCCCATAAGAACAAGTCCAAAGAATCTACAAAACAAGTTAGTACTGAGAATAGCAAAAACAAATAGCAAAAACAAATAACAAAGAGTTAACTAATTACACTAGAATAAAATAAAAAGAAAGAAAGAATAAAAAGCTAACTATATACAACCTACTATTTAGATTTCACACTAACTATACACTAGAAGTCTAAATAGCTGAGGGTCCACCGTGAAAACGATTTGACTTTGGAGGATAACCGGTGTACCCTCACATACAAGCACGCCTTCCGAAAAATATGAATTCCGGAAGGCATGTGTAAGGCGGAAGAAAGGAACCATCGCCAATTAAAAGTTTTGGTGGGACGATGGGGGGTTTGGATTGAACGGGTGACAAAAACATGTGGGGACTGAGAAAAGCCGAATAACCTCCCAATGATTTTGAAATTGGAATGGGAGGTGGCGCACACGAAGGCAAAGATGTGATCATGGAGGGCGACTCGAGCAAGTACTCCTCATCGGCGAAAAGGTTTAAAACATTAAAGTTTGAAACCGAATCATCGGGTACTTGAGACGGTGTGATAATAGAGAGTGAAAATGGGGATGAAAGAAATTCAAACTCATGAGATGAATCATCATCGCATGAAGATTGATTTTCGAAGGAAATAATATCATTTTCAATGAAATGTTCTTCTTTGGGGGCCAAAGAAGAAATCATTTAATTGCAAATAGATATTACGTCATTTTCATCCTCACTTTCAATATCTATTATGCAATGGGCAAAGTCTAGAATGGTTTGTTCCAAAGTAGGCACAACTACCTCATTTGGTTCAAAACATTCTTCAACTTCGAAAGTCTCGGAAGCAAAATCGTTGTCGGACTCAAATAATAAATCCAACTCTTGTTCCCACAAACGATTTTCTTCCCGATAACGATTTTCAATTTTCTCATTTTCATACATATGCAAGCCTTCATCGAAAGTCATAGGTCGAGGTGCGGATGCATGAAAATTGGAACTTTGAAAATTTCCATCGGACTTAAACGAAAACTTATTATTATAGGAATTTTGAAAACTATTGCAATTCGTTTCAAAATTCCTATTATAAGGAGGTAAAGGCCCAAAATCATTATCATCATCATCAAAATTCCAATAACCTAAGTTTTGACTTTTGTTATACTCGCCCAAAGTCATATTTGAATTTACAATACTTTGGGATTCTAAGTATTGATCGAAAGTCATAGGATTACGAGCATTTTGAGAATTATAACAATGATTACCGAAAGAATTGGAATAAGACATGCTTACCCCAAAAATGGCTCAAAATGGCGAATTCCACAAAGTGGATGCGCGCGGGAAAAATTCGAGCGTTTCTAAGTGCTCAAATGTGGAAGTCCTGCAAAAAGGTTAGCAAATAATACAAATAGAAAGAAAATACTATGAAATACTAAATCAAATAAAGTGCGCGGGTGAAAAGTGCGCGCGTGTAAGGTGAGCAATCGTTGTTTTCGTTTCACCGCGATAATACAAACAAACCTAAATTACTACTATACTTGCGAGGCAAGCACAACGCTAAGTCGGGTATCTAAAATCCACAGGGACGAGATGCTAGAATTTATAAGATTTAATATTCTGAAATAAAAGGGAAAAAGGTGAATTACAAACTAAAAAGGAAAAGATGCATAAAGAGAAATGTTTATTCTAGGCAAGGGTATTGAAAATAGATTAACAAAGCGAGTAAAACTATAGGTTGCGTCGAATATCCCTCACCCGAGTTAATTTGTATAAAATGGATACATGGGTCGACAAGTTATTTAGAGTGCGTCTCGTTTTGACAGTTAATTGAATCAAGGGTTGTCACGTCCCTAAATCCGCATAAAAGCCTAATAAGATTTTGGCATCAACAAATATCCCGGAAATTGCGCATGCAAGGTCGTAAGCACGGAACATACATGATATGCCCCGTTAAATCTCCAAGGCGCAATAACTAGGACAACGCACTCGAAATAAACCCGTAAACACCATCACCAGAGCCAAGCAACGCGTCAACTCGAGTGAGTTCAATTCAAGCACAACCTAATTTAAATTACCTAGAAAGCATATTAAAAACGCGGTAAAGAAAGCGATAAATAAACGCGATAAAACTACACTAGAAAGCAAGTAAATCATAGCATGTAAACTATTTAGAAAAGCATGTAAATCTAATTAGAAAGCTAGGAAATAAGGAAATACAAACTATATTAATGGGGTGGATGATGAATAGTGCAACATTCAACCCAAATGGGGTGTCAAACCAAGAACAATTAAAGAAGAACTCTTCAAAACCCTCAAACCCTAAGCTACAACTCTCTAAAATCTAATATCTGATATTACAACAAAAATGGGTATTTATAGTAAAGAAAAGGAAAAAGAAATTAAAAGGCAAAATATCTCCTGGAAACAGGGGATCGATCGATCGACCCAAACCGTCGATCGATCGATGATGAATAAAATATCCCACTGTCGAGAAGGATCGATCGATCGACGTCGATCGATCGATCAAGCAGGTATTGTATAATCACATCGTAAATATACAATACAAGCACCCCGAGAACTAAGCTGCGGTGCACACATACTCTGCTATCCATCCCGGTACATCACGTACATAAGGATCACATATTCCGAATCTCTCAGGAATAGTTCAGATAACACAAATCACAAATAGTGGAGGCGAACACAGTCACCATCACGTGGGTCACGCACATACCTACGCTCCCACGGTCAGCGGACTTATTAATATCCCAATAAGTCTTTCTATGACCTATGTTCATCGAGGTACCAGTCTATATCCCCCCCGTAGGCACACAAGGATTAGAGGGTCCTAAGCGAACGCAACCTCCCGTGATAGCAAGTATGGTAGGTATGTCATACACAATCATATACCAATACTAAGTAAACACACGTCTTAGTAATACCGTATTTTAATCGTAGCACACATTCTCATACTAACTTATAATTATCACAATTCATACTGTTTCGGTTTGTAATTGTACGCGCCATAATTATCTCACGTCGTAGTAGACACTCACGTCTCAACCCAAACCGTCCATGTAATACACTCTCGTATGTAAATTCCTTCTCATAAATACCCAAATGTCCCAATTCTATCATTACTGCATCTACGGAATGATATCTATAACCTCGAACAAGTTTACGGAACTCCAAAAGTCAAAACAGTCCAAAAAGAACCAAACTGTCAACTCGTTAGAAGTCTCGTTCGAACGAGACTGTTCGAACGAGATTCCTCTGCCAACTCGTTAGAAGTCTCGTTCGAACGAGGCTGTTCGAACGAGGTCCCAGTTCGTTCGAACGAACTGTACCTTCTAACGATATCTCGTTCGAACGAGATATCGAACGAAATCCCTACTCGTTAGCAACGACTGGTCAACTCGTTAGAAGCTCGTTCGAACGAGTTCGTTCGAACGACCTGGGGGTTGCTTCTAACGAGCTACCAGTTTCGGCCCAGATTTTTCCCCAAATCGTTTTTCATCCATTTTAACACCTCAAATCTTCTAAACTAAGTCCCAACAATCGTTTAAAGGTCTATAATCAATACTAAACATATATAGTCACATCCTAACATGTTTTTAAGGGATCAATCCATCCTAACATCAATTAAATTTACAACTTTCTACACTTTTTCCAAATATCTCAAGAACATGAACCCTAACTACATATCATCATCAAATCCCAGAATTTAATTCGTTTTTCTTTCACCCAATCATGTATTAACATCAGATTAATCGTCTCCAAACTATTCTACATGCAATTTATCCTCAATATTCAGAACCTAAGTCCAATTAATCATGGGTTTCATTCATCTTCCAATAACAATTATAAATCTTCAATTTTCTAACATGGAAAGAACATTTGCTGAAGTTAAACATAATTAAACCACTTGCCTTGTTTGTTTCCGAATTTGGTGTTGATTTGGTGAAGAATCTCTGCAGAATTTTCTCTCTTTCTCTCCTTCTCCAAGCTCCTTCTCCAATGGTGGCTTAAGGTGGCTAGGGTTTTGATTTGGGAACTTAGAAAACCTAAATGATAACCTACGTAGCTTTCTAGGTTAATATGGTTTGGTTAATGGGCTTAATGGGTTAAATCCACATCAGATTTACATCTCTAATTTTCGTCACTTTTAATTCCTAAAAATGTAAAATTACTAAAATACCCTTTAAGTTGCCGGTATGGCCTAAAAATACCCCGGGATCCAAACTACACCCCCGGGTAGTGTTTTCTGACTATCTCGACCCTTCCAGACGCATTGGCGTACTCAAAACGACCATACGGATTATAGATTTTAAATTCACTTTTATTATCAAAATATTATACCGTGACGCGACGGTCCCACGCGTCCCAACAAAATTTCTAAAATGCCGTATATAAATCTCACGACAAATTTTATAATACCAAATACATATATAATCATATATGCACATAATCAAATACCAATTCGCATCTCATTAGTATTTATAACCCGGATTAATTATCAATTAATACGCATTTAATTAATTAATCCCAAAAATAAATATAGTCAAAAGTACGGGGTATTACAGCTATATTTAGGCTCAAAGGGGTTGACGAGGGTAAACATTTAAGGGTGAGGTTAAGGCTAATATGGGTGATATAACAAAGAGGGCCTATTATCATTTCACAAAGTTTATGCAATTCTCGAATAAAAACAATATATGAAAATCATGATCAAGTAACACATTTCAAGTATGAACTCAATTAATGAACGATCAAATGAAAGAATAGCGAGATTACCAATGAATTTAACGTTTTCAACGAGAAAAGAAAAGTGTATACACTCACAAATGACGAAAGGTACAAAGCTTACTCGGTGTAAGTATATACAATGCAACAAAAGATTACCGAGTTATAAAAATCTTAAACCAAATTAATAGGATGATAAAAGTGCATGTGCTCATGGGATTAAAGTTTAATTCATGAAGTTATTCATAATATCAATAATTAAGACTAAAGTCTAATAACTTTTAAAATCGAGAACATGCATCATTGGGTTATCAATTGGATCGGGCAATTATTAAAATTTATCATCACAAACAAGGGCAAAATGCCCAAAAAGGAGAAAAAAGAAAGAAAATCTTTTTGAAATTTTCAATTTTTATAAGAAAAGCATACTAAGTAACTAACATGTGAGCAAAAACATGGAATAAATATGAAATGGATAGAATATCCCACACCCCCTAACTTAAAACTTGACATTGTCCTCAATGTTAATTAAGAACCAAGTTAAAGAGAGGAAAAGAGCGATATTACCCAAAAGTGGAGAGATCCCCATAAGAACAAGTCCAAAGAATCTACAAAACAGTTAGTACCGAGCATAGTAAAAACAAGTAACAAAAAGTTAACTAATTACACTAGACTAAATTAAAAAGGAAAGAAAAAAATAAAAAAGAATGAAGAAAAAGCTAGCTATATATAACCTACTAATTAGGCTTCACACTAACTATACACTAGAAGTCTAAATAGCTGAGGGTCCACCATGAAAATGATTCGACTTTGGAGGATAACCGGTGTACCCTCACATACAAGCACGCCCTCCGAAAAATATGAATTCCGTTTGAACAACGGAAGGCATGTGTAAGGCGGAAGAAATGAACCATCTCCAATTAAAAGTTTTGGAAGGACGATGGGGGGTTTTGGATTGAACGGGTGACAAAAACATGTGGGGACAGATAAAAGCCGAATATCCTCCCAATGATTTTGAAATTGGAATGGGAGGCGGCGCACATGAAGGCAAAGATGCGATCATGGAAGACGACTTGAGCAAGTACTCCTCATCGGCGAAAAGGTTTAAAACATTAAAGTTTGAAATCGAATCATCGGGTACATGAGACGGTGTGATAATAGAGAATGGAAATGGGGATGAAAGAAATTCAAACTCATGAGATGAATCATCATCACATGAAGATTTAGTTTCAAAGGAAATAATATCATTTTCAATGAAATGTTCTTCTTTGGGAGCCAAAGAAGAAATCATTTCATTGCAAATAGATATTACGTCATTTTCATCCTCACTTTCAATATCTACTATGCAATGGGCAAAGTCTATAATGGTTTGTTCCAAAGTAGGCACAAGTACCTTATTTGGTTCAAAACATTCCTCGACCTCAAAAGTCTCGGAAGTAAAATCGTCATCGGACTCAAATAATACATCCAAGTCATGTTCCCACAAATGATTTTCTTCCCGATAACGATCTTCAATTTTCTTATTTTCATACATACACAAGCCCTCACCGAAAGTCATAGGTCGAGGTGCAGATGCATGAAAATGGGAACTTTGAAAATTACTATCGGACTTAAATGAAAACTCATTATTATAAGAATTTTGAAAACTATTGCAGTTCATTTCAAAATTCCTATTATAAGGAGGTAAAGGCCCAAAATCATTATCATCATCATCAAAATTCCAATAACCTAAATTTTGACTTTCGTTATACTCGCCCAAAGTCATATTTGAATTTGTTATACTTTGGGATTCTAAGTATTGACCGAAAGTCATAGGATTACGAGCATTTTGGGAATTATAACAATGATTACCGAAAGAATTGGAATAAGACATGCTTACCCCAAAAATGGCTCAAGTGACGGATTCCACAAAGTAGGTGCGCGCGGGAAAAATTTGAGCGTTTTCAAGTGCTCGAATGTGGAAGTCCTGCAAAAAGATTAACAAATATTACAAATAGAAAGAAAATACTATGAAATACTAAATCAAATAAAGTCTAAAACAAACTCATCCCCGGCAACGACGCCATTTTGATTGACGCGTGAAAAGTACGCGCGTGTAAGGTGCGCAGTCGTTGTTTTCGTTTCACCGCGATAATACAAACAAACCTAAATTACTACTAGACTTGCGAGGCAAGCACAACGGTAAGTCGGGTATTGAAAATCCATAGGGACGAGATGCTAGAATTTATAAGATTTAATATTCCGAAATAAAAGGGAAAAGGTGAATTACAAACTAAAAAGGAAAAGATGCATAAAGAGAAATGTTTATTCTAGGCAAGGGTATTGAAACTAGATTAACAAAGCGAGTAAAACTATAGGTTGCGTCGAATATCCCTCACCCGAGTTAATTTGTATAAAATGGATACATGGGTCGACGAGTTATTTAGAGTGCGTCTCGTTTCGACAGTTAATTGAATCAAGGGTTGTCACGTCGCTAAATCCGCATAAAAGGCTAATAAGATTTTGGCATCAATAAATATCCCGAAAATTGCGCACGCAAGGTCGTAAGCACGGGACATACATGATATGCCCCGTTAAATCTCTGAGGCGCAATAACTAGAACAACGCAGTCGAAATAAACCCGTAAACACCATCACCAGAGCCAAGCAACGCATCAACTCGAGTGAGTTCAAGCACAACCTAATTTAAATTACCTAGAAAGCATATTAAAAACGCGGTAAAGAAAGCGATAAATAAACGCGATAAAACTACACTAGAAAGCAAGTAAATAAAAGCATGTAAACTATTTAGGAAAGCAAAATAAGGAAATACAAACTATATTAATGGAGTGGATGATGAATAGTGCAACATTCAACCCAAATGGGGTGTCAAACCAAGAACAATTGAAGAAGAACTCTTCAAAACCCTCAAACCCTAAGATACAACTCTCTAAAATCTAATATCCTACTTAATATCTGATATTACAACAAAAATGGGTATTTATAGTAAGTGGGAAAAAGTAAAGAAAAGAAAAGGAAAAAGAAATTAAAAGGCAAAATATCTCCTGGAAACAGGGGATTGATCGATCGACCCAAATCGTCGATCGATCTATGATGAATAAAATATCCCAGTGTCGAGAAGGATCGATCGATCGACCCCTTTGGTCGATCGATCGATCAAGCAGGTATCAACACACTGCATTGCTGTTTTAGGCTGCTTGGATTTCTCGTCCGCTAAAACTCCCATAACTTTTTCATTCTGAATCGAAATTGCGCACTGTTCGCGGCCATGCTAATCTTGCGAGGAGGGCTACAACTTCCGTGTAGATGTTGGGCCAGGTGACCAAGCTATGAAAAGACTAAAATGCCCTTGAACGTGCGATCGCGTACAGAAATCGAGCGGAACACTTCCGAACTTCATACTTAGCATCCAAATACCTATAAAAGCTCAATTAACCCTTGCAAAACATGTTAACGTAGAAATCCGAGGTTGTCTGGTTAACGAGCATAAATATAAGGAATAAAATACCCGAGGGGGCTAAAATGCGTCGGTTTGGAGGATGAAATAGGCAATATTTGCGTATTATCAAGTACCTTCATGTAAACCATCAGTAAGTTCATTGTTTATTTCGATGATATTTTGGTATGTAGTCGTAATGAGGCGAATTATATAGGACACTTGAGAGAGGTTTTACTGACTTTGCATGCCCCCAAGCTGTATATAAACTTGAAAACGTGTCGCTTTATGACAAATTAATTATTGTTTTTGGACTTTATTGTGGGGTCGGATGGCATCCAAGTCAACAAAGAAAAGCTGCGAGCCGTAAGAGATTGGCCCATGCCTAAGATAATAACCGATGCACGCAGTTTCATGGACTTGCAACATTTTATCGAAGATTTTTTCGAAATCTAAGCACTATAGTTGCACCGATGGCTTCCTCTATAAAGAAGGGACAGTTTCAGTGGGGAGCGGCGCAGGAGGCTAGCTTTACGTTACTGAAGGAAAAGATTTGTTCTGCATCTGGCCTTACCAAACTTTGATAAACTGTTTGAGGTTGAATGTAATGCTTCAGTTATAAGATTTAGGGTTGTTCTGTCTAAGCAGGAAGGCCAATAGAGTATTTCAGTGAGAAGATGAACGAGGGGAGGAAGCAATGGACCATTTATGAGTTAGAATTCTTTGTTGTGTTTCTTGCCTTACGACATTGGGAATATTATCTTATCCAACCCGAGTTTGTATAGAATAGTGATCACCAGGCCTTGAAGTTTGTGAATAGTCAGAAAACTATGAACTGGATGCATGCTCGTTGGATCACTTTCTTGTAAAAGTTCACTTTTTCTCTGCGACACAAATCAGGGCAGATGAACAAGGTGGATGATGCCCTAAGATGGAGAGCATTTTTACTTACTATTCTTAGTGCCGAGGTCGTGGGATTTAATTGCTTAAAGGAGCAGTATGTGGACAATGAAGACTTCCAAGACATTTGGGAGAAGTGTCGGTCGAAGCTGGATACTGGAGATTTTCACGTCCATGACGGTTTCCTCTTTCGGGATAATCGTCTGTGCACTCGGAGGATATCCCTTCGGGAGAAGATCATCAGAGAGCTGCATAACGGAGGATTGGGAGGTCACTTAGTAAGGAGAAGACCGTTACCTTGGTAGAAGAATGCTATTTCTGGCCATAGTTGAAGTGAGACGTGGGTAGATAAGCGATGAAATGTTCCATATGCCAGACTGTGAAAGAATAGGTACAGAATATAGGACTTTATATGCCACAATTGGTGTCAGAGTGAGCATATTTGGGAGGATATATCCATGGACTTTATGTTTCAACGAAAGGTAGGGTCGAAGTCAACAATTCTGCTATTATGAGCATCAACGAAAGGTTGCTCAAGATTTAGCTGCTTCAGTTGGGGAGAGTTTCTTCAGTGCTTCTAATTTAGGATTTTTGTTGGGATAAGGTCATTGTTTTGTACCTATAGGCAGCATTCCCCTTTTGATTTGTAATTATCTCAATTTGAAATATAAACAAAGTATTTATTTTTGAATCTCATGTGTACACTTCATTTTTTGCTTCAATACTTAGCTCACAAATATTACAAATTTATGTGCTTCCTCGCAATACTTTAAGTAAAAAGAAAATTACAAGTGTCTCAAATATAATAAATTTTCAATCACTTGTTAACTTTGAAAGGGTTATCATTTTCAATTTTTGAAATCAGACAATAACCTAAGTCATGTGCTTCTCTAGCAACATATGGTCCTTCCTAATTTGCTACAAATTTTGGCAAAAGGAGTCCTTTAATGTGATTAACAGCCGCTTTTAAAACTAAATTGCCTTCCACAAACTACCTTGGTCTCATGAGGTTCTTGTAAGCTTTAGAAAGTTTCTTCGTGTAAACTCAAAAGTGCTTCCTCCCGTTGTCTCTATGTTCATCTAGTGTTTCAAGTTGAACATGCCTACTTTGAGGAAGCATACTGCTTACCAAGGCATATCTGACAGATGGCAGTTCTAACTCCATTGGAAGGATTGCTTCAGCTCCATAAACCAATGAGAAAGGTGTATAACCTGTTGGCTTCCTCTTGGTTGTTCGATAGGCTTAAAGCACCATAGGCAACTTGTCATCCCATGCACAGGAAAATCCTCCATCATTTTGGCTAAAAACGGACCAAAGTCTTGTTTGTGGCTTCCGCTTGACCATTGCCTTTAGATAAGCCACTGTTGAGGTGTGGTGGATGATTGAATATTTATCAGTTAGCATTGTCACCTCTTTGTTGATAAATGGAGTTCCATTATTTGAAAAAATGACCTTGAGAATACCAAAACGACAAATGATATATTCTCTAATGAATTGTGCCACCACTCCTACTCTTGCTCTTTTCAAGAGTACTGTTTCTGCTCACTTCGTAAAGCACTCAGTAACCACTAGAGTCCATATTTTTACCTTAGAAGGAGGTTTAATTGTCCCCACATGGTCAAACACCTAAGTGTGGAAAGAATAAGGTGTTGCGAATGAGTGTAGATAAACTAATGGAATATGAATGAGGTTACCATGAATTTGGAAAGCTTTGCATTTTCGAACAAACTCAGCTGAATCTTTCTTCATTGTTGGCCAATAATAGCCAAGTGTCATAAATTGATCATATAATTTGGCTCCTCCAATGTGAGCTGGATCGTGACCCTGTTTGAGAACCTCTTCTACTTCCTTTGTGGTGATGCATCGTAAACGCTTGTTGAAGTATCCTCGCCGATAAAGCTTCTCCTTTAGTAAGTAGAATCTTGGAGATCTTCTAAGTGCTATGGCATCTACTTTTTCTGATGGAACAACTCCATCCTTAATAAAGTCAATGTAAGGCTATCTCCTGCCCGTTTGATCTTCTAAGAAATTGTACTCAGCTAGTTGAAAAAAGATTTGACATTTATCACAATCTCGCTGTTTTGCTGCTACATCTTGCTTCATCGTGGGCCAAAAATACCTTTCTCGTTGGATTCTTCTTATAGAAAGAAATCTCAGTAGCCTCACAATGCTTCTTATGAGTTTCCTTTAAATGTCTTAGTGCTTTCTCGGGGCCAAGGCATCTGGCGACCCATCCACCTGGATTTTTATAATAGATGCTTCTTTGAAGGAGGAAGACTTATAATAACTTAGTGAGCTTCATCAAACCATCTCTTGTTTCTAGCTACTTGCTTATCTTTTCTCTCCAATCTGAAGTATCATCGGTAGGCTAGAGCTGGAGCCCAGAGGATGGAGCAGTTTTGTGATGGATCACCATCATTGTGGAGTCACCTTGCATAGATATCTTTTGTGCAATCGTGGCATAGACATCAACATGTTGGTTCGTCGTTCTTGAATGTCTTTCCACTTTGACTTCATAAAATTGATCGATCAGCCTTTTTATGATTATTTGATAAGGAGCTAGGCTGAGGTACTTCAACGCGTATTCACCATTCACTTGTTTGACCGCCAAGTTGAAATCTCCTTTTATGGAAAGTGAACGAATGCCTCTTCGAAGGGCCTCGAGTAATCTCAGAATCAAAGCTTCATACTTTGTCTCGTTATTTAAACAAAGAAAGTCCAATTTAAAGAACTGAGAAATCTCCTCCTTTCCTCTAGATAAAATTACTCCAACTCCTCATTTTCCTTTAGTCAATAAACCATCAAACTCCATAGACCATTCCTCCAAGTCTGCCTCACAAATGTAGGCTTCCAAATCATCACCAGTGTAAGAGGGTAGTGATACTGGGGTTTATGAATATATTGAAAGGGTGAGGCGTGACCCACTCCAATGGAAACTATCTTCAATACAATAATATTTCAAAAATAAATAACAGGGACAAAATTAAACTTTCCTATATAAAAAATGGGATTCTGATTACAAGAATGAGAGACTAAGGATTGAATACAACTTTTTAATACTAAACAAATGGATGAACACTCTTGAGAGCAGTGATTCTTTAAGAGTGGAGAGGTAAGCACCTCAATATCTAGGAGAGAGCAGGAGATTGTGTAACATAGTAGTGCTTGTTATGTTCTAATTAAAAGTTTCGCACCTACTGCTCTATCTATATTAAAACTTTAGCACTGATGTGGCATGTGCGCGCCAAAGGAATATTCGTGAGAATCTTTTGTCCCTATCTTTATTTGTTAATGTTTATCAACAATATGTACGTTGTTGTGATAAATCTGGCATGGTAGTGGACAAAAAGGTAATTTTGTCGACCTTGTTGCCAAAAAGGTTCTATATTGTGTGCTTACAGAAAATTGCTTGCTGAGTAAGTTTGAAAACTTGCAAGTGACCTCACCACTTATAATATTAAAATGACTTGCGAAGGTAAGTGACTGCTCGCCGTTTTGTAATGTAAAAAAGTGTGTAGTGTGAGTGGGCGCGAGTGACCTCTTGAGTCCCTCGCCTTAATATTCTCTCTTTCCCAAGATATCGAAGTGGTTAAACTTTAGCTTTGCTCAACAAGACTTACCTCCCAGCCTCCAAACCAAAACTCTCTAGAGAGGTCCCAACTGGCTAAATGCTCATGCCATACTTGCTCGGCTAAGGCTTCTTGCTAAGTAAACCTGTTAAATACAACGAACCTAAGTGTTAGTCAGGGAATTGCACGTCCACTTATTTTTATGCCATTTAAGTGACTGTTTGTGATTCACTTCCTTTGTCAGCCAAATGACTACTCGTGATTCACTTCCTTAGGAAGACAAGTGATTACTCATGTGCTTGCTCCCATTTGAGGGATTTGTGACTTGAGGTTGCTCGCCCACCCTCCTCGCTAGCATTGCTTGCACAAATATCTGGTGACTTGCTGCACCCCCTTGTTGGTCACTGCTCGTGTGACTCACTGGTGACTTTGACTTGCTCGTCCAATATTCTTTGTTGGTTACTGCTCGTGTGACTCACTGGAGGTTTGGACTTTCTTTTCCAATAACTTTTGTTGGTCACTACTCGTATGACTTACTAAGTGAATTAGACTTGCTCGTCCAATAACTTTTGTTGGTCACTGCTAGTGTGACTTACTAAGTGAATTGGACTTGCTCATCCAACATTTTTTTTTTGATAATTTCTTGCCTATCCCTCTAGTGGTTGTGGGGTTTCTCGTGTACCCTTTTGTGTTGGGTGCCTTGGGGGTTGCTCGTGCAACCTCCCTACTTTTCCATTATTGCTTGAATAATTTTTTTGGGTAATTGAGGGGCTGCTCGCTAGCACCTATGTGTCAGGTGACTTGAGAGGCTACTCGTGCAACCTCCCTACTTTATTATTGCTTACTTTACGTTTAGGTGATTGAGGGGTTGCTCATATACTCCTCTATAACAAGGTATCCCTTAATGAGAAGGTGCAAACGATCCTGAAGGAGAGATAGTCAATAAATCTGCATAGGCTTGATTTTTGACTGCGCGAGGAACCACGCGCTTCAAATTATGCTGTGAAAGAATGAGGAACCACCTTAATGTTCTCCCAATCAAAATTGTTCGTGGGAGAAAAAAGTAAAAGATAACATATAATGTCAAGTTTTTGAGTGACAAAGACTAAAGCGAAGCAATGCCGTTCTATGCTTGTATATCTTGCCTCAGGTAATTCTACTCAAGTAGTAGACAGTGTCTCTTGTCCATTAACATCCCGTGCTAACAAAGCACTGATGGACCTCGTAGTAAGGGTTAAATAAAGTATCAAAGGCACTCCTACCTTAGGTGGAATCATCGTTTGAGGAGAGGTCAACAATCTCTTAAGCTTGTCAAAAACTTTTGGTGTGGTTCTTTCCATTTAAACTTCGTGGTCTTTCACAACAGCTCCATCAGTGGGTGAGTTATCCCAGATAAACCTAGAAAAAATCTCCTTAAGTAAGAAATATTTTTGAGGAAACTCTTTGTCTCTTTGGAAAAGGCATGTCAAAGATGGCTTTTTGAGTGCTTTGGTCCATCTGCACTCCTTATCGATCAACCACAAAACCCAAGAATTTTCCACTTGTTGCACTAAAAGGCATACTTGAGTGGGTTCATCTTCAGCTCGTACTTTCTGCATCTGTTAAAAACTCTTCTTAAGTCAGCTAAATGATAATCCTCATTCTTTGATTTAATGACCAAATCATCCACATAAAATTCCATAATGTCATAAAAAAGGTAGTGAAAAATAGCCATCATTGTCCTCTGATAAGTTTCCCCCACATTTTTCAGACCAAAAGGCATTAAATTGTACATGAAATTGCTAATTGCTTAAAGGAGTCCCGAAAGCTGTTTTCTCCGCATCATCTGGATCCATCTTGATCTCGTTATAACCAACATAACCATTCATAAAGTTATACATCTCATGACCAACAGTTGGGTCGATCAAGCTATCGATCGAAGGTAGAGGGTACTCATCTTTGGGGAAAGCTCTATTGAGATCTCTAAAATTAATACAAATGCGTATTTATGTTTATCCTTCTTATCTATTGGCATAATACTAGAAAGCCAAATTAGATGTTGAATAGGCTTGATAAGTCTAGCTGCCAGCAACCGTTCCACCTCAGCTTTGATTTAGAGGTCTAACCCAGGCTTGTACGTTTTGGTCAACTCTTGATTAGTATTGTTGAAGGCAAAACATTCAACTTGTGGAAACTTACTTCTTGATCCAGCCCTGGCATCTCAGTGTACTTCCACGCGAAAACATCTTTAAATTCCCGAATGAGCTTAACCAGCTCCAGCTTATTCGCGTAGATCGACCTTGGTTCATCGCCATTTTCAGCTAAATCAATCTTTTCTAACTCTTGGACTTGTGGTTTAGAATGATCTTGCATACATTCAGGCTCATCTTCAACCTCTTCCACAAACTCTTGGATATTTGAGTTATCAATGACAGGACATTGTCCTTGATTATCTATCAAAAAGTTTTCATACTCCAGGTTAGCTTCTTTAGGATCTTCAGTTGCCCGCTCACACCTTCAAAGGTGATATATCACCTTTCCATTATTGAGTACCACCATTTTGAATTGCCGTGCAGAAGTTAGTGGCGCTTTCCTTTTCTTGCAGTTTCCCAACTGCTCTATCGTTGGTATGTTGGCCAACGCACTCTGCCGTTTCACCTCTTGCTCCATCAAGTCTATCCTTAGCTTCATTTTATCTCTAAGTTGTTGAGAGAGAGAATGAGCTTTAGGAATAACCTTCCTCTCTCCGGTTCAATTTGAAAAGCTTCTTTGAACTCTTCCTCTTGATCGCTCACATGTCTCAACCTATCCTTGATAGAGGGCACTCATTCCCCTTCGATACGCCTTGTGAGGATACGCGTTTCCTTAATTAACTCGATGTAAAAGACAACATCCTCCAAATATGCTTCTTCCTTTGCAAAAGGCTTTTTGGTAGCTCGTATCACAATCTCCGTTCCTTTAACACTGGCCTTTGCACATGGATGGTATATTAAAGGAACCAAACTCTGGTTGTGCATCCAAAAACCCTTCCAATTAATAGGTGTGTGAGGTAGTTGACTCAATCATATGGATTTTAATGTGTAATGTGAGATTGTCCATTATTATTCTAACATACACATAACCAATGTATTTGGAGTTTGCTTATCATAACCTGAGATTGAAAGAGGTATTGCAACCAGCCTTGTCTCTGAGATATTAGCGGCATAAAATGAGCTAATGGGCAAAATATTTATCGAAGTATCCCCATCTAGTGAAAACTCTAAGGAAGCTTGTTCCATTGATGGCTGCTGTCATAAAGGTCTATTGTGAGGAAACTTGATTGATTTATCTGCATCTGAAGAAGTGATCTCAAACATAAACTTGTATCAACCTGGCCATAAGTCCTCTCCACCTTAATGATGGAACAACATTTTTCTTGGCGATGTCCAAAATGGCCTAAGTAATTTCTAACCTGCTTTCTGGTGGCATCCCAACTTGATCGAAGAACCACGCAAATTTTAGTGATTTCGATACAGTTTGGTACTTAAGGCTTGGATCCACCTCACATTCCTCTGCATGACAAGCTTGTTCACTATCTCTGCCACTTGATTCATCATAGGCAAGAACCACATTAACTATTCCTTATAAACAACTATCATAAATGTCTTGGAAATCTTCCTCTTCTCTTGTTCGACCTTTTTCTTCTTTATCAAAAGCAACAACCATATGTGCCTCGTGGGCTAGTAATGGATTGTTATTAATATTGCGTTAAGGGATCTGCAAAGTCCCTGCCACCATGTGCTTATTGATAATCTTACTCAAGGCAAAACATGAAACCATGGGATGACCAATGTGCCAATGGATTTGGTAGTAGTTTAGATTAGCTTAAACTTCCCCCTGGAGCATAAGGTGGAGAATTTCTAGGCGAAAAAATTAATCCATCACCCAACATTGTGTTGTAACAACTCATTGCTTCCTCGACACTACAAGGCAATGGAGGTGGATCCTCTCGATCAAACTTCCTTTTGTTATTCTTCTTCCCATTTTTTTTTCTGCTTCTTCACCTCCATCAGCATAGTTGACTCGTGGGAACTGAGTGGCTCCAACTCCTTGGCTGCCTGGTTGTTTCCACACAACATTGGTCATGACTGGGAGAGGTCGAATGACTAATGGGATGTTTTGGGGTGCTCTCGTGAAGGCTTTGAATGTGCCTTCTCTAGTCTTATTTATCAAGTAATAAATAAACTCTATTAACAATCCTTCCGCACGAATTTGAAGGAGCTTGCTCTTCGTTGCAGCTTCTCGTACATTTAGAGATCTTTCTTAAAACCTCTTGATGTAATCCATCAACTCCTCACCTGACCTTTGCTTCTCTCATGCCAGCTGAGCAAAGTAAACTCATCATCTGCCAGAAAGAATTTCTGGAGTAATTGCACATGCATATCTTCCCATGTAGCCACACTCCTTAGAGCTAAATGAGAATACCGCGTGTAAGCTTTATCAGTGAGGGATTTTGAAAATTGTCTTAAACGTAGCTTTTTGTTGCAATGAGCACCATGATGCTCCATAAATCTCTTCAAGTGTTCCTTTTGGTTACCTCCTTTCCCATTAAATTTCTTAAAAATTGGAGGAATATACCCCTCAGGATAAGATTCATCGTTATACTCCTTTAGGTAAGGAGTACGAAAATTATCATAAATGGATGCTGCTTCACTAAATGTCTGTGAGAATGACGCGAACATCTTTATCATTTCCCTTTGACCTCTTCAATGGTCAAAGAAGGCGAAGCGACCACGAGTAAAGAAGTAACGACAACTGAGGCTTCAATGGTTGGTGTTATAGCAGGAGCAATTTAAAAACAAATTTTATGGTATTTCTCATAGTTTAGGCCTTTTTATATTTTAGGCTGTTTTGACGTATTCCGTTACAAACCGTCACATACTGTCACGATAAACCAATTCCAGCATTCAAGACTTCCTTACATTCCGTAAAGGCATAAAACAATTAGTGTTAAAAATTGTTCATAAACTTTATTTGGGATGTTTAATTTTTAAACCGAGGCAAGAAACGGTGATTTCTCTTATCACCTAGGTGTTTATAGTAAAACTAAGGCGTGATCCGTATTACTAGTGATGAGAAAAATATGTTTTGCAAGAATGATGATAAAACAACTCAAATAATGAGGGGAATATGTTCAAGAGAGAAAATTAAGTGTAAAGAACACAACAAAGAACGTGGTTTACCCAACTTGGCCTACGTCCACAGGAGCTTGAGTTTTATTTCACTTAGAGAATGAAAATAAATGTTTACAAAACAATCGGTCTCAATCATAAAAAATCTCACAAAGTGTATATAGTGTTTAGTCTCTCTCAGTTGCTCTTTAAGTCTGTTGAACTTTATTCCAAAATCTCTCTTTTTTTCTATGGTGGTTGCTGTCGTGAATGTTGTTCTGTTTGTGAGACCTTTGTCTGTTCAATGGGCATACTGCAACATATATAGTCTCCACTTGTGGGACCTTGAGTGCCTTTTCCTCCTTTTGGAATCTTTTGCTAGAATACCACTACTAGTCATTTCATGGGTAACAAACCTGTCAGCGTGGGCTAAAGTTGTCCTAAAACATGGACGAAAGTACTACTTTAACGAAAAGTGATAAGCGCATTACCCAATACATAATATGAAGTCTGTACGCATGGGATCATGTGCAATATTCCTTCCTTTATGTCAAATAGTGCTTTCCGTGTCGGCATCTTTTTATAGCTCATTAATACTTATAGTCGAGCAAGCTCGAGTTTGCTCGCAACATTTTCCATCGGTAAATTGTTTCGCAACATGCTTGATCATGTAGAGTTGTTTCAATCTTTGTATTCTCGGGAGTAGTTACCTCGGTACCTTCCTAGCAAGGTCAATCGATGGTGCATTAAGCTTCCTCGGTTCTGCCAGACTCGGTCTTTCGGGTGTTCTGATTGACCTCTTCCCTATACTGTCGAATGAACTCTCTTTCTCTCTTTTGCCTTAGTGTCATAACTTATCTTTGAGTAAGGGGTTTTATAAATAAGCCCCTCTTACATATATTTTTGTTACATCTTAGTTGTATTATAGGGTTAGTGGGTGTCATTATAGGTTATATTATAATGGGATGGGCCTAGGCCCATTTCCCTTTTAGTGGCGATGACATCATTCTAGACCCTTCCTCACTGCCCTATAAATATTCCCTTTCCCATTATTAATGATCAATCCACTTTTGAGTAATACTTTCACTATTGAGTGTGTAGCTTTGTGCTTTTGACGACTTTTATTTTACGTTAATTGGTATCAGAGCCTGCTCAACCCGTTGTTAAAAAAAACAAAAAAATTATAAAACGACAAAGCAACTCAATGGCGCCAAAGAAACTCACCTAGGCCGAGAAACGTATCGCTCGGTTAGAAGAAGCCATGACCACCCTTATTGAAGGAGTTGACATCCTCATTTGCAAACATAACCCTAACCCTCACTCTAGCCCTAGCCACCAAAATTTCTTTATCACCACCCCCAACCCGGCTATCCTAACTATCGGCCCATCAGATCTGCCCCTGCCCCCCCCGAAACCCTAGCCCGAACCATCTACAGTCCCGGATCGCCTAACCGTCACCCAGGCCTGCCAACTATGACAGTCATATGCCCATCACTTACGACCCAGAATCCTTCTCTTTCACCGACCTGGGAAAGAACCCCTCCACATCGACCCTACTGAACTCCCCTATAACCCTCGCCTTCGACCGGATTTGCCTTTGATCGTACTGCAACCAGGTGAAATCGACCCACCCACTGTCTGTGTTGCCTAACGGTTCCCTTCTCGGCAACGTTATGCTCAGACCCTCCCGGAACCCAAACCCACCTCCACATGTACCTCTAGACACCGACTCTGACTTATATGATTATGCTCAACACTAGGTCGCTCCCCTACATCCGAGACTAGCCAAAATTCGAACCTACCGAGGCTATACCCCACCGGAATTTTTTTCCGATATACCTGAGTCTCACTTTTTATATGACACACGTCGACAAGTCCGAGTTGCTCGTCTCACACAGGCCTCGTCACGAATCTGTGTGGGATGATCGATCCGCATCTCGGCCCCAATTGACCCACAAGACTCCGCAAGCATTCGCCAACGCCGTGTTCATGAGTCGTTACACCAACCCACCGCAGTGAATCAACCGCGTAGCAAGTTGGTTCAATGGGATGATGCAATACACCATCGCTACGATTCACTCTATGGTGATGGCCGAACACTCGCATATGAAGAATGGCAGACCGACTCCTTACCTTTTGAGTCTATCAACCCCAAGATGACTCCATTTGTTTCGGTCGTGGTCCGACATTGTTTCCTTTGTCATGAGAGTGGCCATTTGATGGACGATTGCCTATATGATCCACATGAGGAGTCCAAATCGAAGGAAGACCCCGAGCCATCGAATTTTGATGAGTATGAGCCTGAGCCGGTAACCCTACCGCCACCCCCACCTCGGGTTTGCATACCGCGACGTGGTCGCCTGGTTTATGAGTATGTGGAGGATGATGATGTTGATGATTCGGTGGAGCCACCGTTTGGAGATGATCACCTGGCTCTAGGACTATGGCTCCTCTCTAAGAGCCTTCAGGGGGATGTCTCGATGTTCGATGGGCGTTTAGATCTCGACGCTTTGGTTGATTGGATTGACGCTATGTAAATTGTTTTTTATTACAAGTGAATCACCAGGCGCAAATGTGTTCTATTAGTGGCCACTAAATTTCAGGGATTTGCCCGAGTTTGGTGGAATGACATGGTCTAACGACATGCGGCGACTGAGCTCCCTCCGATCCAAACTTGGGACCAGTTGAAGATCGAGTTGCAAGCTTTCTTCATACTGCTAACTTATGAGGGTGATCTATACTCTCGAATTCGGAGGCCACTGAGCAGTTTCATCTTCTTAGCACCTAAGCCCGTCTATCAAAGACCGAGACTTAGCGGATGAGACGCTACATTCAGAATCTTCAACCCTACATCCAGTAGGACCTTGGCTTGCGTGAGATATCGTCTTTTGCTACGGCTGTTGAGTAAGCAACCAAGGTAGAGTCCTATCACCGCTCTTCTACACCAGCCCTTTTCGTGCCATCTTCCCCCACTGTTGCGCCACCCCGAGCCCCATACATGCCACTCGTCACGGTAAACTGCTTTACGGGAAGGGTGGTGGGCCATAAAGCCACGAAGTGTCCTAAGAAGAAGACATTGCTTGTGATAGATGAAACAGAGCCGCTGGGAGACGAGCTAGAGGAGGAGATTGAGCATCATGCCATGATCGCTACCATTATCCTAAGAAGAAGACATTGCTTGTGATAGATGAAACAATTCCATTGTAGATTCACATGACCCTTAGCCACCCTCTTCCTTTGGAAGACAAACGTTATGCCATGCCACTGTAGCTAACTTTCTAGTATGGATATGATGCAGGGGCGTGATCATCTTTTTATGCTATTTCTTTTAGTGGGGGTATTATTGTACTCGTGTGTATTTTTCCCTAGTATATAAGGGGACTCTTAGCATTTTATTTCATTATTACATTGTGGAGAGTATCAATCATGACTTGAGAGAGTTTTTTTCTTTTTCTCATTGTTGTCATTGTAATTTGACCAATTGCTTCCACTTACATCAAATTTGGTATCAGAGAATGATTCGTTCTTGAACCATCTCTTTTCTTCATTCTTCATTATATGGTTTGATTATGGAAGATATTTGGATGGATTAGGACAAGGATCGGGTCAGCCCCTCGATCTCTCCTTAGTACCTCACTCACACCAACCTGATGCAACAGCCTCCAAAACAGCCCCTAGCGGGCCAGCCTGCATCAGCTGGCAGTCCTACAGTGAGGTGAGGGAGGGCCTAGTAACCCTCTTGGAGGATGCGACACCCCCATGCGACCCCTCCGCCCCTTTGAACACCCACCATCCCTCTCGCATAGGGCTCTGCTAGTCTCCCCTACCAGCCGCACCTCCGACTAACCTAAGGGAGGCCCAAAATTTCCCTATCCACCCTCCAATTAGTTCCCCTGATGCTTTTGTCTCTTTAACCCACCTACGATCTAGGGTTTTTGACCCCAACTGAGACCCCGGCATCTCAAAATCCTTTTGAACCCCCAAACACCAAACCCCACCCCTTTATTGAACCTTTTTTCAACCACTACTTGGGGTTAGAACCCATTCTCCTGGATACCCTGCTTTTGGTTTCCACTTCCTTCTCCGTCGCCGAATTAGGCACTCCTACATTCAAATTCGACGCCTTATGGGCATAACATCTCCAACCCAAACCCAAAACCTAGATACCGCCCATTCCCGAAGCCACCACATTGATAATCATCGCATCCTCCTAGCTCTATCCCCATCCAAGGAAGAATCCGATTGGTCTCGGCATAGTTTATTTTACATGTGGTGTACTTCGCGGGGACGATTATATACATTGATTATTGATGGAGGTTCCAGTGTGAACCTTGTCTCGACAAAAATGGTGACTAAACTCTATCTGTCGGTGGAGCCCTTACAGATCTCGTATCGTATTGGGTGGTTTGATGGTGGCAACACTTTGGTTCCTTTATAGCAGTGCCACGTCCCATTCTCGATTGGGTCCGTATCCAGATGTTATTCTGAACAATGGTAGATATAACCACTTGCGAGCTCCTATTGGGTCATATCTGGCAGTTTGATCGAGACACGATGGCCGCTCGAATACATACTCCTTTGAGCATACTGGGGATTGAGTAGGTACTTTTGAAGCGGCCTCCCCGTGTTTCTTCCCCGACCGTTACCTTGGTTACGACACCTACCTTGATTTCCGAGGCCAGGGAGCACCACTGAGGGAGACATTTCCCCAGACATGGGAGCAGTCTTGGAGACTTTTGAGCACGTGTACCCATGGTTCAAACTCTTGATCTCGGTCCCCGTATCAGACGCTTGATTTCCAACATGGTCGCGGTATCGGGCGATACGCTATTTAGAGAGTCCAAAAAATTCCCAAAAATATACAAAATTTAAAAAAAATAAGATTAATAATGTGTACCATTTATCTAAGTTCAAAGCACCTTTTAATATGCATAACATCGTCTAATTGATTAAACTGATGCGCGTCCGACTTGGCAGATTCAATATTTCATAATTAAATCAATATTAAATTAGAAAAACAATCTAATGACAAATAAAACTATTACATAGAAGTTACATATAAAACGATTATTGGATCATGGTAAGGTGCGAGTAAGGGTAATTTCCTCCAGTAGGGTAAGGGAAGAAATTGATCTTTTTTTTTTTAATAAATGTTACAAATGGTATTTTTTTACGAATGATATAATTTTCGCAAATTTTCCAAATGTAATTTTTTTACCAAATGTTATTTGTTTACAAATGTTCATTAACTAACGTATTTATTAAAAATGAAAAAACAAATGTTTAAGATTTTTTTAAAACAAATTTTTACAAACCTCACTTTTTTTTTTTTACCAAAACAGTTTTCTTTTTAAAAAAAAAGACATCGTACAAAATAGTAGGGTAAATTTTATATGTACAAAACAATGAGAAAAAGGGTTTTTAAGAATTATTGACAACAAATTACAAAATAAATAATTATTTGTTCAAAATAATAGTGGTGGATTTTTTCCTTAAAAAAAGTGGTGGATTATTTTGAATCGTGACACGGAATCGGAATGGTGACCCTCGATACCGAGTAAACTCGGTCAAGACTTTGAACCATGTGTGTATCCCATTGGAGGGAGTGCAACTGCTGAGGGACATCCAACACACTATTGATTTTGTGTCGGGGCTCCCTTGCCCAATCTTCTTAATTATAATTTGTCACTAGTTAAGCATGAGGAGTTTCAGCGACAAGTGTTTAACCTATGTGCCCAAGGCTTGTTGAGGAAGAGCATGTTCCTTTGTGCCGTTCTATCCCTTCTTACACTAAAGAAAAATGGCGATTGAAGGATGTGTGTTGTCAACCGTGTGATTAATAAGATCACGATTAAGTATAAATTTTCCATTCCTCGCTTGGAAGACATATTAGACCAGCTTCATGTGCCTATGTGTTCTTTACGTTAGACTTGTAGAGTGGGTACATTGTGTTCACTGAGGGAGTGAGGGCCGACGAGTGCAAGGTTCAAGCGATTGTTGATTGGGCGATTCCCATCACGGTTGCACAAGTTCGCAGTATCTATGGGTTGGTTTGTTTCTATCGCTGGTTCATCGCTCTCTATTATACCACCGATCACAACACTTATGGTGGTGTCGGATGCTGACTTCCGTTGGACCTATTATAGTTGAGTGCACTAATCTTCAGGGGTCATCGGGTGATTTCCTACTTCAAGATGGATTTTTGATTCGTGACTCCGTCCTTTGTATTCCCACTTCTTCCTTGCGGGAGAAGATTATAAGGGAGGTTCATTCAAGAGGTCTAGTTGGTCACATGGGTGTCTCTTACACACTGATGATGCTCCGAGAGTGATTCTTTTGGTTTGCTATGCAACGTGACACTAATGCTTTTATACGGTGCTACTATGTATGCCAGATGACAAAAGAACACCACACCAAAACCAAATTATACGCTTCACTTCGTATTCCTAAGAAGTCGTGGCAGGTTGTATTGATGGATCACATAGTGGGACTACGTCGTACGGCCAAGGGCCATGACCCCATAAGGACGGTCTGTAGCATTGGAGACTTGTTGAAGCGTCTGGAGGAGGAGATTTATGTGTCTTATAGCTTAAACAACACAACGCCAAAATGAGGTTCTTGCATGGGGATCTAGGGGAGGAGATTTATGTCCCAACTGGAGGGATTCAAATTTGTTGGAAAGGAAGATTATGTGCTTAAATCTTTGTATAGGTTGAAGCAATCACCTCGACAATGGTACAAACGATTTGACATGTTTATGATGCGCCGAAAATTCACACCGAGTGATTCTGATCATTGTGTCTATTTCAAGCGGCTCAAGGAATGTACTTTCATTCATTTGCTCGTGTATGTTGATGACATGCTCATTGCTTATTCGAGTAAGGTGGAAATTGACAAGGTGAAAGCTCAATTGAGCCAAGAGTTTGAGATGAAAGATTTGGGTAAAGCCAATAAGATCTCGTCATAGAGATTAGTAGAGACGAAGAATGGAAGGTTGAATCTCACACAAAGCCAATACCTATAGAAGATCATGGCAAATTTCGGGATGCAGGATGCAAAGCATATGAACATGCGCTTGACTGACACTCGGTCTTTTGGCTAGGATGGCTCCGAGCACCGATGTTAAGGTGAAGTATATAGCTCAAACTTTGTATGCGAGTGCGGTGGATAGCTTGATGTATGCCATGGTTTGTATTCGGTCGGACATAGCTCAAGTAGTGAGCATTGTGAGTAGGTATATGGAGAATTAAGGCAAAGAGCATTGGAATGCGGTGAAGTGGATTTTGTGGTACCTACGAGGATCGCTTGATGTGGGATTTGTGTGCCAATGGGTGCAGAAGTCGCATGTGTGTGGGTATGTTAATTTGGAAGCGTCTGTCTACTATAGGGTATGTTTAATACATTCACTAGTGGTCCGGTGAGCTAGAGGTCCATGTTGCAGGCCACGGTTGCTTTGTCTACTACGGAGACAGAGTCAACGGAGGCAATGGAAGCCGTTAAAGAGGCCCTATGGCTTCAAGGTCTTATTGATGATTTTGGGTATAGCCAAAGTTCTATCCAATTGGCCAAAGTGCTATCCACTTGGCCAAAGTGCTATCCACTTGTCTCGTCTTGTTGTGTGGAGGTGCATTAGTATAGCCAAAGTGCTATCCACTTGGCCAAAATTCAAGTTCATCATGGAAGGATCAAGCATATTGATATCCGGTTCCAATTCATGTGGGAGGTTATCGATGGGTGTGTTGTTTTGAAGAAAATTAGCACCAAATATAATCCGACCGACCTGTTGATGAAGGTGGTGCCGGTGGTGCCGGTGGTCAAGTTTGAGAATTGTTCAACTTGATAAATGTTCTACATTGTTGAGGCCCCTCGGAATTGTTTGGTGGTGTTCCCAAATGACCGAGTTAATCTATGGGGCTTGCATACTTCTTTTGCCAAGGTAGAGAATTGTGGAGTTTGGTTCAAATTCACTGCCTGTTTTCTGCCTTTATGCGTGACCAGCGAAGGCTGGGCTTCGCTACAATGAAGGTCCTTGCTGCAGCGAAGGGATGCTTCGCGGGGTGCGGATCGGACAAGAGTTTTGGGATTTTTCATGTTGGGAACTCGTTGCTAGCGAAGGTCCGAGTTCACTGCAGCGATTGAATGTCAGTTTGTGCAAAAATGAGTTTTAAATGAGGATTATTTTGGGCATTTCTCCCATTGGTTCTCCTTTGTATATACTGTATATTTTATGGCTTTTAACCTAAGTTAATAGCAACTTTTATCATCACATTCATTGCTTATATAGACATTGAGAGGATTGTGAGGTTTGTGAGAGTTGTAACCCTTTACTGATTGAATCAAAGAAAGGAAGTAATCATCCGTGAACGTACCAAATTGGTGAACCACGCATATCTTGTCTTGTGCTTGTTGATGTGTTTGATTTCTCTTTACTTCCTTATTACTTTGCATTTAGATTGTATTTGTCATCTCTTTGGGTTATTCTTCATCTTGGATCTGGGGCGTGCATGAATGACTCTATTGAGTGCACAACAACAATATCCTAGGCCAAGGAAGATGTGGGATCAGCTGGTTCACAAATTACATGATTCCGAGTCTCAATTGAAATGTGGCTGGGTCAACAACCTCTATGTCATGATCTTGCTGAGCAGGATTAGACGGCACAGTGACAACCATCAGATTGTGTTGTTGATTGATGACTCCATTTCATTCTTCGCATTATTTCCTTCAATTGTGTGGTTGATTGATGATGAGAATCCACAGTGATGTCGATTAGATGGGAATAAGGAACTATTCCTGGTTTGGAGCAAATATCAGTAGAAGAAGATGAAGCAATAGCTGAAGCCCTAGGATGAAAGAATAGTACTCTCTCCTGCTCAATGAACTCCAGAATCCATAAATGATGAAAGTGGCCTCTGTACGTGTAGTTCAGTTGGTCTCTTCTCCATATGAATGCTTCTGTTTTTAATAGTTTATGTTATTTTTTACTCATCTTTTTCTCCCTTCGTGTCGTTAGTCTTATCTTAGGCTTCTAATGCAGTGGAAAATTGAATCTCTCTGGCGAGAAGAATCATAAAGTTTTCACTACTCTCTTTGCTGGAGACGAGAATGTTATTTATTTTTGGCGAAGTGAATGGTTAAATACCAATATATGTAATATTTTTTGAGCATTATCAGTTTTATCGTATGAATTATTCATATTCTGAAGTCAACTATGATAATCTTGCACTGTTGGGTTTTAGCAATTTGATCATATGGACTGGAGTATTCATGAAAGGCTGTTAGTGAAGATCTTGAGTTACCTAAGTCATCTTCCCCTTATTTATTTTTGTATTAAGATATAATCTGTTGTGCTAATGCATTTTACTTTTGATGGTCAGTGCAGTTATGAACTTCAGCATCCAAAAATAATTAGTGGGATAATTTCATTTTCTTTTTTCTTTTTGATAGTCTTTTTCACATCACAAAATAACAACTTTGAGCTGATTGCACAAACAATATCTCCCCTCAAAATTTCATACTTCAAAGGAATGACTAATTGGTTATATCATATATGGTTACACTTCAACCGTCTTTTGATTCAGAGCAGTGTATCTCCATCTCTCCTTCTCCACAAAATCTGCATCTAAGAACTGAGCAACAAAACACCAAAGCCTGTAAGTGTCTTCGAAATTGGCTAGGAACCCAAGTGCAATTGTGACAACTGTTATGCCCTGATGTGATTTATTCCTGTTTCCCTTCATGTCTTTTTCTTCACTTCTTCTGTTCTCTATGACTCTTTCCTTCTCTTCTTCATACTTGTCTGAGAACCAAATCTGGTGTAAGAACCCATGGCTGAGAGAAATATTGCTTCGATCAGCAAGCTTCTGTATGAGAACAGGTTCAACCTTTTCTTGTTTCCAATCATATACGTTGAACGCCAATGCGGGTCCCCTGTCAAATTTTATCTTTGGACCATAGATTCTCACAAGATGAATCTTGTTCTCAGTATCTGGATGGTGGAGCTTCATTAGCGCATTTATTAGCCAATTGACCAGGCACCTTGCTCTGCTACTGATCAGTATCAGTCCCAATGAATCTACCTGATCCAGTCCCCTACAAGCGATCCCTAAACTCCCTTTCTCTTCAGGATTATATTCGGTCTTGTGCATCTCAGATGTCTCACCTTTTTCAAACCCTCCAGATTGATTCTTTTGAACAAATGCAGGGCCGAAAATAGTTCCTGATGTTGCTAATTCATCTTCTTGTGCCCCTACTCTTGATTTTTCTTCGAGTTCTGTGTCCGTACCCGAAGAATCTTCAGGCAATCCCGACAGCTTCTTTGCAGGGACAAGACTTACAATCCCCGTGCATGTGGAAGATTCCAAGACTGATAATGTAGATTTCTTGACAAAGAGGCATCCAAATCCAGTTGGGTTTTCTCCAAAAACCTTATAGAAAGAACAAATTAGGAAATCCGGGTGAAAGAGAGAGAGGCCAAAGCTGTCCATGTCCTTTGGGCCCAATGCACAAGCATCAAGTAAGACATGCCACCCGTTTTCCTGTGCCACACTCATCCATTGATAAGAGTAACTGGCACCTGTTAATCTAGATTGAAGTGGGAATACAAATAATCCCCTGCTTTTCTTCTTTTTTCTCTTCCTCACAATCGCCTTCCTTAATTTCACTGAGTGAACTCTCATCCTTGGCCACTTGAACTCAGCTGACATGATTCTTGCTCCTCTCTTCTCTGATGTAGTAACCATGGCTTGGACCGCCTCGCTCTCGTAGTCATAAACGGTCAGAAGCTTTCGACTAGACTGGAACGGGTAAGATTCTGCCATGAGTTTAAAAGCCGACGATTTGTTTGCAGTGAAAACCATGGAATAGTCATTTTCTGAGATATTAAGGAAATCCATAATTCTTTTCTTGATTCCAGATTCCAATTCTGATCCTTGGCCGTTTTGAAGCAGCAGTGACTTGAGATTCCCTGACTTGTGCACTGTGCTAAAGAATGGAAAATCCGAATACTGAGGCTTATTTTGAACCTGCATGTGGGAGAAGAGGCCAATGCCAATGTAATCAAGGCAGACTTGTTTACAGAGGGAGAGATGAGAATATTCTTTGGCTCTGATTTGGTCAATTCGCGAAGTATCGGAGTATTTTGGGTAAGCTTTAGTGAAGTGAGTGAAAGTTTCCTTGAAACAAGGAAGAGATTCATGGTTGGTGAATTGGGTATCCGGGAAAAAAGAGGTAGCGGTTGTTGCTACAAAGTTGTGCCGGCAATTTGCTGACGTGGTTTTCGGTTTGGGAGTCGTGTTTTCGGGTTCAGATGATAAGCCAAGTAGAGGGTTTGGGCAGCAGCCATGGTGGCATACTTGTCTTACCTGCTTCAAGCAAGGTGACTGCATGTTTCTTGGTCTCTCTCTCAGAAATTATTGATATTTTCTGGTCTAATTTTTGCTCTCTTATTGTTTTTCCACCTCAATCAACTTCAGTCTACTTAGACTTGCTTATTGGTTAAGAAAAGGGTAAAGTTTGTGTTTAAAGTCTTGTGGCATGGGACATATATAATGATTGCGTTTGAACAGGCCACGAGGTTACTATGTTGACCACTTCTTCCCTTTATAACAGAGCTGGGTCTTGCTTGGCATACATGAGCCCATTGGCTAATATATCTCAACCTTTGGATAGTGTGGTTCCTGGCTCATCGTGTGGTTCCTCTTCTTTGAGACTGTGGAATTGGTTGGTGTCTTGGTGACGATATCTAAGCAAAAGACTTCTTTGAGAATGTCATAGCAAAGAAATTGGTAGGTGGAGATGAAACGCAAAAAACAGGTGGAAGTGGGCGACAAAAGGGACTTTTTTGGGCTTTATTTTATTGGCCGGCATTAAGTTGATGTTGCCAGCGGAAAGATGTTTATTAGTGGTGGCCAAATAAACTTTATTTAGAATGAG
This sequence comes from Sambucus nigra, assembly GCA_949130495.1. Lineage (NCBI taxonomy): Eukaryota > Viridiplantae > Streptophyta > Magnoliopsida > Dipsacales > Adoxaceae > Sambucus > Sambucus nigra. The sequence continues at coordinate 538,423,494 of OX422213.1, forward strand.
TCTCCATTTAGCATAGACTGGCAGAGTCAATTACCAGTGAGGTGATTTATACTTTGTGCACAATCATTGTCTTCTCTATATTTTAAAGATTGATTGGAAAAAGAAATAACATTGCAATCGTACGAAGATTTGGCTTTACTATTGTACCGCCTGATTTGTATGTTTTAAATAGAACTTTTGACGGGTTATGTCGAATCGCGTTCTTGTCAATTTTTATCGTGTTAGGATTTTATCAAATTCGTATCTAAATAAATTATTTTTTTATCGTGTGAAAAAAATTCATATTTAAATTCGATCCGTTATCTTAACGTGTCGTATCGTGTTCACTTGTTATTATCCATTACGACAATGCTTTATTTTAAATCGTATACAAGTTGACATATTAGTTTTTCTTTTTTTTAACACAATTAGACCTATTATTTCATTGACATCACTAACTTTCTCATTTAATAAAATTCGTTATGATCATAAATTCTTTACAAGTCCCAGCACTAACTATCACGTCATATCGGGTTAATTATCACATCTTATCGAGTTGGCACTAATACGACTTGAAACCATTAAGGGTCGATCTATTAACTTATAATTTCGTATCGGTTCGTGTCGTGTTATCGTGTCTTGCCTTATCTTGTCAAGTCTAATTTTGAATTATTTATGCTTCACTTTATTTTTTTGTTTAATCAAATTGCAGGATGATAATAACTACAATACATTGACTCTACTTAGGCACCTAAATTTTCTAAAGAGACATCAATGATTCCCTTGCATGAAACGTTTGGAACCGAAAGTTCTCTCTTAAAACATGTTACTTTAAGGTCTTTTTTCATTAATATTACACACGCACCTTACTAAAATACCCTTAAAAAGCACATGACACGGGACTTAAAAATTGACACTTCAAAGTGTTAACCGACAATAATCGGTTACCATAACAAAACGATTATCCCCCATGTTTTATTGGATTTAAAAAAATAAGAAGTGTTCAAATCAATGAAAAACTTCTCTATTGCTGTTTGAACAAAAAATTCTCATCATTACCATCTTCACATAAATATTGAGCCATTCCATTTGCAGATTGAATTGTAAGTTTTTTATACATTCCTCATTTTCTTATAAATCATGTCCATGTACTGTAATTATGGAATGTAAGTTTTTAATACATTATTCATTATGTTATTTTTTTAATCTTAGTAAATATCAGTGCCAACATTAAGTGAAATTTAATTTTGAAACAGTCCAGCACGAAAACGATTTTGTGAACTTTTTTTGTTTTTGCTTTTGCAAACAAATTACAAATAAAGTGCTCAGTAATTGTATGTTTATTATTTTTTGTTTTAGTTGAAATTATGTCGAATATGATTGCAAATGTAATTGTGAAATAATAATTATTTCTTTTTAAATTTTTTTTGTTGTGTATAAATGCATAATTAATATAGCTCTGTCATTTTCTTCTAATAATCATTGTTATCATTTATTTATTTTATAACATTTTTTGTTACAGAAAATCATTAATATGTCTATTTCGTTTGGTGGTCATAGTCCTCGCTACTAGCTAGAGGAATTCATATTGCAAAAGAACAAAATATTTTTAATATTTTTATAAAATATCACATTATGATATCTTATAAATTCGCACTACAAAATACATACTTCGCAACGTGAAATGGGTATATTTGTCACTGCAAAATGCATATTTCTCAGTTCGAAATATACCCCTTTTGCATTGCGAGATGAACATTGCTTATATCTATATTTAGTATAGGACACCATTTTTGGAACTGAAAAATATAATATATATTAAGCATCATAATTTCAATCTTACTTTTGAAAAAAAATGATCCTTCTAAGGTTTGCATTAATTTTTTTTGCAGACAACAAGTGCCATCAAAATATCAGCAATAGACAAAACTGAAAATATCGTAATTAGCAATTCATCACTAAGATCAAACATCTTTGCCATTTTGTATGTAATTTTTGAAGAGAAATACATCTTTAAATTATATAAGAGGAAGAGATAATGACATGCCACAACTAAATTTACCAAATATTTATAGAAGCTGATAATGTCTTCCTTCTTGAAAAATGTGACTTGTGTTAAAAGTAGTTATAACAACTTTCATATAACAACTTCCTTATAATTTCACAATGAGAGTTCGCACCGTCATTTCTCATAGGTATTTCGTAGCGCGAAATTTCACTGCGACATTTCACATCTTTGTAAATACACTCAATAGTAATTAATAAATATTGAATTTTTATTGTGAAATAGTAAACAAATTCATAATGTATTGCATTATTTGACGTATATGTTACCAATGTCTCTACACGTATTTATATGTTATTTAAGTAGTCCTCACTAGAGGAAATCTTAAGTTATTGTTCAATATTTATAATTATTAAAACTTTATTTGCTCCGTCTAGTGAGGACTACAAAAAATGAGTTGTATTTATGTATGTGTTGGAATTATCTTTTTTGTAATTGGATTTATTTGCTTCATAATGATGGATTTGATTCAATTCAGTGAGAGAAGTGACATAACTTTTCATATAGTAATTATGAAAGGCTACGTATACAATAAAGTTAATTATTCATAAAATTAATTAATGATCTCTGCATAAACTGAAAAAGGTGAATTCGATATCTGAGAAGTTGTAATGAAATGACGTGACATTTGTGTTATCCAATATCTCTACATGCATTACTTCTATATATAAATTAAATATATATATCAATCCCATTAGCATTTAGTATTCATTTGCCTCCTCGCTCTACAAAATAAGAGCACTCAAACCGTAATACTCTTTCTACTTTTTTTTTCCAGTAAAAAATTGTTCAACTGATAAGAAGTTTGGAAGACTATCTAGATATGAAAACGAAGTGGAACAAGAGTTTGAAGCAATTGATGATGTTATTTGAGATGTATGTTTTACGATATTGGTTTCCTGACATAGCTAGTATATCAGTAATGACTGTATGTACTGGCTCTGTAGGGAAACTAATATTTTAAAACCAATTGCTTACACCTTGATATGAAGAAAATGAAGAAAAGTGAAAGCCTTTTCAGTTAGTTAGGTTTTTGACATGTATTTTCAAATGTTATCGATGTTCTAAACAATATCATGACTATATAGATATGGAAACGAAGTGGAGATAAGAGATTAGATACATCGAAGAAGGTCTAAAGACCACTTTAGAAACTTCAACATTTTGAAAGACAATTTAATTCGGTTTTACCCTAGTTATTTCCTCCTTTGACTTTGTCAGGATGGTGATGCTTTAATGAACTACTTTTATAAAACTAAAACATCTCCTTTTCACTACTATAATATTGTGTGTATATGTTGGTTTCATATTACTAGTTCCGTCCTTTCTCATCGAGTCTCACATAGACAAAGAAGCAAACTATGATTATGAAACCAACATACGAATTAAAAAAGTACTAGTGAAAAGGAGATCATTTTGGTTTCATACAACAAGTTCTTTACAAGCTTCTAAAAATCATGGGGCGTGACTGAGGCGTGGAGGCCAAGCCTTAAGCCTTAGAAGCTTAGGCAGGCCTTAGGCGTAAAAAGGTGTTAGGCCTTTTTTTAAATATATTTTAACATTTTTACCTATAAGAAGACTATTCAAAATACTAAAATGATACATACCTTAAAATATGTATGATTATATGCAAACTAAAATACTATTTTTTTAAAACTAAGAAAAAAACAAAAAAACAAAGAAAACACACACATTTTTTTGGAATACCATTTGTCTTTTGATTATTTTGAATGAGATATTGGTTCGGTTATTTAAAAAAAGTCTTTAAAAGGCGATATCGTTCCACTAAAGAATTTTTATTTTTAAAAAAAGTGCGCCTTAAGCCTTTTACTAAGAATAAGGCATAGAAGGCTAAGGTAGGGCATTTCTTCCAAGCCTCTGTCTAAGCGCGCCTTTTAGAACACTGGTTCTTTCCAAACTTCCCCAACCCGCTATAGTAAATGACTATCGTGAAACCAACATCGACCTCCAAAGTGCCGAAGTTGCTAAAGAGTCCTTATGCCCTATTCAAGAGAGAGTGAAGAACACGTAAAACCAATTTCGTCAGTTACCCATTTTAAATGTATTTTAAATTGTTTTTATGTTCCAAACAATAACTAGAAGTTGTATTAAAAAGCTATAGCATGTTGTGATTATGTTCCAAAAAAAGCAAGATATTATATCGAAACATGTAACAAGTTGTAGTTATGAAATATGTATTTCGCATTGAGAATTATTATATTTCGCACCAGAAAAATATAGTTTTTCGCGATGTGAACTACTATAATTCTCACTGTGAAATATACTAATTAGTGACAACATTGTGTGGAGTGCAGGTCGTAAATTCCTACATACATTTAACTGTTATTTCAGTAGTCCTCGCTAAAGGAAATAACCAAACTTATTCTTTAAGAATTTAATTATTTTAGTAGTCATAGCTCTGTGGAAGCAAATAAAGTTTCATTGAAATAAAAGAAAATATTAAGATATTTTCAAACAAAGTTTTATTTCATCAAAATAAAATAACAACTTTGTATCAAAATTAGACTCTTAACAATATAAAATTTTATTTCAATTAATTTTTGAATTTTTATCAGTAATTGCTTAACCTAATGGCAATTGTTTTTTCTTAAAACTTCTTATCATAATATATATAAATTTCACACCGAGATATAACTTAATATCAAAATGAGAAAAATAATAATTTCCAGCGCGAAATTTAAAAATATAGACAATTACTTAAAATCAATCAACACAATTTTTATTAATTGTTTATTATGCCCTCAGTTATTTTCTCCTTACACGTCCTACTATTATGAGATGAATTTGTTTTACATCTACCACATTTAGTCAACCTTTTAGCGTCTCCTTTTGATGGAATCTTCTTCTTTCTTAGACGACCAGGCTATTTCTTTGTATTTGGTGGTATGATGAGCGAATCCTTTAACTTGAACTCTGGTTTGTTTACGTTAGGGATTGGAGCAATGTCATACCTATAAGAATTTCTGAAAGTTTCGGCATATAAATATCGCTCCGCGTATTTATAGTAGTTTTTAGCACTTTTTTGCATCGTTGTAACAACATGAGCACACATAAACCCCTGTATTTGCCACTTTCCATATGAGAAAGTCTTGTCGTCGATGTTGACCGCCACAAAATAAGTAAGGCAAACCACCTCGTATATTTCATTCGTGGACTTGGCTACACACCCAATACGACCTTATTTTATACTTAGTCGCAAACTCTTTTCAATTTTTGAACAACACATCGAGCCAAGTTTTTAATTTTGTGTATATTTTTGACATCATGTTCATCATCTTCATTCTTATATGGTCGACCATTCTGGCAACTAGTAAATGATGAGAATATCTAATCCACAAATAGAAAGATTCATGAATGTTTGAATACATCTCTCCATACTGTTTACAATTGAACTGTACATGTGCTAGGTGCTTTGGATTATAGTCATTCATAATTGTTTTTATCTTCTCACCACCATATTTCCTTATATCATCCATACTTTTCTCAAATACCTCCATCATATCTACATAAGCTGTATATTTGCACCTGCTTACAATTGTTTCACATAGGATTTTAGAGTATTCATGACCACCACTATAAAAATTCAATAAATTCCCCTTTTGATACTGGATGTAGTAGGACTGGTGACTTATAGGAAAAACATTAATCAAATATTCTTTCAATCCATAATTACTATAAAAAATGAAAGTCAACTATTGATCACAACCAATAACAAGGCGAAGCTGGTTTAAGAACCAGGTCTAGTATTCCGCATCCTCAGTAATTACTACGGCAAATGGCATGACAAACATACCTAGAAATAGTCCAAATTAAAGAAAATATAATTCATTTCGTAGTGAGAAATATTCTATTCGTAATGAGAAAAGATATATTTCTGACTGAGATTTCACAGTGAGAAATGATTCAATTTGCATTGTGAAATTATTCATTCATTTGTTTTCCCTTCAATTACACGCATTCTATTCGCATGTTAAAGGTTGCATAAAACACCTAAACACTTACAGTAATTAAAAGTGTAATCTACATACATTTGTAATGTTTAACTATAAAAAATTGGATGCCTTTATGATGATCTAAACAACACGAAGACATTCACGATAACTGTCAAGTAAATCAATGGCGATATTATTAAATTTCTTCCTCGGCTCAATTATACGACTCATAAACAGTTAGGTTTACTACTAGTACGAAGATATCAAATGCACATTCGATCCTGACATCATTGATATTAGAAATGCTAAAGGGATCGCAAAAAGAATTGAGAAAATCTTCGTGGTTAAACTTAAAAATTGTGGTGTGTTTAACATGGAATTGATGTGTCATTTCTTTTTTAAATATGTATATAGGAACCACAAATAGTTCCTATCTGTTGTAACAACAAAATTCACATACTTCCACTCTAAATATATAATGGATCAGGAAATCCTACTAGGATATACTATAGCTTCGTCGATGGAAAATAATGAAAATTCCTCTAGCGAGGAATTCGACATCAAATGATTCATTTGTTAGAATATTTATTTTTTGAACTCAAATAATTTAGATATTGCAACATAGTGCTAATTCTCATCATCACATTTATATTCATATTTCCCTATTTTATTATCTCAGTGCTTTATTTTGTAGTTACACTTTCTTTTTGAAGTTAGAATCTAAAATTTCGTGTTTTAACTTTGTAATGCAATTCAAAAACAAGATTCTAAATCATTAATATTTCACATTCCAATTTCGCATTAAGTATCATTTATCTTTGCGAATTTCGCACTGAGAAATACACTGTGAAATTGCAATGTGAAATAAAACTGTGAAGTCACAATGCGAAATGTCATCAGAAAGAACTATAAAATATGAATTCCAAAATGCTACAACATATCATACCTTGATTTCCGTTCTTTGATGTAGCTGCGAGTAAATTTTCTTTGTATCTACTTTCTAAAAATGTACGATCTAGAAATATCATTGGGCAAAAAAATTTAAAACCACTGATGCTTGTGCCAAAAGAAATAAAAAAACTTTTGAATCTCTTTGTTGACGAATTTCAAATTAAGTCAACAATAATTTCAGGATTTGTTGTCCTAACAACATCAACGTATCACCTAAGTTGATCAAATGAAAGGCTGCATCACCATATAATTGTGCCATTACCTTTTCAACTCCCAACTAAGAAAAATTATAAGGAATTTGTATTCCATATTTTGGAGTTAAGCTCCTGAATTACATCGCAAGGTTTAGTAATGTATTTCATCCACAATCAACTCTGAAACTAGCATCAATGTTACCTTATGATTATGTCTAGTGTGCACAACATAAACACACGTATGATCGCCATTGAAAGTTGTTGTAATTAAAAAACCATTACATTGTTCAATAGAAGTATGAATTTTCCATTTACAATCAGTTTTAGCTTTCTTTGAACACTATGCAGTCACTCTAGATTATTCATTCTTTAACCAATAAAAATCAAAATCAACTTTAACAGTGTACTTGTACAAATCCATTCCGAATTGGCTTACACCACCTTCAAATATATGACCAACTCCTGCAATTAAATTAGCCCATCCAACTGACATTAATGTCTTATTATGTAATGCATTACTACTGGATTGCATATCTCTATCAATTTCAACAAAGTATAATTCATCATTAGATGAATTGTTACCTTCACCAGATTCCAACTTAGAGTCGTGCCTTTCAAGACTCAATGTTATATCAACCTTATCCAAACCATTAGGTTCTATCTATCTATCTATCTATCTATCTATCTATCTATCTATCTATCTATCTATCTATCTATCTATCTATCTATCTATCTATCTATCTATCTATCTATCTATCTATCTATCTATCTCTCTCTCTCTCTCTCTCTCTCTATATATATATATATATATATATATATATATATATATATATATATATATATATATATATATATATATATATATATCCAAGCATATTTTCCACATCAATATCATCATCTAGCATACAACATGGATGACTTGAGACCTCATAACTCATATAAAATGATACTGATATTAACTTCTCCCATTTCACATGTATTTTTTTTAGGAAAATCCTCATATGAACACGCTGTAAATATCAATATGGCATCACTCAATTTATCATGCTTGACAAAGCATGTAACATAATTATTTTTCATAGTTAACTTGTTAAGCAAGAATGAATTCTCAATATTTAAATAATAAGAACCTTAAAAGACTCGTGATATTTGAAAAGGAAGTAGAGTTATGTAAATAAGAAGATTTTGATAATCTAAAGAGATCCAAAAATCATAGAAGAAATCTTTTACATTCCATAATTGAGTTGATTGTTGAATCCAAAATGATTTTAGACACATGTATTGTCATTGAAATTACATGCATTTTGCAACTTGTTATATATCGGTTACCATACAAAGACTATTTTTGGCAACTTACGTACTACAAATGCATCACTACACCAAAATGCTTATTTTGTGACTGCTAATTGGGGTGACAAACTTTATCACTGCCATTAGGAGTCATAACATTATTTGTAACTGCCATTAGGAGTCATAAAATATTTGGATAGTGAAAAATTTGAGTCAATTGGATTGTTACCGATAATGACAGTCATAAATCTTACCATATAATTAATTTGTGACTGCTATAAGGAGTCACAAGTTTATAACTGCCACAAGGAGTCACAAATTTATCACTAAGCTTAAGTTATGACTCTTATGAGCAGTCACAAAATTGTAACTGCTATGAGCAGTCAAAATTTTTAGATTTGTAACCGCTTGTAGCCGTCATAAATTTTAGCTTAAGACTTACGTTGTGACTGCTATGAGTGACCACAAATTTGTGAGTGCTCGTAGCCGTCATAAATTTTGCTGTAAGTGTTAATTTGTGAGTGCTATTAGGGTCACCAAAATTTTGCCTAGATTTAATTTCCCTCTTATCTCTCCTATTTGCTCTTCAATCTCCCGCACCCTTCTCCATCCCTTCCCTCTTCTATCTCCTAGGTTAACAAAGCTCCGTGAGCAATTTTTTTAAGCTTCAATCTCGGGTTTTATTCTTCAAGGTGTTTTAATCAGGTAACGATTATGGTATAAATTTGTTCACGTATCTATTCTAAATCATTTTGTTCACATATCTGTTCTAAATCGATTTGTTCACAAATCTTTTCTTAATCAATTTTGCTCAGGTTTTGCTATCTCAATCGATGTGTTCACATATATGCTCTAAATCGATTTTTCCCTTCAATCGGGTTTTGCTCAGGTAAGTTGCAATCGAGTTTTGATCAAACATTTATATGCTGTTTCAATGTACTTTGGAACAGTTGGTTTATACCATAATTTTTATATTTGTTAAATATACGTTGGTTTTGCTAAAAAAATTATACCATAATTTTTAGATTTGTTAAATATACTTTGGTTTTGCTCAAACATTTATACCATAATTTTTGACACAGATGGAGGTTTGGGTTTTGCAATCTTCCTGGGTTTGGGTTATTATGTTAAATTTTATACTGGTATAAATGTTTCATTCATCTGTATTACATTTATTTATTAGTTATGGGGTAGATGAATATGGGAATCGATTAGTTTTTGATTTAAAGTTGTGGTTGGTTTGAATCAAACAATTTGAACAATGGGTCCTTTCATTTCAAGATATAATTAGATATATAACCTTTAGATTTTATTTTGTGTCTTAACGTATAGCTTTGCATTGTTGATTTGTTTTTTTGAGATATTAGATGAAGTGATTGTTTTGAATCTTACTTTATTGTATTTATTTTCTACGAACAATCACATTAGGTTTTACGACAATTGTAAATTGTTTATTTTCTCTTATAGGTTGATTTTACATAGTTGAGCACATATCACCCATGAAAATGAGTTGTTTAAATTTTGTTTTTGAATTCACCTCTGTAGATGCTCTTGATTGTATTTGTATTTTGTAATTAGAAAAGAGGAAAATGTGGAAATCATTGTAGTATTGGTAAATCATTTTATTATACGAACATTCATCGTATTCTTACTATGCAAATATTATATAAAAGAAGGATAGTACATAAATTAGTATTAGAAAATTTCAAATTGAACAATATATTTAACTTTATTTCGTTAGTTATAGTTCAAGCATGTAGATTATGGTAGTTTGTGCAAAAACTCATTTGTTTTTCATATTTGGTTTCCATCCTTGATACACATGTTTTTCATTTATGGGTATTTGACAGGGAGCTACTGCTTGCGTGCCTATTTTTCATTCATTTTGAAACATTTTATCTAACCCGAACATTCAAGTTACAACACTGAATTGGTACGAATAAGAGGTAATTCGAATTCTTAATTATTGATATATATCATTATTTTTTTTACATGTGATTTGTATTGGTGATATGAAGTTTAAGGCGAGCCAATTGAATACATGGATTGACTTGTAGTGGTGATAGGGTATTGAGGGTGAGCCAATTGAAAACCCGGATTGCAAATTGGTTGTTGTAATATGTTTGTATATTAATGTAAGATAATATATGCTTACTAGTTTGTGTGAATTTTAGTTAGATTATTGATATGTTTGATTACAATTGATCATCTAATTCAATGGGGTGGGCGTTGGTGGGAACTCACCCCTCATTCGGCCCTAATGGGGGGTATTTTGGGGTAAATAAACAAGGCAAGTCGTCTTTGAAATAAATAAAAAGTCGGGTTCGGGGTGGGTTTTTTGGTGTAAAAAATCCAAACCCGTCCTGCTTAAGGGTATTATTACAAATATTCTAGTTAAATCTATGCACCTTAGTTAGTTTGGCATAATAATAAATCAATGCATACTCTTAATTAGAGGACTTCAATTTTTTATTAGTTTAACATTAAAAAAACTTAAAATCCGTTCGAATACTTGAATAAAATAAGTTATAAAATATCATAAAAATGTTTGGGGTGGGTTCGGGGCCCTCACGGGTTTTTTAAACGGGGTCGGGGCAGGGACATGACTTAATATCTATCTTCTTGAGATCAATATCAAGTCTTAGTGTCATCTAAAATACTAACTTTGATACAACACCAAATCATTTGCTTGACACCAAAGGTGAAAGGAAGTAGAGCGTGTTTTCGAATTTCAACATCCTTATAAATACCAGCTTCAAAACCTCCAGTGGTGGACAACACAGTAGGCCTGTGAGGTACCAGTAATCATGTTCTTGTTAAAGTCACGATGTCCAGGGTCATCAATGACTGTGTAGTAGTAATTGGTGGTCTCGAATTTCCATAATGCAATATTAATGGTAATACCACGTTCATGCTTAGCCTTGAGCTTGTCAAGCACAGGCGTACTTCAATGACCTCTTATTCATCTCAGCAGCGTCGTTCTCGAACCTCTCGATGACACGCTTGTCAATACCTCTAAGCTTATAGATCAAGTAACCAGTGGTTCTTGATTTTCTAGAGTCTAGATGGCTAATGACCACGATGTTGATATGAAACTTTTCTTTATCGATTCTAGGTCTTGAAATAGAGACCTGAGATAAGAAAAACTAATGAGTATAGGAATCTCAATAATACTTAATAATTTCAGTTATCATCTATGCCAAACTATTTTATAGCATTACCTAATTTGAACTGTTCAAAAAGAGGTTGTCGTGAGTAATGTGGGATCTCAGCCATTGGACTTTTACTAGTAGCTGACATGCAACAGATACTCGAAGAATTCAAAATGTAGGATCAACCTCAATTATCGTGCAAAACACAAACTATTTCAACCCAAATGAAATAAGGGACTTGAGATTATATTATATTTTTTAACTTGTCAGGCTTAATTAGCATACATTAATTCTACTGTATTTTGATGCTTTCTTACCTTGTAGACCATATCAAAACAACCCTCTTCTATTTTGTTATCATCAAAGAAGTTATTTGTAGCAACTTCAATTGTGCCCAAATCATATTGCAAGGACTGTACTATTGTAATATCATTCCCAACTACACAAATAAATAGTTACTGTTGAATCTATTAATTCGCACTACTACAGAAAGAAACAAGGTATGAAAGTAATTTGAATTAGATAAGTTGTTTTTTATCAAAAAGTACCATTGTCTCGTTAAGTGCCCTTAAAAGTTAAGACTGCGCAATTCAAGTAATTCAATTTTCATACCTTCAAACTATAACCTCTGAAAATTCGAAACAGATTGTTTTTGTTGTGTGGTTGGTGCGACTTCCATTTATACAATGCCATGTGGTTTAACCATGGGAATTTCACCGAACAAAGTGGAATGAAAAGATAGAATTTGTATATTAGAGTACTTGATATCCAAGAAAGTTAAACAATTTTCTGTTAACAAAATACAACTATTTGGATTACTTGTATATATCGGTGTAAGACGAGAGCTGAGAGAAATGAGTCTGTCATCATTTTCCCAACCTGTCATTTTTTCACTTATTCACATGTTACTGTCATTACATCATTTACACACCCTGATCTGTTATATAGGATATTGCTTTAGCTGAATTGGATCCCACTCATCTGATAAGGCGGACTTGCACTTAACTTTTCCATCTTCTATTATGAAATCCTAACTCACCTGATCGTGCTTGCAGCCTTAGAAAGCAAGTATATTTATCTTGAGAAACCTTGCAAAGTAGGTATACTTAACATTTCCATCTTCTTAGTTGGATGTTTCTCCTGATATCTTTTTTAAGCTAAATTAGCTTTATGATTTAGTTCAAAATTCATAGTTCATTGAATACAATCTATTTCAAACAACACTTAAAGTTACATTTCATTTGCAGCAGTTTGAGAAGATCGAACACAGAGAACAACATTGCAATAGTAAACCATTAAAATGGCATATAAACATACAAACAAGTGCACATATGTCAACTTAATTGAACTTCCTCTCCCTTATTTGTCAACGTTTAAGAGAAATCTTAGAATTCCAAGTGAAGATGATGAATTAAATAGTTTTGCTAATCTTGATAATGCAAAACAGATGATGGCTTGTTGCAAAATAAAATCTGTTGGTTTTCTTGGCCTTGAACGCGAGGCAAAATTGAAAATCCCGAGAGCCTATCCGTTGAAATGTCAACTCCAATAACCGGTGATGGATTGTAACTGAATATCAACATTTGAATTAAAGGTGGAAAATTGAACTAAAGGAGTTCCCTCTTAAAAAATAGTTGGTTGTGGCTTTGAATTTAGGATGTGGGGTTAAAGTTTGAGGAGATGAAGCAGAAAAGAGGCTGTCAATAGGACTCAAAGGGTGTGGAAGAATTAGGTCTTCTTGGAAAGATGGAAGAGAGAGACAGAGATCCTGAGTTTAGATTTTGAAATCATTGGAAGATATTTGTGTAGAAAAGAAGATGAGACTGTTGGTGGGGTTATCATACATACGATGCTGGTTCTGAATTTCATACGGTGGAAATGAAATTTTGGAATCTTTGTGTTATGGTTGATAAGCAATGGTTGTAGCACTGAGATTATTTTTAGGTGGTAAGTTATCAAGAGCATCAATGGAGGCTTTGGCGGCTTTCATGAGCCAGTCGATGGACTTGCTAGGTCGGTCACAGTCGAGCCAATCTTGGACGTCGTAGAATTGAATGGCGGTGTCGGCTGATAGTCGAACTTATTGGTCCCTTGGCCCCTTTGCAGTGGAGACCTTGCTGTGCCGATATTTTGTTGCGGTGGATCGCACAATGCGGCCTCTTTCCACTTCTATCGTGTCTGTTTTTCTTATTTTTAGCCCAATTTTTAAAGAGGATGGCTCGAAATTAACCTCTTATATTATTTTTTTATCTAAATCTTGTGTATCTTATGTTTTGTGGCCTAGATGCCAAATTTGCACGAGGAGAAATCACATACTTCGGTTGGTCATAAGTTGGCTCTGGTAGTACATCACCATCATAATTTTCGTCTTCTTATTCTTCTGATTGATCGCGTTCTTGTTCTTCTTCATTTGATAGTTGATTTTGATCTTTTGAAGAATCTAAATTTGATTACTTTCTTCTAACCCGCTTCAAGCTTTTGACTTGCTTATATTATTTCTCCTTGTATCTTGCCAGTTGAATTGAAGAAGCAAAGCTCATGATCTATTCAACTACTTAAATAACTTTAACTACCTTGTTGCATTAGAAAAGAGGGAGAGTTATGATCGAAGCTCATTTTCCTTAGCAGATGTTCCTGCGCCTAAACAAACACTTAATATGGATGTCTTCTCCGAAGAAATTTCAAAATTCTAGCATCTATGTTTATTTCCACTAGCATATATAATCAGATGCACACAAAATAAAATACATTTATCCAATACAATTAGTTTGAATATGTATTCACCATACAAGTTATCCTTGTGTGTCTGGTATGTTAAGCAGAAAAACCTTAATAAGATGTGTAAGCAAAAAAAGCAATTACACCTTAACACTCGCTACAAGCTCCCATATTTTGATGGGGCACAGATACACGAACACAAAAGTTAGTGCCCTGATGGACGTTGAGTGCAGCTGTGTGGCAAACAAAACATGTACACACACACTACACTACAAGTTTTAAAGAAGACAAATAAAGGAATGTAGAAACACGCACATCCTTATTAATCACCTCTCTACACAAGCAGAGGAGGAATCCAAAAATTACAAAAAATCAAGATTACATTCATTACCATATGTTTATTGTATACTGTATAGAACTTTCATGAATGTACTAATATTTGTGACTTCTTAGTAGTCTAATCTCTTGATTTACATCCCGCATTCCTCTAACATTTGAAATTGGATTCATGGACCAACATAACAAGATTCCCTTATCATTAACCAATTATTATTATTAAAGTTCACTTTTCATTTAGGTTGTCATGTTATATATGAAGTCAAAAGTATAATTTGAATAGTTTAGAGGTTGATTCGCTTCAAACATTAGACAGATTGGACATGGTCTGATCAATGGTCATAAACAACGTTTAACATATGGGACATAAGTATGTAAAATAGGATAGTGATTGTGCTCAAAGCTAAACTTCTGTAGATGATGGTGAAAGTCTTACTAGTGAATATGCGATAAGGAAAGATAAAGGCGAATATGTTGGTATAGAACATGATATGGAAATCGAGGAATATGATCAGCAATCTGGTGTTGGTCTGGCTGATATCTGGAAGGAGATAACAGTTGTATTAGAATATTAGAAGGTACGTTTGTTTGACTTCAACAATGCTTATACCATCTGGAATATTTTTTGTCATGTGTTGTATAAAATTTAGTTTCTTTCAATGTTAAGCATCAAAATTGATTTCTAGGTTTTTTGAGATTTTTCCATAGAATAATTTAAGATATGCTACCATCTTCTACTTGCAAAGCTGATTATTCAGGAAATCATTCTTATTTATGCAAGCATAATATTTTTATTGAAGGATGCAAATAATCCTTTGAAATAATGCCAACCTACATACACTCAACTTCTGACTTGGCACTCAAGAAGTGTTTGTTTGATGTTAAATTAAGTGTAAAAAAGCTTTATGTGTACCGAATATTTGGAATACCATAAATATAAATGAGATGTTATTAATTTTTTTAGACTTGTTACATGTTCATGATATTTATTCTACTCCCATCATTTCATCATTTTTTGAAAATATAAAGATATTTATAATGGGTTTTACCACATTTAATAAATTCAACTTTTGTAAATGCTAATAGAAATCATAAATTTGTCATTACTGTCAATTTTGTAACCACTGATAGCAGTTACAAATATAAGATTCATAACTGCTGACAACAGTTATAAATATTAGTTTCGTAACTGCTATCGACGGTTATAAATATTATATTTGTAACTGCTGACAGCAGTTACAACCAACAGTTACAAATTGGGGTCACCAGTCATAACCCCCATAGGGGTTATAAAAATTTGTAACTGCTATTAGGAGTTACAATATTTCTTTTGTCACCCCCTAAATTATAACGGTAAGTAGCAGTTATAAATGTCATTTGTGACTGCTAACAACACTCACAAATCACCCATTTTGGTGTAGTGCATGTAAGGTCTTAGACTAAATATATTTTGAGACGGAGCTAATAATTCTACACATTACATGCCAAGGATGGATCACTTAATCGTACTTTTCTATATCTAACACCACATAAAAAGCCATGCATGTTTTACTAATGTAGTCTAAAAGTGAATAATAAAAATTGAAAATTAGAAAAATAAAGGTTATTTTATCTAAATTTTATTTTAACCCCTAAAAAATATTGTCAAAATTTTATTTCACACTATATTTTTTAAACCCTAAGCCTAACTCCACAACTACTATTCATTGCAATCGCCACCATCTCTCTCTAAACCTCCATCTCTCTTTCAAGACATTAAACTATAGCTCAAAAATTAAGAAATAATCAAACCATCACAAAAATACCCAGCAACCACCAAAACACATCAAACCCTTAATTAAATGACAAAAAACCCACATCAAATACACGGATCACATATGTATGAGAGAGAGTGAGTTAAAATGAACATTAGAGATTTAAATACCATTTGAGTAAAGAGTGCATACTTTGTGGTGTTTTTGAGTAAATCTTAGAACTTAAATGGTTATGGGTAGAATGTGTATTTAAGACTTTTTTGGGTGCCTTTAATAACACCCAATACCATATTCACAATATTTATAGCTGTCTAATTTAAATCTTGCTAATGAAAACCCAATGGGGAAAAATCAAAGTAAAAAAGGGTATAACATTCTCTTAAATCTTTACATTGGTGTAGGGCATGCATAATTCTACCTGATTAAAACCTTAACTTAGATAACTTAGTTGAATAAAGCTTGAAAACACACATACAACATATATTGTGACACCCTTTAAAATCTAAACTAGATTGATCAGGTCTAAAATATATAATTACAGGAGTCTAAACAATTAAATATCATTTTAAGCATAATGAAAATAAAACTAACTACATAAGAATAATAAATGAATGTATGTATAAGAGTAGGTTCATATAACCTTTGACATCATAGTCATATAGGAATAAAATGTAACTCTGAAATACTACTGTCTAAATAAGAACCAGTTCTCCAGATAGTAGCCGTTACAAATCCAACACGATTGAAAGTAAATATAAATAAAAGAGTGAGAACGCAGGCTCGTTGCCTACATCCTAAAAGGGAAGCAATTGAAGAATGAATCAATGATGAGGTTGCAGCTGCGGCCTAGATGTTGAAAAGTATAATCAATGACAATGTAAACAATAATTTTACGAAGAATAAAGATATAACCGAATTTGGGATACAATAAATAACTTCCCGTTCCCACATGTTATTTTTTAAAAAGTTATTCTCAACCGAAACAACCTAAAAATCACATATGTCTAATCCTAATCCCATCTGCGACCAATATATTTTTATTTTCCAACTCAAGTAATATTAAGTAGTAGTACGACCATGACACGTACAATTAAATTGGACTAATATTTATGTGAGTGCAATCCTGAATATGTACTAGAACTTTGGTACAATCGTGACATGCACCATAATTTAAGCTAATAATAATATACGTACAATCCTGATATGTACTTGAAATTAGTACAATCATGACATGCATCATAGTTTGAATAATATAAATACAATCTTTACATGTACTTGAAATTGTGTACAATCTTAACATGTACCATGAATTTGAATAGTATAAATACAGTCCTGAAATGTACTTGAAATTGGATATAATTCCAACATGTACCATAAATTTGAATAATATAAATACAGTCCTGACATGTACTTAAAACTTTTACATTGACTCATAAATTATCAACTAACATATATAATTTATCGTAGATTTATAAGTCATAGGACTGAATTCTTAAATTAATCTATTTTATTTAGGAATTAAATTTCTCGAAAGAACCAAACTCGTTCGAAAATTTTCCATATTCTCCTTCGATCGAGATCTATAAAGTCATTCAAACGACATAAAGAACTCATTTAGACAAACCCTCAACTCTCGTTCGAATGAGATTTCCCTAGTCTTCTTCTCCAAGTCTCCAAATCTGCCATTAATGAATTAACCCACCAAATTTGAAGCAGTACACAACCCCAAACTCATTCTCATTTTACTATAAGTTACTTAACCATATACCCAACCTATAACTAGGAGTTTTCCATCAATTAAACATGAATATTAGGATAAATTCTCAAATTTATAAGTATGAACCCTAGTTTTCTAAATTGTTAAATTGAGATCATATTCAGTTCAATTTGTGAATAAGAGAGAGGGATTTTCAATGCTATGTGATTATGAATCTATATTAACAAAATTATTTCCATACACTAATTCAATTAAAGAAAATCAATACAGGTTTTCTTATTTTATAACTAAAGGATTAAGGGTTCAATTCTTAGATTAATTAGATAACTAAATTAATTGGGAATTATAATTCTAAATATAATATTAAAAGAATCAATGATAATTATCATTATAACATAAACCCTAAATGAAATCTTTAATCTAAGTACACTTACCTTATGATTTTAGGATGAATCCATGCCAATTTCTCTAAAATATTCTTCTCCTCTTGAGTGCTTCCTCTTTCTAGCTCTAGGGTTCCTCTCTTTAGCCTCCAGGATGAATTAGATTAACCATATTGAACTCTTAATCTATTTACCCATGAAATTAGGTATAGGGACCATATAAACCTAATCCCAAATACTACTTTTATAGGTTTGAATACCTAATCCATGTACCATCCTATAGGGCTTAAAACTCATTATTTTAAGTCCCGAACGAACATTATAAATGTCCCAAGGGTTTATACAAATTATGAGGCATTTCAACTAATTATTTTAATTCGCTACAGTTCCAAAATCAATTATTAGATTATT
Source organism: Sambucus nigra (assembly GCA_949130495.1). Classification (NCBI taxonomy): domain Eukaryota; kingdom Viridiplantae; phylum Streptophyta; class Magnoliopsida; order Dipsacales; family Adoxaceae; genus Sambucus; species Sambucus nigra. Next base: position 538,442,397 of record OX422213.1, read on the forward strand.
TATTAATTTATCGTGACACGTTATTATAGGAAACTACGTCACAGTCGTTAGCCCCGACATCTAGAGGATAATCAAAACAAGGAAATCCTCGATTCCCAAACCCTGACCATTCCATGGTCATTCATAATACATAGTCATTTTAAATATTAAAATTAGTCTGGTTCAATTTTTAAATTATATAATACATATAATGCATGTATGACAGATATATAGTGACATCACTTGTCATCGTAAGCAATTAAAATAATTTATAATTTAATTAAGTGTAATTAAAATACAATCCCCCCTTTAAATAAGGAATTTAATTCTCAAAATTCGAATTTATACCTAACTAGAACAGCTCTGGGTATCTCACCTGCATATCGTCCTCTTACTCCCATGTAGATTCTGACTTATTGCGATGTCCCCACTAAACTCTAACTAATGGCATGACCTTTGTTTTAGTGTTTGATCTTTTCGGTCAAGTATACGTTGTGGTTATTCCTCATAGCTCGCATCGGGCTGCAGTTCAATCCTTTCAAGGTCGATATGTTAATGAGACAACTCGTCTATAAAAAATTTCCACAACATGGACACATAAAAGACATCGTGAACTCGCTGAAGATGATAGGGTAAGGCAAATCGATATGCCACCAACCCCACCCTATCAAGTATTATAAACGGATTTGAGTTGTTCCTAATAATGTTCGGCCCAAATATCATATGGTCCCTCGACTCTAACCAATAACCTGGTGAACGACATGGTCGCCCATACATTTCCTTATATGGTTCCATACCAATAGTGTACTGATGACTATTATTATGGGACAATTCTACCAGTGGTAGGTGTCGATCCCAGTTTCTTTTGAAATCTAACACACAAATCCAAAGCATGTCCTCCAGAACTTGGTTGACTTTCTCACTTTGACCGTTTGTCTGAGGGTGACATACCGTACTCATATTTAGCTTCACTCCCATAGCCTCCTAGAAAACCCCTCCAGAATTAGGAGATGAAAATTTTGTCCCTGTTAGACACAATGTCTAGAGTTACCCCATGAAATTGTATAATCTCTGCCACGAACAACCTGGCATACTGCTCTGTGATGAAATCTGTCCGTACTGGAAAGAAATGAGCCACCTTTGTCAATCTATCGATAATGACCTAAATAGAATTATGTCCCCACTAAGACCTCAACAATCCCATAATAAAGTCTATAGATATACTTTCCCACTTCCAATCGGGAATCTCTATCGACCATAAATATCTGGCTAGTTGTTGGTGTTCCACCTTTATAATTAACAAATGGTACACTTGGACATAAACTTTGTTATACCTCTCTTCACCCTGATCCAGTAGTAAGATCTCTTTATGTCTTAGTACATATTTTTCCCTTCAGGGTGTACCACGAACCGTGAACCTCGACCAAACCACCCTTCACAACTCTAGATATGCAGGTACTACCAGCCATTCCTAGAATCTCAGTCATTCGTATGCACTAATAGAGAAATAGGAATTCCATTCTCTAAAAGCTCTCTCACTTGCTGTGGACATAAATAATACACACCTTGTGCCAGAATAACGCCTGACACTATGGCAGTTGTAATAATCACAACTACCAAGAAGGCATATTTTAAATCCATCTCACCAGTGGCACTCCACCACGCTGGAAAAAGTCAGATAAATCATCCTCATATTTTACCTAAAATGCTGTCAACATGACAATTGGTCACCGACTCAATTCATCTACTACTACATTCGCTTTCTCTGAATGGTGCTGAATCGAACAGTGGTAGTCTTTTACAAGTTCGAGTCTATTCTTATGTCTAATATTCAAATCCCGCTGAATGACAAGTACTGAAGACTTTTGTGATAAGAGAACAGTGTGAACTTCTCGCCTAATTGGTAATGTGTCCAAATATGAAGGGTAAAAACTATCGTTACTAACTCCAAATCGTGCGTAGGATAGTTTCCCTCATGAGACATAAGCTTACGGAAAGCATAAGCGATATGTCTCTCTTCCTGCATCTATACACTTGTTAGCCCCAGGAGTGATTCATATATGAAAACCATATACTCAACTCCTCCCTATGCTAAATCAAGGACATGTGTGTATGTGAGTTTCTCTCTAAGTTCCTCAAATGCGCTGTGACAGTCGGCACTCAATACAAAATGTACCCCCTTTGGGGTGAGGTGAGTCAGTGGACTGATAATCTTCGAGAACCCTTGAATAAACCTCCTGTAGTACCCCACTAAACCTAAAAAACTCCAAACCTCTGTAGGTGTATAGGGATATACCCAATCTAAAACCACACTTACTTTACTAGGATCCACCAAAATCCTAGACCCGGACATTATATGCCCTAAACACTCCACCTTCCAGAGCTAAAATCCACACTTAGAGGACATGGCATACAATTTGTTCTTCCTAAGCGTATGTAAAACTATCCTCAAATGATATGCATGTTCCTCCTCTGAACATGAATAGATTAAAATAATAGCAATGAATATGATGACAAAAGGATCCAGACATGGACGAAGGACTCAATTTATTAGGTCCATAAACATTGCTGTCATGTTGGTCCACTCCAATGGCATGACTCAAAACTCATAAGATCCGTAGCGCATAATGAAGGTTGTCTTCATAATTTCCTCCTCCCAAATATGTAATTAATGATATCCCAAGTGCAAATCAATCTTGGAAAAGAACAACGCGCTCCTCAATTGATCAAACAAGTCATTGATATGTGGAAACATATACCCACTACGCATTGTGACCTTATTTAGCTCCCGATAATCCACACATAATCAAGTGAACCATCTTTCTTATTCATAAATAACATTGGATCTTGTCATGGATATGTAATCCTCTGTGTGAACCCCTGTCTTAGTAATTGTTGAATCTGCTCACGCATCTTCAAAGGAGTCATCCGATATGGTGCCCTCGCAATGGGCCTGACGCCAAATCTACTACTAGACAATAAGTATCAAGTTCAATGATACAGTGACCTCCTTAGACGAGGTTGCATTTATATAATACAAGTGTGTGCTAGACCTTTCCTTGAGCCTATGCATAACAACTATGAACATCTCCTGATCGGGAATAACAAATGTGATCGCCTTCCTGCTTTAATCTATCCATGCTTGATACTGAGATAACCAATCCATACCCAATATGACATCATATGTCGACATATATGAAAGTAATAAGTCTACGAAAAACACAATCGGATGATCTCTACTGCCACACCTCTACAAACCTGACGTAAAGTAGCACCCCTACCCGTTGATGTCTCCGCACATAAATTAAACTCAATAATAATCACTCTATGTCACGAAATCATAGTAAACACAACACTACTAAAAGAATGAGAACTCAACGGGGTCAAAATAAGACTCATACACGCGAGCCCAAAGTATAATTGTAACCATCCACCGGTGGTAAATCTAATAACACTGCTTGCACTAAAGCATCTACTAACTAATTGTCCTAACTCATCACAAGCGTGAAACATTCTTTTTAAGAAACATATCAAAATGACAGCTCTACCAGTGGCGCTACTGACTTTGTCATACTGCTAAAATTATTTATGTCAGCCTTACTCTCATTGGTCGTGGCCCCATTGGTCATACTATTATTAGCTATACTAGCCCAAAATAAATATGATTTTATGCTACTAGAATCTCTTAGGGTCTTGGTGCGATTCCTTACGCAGGTGAGGTCCTCCTTAGTTTGGGATACCGCTACACCAAATCTAGTCCTTCACACCTAATCCGATACCAATATTATCGATCTTAGAAACTCTGTTCTTCAGATGTTTAAATGATTATGGGGATGTAAAATGGTAACTTCCATCATCTAGGCGCTACTGGTGAAGGATGCTCACCAAAAAATGTCAACCAAATCCATTAAAATCTTTTACTAACACCAAAAAGCTTTTCAAATAGTTTTAGATAATGCAAAAATATTTATTTACTTCTGTATTAATCTCTCCCAGTGCAGAAAGAGAAAGATAATTGAACTTCCCCTCCTATTGGATACCACACGGTCGCCCTGATGAGGTTTCAAAAATATACATCTCGTGTTGTTACGGATAATGAGTGGAAGTATTTCCCTTCAAACCTTACCACTACATCAAATCTGCCTCATTGTCATGGTCATTGACCTTGACAAGTTGGACTTGTCAAGATCAATGACCGTGATAATTCTGGAGGTGATAACTTTTGTTATCACGGACTTGTCACGGTCTTTGACCTTGACAAGCTTTGTCACGGTCAAAGGCATGACAAACTCGTGACAGCCTTTTAAAAATTATCATGGTCATTGACCGTGACAAGTTTGTGACAAAGAAAACTTGTCACGATCAATGACCGTGACAAATTTGGGCAGAATTTAAAAAAAATCTGCTGGCAGTTTGGCCACTGCTCAGCAGTATATTTGTACCTGTTATAGAAAAATTGTACCTATTTAGATAGCATATATCCAAATAAAATAGAAACAATGCACCAAATCATTACATATATAATTCCATATCCAAACCAAAATGTAACAAATCAAAACAATAGAAATATAATCCAAGTGTCGAGATAAAATAGATACAAATAATGTCATGTGGTAAGTTTGAGGAGGAAGTAAGGCCACAAGAAAAATGCATTGAGACACCCCTGAATATGCATCATATCGCATTATTCGTGTAGCCATAATGGGGCATTCTCCTTTCGGGTTATCACGTGCATGATGAGCACCTTTGTCTCAATGTCTTGAAGTGCACATCCATGAACCAACATGCCTTGGACGGTATTTGGGTCCCTCACCCCCCTCCCTATCCGCTTGACATCAAATACGTCGATTATAAACACGCTCGGCCAACTAATTGTTGAGATAGGCCACTCGACGGGCGCCAAGTAGGGTACTGGATCACCAATCAGTGAGTCTGCATGTGTCAGCGATGAAGCAACGATGTCCACATCCTCATCCTCCTCTACCACCTTCTCCTTCCCCTTCCCCTTGACCTTTTCTCCCAATGAACGCTTCACGAATGAGAACATATCTTGGACGTCTCCTCCAACCTTGATAGCTTCGCGTTATGCGAGTCCACTTGACAAGCCAACCCAGTGTTGCTTGTTTCCAATTCGACGATCCTAGATTTATCCACCCGTGAGCTCACCCCCTTGTCCTCCCCTTGCGATCAATGCCAAGCACGTGGCTGAGTGCGTCCGTGGATAAAGATGCATTGTCGGCATCAGATTGCGACTCATGCGCTTCCTTAAGCTTTACCTGAAATGACAAAAAATCACACGATTAGTTAAATAAGTAAATAAAAAAATTATAACGTAATTAATAAAAAGTAAACTGCCGAATACTTACAATCATGGCCGCGACGATCGAGGACACCTCCTTATCCTTACCCTTCTTCGTTCGAATTGGCACATAGGCATCGAGCCTATGTGGCTACCCCCAAGGCCACTCCCCATCCCCTGAAATAAAATAATGCAAAATTAGTACCAGGCGCGCAAAGTAAAATAATGCAGAATAACATATTTATGTAATTATAGAAAAATAAAAACTCACCATCATCTTATGCTCCACCTCGGCGTAAGACGTCCGATCGGAGTAGTGTACGTCCGTATTTTTTGCCCGATTTTTCCTCCTCGATTGGTGAGATGCCAATTATCGCTCCTCGATCTCATTATCAATGAACTTTTACTATTTGTGCCAATGAGTTCGGCTCCTTCGACGAGACGGACTCTTGCATTCTGATAATGGAGTCTCGGGTCTTCCCAAAGTATCAACCCCATAAAATTTTCTTCTATGTCTTGTGTTGCTTCCTCAACTGCTGTAAAATAAAATCGCGGAGTTCTAGAGCCAAGCTGAATTACTCCTGTCAAACAAATACAATGTTAGTTAGGAATAAATATAAATATAAATATGAATTGTTCCTGTCAAAAGTGACATTTTTGTCTTTTTTGTGTGGTATACACTAATCACATACTAATGGTCTCATGACCAAAGTTCCCTAACTCCCTATCGAAGTCAACCTCATGCATGGGATATTTCACAAAGGAAATCCAAATAAGGAACCCTCCTGATACACTTCGATTGATTAGAATCGTTCATCTGGAACCATGGCATGAAATCTCCTAAGCGGTCGTCGTCATACATAGTAAAAATACTAAACGATAAGAGTGTAAAGTAATCAATGAAAAAAATGCAGAAAAGATACGGACGCACTTAAGATCCCTAGGACACTAGAACCCAACTCTAATACTAAATGTGACACCCCATAAAATTTAAACAGATTGATCAGGTCTAAAATATATAATTACATAAGTCTAAACAATTAAATATCATTCCTAGCATCGTGAAAAAAAATTTAACTACATTAGAATAATAAATGAATACATGAATAAGAGTAAACTCATACATACAGTACTCTGCAAATAGTAGCCACTACAGATCCAGCACGATTAAAAGTAAATATAAATAAAAGAGTGAGAATGCAAGCTCGACACCTACATACTAGAAGAGAAGAAACTAAAGAAGGGATCAGTTAGATGAATCAGTGATCAGGTGGAAGCTACGACCTAGAACCTGAAAAGTATTATCAATAAAAACATAAATAAAAAGTCTTTGAAGAATAAAGAGTTAATCATATTTAGGATAAAATAAATAACTACACATTCTATTCCCGTATTTTAGTTGCTTTTAAGTTATTCCTAACCCAAACAACCTAGAAATCACATATGTTTAATCCCAACCCTATCTGAGCCCAACATATTTTTTGGAAAATGCGAGTCTTTCTAACTCAATGCTCTTATACCACTTGTTGGTGCGCGAGGCCCCCAATTTTTAAATTATTTACTATAAAAAGATAATTTCCTTTAAAGATGTGGAAGCGGAGATGGTTCTCACAAATTGACTAATTTTAATTTCTGTTCAAATTAAAATTAAACAAAGTGAAATAAATTTAAACACACACATATTTTTAATTTCACTTAAACCAACTTAATTTAACCCAAGTCCTAGAAATTTGCCTAAGTCATATTTTCAATATTACTAAGTTAGGCCAAACCAATTTTATCAAATTAAGTGACGACTTGAATTAAATTAACATAAACACTACCCAAATTAATTTTGCACCGAATTAAACAAGTAGTGATTTAAACCAATTTTAACTTTTTACCTAAGCATGCGTTTTAGGTGAGTTTTGCAAAAGATAAAATAAACAATGAATCACTACGCCGCGATGTACGAGGAAAAATCCACAACGGGAAAAAACCTCGGACGACCCTAGCCTTAAGTCCACTAAGTATGGTTTTACAATTACAAGTCAGATGACTTACTTCCTCGACTCGACCCCTTTTAAGCCTTGACGCGTCTTCTTTTAAACACCTCCGCCTAGTCGACAACCCCGAAGCTCCACCGAAATCTTGGGATTCACCAATGAGACATAGGTACACCGTCAACCACACATGGTGCCTTTCACCATATGAGAATGCTACATTAAAAAAAACTTCTTCTTCTTTGAGGGATTTAGAAGTAAACCCAAACAATCTATTCAATGCGATAGAGAAAACCCAGTGCCAAACACTCCAAGCAAGATGTATATATATTGAAACTTGGAATAAACAAACTATGAGTGTAAAACAGAAGTGTTTTAAGATTTTTTTCTTTGAAAAACGAACACTCAAACTTGAACTTTTACCGTTTGGAAGTTTTCTCTCAAACTCTCTCTTAGAGATGGAAAGATGTGAAAAAGTTAATCCAAAAATGTTGGTTCCCGCACTAATAAAATCTGGCAAAAGGTAGAGGGGAATAGTTGTTGGAAAAGTAGGAAAACTGTCAAAAACTACCAAATAAACTTTCCCGCCAAAACTCGTTTGAACGACTTTTGGTTCGAACGGATTTACTAACGAGGTTCCAGAATAAAAAAAGGAAAATCTTCAGAAATCTCGTTCGAACAACAAGGCATCTCGTTCAAACGAGATGTCAGTTAGTTCGAACGACCTGGCAATCTTGTTCGAACGAGATTCCAGTGTGGATCGAACGACGTGTCAGAAAAATAAAATATTAATTTTAAGCCCAAAACTTTTATGGAAAGTTCTAAAAAATAGTTTTTCGAGTAAACAAAGTCGTTAAAATTAATTTATAAAAATTATAAATTACACCCAATTAACTATTGTTCCAAGCTCCTATATATATATTAAAATGTATTCATATCTTAGGAGCAATGGAACCATGTTGATGATGTAGAACCGAGGCACAATAAACCGACATTTGATGAAGCTTTATAAACTTGGCCGCTACGTCTTCAACTTTAGTATGTCATAGGCTTGAAGGATGGTTAAGTATTCTATCCTATGACTCAAACGCTTTTGTCCGAAATTGAGCCAAAACTACAAAGGACTCAATTGAAAATTTGTGTCCTTACAAATCTCCCCCTTTGGATATTCCCGGACAAAAACCAACAAAAATCCTAAAGGGCCGTCAAACTCTACTAGACTGACAAAAATATCCCACCCAAAATAAAAATACAATGCTTGACTCAAACAACCCAAGGATCAATACCTTTGCCGACGATGAAAATTGCCACTTAGAAGAATTCCTGCACACTTAAGCACCCTATTAAACGCATAGGGAATATCAAGAATATTAAATGGATAAAATATACTCCTCCTAAATTAATTCTCCCCTTTATCAACTGTGATCTACCTTAGAAGGTCGCGACTCCCCCTAAGCTAAATTTCCCCCAAACTAAGATATGAGTACAATAGGAATAAACTCCATTTCTCCCCCGATCATTCTCCCCCTTTTTGTTCAGGAATAGGCAAAGGATAACAAACTAATTTAGACATGATGCTTAGAGTGATAAGAACATGAAAGCATATGGGAAACAAAAGCACAATCTAATCCATGCAAATAATAACGGATACTAACTAAGATGCAAGAAAATGATACCAATATGATACATAACTATTAAGCATGTGATATCAACAAAGAATGCAACAAGACAGATACCAAGTATGAATTAAATCATAGAAGGACTAGAAAGCAAAGCAAAGACCAAAAAAAATATCATATATGTACATAATCTAGATATACCAAAGATGCACACGCACACACACACACACACACACACACACACACACACACACACATATATATATATATATAAACATACAAATGACACAAAATAATATAAACTTTTTACACTCGTATGGCAAAAATGTGTCATACGGAAACGAAAGTGTTGGGGTGTGAACTAAAAACAATTAAATTTAGACCCAATCACTTAAAACATGTTCACGAAGTTCTCAATTTATTGCAAACTTCATCACATTTGAATATAACCTCATGTTATAATATAGATTACACTCAATGAACAAACATACAATTAAATTTAGACCCAATCACTTAAAACATGTTCATCACATTTGAAAATAATATAAGCTTTTCACACTCGTATGGCAAAAATGTGTCATATGGAAACGAAAGTGTTGGGGTTTGAACTAAAAACAATTAAATTTAGACCCAATCACTTAAAACATGTTCACGAAGTTCTCAATTGATTGCAAACTTCATCACATTTGAATATAACCTCATGTGATAATATAGATTGAACTCAATGAACAAACATACACAGTGCATACAAGCCTAGACTTTTATTGATTCTACAAACCAATAGAGTCATGACATTGAAAGTACAACTAGGATAAACGGACATTGTGCAAACCGTTGATATACCATCCAATCTCCCTCAATAAGCATATATATTTGAATGAATATATCAAACAAAAATAGGCCTTGGCCATTATTTTTCTTTTTAATGCCATAATTCTATTTTTAGGTCTTTGGACCACGTATTTCTTATAGGTCCAAACAAACGGTGGCTTTTGATTCGTAAAGGATAATAATTCCTTTCGGAGCCCTTCCTAGTGAACATTTATATATAGTATTTTTATATCTTCACAAATTTCACGTGCAACGGATTTTGACATGCACTAGTCCTCCTAGGTCACAAGTGTATAGATGACAAAATTGGTAGGAGAACACTTCACAAAGCTCAAATATGACATGTGACGATTAACATTTCGAAAGAGCTCGTGCATGTGTGAATTGAGGCATATAAAAATAGAATCCATTATATCAACACAAAATTCAACTACTCCATGTAAGCATGGTAAAGAACATAATAAGTATTGGAAATCTAAACCAAAAGTTCTAGCCACATCGGAGAGAAAAAGATGGGATTCTAACACAAGTGTATGCCATATAGAGTGTATCAACCTAAAATACACAAAAAAATCTCTTTGAGTTTTTTGACTTTTTAAACCAAAAATGAAAATATTTACTCAAAAGACACACAAAAATCATTTGTATTTTTCAATAATCTTAAATTACTTAAAAAGATAAAATGCAAATGATAAAAAAAATCTTTTTGTATTTTTCATTTAATGGAAACAAAAATGAAGGAAATATAATACAAAAGATAAACAAAAATCATTATTCTAGCATGTGATTAAGCATGGAGCATAGACTAGAACATGACGAAACATGCATACACCTGGCAATGATATATAATATGAAGCACAAAAATCTAGAGTACGCAAACAAAACTAGCACATTTAACCTTTAGATTTAGTAAGGGAGGTTTCATGTGAAAGCAAATGATAATCAACAAATCTAATATCTAGGGCATTTAAAAATTATTTCCTAACCCATGTAGATGTATATTTAAAATGATGGGATTTGGGAACTAATGAAATTCTAGACATAGACTTCCTTGGACTTCTTTTAAGATCAAAATAAAATGACCTAAGGTTACCTTTCCTACCACAATGCAACCATGTGAAAACACGAGGAATGATACCTACGGTGTGACCTTTCCTAAAGTCCTTGGATAAAGTCGACCCTCTAAAACAAACAATGGTCTTAGCTAAAGCAACGAAAGTATTTGAACATGATGAGATAGAACCATTACAACTACTAATCGAGTCAAGTAAATCATTTTTCTTTTTTAAAAGATCGGACTCAAGTAATAAATTAGACTCCTCAAATTTACGGGACTCCTTATTTAAATTTTCTATAACTCCTAGAAGGTTATCACGCTCCCCCTCAATGTGAGCAAACTTGTCCCTAAGAGTTTTTTCTCGACAATCACTCTCTTTCTGGGACATTTCTAAAATATTAAAATTGTGATTTATGTCCATGAGCTTTTCACAAAAAATATCTTTTTGAGATAGCGAGGTTTGCAAAAATTCAACTTTAGCTTTAAAACAAGAATTTTCATCTTGCAGAAATTTAATTCCTTTTGCAGATCTCAAATTTAATTCTCCTAATTTTTAATTACACTTATTAAGACCATTAAATTCCTCTCGAATAGCAAAAACTTCATTATCATTAGAAATGGACAAATTATCATTAAGGCGTCCCATCGAGGGATAAAAAAATGAGACCGAGTAAAAAAAATGAACCACCTAAAAAATACAAGGAGCACAAAAATTATGAAAGCCAAAAAACGGATCTTTAACGAGATAAATTAGTGCTCCGGCTCTGATACTAATTTGAAAACGCGGATCTTTCTAACTCAATGCTCTGAAACCACTTGTTGGTGCGCGAGGCCCCCAATATTTAAATTCTTTACTACAAAAAGATAATTTGCTTTGAAGATGGGGAAGCGGAGATGGTTCTCACAAATTAACTAATTTTAATTTCTTTTCAAATTAAAATTAAAAAAAGTGAAACTAAAATTAAACACACACATATTTTTAATTTCACTTAAACCAACTTAATTTAACCCAAGTCCTAGAAATTTGCCTAAGTCATATTTTCAATATTACCAAGTTAGGCCAAACCAATTTTATCAAATTAAGTGACGACTTGAATTAAATAAACAAAACATTACGCAAATTAATTTTGCACCAAATTAAACGAGTAGTGATTTATAACAATTTTAAATTTTACCTAAGAATGCGCTCTAGGTGAGTTTTGCACAAGATAAAATAAACAATGAATCACTACGCCGCGATGTACGAGAAAAAACCCACAACGGAAAAAAATCTCTGACGGTCCTAGCCTTAAGTCCAGTAAGTATGGTTTTTCGATTGCAAGACAGATGACTTACTTTCTTGACGCGTCTTCTTGTAAACACCTCTGCCTAGTCGACAACCCCGAAGCTCCACCGGAATCTTGAGATTCACCAATGAGACATAGGTACACCGTCAACCACACATGGTGCCTTTCCCATGTAAGAATGCTGCAGCAAAACAAACTTCTTCTTCTTTGAGGGATTTAGAAGTAAACCCAAACAATATCTTCAATGCGATAGAGAAAAATCGGTGCCCAACACTCCAAGCAAGATGTATATATATTAAAACTTGGAATAAACAAACTATGGGTGTAAAACAGAAGTGTTTTAAGAATTTTTCTTTGAAAAATGAACACTCAAACTTGAACTTTTTTCTTTTGGAATTTTGCTCTCAAACTCTCTCTTGGAGATGGAAAGATGTGAAAAAGTTAATCCAAAAATGTTGGTTCCTGCACTAATAAAATTCGGCAAAAGGTAGTGGGGTAAAGTAGTGGAAAAAGTGGGGAAACTGTTAAAAACTGCCAAATAAATTTTCCCACCAAAACTCGTTCGAACGAATTTTCGTTCGAATGAATTTACTAACGAGGTTCCAGAATGAAAAAAGAAAAATTATCAAAAATCTCGTTCGAACGATATGGCATCTAGTCTTCTTATTCAAATGATATTTCCCCAGTCTTCTTATCCATGTCTCTAAATTCGTCATTAACGAATCAAACTACAAAATTGGAAGAACTACAAAATCCCAAACTATATCTCCTTTAAGTATAAGGTACTTATACCCAACCTATATCTAGAAGTTTTCCATCCTTTTAACATGAATAGGAAGATAAATTCCCAAATTTAGAAGTATGAACCCTAGTATGCTAAATTGTCAAATTGTGATCATATTTAGTTCAATTGTGAATAAGAGAGAGGATATTTCAATGCTATAGGATTATGAATTTATATTAACAAAATTCTTTCCACAAACTAATTCAATTCAAGAAAATCAATACAAATTTTCTTATTTTATAATTAAAAGATTAAGGGTTCAATTCTTAGATGAATTAGATTTCTAAATTAATTCAAATTAGAATTCTAAATATAAAATTAAAAGAATCAAATTGATAATTATCATTATAACTTAAGCCCTAAATGAAATATTTAATCTAAGTATACTTGCCTTATGATTTTAGGATGAATCCAAGCTAATTTCCCCCAAATTTTCTTCTCCTCTTGAGTTATTCCTCTTTCTAGCTCTAAGGTTCCTCTCTTTAGCATCTACGATGAATTAGGTTAACCATAATGACCTATTAATCTATTAACCCACGTAATTAGGTATAGGACCCATATAAAACTAAGCCTAATGGGCCCAAATATTATTCTAATAGGTCCGAAATTTATCGAAGCCATGTGCTAACCCATATGGCTTAAAAGCTCATTATTAAGTCACAAATGAACATTATAAATTTCACAAACGTACATACAAATTATGAGGCACATCAATTAATTATTTTAATTATCTATAGTTTCAAAATTAATGATTAAATTATGTATTAATTTATCGTGACACGATATTATGGGAAACTACATCACAGTTGATAAAGCCCAACATCGAGGGGATAATACAGACAAGGAAATCCTTGATACCAAAACCCTGATCATTCTATAGTCGCCCATAATACAGCGTAATCTCAAATATTTAATTAGTGACTTACCATAAACTTAGTCCGATTTTATTTTCGAATTATATAATACATAGAATGCGTGTATGACATATATATGTTGACATCATATGTAATCGTAAGAAATTAAAATAATTTATAATTTAATTAAATGCAATTAAATACCAGGTATTACATATATGTACTAGGTGGCATACTTGACATGCTTCTAGAAGCTCCCTTCATTAAATAATACATTTAATAAAACTTTAAATATTTTGATTATAAACTTTATGCATTTCAATTTCATATGCAAATTTTTGGAATGTTGTCTTTACTAGTAAATTGTTAAAGAAATATGTTAGGTTTCACTAGAATAAACTTGCTTTCGATCAATCTTAGTGAGATGTGCTTAACTATGTCTCTTTTTATGAAACCATCTTGAAATTATGAAATAAATGATGCATTGTCTTCATTTATAGTGCTAAGAACATTTGTTATAAAAGAAAATTTCGAATAACTATGAACATTATGAATTAATTATTTCAAACATACACACCCGTGGTTCAAATTGGTTGGAATATCCATGAAGGTTTGTTTAGTAAAATGCCAAGAATTAACAATATTAAAACTAGGAAAATTCAAACCTATTTAAGATCAACCGCTATGAGGATTAACGTAATACTGTGAATGCCTCAAAATTTCATGTGCGCATCCCGTTATCGCATTTACACCATACTTATGTTATCTTCCAATATCCAAAAACCATCTAAAAATACCCATAACAATCCTAAAAATGACCAAATTGTTAAACAAAAAACAATGTATAATGTAAGAACATAGTTTTTTTGTTGTCTTACTTCCGGGTTGACAAAATATAGGTTATGCGTGTCATATTGATTGAATGCCGTCCCCACAATCGGATATTATATCGATGCCAAAGAAATATTTAAACATCCATAAAACTTAAAAGTACAAGCAACACATCATGTAGTATAAGTGAAAGAAAATAATTTTTGACTTATAAAATTGATCTAGCTTTGGTGGGATTTTAATTAATTTTTTTAAAGGAGTTTTAAAAGTTTTTCTAAGTGTTTTTGTACAGCTATATTAATGTGGCAATTTGGGCTTCAAGAGGGTGGCGCGCCTGAGGGGGAATGGAACTTGCATTATGACAAACACGGGGGTGCTTATCTCTCATTCCTCTGCTCCCCACGAGGTCGAGTTATTGGTTTGACGTTTAGGTATCGATAATTTTAGCCGTAGATGTAGTTTGACGCCATGTCCAGGTTTGGTGCACTCCCCTTTTGTGAGTGTGTATTTCGTGCATAAAAGGAGGGTTCTTCATAGGGTGTTCAGAGTCGCCAGTTTATTTTATATAAAAAAATAAAAGGTTCGGACTAGTCCTTTTGGGCTAATCCTAAAGCAGGTTTTAAAGTGTGTGGTTGATCCAAAGATTTTTATTGTGTGGGTTCAAGAATTGGGTTAAGAGGGGGTGGGGGAAGGGTATAGACAACCACTTATTCTGTATGATCCCTTAATTCTATGCTTATTGTTTCTCTTTACATTAATTGATTACTTTTTAGTTATTTTAAAGTTTGTTTAGTGACCCTAGCTTAAGGGTCCCTAAAAAATATCGATAGGTGCTTAGGTTGAAATGGAATCAATGAGAGGTCTATGAACATCACTTCAACTCGTATAGGTACACAATATCTTCTTGTGTATGACTCCATGCTTTGTAGTATATAACAAATGGCCATTATTAAACATATACGTGTGTGAGAAAGCTTGGTTTGTATGACGGGGAGCCATCAGTATGTATATAATTTTGCAAGGGATCTCAACTTTTGAGATAGTTTGATATCTCCTTTATATTTATGGACAGGGATAGAAAGGTGAAAGATCAGTGCATCTCTGTTGTGATTAGTGTAAACATGTTTGCACGTTTGTATACAGGAATGTGTTTGCGAGGTCTCATCTTGAGATAGTTTGATATCTCATTTTTTTGTGTATGAGAGTATTTATAGGGATTTTAAATAGTGCATCTCTATGGGGATAATATATTCGAGGATATATAATCGATACCCGCGCTTACAAGAAGGACTCGATATTGTTCATACGTACCCGAGAGCATATGGGATTAAAACCTACGTAGTTCGGTTGTATAGTTAATATATGCATTTGAGCATTTGTTTATGTATATTTGTGAGATCATGCCTTGAAATAGTTTGATATCTCATTTGAACTGGATAAAGATTAGAGATGGATGCATCTTGGTGAAATATTACTCTTAGAGATATATTATATAGGCTCGATCTCATGCGAAGGAATCGATATTGAGACTACATACCCAAGGGGATTTAAGATAAAAGCCTAAATAGTTTGGTTGTAACATGTGTTAGAACGTGATGTGTGTGCAAGTGTAGGACTTGGCTTGGTAGGGAGGGAAAGAGGCTCGTGTATGGAATATAAAAAAGGTAGGGAACCCAAAGATTTCCGATTTTGACACATAACCTTATAATTATCGAGTGATTACTATTTGGAAGGTGATGTCCTTAAGACTAGTTTGGGGGTGTACTCACTAGGAGGAGTTGGGCTAAGAAGTGGGAAGGTTATATTAAGGATTTAATGTTCCATTGCTGAGAAGCATAGTAGGACACTACATCTTGGTATTGGGCTTGACCAAGAGAAGTCAGGGGAATTCAGAACTGGAGATGGATGCATCCTTAGTAGATAATATGCCAAGAGATGTATTATAAGATTTGGGATTCACGAGTTTATCTTGGTATAGTGCCTACATGCCTAAAGTGATTTGGGATCAAAGCCAACGTAGTTTTAACAAATGAGGTTGGATAATATATAGGGTTATAGGACTATAGATGGAGGCAACCCTAGGAAGTAATACGTCGAGAGACGTATTATGAGGCTCAGGCTTCACAAGTTTATCTCGGTATATCTGCTACACACTCAAGACTTGGAATCAAAGCCAACATAGTTCACTTAAACGGGTATATTTAAAAGTGTAGGAAATTGGATTCCGGGTATACAAGGCATTTTCGTTATATGGCATTTTCGTTGTGTAGCCTACTCCTTAATATGGCATTTTCGTTGTGTAGGATGAATATATTTATATGTTAAGAAAATATGTTGATCAAATGCAAATCTTTGAAAAAAATTGAAACGAAAACACATATTAGAGGTGCTGTATAGACATGGGCTTTGTTTGCTCGAAAAAGTGGTGAGTATTTCCTAATTGTAGACTTTGGACAACAAAGTTTTGCACTGAACGTAGCTTAATGGCACTCTCTTGAGAATGTTTTTGAAAAGTATATTTTCATATTTTTATTTTGGAATCATGGAATTTGATTTTTATTAATTTACCATATGAGTATGTCAATTCGTGACATAAGTGGAGGTGTTAGAATAAAAACCAGGCTTAAAGAAATATAAACATTGTAAATTGCATACCCGATCTCCTAAATGGGGGCCGAATTAGAGAGAGTACACAAGTATGAATGTTTTATATATATATATATATATATATGTGTGTGTGTGTGTGGGGGGGGGTTGTTGCCTCAAAATTTGGGCAGAGGTTCTTTACCCTCGCGATGAAAGCTGACTTTTTACTTTTGGGGAAAGCCCCGCCTTTTGGTACTTTTCAGTCGGGCAGAGCTTCATCTAGGAAGGTTGACTCTTGAAGAATTTGCATAGGGCTTCGATTCAATTTTCTATTTTGAGATGAATTTTCTGAAGTACGAACCTTTTTTAGGGTAACTCAACGGAAGCACGAGATTTTCCTTTCGAAAAGCGACTTTTATAATGTACGAGACTTTAGGGACTTTTCATAAATTACCTTGAGTATCTCAGGCCCTCGGCATTAAGGAAGTTAGAAAACTGAATCAACGTTGGATTTTTGGGGTCCTTTTTTAGGTTGGTGGGCACCTCTATTTATAGGGATTTTAGAGGTGGCTTTGGCCGATCAGCTAAAGGATCAGAGCCATTGATTTTTTATCAACGATTGAGAAAAGATTTGGATAAGATTTAGTTGTCACCTTTGGCCGATCGCCTAAAGCATTTGGCCAATTGGCTATTACAAGGGAGGCCTTTATTCGATCGACTAAAGGCCCCAAAGGAGCTGTTTGTTGGAGTTTTTAATGGATTAAGTGGGGTTTTGGATTTTTTGTTATTTATAATTTTGCCCTACATACTTTGGTTTCTTATATTTTTGACATCCTAAACTTTAGTGCAGGTTCTGAAAGTAAGTTTTTTTTGGGTTCGTGCTTGGCGTTTATTTGATAGAACGAGGGATACCGGAATCTTAATTTGCAAATTGAGGTGTTCATAATTAACAACATACTTTTTCTGACACTTGAAAGTGTCCC
Organism: Sambucus nigra; assembly: GCA_949130495.1. Classification (NCBI taxonomy): domain Eukaryota; kingdom Viridiplantae; phylum Streptophyta; class Magnoliopsida; order Dipsacales; family Adoxaceae; genus Sambucus; species Sambucus nigra. The sequence continues at coordinate 538,460,488 of OX422213.1, forward strand.
CCAAAAGAATAAACCTACACGTGCTTTTATAAAAGCATAAATGGTAAAAGGTGATAATATATCAAAGATCTACAATCAAATGGAAAGAGAGAAAAAGAGGGGCTAGGGTTTCATATTGCCATACACTAGAATGTCTTACAATAATAGGAAGAAGAGAGAATATATATAACCTACAACAACCACCTAATAATAATAGGAAAAGGGAAAATACTAAAATACCCTCAATGCTATATAAAACTCTAATACCCCCCCTCAAACTCACGATGCTGCAGCGAGAAGCATTGAGAGTTTGCCAACCAAAAAACGAAAACGCTGAACTGGATGAGACTTCGTAAAAAAATCAGCTATCTGACACTAATTGATTGCAGCGAGTCCACTTAATCCATTTCTAAATTCTGTAAACATTGATTGCACGGTCAAATCTGGGTTGTATGTCTTGTATGTTCCTTTTCTAAATTCTGTAAACATTTTTACTAGTGGACTCAAGTTTGGGGGTGATTGTGTGGGGGGTTTTAGTGAAATGTTTTAAATTTCGTGTCCCTTGTATGTGTGATTGCATTTTTTTCCGACTTTGTTCATTGTCTTACCTCACATATAATTTGGACCTCATTAATTAATTAATTTGGTGAATTATAAAATTTGACTTCATTAATTTAATTGGAAAAAAATTAAACTTGTATTTTGAATTTGCACTATATATGTTTTATTTGAATTAATTACGTTGAATTAATAATTTAGCTTAAGACAAATTATTAATCATAATTAAAATTGGAAATAATTAGTTTGAGATTATTTTAATATATCGACCCATAGGAAGATCCATGTTTTTAAAACTGATATTATAGCGATTGTCTAAAGTTTACATAGGTATGGATTTTAAGGGTATTCTATAAAAGGTCAATCAGTTTTTAGTTTATTTTTATTTGATGGGTTTAATCATCCATATTGGAAGATGTTTATGAAATTTTTCGTAGCTCCTTTGATGATCGGGTTTGTATAGCCAAAATAAAGGGGTGGGCATGTCCCATGAGTAAGGAAGGAGAAAAAATTGTCCCTAAATTCGTAGAGAGTTGGAGTGAGGATGACTATATGTTATGTAACTATAACTCTTAGTGAATTAAAGCTTTTTTTAGTGTGGTTACACCAAAAGAGTTCCGTCGGATTATGACATGTGAAATATCTAAGGAGGTGTGAAAATATTCCAAGTTACCCACAAGGATACCGATAATGTACGAGTTTAAAAAAATCAAAATATCACCATCCGGTTCGAGATGCTGTCGACGCGCAAGAATGAGACTTTTGATGAGTTTTACGCTAAATCCTTTGATATCGTGTGCTCTTGTTTTAATTTGAAAAGGAAAATTCAAGATAATAATGTAGTGCGTAAGATTTTGAGGTCTTTACCTCCTAGGTTTCTTCCACACGTCACGTCATAATATTAAGGACCTATTTAGTTGTGGAAAACAATATTGTTTTCTAAAAAAAATTCCAAAATATTTCCGAAAATGAAAAAATAGAAAATGTGTTCAAGTTTAATATTTTCCAAACAAAATATTAAATTTTTACCCAAAATTTTCAATTTTTCACGAAATTGGAAGGCCACTTTAACAAGTTTTCTACTAATATTTAGAATCTCCAAAATACATTTTAACACTGAACTTTTTACAACTTATATTTAGACCCTTAACCTTTTGTTAAATTACATTTTAATCTCTTAATTAAAAAAAAATATTTTGTCCTTGAAACTTTTGAGAATTATATTTTGGCCCATGAACTTTCTATAAATTTAATTTTAGCCCTTTCGGCTGTCTATAAATTGCATTTGGAACCTGAACTTTCTAGAATTACATTATAACTCCAAACTTTATGTAAATTACATTTGATTCCCAATTTTGCTACAATTCATTTTGTAAGGAAAAAAACGCTCTGATACCAATCTGAAAGGGGGTGATGGTCCCTGAAATATCCCAAATTTTAAACTTCTTATAAAATTTAACCAAATTTTAATTTCTTTAAAATTAAAATGAGATTAAATTAAACAAATGTTTAAATTTCCACTTAAAGAAGAATTAATTCAATTCAAGTTAAAATTATGCCAAACAAACTTAAGCATGCGTTTTGCTAAATTAATTATGCCAACCTGAATTAAATTAAATTAAAATTACTCAAACTAAAATAACACCAAAATTACACCATTGTTGTGATTTAACTCATTTTTTTATCTTTTTTAGTCCTAAGCATGCATTTAGGTATTTTTGCAAGATAAAATAAACAATCACAACACAAGACCGCAAATGTATGAGAAAAATCCACAACGAAAAAAATCTCGGACAACCCAACCTATAAATCCACTAAGTACGTTATTTTTACAAAGACAAGATAATTGAACTTACAATAATGACTCGACTCCCTTTAAGCCTTGACGCTCCTTCATTCTTCAACCTCCACCTAGTAGATAACTTCAGAATCTACCGCAGTCTCGGAATCCACAGATGGGTCTCAGCTACCGCCAACCACACATAAAGCCATTCTCCCTATGTGTATCACAACCAAATGAATGGATTTCTCTGTAGGAAACTTTTCCCTTTTTGGGATGAGAAAAATACCCGGTGCCAAATGGATGATCTTAAAACAAATATATATATTGGTACTTGGATTAAACAAACTATGGGTGTAAACTTGTGTTTGGGTGGAAATTAATCCATTGAAAACTAAGAACACAAAATGGGACTTTTTTTGTTTAGATATTTGGCTCTCAAAGTCCCTTAGAAAGTTGCATAAAGTCTCATGAAAAATAGTTTTCCAGCACATATTAAAGCTCATAGAAAGTTAGTGGGGAAATTGGAAAGTTAAAAGACAAAAACTGCAATAAAACTGTTCCCGCCCTGGTCGTTCGGACAACCTTTTGATGTTGTTCGAACGACTTGGTTCGAACGAACTTCTAACGAAAAACAGAGTTATATTGCAAAATCTCATTAGATGTCTCGTTAGATATCTCTTTCGAACGATGTCATTCCAACGAACTATCTAACGAGAAAAAAAAAGATAGTCGATTTTCGATCGATACCTCGTTCGAACGACCTCGGTTGAACGAGAAAAATGTCATTCGAACGACTTTTCAGAAAGTCCAGAAATTACTTTTCAAACCCAGAAACTTGTATGCAAAGTTTTAAAATGATTTTCTGACAAAAGTTTAATAAAAATACACCCATAAAAAATATACCCAAGGCTCTCTCTATATATTAAATGCGTTCATACCCCATGGAGACCTTGGGCTTGAAATGTTGATGACGAAAAAGCTTGGATCATAAATCGACAATGATGTAATCTTCAAACTCTTAGCGTTTATTTCTTTAACTCAAACATCATAGGCTTGAAAGGATATGACAAAGTGCAATCCTATGACTCAATTAGTTTTGTTCGGAATTAAGCCATCACAACAAGCAGACTCGATTAAAAAATTTTCCTTACACATTTTGAAAATAATAATTTATTTCTACCACATGAACACAATTTCTATGGAAAATAAAAATTAAAAACGTACCTGAAAATTGAGAATAGAAAAAATATTTTTTTTCCAAGTCTAAAGATGGCCTATATAATTTATGTAACATCGCTAGGATGAAGATTGAGGAACTCGTAGGTTCTGTCCAAACTTCTAAGTTAGAGAATTGTAGTCCGCCCAAAAAGGATAAGGGAATTACTTTGAAAGTCCACAAGGTGGATAAAACCAATTTCGACGACGAATTCGGAAGTGAAAACAATGATTTTACCCTTTTGATTAAAAAATTTCTTAAAGAAAATCTAATTTTTCTAAATCTAAAAAATTGAGAAACATAAAAACAATAAAGTAAAAAAATCTTTAGGGAACGTGGATAGAAAGATAAAGATTCATGTAGATTTTATGAGTGAGGGGGTATATGCCATATGGAATTTGAGTTCCCATGAAATAAAAAATCCAAGGTAATAAAAAGGCATTAACTGCCACCCTTTGTGATAGTAAGTTAGATTTTGATGCCAATGAGGTACTCCATGACCATAACTTTATTGTTTTTACCTCCATCTTGGACTTAGATGTAACTAGTCCTGAATCTCCCCTTGTTGAATATAAGGTTGAGGATGTTGAAAATTTGGTGTCACGCCACCCTCGCACTGTTGCGCGGATACAAATATGTCGTATGAGTTTCAATACGATATGACGATATGATAAATCTAAAAAATAGAGAGTTCGGATACGATAAGGATACAAAAATAAAATAACATATATAATGTAACTGTAGGATCATTTGGACTTTGACCCCCATTCATTCAATGGTATTGACTTTAGACCCTAACATTTTTATTTCTAGGGGTGTGACCCAAAATGACTTTTAGCAGTACAAAAAGTGTTACAAAAAATATTTGGTAATTTTTTTTGACACTTCTGGCATCACTAAAGTTAATTTAGCAATAAATAAATATTATGGGCATTAAACTCAATTATAAAGAATAAATGTGTGTTTAATCCCAAATAACCCATAACTATATATTTGTTCTTTAAGAAATATTACAATTTTAATAAGCAATTATATAATATAAAGAAAACATCAATTCTAATAATATAAGTAAAAAACGAAAAGGAAGATAAAGTGGTGTGGTTAAATATGATTTGGGGGGGGGGGAGGAGGACTTTGGAATGGTTTAACTTTTCATGATTACAAGAATCAATTACATTTTAACCCTTCAAATTTTACCTCCCCTTTTCATTTCACCGCCCTCAATTTCAATTTTTGCACTAAACCCCTTGAACTTTTTAAAGTGGATTAAATCACCCCAAACCCCTAATGGTGTTATGTTTGGGAAGAAAAATTGATCTTGCGTGCTAACCACATGAGGGTAATTTTGTACAAAAATACCCTCACTTGCCACACACATGCCTAATTTTCGTCCAAAAATTTAACACCACTAGGATTTTGGGATAAGTGATGCGTTTTTAAAATTTCAAGAGGTTTAGTTTAGAAAATAAAAGTGAGGGTGGTGAAGTAAAAATAGGAGTAACGTTAGGGGACACAAAGTAATTAAATCTAATTACAAACTGACCTCATTTAAAAAAGAGAATTACAATCTAACCCACATTTTTTAAAGAAGAAATCACAATTTCAACGACACGATATCCCTAGCTTATCGGGTTACATACAAGATGTATCGGGTCATATCGAACGTATATGAATTTAAAGCATCAGATCCTTACACAACCGTATCGATGTCGTATCGAGGTTGTATCCGTATCCAATACTCTATTTCTGCTATTTTTGAAGTAATCGTGCTACATAGCTCCCCATTCACACAAAAAATAGGTGTAAGTGGGTGTTAAGTTTAATGGTTATGAATAAAAGACATCTAGACATATCACATTGTCTCCCTGGGGTATGTCAGTGACAATATATTTTATATAAATTATGAAGCATGAAACGCACACAATGCATGAGCACTTTATCAATTAAATTGCGAATTGTTGGACTAACTTAAATGTAGAATTCATTTATTTAAATCGTAGTTTGATCCTAAGAAAATAATATATAAGTTGAACTATAACACTAAGATTGTTCTTGGAAACTCTAATACCAATTAGAGTCAATGTTATTTCAACATCCCAAACTTTACTATTATACTAGCATTTAGACTCGCGCGATCCACATTCGAGTTACAACTTTTGTGTGTAACAAAGAACTCAACAAATGCCTCTTCATAAATATGCAATTAATTACATAAATAAACACAAAAAATATTAAAATATATCATGGAAACAAGATGTTCATATAAATCACACTAGGTATAGAGAAACATCCCATAAAACTCTATCATAAATCGAAGAACCACCGAATCTTTGGAAAAAAATATGTCAGAGAACAAACAAACTCCAAATCTTAAGAATGTGTAGGGAAACTTTAATTTTCTAATAATTAAACACAAAACTTCTTCATGACCCATTGTACTTTCATCATCTCAAGAGCATATAATAGTTGATATCAAATAAAAGTTCAAATGAATATATATAACTTGGACCAATGAGTCTAGCAACCAATTAGAATCCCTGTGTAACCATTCAAAAACACAAAACATCTGTATATGAAGACTTGTTCTTAAAAGTATCAGAATATTATTGGAAAGATACGCCTCAAAGAATTGAAAAAAACTCTTTATTTATGGGTGGTGATATTCCTACCCCAAAAATTTCTCATTAAAACCACTTACTTCGAAACACCATTAAATTCAACTATACATATCACTAACACTAAAAAACTCAACACCACAATTTCATAACTCCATTATATAAACCCAAATTAAAAAATACTTCATTTTTTCATCACTCTCTCTCTCTCTCTCTCTCTAATATTTTCTCTCTACTGAGCACATCCTCTATAACCCTAACTCCATAACTTTTTTTTTTACTAACACTCCAAAATCAAACCCTAACTCCATAACTTCACAACCAAACACATCACCACTCTATAACCCACAATACACAGGTATGCATTTTAAATCTATATACTTGTGTTTTTCTACATGATTAATTTATATACTTGTATTTATAGATGTCTAAATTATAAAATTGGTATTTATACATGTCTACTCCATAATCAAACCCAAGTTTTCGTCAAAAATGAACCCTAAGTTACTTACCAAAACCAAACCCTAGTTTTTATACATGCCTGTTGAAACTGGATCCTCACGGTCTCCCATAACTGCATGATATGGATTTCCACGGCCACTTTTAGCCGTTACCATAAAATTCATGACTAAAAAACAACAACAAAATTTCCCTAACAATGGTCTAAGTTAGCCATAATTATTTAATAACTAGCGGTTTGGATTGCCCGTAATTTTCATCAATTCATGTCCTAACTAGGCCGTGTGATACTTCCTAGTTTAATTTGTTAACTTTAGACGATTATTCTCATTTTAAATTCTTATTCCCGTATTTGATTGCAGATCCATTAAACCGGGAGAGATGGTAGATCACATGTGACTGCATCTGTGACTGCATCGGTGTTTAGGTGCTAGGTAACGAGGTGTGCTAGGTATACTCGTTTAATATCTAAACGTTCATATGCAATCACATTTGTTTAAATTTAAATTTTCAAACACTAGCGTGTCAGTTAATAGTTATCTTTATAATACTATTATGTCAAATATTAATAAATTTATTATTAATTTTGTTTTTCCTATGGATGATCTTGCTCACTTAACAACATTTCGGACCCGATATTATGTAAAGTGAGATGCTTCTGAAAATAGAATCATTTTCAGAAGCATCTCACTTTACATAATATCGGGTCCAAAATGCTGCTAAGTGAGCAAGATCATCCAGAGGAAAAACAAAATTAATAATAAATTTATTAATATTTGACAGAATAATATTATAAAGAGAATGGTAGGTAACTATTAATTGACACAATAGTGTTTCAAAAATTAAATTTAAATAAATGGGATCACAGACGTAACTATAGATATGAACGAGTACACCTAGCAAACCAAGTCACCAAACCCTAACACAAGGAGGAGGGGGAGGTGAAGGACGAACCAGACCCCAACTTTATTACTTTGTTAAAAAATGTGATTTTTTTATTACATAAGAGTGTGGTAAATGTTGTGGTTGTTAATAAATGTGATTGTTGCTACAGAGTGGTAAATATTATGTTTGTTATTTGTCAAATCAGATTGTATATGCTTATTATTTTATGCAAAGGTATATTCATTTGGGTGTGACTTTTTATTTGGAAGTAAATTTTTATTGTTGGAAACAAAATAAACATGCACAACACTATAAATGTCATGGAAAGCAAATAAACATATCGTGGATTATCGGATGTCATGAAAACAAAATATACACTTACCATCTTCCATCGGGAAACAAAATAAACATGAACAACAGTATAAATGTCATGGAAACCAAATAAACATCTCATGGATTATCGAATGTCATGAAAATAAAATAAACACTTACCATCTGCCATTGGGAAACAAAATAAACATGCACAACACTATAAATTTAATAGAAATAAAATAAACATTGAATGAAAACCACGCTTAGGTTAAGCCGTGAAGTGCCTTTTCACGACCAGGTTAAGTCGTGGTTTCCCAAAGCATAAAACACAATAAAACACAATATCACGACCAACCCAAATCGTGAAATGCGTGTTCACGATCGGGTTAAGCTGTTACATACCATATTTCACGGCCAGGTTAAGACATGCTATAACTTATTTAACGGCCAGATTAAGCCGTTATATTGTGTTACTTCAAAACACCACAAAATTAAAACTTATTTCTCACTAACACCACAAACCCCAACACCAAAATTTGAACGTTCATACTCATTTCCCTCCTTCGTCTCTCTCTACTACCTTTTGAAACTCTACTCAAGCTAAATCCGTATTCCATCGTTCAACCATAAGCTGGTATGTAATCCAAAACTATCTTATTGTGCATTTATATCCAATTCCCGCTTTCATTATAAGAACCCCCATAAAACCCTAATTTCTAAATGTTAAAAAAACTTAATATTAACTTAAACCTGCCTAAAACCTTAATTTCTTGAAAAATAAACTTAATATTAACTTAAGCCTACCTAAAACCCTAATTTCTTAATATTAATTGTGGTAATTATTCGGTCAGCCGCCACCGTAAATGATGATCTATTGCGGTCTACTTAGGCCGTGTATTGTAATTTGATGGCTACAGTACACCGTTAACTTTGAAGAATACATTAGACCGTGTAATTCCCTATTCCGTGGTGATGGAGGGTCGTGGGTATGATTTTTCAAATATATTCATTTATGTATTACTGATCAGAAATGGGAAGAGAGGATAGACAACCCATGACTACGTCAGAAAGGAAAAGAAAACAAGATAGAATTTCAAGTAAAGATGTGATTAGTGACGAGGTGGTTGGTGAGGATGTGGGTGAGGGGAATGTTAGTGAGGGGGTTGTTGGTGAGGGGAATTTTAGTGAGGGGGTTATTAGTGAGGGGGTTGTGGGTGAGGGGAATGTTGGTGAGGGGGTCGTCGGCCAGGGGGTTATTGGTGAGGGGAATGTTAGTGAGGGGGTTATGGGTCAGGGGGTTGTTGGTGAGGGGAATGTTGGTGAGGGTGTTGTGGGTGAGGGTGATGGTGATGAAGGTTCAAGTGGGGTTGGTAGCTCTAGTACGTCAAGTGATTCATCTACATCGTTATCGTCTGATGATGATGATGACCTACTCAGAGGGGCATCTTCTTCGGCCCCGATTGAAAAGAAAAAAACCAGGAGAAAACCAACAATATCTAATGCAGAGCCATTACAGGGGTCTAATCCTAACAACCCCGAGTTGTTAAAGCATTTTTGTAACCATGTGTCATACGGTATTTGGAACCACGATGAAGAACGAGGTATAATGAAGTGTGTATACCATTATAAGAAATTCGTTGAGTGGAATATTGATGAAGAGGATGAGTAGGTGGTGAATACGGTGAAGGCCTCAGGATTATGGCCTTTGATAAAAAATTCTTATCGATTTATTGATCATGTCCTTGTGTGTGCATTCATTGAACGGTGGCATTCAAAAACTAATACATTTCATATTCCATTCGGGGAGATGACCATTACACTAAATGATGTTTATAATTTGTTGGTGATAGCGGTTCAGGGATATAGTGTGTACAGGGTGATCCCAAAGACGGCGAAAGAATGAGCTACATCAATTAGGAAGTTTCCTAAATTAATCGGGACAACGTAAAAAGAGGTTGAGGTGGAATGAAAGTCTTTTCTTACGGTCCGTTTTGACTGGTTGATGAAATTGTGGAAGGATAGGGTGAAGCAAATGGGTCATAATGCAAAGGATAAGCGCATCGATCAATGTGCCCGAGCCTATTTTCTATTCATGATAGGGTACCTTCTTTTTCTAGACAAGTCGGGGACCCGAGTCCCGATATATTACATTCAATCTTTGAAGAAAGTGGGGGAAGTCAAGGACAAGAACTGGGGAGGTGCTCTCTTGTCCCACCTATACCACTAATTGGGGATCGCGTCCAGGGCAAATGTATGACAAGTTGCTGGATATCTCCCTCTTCTAGTGGTAATGGATACTATTCCTAGTTTCCTAATATATTTTTATTTATCATATTCCTTTTCTAACTTAAGATTAATCGATACATAGGGATGGATACACGATCACTTTGATCTAAAGCATAGTGTTCGTAAGTCTGATTATACCATCGTCGAGCCCCGAATTTGTAGGTGGAAGGCGCAAATGGTTTCGAGTGACTCTAGTGAGCAATTGCTTGCTATGAGGGAGATGTTAGATGATTTAAAAGTTCAAGATGGTAGTATCACTACTATTTTTTACTTATTCGATATGTTTATAATGAAGTTTACTTATATGATGATTCAAAATGTAGGCTGTATGGGATCCATCCCAAGAAAATGTTGAGGCCTTTCCATTCTAGGAGATATCATGGTACACCGGTATTCTCATATGTTATGACATTGCTGATCCATACTATCCTGAGAGAGTACTTCGTCAATTCAGCAGGGTCCAAACTATTCCACGTCTTCCCATGCACCCGATTAAAGAAAAGAGGGGTATGACATAAGACATGTACAAGTTGGCGTATGACAATGAGAAATGGTACCAGGAGAACTGGGTTGACCATGTCCTAAATGTTGGTAGAAGATCTACACCCATAAGAAATAACCCTTGGGAGTGTGTTGAAGGCTAAGTGGCATGGTACAATGAAAGATCGCATCCCTTGGTCTGCAATCCTATTCACCCAAAGGTCAACCCAAGAGTGAATGCTATGGAAAAATTGGTATGATACCTCACATCAACATTTAAGGTTTGGTAACATATATTCGTAGTATTAATTAAATTCATTGTGTTAACATGGACACGGGTCAGGTATCGAACTAGCCATTAATCTCTTGGAAGAGGCGCTTAAATATATAAGGGAAGAACCCTCGACTGAAGATTATCAGGCGCTCTCTGATGCTGCTCGGGCAGCATGTGATGCCCTTTTAGAGGCTAAAGGCAATCATGGAAGAAAAAGAAAGCGCAAGAAGAGCGATGAACAGGACCTAGAGCGACGAACGAAACATTGATTCGACTATCACCAGCAATGTGTGCCTACAACTACAAGGAAAAGCTCAGGGAAAAGGAGAAAACAAAGGAAGAAATATTAATGTTGGTTATTTGAATATTTTTGTGGTTATTTGTTTGGTTGGGTGTGCAAAAAATATGTCCTCGATAATGTCATTTTGCTCGTGACGCCGATTCCAATGCACTTAATGTTTATCGAAAAGAAAATGCATGAGTTATTACATTGCGTTCCTCCCGGAATGCTCCCCTACTTTCATCTTGTGTTTCGCGTTGTACACGGTTCTCACCGAGGAGAAATTGTAAGGATTTAATTGTTTCAATATGTGTAGGACCTCCTTCGGATGAATATTATTAGAAACTAACTCCCTTGTGACATTCCATGCCTCCTCATTTAAGCGTCCAATAAATGGGTGTCCAACTAACAAATCGGAGACCTGGTGATTATGTAGACCGCACAAAACTTTTACACCCCACTTACCATCTTCCATCGGGACACCCTTAAGTCTAAATGGACAATCACACTTGCGGGTTCCAACATTAGGCTTTCTCTTCTTTTCTGTTTTCTCCTCCTTTTCTCGTTTGTGCAATGAGCTTCTTTCACATCCAAGAATTATACGTGGCTTCCGTCTCGATTTCTCCTTCTTTGATTTGAGTATAATCACGATAGCTTTCTTTTTAAACCAATCATCTGGCACCATTCTACCATTTTACTTATACTCTGGAATACCTGTGAACTTTGAAAATAAATAATTAGCAATTATGTGTATATGACTAAACACTACAACTTAAAATTGTGTAAGGAAAAAGCCAACCTCTCTGGTAGAAAATTCATAGGTATGATCCTGAGAAATGGCACTGTGAGAAGATCCCGTATCATCCTAAATTGAAGAAAATTGAAGAAAATATTTAAACTTAATAACACATTATGTAATATTCAACGGATATCTTAGGACTGTCGAGGAAAATTACCATGGGTATAGTCAAGTTTGGAAATTCATCTCGTAAGCAATGACTAGTTGTGTTATGCACTTCTACAAAAGATTTTTCAATATTAGATTGTTCACGCGCACCACTTGGAACTTCACCCTCCCATGGTGTACCCGATGATGATCCATCATTACAAGTCGCACTAGCACTTGGTACGACAAGGTTATCAATCTCCCCCCAATCAATTGAGTTTATTGTTGAGTCATCTAGCTGCAATTTTAGATAATAATAAATTGAGTTTAATATTAAGTCAACCCAAAGGTAAACCGTGAATAAGGTTATCCCGACCACAATTAGCCGTGAAATGCTTATATCCATGACTACAAGTAACTATAAAATCCTAGAATTAACGATTATGATAAACAGTAAAATTGATCATAACGACCACTTAAGACTGTGATATCCAGTCTTCTTCGATTACGGGCAATCGTGTAAAGGTATATCAGCTTTGTAGGTGCAAAAAATCTCACCCGAAGGGGGGGGGGGGTGCCAATTCATCATGATACAAGCATAAAAATAAATATGAGAGAGACAAAGATTTACGTGGTTCGATCATGAATGGCCTACGTCCACGGGGCTGTTGTTCTGTTCCATTAGAATGATGAGAGAGTTTACATGAATGTGTTTCTCTAGCTTCTAAGCCCCCTTTCACAATGGGGGGTGTCCCCTTTATATAGAGTTAGAGGTTACATTAGGGTTACAAATATGGATGAATCCTATCTTCGTGGAGTTTGATTTGACTCAGATACTACTCCTCAGTTTTCTAGTTTATTAAGGACTCTATTCGTCCCTATCTTGTTGGAGTGCCTGTTGCTCGCCATCTTGATCAGGGGTGCTCGCCACGTGTCATGCTATTATGAAGGCATATTTTTTTCCCCCACAATAGACCCACAGGTCGCAGTTCAGCTGAGTTGATTTCGAGATGAGCTAGGAGCTGGTCCATAATCTCTTTAAGCATGTGTAATTGACAATGTGAACTGGACTGGCGTTCTTTGAATTGTCGTTCAACTTTTAAGCCTTCTTTGGTTGATATTCTTGCCTTTATAAGTTTTTTAGATGAATGTTTGGCTTAAGTTGAGAGATGTTCAGTTGATATGGGAACCGAACTCGAGAGTGTCGAGCTGCCTACGTACCCTCATGGGATCAGGTCGAACGTACTTCATTGTTCTATTTTATTGCATGGCCCAATTCGTGAGGCCGAGCACAGGCCTGCTTAGAATTCATTTGCTGAGTCTTTCTCGAGCGTGCATCAAGTTTAGGGCATCTCCCTGTATTTTAATATTATATGGTCCATTGGTGAGGCTGACCACATGCCTATGTGCCGAGCCTTACTCGAGCATGTACCTAGTCGGGGTAAGACCCTGCATTAGGTTTTTCATATGGTCTAATTGTGGAGGCCGACCAAAGGCCTATGTGTCGAGGCTTTCTCGAGCATATACCTAGTCGGGGTAAGACCCTACATTAGATTTATCATATGGTCCAATTGGAGAGGCCGACCACAGGCCTATGCACAGAGCCTTACTCAGGCATATACCTAGATGGGGTAAGACCCTACATTAGGTTTTTCATATGGTCCAATTGGAGAGGCCGACCAGAAGCCTATGCGCCGAACCTTTCTCGGACATGTACCTAGTTGGGGGTAAGACCCTGCATTAGGTTTTTCATATGGTCCAATTGGAGAGGCCGGCCAGAAGCCTATGCGCCGAACCTTGCTCAAACATGTACCTAGTTGGGGGTAAGATCCTGCATTAGGTTTTTCATATGGTCCAATTAGTGAGGCCGACCACAGGCCTATGTGTCGAGTCTTGCTCGAGCACGTACCTAGTCGGGGTAAGACCCTGTATTAGGTTTATGATATTTGATATGTAATCAGTACGCTTATTGTACTTAGACCTTTCTCGCAAGTCAATGTTATACCAATTTTGTTCGCATTTTTCCATTTTCTAATGCCTCGTATATAAATATCCGTCTATTTTACTTTTTAGGTTGTGCCGTCACACTTCCTTAGGCCTAAACAACGATGGAAAAAATGCACCTGGTTTAAGGGTCATCCACCCGTTCAGGATATTAACCGACCAACATAGTTGGCGACCAACCTCAGTTGGCTTTTTGCCTCGGGATCCCTCGTAGGGCTTTTATTGTTATCACTGTAACTCGTGAAGCCATTTGTGTTTTAAGATGACAAAGGACCGAGTACTTCCTTAATTTAATTGAAATAAGCAAGATAGTTATTATAATTATATCCAGCTTAGTCCTGATCATCATTTGAAAGACTAGTGCGAGTGTTAACTATGTTGGCATCCATCCTGAGTTGGCCTCTTCTATTTTGCTTTAAATGTTACGGTCAATCTGTTCACGTGTCATCGTTTCCATGGAGCCCCCAATCGGGCTGTGAAGAGGAGACTGCCCGATCGTCCATCGAGTTATTTGATATGTATGACCGAGATGGTCCGATCATTCCTCGGGGATTTTTTTTATTAAAGAGTATCATGTTGATCATTCATCGAGCTAGATATATTTAAGGATTATCTTACTCATATAGCTCCATGTAATGCATCGTTCCTCGGGGCACACTTCTTCGCTAACCATGTATGGTGGTTCCTAGATGCTATGGAAAACTCCATATAGCTCGTACATCTGAAGAAATTGATATGAGTTGAAAGAATCTTCGTGCAGAAATGCATTAATTTGATATGGCGTTCAAGAAACGCCATTCCTCTAGAGTGGATATCTTGGTGCTGATGACGCCCTTTCGACGTCGACAAGCGAATTTTCATCACCCAGTGATCTCCGATCACCATGGGTTGTCCGACGATGTTGCTGATACATTCAGGGGGGGGGGGGTTTAGTTGTTGTTATCAACATGTTCTATTCGTTGTCTGTGATCTTCCTGGATATGTGACTTCTTACATGTTGGATTCGTCCTTGTTGATAAATATAGCTGATCGTTGCTCTCCATGCTGCTTTATGTGTTATTGGATCTTTGTTATACAGATCGCTTAACTTCTCACTCTCTGAGGTTGAATTAAATAAGAGTTGTATTGCCCAACTGTCCATTGGAGCTCGAGACGTGATCACATAATGTCGACTATCCATCGAAGATGAGGGTCCGTTGAGGCAAAATTACAAAGGATCTAGTAGATGTTGCGAACGATCCATGCTCAAGCATCTGTCGGAGCATTGATAAGATAAATGATGCCTGAGCATCCATCGAGGCAAGATCATCAAGGTGAAAAGTAGATTTCCAGATTCAATAAATGATGCCTGAATGCCTGTCGAGGTGAAAATTGTAGTGGATCTGGTAGATATTGCGAGTGACCCATGCTCGAGCATTTGTTGAGGCAAAAAGGATCAAGCAGATATTACGAACGATTTTACAGTATTAGTGAAAACTAACTTTCCAATAAATGTCATGTCGACCATTAATCGACCGTGCCAACCATCTGTCGGGACTGAATATATAAAAATATTTTGTTGATCATTTTCCGAGATGAACCTTGAATATGCGTGATCATCCTTTAGGTCAAGAATTGTAGAGCCAGATAATCAATATTGAAATTGAAGAAATATAAACGTTCGAGCATCCGTCGATTATCACAAATAATATTGCCCAAGTATTTATTGGGTCCAAAGTGGTGTAACATGCTTGAGCATCAGTCGGAGCATTAATAAAATAAGTGGTGCTTAGCTGGTCTGCCGAGGCAAAGTTGCATAGAGAGCGATCTGTTCTCGAGCATCTATCGGTGCATTAATAAGATTTTCAAGAGCTTAAGATTATGGCTGAACATTCGTCGGGAATGAATCTTGTACCTGTGGAAGTTAATAAGTTGCTCGACTATTTTTCGAGGCTAAATCAAATAGAATTTATCATGCAATTCATTTATTTAGTCAAGGAATATATGATGTGCATCTGCTCGAACATGTGTCGAGGAAGAGATCCATAGTATTGGATGAATGACATGAATGATCCCATAATTTCTATGATAAAATCTCACGAGGATGGTCGTGCTCGAGCATCCGTCGGGGCTACGCTAGGTATTAGTAAAAATATTACACCGACCATCCATTGAAATAACCAATAATAGCTAGACGACAATATTGAAAATTAAATGACCGAATAAATGACATGAGTGCTCTATTAGTTCACCCCACTATTTATGTGAACAAAATAATTGTAATAAAGTCGAATAAAAGATGAAAAATTTGTCAAATATATCCATGTGTACGACATAGGAGTTAATTTGGGCTTTCTTCAAAAATCTCTTAAGCAAATACTCAATTGTAAGTTCGCTTCAAAAAATTATTTTCACAGAAAATTTGTGTAGTGACAATTGTTCTTCACATGCGAAGTACAAGGTATAAACAACCCCTGCTAACAAACTTATGATGACAAAAATCGTGAGCATAATTTATGAGAAAATAAAATATTATGAGACAAAAACGGACAATGCACAAATAAATGTGCGTATCCATCAATTGGGACTGAAGATAGGAATTATCCTGACCAACCATTTGTTGGGGATAAAGTGCGACCTGTGTGGCAAATATCTTCGGTACTAAATATATAGAAATATTTTTTCGATTATCTGCCGAGATGAATCTTGAGTGTGCCTGACCGTCCTTCAGGTTAAGAATCATCGAACTCGAGCTTCAGTCGGAGTAATAATAATTTTTCCAAGCATTTCTTTGGGTCTAAAGTGCTATAGTGTGCTCGACTATTCGTCAGAGCATTAATAAAATGAATGGTGCCTGGATAGTCCACCAGGGCAAAGTTATACAATACCGAGTAGATATAGCGAGCAATTCGTGCTTGAGCATCTGTTGAAACATCAATGAGATTTCCAAGAACTTAAGATTGTTGTCGAGCATCCGTCGGGACTGAATCTTGTACCCGTGGAAGTTAGTAAATTCCCCGACCATCTGCTGAGGCTAAATAAAATAGAAGTTATCATGAAAATGATCTGTTCAGCAAAGTATATAAGATAAGCATCTGCTCGACCATTTGCTGGGAAAAAAATCATAGTACGTATGAATGTAATAAATGATCCAATGATTTTTATGATAAAAATCCCATTGAGATAACCGTGCCCGAGCATCAGTCGGGGCTGAGCTAAATAACCAATAATCTCCTTTTGCTGAAATTAAATAGTTGTAGCTGGATGACAATATTGAAAATTAAATGATCGAACAAATAACGAGTGCTCTGTAAGTGCGCCCCACTATTTATGTGATCAAAATAATTTGTAATAAGGTCACATAAAAAGGTGGCAACTAAAATCGTTGTAACAATTGTAATTTAGTCACATGGTCCCCCAAAAAAATTTCAGACAGAACCGAGCAATGCACAAATTAGTCAAATATATCTCAAATATAAGACGTAGGTTTGATTTAGAATTTTTGCAAAAATATTTGGACTCCAAACAAATATCCAATTATAAGTTTCAAAAATTTATTTCCACATAAAGATGTGAGTCAAAATAGATAAAGTAAGGGGGTAGTACTGTCTTTTAACAGAAAATGTTAGTTTCGATAAAGTCAAAGGGGTTGAAAACCATCATGCCCCAATTGGAATTGTGCCCCTGTATTTTTCCTTGTCTTGCTGCCAACCAGCGAAGATGGTCCAACGGCTATAACACAGTGATCACCGACCGTGCAGGGTGGTCTGATGACGTTGCTGATACGTGGAAAACTACATATTATCCGTACACATGATGAAACTGATAAATTACCCAACTGTTTGAGATGTGGAAAACTTTAAAAACACGTTAATTTGAGATGGCATTTAAGAAACACGATTTTCACCGAAGTGGATATCCCTGATGTCATTGCAACCATCTTGGTCAGAGGGTGAATTTGAGGGATAAAAGTCCAATCTGAGCATAAAGCTTTGATCCCTGATGTCATACTCATTTATATCATTGATTTGTTATGGGATTACGTGTTCGATCAGTGCTGAGTGGTTACCCCATGTCACAGATCGAAAGTGACCAGAGGTGTTGCTGATAGGGCGGTTCAATGGTGCTCTCCCTCGAGCTCGTCGCCTGTTCGCTGGTTCCAAGTTGTCCTCATCGTGGTTGCTGAAGAAAACTAACCTCAAAGAGATTTTGTTCTGTGTTATAACCGTTGCACGGTGGCAATCTCTTCACTACTCGTCCTCGCCGCCGACAAACTGATGTTGTTCTCGTCCTTGCTTTTTTCAGCTACCGACCAACTGATGGTAGTCGCAAAATGGTCACCGACTATTAGGGGCTCCGATAAATACCTCATTGGTGCTCAATTGAAGAGATACAGTTTGACAGTGGGTTTTGGCTTCACCGACCAGTTGGGATGCCGACCTCTGACAACGTTGATCTTGTTCGAGACTTGGTATGTGAGGGTATGTAGGCAGTTCGCTACCGACCAACACTGAGAAAATGGCAGTTGTAAATTCATAGGACCTCTGATTCAGAGGCATGTTGGTTTTGACCGGAGAATGAAAGATCTGGTGCATCTGAGAATCCAGTGACCTTATTCTGTGGTTTATACACTTGCTGATAGTGTGAGACTTGCTGTATATTTGGAGAAATCTCTATGACCCATATGTCGGTGGAAGGGTTCCATCTGGGTCTGCCATTGATTTTTCTCTCTGTACATCACTGTGAAAACATATCATTTGAAAAAAATATCCTTCTTCTTTGTAAGGATGTATTCAAGATCTCTCATGAGAGAGAAACCCTCTAGATGGTTACCCCATGCCAAAAAATTTGGGATATGGGTGTGACAACCCGCCTAATCAGATACCGGGCGATCACTCCTATATCAAAATTTAACAGGAGTCTCATATGGATCATTCTTAGCATCACTGTCAAAAATCCATTTAATTACTACTAAACCTATTAGGCCGGTGTTAAAAACTATTATTTAACAACTCTTTTTTTAAACAATTATAAATAAAACATCCACACAGTTTATGCGTAAACGAAACTGAAGTGAAATAAAACAACCGAACTTTTGGTCAAAATATACAACCATATCGAATAATGCTCTAACAGAATCAATAAATGCAATTGGACCATTGGCCCGAATATTTATACAGTACCTCCTATCTAGAGTACAAGAATGGAAGCCGCTATCCAAAAACCTGCACGCATCCACATCTGTTGCAGCTGACGTCTGACTCGAAAGAAGTGCTATCGAGGCGTCCCTGTGTCTGGACACCTATAATATATATATATATATATATATATATATATATATATATATATATATATATATATATAGCAAGAGAGGGAAAGTAGATAAACAGGTCAGAGCCTGAGTTTTCAAAATATTTAGCAAGTGCATAAATGCTTTATTTTTAGAAAATGGTTTTATCTCATATTTGAATTTGGTATCGCACTCCCATGAGATACCCCTCACCTCTCTTCTAACAGTGCACTCCTAGCGCATCCCTCTAAACATCCTAGTCAAGATACCCTGCTAAACTAGTCTATCACCCAACCACTATCTACCCTAGATAGTCCAAGTACTAAGGGATAAACTTCACCACAGTCTCAACGTTATGCCATGTTCGTGCGTGGGGTGTCTCGCAAAGCGAAATCCAAACAAGGAACCCCCCTGATACACTACTACGCGACAAGGTCGATCGTCGAGATCCATCAGACCCTCAATACGTAATGTATATATATATATACACATATAAGAAACATTAATATTAGAGTACTAAGGATTAAACTTCTCCCCAGTCTCAACACAATGCCATATTCGTGTGTGGGGTGTCTCGCAAAGCGAAATCCAAACAAGGAACCCCCCCGATACACTACTATGCGGCAAGGTCGATCATCGGGATCCATTAGACCCTCGGCACCCAATTTATCCATATATATATATATATATTCATATTTCAATATACATCTGGATCTATCTCCCGGAATGAGAATTACTTCATTTCCATTTTTATCTCAAAACTTTCCATTTCCTTTCTCATATCAAGAAAATATATTGTAAGCCAATTCATTATCATGAATTGCTTTGACATACCGCATAACTTTTTAAAAGCCAGTTTTATTATCATAAAAATGCTTTTACATTTTAAAACATCCCATTTCCCTTCTTCCATCCAGGAAATGTAATTAAAAGCCATTTTTATTATCATAAAAATGCTTTTACCATATCATATGCTTCCACTTCCCTTCTTTCATCCGAGAAGTGTTTCCGAGGCAAATCATTTACCCCATTTCCCTTCTTCCATCCGGGAAATGTATTTTAAAGCCAATTTATTATCATAAATTTCTGTAACATATCTAAGACCGTCCCTCCGGGTTTCACCACTGGACGCGCCCCTAAATGGCTCTCATCTTTCAGGGACTATCAAATAAGACAACCTGAGAACCTAACAAATCGTCGGGAAGGGGCCATATACCTGCGGGATAGTCAAGACAACACCCAGAACCTCTTAACCAACGCAGTAACAATAATCGCTCATATGGCCTATAGGACTATATACACCCTGCATTCATTAGCCAGGGGGCTTCGCCATACGCACGCAACTTCCCTTATAATAGCGATTTAAAGAGGTGTGTAACCATAATTTATCAATTATGAAATATCATTTCTTTTCCATTTTGAAAATATTCATTTTTCCATTTTCAAAATCATTTACATCATACCATACATATATACTTTAATCACATAGTATATACATATAACATATATTCCTCCTCGAATATATAAATGACCATATGCCAAGTACATCTAGCGATGACCAATAATCCCAAAGATTCCCTCAAGGAATCATAATCATACATTCATATAAACATGACACTAAACCCAAAATATTTTCTTACTTTTATAAGTAGCACATACCTTAATCCCATCTAAGGAATTATTAGATATCTCCAATTATACCATTTTACATTTAGTGAATATATACCTAAATTCCCAAATTTCATCATAATCCTCTCATAGGATTCACTCAACCACTATCAATATATTTATGCTTTCCTATGCGCATAAACTTTATAGGCCTAAAAGCCCACTAAAATATCCTAGGGATTTATCTTTCCCCGACAACCTTAAATTTAGTGGGTTATGATTTTCATTTCCATGAACCCAAGGACTACATCTTGTCCATATAATCATTTAAAGGTCCCCACCATAATTTAGGAACCCTAAACCATCAAATTATACAATTATTCTATTTTCCTCGAAATTATAATGTAAGGGTTATACATTTAAACTCTCACTTAACCCTCCTAAATTCCTTTAATTAGAGGACCATATAGTCCTAAGAGGTCCCTTATGTTATCACATAATTAACCTCGAAGCAATATGAAATGGAATCTACCCCATCCAAATCACCCTAGAAAAATTGTCAACTTTCAGGAGGGGTCGATCGATCCCCCATGATCGATCGATCGATCATGGCGGGGAGCTTCTTCTCCGAGAAGCTGTTTCAGCCATGAAAGCTTCCCCCAAGCTTTCATCTCCTCACCCAACGGCCTACAACTCCAACCAACAACAAATACACTTATAATACGGGTTCTAAACGTCCTAGAACCCGAAATCACCAATTAATTTAGGTTAAAATCTAGGTTCCTCAAATTGAAACATTATTAGGGTTTAATTGTTTTAACTCCCCAAAACTCGTTTTATCCACGAAAACCCAACCCAAAATCTTTAGGGTTTATTTATACCAAACTACGATATGAGATTTATGCTCAAAAGTAAATAAAGCAAGTAAACACTTGCCTCGTGGATACAATCCGACGACCTCGAGACGGAGCCCGCGGAGTTTGGCCTGAATCTTCCTTTTTCTCCTCTTTTCTTCCTCCTCTCTCTCTTCTCTCTCTTTTCTTTCTTCTCTTTCTCTTTTCTCCCTCTCTCCCTCTTTATAAAGGAAGAAAAAAGGGTTTAACCCCTTAAAATCCAAAAATGACTCGTTTACTCAATTACGAGCCCGTTTAACTCCAAAATTCCCCGAAACTCAATTTCGACAATCGGACACTCTTTTTCGACTATCTCAGTCATTCCGAGACTCACGGCGCAGTCGAAATTTCTATCCGAGGTACTTGACCGCAAATCACTATTTTACCCAAATCTCTTAAGGCGTGGTTTCTCATTAAAATCTTACCTTTTTGTCGCTTTTATCAAAGACGACATATAATTAAAATACTTCGACCTATTAAATCCCAAAAAGAGTTACAACATCCATCAAAAATCATCCAATCCTAGAAAATCCCAAAAATCACTATTTCGAGAATTTCCCAAATTCCCAATTTATATCCATTTATGGAATTTAATTGTCTCCAAAAGGGTGGGTTGTTACATACTCCCCCCCTTACAACGGAATTTCCTCCTCAAAATTCAGATACGGCCTACACCACCAACCTAGGATCACTCCAAATCCTAATACCTCAAAGGGAAATGGCACTAACCCAACGGTTCCCAACCATATACTGTACGACTACCACGATCGTAAAGTGACTCTAATACGTCACATTGTACTGATCATCTATACTGCCTCTCGACATGAATTTCAACTTTATATACTACGCCCATCCTAATTTAGGCAGTATATAAAACCATCTCACTAAGGTGCCCATACACCTTTCTAACTTGTGCACATCTGCACAAATATTACGAACGTCCGACACGTAACACTCTTTCTAAATGAGGGTCTCCTTACCTCGGTGTAATACTTACACATGGGTCCTCCCAACCCGCAAAATGCAATCCTCCTAACCTCAGCGCAGCTAACTCTATCGAACCTACATCCTAATAATATTACGGTCTATGCGTTACCCTACCTACGCGAAACGAATATAATCCTAAGTATATCCCTAGTGCCCAAGGCCTCTCTCAACTTCCGACATTTGCTTGGTTTCGTGCGTGGGACGTCTCGCAAAAGAGAAATCCAAACAAGGAACCCTCCCGTTACACTACTCCCTCGTGTTATCGGTCATCGAGATATAGCGACCTAAGGCACACCAGCGGGACGTCCTAAATCCTGCCCTACTAACTTATGAACGCATTACTACTATTCTATCCTTCCGCCCATACGAAAGGAAACCTAACAAATCGAAGTGCCAACTCTGTAAGAGCACTACGTACATCATACCCAATTAATATCTTCTCAAGATTTGCCTTTTCATTAAGGCCTAGCCATAAACCTCCAATCAACTTCTCTAAGTCCTGCTTCACCACTCACTTGTGGTGAGAGGACCACTTTAGTGCTTTTCCATAGCACAATATTTCCATAATCATACCATCATCACATGGATCATAGTCTATAGTGGTTCATCCACACTATAAGACTTATCAACAAAACCCACATCCTTGCATCCTATAACATCTCTCCACTCCCAACGCCATTAAGATTCATGTGTGGAGCGTCTCGCAAAGCGAAATCCAAACAAGGAACCCCACCACACACTCCTACTTAACTTTGTCGGTCACGGAGGTCCGTTATTTTAAACATGCAATCGGAATAACCCTATCCCCTCACTCAATAAAATGTGGTCTGAACTCCCGACTCTATCTAGGAGCCACACCACTAAGCGCATCTCACTACACTCAGTCTCTGCGCAATCAATAATGAGCTTAAACTTGCAGCTCAACAATAAACCCTATGGACCTTAAATCATATCTATAAGGTCGCCATGCACTCACATCATATATGCACATAATAAAGGGAACTCAACCTGTATCCAGGTGAGATATCGCAACCATAACTCGTTCCACCTTGGAACTGCGAACACGATAGTCTTTCCACTATTAGCCTGCTATCGCTCCGAACAACCAATAATATTATATGCTTACCATATCACTATACTCGTATAGACATATAAAACGAGCATCCCAAACCATATATATATATATATATATATATATATATACACACACAATATATCAACATCTGCCTTTTATGGCAAATGAAGGAAAAAAAGATTCCACTATCGCGGAAAACACATAGGCACACATTATATAATGTTATCGAGATCGCCATAAAACTCAAATTACACACACGAGCCCAGGGCTAACGGAACACCGCGACTTTATCTAGTCACCCAAATATACCTCCTTCGTTGAGGTAAAACTCATAACGATAACCTCATTTTAGCAAATTCCCCGGGTGGATGTCCACCAATGGGGTTCTCGAACATACACACTCTCTATAAGTGTTAGCAACACTTCTCTAGTGATCCTATCGTTCCTCGAAAGGACTCATTATTCATTGCACCTAACTCACTTAGGTACAAGGTTCACTTTTCCATATCACCCTTTATCCATTGTCGGCCTCTGGACGATCCTTATGCGAATAATCCAAAACAGCATTCTTCTCATTCCCGTTGAATCACAGGGACTCGCGGTTAAAACTATCCATAAGATCCCTTTCGAATCCTTACTTCATTGGGAATTTCAACTTTAGTACCACTTTCTACTACGGCGGTACTACGATACTCATAACTACTATTCTTTAGTAGTCGCCACCAAGATCCTTAGTAAACATTACAAAGGGAGTGACCTCTACTACGATCCAAGTCCCCAACTTCTACTAGCTACCCCAGCTAAGCCTCACCTCCTTCTGCCATCCAAGCCCCGCACACGAATCTCGAACGAGCGCGCAAAAGATTTCTATATTCTTCTAACATGGCAGGAGAACGAAATCTCACTAGAGAAATCGACAATCCTAATCCTGAGGCTCTATAACAAGTCGAGAGCAACGCTGAAAGCGTAGTACGTCCGCACAGATTCCTAAGGACACTAGAACCTGATGCTCTGATACCATATGTGACAACCCGCCTAATCAGATACCGGGCGATCACTCCTATATCAAATTTTAACAAGAGTCTCATATGGATCATTCTAAGCATCACTGTCGAAAATCCTTTTAATGACTAATAACCTATTAGGCCGGTGTTAAAAACTTTTATTTAACTACTCTTTTTTTAAACAACTATAAATAAAATATCCACACAGTTGATGTGTAAAAGAAACTGAAGTGCAATAAAACAACCGAACACTCAGTCAAAATATACAACCATATTGAATGATGCACTAACAGAATAAATAAATGCAATTGGACCATTGGCCCGAATATTTATACAGTACCTCCTATCTAGAGTACAAGAATGGAAGCGGCTATCCAAAAACCTGCACGCATCCACATCTGCTGCAGCTGACGTCTTACTCGAAAGAAGTGCTATCCAGGCGTCCCTATGTCTGGACACCTATAATATATATATATATATATATATAGCAAGAGAGGAAAAGTAGATAAACGGATCTGAGCTCGAGTTTTGAAAATATTTAGCAAGTGAATAAATGCCTTATTTTTAGAAAAAGGTTTTATCTCATATTTAAATTTGGTATCTCACTCCCATGAGATACCTCTCACCTCTCTTCTAACAATGCACTCCTAGCGCATCCCTCCAAACATGCTAGTCAAGCTACCCTGCTAAACTAGTCTATCACCCAACCACTATCTACCCTAAATAGTCCAAGTACTAAGGGCTAAACTTCACCCCAATATCAACGCTATGCCATGTTCGTGCGTGGGGTGTCTCGCAAAGCTAAATCCAAACAAGGAACCCCCCCATACACTACTACGCGACAAGGTCGATCGTCGAGATCCATCAGACCCTCAGTACGTAATATATATATATATATATACACATATAAGAAACATTAATATTAGAGCACTAAGGATTAAACTTCTCCCCAGTCTCAACACAATGCCATATTCGTGCGTGGGGTGTCTCGCAAAGCGAAATCCAAACAAGGAACCCCCCCGATACACTACTATGCAGCAAGGTCGATCATCGGGATCCATTAGACCCTCGCCACCCAATTTATCCATATATATATATATTCATATTTCAATATACATCCGGATCTATCTCCCGGAATGAGAATTACTTCATTTCCATTTTTATCTCAAAAATTTCCATTTCCTTTCTCATATCCAGAAAATATATTGTAAGCCAATTCATTATCATGAATTGCTTTGACATACCGTATAACTTTTTAAAAGCCAGTTTTATTATCATAAAAATGCTTTTACATTTTAAAACATCCCATTTCCCTTCTTCCATCCAGGAAATGTAATTAAAAGCCATTTTTATTATCATAAAAATGCTTTTACCATATCATATGCTTCCACTTCCCTTCTTCCATCCGGGAAGTGTTTCCGAAGCAAATCATTTACCCCATTTCCCTTCTTCCATCCGAGAAATGTATTTTAAAGCCAATTTATTATCATAAATTTCCGTAACATATCTAAGACCGTCCCTCCGGGTTTCACCACTGGACGCGCCCCTAAATGGCTATCATCTTTCAGGGACTATCAAATAAGACAACCTGAGAACCTAACAAATCGTCGGGAAGCGGCCATATACCTGCGGGATAGTCAAGACAACACCCAGAACCTCTTAACCTGCGCAGTAACAATAATCGCTCATATGGCCTATAGGACTATATACACCCTGCATTCATTAGCCAGGGGGCTTCGCCATACGCACGCAACTTCCCTTATAATAGCGATTTAAAGAGGTGTGTAACCATAATTTATCAATTATGAAATATCATTTATTTTCCATTTTGAAAATATTCATTTTTACATTTTCAAAATCATTTACATCATACCATACATATATACTTTAATCACATGGTATATACATATACCATATATTCCTCCTCGAATATATAAATGGCCATATGCCAAGTACATCTAGCGATGACCAATAATCCCAAATATTCCCTCAAGGAATCATAATCATGCATTCATATAAGTATGATACTAACCCAAAGTATTTTCTTACTTTTATAAGTAGCATATACCTTAATCCCATCTAAGGATTTATTGGATATCTCCAATTATACCATTTTACATTTAGTGAATATATACCTATATTCCCAAATTTCATCATAATCCTCTCATAGGATTCACTCAACCACTATCAATATATTTATGCTTTCCTATGCGCATAAACTATATAGGCCTAAAAGCCCACTAAAATATCCTAGGGATTTATCTTTCCCCGACAACCTTAAATTTAGTGGGTTATGGTTTTCATTTCCATGAAACCAAGTATTACATCTTGTCCATATAATCATTTAAAGGTCCCCACCATAATTTAGGAACCCTAAACCATCAAATTCTACAATTATTCTATTTTCCTCGAAAATATAATGTAAGGGTTATACATTTAAACCCTCACTTAACCCTCATAAATTCCTTTAATTAGAGGACCATATAGTCCTAAGAGGTCCCTTATGTTATCACATAATTAACCTCGAAGCAATATGAAATGGAATCTATCCCATCCAAATCACCCTAGAAAAATTGTCAACTTTCAGGAGGGGTCGATCGATCCCCCATGATCGATCGATCGATCATGGCGGGGAGCTTCTTCTCCGAGAAGCTGTTTCAGCCATGAAAGCTTCCCCCAAGCTTTCATCTCCTCACCCAACGGCCTACAACTCCAACCAACAACAAATACACTTATAATACGGGTTCTAAACGTCCTAGAACCCGAAATCACCAATTAATTTAGGTTAAAATCTAGGTTCCTCAAATTGAAACATTATTAGGGTTTAATTGTTTTAACTCCCCAAAACTCGTTTTATCCACGAAAACCCAACCCAAAATCTTTAGGGTTTATTTATACCAAACTACGATATGAGATTTATGCTCAAAAGTAAATAAAGCAAGTAAACACTTGCCTCGTGGATACAATCCGACGACCTCGAGACGGAGCCCGCGGAGTTTGGCCTGAATCTTCCTTTTTCTCCTCTTTTCTTCCTCCTCTCTCTCTTCTCTCTCTTTTCTTTCTTCTCTTTCTCTTTTCTCCCTCTCTCCCTCTTTATAAAGGAAGAAAAAAAGGTTTAACCCCTTAAAATCCAAAAACGACTCGTTTACTCAATTACGAGCCCGTTTAACTCCAAAATTCCTCGAAACTCAATTTCGACAATCGGACACCCTTTTTCGACTATCTCAGACATTCCGAGACTCATGGCGCAGTCGGAATTTCTATCCGAGGTACTTCACCGCAAATCACTATTTTACCCAAATCATTTAAGGCGGGGTTTCTCATTAAAATCTTACCTTTTTGTCGCTTTTATCAAAGACGACATATAATTAAAATACTTCGACCTATTAAATCCCAAAAAGAGTTACAACATCCATCGAAAATCATCCAATCCCAGAAAATCACTATTTCGAGAATTTCCCAAATTCCCAATTTATATCCATTTATGGAATTTAATTGTCTCCAAAATGACGGGTTGTTACAATGGGAATCAAGATATGATGTGGCCTAGCAAATAAGTGTGTATAACTAGGAGTTTCTCAAGAGATTCCAAATATTTAGGGAGTCCTCATAGACCTCCTCCAGTGAAATTCATCTGAAACAAACAATGAAAATTGTCTAGAATCAAAGTTGTTGTGCAGATTTACACATACATAAAAATTGAATACACAGAATGTATGAATACAAATGTGCAAAGAATCTTGTATCAATAAAATGATGTTTATACAAAATATATAATCATTCATACGGAGATAAAAAAGTAAACTCAGCTCTTGATTATTGTGCGTGTACACCATGAGGTTGCAACGTAAATCTCCATCTCGTAAACAGGAAGGAAAGACTTTTTGTGTCTTTTCCCACAGACGACGCCAATTGTAGGTGCAAAAAATCTCACCCGTAGGGGGGGTGCCAATTCATCACGATACAAGCATAAAAATAAATATGAGAGAGACAAAGATTTACGTGGTTCGGCCATGAATGACCTACGTCCACGGGGTTGCTGCTGTGTTCCATTATGATGAGAGAGTTTACATGAATGTGTTTCTCTAGCTTCTAAGTCCCATTTCACAATGGCGGGGTGTCCCTTTTATATAGAGTTTGAGGTTACATTAGGGTTACAAATATGGATGAGTCCTATTTTCGTGGAGTTTGATTTGACTCAGATACTGCTCCTCGGTCTTCTAGTTTATTAAGGACTCTAGTCGTCCCTATCTTGTTGGAGTGCCTATTGCTCGCCATCTTGACCGGGGTGCTCGCCACGTGTCATGCTATTATGTAGGCATATTTTTTACCCCCACAGGCTTTTTTTCAAAGTTATTTTAGTACTTCTTATGCATGATTTTTTAGTGTGTATTGATTAAATGCATTGTATGTAAGTATTTAGTACCTCAAATGAGTCCAATGTAGGAGTGAAATCTACACTTTCAGCATCTTTTGTATCTTGGGTGTTTGGATCATCTATGGTCATTCTTGTTGGTATAAACCTGTAAAAAATGCAGCACACAACCACACAACCTTTCCCAAATAAAATGTAGATGATAGAAACAAGTTTGGATTGAGAACAACAAGGTTGAGTTTTGGAGGGTTTTGGCCGTGATATAGGGTTTCACGATTTAGATTTTGAATGTTCTGGGGTGTTTGAAAAGTTAAAGATTAAAATTAGTGTTATTATGTTTGTGGGCATTTTAGACATTTTAGTAAATTTTTAAGTGTTAAATTTGTGGGGTTTGATAGTAGAAAAAGTGATTTTTTATTTTATGTTGTTATGGAGATTATTTTGGAGTGGGAATATCACCATCCTTTATTTATATATTTCTTTTTCTCTCACTTCATTTATCTCTCTCCAATTCATTATTCTCATCTATATCTCTCCCTTCATTTATCTTTTTTTTTTTTTTTTTTATCTCTTTTTGCATGTCAAATGATTATTTTTCATCCATTAATTTTTATTTATGTTGAATTTTATTCACATTTTTTCCGTTTCCTTTATTTAAACCACCCACGCATCGCGCGAAGCTGAATACTGGTTAATTGTAAACACTAATTCTAGGTCGACTCAGAAATGTGACACAAAATGGTGCGACACATTAATTTATTACACCTGCATTGACCTGTGTCTGGGCTCCACTATTATTGGACCCAGACACGAGCCAATAGGGGTGCGACACATCAATGTGTCACACAAAATGTGTTGCATTTGCGAGTTGGCGTAAAAGGACTTAATTGTAAAATCGCCCATTGGTGGGCTAGACCAATAATTTATAGGGAATTTAGTTTAGTACCTCCTTAATTGCTATAATTAGAATTTACATCTTTACCACCCAAACAAATAGGGAATAAAACAAAATTTATCGGTTTAAACTATTGAGAGATCTATAATCTTGTGTAAGAAAGATGTGAGAAGTACTGAAAAAACTTAACCAATCTGAGCATAATATTGTATTTATAGTTGGAAATTTGTTATAACAAAGGAACCAGAATAACAAATCTGTTCTACAACTAACAGATATTACACATTGCAAACACGTTTAACAACTAGTTAACTAACTGATTAGAGTAATTACTCTGATCATTACAAACAGGTACACTGTCAGGGAACAACTTTACAACTCAAGACATGCACACAAAATAAATATAGACCAAACACACCAAGTAAACACATAGTGGGCAATAAGTGTTCACTTAACATATCAAATATTACTAATATGTGCTCTTGGGAGCCAAAAAAGGCAACTGGGGTCCGATAGAAACAACACAGCAATTAGAGGCCCCAAAAACTTAACCAAAAAGAATTACAAGATCTAGAATCACTTGACATATTAAATAAACCTGAAATTTTAGATAATGGTCATTTACCATCCCAAAAATCTGTTAAATTTTTTTTATTCCTTAAAGCCATTTAAAGGACACCCTAAACTGATCATACAATTCTAATTAGACATTAAGATGTTTACGCATAGTTAATAAAGAAAATACTTTCACTGGAAAAACAATCACCTGTCACCATTCTAATAAAATTGCATTGCACATGATTTTATACACCTTTTAACATGTCTATTGTATATCATGATGAATGTTAAGCTTCAATTACACATTTTCACAAGCTCGGGAATGTGGTTCATGAAAGTATTATAATATGCCAATATTTGAATAAATATATGTGAAAAATCTTAAAATAATGGAGTATATATTAAATAGTCATTCGAATATTTTTTAATACACGTTTAATACATGTTTTTTTATTTTGCTTTAAAAAATCATTCATATTGCTATTGACGTGCACCTTTAAAAATAAAAGAATAAGAAACTTTTTGATAAAAAATAAAAAATTTATACTAAATATATATTTGAAAATGTTCCAAGTACGTTTTAATATTTGATCCTAAAATAATTCCTATACCTAAGTGGCTTCCAACCCCGAACTACCACTCCCGCAAACTTTTTGAGTGCCCCACCTAAGTATATTTTCTTGATCTTCCACGAGTGACTACAACTAGGGCTGTGTTTTTTTTTCCGAACATTCTGGTTTTTCCGATGTTCGATCCGATATTTTCCGATTTTGGAACATATATAAGGTTACCGATTTCCGATTTTCCGATTTTCGATTTTTCCGAATTAAATTGGATAGGAAATTGGAACTATGTTTTAAATTCCGATTTTCCGATTTTTCCGATATAATTTCCGAATCTTTTTTCCGATTAATATTTCGAATATATCTTCCGATTAATATTTCGAATATTTTTTCCGAATATTTTCTATATATATTTTTTTACCTTATAAGTTATATCCTTATGTAATAAGAATGTGTACAATTTAGATTTCCTTTATTTTTTACCTTACCTCATATATTTATATATGCCGTTAGTAGAGAGCAACTAGGGTTGTATGATATTCTTTATTAAAATATCTCTCACATCTCTCTCTCTCTCTCTCTCTCGTCTCGCCCCTTTCTCCTCGGCGGTGCATATCTCTCACCTCTCTCTCTCGACCCAATCTCTATACGGTCATCCAACCCCTTTCTTCTACTTTCGGCGGCGCATATTTGTTTACATCGTCCGACCCTTATAGTCTCGAACATAGGTAAGCCTTTTCTAGTTTATTTTTATTTGTTTATTTTTTTTATTTCTACTTATTTACAAATCTGTTTACATCGGTTTATAGGCTCTGTTTACATCTTGTTTACTTCTGTTTATAAGATCGGTTTACATCTTATTTACATCTGTTTACATCTTTTTTATTTCATCTAATACATCTGTTGGGATCGATTTATAGGTTTAATAGGTTTGTTATATTGATCGGTTTATAGGTTTACAGATTTGTTTACATCGATTTGTTATATTGATGGCTGCGGCAGAACAGAAAAAAACTAATTTCTAATTTCTCATACTGTCTTCATGCGGCAGAATAGAAAAAAATACCATATTTCTAATTTCCGAATTTTTCCGATTTTTTTTCGATTTTCCGATATTTCCGAATTCGGAAACTTTTTTGATTTTCCGAAAAAATTGGATAGGAAATTGGAACAAATATTTTATTTCCGAAAAAATTGAAATTTTTTCCGAAAGGTCATTTTCCGATCCGATCCGGCCGAAAGACAGCCCTAACTACAACCAACTTTGCCACAATTAATTGCATCAAAAACCATCATCATGAATAGTGCAAACAATCATAATAGTTATCCCAGAGTTTTTGCTAGGTTGTGCAGTAAATCCCTTAGGAATCTATGGTTAGACGTGACTTTTATACAGTTGTCCAAGCTTGTTTTTTCATTGATTTTTTTATCGCTCTTAACTATGTCAATTAAAAAAAAAAGAATTTTGAAAAAAGGTCCTCATAGTATTCAAAGTGTATAAAAATAGAACATTTTATATAATTTTATAAATTTAGTTCTTGTACTAAAAATACCATGAAAAATGGTGCCGCTGGCGCGGACAAAAAAAATAAAGGTATTGTGTCATAGAGACTTGATTTATAAATGTTATTATACCACAGGGACTAGATTTATAAACTTGAAAAATATTATCCTAAAAATTCAAATATAGGAAAGAACATAATCTTTACCTTAATTATCTATTAAAAAAAATGTATTTTAGTTCACATGATAGAGCATCCAAACCAAGAATAAACCACAATATAAAAGTTACGAATTTATTTTAGAGGAAAGTAAATGTTTAAAATTTGTTTGTGAGCGACCTAATTATAAATTGTCCGGTTGAAAATAGGGGCCCCTTAAGAAAGCTTTTTTCGATAAAGCAAACTAGGGGTGCAACCGGTACGGGTTTTTACCGTACCGTACTGTTTTGGTCCGGAAAAAAATGATTTTGGTTTCATATTATGAAATACCGAAAACCGATTTTACCGAAACCGAAAATACCGTAAAAAATTTGATTGGTTTCGGTTTTTAGATACAAAAAACCGATTTACCGAATTTACCGTACCGATATCGTACCAAAATTACTGTACCGAAATACCGTACCAAACTTTTTGTGCAGTGTCAAATTATTTTGGGTATCATACTACTTCTATTTATTTTATTTCTCATGAGTGAGTTTTTATATTCTTTTTGAATTTAAATTTATTTATTTGAGTATTTGGTTTAAGTGTTAAATAATCATGTTAATTAAATATATATTTTGTTTAATTAATCAAACATTTAACACAAAATGAATTAGGCAACATTTTGTTAAAATAAAAAGAGCCGTTTGTTTTGTTGGCTATATTTTCGTTTTGCCCTTATTTCATTTGTGCTTTATATTTTGGTTTGTGTAGAGATCTTTTTTTAGGGTTTTCATTTCATTTTTTTTACCTCTTTGTCTCTCAAAAAGTGTGGCCGTCATTTTTGTTTGAGCTCTCTCTCTCTCAATTTTTCTTCTTCTTCTTCAACCTTGGGTTGATTTTGAGAAATAATTTTTTGGGGACTTTTATTTGAGAACACCATTTTTTTGTTTTGAGATTTGGCTTTCGATTTGGTGTGGTTACTTCGTTTTGAGATCGGGTTTTCAGTGACAATTTTTTCGGCGTCAGCTGTATTCTGATCTGAGTTCCCTTCGTGTTTTCCGGTGATTTTTTTCCCAACGAGTTGGCTTTTCTGGTGAGTTGGCTTTTTCGGCGAAGGTTTGTTTTTCCGGTGTTGGAGGTGTGGATGATTTTGACTTTCCGGCGAACATTTTTTGAGGTAATAGCTCCCTCATTTTTTGAGGCTCATCATCTTGGCTCACTCTCCTCAGGTACCAGCTCCCTCATCTCGTCTCACTCTCCTCCAGCTCCGACAAAAGCAAACCGGTTAGTTTGGTCTCGTATCTGTTTAAATCTATTGTTCCAATTGCTACAAATGCTAGAAATTGTACCTATTTGTGTATGTTTCTAAATGTTCCAAACAACTAGAAATGCTAGAAATGGGTATATCGAAATATATACTAGATTTACCGAATGCATAAATCGATTTGAAATTCTGGTATTTACCGGGAAAAAACCGAATTGAAACCGAAATTATCGAAACCAAAAAAACTCGAAAATACCGAAAAACCGGTCGGTAAATTGGTACGGTACGATTTTACCATATAGAATGTGGTTTTGGTATTGGTAAGGGGTAGTTACCGACCATACCGTACCGGTTGCACCCCTAAAGTAAACGATTCGTTGAAACAACTTCGGATCAGTCCTTTGAATTAATCGATCTTACAAGATCGATCGGGCGGGCTGATTGGGAAGGGGTGATTAGCGGAGAAAATATATAATAAGTTTGAACATTATTGAAAAAATGTTTAAAAAATCTGGAACATTATAGAAAAAACATTTTAGAAGTCATACTAATATTGAATAAAACATCTAAAAAATATGTAAAATGAAAGAAACAAATTTTACAAAAACAAAATATTCCAACCATGATTAAAAAAAACAAAAAAACTTCCTCGATATACGCAAAAAATCCAATAAAAAAATATTTCCACAAAAAAATTCCAACCATGATAAAAGAACAGAAAAAAATTCTAGCAAAATAAATGAAGATTAACTTTTTAGTGTTTGTTTGATTCAATTTTTTGTGTTTTGCTAGAATTGAAAGTTTTTAAGTCCCATAATCCACATCAAGTGTTCCTAGGGGTGTGTTTCGACCGTATCGGATGGGAATAGGGGTGTTCGAATTTTTTTTCAAACTTTCAGAATTTTAAAATCCTTTCCAAATTCGGGAAATAAATTTTGAAAATTCATTTTTTCCCAAGTTGGCAGATCCGGAATATTCGAAATTTTCGGATATTTTATTATTCGGAAAAATCTCGAACAAGTTGGAACTATCAATTTTATCTATTTTGAAAAATATCGAAATTATATAACCAACATATATAAACGTCGATTTTTCATAGGACTGCTCTTATAGGATGTTCAAAACTGCAAATGAGGTTGAAAAACTGCAAATGAGTTTCTTCGGACTACTCTTATAGTCTTTTTCATCGATTTTTTATACAATTCATCGATTTATATAGAGGATGTAAAAAAAATGTTAGATATTAACAAAAAATCAGATCTGTGGTGATAAACATGTTAGAAATTAATAAAACATGTAAGAAATTAGCAAAAAATCAGATTTTGGGAGATGTTTTGTTAAAAAATAACAAAACATGTTAGAAATTGGCAAAAATCAGACCTGAGATAATGCGATGGCCGGCCATTTGATTTCAGACATGAGATTGTTGACGTGCTATGGCCATATGGGTGAGGTGAGATGAGACCGTGAAGAGTTTAAGGTTTAGAAGAGAGGTAATGCGATGGCCGACCATATGGGTACTGAGGGGCGTGAGGCCGTATGGTCGTGAGGTGAGTGAGGTCGTTCGTATGAGTGAGGGTTGAGGGTGAGAGAGAAGAGGGTTAATAGAAGAGAGGAGCGTCTATTTTTTTAGGTTAATAGTGTTATGTTTTTTTTTTTTTTTACAAATTATAGTGTTATGTTTGTTAGTGTGTACTATATATATTGTATAAAAGTAAGGGTTGAGATTGTTTTAAATAGAGGGTTGTGATTACACTACTAATAAATAAATTTTTAATGTAAAAATGTTTGTAAAATGATATCTAAAAAATTATTAAAATAAATATTAATATTACGATTTTGAAATATATTTTGGATAATTCAGATCGGTGTGTTATCAGAATTTTTGGATCGAAAATTTGCAAATTCGAAAAATCAAATATGGTTTCCAATTCCATTCCAATTTATTTCAGAAGATTGGAAAATTAGAAAATTCAAAAATCGAAATTTAAAAATGATGCCAAAATAAAAAAATTACGGATCGAAAATCGAAAAAATCGAAAGTTCAAAATAATTGACCACCCTAAGTGTTCCAAACATTTAAACAACAATACCAAAACTACAGTAGAAAAAAAATTGGGAAAAGGGAAATAGTTACAGTAAACGAAAGAAAGGTGTGAGATAAGAGCCACTTGCCTCTCATGTACTCTGATTTTCTCCACGGTGGAATATGCATTTCTTTTTTCTTCAAAGTCAGTTTTACTGCCTCTGATATGATTGAAAGTATTTGGTGAAGACGATCAGCTTTTTCAAAGAAAATCAACGATAGAGATTAACGGATCATTTTGTAATGTCCAGTTGACCGAGCTATTTCAAACTCCGATCTGAACTCTATGTCTACCAAACAAATTAAATTCTTTCTCTGATTATTTGTTCACCAAACAAAGCAACAAATAATCTTACGTATTATATTCTTATTTCCATCTGACATAAACAAACCAACTTCTTTCTCCGGCTATATTACACACATGTTTGTTCTGGCTCTTCCCGTCCAAAATCTGCATTGTTAAAAGACCATTTTTGTCCATGAAGTAACCAAAAGGATGGAAGTAAAAGAAGTCCTAGCTCTATTCATTTAAAAGCAACAAATAATAAGAGAAGGGTTTACACACCTATTTGTTCGGAGGGTAATCTGAACTCTCGTGATATAATCTGCAAAAAATAGAGAAAACCCAGATAGAATAATCAGAGAAGGGTTAGCATGATGATGCCGATTGTGCATGTATGGTGTCGGGTGGTGTGGGATGAAAAACCATCTATGGTTAGATGACAGAGAAATGTCAAGAGGAAGAGTCATGTGCGGATATAGATTAATAGGTTTGAGTTAAAACAATTAAAGATAAAGAAGCATTGGGTATGAAGAAGATGAAAAAAGAATGAGAAGAGCAAGGGGCGTAAGTGGGAGAGATGAAATGGCTAAAAAAAGTAAATGTAAGAGAGAAAGGGAGAGCGCCATGAACTGAATTATGGAACATTAAGTATCATTTACACCTCTAATACTATTGTATTAGAGGTATAATATAGGCATGATTAAATTAATTTCTTTAATGATCATTTTCATTTGATTAACTTCTCTTTATTCTTTAGTCCAACACATACTCATAAGAATTAAATGCAATAAGACAAATACTTACGTAATGCTTGATTTTTTGACTGTGTTAGCAATTAAATTACTATAAGATATTCAACCAAAATGATACACCTTTACCACTCCAATACTTTATTTCCAATGTATAGAGTTTAATCACAAGTTTGTTAATGTAAAACAACGTAGCAAGCTAGCTCGCAGGCTAAATGTGATGTGTGCAACATATTTTACAAATAAAACAAGAACCTTTAATAATTAAATTTGCAAAGTTGAAAGGGCATATTATAACTAAAGTAGTGAAGTATTGAATGTTCCCGAGTGTTATACCCTAGTATGAGCGTGCATACATTGCCGGCTCGAGTGAGGACACATGGCCTAGGAAGCTCATCCGCATCCACTTATGGTTCCAACCTCTAGCCTGGTAGGGAAAAGTCCAATCTAGTTCATCACTCCAGCCTCAGCCAAAGAAGTTCATAGTCTCTTCACTAAGAA
This sequence comes from Sambucus nigra, assembly GCA_949130495.1. Lineage (NCBI taxonomy): Eukaryota > Viridiplantae > Streptophyta > Magnoliopsida > Dipsacales > Adoxaceae > Sambucus > Sambucus nigra. Next base: position 538,498,261 of record OX422213.1, read on the forward strand.
GTTAATTCTGTTAGCTTTCCATTATCTCACAAGCACATCTCATGTGGTCTAGTGACATTGGCATAAGCTACTATGCGGGATTAAGGATAGTTATGAGAATATTTGCACCCACATGCACAAACCAATTCATAATTACCTCACATCCCTTGCCAACTGTGTGACTGATGGGGATTAACATTATAAAAAACTTTGTTGCCAAGTGATCTTTGATTGATTATGCATTAGAAAGAAGAAAATATCTAATTCTAAAGAACATACCTAGGTTTCAAATCACGATTCCTTTTCAGATGTAGATGATCCAAAGTAGGAGAATATTATGATAAAGAAGATGACGTGGATGATTTTCTTCCACCTTCAAATCTTTCATATAATGTGTTGCATACTTTTAATCTTATAGTATATGATCCTCCCAAAGTAAGCCTTGTGTATAAAATAAATCACGTTCGCTCTTTTCAACTCTTCACAAAAATTTGAATAGTTTTCCCCCTCTCTCTAACCCTTACATGTTACAATATTGTTTAAACCCTTTACATAAAATCTCAATCTCTCTCTCTCTCTCTCTCTCTCTCTCTCAGAGAGAGAGAGATAGGTTTAGAAGTGAACATAAAAGATGAACATTAACAAAAAATACCTAACAACTCATTAATTTGAATTTCTATGTTATAATTGGTTCGCCTAGCGGCAACAAACACGTGTGTGACATGTGTATTTTTTAATATACACCCCATCCCCCCACCCCCACCCACCCCCTGCCATCCGTTATCCTACAGTCCTAACCCACCAGACAACCTCACACCCTTATTCCTCCATACCCTTACACCCTTTTTGGTGTTGATACATTTTTTGTGTTTCTATGATTGTTTAGAGCTATCAAGAAGCATATAATTGAACCAATGAGAGTGAATACACCAGCTGAGAACCCAACAATAATAGCAGTTTTGTCATGACTTCTTCTTGGACTCTCCTGAGTTAACTCAACACCGTCCCTTAATTGAGTTAACTTAACATGAAGAGAGGATTGATTAAACGGTGGAATTGGAAATATTGGTAATGATATTTCATTTTCTCTCTCTTTCTCAGACTACAAAACTCGTGCAAGAAAAATACATGTTTTCGTGTCCAAATAAACTAGTTAAGTTCATGTATCATCAGATAATTAACACCGACCCATACTGATGGCAGGTGGGGGGTGGTGAGGTGTAAAAAAATATTCAATCAATGTACGGGTACGTTCCCGCTGGCGCGGACCAATTACAACATAGGAATTAAAATTAATGGATTGTTAGGTGTTTTGTTGTTAAGGTTCATTAAAATGTTCATCTTTTTTGTTCACTTCTTAACCTCTCCATATATATATATATTCTTCGAGATGATCGAGAATGAAAGATATCCTCCTGACATCAAACCTCGCACTTGCTCCTGACTAAAAGAGTCTGAAGAATGTGCCTGTATCACCAGCATCACCATAGCTAGTGTAACGATCACTAATCGGAAAAAGGCATTCTCCAAATCCAAGTCACATGTGGCCTTCCACTGTACTACCCATATATTTGGTAAATCCTCCTTCGATTCGGCCAATAACATAGCCAAATTGACTGTTGGTTGTCGATTCAATGCATCTACAACCACATTTGGCTTCCTTGGGTGATAATGAATCGAGAAATGATAACATTTCACAAGATATAATCATATCCTCTGCTTCATATTCAAATCTCTCTATCTAAACAAGTATTGGATAATCTTGTGATCGGAATACAATGTGAACCTATCACCCAACATATAGTGTCTCCAAATACAAAAGGAAAATACTATCACCGCCAACTCTAAATCATGGGTGGGGTAATTACCCTCATGAAACTTTAGCTTTTGGGAAGCATAAGCTATCAGCCTCTCCTTATGCATCAGCACACCTCTTAAACCCTATAATGATGCATTCGTAAATACTAAATACTCCATACCACCCTTTGGAAACGTAAGGACAAGTGCAATGTTAAGCTTTTCATTAATCTCCTTTAAAGCTCTCTAGCAATCCTTGTTCCACACAAATGATACTCCCTTCCGATTAATATGTGTCAGTAGTTCAAAAATCCTCAATAACCCATAAATGAATCTCATGTAGTACCCTACCAAACCTAAGGAGCTTTTTACCTCCGTAGGTGTTGTGGGTTGTCCCCACTCTAAAGCTGCAGAATCTTTGCTAGAATCCACCAACGAAATCCCAAGCATAAATAGAAAATGGCACAATAACTGTACCTCTCAATGCCAAAACCCACATTTAGATAACTTAGCATACGCCTTATATTCCCGTAGTGTCTACAAAAATAATTGTAATTTATCTACGTGGTCCCCTTTCGAACGCGAGTATATGCTGATGTCTTCAATAAACACAACAATGAATTGATCCAGGAATGGTCAAAATACCCAATTCATCATATCCATGAACATTGCTGGTGCATTGGTCAGCCCAAACGACATAATCCAAAACTCTTATGAAGCATATCGCATCAAAGAAGCCATTTTTGAAATTTTCTCATCCCAAATACGTAACCAATGCTACCCTGAGAGCAAGTTAATATTTGGAAATAATGACGCGCCCCTCAAATGGTCGAATATATCGTCGATGTGCAGTAATGAATACTTATTCCGTATCGTGACTTTATTCAACTCCTTATAATATATACATAGTCCGAAGAACCATCTCTTTTTTATATAAATAAAACTAGATATCCCCATGGAGATGTACTCCTCCTTATGAACCCCTAGTTCAATAACTACTGTATTTTCTCATGCAACTTTTTCATTTCTAATGGATCCATCTGGTATAGTGTCCCCTCAATGGGTCTGGTACCCGACATCAAATATATATATAAATCTACCTCCCTAACTAGTGGTAATCCCGATACTTCCTCAAACACCTCCAAAAATGCTAGGACAATAGGTATCACATCTAACAACACAATGACCTCCTCATATTAAGTCACATCAATAAAATCCAAATGGGTTCTTGACCATCTCGAGTTTAGGCATCTCTACTAAAAATATCTCCTAATCGGGAATAACAAACATAATCGACTTCCCATTACAATATATCTATGGATGATACTAAGATAACTAATTCATAATAAATATAACATCATGCATAGCCATATTTAAAAGCAACAAGTTAGTATAAAAATATAATTGATCGATATCAACTGCCACGCCTCTATACACATAACGTAAGGTAGAACCCCTATCTACTGGGGCATCCACATGCTATGACACATGCTCATTTATGTTTATTAAGCCCGATGTAGATGCAAATGAATAACTAGCAAAAGAGTGTCACGCCCCCATGTTGAAAAAAACTTAGGCATAACTACCATAAATATTAAACATAGCCTCAATCGCCTAAGGCCGTGTTGGTCGATCCACCTGTTGAAAGGTATGTACATGTCTATAATGAATTTGAGGTTCCCTTTGAGTCATAGGTAACATCAAATCTGTCCTTAGCCCTGACCCCTTTGACCATGGTATCCGTACTGTTCCTATACTTGGCGGCCCTATCCCTGGCCACCATGGCAATGAAAATCATATCCTCCTCTAAAACACTTCGGGGGTTATCCGCCCAACTAGGTACTCTTTTAAAGTGTGGGATTCCATGCCTTCGGGATGAATCCCTTATCTCTCTTGACTTTGGCCTTCTACCCTTGGCCCTTACCTCCCTTATCTTTCTTTGGTTCCTTCTTGAGAAGAAGATCTCTGAAATCCTAGAAATATCATAGTTAAACATCCACTACCTAAGTATACGTAGTATATGCTGGATTACTCATCAATATCTACCTAATATCCTATAACAGGCCTCTGATAAATTGGTCTATCTTCTTTGCCTCCGATCACCCATTTTCGGAGCAATGTGTATGAACCGAGTAAATTCTTTCTCATATTCTGCCACTATGTGATCATCCTACTTCAATCTGTCAAATTTAGCTCTTAAAGCTTCTTGTTATGATGGATGGAAGTATTTCCACTCAAACATCTCCTAGAACTAAGAAATGGTTAACTGTGCCCAGTTCTCTTTGGTGGTAATAGACTCCCACCATTGAAGGTTATCCCCTATAAGTCTGAAACTGGCTAATATGTATCACTGAATATTGGTGCACTCTAATAGGCGTAGATGTTGCTCAATGTCACAACTCCATTATAATGAAAAAATTGGGTCTATAAATCCCGATAACTCTAGTGAGAGCCTTTTATCAAAGGAAGTACTATATCTATTTCAAATGGATATAAAAGGCTGGGCAAGTTCAGATGATGCCATGTGTGGTGGTAAATGCTACTTCTACTGCATGGATTCCATAGTCACAACTATAGTTTGTGCGATGATAGAAGCCAAGTCGGCCTATGGAATAACAACTGCCTATCCCTTCTATGGTGGTGTAGGTGGCTGCAGATACTGACAGGGTGCCGCTACCTCTGACTTAATGCTAGCAGTTAGTCATGACTGAAAAACTCGTCGACATCGTGTGTTCACCATCTTAAAGATATTAAAAAAAATATATATGTATAATACTAGATTGATCAGGCCTAATACTAGAACCTGGAATGCTCTGATACCAACTGTGAACTACATAAAATATAATACTAATTTGATTAGGCCTAATATTAACTCACGAGAAATAAAACAATTGAATATCATTATAAGAATGACTGTAAGTAAACTAAACTCATAAAAGTACATAATTGACATACAATAGAGGTGAAGCATATAAACTCTGATACCAAAACCAACACAAAGTAATAAAATCCTCGCATATAATCAATGTCTACTAATACATGCCAATACTAATATGATTAATCAACTAACTCAAGTGTAAAAACTAACATAAGATAATAAACGAAATATAAAATATGAGCATGAAGTCTCGACACCTACATCTTATAAGATCAATAACATAGAGGAGATAAATACTGGATCAAGGGTAACGCTGTCCTGGTGGCCTATGACTTGAAAATGTTAATAGGAGATGTTACCCACAAGTTTAAGTAGAATAATAATGATTTTACCTTTGGGTTACAATACAACTACACATCTTCCTATTGTATTTTAGTTGTTTTTAATATAACCAAACCTAAACAACCTAAATATCATATGTGTCTACTTCGGAGCCTATATATTCCCCATGATTAAGGATTTTACATCGCTATAAACCTTTATGTAACAATTCCAGTTCTCTTAATTTATACTTCACCATTGAATAATATCATAGGGGAAAGTTGTATCTACATCAAACTATACATCTATATAACACAAGTATGGTCCAATACACATACCTCATAAAAGTGGCCCATCATAAGCTCACACATAACGAAGGCCTATCTTATTGCCTTTGGGGATCACTCATGTGTATTAAGCATAGTTATAGGTTATCGTATACCTATAACCACCCAAACACCTACTAAGGATAAACATTACACCTTCACACTCATTATATATCCCCACACCCAAAGATACATAAAAGGATCATCTCGCAAACCTTACACAGAAACAACGAGAATTTCAGAACATAATGTCCGGGGTAAATATAACTAAGTCAAACTCGTCATCATTGCATCAGGGTACTGATCTCCGTTGATCGCCTCCCTATAAGGATATACCCTATAGTACGTATCCCACGATTACACACGCCCGATATGTTGCACGTAATACACAATTCAAGTAATCCTACACAGTTAAGGGTTGCAAGTCCAATTTCCATTTTAATTCCTGAATTAATCTCTTTTAATTCACAATAAAAATTTCATAAAATTCTCATTTGATCCTCGTTTGATCTCCTCATTCAAACGACAATACATATGTCATTCGAACGAGTCGTTCATCTCGTTCGAATGAGAATCCAACTTCGTTCGAATGAGGTCATATTCTCCGTTGAACGCGATTTGCTCAAATTTCATCTTCTCCGTGGAAATCCGCCTTTTTTAACCTAAAACCTTAATTCCAAGCCTATAAGCATTTCCAACCTTCAATATATAGATGAATAATCATCCCAACATCAATCCTAACCAATTTTAATGCTTTAATATTCATCTAACACATATTTAAGGTATTAATTCCAATCATCATCTCAAGAACACTATATATGATGTGATCCCAATTCAACCCAATTTTAGTTTAATCCACTAAATTAACAAGGAGCTTTCAATCCTCTAACATGGAATATCATAACTATAATATCAACTTAACAAATTCTATTATGAATCATGATGAATCAACCCAATATCAAAATATTCTATAAACATGAATTATAGTCTAATTATTATAATTCTACCGATTAATATCTAATTCGAATTATATTAATTTTAGATTAATATTAAAATGACAATCATACTATTCACAACTTCAATTATAAAATTATACTAAATAAAGTTGCCTCTAAATCAAGTGGGTTGAATCCTTAAGCCAAAAGCCTCAATTCTTCTTTCCCCCCCCCCCCCTCTAACCTCTTCTCCTTAGCTCTAGGCTTTCCTCCAAAGTGTAAAAAGTGTTTTAACTTAACACTAATCTTCATTTTATAATGTTAGACACGAAATCAGGCTTGGAACCCATATGGACCTTGACCCAATAAGTACAAAACTAACTCCAAATAGCTTAAAGTCCAGCCCGAGTCATATACTAACCCATGGGCCTTAAAATCCGACATATTAAGGTGTAAACAAACCTTTTACACATGCTTAATGTCACCCGAATATTTTCATCAACATAAATGTTTTTATTCATTAAATAATTCTTATTTAGTACTTATTTTAAATTTAATTCAATTTTAAATAATAACAAACTAGTCACTCCAAATAAATACACAAAACTATAACAATATTAATTGTCCAAAAATTAATCCATTTTTAGTTAAAATAAAAATCTAGAGACCAAAATTTAATTTATACCTTAAATTAATTACCTTATTAAATTTAAATTTAGAAAGGAACAAATAAAATTTGATTTTCAAAAAAGTCATGATCTAGGCCGGCCACATAAATAGATCTATGTTGTCCATAATAATGTTGGTTCCTAATTAATTTAATTATTAGCTCATAGAATTAAAAAAAATTAAATATGAGATGATCGCGATATAACCCATAACAAACACATGCAATTATACATCAAAAAGGAAACAAAGTCCCATTTTATCCTGGTTAGGACTTCTTCCTTGAGCAAAGTACTTTGGGGGTTAATAACTCCTTGCAAAAGAGCCCATTATATTTCTATTAGGTTGAAAGAAGAGGTATAATCGCATCAAAGCACACCAAAAGGACACCTATCAATGGTCTTTCCCGACACTATGTCAGAAGGGGTCACGACCATCCTTGGTAGGGCCGAGTTGTGCCATTTTTCCCCATTGTCGCAGATAAGGGTCCGTATTCGCGGCTAGAAGAGACCATGATGACGACCCATCTCTCCTATGGTATTTTTCGCTTTTTCATGAAACATGACAACTATATCATTTTGACTCTTTCTTTAACTTCGAAAACTTCATTGTTAGACCTACAAACTTGAGTAAAATGCAACCAAAATCCATAGTTTTTCCTCTATAATCAAATCCAATTACAATATAGGATTAAAAACTATTACATCTCCTCACAAACTCATCCATATACATCATTTTTTTGTAATAATTGAAAATAACCTAATTATTACAACCAAATCAAATTTAAGTAAAGTAACTATGATAAACAACAGTAAAATCAATTCATATAATAGAAATATATGGCTATAATGGAGGGAGTAAAAAATTCCATAAACCCATATTAGTACAAAACATATACATCCATGCACATATTTTCAAACATATAAACTTTGGACTTTAATGTCGGACAAATAATCAATCTATTACTGGGGGTCTAATTCTAATTGTTGGGAATTGACTTTTATATTTTTTATTGCCCAATGATCTTTGATTGATTATGCATTGGAAAGAAGAGACTAACTAGTTCTAAAGTTTTTAATGCCCAATGATCTTTGATTAATTGTGCTTTAGAAAGAACAAACTAACTAGGTCTAAAGAGTAGGCGGAGGGTCCAATTCACGATACCTTTATGGATGTTGTAGGTGATCTGAAGTAGGATAGTATTATGATAAAGAGCATGATGTGCGTAATTTTCTTCCACCCCCAAATCCTTCCTAGAATGTGTTGTACGCCTTGAGCTTCTAGTATATGATACTCCTAAAGTAAGTCTCGTGTGTGGGTACTCCCGGAGATAAAAACTTGATAAAATATGAGAGAAATAACTTTTTTCTCACCCATTTACAAAAATGTGAATACTTTTTTCCTCTATCTCTCTAGCTCTTAGGTGCTATAATACTGCTTAAACCCACTCCTTAGACATATATATATATATATATATATATATATATATAAGTAATTGATGTGGGCTTAGATCAGTTAATAAAATAAAGGGAAATTTACAATTAGGTCCCTTGGTAATAATTTTTAAACATTTAAGAAAAATTTACTATTAGGTCCACTTGTTATGCGACTAGCATGAACTTCTACAAGAAGAGAATTAGTGGACCTAAGTGTTTAAAATTTTTCAAAATTCCTTTAGTGTTTAAAATTAGTTTGTGAGGGATCTAAGAGTACTTTCCCCTAAAATAAATTAGGCACGTAAGACTAACAATTAATTTGGCTTCCAAATAGATTTAACTTCAATTTCATTATCCCAAAATTAATTAAATTATGAGGTCTCGTGTGCAAAGTTGGATATCACATAATATGATTCCCCTCGTACTCCATACAAGTAAAATGTAATTTCCAATAATTTATTTTCACCAACATATTTTATTCCTTGATCTCAAACTTAACTTATTTGATACTGTATGGATTATAAAATAATCCATTGATCAAGTATATTGGTAGAAAGGTATCAAAATCGTGGATATTTCCCAGATGTGTATTTCTCTGATATATGGATCTTAGACATAACCACACAATGATTGCCCAATTTGAACATATTTGGACTTAATAAATTGAATCTCGCCCATAACAATCAAATAAATGATTGTGCAAGTATACTCTAGTCAACACCTAGACTTGAATCTCACCATTGGTCTTGTTTAATACATTTATGATGTACAAATACAATCCTCTTTGAACTATCAACTATAAATATCATACATGTAGATTTATCGATAAGATGTTAACTCCCTATATAGGTTGTGAAATTTTTCATTGAACTAGAATTGAAATTTTCATTTTCTTTGATCAGGCCGAACCTAACTCACGAGAATTCATGCTAAGTTCAATTAATTGACGCATATAAAATATATTCAATATAGATATAAGACATTATAACAAACATGTGTATTATTTCTAAATAAATCAGACACACTTTTATTGGAAAATAAACATCATAAACATGATTTTAAGAATAAAACCCTAACAGTGACCCCATCTCTCCTTAACATAGCAGGAGACATATCATTTGGGACCACCACCTTTTACCTCACTCCATTTTTACATCAATTGATCATGCAAAAAAGTTCAAGTGATATTGAATATTGTATCATACTCTAAAAAAGTTAGGATTGGGAATGAGAGATTTTAACTATGATCTAATGTTGTCATTTAACTGGTCTCATAAGAAAAGTTACTTTTTATGGGCGTAGCCCACTGAATTTTTGTGGCTAAACCACATAAAATCCTCATCTCACATATCTATAATCTTTTTACTTAATAGTAACTAAGATTCATTTCATTCATTGAATGATTGATTATTCAATAATTTGAATATTATTACTACAATTAATTAAATACTCATTCCTAGCACCAATAATTTGGCATCATTTATGGAACTTTCATAGACATGTCATCCCCACCATTACGAGTTTACTTCAGGATATCCCAACGGTAATGATCCAACCCTAATTTAATCGTTTCACTATATATTATGGGGATTAGACCTAAAAACCTTGTTTTGCAATTGATTTATTTAAATTATTGTTGTTGATTGATCACACCAAAACCATTTAATTTATTTATCCCTATTATTTCCATTTTCTTCTTCAGTTTGTAATATCATCCATGGATTACAATCAATATATCATCAAATACCATTTTCCATACCTTAGTTAGTGCCCTACATCAATTCTATATGACAAATCTAAATGTATTTATCCAAACCGTGTTGAAGAACCAACATCTCATGCAAGAGAATAAGATAACCTATCAAATCATGCACCATCATGTTTGGTTGATCCTAACATTGATGCCATCACACTCATTGCGAGTGATGAGATAGGCTAGAAAAATGAGGTACCACTACCGACACTATACAAGGGGAATCAATTGGGATAAATATGTCTAATCACCTGAGGAAAACCTCAATGTTTTGAACAATGCAGGAAGAAATCTACACTATATCATAAATTTTAATGGGCTTATAAAAACACCAAACAATTAATCTTGAATAATTGTGTTTCTCACATAAAGTCATATTAGATAATAAGCAAAAAACATAATTTTATCCATTGTAGTGTTTGTCTTGCACTTTTTGAATGATTGCAACAAGAATTTGATGTTTCTCTCTCTCTTCACCTTTTTAACAATTTCTCACACTTAGTGTCGAAACGTTTCTCTGTAGAAATTATTTTTCTCCAACAACCAAAAGATGGAAAAGAGTGTGGGAATTTATAGGGTAGCAAGAGGACCTAATTCTATTCCAATGGTTATATATCTTCACCACCAAAGAGACACCCATTCAATCAACCTCTTAACCAATAAAAATAGGACATGTGTAATTATTGGAAATTTCCTTAAAAGTCCACTATAATATAATTAAATACATAATAAATCACGCGTGCCACATGTTAAAATATTTAAACAATATAAATCTTTTCTAACATTCTCCCACTTGGCCCATATGATTTAAATCGACATTTTTTTAATAAACCTACTTTTTATGTGTGTGGAACTCGATACATTATGCGATCATACTAATATCGAAAAAAATCATTTATCCAATTTTTCTTATTTTGGTTGCACTTCATTATACCATATCAAATAACCTACCAATGTGAGTCATGGTAGTTCTATGTCACTAGAATGACGTAGTTCCTTCCATGCACCACAACATTTTTTTCCAAGGTTCAAGCCTCAGGGAAGGGGAAGGGACTTGAACCGCCCACCTCTTGCAAGCAAGGGTGGGAGGTAACCATTGAGGCAATCCCCTTTGATTATGCACCACAACATTAGTAACCTATTTAATATAGTTCATAATTTAGGTAATAGGCAAATAATATATTTCCTATATAAGGTCCAACAATAATGGTCTTTTGTCAAGACTATTACAGTTATCATTCATCCACACATAATGTGTGTATATATATATATATATATATATATATATATATATATATATATATATATATATATATATATATATATATATATATATATATATATATATATAATGGAACAACAGGAAAATAACTAATAATGAGATCTCAAGTATCTAATAGAATAAGTTATATATTCATACATCCATATAATAAATGTTATGGATAATTTCAAGACCCATACTAGCAACATGCTCTTTAAGGGTCTTAGGCATTAATCATATGGTTATTGGATCGAAAAAAAATCAGTTGTGTACTTAAATGTTCTATAGACACTCTTTGTTTTTGCACTTTTTCTTTAACGACAAGGTATTTTAAATCCATGTGTTTGTCACCATTAAAATGCTTGTCATTTTTAGAAAAGAAAATAGCTGCGCCGTTATCACAATAAATTTTCAGCGAATTGACAATAGAGTCGACAACTCAAAGTCCTGAAATAAAATATTGCAACCCAAAGCCTTGAATTGTGGCCTCAAGGCATGCCACAAGTTTAGCCTCCATAGTAAATGATGCAATAATAGATTGATTTTCACTTTTTTATGAAATAGACCCTCCACTAGTAGGAAAACATAGTTGAAAGTTGATTTCCTACTATCAGGGTATCTGAAAAAGTTCGAGTTTGAATATCTAATCACCTTCAAGCGGTCTGACCTTTTAAAGGTAAGCATGTAATCCTTTATTCCTTACAAGTTCCTCTTGACTTTATTTTCATCTTTCTAATGTTCGATTCCTGGATTGCTTTGGTATCTACCCAAAACTCTAACTATAAACTGATGTCTGGTCTGGTACAAGTCTGTGTATATAGTAGACTTCTCACAACTGAAGCATAAGGAATTCCTTCCACGTGATTTTGTTCTAATCATAATAGGACATTGCATAAGGATAAACTTATCACCTTTCTAAATAGGGGCATCACTAGATGAAATTTTTTCCATACCGAATTTTTTAATAACTCTTTTAATACATGCTTTGTGAGACAATCCTAACTCCACCTTTTTGGTTTCAAAATTTTTGATCCCAGTCACATAGATTGTCTCACTCATATCTTTCATTTTAATGTTCTTAGAGAGAAACTTCTTGGTTTCATTAATGAACAATTATCATTTCCAGCAAGTCAAGCATCATCAACATACAAAATCAAAAAAATTAACTTTCTCCCACTAAATTTTAGGTATATAAATCCGTCAATGGAAATTTATTTAAATCCGCAGGAGGTAATGGTATTATATACACCCCATTCTAGTACCCCTTAAACTCTCCTTAGGTCCCTAGCACCTCCCTGCATCACGACCAACATAAGTCATACCTCGGGTACTGACCTAGAGACCATTGGGCGCTCACAAGCTCCGTTTGACCCAAAAGTCAAACTCTTCAGCTTGACTGAGACTGAATGAATCTTTGAAGGGCACTGAATCCCCTTTCCAACGATCCACCCCGTGCACGATTCTGACTTACAGTGCGGATGAACGAACCGTTTTCCCCCAAAACTTGATCAGGAGGCCACTGGATGCTCCCAGGCTCCATTTGACCAAAGTCAACTCCTTAGATCAACTGAGACTAAATGAATCTTCATAGGTCACTGAAACCCCTTTCTAACGGCCTGCCCCGTGCATAATTCTGACTTATGATACAGACGAACGATTCGTTTTACTTCGAAAGGTCATGAAATGCTTCTAGGGCCTGATTGACCAAAGTCAACTCCCCAAATTGAGTCAAATTCTTTGGAATGTCGAAGCACATATCCTAAACTTTCAAATGGTGCACCACGTGTGCGATTCTGACTTACCATGCGGATGAATGATCTGTTTGCATCCAAAGTTTCCCCGTCTAAGGACCGACAAGCGCTTTCGAGCCACATTTGACCCAAAGTTAACTCCCGAACCCGGGAGAAGTCTAAATAATTTAGAAGGTATCTGAATTACCTTTCCAACGGTTCACCCTGTGCACGATTCGGATCTACGGTTTGCGTTCTATGACCAATTTTTTGAAGGAACCTAAAAGAGACTGCCAAATGGCAGGTTCCAAACCATGCATATCGGCAGTGTGCCTAAACACACCTACCGATTGGAAGGAACAGGGCTATGCTGATCGAAAATGCCCTGGTCCTATAAAAAGGAGGGCCTGACCTCATTTCAAAGGGAGCTAAGATCTGAAATCCATCACTCTCAGCAAACTCAAAAAACCTCTCTCGAAGTCAGCGTGATTTCCACACCCAAATATATTTCCAACCTTCACTTTTCATCACCCTTTTCATCAAACTTGGTGAATTAACTACCGTCCATCATCATCCAAGTGCAAGGGCTGCTATCCAACATTCAAGATCAAGCTCAAGATCTTCAATAAGGTCCAATTTTCTCAATTCTCTCCTTAAATTCTCCTAAATTCGCATTAACTTGTTTTGTTACTTAGCACTTTTATTCTCTCATCTCACATATCCTAATATAACTTTTATCTAGTATTATTGCAGACCTCTTATTTTCACATAAATAAAACCCCAAAAAAATAAATAAGAAAAGTGGGTTTGCTCATAAATTCCAAATGGGAATTCTCACACTTTTGTTACACTTTTGTCACAAATAAAATACTTTTGTACACACACACACACCCATAAGAGAAGTCCCCGGTTGGATTTATGGGATAAACCCCACCCCGACTTTGATGCCTCTATAGGCTACGTAGGCGTCTCGGGGTAAAACTCGAGACGTCCTATTCCTAGTTTTCTTTCATTTTTTATTTTCTCTATATTCTTTAAAATCAATTCTCTTAGATTCTATATATTTACATATACATATATTTGTTCTTAGTGGTGTATTATTCCACATGCGTTATCGTGCCATTATAACGACCTACGCAAGGATAATTGTGTAAATACTATTTTCTAATCTTATTTTTAGGACAATTCCTACATATTACTTGCTTTATTTCTTCCATGATACAAGTCGAGGATTCCTATATCCACTACGTATACATATGCACACATATCACGGGGAAATAAAGGAAAATAGTAACCACCCATGAGAGACTGCAAGGGCAAAAATGGGTGCCTAACACCTTCCCATTTCATAACTTAGCCTCCGGACCCTTTTCGAATCATTTTTTGGTTTCGTATATATCAATATATCTTTGGATGCTGTCCTTCGGGATGGCTCCCTTTTTTCTTTTGTCTTTTTTGAGTAAAATAGACTGACGACTCCATCTCTCTACATTTTTCATCTCATCACCGACGCCGGCCAAAGCGCTCCCGAGAGGGATGCGCGGGACCAAGATCCTCTCGACGTAGAAGATAACCCCTCTTCTTCGTCCCTCTCCCACTACGAGGATAGAGGATGGCCATAGTGGCGACTCCGCTGGGGACGTTATTTTGAGGGCTAGACTCTATTTAGATAGGTGTTTTATTTTCTCATATATTCTCCTATTTTTCACGTTCCCCTTTTATTATTCATGTGTACCTCATGCTTATGCTTCTATTCACACACTTATAGAAGATTCTCCATGTACACTTCTCACCACGTGCACCTAGGATCACATATATCCACATGTTGCACCCATCACCCATCCATACTTGTTATACTATTGGTACTTGTACTTTTCTCCCTGTTTGGCATGATCAAGAAAGATACTCTCATCATAAGATACTAATAAGAGAATCATGCATGATTCACATGACTTAACCAAAGAGCATTGTGATTTACCAAATTTTATCCAGTAATTGGAGGGTCACTTCGTGATTGGCGCTGGTTCGACTGGGCGCAGTTAGCCTAAGCGATATGACTCTTAACTTCCATTGGCTAAGTACCTTCGACGTATATTGAACAGTTCCCTCGCCTTGTATCGCTTCACCGAAGTCATGACGGGAGGTACATCGCAGGTAACTCATTCAGGTACACCGAGTATATCAAATTCACTCTCACACGTATCATCCCCACGAGGTATATAGTGAGGCAATTCACGTACAAATAGCTTGTCCACATGAACCGATTGCCTTCAAAAGCAGGACGTATATCGTGGAAGTCATGCCAAAGGGGGGAATGCTTTCCAATTTACCCAACAAACTACATACCCATATATAGGTGTCAAGCCTAGGACACACATGTTAGATTATCGGTTTTGACCCAAAACTCTACCGAAATTCCGGGTCGGCCTGCCCCCCAAAATTTCGCACATTTTTAAAACGGGACCCTGTCTATGAGCCTGGTTATAAGTCCAATCATGGATTTTGCATATATTACAAAACCAACTTTTTCAGGCTCGGGTCCCGTTCAATATTTCATTTTTGCATTTAATAGAATTTAATACAAGTGAGAACATAATAATCAAGCTGAGACCGTCTCCCAAAACATATCTCCTTTCCTTATCGAAAATCCAAAAACATTTATCCTTTCCTTATCGAAAATCCAAAAATATTTTTCCTTTCTTTATCAAAAATCCAAAAAAATTTCTCCTCTCTTTATCAAAAATCCAAAAATATTTTGTTTTTCAATCTAAAAAAAAATGTCAAAAATATTTTCATTCTTTTAAAAAAAAATCCCATTTTTACGCCTTCTCAGGTCGATCGCACGCCCTTGGCCTGGCTCCTTATTGGCTTTGGTCTTCAGTCAAATCACCCTGGAGTTTCTTCCGTTCCCCTGCTACTTCTTTCGAGTTTGGAATCCATCCACTTTCCATGGAGAACACAGATCAAGTACCAGTTGTGCATCCGGATCTGACGGTAATTTTGGCCCATCTCGTGTCTAAGATTGACAACCTTCAGATTGAGGTCCGAGAGATGCAACGAAACTAGGTTACTATTCCTCAAGAGCCCGAGGCCCTATTCCCTCGTGCTAAGGGTCCACTAGAGCCTATTTGGGTTCCCAAAGAGTATCATCACGCTCCTCGTTCCCCTCATGCTAATCGGCCGCCGCCTGCCCAACTTTTGACGCCGAACCTTGCCCTGCATGGGGCTAACCTACCTATGATCATTGATCCAAAAGATGAAGAGTTGAAAAAGGTCAAAGAAGATCTCAAGATGCTAACAAAGAAGTTCGACCAAGTCAGAATCTCTGGGAATTACATGGACTACACCCACATGTGTCCTTATCCTAAAGCGAGGTTACCCGAGAAGTTTAAGATGCTAAATATTGAGAAATTCGGAGGGAGTGGACCCCCGATTGTTCGTCTTCCCAGTTGTCACCGTGTTATGACTCTCCTAGGGGCTTCTGAAGAAGTGATGGCTAAATTATTTCAGCAAACTTTGAAGGATAGCGCCCTCTGATGGTTTTTGTCTCTCGAGGAGTCCAGAATTCGTAGCTGGGAGTATGTAGCCCTAGAATTCATGTCACAGTACAAATATAACAAAGAGCTTGAGGTCACCCGTAGTGATTTAGAGATGCTCAAACAAAACCCTAGGGAATCAGTTAGTAACTTCATAGCCCAATGGAGGGAAAAAGCAGCCACTATGATCAATCGTCCATTCGAGGAAGAACAAGTCAACATAGTGAAGAAGAACTTCTTGCCCCATGTCCGAGCAACAATGGGAGGACAATACTATCCCCACTTCCGAGCTCTGTGAGAAGCAGGAGTAGAGATCGAGGAAGGTATTTCTAAAACAGAAGTTGAACTAAAGAAAGTCTCCGGACAGTTCACCCCCAGAAAATACAACAAAACTGTCAGTGCTGCAGTCTCAACCATCAACAACATCTCTCAAACAACCACCTCTTGGGCACCAAAAAGTCACCCTGTCATAGTCCAAAAGGAATAAACCGAGCTCCATGCTCCTCTCTCCAAAGTTTATCAAGCCCTATTAATCCAAAACCTTATCAAACCCTTGGACCCCCATCCATTGCCAAATCCACTCCCAAGAAACTTCAAGGCAGATGCCCATTGTGCCTTTCACCAAACTTCTGGCCATACCACCGACCAATGCTTTCACCTCCAAAACATAATCCAAGGTTTAATCGATCGGGATACCATTACTGTGACAACCCGTATATAATTATGATAAATTGTATTTAAATTATACTTATCTTATGTGATATGAATAATGTGTTATTAGTATATCTAATGTTAAGTGATTAAGGTTACTATAATTCTACTTTCATAAATCATGAAATGTCGAATTATTTACGAACACAAGATTTGGTTATTTTCGATAGAAATGTTCCTGTTTAAGACTAGTTTTGACCCTTGTAACATTACACTTGACTTGAGGTGAAAACTACATAGTTGTAGATATGTGAGTTAGGGTTGTAACACAACAAACGGTGCATAAACGGATGTTCGAGTAAGAAGTTAGGTCGAAATTACGAGAAGGGACGAATCTGTCAATTTCCTTAAGTGGTAAATTGTCTTTTATTAAACCAAATGTTTTAATTTGATTGGATGGATTGGGAGGCATCCTTGGCCGACTTAAAACTCTCCCTTAACCTTATTTCTTCAGCAAATAAGTCTCTAGGTTCAGTTTGAGGTGTTATTAGCTTGAGGAAAGAGAGGTAGAAGTTTAGGAAGGAAAAATGAGGAGAAAAGGTGTAGAAAAATCAGTAGAAATTACGTAAAAAGCCCTGAAGGTAATCCTAATTACAATTCTAGTTATTTATCTTATATTACTGATTTATATGATCTAAATCATCATAGGTTTATGAAAGTTTCAGCCCTTTATATGTATGTATGGTTATATGCAAGTTTATGTTAAGTTGAATGTAGAAACCCTTAAAATTGCTTTGTATTGAAACTCCTTGTATTCAAACTTGCATATCTATTTGTGTACTTAATTTAATTGAGAAATTCCAATTTGATATGAAAGTAGACTCATATATTCATATCATATCTGAAAATTAGAATTTATCTCCTTGTGGTTAGGCCGTAATGATGATTTCAAGTTCGTACATGGTTTCTATTTTTATACTTCATTTCGGTATACCCTGAGTTTAGTCAAGGTTTTGAGAGAGCAAATGAAGTCAAAAAATTATGAAACTTTAATTATGTACGATTCCGTATGTGTACTAAAAATGGGTTGAAAATCATGGAAAGTTATGCTGGAGAAAAATTATGAAAATTCTTGGAAGTTGAAGGAACAATAGAGGAGCTTGTAGGGAAGATTTCTTGTGTTGTAGAGAAATGGTCATAAATTGCCCTAGGAAGCTTGAAAAATTACACCGTCACTTGCAATGGATAGTATATTCATATATGTTTTCATATTGCTGAGGTTGGACCCCTGTATTTGTACAATTTAGGAATATAGGATGGGTAAGTATGTAAGACCATAATTTCAGGCCATACTGGATACCCCTTAAATGAATGTTTGTATTTCGTCCTTACAAAGGGTACTTTGAGTAAATGTTTTCATGTGTATATACATTGAGGAATATAATTTCATGTTTACTTGACTTTGGTTATAAATTCCTCATAAGGTATTTCCTACGGTTGAATGTGCGTAACTTTATCAATATGTACATCATTGTTTGCCTTTACCTATGTTTTATGGAATGTGACTTAATTGGAATTATATTGTTGATGTATAGCCATGGAAAGTTACATAATTATGTTTGGATAATATTTATGATTGAGGTTCAGTACTGATTTAGTTGGATTGACAGGTGTAAGGCCTAATCAACCCAGTTCAGCTCCACCAGAAGGAAACCTGAATACGTAGTTGTCAACCAAGGTGAGTGTACTCACTGGAAAGAGATATTTGTATCGTGTTGTTGGTATGATCATAATAAAATGAATATGAAATTGTTCATTTCAGTTTATCGAAATGAGGGGTTACTCCTCGACCAGGAATGGGGGAGAATTGTCTATTAATGACAAGGGGTTACTCCTCGACCAGGAATGGGGGAGCATTGTCTATTTAGACAGGATATAAGAATCTTGATTCAAAAAAGTTGGTCATTCATTATGAATGAACCGGATAAGTTAATACATAAGTATATGGACATGATTTATTTCATTTTAATTCATGCAGTAGTATAGTAGTGATGCATTCACTGGGCTATTTTGCTCACGGTTCCTATGTTCACATTTTTCAGGTAACGCGATGTCACTGCCAAATCTAGGAGGTCGGGTTGGGTTAGCAGGGAATGGGAGAAACTATGATTTTGTGTAAATGTAAATGATGTAATTAAGTTAACTTATCCTTCAAGAAAGTTTTTATGGGCATGATTACTCTGATGTTGTAAAAAGGTTTTCAGTTATATGAATTTACAATGATGACTCTCAAATCAAAACTCGTGATTATGGTTTGGTTAGATTAATTATGGTTTGACTCACTTTGACTTTCAAACTTAATTATAAGTAACTGGGTTGGGGTGTGTCAATTGCCCCACCAGCCAATCCTAAGTCAAATACTACTCACAACCCACTCCCAAGTCATGCCAATTCCATCTTCTTAGAAGAGAACCCATAATTTGATCCCTCAACTCAAATCACACCCATATACTCTCCCAAACCTCTCCAAACTTGCCCATATTTCCTCTTACACCCTGCTGGCCTCGCTAATCAGGCACTGCCACTGCTTACCAGAGCATGCATCATTGTCCGTACCCATTCTGAAAATGGAAGCATGGAGTTAACAGAAGTGTTAAACCAACTCCTAGAGTTCGGACTGAAATTACCCTCGCAGATGATCATTGATTGCTAGAGGTTAAGTAAACTATTCTTAGAAGCACGAAAATGGGCCCGAGAGTCAGACATTTGGGTAGTACCGACCGATGAAGTCAGCCTAGATGATGTTGTCCAGATCATGGCAGAATTATTCAGGCCAACTAATAATATTTGCAGTATGACTAAGTTACTTGATATTCTGAAGCTACAAGGGCCCCTAGTCCCTTCAGCTTTACATATCCCCACAGAATGGGAAGACCTATATGAAAAAGCCATTGAAGTTGTGGAAAGAATTGACTTTTCATGGAAAGATATAATTATTGACACTAGATATGGGGAAGAGTTCGAAGATTCGAATAAAGAGAAAGCTCTCGATAAAACTGGCCCAATAGCCGATATATATGGGATGATATCATTTGAAGAACTCCTCAAAGAAATAAATAAGGTGGCAGAACAACCCGAGATTAATGACGAAGCATGTTTCATATTCTTCCCTTATTCAGTAAATCATATGACCAGATCAGGGAAGCATTACTAGATCCCAAGCTCATTACTAGAAAATAACAAAGGGAAGGGCATTAAAAACCTTCTTATGCCGAAAATGACCCTCGAGGAGAGCAAGATCCTCGTTCAACTGAAGAAAACTCAAGCTAACATCACTCTATGGGGGCTTTTCATGTCTTCCCAGGTGCACATAAATTCTCTAATCAAGTTGCTCACTGGACCCACAATTCCTCCTTCTACCACACCAGAAGATGCGGTAAATTTAGTCGGATCCTTAACCTCTACCCGAATGTTATCTTTTTCCGAAGAAGAAATCTATAGAATTGGGCCAAACCATAATCATGCACTCAACATCTCCGTTGAAGTTATGGGGAAGGTCGTACCGCTCTCTCTTATTGATAATGGATCCGCCTTGAATGTCTGCCCATTAAGAACCTTCAAATACTTAGGACTGATGGAAAGTGATCTCGCTCTAACCTCCGCTGCTGTACGTGCCTATGATAATAACCTTCGGGAGGTAATGGGATCCATAAAACTTATAATAGGGGCTAGCCCTATAAACCCTATCGTTGAATTATAAGTTATTGACATCCCAACTTGTTTTAACCTGTTGCTCGGATGAACCTTGCTCCACAGTATCAAGGGTGTGTCTTCCTCACTCCATCATAAATTAAAGTTCTTTGCCGACGGATGGGTCATCCCCATCTTGGGTGATGATAACAAAACCAAGGGTACAAGCACCAACAGTCCAATCCTTGAGATACAACACAGGTTAAATGATATGTTCCTATCAGGATTTCGAGTTAAACCACTTCTACTCCCGATAGGGGATGATTTCAAAGAAAGGGTTTGTCTAGAATACGACCCTCATGGCAACGTTAATGTGATTCAAATATTCAGAAACTTGCACTTTATTCCCATACTGGGGCTAGGGCAAAGACAATAAGGGATACTTGAGCCCATTGAACTGAAGAAATCTTTCCCTCCTCGTGCTTTGGGGTATCAACCATCAGAACAAGAACTCAGAATGATCCGTCAGTCTCAACCAAAGACAAGACTAGATTGCATCCAGACTGTCCCAGGTGACTCCTTGAATAGACGA
Organism: Sambucus nigra; assembly: GCA_949130495.1. Taxonomy (NCBI): domain Eukaryota; kingdom Viridiplantae; phylum Streptophyta; class Magnoliopsida; order Dipsacales; family Adoxaceae; genus Sambucus; species Sambucus nigra. Next base: position 538,519,812 of record OX422213.1, read on the forward strand.
TTCATCAAAGAGGGCGAAGAATTCCCCTTTTGCGGCTTTTTGAAACCATGGTATGACCATATAGACAAGAAGATGAAGCCTGGAATGGAGATCGTTTTCCAAGATAACTACCTATGGGCTGAAAGTTCCCAACACCATGTACAACCACTCATCAAAGATATCGAAGATTCCGAGGGAAGTAACTTCGAGGATTCATTCAACTTACAGACACTGGGGATGACACTATGCATGGTTCATTCAAGCACTACATCACTTAATCCATCTTACCTGATTAAAGTTGCTGATACACCTCTCCTCAACTAGCATGCTACGCCAGTTCTCCTAATCCCAATGTTTACCCCATTTCTTCTTCTGTTGTCTGTCCATGATCTAATGTAATCGAGACCTCCTTTGATGAGGTTTTCAATGCTATTTTTCCTATCAATGAAATAAACAAAGATTGTGAGTATCTTGCTATGCCTTACATTAATTGTTTAGATTCTAATCGAACTTTTGATGATGATGATTTTTTTTTTTTATGAAATCTGGAATTTATTAGAAATTATCTGGTAGGGAAGAGATTGTTATTGTTAACCTCGATTCTAGTAGCCAACTGCATGATATTAGGATAGGGTCTACCCTTGACGAGCATAAGCACGCACAACTCGAAGAATTGCTAAAGGAATTTGTGGATGTCTTCGCATGGTCCTATGACGATATGCCCAACATTAATCCTGAAATAGCTCAGCACGAGATCCCCACTCTTCTAGATTACAAGTCGGTTAAATAAACGTTGAGAAATATCTGCACCGAATGGTCACTCAAAGTCAAAGAAGAGGTGGTCAAACAGTTAAACGTGGGCTTCATTTGCGTAATCGAATATCCCTCATGGCTAGCCAAAATAGTGCCTGTGCCAAAATCAGGAGGGAAAGTTCAGATGTGTGTAGACTACTAGAACTTGAACAAAGCCTCTCCAAAGTATGATTATCCATTACCCAATATCAACATGATCGTGGACAACACAACCAATCATGCTCTCAAGTCATTCGTCCACAGGTTTGTCGGATTCAACCAAATCAAAATGGACCCAAATCTCCAAGAAAAGACCGCGTTCATCACCCCTTGGGGAACCTTTTGCTACACTGTTATGCCATTTGGTCTCAAGAATGCTAGGGCTACCTATTAGAGGGCTGCCACAACCATCCTGCACGATCTGATTCATTAAGAAGTTGAGGTCTATATGGATGATATGATTATCAAATCTAAAACTAGAGAAGGTCATGTTACCACTCTTTGAAAGTGTTTTGAATGACTGCGACGGTATCAGATGAGACTCAATCCACAGAAATGCATCTTCGGTGTTACAAAGGGAAAACTCATGGAATTCATGGTCAGTGAGAAAGGGATAGAAGTAGATCCTTCCAAAATGAAAGCCATACTTGAGATAACACCTCCCCGAACGAAGAAAGAAGTCCTAGGTTCCTTGGGAAATTACAATACATCATCTGGTTTATCAGCCAGCTAACCTCCATCTGCGAAGATATTTTTAAACTCCTCCGAAAAGATTCAACCAAAGTTTAGAATGAGGCATGCCAAGAAGCTTTTGATCGAATCAAACAATATCTGACCCAACCTCCGGTACTCATGCCACTAAAGCCTGGCCTCCCTTTTCTTTTATACCTAACCATAACCGACACTGCAACTAGGGCTTTGCTAGACCAGTACCTTAAAGATTCCCACAAAGAAAGAGTCATCTATTACGCCAGTCATAAATTGGTTGGGCACGAGGTCAACTACACTGCTTTAGAAAAATCATGCATCATGCTTATTTGTGTCACCCAAAAGTTGTGACACTACATGCTCACCTTCTCCATCAAACTTGTATCCCGAATGGACCCCATCAAGTAGCTGCTTGAGAAACCCACCTTATCTAGCTGAATGGGTCGATGGTTGATGCTCCTAGCTGAGTTTGATATCTAGCTAACCCACTAGCACCACATTGAGCTCATCACCAAAGAAGATTTCGAGCTAGCCAATTGCTGGTACTATGATATCTTTCACCTCCTCAAACATAGTAGGTACCCCGAGGGTTCCAACAAGAAAGACTGGGAAACTCTCTAAAGACTGGCCGCACAGTACATCATCTGTCACAAAGCACTATTCAAAAGGAACTTCGATGGAACTCATCTACACTTCATCACAGGGGTTGACATTGAAGAGGTAATGCAGAAAATCCACAGTGGGGAATGTGGGTCCCATATGAACGGTCACATGCTTGCCAAGAATATCATCCGACAAGGTTACTACTGGACCACCGTGATCCTGGATTGCACCGCCTATGTCCGGAGATGCATCAAATGCCAGTTTTCCAACCTTCCACACCTGCCTCCGTGAGAATTATACAACATGACTTCTCCCTGGCCATTCTCTACCTGGGGTATCGACATCATAAGGAAGGTTACACCCAAGGTTTCTAACGGGAATGAATTCATCCTAGTTGCCATTGATTACTTCACCAAATGGGTCAAATCTGAGTTATACACAGTGGAGAATGCCAAGAAAGTGTCCAAATTCATCAAGAAAAGACATCATCTGTCGATATGGGGTCCCGTACGAGCTAGTGTCAGATAACGGGTTACACTTAGAGGTAGAAGTCATGGAAGTGGTCAACGAATATGGGATTTAGAGACATAAATCTTCTCCCTACCGTCCTCAAACCAATGGTGAAGTCGAAGCCGCTAATAAAAACCTCAAAGCCATCATCAGTAAGATGACCGAAATCTATCGCGATTGGGCCGACCGAATCCCTTACGCCCTCTGGGACTACCAAACCTCTACTGGGGCTACCCCTTACTCTCTAGTGTACGACATTGAAGTAATCCTACTCGTGGAGATATAAATACCCTCGTTGTGTGTCATGCTTGAAAGCAAGATCAGCGAAGAAGACTGGTGCTAAAGTCGTTGTAATACTCCGTATTTTTTATGGCTTTTAAATTCAGGAATTTATTAAATTTAATTGAGATAAATTAATTTAATATTAATCCAGAAAGTTGTTTTAAATATTTACTAGCGTGACGAGAGTTAGTAATTATTGGTAAGTTATCTAATATTACGGAATGAGTAAAGTAATATATAAGATTGATTTTATAAAAATTGTCACGAGTGAACAAAATGGCGATTATGGAAAATTAAGTCGGGACGCGCCCGTGTCGTGTCAGGACTCAATTATTATTAGTAAAAGGGAATAAATTATAAGTCGCTCGTATGGTCTTTTCGAGTGCACCAATGTGTCCGTAAGGGTCAATATAGTTAAAATAATGTACCTGGGGGTTTAGTTCGGGCCTCGGGACGTTTTTAAGCCTAATTGGCATCCTGGGAGGGTATTAAAGACATTTTACATTTTTGGGCAATTAAACCCACGAATTTACTAAGGATAAATCAACCTTTAGTAATTGTCTTCTAGGGTTAACCAACACAAAACCAAAGAACGGCCATTAGAGAAGAAGTTGGAGAGCTTTCCAAGCAACCCAAGGCCAAAGACTCATCCGTTTGCACTGCCACAGCCACCAAATCGTAGATCGCGCGACGGGGAATGCAACCATACCTTTTCATCCATGAAATCAGAACCTTGAATTCTAGGAAAGTATCTATCTTTCTTTGTTTTTAGTTAATCACTCACCTATGTTAGTTTAGGATTATCAAGAACATGTTTTATGAAAGAAATTGATAATTTAGAGACTTTAAATCGCATGTTTAGAGAAGTTTAATATATTCTGGACATACCCATCACATGTAGAGGATTCCCCACGAATTAGTATGAATTTAGAAACAAGAAATTTGGGAAATAATTAGAAGAATATATGTTTCCTCCAAAATTAGGGTTCTTGAGGATTATGTCAATTTTACCCCATGAATTCGATATCGTTGATTAATTTGAACATGTTTCACGTAGGAAATTATGTAGTTAGGTATATAGTACCAGTAGTAATTTTGTTTGGGAGTTTGGGAAAAATTGATAGAGGTTTTGAGGACTTTTGGTGATGAAACCCGTAGGATAGTATATGCAGAATTTGGGAAATATCTGGGTGATCGATCGATCGATCCCTACCTTCGATCGATCGACCTCTTCTAAACTTTGAAGCTTGTTTTTTATTCTTAATTATTAACCCTGTGTCACTTTGTGGGAACCCTTATACATATTTTATTTACCATAATGGGACTTGGGAAGGACCAGTAAGGTTATAGGCATGGTTCGGGTGATACGATTCATATGTGATTTAACCGTGGGGTTTTGGGAATTTAAATTTAGTGGGAAATTGTGCGTACGTTATGGTATATCTTGTGAGGATTAAGGAAGACTTAGGCATGTGGAGTAGTGAGGGTGCACCTACTGATGTTATATTATTTCGAGAGGATACACTTCGAGAGTCGAGAAGTGCATAAGGATTTTTTATACTTAATAGAATAAAAAGAGTGATTTACTTATACGTAAAACTCGAGCGTGATATGTTACGCGTGGCTAGAATAATATTATGGGTCGTGGGCGCATCTAATTGAGAAATGTGAATATTTATATATATATATGACTCTCTGATTGTGCATATTATATATCTGTGTAAAAATTATACCCGGGCTACTTGCTATCACCGGGTTTTCGCACCGGGACGGTCTTATCCCTATTGGACCATTATGGGGGATATTGACTCGTACCCTAGAAGATACTACCCTCGATACAGGCTATCTGAAAATGATTGTCATATGTTCTCAGAGACATGAGGGTATGTGCTGACCTCTTAGGACCTGGAACTATGATTCGCCTCCATTTGTTTGTGTATTGTGTTAATACAGTTCGAGAGTGATTCTGGACTAGTATTTCCCTTAGTTTATGTGATACGGGGACTTGATAGCAGAGTATGCCCGCACAATAAATTTTATGTGGGGAGCCATTAGTATATATATTATATGTGTGACTAATATACATAGGTATATTTATATGGGAATTTTTTACTGTGCGTATAAGTAGATAAGTAATGAATAAATGCTTCAATTTTATTATAAGTGTTCGGGAACTTTATAAGGGAAATGAGTTGTTCTAAATAACGTAAGAAATCTTAAAGAGAATGATTTCCTAAAGTAAATATCATAACCTCGCTTTTCACTTAATAAAACCTGATGGAGAATAAGTTAGAGAAACTTATGAGATTTATTACTACGGTAGGCGTGCACACTGGACGAGAGGTGAGAATTCTCAAGAGAGTGTCGCATACTAACATGTTTGTTGCATTAGCCGGTAAGCATTTTAAATACTTTCTAAACTATTTTTTAAACTGTTTTACACTCGAGCTCTGACCCGTTTCCTGTCTTTTTCTCCCTCTTGTATATATATATATATATATATATATATATATATATGTATTATAGGTGCTCAGCCACAGGGGAGTCATGCTTAGATTCCCTGGAACGGACGCGCAGCAGCTTATGTGGGAGTTGTAGGCTATTGCTTAGACGATCGCGTTGTTGACTCTACTCTTAATTTAGTTCTGATTAGTCAGGGCATGCGTCGCCCGTTTCCCTATTCAGTTGGATTTCTCAGAGATTTATGCTCATTTATTTTTAGTGTTTGGTACTCTTTGGAATGTAATTCGTGTCAGGATGATTTCATTTGTAGATTTTAAACTTAGTATTGGTTTATCTGAATGGTTGAATTCTTGGGTGTTTATTATCATTCTTCATATTTACGTGATTCTTAAACTGTTAATTATTAAAAAGGTTTTTATATCTGGATTAAATAAAATGGAAATAAGGTTTTAAATTGTTTTGACACTTAGCTTAATTATTTAGGGTGTTTAAATTGGAAATTTATTTTGCGACAGTTATGCTAAGAATGAACCAACTGTTCACCTTGATTTTAATTTAATAAAGGATTGATCACCCGGTATTTAATTTGGCGGGGTATCACAGGTGGTATCAGAGCATCAGGTTATAGTGTCCTTTAGGATTTGTACTGCTTATTTTGTTTCGAGCTTAACATCTTTGATTTAGAGCCCTAATATTAGGAATGTTGTATTCATATTTATGCGTTGGGAATTTGTGCTTCTTCGATTTGTTTATGTGAATGATGAACTCATCTAAATTATTTAAATTTTCAGATGGATCATCAAGAAGAACAAGCTAATGCCGTTAGGGGAGTCAATGAGTAAGGTCAGCTCACACCTCAGGTGTCTCTATAGAGAGTATCAACCGCCGAGTCAGCAGGTATTGTGGCATAGGCAGTTACCACTGCGGTCTTACAGTATCAAGAATGCAGCACACAACTTATAGGGGGGCAAACGATCTAGAGAGTATAGTCAATCTGTCATAACTAGAAATAACAAGTGTGCGAAGACACTAAAATCTCAACAACAAGCTCCTCAAGACCGTAAAAGCCACGAAGGTAACAAATTGTGCAGGGAAACCCAAAAGCATCAGGGCCAAGGAAGCCGAGGTCAGAGTGAAGTCACAAAAAGGTGTTTCAAATGTGAAATGGATGGTCATGAACGTTGAACTTGTCTAGATAAGACTGGAGAGGAACTCCAGCCCAACCAGCGAGAACTTTCAGGACTCTGCTATAAGTGTGTACAAATGGGTCATAAGTGGAGGGACTGTCCTCAACCAGATGTCGTTTTTCAGCAAGATGCTCAACAAGGCCAATAAGGAAAAAGTGGAACTGTACAACCGGACCAAAACGAACAGAGCCATAAAATGAAACAGTTTAAAGGTAGATGCTTCAATTGCGGCAGGATGGGTCATTGGAGGTAGGATTTCCCAGATAAGAGTAAGATACCCCAACAGCAGGGGCAGAAACAACATGAATGTGTGTATGACGTCCAACATACTGAAATTCAATAGCCATCATCGGCCATTGACGGTACGTTCCTTCCTTCTAGTACTATAGGACACATTTTATTCAATACTGGGGTGTCACACTGTTTCATAGATACTCACTTTGCATGGACCTTAGGATTTTTAGACACTACTGAGAGTACGGTGTTATACGTAGACTCATCATTGGGAAAGGGTCTTTAATTTTCTTTATACGCCGGGGTGTAGGTATATAGTTTGGTAATTTGATTTTACCTGTAGTCATACTAGTTTGGTAATTTGATTTTACCCAAACATGAAGATGTCTGAAACTAAGTTTCCTTTCAGTTAATAATTTAAAAGTAGTCTTTGCAATTTCCTTACTAGGTACCCGATTTAATACATACGTAGACATTTCTAGGGATTCATTCCATAATGATTAGGGTAATGTGGAGTTACTTAACATACTCCTAACCGTCTCCATTATAATACAATTATGCCGTCCAACAACATCGTTGTGCTGTGGCGTACCTAGCATTTTGTATTGAGTACATATGCCAAGGAATTTAAAAAATGGCCTAGGGCATTGACCAGACACAGTATATTCAAAATAATATTTAACACTTCTATCAAACCTTACTACTTTCACTTTTCAGTCTAATTGTCTTTTAACCTCAATAATATATTCTTCAAGGATGTCCATTACGTGAGATTTTTCACTTAATAAATAGACATATCCATAATGTGAAAAGTCATCAATAAAGGTGATAAAATACCTTTCTCCACTAAAACACGTAGTGGTTAAAGGTCCAAAAATATTAGTATGGATAATTTCAAGAGGCTCACTACTTCTTGTAGAACATTTCTTGGTGTGTTTAGTTTGTTTTCCTTTAATACAATCTATATAATCTTTGAGATCAGTAAAATCTATGTTAGGATATATCCCTTCTTTAATAAGTCTCTATAATCTTTCCCAGGACATATGCCCCAGTCTTTTGTGGTAAAAAAGGAGGAATTTTTATTTGTTAGGCTATGTTTTGTTCAAACATTAGAATGGAGGATCAAAAGGATTTAAGAAAAATTATTATCAAATTTTAGTTTGTACAAAACAACATATAAAACACCTAAACCAATAAAGCGTGCATTTTGAAAAAAATAAAAATAACCATTCCCAAACTTAATACAGTAACCATCATTATCAAGTATGGATAAAGAAACTAAGTTTCGAGAAGTAGAAGGTACATATAGAGTTTTATCAAAGTCTAAATAATATCACGTGTCTAAAAATAGAAAAAAAGTTCCAATGACTTCAACTAGAGCTTTGACCTAATTTCCCATATGGATAAAATGTTAATTTGGATTTATGGTGGTTTAGATCATAAGGAATCCCTGCATTGTATTTTAAATATAAACAGTAGACCCAGAATCAATACACCAAGCATTACAAGGAGATTTATAAAATACCGTATATGATACTGATTCTAATGGATTTGCAAATTTCCTAATCAAACTTATTTAATTAGATGTCCAAATTTTCTCAAACCAAACTTCAATTTTATTCAGCCCTTAAACATGCATCTACGTGTCAAATCAAATAAATAAATTAAACCATGCGATGATTAAGATGACAAACACAGATTTTAGGAAAAAAAAACTTTCGGGTAAAAACCTTTTTATTTCCACTATAATTTGTAAAATTTGGTTTACACCGATTATAATGAAAATACAATTGACATACTAAATACCCGTAGGTGTCAGTTCATCGTCGTCAGCCCAGGAACACCGTAACACTCCCTATGACACACAGTCGATCAACCTATTACCTTCTTCAAGTGGCACCTATTGTCAGCCCAGTATCTTCCAAGGCACCTAGTTCAGCAGCATAAAATCCCCGCAAAATATGTCTTGGGTTCCACAAAACAACTCACACAAAAGCAATTGGGATTTAGGAATAGTAAAACAAAAGCTCATTTAAATTGTTGGAGAAGAAAACAAACATTCAAAAATTTATTCTATTAAAAGTAGTGTTTCTCTAAGCCAAAAATAAGTAGTTTGGCACCTAATATATAGCAAAATTGAGGCGGTGATGTGTCAGCCTACAACTCATGTCGTTCAAACAACATGCGATGTCATTTGAATGAAACAACATCTCGTCCGAACGAGATACGCTGTCGTTTGAAAGACTGAGGCGGTGATCCCAAAATAACTTCAGACTTTTAAATAACTTGGAGACCTCAAAAATTAAAACTAGATACGGGATCAGAAAATGTTTTATCAAGAAACTTTCATGAGAAAATGTTTTTGAAAATACTAGATTTATAAAAATTTCAAAAACCATTTTTCATAAATAGAAAAATGTTTTAACTTTCATAAAAAATATCCCAACACTTTTCATATGAAATGTAAATGGAACTTAAACATAATTTTATCAAAATTTATCTTATTGGGTCTGAATGTTGAAGTCTTCTTGAAATTCGGATCGTCTTTTGTATATGTTAGCTTTGATGACTTGTAACAGCATACGACATAATTAATTGTGACGGACAATGTCCTTACAAATATCGCCCTATGCCTATGCTGGTACAAAATAAAAAACATTCGAATTATCAACTTAAAATGACCTATACAAATATACCCTCCCAAAAAAAAAAGTGGAAAGATAAAATGACAAGTCTTCAAACTTTGCTTCAATAATCAATTTTTCAAAACTTCAAGCTTTTGTCATCAGGGTTTGCGATCCAAAAATCTTCAATTGTACCTACACACATGACATGTGTGCACAATGCATAAGTGTACTCCTAACGAATGAATATCAAAATAGTCCCTACGTATAAAATTGTTGAATTTAGATGACATCGTCTTAATCATATCAACAAATCAAAGTATAAATGATTTCCACACAATAACGTCCAAAACTATTTAATGATTTTTCATGACTTTCAAGGACATGCAAACCGTTTTAAATTCCATCCAAACTCCCTCATTAAAAGATAATGCTTTTTATTTTTTTTATGGGGTAATAAAACTAAAACCTATTGGCCCATTTTTGGCATATATTTCTTTTAATTGCCTTTAAAATTTTTTGGGCTCTTTTAAACCTCATTGGACCTTAGATAATTTTAAATTCCCCACTTTTTTAGGTCCATTTAAATGGTGGCTTTATCGCAAAGGAAAAAATGAGATACCTTTCGCAGCCCTTTTCCATTTTATAATAAAACACAAAAACTCACAAACGGTTTATAACATGCACTACTTTCTTATCAAGTTTTATCACATTTAGTTTGTTCTATAGACAGAATTGAGATGGAAACACTCAACCAATATGTGATAGTTAAGAACAAAAGTCAAACAAATCCGTGAATGTGTGCATTAAAGGACAAATGAGTCAAACATGTAGGTAACAACACTATATATCATCTCAAAGACTCCAAACTTTGTAACGCACATGAAGGACACAAAATATTGTCTCAAAACACTATCAAATAGTCACATGGATATGAAATGAGATCATGAATCATTCATCCTAATTGTCCATTCATATACGGTGTAAACAAAATACAAAACTCTTTTTGGATTTTTCAAAAATTTTATGAAAAAAGTGAAAATCTTTTAGTATTTTTGGAACACTGTTCAGAATCTACCTAGCAGTACCAAAATAATATACCAAGATGAACCAGAGGACTACAAATAGAAAATCTCTAGGGGTCACTCTAACAAAGCATCATGTTGCTCAAACGACAGGGCTTCTCGCAACATCCGAAGTCGCTCGAACGAAAAGTCTTCTCGTTTCAACAAAACAAATTAATTTTCACAATTTACCGAGAATGTCATGTAGTTTTGTCAAGTGAAAAAATTTCGTGAAAACAGTTCCTAGAATTGGCAAATAGATCCAAAATAGTGCTAAAACAGTAGCAAAAATAAGAAAATGAAGTAAACTACAAAATGATACATACTAGAAATAGGTCAAAAAATGTCATCATATAAATCATCCTTTGCTAGAAAAAATTCTAAACCTCATCCATTAGGTGCGGAGAAGTTTTCCAAAGATGGTGACATCTTTTGAAACAAATCCATCAAATCGTGTGAAGTCTTGACTAAAAATTTTGCTTTTTCACGAATATGTGAAAACTCTCAATCATTATGTGCAATCAAAGTATCATGAGCGGGTGCTTGTGTGCGAACATGTGAAGAACCAAAGCATGACACATTACCCAACTTAAAACAAAACTCTCTCAGGTGTCCTCTTCTCTTGCAGTGTTTGCAAACATAAACTAGTCCAGGTATACCTCTACAAAAATGTCTCCTACGCGCTTTCTTAATTGGTACGAGATGCTTAGGTTATCGAGGTCGAGAACCATGTGAATCTATCACTAAAGTAGGAACCAACTCGAATGCAACAAAAGAAGTGGATGCACCGTTATGACTTGTTCCTATATTTTCACCACTACCCAAAATGGGATTGAGAACCATCAACCTTATTAGATGCATTCTCTAAAGGGATTTTGACCTCTCGAGCACGTTCGAGATCACTCTCGAGTTGGGATACACGTGTCATCAGACTTGATAACGTGTCGGTCAAGTCATACTTTTCCCTCCTTAAACCTTCTTTCTTTCTCTCCAAATCTAAAACCCGATGACCAAAATCCATATTATTCTTCTTTGTTTTAAGGTCTCGATGTACAAATCCCTAAAAGATTTTTGGAACTTACTTTCATCTCCACTTTCAAACTCGCTCTCACCTCCACTAGAAACACTCGACTCATCACCGTCACTCTCGTGAACGCAATCATCGTGGGATAAAATGTGTGTGCTCACATGACTCAAAAAATCTATACACTTCCTGTGTGCTAAACCTTTATTGGACTCATCTCCCTCATTTCCCTCACTATCACTAAGAGTGGCAGGCATGGCTACATTCTTGCCTTTTCTCTTTAGCCTAGTAGGACACTCAAATGCTCTATATCCTTTGCCTTTACACTCAAAACAAGTCATACCATCTAAATATTCCTCACTCTCTTCCTCTTTTTCACCCTCTCTCTCTCTCTTTTTCACTACCCTCTTTGGCCTCTTCATTCTTTTTATATTTCTCAAAAGAATTTTTATTGGAAAAAATAGTTTTGTTAATTTTGAGAAACTTTTTATTAATTTTTGCAAACAATGCCACATCGTCAATACTAAACCCTCCCTCAGAATCAAACTCATAAAATCTCTCTTTCTTTTTCTTCCTAATTTGAGTCTTTAAAACAACGCCTTTATCGTTAGCCTTAATGGTTTGGGGAAACATGTCAATCTCATAAGTTTGTAGGTCTCCTACGAGCTCTTCTAACTTAAGTGAATTTAACTTTCCTAATGAATTCAAAATAGTGACTTTAGGAATATAGCATTTTCGGAGAGATCTCAAAATGTTTTTAACGACATGCGTGTTGTCAATTGGCTCACCAAAATTAAAACTTGTGTCAACAATGTCCGAAAAACGTGCATAACACTCATCAAAACATTCGAACTCAGACATGGTGATAGTCTCAAACTGGGTGGTCAAATTTTGTAACTTTGATTCTTTAACCGCATTCGTACCCTCATGTGTCAATTGAATGACATACCATTCCTCTTTAGATGTGGTGCATGTCATAATTCAGCGGAACTCGTCGGGGGTGATGGCTCCAGAAATAACACTCAATTCCGAGGAATTAAAATTAGACATTTTAAAATCATCTTCAGCCCAATCCAACACAAGTTTTAAAAAGAAGATATTATTAGCAGTGACAATGGGAGGAGTCCACCCTCTTTCACAAAGCAACCAAACACGTTCATCATTGGCTTTTAAATGAGATTTCATATGGGCTATCCAATTGGCATAATTGGACCCGTAAAAAATAAGCATTCGATTATATAAGTGATCCATTGAAAAGTTGAGATTTTTCATAAAACATATTTAAAAAAAATCAATATCACATAATTTATGCGAAAAATTGGAATACACGATAAATTAGCACAACCTTCTCTAATACCAATTTGTAAAATGTCGTGTGTGATACTGATTCAAATGGATTTGAAAATTTCCAAATCAAACATATTTAATTAGATGTCTGAATTTTCTCAAACCAAACTTCAATTTTATTCAGCCCTAAACATGAATCTACATGTCAAATTAAATCAATAAATTAAACGATGCGATGATTAAGCTAAAAAACACAAATTTTAGGAATTCCACTATAATTTGTAAAATTTGGTTTACACCGATTATAATGAAAATACAATTGACATACGAAATGCCCGCAGGTGTCGGTTCCTCGTCGTCAACCCAAGAACACCGCAACACTCCTCATGACACGCAGTCGATCAACCTAGTACCTCCCGTAAGTTGAACCCATTATCATACTAGTACCTTCCAAGGCACCTAGTTCAGCAACATAAAATCTCAGTAAAAGATGTCTTGGGTTCCACAAAATAACTCACACAAAAGTAATTAGGATTTGTGAATTTTAAAACAAAAGCTTTGAACCCTTTAAATTGTTGGAGAAGAAAATAAACACTCAAAAATGTATTCTGTTAAAAGCAGTGTTTATCCATGCCAAAAACAGGTAGTCTGACACCTAATATATAGAAGAATTAAGGCGGTGACGTGTCAGCCTAAAACTCTTGTCGTTCGAACGACATACGCTGTCATTTGAATGAAACAACATCTCGTTCGAACGAGATACACTGTTGTTTGAACGACTAAGTCGATGATCCCAAAAGAACTTTAGACTTTTAAATAACTTGGAAACCTCAAAAATAAAACTAGATACGGGATCAACAAATGTTTTATCAAGAAACTTTATGAGAAAATGGAAAATACTAGCTTTATAAAAACCATTTATAAAAATTTCAAAAATCATTTTTCATAATTAGAAAAATATTTTAACTTTCATAAAAAACAACCCAACACTTTTAATAGGAAATGTAAATGGAACTTAAACATAACTTCACCAAAATTTGTCTTGTTGGGCATGAATGTTGAAGTCTTCTTAAAATTCGTAACGTCTTTTATAAATGTTAGCTTCCTTAATTCTTCGACGACTTATAGCGGTATACGACATAATTAATTGTGACAGACAATGTCCTTACAAACTTTAGTAAGGTTTGATCCGAAACATACATAAATTGAATATTTACCTTTCTTTTGTAACCATGCCTTACATTTGTGATTTCCATTGTGAAGATGACCAAGCTTCTTACAGAAGTATCACTTCCTTTCGTTGTTATTCCTTCTTTTCATCCTTAAAACCATTATTAAACTCATTAACATTTGGTGCCTTACTTTTCTTTCCCTTTCCATGATTCGTTCGTTTCTTATTAGCACCTCTAGTTACTAGTTTGACAAAGTGATTTTCATGTTATTTAAGCCTCGCGTCCTCTTGAACAACCATACTGGACAATTCATTCACATTCCAATTGTCTTTAATAGTATTGTAGTGAATTTAGAATGGGCTATACTGAGGAGGTAAGGAATTTAAAATAAACTGAACAAGGAAATACTCTTTTACATTCATTCCCAAAATATTAAGCTTGGCATCTAGGTTATCATTTCGAGTAATGCTCATGCATCCCTCGACCCCCATCATATGTCATTATGGTTAATTTAGTCATTATTGTCCCAGCGAGTAACTTGTCAGTACTGCGAAAATGATCTTCCACAAGTTTTAATAATTCTTTGGCAGTATGAGTTTTGGGAAGTGAAGTCTTAATATTGTTTATAACTTTCATTCGTATAAACATCATACTAAGTCTATTCCATTTCTTCCAAGCTTGAATTTTTTCTCATTCGTGGTACTAGTCTCTGTAAGAGCAACAGTCTCTTCAATTTGGAGTGCCAAGTCCAAATCCAGTATATTTAAGTGAAATTGGACTTTCTCACACCAATTTTAAAAATTAATTCCATTGAATAGTGGAATAGACGAAGCGTGCGAGTGCAGTGAAACAGAAGTAGAGACTACAACATATATTAAATAATAAATTTACATTAATGCTTTAAGTATGAACACAAATTAACAACAAATGATATGATAAATAAATAATATTTTATTATTTTTCCTTTGGGCATAAACCATAACCTATAAAGCGTTCACTCAATTCATTTTATTCACAATATGATTAAGTAATCATAAATTTTTAATTAATTAGGCATGATACCTTTGGTTATCCGATTCCCACACAACTAAAAATTAAATTCTCATAACCCTATTTAAATTTCTAAAATTATTTCAAAATAATATACCTTTGGGCTAATTATTTATCTACGACTTTAAAAATAAAAAAACGCATCTTAATATGTCATAATTTTGATATGAAATTATGTGTATTAAATACATTATATAATATGATGTTTATAATTACTTTCTTTTCGCGTCACTTTGGTGACTTCCAGACATCTTTAAATTATAAAATCATATCCATTTCCTTAATTATTTAACACTATAAAGAAACTATAATATATATTTTAGCAAATGTGAAAATTATATATATATATATATATATATATAAAATAAGGAGTAAAACTTATGTATGTCATAAGATTAACTTATGATGTCACAAGATGTATTTTTCTTAGACTACCTATTTTTCCCTTTGAAATTTTGATTTCCTACCCTTTTAACACATTCTAATTTATTTCCCCTATTTTTCAAAATTCAAAAATAAGGGTAAAAAAGTAAATTGATTCAGTAAGACCTCTTTAATTTCTCTCTACCTCACATACACGCATATTCTTGTATTACAAAGAGTTGAATCTAACCTAAATTTTTGTCAGACGACTTACACTAACTACATTCGAGTCAATCACCCCAATACGCACTCAATCCATATCACAAAAGCTTCCTTTCTCTAATCGATCTCTCTCTCTCTCTCTCTCTCTCTCTCTCTCTCTCTCTCTCTCTCGTTTCCTTTGCTGCTTCCCATCCCATGCACCATCTCTCATCCCTCCCACGCCACCACCCTTGATCTGCAATGCTGCCGCCCTTAGTGGTTTGGATTTTGGTGTAACAACCCGTCCTTTTTAGACAATTAAATTCCATAATTAAATTAAGTGGCAATTTGGGGAATTTTCCTAAATAGTAAATTTTGGGATTTTCGAGGATTGAATGATTTTCGATGGGTGCTGTAATTATTTTTGGGACTATATAGGTCGAAATATTTTAATTATATGTCGTCGTTGAGTAAAGCGACACGAGGTAAGATTTTTAATTGGAAAACCCGCATTTAATTATTTTGGGTTGGAATAGTGATTTGCGGTCAAGTACCTCGGATGGGAATTTCGACTGCGCCATAATTCTCGGAATGGCCGAGATAGTCGAAAAAGAGTGTCCGATTGTCGAAAATGAGTTTCGGGTAATTTTAGAGGTAAAAGTAACTCGTAATTGGGTAAACGAGTCGTTTTTGGGTTTTAAGGGTTTAAAACCCTTTTCTCCTTATAAAAGGAGAAAGAGATGGAAAGAAAAGAGAAAGAAAGAAAGAAAAGAGAGAGAAGAGAGAGAGGAAGGAGAAAGAGGAGAAGAAATGGGAGATCTCGGGCCAACTCCGCCGGATTCGACTCGAGGTCGTCCGATTTTATCCACGAGGCAAGTGTTTACTTTCTTTATTTATCTTTTTGCATAAATATCTCATACCGTAGTTTGGTATACACAAACCCTAATGGTTTTGGGGTGGGTTATCGTGGATAAAACGAGTTTTGGGGAGTTAAAACAATTAAACCCCAATAATATTTCAATTTTGTGGAACTTAGGTTTTAATCTAAATTAATTGGTGGTTTTGGGTTCTAGGATGTTTAGAACCCTTAATATATGTCTATTTGTAGTTGGTTGAGGTTGTAGGACGTTGGGTGAGGCGACAAAAGCTTGGGAGAAGCTTTAATGGCCGAAATCATCTCGGAAGAGATGATGAATAGTAATCCGTCACCTTAGGGGGCATTTTTGGCAAGGAAAATAATTGATTTAGCTTTCGGCCAAAACACGAAAGTTGTAGATATTTTCGATACGGTCGCGTGGGCGCCGACCGCGTATTTTTCTGATTTTTCTACGATTTGATATGATTTTTACAAGATGACAGCTCCCGGTTGAAAGTACCAACTCGGAAATCAAATCGGGAATTGGAAAAATAAAGGCTAGAAATTATTGTGTAGATGTTTGGGATGATTTTTGGTGTAGAGTAGAAACCATGAAAATGAATTTGGATTGATTTTTGGGTATTTTGGGGTTTGAGAAATCGCCCAAACTGTGACCCTCGAACAGGCCGAATCGATTCGCCTAAGGGTAATTGGGTTTCTGCAATGGGTCGAATCGATTCGGGTACAGACCGAATCGATTCGCCATTTACAGACCTGTTTGCAGAATACTTTCCGAATCGATTCGGATTGGGAAGCGAATCGATTCGCCCATCCGAATCGATTCGCTAAAGGGGCGAATCGATTCGCTTAGATCAGAATTTCTAGTTTTCTCCCTTTAAGAGTATGGGGAGTTGAATTACCATTTGGGATTTTTATGGGGATTCCTAAATAAGGGTTTTGAGGATAAATAAACCTTTAAGAGATGATTGAGGTAATTAGTATTGAACAAAGTAAGGAAATAGTTTGGGTTTAGTATCATGCTTATATGAAAGCATGATTATGATTCCTCGAGGGAATCTTTGGGATTAATGGTCATCGCTATATATAGTTGGAAAATATGGCCATTTATGTATATTCAAGGATGAATATATGGTATATGTATATACTATGTGATTAAAGTATATATGATATGATGAAAATGATTTTGAAAATAATATATAAATGTTTTCAAAATGGAAAGACAAATGATTTTCATAAATAATAAAAATGAGGATACACACCTCTCTAAATCGCTATCATAAGGGAAGTTGCGTTCGTATGGTGAAGCCCCCTAGCTAATGATGCAGGGTGGATATAGTCCTATAGGCCATGTGAGCGTTTGTTGTTATATTTTCTGCGATGGTTAGGAGATTCCGGGTGTGGTCTTGACTATCCCGCAGGCACATGGTCGCTTCCCGACGTCTTTCGATATAGGATCCCAGGTTGTCTTGGAGGCCCTGGAAGATGATAGCCATTTAGGGGCGCGCACAGTGGAGAAATCCGGACGGGCGGTCTTAGAACGCGTTTATTAAAGCAGTTCATAATAATGGATTTGCTTTAATTACATCTCCTGGATATAGGAAGGGAAATGGGTTATATTATTTGGCTTCGGTAACACTTCCCGGATGGAAGAAGGGATGTGGAAGCATATGTTATGATCAAAGCATTTTTATGATAATGAAAATGTCTTTGAATACATTTCCTGAGTATAAAAAGGGAAATGGGATAATAGATAAAGGAAAAGCATTTTCATGTTAATAAAATTGGCTTTCAAAAAGTATATGATTTGTTAAAGCAATTCATGATAATGAATTGGCTTCTATAAATACATTTCCTGGATATGAGAAGGGAAATGGAAGTTTTTGAAATGAAAAGGATAAGTATTTATAAATACTATATGTATCAAGTAATCCTCAGTCCGGGAGATATTATCTGGACGTATATTGTAGATGTACGTATATGTATAAATCGAGTGCCGAGGGTCTAATGGATCCCGACGATCGACCGTGCTGCATAGTAGTGTATCGGGGGGTTCCTTGTTTGGATTTCGCTTCGCGAGACACCCCACGCACGAATATGGCATTGTGTTGAGACTGGGGAGAAGTTTAATCCTTAGTGCTATAATATTATTAAATGTTTATGGTATATATATTATATATATCTTTCTGTACTGAGGGACTGGCGGATCTCAAAGATCGACCTTGCTGCATAGTAGTGTATCGGGGGGGTTCCTTGTTTGGATTTCGCTTCGCGAGACACCCCACGCACGGACATGGCATAGCATCGAGATTAGAGTGAAGTTTAGCCCTTAGTACATCTGTTTGACTATCTAGGTTAGATAGTGGTTGGGTATTAGACTAGTTTAGCAGGGTAGCTTGACTAGGATGTTTATAGGGATGCGCTAGGTGTGCACTGTTAGAGGAGAGGTGAGGGGTATCTCATGAGAGTGCGATACCAATTTAAATATGAGATAAAAACTATTTTTCTAAAAATAAAGCATTTATGCACTTGCAAAATATTTTCTAAACATTCGGGCTCTGACCCCTTTGTCTACTCTCTTTTCTTTCTCTGTACTATATATATATATAGGTGTCCAGACACAGGGACGCCTGGATGGAAACTCTTTCGGGTCAGACGTCTGCTGCAGTAGCTGTGGATGCTTGCAGGTTATCGGTAGACGTTTCTTTCTTTGTACTCTAGATAGGAGATATTGTATAAACACTCGAGCCAATGGCTCAATTGCATTTATTTATTCTGTCAGTACAACATTCGATATGGTTGTATATTTGGACCGAGTGTTCGGTTATTTTAGTTCCTTTCATTTCCATTTCAGTTCATTACGCATTTAATTGTGGATGTTTTAATTTGTTTGCTAAAAAGAGTAGTTAAGTAAAAGTTTTTAACGCTCACCTAATAGGATATTAGTAATTAAATGGATTTTCGACAGTGATGCTAAGAATGATCCATATGAAACTCCTGTTTTAATTTTATATTGGAGTGATCGCCCGGTATCTTATTAGGCGGGGTGTTACAGATGGTATCAGAGCATCAGGTTCTAGTGTCCTTAGGAATCTGTGCGGATGTACTACGCTTTCAGCGTTGCTCTCAATTTGTTATAGAGCCTCAGGAATAGGATTGTTGATTTCTATTGTGAGATTTCGATCTCCTGCCATATTAGAAGATTATAGAAATCTGTTACGCGCTCGTTGATAATCGTGTGCGGAGCTCGGAGGGCAGCAGGAGTGGAGCTTAGCTGGGGGAGCTGGTAGAAGACGGGGACGAGGATCTTAGTAGATGCCACTCTCCTTGTGGCAAATGCTAAGGACTGTTGCGACGACTACTAAAGTATAGTAGTTATGAGCAACCAAGTACTACTGTGATAGAATGTGGTACTAAAGTTGGATTTCCCCGTGAAGATAAGGGTTCCAAAGGGATCTTACGGATAGTTCTCACCGTGAGTCCCCATAAATCAGCAGGACGAGAAGAATGCAGTTTTGGGAATTATTCGCCTAAGGTTCAGCCAGGGGCCGACGGTGAATAAAGAGTATTATGGCAAAGTGAACCTTGTACCTAAGTGAGTTAGGTGCAATGAATATTGAGTCCTTTCCAAGGAGGATGGGCTCACTAAAGAATGGGTATGTTCGAGGACCCCATGGTTGGACATCCACTCGGGGAAATCGTTATAATGAAATTATGGTTATGAGTTTTACCTCAATTGAGGAGGTATATTAGGCGTGACTAGATGAAGTCGCGGTATTAGTTAGCCCTAGAATCGTGTGGGTAATTTGAGTTATGGCGGTATCGATAACATTATATCATGTATGCCTATGTGTTATCCGCAGTAGCGGAGTTTTATTTTTCTTCATTCGCCATAGAGGCGGGTGCTGATATATGGTATATATATACATATCTGGTTAGTGATGCTCATTTTATATGTCTATACGAGCATGGTGGTATGAGGAGCCTAATACATTATGGTGTATTTTCGGAGCGATAGCAGGCTAAGAATGGCAAGTCTATCGTGTCCATGGTTCCTCGAGGGAGCAGGTTATTGTTGCGATGTCTCACCTAGATATAGGTTGAGTTCACCTTATTTGTTATGGGTTAATGGAACTTCAGTGAGAAGAGGTTTCCTTATCGTGATTTGGGTTTATGGCGACCTTATATATATGATTTAAGGCCACTGGATTTTCGTTAAGCTGAACATAAAGCTCATTATTGTTTGCGCAAGGTCTTAAAAATGAGTGCGAGCGCAGGGTGGTATGACTCTTAGTTCGAGATAGGAGTTCAGATCACCTTTTTGTTGGATTAGGGGATAGGGATATCCCGGTTGCATGTTTAAATGACAGAACTCCATAACCAACGAAGTCAAGGGTTAATGTGTGGAGGGGTTCCTTGTTTGGATTTCGCTTTGCGTGACACTCCACACATGACTCTTAACGGCTTCGGGAGTGGGGAGCTGTTATGGGATGCAAGGATGTTGATTTTGTGGAAAGGTCTTATAGTGTGGATGAACCACTATAGGCTATGAGCCACATGATGTTGATATACTTATGGAGATATTGTGCTATGGAAAAGCACTAAAGTGGTCCCCTCGCCACAAGTGTGTGGTTGAGGTTGGACTTAGAGAAATTTGTTTGAGGATAATAACCAGCCTTAATGAAAAGGCAGACTTTGAGAAGATAAATTTTGGGTACTATGTTCGTGACACTTTTTACAGAAAGTGGGCACTTCGATTGATTAGGTTTCCTTCTGTATGGGCGGAAGGATAAGATAGTAGGAATGCGTTCATAGGATAGCCTTGTAGGATTTAGGAAGTCCCGCCTATGTGCCTTG
Organism: Sambucus nigra; assembly: GCA_949130495.1. NCBI lineage: Eukaryota > Viridiplantae > Streptophyta > Magnoliopsida > Dipsacales > Adoxaceae > Sambucus > Sambucus nigra. The sequence continues at coordinate 538,541,086 of OX422213.1, forward strand.
GGTCGCTATATCTCGATGACCGACTACGCGAGGGAGTAGTGTAACGGGAGGGTTCCTTGTTTGGATTTCGCCTTGGCGAGACGTCCCACGCATGAAACCAAGCAATTGTCTGGAGTTGGGAGAGGCCTTGGGCACTAGGGACATACTTAGGATTATATTAGTTTCGCGTAGGTAGGGTGACGCATAGATTATAGCCTTGTTAGGATGTAGGTTCGCTAGAGTTAGCAGCGCCGAGGTTAGGAGTTGGAATTTCACGGGTTGGAAGGACCCATAGGTGAGTATTACACTGAGGAAAGGAGACCCTTATTGGGAGAGAGTGTTACGTGTCAGACGTTCGCTACGAATGTGCAGATGTGCACAAGTTAGGAAGGTGTATGGGCACCTTGGTAAGGTGGTTTGGTATACCGCCTAGTTAAGATAGGAGTAGTACGCAAGATTGAAATCCATGCCAAGAGGCATTATAGATGATGGGTATTATGTGACGTATTAGAGTCACTTTACGATCGTGGTAGTCATGTAGCTTATGGTTAGGAACCATTGAGTTAGTATCTTTCTCTTGAGGTTTTAGGATTTGTAGTGATCCTAGTTAGATGGTGTAGGTTATACCTGAATTTCGAGGACGAAATTCCGTTGTAAGGGGGGGGGGGCGGGGGAGTATGTAACAAACCGTCCTTTTTAGACAATTAAATTCCATAATTAAATTAAGTGGCAATTTGGGGAATTTTCCTAAATAGTAAATTTTGGGATTTTGGAGGATTGAATGATTTTCGATGGGTGCTGTAATTATTTTTGGGACTATATAGGTCGAAATATTTTAATTATATGTCGTCGTTGAGTAAAACGACACGAGGTAAGATTTTTAATTGGAAAACCCGCATTTAATTATTTTGGGTTGGAATAGTGATTTGCGGCCAAGTACCTCGGATGGGAATTTCGACTGCGCCATAATTCTCGGAATGGCCGAGATAGTCGAAAAAGAGTGTCCGATTGTCGAAAATGAGTTTCGGGTAATTTTAGAGGTAAAAGTAACTCGTAATTGGGTAAACGAGTCGTTTTTGGGTTTTAAGGGTTTAAAACCCTTTTCTCCTTATAAAAGGAGGAAGAGATGGAAAGAAAAGAGAAAGAAAGAAAGAAAAGAGAGAGAAGAGAGAGAGGAAGGAGAAAGAGGAGAAGAAATGGGAGATCTCGGGCGAACTCCGCCGGATTCGACTCGAGGTCGTCGGATTTTATCCACGAGGCAAGTGTTTACTTGCTTTATTTATCTTTTTGCATAAATATCTCATATCGTAGTTTGGTATACACAAACCCTAATGGTTTTGGGGTGGGTTATCGTGGATAAAACGGGTTTTGGGGAGTTAAAACAATTAAACCCCAATAATATTTCAATTTTGTGGAGCTTAGGTTTTAATCTAAATTAATTGGTGGTTTTGGGTTCAAGGATGTTTAGAACCCTTAATATATGTCTAGTTGTAGTTGGTTGAGGTTGTAGGACGTTGGGTGAGGCGACAAAATCTTGGGAGAAGCTTTAATGGCCGAAATCGTCTCGGAAGAGATGATGAATAGTAACCCGTCACCTTAGGGGGCATTTTTGGCCAGGAAAATAATTGATTTAGCTTTCGGCCAAAACACGAAAGTTGTAGATATTTTCGATACAGTCACGTGGCCACTGACCGCGCATTTTTCTGATTTTTCTACGATTTGATATGATTTTTACAAGATGACAGCTCCCGGTTGAAAGTACCAACTCGGAAATCAAATCGGGAATTGGAAAAATAAAGGCTAGAAATTATTGTGTAGATGTTTGGGATGATTTTTAGTGTAGAGTAGAAACCATGAAAATGAATTTGGATTGATTTTTGGGTATTTTGGAGTTTGAGAAATCGCCCAAACTGTGACCCTCGAACAGGTCGAATCGATTCGGGTACAGGCCGAATCGATTCGCCTAAGGGGAATTGGGTTTCTGCAATGGGCCGAATCGATTCGGGTACAGACCGAATCGATTCGCCATTTACAGACCTGTTTGCAGAATACTTTCCGAATCGATTCGGATTGGGAACCGAATCGATTCGCCCATCCGAATCGATTCGCTAAAGGGGCGAATCGATTCGCTTAGGCCAGAATTTCTAGTTTTCTCCCTTTAAGAGTATGGGGAGTTGAATTACCATTTGGGATTTTTATGGGGATTCCTAAATAAGGGTTTTGAGGATAAATAAACCTTTAAGAGATGATTGAGGTAATTAGTATTGAACAAAGTAAGGAAATAGTTTGGGTTTAGTATCATGCTTATATGAAAGCATGATTATGATTCCTCGAGGGAATCTTTGGGATTAATGGTCATCGCTATATATAGTTGGCAAATATGGCCATTTATGTATATTCAAGGATGAATATATGGTATATGTATATACTATGTGATTAAAGTATATATGATATGATGAAAATGATTTTGAAAATAATATATAAATGTTTTCAAAAAGGAAAGACAAATGATTTTCATAAATAATAAAAATGAGGATACACACCTCTCTAAATCGCTATCATAAGGGAAGTTGCGTTCGTATGGTGAAGCCCCCTGGCTAATGATGCAGGGTGGATATAGTCCTATAGGCCATGTGAGCGTTTGTTGTTATATTTTCTGCGATGGTTAGGAGATTCCGGGTGTGGTCTTGACTATCCCGCAGGCACATGGTCGCTTCCCGACGTCTTTCGATATAGGATCCCAGGTTGTCTTGGAGGCCCTGGAAGATGATAGCCATTTAGGGGCGCGCACAGTGGAGAAATCCAGACGGGCGGTCTTAGAACGCGTTTATTAAAGCAGTTCATAATAATGGATTTGCTTTAATTACATCTCCTGGATATAGGAAGGGAAATGGGTTATATTATTTGGCTTCGGTAACACTTCCCGGATGGAAGAAGGGATGTGGAAGCATATGTTATGATCAAAGCATTTTTATGATAATGAAAATGTCTTTGAATACATTTCCTGAGTATAAAAAGGGAAATGGGATAATTGATAAAGGAAAAGCATTTTCATGTTAATAAAATTGGCTTTCAAAAAGTATATGATTTGTTAAAGCAATTCATGATAATGAATTGGCTTCTATAAATACATTTCCTAGATATGAGAAGGGAAATGGAGGTTTTTGAAATGAAAAGGATAAGTATTTATAAATACTATATGTATCAAGTAATCCTCAGTCCGAGAGATATTATCCGGACGTATATTGTAGATGTACGTATATGTATAAATCGAGTGCCGAGGGTCTAATGGATCCCGACGATCGACCGTGCTGCATAGTAGTGTATCGGGGGGGTTCCTTGTTTGGATTTCGCTTCGCGAGACACCCCACGCACGAATATGGCATTGTGTTGAGACTGGGGAGAAGTTTAATCCTTAGTGCTCTAATATTATTAAATGTTTATGGTATATATATTATATATATCTTTCTGTACTGAGGGACCGACGGATCTCAAAGATCGACCTTGCTGCATAGTAGTGTATCGGGGGGGTTCCTTGTTTGGATTTCGCTTTGCGAGACACCCCACGTACGAACATGGCATAGCATCGAGATTAGAGTGAAGTTTAGCCCTTAGTACATCTGTTTGACTATCTAGGTTAGATAGTGGTTGGGTATTAGACTAGTTTAGCAGGGTAGCTTGACTAGGATGTTTATAGGGATGCGCTAGGTGTGCACTGTTAGAGGAGAGGTGAGGGGTATCTCATGAGAGTGCGATACCAATTTAAATATGAGATAAAAACTATTTTTCTAAAAATAAAGCATTTATTCACTTGCAAAATATTTTCTAAACATTCGGGCTCTGACCCCTTTGTCTACTCTCCTTTCTTTCTCTATACTATATATATATATATAGGTGTCCAGACACAGGGACGCCTGGATGAAAACTCTTTCGGGTCAGACGTCTGCTGTAGTAGCTGTGGATGCTTGCAGGTTATCGGTAGACGTTTCTTTCTTTATACTCTAGATAGGAGATCTTGTATAAACACTCGAGCCAATGGCTCAATTGTATTTATTTATTCTTTCAGTACAGCATTCGATATGGTTGTATATTTGGACCGAGTGTTCGGTTATTTTAGTTCCTTTCATTTCCATTTCAGTTCATTACGCATTTAATTGTGGATGTTTTAATTTGTTTGCTAAAAAGAGTAGTTAATTAAAAGTTTTTAACGCTCACCTAATAGGATATTAGTAATTAAATGGATTTTCGACAGTGATGCTAAGAATGATCCATATGAAACTCCTGTTTTAATTTTATATTGGAGTGATCGCCCGGTATCTTATTAGGCGGGGTGTTACATTTGGCTTAGGGTTTTATGCATTTTGTACCTGATGTGTGGAGAGGATATCCATTCAGGGTTTTATCTTGATATAACAACTTTGTTATTTCCTTTTCATGTTCTCAAACCCGTCAACACAAAGCATTTCTCTCACCATCGTCCACCAGATCCACCAAATCACACTCTAGGTATGGTTATATTTGAAGTTTTATTTATCAATTATATTTTAAGTTTTGCTAATGTTTACTTGAATTTTGTTTAGGTTTTCCTAAGTTAGAAAATTTATGTTGGAGATTTAAGACCCAAACAAAGATTTTTGGCATTCAAGCTGAATTCTCTCTAATTGTTTTCACTTATTTTTTCCTCTTTCCCTGTCATTTATACCAACCTACTTTTTTTTACTCTAAATTTGATTATTTTTGCCTTAGCAGTTTAAATGACACAATTTAAAAAAACTTTTTTTTTATTTGAATCCATTGTTTTACACACCCAGCTAGTAGTTAGTAGCTAATTGCTTTGATACTTTATTTTATAAGCTATTAGTTAGTAGTTAATTCCAAAAACATGTACACCTGAGTTTAATTTAGATATCCACTATGTTTTTATTAATTATTGGGTATTTTTGTTCAAATTTTAATACTACTGGACACATGTTTGGTTTTGAAAATCTATTTTTTTCTATTGTTGTTCAAATCATGAAGATTTACGGAATTTCAAATTTTTTTAGATGTATATGTTTTTAGAAGGGGGTTCTCTCCATCATGAAGCGAATGATATTATTATATACGATTTTCTGAAACATATTAAGAAGCATCACACGCCTCTGTTAAAGTTAGTTCCCGAAACCCAACACCTTTATTTGTTTTCAGTTGTGTTTTAGGCCAAACATCTAAAAAAATATGTAGATGTTTTGAAGGAGAAATTTTTATGCGAGTAAGGTGTGATCATATATTTAAAGAAAATTTCAGGTCTTCAAAACAACCAAAATCTCATGAGTCGAAGCCAAGCTCCTGTTTGGCTTACATATATTTTTGCTACTATAAAACCCCCAAGTATATCTTATACCGTATATTCGCTCTATCTGTCTACAATGGTGATATCTAAAGGTTTATCAGACACGGGTTTGTTTTGGTACTATATATATGTTTGTTTTGTTATTTTTATTCTTCGTGTAGATGAAAGACACCTCTGGGGTGATAGCATAAATGAGTTTTCATCTCATTGTTGCTTTATAAAGTTTGTTTTTGTTTTTTTTTCTGGTTGAGTTTAGTCTATGTGTGAAGTTTGGTGGGTTCATTTTGATTCTCAATCTATATTTTGTTTTTGATGCGTTTATCTTAATTTGTTCCTTTTGGAATATCTAGGTTGTAGGGTTGGTGATGCATGCGCGAGAGAGGTCGGGGCATAATGCATTGGTATATATTTCCAACACAATTTTGTTTGTATGGTATATATTAAATTTTATTTTTAGAAGAGGATTAAATCTTTTTTTATTCTTGTAGGATGATAAGAACAAGGATGTTTAGCAGAAGTTGAGTCGTGTTCATACCAAATAGTCGGACTTTGAAAAACATTTTCGATGAATACCTCGTATTAAAAACAAAGTCGCAAAAAAAAAAACAGAGTCACATGTCAACTATTAATTTGAGATATGTCACCATCTTTCCCTATTTGTAGTACCTCTCACAAGTATTGATGAAACACTTTAACCATCTAAAGGCATACCTTTTGTATATATGAAATTTTGCTATGTGGTATAAATCAATCAATGATTATTTCCATAGATAATTATTAGTTATTGTTTACTTTCATTTTTGTAAACTCAAATTAGCTGAGTGTTTACAAACAGCACAATAATTTGTGTATGATGACATGTTAATATTTAAAAAGCAATGTACATCAACCTAGAATAAGCAGGAATCTGAAAATATGAAGTTGGGTGTCTTGATGATTTAATATTATCAAAAGTTATAGAAAACAATAGGTGGATTATAAATGATTCAGTACTTTGAAAATCAGTTCACTGAGTGAATATGGGAAGTTCATAGAAATGAGGAGGGGTCCTTTTTAAGGGGATATTTGGCTTTTGGTGGTTCTATTACAAATAGTGTTAGATGAGTTTTTTGCTATAAGATATGGAATCAGGCTTTGTGAGGAGAGGAACTTCTTAACAGTTGACATCGAATCAAATTCAAAGCTATTAGTAGAGATTCTAAATAAAAAGGTGGTCAAAATTACTTGGAAATTAAAGAAGTTAATAAAGGAGATCCAACAGTTTTTGAAGGTATGGATATATAAAAATTCAGTGATTTAAAGAGGTTAAATAAGTTGCAGATTTTCTGTATTCCTATGGTGTTAAATGTCATCAATTTTCAATCTTCAATAAATTAAGTGAGCTTTCTCATAATGCTAAAGGGTGGTGGTGGTAGACAAAGGACAATCCTATCAATGGGACTGACTTATTTACATTGGATCTAAGGAGATACTATTCAGTTGTTTGACTATTGGTACACTTCTTGGTAGTATGACGATAATTAAATATTGTGAATGAATATATATATTATTGCTCTGTCATCGTTAAAATTTATTCCATACGAGTATTTGAGTTGGTGTTGATGCTTGAGTTTGTTATAAGCTGGATATTAACGTTTCATAATTTATAGGGTTTTTAGACAAAGGAAATTTTGTATACATTTTTTCTTATATTTTTACCTTTATTTATGTTGAAAATAAATTTTTGGACCTAAAATTATACTCGATTAAGTAACTTTGGAAAAAATATTTGTTATTCAGGAAAATTGATCGCGATTATTACATTAAAAAATTATACTATAATATAAAACTTTTATGACTTGACCACACAATTCTTACTTGGGAGAATTGTCATCGTGCCTTCAAGCACAGGCATACCCTAGAGTGTGTGTGTATGTATGTATATATATATATATAAGAAAGCATGACCATGAGAAAGCATGAACAAAAGTTATTTTGAATAATTATTTAATTATGTATGAATTTAAGACTTAAACAATAGAAAAACATGATACCATAATTAAGTTTAATAGACATGTGTGCAATAGAATCTTACACATTTATGAAACTTCTTAAAGTACTGTTTTAGAAGTTTTTAGTTATGGATGCGTATTGTCATAAAAATAGTTTTGTGGGTGTATACCGTTAGAAAAATAGTAAAATGTTCTATGACTAATTATATAACTTATTCTTTAGTTAGATATAAAATCAAGTTATAATTCATTCCAAACATGGTGTAGAAGGGTGTTATAAACAGAAAAAAAAAGCAAAATAAAATAAATATGCTTTTTTTATTAAATAATATCCGAGAGGTACCCGCGAGGTCACTCAGAAGTCCAAAAGCCACCGCAAGTGTCAGCGCCGCGGCGAGTCCCTACGCCACCGCAAGGGTCAGCGCTACCTCAGGCGTCAGCGCCACTTCAAGCGTCGGCGCCCCGACAAGGGTCGACGCCGCCTCACATGTCAGCGCCGGTTCAAGCATCAGCGCTACCTCAGGCGTCAGCGCCACTTCGAGCGTTGGCGCCACTTCGAGCGTCGGCACCACAACAAGGGTCGGCGCCACTTCGAGCGTCGGCGCCGCAACAAGGGTCGGCGCCGCCTCACCTGTCAGCGCCAATTCAAGCCTCAGCGCTACCTCAGGCGTCAGTGCCACTTAGAGCGTCGGCGCCACTTCGAGCATCGGCGCCGCAACAAGGGTCGGCGCCGCCTCACCTATCAGCCCCGGTTCAAGCATCAACGCTACCTCAAGCGTCAGCGCCATTTCAAGCGTCGGCGCCATTTCGAGCATCGGCGCCGGGACAAGGGTCGGCGCCGCCTCACGCGTCAGCGCCACTTCGAGCGTCGGCGCCACTTCGAGCGTCGGCGCCGCAACAAGGGTCGGCGTCGCCTCACTTGTCAGCGCCGGTTCAAGCATCAGCGCTACCTCAAGCGTCAGCGCCACTTCGAGCGTCGGCGCCATTTCGAGCATCGCGTCGGGACAAGGGTCAGCGCCGCCTCACGCGTCAGCACCACTTCGAGCGTCGGCGCCACTTCGAGTGTCGGCGCTGGGACAAGGGTCGGCACCGCCTCACGCGTCAGCTCCACTTCGAGCGTCGGCGCTACTTCGAGCGTCGGCGCCGGGACAAGGGTCGGCGCCGCCTCACATGTCAGCGTCGATTCAAGCGTCAGCGCCACTTCAAGCGTCAACGCCACTTCGAGCGTCGGCGCTGTAACAAGGGTCAGCGCCGCCTCACAGCATCAGCGCCACTCCGAGCAACGGCGCCAGGACAAGGGTCGGCGCCGCTTCAAGCGTCAGCGCCACTGTAAGGGTCACTGCAGAAATGTTATTCGAGAAGTGCTACTACAGGAGTTTTCATCATGAAACAGCAGGCTCTAAATGAACAACAGCACTAACACTTTACTTTCTTGCACAGGTTGCCTAGTCGAGCAAGCAGGGCTCGAACAGGCGCGTCGGGACCTCCTGGGAGTTTTGGCTTGGCGGTTGAGGGACAAGGTATGTTGAGCAAGCTCAACCACTTAGCACTATAGGATTGAGAGAATACTAGTAGGAAGACCCAAAAGTCACTCGGGACCGCACACACTGCACACTTGGTCACAAGTGAAGTGAGCAGCCAAAGAGCTGGCTACTCACAAGAAGTAAACCCTTTACAAGAAAATGACTTTTCCAGAAAAGGGGGTCCTCGAGGTCCCTCTCAAGAAAAATAACACTTTTAGAAGGGAGGAGGCCCTAAGGTCTCCTCTCTCAAAGATTTGCAAAATTGTACCACAAGTTACCGTTTCAAAAGATAACTACCAAAATCTGCTATTTTGGTTCCATTAGGGGACATATGTGCTTTTTGGGTTTTGGTCGGCGCCAGGTGGCGCCTGCAGAGGGGACAGGTAGGCTGCCTGCAGGTAGGGACAAATGGTACACTTCAGACATTGTTCCCCACCAACTCTCTCAATTTTGGCGCCCAAAATCGCCAGCTCACCCCTTACGCCCATGTATAAATAGACCTCTGGGCAAGGTCAAAAGATAGACAAGAAAAATTGCACTGTTACTCTGCTAAAATATCACCAGACCTACCTAGTATTCTCTCCCTGCTCATTCTCTTAGTGTTGAGTGCCTTGTTCCTTCACTCCCCACTGACAGCCATCACTCTCAGGTGTTTCCCTTGAGAAAATTGCTATTTTTGCTGTGAAAGTTCATCTTCTTGCAGGGAGTGAGTTGAAGCTCGAGTTCCATTGTTACCAGAAGGAGAAGTTTTCTTTAGAAGTTGCACCAGGAGACCTTGAAGACTTGCAGACAGTGTCCATTGGAGTGGGTCACGCCTCACCCTTTCCAGTTATTCATAGACCCCAGTCTCACTACCCTCCTACACATGGCTACAATGTAAAGGATATAGAAACATCTTGCATAATGTTTTATCCCTTTAACAGTTGTATGATTTTTCATATTGCAAATGTCAAATGTGGACGATGAGAAAAACGAATGCTCTTACATCTTGCATGATGATGCGAGAAATCATACATATATCATTCCCAACCATCTTATCAAGCAAAAAAGTGTAAATAAAGCAATTAAGAAGAGAAATACACAAGATATAGAGTGGTTCATCTATAAAAATGAGCCTACGTCCACTTTGTTTCCCTGCTCTTATTATGTATGTTCAATAGTACAAGATTGTGATGCCATTAGACGAATACAAGAGAAATAAAGAGGAGAATACGCGAATGTAATATAGCTGGGCAGCCTAGGATGCGACCTATAGATGGGGTATCTGAATGGCCGCGACTAGATATGCCTCCAAGTGTGGTAGATTGTAGAGAGAGGTAGGGTGGAGACTTTAGTAGGGCTTCACTGCTAGATTTGTCCCGGTATTCGTGAGGTGAGCACTTTTATTTATAGAAGTCAAAAGGAGGTGTCACATTCACGGAGCACGTGACATGTGGATAAGTCCTATGATTGTGGAATCTTTCTAGGAGTAGGATAGATGTTGAGTGAATAACATGTTATTTATCCGCAAAAAGATATTCATTGTGAAATGAGATGCTGGCTACGACATGTATGTTTCCAGGCATCAGTTGATGTTAAATGTTGGTCACAAGTTGTTTGATCCCAGACAATAAACTTTCACTTAGACTCTACGACTAGTGTCACTATTGGGCATATCAATAATCCCCTAAGCCTCAGTGCCAAGAGGTGGCGAGTAGGTGCTGCGGTATTCTATGCCCTTGGCCATAATATTATTGTTCTTGTTCTTGTCTTGTTCTTACAACTTATTGTTCAAGGATACGGAAGGGTGCCATGACATATGAGTCACGATGTTTCTCCTACCAACTCCCTCTTATATAAATAGATGGATGTTGAGTCCTTCATTACCTTAGAAAACTTCTTGAGAGCAAATCGAGAGCAGAACTCTTGCTGTTTAACTTCTCAATTTCTGGTAACCTTTCGTGGTGGTTTCAAGGCTATGCAAGGTGGAGCAAGGCTGAGCATCCCTTGTTTTCTCATATTTTCATCGATTTTAAGGTATTCTTACCATTCCTTCTTTCTAATTCTTTTTCATTGCTGTGAATTTCATCAAATACTATAATTTTTGTTGAATCTCTGCTTCGAATCTCTCAATTTTTCGTGATTTCTACTCGATTATGCTTGGTAATTTCTGTTCTGCTATAATTCTTATAGCTTCAACTCATGCTCCCAATTATTGTAGAAATTAGGGTTTTTGCTGTTGAATATTAGTTTCAAATTTCTGGGTAAACTTTCTTGAATTTGGAATTGCTATTTAGTGTTTGGTTGAGTTTTTGTTTAGTTAAATGAATTGGTTTTTTTTGGGTTATTGGCATGTAATTCTAGGTTAGGAATGATATGGTTTTGAATTTTTGGGGTTAAATCATTGCCTATCGCCTATTTTGGTTTTTTTATCCTTGAAAGTTTGGAATAGAAACCATTTACTTGTTCATATCTCTACCGCGGGCTAATAATAGATATGTATTAGGTTTCTGTGGCCTCCTTTCAATGCTTATCTAAATTACCCCTAATTGTATCCATTTGGTTGGCTTGAACTGACTGGCTGTAGTCCTTATTTTTACCTTACTCCCAAGTTAAAGTTCCCTTTGGCTGTAGCCTGTTAGGACCTTTAGGTTAGATAGATGAGAACTTTATTTTAAACTAGATACTTTCTTCATCCATTTGTCCCACTTTTGATATATTTTTGTGTCTGAGGTGAATTTATTTTTCTTGTAAATATTTTTTATCTTTACGTAGTCATGGTCTCCTTAATGGCCTTCAGGTCATAATGACTATGATAACTAACTACGGAGTCTCCTTCTTCTTTTTAGGTCCTTACTGCAGCCTTATGCATTGGAATACTTGGTAGTATTTGAAGGATTTCTAAAACAGGCACTTTGGTGTTCCTCCTCCTGTCGCGATATACATAAAGCCCTTAAAAATCATCATTCCTTGCAAACTCAAGTATTCCCCGAGGTGTGTGATGATAGATTCTGACTTCGTGGATTCATCTGATTGTGGGGATCCCAGGGAGATCGCAACATCAACGGAGGAAGATACGCAAAGCAGTAATCATCTACTGAGATAAATGCTATGACAATGGTTAGGAATATTGAAGCCAAGACTTTTGGCCGCGACCAATTAATTGAGAAAACTCCTACGACACTTAACCACCCTTGTATCATGATTGAGGAGTTGTTAAGTGCCTTAGCTGAGTTCTTTGAGTTCCCTGAAGGAATCATCAGTACACTTCCTACTACGAAGCAGAGATCATGCTTCGCGATGCCTAATGATGGTGTTTGCTTTCGTTTGCACACGTTTCTCCTAGTTTTACGACTCTAAGTCTCTGTTCCAGTAAGGAGACTTTCAAGTGCCATGAATTTGGCCCCAACCCAACTTGACCCAAATAGCTGGAGGGCTATTCTTACTCCCATGGTCATTTGGAAGAAGCACTTTGAGAAGGACATATTTGTCACGAATTTCTTTGAGTTTTACAGACCGAAAGATAACTCCATTGAAAAATCGTGGTACTAATACTTTTTCTGTGGAAGGGAGATCGATACCTGATGACGGGAAGGCCTTCCAGTGTCAAAAACTGTAAAGGCAAGTTCTTTTTTATTTTTGGGGATAAATGGGATGCCCACTCCGAGGAAAATGAAAGGGAGAGATCGATTAGGTTATCGGAGCAGTTTGGTCATCCATCCAAAGAAGGTAACTATTTTTGTGGATTTTATTATTTTATCCTTTGCATCATACTCTACATCCTATATTTCTTTTTTTTCCTGGTTGCCGCGGCTCATATTAACTCCTTTGTAAATACAGATTTTACATGCCTGAAACATAACATAAGGAAGAGGAATAGGGTTGAGGACGTGAAACTCTTAAGTGATGAAGAAAAACATTTTCCTCGAATAGTAACATCTTTGAAGCTTTTCAAGAGAGGTTATTTTTCAGCCAAGGAAATTCCCAAAATGACTGCGGAAGGTATCCACACTTCTTCTGAATTTGATCGTGATGTGTATTTTGCACCTTCTGATTATTTCCAATTCCTTTTCAAGGGGCATTAAGGAAATTGACTGCGAGTTGATCATTTCTCAACTCAATGAGATGGATGAGGCTTCATTTGGCCTTTACCAAGCCCCCAAAAAGAAGCAGAAAAAGAGGAAGAGGGCACCCAATGAGGTGTCTCCTGAGGCTGAGGACTCTGCTGCTGATGATAGGGTTAAGGAGGTCATTCCTTTTAATGAGAAGGAGGTTGATCTTGTTGATGATGCCATAGGCAATGGACCATAGAATGAGGCTTTATCTAGAAAGCCCAAGTTGATGATGGCATTGGCGCTGAGCTGGTCGCGATAAGTCTAATTTCTTATGGGGGGCATGGGGTTCCAGCCCCATTAACATTTCAAACATTGTATCCCCTCCGCGAATCGTCATGGTAGTTAATGCTAACTTTACTACTCTATAGAGCAAGGTATAAAGGGATACTGAAGGTCGTCCATGATCTCTCTTGAGGAAGCCTGATCCTAAGTCTCCATGGGATACAATCTCCAAAAAAATCTCCAAGATGATGATGGCTGCGAATATTTTTGACCTTGACCATCTGGTGGATAAGGATGTAAAGGACCTAGAAGATTATGCTCTGCATAATCTGCTGAGGGTTAAATCCTAGCTTTTTTTTCTTTCCTTGGTACTTTACATATACTTGTGTTAATATTTTTCTTTTATTCTTTCAGGATGCAGAGGTTTCCATGGCCCAAAGGGCTAAGTATGAAGGGATGTATAAGCTTCATAGGGCTACTGAATCCAACCACCAATCTGCGTTAGAGAATGCTAGGTTTTTATCATTTGAAGATGGCAAAAAGTCTTTGGAGGTAGCTTCAGGCTTATAAAATGGGTGTAGACTAGAAGGTGCAGGCCGCAGTTGATGCCTAGAAATAGGCTGAAGACATCTTTAAACATGCTACGAATGTGTTTAAAATATCTAAGGACCAAACTCTTGAGGCAACCCAGCAGGTTGCCTCCCTCCAGGGGAAGTTTAATGCAGCTGAGACCTTGAATCAAAACTTGACAACCAATCATATCGTAACCTTGAAGTCACTTCAATAGCAATACCTTGAGGCCATCAAGAGGAAGGATGATGAGCATGCTACGGCCTTGAAGAAAGATACCTATGATGCCGTGGCCTCATTCAAAACCTCGAGGGATTTTTATATGCTTAATAATAATGTCTATCGCCACGCCTTATAAAAATTAAGGCACAAGTTCACAAAGAATTTTTCACATGCCAAGGACACCATTTTTCTTGGAAGCTCAGTGACCCTGAGTATAAGGAGTGCGTGGATAAGTTAAAGGCTACATAGGAGTTGGCGAAAACTCAACTTAAGTAGGCAGGTGATGGAGATGATGAGATAGAGACTGTGACCGATGATGTAGATGATGACGTTGAAGAACATACAGCCTCGTAGTATCCTTTTTTAACCTTGTAATTTTTTACTTTGCTTTTATTATTTATGGTTGTGGCCATAACTATAATGAATTCCATGATTTATTCTTTCTCTTATCATTGTTTAATATCTACATGCATGTAGCTGAGTCTTGAATAGACTTCGACTTTTTATTGCTTAATCTTTAATGTTTTGCATAGTAGGTTAGATATAGGTTGCAACCTTCACATAGAAATTCCACCTTTTTAAGATAGGTCGTAAAAATATAGACTTTGTGGAAATGGTTGTGGCCTAAAAGACCGCGGACATGGACTTCAGATATTTAATTCTTCACTTTTCATTCTTTAGATGAATGTCGCGATCATTGCCAAGATGGGTGTAAAATTACCCTTTCGCGTTCTTTAGAATTTAGGCCCTTATAGAATTGTTGCTGCAGCTATGTTGGATTGCTGTGGTTTATTGGGAAAAATTCCCTTATCGTGGACAACCATGTCCTTGGACCACCTTCTCATTTGACTGCGATTTCTTTCACAGTATTTGATCTTTCCTTATTTTTTGGGTATTTTTAAGCCTCCCTAGGATGGGTTATAAATAAGCCACCCACAACTATACATGTATTTTCAGGCCTCCTTAGTCTAGGTATTATCAAGCCTTCATAAGCTAGGTATTTTTAAGCCTCCATAGACTGGGTTTCCAATAAGACACCCACGACTAATAATGAGTATTAAGAGCCCTTAAGGCTAATATAAGAATTCCGTATCCTTAAATGCTGAGAATGGGTATTATAAGCTCCCAAGGCTAATATAAGCAACTCATATCTTCGAATACCTTTTCAAAGTAAAGAGTGTTATGGGCTAAATAAGGTTGCCACCCCTTCTCCTCAATATACTCTTCCACCCATAATTAATAATCTTTTGAGATAAATGGTCATTTTCTATCGATATTTGTTTAAGATAAAGATCTTTTATAAGATTTTAGATGAGGTGATCAAGAATTAAAATATAACTAAATTCGCCATTCATATATGTGTGTGTACGTGTGTGTGTGTGTATGATTTTGTTAATGAAATACGAAAGCTCATATGTAAAAACTACACTTAAAGAGTTTCATAAAAATAAGAATATAAATGTTTGGAAGAAAAAACTAGGCATGTGGTCTTTAAGTTATGGGTTGCAGCATCTGTGAATTGCTGGAGCATTCCCTGCCTAGCAAGCCTCTCAATCTCATTTTTCAGGATGAAACAACTGTTGCTATTGTGGTCGTGTTCCCAGTGAAATTCACATCATTTGGTCCATTCCCTCTTGTGTGGCGGGAACTTGATATTCTTAGGCCACCTGAGAAATTTTTCCTCCTTGATGATCTCAAGGATGTCTTCAGTATTGGAGATCGGAGGAGTGTAGTCTTCATAACCTATTTTTGCTTTAGTTCCTTCATATTTCCCCTTCTTTAAAGTCATGGGTACAGTTTTATCTTCAATGGTCGAAGCCTTCTACTGGGAGGTGAAGGCTTCGGACTCTAGCATCATGACCTTCTATGGTAGGAGGTTGATCCGGACTTGGATTGAGGCCTAATTTTTCGTAAAGGTGCTTGGTGTAGTTCTATAACTGAGCAATATCTTCATTCTTATGCGGACCTAACTCAGAGCTTCCTTCCATCACTAGTGCTATTTCAATCTTTAAAAATAGACTCTGAGATGAACTAAATAGTGTCGAGAAAACCAAGGAATGCAGACGAAAAAAATAATGTATAATCATTGGGATGTAGTTCTTTGTAGCTTGTTACGGCCCTTTCAAGTGCAAGGGCAGCTGTAGCCTTGGAAGGAAGATTAGGGCGAGGTCGCAGCTTGTGATGTGAGATAGGCTACTGCTGTGGCCTTCCTAAGGAATTATTCACTAGAGTTAAATTCTGAGCGTAGCTTATATATGTGAGCTCCTTTCTCCAAGTGATGAACAAAAAATTTAGTGAAAATATGCTAACTGCTATACGAGGGATATGACCTATAGGTAATTGATCTTCCAGGACACATCTATTTAGAGGCAGTGGAGGTGCGATCTCAAAAATGGACCCAAAACATAGGTTTAACTCGCAAACTAGGAGTCTACCAAAGACATAAAAAGTTGAGTGCAATGTAGCACAACTTTGGCAATGAAAATCAAGAGCATAGGGATAAGGATGGAACTAAATCAATAAGTGCATCCCTAGTTACCCACCTTTACGAGGCCATGCCCTTTTATATTTTCCAACACTAACTAGATAGGGAAACATCCTTGGGGGTATAAAAAATAGATCTAAGGCCATGGAAAAAGACCTAAAAACAGATCTAGAAAAAAATGACCATATATGGAGTTTAAATGTAAAATATGAGATCAACAACTAAAATTTCACCCATGGGATGGTGTCCCGGGGTCCCTGTGTATGAAATAAGGTGTTAGGAACCCAAAAATAAAAAGGAAACTAAATTTAATACCTTGTTTCCCACAAATGGTGCCAAAATGATGATGTAAGAAATCATACGTATATCATTCCCAACCATGATATCAAGTATAAAAGTGTAAAAATGCAAGTAAGAAGATAAATGCACAAGATATAGAGTGGTTCGGCTATAAAAATAAGCCTACACCCACTTTTTTAATCTACTCTCATTATGCATGTTCAATAGTACAAGATTGTGGTGCTATTGGAAGCGTACAAGAGAAATAGAGCAAGAATACATGAATGTAATATAACAACCCGTCCTTTTGGGGATAGTTAAATTCCCTAATTGGGTGTAAATTGGAAATTTAAGGAATTTCTTGGAATAGCGATTTTTGGAATTTTCGAGGATTAGATGATTTTCGATGGATGTTTTATTTACTTCTGGGATTAAGTGAATATCTCAAGGTATTTTATTTATTTGTCGTAGTTGAGTAAAGCAACAGAAGGTAAGATTTTAATTGGAAAACCCGCATTGAAATATATTGGGTTAGAATAGTGATTTGTGGTCAAGTACCTCTGATGGAATTTTCGACTGCGCTGTGAGTCTCGGAATGTCCGAGATAGTCGAAAAAGAGTGTTCGGTGGTCGAAATTGGGTTTCAGAAAATTTTAGAGTTAAAAGGGCTCGTAATTGAGTAAACGAGTCGTTTTTGGGGTCTAAAGGGTTAAACCCTTATTTTTCTCCCTTATAAGTCAAGAGAGAGAGGAAGATAAAGAGAAAAAGAAAGAAAAGAGAAAATAAGGAAGAGAGAGAGAAAGAAGGAAGGAAAGAGGAGAAAAGAGAGAAAGATGGGGGATTCCGGCCAAAACTCCGTCGGATTCAACTCGAGGTCGTCAAATTTTATCCACGAGGCAAGTGTTTACTTGCTTTATTTCATTTTGTGCAATTATCTCATATCATAGTTGGTAAAAATATGATTTTTGGGTTAGAACCATTAAAATAAATTTGGAAAAATTGGATATGGGTTTACATATTGATGTAATGTAAACTCTTAATGATTTCTAGTGTTAAAACCATGTTAATGGAGTGTAAGATTGAACTGAAATGGGACAAATGCCAAAACTATGTTTTTATGCTTTTAGGATTTAAATCTAAGGTAAATGGTTTAATACCCCAAAATAATTGATATGTTAGTTGTAAAACATATATTAGATGTTTATTGAGTTGTTGGATGAGGTTAGAAACAACAAAAATGGAGAAAAATGGAGTTTGGGATTTTGGGGAAGATGATGAATAGTAAACCCATAGCTTGTGGGGCCATTTCGGCCAGGAAGAGAATTGATGTAGCTATTGACTAAAACATGAAAGTTGTAGATCTTTTCGATACGGTCGCGTGGACGCTGATCGCGTTTTTTTCTGATTTTTCTACGATTTCATATGATTTTTATAAGATAGCAGTTCCGGGGTTGAAATCATCAAATCGGAAATTGGAAAAATAAAGGCTAGAATCAATTATGTAGAGGTTTGGGATGATTTTTGGTGTAGATTAGAAACCATGAAAATGATTTTGGATTGAGTTTTGGGTATTTTGGAGATTGAAGAAAAAATTCCCTAACAGTGCCCCTCGAACAGGCCGAATCGATTCTGGTCTAGGCCGAATCGATTCTCCTAAGGGGATCTGTGTTTCTGCCGTGGGCCGAATCGATTCGGATTTAGACCGAATTGATTCTCCATTAAGGACCTACTTGCAGAAAACTTTTCGAATCGATTCGGATTGGGGACCGAATCGATTCGCCCACCTGAATCGATTCGCAATTGGGGCGAATCGATTCGCTTTGGTAAGATTTGCCAGTTTTCTCCTCTTAAGAGTATGGGGAGTTAAATTACAATTTTGGGGCTTATATGGGGGACCCTAGTTATGACATGGGGACTCCTAAATGATGGTTTTGAGGGTTCGTAAACCTTTAAATTAAAGAAAAGGCCTTGGATTGGTGTAGGGCATAATACGGGGAACGAAAATAGTTAACATTCGGGACGAACAGAATTTGAAAGAGAGAGTTTGGTTATCATTAAGCATACGTATATATGTATTTGAATGTATGTGAGTTGAATACATCTTGGTGAAACCTAGGAAGTGATTTCTAGGGATTTATATCTTTGGGATTAATGGTCATCGCTAGATGTAATTGGCAATTATGGCCATATATATATATATATGCAAGGATGAATATATGGTGTGTATATATATATATATATATATATATATATATATATATATATATACTATGTGATTAAAGTATATATATGATATGATGTAAATAACTTTGGAAAATGTAAATATAAATGTTTTCAAAATGGAAAGATAAATGATTTTCATAATTAATAAATATGGATACACACCTCTCTAAATTGCTATTATAATGGAAGTTGTGTGCGTTTGGTGAAGCCCCCTGGCTAATGAATGCATGGTGGATATAGTCCTATAGGCCATATGAGCGATTATTGTATGTTTCTGAGCTGGTTAGGTGATTCTGGGTGTGGTCATGACTATCCCACATGCATATGGACACTTTCCGACGTCTTGCGTTGTAGGATCCCAGGTTGTCTTGATGATAGGCCCTGGAAGATGATAGCCATTTAGGGGCGCGCACAGTGGGAAAACCCAGACGGGCGGTCTTAGAGTGCGTTATATGATATAATATATAACTATTTTCAATAACGTGGGACATTATTGGTATTAAACCAATTTATGATAATAAATTGGCTTTAATTACATTTCCTGGATCGAAGAAGGGAAATGGGATAAATGATTTGGCTTCAATTGCATTTTTTGGATGGAAGAAGGGAAATGGGAGCATATGGAATGAAAAGCATTTTTATGATAATAAAAATTGGGTTTTAAATACATTTCCTGGATATAAGAAAGGAAATGAAAAGTTTTGAGATAATAATGAAAGTATTGATAAATACTTTGTATATGAATCGTCAGTCCGGGAGATAGATTCGGATGTGTATTATAAAGATGAAATTGAATTGGTAATCCTTAGTCCGGGATATATTATCCTGAGGTACGTTGTAAGATGTATATAAGAATGAATGTGATACGTATATTAAAACATAAGTATGTGTTTATATTTTGGTTTTGTAATATGGGCCTAGTGGATCTCTACCATTAATCCTGCCATGTAGTAGTGTATCAGGGGGGTTCCTTGTTTGGATTTCGGTTCGCGAGACACCCCACGCACGAACTTAGCGCAATGTTGAGAATGGAGAGAAGTTTAGCCCTTAGTACTCGGGTTGTAGAGGTTTCTAGTAGATGGGTGAATTAGATTAGTTAGGCAGGGTAGCTTAACTAGAAAGTTAAGTGCGTTAGCTATGCACTGTTAGAAGAGAGGTGATGGGTATCTCTTGGGAGCGCGATACCAATTTAAATATGAGATAAAATTAATTTTTCTAAAAATAAGGAATTTATGCACTTGCAAAATATTTTCAAACTCGGGCTCTGACCCGTTTATCTACTTTTCCCTCTCTTGTTATATTATATAGGTGTCTAGACACATGGACGCCTGGATGACACTTCTTTCGAGTCAGACGTCTGCTACATCAGCTGTGGATGCGTGCAGGTTCTCGATAGACGCTTCCATTCTTGTAATCTAGATAGGAGGTATTGTAAACACATTGGGGTTAATAACCCAATTGCATTTATTTATTATTTTAGTACGGCATTCGATATGTTTGTATATTTTGACCGAGTGTTCAGTTATTTTATTTCATTTCAGTTTCATTTACTCAAACTGTGTGGATGTTTTAATTTTGTAGTTGTTAAAAAGAGTAGTTAAGTAAAATTTTGACACCGGCCTAATAGGTTATTAGTAATTAAATGGATTTTCGACAGCGATGCTAAGAATGATCCATATGGGACTCCTATTTTAATTTGGTATAGGAGTGATCGCCCGGTATTTTATTAGGCGGGTTGTCACATGTAATACAACTAGGTAGCCTAGGATGCAACCTGTAGAGGGGGCCTCTGAATGGCTGTGGCCAGGTAAGCCTCCATATATGGTAGCTTGTAGAGAGACATAGGGTGGAGTCTTTAGTAGGGCTTCACCTCTAGATTTGTCAAAGTATTTGTGAGGTGAACATTAATATTTATAAAATTCAAAAGAAGGTGTCACGTTCACGGAGCACGTGCCATATGGATAGGTTGTATGAACGTGGAATCTTTCTAGAAGTAGGACATCTGTCAAGTGAATATGTAAGGAAAATTTTTCAATTGAGTCAATTTTTATTGTTAGCTTAATTTCGGACAAAACTCATTGAGTCATAGGATAAATTTTGGTTGTACCTCAAGCCTATGACGTTTGAAGAGTTGAACACGATGCGGCCATGTAAAAGTGTAGATATCATTGTCGATTTCAAGTGCCTTGTTTCTCGTCATCAACATTATCACATATCCCAAGGTTTCCAAAGGTATGAATGCATTTATATATATAGGAGCTTGGAAAATTAGTTGGGTGTTTGTTTTATAAACGTTTATCGTCAACGACTTTTTATTTTTCTCATAAAATCATTTTAGAACTTTTCATAAAAGTTTTCGGGCTTTAAACCAATTTTAAATTTTCTGTAAAGTTGTTCGAACAAACCTGGAATCTCGTTCGAACGAAATTCCCAGTTAACGAACTTCTAACGACATTATGTAATTTTGTATCTGTTTTCTCGTTGGAAAGTCGTTAGAACAAAATATCGAACGCGAAGTTTTCTGAAATCTTGTTCAAACGAACATGGACGCTGAATTCTCGTTTGAAGTGTGTCATTCGAACGACATTGAAAAGTTGTTCGAATGAACGACGTCAATTTTGTCAGTTTTTGTTTAGAACTTCCCCATTTCATCCACTACCCCACTAACTTGGTTTCAAACTTAAAATGTACAGGAGAAACATGTTTCCAGAGGCTTTTTAACACTTTCTAAAGGCTCTTAAGAGAAAAATACTTGCAACAAAAAGTCCCTTTTGTGTTCTTGCTTTTATGGTTTATTCTTTGCCAAAACACATGTTTACACCCAATGTTTTAGTTTAAATCTAGGTTATATATATATATATATATCTTTTCTTAGAGTTTGTTTGGCACCGGGTTCATCTCTACACATTTAGGATATAGTTTGGGTTCCTTCTTTACCCATCAAAGGAGATTGTTTTTGTTGCGGCGTGCTCATATGGTGAAAGGCTCCGTGTGTGGATTGGCGGTAACCAGGCCCCATTGGTGGATTCCAAGATTTCGGTGGACTCCGAATTTTTTGACTAGGCGGAGGTGGATGTAAGAAGTAGCGTGGAGGCTTTGATGGAGTCAAGTCGTGTGTTGTAAGTCTTTTGTCTTGTATTTGTAAAATCATACTTAGTGGACTTGTAGGCCGGGTCATCCAAGGTTTTTCCCGTTGTGAGTTTTCCTCTTACATCGCGGAGTAGTGTGTTTGTGATTTATTTTTTATCTTGCAAAATATCACTTAGATGCATTATAGGTTAATCAAGATAAAAATTGGTTTAAATCATAATTCATGTTTAATTTTGTGTTAATTAACATGTGGGTTAAGCTTATTTTAATTTAATTCAAATTGGCATTATCAAATCAAATAAATTGAATTTATATTTCAGACACTAATAATTAATAATCATTAAATTGGGTCATTAAATTGCAAAATATGAATCCGTACCCAAACAAATAAAACACCAGAATATTCAATCAGTAGCATTTACGAAAGAACCAATTAAAGAAAACATAAGATATATTTTATGGAACTGAAGCATTTGGGTAAATAAACATAGAAAACGCCTAAATGCTACAAATGCCTAGGGCCAACCAACTCAATGGCCATCTAATTGTTGAAATTCACCAATCAATAATAATTCAAGAATCCTAGACAACAATATAATCACTATTCGAAAGATTCACCATAAAAAAGTAAGACAATTGCCGAAAATCAGTAGTAATAACCAATAGCATTTTCTTTCATCATACCTGATTGGGTCTGAAATCGATTGGAAGAAAACCTTGAAACATTAAAAAAAAATTTGAATCAGTACCCAAATGAACAAAACTTGAATGAGTACGCCAATAAACAAAACAAGAATTATAGCCTTGAATTAGTGGCAATAATCAAGAAACAAAGAGAAAAATAAACAAAACATAAAACCTAAACAAACCTAAATGTTCAAACATAAAACCTGAGCATAAAACTCACAAGACCAACAATACCCAAAACCGACTTAGATCATCAATACCATAATCGACCTAATATCATCAAAACCCAACCATGTCAACGAATTTCTTAAATAAATAAATAAGTTTATTTATTTATTTTAGTGCCATTTGTCAATATATTTTGTATTTCTCTTATTTAAAGAGATGAATTCTACAAATAATTTATACGTATTTGATGAAAGTATAAAATTGTTGATATAGTTGGAAAAAAACTTTCGCATATAATTATCTATTCAAATAATTATCAACCTTAAATAGGTATAAGCAACAAATTCAAAAAAACTATTATTAAAATTTTTTAATAATCAGATAATATTACTGGGGGACCTAACCACCTGCTAACCACTTATGACAATTACGACCAATCCAGCTATAATTTCGGCCAAATTAGGAGCTAACCACCTACTAGCTTTACCCCCCAAAACAAACTACCCACGAATTCGACGATTTTAAATCTCCCAAACCACTAACCCGGTTTCAAAAACTCAAAATCTATTTACCCATATCCCCACATCCAACACCCACAACCCGGATACCCATTTAACCCTCCTCTGAACCAAAGCCTACAGAGCTAAATGCTTCATTCTTCTCAAATGGGTACATGTAGACCCAAATTCAAATAACATAGAAATGTTACCGAACTTAAACCCAAATCCAAATTCAAACCCAAATCTCAAACGGGTACCGGCTGACCTTAAACCCCTTTCCACAACAAAATGTGTTGAAATCGAGATGCTCATAAACCTAAAAATGCACAGCAAATTGTATTGAAATCGAAATTTTCATAAACCTAAAAACCTAAAAATGCACAACAAAATGTGTTGAAATAAAAAACTCATAGCAACGAAATAAAAAATTTACAAAAAGCAAATTGAAATCTAAAACTCACAACGAAATGAAAAAGAGAGGGGCGTGATCTCTTCATAATAGCAAAATGAAAGAGATTGGGGTGGGAGTTGTGAGAAGAGTGAGAAGAGAGAGGAGAGAGAAGAGGGAAATTAAAGTAGGTCAAATTTTTTTTGACCTCTATAGCAGTCAAAAATTGAGTCTTATATAAAAAAATTTGACTGTCGGGAGCAGTTACAAATTTATGACTGTCAATAGCAGTTATAAATTAAGTCTTAGGCCAAAATTTATAACCGCTACCATCAGTCCCAAAATTATGATTGTCGTTAGCAGTAAAAAATTGTGTATTAGGCCAAAATTTGTGACTCCTCATAGTAGTTATAATTTTGTGACTACTCATAAGAGTCATAAATTAAGCCTACTGATAAATTTGTGACTTCTTGTGATAGTTATAAATTTATGACTACTTATAGGAGTCACAAATTAATTAAATGGAAACATTCATGACTCTCATTAGTAGTCACAAACTAATTGACTCAAATTCTTTATTACCCCTTGATTTTATCACTCTTAATGGGAGTTACAAATAATTTTGTGACCATTCTCGAGAGTGATAAGTTTGTCACCCCAAAAGGCATTCACAAAAAGGTATTCACAAAATTACCCTTTTGGTGTAGAGTACACATGATTTTAGAGAGGGTGGCTCTCAAGGTCACTCTCAAGTTTACAAAAACTTGTACAACAAGTTACCATTTAAAAATATATTTACCAATTCATATGTTTTATATCCATTAGGAAAACACAATGTAGGGACAAAAGGTACACATCAGACCTTATCCCTCAAGTTCCTTCTCATTTTTGGCACCTAAAAAGTTCATGTCAGTCCTAGCTTGTTTCTATAAATTATACCCTTGGGCAAGGTCAAATCATATCAGAAAACTCAACTTTCACTATTAGTCTGTCAAAATCACACCAGGCCTAGTATTATCTCCCTGCTCCCTCTCTAAGTGCCGAGTGCTTGGCTCGTCACTCCCACTATTGTAACCATCATTCTTAGGAGATGTTCTTCTCCAAGTTATCATCATTATTTGTGAAGTTAGATATTTACAGGGGGAGGTCCACAGTATTTACTCAATTTTACCATAAATAGAAGTTTTACATACCCACATGCTCTTGAGACCTTGAAGACGGTGTCCATTGAAGTGGGTCACGCCTCATCCATTCTAGTTATTCATTGACACTACTACAACCACCCTCCTACATTTGGTGACTTCTCTGGGGAGGCATCCTCATTACCATAGGCAAACAAGGTTATAATATTTCTAACCAGTTGGTCTTTGAAGACACTCTAGTTGGAAATGGAGTTAAGAAGGACCAGACCACCCAAGAGAAGGTGGTAGTGGCTGAAGCTCGAGAAAATGCTTCTCAAGGAGGATAGTCTAGTGCAACAACATTTTCTCCATTGGTAAGTATGAATTTATTGAGAAATTTTTTTGTGTTTCTGAAGCAAAATAACGTGGATCTGGAAAGCTTGAGCCAAAGTTTTGTAATGCCAGTAGCACCCCCCTCAGGAGGGGTAGCCGCTGCAGCACATCAACAGTAGATGTGGCACCACCACAAAAGGTGCTGTTGGAGCAAGTAGTAACATCGTTGAGTTCACCAACAGTAAAGAGTGCGGGTTTGGAGGAGTTTCCCTCCAATGTTATTACTGGGTGACATAACCACCTGCTAACCACATATTACAATTACGGCCATTCCAGCTATAATTCCGGCCAAATTAGGAGCTAACCACCTACTAGATTTACCCCCCAAAAAAGACAACCCACGAACTCAACGATTTCAAATCCCTAAAACCACTAAACCGATTTTAAAAACTCAAAATCTATTTACCCATATCCCCACCTCCAACACCCACAACCCGGATACCCATTAAACCCTCCTCCGAACCAAACCCGGTAGAGCCAAATGCTTCATTCTTCTCAAACGGGTACCTGTCGAACCAAATTCAAATAACATAAAAATGTTACTGACCTTAAACCTAAATCCAAATTCAAACCCAAATCTCAAACTAGTACCGGCTAACCTTTAACCCCTTTCCATCGCAAAATGTGTTGAAATGGAGACGTTCATAAACCTAAAATCGCAAAGAAAATTGTGTTGAAATCGAAATTTTCATAAACCTAAAAACTTAAAAATGCATAGCAAAATGTTGGAAATTAAACACTCATAGCAACCAAATAAAAAATTTACATAAAGAAAAATGAAATCCAAAACTCACATCCAAATAAAAGAGAGTGGGGCGTGATATCTTTATCATATCAAAATGAAAGAGATTGAGGTGGGAGTTGTGAGAAGAGAGAGGAGAGAGAAGAGGGAAATTAAAGTACGTCAATTTTTTTTTGACCTCCTATATCAGTCACAAATTAAGTCATATATCAAACTTTGTGACTGTCGGGAGCAGTTACAAATTTATGAATGCCAATAGCCGTTATAAATTAAGTCTTAGGCTAAAATTTATGACTGCTACCATCAGTCACAAATTTATGACTGTCGTTAGAAGTCACAAATTTAAAATTAGGCCAAAATTTATGACTCCTAATAGCAGTTATAATTTTGTGACTGCTTATAAGAGTCATAAATTAGTCCTACTGATAAAATTGTGATGTCTTGTGATAGTTATAAATTTATGACTACTTATAAGAGTCACAAAATAATTAAATGGCAACATTTGTGACTCTCATTAGTAGTGACAAACTAATTGACTCAAATTCTTTATTACCCCTTGATTTTATTAGTCCTAATGGGAGTAACAAATAATTTTGTGACCACTCTCGGGAGTGATAAGTTTGTCACCCCAATTAGCATTCACAAAATTAGCATTTTGGTGTAGTGTGCAAATAATTTTAGAGAGGGTGACTCTCAAGGTCACTCTAACCTTTAGAAAATTTTGTACAACAAGTTACCGTTTAAAAAGATATTTACCAAATCATATGTTTTATCTCCATTAGGAGACACATTTGCCTTTTGACTTTGGTTTGCACCAGGTGTCATCCGTTAGAGGGGGATGAGCAGCTGGACACAATGTAGGGAAAAAAGGTACACTTCAGACCTTATCCCTCAAGTTCCCCCTCTTTTTTCGTGCCTAAAAAGTTCATGTCAGTCCTAGATTGTTTATATAAATTAGACCCTTAGACTAGGTCAAATCATATCAGAAAACTCAAGTTACACTATTAGTCTATCAAAATCACACAAGACCTAATATTCTCTCCTTGCTCCCTCTGTAAGTGCCGAGTGCTTGTATATTCTCTTTTATTATTGTAACCATTATTATTTGGAGATCTTCCTCTCCAAGTTATCATCATTATTTGTGAAATTAGATATTTGCAGGGGAGGTCCACAGTATTTACTCCATTTTACCATAAATAGAAGTTTTTCATATCCAACTGCTCTTAAGACTTTGAAGGAAGGGTCCATGGGAGTGGGTCACGCCTCACCTATTCCAGTTATTCATGGACCCTCGTATAATCACCCTCCTACATTTGGTGCCTCCGCTGGGGAGGCATCCTCATTACCATGGACAAAGAAGGTTATAATATATCTATGCAACTAGTCTTTAAAGACACTCTAGTTTGAAATGGAGTTCAGAAGGACTAGTCCACCTAAGTGAAGATGGTAGTGACCGAAGCTAGAGAAAATGCTTCTAAGGACAAAAAATTCCAATTGATTCCTTTGTATTTTTGGCTCAATTCCGGACAAAAACATCATTGTCGATTTACATGTGCCTCATTTCTTATCATCAACCTCACATTCCATAGTCTTCAAAGGTATGAATTCTTTTATATATTTGTAGGAGACTTGAAATAATTTTAATGGGTGTACTTTTATTTAAAATAAAGTTTTTGGGCTTAAAATCGAAAAATGTACATTCTGTCACTTCATTCGATATTGTCGTTCAAACAAGTGTGTTGTTCAAACGAGAACGTCGTTTGAACGAGAATGTCGTTCGAACGAGTTTGCCAATGACTTTTCCTAATTGGCCACTGGAACATTGTTAGAAGGTTCATTAGAACGAGACTTCGTTCGAACGAGATTTTTGGCGGGAAAGGTTGTTGGCAGTTTTCCCCACTAACCGACTCTTTTGTTCCCACCAATTTTTTCCAGAATTACTAAGGTCGGGAACCAACCTTTTCAAACCAACTTTTTCATCATCTACAATCTTCAATAGAGAGTTTTGAGAGCTCAATTCCTCCATGAAAAGGTTTGTGTTTTGAGTGTTTGTTTTTTAAGAAAATTCTTAAACACTTTTGATTACACCCATATTTATTTATTCCATGTACCACACACACACACACACACACACACACACATATATATATATATATCTTGCTTAGAGTGTTTAGCACCGGGTTTTACTCTAATGAATTAAAGAGTTCGTTTGGGTTTACTTCTACATCCCATAAAAAAGAAGTTCATTATTTTGCTGCGGCATTCTCACATGGTGAAATGCATCATGTGTGGTTGACGGTTGTTCCTAAAGCTTCATTGGTGGATTTCAAAGTTTCGGTGGAGTCTGGGATTGTCGGCTAGGCGAAGGTAGTTACAAGAAGACGCATCAGGGGTTTGAATGGAGTCAAGTCGAGTTGTGTAAGTCATTTATCTTGTAATCCTAAAACCATACGTAGTGGACTTAAGGCTAGGGCCGTCCGAGAATTTTTTCCATTGTGGGTTTTTCCTCGTACATCGCGGCGTAGTAGTTGATTTATTTTATATTTTGCAAAACTCACCTTAGATGCATGCTGAGGTAAAAAGATAAAATTTGGTTTAAATCTCTACTTATTTTATTTGGTGCTAATAATGTTTTGGGTAAAAATTAAATTAATTTAATTCAAGTCATTATTTAATTTGTTAAAATTGGTTTGGCCTAATTTGGTAATATTGAAAATATGGCGTAGGCAAATTCTAGGACTTGATTTGAATTAACTTGGTTTAAGTAAAAAAGTGATTAGTTGTTTAATGTAAATTCACTTTGAGTTTAGTTTATTTTAATTTGAAAGAAATTAAAATTTGTTGTTTGTGTGTGTTGTGTTGAGCCATCTTTATTCCGCATCTTAAGAGGAAATTTATTTTCGTAAAATGAAAATTGGGGGTCATCATTTCCAACAAGTGGTATCAGAGCCAGAGTGCTAATTTATTGCGTTAAGGTCCTTTAAATATTTTTGGTTAAATATGAATTTTCTCCATTTTCTAAATTTCCTATTTTCGATGGTTCTAACCACATGCTAAATTTCCTATTTTCCCCATTTTCTAAAAAATTTACATAAAGCAAAATCAAATCGAAAACTCACAGCGAAATGAAAGAGAGAGGGGCATGATCTCTTAATAATAGCAAAATGAAAGAGATTGGGGTGGGAGTTGTGAGAAGAGTGAGAAGAGAGAGAAGATAAAAGAGGGAACTTAAAGTAGTTCAATTTGTTTAACCTTCTATAGTAGTCTTAAATTAAGTCTTATATCAAAATTTGTGACTGTCGAAAGCAGTTACAAATTTGTGACTGCCAGTTTTAGTTATAAATTAAGTCTTAGGCCAAAATTTATGACTGGTATCATCAGTCACAAATTTATGACTGTCGTTAGAAGTCACAAATTTAGAACTAGGCCAAAATTTATGACTCCTAATAGTAGTTATAATTTTGTAACTGCTCATAAGAGTCAAAAATTAGTCCTACTGATAAATTTGTGACTACTTATAGGAGTCCGAAATTAATTAAATGGAAATATTTGTGACTCTCATTACTAGTGACGAACTAATTGACTTAAATTCTTTATTACCCCTTGATTTTATCACTCCTAATGGTAGTTACAAACAATTTTGTGACCCCTCTCGGGAGTGATAAGTTTGTCACCCCAATTAGCATTAATAAAAAGGCAGTCACAAAATTAGCATTTTGGTGTAGTGTACAAATGATTTTAGAGAGGGTGCCTCTCGAGGTCACTCTCATGTTTACAAAAGTTTGTACAACAAGTTACCATTTAAAAAGATATTTACCAAATCATATGTTTTATCTCCATTAGGAGACATATTTACTTTTTTTACTTTGGTTTGCATCAGGTGTCGTCCGTTAGAGGGGGATGGGTAGCTTCACACAATGTAGGGACAAAAGGTACACTTCAGACCTTATCCCTTAAGTTCCCTTTTCATTTTTGGTGCCTATAAAATTTCATGTAATTACTATCTCATTTCTATAAATTAAACCCTTGGGCTAGGTCAAATCATATCAGAAAACAAAAGTTACACTATTACTCTGTTAAAATCACACCAGACCTAGTATTATCTCCCTGCTCCCTCTCTAAGTGACGAGTGCTTGCCTCTTCACTCCCATTATTGTAACCATAACTCTTAGGAGATATTCTTCTTCTTCAAGTTATCATCATTATCTGTGAAGTTAGATATTTGCAGGGGGAGGTCCATAGTATTTACTCTATTTCACCATAAATAGAAATTTTTCATACCCAGCTACTATTGAGACCTTGAAGAGAGGGTCCATTGGAGTGGGTCATGCCTCACCCATTCAAGTTCTTCATAGACCCCAGTACAACCACCCTTCTATATTTGGTGACTCCGCTGGGGAGGCATCCTCATTACCATGGAAAAAGATGGTTATAATATTTCTAAACAATTGGTATTTGAAGACGCTCTAGTTGGAAATAGACTTTAGAAGGACCAGACCACCTAAGAGGAGGTGGTAGTGACTGAAGCTATAAAAAATGCTCGTCAAGGAGGACAGACTAGTGCAACAACAGTTTCTCCATTGACAAGTATGAATTTAATGAGAAAATTTTTTGAGTTTTTCTGAAGCCAAATAACGTGAATTTGGAAAGCCTGAGCCAAAGCTGTGTGACACCAGTAGCACCCCTATATGGAGGGGCAGCCACTGTAGTACAGTAACAGTAGAGGTGGCTCCACAATGAAAGGTGGTGGTTGAGCAAGTAGTAACATCGTTGAGTTCACCAACAGTAAAGAATGTGGGTTTGGAGGAGTTTCCCTCCAAGGCTATTACTGGGAGACCTAAGCACCTACTAACCACCTGTAACAATTACGACCATTCCATCTATAATTCTGGCCAAACTAGGAGCTAACCACTTACTAGATTTACCCCCCAAAATAGACTACCCATGAACTCGACGAATTCAAATCCCCAAAATCACTAACCCGGTTTCAAAAACTCGAGATCCTTTTACTCATATCCCCACCTCCAACACCCATAAACCGAATACCCATTAAACCCTCCTTCGAACCAAACCCGACAGATCCAAATGCTTCATTCTTCTCAAATGGGTACATGTAGATCCAAACTCAAATATCTTAGAAATGTTACTGACCTTAAACCCAAATCCAAATTGAAACCCAAATCTCAAACGGGTACCGGCTGACCTTAAACCCATTTCCACAACAAAATGTGTTGAAATCGAGATGTTTTTTGTATTTTTGAATATGATCCAAAAATATATGAATGGACATATAAAAATTATATATGTCATAACACTATCAAACTTATATCATGAATCAAAACTAGTGTATGACAAACAAGCAAACACAATCATCTATATGATATGGTAAGAGAAGAATCACGTGCAAGCAACGAATAATACTCTATTATACTATCTACTACCTCTAAAAGTGATTTCCTAACCCAAATAAATGTGAAACATTTTGTGGGGGCTTTGGGAACCAAGCTAATACTAGACATAAACTTCCTAGGATCTCTTCGAAGATCAAGACAAAAATGCCTAAGGTGACCTTTCCTACCACAATATGATCATGTGTAAATGGGTGAAACGACACCTATGCGTTGACCTTTTCTAACGTCCTTAGAAATGGTTGAACCTCTAAAACAAACTATGGTTTTGGTTTTAACACTCGAATCATGAGAACAAGACGATCCATAATCATCACTACACAACTACTCGAGTCTTTCAAAACATTTTTCAACTTCAAAATTTTAGACTCAAGCAAAGAATTAGACTTGCCCAATCTTAGGGACTCCTTTTTCAAATCATTAATCAAACCTAAAAGGTTATCTCTCTCACTCTCAATTAAAATAAATTTATCCCTAAGAATCTTTTAGCGTTCCATAAAAATATTAATTAAACTATTATCCTCAACGGCACAAATAGTAACCCTAGAATTTTTAAAGTCCTCTAACTCTTTTTCAAAAATAGGACTCCATAATCACTCTCATTTTTGAACAATTTTAAAGCATTAAAGTCATGGTACAAAGAAACAAATTTCTCACGATAAAAATCTCTTTGATTTTGAATCGTTTGCAAAAGATCCATCATGAATTTAAAACGAGAATTTTCTTTTTCCAAAATTTCAATTCTTTTCGCAAACGTCAAATTCGAACGATTTAAATCATCAAAACTCTGACTCGTGCCAACATAAGGGGACATCCGATTACATAAATGCTCCATCGAAAAACTTGCGATTTTTACAGACTGGTTTAAAAAAAATCAATATCACACAATTTTACGAAAAATAGGAATACACAATAAATTAGCGTAACCTGCTCTGATACCAATTTGTAAAAAGACACTTATGTCGTGTGCAATACTGATTTAAGTTGATGTGCAAATTCCAATCATAAACTTATTAAATCAAAGTCAATTTATGTATTAAATCAATTCATCCCTTAAACACAATCAACTACGTGCGTGCATATGTCAAACCTACATAAATAGAGTATGTGACACAAAGTTTAGGAAAAAAAAACCTTTCGGGTAAAAACCTTTTATTTCTAGAACTTTGACAAGTTTACAAGACCATTGACTTACAAACAACTTGATAATCGCCCACAAGTGTAATGCACGGTGTCTTCGTTAAACCTTCAAAGCAACGGAACCTTAAAAGCAACAACTATAAATCAGCAGTGGTTTACACGCATCTATACCACAAGGACACGCGGTCTTCAAACTATGCAGAGACTCCCTCCACAATAGCACGTAACTCTCGGTTGTAGAGATATCCCCACAAAGGATGAACAATGGCACAGTTGCTCTTGGGGTTCCAAAATAATTCACATAAAGATATTAGGATTTTGTGAATTGAAAAACAAAAAGAGTTTTAAGCCTTAAATGAAGAAGCCAAAAGTCTTCTGCTGATATGCAGTGTTTGCAGAATGAAAAATGTGAAAGACTTTTTAAGAAAAACGGAGTTGACAAGTCCAATTTACAGAAACTTTAAGGAGGTGGTGTCGTTCGAACAAGAGACGATGTCGTTTGAAGTATCGCGCGACATCAGGTATCGTTTGAGCGACAAACGATGTCGTTCGAAAGACATCTGTTATTTAAATTATTTTCTTCTATTTTTCTCGATAAATGCTCCGCCTCAAAACTCCAAAAATTATATTTCTTGACGAAAATATTTAAAGCTCCGCTCCAACACTTAGAAAATATTTTGTAAAAAATATCCCAATACTCTAAGTGTATTATTAAGGTACTCTAAAACGTAACCTTACCGAAGTTAATCCCGCAGAGGCTATTTGTTGAAGAACCTTGATTATTCGGATCCATATTGAATGTGATCTTGAACTTCTTCGACGGTGTAGTGGTATACGACTTACAAATTGATAACGGACAAGAATGTCCTTATAGTTTTAACACTTTTATCTCCGTTATTTCCTACTTTTATGCTCGTATATTGGTTAACCATTTGGGTTTTCCTCATACATCGAGCATTTTGGTTGATTTATTTTATCTTGCAATACTCACATAGATGCATGCTTAGGTTCAAGATAAAATTGATTAATCTCAATACTATATAATTGGTGCTTAATTAATTTGAGTTAATTTTGTTTAAGAAAAAAATATTTTGAAAAATTCTAAATAAAAATTAGTTTGTGTGTATTTGAGCCATCCCATGCAACACTATTCCATATTTCCTAAGTTTTCTCCTTCAAATAGGTATCATAGAGGGTGCACTAATATATCTTGTTTATGCTTGAATATATAAAGTTAGTCATTTTTCAGGTTTCCAATTTTTTGTAGTTCTAACTATGTGTGTATTGGAATTGCATATGAAATCATCACATAAGTTGTTAGATCAACGGATATGGCAAGAGGTAGTTAAGGTTTGGTCCCCACCCACATACTTAGCTGGTGATTATAGGATTACTAACCCCATAAAAACCTGGATTGAGGATAAGCTTAAACTGTCCATCTATAATTCACATGGCCTAAATGTTTTATTTTGTGCAGTCACACCGGAGGAGTTCCATCATATTATGACACGTGAAATGTCTAAAGAGATCTAGGATATACTCTAACTCACTCATGAGGGTACTATTATTATTAAGGCTTCCAAACTCCAAAATCTCACCATTTAGTGAGACCTTCCATGAGTTTTATGTTATACTGTAAGATATCATGAAACCGTCTTTTAACTTGGAAGAGAAAATACCCAAAACTCGTATAGCCTGAAAGATTTAATTCAAAAGTGACAGTTTTTAATTCATTGGGTACTTTAGACTCTACAAAGCTCAAAGATCTTGTGGGTGGTCTTCAAGCCTATGAGCTTGGCATGTTTTCCTCTAAAAATATGAAGAAAGATAAGGGCATTTCTTTGAAAACCCAAAAGGAGGAAATATGTGTTTTGGATGATGAATCTGGCATCGATTCTGATGATATGGACACATTTACAAAGAAGTTTAAAAAAATTCTCAATTTTGAAAAACAATAAAAAATTGTAAAGAAGTTTGATAAAGAAAAGTATAACAAGGCCGATCAATTTTCAAAAAATTATAATGATAATATTAATAGGGAAGAGTTGAATAGATGCGTTAGGTATAAATATTATGGACATAGGGAAGCTGAGTGTCCTACTAAACTAAGGAAGGAGAGGAAAACTGAAGGTGTAGCATGCCACCCTTAGTGACAGTGATCCGAAAGAGGAACCTGATTCTCCCATTGAGCACAACTGCACCGTGTTCATGGCTAATAATGTGAGCCTTGATGAAAAATATTTCCATGAAGATAATTCTGAGCATGACACTTCCGAGGACATTATTTATGATTACCAAGTAAGTGATGATGAAGAGAGTAGAGAAGAAGAAGACGATGATAAAGAGTAGAGGGAGAGTGAACTCCAAGTTTCCTTCCTTGAGTTCTATCCATAAATGGTGAAATTTTAAAAGGCTAACATGAAGTTTTAAGCTAGGTTAAAATAATGTGCCTTAGGTAATGATGAGAGTGTTTTGATTGAGTATCTTAGGGCATGTGAGAAGACTCTTAGGGAAAATATCTCATTTGTTGAGAGGGAGCGAGATAGCCCTTGGGGATTAATAAAAATTTAAAGAAGGATTCCTAGTTTTTAATGAGTCTCATTGTTAACTCGAGTCTAGGATAGTGGAGCTAGAAGAGAGATTAAAAGTCTCGAGTCATGCAAATTTGATTTCAAATCTAGGTCAGAAGAGTTAGATAAGATATTAAGCACTGTCCGAATTATAGATGACACATGCGGGATTAACTTCAGTATTCCAAATTCTTCTGTTACTAAAACCAAAACCTTGTTATAAGAGGGGAGTCCTCTTAATGCTGGGGTGCTTGAATAAAAAAGGAGGCATGTTCGGTATTAAAATGGCAATAAGCTACTAAACAAGATACTACTAACAATGATGAGATGAACTCAAGTGAAATATAACTAAGCTATTTTATATAAGCTCACAAAACTATCGTTTATAACTTCAATGATCAACAATGAATGAGCCTTTGAAACAACTAGCTAGAGGGAGAGAGAAGCAATCACCTTTAAATACACATTAAACAAGCAACTTAAACACTAAGGTTTGGGAAAACACAGGTCATAGCTTAATAAATACTCAGTTCTTAGTGGAAAAATCTCAAACAAAGTGTGTTAATGGTGGGTGATAAATGTTGTAGTTTCATAATAAATCTCTCTCTCTCTCAGATAATCTGATAATAATAACAACCATGAATCACCCTCTTATTGAATGATTCGTCTTTGCATATAGTCAGTCCCCTCCTCGAGTAATCTCAGGCTCAATTAATGCAAAAGTTACACCCTCATACCTTAATGTCACTAGAATTTAATGTAAATATGCGCCCGTATGCCCCTACGTTATTAGCATTAAATTCCAAGAAGACTTTTTTTTTGTTATCACTTATGTGTCAGGAGGATATCACAACAATGATAATCCACCAAACTACCTGACATCCGCCAAACCACCACGGTTTACTCAAGTTTGCATTGGACATTAGGTAGATCATACTTGATGTCACTTAAGACAAATGTTACTTTTGGCAAAGGACTTTTTGGTACTAAACCCAATGGGTCATAAGACTCATGGTCGCGCATATTATGTTCTCTTAGGATATGCTCCCTCAGTGTTTTACCTAGTGTGTCTATAGTGGTTAAGTCATGCCTTAACGTTGCCTTTCTTCTCATTCTAAATTCCCTCACAGGTTCCCATGATGAGGTTGTTTGATAGGGCATGAAAACTCCCTCAAGCCCTACCAGACTTGTTCCCTCACATATACCAATTAACCTCACTCACATATTATAATACATCTCATAAAATTACAATATGTCTTAGAAATACATAACATAAATAAGTACAAATGGAAATATAAAGCTACCACAAACAACTCCTTTGGGAAGCTTTCTCGTTGCCCCCTTCAACTGCGTGAAACAACTTTCTTGATTTCTTCATCCTTTATTCGAGCTATCTCATGAGTTTTCTCACTTGAATTTATACCTTCCTTTAATCATGGGGAATTATCTCTAATTATAACTTTATCTTTAAACTCCCCATACATTCTTAATGTTGATCACAACTGTGAGTGCAAGAAATTACAATTAATAATTCTAAAAGCAAAGGAATTTATCAAGTAAAGATCACAACACACAGGATTTACATAGTTCGGCAACTACCTATGTCCACAGAGTGTTTCTCAATTTTTACTAATTCTTTCAGAGGGTCAAAATTACATGCCTCGTTGCCACAAGTGGGGTTTTTATTTTAGTGATAAAAGTGATTAAGCTGTGCACTAACTCGTCCAACCCCTTATTAGGTTATTGACTGATCCGGGATTATTTCCTCTGAGAATTCAGGTAACCGGGATGAGTCTTCATAATTATCTATGTGATAAGTCTTCATAATTATTCACGTGATGGTAAATATGACTTGGGAAGTCTGTTAGGTCTGTTTGGGCTTCCGAATATTGGGCCGTTATGGATTTACATCCCCTATTGCCCCAATAATTCTTTGTCAAAGAGGGGCCGAAGAATTTTACATCTTTTTTAGACCAAATTATAAGTTTAAAGTCTGAGTTTGGTGCATTGGTATGCCCATAGTTACTTGAGATTAGCAAGGGTATGCTTGTCCTATGTAAGAAATGAATCGCCAATTTCAATCTCGAATCCTGTTCCATATGCTTAAACTCTTGGAATTCAACCTTCACTTATTTCAAAATCTGTACCATCATTTTTCTTCCTTTTTCTCTTGCTTAAATATACTTCTTAGAGCTCACGTTTCCTCAATCCACTTTGTAAGTCTTCTTCGTTCTAATTTACTTCTTCCATCTTAGTAGTTCTTTATGTTTATTTTATTTCATGATATCCTACGACTTTTCTTCTTCTTTTAAAATGGTATATATTATTAATGAGAGTACTATGGAGGATTTTAGAAAAAAAATACACAATTTCCCCATGGGTTACAATTGAATGAGCCCCAATTCCCAGAACTGCATCGCTATTAGGGGTGGTAATTGTATCCATACATTCTCAATGGCCGAGGGGGAATAACATTTCCCCAAAACCAATGTTTTTGGTATTTTATGAGTTTTTGATATTTTTCTTGCCCAATGTGCCTCAAGCACATGACAGATTGTAAGCAGAGTCCATAAAATAAACAAACCATAAGGGACAAACATAGGGATCCTAAAAATTAGATATTGTTATTCCTAGTCCCACACAATAGATGGTGTGATTTACTTGAAGGTGAGGAAAGCTGATAGGGTCTTAGTAATTATTATCCCTAATTCCAACATAGCGTATTAGGACCAGGGTTTATTGCATGGAATTAGCAACATTTACCTCTTTTAGAGGGCGAGAAATACCAAAGGTTTTTATGCCTAGAGTGTGGGAGAGATATATGTTAACACTCTATTTTTTC
The DNA here is from genome assembly GCA_949130495.1 of Sambucus nigra. NCBI lineage: Eukaryota > Viridiplantae > Streptophyta > Magnoliopsida > Dipsacales > Adoxaceae > Sambucus > Sambucus nigra. The sequence goes on from OX422213.1 coordinate 538,579,054, forward strand.
TTACTCTTAAATTTTTACTTGATTCTATGTTTACTGATAAAATTTCTTCCTTTCTATGACCAACTCGATTTATGAAAAAATAACCTTCTCTTTCCCATAATAACAAAAAAGATTTTCTCAAGGTCTGAAAGTTGAGAAAGCCCTTGGTCTAAGGTGGTGATCACAGCCGTTCTGCCTCCTTTCTTCTTGAGTATAAGAACTCTACTGGAAGCTTCATAGCTCGCCCAGTAGATATAATTCCAAATCTTCCACTTCCTTCAACAAGTGAGGAAGTTTCCACTTCTTTCTCGTTTGAATCGTTACACGTTGAGTCCATCCCTGCTAAGGAAGAAGAATTAATACCTCCTAAAAAAGAATTTTTCTGATCGAAGATGAAAATATCAATCCCTCCTCTCCCAAGGCTAAGTCCTCAAATAGGACTAAATAAGAGGGACCTTCTACCACTAAATTAGACTTATCATTCCAAGAGAAGGTAATAAAGGAAAAGTCCCTTTTTTCCATGCATTTGCAGCCCTTCAAGAAGGGTAATGACCCCACCTCTGGGAGAATTCAACGAGTGATATCGATAGCCAAGAAACCCTCTTTGGCATTGGGTCTGCAGAAGGAGGGGTGCTTGTCTGATCGTGAGTAGGTTAGCCAATTGTCCTATGACTAGATCTTAACTCACGCTACTCGGGTATTATCTTTCATAAGCCAAATTTCTATTTGTTCTGCTTTAAGTTATTAGATTCTTCATTCTGTGTTTTGACTTATTTTTTATTTATTTATTTATAGTTGGTACAGACCCTGCCGCTATTTTGTAGAGTTACTTTGATCAATCTAAAGTAAATAATGACATGATAACGACCTTGGATAAGTACGAGGATGACCTTGTTGCTAAAAATAAGGCATATGAGTGGAGAAGAAGTCCACCAGCAAGGCTATGAACACACTAAAGAACAATCGTGATAAGATGAAGGTTGCTAATGACCAACTTGTGGTCAAACATGATCATTTTAAGAAGGACTATAAATATCTTTCTTCATCCAAAGAGGCCATCTATGATAAGGGATATACTGAAGCCTTAGAGTACGCTGCCTTAGCAAGGGTAAATGTCCCTGCTGATTCTAAGCTTTTTAGTGAGAACAACCCTGGTTCCCTACCAAAAGATGACTATGAAGCTACCACATATGCCCAATCTCACCAAAATTCCTCTATGGATGGAAAAGGTAAAGACCTAGAGAACTAAGAATGGGTGAAGATCAAGGATACTAGTTAGAAATAATTAGGCTACACCCCCTTATATTATCCCTTCGGTCTCTGTTTGTAAGGGCCTTACTCATTTTGATTATCACTGAAAGATTTTTGTTGTGAATTTTAATTATGTCTTGAAATATTATTGAGCTCTCCCTTTTTATTCTTACTTTCTATCGCATACCAATATTGCCAAAGAGATTCCTTATTTTTCTTCCAATCTCAATGTCATTTTAGGTTGGGAGGTAAGTGCTCAAGATTTCCATGCAGTTTTTTCTGTTCGCAACGCCCTGAAAAAGATGATTGATGCCTACAAAGTACATTTTGCTTTAGTGGCTAATGATAATACGCAAATATTGCGTATTTCATCTCTCGAACCTACACATTTTAGTCCCCTCTGGTGCCTTAATCTCTATATTTAAGCCCATTAACTAGATAACCTCGGTTTATATTGTTAACATGCTATATGAGGTATAATTGGGCTTTTGTAGGTATTTAGGTACCAAGTATGGAGTTCGGATGCATTCCGGTGAAGTTCCATATGCAATCGCAATCACCTGGCATTTGTAGCCACACCATATTGTTAACATCGCACGTTCAAGGGCATTTTCCCCAACATCTTCATGGAAGTTGTATCCCTCCTCGTAATCTTCGCGTGGCTACAAATGGTGTGCGATTTCGATTCAGAACGAAGAAGTTACGGCGATTTTAGCGGAGAAGAAATGCAAGTCAAAACAGGGGAAAATGCAGTCTACCCCTGCTTGATCGATCGATCGACCAAATGGTAGATCGATCGACCCCCTGTTTTCTTTGTAGATTTTTTGCATTTTCTTTTCTTTCTTCTTTTCTTTTATTCCCACTTACTATATAAAGGTTTTTTGTTGTAATAATCATATATTCAGTAGATAAAACGATTTTAGGTTAGAATAGCTTAGGTTTTGAGGGTTTTGAAGAGTTCTTCTTCAATTGTTCTTGGATTGACAACCTTTTGGATTGAATGTCGCACTATTCATCATCCCCTCCATTTATGTAGTTTGTATTTCCTTTTTTCTTGCTTTGATAGTTAGATTTACATGCTTTGTTAATTAGATTGACATGCTTTCTTTAATCGCTTTCTAGGTAACTTTACCGCTTTTATTTACCGCATTTATTTATCGTGTTTTTAACATGCTTTCTAGCTAATTTAAATTAGGTTGTGTTTGAATGGAACTCACTCGAGTTAACGCGATGCTTTGCTTGGTGATGGTGTTTACGGGTCTATTTCGGGTGCGTTGTCCTAGTTATTATGCCTAGGAAATTTGACGGGGCATATCAAGTATGTCTCGTGCTTACGACCTTTCGCGCGTAATTTCTGGGATATTTGTTGACGCCAAAATCTTATTAGGCTTTTATGCGGATTTAGGGGTGTAACAACCCTTGGTTCAATTAACTGTCGAAACGAGACGCATTCGTAATAACTCGTCGACCCATGTAACCATTTTATACTAATTAACTAGTGTTAGGGATATTCGACGCAACCTATAGTTTTACTTGCTTTCATAATCTAGTTTCAATACCTTGCCTAGATTAACATTTCCCTTTATGCATATTTTTCCTTTTAGTTTGTAATCATCTTTTACACTTTTATTTTGGAGTATTAAATCACTTGAATTCTAACAACTCGTCCCTGTGGATTCTCGATACCCGACTTACCGCTGCGCTTGCCTTGCAAGTGTAGTAGTAACTTAGGTTTTTGTATTGAGTTAGCGAAACAAAAACAACGATTAGTGTCTTTACACGCGCTACTTTTCGCACTCGATCAAAATGGCGCCGTTGCCGGGGATGAGTTTGTTTTAGACTTTATTTGGTTTAGTATTTCATAGTATTTTCTTTCTATTTGTATTATTTACTAATATTTTGCAGGACTTCCACATTTGAGCACTTAGAAACACTTGAATGTTTCCCGTACGCACTTACTTTGTGGAATCCGCCACTTCGAGCCATTTTTGTGGTAAGCATGTCTTATTCCAATTCTTTCGGTAATCCTTGTTATAATTCTCAAAATTCTCGCAAACCTATGACTTTCGGTGAATACTTAGAATCCCAAAGTATAACAAATTCAAATATGACTTTGGGCGAGTATAACGAAAGTAAAAACTTAGGTTATTGCAATTTTGATGATGATGACAATGATTTTGGGCCTTTACCCCCTTATAATAGGAATTTTGAAACGAATTCGAATGGTTTTCAAAATTCCTATAATAATGAGTTTTCGTTTAAGTCCGATGGTAATTTTCAAAGTTCTCATTTTCATGCATCCGCACCTTGACCCATGACATTCGGTGAGGGTTTGTGTATGTATGAAAATGAGAAACTTGAAACTCGTTATCGGGAAGAAAATCGTTCGTGGGAACATGAGTTGGATTTATCATTTGAGTTTGACAAAGATTTTGCTTTCGAGACTTTCGAGGTCGAGGAATGTTTTGAACCAAATGAGGTACTTGTGCCTACTTTGGAACAAGCCTTCTAGACTTTGCCCATTGCGTAATAGATATTGAAAGTGATGATGAAAATGATGTAATATCCATTTGCAATGAAATGATTTCTTCTTTGGCCCCCAAAGAAGAACATTTCATTGAAAATGATATTATTTCCTTCGAAACTCAAACTTCATGCGATGATGATTCATCTCATGAGTTTGAATTTCTTTCATCCCCATTTTCATTCTCTATTACCCCACCGTCATAAGTACCCGATGATTCGGTTTCAAACTTTAATGTTTTAAATCCTATCGCCGATGAGGAGTACTTGCTCGAGTCGCCATCCACGATCTCATTCGTGCCTTTCTGTGCGCCACCTCCCATTCCAATTTCAAAATCATTGGGAGGATTTTCAGCTTTTCTCGATCCCCACTTGTTTTTGTCACCCGTCCTATCCAAATCCCCCATCGTCCCTGGAAAACTTTTAATTGGCAATGGTTCATTTCTTCCGCCTTACACATGCCTTCCGTTGTTCAAACGGAATTCATATTTTTCGGAAGGCATGCTTGTATGTGAGGGTACACTGGTTATCCTCCAAAGTCAAATTGTTCTTATGGTGGTCCCTCAACTATTTAGACTTCTAGTGTATAGTTAGTGTGAAGTCTAAATAGTAGGTTGTATATAGTTAGCTTTTTATTCTTTCTTTCTTTTCAATTTTCTTTCGTTTTTGATTTTTTCTAGTGTAATTAGTTAACTTTTTGTTATTTGTTTTTTCTATGCTCGGTACTAACTTGCTTTGTAAATTCTTTGCACTTGTTCTTATGGGTATCGCTCCTATTTTGGGTAATATCGCTCTTTTCCTCACTTTGACTTGGTTATTAATTAACATTGAGGACAATGTCAAGTTTTAATTTAGGGGGTGTGGGATATTCTATTCATATCTTATTTTAGTCCATGTTTTTGCTCACATGTTAGCTACTTAGTATGTTTTTCTTAGAAAATTCAAAATTTTCAAAAAGATTTTCTTTATTTTTTCTCCTTTTTTGGGCTTTTTGCCTTTGTTTCCGATGATAAATTTCAATAATTGCCCGATCCAATAGACAACCCAATGATGCATGTTCTCGATTTTAGAAGTTATTAGACTTTAGTCTTAATTATTGATATGATGAATAACTTCATGAATTAAACTTTAATCCCATGAGCACATGCACTTCTATTGTTATATTGATTTGGTTTAAGATTTTTATAACTCGGTAATCTTTTGTTGCATTGTATATACTTACACCGAGTAAGATTTGTACCTTTCGTCGCTTGTGAGTGTATACACTATTCTTTTCTCATTAAAAACGTTGAATTCGTCGGTAATCTCACTATTTTTTCATTTGACCGTTCATTAATTGAGTTCATAGTTGAATTGTGTTACTTGATCATGATTTTCATATATTGTTTTGACTCGAGAATTGCGTAAACTTTGTGAAATGATCATAGGAATTCTTTGTTATATCACCCATATTAGCCTTGACCTCACCCTTATATGTTTACCCTCGTTTACCCCTTTGAGCCTAAATATAGCCTTTCGTTTCTTAACCCCAATCCCATAACCAACTCTAAATTGGAGTTATAAACCATACATACACTTTCCATACATTTGTTTGAAATGCTACTTGGGATTGAATGATGTTGTTATGATGTCGGTTGCAATTTAGGCATATGAGAGTTTAATAAGTAAAGAAAAGAAAGTAGCGAAAAAAGTGAAGAAAAAGAGAAAGCAAAAAGCAAAAGAAAACAAAAGAGAAAAATGAGAAAAATAAGAAAAGAAAAAGAAAGAGAAAGTTGTAAATGTTGTGTATAGTGTTCAATAAGCTTTGATTACTCTCCAATTGTTATATCTAATGCTCGTTTGGAACTTGTTTTCCAAATTTTGATATTGCCCGCATCTTCCCATTATCCCAAGTTTTCATTCCGAACACTTCGAATCCGTATATACATCCATTTCATTTCACACCCTAGCCAAACCTACATCATAACCCTATACAAGTACTATGTGATTTTGGGTTGATGTAATTCAAAAGTCATAATTGTTGTGATAATTTGTGAAAATGAATTTCGCCTCTTTTAGTGTTCGGTATCCTTTCATTGAGATTACTTTTTTCAGTTTATATATAGCGTTCTTTATTTGTGACATGTGTGTGGCCTAGTTTCCATTTACATTTACTCTTTAGCCCACATGTTCCGTGTGTTACCTCCCTGTTTCGAGTGAATTCTCTTGATGAGTGTAATGCCCGTGAGGATTGAATATATGCTTTCTTTAATTTTTATCCGATTTATATAAGTTTTTTGCCAAATCACACTTTGCATGTGCTCTCTCCCCTCCCACATTTTAAGGTTTCAATTCTATGAGGTGCATTCTATAATGTTAATGATTTGGACTTTTTTTTGAATTCATTCAATGTGCTAATAATGTGTATGAAATCCTTTTCGCTTTTGTTGGTCTTGTCGCATGCTGGGTTGGACATATTTTGAGGAAACCATTTGATGTTTGTGGGTATCATCCCTGAAAACCCTCACGAGACGACACTCGTCCAATAGGGTGACCTAGGGGTTTAACGGCTTATTGCATACGCTAAATGCCATCGAATCGCCGCGAAAGTGTCCTTTTGCTTTTATACCATACTTTTGTAATATCTCCTACTTTTGGTTTACTTGTAGTTCTTTTTGCATCCTATTTCATTGATAGGGACTAGCAATGTGTAAGTTAGGGGGTGTGATAATACGCAAATATTGCGCATTTCATCTCTCGAACCTACGCATTTTAGCCCCCTCGGGTGCCTTAATCTCTATATTTAAGCCTGTTAACAAGACAACCTCGGTTTGTATTGTTAACATGCTATATGAGGTATAATTGGGCTTTTGTAGGTATTTAGGTACTAAGTATGAAGTTCGGACGTGTTCCGCACGATTCCCGTACAAAATCGCACGTTCAAGGGTATTTTAGTCATTTTATAGATTGGTCACCTGGCCCAACATCTTCATGGAAGTTGTATCCCTCCTCGCAAGCTTCGCGTGGCCGCAAACGGTGCACGATTCCGATTCAAAACGAATAAGTTACGGCGATTTTAACGGAGAAGAAATGCAAGCCAAAACAGGGAAAAATACAGTCTGCCCCTACTTGATCGATCGATCGACCAAATGGTAGATCGATCGACCCTTCCCATTTTTTCCATGATTTCTACTATCGATAGATCGACCAAATGGTATATCGATCGACTCCCTGTTTTTTACAGATATTTTGCATTTTCTTTTCTTTCTTCTTTTCTTTTATTCCCACTTACTATATAAAGCAATTTTTGTTGTAATAAGAACATATTCACTAGATAAAACTTTTTTAGGTTAGAATAGCTTAGGTTTTGAGGGTTTTGAATAGTTCTCCTTCAATTGTTCTTGGATTGACAACCTTTTGGATTTAATGTTGCACTATTCATCATCCTCTTCCTTAATATAGTTTGTATTTCTTCGTTTCTTGCTTTCTAGTTAATTTACAAGCTTTTTAAATTAGGTTTACATGCTTTGATTACATACTTTGATTACTTGATTTCTAGTGTAGATTTACCGCGTTTATTTACCGCTTTCCATTTACTGCATTTTTAAAATGCTTTCTAGGTAATTTAAATTAGGTTGTGCTTGAATTGAACTCACTCGAGTTGACGCGTTGCTTTGCTTTGCTTTGGTGATGGAGTTTACGGGTCTATTTCGGGTGCTTTGTCCTAGTTATCAAAAGATTAAATTCCCTCGCAGAGGCCTTTACAGCTCTCTTTATAACCAGTATCTTACAACTGAAGAGGATGGATTCTCTCCTCACCACGAAGAAGAAACCATAGGAGATATTATGATAATATGCCAAACGCTATTGGGAAACCTTCAATGAGGTTAAAGGTTGCTTAGAGCAGGTTGTTGTAGCACCGTTTGACATTGTCTTGCCTCTAACTCCATATTGCACCAGTTCCTCACCAAGAAGGAGGAGAACACCATCGATGATCTCATGTCGTGCTTTGAAAATTATGCGAAAGTGGAAGATGTGGTCAACCTCATATCGGGAGACACTAGTAGTGCAAAGGAGACCAAAGTAAACGATAAGGAAAACATACTAAAGAAAGGGAAAAAAGCATAATGGATCCATAAAAGAGAACAATGTAGACTTATCTAAGGCATTCCAGGCAATTACAACCATTTTTAAAGAGCTAGTTTATAAAATCTAAAGCAAGATCAAGGACAAGTAATTCCTCAAGTAGTTAAAAAAGATGGACGGTGATTAAAGCAAGGGGAATAACCCACTCAGATGCATCTACCACAAGGAGAACAAATACAAGATAGAGAATTACAAAGTTCTCAAGTCCCATCTAGAGGAGTTAGCCCAGGCGGGACATTCAAATAAGTACATAGAAAAGAAAGTTGATCAGGTCACCACCAACACTAATAACGTTATGGATGATGAGATGGGGTACGAGTTTATCATTATTCACAGGGGGCATCAAACTCCAAGAACATCCAAGTTAATGAAGTTTAGATGGAATGAAATAAGGTCACGATAGTGATAGAGGCCTTCCAATTTGATCCCAGTAATAGCCAAACTGGAAAACATAGGTGACCAAAGGATGTGGACTAAATGAAGCACATAGTCTTCACGAAAGACTATTTAATCAGGATGAGGACTTCATACCATGATGCACTAGTAATCACTCTCAGGATTGCAACCCGGGATATGGATAAGCTACTAGTGGATCAAGGTAACTCTTCTAAAGTAACGCACCTGGAGCTCTTTCATAAGCTCAAACTAAAAATAATAAACCTGAAGAAAGCGATCGTCCCTCTGGTCAACTTTGATAAAAAGACGACCATATCATTGGAGAAAGTAATTCTGCCAGTAAGGGTAGTGAACATCAATAAAGTCATTGAATTCTTGTGATAGACGTTGACTCGCCCTACAATACCATCCTTAGAAGAGGATGGTCGCATGACATGAGGGCAGTGCCCTCAACCTATAATAAAAACTCAAGTGATTTATAGAATGCGGAATAATGGAGATCAGGGGCGATCAGGCCATTACTCAGAATTATTTTATTACTACCATCAGGCCTAAACAAGAAAAGAATTAAAATAAGGAAGTCATCCCAAAACATCTCAGTGTGAATCCACTCCATCCAAATAGAAATTTAAGTATGGCAGGTTAGGTGTAGAAGATACAAGAGTTAACCCCGTAGACAGAGTCATGGAAGGATTCGAGGAAGTCCTTTTTTATGAGAGCCGACCAAAAAGAAAATTTCTAATCGACACCACAGTATCCAACCAAGAAAAGAAGGAACTAACTGCTTTTCTAAAATAAAACCTAGATATGTTTGTATGGGAACTGTATGACATGCCAGGGATCGAGACCGAAGTCACATGACATCAACTTCATATTGACCTTGCATTTTCACCGATCGCATAGAAGGCTCACTGAACGGCCCCAAAAAAGGCTAATACAATGGAAAAGGAGGTAGGGAAACTTCTGGAGGCAAGGTCCATTAGAGACGTTCAATTCCCCAAATGGCTCTTAAATCCGGCGGTGGTACGAAAGAGCAAAGGTAGCTGGAGAGCATATGTGGATTTCACCAACCTTAATAAGGCTTGTCCTAAAGATAATTTCCCTCTACTAAAGATGGATCAGTTGGTCGATGTTGTAGTGGCCCATGCGCATATAAGCTTTCTGGATGCCTACTTAGGGTTTCATCAAATTCCACTGTTTGGCCCCGACCAAGATAAGACTTCATTTATCACTCCCTTGGTCTTATACTATTACATGGTCATACCTTTTAGCCTAAAAAATGCTACAATCATGTACTAGAGATGGGTCACTAAATTTTTTAAAAATACTTAGGACAAATAATGGAGGTGTACATTGACGATATGTTCATCAAAAGAAAGCATAAAGACGATCATTCGAATGACTTAGCGAATACATTTTGAATCCTCAAATGCTACGAAATAAAACTCAAAGCGAGAAAATGCTCCTTCAGGTCCAGTCCATAAAATTCTTAGGCTACTTGGTTAGAGAAAGAGGGATTGAAGAAACCCTAACCAAATAGTTACGATCAACATCGTTCAACCTCCAAAACTCGAAGAAAAATTCAAAAGCTAACTGGGATGGTCACAGCTCTGAATCGTTTCATCTCCAAGTCATCCGAATGGTGTCGACCATTATTTTAACTACTAAAGGAGAAAATCCTCACCATGAATAACGAATTATTGAAGGCCATTAAAGAAATCAAATCCTATGTGAGAAAACCCCTTCTATTGTCCATCCGAGACCCAGGAGATTTTATTTATCTCTACCTAGAAGTTTGAAGCCATGCAGTCAGTTCATCCTTGATTTCTGAAAAGGAAGGATTATAATCCCCTATTTACTACATCAACAATATGTTTTGGGGTGACGATCAGTGCTACCTCTCACTGGAGAAACTGACTTACTATTTATTCATTGCTCCTCGTAAGATAAAACACTACTCTAAGGCTCATTCAGTTATAGTCATCACATCATTTCCACTCAAAGTTGTTCTTCGTGAGTCGACCTATCTAGATGTATGTCCAAATGGTTAATCAGACTTGGGGGGTTCGATATACAATATGAACAAAAACTAGTGATTAAGGGACAAGTTATTGTTGATTTTATCACAAAATTTATGGGGGAAAGTGCACCTAGGAACCAATAGATTGTCGATCAATTGAAATGTTGTGGGATTGACCAATATAGAAAATGGACACTGTATGTGGATAGAGCCTCTAAATCTAAAGGGGCTGGAATAGGAATTGTGCTCATCACACTGGATAATATCATGATCGAGCAAGGAATCGGGATGGGCTTTGAAGCATCGAACAACGAAGCTGAGTACGAAGCCCTCATAGTCAGACTACATGAGGCTCATTTATTAGGGAAAAGTCACCTAGATGTATATTGCAATTTAAAGCTGGTATCCAACCAAGTAACTGGAGAATTCAATGCCAGGGATGAAAGGTTGGTAGCGTACCTAAAAGTGTCCCATTATTTGATGCCAAAATTTAAGGAATTACACATTTAACAGTTCTCCTAGGGGCATAATAGCCATGCCAATGCCTTAGTAGCCCTGAGCTCAGTAGTGGACTCCAATCTAAGGAGAATAGTTGAAATGGAATTCTTCGCCAAATCCAGAATTATAAATCCAGTGATCTCCGATCATGTTTTCTCCGTGCAAAAAATTTCCATCTCGGTGGATCCCATAATTGTTTATCTGCAGAATGATTTCTTGTCGATCAATAAAAAATAAGCCTATCAAGTCAGGGTCAAAGCTGCACAATTTTATCTAGGACCCGAAGGAAAACTTTACAAAAGGTCTTTCATAGGTACTCACCTCCAATGCGTTCATCCAAACGACATCGATCAAGTTCTTTATAAACTACGTAAAAAAATTTGTGGAAGCCACGCAAGAAGAAGGTCTCTTTCTTTCTATGTAATCAAATAAGGGTATTAGTGGTCGTATATGCTCAAAGATGAAACCTCTTAGGTCCGAAAGAGTGAAAATTTCCAAAAGTTCTCCCCATGCTTCATCAACTAGCCAACAACTTGAAGTCACTAACTAGTAAGTGGTAATTCTCCGAGTGGGGATTGGAGATTGTAGGACCACTCCCAACAACACCAGTAAATCACAAGTATTTATTGGTTGGCCCAGATTACTTCACAAAGTGGATTGAAGTAGAGCCTGTGGAAAATATTTGGGATACTAATATGATCAGATTCATCTAGAGGAACATTATAATACACTTTGGGGTACCCAGTACAATCATCATGGTTAATAGCACACAATGTGAAATGGACTTTTTCAAGGTTTATGTGACAACCATGGAATTAAATACCATTTCAACTCTGTTTCCTATCCCCAAAGTAATGGCCAAGAAGAGGCTTCCAATAAAATGTTGCTCGATGGCATGAAAAAGAGATTAGAGAAAGTAAAGGGAGCTTAGGTAGATGAGCTTCCCCATATTCTGTGGGCATATCGTACTACACTTAGAGGGCCTTCTGGGGAAATGCCCTTTGCTCTAACATATGGAATGGAGATTGTTATTCCTATGGAAGCTGGTCTGTCAACCATGAGGTCCACCATTGTCAAATAAGGTTTGAACGATGAAGCCATGAGCACTAAACATGATCTATTAGAAGAAGGAAGGGAACATGCCATGATAAAATTATCCTCCTACCAATAACAGTTATCTAAATAGTGAAATAAGGACATCAATCCGAGAAAATTCCATATCGATGATTATGTCCTCAGAAAAGTCCTTGACAGCACCAAAAAGCTTTCAGATATAAAGTTAGGACCTAACTGGGAGGGACCATTCAAGATCATCAGAGAATATCTACAAGGAGGCTATCATTTAAAAATAATGGATGATAGGTAGATGCCCTAGGCTTAGAATGTAGCTAATCTCAAGAAGTTTTACTTTTCAGTTCGCTCTTATTTAAGTTATTTCTTTCTTATTTAGTTTTTTGCAAATTTTATTTCATAACTTATGATGCTCACGATTTGTTCTAAAAAATTTAATAAAGCCCAAGTGGTTCACTTAGTTTCTTAACATTGTTATCAAATGACAAGGTTACATTTTTAATTAACGATCGTAGTATTAATCAACATTACCTTAATTTGATTACAATTGTGAATTATTTGATTAAAATGAAACCTAATGTCTCAAGGTCTTCATCATGAAAAACACAAGGATCTCATGAATTGCCCAAGAAAACAAAAGACCTACAGGGCATCCCTAGGCACTGAATGGACTCAACTTTGTTTAGATAAAAATTCTGAGCAGGTGGATGGAACTAAAACTAGGTGCCTTTTGCCAAATTTTGTTCTAGGCCCAAGGTGGTGTGAGGACCCAACTTAAAAGGTAATACAAGACAATAAAATACGTGCTTGGCATAATGGAATGAATAAATGCAAAAATGACGATAGTATACAAACAACATGTTATAAAAAGTTATAAGTTACAAAAAGTTCATTTACAATAACAAAGGGATAAAATAGACGATAATTATTATTGGCTAGCAAGAGAAGAAAAAATGGCTCTTCTTCGGCTATAATTTGGATCTGGTCAGAACTCTTCATCCCTCCTGATAGGTCGAGTATCTCTTGGCTAACTGGAGCGGGATGACATTCAATATACCCCGACTTTCTTCACTACCAAAGGGTGGATGCCTATAAGTTGAATAATCAACTTGGTACATTTACCAAAGCTGAGAGTCCTTGGGAACTTTTAATATCCCAAAGGCATTTAGACAACGATGTTTACAAGCTAGTTTTTTTGCCTCGTCTAGATTGATAGGGGAATTTATCCCTCCTTCTTCATAGCCAGCAGACCACGTTACTCGAGGACCCATCCTAAAGAGATAATGTAGTTTGAGGATGCCACGACTAAAGCCCAATATCATAACACGAGGTCTATTGTAATCATCATTTTCCTCATCAATTTTCTTCTTGATGAAGTTATTATCATCTTAGAGAAGGCCCCCAAAAACCCCAATATCCCGAGCTTTAGCAAGATGCTTCTTAAAGGAGATCTCCACTTCCTCCATGAGAGTGCCTACATCCTAAGTCTTTCATATTATCTTTCAGCTTAGCTGATAATACGCTAATATTGTGTATTTTATCTCTCGAACCTACGCATTTTAGCTCCCTCGGGTGCCTTAATCTCTATATTTAGTCCCGTTAACCAGACAACCTCGATTTATTTTATTAACACGCTATATGAGGTATAATTGGGATTTTGTAGGTATTTAGGTACTAAGTATGAAGTTCGGATGCGTTCCGCTCGATTCTCGTACACAATCGTACGTTCAAGGGCATTTTAGTCATTTTATAGATTGGGCAAGTAAAGATCACACCACATAGCATTTACGTGGTTCACCAACTGCTTACATCCATAGAGTTTCTCAATTTTTAGTGAAAAAAATCAAAATTAATAATTCTAAAAACAAAGGAATTTAATGAGCAAGTAAAGATCACACCACATAGCATTTACGTGGTTCACCAACTGCTTACATCCATAGAGTTTCTCAATTTTTATTAATTCTTTCAGAGGTTCATAACTATATGCCCCATTGCTCCGGGTGGGGTTTTTATTTATAATGATAACAGTGGTTGACCTGTGCACAAAATCTCTAAGCTCCTTATTGGCATGTTGACTGATCCTCGTTAATCTCCTCCGAGAATGTTGATAACTAGGGTGAGTCTTCATAATTATCCACGTGATGCGTCTTCATAATTATCCACGTGATGCTAAATTTGACTTGGGCAGTAAGTTGGGCCTGTTTAGGATGTCGAATATTAGGCTATTATGGTTTTTCATTCACAATGACATTGGGCATCCTAGTTCCTAGCATCAAGTTTGTAGAGAAGGTTGTGCTAAAGTCTGGCTCTAGTGAAGTCATATTTCTGTGGTTTGTTACTGAAATCACATCGTCGTTGCAAGAATTTTTGGGTTCAGGTGGAACCTCTATGGAAATCCAGAACGGTTCTTCTATTCTAGGATGCTTGGATCCCCTAGTCTCAAACATTAAGGAAATTTTTAGTGATCCATTTTCTAAGGGTAAAGAGGTGATGGTGTCGCCTAAGAAGTAGGGGGCATGGTAGGTGCCACTGAGGCCTCTAGTTAACCCCGGGGGTTGGTAGCTGGAGGGAGGGAAAAGAATATCACTTCAGGAGTGGGGGAATACTCAAGAACTCCTTTTATAGAAGATTGAAACTCTTATTACTTAGTTGTGGATGCATTACATTCAATGGCTAAGATCAACTTCACCGATATGTTGGCCATGTTGAGGGGTCGAAGAACCTCAGCCAATGCTCAGGAGTTTATTCACTTTCTAGGCAAGGTAATTTTACATTTTTTCCTTTTCTTAGTAAACTTTTGTTTGTTATGTCTCATTCTCATAATTTCTTCACTTTTACAGGCTCAGTTCTTGATGTATGCTCTTATGGATGGTTTAACACCTGACAGAAGCCCTTATGGACACCTCCAATAAGGTCCAGAGAGGGCGGAATAAGTCTCTAAAGATGGCTTACATTTAGGACAGAAACCGACTAGAGATGGATCAAGCGATGAACAATCAACGATTTTAGGTGTCTTAGGAGAAAGAGAGAGTGGTCCTGAGGTTGCAGATCATTACCCTCGAGCACGACTGAATTTTCAATGATAATAACCTCAAGTACAGTGCTTCCCTTCTTTCTATTTTTTTAGATTCCTCAGACAAAGTTGTGGAAGCCCATGACATTATCATTATAGAGCACTGGATGATGGTGGATACATTATAAGATAAACTCTCGAGATCTGAGGTCCCAAGGATAATCTTTTTCATGCTATTGAGGATATAGAGCTTCTAAAGTAGCAAGTTGTGGCCCTCAAAATTGTTAAGGACTTGCTAATATCTGAAGGAAAGGAGGTGAAGAAGGAGTGCTATGATCTTTAAGTTAAGTACACTGAGCTTTAGGGGAGGATCCATGCCACAATGAAGAGAAAACTGGATATATACCTTAATTTTGAGGCTTATAAAAAACTTCTCTTATAAAAGTATACCCATGTCTCTGGCATGTTCCCAAAGGCACCCACTCTGTTGATGAAAGCTCTGATAGTGAGAGCAGTAGTGGGGTGATGATGCTAAAACATATGCCTTTGCTTCTAAAGAAAAAGAAAAAGGAGAGGTTTGGAAAGAAAACCCTACTCATCATCCTGTATCAAACCCCTCAGAAAAGTAAACTGAACCACTTGTGAAGGAAAGCCTCACTATTTCCAAGCCTTAAGAAGGCTTTTCATGTATTTTTTGAATTGAACTCTTTCAGATCGTGGGCCTTTTGATGTAATCCTATAATTTCCCTTATATAATGAATGATAAAATTAGTAGGCTATGTTGGGATCTTGACTTATGTAAAGCTTTTTCTCTTTTCTTGCTCTCTAATTTCTTTTCCAAGGAATTTTTGCATTTTCATGTATCAGCTTGAGGTCTTTCGAGTAGGTAGTATTCCCCATATAACCCCAAGGTTAATGGTAATGAAAATAAATTGGGCAGTAGCATTGTAAAAGTTGATTTAAGGGTCCATAGACCTTTGTTATATAATTACGACAGCTTCTGAAGTCAAGATTAAGGCTCTTAAATGGGTTATAATAAGACCTTAGAAGCATAAAATATATTGAAATTATACTTTTTTAACACTGAAAGCCCCCAAAAATTTTGTACATAGACACTTGGCCCCTAAAAAACTTTTTGGAGTGAAGTTCAAAAAGGTGAATCCGTTAAGGGCCCCAAGACCTTAGAATCATATTAGATTCATAAATGAACTTATATTTGTTCCATAAAGGGTTTTAGGACCATTGAAACATGTTTTGCTAAGAATGAAAGTCTTAGGATAAAAATATAATTTTGTTAAGGTCGTAAGGCCTTAGAATTTAGGAATGTTTAAAAGATAAATTCCCCTAATGAGTCCTAAGACCTCCAGACTCAGGAGTTTTAAAATCTCAAGTCCCACAGTGGTACCTAAGAACTCTGGACTTAGGAGTTTTTGAAGTCTGAAATCCCACCCTGGGTGTAAAAAACCAATGGACTTTGACTTTTTTTAATTTTGGAATATATTATTAGCCCTAAGACTTTTGGACCTTGTCCC
Organism: Sambucus nigra; assembly: GCA_949130495.1. Taxonomy (NCBI): domain Eukaryota; kingdom Viridiplantae; phylum Streptophyta; class Magnoliopsida; order Dipsacales; family Adoxaceae; genus Sambucus; species Sambucus nigra. The sequence continues at coordinate 538,595,462 of OX422213.1, forward strand.
ACTAGGATGAAAGCCTTATAGCATAGATTTGAAGTTCAACAATGGGTCCTGAGACACATAAACCAGTCTCGACTAGGATGAAAATATTGTGGTAAATGTTTGAGGATCGACAATGGGTCCTGAAACCTCTTAATCACTTCCCACTAGGACGAAATCCTTCTGATAAAAAATTGTGGTTATACAATGGGTCATGAGACCTTTGAACCATTTTAACTAAGAAGAAAAACCTTAGAGTGTTGGGACATTGCACCTTTTTTATAAAACTAAAATTTTGAACAAGTTTTTGCGTATGAACACTTAGCACCCCCTAAAAAAATTTATAATGGAAGTTTTCCCCAAGTCTTAGAATTTTTTAGGCGTGGTTTTAAAGGAGACTTTTGATATTTCTTCAAAAAATGGGGCTAAAAAAGATGGTTTGCTACGGTTTTGCATTTTTATATAATTCTATTCTTTTGAAAATACTTTTAAATGAGGAAAAAAAGATCCTTTATGTTTACTGTAACTAGTCCTCATACCTTAGTCAATTTAAGCGGAATCAAGGATGAAAGCTTTGGTAATTCCTATAGTCTTTATTGGGTATTTTGACCTTAAACTGTTAACTCGAGACAATTATGAATGCCTTATAACTCTTGTTGTGCCTTTTAGGACCTTAGGGACTTTGGGATCCAAGGATTAAAGCCTTGCAACTGCATAAGTCATTGGCCTGAGGTCTCTTGGATCTCAACCATTTGTTTGGAGCCAAGGACTGAAACTTTGCAACTCGTTGTGGGTCTTAAGATTTTATATTAAACCTGGAGAGAGGGATTGAAGCCTTGTAACTCTCGTTGGGTTCTCATACCAAACAATGTACCGAGACATCATAGGTAGAAAAAAGAGTTCTTATCATTTCATTTTCGAAACATTATACATCACTGGTAGTTTTTCTTGAGATGATCTATATTTAAAGGACATGGAAGTTAATATCCATACATCTTTTTGAGGTAATAACACCCCGACTTTGCTATTCTAACCACCACATTGTGACCTTCCCACTCAGGTCCTAGTTTTCCTTCGCTCAAATTTCTGGTGTGTAATAGTGACCTCTTTGAGGACCATGCCCCCTACTTTTAACTCTCTTTGGCAGACCATGTTGAAGTAGGAGGTTGCTCTTTTCTTGTGAACACCCATTCAAGTCAAGAAGGCCTTTTATTTCTTCTCATTCATCCAGGGACCTCTTGAGATCTTCGTCATTAGCCCTTGGTTCAAACTGAGCCACCCTGTGCATTGGAATCTCGACCTTTATTGGGATCACCGTTTCAGTGCCAAAGGTCAAGTATAATGGATTTTCTCCTGTTGGACCTTTAATTGTAGTTTTATAGGCTCTCTAGATGTTTGGAAATTCCTCAACCCATAGGCCCTTGCCTTTTTCCAACCTCTTCTTCAAGCTAAGGAAAATGGATATGTTTATTTCTTCAACTTGTCCATTGACCTGAGGATGAACTGGAGTTGAGTAGCGGATGATTATTCTATATAGTTTGAGCAGAATTCTCTAAAGGCAGGGTTGTCAAACTATTTTCCATTGTCTGATATTATGGCTCTAGGCAAGACAAATTTGCAAATGATGTTCTTCCATATGAAATTAGTGGTCTTAAGGCCAATTCCATGACTCATGTCTCTAGCCGTCACACTCTCTCTAGCAAACGCTAACCCTAATTAGGGTTTACATGACAACCATCACACCTATCACCATGCAAACTTCCCCCAAACCACCTAATCCAACCCCACCTGCTACTGTTTGGTCGAAATCTTTTGCAAGTGTCCTAAACTCTTCTTCTCCATAAAAAATTCCTCTTAAACGTCAATCAAAGTATAGAGGATAACCAGCTATCATATTTTCTCCAGAAGATATAAAAAACTTGAAGATCATTTCAAACATTCAATGGTTAGAAAGTTTTCACGTGGAAGGACTAATATTGATATTATCAACAAACACTTTGAAGCTTTTGGACTCAAGGCTACTAGTAGTATCGATCTTCTCGACCATAAACACTTCCTGATAAGACTTTTTTCAGAAGAAGATTTTGTAAGGTTATGGATGAAAGATCAATGGTTCATTTGGAAAATCCCAATGAGAACTTTTAAATGGACACCTGAGTTTAGGTTGGATAAAGAAATCTCTATAGTCACAATGTGGATCTCTTTTCCTGGCATTCTAATCCATTTTTTTCCTTCTTTGTATTCAATCACACAAGTGGTAGGAAAACCATTAAAACATGATGCTTCAACTGTTAAAGTTAATAGACCAGGTGTGGCCAGGGTCTGTGTTAAACTAAATTTGTTGAAAGATAGACCTTATCGAGTCTGGCTAGGCTGTGAAAATCATGGTTTCTGGCAAGACATCATATCTGAACTTATACCAGACTACTGTGGTTTATGTTTCAAGTTGGGGCACAAAGTGTTAAATAATACTGTTTTGTTAATCATAAATTCGAATATGAATCATAAGTTTGTATCATGAATAAAACAATTTTGACATGAATCCAGGATGTTTGTCTTCATGCAATCACAGAACCGAAGATTCCTTATAACTATGATTTAAAAACTGACCTTTGTCCATCGTTGTTGAACGGATTAAAATGACTTGAATGCTCCTTTCTTGAATAGCTCGGAATATGAGAAAAACAGATTTTGGATTTTCTCTCATTCCTTAGAAACAGTGGGTATTGAGATGACTCTAGATGGTGTAGAGGTCTCTATTTATAAGGGGAAGAGGGCCGGAATCCTAGTGGAGGTGGGACTCTTTCAAGCCTCCCACTAATGCCACTAACCATCATGTGACTAACGGATAAAGTTTACCCAAATCTTTTAATATCTTTATTTATCACATTCCTAATTAATTATTAGACATTTATTAAAACCACATAAATGGGAAATTCATAATTTAATACAATTGAAATTAAATAATTAATTTCGTCACTTAACATTAATTTCCAACAGTCTCCCACTTGGTCTTAAAAATTCGTATTATTATTTTAGGTATCATAAGGTGCACAATCATTGATAAATTTTGCTAAATCAAATGATTCATGGATGCGAGTCATGGCGGTTTCTTGCTATTCAAAAGCATGGTTCCTTCCATGTACCATAACACCAATATTTCATTCAACTAGCCTTTAATGTTGGGTATCATAATGGCCTCATAATGTCCTTTTGAATAAGGACTATTTCTGTCAACAATAATTCATAATTATATGCATGCATTCTCAAATGACAGAAATAATAGAAATCAGAAACACTTTTATTGAATTCAAGTAATAATGTCAAACAACTAAGCTAAAATAACAATCATAATCTAACTAATCGAGACCTATCTCTTTGACATGTTCCATAAAGGTCTTCAAAGATACTCCTTTCGTAAGAGGATCTGCTATGTTATCACGCGTACTAATGTGATCAATTGACACTCTTTGTTTTTGAACTTCTTCTTTAACTGATAGGTATTTCATCTCAATATGCTTAGCAGCCTTAGTATACCTATCATTCTTCGAGAAGAAGACTGCTGTGACATTATCACAATAAATTTTCAGCGGCTTAGATATTAACCCCATTATTCTAAGTTCTGAAATAAAGTTTCGCAGCCATAATCCATGATTTATATCTTTGAAGCAAGCTACGTATTCAGCCTCCATAGTAGATGATGCAATGACACTTTGCTTAGCACTTTTCCATCAAACGGCTCCTTGAGCCATCAGGAAGACATAACCCGAAGTGCTCTTCCTATTGTCAAGGCATCCCCAAAAATCTGAGTCTGAATAACCAATCACCTCAAGGTGATCAGTCTTCCAATATGTGAGCATATAATCCTTGGTCCCTTGCAGGTACCTTATCACTTTCTTTGAAGCTTTCCAATGGTGAATCCTCGAATTGCTTTGATATCTGCCTAGCATCCCAACGAAAAAACTGATATCCGGTCTAGTACAGACTTGTGCATACAACAAGCTCCTTACGAGCGAAGCATAAGGCATGCCTTTCATGTGCTCCCTTTCTAAATCACTTCTGGGGCATTGACTTAAGCTGAACTTATCCCCTTTCTGAAGTGGAACATTAATGGGATTGTAACTTTTCACGCTAAATCTTTTTAAAACTTTGTTAATAGAATATTTCTGAGACAATCCTAACATTCCTCGTGATCTATCCCGAGATATTTCTATCCCGATCACGAAGGATGCCTCGCCTAGATCTTTTATTTCAATGTTTTTAGAAAGGTACTTCTTGGTTTCACTTAATAACCCAAGATCACTGCTGGCGATAAGTAAGTCATCAACATATAGTACTAAAAACACAAACTTACTCCCACTGATCTTCAGGTATATACACCGATCAACAGTGTTTTCCTTAAACCCAAAGGATGTAATAGTATCGTGGAACTCAATGTACCATTGAAGAGAAGCTTGCTTTAGACCATATATTGACTTCTTTAACATACAAACCATGTATTCCTTTCCTTCCTTTATGAAGCCTTGTGGCTGTGCCATGTAGACTTCTTCTTCTAAACTCCTATTTAAAAAAGCTATTTTTACGTCCATTTGGTGCAACTCCAAATCATAATGAGCCACCAATGCTAATATGATTCTCAATGAGTCCTTCTTTGAAACTGGAGAGAAGGTATCATTATAATCAATGCCTTCTCGTTAATTAAAACCTTTAGCAACAAGTTTAACTTTATGTCATTCGATATTACCTTTTGAGTCAAGTTTGGTCTTAAAGATCCACTTGCACCCAACTCATTTTTGTCCTTCTGGCAATTCGACCAAATCCCAAACTTTATTGTCATTCATAGATTTTATTTCTTCATTCACGGCATCAATCCATTTATCGGAATCATTACTATTTACAGCTTTTTCATAAGAAACTGGATCATTAATATTCCCTATGTTAAATTCGGTCTCTTGAAGGTATACCACATAATCATCCGGAATTGTCGATCTCCTTTCTCTTTGAGATATTCTTAATGGCGCTTCTTATGGTGCTTCAAAAGTTTCATCGGTTATAGTCTCATTATGTGGTTGTTCAGTTGGTTGATCATTCACTTATTGTTCATTGTTATTAATTGGGTCAATGACCGGTTCAACAACTACATTAGGAACAACAGGTATGTTATGAACTCTAGGTATAGGAATTTGTACCCTGACTTCTTGAATGATTACCTCCCTTTCTTTTATACTCCCACTTACTTCACCTTCTTCAATGAATTTAGCATTTCCAGTTTCTATGATTCTAGTTGTATGATTTGGACAGTAGAATCTAAATCCCTTCGAATTTTCTGGATACCCGATGAAATGAAAAGATAATGTCCTAGGATCCAATTTATTTTCATGAGGGTTATTAATTCTAGCTTCCGCTAGGTAGCCCTACACATGTAAATACCTTAAATAGGGTTTCCATCCTTTCCAAAGTTCAAAAGGGGTTTTTGAAACTGACTTACTAGGAACCCTATTTAAGATGCGTACAACGGTTTTTAATGCATGTGTCCACAAAAATGTAGGCAATTGGGTCCTACTTATCATACTTCTTACCATTTCTATAAGGGTACGATTACGCCTTTCAGCTACACCATTCTGCCAAGGTGATCCTGGTATTGTGTATTGGGCGCAAATACCTAATTTTTCAAGGAGTTTAGCAAATGGGCCAGGGCGTTGCCCTGACTCATCATATCTACCATAATATTCTCCACCTCCATCAGACCTAATAATTTTCACCTTTTTGCCTAGTTGCCTCTCAACCTCATTAATATATATTTCAACGACGTTCACAGACTGAGATTTATCATGCAACATATACAAAATGAAATAACGTGAAAAATCATCTATAAAGGTGATGAAGTATTTTTCTCCACCAATGGATGGAATATCAAAAGGTCCACATATGTATGTATGTATTATTTTAAGTAGTTGGGTGCTTTTTGTGGCTCCTTTCTTTGTATGTTTGGTTTGTTTTCCTTTAATATAGTCCACACATACATCATAATTGGCCCAATCCAGGTTATGGAGTATTCCATCTTTAATGAGCCTTTCAATTCTCGACCTGGATATGTGCCCTAATCTTTTATGCCACAAATAAGCAAATTTTTCATCATTAAGTGTACGTTTCGTACCAACATTAGGATGCAAGGTCACAAGGGTTTCAGAAAAATTCTTTTCAAGATTCAATCGATATAAACCATCTAATAAAAAAATAAGAACCAACATTATTGGAATTTTTAATCAAACCAAAACCATTGTTCTTAAATTCAATTGCAAAACCATCTAAAGCGAGTTTAGAAATAGAAATTAAATTCCTAGAAACTGTGGGAGCATAAAAAGTCTCTTGCAAATCTAAAACAAATCCATTGCTTAAAATCAGGTGAAAGACTCCAACAACTTATATTTTAGCCTTTGCCTTATTGACCATGTAGAGAAAATGCTCATTTGAATTTATTTTGTGGATCGAAATGAAGCCCTGCATCGAATTAGAAACATGACACATAGAACCAAAATTAATCCAACAAGTGTTAGAAGGAGCGTTAATAAAGTTTGATTCGAAACAAACATAAATAAAGGGTTTACCCTTTTTCTCGAACCAGGCCTTTCGTTTATGACAATCCCTCTGTAAATGGCCCTTCTTTTTACATAAGTGACACTTGTCGTTCTTTTCCTTCTTCACAGTAGCAGTTGATGGTTCAGCTTGATGAGACGGCCCAGGACCTTTCTTAATACCCTTGCCGAACTTCTTCTTAAAACCATCTCCTTTGACTGTAAGGTTTGCCACATGTCCCTTAGTCACATGGCCATTCTGTTGCTTGAGCCTTCCTTCCTCCTGTACCAACATGCTTTGCAAATCATTTACATTCCACTTGTCTTTTATAGTGTTGTAATTGATTTGGAAAGGCCCATACTAAGGAGGTAGGGAGTTTAGGATGAATTGGACAAGAAAAGACTCATCCACCGTCATGCCCAAAGCTCTAAGTCTAGCAGCCAGATTGGTCATTTCTATAATGTGCTCATTCATGGTTCGAGTACCATCGAACCTTATAATGGTCAGGTCAGCCATCAGTTTTCCAGTAAGGGATTTATCAGCAGTGCGAAAGCGTCCCTTAATGTTGCTCAAATACTCTTTCCCTTTCGTAGTTTCAGGTAGGGAGGTCTTAATGTTAGCAGCAACACACATTCACATAAATATTTGGGTCAACCTATTGGATCGAGACCATGCTTCATGGACAACAATTTCATCCTCGCTACTGGTATCAGTAATAGCAGCGGGTTCATCACACATAATTGCCATGTCCAGGTCAAGAACCCCTAGGCTGAACTCAATTTGCTCATTCTATTCAGAAAAATTAGTTCCATCAAATTTCGAATAGGACTGAGCTTGCGAATATAGGTTAAGGGGAACTGCAATTAATAACAATGTTCACAAATTAAATTTTCACACATAAAAAAAATTACAAGGGTCAAATATTGAATTGTTGACTAAAGATTTTGGCATATTTCATTTACAATCTGAATATCACGGAATCTGTGTTAATCATCACATAATGTTCAGATTTGTAAAGATATATTACCCTATAATTCATTTATCATGGTCCCATAATTTTGGCATTTGTATTTGTTGCCTAAACATTTAATACCATGATTAATGGACTTAATGTCAACTATTCTGTTTTTACCAAAATTAGTTCTAATGTTGTTCAATTCAGATATTAGCATGTGTTGTGCTTCAATCTAATTTTATAACTGACATTAGAATAAATCTTTAATGAATGTAAGTATATTATTCGTACATGCAGTCTCAGCCTGTGTTTGGCCTTTGACTTAACTCAAATGAATAATTGTTTACATGTCTCAACTTAAATATAGTTAATCATGCCTTAATATTAACTATAATACGTAATCTACCAATAATTACAAAGATACTAATAGTGGCTTAAATGCCTTAAAAACAGAATTGCCTAGGTATAGTAAAAACACAAAATGCATGAATTTTGCCAAAAATGACAAAAATGAGTTTTCACCATTGAATCGAAGTAAAACATGCCAGAAAACCAAAACTTTTTGCGGAACGTTAATATCAATTTTCTGTAAAGATTTATAAGCCCCGAGATTATTTCCTAAAATGGAAAAAACGGGGTTTTGAGGGCCTTAACGACGTCAAAACGCAAAAGTAAGGTGGCTCCCATTGTTTACAATAGGTTTTGTTTATTTCGACGCTTCCAGTCGACCGTGTCAGTTTCCTAAAATTTCGAGCAAGTTTTGACCCTTCATTCTCACCAATGAGTATTGGCGACAAAAGAAAACTGTCACAGAAAATCTCAGACACACTTTAAGAGCAGATTTAATGACAGAAATAAGACGTCGTAGAAGGTCTCAGGCACAAAGGCAATTTCGTTCTTAATATCATAACACAAATTCGAATTACCATATGTACGATTATCATATTGCTTAAAAATTTCCAGATTTTCAGAAAAACAAAATTTTCAGATTTCCAGATTCCTAAAAAAAATTCCAGATTTCCAGATTTACCAAAAATTCCAGATTTTCAGATTTACCAAAAATTCCAGATTTTCATATTTTTAAAAGATCATAAATCAGAATTGTTATAAAGGAGTTTTCATTAACGGAAAACATGAGATTATAAACCGCAAGCTCTGATACCACATGTTAAATAATACTGTTTTGTTAATCATAAATTCGAATATGAATCATAAGGTTGTATCATGAATAAAACAATTTTGACATGAATCCAGGATGTTTATCTTCATGCAATCACAGAACCGAAAATTCCTTATAACTATGATTTAAAAACTGACCTTTGTCCATCGTTGTTACAAGAATTAAAATGACTTGAATGATCCTTTCTTGAATAGCTCGGAATATGAGAAAAATAGATTTCGGATTTTCTCTCCTTCCTTAGAAACATTGTGTATTGAGATGACTCTAGATGATGTAGAGGTCTCTATTTATAAGAGGAAGAGGGCCGGAATCCTAGTGGAGGTGGGACTCTTTCAAGTCTCCCACTAATGCCACTAACCATCATGTGACTAATGGATAAGGTTCACCCAAATCTTTTAATATCTTTATTTATCACATTCCTAATTAATTATCTGACATTTATTAAAATCATATAAATGGAAAATTCGGAATTTAATACAATTGAAATTAAATAATTAATTTCGTCATTTAACATTAATTTCCAACACAGAAGATAAATATTTTTTCAACTCCAAGCAACTAAAGAGTTAGATAAGACAATGAAGAAAGAAAATAAAAATATAAATAAGTATTGAGAATGGAAGATTCTCCAAAGAGGATGAAATTCCCCCCATGGAAGCAGGGTAAGTAATCTCCAATGATAAATCTAACCAATAAGTTCTGACTATTCAAGATAAGGATGTTAAAGACAACCAGCAAGAACCAATCCAAGAAATTATGCAACAAGATTAGGCAACAACTGTTCAAGACTAAGAATTAGACAATTGGGAAGAAGTAACTCATAACAATCAAAATAAATACATATCTGCAAACCCTATATTCAAAATAATAACAAGAGCTGATGTGAAGAACAACAAAAACTCCACCCACACCAAGTCCAAATGATCAAAACAATCATAGAATGCTAGAGAAGTTGGGAACAAAGCTATAATGAGAAGGATAAAAAAAAACTTTATAAGTATCATACGCGTCCATTCATTGCAATTCTGAAACCAAAGGTTGATCAATAAAAAGGGAAGACCTTAGAAAGTACTTGAATTTTGATGGTGGAGGAGCCAATTTAAACAATAAAGTATGGTTGTTATAGAGATATGATGTTGATTGCAACCTCATTGAAAATGGAGAGCATGATATTCTCTTAAAAATGACTCACCCCATGATTCCTTCCAATATTTTCATTAATATAGTTTATGCTAAGTGTTATAGAACTGATAGAATGGGGTTATGGAGGAATATTAAATCTAACCTTATTCAATGCCTTAATGAACATTCCCTAACTGTAGGAGACTTCAACACAGTGGCTGATAGCATTAAAAAAGCACGTGGTCTTGATATTGATCAAATGGGAGTGGAGGGATTCAATAAAAGTATTAAAAGATATGGTCCATTTGATTTAGGTTATGTAGGAACTAAATTTACATGGTTCAGTAATAGAGAATCAAATTTATGATTTGGGAAAGACTTGACAGAGGTCTGATCAATCCAAATTGGCTTGAAACATTCCCTGCCATTGTAGTGAAGACCCTTAATAAGAATTGCTCAGATCATTAACCTTTACGGATTTCCTTCTATAATTTTAAAGAGCAAGTGATTAAGACATTCAAGTTTCAGAATATATATGGTGTAATCACAAGCATTTTCAATCAGTGGTGCAAAAATCATGGGATGTGGTGATTAAAGGAGCCCTCTAAATTCCTTTACTCTCAAATTAAAGAAGCTCAAGAATGACTTAAAAGAATGGAACAGGAGTACTTTCAAAGATATCTTCCAAGAAGTGGCAAACATGGAGGAGGATTTATTTATTAAAGAAAAACAATATTATATGAAGCTAAGCCAAGAAAATAGAGTTTCTATGACAGAAGCTAAAGTTAATTTGAACTGGGCTCTAAACTGTGATGATCCATATTGGAGCCAAAAATGCAGAATCAAATGCAATAAAGAGGGGGGTATGGACTCGAAATATTTCCTTGCTATTGTGAACAATTATAGAATACAACTCTGGATCCACAAGATCAAAGATAAGAATGAAGAATGGGTGGAATCAGGCAATCAGATGAATGAAATTTTTGTTAGTTACTTTCAAAAGTACTTACTGATGAGGGAATTGAAGATATAAATTACATGATAGACTTTATCCCCAAAATAGTCACTATTGAAATGAACCATGCATTGACTAAAATTCCTGAGAAATAGGAAATCCTAGATGCTATTATGTCATTAAACTGAAACAGTGTAGTAGGGCCAGATGGGTTTATGAAAACGCAAGTAATTTCCTTTTTGTGTAAACTTAAACACGAATACGATGCGGAAGCGTAAGGATGATGGTTCAATAATTAAGCAAAGCCAAATTTTAATTTCTTCAAAGCAAATTAAAATAAGTTAATCCAAGTCCTAGAATTTTCCTAAGTCATAATTAACAATTATCCAAAGTTAGGTGAAACCAATTTTAGCAAATGACTTGAATAAACCAAAATTACCCAATATTTAATTTAGTCCCAAATTAAATGAGTGTGATGATGTAAACCGAATTTTTATCTTGAATTAGTCTAAGCATGCGTTCTACGTTATGATGCAAGACAAAATAAACAAAATCACACTACGCCGCGATGTACGAGGAAAAACCCAAGATGGGAAACAACCTCGGACGGCCCTAGCCACAAATCCACTAGATACGGAATTATACTTACAAGACAGATAGACTTACAACGACTGACTCGATCCCTCTCAAGCCTCGACGCTTCTTCTTGTAGACACCTCTTCCTAGCTGATAACCTCGGAACACCACCGCGATCTCGGAATCCACCGATGGGGCTTTCTATGGTCACCGTCACCCTAGCAAGGAGCCTTTCTCCAAGTGGGTAGAATCACAACAAAATGTCTTCTTCTTTGATGGATGTAGAAGCAAACCAAAACTTCTCTTCTTGAATTCGGTAGAGATAAACCGGTGCCAAACTCCAAGCAATTCGATATGTATATATGAACTTGGATAAACTCAATTGGATGTAAATACTAGAGTGATGAAAGTATTTTTCTCTAAAAATCTCACTCAAAACATGAACATTTTCCCAAACCATTTTTGCTCTCAAACTCTCTCTAAGAGATAAACTAAGTTGGAAAAGTTATGGAAATGTTGGTTTGGAAAATGTGATTCCCGCACAAGATAAAGTCTGAAAAAGTTGGTTAAAAACCAAGTGGGGAAGTGGGCCAAAAACTGCCAAAAACTGTTCCCACCTGACAGCTCGTTCGAACGACATTTCGTTTGAACGAACTCTCGTTCGAACGAGCTTCTAACGACGCACCAGTATGGACTTCGTTAGAATCTCGTTAGAAACCTCGTTAGAACGAACAATCTCGTTCGAACGACATTTCGAACGACAGACCAGTTTAGACTCGTTGGCAAACTCGTTCGAACGAAACCTGGTTCGAACGAAAAACTCGTTCGAACGAAAAACTCGTTCGAACGACATTTCTAACGAACGACCAGAAAGATTGAAAAATACGATTTTGGCCCAGAAAACTTTATGAACTTATTTTAAAGTTTTATATAATTTCTTTCTTAAAACAAAACGCAGTTTTTATAATCCTAACACCCAACAAACTTTGTTCCAAGATCCTATATAACCATAATTGCATTCATACCTTGGGAGCATGGAACCATTAGTTGATGACGCAGAAACGAGGCACACAAACCGGCATTTGGTTGAAGCTTTATATTCTTTGCCGCTACGTCTTCAACAAACACTTCATAGGCTTGAGAATATTACAATACAATACTATCCTATGAATAATTGTTTTTGTCTGGAATTGAGCCAAAACTACATATGGACTCAATTGGAAATTTGTGTCCTTATAAATCTCCCCCTTTGGCTATTCCGGGACAAAAACCAAACAAAAAACCTAAAGGGCCGTCAAGCTCTACTAGACTCAAAACATAACATAACCCACACATAACTTGACTCAACCCAAGGATTAAACACTTTGCCTTTAGACAATGCCGCTTAAGTATAATACCTGCACACTTAAGCAGACTCATCAAATGCATAGGGAATATCAAAGAATTAAATGCAATTAATTAATTACTCCCCCTAAATTAATTCTCCCCTTTATCAAACACATGACCTACTTAGAAAGACGTCTCCCCCTAAGATAACCATTTCTCCCCCTATCATCATAAATCTCCCCCTTTGTCCAGGAATAGGCAAAGGATAAAGAACTAATAAACATAAAAGCATGTTGAAGCTTAAAGTGATAAGACATGAAAGCATGTGGGAAATAAAAGCATAGGCAAAGACAAAACAAATATCATATATATATAAACTAGAAATATATCAATGAAGCACTTGCATATATATATATATATAGATATAAACACACACATGACACAAAATACAATAAGTTTGCACACTCGTATGGCAAAAATGTGTCATATGGAAATGGAAGTGTAGGGGTGTGAACTAGCAACAATTAAATTTAGACCCAAACACTTAATAAACATTCACGGAGTTCTCATTTGATTGCAAACTTTATCACATTTAAATATAACCTGATGTGACAATATGAAGAATGAACTCAATGAACAAATATACACAATGCATACAAGCCTAGCATGATGATGATTCTACAAACCAAATAGAGTCATGACATTAAAGACAACTAGGATAAACGGACATTGTGCAAACCGTTGATATACCATCCAATTCTCCCTCAATACGCATATATATTCTTTTACTTTTGAATGAATATATCAAACAAACATAGGCCTTGGCAATTGTTTTTCTTTTTAATGCCAAATATTCTATTTTTAGGCCTTTGGATCACGTATTTCTTTTAAATCCAATAAACGGTGGCTTACAATCACAAAGGATTTAATTCATCCTTTCGGAGCCCTTCCCCGTGCACATTTATATTTATCATGTTTTCATTTTCACACAAATCTCACATGCAACGGATTTTGACATGCACTAGTCCTCCTAGGTCAAAGATATGTAGATGACTATATTGGTAGGAGAACACCTCAAAAAGCTCAAATATAACATGTGACATTGAGATTTCAAAAGAGCTCGTGCATGTGTGAATAGAGGCATATAAAAATAGAATCCATTTAATCAATACAAAATCCAACTACTCCATATAAAGCATGGTAAAGAATATTTTAAGGATTGAAAATCTAAACCAAAAGTTCTAGCCACGTGGGAGCGTAAAAGATGGGATTCAAACACAAATATATGCCACATAAAGTGTGTCAAACTAAACTACACACAAAAAAAATCTTTTTGAGTTTTTAACATTTTTAATAAAAAATAGATATTTACTCAAAAGGATAAACAAAAATCATTTGTATTTTTCATTGAGCTTAAATGAAATAAATAAAACACAAATGATAAACAAAAATCTTTTTATATTTTTCAATTAATTCAAACAAAAATATAATACAAAAAGATAAACAAGTCATAATATCTAGCATGTGATATCAAATAAAGCAATGACTAGAAAATTGACTAAACAAGCATACATTTAGCATGTGAATATAGCATAAAGTACAAATGCCAAAGTATGCAAGCACTAACACATTCATCCTTTAGATTTAGCAAGGGAGGAAGCATGTGAAAGTAAATGAGAATCAACAACCCTATTTTGTAAGGCAACCAAGTCGGATTTCCTAACCCAAATTAATGAAGAATTACTATCTTGGGGTGTAGGAACTTTCACTACCGTGGTTACATTACTATGGGATTTTCTAGAAATTCGTTTAAGATCAAGACAAAATTTCCTAAGATGACCTTGTCGACCACAATGTGTACAAGTGAGAACATGTCGAAAAGATTTACTTAAGGAGTGATCTTTAAATGTATTCCTAGTAGATTCTCCTAAAACATTGGTTTGGGCATTATGAGTAAATTCATTACAAGTATTGAAGCCTAAACCACAAGTGTCATTTTTAATTTGGATCGTTCCTAACATTTTATCTAGTTTTTCCGAACGACACTCCAAATCAAATTTGACATTACTAGAATCTTTTAATTTATTTTCCAATTCTGCAATGTTAGATTCTAGTAAAACGTTTCGCTCTTCAAAAGCGAGAAGCTCCTTTTTCAAGGATTCCATTAAACCCCTAAGGCTATCTCTTTCGCCTTCTACATATTCAAGCTTCTCTTGAAGAGTCCTCACATGTGTCCTAAGGTCTTCTATTAAAGCATTTTCATCAACGACCTTGACACTCTCTCTTAAACTAGCTTCTAACTTCAAATTAGCTCTTTTCAATTTAATAGATTCGGTATATAGTTCTTGAAAAGCATTTTGAAGTTCACTCATATAAACCTCATCTTCATTTTCACTCTCACTTTCTTCTTCACTCTCACTATCATAAAAAATAAGAGAATCATATACAATGACCTTGGAAGTGGCATGTGCTATTGTTTCATCAATCGATGAGTTCTCACTGTCACTCACATGACTAGCCATAAAAGCCACAAAAATTTTCTTAGTGGGGGATTCGGGCTTCTCTTCCTTATCACTACCACTAAGGGTCGCATTATATGAAACGGGTCGCTTACCATCTTTCCTTAGTTTAGTGGGGCACTCATAAGCCCTATGGCCATAACCTTCACAGCCAAAACACTTATCAGACTCGTCCCTATCTAAATTGTCATTGCTAGGTTTAGGGATCTTCTCGGCTTTAGAAGTCTTCTCGCTTTTATCATGTTTAGAAGTATCAAATTTCTTAAAATCATTTTTAAATTTATCTTTGTTAAATTTAAGAAATTTTCTAAATTTACGAGCAAATAAAGCCATGTCTTCCGAGTCACTATCACTGTCGCTCTCTACTACTTGTTTGACCTCTTTTTGGGCTTTTAAAGCAACCCCCTTTTCAATTTTCTTTTCAGTTTTAGAGGGAAACATATCTAGTTCATAGGTTTGTAAATCACCTACAAGCTCTTCTAATTTCGTAGAGGCTAAAGTGGGTAAAGAATTTAAAACGGTCACTTTAGGAATAAATCTATCGGGTAGGGACCTTAAAATTTTCTTTACAACACGGTCGTCAGGTATTTTCTCTCCCAAGTTAAAAGATGAATTAACAATATCAGAAAGTCTAGCATAAAAATTATCAAAAGTTTCTTTTTCATCCATTTTGATAGTTTCAAATTGAGTGGTGAGGTTTTGGAGTTTTGAAGCTTTAACGACTATAGTTCCTTCATGAGTTAATTGTAAAATATCCCAAGCTTCTTTAGCGGTTTCACACGTCATAATACGTCGGAATTCTTCCGGTGCGACAGCGCTAAATAAGGCATTTAAACCTCGGGAATTAAAGTTAGCAAGTTTAAACTCATTTTCAGTCCATCTATCGGCGGGTTTGATAACACGTTCATTTTCAACTAAGTAAGTTAGTGGGGAGTACCCGGTAACAACAGACATCCAAACTCTCTCGTCGATAGATTTTAGAGCCAATCTCATTCGCGCTTTCCAATACGCATAGTTTGAACCATCGAAAATAGGAAATTTTGAAAATGGTGAAAAATCCATTTTAGCCAAAAATTAAAGGATCTTAACTAAATAATTTATCATTTTTGGCTCTGATACCAATTTGAAAATGCAAGTAATTTCCTTTTTGTGTAAACTTAAACACGAATACGATGCGGAAGCGTAAGGATGATGGTTCAACAATTAAGCAAAGCCAAATTTTAATTTCTTCAAAGCAAATTAAAATAAGTTAATCCAAGTCCTAGAATTTGCCTAAGTCATAATTAACAATTATCCAAAGTTAGGCGAAACCAATTTTAGCAAATGACTTGAATAAACCAAAATTACCCAATATTTAATTTAGTCCCAAATTAAATGAGTGTGATGATGTAAACCGAATTTTTATCTTGAATTAGTCTAAGCATGCGTTCTACGTTATGATGCAAGACAAAATAAACAAAATCACACTACGCCGTGATGTACGAGGAAAAACCCAAGATGGGAAACAACCTCGGACGGCCCTAGCCACAAATCCACTAGATACGGAATTATACTTACAAGACAGATAGACTTACAACGACTGACTCGATCCCTCTCAAGCCTCGATGCTTCTTCTTGTAGACACCTCTTCCTAGCTGATAACCTCGGAACACCACCGCGATCTCGGAATCCACCGATGGGGCTTTCTATGGTCACCGTCACCCTAGCAAGGAGCCTTTCTCCAAGTGGGTAGAATCACAACAAAATGTCTTCTTCTTTGAAGGATATAGAAGCAAACCAAAACTTCTCTTCTTGAATTCGGTAGAGATAAACCGGTGCCAAACTCCAAGCAATTCGATATGTATATATGAACTTGGATAAACTCAATTGGGTGTAAATACTAGAGTGATGAAAGTATTTTTCTCTAAAAATCTCACTCAAAACATGAACATTTTCCTAAACCATTTTTGCTCTCAAACTCTCTCTAAGAGATAAACTAAGTTGGAAAAGTTATGGAAATGTTGGTTTGGAAAATGTGATTCCCGCACAAGATAAAGTCTGAAAAAGTTGGTTAAAAACCAAGTGGGGAAGTGGGCCAAAAACTGCCAAAAACTGTTCCCACCTGACAGCTCGTTCGAACGACATTTCGTTTGAACGAACTCTCGTTCGAACGAGCTTCTAACGACGCACCAGTATGGACTTCGTTAGAATCTCGTTAGAAACCTCGTTAGAACGAACAATCTCGTTCGAACGACATTTCGAACGACAGACCAGTTTAGACTCGTTGGCAAACTCGTTCGAACGAAACCTGGTTCGAACGAAAAACTCGTTCGAACGACATTTCTAACGAACGACCAGAAAGATTGAAAAATACGATTTTGGCCCAGAAAACTTTATGAACTTATTTTAAAGTTTTATATAATTTCTTTCTTAAAACAAAACGCAGTTTTTATAATCCTAACACCCAACAAACTTTGTTCCAAGCTCCTATATAAACATAATTGCATTCATACCTTGGGAGCATGGAACCATTAGTTGATGACGTAGAAACGAGGCACACAAACCGGCATTTGGATGAAGCTTTATATTCTTTGCCGCTACGTCTTCAATAAACACTTCATAGGCTTGAGAATATTACAATAAAATACTATCCTATGAATAAATGTTTTTGTCCGGAATTGAGCCAAAACTACATATGGACTCAATTGGAAATTTGTGTCCTTACAGTTTAATGGAAATTTCTTTGTTAAATGTTGGAGTATCATCAAGGTAGAGTTGATTGCATCTGTTTAATAATTCTTTCTTAGAGGGGATATTCCTATAAGTTGGGGAGACACAAACATATTCCTCATTCCTAAAATCAAAAATCCAAAGCAGTGTAAAGATTTCAGACCTGTTAGCCTCTGCAACATCAACAACGAGATCATTTATAAAATAATCTCTTCCAGATTGGGGGTTTACATGCTTAACTTAATATCTTTAAATTAATCATGTTTTATCAATGGTAGAAACTTCCCTTATAATATCCTCCTTATCCAAGAAATGATGCATTTGACAGATACGAAAAATGAAAGAGACAATGTGATTATCAAATTGAATATGGAAAAAGCTTATGACAGGGGCTCATAGTGGTTCCTTATCAAAGTGCCAAAAGTTTTAGGTTCTCTGAATATTTCATTGACATAATTTAGAGAAGCATCTCTTTAAATTGGTTCTCTATAATAGTGAATGGGTTTCCCAATGAATTCTTTAAGTCTTCTTGAGGCTTAAGATAAGGGGATCAACTATCCCCTAGTCTATTTGTTATATATGCAGAGGTGTTGAACACGGGTCTTCAAAAGATGATGCATATGGGGAGGATTGGTCATTTCTCACTTTTTAGAAAATTTTCTCTTATAGGTCATCTAGATTTGGTGATGATATTATAATTTTCACTAATGGTGCTAAAAGAAGTTAAAGAGCATTAATGAACTTCCTTAATGATTATAAAAAAACCTCTTGTCAGTTAATTAATAGAGACAAAAGTCAATTTCTTGTTCCTGTTAAAGCTACTCACAATGAATCAAGAGCGTTCAAGATGCTATGGGCATTGTTGTGGGGAAGTCTCCTATTAAACATCTAGGATGACCTCTCTTTAAAGCTAGGAGAAAAGCTATGTATTTTGAAGGTTTAATTGAAAGTATCAGATCCAAAATAACTGGATGGAAGTCCAAATTTTTATCTATTGCAGGTAGACTTGTTCTTCTTAAGTCTATTCTTTCTCAGTTCCACTGCACACTCTAGCAGCTCTTCAATATCCCAAAATCATCCTTAAAAAAAATTAATAAGATCTTTAATGATTTCTTTTGGGTTGATCACGAGGAATTTGGAAGGAAATATCACTGGATCAACTAGAGGGAATTGTGTTACGACTCAGAAAAAGGTGGTCTTGGTCTTAGATGAATGGAAAATGTATCTAAATCCTCTAGATGGAGAGTATCTTGGAACTCCATAAATGGCAATAGTCTTTGGGTTGAGTTCATGAGATACGAGTATAAAAAATGCTCTAGTTCTTATGGCTCTATGGCAATTCAAACTTTCAAAAGTCAGTTACACGATGTCGAATAACATATAACTAAAATTGAGGAGGGGAAATCCGGAGTCTAAAGGAAGATGGAAAATTTAGCTTTAAATCTGCTTTCCAAATAATTAAACCTTCAAAAGCATCCTCAATAATTTTTAAATGCATTTGGGATAGTATAATTCCAAGAAATATTTCAATATTTCTTTGGCGATGCTTCTTTAACAAGGTCCCTATTGAGGAAAATTTAAAATCTATTGGAATCATCATAGCTCCAATATGTAGATGCTGCTATTTGAACTCTGAAGAGCTGAATCATTCATTCATTTATGGCCCCATTGCCAAACAAGTATGGTCTTTCTTTACTGATTTAATTGGTATCCAGTTATCTTATTGATCTTTTAATAGCATGCTTATGGAATGGTGGCTGAGATGTCCTACTAATGAGGTGCTTAAGTTTCTTGTTAAATTATTACCTTCTTGCATTATATGGGAGACTTGGAAGCATAGAAATAAATTTATCCATGATGGAATCAAAATGAGGTCTTTTAAAATCATTCATGATGTAATTTCAGCAGTTCAAGAAATTGCCATTAACCATCCTCTAAAACGTGGAAATCAGTTTGCTGAGCTTAAATTCATGTTCTCAATCAGAACTGGATTAAAAAATCATAATCACACTCTCCTAATATGTTGGAACAAACCTAATACAAATAGATTCAAATTGAACACTGATGGAGCATCTAAAGGCAATCCAGATTTTTCTGGTCATGGAGGCATTCTTAGAAATAGCATTGGGGATTTTATTTGGGCATTCTTAGTTTAAGGAGGTATTGATTCCAATAACGTGACAGAAGATAAAGTAATCTTCAAAGGCCTCAAAATTTTCAGACAAAGATTGATCATTAATATTCATGTTGAGTCAGATTCCAAATTATTAATATAAATTATTACCATGAAGAAGAATATCATTCCTTGGAGTATCAAAACTACCACTAAAGAGATCATGAAGATTTCAGAAGATATGATTTTTAGATTCATTCACTACAACAGAGGGGCTATGTAATACCCTGTATTTTTATGCTTTCCTAATTCAGGGATTTATTAAATTTAATGTGAATTATTTATTTAATATAAATTCGAAAATTAATTATTTTATAATTATTAACGTGATGAGAGTTAGTAATTATGGGAAACTTGTTGAATATTACTAATGAGCAAAGTAATATATAATATTGATTCTATTAAATGTCAGGAGTGAATAGAATGACAACTTTGAAAATTTAAGTCGGGACGCGCCTGAGTCGTGTCGGGAATAAATATTGATTAATAAAAGTGAAATATTTATAGGTCATCCGTATGATTGTTTTGAGTGCGCCAACGTGTCCGGAAGGGTCGAGATAGTCAGAAAAGTGTACTCGGGGGTTTAGTTTGGGTCTCGGGGCGTTTTTAGGCCTATTTAGCATCCCGGGAGGGCATTTTGGACATTTTGCATTTTTGGGTAATTAAACCCACGAAAATTATTAGGCTATATCAGCCATTTGGTATAGTCCTTTAGGGTTATCAGACTCAAAACTTTAGAACGGACATAGGAGAGGGAAGGAGAAAGCTTTCCAAGCAATCCAAGGCCAAAAAGTCATCTGATTACACCGCCACCACCACCAACGCGTAGATCGCGCGACGGGGAACGCAACCATGCCAAAATCGACCACAAATCAGAATTCAGAAATTTCCAGGCAAGTATTTATCTTGCTTATTTTCGTTAATACATCGTTCATTTTAGACTAGGGTGATTAGGGTGAGTTTGGTAGAAGAAAACTCATGTTGGAGATAGGGAAATCGCATGTAGTAATGATATAAATGGAAATTTGGAAATCCCCTTCGTATGTAGAAGTTGAACCACGAATTTATGATGTATTAGGAGTAGAAATTCTAGAAAAAGAATGATTAGAACAAAGTTAAAGAAAATTCCAGGGTTCATGAAGTTTACACAAGTTTTGCCCTTTTAATCCAATGTTATTGATGAAAATAAACATGCTTTATGTAGAAGATTGTTAGCTTGGGTTATTAACATTTGTAGTACGGATTTCTGGGAGTTTGGGTGTTAAAAATCTTGATTTGGTTGAGGTTGGATGTTAGAACCCGTAACTGATTTCCTGCAGAATTCGTCATACCTGCTTGATCGATCGATCGAGCTAAGAGCTTCGATCGATCGAAGGTTCGATCGATCGACCCATTTCTATCGATCGATCAACCCCTTCTGGCAGACTCACATTTTCCCCTTCTAATTAGTTGATTTCAATTTATATGAGTAATAATCTTTGGACATCCTTATTAAAATATTTTGGGAGGAAATAAAGACCAGTAGGCCTTATTAAAAATATGAAACCTTTAATGTAATACGAGATTTACATTTTCGAGAATGTTTACATATAAGTGACGATAGGACTATGTATTAAAGAGGGAGACGCATAAGAAAATAAATGAGTACCTACTGAAATTACATTTGGGAGGAGAGGAACCCACGGGTGTCACTTAATAAGTTGGGAAAATTGCACAAATTAAAGTAAGAGGCGAACCGTTATAAGTGATAATTAAATAACGAATAATAAGGACAAATGTCATAATTATGGGTTATGAGATGTACCTAAATTTGTTATGGTAATAGTAGTATCTTTATATGACTGTGATTATGCATATACTATATACGTGTAAAAATCATGCCCACGCTACTTGCTATCCCTGAGGTTATCGCGCTGGGACAGTCTTATCTCGAATGGGCCTTCATGGGGGATGTTGACTCGTACCCTAGAAGATAGGAATCCTAGGTACGGGCTATCGAATCGATAGTCGGACGGTCCTAAGAGACGTGAGGGTATGTACTGACCTCTTGGACTTGGAAACTATGCTTCGCCTCAATATTGTTTTTGTTTGTGTTAATACAGTTCGAGAGTGACTCTGAACTTGTATTTCCCTTAGTACGAGAGATACGGGGACTGGATAGCAGAGTATTCCCGCACCATAATTTTTTATGTGGGGTGCTGTTAGAATATATATATTATACGAGTATTTAATATATATATGAATTTCTGAAATTTGGAACTTCCTAATGTGTTTATGGTAAGTAAGAAATGAATAATGACTTCAATTTGGAAATACTTGATTTGAAAAGTGTAATGGGAAACTTTATTAGAAAATAAGGTTTAAATGAGAACTTTGTTGTCAAATGAAATTACCCTCTTAAACAGTTGAATTGTTCAGTTTCAATCTTACGAGTAACCTAAGATAAGATAAGTTAAACCGTGGGGAAGGTTAGTGCGATAGGTGTGCACATTAGAAGAGAGGTGAGAATTTCTCAAGGGAGTGTCTCACTAATATGTTGTTGCATTGGCGTGTAAACATTTTAAATACTTGCTAAACAATTTTTAAATCATTTCTACAATCGGGCTCTGACCCGTTTCTATTTTCCTTTCTCTCTTGTATATATATATATATATATATATATATATATATATATATATATAAGTATATATTACAGGTGCCCAGCCACAGGGGCTTCTTGCATAGGATCCTTTGGAAGGAACGTGCTGCAGCTTAGGTGGGAGTTGCAGGCCTCTTGCTTAGACAACTTCATTTATTTGATTACACTCCTAGCATATTTATTCAGTTGGGCATGTGTCGCCCGCTTCCATTATCCAGTTGTTTTATTGGACATTATGATTCATTTATTTCTAGTATTGTCACTTTGGGATTTATTACTGTCTGGATGTTTTCATTTAAGTATTAAATGTTGGGATTTAGTTGTTGAATGTTTAAATTATTTGGATTATATGTTCCAGGATAATTTGTGGTGTGATTCATTAATATTGAATTTCGTAAAGTTTTAAAAGTTGGTTTACATGAAAATAAAATTTGGAAAGTAATGTCTAAAAATGGTTTTGACACTTAGCTTAATTAATTAGGGTGTTTAAATTGGAAAAGTTATTTTTTGACAGTGATGCTAAGAATGAACCAACTGTTCACCTTGATTTTAATTTAATAAAGGAGTGATTGCCCGGTATTTAATTAGGCGGGGTGTCACAGGTGGTATCAGAGAATCAGGTTCTAGTGTCCTTAGGATCTGTACGTCTTATTTCGCTTTCAGCTAAGCATTTTTGCAATAGAGCCCTATTTTAGGATTGTTATATTCTTACTTTTACGATTATGTCTTCAGCTATTTAAGATTTGATAATAACTGTAGACTAATAAATTTCTTCACGTTTCAGATGCCTCCGAGACGTGCCCCAAAGGATAGGCGTGGCCAAGCCGAGCAGCCAGCAGCTCCGGCTCAGGGAACGATGAATGCTAATGAGGTAGCCGCTATTGTTGCTCAGGTGGAGAATGCCGCGTTAGCGGTAGTACATCAGGCTTCACCCCAGATTCAGGCAGTGGCGCCAGTACCTACACAGCTTCCATCTGCATGGGAGCGGGTTAGGGATGCCTTTCAGAAGGTGCATCCCCTTGAGTTCTCTAGTAGTTCAGATATCATCATCGTAAGCCAATGAAAGAAAGATATCCAGCGGCATCTTTGTATGTATCAGTGAACAGATGTGCAAAAATAGTTGTTGGCTTCCTTCAAGTTAGTGGGGGCCGCTTTACAGTGGTGGGAATCCACCACCACCTTGGAGGAGAGGGATACTATTACGATTCAGGTATTCTGGGAGAGGTTTGACCGTAAGTACTTTCCACCCGCCGTGCAAACTGAGATAAGGCGAAAGTTACTAAACTTGAGGCAGGAGAATTCTACCTTTTCCGAGTATGAGGAGGAGTTCACAAGACTTCTTACCATAGTGCCAGATGAGGCACCTACCGAGGGTAAGAAAATACTTTTGTTTGTGGACGGGTTAGCTTGGAGGATCCGTCAGCACCTTATTGGGAATATGTCTCTGAGTACTTTCACAGATGTACTCAATGCTGCTTTACTACACTATCAGGATCACCGCTTCCATATGCAGGGAAGCAAGTGAGCAGGAGAGTCCAGCCAGCAGGGCAGGACAGGGGGTAGTGGCGCTGGTGGAGCACCGACATCCTAGGGACAGACTCGTCAGCATGAGCAGAGTTCCCATCAGGGGGACCCTGCCAAACGCTTCCGATCAGGTGATTCCAGGCAGGGATTTGGGGGTTATAGGCAGGGCCAGCCTAATCAGCAGGGCCAGCAAGGCCAACACCGACAGCAGCAGGGCCAACAGGGCTAACAACGTTTTCATCAGGGCCAACAGGGCCAGTGGCGGGGTGGTAACGGCTAACAGGTCCGTGGTCAGCAGGGTCAGAGGGGAGGCAACTTCAGAGGCCGATGTTTTATGTGCGGCAAGCATGGCCATAAGCGCCCGGATTGCCCAGAGGGTGATAGGGCCCCACAGCAGCAGGGTGCTCGTAATGAGCCACAGAGGCCATTTTTCCAGCCGCCCTCCCAGCACCAACCCAGGTACCTGCCCTACCAGCCATTCTAGCAGCTCCAGTGCAACAGGGGCAGTTACAGTATGGACGTGTCTATAACGTCCACCAGGCAGCAGTTCCACATGCACCACCCGTGATTGAGGGTATGTTTCCTATCCATGGTACTATGGGTCGAGTTTTATTTGATACTGGGGAGACACACTGTTTTATAGCTACTCATTTTGCGAAGGCCTTAGGGTTATTAGCCACACCAGAGAGCACTGTGACGTGTGTAGACTCACCACTGGGAAATGGTTCGCTTATTTTCTTTATATGTCGGGGTGTGGGGTAGAGATTGGTAGCTTGGTATTACCTGCAGACAGGTTAGTCTTAAATATGCATGAGCATGACGTTATTATCGGTATGGATTGGCTCGCTGCTTACAGGGCTATGATAGATTGTTTTGGTAGGAGTATTGTTTTTGCCATTCCGAGGCAACAGATGTTTGTAGTGGCAATGTCTCTCCCAGAGGGAGGCTCAACCGCTCATTTGTATTACATAGAGAAGGATACCTCTAAGGAGGCTGTGATTCCCTTAGACTCGATCCCAGTTGTTCATGAGTATTCCGATGTATTTCAGGAGATACCAGGCCTACCCCCCAGTCGAGAGATAGACTTTGTCATAGATTTATTACCAGATACTAGACCGATAGCACGCGCTCCATACCGTATGGCTCTGGCGGAGATGCGAGAGTTACGAGATCAGATAGAGCAGCTATTAGGTCAGGGCTTCATTCACAGGAGTACCTCACCTTGGGGCGCTCCAGTCTTGTTTGTGAAAAAGAGAGATGATTCACTGAGGCTGTGGGTGGACTACCGGGAGTTGAACAAGGTCACGATACGGAGCAAGTATCCGTTGCCTCGAATCGATGATCTGTTTGACCAACTGAGGGGAGAAACTTTCTTTTCGAAGATAGATCTAAGGTCGGGGTACCATCAGCTACGTATTAGGGAACATGATGTTTCAAAGACTGCTTTCTTAACGAGATATGGGTCCTATGAGTTCAGAGTGATGCCATTTGGACTCACAAATGCTCCAGCCGTGTTCATAGACTTAATGAATCGAGTATTCACAGAGTTCTTGGATCAGTTTGTCATCGTCTTCATAGATGACATTTTAATATATTCACACTCCGAGGAGGAGCATGCCGAGCACTTGAGGCAAGTTCTTTAGACTCTACGAGATCATCAGTTGTATGCTAAGTACGAGAAGTATGGATTCTGGTTGCGAGAAGTACAGTTCTTGGGGCATGTTATTTCTGAGCAGGGGATAGCAGTTGACTCGAGTAAAGTGTCAACAGTGAGGGAGTGGGGACAGCCCACGACACCGATGGAAGTGTGTAGTTTCTTGGGGTTAGCCAGATACTACAGGAGATTCATTCGGGGATTCTCCAAAATAGCGGGTCCATTGACGAACCTGACTCGCAAAGGGGTACCATATATTTGGGATGATGCTTGTCAATTGGCTTTCGACGAGCTGAAAGACAAGCTTACTTCAGCACCAGTCCTTGCTTTACCTAAGCCGGGTGTGGAGTACCTGGTTTACACCGATGCCTCTTTACGGGGATTTGGGGTAGTACTTCAGTAGGAGGAGAAGGCTATAGTTTTTGCCTCTCGCAAGCTTAAGACACATGAGAAGAATTACCCCACCCATGACCTGGAGTTAGCAGCGGTCGTTTTTGCATTGAGGATATGGAGACACTATTTATTAGGGGAGAAATTTCTCTTATGCACAGACCACAAGTCACTGCAGTACCTGTTCACTCAGCAAGAGCTGTATATGCGTCAGCGCAGATGGTTAGAGTTTGTGAAGGACAATTAGTTCGATATACAATACCATCCGGGGAAGGCTAACGTAGTTGCTGATGTGTTGAGTCGTAGACCGGTAGATGATGTAGCAGACATCTGGAAAGCAAAGTGGAAAGAGTTGGGTCACCAGGACGCAGTAGTCCGTTCTTTCGTATCTGTCATGACAGTGACACCCGAGATTGTTACGAGGGTTGTACAGGCACAGACCGCAGACCCGTTTTGCCAGGAGAAGATTGTACGACTTTTAGCTGAGGGTACTGAGTCCTATTCTGTTAGTTTTGATGGGGGTTTGAGGTTTAATGGGAGATTGGTGGTCCCAGATGGATCAGAATTACGTCATGTAGTGATGACCCGGTCTCACGGGTCCCGATTTGCGGTACATCCTGGAGGAGATAAGATGTACCAGGATATGAGGCGATAATACTGGTGGAGTGGGATGAAGAAAGACATCGCTGAGTTCGTGTCCAAGTGTGCTACCTGCCAGCTGGTAAAGGTGGACCATCAGAGACCGTCAGGGTTGCTTCAGCCATTGGAAATACCTGCGTGGAAGTGGGAGAGTATCTCCATGGACTTTATTACAGGGTTGCCTACATCACAGCGGGGCCACGACTCTATCTGGGTGATTGTAGATCGTTTGACCAAGGTGGATCATTTTCTGCCGGTGCGTACAGACTATACCACGGGTCAGTACGCTCAGTTGTTCATTGTTGAGATTGTCAGATTACATGTGGTGCCCCTGAATATTATGTCAGATAGAGATAAGATTTTTGTATCGTATTTCTGGGAGATCTTTCAGGAGGCTATGGGTACAGAGTTGAGGTTGAGTTCAGCTTATCACCCACAGACAGATGGGCAAATAGAGCGTACTAATCAGATGCTGGAGGATATGCTTCGCATATGTGTCCTTGATTTTGGAGGAGGTTGGGAACCACATCTTCCACTGGTAGAGTTCGCTTATAATAACTCTTATCAGTTCACGATTGGCATGTCTCCATTCGAGGCTTTCTATGGCAGACCTTGTCGTTCCCCAACTTGTTGGCTAGAGGTGGGGGATAATAAGTTGCTAGGACCAGAGGTGATTCAGGAAACCTCTGCGAGGATTGAGATGATCAGGTGTCCCATTCGAGTATCCTAGGATAGGCAGAAAAGCTACGCCAATGCGAAAAGGTTCTTCCGGGAGTTTAATGTGGGGGACCAAGTGTTACTACGCGTATATCCTATGAAAGGAGTGATGAGGTTCGGGAAGAAAGGGAAATTGGCCCCGAGGTACGTGGGACCATTTCCCATTATCGAGAGGATTGGCCCGATAGCATACAGATTGGGACTGCCAGAGCATTTACATCGCATTCACGATGTATTCCACATCTCGTCGTTGAGACGATATCTTCGGGATGACATGGCTCACACCCACATTGTGATAGAGGAGATAGACTTACAGCCTGACAGCTCTTACAAGGAGAGACCGGTTGCTATCCTAGACTATAGCGAGAGGAGATTGAGGTCGAAGGTAGTTCCACTTGCACAGGTCCAGTGGGAGCATCATAATATGGAGGAATCCACTTGGGAGCGCGAGGCAAATATGCGCGAGAGATATCCAGATTTATTCTTACCAGGTATGCCTTATTCTTCTAATTTCTGGACGAAATTCCGTTATTAGGGGGGAAGTATGTAATACCCCGTATATTTATGCTTTCCTAATTCGTGGATTTATTAAATTTAATGTGAATTATTTATTTAATATAAATTCAGAAATTAATTATTTTATAATTATTAACGTGATGAGAGTTAGTAATTATGGGAAACTTGTTGAATATTACTAATGAGTAAAGTAATATATAATATTGGCTCTATTAAATGTCAGGAGTGAATAGAATGACAATTTTAGAAATTAAAGTCAGGACGCGCCTGAGTCGTGTCGGGAATAAATATTGATTAATAAAAGTGAAATATTTATAAGTCATCTGTATGGTTGTTTTGAGTGCGCCAACATATTTGGAAGGGTCGAGATAGTCAGAAAAGTGTACTCGGGGTTTTAGTTTGGATCTCAGGGTGTTTCTAGGCCTATTTAGCACCTCGGGAGGGCATTTTGGACATTTTGCATTTTTGGGTAATTAAACCCACGAAAATTATTAGGCTATATCAGCCATTTGGAATAGTCCTTTAGGGTTATCAGACTCAAAACTTTAGAACGGCCATAGGAGAGGGAAGGAGAAAGCATTCCAAGCAATCCAAGGCCAAAAAGTCATCCGATTGCACCGCCACCACCACCAACACGTAGATCGCGCAACGGGGAACGCAACCACACCAAAATCGTCCACAAATCAGAATTCTGAAATTTCTAGGCAAGTATTCATCTTGCTTATTTTCGTTAATGCATCGTTCATGCTATTCTAGGGTGATTAGGGTGAGTTTGGTAGAAGAAAACCCATGTTGGAGATAGGGAAATCGCATGTAGTAATGATATAAATGGAAATCTGGAAATCCCCTTCGTATGTAGAGGTTGAACCACGGATTTATGATGTATTAGGAGCAGAAATTCTGGAAAAAGAATGATTAGAACAAAGTTAAAGAAAATTATAGGGTTCATGAAGTTTACACAAGTTTTGCCCTTTTAATCCATGGTTACTGATGAAAATTCACATGCTTTACGTAGAAGACTGTTAGCTTGGGTTATTAACGTTTGTAGTACGGATTTCTGGGAGTTTGGGTGTTAAAAATCTTGATTTGGTTGAGGTTGGATGTTAGAACCCGTAACTGGTTTCCTGCTGAATTCGACATACCTGCTTGATCAATCGATCGAGCCAAGAGCTTTGATAGATCGAAGGTTCGATCGATCGACCCCTTCTGGCAGACTCACATTTTCCCCTTCTAATTAGTTGATTTCAATTTATATGAGTAATAATCTTTGGACATCCTTATTAAAATATTTTGGGAGGAAATAAAGACCAGTAGGCCTTATTAAAAATATGAAACCTTTAATGTAAGACGAGATTTACATTTTCGAGAATGTTTACAAATAAGTGATGATGGGACTATGTATTAAAGAGGGAGACGCGTAAGGTAGTTACGTTGGAAAATAAATGAGTAGCTACTGAAATTACACTTGGGAGGAGAGGAACCCAGGGGTGTCACTTAATAAGTTGGGAAAATTTCACAAATTAAAGTAAGAGGCGAACCGTTATAAGTGATAATTAAATAATGAATAATAAGGACAAATGTCATAATTATGGGTTATGAGATGTACCTAAAGTTGATATGGTAATAGTAGTATATTTATATGACTGTGATTATGCATATACTATATACGTGTAAAAATCATGCCCACGCTACTTGCTATCCCTGAGGTTACCGTGATGGGACAGTCTTATCTCGAATGGGCCTTCATGGGTGATATTGACTCGTACCCTAGAAGATTGGAATCCTAGCTACGGGCTATCAAATCGATAGTCGGATGGTCCTAAGAGACGTGAGGGTATGTACTGACCTCTTGGACTTGAAAACTATGCTTCGCCTCAATATTGTTTTTGTTTGTGTTAATACAGTTCGAGAGTGACTCCGAACTTGTATTTCCCTTAGTACGAGAGATACGGGGACTGGATAGCAGAGTATGCCCGCACCATATTTTTTTATATGGGGTGCTGTTAGAATATATATATATATATATATATATATATATATATGAATTTCTGAAAATTGGAACTTCCTAATGTGTTTATGGTAAGTAAGAAATGAATAATGACTTCAATTTGGAAATACTTGATTTGAAAAGTGTAATGGGAAACTTTATTAGCAAATAAGGTTTAAATTAGAGCTTTTTTGTCAAATGAAATTACCCTCTTAAACAGTTGAATTGTTCAGTTTAAATCTTACGAGTAACCTAAGATAAGATAAGTTAAACCATGGGGAAGGTTAGTGCGATAGGTGTGCACATTAGAAGAGAGGTGAGAATTTCTCAAGGGAGTGCCGCACTAATATGTTGTTGCATTGGCCTGTAAACATTTTAAATACTTGCTAAACAATTTTTAAATCATTTCTACAATCGGGCTCTGACCCGTTTCTATTTTCCTTTCTCTCTTGTATATATATATATATATATATATATATGTATATATTACAGGTGCCCAGCCACAGGGGCGTCTTGCATAGGATCCTTTGGAAGGAACGTGCTGCAGCTTAGGTGGGAGTTGCAGGCCTCTTGCTTAGACGACTTCATTTATTTGATTCCACTCCTAGCATATTTATTCAGTTGGGCATGTGTCGCCCGTTTCCATTATCCAGTTGTTTTATTGGACATTATGATTCATTTATTTCTAGTATTGTCACTTTGGGATTTATTACTGTCTGGATGTTTTCATTTAAGTATTAAATGTTGGGATTTAGTTGTTGAATGTTTAAATTATTTGGATTATATGTTCCAGGATAATTTGTGGTGTGATTCATTAATATTGAATTTCGTAAAGTTTTAAAAGTTGGTTTACATAAAAATAAAATTTGGAAAGTAATGTCTAAAAATGGTTTTGACACTTAGCTTAATTAATTAGGGTGTTTAAATTGGAAAAGTTATTTTTCGACAGTGATGCTAATAATGAACCAACTGTTCACCTTGATTTTAATTTCATAAAGGAGTGATCGCCCGGTATTTAATTAGGTGGGGTGTCACGGGCTAACTATGCTATCGATTCAATGGACAATCATGCGGTACAAACCAGAAAAGAAAGTTTTTTCTAAAGGCTTTATAGAGCTCCCTAGGAACACTAAACGCTTTTTAAATATGGATAGATGGATTGTTCCTTCCTTTAGAAATATCAAGAATCCCTCAATAAGTAAGTAGTCTTTTTTAATTTTAGATGCATTGTAATGGGAATAGTTATAAATTCCCATGTTTTCATTTTAGGTCTTCATTTATTGTAATGAGGATATTTATAAATCCCCAAATTTTTATCTTTCTGTAGTTAACTTATTGGGATCAACAGTTAACTTTTATGTCTAGGAAATTCTCTTTAGAGCTTGTAAATGTCATTGGAGAGGCTTTTTCTCTATGATTTTTAATAATATTTATGGGGGTACTATCCGTCTTCCATAAAAAAAATTAGTGGCCTTCTTCTCCCTGATGGTGGCTAAGGTCTCAACCTCAGCCCACTTGGTAAAGTAATCAATAGCCACAATACATTAATTTTTTTTCCTTTGTTGAGGAGCAGTGTCCCTACCAAATCCACTCCTTGTTGAGCAAAGGGCCATGGACTTAAGAATTTTGGTCATCTTCTTCGATGGCTACTTTGGAACGAATGTTAACCTCTGACATTTCAAAGCACTGGACCAGATCTTCGAAATCTTTCGACAACATGGGCCAGAAGTACCCTTTATTTAACACCTTATAGATTAGGGTTTTTGGGCATGTGTGAGCACTAAAAACACCTTTGTGGAGGTATTTGAGGACATAACTGGCCTCTGATGGATTGAAGCACCGTTGAGGTGCTTAGAATACCCATTTTTTAACAATACCCCATTCTCTATTAGTATCTTGACGAGTAAGACTTTAGTCATCTAGACTAAAGCTTATCCTCATGTAGGACTCCATCCTTGAGGTAAGATTTAATGGGAGTGGTCTAATATGAGCTCTGATCGACCTCAATAGTGTTGATTTGGAGTTGGGTGATGCTTGGTTAGTCCAAGGCAATAATTAGGACTTTTGGATCTACTTCATCTGATGAGGCTACCAAAGAGAAGAGGTCAACCTTGGAGTTTTCATCTTGGGGTACCCTTTTTATGATGAATTTTGGGATTTTTTGGATGATGTGCTTCATAATTACAAGTATCCTACCATCTTATCACCTTTATCCACATAGATCTCAATTACTTGGTTTATAGCCGAGTGAGAATCATTGATGCCTTTACCTTCTCTTCTTTCAATTGAATGGCCACACCTAAGCCTGCCACTAAGGCTTCATTCTCTACCTTAATTAAGGACGTGATCGTCATTTTATCATTTTTAGTATTTCTTTTATTTTTAGTTTTCATTGTATTTTCCTTTTTTGTTAGTATTTAGAAGAAGGAAGGTTAATTGGCACTTAAGGGCATAATTGTAATTAGATTGTTAGCTTAGAGGCCAAGCAACCTCCTTTCCATAAATACCTCTTTTATAGACTCATTTGAGTCATTCTTCCATATTTTAAGATTTGATTAAAGAGAATTTGAGAGATAATTATCTTTTCTTACTCCCATTGACGTCATTTATGCCAATTGGTATCAGAGCCTCGTCGCTCCACCTAGCTGTTGTTGTTGTTGTTGTAAAACAAAAACTCGTAAACAACGTCACGTGGGTCCAAGAAAGATGAACACCTCCGCATCAAACCCTTTTGTACAAATCATGGAAGCCCTCAATCAATTGACGACACGAATGGATGCAATCGAAGCCCTGAATCCTCCAGCGGCAACCACCACGGACCGCCCACAAACTGTCCCGGTAATTTCTCAAAACCCTAACCCTAATTGCTCAAGATCCACTCATTCTACACCTCTACTCCAAAAAAAACCTAAAACAACAAACCCTAACCCCATAATATCCTCAACAGCTTCCCCACCACCAATCACCACAGTACCACCACCCCAAGCTGGCCGAAATGCAAAAAAAAGCCAAAAACATCACCCCCGATCCATATCTGCCCCTAAACTACAAAAAAACCGCCACCGAGCCCTCCCAAGTGCACCCTGACCCACAAATACCCCCAAAAAAATGGTCGGACCCTCCCAAACAGGGTCCACCCCTACTGCTGCCACCGAGCAGATCGGATGCCCCCCGGCAGTCGGGTACCACCTCCGCAGCCAGCAAGTTCAACCCCAAGGTGGTACAACTCCGGTGCACAGTCGACTTGACCCGTACGCCTCACAAGTCTTCCTGGGCCACTTCGACGCATTCAAACAACTCGATAAGGGGCTGGGCGGCATCACAGCAGGCCCTTCCCATCCTCCAGTGTTATCCGATGGTGACCGCAACATTCCTACTCCCATTTATGTCCCACAAACATCTCCTAATGGTGAAATTCATTCCCCGACCCTAGCTGAGATGCTCCAGAACATTCGGCACGAAAAGAGTTCTAAATTAATTCCAATTCAGCCTCCACTCTCATATTCCATTTTTACCGAACCCTATCCCCACCTTAATCCTAATCTTGAACTCCAAACCCTAAAATTTTACCCTTCCACATTCCAAATAATTTTAACCCTCAAATTTCAACCCCACCCCCTATACCGCCCCCTCCAACACCAAACATATCAATAAACCACCATATGCCCTCACCACATCTTCCCCCACCCCAACATGATTACACCCTACCTCCTCTCTCCATTTACCCTCGTCACCACCCACAAAAACACCTGGAACATCCCTATTTACTCCCCATACCCCCACCCATCACCACACACCCACACCCACCCCATTCCACTTTCCCCATGCTTCTGCCCCCACTTATTCTACACACCTTTAACCCTCCCCAATTCCCACATCATCACACTCCATGGGATACCCGTTCTGTCCAGTCCGCACCCATGAACGGGTCAGAGCGTGGATTACCTTACCCCCTCACGATGATCCCCCTTCCCCCGACCTCATTCCGCCCCCGCATTTGATGTCCCCCTCCTACAGAGTGGCGCACCGATGTTTCTCCTTTTGATTCCCTGGGTCTGAAGGTTACTCCATATATACCCCTTCCTGAGCGTCGTTGTTTTTTATGTTATCAAAAGGGCCCTAGATGAACCCATGTCCATACCACCAGCCATTGGTTCCCCCACCACCTACTTCCCCTCCCCATGAGTCTCTCCCACCTCATACCACTCCTCCCCCAGCTCCAGCTACTCCGCCTACTCCTACCCCTCCTCATCCATCGCCTCAGAGACGTCCATAATGAACCTTACTTCCCGAGCCTTCGCCAGGTGATGATGATGTCGATGAGGATACTCTAGCTATTCCAGATGGTGATGTTGTCGCCCAGTTGGCCCTACAGTTATTATTGTGGAGCATGCATGGTGATATCCACATTGATGTCCTGATGTTTGATGCTCATCTCTAGCCCGATGCAATGGTCGATTGGCTTGCCACCATGGAGAAGAATTTTTAGTACAAACGACTCAAGGGTCGTCGATGTGTTCTCTTAGCGACAACCAAATTTCAGGGATATGCTAGTGTATGGTGGAATGACTTGGAGCAGCGATGTTCTAGTGAGGGCCTTACTCCCATACAGTCCTGGATCGATCTCCGAGCGCAGTTGATGACCACTTTTGTTCCCGCTACATATGAGCGAGACTTATTTTTATGGATTCAGTCACTTCGCCAGGACTCCTCTGTCTTGGACTACACCGAGCGATTTCAGCTTCTATGTACTCGCGCCCGCCTCAGTGAGAGAGAGGAGCAGCGTATTAGCCATTATATTCACGGACTTTAAGGATACATCCAGCGCGATCTTGCTTTGCGTGAGTCACCTCCTTTGCTAAGGCGATGGAGTATTCCACCAAGGTTGAGTCCTTCAACCATACTGCGCCTCCACTGCATAGCTGCTCCATGCCTCCTCCTCCAGCACCCGTGACTTCGGAACCCACTAGGACTCCTTTTACCATTGCACCTCCTGCGGCCACGGTTCCTCCTCCTACTCCCGCTCATGCGATCACCATCAAATGCTATAATTGAGGGGTGATGGGGTACCGTGCCTCCGATTGTTCTCTCCCTCGCCGCCGAGCTCTCTTAGCTTCTGGGTACCCTAACTACATTAAGGAGGCACCGAAGATACCACCTCAACCAACTCTCATCACGATCCTTGATGGTGACACCGACGACATTCCCCCCCCCCCCCCCCCCCGAGTTCGAGGACGAACTCTTTTCAATGGGGGGAGAGTGATGTGAATTAAGGACGTGGTCGTCATTTTATCATTTTTAGTATTTCTTTTATTTTTAGTTTTCATTGTATTTTCCTTTTTTGTTAGTATTGAGAAGAAGGAAGGTTAATTGGAACTTAAGGGAATAATTGTAATTAGATTGTTAGCTTAGAGGCCAAGCAACCTCTTTCCTATAAATACCTCTTTTGTAGACTCATTTGAGTCATTCTTCCATATTTTGAGACTTGATTAGAGAGAGTTTGAGAGATAATTATATTTTCTTGCTCCCATTGACGTCATTTACGTCATATCTAGGTACAAGACCCACATTAGAGAGCTGGCGTTTATCTCTTGGAACAGTGGTTGATTGGGATCCTTTTTCATTAAAGCTTTTGTCTTAGAGATCTTTGCCTCTTACACCTCCCCCAGGTTGCAAAACTCCACAATAAAGTCAGCTAAGGTCAGGCCTTTAATGGAACTCCATGGTTGATAATTGATATCAAATTTCCCTAATTTTGCAGACCACTTACAAGCTTCTAGAGGCATCAAGCTTATGGAGGATCCGTGGGAGGGTTTAATCGGTCATTACCTTAATGGTGTGAGATTGTAATTAAGTCCTTAGTCATCTGGCTAAGGTGATAAGGCGGAAGTCAATATTTTACATTCTTGAATACTTAATTTTAGGACTTTGCAGAGCTCGACAGTCATAATAAATAAGGTATTCGACCACAAATTCTTCTAGGATGAAGGTTGATCTAACAATGGTTGGAGAAGTAGCAAAGTACAAGTATAAGTCTTTCCTGATGATGGTCTATGGCAGTATAGGTGGAGGCCCTAAGTACCTTTTGAGGCTATAAAATGATTCTTTAGCCTCAAGGGTTTAATGGAATGCCTTCTTAAATATTTTGAAGAAAGATAAGCACTTATCCATGGCTTTATAGACAAAATGGTTGAGGGCAACAACTCTACAAGTAAGGCTCTAGATTTTTTACTATCCTTGGAGACTCCATATCTAGTAGACCTTGAATCATTTCCAGATTAGCCTTTAAGCCACACCTGGTGACCATAAAACCCATAAAATTGCTCCAGCAGCTCCAAAAGAACATTTCTTTGGGTTGAGTCTTGTCGGTGCCCTTTTGAGGATGGAAAAAGTCTCCCTAAGGTTCTGCAAATGGTCCTAATCTTTCAGGCTGTTGACCAACTTGTCATCAACATATACCTCCAAAAATTTACCAATGAGATTTTTGAAAATAAAGTTCACCACATTTGATAATTTACACTGCATGGTTTAGTCTTAAAGGTATAACTTCATAATAATATGTACTTATGTCTATAATGAACGAGGTGTTTTCTTTGTCAATATATGCAGGTATGGTTGTACCCAGAGTATGCATTTATTATCTCCTAAAATTAGTATACGGATTGTCTTAAGTTGAATACACTAATTATCAACAAATAACATACAAGAGATTTACACTACTAAAGTAAAAACACTAGAAAAAATATTAGAGAGATGAAAAAAGAGAATAAGAACTAAATTTACGTTATTCATCCCAAAACAACACCTATGTCCACAAGTGCAATGTTTATTGTATTGATTTACTAGGCAAAACCCATTGGCAAGTGAAATAATTAATCTCCCAAGTTCTCTCTAGAGTTAGATAACATAGTAGTGAGGAAAATCCCAAATCCCCCCAAATGTGGGTAGTGTGTGTTGTTTATATGCTCTAAGAGGAGAGAGAAAAAAGTGACATGTGGATCACCTTTATAGGTTAAATGAATCTACATGGTGAGAGAATAATCACAATTTAGTTACTGGCACATGAGGGAGAATATTTGCATATCTTCTCCATGTGCACGTGTAATAAATGTTATTGATGTCATCCATCCACACAATACATTATTAACTAATGAGGTTAACTAATCTATCAACTATGATTGAGCCAACCTCTATTTGGGGCTCACCAGGTTGTAAGATGAGGTTGATCTCATTCCTGTTGGTTTGTTCATCCAGGGTCCTTTTCTAATTGGTCCACGATCCATTCCATATTTATGGTATAACAATATCCCCTAGACTTTACTCACGATTGCATATTTTATAAGAATCTTTGAAGTATTTCAACTTTTTAGTAGGTCCTAGGAAAATCGAGCGAGTGAAGTTTCAACTGCATGGTGTCATCGGCTCATGTTCTCGTCAGCTTGGGATGTCTTCGACTTGTCCATGGTCGAGCGTATTCAGTTGGATAATTTTTTGAATTCTTCTTGTTCTTAAGGATACCATGTGTCGATCACTAGCCGTGGCGATAAGTTGCAATTAATGCGCTTGTGCCTAGGGCAACCTGCGCATAATTTTGAAGTGAGAGTTTTTCTTTTCAAGGGATGATGTCATGCCTTTTTTTTACTGCCTAGAAATATAAAAACCTAGTCCTAAGTTGTTTCAACTTTTCCACATTCCAACATTCTTACCCAATCTATAGAGAGAGAAGAAGGAACCCTCGAGCTTTTAAACATTCCTTTCCTTGTTACTTTCTCCCTAGTGTTTTTCATTTTCGGCTACCTTCTTGCATGAAATATCTATTGCCATTAAGGGTTCGACTTTTCTAGCATTCTCCTTGCATTTGTCGATGGTTTTTGACTGAATTCTCACCGTTTAGAGTTCCACATATTATTTTCCCATATTCCTTTCAATTTTTTTGTCGTTTGGTCTGTAATTTTTTGAATATTCAAATTATTTTTTTGATTTTTTTATTGGTAGGTGTATTTATGGATTTAGGTGGGCATTGAGTTGGTTGGCCTAGGATTTCTTAGATATTAAGGTCTTCTAGATTTTTTGAGTTTTCCTACCCTAATATCTTGCTTCCAACAACAATTAGCCCTTAAATGTTTATTTTCTCAAAACTTACCCTTTATGAGCGAGGCCTCGTGGGTTGATAGGGTATTGAGATGCATTCATGAGTTCAACGAGAGTTGACCTAGATATTTTTAAGAGAGAAGGCGAGTTCTTTTGTAAATTGTTTGTCTTGAAGATGATAGAGATCACCCAAACTTTGTACTCGTGTTGCGTCTTCTATTAGGTTGGCTCCTCAGCCCCCAAGTGCTGAATATAGTAGGTATAAATTCTTGGCTTCCACGAGTTCTAAGAATGCTAACCGTCATCCTGGTGGTCGGAATTATACATACACGACCTCAGAGGTGTATTTAGTTGATCTTAGGACATCTATTGAAGAGGTTATGGAGTCTACGTCTTCTTCCCAAATTTTCACTTCACCTGCAGTTGTTCCAATGGACGAGGAGGGTTCCTCTAGTTCTGTGAGTTTGTATGATGCTATAACCACAGAGGCCCAATCTCATTCTTGTGATATAAATGAGGATGAGATGATGGGCTTCTAAGATTTTTACAATATTCCATTAGACATAAAAAGTATGTTTCCTAACACCACATATAGGGTTTATGGTAAATGTCCAGCCGATGAGATTTTCTTCCCATTATGGGCTATTAAAATTGGTGTTCATATTCCTCTTCATCCTATCATAAGGGGAATTTTAGGGGGGTATGGAGGTTCTACGACCCAACCACCCCTAATGCCTATAGGATGATCCTATGATCAATGGTTTACTGGAGGCAACATTTTGGATTTGATATAATTGAGTATTTCTTCCGATTCATGTTTGGGATAAAGGAAAATGCCAAGGACCTAGGGTCATAATACTCTAGCCCAAGGAAATCCCACCAGAAATTGGTAAGGTATCCTAGAAAAGTAACCACAACTACAAACGTAAATTTGTATTCTTGAAGGGTAATTGGGAGTTTGACCTAAAAGAAAGTAAAACAAACTGTCAGTGTTCCTCGCGAATGGAATAGAGAGAACACAATTCATATATATATCTTTACTCTTTCCATTTCACACTTTATTAGCTGAGTTAAATCATAGCTTCTGCTTGTTACTTTGTAGATAAGGTTGATCCCAAACTGTCCCCTGCGCTGATGAATTAGGTGAACAGAGTGCGTGTTGTTGATCCTCAAATCTTTGAGGACATATTCACCTTGACTAAGTTCATAGATATTGATTATCATAGATCTCTAAACTCAGGAGGAGTTG
The DNA here is from genome assembly GCA_949130495.1 of Sambucus nigra. Taxonomy (NCBI): domain Eukaryota; kingdom Viridiplantae; phylum Streptophyta; class Magnoliopsida; order Dipsacales; family Adoxaceae; genus Sambucus; species Sambucus nigra. The sequence goes on from OX422213.1 coordinate 538,634,934, forward strand.
TTCTTATGAATCGATACAAAGGCGATCCTTTAGCTTTAGTCGAGGATGGCCTTGAGGCTGAGAAAGAAGTTGAGGAAAGTATACAAAAAAATTTCATAAGTGTCAAGTCGTCCTTTCTTTGCAGTTTTATTAACTACAATATTTTTTTGTGCAGCTTCTACCCTATAAACCTTATCATTTCATGAGGAAATTTCTCCTAGGATGTCCCTAGATAAATGAATCTTCAATGCCTAGAGGCTAGTTGCCAAAAAAAGTCTGAGAAGGAAAGAAAAAAGGTTAAAGTTGAGGCTAAAATAAGTTTAGGCCAAAGATAAGCAGAAAGCTGAGGCAGAGGCCAAAAGGAAAATCGATGCCGAGTCTCGAAAAAAAGGAAAGGTTCCTACTAACCAGACTTTGGTTGGTACCACTAGTACTGCTTATCCCCTTGTTGCCAGGGACAAAAGGTTAATGGAGGGCTCTAGTTCTCAGCACAATCCAAAACACACAGGGTTAGAAAATCGAAGGACTACAAGGTATAATTAGTCTAATTTAATGATCAATAGGTAACCTAGTCATCGGTTGGCCAAGGATGCTATCCCCTCCTGTCGACACCCAGTGGTGGAAGAGTACAAGTGGGACATCAATAATCCCATCACTAGTTATATGCTAAAGAACTAAAAATATTATGTCATCCATCATACAGACAATGCTCTAGATGTGCTCAGATATCGCGGACACGGTGTTGATTTTGAATTTCTCCAGGTTCTAAATCCCGATGCTTTATGGACCATAACTCGTCACAAGTTGGTCTTGGTAAGGTTTAATACTTTTCTTTTTTATAAGATTATTATTCTTGGTTGACCTCTTCCACTCTATTATTTTTTAGACTGACAAGGAATCTACAATTCTTCGAGAGAAAGCCATTGCAACTGAAAATCAGGCTCATACTTTCGATGAAGAAAGGAAATCAAACCAATAACTTTGCAAAAAATGCAATACTTAGATCCATAAGGTGATCACTTTATAAGAAGAGGCCATTAAGACCGGGGAAGAATTGAAGAGGAACTGTGATAAAGTGAAGAAGAAGAAGGATGACTAGCTAGTTGAGGAGACCAAGGACCTTAATCTGGTCGAGGAGGAGGTCAGCAAGATCAAAGAGAAGGTTGGCACTAATACATATAAGGTTTAGATCTTAGAGGAGGCACTAGTTAAGGTCTAGGAAAATTCCATATGGAAATATAAGGCATCCCCTGACTTTTATGTGAGTACAATGACTTTTGTTGTTGAGGGATACAACGAGATGAAGAAAAGGGTGATGAAAAATTACTCAAACATTTTCTTTGTCGCAAAAAATGGGAGGGAGGTCATAAGGAATACCTGGACTTTCCCATTGTTAAAGCTTTCATGGATGCGAATGACTAAGTGCTTGAAGATTTGATTTCTACACAGACTGAGAAGGTTATTTCCACTGAGCTAACCCTCTTTATTTCTTTAGAGGTGGCTCATGAGAATATTAAATATAATACATGGGACACTCCTATAACTGAGGTGGTTGCTAGCAATACTTCTCAAGATCCTCAAGCTATGCAAGATGCCTGAGCTCTTTATGATATTGTGATGCTTTTTTGTATTTTCCTCATCATAATTTTAAACAATCATGATATGTAGTTTCTTGACCAATAACTCTTGCTATTGATAACTGGGTAACATTTTATTTGAATGAAAATTAATCCAATTCTTATTCGATTTTATGTACACGTAATGTCCATGCAATCACGTGCAGACAACAGATCAAATTTTCATCTTGCTTAATTTTACATCCATGTTATTTTGCTCATCCAAGCTATTATGATCAAGCGTTTTTGGAGTATAGCTTAATCATGCATAATATTTTGAACATAACTAATTTAAGCAATAATTTTTGAAATAATGCTTTATGTTTGATAGACTTATATGTATTTTAGTCTTACGGTCTTATGGTCGGAGCTTGGTCGACTTAACTTGACTTACTAGCTACCATTTGGACGAACCTTAGATATCCTAATAGGGTTGTCATAATGGAAGGCTTAAGTTTCCCCATCAACTTTGTGCATTCAATATTTGGGCGTGGCCGATGATGTGGTCGTTGACTTATGCATCTATACTTGGATTTATAAAGGCTTTAGTCAACTTACTGGTCAATTGGGTTGGCTCTTAACCGACATGACCTTGTGAAAACATTGGTTACCCAGGTTAAACAACTTTTTTTATCATGTCCTATCCATAGATGATGACCCTCATAAAGTGTGGTCAGTTCATATCCAATTTGATTTGTTTAGCTTGGAGATGTCTTCGTCCTGAGATTCTTGCACATCTCTTTCACTAACAACCTTTGTGGCAAATAATGGAAGAACTTGAAATAATAAGACAAAGGATAAGAAACTAATTTTCATTGATAACTTATAAAAAAATTTACGAGACTGCATTACATAAAATCTATGCTCTCATATTGTTCTAATCACATCACTAGTAGTACTTTATATGATTTTCATCATTCCATTGAGTCTCAAACTCTTTACCCGCCAAAGTTTCAATCCTGTACATTCCTGGTCACACAATTGTTGATACTCTGTAGGGGAAATGTCAATTCTGCTCGAGATTATTTCCCTCCTGAATTACCTTTTTTAGGACTAGGTCTCCCTCCTTAAGTGTTCTTGACTTGATTCTATTATTGTAGAATCTTATCATTTTTTTTAGTACACAGTGACTCTAAGAGAAACATGTTCTCTAACCTTTTTTACTAAATCAAGATTCAATTGACACATAAAAGAACTCCTCGACGAGTTAAAATTCAACATGGTATGACTTGGTGGTCCAATCTCTGAAGATACCATAGCTTTAGTGTCGAACGCCAATATAAAGGGAGTTTCACTTGTGGTCATCCTTGGAGTTGTTCAATAATCATGGAGAAGATTCTACAAATCATTGATCCTGTTAACATTAGAAGAATCCAATCTTGTTCATGACATCTAATAGAGTTTTTCTTGTGATTTATGTTTGCCCATTGCATTGAGGATGAAAAGGGGAAGAGTGCATCTTTCTCACTACACCAAAAAGGCTAAATTATCACCTTTGAGCCGGCCAACCTTGTCACAGCCATTGACTGTGATAAAAAACATGCATTTTTTTATCGCGGTCAATGACCGTGACAAGTCCGTGACAACAGTTTAGGCTGTGAAAAAATACTTTCATCATGATCTATGAAGAAAATATGAAGCTTGTGAGAACATAAAAAGATGAAAAATAATGCCACAATCAGACAGCAAGTTTGGGCTATGATTGTCACATGAGGTAATTATAATTACTATAGACTGTTATCAAATGTCACATTATAGTAAAGCTTCACAACTAACCTAATTAATTTATCTTTATTATCATCTCTTAAAAATGGGTTATGCAACATCAAGGCTTTCTCGTCTAGCCACTGGACCCTTATTCATGGCACAAGAGTACAAAAAGTATCGATTGAACGGTTACACATTCGGTGCAAGGTGTACGAGAAAAATACAAATGTAAAGAACTCGGGAATTTTATACAAGGTTCTTACTTTTTTTTGAGCGAGTGCGAAAGATAAAAACCTTATTGAGGCTGAAAGGACTTACTATGCTGTAATTTAAAATATATTTGAATTGGAGTATGTAAACTTCAAAGAGGTTGTATTTTACTGTGATTGGGTAAGACTTGAGGATAAAAATGCTTGTAAAGTTAATTTTGGCACCAATTATATCATGATTGACTTATCCAAGTTGAAGATCAATGAACACGTGAGCGATGAGACGTTTGTTTATCCTTTTCAAAAGGTCAAGCAAGTGTTTTACTCGGAGTATATCAACAACGAGCCGTGGTCAATCGTCCGACATACGCCAAAGCATTTAAACAGCAGTGTGGATGACTTGGTTGCACCTACCAAATATCAATCCATTTTTAATGATAACCCGAATTTGAAATAATTTTTTGAATTGTAATAAGTATTCAAATTATTTGTAATGACTAGTGGCTGTATTATTATCGGACGATAATTTAATGTTTTTTTATTAATTTTTACTTAATCGTTTAATGCTTGTAATAACCAAGTGAATATGTTAATTAGAATTTTCATTAATTTAAGCATTATTTCAAAGTCCATGACCCGAGTGTGTGTGTGTGTGTGTAAATTGAAATTGGTATTGTTATAAATTAAAATTGGTATAAATTGGTATTGGTATTGGTATAAATTTGTAGTGGTACAGGTATTGGTATAAATTAAAATTTGTATAAATTGATATTTGTATTGGAATTGGTATGTATTATTATCGGATTTGAGCATTAATTCAAAGTTCATATACATATTTGTATTAATAATAACAATTGTTGCAGAAAATGACTTCTTCAGGACGCGGTAGCGGAGGCGATCAGGGCTCCTCAGACGGTAGGGCCCCAATATGGGGCAAATTAGGGGTTGCTGTTGAAAATAAGATGGCATTATTAGCTAAAGCGCTCGAGTTATTAAAGGCGATTGTCGGCCCAGGGTACACTGATTGCAGGGCCGTGCCTATTGACCTCAAGATGAACATCTGGGGGGCACTACAGGTTATGTATTTAATATTTATATCTATATTTATATTTATAACTGTAATAATTACTTACAAGATGATTTTTATTTGTTTGACAGGAAAAATTCGGCCTGCCCGCATATTTTCGCGACCCCACGTTGGAGCAATTGAGGGATCAATATAAAACATGGAATAAGAGTTTACGGGCACGGTACTTTGGGAAGAACTGGGAGTCCATTCTGAGCCTCCGTGAAAACGTACCCCCCGAAAGGATCCAATCTCATTAGCACAGTGGTAGTAATTTATCGACAATGAGACCAATGAGGGGAAATTGGCATCTCGCCAATCGGGGAGGGACGACAGGGTAAAAAAGTTGGATGTGCACTGCTTCGAGCTGACGTCTTACGCCGAGGTGGAGCAAAAGATGGTATGTTTTTCACTTTCTTTAATTTTAGTTAGTATAACTTAGCATTAATTTGCGTTACTTACTAATTCTGTATTATTTTATTTCAGGATATGGGAGTGGCCCCTGGGGGTAGGCCACATAAGCTCGATGCCTATATGGTAATTCAGAAGAAAAGGGGAAGGACAAGAAGGTGTCCCCGAGCGTCACAGCCACCATTGTAAGTTATAAATGTTGAATTTTTTCAATTATATTATAATTTTTTTTATTTACTTAATTGACTAATCGTGTACTTTTTATTTTTTCAGGCAAAGCTTAAGGAAGTGCATGAGTTACAATCTGATGCCGACAAACCACATTTGGCTACAAATTCACTCAGCTAAGTGCTCGGTCCAGATTAAAAGGGGACGACTAGGGGGTGAGCTCATGGGTGGGGAAGTCCAGGATCATCGGTATGGAGACGAGCAACAACGGGTTAGCCCATAAGGTGGACTCCCATAATGATAAGCTATAAAGGTTGGAGGCGATAGTTCTAGATATGTACGCCTTCATAAAGCATAAATTGGGCAAGGGAAGGGGAAATGGGAAGGATAATGTGGTAGATGAGTATGAGGACGTCGACATCGACGCCAATGTTGACGGCATTGCTTCATCTCTGATACGCACGGACTCGGCGCCATATGGTGATCAATTTCCCATCTTGTCCCCCGTCGAGCGGCCTATGTCAACAATCGGTTGGCCAAGCATTTTTCCACTCAACATATATTATGGGGAGACGATAGCTAGGGGTTAAGGGATCCGAGCTTCCTCCCGGGTATGCTAGTTCATGGACATCCCCTCCAAGACATTGAGGCCAGAGTGCGCGTCACGCATTTAGTGGGGGAAAAGGTGTAACACCCTCTCCTAATTAAATATCGGGTGGCCAGTCCCATACCAAATTAAAACAGAATATACAGTTGGCTCATTCTTAGCATCACTGTCGAAAACATTTACAACTCACCCAATACTCAATTAAGCTGGTGTTAAAAACTTTCCAAATTTTAATTTAACGAAATCCATTTCCAGTTTAAGAATAACACAACACATTTTATTCTACAACACTGATAACCCAATAAATAACACAAAAGAATTTAAATGCAGTTGGAATAAACATTCCCAAATAATATAAATCCATTACAATAATCCCAACAATGTCAAATGTATTAAAAAGACACGAATACAATAGTATTTAACCCCGATAGAAAAGATAACTGAATCCTTTGGGCGACATGCCCTAACTAAGAATACGGTGAATCAAATGATGATAGGCGTCTAAGCAAAACTCCATAAATCCATAGCCTGTCATAATCCACTAAGGTTGGCGTCCCTGTTGCTGGACACCTGGTATAGGAGATACAATAGAAAAGAAAATATGCAAGGAAACGGGTCAGAGCCCGAATGTGTAAATGATTTTTAAAACAACAAGTATTTAACAAGTGCAATAAAGCATTTATTATGTACATGTTAGATCCAACTCTCACTTGCTATTCTCACCTCTCAACTAGAGTGCACACTTAACATTTCCTATTAACCTCCTAGTTAATGGTTCCTCTTTTCCATTTTCCATATTATAATTCCATTCCCATATCATGATCCCCGTATGTCCCATACCATACGTCACATTATTATTCATTTACATTTCTCCTTTATATGATTAGTTTCTCATTAACATGAATCATTTCTCATTAATATGAATTAAGCTTTTCAATTCTTTAAGAATAAACATTCATTAACTTAATTCCATTATCTTTCTCTATTAACCGTTATCTACAATTATCAACGTAGATAGATTTAACCATAATAAATATCCATTCATTAATTTCATCCATTATATATATATTCATATATAATACGGCACCCCGAGTCACAGCTGCGGTGCAATGCATTACTCTGCTATCATGTCCCATCATCGCAGGTCGCCGAATAGGGGACTAAAGGTTAGGTAAGGATTCCTCGAACCACAAACAACAACAAACAAATTGGAGGCTAACATAGTTCTCGTATCCATGGGTCACGCACATACCTACGTACCCACAGTCAGCGGACTTATCAACTGCCCAATAAGTCTTTCATAGACCTATGTTCTCGAGCGACAAATCAAAGATCCCATGGATTCATCAGGATATGACTGTCCTCAAACGCAAACCTCCCACCGATAGCAAGTAAGCTAGGTATGTCATACACATAAATCATCAATCAATCAAATAGGTATTATCATACCTATAATATAATTTCAGTAAGGTAATATCACTACCCTAAGATAATTCCCATACGTAGCATTATATCTCTTTTAAATTCCACGTATTAAAATATCATATCTTTACTTCATAAATTTAATTATCCTCGCATCCTATAACATCTCTCCACTCCCGACATCATTAAGGTTCATGCGCGGAGCATCTCGCAAAGTGAAATCCAAATAAGGAACCCCTCCAATACACTACTACTTAACTTTGTCGATCGAGGAGGTCCAACAACTTCAACTATGCGATTGGGATAACCTCATACCTTCTTTCAACCAAATGCGTTCTAAACTCCCATCTCTATCCAGGAGACATACCACTACGCTCTTGTATTACACTTCGTCGTTGTGAAATCAATAATGAGCTTAAACTCAGTCCTTGATGTTCAAATTGTATCCCTAGGGATACCCTCACTCAATACACAAGATTCAAATAGGTTTTTCCTCAACATATATTCAGTAAGAAGTCACTAATATCCTACTGGTCCATAACATTATTTCTCCCGAACTACTACGAGTTTAGTTCTCCTTTTAATTAAGGTTAAAACCGATAGTTTCAAATCTCTTATAAACACATCTTCTTTCACTTAGGATTAAACCATCTTGTAAACTTAAGGATACCCAGGTGTTATATTAAATCATTCCTACTCGTCCTATCTTTAATACTCATACATCCCCATTTGGAATTTAACAAATGAATCTAGCAACCGAAATTCCATTCAATATAATTTTCATCATTTTAATCACTTGAATCCAAATCAAATTAATTCAAATCTTATCAAGGGTTTACTGATATTTTCTATGTCCCATAATATCCAAATAATAATCACCAAAGATCCACAAAAGGTTTGGGATAAAAATCATCATTTAAAAAGAAACAAATTTACATATTCTAGGGAGGTCGATCGATCGAAGGCAGGGGTCGATCGATCGATCCCTCAAGTCACAGCCTGGTTTTCTGCATTTTTTGCAACTACGAGTTTCACCATTTTTATTCATTCTAGCCTTCATATTAACATCCAAAATGACTTAAAATCTTTACTACATGATATATCAACATATATGAACGATTTCCAATACTCTAAACATCCTAGAATCATCAAGGGATTTGATTAAAAAGCATATTTATCTCCTCATTTTCCAGAAAATCATCAACATATTAACTTCAAGAACACTTCAATGGTTTTCAGATTTTTCTTCCATAGATATATGATTATTTCGTGATTATTTTCATCCTACAACATGAGTTTACTTCCTATATCATTTCAGTTTCTAGAAATCCAATATAACAACTCCATTATGTCTTCCAAACATGAAAAATCATCTCTTTTCATAATTATTCTAACATGGACAATATACGAACTTAAGTTGCAATTATCAAACACTTGCCGTTACTGAAGGTCTGATCCTTTGGTGTAGTATATCTCAGTTGGTTGTCCCTTCTCCGGTCAAACTCCGGTGGTGGTTGGTGGTGGTGAACCTTGGTTCTTGTTCTTCTCCTTCCCAGGTAGGGTTTTCCCTTCCCAAGCACCCTTTTTCTCTCTCCAGGAAGATGACTTCTCTACTTTGTGAAGAGGAGATGTATAACCCACGTACACTTAATCTACCAATACTTATAATAGGAAAAAACCCGAAATCACTATTCACCCCCTTGAAAAATGACCAAAATGCCCTTTTGGGTTGTCTATTCATTTCTAAATGACCCGAGACTCAAAATTAACATCCAAATAGACTTTTTTGACTATATCGAACCTTTTTGACGCAACGGCGCAGTCTAAATGACTATAAGGTCGATAGAAAATAAATTTCATTTTTAATTTAATAAATTAGTCCCGACACGTCCCATACCGCGTCTGACTAAAAATTCAAATTACCGATTTTATATCACACCGTCATATCAATGACATCACATTCACATATTAACTAAATATCTTTAAGTAATATTCAGAATCATCCATTTTAATATCCACAATTCGGATAAAGCCCAAATGAATTAATTTATAGTAAAATCCAATTAATCCATTAAGTTAAAATATAACCCATTTTAAAAGTCATAAACATTACGGGGTATTACAAAAGGATAACTCACCTATGTGGTTGCACAAATAATGTGGTGTTCAGCATATTGCGGGGTGTGTCAATTCATAAGTTGTGTTGCCTTCCTTCCTCCTCCGACCTGCTGAAGATTGACATTATTTATATCTCTTTTTATTTTGAAAATTGGATTGTATTTATATTATTTTGATTTTGGTTCAATTTAGTTTAGATATGATGGCTATTTGCATTTCTATTTTATTTGGATATGGATTATAAATGCCTTTATTTGGTATATGATTTGCATTTTATTTTAATATATGTTATTTGAGCAGGTTTAAGTTTGTTATAACAGTTACAAATATACTACTAGGCAGCAGCAGTAGCCATAATGTCCAACAGTTTTTTAAAAAAATCTACCCAGAATTGTCACGGTCAAAGACCATGACAAGACCTTGACAAAGAAACTTGTCACGGACTTGTCATGATATTTGACCGTGATAATTTTTTTTAGTTTTGTCACAAAATTGTGAAGGTCTTTGAACGTGATAAAAACTTGTCATGGTCAAAGACGGTGATAAGTCTGTGACAATCTAGTCAACTTGTCATGGTTAATGACCGTGACAAGTCTGTGACAAAGAAGTTGTCACCTCCAGACTTGTCACTGTCAATGACCGTGACAATCCAAAATTTTTGGTGTAGTTATTAATTTTTGATCTTTCAAAATAAACTAATAACTCATCATTGTCAAATTGTGTGTAGTGATATGTAATGAATGAAAAGGGCATCCCGTATCAACAAATTGTTGCTTATGTTATCTCCACCAGTGTCTCTGCTTCAACCCACTTCATAAAGTAGTCCACAACTATAACTGGGTATTTAAATATGCCATTGGTCTTTGGTAGGGGCCGACCAGATCTATTTTCCACATGGATAAAGGCCAAGGAGATGTGATTGGTGTTAGGGTTTCCATAGGTCTTCAATGAATAACTGCGTATCTTTGGCCATAGGTCTTCGATGAATAACTCCTTATCTTTGGTACTTATCACATTTTTCATAGTCTTTCTTCATTATTGCCCAATATTACCCTTGGGTTGGCACCCTCTCCAGCAGTGATCTTCTTGTTGAGTGTGCCAAAGGAACCCTCATGATCCTCTTTGATCATGTTAAGGACCTCCTTAGGGTAAACACATCGTAGTAGGGACAACATGAAAACCTTATTGAATAATATTCCATCTTCCATCATAAATCTCGTTGATTTATGCAGCATCCCGCCTAATTAAATACTAGGTGATCAGTACCATACCCAATTAATCAGAATATACAGTCGGTTCATTCTTAAATCATGCAAGTTCATACTTCTTACTTAACCTATCTTGCATGGATATTGTAAGCAATAAAATAAATCAAGAACTACACTTTCCTTAATTATGTAGGTACAAACCTTTGGTGATGATGGTGTAGAATCATTTCCTCATTTTCTAATGACTTTTCGGTGGTGGTGCTGGTGGTAGAAGGTGGTTAATCCCCTTTGGCTTGCCCCAAAAGTCTCTCCTCCTTCCTAAGAAACCTCTTATCCTCCCAAGAAACTCTTCACTTTCTCTCACACTAATACCTCTCAAATGTTTTATGATAAAATGAAATGAACCTACGTTCCTCTAATCCATCACCTTTATAATAAGACAAATCCCAAAATTACTATTCACCTTCCAAATAAAATGACTAAAATGCCTCTTTGGGGTGTCCTTTCATCTCCAAAGTGACCCGACACCCAAATCCAATACCCGAATAGAATTTTCTGAGTATTTTGACCCTTCAGGATGCAACGACGCACTTGAAATGACCATAAGGTTGATATAAAATAATGTTTCCTTTTTATTCATTTAAATTAGTACCGACACTTCCCATACCGCGTCCCAACTAAAGTTTCATAATTACCATATTAGTAACTCCCAACAACATAAATAACATCATATTCATATATTACTTAAATATCACTAAGTAATATTCAGAATCATATATTCCAATATCCACAAGTAATATAAAATCCGAATTAATCCCAATTAATTAATTTATAATTAATTCCAATTAATCGCATTAACTTTTAATTTAACTCATTTTAAAAGTCATTAAAAATTATGGGGTATTACATACTTCCCCCTTATAACAGAATTTTGTCTCGAAATTCGAAAAAATAAAGCATAACTAGTAAGGACAACTCCGGGTATTAATCTTACATCTCATGCAATCTCTGTCGTACCGCCCATACAGTACATTCCCGAATACCCCCACTGATGTTATACACCAAGCCTTACCATTTAGTTTCAACTGTATCTAGTTAAACTTTACCCAATCCTTCCTATACCATCCTCGTGGAAAATTTTGGGGAGTAGCGGTCCTATATCATCAAACAACTAAATCCCGATGTCACAACTTCTACTTTCATTAACCTCAAGAATACTTAATGTGTCACAATTATGAAAAATATTACAATCTAACCATCCAGGGCGCCCATACACCCTATGTGTGTACATTCCGTCATAAGATCTAAATGAAAAAAAAATTCCTCTGTAAGGTTACCCTTAATTAAGTGACTACCTAGTTTATAATCCGTATTTCTATGATTTCCACATTCCCATTTGGAAATTCCATTATCCTCAATTCATGCTACAACTCATAACTCTCTGATTACAATATATATACATAATAACAAAGGTTATAAACTCATATTCTAAAGACCCAACTTACTTCGACTCCCAACGTTTGTTAGTTTCATGCGTGGGATGTCTCACAGATCGAAATTCAAACAAGGAACACCTCTGATACACTACTACCTAACATAGTGAGTCATCGAAACTCATCAGGTCCTTAGTCTATAGTATATAACTTCCCGACATGTTTTATCTATTTATATAAAAGTCTACTTCTTCACTCTCTTGTCGAAGACTATACGCTGGCTATAACGATCAATCTTGGCCTTATATACAACAAGTTAATCCATGCCAATAATCACATTATATTCAAATATATCTAAAACAAATAAATCCTCAAAAGGTTTTTGTCTATAGTCGCATAGAAATGCAACAATCCTAATGATAGGGCTCTATATTAAAGAACACTAAGCTGAAGAACGATAATCCGTACAGACCCTAAAGGACACTAGAACCTGATGCTTTGATACCACCTGTAACACCCCGCCTAATTAGATACCGAGTGATTAGTCCCATAACCGATTAATCAGAGTATATAGTTGGTTCAGTCTTAAATTATGCAAGTTCATACTTCTTACTTAACCTATCTAGCATGGCTATTTTAAGCAATAAAATAAAGTAAGAATTACACTTGCCTTAATTATGTAGGTCAGAACCTTTAGTGATGATGGTGTAGAATCCTTTCCTCATTTTTTTTGGTGGTGGTGCTGGTGGTAGAAGGTGGTTAATCCCCTTTGGTTTGCCCAAAAAATCTCTCCTCCTTCCTAAGCAACCTCTTCTCCTCCCAAGAAACTCTTCACTTTCTCTCACACTAATACTTCATAAATGTTTTGTTATAAAATGAAAGGAACCTACGTTCCTCTAATCCATCACCTTTGTAATAAGACAAATACCAAAATTACTATTCACCTTCCAAATAAAATGACTAAAATGTGCCCCTTCGGGGTGTCCTTTCATCTCCAAAGTGACCCGGGACCCAAATCCAACACCCGAATAGTGTTTTTTGACTATTTCGACCCTTCAAGATGCAACGACGGACTCGAAATGACCATAAGGTTGATATAAAATAATGTTTCCTTTTTATTCATTTAAATTAGTCCCGACACGTCCCATACCGCGTCCCAACTAAAGTTTCATAATTACCGTATTAGTAACTCACGGCAACATAAATAACATCATATTCATATATTACTTAAATATCAGTAAGTAATATTCAGAATCATATATTCCAATATCCACAAGTAATATAAAATTCATATTAATCCCAATTAATTAATTTATAATTGATTCTAATTAATCCAATTAACTTTTAATTTAACTCATTTTAAAAGCCATTAAAAATTACGGGGTGTTACAATTTATAACAGAGCCTTCATGCTTCTTTGTGATATTTTAAAACTATGTCGGTCTGATAGGGCCTATCGAGGATGAACCTAGGCCTAATTCCATCACTTGCACAGTTTCTCCCTAATTTCTTCATTGCATAAATATCTCCACTAGGACGGTTCTTCTGAGTTCAGCCCTGGTAACTGAAACTAGACAAGCTAATGCACTAGCTAGGGCATTTTTAGTCCTTGTGTAATGACATTATTTTATTATCCATCTTACATGAGGGTATGTCGTATATCGTTACACCGTCGAAGAATTATTCAAGATCATTTATGCGTCAAGACGAAATCAAATATCAAAGTTCTTGAACATTCAAGGCACCGCGAGATTAATTTTGGTAAGGTTGTTTTTAAGTACCTTAGCATTTCACTTAGAGTGTTGGGATATTTTTTTCTAAAATATTTTTTTAAGTGTTGGAGCTGAGTTTTTCGTCAAGGATTTTTTCTAAATGTTAAGGCGGACTATTTTCTAATGAAACAATTTTTTTTTTTTTTAATATATAGAGGGACTTAGTTCGAGTGACATCCTTATGTCACGCGAAGTTGTTTGAACGACATGCTCGTTGTTCGAGCGACACTAACATCTCGTTCGAGCGACGCGACGCCTTAAATTTTTTATATAGAGTGTGTTAAACATCTCCGTTTTTCTCAAGAAGACCTGCATTTTTATCAGATTCAAAAACTGCTTTGGCAAAATCATTGTCTTCTCACTTTTATGTTTTTATCCTTTTTGTTCTAAATTCACAAGATACCAATAGTTTATGAGAATTGTTTTAGAACCCAAGAACATATCTTTATGAAGTTTCTCTTGTAGAAATCTAGGTGCCACTTGAGGGAGGCACTAGTCTGACTGACTGCGCGTCAATAGGGAATACTCGTGGGTGTTCCTAGGCTGCGGTTCATGTAGAGTTGCTGCGAAATTCCATTGATGATTTAGGTTACGGCCTATGTGGGTTTACCGAGGTTAATCCTTTGTATATTTCATTGTAAGTATTATAGTGAAATAAAAGGTTTTACCCGAATGGGTTTTTTTCCTGATATTTGTGTGTCAGCAATTATATTTGTTGGTTTGTTTTATCCATAAGTAGTTGCATGTTTTAGGATTGAATAAAATTGGATTAAAAATTGACACCAATTAAATAAGGACAACTTGAAAATTTGCAAATTTGGTTTAATCAGTATGGCGCACATATTTTAAAAATTGTTATCAGAGCGGGGTTCTCTATGTTATCGAGTGATCCTTCTTTTTCACAAAATTATTTGATATTGATTTTTTTGAAAAATTTGTTTTGTGAAAAATCATAATTTTTCTAATGGAGCACTTATGTAATCAGATGCCTCAACTTGATGACACGAGTAAGAGTTTTGATGATTTAAATAGTTTAATTTGACGTTTGCTAAAAGAATTGATTTTTTGAAAAAAATAAAATTGTTGTTTTAAATCCGCTATGGATATTTTGCAAACAGTTCAAAATCAAAGTGATTTTTATCGTGAGAATTTTTTTTATTTGGACCATGAATTTAATTCTTTAAAATTATCCAAAAAGGAGAGTGATAATAGATTCCTAGTTTTAGAAAAAGAATTAGAGGACTTTAAAAACCCTAGGAGTTGTGTTTGTGCCAAAGAGGATAAAAATATTTTACTCGATGAGTTTGTCGCACATGAGGAGACTTTTAGGGATAAGTGTGCGTATTTTAAGAACAAATGTGATAACATTCTAGGAATAATTAAAAATTTAGACAAGGAGTCCCTAAAATTGAAAAAGTCTAATTCTTTACTTTAGTTAAAAATTTTGGAGATAAAAAATTATTTGATAGACTCGAGTATTGTTGATAGCAATGGTAGTGTCTCGTCATGTTCTCATGTTTCGAGTATTAAAGCCAAGACCATTATTTGTTTTAGAAACACAAAATATTCTAAGGACATTAGAAAAGGTCAATTCATAGGTGTCATTCCACCCGTTTACACATGTTCACATAGTGGTAGGAAAGGTCACCTAAGGCATTTTTATTTCGATTGAAAAGGTTCTAAGAAGTTGAAGTCTAGTGTTACCTGGGTTCCCAAAATCCCTATGCGTAGTTTCACACCTATTTGGGTTAGGAAATCACTTTTAGAGGCACTAGATGTTAGACTAGTTGATTCCCAGTTGCTTGCACATGATTCTTCCCTTTCTATGTCATATAGATGATTGTGTTCGCATATTTGTCATACCCTAGTTGTGTTTCATGATATATTCTTGGTAGTGTTATGACTTGTGTACATTTTGTATTAGTTTTTATTTTTGAGAAAACTTTTGCAAAATAGAAAAAAGATTTATTTTGATAAATTTTTTGAAAAAGTCAAAAAGAATTTTGTATTTTGTTTGCACTATATATGAATGGACATTTAGGATGATCGAGTCATAACTTCATTCCATATCCATGTGACTATTTGATAGTATTTTGATATGCGTCATCATTTCATTTTTGTGCTTTACAATGTTTGGAGTCATTGAGATGTGATTAGTTGTTACTACCTACATGTTTGACTCATGAGTTCCTTTAATGCACACTTACATGGATGAGTGTTGTCATCTCAATTCTGTCTTTAAAACGAACCATATGCGATAAAACTTGACAATGGAAGTAGTGCATGTAAAAGACGTTTATCGTGAGAATTTAATTGCGACAAAATATGATGAGTGAACACGGGAAAGGGTTGTGAGAGTACAAAATTAACTGGTCGTGAAAGCCACCATTTAAAAGAGCCTAAAAAAATTAGAAGGCAATAAAAAGATATATAGGCCAAAGGGGGCCACCTCAAAAGAAAAATAAAAGCATTATTATTTTTTAGGGAGTTTGTATGGAAGAAATAAAAAATGGGCTTGCACGTCCTGACAGCATCATGAAAAAGCATTACATAGTTTTAGATGCTATTGGTGTGGGAATCATTTTTGACTTTGATGTGTTAATGGATTAAGTCGATGTCATTTAAATTCAATACTTTCAACACCTAAGGACGATTTTGAGATTCATTCGTTAAGTGTACACATATTAATTGTGCACATATGTTATGTTTGTTTTCTTTGATATTCCAATCGAATATTTTCACACACATTCATTCCGTTTCCATGATTTGGTTGTCTTAGTGTAAATTCATGGTGTGTGATTTTTGTAAAATTATTTTTGCACTTTTTCATATGAAAGATTGAAAAATAAAAAATAGTTTGTGGAAGCTTTTGAATTACTCTTTGCGTGAGCGTAGTTTGATCCATATTTACGACGAATTTTTATCGTGACAACTCCATATTTTTTTGGCTTATTCGTTTCCTTGTCTATTTTGGACAAATATAAAGGGGGAGAATGAATTATGGGAGAATTTTTTCATTATGTAGGAGATTTGATTATTTATTGATTTATGCTTATATCATTTCAAACTCGATGCATCACGAAGGTATTTGCTTTGTTTCATGTGTGTAGGTACAAAATTAAAGATCATTATTTTGCACACCTTGATGAGAGAAGCTTAAAAATCTAAAGATTTGATGTTGAAGATTTTTTTGAGACTTACATGTTTAGTATCGTTTCCGTTTTGGGTTCATAGGAGGGTATTATATTTGTATAGGCATTTTGATTTGATAATTCAGATGTTTTTATTTTGTACTAGCATAGACATAGGAGGTGATTTGTAAGGACATTATTTTATTATCTGGCTTACATGAGAGTATTTCGTATATTGTTACACCATCGAAGAATTGTTCAAGATCAGTCACGCGTCAAGACGGATCCGAATATTAAAGTTCTTCAATATTCAAGCCTCCGCGAGATTAATTCTGGTAAGGTTGTGTTTAAGTACCTTAGCATTATACTTAGAGTGTTGGGATATTTTTTCTAAAATATTTTTTAAGTGTTGGAGCGGAATTTTTTGTCAAATGTTTTTTTCTAAGTGTCGAGGTTGACTTTTTTTCTGACAAAATAAAAAATATTTATTTTTTAATATCTCATTCGAGTAGGGGTGGCAATTCGGGTTAGTCGTGAAATTTTCGTGTCGCACTGATTTTGATTTGAGTATAAGTTTTGGGTACTCTTAAATCTATACAAGTTAATCATATCACGTTCGGGTAATTTTAGGTTATTACCTTAAATGGGTTATCATGTCAAAAATTACCATCCCTATGGGAATTAGTTCGAGCGACATCCTTATGTCACGCGAAGTCGTTTGAATGACACACTCATCATTCGAGCGACGCTGACATCTCGTTCGAGCGATATGACAGGTTAAATTTTTTATATGTAGCGTATTAAACAACTCCATTTTTCTCAAGAAGACCTGCGTTTTTATCACATACGAAAACTGCTTTGGCAGAATCAATGTTTCCTCACTTTTAGGTTTCAATCCTTTTTGTTTTCAATTCAAAAGATCCCAATAGTTTATGTGAATTATTTTGGAACCCAAGAACATATTTGTTGAAGTTTCTCTTATCGAGAATATCTCTACTGTTGATCTAGGTGCCACTTAAGGGAGGTAGTGGGCTGACTGACAGCGTGCCAGTAGGGAGTACTTGTGGGTGTTCCTGGGATGACTGACTAGTGGTATGTGTGGAGTTGCTATGGAATTCCATTGTTGATTTAGGTTGCGGCCTATGTGGGTTTACTGAGGTTAATCCATTGTATATTTCATTATAAGTATTATAGTGAAATAAAAGGTTTTACCCGAAAGGTTTATTTCCTAAAATTTGCATGCCAGCAATTATTTTTGTTGGCTTGTTTTATCCCCATGTAATTGCATGTTTTAGGGCTGAATAAAATTGGATTAAAATTAACACTGATTAAATAAGATTAACTTCAATATTTGCGAATTTGGTTTAAACCTAAGTGCATATTCCACGTCTTTCCTATCGGGTTTGGTGATAACTATCCTGGATCCATTACCCTTCGCACATATAGAATCATAAATAAATATCTTCCAAACATATGTCTCCTTCTTTAAATTACCTTCTACTAGGGATCCATTCGTGAACGTCTTCTTCAGTTGCTCTAAATCCTATACTATTTCCTCTCGTCTTGCAGAAACTTATGGCTTATCATATGTTATCGTACAAAAATGGATCTACTAGTGTAAACCATGACATCAAAGTTATATTCAATAGTAAAAAGTATATGATAGAGTAAAAGAGAGATAACTAGAGATAAGCATGGGATCTAGTGTGGTTCCATCGGTAAAATAATCCTACATCCATAATGGAGCCTGATTCTCACAGAATCTATATAATAAGTACATGATTGGATCCCTATAGGCATGCATGAAGAAAAAAGGGGTTAAATATATAAACATACATGTGTTATGAAGTGGAGGTTGAGGCCTTGTTGTGTAATTTTCTATGAGGTTGCGGTCGTTTTGATCTAGGTTGTCGAAGAAGGTAACCAAAGTCAAGTCTCAGATGTATAGAGATATTGGAGACAATTGGGCAGAGACTTGGTGCCAAACAATTCATTGCTTAATATGAGGTGGGAAACTTAATTTATAGGAATAACCAATAATAAAACATTTTTTTATTTACCTCATGAGGGAGATTTTTCGCTTCCTCCAACAGATTCACCCCACTAATATGTGCACAAGCCTTAGCTTCATTAGGGTATGCCTTATTTTTTATCGGGCCTTCTTCGTCACTGGCATATCCTCTGGAAATGAAGTGACATCCGAATGAAATCATAACAACATTATCCACTGAATCCTTAAGCTTCTTAGGCCGGTCTGGTATAGTTCCATGATCTGAGTCCTAATCTCAACCTTATTTCTTGTCATCCTTACCCTTACAAGGAGACTTTGATCGTCACCTAGGATGCTGATCATCTTCGGGTTCAACTGCTCGGCTAAAATTTTCCATATATTTTGTCATCTTACCTCTCTGGATCAGGACCTCAATCTCATTCTTTAAAGCCAAACAGTTATCACTGGTGTGGCCATGGCCCTTGCGAAATTTAGATAACTTGTTTTTATCCTTCTATTTGGAGGCGTTTTCAACTTCTTAGGCCACGTAAGTTTTCACTCCCTCGTATCTTGTTGAGGATGTGATGTATGACCACAGTGAGCGGTGTGTACTCATTAAACATCTTCGGCTTTTTAGACTCCTATTTTTAGATTCTTTATACTTGTCTTTCCCCTATGAAATTATATTAGCATCTTACTTTATATGGATAGACTCCTTCGCAGTTACTGTCTCTTTGACATTCAATATCTTTCCCACATTGTCCAGGAGCTCGGCCATTATCTTTGTGATTCTTTCAATAAATCCCAATAAATATTTCCAGTTAGCAGATCGCTCATGATCACAGTGATCACTATTTCTCATCATAGTCAATTACTCCACTACACCCAAACAGTCAATTAGTAACACTACTGTAGTGTTACTAAAATAATTACTAACACTAAAAAGTGTTAGAAAAAAGGTGTGGGGAAGAAAATTACTAACACTTTTTTATTGTTACTAAATTTTGGGGTTACTAACATTATTTTACCGCTACTAAAGTGTTACTAAGTTTTGTGTAACTAACACTTTTTTTACTGTTATAACATTTCGCAACACATTTCTAACACAATTTTGTAACACAGAATATAAAAAGTGTTATTAATATCCAAAAATGTTGCAATATTAAAAAATACTAACACAATAACAACAAAATAACTGTCGATCCGATTTAATATTAATACAAATAAGTTAAATTTAAAAAAAAAATGAACAAGATTTTCTTTATATATAGAAATATCCACATGTTTAAGTTATAAAAAATAGTGCAATAATACAAATAGTCTGCAACAACAACACTAATACAATAACCTCAATGAAAATTAATTGCCCAAATTTCATTAATATAAAATTCATCTCAATATATATGAAATTGATCTCAATACATGAGACAATTTGGGAAATCTAAGAATTGTTCCTCTCAACACATAAGCCAATTTGGGAAATCTAAGAATTATCATCAAGAAGATAAGTTAGAATCAAGTACACATGTGGGTTATAGATAATTTGAAAAATTAACTTGAACTACTCAAGTCGATGCCTTGTTCCGTGGTCTTCGGTCGCTGCTTAGAGGTATAGGACCAAGAGCTGAGTAAAACAGTTGGATATAAGACCAAGAACTGAGTAAAACATCTAGATATAATTATCAAAGTTCGAAGAATATATCCAAAACTTAAAGGAAAATGATGATGAGTAGATTTCCACCTCCTGTTTATTTCCTTGGACAAGCGCAAAGCACCATGCTTCCTACACTCATTTTCTTCACGTCTTGGCTTGAGTAAATAAATATCATTCTCACCATATCAAAAAATTACCTATAAAACAATGTCAAAATGGTAACCTTAATGAGAAGTTATGTAGAGAAGTTTAGAGGTCAGCGACAATCATAACAATTGTGGAAATGCATACTACTTATGCCCATGGATCATCCCCGAGCATTATATCCCTCTCATCATCTATAAAGACAATTTTCCATTTATTTTGAGGACAAAGCTTTCCATTAATTTCAAACATGTCCTTCAGTTCAATCATAAGCTCGGCATGCCCCTTTAACGCAGTCAAGTCCAGTGCACGACCCACTCCAATCCCCTTCATTTAAACCTACACAGGGTTTCACACACCAAACACAATGAATTCTATTTAAAATTATATATATATTGGTTTTGGCATCAATGGTTATGAACAAAGTGCCCTTTGTGATGTCTAGGCGCCTGTATGCTTTAACCTCAATGTTGTTCTGCCATGCCTGGTAGGGGAGAACTTGGGGAGTAGTGCATTGTACGGGCTTTTAAATTGAGTGAGCAAATGGGTTATTCAAATTAGTGATTCTAATAATTTGAAAGAGACAAGACAGTTTGTAATATATATGTAGTATGTATCTTATAAGGAACTATAACAACTCATGTTACAATTTCAGAGAACTGTTGTAGTTGTAGTTTGTGACACTGATTCAGTCAATTTTTAATTTATAGAATCAATGATCTCTTTCTTCAATGCATCCGCACTATTATTTAACTTCTTTCTTTGTTTGAGTTTCGCCTTTGCCATCCCTAAATGCATCAACTGCCTTTTTGAAACGAGAGGGAAAACTGCATGAACTCTACCTTTTTCTCCTCTCCAAAAACTTCTGTCACCTCATCATTATCTAACCATTGGCTCTTGCTACTACCCTCTCCACTCTCACTTTTCCTTTTTTCAACCACATCCTTGAGTTTATCCTATCACAACATAGTTATAGATCTAAATAAGAAAAACTCATTAATAAAAACAGCGAAATATACATTAAAAAAACTTTTACTTCTCATGTAAATATTCACACAGTGAATCTTAGCACTTTCTAAGACAATCAAATGTTTGTCCTCGTGTACTGCAAACCATACATCTACTCGCTTTACTTCTTATTCTGGATTTGCTTCAACCCATAATTTAATTGACACATGTTAGCAATTTAAATACCCCATGTGTAGAACAATATTGGTGATAAGAATTTATAGTTCTTATGATACATACCATTTCATATTCCACCGCAGCATAGGTGCGTAGCCCAAGTGTATGGTCATGTTTTAATTTGGTCCGACTCTTGGCATTTTTATTGTTTTTTGTCTTTTTTGTTGCTTTACTTTCATTTTCATAAAAGGATCTCCATATATCAGGGTCAACACCTTCCGGTATAATTCCAATGGTAGATAAAAAACATCTCATATTATTTTTGTGCGTCCTAAATTTTTATGGGAACCTCTTCTCCATCATTATGCGAGCCACCTCTGATTCGACATCGAGCTCATATTGTACCGGTAATTAACATTAATAAATATAAAATAATGAATATCATATAACCAACAGCTAAGTCGTTGATACGACGCAAATATTGCGTATATCACCCGTTAACCTACGCCTTATTATCCCCCTTGGGTATCTTAATCCCTATACTTATGCTCGTTAACCAGACAACCTCGGATTTCTATTTAACATGTTTTTCAGGGGTTAATTGAGCCTTTGTAGGTATTTGGATGCTTAGTATGAAGTTCGGATGCATTCCGGTGAAGTTCCGTACACAATCGCACGCGCAAGGACATTTTAGTCTTTTCACAGCTTGGGTGTCTGGCTCGACATCTCACGAAAGTTGTAGCCCTCCTCGGTAGCTTCGCGTGGCCATGAACGTTTCATGATTCTGATTCATAACGAAGAAGTTACGGCGATTCCAGCGGAGGAAATACAAGGAAGCAAAAGAGGAGAAGGGAGACGAAGAAAAGAGGAATGCGGTAGGCTGTTGCATTCTGCCCTGCTTGATCGATCGATCGATGCTTATGGTCGATCGATCGACCATTCTAATTTGCCGAAGTTTTGCCTAGGTCGATCGATCGACCAAATGGGTCGATCGATCGATGCTATGTTTTCTGCAGATATTTTCCTTTCTTTTCTTTCCTCTTTATTTTTATTCCAACTTACTATATAAGCCAATTTTGTTGTAATATGAAGAGATATCAGTTTAGGAACGTTTTTAGGTTAGAATAGTTAGGGTTTTGAGGGTTTTGGATGGTTCTTCTTCATTTCTCTTTAGATTGACAATCTAATTGGTTTGTATGTTGACTATTCATCTCCTCTACCATTAATATAGCTTGTTTTCCATTAATTCTTGCTTTGTAGATAATTTTCATGCTTTGTTAATTAGGTTTACATGCTTTATTTCTTTCTTTCTTAGTTTAATTAGTTTAATTTAGTTTAATCCATGCTTAGCCCCTAGATAAATAGGGTCGAGATTGCATTTCTTCCATTTACGGTTTTGGACCTCGAAAGTTAGGGTTTCGTGTAAAATTGCATTTAATTGAAACCTCGCGTATTAAAGTCGGATTATTATGCGTTTAACTTTCTTTGTCACGCAATGTTAGTGTTTATTGCGATTATCCGAATTTAATCCGCGCGTGACCATTTTTGATTAAATGTTTAATCTCGCAACTTTGGCTTAATTTCCTTATTGCGTGATGTTTATGCTTAATTGAAAATGATCGATTAAATTGCTTTTGAGCCTTAATTCTAATTAGTAGTTGTTTAGCCCGTGAATGCGTGTATGCGATCCCGATCCTCGCTTTACTTTAATTTAGAGTTAACTTCTCTTTTCTTTTGTCACCATTTCCACCCCATCACCTTTTCTTATTTCTTTTACACTTTTGTTACTGAAGTAATTAAACAATTAAAATATAAAATTCAATCACTCCCTGTGGATTTCTTACGATACCCGACTTACCGCTGTGCTTGCTTGTCAAGTGTAGTATTAGCTTAGGTTTTATTTTTTGCATCGCGGCGGCGAAACACACAACGATTGTGTCCTCACACGAACACACTTTTACCGCTCGATCAAAACGGCGCCGTTGTCGGGGAGTGTGTTTTAGATAGTAATTGTTTTATTATTTCGTAGTATTTTTCCTTTTGTATTTGTATTCTTTGTTTTAACCTTTTTTGCAGGATAGCATATTTGAGCGCTAAGAAACTTTGATTCGTGGTTGCTCACTTTCTTGCTCGGATTCTCCATCTACAAACAACGACGTAATCATGTCCTACTATTATAGTTATAGCGGTCATTCTAATGATTCTTACTTTGGGGATAGTTTTCAAGTTTTCCATTTTCAAGATTTTCTTGAAAATGAAAGACTTGAAAACATTTATCGGAATGAAAATCGTTATTGGGAGATTGAGTTCGATTCATTATTCGAATCCAATGACACTTCTTATTTCATTACTTTTGAAGACGAGTTTCAACCAAATGAGGAGTCCGAGGCTCTTGAGCTGAGGAAGCCTACTTTGGAACAGACTTTGCTTCTTTACTCCCAAGGTTTGGAAAGCTTAAATGATGCTGGAATGAGACTTGGTGCACTTTGCGATGAGATGAATTCTTATTCACAAAACAACGAGGAGGTGGAAACTTGTGTTTCACCTCAATTTTTTAAAGAATTTCTCATCGAGTGTGAATCTTTCTCCTGCGAAATTCAATCTCCTTCCGACGATGAGTCGATTGAGATTGAATTTGTTTCATCACCATATTCATTTTTCATGATCGAACCATTAGAATTACCGGTTGATTCCTATGAGTCGGTAGAAACATTTAAAACTTCTACACTTTTTGCCGATGATGACTCTTTACCGGACTTGTTTTCGATGGATGTTATCCTCATGTATGCACCATCTCCCATTCCATTTGAAAAACCTTTGGGAGATGAATCGATTTTTCTTGGTCCTCTAGTGTTCCTTTCCCTCTTATTATCCAAATCCCCCATCGTCCGCCCAAAATTTCAAATTGCTGATGGTTCACTTTTTTCACCACCCACATGCCTTCCGTTATTCAAACGGGATTCATATCTTTCGGTAGGCATGTTCGCTTTGGAGGGTCCACCGTTGTTCTTTCAAAGTCAAATCCATTTTTGGGTGGACCCTCAACTATTTAGACTTCTAGTGTATAGTTAGTGTGAAGCCTAAATAGTAGGTTGTAAATAGTTAGCTTTTTAATTTTCTTTCTTTCCAATTTTTCTTTCCTTTTAATTTAGTCTAGTGTAATTAGTTAAATTTTTGTTATTTTTTTTTGCTATGCTCGGTACTAACTTGTTTTGTAGATTCCTTTGGACTCGCGCTTATGGAGATCGCTCCAATTTTGGGTAATATCGTTATTTCCTCTCTTTGTGTTGTGTTCTTAATGCGCATTGAGGACAATGCAACATTTAAGTTAGGGGGTGTAGGATATTCTATCCATTTCATGTGTAGTCCATGGATTTGCTCACATTTAGTTACTAAGTATGCCTTTTTGTGAAAAATTTAAAAATTTTCAAAAATATTTTCTTTCTTTTTTCTTCTTTGTTGGGCATTTTGCCTTGTTTTCGATGATAAATTTCAATAATTGCCCGATCCAATAGACAACTCAATGATGCATGTTCTCAATTTTAGAAGTTATTAGACTTTAGTCCTCAAATCATTGATTTTGCGAATAACTTCATGAATTAAACTTTATCCAATGAGCATATGCACTTTCCTTGTTCTATTGATTTGGTTTAAGATTTTTATAACTCGAGAATATTTTGTTGCATTGTATATACTTACACCGAGTAAGCTTTGTACCTTTCGTCGTTTGTGAGTGTTATACACTATTCTTTTCTCATTGAAAACATTGAATTTATTGGTAATCTCACTATTCTTTCATTTGACCGTTCATTAATTGAGTTCATACTTAAAATGTGTTACTTGAGCATGATTTTCATATATTGTTTTGACTCGAGAATTGTATAAACTTTCGGAAATGATCATAGGCCCTCTTTGTTATATCACCCACATTAGCCTTGACCTCACCTTATATGTTTCCCTAGTCAACCCCTTTGAGCCAAAATACTAGCCTTTCGTTTCATTACCCAAAATCCCATAACCAACTCTAAATTGGAGTGTTAAGCCATACATACACCTTACATACCTTTGTTTGGAATGTTACTTGGGATTGAATGTTGTTATTGTAGTGTGGTTGCAATTTAAGCATATGAGAGTTTGATAAGCAAAGAAAAGAAAGTAGTGAAAAAAATGAAGAAAAAGAGAAAGCAAAAAGCAAAAAGAAAACAAAAGAAAACATGAGAAAAAGAAGAAAAGAAAGAGAAAGAGAAAGTTGTAAATGTTGTATATAGTTCAATAAGCTTTGATTACTCTCCCCGGTGATATATCTAATGCTTGTTTTGGAACTTGTTTTCCAATTTTTGATATTGCCCGCATCCTTCCCATTATTCCAAGTTTTCATCCCGAACACTTTGAATCCATACATACATTCCTTCGTTTCATACCCTAGCCAAACCTACATTACAACCCTATTGCAAGTCCTATGTGATCTTAGGTTGATGTAATTCAAAAGTTTAAATAGTTTTGATAATCTGTGAAAATGTATTTCGCCTCTTTTAGTGTGCGGTATCCTTTCATTGAGATTACAAGTTTTTCATTTCCTATATAGAGTTCCTCATCTGTGACATGTGCGCGGCCTAGTTTCCATTTACATTTACTCTTTATGCCCGCATGTCCCGTGTATTACCTCCCTTTTCATAGTGAATTCATTTGTTGAGCTTAATGCCCGTGAGGATTGAATGTATGCTTGCTTTGATTAGTGTCCGGTTTATATAAGTTTTTCGCCAAATCACACTATGGATGTGCTCTCCCCCCTCCCACTTTTAAATTTCAATTCTATGAGGTGCATTCAACCAGTTAATAACAACAGACTTTAGCTTGAATTCGTTCAATATGCTAATAACATGTTTGAAATCTTTTTCGTTGTTGTTGAGTTTGTCGTATGTTGGGTTGGGCATATTTTGAGGAAACCATATGATGTTTGTGGGTTTCATCCCTGAAAACCCTCACGAGACGACACTCGTCCACTAGGGTAACCTAGGGGTTTAACGGCTTATTGCATATGCTAAATGCAATCGTGCGCCCACGAAAGTTGCCTTATCTTTTTATTACTTTATCATCCCATTTTGTACTTGCATCCGGCTTTTGGTTTTCTTGTAGTTCTTGTTGTTTCCAATTTCATTGCTAGGGACTAGCAATGTGTAAGTTAGGGGGTGTGATACGACGCAAATATTGCGTATATCACCCGTTAACCTACGCCTTATTATCCCCCTTGGGTATATTAATCCCTATACTTATGCTCGTTAACCAGACAACCTCGGATTTCTATTTAACATGTTTTTCAGGGGTTAATTGAGCCTTTGTAGGTATTTGGATGCTTAGTATGAAGTTCGGATGCATTCCGGTGAAGTTCCGTACACAATCGCACGCGCAAGGGCATTTTAGTCTTTTCACAGCTTGGGTGTCTGGCTCGACATCTCACGAAAGTTGTAGCCCTCCTCGGTAGCTTCGCGTGGCCATGAACGTTTCACGATTCCGATTCATAACGAAGAAGTTACGGCGATTCCAGCGGAGGAAATACAAGGAAGCAAAAGAGGAGAAGGGAGACGAAGAAAAGAGGAATGCGGTAGGCTGCTGCATTCTGCCCTGCTTGATCGATCGATCGATGCTTATGGTCGATCGATCGACCATTCTAATTTTCCGAAGTTTTGCCTAGGTCGATCGATCGACCAAATGGGTCGATCGATCGATGCTCTGTTTTCTGCAGATATTTTCCTTTCTTTTCTTTCCTCTTTATTTTTATTCCAACTTACTATATAAGCCAATTTTGTTGTAATATGAAGAGATATCAGTTTAGGAACGTTTTTAGGTTATAATAGTTAGGGTTTTGAGGGTTTTGGATGGTTCTTCTTCATTTCTCTTTGGATTGACAATCTAATTGGTTTGTATGTTGACTATTCATCTCCTCTACCATTAATATAGCTTGTTTTCCATTAATTCTTGCTTTATAGATAATTTTCATGCTTTGTTAATTAGGTTTACATGCTTTAATTCTTGCTTTCTTAGTTTAATTAGTTTAATTTAGTTTAATCCATGCTTAGCCCCTAGATAAATAGGGTCGAGATTGTATTTCCGTCATTTACGGTTTTGGACCTCGAAAGTTAGGGTTTCGTGTAAAATTGCATTTAATTGAAACCTCGCGTATTAAAGTCGGATTATTATGCGTTTAACTTTCTTTGTCATGCTACGTTAGTGTTTATTGCGATTATACGAATTTAATCCGCGTGTGACCATTTTTGATTAAATGTTTAATCTCGTAACTTTGGCTTAATTTCCTTATTGTGTGATGTTTATGCTTAATTGAAAATGATCGATAAAATTGCTTTTGAGCCTTAATTCTAATTAGTAGTTGTTTAGCCCGTGAATGCGTGTATGCGATCCCGATCCTCGCTTTACTTTAATTTAGAGTTAACTTCTCTTTTCTTTTGTCACCATTTCCACCCCATCACCTTTTCTTATTTCTTTTACACTTTTATTACTGAAGTAATTAAACAATTAAAATCTAAAATTCAATCACTCCCTGTGGATTTCTTACGATACCCGATTTACCGCTGTGCTTGCTTGTCAAGTGTAGTATTAGCTTAGGTTTTATTTTTTGCATCGCGGCGGCGAAACACACAACGATTGTGTCCTCAAACGAACACACTTTTACCGCTCGATCAGTCATTTTTATCTTTAATATGAAAATAATACCATTAAAGCATTCCAAACATCATCTTTATAGTTTTTTGGCACAAATCTCCAATCTTCATAATTAATTGGGATATAAGATCTAACAAAATCACCGACACGAGTACTCCACTTTTAACTCCACGGACCAACTACACTCCCATTACCTAGAACGGTGATCATCATTTTACCATTCGAGGTCTTATGTTCCAATTGTTTAGCCTTTTTTTCATTTTCTGCTTGCTTCTTTTACCCGCACTTGAAGATGGTTGGTTTGAATCTCCACCGACTAATTCTTCTTATAGCGGAACAAATGTTTGTTGCATCTCATTTTCTAATGATGGTTGCTTCGAACCTCCTTCAGCACTAGAGTCCATAATGTACAAAGCAATGCTGCTAAAACAAAGAACAATGACCAATAACGGAAATTATTGTAGTCAATAAGTCGACTCATGACTAGTGACATGTTGTGCCGTGATTGTTTATTGCCTTATGGATGTGGGTCCGCTCCAGCGTCACTAACTAATCGCAACACGCCACGTCTCATTTGTATTGAGATGTCTATAAAGGAGCTTAAGATATTTCACTGCTTGTTCGTGGGAGAAGAACAAGAATAATACTAATTTTCTTTCTCTAACATAAAATTTGAGATGCAGACAAGAGTAATACTAGTCTTGTTTCTCTAAAAACCTCTCATATTCCAATTGACAGAACTTTTTGGCATTTTGGCTCAAAATGTACACTGAACATTTATAAATTGTCTGGAATAAACCAACTGTCAAAATGTCTAAAATTTTACTTTTGTTTGAAAGAATGTAGATTGGATTTATGTTATTGTTTGAAAGAGTCTTGTATAAATCAAGTTAGTTCGAGACCCTTCTTAATAAGTGAATTCATTACAGTCACTACATTTCAATCACACCAAATGAATTCAAGTAATATAAAAATAACAAATGAGTTTCAAATGAATCATATGAGATAAGTTATTATAGATACATAAGTTAATTACATGGAAAGAAGAAAAGATGATTACATTACCAAAGCCCACAATTCTAGAACTACAATAGTTCCTATAATACATCCACAATTACACATAGCTTGTTATTGGAGAGGTTAACATAGGTCATTGTTTTACTAGCACATTTCTGGATCGTAAAACTTATTTTGTAAATGTTCAGACATTTTAAAAACCAACTGTTTGAAATCATTAAAAACCAATTGTTCATACCAACTATTCAGACGTTTTAAAAACCAACTTATAAGTCAAAGTCATTAAAAACCAAATGTTCAGACATTTTATAAATGTTCGGTGTGCATTTTATAAAATGGTTTAACATGTTAAAACTAAATTGATATGAGAAGTTGGGTTAACAACTGTTAAAAGTAATTTCATATCCAACAAACATTAAACCAGTTGTTAGAACAAGATTCATACAACAAACTGTCAAAACTAAATTCATACAACCAACTTTCAAAATCGACTCTTGAAACCAAATTCATAACCAAGATTCATACAACCATGTCTGTTAAAGTAAACAAAAATCAAAACAAGGTGTTAAATCAACTCTTGCTGCTTAATTTGAACAGTTGGTTGAGACACGCATCATCGCATCATCGTATTTTTTAGACGCATGTGTTTTGGGCCATTTATTTCATCCGTAAGTTACATCCGTATTTGAGCCAATCTCTAGCATGGATAACTACATAAGCCAACAATTCATATGTATTAGATTATCACATTTTTACACATTATCATATTCATAAACATAGAAACTAAAATTCAAGATATCTAAAGATCATACCATGCGTGTAAACTAAAATTCAAAACAAATAGTTTTCGAAATGAATTTGAAAAAAACTACTTGAGTTGTTTCATACAGCCAACAAAATATTATATTATCAACGATACAAAAAAAATAATTTTCAAAACAAAATACTAAATAAACTAAATAGAATCGTAGCCCTTCAGCAAACTTTTTAAATGTGGGTGGTCTTCGAGAATAGACTAAAAGCATATTAGGATCTCTAAATAGTCCACTTGAATCATCAATATCTTCAATGAATGTATAACCACCCACCAATTTGGATTTTAAGATCTTTAGAATAAAATACTTGATTAGCCTCGGATGCGAGAATAGTAGGCTCACCAAAACGCATTGTCAATGCTTTTAAACTTATCAAAATTTACCATCACTAAATTGGAGTCCGGACAAAGCTTACAACCATTAGTATTATCCTCCACCCTCAGCCAATCACAATAAAATTCCACCTCCTTAAATGCGGCATAGTGTAGCTCAATTATTTGTTTGATGACTCCATACCACGTAGTCCAAGTATTTTTGAGGTTCTTATCACTTTTTCTAGCTCGAAATTGCGTCCACGACTTCAAACAAACACCGCTATTATGTGTAACAATCGTATCGTCATGATACTTAGGAGAGAATACGAAACCATTTACACGATAATTTTTGTATGTTTTAGTCTTGAATTGAGGCCCTTGAACTAATCGCCACAATATTTCTTTTGTCTTTGTCTCTCCTGATTTCACCAACTGTGTCCAATAAAAACAAATCATAATTATGTCAATATATATTTTTATCTCAAGAGGTTATGCAAAAAAGGCATTAACATATTAGTATATATAGAATCATCTAGCTGATAACCAAGAAATAAAAGAAGTTTTTTTCTCCACTTCTGTCATTTCAATCCCCTTCCCTTTCGTGCGAGACACGGATTTTAATGATGCTTCATACTTACTACAATATGTCGTTTGATATAAGTGATTATTAATAAAGATATTCATTAAATTTTAATTGATAATATAAGAAATAACACTAACCAATAGTAATCCTGAAGTCCATCGACATTAAGTCCAAATAACACCCATCGACGTATTTCTTGAAATTGTATTGGTACCAATGTTATAGTCTTATCACCAAGAAAAGGCCTTTCATCAGAGAACTCTCCATCCTCCTCTAAAAAGGCTTCATGTGAGCATTTATGATTTCCATCTAATGAATTTGGCATGTTCTCCATGCAATATCTAACAGATTCGGCTACGACATTGGACTCTGTAATGGAACCTTCAACATTCCACTTATTACTGGGTATACCTTCGAAATATTTCATCGTCATGTTTGTATAAATCAATAAAAATTAATAACAACCAATGTTAACCTGAATTGTGCATATTTTATTTTATTAAAAGCCAAAAAATAACCTTTCAAACGGATACATCCAATGAGTGTTTGTTGGTCCACAAACCAAGGCTTCATTTACTACATGCCTAGTGAGGTAAATGCTAATATCGAAAAATGTTGGTTGAAAATATTTCTCCAACACGCAGAATGCTTCAATAATCATATGTTTAGCTCTTTGGTTATCTTGTCGAATGAGGATCTTGGAGCACAACATGTTAAAAAAAAAACTTAATTCTTAACTGCTCTTCTCAAATCTCGATGTTTTGGGAAGGTATGTTGGAGCAACATGGGTAGCAAGTGTTCCATTATGACATAATAATCGCGGGTCTTCAATGAGTGCAGAGACGGGGGATTATGACTTATAATATTGCTCAAGTTAGACGAAAAACTGGTAGGAAGCTTCAAGTCTTTCAAAATTTGACAAAATTGTTTGTTTTCCTCTTTATCCACGATAAATGGTGCCATTGGTTTTATATATTTTTCCCCATGTGCACATCAACTTTAAGCCATTGGCCGCTGCATATGCCCACGTCCTTCATATCTAATCATCCCTTTTTAGTATCCTTTATTTTATTAGCACCAAGAATTGTGTTTATTAAATGCTCTGTAACGTTCTTCTCGGTGTGCATAACAACAAAGACATGTCGAACTTGATGATGTCGCCAGTGTTCCAAGTAAAAAAAATGGATTTTTTATACCATAATTCTTTAACTTCAACACTGTCTCTTTTATCCACATCACTGTCACTTCCATTCGCATTATCAGACTTACGCTTCTTAGAAGGAACTTTTGAGGCTTTTCCAGGTACATACTTGATTTCTCTTAAATTTTCCACAAGTGCATCTCCATTAATTCGAACCGAGGGAGATCTAAATTCTTGTGATTTAAGTCCCAAACCTTTACCACTCTTAAATGGGTGATCTCTATCAAGAAACATATGATAGTTTGTGTAAACTATTTTCTTACTGTTAACCAACCGAAGTGATGGTGTTTCATCACCACAAATAGGACATTCTTTGTATCCATGTATTATACATCCAGATAAGTTTCCATATGCGAGGAAATTATGAATCCCCCACATCAACATAGCTCTTAATGTAAATTGTTCCATTTTGTGCATGTCAAAAGTTGGAACTCCCTCCCAAAATTACTTCAAATCATCTACCAAAGATTAAAGAAAAACATAAATGTCTTGACCTGGTGCCTTGGGCCCAGGAATTAACAGAGATAATATTTTAAACTCAAGCTTCAATCACAAAGATGGGCTCACATTATAAGGCGCAACCATAACTGGCCAACAACTATAACTACTAGATTGTATACCATGGGGATTGAAATCATCTATAGATATGGAAAGCCAAAAATTTCACCCTTTTTTAGAACAATCAGGCCATCTATTTTTTAGCATTCTCCACTGAGCTGAATCACAAGGATGTTGTTGATTATCCCATGGATTTGTTTCTCGATGGCGCCATGTCATTTCATACGCTATCCAAGATATAGTATATAATCTCCTTAGCCTTGGAATCAAAAGGAAATGTCTCAATACTTTCATCAGTTCTTTGCAAACCCTTTTTCCATTCCTCATGGTCACTAAATATCTTGGTGTCCCACACTGAGGAAATTCTTCTAAGTCTTTATTCTCTTTCCCGTATAAAATACAGTTATTCTCACGGGCATGAATGCAGTTTGCTTTCATTCTTAAGTCTGCCATCATTCTCTTCATTTGCGAATACTTTTCTGGTAAAGTGTTTTCTTTTGGAAGCCAATCGACAAAAGAGTTGTAACGCTATTTCCTGACCAACCAAACTGCTTTTCAAATCATGCAATTCCACAATTCTAGAGAGAGTAGTCTCAGTACCATCACATGAAGGGTACAATTTCTCAGTCGCTACTCTATTTTACTCTTGATACTTCTCATTATTAACATGCGATCTTTCTGTCTGGTCAGGTTCTCCATAATTTTGTTCGTGCACTCTGTAGCACGTGCCAACTAAATCTCAAAGCCTTTCATTCTCAATGTTCTCATCATCTTCAACATGTCCTTCGCAATCAATAGGTTCTATAATGTGATTCAGGGAGTTTGGGGATCTTATTTCACCGTGTAAAACCCATGTAGTATATGTCGAATCTATACCATGCTGAATCAAATGACTCTTGATATCTAACGCACTGAACCGCTTATTAATTCAACACTTAACACATGGATATGGAAATGTTGAGAGACGTTGTCTATTGTTTAAAATTGTAAAATCAAGGAAAGATGTTAGTCCATTTACGCATACCTCACTTATTCTGTTCCTCTCACTCATCCATCCTTTGTTCAATATTTGGGATATTCTGCACTACAAAAAAAACATCATTATTTTATATAAAAGGATAGTGTGCATCATTGAAGTTATATGATACACTTACCGAAATGGTATAGTAGCTTTGGTAACTCAAAATAAGTAATGGTATAGTAACGGTATAGTAGCGTTAGTAATCCTAAAATAAGTCTATACCCAAATCTTCCCTCTACATGAATACAAAATAACTTAAAAGCATTAGTGCATGGACAATTGTGTTTAAGGAAAATGCAATGGACATTATATTTTCTCACTTAAAATGTCCTATTTGTCCTAAAAATGCATTCCGATGCCTAGTTACACCTACAAACCCTTGCCAACAGAAAATAAACCACAAAAGTTTTAAAACCCAAACATTCAACCTAAATGCAATGGACATTGGATTTTCACGCTTAAAATATCCCATTTGTCCTAAAAACACGATTTGATGCCTAGTTACACCTACAACCCCTTGCCAACAAAAAATAAGTCACAAAAGTTTTAAAACCCAAGCATTCAATTCGATGCCAAGTTACACCTTCAAACCCTTGCCAACAAAAAACAAGCCATAAAATTTTTAAAACCTAAGCATTCAACTTGAAATCAGCTAGTGCTTAGAAACACAATGCTATGGTACAAATAGTGGTTTAAGTTACGAGTTTGAGAATATCAAACTTATCAACGTGTTTATTGTTCGAGTTAGAAATTAGGATTATATTTACAGTTAACATAAGGGTCACAAATCAAGTTAAGAATTGGATCTTGGGATTGTATTTTAATAAATGGTTTTTGAATTCCCATTAAACAGTCACAGAAGTAATGAGAAAACCCTAGTTTAATTTTAACTTTTTATATGTTGAGTTAATGAGTAAAAACAACACAAATCATCAAATAAAAGGAAATCGAGTGACAAAGAATAAGAAAAGAGGGAAAAAATAACCTGAAGATGAAGTTTATGTATACATCCGTAATGAAACTTCATCTCCGTTTATGTATACATCTGTGACGAAACAACCAAAAGAATGAGAGACAAATGGAAATTTCATCTCTATTTATATATACATCTATAACGAAACAACCAAAAGATGGATGGTACCAGCAAAAATCATTAGAAGAGATCGCTAGAAGAGGCTCGTCGAAAATCTCTAGAAGAGGTCTCGTCGAAAATCGCTCCTACTTCAGAGAATGGAGAAAACTTATTGGTAGCTCCTATTTTGTGAGAAAATGTATTTGGCTTTTCTTTGGGAGTTCTCCCTCTCCTATTTTGTGAGATGTGATATTAAAATAGATTTTAACTTTATTATTTGACATGATAAATCTCATTAGTAACACATATTTTAATTTAGTAACACTAAATTACTATTAGTAATTGTAACAATATAATAGTATTAGTAATCAATAAATTTGTGTGTTACTAAAACTGTGTTTTGGTGTAGTGTTCCATTTGTTCAGTGTTAAACAAATTATGTACTCCTTTGTAATTTCATCATCCTTTTGGCGGACGCTTACCAAGTGAGCCACCTTTTTTCTTGGACTGGTGCTGAAATAGAAGTTATTTTCAAATAGGTCAGCTAGTTACTTGAAGTTGGATATTTTCCCTCTTGGGAGCCCATTGTATCATATATGGTCCAACCGAATCAGGGTAATGGAGAAGGATCTACAAATCATCTTATCAGGAATGGAGTAAACATTAAAAGCATCATAGTATTTCTCTGCGTGGAATAATGTATCAGACTTTCCATTGTATCTTGGAGTGATAATAGATTGCTTGAATTTTCCAATCGGGAGATAAACCATTATAGACATTGTGAGCGAAAATCCTTAGATGTAACCACTCTATAAAAGGTTATTTGTATTTATCAGATCTCCAAGTCGATCATCCAAAAGTGTAATTTATCCCTTCCAGGGTGATCTTTATCTTCTTGTTTGGCTTTAACAGTCTTCTCGGCTCATCCGTGACTCTCAATCGAGCTCTCTCGTTTCCATAAAATGTACTCAAAACTATTCGAGCCTTTCACATTCTACTTATATTTGGCCGAGCATCTGATCCTCGTGGTCTCAGATCTTTAGAACTCTTCCCTGTTCTCCATAGACACTCTAGGCTCTCTGCAGGGATGTGATCGTGTAGCAAATGATCCTAATTGATCAAAAGTAGAGGCTATACTTAGCCTCTCCAACACACTTGGATTCTCCGATGAGTAAGTTTTATCATCATCATACCATGTCTATCAGTTATTTAATGGTCTCCTTGGTCTATATGCTTTATCTCTTTGATTAAATCCTAACCTTCTGGACCTGTTTCCTTCACCTCGAGTAACCTAATCCAATCTCCTTGGATTTTCCACTGCTCTCTCCTGGAACGCATGCATCCTATCACTGTATCAGGCTAAAGATGGTATCTTACACCCCTGATTTGAGTTTTACCCAACTAGTGGGGTAACTAGGTTCCGGTTAGACCTGTTATGCCCGACCAAGATACTTTTCATCAACTTCTTCATATTTTTCGGCATTGCCTCTTGGCTCTTATCCAGGCCCTAGGAATCCCGGCCAATCCCCCAAACTAATTGGTGTAGAGGGTGGACGTACCTATGCATATCTCAAGTTTTTCAAACACCCTCAATCAGAATTATACAAAAAATAGATTATCATAACAAAAGAGGAATCGAATTGTAGGAATTTAAATCTAAAGTAGAAATGCATGGATCTAAATGAGGATCAAGGAATTATTACAAATCAAATTGAAATTTCTTAGAAGAAATCTCAAACCCATAAAGCCTAACCAAATTTCCTCATAATTCATTGGTTCACTAAAATCGGGTATCTCGATTCCTAACAAATAAAAATGGTGGAAAGATATAATGACGAGCCATTTCTCAGAGACGATGCTATTCTGTTATCACCTAAAATTTGTATACTAATTTTATTAGCTTTAATATAATGATTATCAACAAATAACAAATAGGATATCTAAACTACTAAAATATAAACACTAGATAAAACAGTAAGGAGATGACAGAAAGAGAATAAGAATAGGATTTATGTGGTTCGACCCAAAATGGTGCACATATCCACAGGTGCAATGTTGATTGTATTGATTTTACTGGGCAAACCCCATTGATATGTACAATATTAAGTTCTCAAGTTTTCTCTAGAGTTGGGAAGCATAACATTAAGTAAAATATTGGATTCCCCCAAATGTGGGTACTGTGTGCTATTTATAGGCGGCTAGAGGATAGAAAAAATAGAGTGATACGTGACTCACCTTTATAGGTTAAATGAACACACATTTTACAAACATGGTCAGAGAATAACCACAAATTTGTTATTGATACATAGGGAAGAATATTATCACATCTTATTCATAAGCATATGTAATAAATGTTATCAATGTCATCTAGCCAGGCAGTACATGCATGCTATAATGGAGTTAACTAATAGTGTTAATTGATCTGTCAACATTGGTTGAGATAGACTCTATCGGGGGTCGACAAGGTTATAATATGAGGCCAACCTCATTCATGTTGGCATGTATTTCTAGGTTCCCTCTTCTAATTTGTCCATGATCCATCCTATATTTATGGTATAACCACATCCATGAATGAGAGGAGCTCATTACCCAATGTTGAGTCCACGAAAGTATGAATATGAAGTAGATGGTAACAATCCATGGGGCATTATTTGTTGAAGTTAGTGAAGTCAATAAACATTATCCACTTCTTATTATCCTTAGACATAAATACCATGTTGAAGAGACACCCTGGATACTTCACATATCTAATGAAATTAGCCACCGAGAGCTTGTCAACATCACCGACTGTAGCATTATTCCTCTTTGAACTAAAGAACCTCTTATTTTATCGAATAGGAATGTGGTTTGTGTCCACGTCGAGGTGGTGGACAATGACCTCAAGGTCTATGCCGATCTTATTTTAGTGGCTCCAAGTGAACACATCTTTATTTTCTTTTAGCAATTGGGTGAGCTCCTTACTAAGGAGGGAGCTCAAATCAGCCCCACTATGCACTAACTTCGTGTGATCCTCCTCATCAATGCAAACGATGACCAGAGCCTTCGGTGGATCACCTTTTTTTATTTATCCTCATCTTATCGATCCAGGGTATCCATGTTCATCAACTTTATGCTCAAACTCTCTAATGGGAGTTCAGGCATTTCTAGTGGAGGAGTCAAGACCTCCACTAGGGCCTTAGAGCTTCTTACTAGACTTTTTAAAACCTCAAGAAATCTTTAGGAAATCTCAAATGACCTCATCTTCTATTTCATAGAAGTGTTGTAACACTCCATAGCCTTCTTTAAATTCCCCGTGCACTTTTCCCACACCCATAAGGGTTGGGAGCCTCGTCACTAGCCTTCATGTTCATATGAACAATGGTCTGACCAAGATCACATTATAGGATGAGGGGAAGTACACCCACATGAACTTGTTCCAAATTGTAGATAAACTGTCTTTTAAGACAATGATGATGGAGAGATACCTACCCCAGGTAATAGTTTTTTCCTCATTAAACCCTATTAAAGGTGTAGTGATCGACCGTATATGCTTTGTGTTAAGGCCTATGGCCTGAAAAGAATATAAGGATAAGATATATGATGAAATACTAGTGTCAATCAAGACCCTCTTCATGTTAGCATTTTTCATGATTACTGTGATAACAAAACGTTCTCCATAAGGTAGATCTTCCTGAAGTCGGTTCATGGAAAGACCATTATTGGAACCCCCTTTTAATTTTTATTCTAGTGAGAGACACTATTAACCTTCACCCATTGACACTGGATGCTTATGATATGGGATTTCCTAGTTGTGGAAGAAATTCAACCATTGGCAAAACCTACGAAAATAGTCTTCACATTAATCAGATGGATGTCAACCTTATTTTTTATTATTGTTGTTATGCTAACCCTTGCGTGTGTCTTTTTCCATAAACTTCTTAAGGTATCCCTTCTTGATCTCCCCTTCATTACCTTTTTGAGTTTGACACATTAATTGGTGTTGTTGTTGTTATCTCTGTGGAACCTGTAATACTTGAACTTATCCCTCCTATTATCTATAGCCCTCATAGTCTTTGGTGGATGTAGGATATCCCAATCTAATCTTGCTGTAGAGACCTATTTTATGGTGGATGTGAGAGGGTAAAACATTTATCTTTTGGGGACCCATTCTTCTTACCTCTATTCATCCTCTTATTGGCTTTAGCTACCTCAGGGGTCTCCCAAAGGCAAGAGAACACGTCCTTCCTTTTTCTCGTCTAAGGGGGAGGCTACGAAATACCTCGTTGTGACTGTAACCTCGTCATTTATGTATTTTTAAGCTCTCTTAAACAACTCAGTTATAGATTTTGAGTCCCTCTTGCTGAGAGACATCAGCAGTTCCTTTGAGTTGATACCTAAGATGAAGGTTTCCATAAAGATTATGTCATTCAAATCATCAACTTGGAGGGCCTCTTGGTTGAACTTATTGGCATAATTTATGAGATACCCATCGTACTTTTATCTGAAGTGGAGAAGATAGGTAATATGCTTTATCATCTTCTGAGCCCTGTGAAATGGTTGACAAAGGATCTTTCTAACTCTACGAAGATTACAATGGCCCCTACTTTCAGATTCGCAAATAAGTGCCTCAATTTTTCCCTTAAAGTAGCCAGAAAGGCTCTACAAAAGATCTCATTCAAGGTGTCATGTAGGAGCATGAGTGATCTATAAATCTCCATATGGTCTATAGGTTCTTTGGATCCATCAAATGGTGTAATACTAGGCATATTCCACTTTGGCGAGAGAGTGTGGTGTTAAAACTACTTGGACAATGGATATAATATCTTCTCAAGAGCTAACTCAATGGTATTGGGAGTTTTCATCTTGTACTAGTCAAGGAAATTTCTCAATCAATCTTGCATATTCTTAATCTCGTTGTCCCAAGGCCTAGCCATCCTGGAACCACCTTAGGAATGTTCTCCAGGGAGTAACAAACAATCCATGATGGGGATATGAGTTACTGGTCATTATAGGACCCTAGGTTCATCCTCTAGATCATTTTCTCCATATAATTGGAGCTCCCCATTCTCTTTGGTTCAACTATCCTCTTATTCAGTTGGTTCATCTACCATTGGTGGTAAATGAAGTCTTCTAAGAATATCAACTAGTTTCTCCTAAAGCTCCTTTGGTAAAGCTTCTGTGTTTTTGATAGAGTAATATAAGTTGGTGTTGGTCGGTATAGAACCCATCCTAGTACTCCTCCCCCTAGTACCTTCTTAAGTCCATAACACTCCCCCTCACTCTAAAGACCCTAGGTTCCACTCCGAACCTTGATCTAGAGACCACTAAACACACTTGAGCCTCACTAAACTACCCAAACCAATAAAATCTCACTAAAATCTCGTAGGGCTCTAAATTCTCTTTCCAACGGTCCATGCCTGCGAGAATTGGCCTCACGGTTCGCACGAGCATGCATTTTTACTCTGAGAGTCCACTGGATGCTTTCACGACCCCTTTGACATTGATCAACTCTTCAACCTGATCTAAACTCAAAGAAATCTCATGGGGATCTGAAACCCCTTTCCAACAGTCCATACCATCAGCAAATCGGCCTCACGGTTCACACGAATGAACATTTTTACTCCAAAACCCCTCTGTCTAGAGGCCTTCGTGTGCTTCCATGCCCAGTTTGACTTAGTCAACTCTCGATCCTCTGATTGGAATAATGGATTCTTTTAGAGATCTGAATACCCTTTTCAATGGTCCCATTCGTGTACGATTTGAACTTATGGTTTTCATTTTGTGCCCATTTTTCTACAAAAGTCCGTTACTGACTGCCTATAAGCACCATAGACCTCCTGCCTATCAACATGGTGTACTTTCCTTAGTCAGCAGCGGAGGGGATATATCGATCGTCACCTCCCTGAAACCCTATTTTTTTTTATTATTTAAGGAGGCCATGTCCTTACTCCTAAAAGCCCCCTTCTGAAATCAAAACATTCCCCTCATAATCAGTGTGCCAAAATTCCATTTTTGTTTACATTCTCTCCATATATTATTATCTTCCACTTTCCACCCTACTTTCCATCCTTACATCACCACCATCTAACCATACCAAAATCACCCTCCTACTATTGGAAATTAGAATTAAATGTACTCTAGAAGGTCTACCCTTTCTCATTTAGGACTCACTTGATTAGTATTTGTTTACTTTTTTTTCCATTTTTTATATATCTTTATTAAATTCGCTAACATCAAAATTAATCTCACTTTTACTATTTAGTATACATAAATACAATTTTATAAAATATAAAAAACCAAAAAGAGTTTTTTTTATAAACCCTAAATTGGGATTTCCACCTCTTCCACTCTTTCTTCACTTGTGCACAATTTCCAAAATTAAATTAAAGGAAGTCCTAAATTAGGATTTACACGTTAAACCCCACTCTTGTATGGTATCAAACTACGTGGACTTTGATGTCCTTTCGACTACATAGGCATCCGGAGCCAATCCTGGGATTCGAGCCCTATTTTATCATTTTATGTTTTCTTTTACTTACTAGTATTTGCGAGTCCACGAATTCCTATATATTTGTGTTCCTCTAAACACACACATTCATTTTTTCAAAGTGACTTGTGATTCAAAGGATACACACATTATATTTTTTATGGCATTTCTTCAATACACTCCTTAGGGTGATTCAGCTCAATCTTTCCCATGTTGTGCGTCAGATGATTTCTTTCTCCCATTATTCACACCCCATGCATGTATGCACGTGTCATACTTTGGGGAAACAGATAATATTATCATAGCCCATGAGAGATTGAAAGGATGGTATGGACACCTAACACCTTCCCATTCAGTAAGTTAGTCCCTGGATTCTAGATTCATTTGATTTCGTATGCATCAGTATCACTTTGATTCCGTTCTCTTGGGACGACTATATTTCTTTTGCCCATTTTCAGCAAAATAGGCTAGCGACTCGATTTTTTCATTTTTATCCCCTTTTGACGACGATATGCGGGAGAGAGGTATTTCTCTGGTAATCCCTCTAGTCCCAATTTCGGGGCAGACTCGTGCCGGAGGAATCCGACCAGAATGTCCATAGTGGAAACTCCGCTGGGGATTTTCTTAGAGGACTAGACTTTATTTTCACATGGGTGTTATTTCTTTCCTTCTCCTACTTTTATATATGTGTACATGAGCTTCAACTTGTATTTTCTACTTACTCTCATGCTTACACCTTATATATATATATATATATATATATATGAACAAAAGGTGAAGCATGTGATAAATAGATTATATATACACGATGTGAGAAAAGATCAAGGTAGATATATATCATGATGTTTATCTCTACCTTGATCTTTTCTCACATCGTGTATATATAATCTATTTATCACATGCTTCACCTTTTGTTCATATATATATATATATATATATATATATATATATGTTAACCATGTTTCAACCTTTTCTTACTTGTATATATTCACCATGTTCGCTTCACACACTCACACTCGTACATAGCCTCACTTTTACTCAGATGTTTTACACACCATTTGTAGACATCCATGCCTAGCTTTACTTGCACACACTCTCACATTTTTCTTACTTGCATATATCTTCACACCACTTATAAACTATCAATGCTTAGCCTCACTATCACACACTTCTATATTTCTTTCACATGTATATATTCACATGATTTTTTCACTCACTTTATTCCCATGGGATTTTATTACTTTGCACATATTTCTCACTCACGTGTATATTCACATGCTTCACATTTTATATCTGTCACCATGCCTTAGTCTCCATGATCTATGTCTATAATTGCTAGTTTCGCTCTCAATGATTATCACTTTTATCCCATGCTACTTGTTTATTTATACTCTCCCTCATAGTGGTAGTATTCCCTTTATTTAGCATACATAAAACTCTCCATAGGGTACTAATTATAACTCATGCATTCTTGAATAGTACATCACCTGAGCACGACAATATTGACAAAAAATGTATCTCGTACTGAGGGGTCACTTCGTGACAGGTGCTGGTCCTGCGGGGCACGGTTAATGTAATAGATATGATTCCCAACTTTCATTAGGCTCGTACCTTTGACATATATCGAACGTTTTCCCTCGCATCGTACCACTTGACTGAACTCACGATGGGAGGTATATATTAGGGAACTCAATCAAGTACATTAAATATAATGAATTCGCTTTCACACGTACCGTCCCCACGAAGTATATCGTGAGGCAATTCATGTACACTCAGGTATATCAAATGGCTTGTCTGCATGTACCAATGAATGATTGCCCTTATACGCAAAAGGTATATCATTGAAATCATGACAAAGGAGTTAACCAATCCAGAAACCCACCAAGTGCATCAACCTCGTACAGACATCTACCCAAGGACACTAATATTTTGTATGCTAGTCATAATGTGAAACTTTGTCAAAATTTTGGGTTGCCTTACCACCCAAATCTTCACGCTATTTCGCCTATTTTTAAAACACGGCCCTATCTATGAGTCTATAAACATGTCGATATGTGTCTTACAACATATATCCTATCTATTCCCCACACTCAATCCTTATCCGACATTTTTCTTGAATCCTAGGAAAACATAATACAGGTGGAACCTAATAATAATAACCACGATGTGGATTTTCCTTCTCCCTCCTTTTATAAAAAATACTAATAACATTCTCCCTTTTTTCAAAAGAAAAATAAAATACCAAAAACATTCCTATTTCCCTTAAAGTAAACCAAAATCATTTTTCCTCTCAGGTGTGGCTGCGTACCCTGATTTTGGCCTGGCTTCCTATTGGCTCTGGTTTTCTGTCGAACCACCATGAAGCGCTACTGCTTACACCAAGTTTGATATCTCCTTATGAAAGTTATTTATAGAGAACATAAACCAGG
The DNA here is from genome assembly GCA_949130495.1 of Sambucus nigra. Classification (NCBI taxonomy): domain Eukaryota; kingdom Viridiplantae; phylum Streptophyta; class Magnoliopsida; order Dipsacales; family Adoxaceae; genus Sambucus; species Sambucus nigra. The sequence goes on from OX422213.1 coordinate 538,678,848, forward strand.
ATAGGAATGTTCAACCAGATCTGATGACTATCCTAGCCCAACTAAGTGCTAAGATTGACAACCTCCGAGAAGGAAATCTCGAATTTGACCCTTTTATTGAATCAAGCTCGTTGAAACACCTAAAATGCTTATAATATCACCAAAAGCCCTCAAGGTTTGCCCATTATTTCTCCTACATCCTACAAGCTTCTATGATCAAGCTTTGTCACTCCTCACCTGATCATGCATTGTCATTCGTACCCACTTAAAAAGGGGAGGCATGGAATTACCTGCAGTTCTAGACCAAGTTCAGAAGTTTGGGATGAAATTTCCCACATAAATGACTATTGACTATGAGAGGTTCTGTGGTTTGTTTATGGAAGCCCTAAAGTGGGATCGAGAGTAAAAAAAATGGGTTATGCTCGTGGAATAATTCATCCAAGATGACATCGTGCAAGTCATGTCAGATATATTCCTTAAAAAATGAGAGATATGCAGTGTCTTCGAGTTACTCACAGTCTTGAAGCTCTAAGGATTCCTGGTCCCTTCGTTCCATCACTTCCCTTCTGAGTGGGAAAATTTATATGATGAGGCCGTAGAATTTATTAAGTGCATCAATTTTCATGGAAAGATGACATAGTCTCCACCAGATGGGGGTACAACCTTGATAGTTCAGATGACAAGTCAAACTGTGGAGAATCTAATTCAATTGCCTCCTTATGTGTAATGATCTCTTTTGAAGAATTGCTAAGGGAGTTAACAAAATATATATTCACCTAGAAGTAAATGAAGTTTTAGGGTTCTTATTTTTTTTGCCTCCGTTAACCACATAACTTGATCGAAGCGGCATTACAAAGGTTTGATTCCTTAATCAGTCAGAACAGCTAAAGGAAAGGGAGCCGTTGAGGGGCTCTCGATGCTAAAAATAACAATTAAAGAAAGCCCAACTCAAGAAAAATCAGGACAACATCACCATATGCGGGCTCTTCATGTCCTCCCAACTGCATTGAAATGCTTTGATAAAACTCCTCACAAAACCTAAAGTTCCTCCCTCTACTACTCCCCAAGAAATAGTGAAAATGGTTGGATCTCTGACCACTGCCAGGCTCATCTCCTTCTCTGAAGAATATTTTTTAAATATCAGCCCTGACTATAACTATACCTTCAACATATTCATCGAAGTCATGAGGAAGACAGCTCCGTTAGCGCTTGTAAATAATGGGTTTTCCCTCAATGTTTTCCCACTCAGAACTCTCAATTATCGGGGAATAAAATTCATTGATCTCACTCCCACATCCACTGTCGTGGGTTACTATGTCACCACTAGTCGAGAAGTTATGTGTTTCATATAGCTTACACAAGGGGCTATCCTTATCCACACTTTGACAAATTTTCAAGTCATCGATATACCCGGTTCTTTAAACCTACCCTTTAGTTAACTATGGATCCACAGTATCCGAGGGGTATCTTCTTCCCTCCATTAGAAATTAAAGTTCTTTGACAATGGTCAAGTCATCACAATAATTGGGGACGATGACAGTTCAGACAGTGCTAGCACTAGCCACCCAGTACTGAAAATTCAATACGATGATAATTATATATTCCTCTCCGATTTCAAGATCAACCCACCTCTTGTCCCATTTGAGGATAATTTTAAAGACCAAGTGTGTCCTGAAAATAACCCTTATGGAAATGTCAACGTGATTCAGATGTTCAAGAACATACACTTCATGCTCGAAATGGGGCTAGGCCGATGCCAATAAGGGATCCTTGAACCGATAGTCCTAAATAAAGCCTTATCCCATAATGGGAGGATTGCCAATGAGAGTAAGGATTTAACCTTATGTGGATTCCCTGAATTGTGACATGACCCTAGTAACAAGAATATGAAACTGGGGCTAGAAATTTTTTTCATGAATGAAATCGCCTGGGAAGAAGGGAAGAAACATGAGGTAAATCCTTCAAGGGACAAATCCATAGAAAGAACTAAAAACTCTGGGGATAGTGATATTGATGAGTCGTTTGACCTACACACAATAGGGCTGGACCTCTGTATGATCCACTCAAAATTCGCGTTATTTGACCCATTTGAGAAAATTACCTCTACTAAAGCACCCCTACTCAACTAGCATGCCATCCCGATTCAACCCACCCAAGTCAACCTAGACCATGTTATCCATTCTCTCTAAAACATGACTGCGCCCACTGTTTTTCTCCTTTCTATGATATACTTATAAATAAGGCCTCCTTTGATAAGGGCCTCATTATTGTATTTCCTGTAAACTCTTTTAACGAAATAAATAAGGATTTTGAGTATCTTGTTATGCCTTACATTAATTTTCTTAATTCTAATCAAACTTTTGATGAAGATGACTTAGTAAATTAACAATTCTTAACTGGTCTCAATAAGGAAAAGAATAAACAACATAGCCACGTTCAAACTAATGATGATGAGACTATTATTATTGATATCAGTTCTAGTAGAATTTTTTTTCTGGATTATGATACGGTCCACCCTTGATGAGCATGGGTAGTCATAATTCAATGAGATTCTGTAAGACTTTATGCACATCTTTGCATGGTCCTACGATGGCATTCCCGGTATTGACCTAAAGATAGCTCGACATAATATCCCTACCTTCCCAGAGAGCAAGCTCCTGAAGTAGAAACTAAGGATACTTTGAATCGAATGGTCCCTCAAAGTCAAAGAAGTAGTGGTGAAATAGTTAAATGTAAGCTTCATTCGTGAAGCCGAATACCCTACGTGGCTTGTAAATATCGTCCTCGTGCTCAAATCGGGAGGGAAAGTCTGTATGTGCGTCGACTATCAAGATCTGAACATGGCATCCCTAAAAGATGATTACCCCTGCCCAATATTGACATGATCATAGATAACACTATCATTTATGATTTCAAGTCAATTGCCGATGGTTTTATCGGGTATAATCAGATTCGAATGCATCCTGACCACTAGGGGAAGATCAACTTCATCACCCCATGAGGAACCTTATGTTACACAGTCATGACATTCAGTCTTAATAATGTTGGGGCTACCTACCAAAGGGCCACTAAAACCATCATTCATGACCTTATCCATAAGCAAGTTGAGGTCTATGTCGATGACATAATTATTAAGTCCAAGACTCGGAAAGGTCACATTCCTTCCCTAAGGAAATTCTTTGAGAAACTACTGTAGTACCAGATAACCCGCAAAAATGTGTCTTCGGCATCACTAAGGGAAAACTCCTTAGGTTCATGGGTAGTGAAAATGGATTTTGGCAGGCCCCGCCAAGCTGAAAGACATAATCGAGATGCCACTCCCGTGGATAGAGAAAGAAGTGCAATAATTCTTAAGTAAGCTCCAATATATCAGTCAGCTCATTAGCCAACTGACTTCTATCTATAAGACCATTTTTAAGCTTATTTGAAAGGATTCAACCAAAATTTGGATCAAGGCATGCCAAGAAGGTTTCGATCAGATCAAACGATACCTAACCCGACCTCTGGTGTTTATGCCTCTGTAGTAAGACATTCCCCTCTTTTATATTTAACTATCTTCGACACTGCAGTAAGGGCTATGCTGGCCTAATACATTAAAGAATCTTATAAGGAGAGAGCCATCTAATATGCTAATCCAAAACTAGTTGGGTACAAGGTAAACTACACTTCATTGGAAAATGCGTGTTGGTCTGGGTCACGCAGAAACTACGGCACCACATGCTTGCATTCCCCATCATACTAGTGTCCATAATGGATCCCATGAGATACATACTAAATAAGCATGCTCTGTCTAGACTCATGGGCCGTCAGATGATGTTACTAGCCGAGTTTGACATTATTTTTGTCACGCAGAAAGATATGAAAGGAAAATCCATCTCCGATTTTTTATCGACAATCAAATGGAAGGAGTTGAGGTTTGGATATCCAAATTTCCAAATAAAGACACCATTTACACCTCTCACGAGGACCTTAGGTGGCAGATGTGCTTCTACAAAGCTACCAATAAGAAAGGGTATGGTATGGGATACTCCTAATCGCCTCCGATGAGTTTCACACCCTCATTGCAATAAAGCTAGATTTCCCTTGCTCTAACAACATGATAGAATATGAGGCATGCACTATAAGGATTAAGATCTCCCTTGAGAAAGGAATCAAACACAAAGACATCTATGGAGACTCAACCCTCATTATCAGAAAAATTATCAGGAAATGGAAAGTCAAAGATAAGAAGCACCTAGTATTCCACACTCACCTAACAGAGCTTGCCTGCCAATTCAAGGATGTCACCTTCCATTACCTTCGTCACTAAAAGAATAGCCTAACTAATGAACTAGCAACCTTGGCCTCCATATTCGACATCCCCAAGGGAATAAAAATATCATCCTTTTGAGTTCAGAAAAAAGTTACAGCTACTCAGTGCTACCACATTGAGCTCATTACAGAAGGAGATGCAAACATGGTAGGATTATGGTACTACAACATTTGGAACCTTCTTAAATATGGTATTATTCTCAAGATGTGAACATGAAAGATCATGCAACCCTTTACAAAATGGCTGCTCAGTTATCATCTGCGACAAATCACTCTTCAAGAGAAATTTTGATGGAACCAACTTCCATTTCATAGAAGTGGATAGGATCGAAGATATGATGCAGAAAATCCACAGTGGGGAATACGGGTCCCACATGAACAGTCACATGCTTGTCGAGAATATCTTCCATCAAAGTAGCTACTGGACCACCATGGTTCAAGACTGGACGCTTATATTTGAAGATGCCTCAAATTTAAGAAGTTTTCTAACCTTAACACTTGCCTCCTTGAGAATTGTACAATATGACCTTTCCCTGGCCCTTCTCCACCGGGGGCATTGATATCATAGGGAAGATCACTCCTAAAGCTTTCAATGGGAACAGATTCATCCTGGTCATCATTGAATACTTCATAAAACGAGTTAAAGTTGAGTCAAATGCGGTATTAAATGCAAAAAAAATGTCCAGTTTATCAGAAAGAATATCATTTGTTGCTATGGAGTTCCCCACGAGTTTGTATCAGATAATGGACTCCACTTTGAGGCTGAGGTCACAGAATTAGTCGGTGAATATAGAATTAAAATGCATAAGTCTTCTTCGTACCAACAACAAACCAATGGCACTATCTAAGTTTCCAATAAGAGCCTTATGACAATCATCATTAAGATGAATGAAATTTGTAGAGACTGGGTCGTTCGGATCCCATATGCCCTCTAGGGTTACCATACCTCCATCAGAACACATAGAATCGATTTTCTCTATCGAATTAGAAGTACCTTTTCTACTAGTTCTGCTCGAAAGTAAGGTTAGTGAAGAAGACTATCAAAACAGTGATGACGAACTCTCATTCCTAGATGAAAAGATATTGAAAGCTCTATAGCAAATACAAGGGTACCATCGTCAGATTACGCGATCATTCAATAAGATGGTTAAAGACCCCAATGCCCAAGAAGGAGATCTATCCCTCAAGGAAATTGTAGAACCCAACTGGGATCTGAGAGGAAAGTTCAAACGTAGTTAGAGTGGCCCTTACATTGTGAAGAAAATTGTAAGGACATTGCTCGTCAAAATTTAGTATGTCGTATACCGCTACATGTTTCTACAAATCATAGAAGAATTGATAAGCTTGCATCTACAAAAGACGAATCCGAACTACAAGAAGACTTCAACATTCAAAAGGATGAATTTTGGAAAATGTGTTTAAGTTTCATTTACATTTCACATTAAAAGTGTTGGGATATTTTTATAAAAGTTAAAATGATTTTTGAAATTTTAATAAATGGTTTTTATTTTTCAAAAACATTTTATCATAAAAATTTTGGATAAATATCTCATGATCCCTTGAACAGTTTTAAGATTTAAGGATTCCAGGTTATTTAAAAATTTAAATCTTTTTAAGTGGATCAGTTACTGTCGTTCAAACGATGTCACATCTTGTTCAAACGAGAGGGAGGTTCGCTCGAACGACATCGCATGTCGTTCGAATGAGAGTTGTTTTGCTTTGACATGTCATCGCCTTGATTTTTATTATAAATAAGGGTGTGAGGCTTCTGAATTTCAGGTGGAGAAAAATTGGTTTTTAACGGAATACATGTTTATATTCTCTAACCATATTTGAGGGTTCATAACTTTTGTTTTGCAATTCACAATCCCAATTGCTTTTATGTGAGTTATTTTGTGGAACCCAAAAGCATAGTTTTACTGCTGTTCGTACTTTGTTGGGAGATCTCTATAATCGAGAGCTGTGTGCTATTGTGGAGTGAGTCTCTTTGAATTTTATGACTGTGTGTCATTGAGGATCTTCTGTGTGTTGATTGTTTGATGAAGACTGCATGTCTGGACTGTATGTCCGTTCTGGTATAACTGCATGTGAACCACTGCTGATTTCTAACTGATGCTTTGAAGGTTTGACGAAGACACCTTGCGTTACACTTATAGGAGATTACCAGGTTGTATGTAATTCAATGGTCTTGTAAACTTATCAATGTTCATAAAAAGGTTTTGCCTTGTGGGGATTTTTCCTGAAATATTTATCACATATTTTATTTATGATGGTTGACACTTGCACGCATGTAGTTATTTGAGTTCAAGGGATGAATTATTTTGATTCATAAATTGACTCTAATTAAATAAGTTTTTGATTGGAATTTGCATAACCATTTAAATCTATATCACACATAAGGTCTCTCAAATTGGTATCAGAGCAAGTTTCTTTAAGTTATCGAGTGATCCTGACTTTTTAAAGTTTTTGGCTGATACAATTTGACTACTCACGTTGTCAAATTGGTATCAGAGTGGGTTACACTAATTTATCGCGCGATCCTTATTTTTGCATGCACTTTTGTGTCAAAGACTGTTGCACTAAGTTATTGTGTTTGATCTTGTTTTTCTTAAAAAGTGGCTTTTGGTGGTTTTGATTATTTTTTATGTCAACGTTTTGAAACGTCTAATTGGAAAATTCACACGAACCTTTGTTTTAAATCTTTCGTGGAAAACGATTCGGAGAGGTTTTCAGGATGTGAGGGAATCGGTCACACGATAGATGAGTGACCCACAAATTTAAGGAAGCAATTGAAAAAAGTGACGTCTCATGTTTCTACCCTTAGTGAGAGTGATTCGGAAGAAGAAGTTTTTTATGGTTCTAGGCGAGAGCTTCCCACCCGTGTGATTAGTGATGATAATGCGGGTGATGGGAGTGAGGATGAGCGTGACTTGCAAATGGCTTTCAATGAAATTTATGCTGAAGATTTGAAAATAAAGAAATAAACTTTGAAATTGAAAGCTCGATTGCAAGATAGTGCGTTAATAATTATAACGATGTTTTAGTTGAAGAACTTAGGGCACAAGAGAAAAATTTTAGAGACAAGCTTGGATATGTCGAGGGTGAGAGATATGATATTAGAGGGTTGATGAAGACTATCAAAACGGAACTTTTACAGTTTGAGGATTCTATATGCTTACTCGAGTCAAGGATAGGTGAGCTTGACAAGAGTTTGAAAGAATCAAGCAATGTGAAATTTAATTTTAAGTCTCAGTTCAAAAAGTTAGATAAAGTTTTAGGGACTGTCCAAATAAAGGAGGATAAGGGTTGCATAGGCTTCAAATGAAAGTGTGTCACCCATTCCCAAAGCCAACCCCACACGTGTGAGAGAGCCTCTTAGGGTTGTTAGGATAGAGGCACCTAATGTTGTTAAGAGAGAGAAACTAAGGGTTATCAAGTGAGAGTCACCTAGGAATATCATGCGAGAGGCACCTAGGAATTTGAGGAGAGAGCCACCTAGGAATTTGAGGAGAGGACCACCTTTAGGTAACATTCATCGGGGAAAGGACACTAATCTTTAAAAAAAAACTATCTCTCGTAACCCTATCTAGGGTTGATATGACAGCCAATAACCATCAAATCCAAGTGGATCCCAAACCACCAGACATCCAAAATGTTTGGAAGAGGTCTTTTGCATCTATTGTTGCATCTTCAGCTTCATGCAACAAGGAGATAGTTTTAAAGAACCCTACTTGATGATACTGAAATTTAGCACCACCAGATAAGTGATGATGAGCTCAAACAGTAGTAACCATGGCAGCCATAGAGATGTATATGTGTAAGTGTGTAGAAGGAGATGAGTATAAGAGGAACAAGGTAATGATGTATAGTGGTTTAGCCAACTAGGCCTACATCCACTGTGAGTGTGTGATCCACTAAGTATGGGCACTAATGGCCTTGGATATAATGCACATAATCTCCTTTTCTCTCTCTAGTGTGTGTATAAGCAGAGTTTTAGCTAGGGTTACAATTATCGATCCCTTGTAGGGTTGTAGGTGACAAGTATATATAGGTCTTGGGGGTGTAGTATTCCCCCCAAGTATTCATGGTTCATGTGAATGATGATTTAGACAATCCCCTGTTGACACCTGTAGATGCCACCTGTAACTAATGATGACATAATATTCCCTCACGTAAGGGGGTGATATTGTTATAACGGTCTTCCACGTGCCATGTGAGCCTCACGCGCACTGTTCCACGTGTCTCCCAAACTGCGCACTATTCCACGCGTCTCCCAAACCACGCATATGAGCCTCACGCGCACTATTCTATGTGCCATGTCACCCTTGGCCTATGATATGAGGCCGAGCACAAAGTTCCCTTCGGTAGTGAATCTGGCCTAATTTAGGCCTCGTACTATTATACCCTCGAAGGGTCGTCTGAGCCCGATGGAGGGTCAATCCCTTAGAGGGTCGTTTGAGCCCGATGGAGGGTCAGCCCCTTGGAGGGTCATCTGAGCCTGATGGAGGGTCGTCCCCTTGAAGGTTCATTCGGGCCTAATAGAGGGTCGAGCCCTTGAAGAGTCATTCGGGTCCTAATAAGGGGTCAACCCCTTAAAGGGTCGTCTGAGCCTGATGAGGGGTCGTCCCCTTGGAGGGTTGTCCTAGCCTGATGGAGGGTCGACCCCTTGAAGGGTCATCCGGTCCTAATGGAGGGTCGGCCCCTTAAAGGGTCATTCGAGGCCTGATGAGGGGTCGACCCCTTGAAGGGTTGTCTGGGCCTGACCTAGGTGGAGTACGCCCTCGGCCTGGACGAGGGTATATGTGGGTATATCAATCACCCCCAGCCCTTAGCCATAGATGTTGTTGAGATGGATGAGGGATAATGTTGCAGATGAGGTGAGTGTATGGTCAGTTAGATGAATGACACCTTTCAAGCTAAGGTGACACTTAGGCAGATATCCCTTGGAATTCCAGTTTTCAAAGCGTGGTGGCTGCACACTTGGCATGGGACTTTGTACCCTAATGATGCCCTCCTCGTGGGCTGTGTTCTTCCGTGGTTAATGGGTCTACTCATTACTAAGGTATTTAAATGATTTTTGAAGTTTTATTCCCCTTCTTCTTCTTCGTGTCTGAACTCTCTCTATCTAGCCTTTCACCAGCTCCATTGCCATTTCTGCACCTTCACTGTTTCGAGCTTTGGCAGTCTTGCTTGCTCTTTATCAGGTAATCCCTTTTCCCTAGTGCTCTATTTATCTTCATTTATGTTTGCTTTCTTATTTTAAGCTTGTAGGGCTGTATTTTCCTTGGGCTGTTTCATAAATTTTTTCGACGTCTTCTCCGGTGACTGGTTCTTGAGTGTTCTTGATTAAAACCCTTAATTTCTTTTGTTTCAATCCAAAAGTCTGGTCTGGTCAATTGTAAACTTGTTTGTCAACTGTTAGCTTGTTTGTAGTTAGCTTAGACTAAGTGTAGGGTCTTCCCCTTAATGCTTAGGAGGCTTTACAATTTCGTTGAGGAATTCCCATCCTTGAGAGAGAAGCTCTTTGTAGAGATCAGACGAATAGAGGAAGAGTAGGAGAGGAGATGAGGGGCCGACCCCAATTGGGTACGACCCATTTTTCCCATTCCTCTAGCCCTAATAAAACCATCTGAGTCTTGTGGGTCGTCCTATCATCCAATCGGGAGTCATTCAGGAGAGATAGATGAGAGAGCGTCATCACCAACTGGCGTTGGGCCTTCTAGGAGGAGAGAGATTTCTGATTTAAGCCCAGGCCGACAGGCTGAGGGAGTGGTCCCTTTCGAAGCTGTCCCTGTGACAACTTTATCCCCTCATGCCTTCTAGATGGCCTTTCCTCATGGACCTCTGATAGGTGATGAGGCCGAGGGAGAGGGGACTGAGGATGATGGTGATGATTTAGACACCGACCCAGTTGACACCTCCCATGCCTCGGCCTATATTTCCTCAGTCAGGTATTGTGACCTCCTTCTGTGGAGGTATAAATTTGGTGTGCCCCCCAACATAAGTATGAGGGTCCCCTCTGAGTCTGAGAGGGTCTTTCAGGGTGAAGAGGGAGAGATCGCAATATATGAACAGATGTTTAAGGTCGGGGTTAGGTTCCCTCTGCACCCTGCCATTGTCAATATCTTATCAGCCCTCGATGTTGTCCCCTCTCAACTCCCTCCCAACTCCTGGAGGACAATCCTCGGCTACGTCTCCCTATGGAAGAACGCCTTTACTGACGAGCCTTCAGATGATCTGTTCTTGGCTTGTTATAATATCACTTCCTCGTCTAAGCAGCCGGTGTATTATCATCTGGGGGCGAGGAAGTCTGATAAAAAACTTCTCCATGTGGCACAAACCTCCAACCACAATTGGAAAAAGATATTTTTCTTCATCTCTGGAGAGTGGGAGTTTGCTGCCGAGACTCAACCTTTGGACGATGGTCTGAGGGTTCCAAAGAGATGGTCTAACCCCTCAATGAAGGCTAGGTCAGACATCGAACTTAGTCTAGATGAGAAGGATATAGTCGAGTATCTGAGAGAATGAGGTAAAGGGGGTGAACTTGTAAAGTTTGAAGAACTGATGACCCATCGGTTCCTCAAAGAAGATGGTCTAAGGGTCGGCCCACTGACAGAGCTATGTGAGTTATTATTATTTTTGCTCATTCTTTGCCTCTGTATTTTCTGATGTGTCGTCTTCTTTTCAGGTCGTCCTGCAGGTATCTCTGACCAACTCTGGGAAATGACTGCCCCAAGTCTGTTGTCTGGTCTTGGCAAGAAGAAGGGCAAGGAGCCTCAGCAGACTCCGAGGAAGTCGAAGGACATGGGCCCGACACCTATCGAACCTTTCACCGAGGGTTCAAAAAGAAAAGGTCCTGACGTTCCTATTGACCCTCAGCCTGAATCGAGGGTGAGGGAGAGGGTGGAAGCATCGGAGGGGACTGGATCCTCCTCCAGTATGGTGGCCTTCTGGACCCAAAACTTAGCATTTTTGAAGGCCGAGTCGTCTTCCCTGATTGCCAACCTGAGGGCGGCCAAGGCCTCAATGTTTTCTACCACCTCGATCGCCGACTATGATTTCTTGTCCAAGATGCCCCCGACAAAGGTGTATGACTATGGTCTGCACACTCTTGCCCAGGTATTTGTTCTTACCTCATTTCACTGAGTGTTTTATTTTTCTCTAACTAGTTCCTCAGCCTCTTACTTAGTCTCTTTTTCTATGCAGTCTGTTTGTGCCTTCACGTCTGCTACCAAGTGGGTGGTTGAGAACCAATAAAAGTTTCATGAAGTCGAGAGGGCCATTCAGTATGAGGTCGATCTGCAGACAGAGCTCGAGAGTGCAAGGGCTGAACTGGAGAGTGCCAGGACTGAGCATGCCAGGGTCCTGGACGAGTTGACGAGGTAGCATGATGCCAACCTGAAGGCCAAGGACCTGCTTATAAAGGAGAAGGATGAGGCCTTGATCAAATTGGAGGTTCAGTTCAAGACTGATCTTGAGGGGTTTGTAAAGAAAGCCAAGGCCGATGCTGTGGAGACCTAAAAACTCTCAGATGAGTTTCAAGGCTTCGGCCTTGAATACTTGGAGAGGGGAATTAGGACGGCCTATCGGTGGGTCGTCCTAAAGTTTGCTGATGCAGTGTCATCTGTCCGCCCCTCTATTGAAGCAGTTTAACTGGATGACCCCCTCATTGTTGAAGCCTTAGCTCAAGTGGAGTCTAAGCATGTATAAGGCACAGGCACGTCTGAGGCTCCTCCCGTCTTAGTCATAGAGGAATCTCCCGTAGATATTGAGGCCTTGCCCTCTGATGTTAATCAATAGGGTGGTTATTTGTATCCAATACCCTCTTTATGTAACCCATTTTTGTACCTTATTTTTTGTAGAACAAACATCATTTTGTAATATAATGTCTCTTTCTGTCTTCCATACTTGTCTTTTGCATGATTTGCATTGTGATGTTTTTAAATTATCACTAACCCCTCCCCCGTCTTTCTTGAGGGAAAATGAGGGGTCGTCCCCACCATTGACCCTCATTATAGCCGAGGGTGGTTTTTAACCAACTTAATGGTTTTTCAATTAAGTCCCCCCTCGTCTTTCTTGAGGGTAAAGGAGGGGTTGTCCCCTTCATTGACCCTCATTATAGCCGAGGGTGGTTTTTACCACCATAATGGTTTTTTCAATCAAGTCCCCCCTCGTCTTTCTTGAGGGAAAAGGATGGGTCGTCCCCACCATTGACCCACATTATAGCCGAGGGTGTTTTTTACCACCTTAATGGTTTTTTCAATCAAGTCCCCCCTCGTCTTTCTTAAGGGCAAAGGAGGGGTCGTCCCCACCATTGACCCTCATTATAGCCGAGGGTGGTTTTAACCACCTTAATTGTTTTTTCAATCAAGTCCCCCATCGTCTTTCTTGAGGTAAAAGGAGGGTTCATCCCCACCATTGACCCTTATTATAGCCGAGGGTGATTTTTAACAAACTTAATGGTTTTCAATGAAGTACCCCCTCGTCTTTCTTGAGGTAAAAGGAGGGGTCGTCCCCACCATTGACCCTCATTATAGCCGAGGGTGGTTTTTAACCAACTTAATGGTTTTTCAATGAAGTCCCCACTCATTTTTCTTGAGGGAAAAGGAGGGATCGTCCCCACCATTGACCCTCATTATAGCCAAGGGTGGTTTTTAACCAATTTCATGGTTTTTCAATTAAGTCCCCCCTTATCTTTCTTGAGGGCAAAGGAGGGGTCGTCCCCACCATTAACCCTCATTATAGTCGAGGGTGGTTTTTAACTAACTTAATGGTTTTTCAATTAAGTCCCCCCTCGTCTTTCTTGAGGGCAAAGGAGGGGTCGTCCCCTTCATTGACCCTCATTATTGCCGGGGGTAGTTTTTACCACCTTAATGGTTTTTTGAATAAAGTCCCCCCTCGTCTTTCTTGAGGACAAAGGAGGGGTCGTCCCCACCATTGACCCTCATTATAGCCGAGGGGGGTTTCGCGAAGATGATCCCAATCATACTAGAATTGACAAACACAAGATGAGGGGCCAATATGATATTCTCATTAACATTCCAAGTGTTCTGTTGGAGCAACGCCCATTACAATTATGGTTCGATAGGATATTACAACACTACTGATAGTATTTCTTCAAATGATTTGCATTCCAGGGGTTGGAAAAGGGTTCCCCTTCTACGTTTTCTAGTCTATAGGTTCCAGGGACCACTTCATCGATGACCCTATATGGACCATGCCAGTTTGGGTGGAGCTTGTTGGGCTTCTGCCAAGTCTTTTTGAGGACCAAATCCCCCACTGCAATTGGCCTATGCTTCACCCTCTAGTTGTAAAACCTTGCAGTCCTCTACTGGTAGGCGGTTTTCCTTATCTCGGCGTCTTCCCTCCTTTCCTCAATTAGGTCTAAGTCCAGCCTCCTCTCTTCCATATTTCTCTAGGGGTCACACATTTGGACCCTGTGGGTAGAAAACCCAATCTCGGTGGGGATGACGACTTCTAAGCCATAAGCCAGCATGAACGGGGTTTCTCTGGTAGAGGTCTTTTTCGTCGTCCTATAGGCCCACAGTACATCATATAACTCCTCAACCCATCTTCCTTTTGCCTCCTCAAGTCTCTTATTGATCCCATCTAGGATCGTCCTATTTGTAACTTCCGTTTGCCCATTGTCCTGAGGTCGACCTGGGGTAGATAAGAATTGTTTGATACTCACCCTTTCATAATACTTCTCTAGAGATGTGTTCTTGAATTGAGTCCCGTTATCCGAGATGAGGGTGTTGGGGAGACCATATCTACATATAATATTTTTCCAGGTGAACTGGAAGGTCTTCTGTTCGGTAATTGTGACCATTGGCTCTGCCTCCACCCATTTTGAAAAATAGTCAATTGCCACGATGAGGAACCGATAGTTGTTGATGGCACTAGGCAAGGGGCCTACTACGTCGTTCCCCCATACTGTAAATGGCCATGGGGATGTAATGGAGGTAAGAGGCTGATGGGGCTGGTGAGGGATGGTGGCAAATCTTTGACATTTATCACACTTTTTTACATACACCGTAGCATCTTTCCCCAAGGTCATCCACCAGTACCCCTGGGTTACTACCTTCTTCGCCAAAGACCCGCCCCCAATGTGGCTTGAACATGACCCCTCGTGTACATACCGTAAGATGTGTGGGACTTCGGACAGGTGCACACACTTAAGTAATGGGCGCAAGGACCCCTTTTTGTACAAGGTGTCTCCGATGATAGTGAATTTCGCAGCTCTGTATCTCAACTTCTTTCTTTCTTACTTTGCTTCTGGCATCTCCCCCTCTTTAATGTATTTTATTAGAGGGTCCATCCACAAAGCTTCCCTGTTGATATGTAATCAAGAGCCAAGTGTTCCCTCAGCATCTTCAATAGTTGGTCGAAGTCAAATTTCCACTAGGACCGTCCTCCTGATATCTGTCCTAGTTACTGAGGCCAGCCTAGCAAGTGCATCTGCCCGACCATTATCATGCCTAGGTATCCTCTTCAATTTAACTTCTCTGAAGTTCTTCAGTAATGACCTTACTTTCTCAAGGTACTTGTCCATCCTCTCATCCTTGGCCTCGTAGGCTCCTAGTATCTGATTCACTACTAGCCTTGAATCACTATGGACCAAAATCTGGCTGACACTAAGAGACTTGGCCAAGGTGAGGCTTGCTATCAAGGCCTCATATTCGGACTCGTTGTTGGAGGCTTTGAATTTGAACCTCAGGGCATACTCAATGTCTTTGCCATCGGGGTGCTGGCACTATTAATCCAGTCCCACTCCTGCTTTCGCAAGAGGACCCGTCGATGAAGAGGCTCCACACTGTCTTTTCCTCTGAGAAATTTCCCTCGGTGAGGGACCCCTGTCTAAAGAGGTATCTTCCCTCTTCATTTTCGACCACTTTTCCTCAAGCGGTGCTTGTCTCAGCCTTGTCTGCGGGTGTGTTGGTGAGTCTGCCATGTCGAGTATCTATCTTTCCAAGGCTCTCATCCTCGGCTTCATCATCTTCCCAAGTAAACTCGGTCACGAAATCTGCCAATATTTGCCCCTTAATGGCCGTCCTAGGTTGATATACAATGTCAAACTCTCCCAGCTCTATAGTCCAGGCCATTAGCCTACCTGATTTTTCTGGCTTGTGTAGGACTTGCCTAAGAGGAGAGTCAGTGAGCATGACCATTGTATGGGACTGGAAGTATGGCTTCATCTTTCTTGATGCATGGATCAAGGCATAGGATAACTTCTCCATCCTTGGGTACCTTTGGTCTGCCCCCTGGAGTGCCTTACTATTGAAATATACGGGCCTTTGTACCCCGTCCTCTTCTCTCACAATGGCTGCGCTGATGGCTGATTCTGAGACAGCTAGGTATACATATAGCCATTCACCCTGCACTGGTCGTGACAGCAGCAAGGGAGACCCTAGGTATGACTTTAGCTCCTTGAAGGCCTCCTCACACTCCTCGCTCCATTCAAACGCCTTTCGGAGAATTTTGAAGAATGGCAAGCACCTATCTGTGGCTCTAAACACGAACCTATTCAAAGCATCCACTCGTCTCGTGAGCCTCTGAACGTCTTTAATGGTCTTGGGGGTCTTCATCTCTATAAGGGACTTTATCTTTTCAGGGTTGGCCTCGATGCCTCTTTGGTTGACAATGAACCCCAAGAACTTCCCTGCTCCAACCCTGAAGACACACTTGGCCGGGTTGAGCTTCATTTGGTACTTGTCCATTATATTGAAGGTCCTCTCGAGGTCATCCACATGATCCTTTGCCTTCAAACTCTTAGTCAACATGTCATCTACATAGACCTCCATAGACTTCCTAATTTGGTCTTCGAACATTTTATTTATAAGGCGAAGATACGTTGCCCCAACATTTTTTTGGCCAAAGGGCATGACCCTATAACAGTATGGTCCCTTATCTGTAATGAAAGATATCTTCTCCGAGTCTTTAGGGTTCATGAAGATCTGGTTGTACCCTGAATAGGCATCCATGAAGCTCGTGAGCTCATGGCCTGCGGTAGCATCTACCATCTGATCAATACGGGGGAGAGGGATGCTGTCTTTGGGATAATGCTTGTTGAGGTCTATGAAGTCTACACACATCCTCCACTTCCCGTTGGCCTTTGGAACAATGACTGTATTGGACAGCCATTTGGGATAGATGACCTCCCTAATAAATTCTGCATCTTCCAGCTTCTTGACCTCATCCCTAATGACCTCATACTTCTCTCGAGAATAAATTCTCCTATTCTGCTTCACAGGCTTTGCACCCTCTACCACATTGATCATATATCTCATAATTTTGGGGTCGATCCCCAGCATATCTGGACACTCTGTCTTCTCCTTAGCAGCTTGATGAGGTCTTCTTTTATGTCTATCTTCAGATCTTTGTCGACTTGGACAGTTTTTTTTGGCTCATCCTCATTGAGGATAATGGATTCTACCTCTTTCGTGGCTTCTCCTTTATTGAGTTTTTTCTTATCCCTGGGGTCGATGGTGTATATATTGTAGGTGGTTATTGCCTTCTTGTGCGCCTCTCTTTCTTCGGTGGAGTTAAAATAACATTCTCGCGCTGTCGTCTAGTCTCCCTGGACTTACCCTACCCCGTAAGGGGTTGGAAATTTAATCATCTGATGGACCATAGACGGCACAGCTTCAAACCCCTTGAGGGCTACTTGCCCAGGTACAATGTTGTAGGCTGAGAAGACATGTTCATCCAACACAAAGAAGCTGACCTTCTTGGTGAGCCATCCCGACCACTCGTCCCCCATCCTGACATCGGCCCCATACACTCCAAGGGGATGAACCTTTTCCCCACTGAACCCAATCAAGGGGTGATGGTATGGGATGAGTCTATCACGGCTGAGACCTAAGACTTTGAAGCATGGCCAAAACATTACATCTGCAGAACTACCCCCGTCGACCAGTATCCTCGGCACCTCACACCGGTGCACCCTAGTAGTGATGACGAGTGGGTCGTCATGTGGGGCTAAGAGGCCTTTGAAGTCCATTATTGAGAACTCCACTATCAAGGTGTCCATATCGACCTTCTTACCCTTTTCTAATTTTGCCTCCAGGGAGGCTGAGTGTACAGTTCCTTTCACTGCCTTGGCCTCAGCTACATGGGCCTTCCTGTCTGCGACCTGTGACCCTCCTCCTGCTAGTCCCCCGAAGATTATCCCCACACCGAGAGATAACATATTAAGTCTCTTGACAGGGCTGTGGTCGTCTCTCAGAGGGAGGTCAGGGTCGTCCTCATCATCAGAAGGGTCGTCCCCTCTTTTCGGAGGATCATTCTGTGACACCCCTCCCGTCCCGGGAGAGCGAACAGAGCGCCACTATCGATAAAACTGAACTAATCCACACAATAACAAGGTATAGAGCATCTAAATCCCGTCCAAGAAAAGAAACCACTAAACTCAAATCTCTTCAAATAAATACAACAATTCTCTCGAATAAATTACCACATCTAACTCGAAAATAAAATACAAATCTCCAGTGCTCTATACATCAAAATAATGCAATCTTCTCATCTTGTATTAAAAATCTTCCCAAAATAATCCTCGCTAAAATCAATCTCCATAGCGCCCCAAAATCCGCGCTAACCTTCTACTAAAAGAAAATATGGGGAAGTACACAATACGACAAGAAAGATGCTCAACAAATATTAATGGTGAATAAAACGTAACAATACGAGTACGAACATTCAAATCAAAGTGAATCTCACAAGCAATTATATCAATATAATTTCTCAACAACACATTAACCGGGTCACCAGGCCTCACCACCGTACCGCGCCTATGCATTTTTATAGCATATCCGGAAAGAGGAATATTGGCGGTTGCCCAACCTCAGTGCCATATTAAAATCTCATGACAACATGCTCAACACCAAATATAATACCACATGAATCGAAATTAGATTCCAACAAATATTTCCAGACTTCCAAATGAATTTATCAATTCAAATATGAGTCAATAATCACAAGAAAATAGCGAGAATAGTACTCGCGAGATTAAGGAGAATATTGTGTAAAACCCCACACCTTAAAATCATCACATAATTTCAGCCTTAAAATCTAATCACACCATCACGTTCCTCTCGCGAAATAATCAAATCTCGTTCTAGCCCAAACTCGAGAAAACATCAAATAAGCCTTCTAATCTAAGGTTGAAATCTTGAATAAGTTTGGGGCTATGGTTTGTATATGAAAGGGAGTAATTTTGGAGAGGTCTTCTGGTTGAAAATTTTGAGAAAAAGTGATTTGAAAAGTCCATCCACGAATTTGTTGATATATAAAGGATTAAGAGTTTGATTAAGAAAAGAGTTCTAATCAGATACAAACACTAAAAGTTTTATTACGGACGATCGGACCGTTGGAATTGGATGAAATTTTAGAGAGAATTATCTAAAGACAAGAGGAAGTTGAAAAAAAATTCAGCTCGATCGGACAGTTCAATATTTTTAAATATTTTTTTTGCTAGAGAGTTTTATGTTTTGAGGACTCCTCTATATAATAAAAATTCAATCAAACTTCCATTTTAATTCCAATTCCAAAACCGTTTGAAAATCTCATTTTTAAAACCAACATATTCGAGCAATAAAAATAATTTTATCTCAAAATTTATTTTTTCCTCTTAATTTCGAAAATACCCAGAAAATTACGCGGGTTGTTACACTTCCCCACAAACAATGGAATTTCGCCCTCGAAATTCGCCGAACGCCTAACTCTCAAAAATCATGCCAACAATCTCCAAAAATAAACTAGTCACCAAAAAATAATTTCCTCACATCTAATCTAGATGCCTAATGCAAAACGATTCTCTAAAAATTTCTATCTCCAAATTCGCGCTACAAAAACGCAACAGATCCAAAACCAAAGACCCGAGGGTTGTCGTATACCTAAGCTCTGATACCATTCTGTAACACCCCGCCTGTCCGGGGAGAGCGAACAGAGCACCACTATCGAGAAAACTGAAGTAATCCACACAATAACAAGGTATAGAGCATCTAAATCCCATGCAAGAAAAGAAACCACTAATCTCAAATCTCTTCAAATAAATACAACAATTCTCTCGAATAAATTACCACATCAAACTCGAAAATAAAATACAAATCTCCAGTGCTCTATAATTCAAAATAATACAATCTTCTCATCTTGTATTAAAAATCTTCCCAAAATAATCCTCGCCAAAATCAATCTCCATAGCGCCCCAAAATCCGCGCTAACCTGCTACTAAAAGAAAATATGGGGAAGTACACAATACGACAGGAAAAATGCTCAACAAATATTAGCGGTGAATAAAACGTAACAGTACGAGTACGAACAGTCAAATCAAAGTGAATCTCACAAGCAATTATATCAATATAATTTCTCAACAACACACTAACCGGGTCACCAGGCCTCACCACCGTACCGCGCCAATGCATTTTTTTAGCATATCCGGAAAGAGGAATATTGGCGGTTGCCCAACCTCAGTGCCATATTAAAATCTCATGACAACATGCTCAACACCAAATATAATACCACATGAATCGAAATTAGATTCCAACAAATATTTCCAGACTTCTAAATGAATTTAATAATTCAAATATGAGTCAATAATCACAAGAAAATAACGAGAATAGTACTCGCGAGATTAAGGAGCATATTGTGTAAAACTCCATACCTTAAA
This sequence comes from Sambucus nigra, assembly GCA_949130495.1. Lineage (NCBI taxonomy): Eukaryota > Viridiplantae > Streptophyta > Magnoliopsida > Dipsacales > Adoxaceae > Sambucus > Sambucus nigra. The sequence continues at coordinate 538,698,802 of OX422213.1, forward strand.
ATCATCACATGAATCATCACATAATTTCAGCCTCAAAATCTAATCACACCATCACGTTCCTCTCGCGAAAATAATCAAATCTCGTTCTAGCCCAAACTCGCAAAAACACCAAATAAGCCTTATAATCTAAGGTTGAAATCTTGAATAAGTTTGGGGCTATGGTTTGTATATGAAAGGGAGTAATTTTGGAGAGGTCTTCTGGTTGAAAAGTTTGAGAAAACATGATTTGAAAAGTCCATCCACGAATTTTTTGATATATAAAGGATTAAGAGTTTGATTAAGAAAAGAGTTCTAATCAGATACAAACACTAAAAGTTTTATTACGGACGATCGGACCGTTGGAATTGGATGAAATTTTAGAGAGAATTATCTAAAGACAAGAGGAAGTTGAAAAAAAATTCAACTCGATCGGACAGTTCAATATTTTTAAATATTTTTTTTGCTAGAGAGTTTTATGTTTTGAGGACTCCTCTATATAATAAAAATTCAATCAAAACTCCATTTTAATTCCAATTCCAAAACCGTTTGAAAATCTCATTTTTAAAACCAACATATTCGAGCAATAAAAATAATGTTATCTCAAAATTTATTTTTTCCTCTTAATTTCGAAAATACCCAGAAAATTACGCGGGTTGTTACACTTCCCCACAAACAATGGAATTTCGCCCTCGAAATTCGCCGAACGCCTAACTCTCAAAAATCATGCCAACAATTTCCAAAAATAAACTAGTCACCAAAAAATAATTTCCTCACATCTAATCTAGATGCCTAATGCAAAACGATTCTCTAAAAATTTCTATCTCCAAATTCGCGCTACAAAAACGCAACAGATCCAAAACCCAAGACCCGAGGGTTGTCGTATACCTAAGCTCTGATACCATTCTGTAACACCCCGCCCGTCCGGGGAGAGCGAACAGAGCACCACTATCGAGAAAACTGAAGTAATCCACACAATAACAAGGTATAGAGCATCTAAATCCCATGCAAGAAAAGAAACCACTAATCTCAAATCTCTTCAAATAAATACAACAATTCTCTCAAATAAATTACCACATCAAACTCGAAAATAAAATACAAATCTCCAGTGCTCTATAATTCAAAATAATACAATCTTCTCATCTTGTATTAAAAATCTTCCCAAAATAATCCTCGCCAAAATCAATCTCCATAGCGCCCCAAAATCCGCGCTAACCTGCTACTAAAAGAAAATATGGGGAAGTACATAATACGACAGGAAAGATGCTCAACAAATATTAGCGGTGAATAAAACGTAACAATACGAGTACGAACATTCAAATCAAAGTGAATCTCACAAGCAATTATATCAATATAATTTCTCAACAACACATTAACCGGGTCACCAGGCCTCACCACCGTACCGCGCCTATGGATTTTTTTAGCATATCCGGAAAGAGGAATATTGGCGGTTTTCCCACCTCAGTGCCATATTAAAATCTCATGACAACATGCTCAACACCAAATATAATACCACATGAATCGAAATTAGATTCCAACAAATATTTCCAGACTTCCAAATGAATTTATCAATTCAAATATGAGTCAATAATCACAAGAAAATAATGAGAATAGTACTCGCGAGATTAAGGAGCATATTGTGTAAAACTCCATACCTTAAAATCATCATATGAATTATCACATAATTTCAGCCTCAAAATTTAATCACACCATAACGTTCCTCTTGCGAAAATAATCAAATCTCGTTCCAGCCCAAACTCGAGAAAACACCAAATAAGCCTTCTAATCTAAGGTTGAAATCTTGAATAAGTTTGGGGCTATGGTTTGTATATGAAAGGGAGTAATCTTGGAGAGGTCTTCTGGTTGAAAAGTTTGAGAAAACGTGATTTGAAAAGTCCATCCACGAATTTGTTGATATATAAAGGATTAAGAGTTTGATTAAAAAAAGAGTTCTAATCAGATACAAATACTAAAAGTTTTATTACGGACGATCGGACCGTTAGAATTGGATGAAATCTTACAGAGAATTATCTAAAGACGAGAGCAAGCTGTAAAAAAGAAATTCAGCTCGATCGCACCGTTCAATATTTTTAAATATTTTTTTTCTAGAGAGTTTTATGTTTTGAGGACTCCTCTATATAATAAAAATTCAGTTAAAACTCCCTTTTAATTCGAATTTCGAAACCATTTGAAATTCTCATTTTTAAAAATAATAACCAACATATTCGAGCAATAAAAATAATTTTATCTCAAAATTTATTTTTTCCTCTTAATTTCGAAAATACCCAAAAAATTACGCGGGTTGTTACACTTCCCCACAAACAATGGAATTTCGCCCTCGAAATTCACCGAATGCCTAACTCTCAAAAATCAGGCCAACAATCTCCAAAAATAAACTCGTCCCCAAAAAATAATTTCCTTACATCTAATCTAGATGCCTAATGCAAAACGATTCTCTAAAACTCTCTATCATCAAATTCGCGCCACAAAAACGCTACAGATCCAAAACCCAAGACCCGAGGGTTGTCGTATACCTAAGCTCTGATACCATTCTGTAACATCCCGCCCGTCCGGGGAGAGCGTGCGGAGCACCACTATCGATAAAACTGAAGTAATCCACACAATAACAAGGTATAGAGCATCTAAATCCCGTGCAAGAAAAGAAACCACTAAACTCAAATCTCTTCAAATAAATACAACAATTCTCTCGAAAAAATTACCACATCTAACTCGAAAATAAAATACAAATCTCCAGTGCTCTATACATCAAAATAATACAATCTTCTCATCTTGTATTAAAAATCTTCCCAAAATAATCCTCACTAAAATCAATCTCCATAGCGCCCCAAAATCCGCGCTAACCTGCTACTAAAAGAAAATATGGGAAAGTTCACAATACGACAGGAAAGATGCTCTACAAATATTAGCGGTGAATAAAACGTAACAATACGAGTACGAACATTCAAATCAAAGTGAATCTCACAAGAAATTATATCAATATAATTTCTCAACAACACATTAACCGGGTCACCAGGCCTCACCACCGTACCGCTCCTATGCATTTTTTTAGCATATCCGGAAAGAGGAATATTGGCAGTTGCCCAACCTCAGTGCCATATTAAAATCTCATGACAACATGCTCAACACCAAATATAATACCACATGAATCGAAATTAGATTCCAACAAATATTTTCAGGCTTCCAAATGAAGTTATCAATTCAAATATGAGTCAATAATCACAAGAAAATAGCGAGAATAGTACTCGCGAGATTAAGGAGAATATTGTGTAAAACCCCACACCTTAAAATCATCACATAATTTCAGCCTTAAAATCTAATCACACCATCACGTTCCTCTCGCGAAATAATCAAATCTCGTTCTAGCCCAAACTCGAGAAAACATCAAATAAGCCTTCTAATCTAAGGTTGAAATCTTGAATAAGTTTGGGGCTATGGTTTGTATATGAAAGGGAGTAATTTTGGAGAGGTCTTATGGTTGAAAAGTTTGAGGAAAAGTGATTTGAAAAGTCCATCCACGAATTTGTTGATATATAAAGGATTAAGAGTTTGATTAAGAAAAGAGTTCTAATTAGATACAAACACTAAAAGTTTTATTATGGACGATCGGACCGTTGGAATTGGATGAAATTTTAGAGAGAATTATCTAAAGACGAGAGGAAGTTGTAAAACAAAATTTAGCTCGATCGGACCGTTCAATATTTTTAAATATTTTTTTTCTAGAGAGTTTTATGTTTTGAGGACTCGTCCATATAATAAAAATTCAATTAAAACTCCATTTTAATTCCAATTCCGAAACCGTTTGAAATTCCCATTTTTAAAAATAATAACCAACATATTCGAGCAATAAAAATAATTTTATCTCAAAATTTATTTTTTCCTCTAAATTTCGAAAATACCCAAAAAATTACGCGGGTTGTTACACTTCCCCACAAACAATGGAATTTCGCCCTCGAAATTCGCCGAATGCCTAACTCTAAAAAATCAGGCAAAAAATTTCCAAAAATAAACCCGTCACCAAAAAATAATTTCCTCACATCTAATCTAGATGCCTAACGCAAAACGATTCTCTAAAAATCTCTGTCTCCAAATTCGCGCCACAAATACGCATCAGATCCAAAACCCAAGACCCGAGGGTTGTCGTATACCTAAGCTCTGATACCATTCTGTAACATCCCGCCCGTCCGGGGAGAGCGAGCGGAGCACCACTATCGATAAAACTGATCTAATCCACACAATAACAAGTTATAGAGCATCTAAATCCCGTCCAAGAAAAGAAACTACTAAACTCAAATCTCTTCAAATAAATAGAACAATTCTCTCGAATAAATTACCACATCTAACTCGAAAATAAAATACAAATCCCCAGTGCTCTATACATCAAAATAATACAATCTTTTCATCTTGTATTAAAAATCTTCCCAAAATAATCCTCCCTAAAATCAATCTCCATAGCGCCCCAGAATCCGCGCTAACCTGATACTAAAAGAAAATATGGGGAAGTACACAATCCGACAGGAAAGATGCTCAATAAATATTAGCGGTGAATAAAACGTAACAATACGAGTACGAACATTCAAATCAAAGTGAATCTCACAAGCAATTATATCAATATAATTTCTCAACAACACATTAACCGGGTCACCAGGCCTCACCACCGTACCGCGCCTATGCATTTTTTTAGCATATCCGGAAAGAGGAATATTGGCGATTTCCCAACCTCAGTGCCATATTAAAATCTCATGACAACATGCTCAACACCAAATATAATACCACATGAATCGAAATTAGATTCCAACAAATATTTCCAGACTTCCATATGAATTTATCAATTCAAATATGAGTCAATAATCACAAGAAAATAACGAGAATAGTACTCGCGAGATTAAGGAGCATATTGTGTAAAACTCCATACCTTAAAATCATCATATGAATTATCATATAATTTCAGCCTCAAAATTTAATCACACCATAACGTTCCTCTTGCGAAAATAATCAAATCTCGTTCCAGCCCAAACTCGAGAAAACACCAAATAAGCCTTCTAATCTAAGGTTGAAATCTTGAATAAGTTTGGGGCTATGGTTTGTATATGAAAGGGAGTAATTTTGGAGAGGTCTTCTGGTTGAAAAGTTTGATAAAAAGTGATTTGAAAAGTCCATCCACGAATTCGTTGATATATAAAGGATTAAGAGTTTGATTAAGAAAAGAGTTATAATCAGATACAAACACTAAATGTTTTATTACGGACGATCGGACCGTTGTATTTGGATGAAATTTTACAGAGAATTATCTAAAGACGAGAGGAAGTTGTAAAAAAAAATTAGCTCGATCGGACCATTCAATATTTTTAAATATTTTTTTCCTAGAGAGTTTTATGTTTTGAGGACTCGTCTATATAATAAAAATTCAATTAAAACTCCATTTTAATTCCAATTCCGAAACCGTTTGAAATTCTCATTTTTAAAAATAATAACCAACATATTCGAGCAATGAAAATAATTTTATCTCAAAATTTATTTTTTCCCCTTAATTTCGAAAATACCCAAAAAATTACGCGGGTTGTTACACTTCCCCACAAACAATGGAATTTCGCCCTCGAAATTCGTCGAATGCCTAACTCTCAAAAATCAGGCAAACAATCTCCAAGAATAAACTCGTCACCAAAAAATAATTTCCTCACATCTAATCTAGATGCCAAATGCAAAACGATTCTCTAAAAATCTCTATCTCCAAATTTGCGCCACAAAAACGCAACAGATCCAAAACCCAAGACCCGAGGGTTGTCGTATACCTAAGCTCTGATACCATTCTGTAACACCCCGCCCGTCCGGAGAGAGCGAGCGGAGAACCACTATCGATAAAACTGAACTAATCCACAAAATAACAAGGTATAGAGCATCTAAATCCCGTCCAAGAAAAGAAACCATTAAACTCAAATCTCTTCAAATAAATACAACAATTCTCTCGAATAAATTACCACATCTAACTCGAAAATAAAATACAAATCTCCAGTTCTCTATACATCAAAATAATACAGTTTTCTCATCTTGTATTAAAAATCTTCCCAAAACAATCCTCCCTAAAATCAATCTCCATAGCGCCCCAAAATCCGCGCTAACCTGCTACTAAAAGAAAATATGGGAAAGTACACAATACGACAGAAAAGATGCTCAACAAATATTAATGGTGAATAAAACGTAACAATACGAGTACGAACATTCAAATCAAATTGAATATCACAAGCAATTATATCAATATAATTTCTCAACAACACATTAACCGGGTCACCAGGCCTCACCACCGTACCGCGCCTATGCATTTTTTTAGCATATCCGAAAAGAGGAATATTGGCGCTTTCCATACCTCAGTGCCATATTAAAATCTCATGACAACATGCTCAACACCAAATATAATACCACATGAATCGAAATTAGATTCCAACAAATATTTCCAGACTTCCAAATGAATTTATCAATTCAAATATGAGTCAATAATCACAAGAAAATAACGAGAATAGTACTCGCAAGATTAAGGAGCATATTGTGTAAAACTCCATACCTTAAAATCATCACATGAATCATCACATAATTTCAGCCTCAAAATCTAATCACACCATCACGTTCCTCTCGCGAAAATAATCAAATCTCGTTCTAGCCCAAACTCGAGAAAACACCAAATAAGCCTTCTAATCTTGAATAAGTTTGGGGCTATGGTTTGTATATGAAAGGGAGTAATTTTGGAGAGGTCTTCTGGTTGAAAAGTTTGAGAAAACGTGATTTGAAAAGTCCATCCACGAATTTGTTGATATATAAAGGATTAAGAGTTTGATTAAGAAAAGAGTTTTAATCAGATACAAACACTAAAAGTTTTATTACGGACGATCGGACCGTTAGAATTGGATGAAATCTTATAGAGAATTATCTAAAGACGAGAGGAAGCTGTAAAAAAAATTCAGCTCGATCGGACCGTTCTATATTTTTAAATATTTTTTTTGCTAGAAAGTTTTATGTTTTGAGGACTCCTCTATATAATAAAAATTCAATTAAAACTCCATTTTAATTCCAATTTCGAAACCGTTTGAAATTCTCATTTTTAAAAATAATATCCAACATATTCGAGCGATAAAAATAATTTTTTCTGAAAATTTATTTTTTCCTCTTAATTTCGAAAATACCCAAAAAATTACGCGGGTTGTTACACTTCCCCACAAACAATGGAATTTCGCCCTCGAAATTCGCCGAATGCCTAACTGTAAAAAATCAGGATAACAATCTCCAAAAATAAACTCGTCACCAAAAAATAATTTCCTCACATCTAATCTAGATGTCTAATGCAAAACGATTCTCTAAAAATCTCTATCTCCAAATTCGCGCCACAAAAACGCAACAGATCCAATACCCAAGATTCGAGGGTTGTCGTATTCCTAAGCTCTGATACCATTCTGTAACACCCCGCCCGTTCGGGGAGAGCGAGCGGAGCACCACTATCGATAAAACTGATCTAATCCACACGATAACAAGGTATAGAGCATCTAAATCACATCCAAGAAAAGAAACCACTAAACTCAAATCTCTTCAAATAAATACAACAATTCTCTCGAATAAATTACCACATCTAACTCGAAAATAAAATACAAATCTCCAGTTCTCTATACATCAAAGTAATACAATCTTCTCATCTTGTATTAAAAATCTTCCCCAAATAATCCTCGCTAAAATCAATCTCCATATCGCCCCAGAATCCGCGCTAACCTGCTACTAAAAGAAAATATGGGGAAGTACACAATACGACAAGAAAGATGCTCAAAAAATATTAGCGGTGAATAAAACGTAACAATATGAGTACGCACATTCAAATCAAAGTGAATCTCACAAGCAATTATATCAATATAATTTCGCAACAACACATTAACCGGGTCACCAGGCCTCACCACCGTACCGCGCCTATGCATTTTTTTAGCATATCCGGAAGAGGAATATTGGCGGTTGGCCAACCTCAGTGCCATATTAAAATCTCATGACAACATGATCAACACCAAATATAATACCACATAAATCGAAATTAGATTCCAACAAATATTTCCAGACTTCCAAATGAATTTATCAATTCAAATATGAGTCAATAATAACAAGAAATAACGAGAATAGTATTCGCGAGATTAAGGAGCATATTGTGTAAAACTCCATACCTTAAAATCATCACATAATTTCAGCCTCAAAATCTAATCACACCATCACGTTCCTCTCGCGAAAATAATCAAATCTCGTTCTAGCCCAAACTCGAGAAAACACCAAATAAGCCTTCTAATCTTGAATAAGTTTGGGGCTATGGTTTGTATATGAAAGGGAGTAATTTTGGAGAGGTCTTCTGGTTGAAAAGTTTGAGAAAACGTGATTTGAAAAGTCCATCCACGAATTTGTTGATATATAAAGGATTAAGAGTTTGATTAAGAAAAGAGTTCTAATCAGATACAAACACTAAAAGTTTTATTACGGACGATCGGACCGTTGGAATTGGATGAAATTTTACAGAGAATTATCAAAAGTCGAGAGGAAGCTGTAAAAAAAATTCAGCTCGATCGCACCGTTCAATATTTTTAAATATTTTTTTTTGCTAGCGAGTTTAATGTTTTGAGGACTCCTCTATATAATAAAAATTCAATTAAAACTCCATTTTAATTCCAATTCTGAAACCGTTTGAAATTCTCATTTTTAAAAATAATAACCAATATATTCGAGCAATAAAAATAATTTTATCTCAAAATTTATTTTTTCCTCTTAATTTCGAAAATACCCAAAAAATTACGCGGGTTGTTACACTTCCCCACAAACAATGGAATTTCTCCCTCGAAATTCGCCGAATGCCTAACTCTAAAAAATCAGGCCAACAATCTCCAAAAATAAACTTGTCACCAAAAAATAATTTCCTCACATATAATCTAGATGCCTAATGCAAAATGATTCTCTAAAAATCTCTATCTCCAAATTCGCGCCACAAAAATGCAACAGATCCAAAACCCAAAACCCGAGGGTTGTCGTATACCTAAGCTCTGATACCATTCTGTAACACCCCGCCCATCCGGGAGAACGGGGGGAGCACCACTATCGATAAAACTGAACTAATCCACACAATAACAAGGTATAGAGCATCTAAATACCGTCCAAGAAAAGAAACCACTAAACTCAAATCTCTTCATATAAATACAACAATTCTCTCGAATAAATTATCACATCTAAGTCGAAAATAAAGTACAAATCTCCAGTTCTCTATACATAAAAATAATACAATCTTCTCATCTTGTATTAAAAATCTTCGCAAAATAATCCTCGCTAAAATCAATCTCCATAGCGCCCCAAAATCCGCGCTAACCTGCTACTAAAAGAAAATATGGGGAAGTACACAATACGACAGGAAAGATGCTCAACAAATATTAGCGGTGAATAAAACGTAATAATATGAGTATGAACATTCAAATCAAAGTGAATCTCACAAGCAATTATATCAATATAATTTCTCAACAACACATTAACCGGGTCACCAGGTCTCACCACCGTACCGCGCCTATGCATTTTTTTAGCATATCCGGAAAGAGGAATATTGGCGGTTGCCCAACCTCAGTGCCATATTAAAATCTCATGACAACATGCTCAACACCAAATATAATACCACATGAATCCAAATTAGATTCCAACAAATATTTCTAGACTTCTAAATGAATTTATCAATTCAAATATGAGTCAATAATCACAAGAAAATAACAAGAATAGTACTCGCGAGATTAAGGAGCATATTGTTTAAAACTCAATACCTTAAAATCATCACATGATTTCAGAGTCAAAATCTAATCACACCATCACGTTCCTCTCGCAAAAATAATCAAATCTCGTTCTAGCCCAAACTCGAGAAAACACAAAATAAGCCTTCTAATCTAAGGTTGAAATCTTGAATAAGTTTGGGGCTATGGTTTGTATATGAAAGGGAGTAATTTTGGAGAGGTCTTCTAGTTGAAAAGTTTGAGAAAACGTTATTTGAAAAGTCCATCCACGAATTTTTTGATATATAAAGGATTAAGAGTTTGATTAAGAAAAGAGTTCTAATCAGATACAAACACTAAAAGTTTTATTACGGACGATCGAACCGTTAGAATTGGATAAAATCTTACAGAGAATTATCTAAAGACGAGAGGAAGCTGTAAAAAAATTCAACTCGATCGGATCGTTCAATATTTTTAAATATTTTTTTTTGCTAGAGAGTTTTATGTTTTGAGGACTCCTCTATATAATAAAAATTCAATTAAAACTCCATTTTAATTCCAATTCCGAAACCGTTTGAAATTCTCATTTTTAAAAATAATGACCAACATATTCGAGCAATAAAAATAATTTTATCTCAAAATTTATTCTTTCTTCTTAATTTCGAAAATACCCAAAAAATTACGCGGGTTGTTACACTTCCCCACAAACAATGGAATTTAGACCTGACATAAAGAGAAGTATTTCTCCTATATGGATTCATTTCCTCAATTGACTATTCATTTTTTCTCTAAACCATCTCTATATTCCATTGCTCAATTAGTGAGAAATCCATTGATATTGGATAACTCCACTGCTAAAATTAATTATCCCAGCCTGGCAAGAGTTTGTGCTGAAGTGGACCTCTTAAAAAACGTTCCTAAGAGGGTCTCGATAGGATTCGGAAATAGGGGTTTTTGGCAAGTAATTGAGTATGAAAATATGCCTTTTTACTTCTCTCATTGCTTCAAGAAGGGTCATAAAGAGAGTACATGCATATTTAAAATGGGCAATAAAGTACAGAACAAGCAGGTGTTAAGGGAGTATAAGGAGATATGTCAAAGGCAACCTAAATCAGGGTCGTTAAATCCCATTGTTCTCCACAAAACTGATAAAGGCAAACAGAGTCTGCAGTAGATCAGTAAAGTTGACCTAGGTGATAAGGTTCAATATGGTGAAAAGTTATTCACACCTAAGCAATTACTGCCTGTTGAGGAGAATACTATTGAGATAGAGGAAAGTAATCAAGATCTATGTAAAAAGGAAGAAAATTTCTAGCAAGACCTCTGCAATGAGAAAAATACCAACTGTGCTGCAAATGTCAACTCTGAGGTGCTAACAAGCGAAAGGAAAGAGGGTCGTCACACCTATAAAGAGAATAAAGTATATCAAGAGGAGAGTGGTGAAAATGGAAACCTATGCAAAATAGTGGATCAATATAGCAAGGAGACTAATCAAATTCCTAAGTCAGTTATTGAAGCAGACATAGAGATGGATGGTGAAATTCTCCAAAAGAAGCAGTACCAAAAACCAAGACCTCAGCTGAATAAAAGAATTTACAAATGAATTAATGAGAATTTTTTGAGAATTCATAAAGAATACTAGCTCCCAAAGAAGTTGTGATTGTTGACACCTGTTCTCTATCCCCTAGAGGGATAAATATCCCAGACAATGAGTCTATCAGGGCTGCTGACCATATGTATTCTAATGATGGGGATAAAGATGAATTTTTAGAAGTTCCTTTATTGGAAGATCTTATGGAATTCAGTAAAAAGCTAGAAAATAAGATTCAAGCTTATAAAAGGTTGGAGAAAATTCGAAAGAAAAAAGACATTATGGTTGAGAAACCATTAAAACCTGCTTTTATTGACCCCTTGCTCAGGGGAAGAATAAGATCATCGTCTAAAGGTATCACTCAATCCCATCCCAATAATTCTAAATGTTAAATTTTATTGTGTGGAATATTAGAGGGGATGCAAAGAAATCATCGTCCAGGAGAATTAAGAGATTAATGAGAATTCATAAAGTGCCTATTATAGCTTTTATTGAGCCAAAAGTGGATCCTCTGAAAATCAATTTCTATAAATTAAAATGGGGTTTTGATAATTGTTGTGCTAATGAAAATGGAAAAATATGGTTATTTTGGAGGTTTAAGGTCTGCATTAATATGGTGGATGTGTCTAAGCAACAAATTATAGTTAACATAGTTCATCAAAGATTCTTATTGGATTTATAATTAACTTTAGTTTATGCTAAATGTTCTAAAGAAGAGAGGAGGGTTCTTTGGGATGATCTTGTTGATATCTCAAATCGTTGTCAAGCTCATCCTCATATTGTCATTGGAGATTTTAATGTTGTAGAATTTCAATAAAAAAAGTAGGAGCAAATGCTGTTGACATTCGTGCTACATGTGAGTTTCTTCAAGCTGTTGATGACCGTGGCCTCATGGATATGGGTTATAAAGGATATAGGTTCACTTGGTGTAACAATAGAGATGAATATGGGGTTATTTTTGCTAGATTGGATCGATATTTATTTAATCAAAAGTGTTCTGATAATTTTTTGAACTCATCTATTGATCATCTAAACAGAACAACTTCTGATCATGCTCCAATGTTGCTCTCTGTTAACACCTCATTGGATTTAAAGCCAAAATTCTTTAAATTTCAGAATATGTGGAACCAGAACTCTTCATTCCTAGAGGTGGAAAATCAATCTTGGATTAAAAGGGTAGATGCAGAAGGGATGGGAGATTTTGGGCTAAAACATCAAAGACTGAAAGGTGAGCTCAAAAAATGGAACAAGGATCATTTCAAAGATATTTTCCAAGAAGTGAAAGACCAGGAAGATAATGTTATTCATCTGGAGACATAATATGAAAGTTTTAGAAATAACGTAGTGAGAATGGATCTAAACAAGGGTAGGGCTAAGATGTTAGAAGCAATGAAGTTGGAGGAAATCTAGTGGAAGCAAAAGTCTACAATTAAGTGGTTGAAACTTGGGGACTCTAATACAAAAATTTTCCATGCTAGTGTTAAAAATAAGCATAGAAAACTATCGATTTAGTCCATTGAAGACGGGTATGGTAATCAAGTGGAAGATATGGTTAATATAACAGATATTTTCATTGATCATTATAAGAACATATGGCAAAGTGACCAAAATGTAGCTGATGTAGATTTATCAGAGCTGATCCCCAACATAATCACTGAAGAATCTAACAAGGATATAGAAGAATTTTCTTCAGAAGAGGAGGTGTTTAAAGATATTAATGATCTTAGTGAGGAATCCACTCCTAGTCCTGATGGATTTGGGGGTATCTTTTATAAATCTTGTTGGGAAATTATAAAAACTGATCTCTTATGTTCTATTAATAGTTTTTTTTGCAGGAAATCAAATCCCCAAGAGCTGGTCAAGCACTGTTATTGTGCTCATTCCAAAGGTCCCTCATCCAAAGAAATATGGAGATTATCTCCCTATTAGCCCATGTAACTTCTCTTGCAAAATCATCTCTAAGATATTGGCATCAAGGCTATCTAAAATCCTTCCCAATATAATTTCTCCTAATCAAAGTGGCTTTGTTAAAGGAAGATCTATTCAAGACAATGTGTTCTTAGCTTAAGAAATGGTGCACAACTTGGGAAAGAAGAGTTTTGGAGTTAATGTCATCTTAAAAATGGACATGGAAAAAGCCAATGATAGAGTCCACTGGTTATTTTTTATCAAAGTGTTAAGACAATTTTGATTTGGGGAGAGATGGATAGATTTGATTTGGAGAAGCATTTCAAACAACTGGTTTTCTATTTTGACTAATGGTGAAGCCAAGGGGTATTTTAAATCCTCTCATGGATTAAGGCAAGGGGATCCTCTATTTTTAGTCTCTTTATTATTGCAGCTGAAGTTTTCAGCAGGGGATTGAATAATTTGATGGCCAGCGATAAAGCTAAAGCATATTACCATGATACTGGTAGTCCAATTATTTCTCACCTTGCCTTTGTAGACAATATAGTTGTTTTTTGTAGAGGTGATAAGAGAAGCTTGAAGCAATGTCTAGATTTTATCCAAATATACTCTTCTATGTCTGGTCCAAAAATTAACATGATGAAAAGTAGCTTTACAATTGATCCCAAATCTTCACTGAAATTCAGAAATAAAATGGAAAATTGTACAAGTCTTTCTTTCAAAACTCCCCCTCTCAAATATTTGGGCTCTCCTGTAATGACCCCACTTTTATGTAGTTTGTTTTTACACTCTTGTGTTACTTATTATCTTATAAATGTTGTATTATTATATATGGGGTATTATTGTCTATCAATATAACAAACCCCATTTTTAATTACAAAGAATCAACTGTAAATTGGATCAAATCGAAGGCTTATGACATATCTTAAGGCAAATAATAAGTTTTGTGGTAGAAAATATAATTTTATGAAACTTTAAGGACTAAAATAAATATATAAAATGGGCCATTTTGTAAATAAAATATTTTCAAGGATCTCTAAGAAACATTCAAAATATATAGTGTGAAATTACCAAAATACCCTTCAAGTGTGAAATGACCCTTATGCCCTTATCACCTTTCCACCACGTGCTAGTCACTTCCACCATCCACATGTCATCCGTAGAGAGAGAGCTAAAACACTTGTCATCATTTGGTGATATTAACACTGCAAGACCACTCCGGATCGCGACACCTCGGTGTTGAATCACCAATCCAAAAATCCTAGTCATTAGACACATGTCAACACCGTAATACTTTTGAAAACCTATAAATAGGGCCTTAGGGTTCATTTGAAACTCACACCAATTCCTTGAGAATTATAGTAAGAAAGAGTGATAGAAAGCTTGGGAAATATCTTAAGAAGGAGTTCTATAATTTTGAAGAAAGAATTCAATTCGTAGGTATGATTTTATTTAAATGTTATAATGTATTTTTATAGTTTTAATTTTGTGTTTTATAGCTTTACTTAGTAGTTATGCTGGTAAAATACACTAAGGACTTCACTAATCAAAACTTAAAGTTTTGAAGAAATCCAAGTTGATTTTATTTTCATGTAAGCTTGTTTGAAATTGTATATACGCTTTTAAAAATGATTTTTTTAAAAGTAATTGCTCGTTATTATGGAATCCCATTTAAGTAATTCCGAAGTCAGGCCCGGTGAAATTCTGTCTAGACGAGATCGTATTTAAGTGGTGCCCCTGCAACCCTCCATCTCTACTGAGAATGAATTCGAAAATGTTCTATCTAGAGGAAATGGTATTTAAGCGGTGCCCCTGTGACCCTCCATCTCTATTGGGAACCGACTGATTAAGAAGAACTATGAATTGAATCCTTTAATTACGATCAATAAGTTTTAAAAGTTAAGAAAATGGTTTTTAGTAATCCTTTGAAACAAGTTACTATTAAAATACAATATGTAGACTGGACCTTGTTTAGAACATATACTTAAACCTTTATCGTATTTGTTAGATTAACGTGCGATCGAAGACTCATTATCTATAATTTTGACCTCTATTTTAGGTGAGTACTTTATACAATTTCTTACGCATTTTGATTATATTATATTGTGCAAACTATGTATATTTTGTGAAATGCTTTTATTCTCAAAATGCATCTGATATCGATGATTTCGTAGTTTGTTATATGTTTATATCTCTCCATATAAACATCTGATTTGAATTCTAAAATTATTGATTCGGCCTATGGAAACTCTCTTACTATATTGGCCTTGACTACCGGGTGGAAATATTTGGGTGGTACCTTCCCACCTGGTTTATCGCTGGTGTAGGCGTTGTTCCAGAAATCATAATTATCTGTCTGTGATGTTACCGGGTGGAAACATTTGGTAACACTATCTGTCTGGGTATTAGAGTGTATATGGCCACTAAAACTGAATAATTGATATATGCTCAATTGTTTTATCTTCTCTGTTCTGAACTGTTTATTCTGAATATATATAATGTCATCTACTTTATATATATTACTTGGAATTCCTATCTTTATTTATAAACTTTCTATTCTAAATTGAATAGGTATCAATATTCTGAAAAACCCTGGAATGTCTGGAGATTGAATCTCATTCGACTTTTAGCTGACGTTGTATAAATAACCATTTTTAGGAGATAATTAAGCTCGTGGATGGAACGAAAAAGGACTATGTTGAAGATTTAGCTTTTAAAGCTCTTTTTGTTACCTTAAGTAGAAGTTTGTTTAATTAGATTGAGCATGTTTAGCTCTTTGTGTCAAGTTGTAACTTGTTGATATTTTAATACAAATGAAGTTCCCTTTAGAAAGCTCTGATGATGTAATTCCTTCACTTTCAGTATTTTACGATTCATAACGATGTGATTATACTTCCGCTACATATATTTTAAAGGAATTTTTTTTAAGGCCAGAATATTGGATGCCTTGGTGGCATGTCAAGACACTCGTTCTCTATTATTTTTGGGTCGGGGTCGTGACATAGGTGGTATCAGAGCATAGGTTATGAACCCGTAGACTACTGAGCATAGGTTTCGAATGTTATCGATTTTATGTTTCCATCCTTAGGAGTAAGTATTAAAAATTTAATTTATGTGATAACTCTCCCTATGTGTTATATTATTTATAATTGGTCTTTTAGTTTTCAATATTGATATAGTATAATAGATCTTACGTTTGGCCATGACTGTAGAAAATGACCAAGTGAAGATCATCAATGGGAACTAGTGATTCGAGTATAGAAGGAATGGAAGGTGCATACAAGGCAATTGAAAGTCTGGCAAAGATTGTGGAGCAGCAGGTGAACAATGGAGTACCAAAGAATCTTGAACTAAGTAGATGTACTATTGAACAGTTCAAGAAGTTGAATCCTCCATCTTTTAAAGGTACTCCTAACCCCACTGAAGCAGAAAGTTGGGTGATGCAGATGGAAAATATACTCGATGTTCTGATGTGTACCGATGAACAAAAGGTGTCATTTGTAACATTTATGTTAGAAGGGGAGGCCTAACATTGGTGGAGAATGACTAAGAGAATACACGGGGAAAGGAATACTTACATAGGTTGGAATGATTTCTTAATAATCTTTTATGAGAAATATTTTCCGAATATGGTGAAAGACGAAATGGCAGCTGACTTCATGAGTCTGGTGCAAGGGAATATGATGGTTAGTCAATATGAGGCAAAGTTTACTGAGTTATCCCGTTTTTCACGTCATGTTGTAGCAACTGATGTCTTAAGAGCGAAGAAGTTTGAGCGCGGGTTAAGGTTGAATATTCGTAGTCGAATTTCCATCCTGAAATTAACATCATATATTGATGTCTTGACTAGGGCTACAATAGCTGAGAGGGATGGTGAGGAGTACAATCGAATTAGAGATGGAAAGAGGAAGTTTGGGGAACAAAAAGGAAAGAACCTGAATAATAGAAATTTCTTTAGGAACAAATCCAATGTTGGGGGATCTAGTGATAACAAACAATATAATAACCAGACATGTCAGCAATGTGGAAAGATGCATGGAGGACGACCTTGTTATAAGGATTCAGGAGCTTATTTTAGATGTGGACAGAAAGGACATCAGATAAAAGACTGCCCAAACCCAGCAAGGGTTCCGATAAAGCCTTTAAGTGCAAAGAAGTATCAAGACAGACAGGGTAGAGTTTTCGCACTTTCTGATACCCAAGCTTCTAATGCGGTAGTGTCAGGTACACTTTTTATATATGCACAACCTTTTAAAGCTTTGATAGATCATGGTTCTACCCATTCATTCATATCTATACATGTATTAAATCTCTTTCATAAATTGCCTGAACCCTTGAATCATAACATACATGTTTATACTCCTTCGGGTGAGTTATTGATGGGTAAATTAGTATACGAGGCTTGCCCCATAGATATTGATAGTCATAAACTATTTGTTGATTTGATAGTTTTAGACATTAAAGATTTTAAAGTCATTTTGGGGATGGATTGGATAGCATCACATCATGCTAAGGTAGACTGTTTTGAGAAGAGTGTTACTTTCCAAATTCCTCACCAACCAAAATTTAGTCTTGAAGGAACTGGCATCATATCTCCGATGTGTATTATTTCTGCAATGCAAGCCTATAGTTTTCTTAAGAAGGGATGTCAAGGATTTCTTGCAGCTGTTACTAGTTTGGAGATGATAGAGCCCAAATTAGAAGATATTCCTATTGCTAAGAAATTTTATGGATGTTTTTCCTGATAATTTACCCGGTCAACCTCCTAATAGAGAAATAGAATTTACCATTGACCTTATTCCTGGAACTATACCAATCTCAAAACCACCATATCGTATGGCACATTTATAATTAAGAGAGTTAAAAGTTCAATTAGAAGACCTTTTAGACAAGGGTTTTATCATACCAAGTATATCTCCTTGGGGTGCTCCAGTGTTATTTGTGAAAAAGAAGGATGGGACAATGAGACTATGTATATATTATCGTGAACTGAATAAGGTAACCATTAAGAATAAATACCCCTTACCTCGTATAGATGACTTGTTTGATCAATTAGAAGGTGCACAAGTATTCTCTAAGATTGACCTTAGGTCAGGCTATCATCAATTGAAGATTAAGGATGATGATATTTCAAAATCATTTTTTTGTACTAGATATGGTCACTATGAATTTCTTGTAATGCCATTTGGACTAACTAATGCACCAGTCGCTTTTATGGATGTGATGAATAGGGTGTTTAGGAAATATTTGGATCAGTGTGTGGTTGTTTTCATTGATGACATCCTTATTTATTCCAAAAGTATTGAAGAACACGAAAAGCATTTAGAGAGGGTACTACAAATCCTTAGGAAAGAGAAATTATATGAAAAATTAAAGAAGTGTGAGTTTGGGATGCCTAGTGTTTCTTTTCTAGGACATGTCATATCCAAAGAGGGAGTGTCAGTTGACCCTCAAAAGATCGAGGCTATACTAGATTGGCCCAGACCAACTAATGTGAGTGAGATTCGTAGTTTACTTGGATTAACAGGTTATTACCAAAGATTTGTTGAAAGATTTTCTAGCATTGCCAAACCTATATCTAGATTAACACAAAAGAAGGTAAAATATGAATGGTCTAAGGAAGCCGAAAAAAGTTTTCAATAACTTAAGAATCGATTAGTAACTGCCCCAATTTTGACTATTCCTTTCGGGACAGGGGGATTTGTGATTTATAGTGATGCTTCTAAAAATGGTTTGGGATGTGTGATAATACAAAATGGAAAAGTAGTAGCTTACGCCTCGAGACAGTTGAAAACCCATGAGCAGAATTATCCAACCCATGACCTAGAATTAACAGCTATAATTTTAGCTCTTAAGATTTGGAGGCACTATTTGTGTGGTGAGACTTGTGAGATTTATACCGATCATAAGAGTTTGAAGTATATATTTACTCAGAAAGAGTTGAATATGAGACAAAGGAGGTGGTTAGAATTGATGAAGGATTATGATGTAAATATTCACTATCACCCGGGGAAAGCTAATGTAGTAGCTGATGCTTTAAGTAGGAAGTCTACCAAATTTAGCATGTCTTATTACAATCCAGGAAGCACTGTTAAGGCATTTGAGAAGTATGGAAATAGATGTACTTATCTATAGTAAAGGAGGAATAATTGCAAACTTACAAGTACAACCCATGTTGATGGAGAGGATAAAAATTGCACAAGTAAATGACCCACAACTGAAGAAGATTAGAGAAGAAGTCATCGAGGGTAAGAGAACTGAATTTGCATTGCGAGATGATATATTGAGGTTTGGAAATAGAGTGTTTGTGCCATGTGATGCCCAACTAAAGAGGCAAATTTTGGAGGAAATTTATTACTCAAGATTCACATTTCATCCTGGATGTATAAAAATTTATAGGGATCTTCGAGAAGTATTTTGGTGGAATAACATGAAGAGGGAGATAGCAAAATTTATATCTCAGTGTTTTCTTTGTCAATAAGTAAAGGCAGAACATCAAAAACCATCAGGATTACTGCAACCCCTACATATCCCTGAGTGGAAATGGGAACATATTACTACGAATTTTGTGACAGGTTTACTGAGGAGTTCAAATGGTAATGACTCTATTTGGGTAATTATTGATAGGTTAACTAAATCTGCTCATTTTTTTGCCATTAAGATTACCCATTCTTTAGAGAAGTTAGCTAAGTTGTATGTGCGGGAAATTATTAGGCTTCATGGAACCCCAATTTCAATTGTTTCTGACCGTGACCTTAGATTTGTGTCTCGCTTCTGGAAAAGCCTATAAGAAGCCATGGGAACAAAATTGAATTTTAGCACTGCTTTTCAACCTCAAACGGATGGACAATCAGAGAGAACTATTCAAACCTTAAAGAATATGCTTAGGGCATGTGCACTTGATTTAAATGGGTATTGGGATGATCATTTACCGTTAGTGGAATTCGCATATAATAATTGCTATCAAGCAAGTATTCAAATGGCTCCGTATGAGGCACTCTATGGTAGAAGGTGTCGTTCCCATACATGTTGGGGAAAGAAAATTATTGGGACCAGAATTGATTCAGATCACAACAGAGAAGGTGAAATTAATACAAGACCGACTTCGAACCGCTCAAAGACGTCAAAAGAGTTATGTTGACAATCGACACCGACAGTTAGAATTCCAAAGAGAAGATTATGTGTTCTTGCGAGTATCGCCTATAAAGGGAGTAATACGATTTGGGAAGAAAGGGAATTTGAGCCCAAGATACATAGGAGCTTTTGAAATCCTTGAAAGGATGGGAGCTATTGCGTATAAAACAACCTCACCACCGAAACTCTCTAGTGTACATAATGTGTTTCACGTATCAATGATAAAGAAATATATCCCAGATCCAAAAAATATCTTAAGTCATGAGCCTCTTCAAGTTAGAGAAGATTTTTCGTACATTGATCATCTAGTGGAAATTTTGGAGCATAAAGATCAAATATTACGAACCAAGGTTATTCTACTAGTTAAAGTATTATGGCAGAATCATTCCGCTGAAGAAGCAACGTGGAAGCAGGAAGATGAGATAAAGGAGCAATATCCATACCTTTTTTAAAATTAATGTAAGTAAAGTTTGGGGACCAAACTTTTTATAAGGAGGGTAGGATCTAATGACCCCACTTTTATATAGTTTGTTTTTACACTATTGTGTTACTTATTATCTTATAAATGTTGTATTATTAGATATGGGGTATTATTGGCTATCAGTATAACAAGCCCCATTTTTAATTACGAAGAATCAACTGTAAATTGGATCAAATCGAAGTCTTATGATATATCTTAAGGCAAATAATAAGTTTTGGGGTAGAAAATATAATTTTATGAAACTTTAAGGACTAAAATAAAAATATAAAATGGGCCATTTTGTAAATAAAATATATTTAAGGACCTCTAAGAAATATTCAAAATATATAGTGTGAAATTACCAAAATACCTTTCATGTGTGAAATGACCCTTATGCCCTTATCACCTTTCCACCACGTGCTGGTCACTTCCACCTTCCACATGTCATCCGTAGAGAGAGAGCTAAAACACTTGTCATAATTTGGTGATATTAACACTGCAAGACCACTCTGGATCACGACACCTCGGTGTTGAATCACCAATCCAAAAAGCCTAGTCATTAGACACGTGTCAACACCGTAATACTTTTGGAAACCTATAAATAGGGCCTTAGGGTTCATTTGAATCTCACACCAATTCCTTGAGAATTATAGTAAGAAAGAGTGATAGAAAGCTTGGGAAATATCTTAAGAAGGAGTTCTAAAATTTCTAATAAAGAATTCATTTCGTAGGTATGATTTTATTTAAATGTTATAATGTATTTTTATAGTTTTAATATTTCGTTTTATAGCTTTACTTAGTAGTTATGCTGGTAAAATACACTAAGGACTTAACTAATCAAAAGTTAAGGTTTAGAAGAAATCCAAGTTGATTTTATTTTCATGTAAGCTTGTTTGAAATTGTATATGCGCTTTTAAAAATGATTTTTTTAAAAGTAATTGCTCGTTATTATGGAATCCCATTTAAGTAATTCCGAAGTCAGGCCCGGTGAAATTCTGTCTAGACGAGATGGTATTTAAGTGGTGCCCCTGTAACCCTCCATCTTTACTGGGAATGAATCCGAAAATGTTCTGTCTAGAGGAAATGGTATTTAAGCGGTGCCCCTGTGACCCTCCATCTCTACTGGGAACCGACTGATTAGGAAGAACTATGAATTGAATCCTTTAATTACGATCAATAAGTTTTAAAAGTTAAGAAAATGGTTTTTAGTAATCCTTTGAAACAAGTTACTATTAAAATACAATATGTAGACTGGACCTTGTTTAGAACATATACTTAAACCTTTATCGTATTTGTTAGATTAATGTGAGATCGAAGACTCATTATCTATAATTTCGACCTCTATTTTAGGTGAGTACTCTATGCAATTTCTTAAGCATTTTGATTATATTATATTGTGCAAACTATGTATATTTTTTGAAATTCTTTTATTCTCAAAATGCATCTGATACCGATGATTTCATCGTTTGTTATATGTTTATATCTCTCCATATAAACATCTGATTTGAATTCTAAAATTATTGATTCGGCCTATGGAAACTCTCTTACTATATTGGCCTTGACTACCGGGTGGAAATATTTGGGTGGTACCTTCCCAGCTGGTTTATCGCTGGTGTGCCCTAAACAAGGCGTTGTTCCAGAAATCATGATTATCTGTCTGCGATGTTACCGGGTGGAAACATTTGGTAACACTATCTGTCTGGATATTAGAGCGTACATGGCCACTAAAACTGAATAATTGACATATGCTCAATTGTTTTATCTTCTCTGTTCTGAACTGTTTATTCTGAATATATATAATGTCATCTACTTTATATATATTACTTGAAATTCCTATCTTTATTTATATAATTTCTATTCTAAATTGAATTGGTATCAATTTTTTGAAAAACCCTGGAATGTCTGGAGATTGAATCTCATTCGGCTTTTAGCTGATGTTGTGTAAATAACCATTTTTCAGGAGATAATTAAGCTCGTGGATGGAACGAAAAAGGACTATGTTGAAGATTTAGCTTTTAAAGCTCTTTTTGTTACCTTAAGTAGAAGTTTGTTTAATTAGATAGAGCATGTTTAGCTCTTTGGGTCAAGTTGTAACTCATTGATATTTTAATACAAATGAAGTTCCCTTTAGAAAGCTCTGATGATGTAATTCCTTCACTTTCAGTATTTTACGATTCATAACGATGTGATTATACTTCCGCTACATATATTTTAAAGGAAAAAAAATTTAAGGCCAGAATATTGGATGCCTTGGTGGCATGTCAAGACACTCGTTCCCTACTATTTTCGGGTCGGGGTCGTGACATCTCCTCTGTTTAAGGGAAGAAATAAAGCAGTGTATTATAGTAGTATGCTGGAGTCTTTTAGACAAAGAATTAGTGGTTGACAAGCTAAATTTTTATCCAGTGGAAGAAAATACACTCTTATCCAACACGTCATATACTCTTTACCAATATACCTGCTATCATCCCGTCAGCCTCCTAAAACTGTGATTAATTAGATTCATAAGATGATTAGAACGTTTTTCTGTGGTGGTTCAGAAGATAAGGGTTGTAAACATCAGTGGGCTAGATGGAGTTGTCTAACCAAACCTAAAACTGAAGGAGGTATGGGATTCAAAAGATTTTTCACCATTGCTCAGGCTTCTAATATGACACTGGTTTGGAAATGGTATTATGATAATCCCCTTGGTCCACTTTTATGAAAAATCAGTACAAATCTTGGAACTCTCATTCCAATGGTTGTTCTCTAGCTTGGAGAAGCATGAGGAAGATTAAAGATGTTGCGCTTGAGTTAATGGAAAGGGTAGAAGGCAAATGGATCTGGAAGTCCTCAAATACAAGCGTCTTTAGTTTTTCATCTTCTTGTAATGCTCTAAAAAAATGTCCATTAATTCTAAGGTGTCTGAGTTGACATGGGATGCTAATATTCCTACAAAGATGTATATTAATTATTGGAGGATCCTGAATAATTGCCTACCATTAGATGATAGTATTCCAAATATTGGTATTCCAATGGTGTCCGGATGTAAAGCCTGCCTCCAAAATTATTAATCATCTCATCATTTGTCTGTTGACCGCCTTGTGGTTAATCAGGTTTGGAGCTTTTTCTTTGTCTTAATGGGGGCTAAGACCGAAAGATTCAACATATCTATGCTCGTGTTAAGCTGGTGGTTCAAAGCTAATTCTCAAGTCTACTTCAAATTTTTGTGCAAAGCTATTCCATTGGAGGTGTGGAAAATTCAAAACCGCAGTGTATTTGAGGATATTACTATGTCTTATCAGGAAATTATTTTTAATTCTTTTTCCACTCTTTATAACATCTACAAAGCTGTCCAGTTTGAAAGAAAATTCTCTGAATTTGATGCAAGAATCAAGGTAGTCTTTAATCTTTCTTTTAAACAGAAGCATACAATGGTCTTCTCTCTAAAATGGTCCCTTCCTCCCCAATTATGGGTAAAGTTGAATGTTGATGGAGCTGCTATAGGCAATCCTAGTCCTTGTGGTTATGGAGGAGTAATTAGAGACACTTATAGCAAGATGGTGGTAGCTTTTTCATGTCCAGGAGGTTTTTCTACCAACTCAGATATGGAGTTCTACAGTTTACTATAGGGTTTTGATATTTATTTGAAGTTTAATTTAAACTTCATTCAAATAGAATCAGATTCTGTGACAGTGATTAATGTGCTAAACAAGAATTGGAATCCCCCTTAGAAATTGTCTAAATGTATTGCAGAGATTATACCAAAATTAAACATGCTTCATTACTCTTTAAGTCATTATTTCAGGGAGACAAATTTGGTTCTTGATTGCGTAGATAAAAGAGGAGTGGACCTTCTTTCCAAGAAAGTATACAAGGATGTTCAATAGATTCCTAACTTAGTGAGAGGTGCTTATAAGCTAGAATTTCTGGGATGTAGCTATGTTAGATCTATTGTTAAGTGTTCATAGTCTTTCATGTTAATAGGTCTAAGATAAAGTCCCAATTTTTTATCTTTATTCCTTTGGTCATTGGCTCCCCAAAGGATTTTTCTATGAGCTTGTAATTGCTTCCTTGAAGAGGCTTTTTCTCATATTTTAATAATATGTGTGGAGGTTCCATCCCTCTTACAAAAAAAAAATAGTTAACATTCACCGCCCGATTTACAGTTGCACACATTGCGATAAGCAAGGTCATATTAGGCGTTTCTGTTATAAAATTCAAAATACTCCCAGGAAGTTTAAAGAGACAGTCATACCGGTTCCTAAACCCCCACACCTCGTTACACATCAATATTGGTTAGGAAATCGAATTTAGAAGCATATGGTTTAATTGTTCACGACTCCGATTTGATTGCACGTGATTCACCCCACGTGAGATTGTTTGGTTGTTTGTGTTTGTTATTTGTCATACGCTGGTTGTGTTCCATGATATACTCTACTAGTGCTATGACTCAATGTGTTGTAGTTCTCACTGTTTTATTAGTTTTAGCTACTATTTTAGCACTGTTTTGGATCTATTTGCCCTTTCCATGAACTTTTTTCTCAAATTTTCCTTTTGGTAAAAAAATGCATTAATTTATGGGATTATTGTATTCTCGTTCAAGCGAGATCACATGTCACGCGAAGTTGTCATTCTAACGACATGCACCTTCGTTAGAGCGTCATTGATTCTCGTTTGAACGACCTTTGTGGTTTTCTTGATTGATCTGTTTTGCAGTCCTATGGTTTATATTGATATAATTTTTGGTACTGCTGGGTGGTTGCTCAACAGTGTTTGAAAAACTCAAAAAGATTTTATTTTGATAAAATTTTTGAAAAATCCAAAAATATTTTTGTATTTTATTTGCACCTAATGTGAATTCACACTTAGGATGACCAAGTCACAATTTCATTCCATTTATCCATGTGACTTTGTGATAGTGTTTTGAGACAATATATTGTGTCATTCATGTGCTTTATAAAGTTTGGAGTCTTTGAGATGATATAGTATTGCTACCTACATAATTGACTCTATTTGTCCTTTATTGCACGCAAGCACGAATTTGTTTGACTTTTGTGCTTGTGTATCAGATATTGGTTGAGTGTTTCCATCTCAATTATGTCTATTCAACGAACCAAATGCAATAAAACTTGACAAAAATAAGTGCATGTTATAAACCGTTTGTGAGATTGTGTGATTTATTTTTAAAAATAGGGGAGGTCTAAGAAAGGTACATATTTATCCTTTGCGATTAAGCAACCATTTGAATGGACCTAAAAATCGAGGAATTGAAAATTATCTGGGGTCCAATGAGGTTTAAAAGAGCCCGAAAAATTAAAAGGCAATAAAAAGAAATATATGCCAAAACTGGGCCAATAGGTTTTAATTCCATTGCCTCATAAGAAAAATAAAAAGAATTATCTTTTAATGAGGGAGTTTGGATGGAATAATTAACGGTTTGTACGTCCTTGAAAGTTATGAAAAAGCATTATATAGTTTTGGATGTTATTGGTGTGGAAATCATTTGTACTTTGATTTGTTGATATGATTAAGATGATGTCATGTAAATTCAATAATTTTATACCTAAGGACTATATTTTATGTTCATTCGTTAGGAGTACACTTTTGTATCCTGCACATTTGACACGATTGAGTTGATTTTCCTATCGAATTTGTTCATACCCATTCATTCCGTATCCACGATTTGGTTGTCTTAGTGTAAATTCATAGTGTGTGATTTTTGTAACATCAATTTTTTTTTGGATATTTTGTATCAAAAATCTGAAAAATAAAAAATAGTTTGTTTATTTTGTTTAGCATGACACCCCGATTTGATTTATGTGATTTATTGTCTTCCTTGTCTATTTCGGACAAATAAAAAGGCGGAGAACGAATTATTATTTTATAGGGAAGTTGATTATGCTTTCATGTTTATGCGTTTTAACATTTCAAACTCGATACGTCACGAGATTTTTGCTTTGTCTCATGTGTTAGGCACAATTGAAGATTTTTGGATTGAAAATCTTGGAGTTTTGAAGAATTAATTGTTGAAGAAATATTTGAAGACTTATCAGTTTATCATTCCATGTTTGAGTTTATGGGAGGGTAGATTTGTATAGGTCATTTAAGTGTTTTATAATTTGGATACTTTTATTTTGTATCGACATAGACATAGGGGGAGATTTGTAAGGACATTGTCCGTTACAATTTAGTATGCCTTATACCGCTACAAGTTGCTACAAATCGTCGAAGAATTGAGAAGATTACATCTACAAAAGACGAATCTGAGTTACAAGAAGACTTCAACATTCAAACCCAACTAGGATGAATTTGGTAAAATGTGTTTAAGTTTCATTTACATTTCACAGTAAAAGTGTTGGAATATTTTTTTTATAAAAGTTAAAATGATTTTTGGAATTTTAATAAATGGTTTTTATTTTTCAAAAACATTTTATCATAAAAGTTTTGGATAAATATCTCCTTATCCTGTGAACAGTTTTGAGATTTAAGAATTCCAAGTTATTTAAAACTTTAAAAGTTTTTAAGTGGATCAGTGATTGTCGTTCAAACGATGTCATATCTTGTTGAATGAGATGGTGGTTCGCTCGAACGACGTCGCATGTCGTTCGAACAAAGATGTTTTGCTCTGTCACGTCACCGCCTTGGTTTTTGTTATAAATAAAGGTGTCGGGCTTCTGAAGTTAGGGAGGAGAAAAACTAGTTTTTGACAGAATACATTTTTTATTATCCGACCATAATTCACGGTTCATAACTTTTGTTTTACAATTCACAATGCCAATTGATTTTGTGTAAGTTGTTTTATGGAACCGAAAAGCATAGTTTTGCTATTGTTCATACTTTGTGGGGAGATCTCTACAACTGAGATCTGCGTGGTATTATGGAGTGAGTCTCTATGAAGTTTATGAATGAGTGTCATTGAAGATCTTTTGCGTGTTGATTCTTTGCTAAAGACTGCGTGTATGGACTGCGTGATCGTTGTGGTATAGCTGCGTGTGAACTATTACTGAGTTCTAGCCGAGGCTTTGAAGGGTTGACAAAGACACCGTGTGTTACACTTGTGGGAGATTATCAAGTTGTATGTAAGTCAATGGTCTTGTAAAATTGTCAAAGTTCTAGAAATAAAAAGGTTTTTCCCTGTGTGGATTTTTTTCTGAAATTTCTGTCACATATTTTATTTATGATTGTTGACACTTGCATGCACGTAGTTATTTGAGTTTAAGGGATGAATTGTTTTGATTCATAAATTGACTCTAATTAAATAAGTTTTTTATCAGAATTTGAGCAACCATTTAAATATATATCGCACATAAGGTCTCTCAAATTGGTATCAGAGAAGGTTGCTTTAAGTTATCGAGTTTTTTTTTTTTTTTTTTTCAAAGAAAGACCCCCAATTTATTGATAGAAAGGTAGAAAAGCCCTACCAAGGCGGCATTACAAGAAAAAATGAGCTAACTTTTAAAAAGGATAAATTACTTTAGAAGCCTAATTGATGGAATGCCTTGCAAATCCATCCTATAGCAACCAAAGGCGGATTTGGGAAGATCCTTAGCTGAAGAGAAGATTTTGTGTTGTTTATCCTGATTTTTTAAAGTTTTTGGCTAATACAATTTGACTAATCACGTCGTCAAATTGGTATCAGACCGGGTTATGGTAATTTATCGCGTCATCCTGATTTCTGCACGCACTTTTGTGTCAAAGTCTTTTGCACTAAGTTATTGTGTTTGATCCTGTTTTTCTTAAAAAATGGCTTTTGGTGGTTTTGTTGATTTTTTATGTCAACTTTTTGAAAAGTCGAATTGGAAAATTCACACGAACCTTTGTTTTAAATCTTCCATTGAAAATGATTCTGAGAGGTGTTCGGGATGTGAGAGACTTGTTCACATGACAGATGTGTGTTCCATAAATTTAAGGAAGCAATTGAAAAAATTGACGTTTCATATTTCTACCCTTAATGACAGTGATTAGGAAGAAGAAGTTTTTTTTGCTTCTAGGCGAGAGCTTCACACCCGTGTGATTAGTGATGATAGTGAGGGTGATGGGAGTGAGGATGAGCGTGACTTGCAAATGGATTTAAATGAACATTATCCTGAAGCTTTGAAAATAAAGAAAGAAAATTTGAAATTGAAAGCTCAATTGCAAAAGAGTGCCTTGAAAAATGATAATGATGGTTTGGTTGAAGAACTTAGGGCACGAGAGAAAATTTTGAGATAGAATATTGGATATGTCGAGGGTGAGAGAGATGATATTTTAGGGTTGATGGAGACTATGAAAAAGAAACTTTTAGAGTTTGAGGATTCTAGATGCTTACTCGAGTCAAGGATAGGTGAGCTTAAGAAGAGTTTGAAAGAATTAAGCAAGGTGAAATTTGATTTTGAGCCTCGATCCAAAAAGTTATATAAAATTTTAGGGACTATCCTAATTAAGGATGATAAGGGTGGTATAGGCTTCGATGAGAGTGTCGCATCCATTCCCAAAGCCAACCCCACATGTGTGAGAGAGACTTTTTGGATTTTTAAGAGAGATGCACCTAGAGTTTTTAAGAGAGATACACCGAGAGTTGTCAAGCGAGAGATACCTAGGAACATCGTGCTAGAGGCACCTAGGAATTTGAGGATAGTGCCACCTAGTAATTTGAGGAGAGTACCACCTTTAGGTAACGTTCACCGCCCGATTTACACTTGCACACATTGCGGTAAGAAGGGTCATCTTAGGAGTTTATGTTATAAACTTCAAAACACTCCCAGGAAGTTTAAAGAGAGAGTCATACCGGTTCCTAAAACCCCCACACCTCGTTACACATCAATCTGGGTTAGGAAATTTGATTTATAAGCATATGGTCTAATTGTTCACACTCCCGTTTGCTTGCACGTGATTCACCCCATGTGAGATTGTTTGGTTGATTGTGTTTATTATTTGTCATAAGATAGTTGTGCTCCATGATATACTCTTACTAGTTTTATGACTCAATGTGATGTAGTTCTCATTGTTTTATGAGTTTTAGCTACTATTTTAGCTGTGTTTTGGATCTATTTTCCCTTTCCAAGAACTGTTTTCTCAAAATTTCCCTCTGTTAAAAAAATTCATTAATTTATGGGATTATTGTGTTCTCGTTCGAGCGAGATCACATGTCACACAAAGTTATCATTCTAACGACATGCATCTTCGTTCGAGCGACATTGATTCTTGTTTGAATGACCTTTGTGGTTTTTTGGATTTATCTAATTTGCAATCCTATGGTTTATATTGATATAATTTTTGGTACTGCTGGGTGGTTTCTCAACCGTTTTTGAAAAACTCAAAAAGATTTTATTTTGATAAAATTTTTGAAAAATCCAAAAAGAGTTTTGTATTTTATTTGCACCTTATGTGAATGCACACTTAGGATGACCAAGTCACAATTTCATTCCATTTATCCATGTGATTATTTGATAGTGTTTTGAGATAATATATTGTGTCATTCATGTGCTTCACAAACTTTGGAGTCTTTGAGATGATATAGTATTGCTACCTTTATGAATGACTCTATTTGTCTTTTATTGCACACATGCACATATTTTTTTGACTTTTGTCTTGTCTATCAAATATTTGTTGAGTGTTTCGATCTCAATTATGTTTATTCAACGAATCAAATGCGATAAAACTTGACAAAAAGAAGTACATGTTATAAACCGTTTGTGAGATTGCGTGTTTTATTTTGAAAAATGGGGAAGGGCTGCGAAAGGTACTCATTTATGCTTTGCGATTAAGACACCATTTAAATGGACCTAAAAAGTGAGGAATTGAAAATTATCCGGGGTCCAATGAGTTTTAAAAGAGTCCATCGAAAAATTAAAAGGCAATAAAAAGAAATATATGCCAAAACTAGGCTAATAGGTTTTGGTTTCATCACCTCATAAGAAAAATAAAAAGAATTATCTTTTAATGAGGGAGTTTGGATGGAATTTTTAACGGTTTGCAGGTCCTTGAAAGTCATGAAAAAGCATTATATAGTTTTGGATGTTATTGGTGTGGAAATCACTTATACTTTGTTTTGTTGATATGATTAAGATGATGTCATCTAAATTCAATAATTTTTCGCCTGAGGACTATTTTTTATGTTCATTCGTTAGGAGTACACTTTTGCAAGGTTCATATATGACATGATAGAGTTGATTTTCCTATCGAATTTCTTCATACTCATTCATTCCGTATCCACGATTTGGTTGTCTTAGTGTAAATTCATAGTGTGTGATTTTTTTTGGATATTTGGTATCAAAAATCTGAAAAATAAAAAATAGTTTGTTTATTTTGTTTAGCATGACACCCTGATTTGATTTATGTGATTTATTGTCTTCCTTGTCTATTTCGGACAAATAAAAAGGCGGAGAACGAATTATTATTTTATAGGGAAGTTGATTATGCTTTCATGTTTATGCGTTATAACATTTCAAACTCGATACGTTACGAGGTTTTTGCTTTGTCTCATGTGTTAGGCACAATTGAAGATTTTTGGATTGCACACCCTGATGAGAAAAGCTTGGAGTTTTGAAGAATTAATTGTTGAAGAAAAGTTTGAAGACTTATCAGTTTATCGTTCCATGTTTGAGTTTATGGGAGGGTAGATTTGTATAGGTCATTTAAGTGTTTGATAATTCATATATTTTTATTTCATACCGGCATAAACATAGGGGGAGATTTGTAAGGACATTGTCCATCACAATTTAGTATGTCGTATAAACCTACAAGTTGCTACAAATTGTCAAAAAATTGAGAAGCTTACATCTACAAAAGACGAATTCGAATTACAAGAAGAGTTCAACATTAAAGCCCAATAAGGATGAATTTGGTAAAATGTGTTTAAGTTTCATTTACATTTCACATTAAAAGTGTTGGAATATTTTTTTTTAAAGTTAAAATAATTTTTGGAATTTTAATAAATGGTATTTATTTTCCAAAAACATTTTATTATAAAAGTTTTGGATAAATATCTCCTGATTCCGTGAACAGTTGTAAGATTTAAGTATTCCAAGTTATTTAAAACTTTAAAAGTTTTTAAGTGGATTAGTGACTGTCGTTTAAACAATGTCACATCTCGTTCGAACGAGATGGAGATTCGCTCCTGTTTGCTCTGCCACGTCACCCCCTTGATTTTTATTATAAATAAGGGTGTTATGCTTCTGAATTTCTGGTGGAGAAAAACTAGTTTTTGACAGAATACGTTTTTCTATTCTCTGACCGTATTTTACGGTTCGTAACTTTTATTTTACAATTCACAATCCCAATTACTTTTGTATGATTTGTTTTTGTAGAACCCCAAAGCATAGTTTTACTACTATTCATACTTTGTGGAAGATCTCTACAACCAATATCTGCGTGCTATTATGGAGTGAGTCTCTATGAATTTTATGAATGCGTGTCATTGATGATCTTCTACATGTTGATTCTTTACTGAAGACTGCGTGTTCGTTGTGGTGTTGCTGCGTGTGAACCATTGCTGATTTATAATCGATGCTTTGAATTGAAGGTTTGGCGAAGACATCATGCATTACATTTATAGGAGATTATCAGGTTATATATAAGTCAATGGTCTTGTAAACTTGTTAAAGATCTAGAAATCAAAAGATTTTGCCTTGCGGGTGAAGCCCTTATACCTTTGACTCACTTGAGTCTATATTGTATAAGTGCTCATCTAGTTTGGAAATTGTGACAAAATTATGTCCATCCTAGAAACCAAAGAGCCTCAGAAATTGCTATGCCTATTCATCTCTCTTTCTTGTAGTGATCAAGACTATTGCCAACACTCACACACTTAGAATTCAATTCATGCATGTCATATTGCATTATAATGTGTGTACATGTGTTGAGTGTGTTTAAATCCCTAAGCTTGATTTTTAATAATTTTTTGGGATTTTTTAAACAATTTTTAAACAATGTTTTAATAATTAAAACTTGATTTAAAAGTTTTGGGGTCAATCTCTTAATATTATCAGCCCTTGGATCATTTCTTATCAATGGTGTGCATGTTGCCTTGATGGATCCCCATGTAATTTTTTAAGCCAATCAGCGTTCGTTTAAGCACTGCCTTGTGTGAGCCATTAGATTCAAGTCAATTTAAATTGACTCGATCTCAGCCCTTGGTTTTGATCAGATATCTCAAACCTTCTCCACCCACTATAAAAAGGACCCTTCCCTCAGACTTCGAAGACGTTTGCCATTTCATTTCCTTTGAGAAATTGAGAGAGAAGAGAGAGAAGAGAGAAAAACAGAGAGAGAAGAGAGAGAGTTAGAAACCCAACTTCATTCGTCTAAATCCTCTTCAAACCTAACCCAAACACCATATCCAAAAACACTACCCTAAGTGTTCTTGAATGTTTGAGATTTTGAGTTGAGTTATTTTTGTTGCTGTAACCTTGTGTTCGTGAGATCTTGTTTCCAACTTAGACTTTTACTTAGATCTAGTTTCTGATTTCATAGAAATCTCAGATCTGAGTTATTCATGTTACATTACACCTAGTTTCATTTTATTTCTCATCTTGCGAAATATATTGTTGATTATTTTCTCTAAAACGTTTTCTTACTTTGAAATCAACAATAAATTCTTTTTGTTTCTTGTTCTTGTAAAACTAAACCTTTGACCTAGTTTGGAATCTCACTTGGAGGTTTTCAATCTCGAAAAGTTTCCCTAAATTTTGAGATTGATTAAGACCTTGTCTGTCTTCCTAGCAAGGTATCCGTGGATTCAGGGAATGATTTAAAGGTCAAATAAGGTGAAAAGTTTTGTAAGAAGAAAGAAAAGAAAAGATCACAGCATATAGTGTAACTGTAATTTGTTAGGACTGTTTGTACTTAATAAGTGTGTACGTGTGCATGCATGTGTTAGAAAGCACCTCCACAAACACTTACACCCTACAACACGAAAAGTGTTGGTAATAAGATCTTGTGAACATAAGTCGACGTAAAGTTCTGGAATAAATAAGGAGTTGACAAACTGAGAGAACTACATCTACAATCAGAACTGCAGAGAAGTTATAAGGACACCAGAGGGTACATTACTAAACTTATATAGGTCTGAGTTGTTTGCATGTTAGTTGTATAGCTTGTAACGCATAAATTCGTTTTAGTGGATTTTTCATTTTACTCCGTAGAGGGAGTCGTGGATGTTTCCTCAATTGGTGAGGTTTTACCATGTAAAAAATTGTGAACAGAATCTTTCTACATTTTCTCATCTCAGTCTTGGTTGTGCTCTGTTTAAAACTTGTTTAAACTATCTTTTAAACTTGTTGCCCAAATCTTGAATAAGATCTCGTACATACTGTTTTATTAAACACATCTTGTGATTAATCCTTTTTGATTTAAGAAAATAGTTTCTTCAAAAAGCAACTCGGAGTTACTTAAATAGTTTATTTTTAATAAACGGCTTTAGTAACGCATTTTTCAATTGGTATCAGAGCTTGGTAAAACTGCTTTTAGAGAGATCATGTGTTTCTGAAATTGTTTTATGAAAATCAAATATGGACGAGTAAAATGAAAGATTTGGTAACTTGACCAGACCTCCAATCTTTGATGGAACCAATTTTTCTTACTGGAAAGTAAGGATAATTGCCTTCATTCAAGGAACATTGGGAGATAATTTCTGGGACATTGTTGAAAATGGTTATACTTTTCCTACTAAACCAGCCAACGAAGGAAGTAATGAGAGAGTTAAGAAAGCTTTAAGTGAGTTCACTCAAGAAGAGAAACAAGTTTCTCGAAATAATAACAAAGGAAAGAATGCCATATTTATGTCTATAATTGAACATGAGTTCAAAAGAATCTCATCTTGTACCACTTCTAAGGAAGCTTGTGACACCTTAGTCACTGCTCATGAAGGAGACGCTAGAGTTAAGGATGCTAAAACCCAAATGATTATCCAGCAGTATAACTCCTTAATTATGTCTGAGAATGAATCATTTGGTTGACTTCTATATGAACCTGACTGATATTGTGACCAAACTGCATGCTAATGGGATAACCTATGATAGACAAGAAATTGTATCTAAAATTCTGAGATCATTACCACAGAAGTTTGATAACAAATGATATGCTATTAAGGAAATGTGTGATATAAATCTCACTCCTGAATTACTCAGTAGTAAATTAAGAACTGTGGAAACGGAACTGGAATTTAAGAAAAAATTAACCCAATCCCATAGGAAATAGACTAGTTCCAATCTAAGCTTCTCTTCTAAATTGATTAAGCCTGAGTTTAGTACTTCCAATGATGAATCTGATGAGGACTGCGATATAGAGAGTTTGGACAATCAGATTGCCTTAATGACAAAACAGTTCAAGAAAATCATTAAGTTTAGAAACAAAGTGGCTAATAAACAAGGCAAGTAAAATTATCCAACTCCCTCTAGTCACAAACCTCATGAGAAAAACAATGACAAAAATCACAAGGACTCTCATATCAGACCTAATAGAGACCTTAAGAAGACTGAATGCTATAGATGTGGTAAACTGGGACACATTGCACAAGACTGTAGAGTTAATTTGAACACTCAAAACAAACACACTAGAGCTAACATCTACAAAACATGGGATGATTCAAGTGACTCTGAAAATGAGGAACCTGAGTCATCAGATGCTTTTGATCCTTGCATGTCTTTCTTTGCCAAGATTATTTATAATGATGACATGCCTATGTTTGTTAATGAGGATGAACCAAATAATTCTATGACTGATACTTCGAATGTGGTTATTACTGGTTTAGATGCTTTGATTACTGAGAATGTTGCATGTTCTACCTCGGGGTGTGTGAGTCAAAGGGAATGCGATAATGACGATGCTAATGGGTGTGTGAGTTCTAAGAATGAAGCCTTAGGGGTCACTTCACACACCACACTTAGTGACTCGGACAATGAAGACCTCCCAGACATTCGCACACTTTACACTAAGACTCTCAAGAAAAGCGCTAGACTAGAAAAGACTGTTAAAGATCTTACCAAGAAATTGGAAGACCTAAGCCTGATGGCTAAACTGAATGCTGAAGAGTACACTACCCAATGTTTTACTCATGAAAGTGAAATTAAAGTTTTAGATGAAAAGCTAAAAAATTTGACGAAACAAATGAAATTATGGAGAAAAAATACAAAGGGACATTGTTAAATTTGGAACAAACCAAAGAAAAGACAGCAACTGCTTTCAAAAAATTTACAAAATTTGAAAATAATTCTAACTGTTTTGATGAATTTTTTGCTGAATCTAAAACCAATTC
This sequence comes from Sambucus nigra, assembly GCA_949130495.1. Classification (NCBI taxonomy): domain Eukaryota; kingdom Viridiplantae; phylum Streptophyta; class Magnoliopsida; order Dipsacales; family Adoxaceae; genus Sambucus; species Sambucus nigra. Next base: position 538,734,861 of record OX422213.1, read on the forward strand.
TGATGATCGAACTGGTATAGGATTTTGTCCCAATTTGAAAACACAAACAAGACCTTTTGAACCTATCAAGTTTGTGTCACGAGGCAAAAGACCTATTAAAACATGCCCAGATTTTCATTCCCTAAAAACTGAGTTTGATTTAAAACATCCAAACTTCAACATTGGGGAATCAAGTTGCTCTAAGCATAAAAGTTCACCTAAGGCTAAATACGTCTGCCCTTTTATCAGAAAGAGTGAACCTACTTTCAAACCTTTACTACCCAGGAATAAAGTTCAGATTGGAAACTTTTCAAAACCTCTGTTTAGAGACTTTCCTAAGGAAACCCCCATCTTGAGCAATATTTATTGCTCCTACTGTGACATATATGGTCACTCTTTCGATGGTTGCTATACTAGGAGACTTGTCAAACCTATCTATAATCCTCGTACTTACCAGAACTTTAAGTATTCTAGGAGGAGTAAAAACAATTATATACTTCCTAGACAGCCAGATAAAAACTCTAACTATAGAAAGAGAAAGACCAAACCTAAAAGAACATTTGATAGAAGGAATCCTAAGAACTTTCCTAAACCAAATGCTCAAGTCTTTCATAAAAATCAAAATCATGCGCAAAACATTTTTTAGCAAAAATCTAATGCTCGCAAATTTTATCAGTTGAGAGCTAATAAGCGCAAGATGAAAACTAGAGCAATTTGGATTACAGAAGATGATCTATTACCTCAGATGAAGTGTAATATTGTTGTTACTGCTTTAAAAGCCGAACACACATCATCTGGTTGGTATTTAGACTCTGGATGTTCTAAGCACATGACTGGAGATGAATCTAAACTTTTAAACAAAACGAGATTTGCTGGTGGAAAAGTCATTTTTGGTGATGGAATTTCATCTCAAATCATAAGCAAAGGAACTCTCCAAGAAGATGGGATTCCTATTCTTAAAGATGTTCTTCTAGTTAAAGGTCTAAAGGCCAACTTACTTAGTATTTAATAATTTTGTGACTCAGACCATACTGTTACCTTTTCAAAGAACAATTGTAAGATTTTAAATGAAAAAGGTGAATGCATAATTACTGGATTCAGAACTCCTAACAACTGCTACACTGTCAAGAACAATTCTGAAATTTGTAATATTGCCAGAATGGATGACAACGAGATATGGCATAACAGAATGGGTCACATAAATTACGATAATCTTAGTAAATTGTCTACTCACGACATAGTAAGAGGAATTCCAAAAATTAAACCCATTCATAATATTGTTTGTGGTTCCTGTCAAGAAGGTAAAATTGTTAAGGCCCCTCATAAGAAAGTTAAAGATATTCTCACCTCTAATCCCTTAGAACTCATCCATATGGACCTAATGGGTCCTTCCCAAACTGTTAGCCTTTGTGGACACAGTTATATCTTAGTTATGGTTGATGACTTCACCAGATTTGCTTGGGTAGCCTTTTTAAAACAAAAGTCTGAAACTTTTCAAACCTTCCTAAAAATTCTTCTTAGGATTGAAAATGAAAAGGACACTCAAGTAAATAGAATCCGTAGTGATAGAGGTGGTGAATTCAAAGACACTGGCATTATAGAATACTTTGATTATTATGGTTACAAACACGAGTTCAGTGCTCCTATGACTCCTCAACAAAATGGAATCGCCGAGAGAAAGAATAGTACCTTGCAAGAGATGGCACGTGTCATGTTACATGCCAAGAATTTACCTGAATACTTTTGGGTAGAATCTATTCGTACTGCGTGTCACATCATTAATAGGGTCTATCTTAGAAAGAATTCCAAACAAACCCCTTATGAACTTTGGTACAATAAAAAGCCTAATCTCAAATATCTTAGAACCTTTGGCAGTACTTGTTATGTATGCAAAGATAGAAAACACTTATCTAAATTTGAGAGCCGGGGAGATAAAGCCATATTTCTAGGATACTCTCCTAATAGTAGAGCTTATCGAGTGTATAATCTTCGCACTAAAACCATGATGGAATCCATAAATGTAATTGTTAGTGAAACTACTGTAGAAAGCAAGACTGGTGAATTACCTATTGAAGAAGAGTCTTCAAATATTTTAGAAAATGACCCTTCTGAAATAGATAATTCATTACCTATTGAGACACCTGAAGTACCTAACTGGGTTTCTAAAGATCATCCCATAAACAACATAGTTGGCAACCCTAGTGAGCCAGTGCGTACAAGATCCCAACCTAGAAATTATGCACATTATGCATGTTTTATTTCCCTTGTGGAACCAAAGAATGTAAATGAGGCATTGAATGACTCACTAGAATTCTGCTATGCAGGATGAACTTTTACAATTTTATCATTCATGATGTATGGTATCTTGTTCCACGTCCTGATCACAAAAAGGTTGTTGGTACACATTGGATTTTCAAAAATAAAACTGATGAAAATGGGATAATAATTAGAAATAAATCTAGATTAGTTGCTCAAGTATACTCCCAAATAGAAGGAATTGATTTTAACGAGACCTTTGCCCCTGTTACTCGTTTAGAATCAGTTCGTCTGCTTTTCACTATAGCTTGTCACATGCGTTTTACATTATATCAAATGGATGTCAAATCTGCGTTCCTTAATGGAATTCTGGCTAAGGAAACCTATGTAGAACAACCTAAAGGGTTCATTGACCCTAAATATCCAAATCATGTATTTCGTCTGAAAAAGGCCTTATATGGCCTTAAACAAGCTCCTAGAGCTTCGTATGGGCGTCTTTCTAGTTTTTCTTTTGGATAAAGGTTTCAAAAGAGGTGGAAATGACCAAACTCTATTTGTCAAACATTTTGACAAAAACATTACTATTGCTCAAGTATATGTAGATAATATTATATTTGGATCAACTTCTACTTCAAAAGTAAAATCCTTTTCTGAAATTATGAGTAAGGAATTTCAGATGTCCCTTATGGGGGAGTTGCAGTTCTTCCTAGGTCTCCAAGTCAAACAAAATCCAGAAGGACTATTTGTTTCACAATCTAAGTACGCTTTAGAGATCGTTAAGAAATTCGGCCTCGAGAGTGCTAAAGATGCTAACACACCTATGAGTACTACGGTAAAATTGTCAAAAGATGAAAATGGAAAATCTGTAGATCCTACTCTATATCGTAGTATGATTGGCACACTACTCTATCTTACTGCCTCGCGTCCTGATATCATGTATGCTGTGTGTGTATGTGCTCGTTATCAAAACCACCCTAAAGAGAGCCATTTGAATTATGTTAAACGTATAATTAAATATATTAAAGGCACTCTGAATCTAGGACTTTGGTACACTAATGACACACCAAGCACTATTATTGGGTACACTGATGCTGACTGGGCTGGATGTACTGATGATAGTAAAAGCACTTCAGGAGCATGTTATTATATTGGTAATAACTTGGTAGGATGGAGTAGTAAAAAATAAAACTGCACATCACTCTTGACTGCTGAATCTGAATACATAGCCGCTAGTAGCTGTTGTGCTCAATTATTGTGGCTTAAACAAATGCTAAGTGATTATGGTATTCAAGAAAACCAATTGCATCTCTATTGTGATAATCAAAGTGCGATTAATATTTCTAAAAACCCTGTTCAACACTCGCGAACAAAGCATATAAAACTAAGACATCATTTTATACACGAATTAGTTGAATCTAAGGAATTAGAAATCAATTATCTTCCTACTGATCTACAACTCGCAGATATGTTTACCAAACCTCTAGATTATAATAGATTCATTTCATTACGAAAATCTATTGGTATGGTTTGTGCTGATTAGTACCTTTGCTGCTTGTCCAAGTTTTTTCCCTTTGTCCATTTGAGACAAAATGGGGGAGAAATTTGAGTCTACTAATCTCTTACATATACTAAGCAGCTTGATCTTAGTGATTCATTGCAGTTATTCCTCTTTGTATAGCCATTCTCAACTGATGTATTAGGGTATTAAATTGTAAATAGTTGAGTTATGTACTTTTTGATTTCTAGGATTTGGGTAGATAGAATTTTGATAGGACTAAGTTTTTCTTATTTTTGTTGCCCTACGAGTCCTAGTTGACTCAAAGGAGATTTTGTCTCATATTTCCAAAGGGGGAGATTGAAGCCCTTATACCTTTGACTCACTTGAGTCTATATTGTATAAGTGCTCATCTAGTTTGGAAATTGTGACAAAATTATGTCCATCCTAGAAACCAAAGAGCCTCAGAAATTTCTATGCCTATTCATCTCTCTTTCTTGTAGTGATCAAAACTATTGCCAACACTCACACACTTAGAATTCAATTCATGCATGTCATATTGCATTATAACTTAGACTTCAATTCATGCATGTCATATTTCATTATAATGTGTGTACATGTGTTGAGTGTGTTTAAATCCCTAAGCTTGATTTTTAATAATTTTTTGGGATTTTTTAAACAATGTTTTAATAATTAAAACTTGATTTAAAAGTTTTGGGGTCAATCTCTTAATATTATTTGTTGTATATTATGGCCTAATGTTACCTTGGGTAGAATCCAAAAGTGACAGAGACTTTAGGGTATTCTTTGTAATTAGATTGGACGCGCGTTTTACATCCCTTAACTGGCCAACACCTGTTGCCCTCTGATTGGTTAAAATTGTGTTTCTTTACTGAGACAATAGACGCGTGTGTTATCAGCCCATGGATCATTTCTTATCAATGGTGTGCATGTTGCCTTGATGGATCCCCGTGTAATTTTTTAAGCCAATCAGCGTTCGTTTAAGCACCGCCTCATGTGAGCCCTTAGATTCAAGTCAATTTAAATTGACTCGATCTCAGCCCTTGGTTTTGATCAGATATCTCAAACCTTCTCCACCCACTATAAAAAGGACCCTTCCCTCAGACTTCGAAGACTTTTGCCATTTCATTTCCTTTGAGAAATTGAGAGAGAAGAGAGAGAAGAGAGAAAAACAGAGAGAGAAGAGAGAGAGTTAGAAACCCTAACTTCATTCGTCTAAATCCTCTTCAAACCTAACCCAAACACCATATCCAAAAACACTAACCTAAGTGTTCTTGAGTGTTTGAGAGTTTGAGTTGAGTTATTTTTGTTGTTGTAACCCTGTGTTCGTGAGATCTTGTTTCCAACTTAGACTTTTACTTAGATCTAGTTTCTGATTTCATAGAAATCTCAGATCTGAGTTATACATGTTACATTACACTTAGTTTCATTTTATTTCTCATCTTGAGAAATATATTGTTGATTATTTTCTCTAAAACGTTTTCTTACTTTGAAATCAACAATAAATGCTTTCTGTTTATTGTTCTTGTAAAACCAAACCTTTGACCTAGTTTGGAATCTCACTTGGAGGTTTTCAATCTCGAAAAGTTTCCCTAAATTTTGAGATTGATTAAGACCTTGTCTGTCTTCCTAGTAAGGTATCCATGGATTCTGGGAATGATTTAAAGGTCAAATAAGGTGAAAAGTTTTGTAAGAAGAAAGCAAAGAAAAGATCACAGCATATAGTGTAACTGTAATTTATTAGGACTATTTGTACTTAATAAGTGTGTGTGTGTGTGTGCATGCATGTGTTAGAAATAACCTCCACAAACACTTACACCCTACAACACGAAAAGTGTTGGTAATAAGATCTTGTGAACATAAGTCGACGTAAAGTGCTGGAACAAATAAGGAGTTGACAAACTGAGAGAACTACATCTACAATCAGAACTACAGAGAAGTTATAAGGACACTAGAGGGTACATTCCTAAACTTATGTAGGTCTTAGTTGTTTGCATGTTAGTTATATAGCTTGTAACTCATAAATTTGTTTTAGTGGATTTTTCATTTTACTCCGTAGAGGGAGTCGTGGATGTTTCCTCAATTGGTGAGGTTTTACCACGTAAAAAATTATTAACAGAATCTTTCTACATTTTCTCATCTCAGTCTTGGTTGTGCTGTGTTTAAAACGTGTTTAAACTATCTTTTAAACTTGTTGCCCAAATCTTGAATAAGATCTCGTACATACTGTTTTATTAAACACATTTTGTGATTAATCCTTTTTTATTTAAGAAAATAGTTTCTTCAAAAAACAACTCGGAGTTACTTAAATAGTTTATTTTCAATAAACGGCTTTAGTAACTCATTTTTCAGCGGGGATTTTTCTTGAAATTTGTGTCACATATTTTATTTATGATGGTTGATACTTGCATGCACATAGTTATTTGACTTTAAGGGATGAATTGTTTTGATTCGTAAATCGACTGTAATTAAATAAGTTTATAAATGGAATTTGTACAACTATACTCATAGACCTCGACTGTAATTATGTCAGGTGGAACCACTATGCTCATAGACCTCGACAAAAAGGAAATGGTGCGTCTAGTCAACTTGGATGATCTCAATTTTGTTTACCTTTAGTCCAAACTTTTGTTGCACTAAGACTCTTCTCATCCCCATTCTATTCTAAAATAGTATTTGGTCCCTTCCCTCTACTCATATCTACGTAGGAATTGATCCTCTTATAAACCCCCTTTCTAGAGAAACTCACAAACTTTCAAACCCACCGAGGTATGTAGGCAACCTATAAGACACACATGGTGCTGTAATTTTTCTCTCATAAAATGCTATTCTCCCCCCCCCCCCCCCCTGAGAACGACGGTTTTTCTCATCATTTAAATGAGATAAAGGATTATGTACGGCTTAGCAATCGGTATAGATAGTTTGAATAGAAAATTCATTAAAGACATAACAAAATATGTCAAAATCATTATTATTTTATTGAAAATCGAGAACACAACTATTACATGACGTGTCAATGATAGGAGTCAAACAACCCACTACCTTCCAAACCCACATAAAACATAAAAAACCACACCAACAACTTTAAAAAAAGTCCAAAAACTACCCAAAACCAAACACAAATTTATCATACCCCCAAAGACCTTATTTTTAACTTCTTGATGGACCCGTTTGATCATCATTACTAGACCTTAGAGGATCCTAAGAATCCCACTCCTCGTTTCGGCTCTACACGCGCTCCATGTGACAATAAGCCTTTATCAGCTTGGATGAAATCACGACACCCTCTTCCAAGGTGTCGAACATTATGAGCCATCTCTGTCGAGTCCCCTCATCTAGAATATTCTCAACCACCCATTTCCATAACCACTTTAGGTAGTCTCCTGTTATGAGCCTAGACTCCCAAACTGATTGTAGCGGATGAGTAGATGGATGGAAGCACTGCCATAGGTCCCCCAATATCATCCTTAAAGACTCGATTAAGTCTTCCACAAAAAAATTTGGTTATGCGCAGATGGACAATTTTCTCCCATCCTACTTGGCACAAAAGCTGCTATGGAAAGTAAAAAGGGGTCTGGTAAAGACCCACCAACCACACGTACTGGTAATACACCAACTGCAAAATAGGCTACAAGTTCCTCCATCATAGTACAGACCAATAAAGGCATTGGGCCCGATGCTACATAAGCCAGTTAACCCAGTTCTCCATCATCGAGGTGAAGCCGAAGAAAGTCCTAGAAAAGAAGTTGGTAACACACGGAAGAGGGTACTCCGAAGGGGCCTCCAGGAGAAGTCTTGATAATTACCACATAAATAGCATGATAGGGATCCTTCATAAGAATCCAACCCACCTCCTTCTAGGCGTCTAGACCATTCAGAGTCTCTGCCAATACAACCATACCTGGAATAAAGTGGTTGGACATCTACAGCGCCATTGTGGCTACCTGAGGGTCAGCTATCAGATTGCCTATCACTAGTAAAATCTTAGCAGTCAAGCTCAGGGCTGCAACACCGATAAACCCATTATCAATAAAATCCCCCTAGCATACGAAATTCATAACCACCGGGAGGACGATGTTCCTTCCATGCACCAATGGTCTAGCAGCTGAAGAGGAGACATAAAGCGACTTGGGTAATGATACCCATAAAGAACGAGAAAAATCCGGTATAAGTTCCTCCACACTAGGGACGACGCCAAACATTGCAGAAAATTCTTCGTAGGTGGGACACACTTCGTCTAGGACAAACTAAAAGATATGGTCCTCGGGTTACCAAAACTGTACCGCTGCCTTTAAAAGATTTCAGTCTATCGGGATATTACGCAACAAGGAGACATGGTGCACATTGAAATAATTATAATTAACACTGTAGAGGCACATTTCCTATCAATCCTTGAGGTAAGATGAAAAAGTATTGGACACTGGAAGTGACATTTCAAAAGAAGAAGAAAGTTGAAAAGGAAATAAATTAGGATGTGATGATGAATACCATATACGAAAGCTTCATTTTATAATACAAAAATCCATAATTGACAAACCATTCAAGATGTCACTGGACTTTCTGCTCCCAAAGTACCCATAAGTACATAGGAAGTACAATCAAATCTAAGTATGTGATTTGTACTTGACCATTATGCCGATAGGCATGTCAATGGGTATGCCGATTGGCAACCCCCCCCCCCCCCTCCCTCCATTTTTTGAAAACTTCTTCACTTTCTTCTTTTGTACATATCATATTCAAGATAAAGATTTATTTTGAAATAATAACCTTCGAGTTTTCCTTTTTGGAAATTCCATATTTTTCTCTTTGCACATAAATCCTGAAATAGAAATTTCTATTACTTATGAAAAATGAATCATCGAGTCCCTCTTTTTTTTGTTTCAGTTTACCTCATCTTTGCAAATAATAAAAAAAACTCAGCAGAAAATTAAAGTGCATGTAGAGCAAGACACTAAATCAAGATAATAAAAAATACATCTCTTATATTTAACTTGTTCAAAATAATTACATTGTTCCTACATGTACAAAAAGGAAAAGAAAAAAAAAAAGAAAAAAAGATATATTCGGACACGGCCCGAACCCTCCAAAACCTCTCATAATTAACCACCTCGACAAGCATGTTTCCCCTAATGACATGCGATGGATCCCCTACTCTCGGAATCGGAGCTTTCCTTAGGCATAGTCACCGACACCAAGCAAGCCCTGGCCAACTTCCTCACGTAGTTTGATACTTATGCATCCAATCTCGATTATCCCACAAACAGGTCATCGAGATGAGGATATACTGTAAAAAGAACCAAATCACCAAATTCAAAGCAAGTCAGTAATAAAAATAAAAAATAAAAAGAAAGATAAAATGAGCAAACGGGCCATACTTCTCCTCGAAGAGCCTCCTCAGGAAGACCCGCAAACCCATCTATCACTGCATGAGGGTGATGAGGCACCGATATCACATCCCCACCATGCACCCGAATGTGATAAGAAGGGGTGGAAATATAATGAAATGGAACCTCCTCTGCTACAGTCATTGCGCATTTCGCAGTGCTATGAGCCGACGTTGTTGGTACGCTAGTCTCTCTCCCCGATCCTGCTGTAGTGGGGACACATGCTATCCACATCATAAATACACGATTGCATTAATCGACTGGTCACAAAATCTAGGTAATTGTAGCCCGCTGTCATATCAAAGTAATGTATATACAGCTCGCCCCTAATTGCAGTCACCCTGGGCTCATTAGACATCTTCTTAACCCACCTTATATCCTCCAGGGGCACTGATTTTGTGATATCCACCTTACCCTCCATAATCTACTCCCACCACTCTCTCTCCAAGGTACCAAATATACCCAAACTCGTGCTCCAGTAATATTCTCATCTACACATGCATACAGATAATGCCCACGACCCCCAAAGATAGGTGCTAGGGGTAGAAGGTCACCTGTTTGCCTAACAATAATCAAAATTCTACCAAGATATAAATTTTCCAAGCCAAGGAAAGGAGAAGGACAAAAGGCCTAACCTAGTTGCTCCTTAAGGCATTTAGCATCGCCTGCACATCCTTTAGACAAAGGTATTGGTTCGAATGCCTATTCAACTTCCTCCACCTGTACATCCTATAGAAATCCCTCATCTCGCTTGAGATTTGGGATACCAAACCTATATTGTTCCCTATCTCCTTGTAAAACCATGTCTACAAAAGGAAACACAAAATTCGAAAGAGATAAGAAAAAAGACAGGAAGAAAATACTGGGAAATTGAACCTAAAGATTACCCCCAAGAGATACGTTAGTTCAGTAAAAGTCTATCGGTAGTAACAACTGAAGGCATGCAAAGAATCATAGAGGGATGTTAGCGTGAAGCTTCCCTGATCATATGAATGGATCTCTGAAATGATCCTAAAAATGACGGAAACCACAAATGGACAACGTCGCCGCTCCGTGCCACCACAAATACCCCTTAATATAAGAAAAATAAATAAATTGGTTGCCTGCCTCACCTATTACCCATCACTGTCATCAATCTTCCTGGATAAAAAATTTCCTTCAGAAGGGACATCCAAATAGAATCCCCTGACATGATTCTCCCTATATCCAATAAATTAATTCGCACTCCACCTCTGTAACTCGCAGAGTGCGATCCACCATAATTTGTTGGTCCGCACACTCCAGTCCCATTAGTTGATAAACATTCAGGACAGTGACCGTCATCTCCTTGACACCTAAATTAAATGTGTGGGTCATGTCCCACCACCTCACTCAGTGCACACAAAGCCGCCATAGAGCGCGGTGTCTCCTTATGAAATGTTAGGTTGAGTTTCTTTAAAATTTATCATGAATGGTTTAGAAATGAAGGATATATCTTAGGTCAATGATTTCAAAACCTAAAGTTAACTTTTGAGAGGTTGAAGATGAACTATTTGACAAGAAACCTTGACCACGCACATGAGGGCACGTGACCAATTAACATTTTTGAGATTTTTTCTAATATTGTTATTTTATTTTTCTGGTCAAAATAGTATAAGATAAGGCTGTGTTTGTTCAAGCCTAGCCAAAGTTATGGAAAAATGATGTTTAAATCTTGAAATACTTTTCTTAATTTACAAATTGACCCCTTTGACTTTTTTAACTTATGAATTTTGACCCCAAACTTTGTCTATAAGTTTTTAAAAATGTTTTAAGTAAAAAATACTGAAGTTCAAACTTATCCCTAAGCCCAAGATTTTAAAGTACTAGATTATTTACAATTAGACCCCTAAAACTTTAAAATACGCAGTTTTGTTATAAATTGACCAAAACCAACCTGAAATTCTAATAATACTTATGCACCCAAACATTTGTATACAAATAATCAGCCACCAACTCCTCCTGATATCATTTTTTCATCGGTAAGCAGTTCAAAACTACCGATCAAGTAGGTCATTTTACCTATTTGATAGTAAATTTTTCGTACTTCTTTAGCTACTATTGATATCATTCTATGAAAGCCCAATTTGATTCCAAGTATATGTAGAAATTATCATACTCCTATATTATTATATCACTCATTGTTTTAATTATGATCAATCGGATCAAATTTAAACCCTTCTCATCTAATAACTTATATCATAACAATTTTATAACAATTCAGTCTCCTGCACTTTTGTGAATTATTATTTCTTGTAAAAGCATTAGTAATAACTACAGAGTAGACTTCCGTGTTATCCCACATAATTTTTCTACTTAACCTATGGTCTAGATGATTGAGAGCCCGAAGTTTAGATACATACGTATGAGTGCCGCTTTAATTATGTGCCTAGATGAGTACTTTTTCCCAAAGGTTTTGGGTTGATTTTATTTGGTTATAGTGATGGCTTACTTATTTCTATACTCCTAGTGAACTGATAAGTATGGGATTATCAATTCAAACTCCTTGATTTTCTTTAATGTTATTATGAGAAACATTTGCAACCGCTTCATATGATAAATACTGAATTCTATATACACTCAACATCTCATTTATACATATATTTGTTATAAAATTGGCAAAAACTTCTTAGCATATTTGTTCTTATTCCTTTTCCTCTAGATGTCCTAGGAGAGAGAGGATAATATTTCTTCCCTTTTTGAGACACACATTAGTCACATGTTTGCATATGTGAGTGACTGGCCGGAGACTAAGCCAGATGGGAGCAAGGAGTGACACTTTTCTATTTTCTACTTTATAGTTCGAGTTGACAATAAAATAAAATTCACCCCTGCGTTGGAAATACACTATGTGTACTGTTTCAATAATAAATAAAGTCATGTTTTCCGCCTTAACTCTAATTCATTTATTTACATATACTCTGTTATACCTTCATACCAAAAAGTAGGGTGTGAAAGATAGACATGACAAGGGCCATGCCGATCGGCACCTCCCTGCCCCAAATTCCTTTATAAATAGGCCATGACCTTACCATTATAAAATACCCCTCTCGAAAAATTTGAGAACATTATCCATGTAATCAGACCCTTTCCCTTTCCAAAAAAGTCCATTTTCCACATTCTTTTACCTCATATCCTTAGCTCACTTGGTAATTCACCTCACCTCTCTACATCACTTCTATACCACTTCAAAATTAGCACACTTGCATTCCGAATTCAGCAACAACCATCCATAAAAGAGGTCTTTTCTCAACCCCTTTCTCTATTTTATCCGTTTTAGTGTTATTCATGTTATTTCTATTTTGTTCTTTTATTTCATTATATAGAATCCACTAATCCCTACTCTTTATCAGTAGTATTTCACATAATCTATTTTCATAAAAACTCAAAACAAAATAAAAAAAGGGCTTATCCGTAAACTCCAAAAGCGGGATTTTCATTTTTACATTTTGACTCTTGAAATGCATTTTGTTTACATACACATAAGAGGAGTCATGCATTTGGATTTATGGGCTGAAACCCACCCCTGTATTATTTTTGAACTACGTGGACTTTGATGCCCTTTGGCCTACATAGGCATCATGGGCCAGTCTCGATATTTGAGTCCTCTCTTTTTCATTTTATACATCTTTTATATTTTATTATATCTATTTCGTGAGTTATAGACTCCTACACACTTATGTCTTGTCAGATGTGAACATGCATTCTTTCATAGAGATTTGTGATTCGACAAACATTTACATTATATATTTTATCATTATTTTCAGGAACACTTGTACGGATGAATTCTCTTTGTCCCTTCCATGACACAAATTGGATGATTCTAGTCTCCTATTACTTATATTAAACATATGTACATACACATCATAAAGTTAGAAATGAGAAGATTAACATTATCCCATGAGAGACCAAATGGGCGGGATGGGTGCCTAACACCTTCCTATTTCGTAACTTAGTCCCCGAACCTTTGAACTATATTTGGTTCCACATGTATCCGTTTAACATTGTTGTCGTTCTCTCGAAGCGGATGGCATCCCGACAATCAAGGGGACCGAGTCGTGCTCGCCGAAGGAATCTGACCCTGGATGGCCACATTAACCACATTGCAATAACATAATAAATCCTAAGTATCATTCCAAACAAAGATATAAAATGTGTATATATACTTTAAAACTCCAATTTGGGGATGGTTTTAATTGTGGGGTTTTGAAACAAAAGTCTATATTTAGGCTCAAAGGGGTTGACCAGGAGAAACATATAATGAGGTCAAGGTCAAATTGGGTGTAATAACAAAGAGGGACTATGATCATTTCCTAAAGTTTAAACAATTCTCAGGTCAAAATAAATTTGAAAATTGTTCTCATGTAATACCTTTCATATATGAACTCAAGCAATGAACGATCAATGAAAGAATAATGAGATTACTGACGAGTTTAATGTTTTCAATGAGGAAAGACTGATGTATAAACACTCAAAAATGAACAAAAGAAAAAGTCTCACTTAGTGTAAGCATATACAATCCAGCAAAATATTACCAAGTTACAAACGTCTTAAACAAAATAAACTAAACGAGAAAAGTTCATGTGCTCATGGGTTTAAAGTTTAATTTATTAAGTTTATCATAATATCAATAATTCGAGGACTAAAGTATAATAACTTCTAAAATAAAGAACATGCATCATTCAATTATCTATTGATTTGCCATTTATTGAAATTTATCATCGGAAACGAAGGCAAATTAACCAACAAAGGAGGAAAAAAAGAAAATATTTTTGAAACTTATTAATTTTGAATAAAAAAATTCTTAGAAAAAACATACGATCAAATTATGGAACTGAAAAGGCAATGGGAATAATGTCCCACACCCCATAATTTAAACCTTGTGTTATCCTTAATGTGAGTTAAAAACCAAGTTTAAGAGCGAAAAATAGCAACATTACCTAAAATGGAGCGATCTCTAGAATAAAAAAAGAATAATAAAAAAAGAATAAAAAAATATGTGAGGACCAAGTATAAAAAAAGAATAATAAAACTTTAACTAATAATACTAGACAATAAGTAAAAAGAAAAAATCTAACTAATATATACAACCAACAATTGTAACTTCTAACTAATATGAACTACAAGTTGAAATTTTTTAAGGTTCACACAAAATACAATTTGACTTTGAGGGAGAATTAGCGTACCCTCATTTGAGTGCATACTTTCCAAAAAAATAAGAATTTTGTTTGAACAACAGAAGGCACTGTCTTGGCAAAAAAAATGAACCATAACCAATTAAAAGTTTTTGGAGGATGGGGGGGGGGGGGGGGGGGGGGGGTTAGATTGAACGAACGATGAGTACACATGGGATATGATAAAAAATGAAATTTCCTTCCCAAAAATTTATAATTGGAATGCAGGTGGCGCACATAGATGCAAGATTTCCCTCGTGGAAAACGACTCAAACAAGTAATCCTCATCAGTGAAAGGTTGAATATTTTAGAGTTTTTAATCGATTCATGGGATACTTGTACGGTTTAATAACGGGGAATGAAAATGGGGAAGAAATAAATTCAATATCAAGAGATGACTCATCAACTCTTAAAGAATGAATTCCAAAGGAAAATGATTCACATTCAATGAAATGTTCTTCTAATATAGTTTTTGATAAAATAAAGGTATCAACCTCCTCTTTTGTTTTTCAAAGAATAAATAATATCCTTGCAGAATGATTCAATTTCCATATCATCACCATTTTTTTTATCCTTTATGACTTCGAAAAAGAGAAGACTTATATGTTCAAGAGTAGGCAACAATTATTCATTTGGTTCACAACATTACTCAACTTAAAAAGTCTTGGAAGAAAAATCATTGTTGGATTCAAATAATAAATTCAATCCATTATTCCAATAATGATTTTCTTCCTGATAATGGTTTTCAATCTTTTCATTCTCAAGAACGCACAATCCCTCACGCAACATCATAGGTGGAGATACGGAGTCTTAAATATGAGAAGTTTGGAAACTATCATCGGAACTACTATCAACATAATTAATATAAGAGTTTTAAAAGTTATTGCAATAACGTTCAACATTCTTATTATAATGTCTTTATGGCTCTTTATTGGAAAGATCATCCTCAAAATTCCTCTAATCCTTTACTTTACTTTTGTAATACGCACTCAAAGACAATTTTTGATGTATCTAGCTTTTTATTTTGAGAGTGTTCATCAAAATTCATAGGTTTACTTTTTTTGTATAATTATCATTTCGATTGCCGAAAATATTAAAATAAGACATGCTTACCCTAATAAGCTCAAGATGGAGATTTCCACAAAATGATGTGCGGCCAATAGAGTCAAGCATTTCTTGCAGCTCAAATGTAAAACTCCTACAAAACTAGTTAACAAAGAATATAAATACAATGAAAATATTACGAAATCCTAAATCAACTATAATCCAAAACAAAACAGTCCTAGGCAATAACGGCGTTTGATATGTAGGAGAAACTGAGCGTTCGTCTTACTATGTCTATAATTGTTTTTTGGCTCCCATGGCTATGGAAAAACCTATAGTATTACTACACTCTTTACGAGAGTATAGAGGCTAGTCCAGATATCGAATCCACATTGAATGTTGCTAGACATTAGATGATTTATTATTTCAAAAATAAAATTGTAAAAGTTGATAGTTTTAAGAAGATATTAATCTAGGAAAGTATGCAAACTAAAATCAACAAAACGAGTAAAAACTATAGACTGAGAAAAAATTCCCCCACATCAATGTAATTAGTATAAATGGTTACATGGTAAGGAAAAATTATCAACATTAAATATCATTTCATCAATTAATTGAATCTAGAGTTATCACCCCCAAATTCTCATAAAAGCCTACTATGATTTTTGGCGTCAATAAATAATTCAAAAATTATGCACGCAAGGTTGCAAATACGATGCATATATGATATACACCGTTAAATCTCCTAGACGCAAATAAAAAATAATCTAACCCATTTAGACTAATACATCACCAAAGCAAAACAACCCCATTAATCCAAGGTGATTTCAATCATATCAACCTAATCTAATTTATCTAGAAAGCATTGAAAAGTATGTATAGCAAGAAAGTAAATAGGAAAGAAAAAAATTATTGAAATAAAATATCAAGCAAAGCAAGAAAACAAATAATTACAACTAATATATAGGGAGAAGATCAGTGGTGGATCTAGGATTTGATTTCAGGAGGGTAAACTCGGCTAGTAAATTTATAAACATTATATATGGAAGAAAAATAAGGGTCCAAAAATAAAAATCATAATATTTAAAGTATAATTATGTAGAATTTATAAATTTGAATAGTAATGCAATTATTGTAACCTAAAATAACTCGATCGTGTGGACCTATAAAAAGTTGACATTAGTCATCATACTCAGTGGGCCTAGAAATAGAAAAGAAGTGTGGCCATCACTATTATCTCACTAGTAGGCATGCTAACCGACCACCCCAAAGGCTGTGAACAGTGAGTAATGTAAACAAACACACATGAGACTCTTGAAAGTCACCATGCACATGAACGTGAAGAATATTCAGCTGCTAATTATAATGTAAAGATCTAAATACCTAAAGTATAAAGGTATTCTATCTCTTCATCTTCCTACTACTACAAATAGCTCACTACCTCTCTCACCTAGGTGGTAATTGAAAATAGTTTATCTAAACCATAGAGAGTTCCCGAGAGGCATGTACTAAAACCTAATACATAGTGACATTGTACCCATGGATGTAGGCACCTAAATGGGTTGAACAACATAAACCTTTGTATCCCTCTCTTTGTCTCTCATCTCTCTCTAGCATATCTCCTTTATCTATGATTATAATTATTGGTTTAACTAAGCTAAGACTAATCCAAACCAACAAACCAAGTTTAGACACCAACAATATCGTTTACATAAGCTAAAGTAATGTTGCATGGTTTATTAATTACTAACAATCCAATCCAAAAACCTTAAAATTTTGGCATATCAAATTAGGACACAATAATAATTATTAATTTATGCCATAAGAAAATTATTCAAACCCATAAGAATTCAATCTAGAGGCAGAAATAAATTAACAAATTAGCAAGCTCATTGTTAATATAAATCGTGGGAATTTATCATCCAAATAGAGTACATTAAGAAAATAACTCATTTACTTGTCCGAACTAATATAAAGTTTCCATATTTGGTTTAAATCATTTGATATCAAGTCGAAGAATACTAATCATCATAAAAAAATTATATGTTGATCATATAATTGATAACACTTCATTAGAAGACATGGAAACAACAAAGTTAAAAGAAAATGTTGATCTAATTAATGAAAGAAGAATAGAGGAAGCAAATTAGAAAGGAATGGGGGAGGATTAGAACCTGAGAGAGACAGCAGGTGAAAGCTTAAAGAAATAAAGTTAGCCATTCATTACTTTGTAAAGAACAGGAAAAGCTTAGGAGTTTAGGACTAATTAAATCTATGAGAAAACTTTTAAAAACTACCGCTGGCACTAATTTGGTTTGATACTACTAAGACTAATTTGGCGGGATAGGCACAAAAACAAATGAAGGTGAGTTTTAAATGAAATGAGGGAGAAACGGAATGAAGGAAACAAAATTGGTATTGTATGTGCTTTTTATCCTTTATTTTCAGATATAAGTGCATTCCTAACCTTTAACTGTGTAATTATGCACATAGGACCCCTACAACTTCAATACTATTTTAAATTTTGGCAAAAGTTCAAGGGGGCGAATGCCCCCTCGTACTACTGTAAATGCGTCCCTAGAGAAAATGATGAATAGTAGTCTTACACAATGAACAATAGGAGAGAGAAATGAGGTCTGACTCCCCGCTTATTAAAATAACGGGTGGCCAACCATCTACTAAAAGAAAACAGAAATCTCATTTGGCTCATTCTTAGTGTCACTGTCGAAAATCCAATTACTAATAACCTATTATTCAAACCTGGTGTCGATTTTAAACTTTAATTAAATTTCTGTAAATAAATTCGTTTACTACAAACCATTCCAGATAAAGAACTAAATACACGATCACCATAATTAAACTGAATGCTAGAATAAAGTAAAGTTCAAAATAACTGAATTAACCATCGATATAAAATCCAATATAATTATTCACAACATTGCATTAAATAAAACTAAAATAAAAATCTGACAATGGGCGTCATGACCGAATAATAACTAAATGAGTACTATCTAGAGTATAAAAATAGAAGCGATTAAAGAAAATCCCTGCAAGCACTCCACAACTAATGTAACTCTGATAACCTGGAAAGAATACTCATGCCTAGCGTCCCATTTGGTGAACACCTAAAAGTTTTGAAAATATTTTGATACGGGTCAGAACCCAAATCATTTTGAAAATAATTTGAAAATAATTTGAAAGTAATAAAGATGCATTAATAAATATGTCATGCACCCTTCCATATTTAAACTTCTATCGCACTCCTATGAGATAATCCTCACGACTCAACTATAGTGCGCACCTAAATTATGCATTTTAACCTTCTAGTTATTCTACCATGCCTAACTAGTCTCACTGTAAGTTTTGATCCCATACGCTACCCCGTTTCACGCATATTGTATATTATCATCTTGCACATAGTAATTATAATTATCAAAAATAATTTATCGATTCATTTCACATAACATTCACTAATTATTAATTCAATATTCGCACTTTAGTGTCTTATGCTCGTATATAGTTTTCTTCACATTTATATATGTATTTCCATATCACATAAAGTATACACACACACATATATATATATATATATATATATATATATATATATATATATATATATATATATATATATATATATATATATATATATATATATATATATATATATATATATATATATATATATATATATATATATATATATATATATCACTCACTATATACATATAACCACAATCCCTCAGAGTAATAACTCACTGGATGGGAATCTCTAGTATGCTATTAGGCTCCAGGGAATACAAATCTTATCCTCGGCCATCAAGTCGAAATCGCACCACCCAACCCAAATGGTAAACATAACTGGAGGTAGTCATAGTCTTAAGTTAGTGGGTCATAACCATACCATATTACTATACTTGGAATTCAAACTCCTATAGGGTGGTCATGCACAAACCTATGACCATGGGGACCGATATTACACCTGCTGGGATTCACCAGGAGAGAACGCCCACAGCGCGCAACCTCCACCCATAACACCCCCACCAAACTAGGTATGTTTCACAAATATATCACACACAAATATAATCACACACGTACACACACACACACACACACACACACACACATATATATATATATATATATATATATATATATATATATATATTACTCTATATAAAAGCTCATAAGTATCTTCCCAAAATTGACACGTCAGATTTGAAAAGCCGTAATATGCCTTGAATGATTTTGGTGAAGAGAGAGAAATCTCATTCTCAAATCCTAAAACGTGGTCCCTAAAAACGAGGTCTCTGCACTCATCTCCTTTATATATATATATATATATATATATATATATATATAATGTTACTAAAAATCCATCGCTACCCACCATCACAGGTGGGATAACCTCTGATTTGAGCCACCACGGTTTGATAGGGAGAGAAGGTTATATCCCCACATTGAACGAACAGTTTTTTGTTTTTTTAACAGATTGAACTGGGTCTAGAGGGTTGAGTGTATGTGTATCTTATGTATGTGTATCTTACAAATCCTAGCCACTAAGAGAGAGAATGAGAGTGGGATTGCGACTTAACTCGGGCCACTCTTCTTCAAACTCAAACGGTCTTCATCTGCAAAAAAAAACTTGGGTAAAGGCATTGTGGTGGAGAATCACCGGCGGGTTATCACCGGAAGCAGGGGGTTGCTGGGGGTCGTCGGACGGAGGTTCTCACCAGAGCTGGGTGTGGTTGGTAGGTATAAGGGTGGTTTAGAGGGAGAGAGATAGAGTGATGTTGGGTTTAATGTTTGTTAATGGAAGGAGAGGAGAGAGAAGGTGAGAGGTTGAAGATGGAGTGATGTGGGTTATGGTGTGTGTGGGTGTAGGGTAGTAGGATGTGTGTGTGTATGTGTGTGTTTAATTTGAATCCTAAATAAAATCACACAACTAAAATTAATAATAAAATCTAACTAAAAATAAAACAAACTAAAAATAATAAAAATAAAAATATTAAACTAAAAAAACATAAAATCCTAAGCTTATATAAAAACTAAAAGAAATCAAAAGAACTTGCGTTGATATTTGAAAAAAAAAACTTTTTAGCACATTTAAAGTTCGAGGGACTTAAATTACACATGAGAAGAGCTATAGGTTATTTGAGTTGAAATGAAAGGTTTCGTAAAGAATTTCCATGAAAAAGAGTGAAGAAGGCAAAGTGGTTGGATAAAAACTTGAGTTGACACTCCAAAATAGGGGCATAACATATTTGTGTGTGTATGAATTGAATTAGATAAAATGAAATAAAATAAAAATGGCAAGAGTAGGTGGAATAACAAAAGCAGTTAACATGTTAAACTTCAACCCAAAGTATTTTCAAGCGCTAAAACCATTGAATATATGTTTTTTGAATTGTAGTGAGTGATTAAGTAATTGTTGTAATGTTCATGTATCTGAGTGTATATGTAATGCCCGTGCATCGCACGGGTGGCATACTAGTATATATAGTATCCATTCCCGTATATATACAATAAACCTAACTAATCTTGTATGTCCCTCATAGCACTAGCCTATACTTCTCGAGTCTAATCCCAACTCTAATTTATTTAAATAGTCACTAATTTAATTTATTCACCCTTATAATATAACTTCTGAACACTTAGTCCTTCCCAATCTTCCCATAAATAAGTCTAACTGAAATTTCACCCAAATTCATTATTTCAATTTTTTTTTGAGTATTATTCATCCTCACACAATAAGTCTCACCGCATACATATCATAACCATACCAAAGTAATTTATCACATTTCAAATAATTTTTCAAAAGTTTTAAACTCGTTTACGGACTATCTAAACCAACCCAGAATCACCATATTAGCACAACCCATCAAATTAACCAAATTGGGCAACACAGGGTAGCTGAACCGATTCGGCTTGAGGGCGAATAGGTTCGCCCCTGTTGTTCAGCCTAAAACGATACAATATCATGTATTTCAAAATTCTACCCAATTTTCATCCACCCAAGTCAATATGTAAACCAAATACCACCAAAATTTCCCATTCTCTATAAATCCTAGATATGAATCTAACCATTTTTCTTATATAAATTCATGTATGCATTATCAATTCATGGGATTCAATGTTGTAACCAAGAATTGTACGGTTTCTAAAAATTAACTAGAATTCGTCATCAATTCTAGTTCTTTTTCATTCAAGATCATATGTTTATACATGGATTCCATTCTCAAATTTCATATACTATAATTCTCATTCAAATTTAATAAAATCATGTCCCAAAACCCATTTTACATATGAATCCCACCCATAACATAATTGTCACCAACTAAATATGAATTGAATACATGCATAAAATATTAAGCAAGTTAATCACTTTCCTTAATAGGATTGCAGAGTCTAAATTTGTAGAGTATGAATTGCCTTTGTTTTGTGATAATCCTAGCCCAGAAAGATCTCCAAAATCCTCCCCAACTCTTTCCTTCTCTTGATACCCTTTGGCTTTCCTTATCTTTCTCTTTATTTTACTCTTAAACTCTTAGAATAATAAGTTGGTTGTCCTCTATCATCAACCCTTTCATTTTATAAGCCTAATCCCGAAATTAGGTTAAAACACTAGTGTAAAATTACCCGTATGCGTCTATGCGGGTCCTAAATTGTCTAAAAGTCCCTCGGAACCCAATCAACACTCCCAGGTACTTAATTTTGACTTTTTTTGACCTATTCCGGATCAACAATGCTCTCAAAATCATCATCCAATTTACCAATCATAAATATCCCATCTTAACCTAATATAACCCACATATGTGTCCCAATTGAGATACCATCAAATTATGTCGCTTTCACCCACTTACGACGTAATACCATTTGACATTATTTTATTTACTTCATCACACTACTAAATATATTCACATAAAAATTAATCAATTCCTCGCTAATTAATATTTATTTATTTTCTAATTATTTCTCAATTTATTTAACCTATGTGTACACATGTAATTTAAATCCTAAAATATAAATATTCGAAAATACGATGTGTTATATACTCCCCCTTTACAAAATAATTTTGTCCATGAAACTCGGATATTCCAAGTAATAAATCTTCCTATGCTTAACAACATGGCAACCTCACATAGGCAAAATCAAATAAGGAAAATACTATTGTGCCTCCACTACATTCCTGCTATAGGTACCATCCTGACAGAAGGCCTACTCATTATGGCCCACGATTAGTAACAAGTCTGTTCAAATTATTTCATACTAATATATACTCCATCATTCTTAAGGTCTTACCTTGATAAAAATATGTAAAACTATCATGAACCTGCTAGAAATACTCTAATAAGATGAGCATATACACCACTGGCCCTATCATCTCAATATTGGGGAAAGGCCCACTACCCTTGGTGTAAACTTCCCTTCTTATCAAATTACGTAACTCCTTTCATGGGAGACACCTTCAACTATACCTGACCACTCATGTGAGACTTCAAAAGCTTCAATTAGAGATGACGTAACTCTTGTAATGCCTTTAAACTACACGAATGTTTTTTTTGATAAACTCAATCCTTTCCATTGGACTCTGAATCACACCTGGCTCAAGGAGCTTGTTATCCCCTCACATATAATTTACTAGAGAGAGGACGACAATACCTCCCATACAAAAGCTACAAAAGGCACCTAGCCAATAATAAACTAGTAAGAGTTATTACACTAAACTCTACTAATGATAATACTCATCCCAATTACCTGAATATTAAGAATACACATTACTCACATTCTCCAACATCTTGGTCACGTCTCCCATATCCTCCTCGGTCTATGGGTACTATGGCTTGCTTGAAATGTAACTTCATCCCCATCGCCTCCTAATAATCCTTATTATAGGTGGGGCTCAAGGATCTTACCTTGATCCACCACAATGTTGAGTGTAACCTTGTGCTGACTCCTTCCTTTCCTTTAACCCAATATTAGACACTTTGCCCGATAGTGCAACTCACCTAAATTAATAATAATTGGTCCATATCGATCAACTAATTCCAAAAAACCAAAGGAAATCCTGACCTTTCCCCGATGTTGGTGACCCCAACAATGATATCCATCAGTCTGCCTATCCATTTTGTCACTGTAATCACCAATGATTGCAAAATTTTGGATGATCATCTAAGACCAACCTTTTTCCATCTACAAGTTGTGCACTTGAATATAACTTCACTATGCGTCACTCCTCACCGATTCTGACACTCTATATCCCATGTCACATGGTACATCTTACTCCCCTTCATGGGGTGCTCCAAATATCGTGACCCACGCGTTTACTCCAAAACTGCGCACGTCCTTGGTCTTTTTTACTTGGTAAAAATCAACCTCCTATTTATGCATAAGTCACCCTCATCACTTAACCAAGTAAAACTCCATTCTACTACCAATTTTTTTTTCATCCTCCCTTGTCAAGATATATGTTTTACCCATGTCTCCATAGTCTTTCAACCCATCTTAGGTGCGATAGTTCTCCTTATTGTATAATATCTGGACTATCTCCTTCCTCAAATGAAGTTCACTCCATCTTACTTTTCCATTTTCACTTCTACTAGCTTATGGGAATACGGTTGAACACATTTATTACCACATCCCCCTATCCCAAACGTTTTTGAAAATCGAACTAACCAGGGCATCTACCCTATATCCCCTACATATTTGCATAAACAATATAGACGTAACATCATTATTTCAAACTTGGCCCCACATTCTTAGCGTGCCTATATAATAAAGGTATTATTTATTAATATCCCACTAATCGTTGTTCCATTCTTCTTGAGATTTCCCCACTTATCAACTAGTGGTGCAAAGATTTCCCCAATGCTTCCTACACAACACTATCTGGCTCCACTGGCCTTATACAGTATAATAGCTCTCAGCTCATTGTATTTTTCCACATGCACAATGATTAAAATTCAAAACTTATGTCGTAGCATCTCTTAACTCCCGGCATTTATTGAGGTTCATGCGTGGAATGGCAAGCAAATGAAATTTAACCAAGGAACTCCCGATGTACTATCACTTAACATTGTCATTCATCGAGATCCTTCGGCCTAAAACATATAGTCGGGACA
This sequence comes from Sambucus nigra, assembly GCA_949130495.1. Taxonomy (NCBI): domain Eukaryota; kingdom Viridiplantae; phylum Streptophyta; class Magnoliopsida; order Dipsacales; family Adoxaceae; genus Sambucus; species Sambucus nigra. The sequence continues at coordinate 538,759,354 of OX422213.1, forward strand.
CTCCAAATTCAGTCCCCCATTCATATATATTTAAACCTCAACTCCAAAGGAGTCATACAATACAATGCTCGCACTATCACAAACTCCCCATGGATACTTTAATAACGAGAAAAATCTCTCCACTCAGTGGTAAAGCCAATATCCCCCGAATCACATCAGTAAAGTCACCGAGATCAAATATAACGAGACCACTATACGCTAAAAAATCTCCTCTAAATTATAATATCTATACGAGGGCTCGATCTTTTTTTAGGTGAGACATCGCAAAAATAACACATCTTGCCCTGGAATAGTGAACATGATAGACTTATGGTAACAGTCCATATCGCTCAAACCATCGCTAACTAGTCCATTCCCGGGATAACATCATATTCGCATAACATTTCTCTCTAAGACAAGCAAATCCACTAAAAAAATATCCTCTCATTGTCCACACTCGCTCTCCTGGAAATGGAACCAAAGATAGCCCCGCTACCCCACGGTAAATATATAAACACATCAGTAATTCTAGCAATACATTCACTAAACCTCCCTCACACGTGAATCTAGTGAAAATAATATATAGTTGTGGCCATACCGATATATTTCTCTCTTCTCTCCCTGTGGCAGGAAAAAGAGGGGGAGAAAAAAGGCCTCATGTTCCCTTTCTCTAAGAGTGCTTCGACAGTCATCGGTGTGGGGTGAATGTAAAGAGATGGAGTCGCCAGCCTATTTTGCACAAAACAAGAAAAATAACACGTCGTAGCCTCTAGAGATCTCCATCAAAGATAGATTGATGCTTACGAAACCAATAGTTCGAACGTTCGGGGACTAAGTTACGGAATGGGAAGGTGTTATGCACCCATCCCTCCCTTTCGGTCTCTCGTAGGCTTGTGTTACTATTTTCCTTGATTTCTTTGTGAAGTGTGTGTGCATGTATATATAAATGGAGATCAAAATCGTCTAACTCAAATCATGGAAAAGATGGAGTGAGGTCATCCGAAGGAATGCTCCTAAAATAATATCTAAAAAATACGATGTATGCCTTTATCGAGATATTGATCGTTATGATGAAATGATAATATATGTGTGCTAAAATGAGAATAAATATAAAAAATATAATATGTATTAAGATAATGTATAGATGAAAAGGATGAAAATGCGAAAATGGAAAAATTAGAAAATTGAGAAATTGGACTTGAGTCTCGGGTTTTAGCCCGAGATGCCTACGTAGCCTATAAAGGCATCAAAGTCCATGTAGTTATTATGAGGCATAAAGGTGGGGTTTATACCATATATTCGAGCGGTAATATATTATATGTGTATGTGTAGAAAATGTACTTTTAGTTTTGAGAAATTGTAATGGATAATCCCGTTGGAATTTATAGGTGGAGCCATCCTTTTCATTGTTTTATTTTTTTATAGAAAATAAAATATGTACAATATAACTAATAAAGAAGAGAGATATTAATTTTTATGAACTAAAGCAAAATATGGATTTAATAATTTATGTAACTAATGCAAAAATAAAGAAATTAAAGAGAGAGAAAGATTTTTGGACCTTCTTTGGAGAATTGAGGTTTGATCTTGATCCTTGATGAACTCCCTTGAGTGTTGAGATGAATTTTGGATGAGAGAGAATGAGATTTTTCTAAATTGGGTATTAAAAGGATGGGAATGAAAGATTGAAAGGAATTTCACACAAGGAAACTTCGCTGATTGCAAGAGAATGCTGCTGAGATCAGTGATGTTGATAAATCTGAGGTATGCTTTGGGAGTGAGATCATGCCCTCTAATTATAGGATGGGGGTGATGATCGGAATATCCCTATCCTTACCAATAGGTAGGTAACCTGAGGCACACTACCGATAGACAGGGAAATGGACCTGCCAATCTGTAGTCTGATGCACATTTTTCCTGAAAAATGGTCGTATAACGCAATTCATTAATCCAAATCGTCAACGTGGCATACTATTAAAAAGGTAATTCATAGGACTTCAAAAGTCCTTTGGGCCTCTATCGGGTCTGGTAGTTGACTTTGGGTCAAACGGGGCACATAAGCATTCATCGGTCCTTTGGATGGGTGATCGTCGGACGAAAACAGATTGTTCGTCCGAACGATAAGTCATAATCGAGCACGAGGGGGAATTTTTAAAGGTTATGCAATTTACTTTAACATTACAAATACCTTTGCTCAGTTCGAAAAGTTGACCTTCGTTAACAGGGGCCCGAAAGCGCCTAGTGACCTTTCAGAGTAAAACGAGTCGTTCATCCGTACCGTAAGGCTGATTCGCACACGGGGCAGAAAATTGGAAAGGGTATTCAGTCCCCTTAAAATATTAATTTAATCTTATTTGAGCTGAAAAGTTGACCTTTGTTAGACCGAGCCCGGTAGGCCTCCAAATTGATTCTCGGGGGAAATAAATCATTCGTACGAACAGTTATGCCATTTCAGGCATGGGGATGACCGTTGAAAAGGGGTTTCAGTTTTCTTCTAAGATTAAAAGAGCTTTTTCTCTAAAAAAGAAGTTGACTAGGGTCAAATCGTGGGTCCGGGAGTGCCCTATGGCCTCTAGTTAGATTTTTATGGTAAAATGGTTCGTTCCTTTGAAACGTTATGCCGATTCGTGCACGAGGAAGATCATTGGAAAGGGAATTCAAATCCATTCAAAGATTTATTGAGATTTTGATCTATCAATAGAGCTGAACAAAGTCAAAAGGGGTCTAAGAGAACCCGGTGGCCTCCAGATCGATACTCAGAGTATGACCTAGGTTTTTTGGTGAAATAGGGAGGTGCTAGGGACATAAGGAGAGACTTAGAGGGTTTTAGAATGTGGTGTCTATAGATACCCTCGACGGGTGATCTTGGAACAAATGAAAGATGTTAAATAGACACCACATGATGTTTTGGAAAAGAGGTCAATTCTGCGGACCAAAGGGGATGGAGATGACCATATTAGAGGGTCGAGGACAATTCTGAGGACCCAAGGAAACACTAGGCAAGGTTGATTGATAATTCTGAGACCTAGGGTAGGGAGTGAAGAATTATGTGAGTCGAGGTCAATTCTAAGGACCTAGGTAAGGGAGTGGCCCATTCTACAAGCCGAGGTCAATTCTGAGGACCTTATGTTGTAGTGACCAATTCTACGAGTCGAAGTCAATTCTAAGGGATTTAAGTAGAAGAAATAAATTTTGAGGGTTGAGGTCAATCTGATGACCCTCAATAGAAGCGGCCAATTCTGAGCGTCGAAGCCCATTATGAGGGCTTAAGTAGCGGTGGACAAGTCTAATGGTTGATGATAATTCTAAGGGCTTTAGTAGAAGTGACCAATTCTGAGGGTCGAAGTCAATTCTGAGGGCTTAAGTAGAGGTGACCAATTTTGAGGATCGAAGCCAATTCTGAGGGCTTAAGTAGGGAGACCAATTCTTAGGGTCGAAGCAAATTCTGACGGCTTTAGTAGAAGTGACCAATTTTGATGGTCAAAGCCAATTTTGAGGGCTTAAGTAGAGGTGACCAATTATGTGGATCGAAGCCAATTCTGAGGGCTTAATTAAATTTCAGGGAATAGTTTTCTTGGGAAATTTTATAGACTCTAATGGGGAAAAATATTAATCCGTAGATGGGATACAGCCTTACTGGGGAATTTTCTCAATTTCTACCATGTCCCTTTGGAGACGTTGCTGGGGAGATATCCAATTGGATTTGGTAATTCCTATGGGGAGATAATTCTTGGAGAAAATGTGGCATTAATCCGGTTGGGGATTTTAGAGTCTTGAAAAGATGTTTTTCTTGGTGAAAAAGGTTCAAAAATTCATCTGGTATTTTTAGGAATTTTCTGGGGATTTTTTGGGATTTTCAGGGAGGTGCTAACCGGTAGGGTGTGGGAGGTGCCAAACAGCAGTGGCACGGTATTTTGGGCTACCTCGAGTAGGTGAAGGAACAGGGTCAATCGTTATGTGGCTTGGGATTGCGTATCGGCATGCCCCCTAGCCTCGTATAAAAAAAGGGGCAAGATTTCTTCGTTTATCACATCTTTCAGATCTTCTATCTTCTGCTTTTCTTCTCTGCGAACTATTCTAGAATTCTTTTCTCCTCCAAAACTAAGAAATGGTGGATTTTTCAAGCAGTGTGATCCACATGGCATGGTTGAGTGTTGATAATTGAGCGCATTTGGAGTGGCGAGTTAGGGTACCCCAAGCGCTGGGTAGTGTGAATGATTTTTGTAAGGACACAAATTTCCAATTGAGTCCATATATAGTTTTGGCTCAATTCCGGACAAAAACATTTATTCATAGGATAGTATGTTATTGTAATACTCTCAAGCCTATGAAGTTTGTGTTGAAGACGTAGCGGCAAAGAGTATAAAGCTTCATCAAATGTGCCGGTTTGCATGCCTCGTTTCTACGTCATCAACTATGGTTCCATGCTCCCAAGGTATAATGCAATTATATTTATATAGGAGCTTGGAACAAAGTTTATTGGGTGTTAGGTTTTATAAAAACTGCGTTTTTGTTTTAAGAAAGAAATTATATAAAACTTTAAAATAAGTTCATAAAGTATTCTGGGCCAAAATCGAATTTTTCAATCTTTCTGGCCGTTTGTTAGATATGTCGTTCGAACGAGTTTTTTCGTTCGAACCAGATGTCGTTCGAATGAACCTGCCAATGAGTTCCCACTAAGGCACACTGGTCCGTCGTTAGAAATGTCGTTCGAACGAGAGTTCTAACGAGATTTCCAACGAGCTTCTAACGAGTCCATTCTGGAGCGTCGTTAGAAGTCTCGTTCGAACGAGAGTTCGTTCGAACGAAATGTCGTTCGAACGAACTGCTAGGCGGGAACAATTTTTAGGCAGTTTTTAACCCACTTTTCCACTTGTTTCTTAACTGATTTTTTCAGACTTTATGAAGGACGGGAATCACATTTTCCAAACCAACATTTCCATAACTTTTCCATTCTAGTTTATCTCTTAGAGAGAGTTTGAGAGCAAATATGGTTTAGGAAAATTTTCATGTTTTGAGTGAGATTTTTAGAGAAATATTTTCATCACTCTAGTGTTTACACCCAATTGAGTTTATTCCAAGTTCACATATACATATGAATTGCTTGGAGTTTGGCACCGGTTTATCTCTACCGAATTTCAAATTGAAGAGAAGTTTTGGTTTGCTTCTACATCCATCAAAGAAGAAGACTTTTTGTTGCGATTTTACCCACTTGGAGAAAGTCTCCTTGCTCAGGGGACGGTGACCATAGAAAGCCCCATCGGTGGATTTCGAGACCGCGGTGGAGTTCCGAGGTTGTCCGCTAAGAAGAGGTGTTTACAAGAAGAAGCGTCGAGGCTTTAGAGGGATCGAGTCAGTCGTTGTAAGTCTATCTGTCTTGTAATTGTAATTCCATATCTAGTGGACTTGTGGCTAGGGCCGTCCGAGGTTTTTTTTCCGTCTTGGGTTTTTCCTCGTACATCGCGGCGTAGTGTGATATTGTTTATTTTATCTTGCTTCATAATTTAGAACGCATTCTTAGAATAAATTCAAGATAAAATTCGGTTTAAATTATCACACTCAATTTAATTTGGACTTAAATTGAATATTGGGTAAAGATTATTTAATTCAAGTCAGTTGCTAAAATTTGGTTTCGCCTAATTTGCTAATATTGATAAATATGACTTAGGCAAATTCTAGGACTTGGATTTATTAATCGGTTTAAGTGAATATATTAATTAATTAATTTAACTTCACTTTGTGTAATTTTAATTTGTTTATGAAATTAAAATTTGTTGGTATTAAAGTTGAACCATCACCTTTACGCTCCCGCATCGTGTTTGTTGTTTTACACATAAAAAGGAAATTACGTGCGTTTTCAAATTGGTATCAGAGCCAAAGCGATAAATTATTTCGTTAACGATCTTTTTAATAATTTTTGGCTAAAATGGATTTTTCCCCTTTTTCAAAATTTCCTATTTTCGATGGTTCAAACTATGCGTATTGGAAAGTGCGTATGAGATCGGCACTAAAATCTATCGACGAACGTGTTTGGATGTCTGTTGTTAACGGGTGGTCCCCACCAACTTATTTAGTTGAAAATGAACGTGTTATCAAACCCGCCAATAGATGGACTGAAAATGAGTTTAAACTTGCTAATTTCAATTCCCGTTGTTTAAATGCCTTATTTAGCGCGGTCACACCGGATGAATTCCGTCGTATTATGACAAGTGAAGCCGCTAAAGAAGCTTGGGATATTTTACAATTAACTCATGAAGGAACTAGTGTCGTTAAAGCTTCAAAACTCCAAAACCTCACCACTCAATTTGAAACTATCAAAATGAATGAAAAAGAAACTTTTGATGAATTTTATGCTAGACTTTCTGATATTGTTAATTCATCTTTTAACTTGGGAGAGAAAATACCCGACGACCGAGTTGTAAAGAAAATTTTAAGGTCCCTACCCGATAGATTTATTCCAAAGGTGACCGTTTTAAATTCTTTACCAACTTTAGCCTCTACGAAATTAGAAGAGCTTGTAGGTGATTTACAAACCTATGAACTAGATATGTTTCCCTCTAAAACTGAAAAGAAAATCGAAAAGGGTGTTGCTTTAAGAGCCCGAAAAGAGGTCAAACAAGTAGTAGAGAGCGAGAGTGATAGTGACTCGGAAGACATGGCTTTATTTGCACGTAAATTTAGAAACTTTCTTAAATTTAACAAAGATAAATTTAAAAATGATTTTAAGAAATTTGATACTTCTAAATATGATAAAAGCGAGAAGATTTCTAAAGTCGAGAAGATCCCTAAACCTAGCAATGACAATTTAGATAGGGACGAGTCTGATAAGTGTTTTGGTTGAGAAGGTTATGGGCATAGGGCGTTTGAGTGCCCCACTAAACTAAGGAAAGAGGGTAAGCGACCCGTTTCATATAATGCGACCCTTAGTGATAGTGATAAGGAAGAGAATCCCGAATCCCCCACTAAGAAAAATTTTGTGGCTTTTATGGCTAGTCATGTGAGTGACAGTGAGAACTCATCGATTGATGAAACAATAGCACATGCCACTTCCAAGGTCATTGTACATGATTCTCTTGTTTTTGATGATAGTGAGAGTGAAGAAGAAAGAGAGAGTGAAAATGAAGAAGAGGTTAATGAGAGTGAAGTTCAAAATGCTTTTCAAGAACTTTATAAAGAATCTATTAAATTGAAAAGAGCTAATTTGAAGTTAGAAGCTAGTTTAAGAGAAAATGTCAAGGTCATTGATGAAAATGTTTTAATAGAAGACCTTAGGACACATGTGAGGACTCTTCAAGAGAAGCTTGAATATGTAGAAGGCGAAAGAGATAGCCTTAGGGGTTTAATGGAATCCTTGAAAAAAGAGCTTCTTGCTTTTGAAGAGCGAAATGTTTTACTAGAATCTAACATTGTAGAATTGAAAAATAAATTAAAAGATTCTAGTAATGTCAAATTTGATTTGGAGTGTCATTCGGAAAAATTAGATCAAATGTTAGGAACGGTCCAAATTAAAAATGACACTTGTGGTTTAGGCTTCAATACTTGTAATGAATTTACTCATAATGCCCAAACCAATGTTTTATGAGAATCTTCTAGGAATACATTTAAAGATCACTCTTTAAGTAAATCTTTTCGACATGTTCTCACATGTACACATTGTGGTCGACAAGGTCATCTTAGGAAATTTTGTTTTGATCTTAAACGAATTCCTAGAAAATCCCATAGTAAAGTAACCACGGTAGTTAAAGTTCCTACACCCCAAGATAGTCATTCTTCATTAATTTGGGTTAGGAAATCTGACTTGGTTGCTTTGCAAAATAGTTTTTTTGATTCTCATTTACTTTCACATGATTCCTCCCTTGCTAAATCTAAAGGATGAATGTGTTAGTAGTTTTTAACCCACTTTCCCACTTGTTTCTTAACTGATTTTTTCAGACTTTATGAAGGACGGGAATCGCATTTTCCAAACCAACATTTCCATAACTTTTCCATTCTAGTTTATCTCTTAGAGAGAGTTTGAGAGCAAATATGGTTTAGGAAAATGTTCATGTTTTGAGTGAGATTTTTAGAGAAATATTTTCATCACTCTAGTGTTTACACCCAATTGAGTTTATTCCAAGTTCACATATACATATCAAATTGCTTGGCGTTTGGCACCGGTTTATCTCTACCGAATTTCAAATTGAAGAGAAGTTTTGGTTTGCTTCTACATCCATCAAAGAAGAAGACTTTTTGTTGCGATTCTACCCACTTGGATAAAGGCTCCTTTCTCAGGGGACGGTGACCATAGAAAGCCTCATCGATGGATTTCGAGACCGGAAAGGAGTTCTGAGGTTGTCCGCTAGGAAGAGGTGTCTACAAGAAGAAGCATCGAGGCTTTAGAGGGATCGAGTCAGTCGTTGTAAGTCTATCTATCTTGTAATTGTAATTCCATATCTAGTGGACTTGTGGCTAGGGCCGTCCGAGGTTTTTTTCCCGTCTTGGGTTTTTCCTCGTACATCGCGGCGTAGTGTGATATTGTTTATTTTATCTTGCTTCATAATTTAGAACGCATGCTAAGAATAAATTCAAGATAAAATTCGGTTTAAATTATCACACTCAATTTAATTTGGACTTAAATTGAATATTGGGTAAAGATTGTTTAATTCAAGTCAGTTGCTAAAATTTGGTTTCGCCTAATTTGCTAATATTGATAAATATGACTTAGGAAAATTCTAGGACTTGGATTTATTAATCGGTTTAAGTGAATATATTAATTGATTAATTTTACTTCTCTTTGTGTAATTTTAATTTGTTTATGAAATTAAAATTTGTTGGTATCAAAGTTGAACCATCACCTTTACGCTTCCGCATCGTGTTTGTTGTTTTACACATAAAAAGGAAATTACGTGCGTTTTTAATTTTGACTCGTTCGAGCAGGTTGCGGATGAGAGAACTCTTTGACTTGAGCCTGCGCACCATCAATCCTCTAGGGTGGTGAACCCTAGTGGCTATATAAGTGTTAATGACCTTTAGTATTTCCTTTGTGTATTTCCTTCTTTTTTTCTGAATTTTGATAAGTGTTTTTCTTTTTTGTTTTGGAATCCTGATATATCTATGTCTAACCTGTGTTCTCGAAGGACTACCGTGTTCATGCATATCTGGGAGAACCTTACACCGATGGCGTGTTGGGTAGTTTCATCAGCCGACTTCGGTATTTTTGAGTCTACACCGGATGAGACGCCTCGTTCGACGGCTGTCCTCTACACTTTGGGGGAGAGGTGGTGGGATACTACCCACACCAAGCATTTTGGCTTTTGGGAGATGATAGTGACTCCCATCGATGTGCAACAGCTACAGGGCCTGAATTGTGAGGGGGCCTAGATAGAGGTGGACCAGACTTTACGGGTGACGCCGATGACGATGGAAGCAACATTGGGTGATGAGGGGAGGATAGTATGTGGGGACTCCGTTTGTCTATTTATTTTTATGGAGGTTTTGTTGAGTCGACGGATCGATGAGACTTATAGGCTATGACTCTCATACGTCAATCTCATCATCCTCTCTCTCATTACCCTCACACTCTCGGGAAGCACTCTCAACAGCCTCGAAAGTTCCATGCACAGGAGTATCCTCGGGGGAAATTATATTGTCATCGCTCACATGACATTCCCTAAAAACAACAAAGTTACACTCAATGGGGAAACTCTCTCCCTTGTTCGATTCACTATCATTTAAGTTGGCGTTGTATGCTATCAGTTTCTTGACCTCTTTCTTAAGTCTAGTGGTACACTTAGCTAATTTGTGACCAAATCCCTCACACCAAAAACAACGATCCAAATCATCTCTCTTAGGCTTCTCAAACTTATCCTCAGAAGTGGACTCTGACTTGATGTTCTTTAATTTCTCAAACTTTTTAGCATCTTTCGATTGGTTTTGAAATTAAAGAAATTTTTTGAACTTGTTTTCCAACAAGATGACATCCTCAAAGTTGAAAATGAAATCGTCATTCGAAACATTAGTCTCCTGCTTCAGGGCTTTCAAAGAATTTCCCTTTTCTTCCTTTGGCACTTTCTTGGAGGTAAACATATCGAGTTCATAGGTTTGAAGTTCATCTATGACCTCTTCCAGTTTCGATGAGTTAAGCATACCAATGTAATTCATATCGATCACTTTTGCATCAAACCTACTCATCGACGATCTCAAAATTTTCTTAATCACTTGGTTATCGAGAATCTCATCACGTAGGTTAAGCGCCGCATTAACAATTATAGACAACCTAGTGTGAAAATCATCAAACATCTCACTATCGAACATCTTAATCATCTCAAACTGTATAGGGAGATTTTGTAACTTCTCTGCCCTAATCGTTCTCATGAGTGAGTGCAAGTGTATCCAAATCTTCTTTAGATGTTTCACAAGTCATGATGTTATTATACTCTTCGGGGGTGACATGTGAGGAAATAATGTAGCAGAACTTTAAATTTATATAGTGCAAGTCTATGTTTAGTCTCATTCTACAACTCAATGGGGTTCAAACTTGTGACCTCACCCTCTTGTGTGATAGGTGGTGACCAACCTTTTTCAACAACTACTAGACACACTCATCAAGGGATTTTAAATAACTTTTCATTCCCATTTTCCAATAAGCATAATTATTTCTGTAAAAAATAGGAGTGCGAAAAGTACCATAATTTCCAAAATTCATCCTTACAAGCAAAAAGGGATCAAGCACAATGAAAATGTATTTCCAGCTCTGTGTAAGGACATATTTTCATAGGTCCGTTATCAATTTATTATGTCATATACCGCTACACCGTCGAAGAGCATTCAAGAGCCATCTACATCAAAGACGGATCCAAATTACTCAAGTTCATCATTCAAGACTTCGTAAAGTTTACTTTGGTAAGGTTATGTTTTTAATATCTTAACTTTTCACTTAGAGCTTTTGGGATATTTTTACAAAATATTTTCTAAGTTTGGAGCGGACTTTTTCGTCAAAATTTGAGAATGAGTATTGTTTCTAAGTGTTGAAGTGGACATTACGACATAGCATGTCGTTCGAGCGAGATGGCGTGTCGTGCGATCTCGTTCAAACAACATATGTCCTTCGTTCGAGCGACATGCTGATCTCGTTTGAACGAGTTCTATTTTTGAGGCGGTGTATTTTTCCTATAAATAATCATTATTTCGTAACGTTTTATTAAGAAATCATAGAGTTTTGATGAATAGAAAAACTGCGAAAGCATAATTCTTTTAGGCTTCTTCTTTTAGGGTTTTAATCCCTTTTTTGTTTACAATTCACAAAACTCCCAATATGCTTTAGTGAATTGTTTTGGTTTTGAAGAACACAAATTTTGCTGTTGATTACTTCTGTGGGAAGAACTCTACAACCATAGAGTTACGTGCTATTGTGGAGGGAGTCTCTACGGAGTATTTTGGGTTGCGATCCTTGTGGTATAGCTGTGCGTGAACCACTTCAGATTTCTAGCCGTTGCTTTGGAGGTTTGACGAAGACACCGTGCATTACTCTTGTGGATGAAAGCAAGATGTTATGTAAGTCAATGGTCTTGTAAACTTTTCAAAGTTCTAGAAATAAAAGGTTTTGCCCTGCGGGGATTTTTCCTTAATTTTATGTCACATGCTTTATTTATTTATGGGTTGACACACGCACACACGTAGTTGCTTGTTTAGGGGATGTTTAAAAATAGACTTTAATTAAATAAGTGTGCCAAATTGGATATTTGTGAATTAATTTTAAATTGGTATCACACCGCGTTCATTCAGGTTTTTCAAATTGGTATCAGAGCGGGTTACGCTAATTTATCGCGTATTACTATTTTTCGCAAAATTGTGTGATATTGATTTTTTTAAAAATTAGGTTTGTGAAAAATCGCAAATTTTCAATAGAACGCCCATTTAATGAGGATCCTATTTTTGAAAAAAATCACGACCGTGCTGAAAAATTAAAAAGTTTGAATTTGAAACTTTGCAAAATAATTAAAGTTTTGGAAAAAGAAAATTCTCTCTTTAAAAGTAAGAATGAATATTTGCAAGAGTTTCAAACTCAAAGTGATATTTTTCGTTAGCATTTCTGTAATTTGTGTATTGATTTTGATTCTTTGAAAATTGCCAAAAAGAAGAGTGATGAGAGAGTCCTTGCTTTAGAGAAGGAATTAGAGGACTTAAAAAATTCTAGGGTTCCCGTTTGTGCCATCGAGGATAAAAAATTATTCGATGATTTTACGGCACGTGAAAAGACTCTTAGGGATCATTTTGTTTTAATTGAGGGTGAGCGTGATAAACTGTCAAGTTTAATTGCAAATTTGAAAAAGAAATCCCTATCTTTGGAAGAGTCTAATTCTTTACTTGAGTAAAAAAATTTCAAGTTAAAAAATGATTTGACAAACTCGAGTAGGTTTGATAGTGATGGTAATGGTTGATCGTGTTCTCATGCTTCTAATGCTAAAGCCAAAACTATTATTTGTTTTAGAGGGTCAACTAATTCCAAGGATGTTAGAAAATATCACACTTTAGGTAACATTCCTCCCGTTTACACATGTTCACATTGTGGTAGGAAAGGTCACCTTAGACGTTTTCATTTTGATCTTGGAAAAAGCCCTAGGAACTTTATGTCTAGTGTTACCGTGGTTCCCAAGACCCCACATGACGTTTCACATCTATTTGGGTTAGGAAATCACTTTTAGAGGCACCAGATTTTAGACAAGAGTATTCTCGTTTGCTTGCACATAATTCTTCTCTTGCCATATCATATTGATGATTGTGTTTGCATGTTTGTCATACGCTAGTTATGCTTTTTGATATATTTTTGCTAGTGTTGTGACATGTACTTTTTGTATAGATTTTTGTTTTTGAATTTTTTTGAAAATTACAAAAAGATTTTAGTTTGATAAAATTTTTGAAAAATCCAAAAGATTTGTGTATTTTGTTTGCACCATTTATGGATGAACACTTAGGATAACCAAGTCACAACATCATTCCATTTTTTATGTGACTATTTGATAGAGTTTTGAGACAATATATCATGTCATCTTTGTGCTTTATAATGATTGGAGTCATTAAGATGTAATTAAGTGTTTCTTCCTACATGTTTAACTCATAATTTTCTTTATTGCACACGTGTACGGATTTGTTTGATTATTGTCCTTGTCTTATCACATGTTGGTTGGGTGTTTTCACTTCAATCCTGTCCTTAAAATGAACCAAGCGCGATAAAACTGGATGAGATAGGTGTGCATATAAGAGCCGTTTGTGAGGTTGTGTGTTTTGTTTGAAAACGGTGAAGGTTTACGAAAGATTTTTTTTTGCGATTAAGCCTCCCTTTAAATTAGACCTAAAAAATTGAGGAATTTTATTATCCGGGGTCCAAAGAGGTTTAAAAGAGCCCGAAAAAATTTAAAGGAAATAAAAAGAAATTCATGCCAATTATGGGACATTTAGGTTTTTGCACCAATTCTCCAAAGTTTGAGAATTTAGTTTAACACCTCTAAAAGAAAATATATATGAGGGAGTTTGGTTGGAGATTTTATAATGGGTTTGCATGTCCTTGAAAATCTAGAAAAAGCGCTATATAGTTTTGGACGTTATTGGTGTGAAAATCACTTTAACTTTGATTTGTTGATTTGTATAAGATGATGTTATCTAAATTCAACAATTTTTACACCTAAGGATACTTTTGATGCTCATTCGTTAGGGGTACAGATATGCATCATGCACATATGATTGATTGAGTTTATTTACCTATCGAATGTGTTCATACCCATTCATTCCATTTCCATGACTTGGTTGTTTGAGTTTAATTCCATAGTGTGATTTTTTTGTATCCTATTTTTGTTAAAAATTTGAAAAATCCAAAAATAGTTTGTGGATGTTTGTGGGATGCTCCTTTGCATACGCGTAGCTTGATCTTTTTTTACTATGCATTTTGTCGTGACACTCCATGTTTTGATTGTTTCTTCTTATCTATTTATTTGGGGACATCATAAAAAGGGGGAGAAGGAATTATCATGTTATGGGGGAGTTTTTGCATTTTGCGGGATATTTTATTATTAATGCTTTATTCTTATATCATTTCAACCTCGATGCATCACGAAGGTATTTTGCTTTATCTCATGTGTGTACGTACAAAGATTGAAGATCATGATGTTGCACACCCTGATGAGAAAAGCTTTGAGATTTGACGAAGATGATTGAAGAACAGTTTTGAGGTCTTGCAAATTTATTCATGGGAGGGCAGATTTTTTATGTATGTACCGGCATAGACATAGGGGGAGATTTGTAAGGACATATTTCATAGGTCCATTATCAATTTATTATGTCATATACCGCTACACCATCGAAGAGTATTCAAGAGCCATCTACATCAAAGACGGAGCAGAATTACTCAAGTTCTTCATCATTCAAGACTCCGCGAAGTTTACTTTGGTAAGGTTATGTTTTTAATACCTTAACTTTTTGCATAGGGTTTTTGGGATATTTTTACAAAATATTTTCTAAGTGTTGGAGCGGACTTTTTCGTCAAAATTTGAGAATGAGTATTTTTTCTACGTGTTGAAGCGGAAATTAAGACATAACATGTCGTTCGAGCGAGATGGCATGTCGCGCGATCTCGTTCGAATGACATTCGTCCTTCGTTCGAGCGACATGCTGATCTCACTCGAACGAGCTCTATTTTTTAGGCGGCGTATTTTTCCTATAAATACTCATTATTTGGTAACGTTTTCATGAATAAGTCACAAAGTTTTGACGAACAGAAAAACTGCAAAAGCAGAATTCTTTTAGGCTTCTTCTTTTAGGGTTTTAATCCCTTTTTTGTTTACAATTCACAGAACTCCCAATATGCCTTAGTGAATTGTTTTGGTTTTGAATAACACAACTTTTGATGTTGTTTACCTTTGTGGGGAGAGCTCTACAACCATAGAGTTGCGTGCTATTGTGGAGGGAGTCTCTACAGAGTGTTTTGGGTTGCGGTCCTTGTGGTATAGCTGCGCGTGAACCACTCAGATTGTTAGCAGTTGCTTTGGAGGTTTGACGAAGACACCGTGCATTACTCTTGTGGACGAAAGCAAGATGGTATGTAAGTCAATGGTCTTGTAAACTTTTCAAAGTTCTAGAAAATAAATGGTTTTTCCCTGCGGGGATTTTTCCTTAATTTTGTGTCACATGCTTTATTTATTTATGGGTTGACACACGCACACACGTAGTTGCTTATTTAGCGGATGTTTAAAAATCGACTCTAATTAAATAAGTGTACCAAATTGGATATTTGCGAATTAATTTTAAATCGGTATTACACATCATTCATTCGGATTTTTCTCTCTGATACCACTTTGTAGGTCACGAATTTAACTTAAAAAAAAATTCTTGAGCGGAATTAAGTTAAGCATGAATACAAACCAACTTTTTCTTTTTGAAAAAGTCTTTTCAATCTTCTAAACCACACCAAGATGTGACACAAATTAACTTAACCAAATTTTATCTTGTTTAACCGTAAGCATGCAACTAGTGATTAAATCAAGTAAACTAAAGTAAAGCAATACTCACAACACCGATGTAAGAGGAAAATCATGAAAGGGAAAAACCTCGAACGACCCAGGCCATACAATATCTATGACAATGGTTTTACAAAGTCTGATGGTAGTCTTATACAACGACTCAATCCACCCACGAGACTTGACGCTCCTCTGATCTTCTACCAATCTTCACAGTGCTCACGTAAAAAGTAACCTTCTTCCACAATGCTCGTCCACAACAGTCGCCTCCACGATTACCTCGACATCCACCGATACGGCCTTGTGTCATTTACGATGTTGAACATGAAAGTAACCTTCTTCACTTCTCCACTGCAAAACCATCAATGTTCAAGTGTTGAACAAACCCAACTTTGTGCAATAAAGATCACATAAACATGTGGTAATGCTAGCTCATATCTTTGTAAACTCTAAGGATGTTTTATAATGAAAAGCCATAGAAAAGTTTGTATAGAAAACTCTCTGGATTGTAAACTATTTTTCATACTGCACACACTTCGAGAAAAGGACCGGGACACTCCTTAAATATATTTTTTAAGGCGGCACATCTCGTTCGAGCTAGATGCCACGTTGTTCTAACGACAGTAGTTCTCGTTCGAACGACATCGTATGTCGTTTAAGCGACGCCCATATTAGAGTTTAAACAAAAACCAACTCTAATACGTCCTTATTTGATATAAACGAAGTGTAAACAAATTCAAACACTTATAAACCATTTTAAAAACATTCTCTTTAAAAGATAGCATCTTTATTTTTCATAAAATTAAATTTCGAGTTTCATTAACATTATGCATTCAAACCCGAGTGATCTCGGAATGCAATTAAACTTTGAAGACGAGAAATTTACAACAATTAAACTTTGGTACAATTAATTCGTTGAAGATTTTCCACAATGTCTTCAATTAATCTTCAACACGTCATAGTCTGTGTGTGATAGGACAATAAAAATCTACCTATGAATCAAACATGTTTTGTTTCGAGAATAACTCAAAACTATACATGGACTCAATTAAAAATTTGGTCCTTACAAATCTCCCCCTTTAACTATTCTGGGCAAAACCAATAGTGAAATGCCTAAGTCGGGACGTCAAGCTATATGACGCCTAAATCCCATCCCATAAAATCCAAAGGTAAAATTACATCATCAGTACATGATAAGACTCATAAACAATGGATCCTCAAGCATGAAACTGTTTCTGAATGTCTGAATATGATGTAGACTTGAAATCCCGAGTCTCTTAAATAATACCTACACACATGAAATAAGAAAATGCCCAGTTAAATGTGGAGGAACAAATGATATAAACTAATATGAAAACTTATATTATAATAATTTGTTGTGTGAGTAAATATGAAACCACTTTGTGTAAACATGATACCAATATGTGTAATTGTGAAAAATAAATAAATTAGGATGTCAAGTTCAACATGCCAAAAACCCATAAAACTCCCCCTACATCACAGACATCTCTTCCCCTTTTTGTCTCGAATAAATAATCTGGTGAAAAGATAAACACATCTAGCATAGTATGAAACCAATTTGATTAAATCAACTTGAAGAATAGCTACATAAACGTGAAACAACCAGCTAAATATGATCAATTAATGTCAACCCAGTAGCTTGCAAACAATTAATCGCGTAAAAAAATATATCAAATCCAAGCAGGTGTGATTAAACTAATTAATGCGGCAGAAATATGACAACGTTCAAAGTGAACTGCATAAGTAGAATATCCAGAAGTTGGCCAGTGAAAAAATATAAATAGTATGTAACAAGGTACTGAAACAAAAGTCAACTACAAAAGTCAAACTGGACATTCGAACGAGCCAAGGACGTCGCTTGAACGAAAAGTTACGTCGCTCGAACAAAAATTGATGTCATTAGAACAACAACATCAAATTTTCACAGTTCCCCCAGAATATTAAACAGTGTTGCCTATTGGAAAAATTTCCTGGGAATTCTAACTGGCAGGGGATCAAAACTGCAAAACAATAGAAAAATAGTAGCTAAAGTAACAAAAGTAAAAACAAGAAAATATGAGTAACATGCTAACATAGTACCGATGCACTAAAACATGAAACATGAAATGTATCGGCGTGAACTACAACAAATGAATCACAATTCCACCACATCGAAACGGTCAAGAAGCTCTAATTGATAGCAATCATTCATCAAACTTTATCATAGTTATACGTGACAATTAAAGTGTGAGCTTAATAAACTAAATGAACATTATGCACACGAATCCGGAATTTTGACGATTCTATAAATAATAGTGTCATGACATGAATTTTTAACTTTAGGATTCTTTGTGCAAAACCGTTAAAAATTTTAATCCACCCAAACTCCCTCAAATATATATCATATTTTTCTTTAAATGAACTAAACTAATTTGGCCCATTTTTTCCATACGATTCTTGTTATTGCCTTATGATTTTTTTGGTCTCTTTTAAATGGTGGCTTTCACGACGAGTCAATTTTACACTCTCGCAACCCTTTTCCAAGAACACTCATCATTTCTCAATTTAATCCTCATGGTAAACGGATATTACATTCTCATTCCCTCCTTAAGTCTACTTACGGATAGATGACATGATTGAGATACGAAAGTCTCACCAAACTCAAATATGAAATAGTAGTCAAACATCCACATAAACTAGTGCATGTGTGCAATCATGGCATATAAACAAAGTCGAATCAAAACGCATATCAACTTCGAAACAACCCCATAATACAATGGTTAAGATCAGTCTAAGCATCGATAATAATAACCAAATGTCCTAGACACATGGATAATGTAAGGAAGGGGGTTCAAGCACACCAATATGCCACATTAATCATGTTAACTCACGACAGAAAAATAAAACCAAAAATCTTTTTGGCTTTTGCAAAATATTTTTACTCAAATAAGAGCAATTTTTTTTGTGTGTTTTTCTCAAAAAAATTCAAAACCAAAAATCTTTTTGTATTTTTCAAATAAGATGAAATAAATGAAAAATATAATACAAATTGATAAACATGTCATAATACTAGCAAAGTATATATCATGAGTGCAAAGACTAGCATATGAAAAACATGGTAACACTATCATCCTTTAGGTTTAACATGAGAAGAATGAAGTTCAACCAAATGAGAACCATGAAGTTTTAGTCCTAAAGGTTCTAAGTACGATTTCCTATCCCAAATAGGTGTAACATAATGCATGGGGGTTTTGGGAACCGACACGACTTTATTCCTAAACTTCCTAGGATCATTCCTAGTGTCATAGAAAAAATGTCTAAGGTGACCTTTCCTACCGCAATGGGAACACGTGTAAACACGGTGGGAATGATTACCAAAATGTCGACCTCTCCTGACGTTCCTAATAGGATTTATCACACGACTGGTATTAGCTTTGGGGGTGGGAACAACTCTCTCGTCGTAGACATACCAAACCTATCTCTCTTGACTTGGATGGTGCCTAACATCCTATCCAATTTCTCCGACCTAGACTCCAAGTCAAACTTAACTCTAGACGAGTCTCTCAAACTCCCCTCCAACTGCTTAATTCTAGGTTCAAGTAGACGCCTAGACTCCTCAAACTCTAGAACCTCCTTTTTCAAAGCCTCCATCAAACCTCTAAGGATGTCTCTCTCTTTCTCGACGTACTCTAGCTTCTCCCTAATCTTCTTCTCCCATGACATAAGATCCTCAATCAATGCATCATTATGTTCTATGGCATGCTCATTCAACTTATCTTGCGATTTTGAGTTATCCTTTTTCACCTTCATCGTCTCCTTAAATAAATCTCAAAATGCAACTTGTAAATATCCTACGTCGATCTCCTCATCCTCACTCTCATCACTCTCACACTCTCGGGAAGCACTCTCAACAGCCTCAGAAGTGTCATGCATATGAGTATACTCGGGGGAAGATGTATCGTCATCGCTCACATGATATGCCATAAATGCAATAAATTTACGCTCAACAGGGGAACTCTCTCCCTCTTATCATTCACTATCACTTATATGCTATCGATTTCTTGCCCTCTTTCTTAAGTCGAGTGGGACACTCAGCTACTTTGCGAACAAATCCCTCACACTCAAAACAACGATCCGAATCATCTCTCTTAGGCTTTTGAAACTTATCCTCAGAGGTGGACTATACCTTTTTGTTCTTTAATTTCTCAAATTTTTTAGCATCTTTCGATTGATTTAGAAATGTAAGAAACTTTTTGAACTTCTTCGCCAACAAGACGACATCCTCAAAGTCAGAATTGGAATCATCATTCAAAACTTTAGTCTCCTCTTTCAGGGCTTTCATAGCAATGCCCTTTTCTTTATTTGCCACTTGCTTAGAGGTAAACATATCGAGTTCATAGGTTTGAAGGTCATCTATGTTCTCTTACAATTTCGACGAGTTAAGCATACTAAGGGAATTCATAACGGTTACTTTTGCATCAATCCTACTCGGCAACAATCCCAAAAAATTTCTCAATCACTTGGTTATCGGGAATCTTCTCACCTAGGTTAAACGCCACATTAACAATCGTAGACAATCTAGTCTAAACCTCATCAAATGTCTCACTCTCTAACATCTTAATCGCCTCAAATTGTGTAGTGAGAGTTTGTAACTTAGACTCCCTAACCGTGCTCATGCCCTCGTGAGTGAGTGCAAGTGTATCCCAAGCTTCTTTCGATGTTTCACAAGTCATGATCCTATTATACTCTTCAGGGGTGACATGTGAGGAAATAACGTTCAGACCTTTAGAGTTATACAGTGAAAGTCTATGTTTAGTCTCAGTCCAAGACTCAACGGGTTTCAAACTAGTGACCTCACCCTCTCGTGTGACAGGTGGTGACCAACATTTTTCAACAGCTAACCATATATGCTAATCATTGGATTTTAAAGAACTTTTCATTCGCATTTTCCAATAAACATAATTAGTGCCATAAAAAATAGGAGTGCGAAAACTATCATAATTTCCAAAATTCATCCTTATAAGCAAAAAGGGATCAAACACAATGAAAATGTATTTTTAGCTCTGATACCACTTTGTACGTCCCGAATTTAACTTAAACAAAAGACTTTGCTTGAGCGGAATTTAGTTGAGGATGAATACAAATAATTTTTTTTTCTTTTTGAAAAACTCTTTTCAATTTTCTAAACCACGCCAAGATGTGAAACAAATTAACTTAACCAAATTTTATCTTATTTAATCCTAAGCATGCAACTAGTGATTAAATCAAGTAAAATAAAGTAAAGAAATACTCATAATGCTGATGTATAAGGAAAACCACAAATGGAAAAAACCTCAAACGGTCCAGACAATGGTTTTACAAAGTTAGACGGTAGTCTTATACAATGACTCGATCCACTCACGAGACTTGACGCTCCTATGATCTTCTACTAATGTTCATAGTGCCCACATGGAAAGTAACCTTCTTCCAAGATGCTCATCCACATCAGTCGCCTTCACTAATGCCTCAGTATCCAACCGATACGGCCTTGTGTCGTCTACGATGTTGAACAAGAAAGTAACATTCTTCTCTTCTCCACCGTAAAACCAATAATGTTCAAGTTTTGAACAAAACCTATTTGGTGCAACAAAGATCACATAAATGTATGGTAATGATAACTCGGATCTTTGTAAACTCTAAGCATGTTTTATAGTGAAAAGCCTTAGAAAAATTTGTGCAGAAAACTCCCTAGATTGTAAACTATTTTTCGTACTACACATAATTCGAGAAAAGGATGGGACACTCCTTAAATATATTTTTTAAGGCGGTGCATCTCGTTCGATCGAGATGCCATATCGTTCTAATGATAATAGTTCTCATTCGAACGACATCGTATGTCGTTTGAAAGATGCCCGGATTAGAGTTTAAATAAAAACCAACTCTAATACATCCTTATCTGATAAAAATGAAGTGTAAACAAATTCAAAGACTTATAATCCATTTTAAAAATATTTTCTTTAAAAGATAACATCCTTATTTTTTATAAAATTAAATTCTGACTTTTATTAACATTATGTATTTATACCGGAGTGATCTCAGAATGCAATTAAACTTCGGTGTAATTAATTCCTTGAAGATTTGTCGCAACATCTTCAATTAATCTTCGACATGCCATGTATTCATACTGGAGTGGCTTCCATGACAGCTCATATTGAGGACTAGATCCTGATTCCTTCTTGCTTGGTGTCATCTGTCTTGACTGGGGAGGGGTCTGGGTCAGGGAGAGAAGGATCGTCATCTTATTGCCGAGGAAATCGCGTACACTGCAGGGACAAAGGGTCTTAGAGAGACATAAAGAAATAGGAGAGAGGAAGTAGGTGAAAGTGAGAGAAAGAGAGAGTTTTGGGGGGGATTCGGGCTGAGTCCCATTATTTTTTTGTTTTCCTGTAAGGAAAAATGTAATAAAGCAACATATATGCAATGAAATGGGATTTTATTAATTTTTGCTTTAGTGACTTAATGCATATGCACTTTTGACTTTCCTACTAAAACTGTAAAAAGAGATTTAAAATAATTCGAGGGAAAATTTATTTTAAAACAGGATGAGTAAAAATATAGGGAGAAGGAAATTCTAAATTCCATAGAATAAAAATTATTTTTATTGAGTTTTCGATTTTGACAAAATAAGGAAAAAAGGGTACTTTCCAAAAATAGGGGGGTTGTTGTTCGGCATATTCCTTATCATGCCTATTGGAAGGTCAGTCCAGTCTAATCAACCCAAGGCTTTGATTGCACTTTCTTCAGCTACTTGGTCCTTGATGGGGCAGGGCTTCCTCCGGGATTTTCATGACTTTTTGCTTTGGCTAAGTTTTCCAAGTATTAAAAGGGGTAATTATGGAGTATTTACTCCACCCATCCACATTTCCCTGCGTTAGCTTACTTATTGCTTCTTGTCTTATCATTTTTCAATGTAAATCTTCCTGAAAGTGTAGAATTGTCTTCTTACCTCAAAAATATAGAGGCTATATGCTCATATAATGTAGATGACGATGCTTTCAACATGCTTTGAGTTTCATTATGGCGCAATCATCCTATTGAATGGAAAATGTTAATGGCGGCAGTACAATTTTGCTACCTTGAGGACCATGTCTTTCATTTTGTCTTGGACGAAGTCTATCCGACTTATGAAGAGTTCTCTGTCATGCTAGGAGTGAGTCCCTGTATTGCGACGACCATGCTTGAATTTTCTCGGTCTCTTTGGGAGCTTTTAGAAGGAATTCTCCATATTTCTCCCTCGGTGGCTCGATTATTAGTCATGGGAGGAATGATCTCTCTCCCACTTGTGTTGCATTTCGTGCGTTTATAGGATATTGGTGATGCGGGCTATGCCGGAGATGCTATTCTTGGCTTAACTTTAAAATTACTATTGGTGATCGGGGACATATTGGTGGACCCAAAACTTGTATCCATCACTTCGTGGATACATGCCATCGTAATCTTATGACAGTGATATTGGCGAAGACCCTGAATGGTCTAGATGCTTGGCGGGAAGGCTGTTCTGACCTTCTGATGGGCAACCCAGTTGTGTTATTCATGTGGTTATCATAGAGATTTCGTATGTTGGTCCCTCCTAAATATCCTTTGGAATTCATACCGAACTTCTTTACTCCTTACTTTATTAGTGTAGGCTTGGATATCGAGAGCTGGGAGAACTGGTTTAAGGAGCACAAGGCTTGAGGTTTGCGTTGGTTAGTGCCTTAGTGGGGAGAGTTATATCATATGCTAGAATTAGGGGAATACCAGTATGTTCGGTCGGTTGTCCTCTGGAATACTTCTTTCTATTTTCCTTGGCGGATTCTATGTCAATTTGGTAGGGAGCAGATTATACCACCTTGGACACTTGAAATCTTTCCTATGGAGGATTTGCAGGAACATTGTGCATGCGGCTGGGCTCTTTGTGGGAGAATCGTCGATCGTAAGCCCGTCCTTCCCAGTCTGTTGGTCGAGTCTGGCATATTTTTGGGGATTACATAAAGTGGTTGTGAAGGAGGGTAGTTGCCAAAATGTTGGCTTAGGATACTGGGCAAATGGGATTTTCAATGTTTGACACTATGTAGGGAGGTATTGTTATTTTAACTAGGCTGGTCCAGGATTATCGTTCCATAGAGAGCCTTTGGTATTCCATCCAAGCAGGGAAAGTTTGGGGACCCCAAAATGTAGTTAATGATGGGGTTGGTTCTTCCGGAAGTTGCGGGTAGGAAACCAGGGGAGTTTTATTTGTGAAGCTTTTGTATGGTGTTTGGTTTATGTATCTAGTTGGAATAACTTTCAGGAAGGTTATTTAGGAGTATTTTTTCTTATTTTAGGAAAATAAGGTTAGGTTGGCGGGGGAAGTTGTTTGATTCCTAATGCCGATATAATTGTAATGGAATTAATGAAATAAAGAAAATTTTAATTATATTATTGTGCCTCTTGATGAGTTTTGCATTTGAATTATCTATACCAATCACTAAAGCATACATAATCGTTTTGTTCATGTAAATATAAAAATGAACTGTCGTTCTCGAAGATAGGAAAAGAATAGAATTTTGTGAAAAATAAGGGGATCATGCTCATGTGAAGGGTATGAGATGCCTACGTACCTCTGAGGGTTTTGAAAATTTTATGAGTTCCATTTTTTAAAGTAAAAATATTTTTAGAGTATGAGTGCCCGCATATTTCTGAGTAGAGGGAAATAAAATTTTTTTTTATAATATAAGGGACATCAGAAGAGTCGTAGTGAGCCGAGATTTCGGACTAAGGGTAGAATTTCTTGAGATGGTCCAGGTTGACTGGATGGGCCATCCTTCTTCCCCATTGAGGTCGGTGAGCATAGTGGCACCACCGCATATGATCTTATTCACAATGTAGGGGCCACTCCAATTGGGCTTAAATTTCCCTCTAGGGTCCCAAATGGGTTCTACTATTTCTTTAAGTACTAAGTCCCCTTCTTGGACACCGTAGTCTTTGACTCTCGGGCTATTTGGTGATTGTACCCTTGCCTTTGATATAGAGCCTTCAGTCTCCTTTCGTCTAAGAGTGACAAATCGTCAAGATGGCTCTAATTCCAGTATTCCTCGCTAAGTTTGCTTTTAAGCATGATGCATAGTGAAGTAATTGCCAGCTCGACGGGTAGGACTACTTCCATGCCGTATACGAAAGAGTAAGATGTAGCCCAGTAGATTCTAAAACTAAAGTGAGGTATACCCAGAGGTCGTAAGGCATCCGATCGACTCAATCTCAGCAACTCCCAGTTATCTTGTTGATGATGGCTTTGAGGTTCTTATTAGCAGCTTCAACAACACCATTCGTTTGAGGTCGGTAAGGAGAAGATTTATGTCTCTGAACCCTATACTCGTCAACTAATTTTGTAACTTTTGCCTCGAAATGTAACCCGTTGTATGACACTAGAACACACAGGAACCCATATTAGTAAATGATATTTTTTTGGATGAATTTGACCTCCTTTTTTGCATCTCAAACTACGTATGACTCAACTTTGACCCATTTGGTGAAGTAATCGATGGAAACCAAGATGAATTCATGCCCATTGGAGGCGTTGGGTGTAAATTTCCTTATTATGTCAATGCCCCATGTGGAGAATGCTCAGGGAGAAGTCATGTTGTATAATTCCCATGGAGGCAAGTGTTGGAGGTTGAAAAACTGCTGGCATTTAAAACATCTCTGAACATAGGCGATGCAATCCTGAATAATGTTAGTCTAATAGTAACCCTGTCGGATGATTTTTTTGGCAAGCATATGGCCATTCATATGGGGTTTGCACTCCCCACTATCGATTTTCCGCATCATCTCTTCAATGTCAGCCCCTGTAGTGTAGTGTAAATGGGTTCCATTAAAATTTCTCTTGAATAATAATTTATCATAGACAATATATTAGGAAGCCAATTTACAAAGGGTTGCTCGGTCTTTCTTGTTAGAATCTTAGGGATACCTACCATGCTTGAGGAGGTTCGAAATATCGTAATACCATCTATTGGCTATATCAGGATCTTCGTTAATGTGGTATCAGTGGGTGGGTTTATCTTGCTTTTGGATTGGGAAGGGGGAAATCGTTATTCCTTTGGGCATGTCAACCATGAAGGCTAAGATTTCAAAGGCATCGGCTAAGTTATTCTTTGATCAGGGCAGGTAGTGGAAGGTGATGTCTTGGAATTGGGAGGCAAACTCTTCTAGGTTGGCATGGAAGGGTAAGAGTTTCTCGTCCTTGACTTTCCATTTATTGAGTACTTAACTAATGATTAGGGATGAATCCCCATAGACATTTAGGTATTTAATTCCTTTCTCGAGAGCAACTTTAAGGCCTACCATGCATGCTTCATAATTAGGTCATGTTGTTGGTGCAGGAAAACTCCATCTTGATGGAAATGGGAGTGTGGGAGTCATCAGGGGAAATTAGAAGTATCCCAATATCATACCATTTCTTATTGGTGGATCCGTCAAAGAACATTTTCCATCAAAGGTCTTCTTGGGAGGTACAAAGGATATTATCATCCGATAATTTGGATATCCAAACATCGGTTTCTTTTGTAGGGTTGTCAGCGAGGTATTCAGAGATGGATCTTCCTTTCATGGATTTTTGTGTGACATACACAATATCAAATTAGGCTAGAAGCATTAACCACAGGGCAATTCGTCTAGACAGGGAAGGTTTCTCGAGAAGGTATTTGATAGGATTCATTTGGGACACAAGTTTGAAAGGAAAAGTGAGCATATAGTGCCAATATTTTTGGGTGATTGGCGTAGTAGATGACTCTCTCTTTGCGAGCTTCTTCAAGGTATTGGGCCAATAAAGCCCTAGCTACAGTGTCGGTTAAAGGCTGGTATAGGAGTAACGGAAGACCAGGCTATGGTGGCATGAATACTGGAGGTCGGGTTATATATTTTTTAATATGGTCAAAGGCTTCTTGGCAAGATTCGTTCCAAATTTTAGTTGAATCATTCCAATGAGTTTGAAGATGGGTTCACAGATAGAAGTCAATGGGTTGATGAACTAGTTGATATGCTGTAATTTTCTAAAGAATCCCCGAACTTCCTTCTCTGTTAGGAGTTGTGACATTTCGAGTATGGCTTTCAGTTTCACAATATCTTCTTTAATCCCCATTTCGCTAACTATGAATCCCAAGATCTTTACTTTGGTAACTCCGAAAACACATTTATGTGGGTTAAGTCACATCTGGTATCGCCTTAGTCGCTCGAAGAATATCCGGAGAGCGAGGACATGACCTTTCTTAGTCTTAGACTTGATAATCATGTTTTCTATGTAGACCTAGACTTTTTTATATATCAGATTATGTAAGATGGTTGTAGCAGCCATTTAGTAGGTAGCCCCTATGATTTTTAGACCAAATAACATAACGATGTAATAAAATGTTCCCCAAGGGGTGCTAAATGCAGTTTTATTTTGATGATTTGAGGGCATCTTGATCTGGTTATATCCAAAAAACCCATAAATGAGTGACTTAAGAGCGTGATTGTCCATGTTATCCATAATCATGTCGATATTGGGTAGCGAGTAATCATCATTTGGTGAGGCTTTATTCAAATCTTGATAATCAATGCACATGCAAACTTTTCCTTCATATTTCATCACGGGTAAGATATTGGCTAGCCATGTAGGATATTCGATCACACGAATGAAACCCACGTTCAACTATTTGACCACTTCTTCCTTAACCTTGAGTGACCATTCGGTGATGAGCTTTCATAGTTTTTATTTGACTGATTTGCATTTCGAGAGCGTTGGAATCCCATGCTGAGCTATCTTGGGATTAATGTCGGGCATGTCATCGTAGGACAATGTGAAGACATCAATAAATTCCTTCAATAATTCTTCAAGTTGTGTGTGATCTTTCTCATCAAGGGTAGACCTTATCCTAATCTCGAGCAGTTGGATACTAGAATCGATATTAATAATAAAAATATCATCATCATTAACTTAAACGTGGTAATGTTATTTGTTATTAACCTTATTAATACCTGTTAAGAATTGTTCATTTGCAAAATCATCATCATTAAGTTTGATTAGAATCAAGACAATTAATGTAGGGCACAACATGATACTCAAAATCTTTGTTTATTTCATTGTTAGGAAAAATAGAGTTGAGAACCTCATCAAAGGAGGTCTCGATTACAATATAATATGGAGGAATAATAAAAAAAGAGCAAATGGGATAAACATTAGAGTTGGGTTGTATTTCAACGGGTGGAGCTAGTATAGCATGCTAGTTGAGGAGAGTTGCATCAGCAGCTTTGATCAGGCGGGATGGATCCGATGATGTAATGCTTGAGTGGGCCATGTAGAGTGCTAGCCCTATTATATGCAAGTTGAATGAATCCTCATATTCACATCCCGTGGAATCACCGGTAACACCTATGGTATTCTCAAAGAGTGGTCGCACATAATGCTAGAAACTTTCGGCCTATGAGTAGTTGTCTTAGAAAAAGATCTCCATTCATGGTTTCATCTTCTTGTCCACATGATCATACCATGGTTCGAGAAAGCCTAAAAAGGTAAAATCTCCACCCTCTCTGATGAATATTTCATTTAAGGAATCTCTTGAGACAGTCTTGGTAATTTCTAGCCTTCTCTGCAATCGAGGTTGACGGAGCATTCTGAGTTTCTCTATTGATGGTTGATATCCCAAGCCACAAAGAGGAAAAGATTTCTTCAACACTATGGGTTCCAATATCCCCTATTGTTATTGACCCAGTCCCAGTCTGGTTATAAAGTGCATGTTTTTGAACATTTGAATCACATTGACATTACCATGAGGGTTGTGTTCTAGAAAAACTCTGTCTTTGAAATCCTCCCCTATTGGGAGTGGAAGTGGTTCGACATGGAAACCTGACATAAGCATATCATTTTACCCATGTTGTATCTCTAGTACCGAATTGTTGTGCTTGCATTCTCAATATTATCATCGTCGCCCAAGATGGTGATGACCTGCCCATTCACTGCACCAAAATTACATAATTGTCACCTTTCAGCTGGCCACCCTTGTCAAGGTCATTAACCGTGACAAAAAACACGTGTTTTGTGTCACGGTCATTGACCTTGACACGACCGTGACAAAGAATTGTCACGGTCATTAACCGTGGCATTTCTTTAAATAATTGTCACGGTCAAGTACCTTGACACGTCCGTGACAACTTCTGCAGCAAAAACCCTTACCCCTTCTTTTTTTCCCCCGTCGTTCCCTCCTTTTTCCAACTCTCTCTCTCTCTCTCTCTCTCTCTCTCTCTCTCTCTCTCTACTTTCAGGTTAATTTCTCTCTCTAGCTCCCTCTCTCTCTTCCATTATATATATATATATATATATATGTGTGTGTGTGTGTGTGTGTGTGTGTGTGTGTGTATGTGTGTGTGTGTGTGTGTGTGCATGTGTGTGGGGTGGGGGTAGGGGATGGGGGATGGGGCAAGGGGGCTATTGTGTGTGTGTGTGTATATGTGTGGTGGGTGGTGGTGTGGAGGGGGTGGGGCAGGGTGGGGGGCTGTTGTGTGTGTGTGTGTGTGTATGTGGTGGGTGGGGGTGGGGGTGGGGGTGGGAGGGGGCAGGGTGGGGGTAGGGGTGGGGCAGGGGGCTGTTGTGTGTGTGTATATGTGTGGTTGGTGGGGGGTGGGGCAGGGTGGGGGTTGTTTTGTGTGTGTGAGGTGGGGAGGGGGGGTAAGGCAAGGTACCATTGTAATTCTCCTAATATCTTGTTTTGATGATTCTATGAGATAATATATATTGTTTCAAGGTTAACTCATTATAGATAAATACATTCACATAGTAAGATTAAATTGAATCCATCCGTAGATTCTACAATTACATCCACTAAAATATAATGAATAAATGAAACAGTTTTAGATGAAAGTAAATTAATAATTAGTGCCCATTTCATATGAAAGTAAGGTTGCCCCTTAGTGTAAATTAGTAAATTAATAATTGTATACGTTAATTGTTAGTTTAATTCATGAAATGAATTAAATGAGTAGATGAATTAGAAGGAGTACGGGATACACATTTGTTGTTGACATTGTTGTTGGATTATTTTGTTTAGTAAATGTTTGGTTGGTTAGTTTTAAAAGTGGCATGACCACTGGATTATTGTCCATATGGGGGTGGGATTTTTCAACTTTTTTTGAAAATTACTTTGTATATCGAACAATATATATATATAGTATGATAATTAAATGAAACATACTTGAAATTAAATATAGTGCGCATAGATATTAGCCTTCTAGTTCTTATGCGTACGCATTCAATAGCCCTTAGACCCGTTTGAGAGTCATTACCCCTGTAATGAGATCTCTCGAATTGTCCGGTTTGGACAGTTTGAGATTGTATAATTTCTGTATAATATTCTTAGTGGCTTAAAGTTTTTACTTTTGGAGGAAGTTCTACAGTCGTATCTTAATGTTCTCTGAGTACATACTAGATTGACAAGTGTGACTGTTATTTCAATTGATCAATTGAAATAACACTCATACTTGCTAATCTACGTCGTGTACTTGGAGAACTACGGGGATATGCTGTCGAATTTTTTTTAAATCGTAACAATGTGCATGAGCTGTTAAGTATATTACAGAAAAATGCGGTCTTGAATGGGATAGGACCACTCACCCTTTAATAGGATAATTAAATGACGGGATAATTAAATAAAGCATACTATAAATCTAAGGGTCCGTTTGGTTGGCATAATTTGCCTAGGCAAATGCCAAAAAGTTGGCAAATATGAAAATTTGCCCACATTTTGGCTGTTTGGTTGCATAATTTGCATAGGCATTATTTGCCAATGTACAACACCTCCTATGCACAATCTGCGGGCAAATTTTGCTTACCTATTTGAGTGGGAAATATTTGCCCACAAATTTGCTAACTTCTTAAACGATTTTAATGTTTTAAAAAATAATTTAAAAACTGTTTTAAATAATTAAAAAACTATTATGAATATTTAAAAATTGTTTTGTAATGTTTCAAAAACTGTTTTTAATATTATAAAAAAATGTTAAGAAAATGTTTACAATTTTTTTAAAAAACCGTATTAACAAAATATTGTAAAAAAAAAACTGTTTTTAAAAAACTGTATTAACAAAATATTGTAAAAACTGTTTTTAACATTTTTAAAAACTGTTGTGAATATGTTATAAAAACAGTTTTAAAGTTTTAAAAAATCATTTTAAAGACTGTTTTAAATATTTAAAAAAACTGTTATAAATATTTAAAAACTGTTTTGTAATGTTTTGAAAACTGCTTTTAATATTATAAAAAATTGTTAAGAGAATGTTTTACAAATTTTTTGAAAAACCGTAATATAAAAATATTGTAAAACAGTTTTTAACATTTTTACAAACTGTTTTGGATATATTATAAAAACTATTTTAAAGTTTTAAAAAACATTTTTTAAAACTGTTTTAAAGAGTTTAAAAAAACTGTTGTGAATGTTTAAAATTTGTTTTGTAATATTTTAAAAACTGTTTTTGATATTATAAAAAATTGTTAAGAGAATGTTTTACAAATTTTTTAACATTTTTGAATATAATATAAAAATATTGCAAAAACTATTTTTAACATTTTTGAATATAATATAAAAAATATTTTTAAATAAATTAATTAGATTGACTTTAATTTCGCCTAATGTTGTTTGATAGCGTCATCTGAATTTGCCTACGTAAAATTTGCCTGGCAAATTTTACCATGCCCACGCTTTTGCCCACTAACAACCAAACGGACCCTAAGTTTTGTTTACCTTTAATAGGTGTTTAGTTGTGGTAGCTGTGATGGGATATGCGAAATACAAAGAGTGGATGGGTAAGACTAATAGAATGGGGATGTGTTTCGCAGAGGTGCTAACGAATTTGTGAAATATGCAAAGAGATGTCATAATGATGAAGAGTTTCCGTTTCCATGTGCTAGGTGTAAGAATGGTAAGGGGTTTGAGTGGAAAACAGTTGAACTATATTTGTTAAGATCGGGTATGCAAGATAATTATAGATTTTGGAGTTTTCGCGGTGAATTGAAAGTTCCTTTTGTCCCCGACCAACATTCACAACAACTTTCAACAAGTAGAATAGATGTATAAGGGGACGACGTAGATCATAATATGTTAGAGGATTTAGTTGATAATGCATACAGAGTTTATGAAGCAGAGGAGAATGAGGTTACTGATAATGTAGAAGATTCAAGTGATCGTGAAGATATCACGATAAAACTTGACGATGACGACCCAACTGTTATACTTTGGCTGTGAGAAAGATCAAACAACTTTACATGCCATGGTTGGTTTGCACAGTTTGAAGACACAGTACGGTTTGTCTGGCAATAGCGTGGCGGGAATTCTGAAATGGGTGAAGGGATTATTACCCAAGGTGAATATACTTGCAAATAGCTATCCTGTTATGAAAAACAGTTTGAAAGGTTTGGGAATGAAGTATAAATCGATTCATACTTGTGTGTATAACTGCATACTATACCGAAAGGAGTATGAAAATCTCGATCGTTGTCCGGTATGCGATGAACCTAGATATGTCCAATCTACTAGTAAGGAAGGCATAAGCTCGAAAGTGCCTCAAAAAGTATTGAAATATTTTCCCGTTGGGCCTAGATTAAAGCGATTTTTCATAGTACCATAGATTGCAGAGGCAATGACTTGGAATGCTAGGGCAGAAATAGGGGGTAATATCATGCGTCATCCTATTGATTCTACTGCCTGACGGAGGATGAATTTTGAGTATCCTGATTTTGCTCAAGAACAACGCAACATTCGTTTGGCTGTATCAAAAGATGGTTTCAATCCATTTGGAAATCTAAGCACCAATCAGAGTGTATGTCCAGTGATCCTAGCCCCACTCACCCCACTAATATAATTAATTTATCTATATTCTCATCTCCTAAAGATGGGTGATGCGACATCAAGGCTTGCTCGTCTAGCCACTGGACCCTTATTCGTGGTACAAGAGTACAAAAAGTATCGATTGAACGGCTACATTTTTGGCGCTAAAGTGTACGAGGAAAGTACAAATGTACAAAACTCGAGAATTTCATATAAGGCTCTTACTATCTTTTGAGCGAGCGCAAAGGATAAAAACCTCGTTGAAGCTGAAATGACTTACTGTGGTGTAATCCTAAATGTATTTGAATTGGATTATATAAGCTTCAAAGAGGTTGTATTTTACCGTGACTAGGTAAGAGTTGAGGATAAAAATACTTGTAAAGTTGATCCTGTCACCAATTTGATCATGGTTGACTTGTCCAAGTTGAAGAGCAACGACCATGTGAGCGATGAGTCGTTTGTTTGTGCATTTCGAAAGGTTAAGCAAGTGTTTTATTCGGAGTATATCAACAACAAGCCGTGGTCAATTATCCAACACGCTCCAAGGCGTCTAAATAGTAGTGTGGATGACTTGGCTGCTCCTACCGAATATCAATCCATTTTTGATGATAACCCGAACTTGAAATAATTTTTCAATTTGTAATAAATATTTCAATTTGTACCGAAACATCCATTTTTAATGCTTTTAATTGATTTGCACTTTATCATTTTTACTCTTGTGTAGTGTGCATGTGTGGAGAGGAGATTAATACATAAATATTCCAATTACATCTAAGTTTTGTTTATACTAATCCATGAATATATGCTTCTTACCTTTAATAGGTGATCAGTACATAGTTATCTGGGGTGTCCTATTTGTGGAGAGGATACTGAATCTCTTCGTCTATCAGAACACTAAGAAATGCCATAATCCTATGGAGTTATGCTCTGCAAATTCTTCCCAACCGTTATGTAGACAAACATCACCAGTTGAAGTTGTCAATTCAACTTTCCATACCCCACCACTTGGAACCTCTAGCAAAACATGGGAGACCATTGGAGGGTGAAATTGACAACTTCAACTGCTAATTTTTGGTTACACAACGGTTAGAAGGAATTTGCAGTGCATAACTCCATAGGATTATGGCATTTATTAGTGTTCAGATATGAAGGGAATTATATTTGACACGATTGCCCGGGGTACATTAGTTAGAAGGAGGTTCCATATGAGATCAAGTTAGCTATTTGGGTGACACCACATGTAATGTATTTATATTTATATGTCAATTTCGATTTTGATTTCAATTTATCTATATTTACAGGGCGGATACTAATTTTACTTTATTTTATTTCAGGGGACAGGGAGTGGCCCTGAGGGTAGGACACATATGCTCGATACTTATGTGGCTCTCCGAACGAGAAGGGAAGGATAAGGAAGTGTCCCCGAGCGTCGCGGTACAAAATCTCTTTTCTAGCTAAATAGTTTGTAGATTTGAGATAATTGATGGTGATGTTGTTTCTTCTTAAATAGTTTCTATTTTGAATATATATTTGCATTATCTCTAGTTTATTTGGATATATGATATTTGAATAGGTACAACGTTGATATAACAGCTACAAATATACTGCTGGGCAATGGTAGTGGCCATACTGCCCAACAGATTTTTTTTCAATTCTGCCCAGAATTGTCACGGTCATTAACCATGATAATTTTTTTAAAAGGGGACAAGAATTTGTCATGGTTATTAACCGTGACTAAATATGTCACGGTACAGGATCGTGACACGACCGTGACAATTCTTATGAGATTGTCACAATATATGACCGTGACACGTCCGTGATAAAAAAAGTTGTCTTGCCCCGAATTGTCACGGTCATTGACCTTGACAAGTCCAACTTGTCAAGGTCAATTACCATGACAATAGTGCAGATTTGGTGTAGTTATTGGTGAAGAACTTTATTTTATGATGGAGGGAAGAAGACACACCCTTGATACTATGGAGCCATGGTTCCCAAGCAACAGATTGAAATAAGTAGAGAGATCGATGACTTGGAATTTAGTAACGGGATTTATAGGGACAACCCCTATTATAAGCTTTATGGATCCCATTACTTCCTGACCGGGCGGAAAAAGTGTGTTCGTGTGAGGACACAATCGTTGCGTGTTTCGCCGCCGCGATACAAAAAAAACCTAATATACTACTACACTTGTGAGGCAAGTAAAGCGGTAAGTCGGGTATCGTAAGAAATCCACAGGGAGTGATTAAATTTTAGATGTTAATTGTTTTAAAACTTCAAGAATAAAAATGGTGTAAAAGAAATAAGAAAAGGTGATGGGTGGTTATGGTGGAAAAACAAAAGAGAAGTTAACGCTAAATTAAAGGAAAGCGAGGATCGCGATCTCGTACACACATTCACGGGCTAAACAAATACTAACTATAATTTCGATTCGAAAACATTTAATCGATCATTTTCAATTAAGCATAAATAAGGAATTTAAGCCAAAGTTGCTAGATTAAACATTTAATCAAAAATGGTCACACGCGGATTAAATTCGGATTATCGCTATAAACACTAAAGTTGCGTGACAAATAAAGTTAAACGCATAACAATCCAATTAATACATGCGGTTTCAATTAAATGCAATTTTACACGAAACCCTAACTTTCGAGGTCCAAAC
This sequence comes from Sambucus nigra, assembly GCA_949130495.1. NCBI lineage: Eukaryota > Viridiplantae > Streptophyta > Magnoliopsida > Dipsacales > Adoxaceae > Sambucus > Sambucus nigra. Next base: position 538,794,333 of record OX422213.1, read on the forward strand.
CCGTAAATGGCGGAACGAAATCCCGACCCTATTTATCTAAGGGCACGACATGGAAATAAACTAAATTAAACTAAGAAAGCAAGAATTAAAGCAAGTAAACTAATTAACAAAACATGTAAACCAAATTATCGAAGCAAGAATGAATGAAATACAAGGTATATTAATGGTGAGGATGATGAATAGTCAACTTACACAACAAATGGGGTGTCAATCCAAGAAGAAATGAAGGAGAACCAAGAAAATCATCCAAACCCTAACTATTCTATCTCCTAAAACTATCTAAAAACGTTTACCTACTGCTATCCCTTCTTATTACAACAAAAATTGTATTTATAGTAAGTTGGATTAAAAGAAAAGAAGAAAGAAAAGAAATGAAAATATCTGCTGAAAAACAGGGGATCGATCGATCGATCGATCAAGGCCAAATTTTGACAATTTAGGTCGATCGATCGATCGACCAAAGGGGTCGATCGATCGATCAATTAGGTCTTGTCCAGGCAGCAGCACACTGCATTCTTCCCTTCTCCTTCTCTTCTCCTCTTTTGCTTTCCTTATTTTTCCTCCGCTGAAATCGCCGTAACTTCTTCGTTATGAATCGAAATCACGCACCGTTCGCGGCCACGCGAAGCTAGCGAGGAGGGATAGAACTTCCGTGAGCTGTCAGGCCAGGTACCCAAGCTGTGAAAAGACTAAAATGCCCTTGAACGTGCAATTGCGTACGGAACTTCACCGGAATGCGTCCGAACTTCATACTTAGTACCTAAATACCTACAAAAGCCCAATTATACCTCATATAGCATGTTAACAATATAAAATGAGGTTGCATGGTTAACAGGCATAAGTATAGGGATTAAGATACCCAAGGGGGATAATAAGGCGTAGGTTAACGGGTGAAATATGCAATATTTGCGTTGTATCACACCCCCTAACTTACACATTGCTAGTCCCTAGCAAAGAAATAAGAAACTACAAGAACTACAAGTAGACCAAAAGTAGGATACAAGTACAAAATGGGATGAAAAGGAAATAAAAAGATAAGGCCACTTTCGCGGGCGAACGATTGCATTTAGCATATGCAAAAAGCCGTTAAACCCCTAGGTTACCCTAGTGGACGAGTGTCGTCTCGTGAGGGTTTTCAGAGATGGTACCCACAAACATCACATGGTTTCCTCAAAATATGCCCAACCCAACATGCAACAAGCCTAATAATAGCGAAAAGGATTTCATACGCATTATTACCAAAGTGAATGAATTCACACAAAAGTCCAAATCATTAACATTATAGAATGCACCTCATAGAATTGAAACCTTAAAATGTGGGAGGGGAGCGAGCAAATGAAAAGTATGATTTGGAAAAAAAACTTAAATAATTCGAATAAACAAAAAGCAAGCATATATACAATCCTCACAGGCATTACGTTCATCAAATGAATTCATTCGGAATGGGAGGTAAAACACGGAACATGCGGGAATAAAGAGTAAAGCTAAATGGAAACTAGTCTGCACACATGTCACAAAAGAAGAACGCTATATATAAACTGAAAAATTGTAATCTCAATGAAAGATACCACTCATCAAAAGAGGCGAAATGCATTTTCACAGATTATCAAAACTATTATGACTTTTAAATTAAATGCACCCTAAGATCACATAGGACTTTATAGGGTTGTAATGTAGGTTTGGGGTTAAGGTACGAAATGAAAGGTATATGTACGGATTCAAAGTGTTCGGAGATGAAAACTTGGAATAATGGGAAGGATGCGGGCAATACCAAAACTGGAAAGTAACTTCCAAACAAGTATTAGTTATAACAACTGGAGAGTAATCAAAGCTTATTGAACTATACACAACATATACAACTTTCTCTTTCTTTTCTTTTCTTCTTTTTCTTTTGTTTTCTTTTGTTTTCTTCTGTTTTCTTTTGTTTTCTTTTGCTTTCTCTTTTTCTTCACTTTTTTCACTACTTTCTTTTCTTTACTTTTCAAACTCTCATATGCCTAAATTGCAACCGACATCATAACAACATCATTCAATCCCAAGTAACAAACCAAACAAAGGTATGGAAAGTGTATGTATGGGCTAAAACTCCAATTTAGAGTTAGTTATGGGAATGGGGTTATGAAATGAAAGGCTAATATTTAGGCTAAAAGGGGTTAACGAGGGTAAACATATAAGGTTGAGGTCAAGGCTAATATGGGTGATATAACAAAGATGGCCTATGATCATTTCCAAAAGTTTACGCAATTCTCGAATCAAAACAATATATGAAAATCATGCTCAAGTAAAACATTTCGAGTATGAACTCAATTAATGAACGGTCAAATGAAAGAATAGAGAGATTACCGACGAATTCAACGTTTTCAAAGAGAAAAGAATAGTGTATAACACTCACAAACGACGAAAGGTACAAAGCTTACTCGGTGTAAGTATATACAATGCAATAAAAGATTCCCGAGTTATAAAAATCTTAAACCAAATCAATAGAACAAGGAAAGTGCATATGCTCATGGGATAAAGTTTAATTCATGAAGTTATTCACAATATCAATGATTTGAGGACTAAAGTCTAATAACTTCTAAAATCGATAACATGCATCATTGAGTTGTCTATTGGATAGGGCAATTATTGAAATTTATCATCGAAAACAAGGCAAAATGCCCAACAAAGGAAAAAAAAGAAAGAAAATATTTTTGAAATTTTTTAAAATTTTCACAAAAAGGCATACTTAGTAACTAACAAGTAAGCAAATCCATGGACTACACATGAAATGGATAGAATATCCTACACCCCCTAACTTAAATGTTGCATTGTCCTCAATGCGCATTAAGAACACAACACAAAGAGAGGAAAAGAACGATATTACCCAAAATTGGAGCGATCTCCATAAGCATGAGTCCAATGAAATCTACAAAACAAGTTAGTACCGAGCATAGTAAAAACAAATAACAAAAAGTTAACTAATTACACTAGACTAAATTAAAAGGAAAGAAAAAAAATAGGAAAGAAAGAAAATTAGAAAGCTAACTATTTATAACCTACAATTTAGGCTTCACACTAACTATACACTAGAAGTCTAAATAGTTGAGGGTCCACCATAAGAACGATTTGACTTTGGAGGATAACCGGTGTACCCTCACATACAAGCATGCCTTCCGAAAAATATGAATTCCGTTTGAACAACGAAAGGCATGTGTAAGGCGAAAGAAATGAACCATCGTCAATTAAAAGTTTTGGAGGGACGATGGGGGATTTGGATACTACGGGGGACAAGACTAAATTAGTCTCAGAAAAATCAGAATCACATCCCCAAGATTCTTCAATTGGAAGGGGAGGTGGGGCAAGTGCAAGTGAAAAGCCCATGAGATGAAGCATCTCAAAATAACATTCTCGTTCAAGAATCGGGTCAAAGTCCTTAAGACATTCAACCGATTCTTGTGATAAATTTAATTGTTCGGGAATAGTAGGGAGTAAAGGAAAGGAAGGACCAACAACCTCAATACAATCGGAATAATTAATAAGAGGTTGAAAATCGAAAGTGCTAAAGCTTGGCTCACTCTCAATTATTTCTTCGACAAAAAGGGGTGGAGATGAAACGCAAGTTTCAACCTTAACCCGATTTTGTGAAGAATTAATCTCATCGAGCAAGGCATCAGTTTCTAGAAACCAAGCTTGAGAACTTTCGGATCGGTCATTAATTTCCTTTATCATTAACTCATAATCAAACGAACAAGAAGACATTTCATCATCTTGTGTGGGTTGCTCATAGCTAACGGATCCCCCACATTCCAAATTACTCTCACCAGGCAATGAGGGATTACTTACATACGCTTGAATTTCACGCTCAATGCGCTCATTTTCAAGAATTTGTAGGCATTCTCTCATTGTTTTGGGAGTATAACTTGGAAAACAATTCTCATAACAATTAAGGTTATCTAAAGCGTAATAGCGAGACATTTCAAAATGAGCTGTTCAACAAAAGCGACAAGCACCGAGATTTCAATTTCTCGAAACAATCTAGCACAAGTCAAAAAGAAAGGGGAAAATAAAGAATACAAATATGAATGAAAGAAATACTACGAAACAATAAAACAATTACTATCTAAAACACACTCCCCGACAACGGCGCCATTTTGTGACCGGGCGGAAAAAGTGTGTTCGTATGAGGACACAATCGTTGTGTGTTTCACCGCCGCGATACAAAAAAAACCTAATATATTACTACACTTGCGAGGAAAGTAAAGCGGTAAGCCGGGTATCGTAAGAAATCCACAGGGAGTGATTAAATTTTAGATGTTAATTGTTTTAAAACTTCCAGAATAAAAATGGTGTAAAAGAAATAAGAAAAGGTGATGGGTGGTTATGGTGGAAAAACAAAAGAGAAGTTAATGCTAAATTAAAGGAAAGCGAGGATCGGGATCGCATACACACATTCACGGGCTGAACAACTACTAATTAGAATTTCGATTCGAAAACATTTAATCGATCATTTTCAATTAAGCATAAACATCATACAATAAGGAATTTAAGCCAAAGTTGCGAGATTAAACATTTAATCAAAAATGGTCACACGCGGATTAAATTCGGATTATCGCTATAAACACTAAAGTTGCGTGACAAATAAAGTTAAACGCATAGCAATCAAACTTTAATACACGCGGTTTCAATTAAATGCAATTTTACATGAAACCCTAACTTCCGAGGTCCAAACCCGTAAATGGCGGAACGAAATACCGACCCTATTTATCTAAGGGCACGACATGGAAATAAACTAAAGTAAACTAAGAAAGTAAGAATTAAAGCAAGTAAACTAATTAAAAAAGCATGTAAACCTAGTTATAAAAGCAAGAATGAATGAAATACAAGCTATATTAATGGTGAGGATGATGAATAGTCAACTTACACAACAAATGGGGTGTCAATCCAAGAAGAAATGAAGAAGAACCAAGAAAATCACCCAAACCCTAACTATTCTATCTCCTAAAACTATCTAAATACGTTTATCTACTGATATCCCTTCTTATTACAACAAAAATTGTATTTATAGTAAGTTGGATTAAAAGAAAAGAAGAAAGAAAAGAAATGAAAATATCTGCTGAAAAATAGCGGATCGATCGATCGACCCCTTTGGTCGATCGATCGATCAAGGTCAAATTTCGACAATTTAGAATGGTCGATCGATCGACCAAAGGGGTCGATCGATCGATCAAGCAGGTCTTGGTCAGGCAGTATCACACTCCATTCTTCTCTTCTCCTTCTCTTCTCCTCTTTTGCTTTCCTTATTTTTCCTCCGCTGAAATCGCCATAACTTCTTCATTATGAATCGGAATCGAGCACCGTTCAAGGCCACGCGAAGCTAGCGAAGAGGGCTACAACTTCCATGAGCTGTCACGCCAAGTACCCAAGATGTGAAAGGACTAAAATCCCCTTGAACGTGAGATTGTGTACGGAACTTCACCGGAATGCGTCCGAACTTCATACTTAGTACCTAAATACCTACAAAAGCCCAATTATACGTCATATAGCATGTTAACAATATAAACCGAGGTTGTCTGGTTAATGGGCATAAGTATAGGGATTAAAATACCCAAGGGGGCTAATAAGGCGTAGGTTAACGGGTGAAATACGTAATATTTGCGTCGTATCACTTCCCGATGAATATTATCATAAGCACGATCCGCAACAGAGGTTGGATCAAGGTCGCTCACTTTCAATCCCAAGCAATTGAGGGTTGTCAACGGGAAAACTTTAAGAGTTGATCCATCATCAACAAGTGAAAGTGGGACAGTCTTTTCCATGACTTCGACAGAGATATTAAGAGCATAGTTATGATTTGGACCAATCTTAGGGATTCATTTTTCGGAGAAGGAGATCCTTCTAGTAGAGGTTAGGGATCGAACCAGATTCACTATTTCTTCTGAAGTAGTGGAAGGAGGGACTGTTGGCCCAGTAAGTAGTCCGATCAAGGCATTTTGGTGCAGTTGGGAAGACATAAAGAGCCCCCATAGAAGCTTGGGTTTACATCAACTAGTCTAGGATCTTGTTCTCCTTGAGGGTCATTTTTGGCATAGGAAGTTTGTCAACACCTTTTCCCTTATCGATAGCTGACGACTATGGGTTTAGAACCTAATAATTCCTCCCTCATCTAGTCATATGGTTCATAGAAGAGAGGAAAAATAAAAACCACGTTTCCTCATCTATCTCGGGTTGTTCAGCCACTTTATTGATTTCTACTAGCATCTCCTGAAATGATATCATTCCACATATGCTTCCTATTGGGCTAGTCTTTTCTAGGTTTTTCTCTTCATCTAAACTATAAAATTCCCCTTCCCCCATATGATGGCAACAACATCATCTTTCCATAAAAAGTCAATGCACTCCACAACATCAACGAGCTCTTCATATAGATCCTTCCACTGAATGAGGAGATGTATAAGTGAAGGGACCAGGGGCCCTTGAAGTTTCAAAGCATCGAGTAGCTCAAACATATTGCAAATTTCATCGGTCTATCGGAATAAGCCTACCATGATCTGTACAACATCATCTAAATATACTTCATCGATGGGTACCACCTAATTACCTGACTCTCGAGCCTGTGACACCCCGCCTAATTAAATATCGGGTGATCAGTCCTTTATTAAATTATAATCAAGGTGAACGGTTGGTTCATTCTTAGCATCGCTGTCGAAAATAAACTTTCCAATTCAACACCGTAAATAATTAAGCTAAGTGTCAAAATCATTTAAAACATTATTTCCATTTCATTTATCCAAATTATAAAACCTTTAATAATTAACAGGTTATGAATCACACAATTTAAAAAGATTGGAAATGAACCCTCTATAATTTAACCATTCAGACAACAAATACCTACTTTAAAACCACAAAGGAAAACCATCCTGACAGTAAATAAATCCCAACGAGTAAAATACTAAAGATAAATGAACATAATCTCTGACCAATCCAACTAAATAAGGAAATGGGCGACACATGCCCAAACTAATTAGAGCTGGAATAAGAGTGAAATCAACAACGAGATCGTCTAAGCAATGTCCTGCAACTCCCACATAAGCTACAGCACGTCCAATCCAAAGAGCCTAAGCATGATGCCCCTTTGGCTGGGTACCTGTACTATATACATATATATAAAAGAGAGAAGAGATAATAGGAAACGGGTCAGAGCCCGATTGTAAAACAGTTTTAAAATTTAGTTTAGCAAGTTTTTAAAATGCTTACCGGCTAATGCAACCACCATGCTAGTATGCAACACTCTCTTGAGAATTCTCACCTCTCATCTAGTGTGCACGTCTATCGTACTACTAAACCTCATAAGTCTATCTCAATTATTTTCCATAAAGTTTTATCTCGAGAAATAACAGGGTGATAATATTTAGTTTAGAAAACTAATCTCTTCAAGATTCCTTACGCTATTTAAAACAAATCAGTACCATTATGAAATTCCCGAACATTTAAGAGAGGTGAACCATTTATTCATTAATTAATTACTTATACGCACAATAGAAAGTTCCCATGTAAATATATGTATATATATTAGTCTCACATATAATATATACACTAACGGCACCCCAAATAAAATCTATGGTGCTGGCGTACTCTTCTATCAAGTCCCCGTATCACTCTCACTAAGGGAAATACTAGTTCGGAATCACTCTCGAACTGTATTAACACATAACACATACAAATGGAGGCGAAGCATAGTTCATGGTCCTAAGAGGTCAGTACATACGCTCACGTCTCTTCGGACCATCTGACTATCACTCAGATAGCCTGTAATCGAGGATACTATCTTCTAGGGTACAAGTCGTTATCCCCCATAAAGGTCCAATCGAGATAAGCTTGTCCCGGCGCGAAAACCCCCGTGATAGCAAGTATCTTGGGTACGATTTTTACATAGATATATAATATATGCACAATCACACAGTAATATATATAAATATTCAGATTTCTAAGTTAGGTACGCTCACGACCCAAAATTTTAACTATCCGTTCTTAGCGCATTTTACTCGATTATTTCGCTAAACGAACTTGCTATTTTTCTATTCTCATTTATATTTTACTTCATACAGACTTCCACTCTCTTGAATTATCCTAAGTAAAATTTCAGTAGACATACACTCACTTATCTTCTGGTCTAACCCTCTTGCGAGTCTCGATCTTTTATTAAATATACGCATGATTTCATATGTGAACAATTCCCCATTAACCTTTAATTTCATCTTACATTAAATTCTCACTCAATGGGGTTACCTAGACCCTAATGGTCCTTTTTACATCTCATTATACTCTACCAATAATAATCAAGGTTTCCTATGCCTTTTAATCGGATTAAACCAAAATAAGGGGAATATGAAGTTTTCTAAGAGGGGTCGATCGATCGATGTTCTTGGGTCGATCGATCGATGTTCTTGGGTCGATCGATCAATCAAGCAGTTATGACGAAAACTGTATTAACCCAGCTACGGTTTTACCTCTCCAACCTCAACTAAATCTCCATATATGATTCCCAAACTCCTAACCAACATTATCACAAGTACTATAGGCCTAAATACATGATTTTAAACGTAAAACATGTCTGAATTCATCAAGTATAACGATTAAATGGGTAAAATCTACATAAACTTCAAGAACCCTAATCTTTTCTTTTAATTTCAATTCTTCCAATTCTTTTTCCAGATTTCCTACTTCTAAATCCATACAAATTCGTGGTATATCCTCTACATGCGATTTAAATGTGCATAATATGATTTCTTCTTCTGTAACATGTGATTCTAAGTCTCAAAACGATACTTTCTTTCATGGGACAAGTCCTAAGCAACCCTAGACTAACATGATTGAGACATTAACTAAAAATAAAGAAAGATAGATACTTTCTTGGGAATTTAGTATCTGATTTGTGGAAGAAAAAGGTATGGTTACGCTCCTCGTCATGCGATCTACGTTTTGGTGGTGGTGGCGGTGCAAACGGTTGAGTCTTTGGCCTTGAATTTCTCTAAAAGCTTGCCAACTTCTTCTCTAATGGCCGTCCTTTGATTTTTTATTTGTCAACTCTAGAAGACAACTCCTAAAGGCTGATATATCATTAGGAAATTCGTGGGTTTAATTACCCAAATATACAAAATGTCTAAAATACCCTCCCGGGATGTCAATTAGGCCTAAAAATGCCCCGAGACCCAAACTAAACCCCTCGAGTACACATTTCTGACTATCTCGATCCTTCCGGACACTTTGGCGCCCTCAAAATGACCATATGGGAAACTTATACTTTATTCACTTTTAATAATCATAATTTAGTCCTGACACGATTCAGGCGCGTCCCGACTTAAATTTCCATAATTGTCATTTTATTCACTCGTGACAATTTTTAATAAAACCAATCTTATATATTACTTTACTCATCTAGTAATATTCAACAATTTTCCAATAATTACTAACTCTCATCACGCTAGTAAATATTTAAAACAAATTTTCGAATTAAAATTAAATTAATTCCATAATAAAATTTATTAAATCCCTAAATTTAAAAGCCACAAAAATACGGGGTATAACATACTTCCCCCATAAGGCCTACCTGGTAAAACGAAAATGGATACTTTATCATTACGAAACTATTTACATAGTAAGGCATTCAATCGCTATAGCCCCTGTCTTGTAGTAAGCTTGTTTAACACTCTCCTTAACGACACTTCACATTGTGATCCTATCCGACAACCTTCGCATAAGACGAGCTTATACAACATTGACTCCCATTGTTTCAACATCATTGGGAGGCCTCACCTCACTACATGATAACTACTCATATTTATCTAAAAACAAAACTTCCATTCTGAGACAAACCATACGAATATATGAATACTCTTGTCGCTTAAACAAGTCGTGGTAATTCCACTATAGTCATCAGACTCTAACTTGACCAAATCCAAAATTCTGACTATCCACTCACCTCTAAACATACAGAGGGGGAATAATTAAGGTTTTTCCACACCAAAACCTCAATAAGCACCTCGTTCGCGACAAACAGGTACGAGTGCTTCCACGAAAATTTATCATACTATACTTCACTTGCTAGCTATATCCGTTATGGAAACGAAATGATCACCAAGATTCCAAAATTACCTTTACACAACTCAACTAATCGTTAATTACCGTGCGCCTACTCCTAGGCGAGGGGTGATTCATCCTACTCAAAATGAAACGTTATTCCCACTACTTCCTGAAATCCCATATTGTAGGTGGAATTCAAAATTTTCATCCCGATTCAAAGAATAATACCGTGTAGAACCACGCATCGACGCGACACTTCCTTTCAAAGGAAGACTGGGGTACACTAGTAAATATTGTTAATCACCCCAAATGAATATCAAACACTTCCTTCTTGGGCGACTTGTCCCACATGTTCGGATGAACCCTTGATCTTGTCTTGAAGATGGCAACCCATCCACAAAACTTTATCGACTTTACTGGTCTCTTCCATTATAGAAATTTTTGAGAGCCTAAAAAATTTCTAGTTGATCCTCTCATTCCAACCGATCTCTATCTATGAGTGGTGCATGCAGAGACCCCTTATTATGTCCCGCTAAACATCGACTTTTACTTGAAATGTCTCACATTTAGTGACACTTAATGTGCACTTTTGGACCTTTTATACCATACTAACATCATTACTCTTTGTATGCGCAAGTCACTCTTACACTTGACTAATAACAACTCCGCTCCAAGTGTTCTCCATAATAATTAAATTATATCTTTATCAAGGAATACCCCTTTTAAATGGCTTCCCACAGCCTTCCGATCAAATTCGGGTGTGCTTTTCTCATCGCACACGTATATATGGATTATTGCCCCTCATGCGATGCTTAATCCACTCTATCACTTCCACCACATTATGCTAGTCCCACAAACATATATACCACACTTCCACTTCTACCAACTCGGACGATTCTAACATCATCTAACCAGGATGCCCATATTTTTCAACACCCCAACCGCCCGAGGAGAGCGAGCGGAGAACTACTCATCGATAAAACTAACCAAATTCCCCAATGCAACAAGTTATAGAGTATCTAAATCCCACATCAACAAAAGAGGGAATACTAATCTATCATCTCTTCAGATAAGTACAACAATTCTTTCAAATGGATACAAAAACTAAAATAACTAACTAATGTTCTATACCTCAAAATAAATACAAGTCTTCGCTCTTGTATTAAAATTTATTTCCCAGATAATCCTCACTAAAAATCGTCCCAACTCTTTATTTCCTTTGTGTTTCGAATGCGGTTACAACACTTGGGTACTCTCAATCACCCTAGAGATCAAAATTTCAATTCCCCCTTATCATCATTCCACCCCTCAATTTGTGGTGATAAAACAAAACTTTCCATGCTTTCTTACCACACAACCAGCTTCAGTAGCCTGAACTCATAATTCAACTTCCAACTTATAGATATAATTACCCTCTCCTACTATGATAGAGGTACCAAACGATAGACTAATGACCAAACATCTTCCTACTTCCAACCTTATGCTAAGTTTCATGTGTGGGATGTCTCGCAAAGTAAAATCCAAACAAGGAACCCCCCGATATACTACTGCCTAGAATTATCAATTATCAAAATCTGTTAGGCCCTCCGTCCATAACATGTACCCCTTTATTCCATCTCTTGATAGAAAAGTTACATCACTTCCCGTAATTACACCCACACAAAGAACATTTTACCAATCCATGATCGTTCAGTATTGGTGGAAATCACAATTCGTAAATCTCGTACACATACAATCAGGACTCTCAAAATCCTGATTCCAAACATATGAGTATGACTCTTAACTATCACTTCTCTAAAGGGTAGATATACCAATTCTCTCTACCTATCACCAAGTCTTGAATGCTAAACATAATAATGAGTTAAAACTTACCGCCCAACAGTAAACCTAATACATACTGAATCATAACAACAAAGTCCCTACACACTCCGGGATCGAGTATCTTGAGCACACTATTCCCTCTGAAGTCTCTAAAATAGACTCATAGGTGAGGTCTCGCCATACAAAACATGCGGCACTAAGGTAACCACTTCGATAGCTTTGCAATAACTGCCTACTATCGTACTAGCCATTTCTATAAAGTTGTAACCAAGGTAATATCTTACTCGTATATCACATCGCTAACACAAATAACCTCAATAAAGTATATAGCACTATTGATACACCCATTCATCCTTGCGATAGCATTAAAGATAATCCCGCTACACTAGAAAAGTATCGTCAGAATAATGACGTTTATAGTTATACTCGCTAGACTCGTCTCACATGCCAATCTAGTAATGAACAAAATATGGTGACTCGTTCGTGCCCCATAAAACACACTTCATCCTCCGAGGATAAAACTCATACTTCTACTTTGCCAAACGTATTCGTAATCTCACAAATGACTGGAATCAAATACAGGAGAATCACACTCTCCTTAGACGTGTCCTCCTCTATGAAATATAAATGGGTGGAAGACCCTCCCTCTGGGCGAGGCATCGCTACTAAAACATCTCTTGTCCTGCAATGGCAAAGATAGTACTCCTATCGAAACAATTTATCATGGCTCTGTACGCAATGAGCCAATCCATGCCAATAATGACGCCGTACTCACGTAAGACTTAACTAGTTCGATTACAGGTAAAAATCAATCTATAAAACTATATACCTACACCCCGACGTATAAAGACTGATTCCAAATGATTACCTACGCATGAAATCGTACTCTCATTAGTGTATAAAAATCCTAAGGCTCGTACAATGTGGGTATTTATGAAATATTGTGACGCCCCAGTATTGAATAAAATGTGTCCCATAATATTAGCAGGAAGGAACATACCATCAATGGTCGATGATGGTTGCCGAATTTCAGTATGTTGGACATCGTACACACATTCGTATTATTTTTGCCCCTGTTGCTGGGGTATCTTACCCTTATCTGGGCAACCCTGCCTCCGGTGACCCACCCTGCCATAATTGAAGCATTTACCTCTAAACTATTTAATTTTACTGCTCTGTTGGTTTTGGTCCAGTTGTCCGGTTCCACATTTTCCTTGGCCTTGTTTGCCTGGTTGAGTATCCTGATGAAAACCGACATCTAGTTGAGGGAAATACCTCCACTTGTGACATGTTTGTTCACACATAACAGAACCCTGAAAGTTCTCGCTGGTCTTGTCGAAGTTCCTTTCCAGTCTGATCCGAACAAGTTCGACGCTCATGACCGTCCATTTCACATTTGAAACACCTCTTTGTGACTTCATGCTGACCCCGACTTTGTTGGCCCTAATATTTTTGGGTTTCCCTGCACAATTTGTTACCTTCGTGACTTCTACGGTCTTGAGGAGCTTGTTGTTGTGATTTTAGTGCCTTCACACACTTCTTATTTCTAGTCATGACAGATTGACTATACTCTCTAGATCTTTTACCCCTATAAGCTGTGTGCTATTTTCTTGATACTGTAAGACCGTAGTGGTAACTGCCTGTGCCACAATACCTGATAACTCGACAGTTGATACTCTCTCTAGAAACACATGAGGTGTGAACGGACCTTGCTCATTGACTCCCCTAATGACATTTGCTTGTTCTTCTTGACAATCCATCTGAAAATTTAAATAATCTGGATTAGTTCATCATTCACATAAACAAATCACAAAAGTAATAATTATCATCACATAAAGATGAATCCAACATACCTAATATTAGGGCTATAAATCAAAGATGGAAACAAAATAAGCCGTACAGATCTTAAAGGACACTAAAACTTGATTCTCTGATACCACCTATGACACCCCACGTAATTAAATACCGGGTGATCAGTCCTTTATTAAATTATAATCAAGGTGCCCGGTTGGTTCATTCTTAGCATCACTCTCGAAAATAAACTTTCCAATTTAACACCCTAAATAGTTAAGCTAAATGTCAAAATCATTTAAAACATTATTTCCATTTCATTTAACCAAATTATAAAACCTTTAATAATTAATAGTTTATGAATCACAAAATTTAAAAAGATTGGAAATGAACCCTCTATAATTTAACCATTCATACAACAAATACCAACTTCAAAACCATAAAGGAAAACCATCCTGATAGTAAATAAATGCCAACGAGTAAAATACTAAACATAAATGAACATAATCTCTGACCAATCCAACTAATTAACGGGCGACACATGCCCAAACTAATTAGAGCTAGAATAAGAGTGGAATCAACAACAAGGTCGTCTAAGCAATGTCCTGCACCTCCCACATAAGCTACAACACGTCCAACCCAAAGAACCTAAGCATGACGCCCCTGTGGCTGGACACCTGTACTATATACATATATATACAAGAGAGAAGAGATAACAGGAAACGGGTTAGAGCCCGATTGTAAAACAGTTTTAAAATTTAGTTCAGCCAGTATTTAAAATGGTTACCGGCTAATGCAACCACCATGCTAGTATGCAACACTCTCTTGAGAATTCTCACCTCTCATCTAGTGTGAACGTCTATCGTACTACTAAACCTCATAAGTCCATCTCACTTTTTTTCCATAAAGTTTTATCTCGAGAAATAACAGGGTGATAATATTTAGTTTAGAAAACTAATCTCTTCAAGATTTCTTACGCTATTTAAAACAAATCAGTACCATTATGAAATTCCCGAACATTTAAGAGAGTTAAAACATTATTTATTACTTAATTTACTTATACGCATAGTAGAAAGTTCCCATGTAAATATATGTATATATATTAGTCTCACATATAATATATACACTAACGACACCCCACATAAAATCTATGGTGCTGGCGTACTCTTCTATCAAGTCCCCGTATCACTCTCACTAAGGGAAATACTAGTTCGGAATCACTCTCGAACTGTATTAACACATAACACATACAAATGGAGGCGAAGCATAGTTCATGGTCCTAAGAGGTCAGTACATACGCTCACGTCTCTTCGGACCATCTGACTATCACTCAGATAGCCTGTAATCGAGGATACTATCTTCTAGGGTACAAGTCGTTATCCCCCATAAAGGTCCAATCGAGATAAGCTTGTCCCGGAGCGAAAACCCCCGTGATAGCAAGTATCTTGGGTACGATTTTTACATAGATATATAATATATGCACAATAACACAGTAATATATATAAATATTCAGATTTCTAAGTTAGGTACGCTCACGACCCAAAATTTTAACTATCCGTTCTTAGCGCATTTTACTCGATTATTTCGCTAAACGAACTTGCTATTTTTCTATTCTCATTTATATTTTACTTCATACAGACTTCCACTCTCTTGAATTATCCTAAGTAAAATTTCAGTACACATACACTCACTTATCTTCTGGTCTAACCCTCTTGCGAGTCTCGATCTTTTATTAAATATACGCATGATTTCATATGTGAACAATTCCCCATTAACCTTTAATTTCATCTTACATTAAATTCTCACTCAATGGGGTTACCTAGACCCTAATGGTCCTTTTTACATCTCATTATACTCTACCAATAATAATCAAGGTTTCCTATGCCTTTTAATCGGATTAAACCAAAATAAGGGGAATATGAAGTTTTCTAAGAGGGGTCGATCGATCGATGTTCTTGGGTCGATCGATCGATGTTCTTGGGTCAATCGATCAATCAAGCAGTTATGACGAAAACTGTATTAACCCAGCTACGGTTTTACCTCTCCAACCTCAACTAAATCTCCATATATGATTCCCAAACTCCTAACCAACATTATCACAAGTACTATAGGCCTAAATACATGATTTTAAACGTAAAACATGTCTGAATTCATCAAGTATAACGATTAAATGGGTAAAATCTACATAAACTTCAAGAACCCTAATCTTTTCTTTTAATTTCAATTCTTCCAATTCTTTTTCCAGATTTCCTACTTCTAAATCCATACAAATTCGTGGTATATCCTCTACATGCGATTTAAATGTGCATAATATGATTTCTTCTTCTGTAACATGTGATTCTAAGTCTCAAAACGATACTTTCTTTCATGGGACAAGTCCTAAACAACCCTAGACTAACATGATTGAGACATTAACTAAAAATAAAGAAATATAGATACTTGCCTGGGAATTTCGTTTCTGATTTGTGGAAGAAAAAGGTATGTTTGTGCTCCCCGTCACATGATCTACGTTTTGGTGGTGGTGGCGGTGCAAACGGTTGAGTCGTTGGCCTTGAATTTCTTGAAAAGCTTTCCAACTTCTTCTCTAATATCCGTCCTTTGATTTTTTATTTATCAACCCTAGAATACAACTCCTAAAGGCTGATATATCCTTAGGAAATTCATGGGTTTAATTACCCAAAAATATAAAATGTCTAAAATAGCCTCACAGGATGTCAATTAGGCCTAAAAATGGCTTGAGACCCAAACTAAACCCCCGAGTATACTTTTTTTACTATCTCGACCCTTTCGAACACTTTGGCGCACTCGAAATGACCATACGGGCTGCTTATACTTTTTTCACTTTTAATAATCATAATTTAGTCCTAACACGACACAGGCGCGTCCCGACTTAAATTTCCATAATTGCCATTTTATTCACTCGTGACAATTTTTAATAAAACCAATGTTATATATTACTTTACTCATCTAGTAATATTCAACAATTTTCCAATAATTACTGACTCTCGTCACGCTAGTAAATATTTAAAATAAATTTTCGGATTAAAATTAAATTAATTCCTCAATTAAATTTAATAAATCCCTAAATTTAGAGGCCACAAATATACGGGGTATTACAGAGACCATCTCCGAGCTTCCAAATATAGTGGACTGAATCTCTGGCAATTAATGGTCATTTATGAGGGAAATTCCAGCTCGAATTCTATAAGTTGGTTCAATACTGCTGATAATTTCATATATTTCCCACCGAAGCGGGTACAAACATCAATGCATGCTCTTGTAAGGACTAACAGAGTGTGATTGGTAAAACATGTAGGATGTAGGAGAAAATATGGGCAAACTTGGAGGGATATAGGGGAATATATGGGTGTGGGTACCCTGAATTTAGCATCATAAGGCCTGGACGAGTAGCCTCTCCTTAGCGGCCCAAAGCCCAGGCCCATCACCTCTTGTACTCATCTTATTACCCCACGATCCCATGAAGAGAAGTTGTAAGGGGGTGCGATATCATGTAGGGGAGATGGCTAATAAGGAGGAACCCATCACCTCCACTACTCCAACATATACATGTATAAATTAAACCCTAAGTCCGGGGCAAAGGACAAGTTGTATTCTCTGTACTTATTCTTCAGAATATAGAGAAATAACACTGACTGAACCACCGTGGACGTAGGCACATCTTTGCTGAACCACGTATACCCGTTGTTGTGTGATTGGAATTTTATTTATCTTTTCTTGATTGTTACCTCTTTCATATTTATTTGTGTTGCATAATAACTGTCACCACAATTGGCGCCGTCTGTGGGAAACGTTTATCTTTCCCTGAGAAGAGCCCACTCCGAGAAAAAATCTAAGATGTCTGGTCACAGCAGCAATGCTCCTCAAGCAGGAGATATTTAGGAGCCACCCGCTCCTCACAGGATTAGGTTTGAAGTCCGACGTTCAGATCAAGGGGCTCGCTTAGAAAGGCCAGCCTCAGAAGAAAGTCAAGGACCAGCAAGATCCACTCAGATATCCAGATTGATCGATGCATACGAAGCAAGGCTCCATGAGCAGAGGGAGTCTTCTCGCAGATATGAGGCAGAGAATGCTCGCTTGAAAAGAAGACTGGAAAAACTAGAGAAAGAACTACGTCCTGATACCAGGAGACGCCCCTATCGCACTCCTAGCCCTCAGGCGAGCAAATCTCGCAGCCGAGGAAGGAGCCCTAGGCGGCAATATCAAGGGTTCGAAGGTGGCGACTCAGACGACGACCTCCACGAGCAACTGAGAAAAGCTCGCCGCTATCAGAGCCCTTCTCGCAGTGACAACAACATACGGAACCTAGTCCGTAGAGAAATGGACCAACATCCAGCTCACCGCGGCACCAGGTCGACCAGAGAACTCGCCAGGAGAGCCCTCAAGACCCAGATGAAATCGCCCTTCATGAGAGAAATTGAAGAAGAAGAAGAAGCTCCCAAAAAGTTTTATATTCCAAGGTTCAAGATTTACGACGGGAAGACTGATCCCATTGATCATGTTAGGCAGTACCGGCAGGCTATGACCCTCTGGAATCACCGAGATGCACTGATGTGCTGTATTTTTCCCTCGAGCCTTCATGACGTGGCCCAAAAATGGTTCGAGAAACTCCCTCACCAATCCATCAGAAATTTCAAATCCCTGGCCGAGCTCTTTACGGCCCGGTTCATCACTAGCAGCTCCCATCCCAAAAGGATGGATGCTCTATTAACAATGAAGAAAACACCACAGGAGACACTCCGAGACTACGCGAAGAGGTACTGGGAGTTATTCAACGAAGTCGAGGACTGCGCGGAAGGGGTGGAAGTGGCTTCCTTCAAAATTGGGCTACCTAGCTCTTCCCTCCTTTACCAGTCCTTGACAAAGAAGGAAGCAACCACCATTGATGACCTGATGGCCCAGATTGAGAAATACGCAAAGGTGGAAGATGTCACCCACCTTAACGTAGGAGAAAATGGTCGACCCAAGCTTGCTACCAAGGGAAGTGAGAAATTTGATAACCAGAAAAAGGAGGAAAGAATGGGAGCAAGAATGGCTCCAAGAACGGGGGAAACCCTGACGTTGCAAAGTCGTTCCAGGCGGTCAACACCGTCTTCAAAGAACCAATTTACAAAATTCTCGCGAAGATCAAGGATGAGCTGTTCATTAAATGGCCCCGGAAAATGGGAGGAGACCCATCGAAAAGAAACAATGCACTGAGATGCACCTTCCACAAAGAGGGAGGGCATAAGACCGAGCAATGCAAGGCTCTTAAGTCCCACCTTGAGGAGTTGGCCCAATCCAGACATTTGAATGACTTTGTGTAAAGGAAGGTAGAGAGAGTGACTGTCCACAAGGAGGCAAAACCCGACAACGTATTGGAAGACGACGCCGGACACGAATTCGCAGTAATCCATGGAGTATTCGATGTTAAGCAAATCCAGGGTAACTCAGCTCGAATGGAGGTAAAGAAGCTGACAGCGGTAATGCAAGCTTTTCAGATTGATCCAGCAAAATCACAGGCAGGAAAACGTCGGCGAGCAGAGGACGTCAACTATAACAAGCATATTGTTTTCACGGATGAAGATCTTGTGGGAGTGAGGACCCCACATCACGATGCCTTAGTCATTACACTCAGGATAGCCAACTTTGATATCGACAGGCTGCTCGTCGATCAAGGGAGCTCATCCGAAGTAATGTACATCGACCTGTTCAGAAAATTGAAGTTGAACATCGCCGACCTAAAGGGAACCACTGTTCCTCTGGTCGGCTTCGCTGGGAAAATGACCATGCCTCTGGGCAAGATAGTACTACCAGTGCTCGCTGGAAATGTTTCAAAAATGATTGAATTCTTGGTGGTCGACATCGATTCACCATATCAAGCCATCCTCGGCAGGGGATGGCTTCATGCAATGAAGGCAGTCTCCTCGACCTACCACCAGAAACTCAAATATGTCACCGAGCGGGGAGTGATGGAGATACATGGCGACCAGGCGATGGCGAGAAAGTGCTTCATAGCGGCCATCCGACCAAAGCCAGAGAAAAAAGCCGTTCAAACCAGCAAGAAAGTGGAGGAAGGTGCAATCCCTTCCAAATAGCAATTAAAATATGGAAGGCCCGGAGTGGAAGAGACCAGTCTCCTCCCCTCCGAGTGTGTTGTAGAGGACCTGGTAGAAGTAATTGCTAAAGAAGGCGACAACAGCAGAGTCTTCCTGATCGGGACCTCACTCACTGACCAAGAGCAAAAGTATTTGTTAACCTTACTCAGAAGCAACATAGATGTTTTAGCTTGGGAACCCTATGAGCTTCCAGGAATCGATCCCAACATGGTATGCCATCGGTTGCACGTTAATCCCACATTCAAGCCGATAGCGCAGAAGGCACGGTGAACTGCTCCCGAGAAGGCCAGAGCAATAGAAAAAGAAGTCGAAAAACTGTTGGATGCAGGGTCCATACGGGAAGTGCAATTCCCCAAATGGTTATCCAACCCAGTGGTAGTTCCAAAAAGCAATGGGAAGTGGAGAGTTTTCATAGACTTCACTGACCTCAACAAAGCCTGCTCCAAGGATAGCTTCCCTCTTCCGAAAATAGACCAACTAGTAGACGCCACTGCAGCTCACGAACGAATGAGTTTCCTGGACGCATACTCAGGCTATCACCAGATTCCCCTGTATGCCCCAGATCAGGACAAAACGGCATTTATCACGACGGTTGGTTTATACTGTTACAAGGTCATGACTTTTGGGATAAAAATGCAGGGGCAACCTATCAGCGGCTGGTTACTAAAATGTTCAAGAATCAAATGGGAGACACAATGGAGGTCTACATCTACGACATGCTCGTCAAGAGCAAGGAGAAGGAAAATCACCTCTCGGACCTGTCAATTACCTTCAAAATCCTCAGGAAGTACCGAATGAAACTCAACGTAAGCAAGTGTTCCTTCGGTGTCCAGTCAGGAAAGTTTCTTGGGTATTTGGTCAGCGAACGAGGCATAGAGGCTAATCCGGACCAGATTGATGCAATCAAAAGAGTGCAACCTCCTCGCACAATCCGCGATGTACAAAGCTCACTGGAATGCTCGCTGCTCTAAATCGTTTCATTTCTAAATCCTCCGAGAGATGCAAGCCCTTCTTCCGACTCTTAAAAGGCAGCAAAACGGTAGAATGGGCCCCAGGTTGCTCATAAGCATTAGACGAGCTCAAGTCCTACCTAAGCTCCCCACCACTGCTCATCATACCACAGCAAATGGACTCTTTGTACCTCTACCTCTTTGTATCCATCCATACCGTCATCTCAGTGCTAATGTGTGAAGTTACAGGGATCCAACATCCAGTCTATTACGCGAGCAAAACCTTACTAGACGCCGAGCAGCTCTACCAGCCATTGGAAAAGCTCGCATTCGCCCTAGTAATGTCCTCGAGGAAACTGAAGCATTACTTCGAAGCTCATACGATCATCGTCCTTACATCACACCCCCTCAAGGCTGTCCTAAGGAAGGCGGATTTGTCGGGCAGACTGTCTAAATGGTCAGTCGAGCTCGGCCGATTTGACATCCAATTTCAATCAAGGACAGCTATCAAGGGTCAAATCATTGCTGACTTCATAGCTGAATTCACAGGCGAAGAACTCTTCAACCAGCCTAAGCCAACAGAACAAAACAACCAGGCTACAGGGGGAAGCTGGAAACTATTCGTTGATGGAGCCTCCAACTCAAAGGGGGTAGGAGTAGGAATTGTCCTCATCACTCCAAAAAATACAGTCCTCGAGCAAGGAATCAGGCTGGGATTTGCAGCCTCCAACAACAAAGCAGAATACGAAGCCTTAATAGCAGGTCTCCAAAGGGCGCAAACTCTGGGAGCAAAGCATTTACAGGTATTCGGAGACTCGCAACTAGTTTCCAATCAGATAAGTGGAGACTATAACGCGAAGGATGAGAGGATGGCAGCCTACCTCTCCTTGGTAAAAAACTTAATGACGAACTTTGAAGAAATCAACATCCAACAGTTTCCTAGGGGGCAGAACAGCCACGCTGACGCCTTAGCAGCCCTGAGCTCAGCAGTTGATTCCAGTCTTAAAAGGATCATCCCTATCGATTTCCTCAGCTGCCCGAGCCTTTACCCCAACTGCGAGCTGACCAAAGAAAAACCAATACTCCAATTGGAACCAGCCCCCAGCTGGATGGATCCTTTGAGAGACTATTTGAAGAACGGAACGCTCCCAGAGGATAAGAGGACTGCCCACCAGATAAGAGTCAAAGTTGCTCGCTTTCACTTATCCACGGGAGGCGACTTGTATAAAAGATCTGTCTCCGGCCCCTACCTTAGATGCGTCCACCCAGGCGACGTCAAGACAGTGCTTCATGAGCTTCACGAAGGAATCTGCGGGAGTCACGTCAGAGGAAGGTCTCTAGCCTTCCGAGCAATGAAGGAAGGTTATTGGTGGCCATATATGCAAAATGACTCCGCAGTATATGTCCGCAGATGCCTAAAATGCCAGCTTCACACCCCCATGGTCCACCAACCCGCCAGCGAGTTAAAATCCCTGACCAGCCCCTGGCCTTTCGCCCAGTGGGGAATGGACATCGTGGGACCATTGCCCACCGCTGCTGGAAATCGCAAATACCTGTTGGTCGCAACTGATTACTTTACCAAGTGGATCGAGGCAGAACCACTGGCGAACATCCGAGATGCTGACATGATGAGGTTCATATGGAGAAATATAATCACTCGATTCGGGATCCCCAGAACCATCATCACTGACAATGGAACACAGTTCGAGAGTGGCCCTTTTCAGGACTTCTGTGACCAATACGGGATCAGGCACCACTTCAGCTCGGTGGCTTACCCTCAAAGCAACCGACAAGCTGAGGCTTCCAACAAGACAGTGATCGCTGGATTGAAGAAGCGGTTAGAACAAGCCAAAGGCGGGTGGACAACCGAGCTACCACATATCCTATGGGCGTATAAAATGACTCCTAGGCGAGCCACTGGAGAAACGCCATTATCACTAGCATATGGTATGGAGGCAGTCATCCCACTAGAAGCAGGATTGCCTACAATGAGATCCAACCTTGTCGAGCAGGGTCAGAACGATCAGGCTTTGCTCGCTGAACTCAACTTGGCCGACGAGTGCAGGGAACTTGCCCTAGTAAAACTAGCGAGCTATTAGCAACAGCTCGCAAAGCACTACAGTAAAAGGGTCAATCCGAGGAAATTCGTAGTTGGGGACTATGTTCTAAGAAAGGTCCTGGGCAACACAGTGAAGCCATCAGACGGTAAACTGGGCCCGAACTGGGAAGGACCTTATGAGATAATTAGAGACGATCTGCAAGGTGCCTATCATTTGAAAACGATGGAGGGCAGAGAGATACCACGAGCATGGAACTCAACTAATCTCAAGAAATTCTATTTTTAGGAGTTCTATTATTAGATCTTTTATTGTACTCATTACGGGAAAAGACAGTTTATTTCTCAATTCACCAATGAAAATCTCTCAGTCGATCACTCTCTAAAAAGTAACAATTATATCTTATTGCACATCCTTTTCAAATCACAGGTATAATGGTTGGCATAGCAGGGGAACACCCCTCCTCAGGTCATCGTCATGGAGCACGACAGACCTCTTAGCATTGCCCATGGCAATATATGAAGCCCTACAGAGTATTCTTAGGCATCAAACCTACTTTGGTTAAACAAAATCCTGACCGGATAAAGACATCCAATAACAGGTGTGTCCTCGCCAATTGCCCTACTTAGGCCTAAGGGAGTGTGACGACATGACCTAAAAGGTAAAGGAAGGGCACAATGGTATTCTTAATACTGGACTGGGCGGACACTCACATGACAAGATAAAAAGGATTGTGAAGCTGCAAAAATATAAAAAAATTGGATGAACACGTTTAGTCGGCAAAATCGCCCAAAACTCGAACTTTCTATTAATCTTTTATATTTACAAACAATAATAGTACATGTTTAGTAGGCGAAGCTCGCCCAAAGCATTTACAATTATTAAAAAACAAAATATCAAGGAGGTGGAAGCCTCCGAGCAAGGTAGTCAGCAACTTTAGCTCTCCTCCCATCATCAGGAGCAGGATCGAACTCCTCCACGACCTCATTTGCGTCCAACTCCAATAGTCGCCGGGGAATAACATCGATGGGGATCCATCGATCATCTCGCCTGAATCGATTGGACATCAGAGTAGAGGAGGACATCTCGTGCTGATACCGCAACCTCGAGTTCCTCGGGACCTGCAGCTCTTTGAGAGCACTCAACCACGCCCTGATGAAGGAGAGCTCCTCGAACTCTGATAATCTTGTGGGAGCATCCAGCCAGCCCTGATCATAGCCATCAGTCTACACTTGGCGAGGGCCCTTCTTGAATAGATGCCGCAGTCGGGTAACGTCCCTCTGGAGCCCAGCAGCAGTCACATAAGCTCGCCGAACATCACCGCGCAGCTCCTCCATTTCCCTCTCACGCTGTTCCTCGACTTCCCTATTCCTACCCCTGGTACTCCTACCAGCACGCGGGAGGGGAGGCCGAGCAGCTCGCGACGAAGAAGAGCCTTGTAGGACTGCCGAAGCGGTGCTCGACGAATGTTCCTTAAGCTTCGAGACCTCCCGCCTCAGGTCTTCATTCTCCCGCTGCAGAAACTCCACTACTTGGTTGATCTCGGTGGCCTCCAGCAACTTCGCTCTCAGCTCGCTAACTTCTTCTTGCACTGAAGCACCGATCTCTTCCATTTCCTCGAGCCTGTCCTTCAACTTGGCCACTAGCTCGGACTGATCCTTATATTTCTGGTTCCTTGACTTAGCAAACCTGCAAAGCCTAGCAAAGGCCTGGCGAACTATAGGGATTGCATTAGGACCAAGAGTCCTACCTAGTTGGGAGGTAACAGGAATATAGTCATCCACATCAACCAACTACAAGTAAAAGAAAGAGAAAAGAAAGAGATCAGCATAAACAAAAATGAAGACTTTTCATTGATAATGAGCGAGGTTACATCAGATCAAAAAAGAAAAAAGTTACAAAGAAGCCCTATCAATTAGCAACCTCGGTGGATGGACCCTTGTCCTTATCAGCATCAGCAGGGGCATTACCCTCTGCAGGGGTGTCCACTGCCCCCTCGACCAAGGGAGCATCAGTAGGAGTCGCTTGAGAAACAGGATTGGTGCCTTCAGCAGTTGGGGCTGGGTCCTCATCAACGACTAGCTTTGGCCCTGGGTCGTGCTCGTCAAAGAGGGGAGATGCAACGTCCACCCCAGCAGCCACAAGAGCCTTATTCCATCCTTTCTTGAAGTTCAAACGGTTGATATAGCCTATCTGAACCTCAGCGTCCTCATACGCATCAGCCCAGCCAGAGTTGTACGAATCTTCCTTAAGAGTGGCCGATTGGGCTTTTTCCGCCTCCATCTGCTCGGCCAGAACCCTGTTCTTCTCTGCCAAGTCTAGCTTGCTCGAGCACACCAGGTCATACGCCTTCCTCAGCTCGCTAAGCTCCCTGACAGCGTCATCCCTCTCGCGAGCAGAATCAGCAAGGGCCGAGGCAGATGAAGCTCGAGCTACATCAGCAGCCTTCAGATTGGCCTCCAGCTGAGAACCCCTGGCTACCAGAGTAGACTTCTGCTGCTCCAGCTCACCGTTCCTTCTCACCATCTCGTCGCGAGAGCGATAGAGCACAGCGAAGTCGGTCACAAATTGCAAAAAATAAGGAAAAGATCAGAAAGAAGAAACCATCAAAGCTGATTAAAAGAAATTAAGAATTAGAAGAGAACTTTACCAAGGCGAGCCTCTGGCTAGCCTGCAGAGCCAACTGATCGGACCCCAACGACCTCTCGCGATCTGCAGGAAGAACTTCTCTCTCGAGCAGCGCAGGGGCAAGCTGAGGAGAGGCAGCCACTGAAGTCCCCTCGGGAAAAGCAGACACTGGAACCAGGGCTTGACCCGTCTTGGTCCTCGATTCCACCCTCCACCTCTCCTCCTCTTTTTCTCTCTCTCTTCTCTTTTTCTCCTCCACCTTCTTCCTCTCCTCCTCCTTTTTCCTCTCTCTCTCTCTCTCACCTGCTCCTCCTCCCTCCTCTTCTTCTCTTGCTCTTGAGAAGAAGGCCGGGAACCAGTAGCTATGGCCCCAGAGGCAGTCTTCGTTTTCTTGGACCTCTGTGCAAGGAGCACATCATCATCATCGTCATCTCTGATCAAATTCTTCCTAGGAGGCATCTCTTCAGAAGAACTGCTGGTAGTGCTCGACGAGTCTTGAGCCTCAGAATATCCTTCAGAAGAATTGCTACTGTCAGCACTTCCTGCACCCAAACTACTCATAACACCTGCAGGATCACTCTCTGAGCTGCTCTCTTCTTCGTCAAACTGGATGGGCTCAGCCGAAGACTCTACGGAAGAATCAAAGTCTGGAACACTATCCATAGGTCGAGCTATGAAGCTGGAGCCTGTGTTCTTGTATTCAAGAAAAAAAGCAGCAGCCCTAGGATGCTCGCCGTCAACCAAAGACTCCCTAATATTCCAAGCTTTCACCAGCTCTGAGATAGGGACCTCGCTGAGAGCAGGATCCAAATTCTTTGTCCTCGCTGTGAAAGAAAAAGCAAAGAGAGGTTAGAAAAATCACAAGTCAGCAAAGATTGAAGCAATAATACAACATCTACCTATATATTCTTTCCCATAAAAGGGAACAATGAACCTCTCAGACCTCGACCCTTCAGAATGGGGGGAGAATTGCCAATTCCTAACAAGAAAACCTTCTTGCCAATAGTCCTTATGGGAATCAGGTAAATTTACTACCAATACCCTATCAGGACTCCTAGCCTTAAGGTACAAAACACCCGAACTCATACGAGAAAAGGAGTAACAAAAGAAGACCTCGGCAAGCCCTAACCTTGTGCCGTATAATTGATTTATCCTATGCACGCCGTTCACTATTTTCCATACATTGGGCGAACATTGTGCAGGCACAATACTAAAATAGCTAAAAAAAATGAAGAAACAGATCGTTAGGGGGAAAAGTAAGTCCCCCCTGGGAGAGCAACAAAACATGAATCCAATGCGCATCCTCTATATCCCTAACGTTCCTAGGAGGCGAGGCGCAACCCTCAATCTCTACCCACTCGGGAACGTTGTAGAATTTTCTAAACTCAATGACTGACCTATTCCCAATCTTCGCCATTGGAAAAACACAAGAAAAACTATAAACTCGAGAAAAAGGCACGAGAGACTTACAAGACAGAAGATCAGGTCAAATGGCGAAGAAGCGACGAGAGTGGAGACCGAAAACAGAAGGTACAAAGCTTAAGAGTTCTCAGAAGATAGAAGATTGCTGGAAAGGATGAAGCGACGAAGAGAAAATGTGTCTTATTCCAACGAGCCTTCAAGTCTAATCATAACGCACGGATAACGAAGCGGGTGCCGCTAAAGCAACTTCACAGTTTTTAAAGAAATCAACCATCATAGTTGATTATTTAAATTCATTGGACCTGTAAAAATGGCCCAAAAAATTTAGGGGAAATTGTGGGTACCCTGAATTTAGCATTATAAGGCCTAGACGAGTAGCCTCTCCTTATGATGCTAAATTCAGGGTACCCACAATTTCCCCTAAATTTGTTGGGCCATTTTTACAGGTCCAATGAATTTAAATAATCAGCTATGATGGTTGATTTCTTTGAAAACTGTGAAGTTGCATTGGCGGCACCCGCTTCGCTATCCGTGCGTTATGATTAGACTTGAAGGCTCGTTGGAATAAGACACATTTTCTCTTCGTCGCTTCAGCTTTTCCAGCAATCTTCTATCTTCTGAGAACTCTTAATCTTTGTACCTTCTGTTTTTTACCAAGGAGAGGTAGGCTGCCATCCTCTCATCCTTCGCGTTATAGTCTCCACTTATCTGATTGGAAACTAGTTGTGAGTCTCCGAATACCTGTAAATGCTTTGCTCCCAGAGTTTGCGCCCTTTGGAGACCTGCTATTAAGGCTTCGTATTCTGCTTCATTGTTGGAGGCTGCAAATCCCAGCCTGATTCCTTGCTTGAGGACTGTATTTTCTGGAGTGATGAGGACAATTCCTACTCCTGAGGCAATTGTGGGTACCCTGAATTTAGCATCATAAGGCCTGGACGAGTAGCCTCTCCTTAGCGTCCCAAAGCCCAGGCCCATCACCTCTTGTACTCATCCGATTACCCCACGATCCCATGAAGAGAAGTTGTAAGGGAGCGCGATCTCATGTAGGGGAGATGGCTAATAAGGAGGAACCCATCACCCCCACTACTCCAACATATACATGTATAAATTAAACCCTAAGTCCGGGGCAAAGGACAAGTTGTATTCTCTGTACTTATTCTTCAGAATATAGAGAAATAACACTAACTGAACCACCGTGGACTTAGGCACATCTTTGTTGAACCACGTATACCCGTTGTTGTGTGATTGGCATTTTATTTATATTTTCTTGATTGTTACCTCTTTCATATTTATTTTTGTTGCATAATAACTGTCACCACAATGGGTATGTGGGGTAATTTACAGGGTACAATCTGAGTAGATGGATAAAATTTTAGATCTTCTTTTAAGAAGATAGCATTTGTATGATTTGTGAGTGGATTGTGGGTAGTGTTTGTCTTAGGATTAGATTGTGGGGCCATGATCCCCAGTCAATCTGACCTTGGATTAAATTTTGAAGGTGGAAACATTGATCAATGTTGTGGCCGTCATTTTGGTAAAAATCGCAATGGGTGTCAGGTTTGAAATTTTAGGAAGTGGGTTTGGTAATGAACGAGGGTCTAATGGCTTGATAAGATTTTAACTTAAAGGGTCTTAGTAAACTTTGGAGATGGGAGAATAAAGCTTGATATAGTCTGTTTTGACAGGGTTAGGGCGGCTTTCTAGTGCCCATAAAGTATCAAGGTGAGAGATGTTGTTGATAATTGAAACTGCGGTATTGGCAGGCTTTCGGTACTTTCTAGGAGTAAATTATCCTGATACCTTCTTTCGCTCAACTTTCATCTTGGAAATACGTTCTTCGATCTCTACTATTTCTTCTCGGAGGGCTCAGAAATGAGGGTAGTACTATCCTCCCGTCGTTGATCAGACATAGGGTAAGAAATTCTTCTTCATAATACTAACTTGCTCCTCTTCGAAAAGTCGATTGCTTATTGATGATGCTGAAACTAGCACCACCAGATAAGGTGTTTTCAAGCCCAATCTAAGAACAACAATGAAAGCATAGTTATGTAAAAGGTAAGAGAATGAGATGAGAAGAAGAGGAGAGAGCACCAGGATATAAGTGGTTCAGCCTAAATTGGCCTACGTCCACTGTGTGTGTGTGTGAATAACCTCACTGCAACAAGGCACTAACGGCCATGGATATAATCTCTCAAGATTTCTCTCTCTACTGTGTATCTAGTCAGAGTTTCAACTGGGGTTGAATATCTGTCCCCCTCCAGGTAGAGGATGACCTCGCAATATATATATATATATATAGTACTTAGGGGGTGTAGTGTACCCCCATGCATGTAATATGCACATGTGTGTTAGCCTCACCAATAGGGGGAAGCCACCTGTCACTGTCACATGTATGGAATGATGATGAAATATTCTCCCCACGTATGGAGAATAATCTTGTTACAATTGATTTGTGCCCATGTGTCCTTATCCAAATGTCAACAGATGCTCGGCCGCCATAATGGTGCATGTCCTCGGCCTGGGAGAGACCGAGCTGTAAAGGCTTGATATTCGTTCAATCCGAGATGTGCCATAGGGAGTCTCGGCCTGATATCAGCCGAGACAGTATGCTGGGGTCGGCCCCAACCGAGGTTGGACTAATTCCATGTTGAAGATTACCAAGGCTTCTTGTCACCTCGGCCTACACTCGACCGAGGTTGCCATACCTAGGTATATGAGAATGCTGTTGATGCCTGTGATGCGCGTAGTGTCCATTGGAAATGTAGGTGATAGTGTCCGCCTGGTCCGACCTTACTAAGACCGAGGGCTGATATCGTGGGCCCATGGCTTATCCAGGGTCGGTCAATATCTCGGCCATCACCTCGGCCGAGGTTGGTGTCTCTAGGCCGAGGTCACACTTGGGGCATATCAATCACCCCCCAGCCCCTAGTCACATATGAGGGAAGGTGACTAGGGGATTAGTATGTATCTGAGGCCTGTCTTCTTACGAACTAGTACTTGCTTGACACTTGTCCAATGTTGGAGCATGCTCACTTGGTAGGCGTGTGCTGTCAGCCTCCCTTTGGGGCTCCCAAGGCAATAATGGGCCTTGGGAAACGCGCCCATGTATTTAAGGGTTTCAAAACCCTTTTCCCTCCTTCTTCTTCACTTCTTCTCTCCTGTGCACGATTTGTTCTTTCCATTTCTCTCTCTAAAGCTTCTCTAATCAACGCTCTACTGCCGAGGCCTTTGTTGGTTTTTTCGCGAGATTTCTTCATTTGCCTTCATTGTTTCATTTCCAGGTATTTTATCCCTTCCATTTCCTTTGTTTTTCGCTTTTGGTTTGCACTTTTTGGCGAGCTTCATCTTTTTTCGGCGATCTCCATAGTTTCAGGCGAACAGTATTCGCCTTAAACTTTTAAGTTTGATCTTTAGATTTCTTTAATTTATAAGTCAATCCTATTTGTAGTTTTAGGAGTTATTCTGAAGTTTAGGGTCATCCTCTGATGCTCAGACCTTTATACCAGCTTCTTGAGGATTTCTCCTCTCTCAGAGAGAAGACCCTAGAAAAGATTAGGCAAATTGAAAGGGCCCAAGAAGAGGCTCGTAGGTTGCAAGAATTTCCCATTAGACCTATCTTTCCCCCACCTCTCAAGGTGGTGTATCCTGATCCCCCTGAGTTCTTCTATCAGACAGAGGTCCCTGCCGATCCCATACCGATGTCTGAGTCTGAGTCTTCCACCTCAGACCCTATGTTTGTGGACTCTTTTCAGGAAGCCATGGATTTCACACCTCGGCCTGGTCAGGCCCCTGATCAGGCTAAGGTCTCCGATCGAGCTTCATCTCATTTTGGATCAATCACCTCAGCCTCTTCTTCAGAGGTTGAAATTATTGAGCCGAGTTTGGCTGTGCCACCCATTCTTGACTCCATCCCCTTGTCGGTCGTCACAGGGGCATATTTCGCTCAGAGATTCGCTAGTAACACATCTACATCTGCTCCGACCGACGTTGAGCTTAATGATGATGTTGAAAGCGATGTCGACATCTCTGAGGAGGCCGAGTTCGAGAGCATGGTAACTAAGGTGGATCTTCTCTGATTCAGATATTCGTACTCCATTGGTCCTTCCATAAAATTAAGGAGACCTCTGAGGGAAGAGAGGGCCTATCATGGTCGGGATGGAGAAATCTTCCTGTACGAGCAGATGTTTAAGTTAGGGTTTCGCATACCCATTCATCCCATCATCAAATCCATACTCTCCTATATCAATTTGGCTCCCTCACAGTTGTCCCCCAACGCCTGGAGAGTCATCATAGGGGCCATCATCTTATGGAGGGCAGTCCACCACTCTGACCTCCCAGTTCAGGTCTTCGTTGGTTGTTATCTCCCAACCTCGTCCAAAAACCATCCGAGCTACTATAATTTTATGGCTCGGAGGCCTAAGAAGAAAATGCTCCAGGTGACTCAGACCTCAAACCATAATTGGAAGCCCCGCTATTTTTTCGCCTCTGGACCATGGGAATTTGGCCCATGCGTTCCCTCTTCCACACTTGAGCCGAGGATACCCCTCAAATGGGGTAAGGTCACCATGTCTGCCAGGGCCGACCCTGGTCTAAGTCTTCAGAATATCCATAAGGTGAAAGCCCTGCAATACCAAGGGGCACATGGTCTTTTTGTTAAGTTCGAACATTTGCTGACCCTCCATTATCTCTCGGGGACGGGCCTAGGTGGAAGTCCCCTTGTTGACTTTGGTAAGGATTTTTATTTTAAGTTTAACCTCTGAACTCATTCATATCTGATCTCTAACCCATATCTTTTAACTTTTGCAGAGCGACCACAAGGCATTTCAGACGAACTATGGGAGATGGCTGCACCGAGCATAGCGATACTTTCCAAAACAGCCGGTCTAAACGCTCCTCCCCAGCTCCCTCTACATCCAAATCTCAGGCCTCAAAGAAGAGGGCCCCAGAAGCCCATGCCTCTGAGGATCAGAGGCTGACCTTGAGATAGAAGAAGGCCTCTGATGCTGCAATTCCAATATCCTCGGCCGATGTCCTGTCGGCCCGCCTGGAGCAGCTGAAGTTATCTGACAGCATTGTCGGCCATAGTCTGCAGGCCCTTGACGCCATCGGCTCTGCAATGACCGAGGCTGATAAGCGCTTTTTCACGTCTCTGGATACATAATTACTGGTTGAGTTCGGCCTTCACAGAGCCATTCAGGTACGTCTTGATCTCTCGTCAAAATTTTATAAGTGCAACATCTGACTTTTCTCCAGCTTAACCTCTTCCTTAAATGTGCAGGGAGTGGCTGCTATGCACCACCTATCGAAATAGACTCTGAGGAAATTGCCCCTCATCCAGAACGGGCAAGAGTCCGAGAAGGTTTAGAGCGCCCTAAATGTTGAGGTCGATCGTCTGAAATCAGAGCTGTAGAACTCTAAAAGTAAGGTTAAGGGGTCGGAGAAAGACATTTCTCTACTCGTCAAAGATCATGCCAAAGCCCTGAAGGCCAAAGATGACGTTCTGTAGTAGAAGGTCAGCTCGGCTGTCAAGTCTGCCCTTGAAGATGCCTCAGCCCAAATAATTTCTGACTACAAAGCCTCGAACGAGTTCATGGGTTTTGGTTTTGAATATCTCGAAAGAGGTATCAAGGCTACTACCAAATGGGCTGAAGTCCGGGAGAAGGAGGTCGATAATTTAAAGGCCTCTGACTTTGTAGGTCTCAACTTTGCTGACCTCTAGTTTGCACAGGCTCTTCAAGAGGTGGAGGATGAGGCTGTTGCTCCTGCTGAGATTGCAACTCTGGTAGGGACCGAGGTCGGAGGGGCAGACCATACTGATGACGTGGACGAGGTGACTAATGCTGATCAAGCCAACCCGGCCGAGACTGTTAATGTCCCCCCCTAAACCTTTAGGATTTGTAACTTGTAACTTGTAACACCATAACTTTTTTGTAATTGCTGAATATTTGTTATTTCTTCATATATCAACCTCCGAGGAGGGCTGTCTTCACTTAATTTTGCTGAATTTCATGTGATCTCTTCTATTATTTTGTTGTGATATCTTGTTTATACTCGATCAATAATCCTGACCTCAAACCTATTCACCACTGAATTGCTATTAGGGTCTGAGGTCATCACCTAAGATGTTATTCCCATAACTACACCAAATTAATGATGTTAAGGGTCCGAGGTCATCTACTAAGGTGTCTAAGATCAGACCTCTTCACCACCGAGTGATGTTATAAAGTTCTAAGGTCATCACCTAAGATGTTATTCCCATAACTACACCAAGTTAATGATGTTAAGGGTCCGAGGTCATCTACTAAGGTGTTTGAGCTCAGACCTCTTCACCACCGAGTGATGTTATGAAGGTCTGAGGTCATCACCTAAGATGTTATTCCCATAACTACACAAAATTAATGATTTTAAGGGTCCGAGGTCATCTACTAAGGTGTCTGACCTCAGACCTCTTCACCATCGAGTGATGTTATGAAGGTCTGAGGTCATCACCTAAGATGTTATCCTCATAATTAATCTCACCAAATTAATGATGTTAAGGGTCCGAGGTCATCTACTAAGGTGTCTGAGCTCAGACCTCTTCACCAACGAGTGATGTTATGAAGGTCTGAGGTCATCACCTAAGATGTTATCCTCATAATTAATCTCACCAAATTAATGATGTTAAGGGTCCGAGGTCATCTACTAAGGTGTCTGAGCTCAGACCTCTTCACCATCGAGTGATGTTATGAAGGTCTGAGGTCATCACCTAAGATGTTATCCTCATAATTAATCTCACCAAATTAATGATGTTAAGGGTCTGAGGTCATCCCATTATGATGTCTGACCTAAGACCCCGTCACCACTGAGTGATGGTATAAGGGTCTGAGGTCATCACCTAAGATGTTATCCTCATAATTAATCTCACCAAATTAATGATGTTAAGAGTCTGAGGTCATCTAACTAAGGTGTCTGAGCTCAGACTTCGTCACCACCGTGTGATGTTATGAAGGTTTGAGGTCATCACCTAAGATGTTATCCTCATAATTAATCTCACCAATTTAATGATGTTAAGAGTCTGAGGTCATCTAACTAAGATGTCTGAGCTCAGACTTCTTCACCACCGAGTGATGTTACGAAGGTCTGAGGTCATCACCTAAGATGTTATCCTCATAATTTCTGATGTAAAAATGGAATAAGAGCTGTCATAGGAACTGATCTTTTTATTAATAACATCTTCTCAATAAGATGGTACATTTACATAAATTTCTACGCAACATCATCTGTAATATCTCTTTAGGTGGTCAGTATTCCATGGGTTAGTGAAAGGTTCTCCTTCTAGGTTTTCTAGCCTGTAAGTTCCAGGCACAACCTCTTCTGTTACTTTGTAGGGGCCATGCCAGTTTGGGTGTAGCTTATTTGCCTTTTGTAGGGTCTTCTTTAGCACTAGGTCTCCCACTGCAATGGGTTTTGACTTCACCCTTTGGTTGTAGAATTTCGCTACTCGCTGCTAGTAGGCTGCTTTTATGACCTACGTCTTCTCTTCTTTCTTCGATAAGATCCAGGTCTAGCCTCCTCTCTTCCCCATTACTGTCTGGGTCGTAGGTCTGAATCCGATGAGTTGGTAGTACTACTTACGTTGGTATAACGGCCTCTGATCCATGTGCCAACATGAATGGGGTTTCTCCTGTGGTGTATTTTTCGTGGTTCTGTAGGCCCATAACACAGCGTAGACCTCTTCTGTCCATCTCCCCTTCGCATCTTCTAACCTCTTCTTGATTTCGTCCAAAATGGTTCTGTTTGTGACCTCGGTCTGGCAATTTGCCTGAGGTCGACCAGGAGATGAGAAGAACTGTTTAATCCCCACTCTTAGGTAATACTTTTCTAAGGAGGAGTTCTTGAACTGGGTCCCATTATCCGAGATGAGAGTGTTTGGGAGGCCATATCAGCATATGATGTTCCTCCAAATGAACTGGAAGTTCTTCTGCTCTGTAATTGTTATCATTGATTCTGCCTTCACCCATTTTGAAAAGTAGTCAATGGCAAGTATCAAGAATCTATAGTTGTTGACAGCTCTTGGCAAAGTTCCTACCAAGTCAATTCCCCATACCGCAAATGGCCATGGAGAAGAGATTGACGTCATAGGCTGATGGGGTTGATGAGGGATAGTGGTGAACCTTTGACATTTATCGCACCTCTTCACATAGTCTGCAGTGTCCTTAGACAAGGTAGGCCACCAGTATCCCTGAGTGATGATCCTCTTGGCTAAGGGCCTTCCCCCTATGTGGCTAGAGCAAGAACCCTCATGAACCTCCTGTAAGACCCGGGGTACTTCCATGGGATGCACACATCTGAGGAGAGGCAATAGAAACCCCTTTTTGTACAAGACGTCTCCTATCATTGAGAACTTGGAAGCCCTGTATCTCAACTTTCTCCTTTCTAGCTTGGACTCGGGCAGCTCTCCCTCTCTTAGGTATCTGACGAGCGGGTCGATCCATGAGTCTCCTAGGTTCACATTGTGACAAGGGCTACATACCTCGTCCTCCTCGATGGTTGCCTTTCCTAAGACCTCTATTGGAATGGTCCTTCCCATATATATCTTCACTGCTGAGTCTAGCCTTGCCAATGCATCAGCGTGATTGTTGCTCAGTCGAGGCACTCTCTTCAGTTTTTCTTCTTCAAAATATTCTAACAACCTTTTTACCTTCTTTAAGTACTTGGCCATCCTTTCGTCTTTGGCCTCGTATATCCCCAATACTTAATTGACAACCAACCTTGAGTCGCTATGGAGTAGTAGTCGCTTTACTCGAAGAGTTGTTGCCAATAAGAGACCTGCTATCATGGCCTCATACTCGGACTCGTTGTTTGAGGCCTGGAAGTTGAATCTCAAGGCGTATTCAATGTTGGCGCCATCTGGAGCCGAGAGTATTAGTCCCACCCCGTTTCCACTGTCACTAGAAGAGCCATCAACGAAGAGGCTCCAGACGTCTGTATCTGATGAGAAGACCCCTTCTCTCATAACCCCCTTCTTGAAGAGGTATCAATCCTCTTCGTTCTCTTCTACTCCCACAGACGGAACCAAAATGATGACGATGAAATTAGCACCACCAGATAAGGTGTTTTCAAGCCCAATATAAGAACAACAACGACAGCATAGTTATGTAAAATGTAAGAGAATGAGATGAGGAGAAGAGGAGAGAGCACCAGGATATAAGTGGTTCAGCCTAAATTGGCCTACGTCCACTGTGTGTGTGTGTGTGAATAACCTCACTGCAACAAGGCACTAACGGCCATGGATACAATCTCTCAAGATTTCTCTCTCTACTGTGTATCTAGTCAGAGTTTCAGCTAGGGTTGAATATCTGGCCCCCTCCAGGTAGAGGATGACCTATATATATATATATATATATATATATATATATATATATATATATATATATATATATATATATAGTACTTAGGGGGTGTAGTGTACCCCTATGCATGTAATATGCACATGTGTGTTAGCCTCACCAATAGGGGGAAGCCACCTGTCACTATCACATGTAAGGAATGATGATGAAATATTCTCCCCACGTGTGGAGAATAATCTTATTACAACTGATTTGTGCCCATGTGTCCTTATCCAAATGTCAACAGATGCTCGGCTGCCATAATGGTGCATGTCCTCGGCCTGGGAGAGGCCGAGATGTAAAGGCTTGATATTCGTTCAATCCGAGATGTTCCATAGGGAGTCTCAGCCTGATCTCAGCCGAGACAGTATGCTGGGTTCGGCCCCAGCCGAGGTTGGACTGATTCCATCTTGAAGATTACCAAGGCTTCTTGTCACCTCGGCCTACACTCGGCCGAGGTTGCCATACCCAGGTATATGCGAATGCTGTTGATGCCTATGATGCGCGCAGTGTCCATTGGAAATGTAGGTGATAGTGTCGGCCTGGTCCGACCTTACTAAGGCCGAGGGATAATATCGTGGGCCCATGGCTTATTCAGGGTCGGTCAATATCTCGGCCATCACCTCGGCCGAGGTTGGTGTCTCTAGGCCGAGGTCACACTTGGGGCATATCACTTATAGTCGCTGATTTCTCTCTCCACCTTGCTATGAAGTTACTCACAGATTCCCTTGGATTTTATTTGATAAGTTCTAAATCACTGCGCGTGACCTCTAACTCTTCGTTATACTTCT
Source organism: Sambucus nigra (assembly GCA_949130495.1). NCBI lineage: Eukaryota > Viridiplantae > Streptophyta > Magnoliopsida > Dipsacales > Adoxaceae > Sambucus > Sambucus nigra. Next base: position 538,831,336 of record OX422213.1, read on the forward strand.
ATTATGACATGAATTCACGGGCAACATTTTTCCAACTGTGAATCCTGGACTCCGCGAGAGATAAGAACTGGCGAAGAGTGTTGTCCTTCAAATTCTATTGGAATATTTGGGCCATTATCTCCTCGGAGGAATCTAGGAGAGTCATGTATCGGTGGTAACTTCAGAGATGAACAATTGGGGGCCACTACCTCCAAACTTCTTAATATTGGGCATTTTGAAATTTTTCGGCAGCCTTACCTTAGGATAAGGACACATATGGGTGTAATGCATATAGTACCTGGAGCTTCGGACCTGGTCAAACTTCTTGGTCAACATCTTGAGGTCCTCCTTGACCTTATTCAAGTTTTCTTTCTTTAGATCAACGGTCACGGGCAGGTTAGCCCCTAGCTGGGCAAGATTCGGCATAGAGAGCTGAGCTGACGGTGGTCCATTAGAAGGAGGGGCACGTGGAGCATGATGATATTCCTTGGGGACCCAAATAGGCTCAAGTGCGGGCAGACCCATAATGCAAGGGAAGAGGACCTCAAGCTCTTCGAGAACAGGGACCCGTTTCGTTGTATCTCATGAACCTCAGTTTGAAGGTTTTTAATCTTAGTAGTGAGTTGGACTAGGACCGTCATCAAATTTGACTGAACATTCAGTACTTGGTCAGCGTTCTCCATGGAAAGTAGATGAAGGTGAATTCTGGACTCAGATGATGTATTGAGGGAACTAACGGATTCAGGACGGTTCGACGAAAGACCAAACCCAATAGGGAGATAGGCCACGGACGAGTATACAATCGACCTGAGAAGGAGAAAAATTCGAAATTATTTTTGAAAGAGAAGGAGGAAAGTCTTTTATTATAGGAGGAAAATGTGTTTGACGTTTTTGGAAAAGAGGAGTAAAAAATGTTTTTGAGGTAAAAAGGAGGAAAAATTTTTTTGGTATAAGGAAGGAAAAATGTTTTTGGTATTTTGATAAAAGAGGAAAAAATGTTTTTGACACTTTGGGTAAAGAAAGAGGAAAAATGAGGAAAGTGATCTCATTATTATTATTATTATTATTATTATTATTATTATTATTATTATTATTATTATTATTATTATTATTATTATTATTATTATTGGACTTGTTTCCAGGCTCATGGATAGGGTCCCGTTTTAAAAAAAGATGAAATCATGCGAAAATTTGGGTGGCATACCAACCCATCATTTCGACAGAGTTTCGGGTAGTAATCGACAAACGAAATATGAGTGCCATAAGTTTGGCACCTATATGAGGGTATGCAGTTACTGGGTTAATTGGAAGGGTTCCCCCCTTTGGCATGACTTCCACAATATACGTCTTGATTTTGAGGGAAATCGGTACTTGTGGACAAGCCATTTGATATACCTAAGTGTACGTGAATTGCCTCATTACATACCTCATGGCGACTGTATGCCTATATGAGGGTATTCAGTTGTTGGGTTAATTGGAAGGGTTCCCCCTTTGGCATGACTTCCACAATATATGTCTTGCTTTTGAGGGCAATCGGTACGTGTGGACAAGACATTTTATATACTTGAGTGTACGTGAATTATCTCACTATATACCTCGTGGGGATAATACATGTGAGAGAGAATTTGATATACTTGACGTACGTGAACGAGTTCCTTGTGATATACCTCCGATGATGACTTCAGTCAAGCAGTACGATTCGGGGGGAACCGTTCGATATATGTCGAAGGTACTTGGACAATGGAAGGTGAGAGTCATATCGCATAGGCTAACTACGACTTGCCGTGATAAAATTTGGTTAATTTCCGTGCTCTTTGGTATGTAGTGTGAAAAATGCATGATTCTTGATTAGCATATTATGGAGAGGGAGAGATTTTTTTTTTGTCATGATGAGCATTATACTAATGGGGAATGTACAAGCACAAATCTAGCATGGACCATGAAGATTATACTAAGCATGGATATGTGAGGGTGAGTGATGTGTGAATATTTACAAGTGAGTGTGTAGTAGTGAACCTAAGCATGGATCAACTACATGTGGTGTGTGATAAGTGTGAGTGAGCATGGATATATACAAGTGTCATAAGAGGATGTGTGTAATGGGGACACCTGAGCATGGATATTCTAAGTGGTGTATGCAACCTGTGGATATAAGTGAAGTTGTGTAAGTAGTGTGAAGTGTACATGGAGAGTATCTACAAGTGTGTGAGTGAGTAGTGATATAATCATGAGGTATTTTTATGTGTAAGAAATAATAGAGGAGAAAAAAGGGAACATACAGGTAGGTGCATACGCACACAAGCAGAAAACAATAACATCCATGAAAATAAGGTCTAGCCATCTAATGAAACTCGTCCCAAGCCGAATCGCCATTGTGACCATCTCGATATCTCTCTCTCTTCTCTCCACGTGGGGGGCGGGGGGGAGGGGATAAAAAAGGTAACACGCCCGCTTTCTCTAACAGCGCTTCGTTCGTCGTTGGTGTCGGAAAAATGTAAAGAGATGGAGCCGCCAACCTATTTTGCATAAAACAAGCAAAAGAACATGTCGCTGCCTCTAGAGAGAGGCATCAAAGACATACCGATGCTTACGAAATCAATAGTTCGCAGGTTCCGAGGCTAAGTTACAGAATGGGAAGGTGTCAGGCACCCATCCCCCCTTTCGGTCTCTCATGGGCTTGTGTTACTATTTTCCTTAATTTCTTTGTGAAGTGTGTGCGCGTGTATATATAAATGGAGATCGGAATCGTCCACCTCAGATCATGGAAAAGATGGATTGAGATTATCCAAAGGAATGTTCCCAAAATAATATCTAGAAAATACGATGTATGCATTTATCGAGATATTGATCGTCGTGATGAAACGATAATATATGTGGGATAAAACGTCAATAAATATGACAAATATAATATGTATTAAAATAATGTATTGATAAAAAGGATGAAAATTCAAAAATGCGAAAATTGGAAAATTGAGAAATTGGACTCGAGTCTCGGGTTTTAGCCCGAGATGCCTACGTATCCTATAAAGGTATCAAATTCCACGTAGTTAGTATACTGCATAAGGGTGGGGTTTATTCCATAGATTCTAGTGGGAATTTCTTATATGTGTGTGTAGAAAGTGTACTTTTAATTTTGAGAAATTGTGGTGGATAATCCCGTTGGAATTTTTAAGTGTAATCCTCTTTTTCTTTTCTTTTTTTTTTTACAGAAAATAAAAAATGTGCAATATAACTAATAAAGAGGTTATGTATTAATGTCTATGTACTAAAGCAAAAGCTAGATTTAAGAATTTATGTAACTAATGCAAAAATAAAGAAATTAAAGAGAGGGAAGGATTTTTGGACCTTCTTTGGAGAATTGGGGCTTGATCTTGATCCTTTATGAACTCCCTTGAGTGTTAAGCTGAATGTTGGATGAGAGAGAATGAGATTTTGATAAATTTCATATCAAAAGGATGGAAATGAAATATTGAAAGGAATTTCACACGAGGAAAATTCACTGGTTGCAAGAGAATGTTGTTGAGATCACTAATATTGATGGCTTTGAGGTGTGCTTTGGGAGTGAGTGTGACACCCCGCTTATTAAAATAACGGGTGGACAACCTTCTACTAAAATAAAACAAAAATCTCAAATGACTTGTTCTTAGCATCACTTTTGCACAGACCAAAAATACAACTAATCAACCAAATTAAAAATAAAGCGGAAGACAAAAGTTCCAATAGTATAATTATTACAATCAAGTCCATTAACAGCAATTACAAACATGTACATATATGCATGTAACAAACTCCACAACAAAAATAATCGAATAAGTTGTCGGTTAACCGACCCATACAATATAAAAAAAATGTTTGAAATATAAAGTATATACACCAATACAACACTTAGGCAACACACGTCAGATTAACACTACTGATCCTAAACTAGACTAACAAAAATGAGATGTGGTTATATAAAAAAATCTTGCAACATTACACATGTGCTGCAGCTCCATAAAATATGGAATGGAAGCTCATCCTTGGCGTCCTTGTGGTGGGACACCTAAAATATATAACAAAGGAGAAGAAAAGAAGAGATATATATAGGTCAGCGCCCGGTTTTAAAAATATTTTAGCAAGTGAATTAAAATGCATAATAATTATGAATGCGAAATTCAATAATTAATGTGGTGCCGCCCTCTCTTGAGACTCATAGACTATACTCTCCCTGCATTCACTAGCCTAGGGACTCACCCACATTGCGAAACTTCCCAAGATAGCACTATAAAGGTATATTCCACATAATATATTATACATAAAACATATATATTATACACATCACATATACGTACCTTCTCATATCCGATGGTATATATCAATAAACTCGGCTACTTGTGTATACCAATCATTACACTAGATGATACTTCCTCACATATATTCTCAATCCGCTTTATTACTCATTCACTAACTTAAGGTTTAATAATCAATCGCACATTTGATTAGTCCACAAGTTTGATATAACTGAGGACACACGACTTCTCTCAACTAGCACGTATCCCATATCTTAATTGAATTCCTCCTCCCTGGAAAAATTTATGAAGGAAGAGGAGTCTTAATCTCCCTAATAGACGTCCTTAATCGCCTTGATGTATCCCCACCATCGCATAGTTATCATCCCTCTTTCAACAACATAAACATTAATATCACTTCATCTTAGAGGGTTCTCAACCACTTAGCCCAATTGGAAAGGAGTTAAAGAAGGGTTAGAAATCTATAACGTGCAAACCGAACTGATTACTTCATAAACGAACCGGTCCGATGTACTAAAGAAAGTGAATCTAACCGATGGCTGCAAAAATGAACCGGTTCACTGCTTAAAAAATAAACCGATCTGAGGACCACTAACCGAATCGGTCCGACCTGATAAGTTTTTGTTCCTACGAGATTTACCCCAAAAATCTATAACCCATTTCTAACCTAACTCCACCAATATTTCCACTATCCGAATCATATATCTAACATCAACTTCAAGTATTTATCAATAAAATCAAGATGTAACCATATCAAATATCAATTTCAAGGATTTATCAACAAAATAAAGATCTAACCCTTAATACCCAAAACACAACAAACCACCAATTAATTATACAATAATTCTTACACAAGAATTATTTTGCAAGTTTAATCACTTGACTTAAAGTTGTAGACTCTAAATCCTCTTCTTAGTAGAGGATATGGTCGAAAAATCCCAAGATTCCTCTTCTCTTCCTCTCTCTTTATTTCTTAGGTTTCTTTCAAGTGGGTTTTCTCACAAATGAGATTGGCTAACTCTCTAATAAGCCTAATAACCCATAAATCTATTTATCCCAACTTTAAATGATAATACACTCGTATACCGTGATCCGAGTCCAACTAGCCAAAATGAACCCGAAACCCAATTACAATCCCGAGGCACTCATTTTGACTATCTCGACCCATACCGGATCAATCGTGCATCCCAAATTGACATCCGAGATTTCAATAATAAAACTTCCTATCACAACCTCATATAGCTCACACATATATGCCTTGGTTGAGAAATAATATATTTTTGCCACTTTTACTCACATAGCACACCGTATGATTCTATTTACTTTCTAACACTACTAAATATTCAATTTACATAAATGTTAACTATCTACACAAATTAATATTTATCTAAAATTCTCATTTTAATTGTCAATTATAATAAATCACACACACAGGGTAATTTGATACTGAAAATAAATGCTCAAAAGTAAGGGATATTACATACTCCCCCTCCCTTACATAGGAATTTCGTCCTCAAAATTCAAGTGTAACTTGTAAAAGGAGGTAAGCATATTTGTTTCGCATATCTTCCTCTCATTCCCACGTCGAATCGTCGGCATTGTGGTGTTCCCATTGAGCTCGAACCAAAGGCACTACCTTTGACCGTAGCTTACACTCACTATGGTATAAAAATGGCAACCGATTACTCCTCATATGAGATATCGAGCTTCAAATCAATTTCTTCCAACGGAATATGCCAATAATACATCTCACTTATTTTATACTTCTTCAATGATGAGACGTGAAACACATCATTAATTTTGTGTAAATTTTCTGGCAAAGTGAGCCTATATTCCACAGGCCCAATCCTCTCAATAATTGGAAAAAGGCCTTATATATCTTGGTGCAAGTTTTCCCTTCTTCGCAATATCATCACTCCTTTCATAGGTGATACCTTTAACAACACTTGGTCTCCCACTTACAGCTCCACATGCCTACGATCCGCATCGGTATAGCTTTTCTGTCAATCTTACGCAAATCGTATGCGATTCTGAAAAACTCAATTTAAGCAGAAGTTTCTTGGATTATCTCAGGTCGAAGAAGTTTATTATTTCCCACTTCCAACCAACAAGCAGGTGAACGCACTACACCGAATCTGCACTATTGTCACGGTCATTGACCTTGACAAGTTGGACTTGTCAAGGTCAATGACCGTGACAATTCTGGGCGAGATAATTTTTTTTGTCATGGACGTATCACGGTCATTGACCTTGACAAGTTTGTTAGAATTTTCACGGTCGTGTCAAGGTCATGGACCGTGACAAGTTTAGTCACGATTAAAAACAGTGACAAACCCGTGACAATATTTAAAAAAATTATCACTGTCATTGACCGTGATAAGTTCGTGACAAGCTTTGTCAAGGACCTGTCACGGTCAATGACCGTGACAATTCTGGGAAGAATTGAAAAAAATTCTGCTGGGCAGTATGGCCACTGCCACTGCCCAGCGGTATATTTGTACCTGTTATAACAATGTTGGTTATACCTATTCAAACATCATATATCCAAATATACCCAAGATAGTGCAAATATATATTCATGACGATATAATCCAAATATTAAAAATAGAAATAATATACATGAAAATATAATCCAAATATAATTAAAATGTACAAACTTAAAAATAATGTTACTACATGTCTTCGGTAAATGTGAGGAGGTGAGTTGGCCACACGATATACGAATTGACACACCCACTAATATCCATCGTGCCGTATTGTTCGTGCAACCATAATAGGGAGTTCTCCTTCCCGGGTATCACATGCGTGACGAGCACTTTGAACTCGATCCCTTGAAGCACACGTCCATGAACTATTCCACCCTCTACGATATTCGGGTTCCTCAACCACCGCCCTATCCGCTGGCCATCAAATACATCCAATATGAAAACGCTTGGCCAACCAAGTGTCGACAATGGTCTGGGGAAGGGAGCCAAATAAGGAAGAGGATCATCGAAATACGCACATGACGGTGAAGAAGCAATGAGGTCCACATCCTCGTCCTCTTGCGCCTCGTTCTCCCGCACCTCCTCCTCCTCCTCCTCCTCCTCCACCGCCTTATCCTTCCCTTTCCATTTTCCCTTCCCCTTTCGGTCTTCGCCCAACATACGCTTCATGAATGCGTACATATCTTCGACCGTCGCCTCCAAATGGGACAGCTTCGCGTCGTGTGAATCCACCGTTCGAGCCAACCCGGTGTCACTCTTCTCTAATCCGATGATCCTAGATTTGGCCACCCGTGAGCTCACCCCTCTTGTCCTCCCCTTGCGATCAGAGCCAAGCACTTGGCTAAGTGCGTCTGTGGACAAAGACGCCTTGTCGGCATCAGACTGTGACTCATGCACTTCCTTAAGCATTGCCTGAAACGACAAAAAGCACATGATTAGTAAAATAACTAAAACTAAAAATTATAACGTAATTAACAAAAATTAAACTGTCGAATTACTTACAATCATCGTCGCGACGCTCGGGGACACCTCCTTTTCCTTCCCCTTCTTCGTCCGAAGAGCCACATAAGTATCGAGCCTATGTGGCATACCCCCTGGCCCACTCCCTACCCCCTGAAATAAAATAAACTAAAACTAGTATCGGCCCCGCAAAGTAAAATAATGAAGAATAATATATTTCTGTAGTTATAGAAAAATTAAATCTTACCTTAATCCTATTCTCCACCTCGGCATAAGAGGTCCGGCCGGAGTAGTGCACGTCCGTCTTTTTTTCCCGGTTTTCCCTCCCCGATTGGCGAGATGCCAATTGTCGATCCTCAATCTCATTGTCAATGGACTTTTGCCATTGTGCCAATGATATCGGTTCCTTGGGTGGAACGGATCCACACCATTGTATAATGGACTCTCGTGTTTTCCCAAAGTGCCGTGTTCGCATATTTTTCTTCCACGTCTTGTGTTGCTCCCTCAACTGCTCCAAGACAGAATCGCATAGCTTTGGATCCAAGTTGAATTGTTCCTGTACAACAAAATCAATGTTAGTTGCGAATAAATATAAATATAAAAGGAAATTGAAATTGAAATTGAAATTGAAATTGAAATTGAAATTGAAATTGAAATTGAAATTGAAATTGAAATTGAAATTGAAATTGAATTGAAATTTCATATAAATATAGATATATTACCTGTAGTGCCGCCCAAACAGCTAACTTGAGCTCATATGGCCAACTCATAAACCCTGGGCTGATGACCGTATTTAGCAGCTTGAGGGATCTCGCTAATAGCTCCGATTTGTTCTCGACGGTAATCCCAAATTTTTCATATTTGGGGAGCCTAGGGGCGAAGGAGACCTCCTTGCCTCCACTACCACTGAGCCCAGATGACATCATCATAAACATCATCATCATCTTCGCCTTGATATTTGAAGGAGACATTTGCTGTAAAAAAATGTTATTAGTACAGATAAAAAAAATATTAATAGTACACATACACACACCCCTACCCCACCCCCACCACACAGACGCACACGTCATGCCACTTTTAAAACTAACCAACCCAACATTTCATCAATTAAACTAACAATTAAAGTATACATTTATTAATTTACTAATTTACAATGAGGGCAATCCTACTTTCATATTAAATTGGCACTAATTATTAATTTACTTTCATCTAGAACTATACAATTAAAATTAAAATTAAAGCTATACAATTTCTTAATTAAAGCTATACAATTGTTAAAATTGCCCCCCCCCCCACCCCTTGCCCCCTCCCCCCGCCATGTACACACGCACACACCTACGCATACACACACACACCCCGCCCCACCCCCACCCCCACCACCCCACCCTCATCATCTTATCTGTATATTCATTGCAATTATCTAGTTCTTTAATCCTTTATCTTTATGTTTATTTTTTGAGATTCTTTTATATTTCAAAAGTCTCTTATCCTCATTATATTTTATCACAATATGCATATCTTATAAGAGAGTCGGGTTTGGCATGAATAATTTGTAATGAAGTCTAGAACGAATCTTACTAAATCAATTGGGGTATTTTCATATTTTTATTACTTTATTAATTTATTTTTTATCAATAAAATTATGACTTGAGGTAATTATAATTGGAGCATAAAATTTCATTATCATAAAGGGATAAATCCAACCAAGTACAGAGATTCTACAAATTAAAGTGAGAATTAAATTTAAGACTTTCTAACATCATGCATGTGTATGGATTCTACATAGTTGGGCATGAAAGTAACTAATGATATTCCTAAAAACATACAATTAGCAACATTGTGTGAATTTACTAAACTTTATATAATATTATCAAATTCTGTTAAAAAATTATCTAGGGTTTTACCTAATTGAATTAATTTCATGAATAATTAGACACACATATATACACACCACCACACACATATATACACACACATATACACATACCCCACCCCTCCCCCTCCCCCTCCCCCTCCCCCCTCCCCCCGCCACACCCCACACCCACCACACCTGCACCACCCCATCCCCATTACTTCCTCCCCCACCACACACCACCACACACATATATACACACACATACACACACACACATATACACACATATATATACACACATACACATACACATACACATACACACACATATAAAAATGAAAGAGAAAGAGAGGGAAAAAAATTCCTTAGAGAGAGAGAGAGAGCAGAAATCGCTTAGAGAGAGAGAGAGGGGGGAAAACCAAAAAAGGTGGGAAAAAAATAAGACTAGGGCTTTTTTTACTGCAAAAGTTGTCATAGTCGTGTTAAGGTCATTGACCGTGACAAGAACATTTGTCACGGACTTGTCACGGTCAATGACCGTGATAATTCTTTGTCACGGTCGTGTCAAGGTCAATGAACGTGACACAAAATGCGAGATTTGTGTCACGGTCAATGACCTTGAAAAGGGTGGCCGACTGAAAGGTGACAATTTTGTCATTTTGGTGTAGTGACGGCATGGTCAACCATATAATGACTCGTAAGGTGCCATACCTATAATGAATTAGTAATAATTATTATATGCGAATTCTACCAGCGGAAAGTATTGCTCCCAACCTCCCCTAAAATCAAGTATACACATCCTAAGCATATCTTCCAACATTTGATTAACACGCTCAGTCTTCCCATCAGGCTGCAGGTGATATTTCGTACTCAATCGCAACTCAGTTCCCATTACCTCCTGGACACTCTGCTAAAAATGGGATCTAATCTCGATCGGACACAATATTAATCGGCACCCCATGTACCCCGATACGATGCGAATATTGTGTATTACACACATTAACCTACGCGTTATTAGCCCCCTTGGGTATCTTAATTCCCATACTTATGCTCGTTAACCAGACAACCTCGTATTTCTATATATACATGCTTTGAAGGGGTTGATAGAGCTTTTGTAGGTATTTGTATGCTTAGTATGAAGTTCAAACTCTTTCCAGAAAAGTTTCGTCGACTTTTGCAGCTTCGGGAGTATTTTAGTGATTTCAGCATTCGGGTTTGAATCCCGAGCTCTTCACGGAAGTTGAAGCCCTTTCATTTATCTTCTCGTGGATATCGACGGTGCATGATTCTGAGTTTTATCGAAGGTGTTATGGAATTTTTGGATGGTTTTATCTTCAAAATCACACTCAAGGTCACATTAAAGGGAATTTTAGTCATTCCATAATTTATTTTTTTGGCCTAATGTCTTCCTGGATGTTGTACTCCTATGATTTATATTCACGTAGCCTCCGATTGTGCCTAATTTTGAGTTATAACGAAGAAGTTATGGCATTTTCCATAAAGTTGGACAAAGTTGCAGATTGCATACCTGTAGGTACCGAATCGATTCAAACACCCCAAATCGATTCAGATACTCCAAATCGATTCGGTTTGGACCAGTATGATCAGTTCCCTTTTTCCAAATCGATTCGAACACCCCAAATTGATTCGGCCAAATGGATTCGGACACCCCAAATGGATTTGGTCCTGCAGATATTTTTTGTTTCTTCTTTATTTACAAGTTTGCCATGGGCTATTTTTTGGTATAAATATACGCTTCTCTCATTTTTTAGAGATATCTTCCATTTTCTCTAGTTTTAGGGCTTGTAAACTTTGGGAGCTAAACCCTACTCCTCTCTTGTACTCTTTTTTTTGTAAGTTGTACCTTAACTTTAATTACATTAATTTAGTTGTCTTCCTTAATTTACATGCCTGGATTTACTTGATTTCTTTACTTTCTTGCCTAGATTAAATTATTTCTTGCTTAATTAGTTTAGTTCTTTGTTAATTAGTTTCATTTATATCTAGCCCTTAGATAAATAAGGTCGGTGTTGTGTTCCGCCATTAGCGGGCCTCGGACCTCGAAAGTTAGGGTTTCGTGTAAAATTGTGTTTAATTGAAACCGCGTGTATTAAAGTTGGATTGTTATGTGTTTAACTTTATTTGTCACGCAACTTTAGTGTTTATAGCAACAATCCGAATTTAATTCGCGTGTGATCATTTTTTATTAAATGTTTAATCTCGCAACTTTGGGTTAAATTCCTTATTGTGTGATGTTTATGCTTAATTGATTATGTCGGTTAAATAGCTTTCGAGCCGAAATCTTGATTAGTAGTTGTTTCGATCCGTGTGGTAGGATGCGATCCCGATCCTCGCTTTACTTTTTTGTAGTGTAACTTATTCTTTTCTTTTTCCACCATAACCAAATCACCTTTTCTTTTATTTATTTTACACTTTTATTCCTGAAGTAATTAAAGCAATTAAAATCTAAAATTCAATCACTCCCTGTGGATTTCTTACGATACCCGACTTACTGCTGTGCTTGCTTGTCAAAGGTTAAAACAACGATTGTGTCCTCGCACGAACACACTATTACCTCCCACATCAAAATGGCACCATTGTCGGGGAGTGTGTTTTAAATTGTAATTGTTTAATTATTTCGTATTATTTTTCCTTTTGTATTTGTATTCTTTGTTTTAACCTTTTTTGCAGGATTGGCTATTAGAGTGCTAAGAAACTTTGATTCGCGAGTGCTAACTTTCTTGCTTGGATTCTCCATCTACAAACTATTCGTTAATCTTGTCCTACTATTATAGTTATTACCACTACAAGAAAATGGACTTTTCTTGGCAATTATTTTGCGGCATTTTTTAAAAGTGTTGGGAAAAAAACTTTTACCACCATTTTTAATAAAATGCTAAAAATTTATGGGATTTTTATCTTGTGCTCTTAATATAAGGCAATTATTATAAAATGCTGGGAAATTTTTGTCATTTTTTAAATAAAAATAAAAATAAGTCAAACGATGTAGTTTAGATAAAACTATGCAGGATATTTGGTGAATAATATTGGCGCCCTACTGTTTTCTCTATCCTGCGCATTTTTTCACCGCAAATTAACACATCCCTTAATCGATCTACCAATACCTCCGAACCTATCAAATTGAAAACCCTATCCTCCAGGCCCGAAGTGTTGCACGATCATAGAAAATTATGACGCTAGTTTGTGTATAATATTTGAGGTATCAGTTCTTACCCTTTCTCCTCCTTTTTTGGTGCGATCCAAGACAAAAAAATAAATATTGATAAAATTTATCACCGGTCTTATTGACTTAAGGTATCATTCTTGTTGCTTTACTTGATTTGTTCTTTCGATTATATTTGTTTACGTACTTCCGTAAGTGTTTTTTTGTATACCGTGTGTGTATGTTTGGAACACATAAATTTTTTTACACCATTGGAAAGGAAAGATTATTTCCTCTACTTTACCAATTTATTTGTTCTTGAGTTACAAGTTGATTTTTTTTATGTGTTTATTTGGTGAGATAATACCCAATTGTTTTCCTTAATGTCAATTTATTTTTTTAGGGCTGAGATTGTGAAGTGAAATTTTGTGTATAGGTCAACAGGTATATATAAGATTTGTGACATTCTGGAAATAGGAGTTTTTTTTTCAAGTTTAAATGTATGTTATTTGTATTTGATAGCTCCATTGATGTCTGTTCTTTCATCCATGTTCTTCCCTTTTCAATCCACTTCTTGTTAAAGACTAAATTCAGGAATATTTTCTTCTCCTTTTTTAGTGATTCTAAAAGATATATTTCCTTGAGAGATAAGAGAAAAAAATGATAAGACATAGTAATGTGAGGGATCAAGTTTTAAAGAATGGTTCTCATAGGTTGGTTTAATGGATCAAATCTACAAAATGGTTCTCACTAACTTCACCATTAAAAAAAGCGCGTGGGGGAGACGACACAATTATAAATTTGATGTGAAGAGGTACAAGTGAGGCTTTAAAATGTAGGATTCAAGTGTGTTGAGAAATAAATTAATAATATAATAATAAATTATATTGTTCCTTTATTTTTTGTAGATGGTACATTAGGTTTTGTATGAATTAATAACTACATTCATTTGTCTTCAACATCAGTATAATTGACCATAAAAAGGATGTAGGATGTAAGTGATAATATAATTTGCAAAAAATAATTTTTCCCACTATATATTTTCATCTATCGTAAAATCTAAACATGCGTCAAACTTTTCAAATGTCACTTATATACGTCATTATGAAACTTAAGGCCAGAAGATGTTGAAATGTCGAATCTCAAAGCTATCATTATCTCAAGCCAACTCTCATCCTCTCTCCCTTTCGAAGTTCCATCCAATATAGAATATATATCCTCATACAAGAAGGATGTTGATCCGAAAAATATAACAAAGCTTGGTTGAGCTTCGAAAAATTAGGATTCTTGTAGACTACATGAAGAATTCGTTATTAAATTTAATTGAAAAAAATTGACCGCGGTGGGTGTGAATCGGAGGATAATTAGTGGAGAATTACACCTGCTTCGGATTCACTTCCATTTCGATCCGTGCATCATAGTTTGACGACATTGATGGTCTTATTAAGGGGGTGACAATTTTTTTAGTAATAACAATTTTTTGCCAACCGTATTATAAAGGTCACATGATTAATAAAAGATCTAATTTTAAATTCATTACTACAAAAACTTAGTACTCAAATCCAAACCAAACAACATAATAATGATTTGAGTAACCCAAATTTCCAACCCTTGTTTTAATGAGTATCTTCATACTTTTTTTTAATATAAGAGGGACAGAATCCCCAAGATTAATATAACAAAACTAGGATGGAAAAACCCATACCATCGGCTCACAAGCAAGAGAAGATACATACTCAATTGAAATAACAAGGCTCAAGAAGAGCTAAAGAAACCCCAACTACTGAGAAATTATTTCTTTTTAACTCTGAGGGTAGGCATGCCGAGCTGGTCCAATCAGAGTAAACCAAGTATTTCTTTAGGGAAGTTATGAATCTCATCGGGGATGATAGATTTCCTGCTGTAGCATCCAAAATTATCAAGAATATATGCTATCTTATTTCCTTCTCTGAAATATGAGTAAAACTTACATTGTGGCCTCTGAAGGTGTCCAAAAATTTTTGAAGAGTGATTTTGATAGACTAGGGGCAAGAAGTCTTTTGTTACATAATCTCTACTAGCACTTTACAATCAAATTCAACTATGATGCCATACTGAAAGAGGTCCTCACATTCCTTTAAACCCACTAAGATCGCATACACTTCAGCTTCGAAATTAGATTTTTCTTCCAATAATCTCGCAAAACCTCTCAAGAATTGGCCATTAGCGTTTCTCAGAACTCCTCCAATTCCACTATGTCCAGGATTCTGCTTGTCACACCCACCAACGTTTCATTTTAGCTCCATACCCTCAGGGGGAACCCAACAGACTTTAATGACTTCTTGAGGGGAAAGGTTCCTATTGAGAGAATGCCCCTTAATATTGTTATAATAAAGGGCTAACAAGGACTTTATGTGTGACAACACTCTATGAATAGATATTATGGTTCCCTCATACATGGATTTATTCCTAGAAATCCACATTCCCCAAATGATCAAGTCATGTATAATGGTTTTAGAGTAGTCTTTAATAAGACTAGTCCACCAACTAATCAGTCTCCCCGGATGGAAGTATTTATCGTATGGACAATATAAAGAAAATTAAAATAATACCAAACTTCCTTGGCCATATCACTCACTTCGAATAGGTTATTCGAGTCTTATTCCTTGTGTTCTCTGCAACAACAGCCCATAGATGGACCTCTGGTCCCCAATTTCCTAATAGCTGCATCAACTGGAAGTTTGTCTCTCAAAAGTCTCCAAAGGAGAATAGAGATTTTAATTGTAATACCTTTGTTCCAAATTAGAGAGTTAGTCCATGATCTCACCCTGTTTGTTCAAATGGATTGCCAATAAGTTTTCATAGAGAATGTACCTGACTGCTCTTTGGTCCAAACTAAAGGGTCGTTCGATTCCATACCCAAGGTCTGCATAGTTTGTAATTTTGTACACTGTTTACTGAGGCAGGCTAATGAGTAATTTGGAAATATTCCATTGTCCATTATCTTCCAACATCTCCTTAACTAAACAATTGACATGGCAGCCTTCTAGAGCTAAAGGACCACCACTTATTGAGTTATCCCAACTGAAATGAATATTTCCTTTGCTAATAAGCCACCGCGAGTGATATTTAGCTTCTTCTTTGCCCTTTATCATTCTTCTCCAAATGGTAGACCCCCCTTTAGAATCTGTAAGCCAAGCGTGTTTCAATCTGTAATATTTTTTCAACATGTAAAAAGACCATTTAGCCAAGTGGTGCCTATGTTTTCCCTCAATAGAACCCCATAAGAAATTTGCCAAGATCATTTTTATAATGTGGAAGACCATCTTAAGAGGGTCGATAGCTGCTATATAGTGGATTGGAATAGATTGAAGGACATGTTTGATCAAAATGAGTCTGGAACCCATTGAGAGGATTCTACACTGACAATTAACTAACTTAGATATAAATTTCTGGAGTAAATCATAAAAAAAACATTTTTCTTTCTTCCTATGAAAATTGGACAACCCAAGTATAAGAAAGGGGCTTCTTTTACATCCACTTTAATTAAGATTGAAATACTTCTTCTTCTCCCCATCTCAATGTATTTGGAGAAAAAATAGAGCTTTTCCCATAATTGATCAGTTGGCCTGACATGGCTACATATTTGTTAACAATCGTCTGCAACTTCTTTATAGATGAGATGTTTCCTGAAGAAAACAAAATGACGTCGTCGTAAAATGATAAGTGAGAAATGATGGGGAAACCAATAGTACTTTTGAAACATTTGAAGTTAGTCTCCCTTGAAATGACATCAAGATTCCTGGAAAGCAATTCAGTGGAAATAATAAAAAGGATCGGGGATAGAGGGTCCCCTTACCTCAACCCCCTAGTAGATTTAAAGAATCCATTTGCCTCACCATTAACCATCACTAAGAACCAAACATTTGATATAAGCCTCCACATCATGTCAATCAAACCTTAATTAAATCCAAACCTTCTTAACACTTTGATAAGGCAGAACCAATTCACTCTATCATATGCTTTGGACATGTCTAGTTTAATTACAATGTTACATCCTTCATTTTTAGCATTCAACTTAGAGATCATTTCTTAAGTCAATAGAACATTATCCGTAATTTCCCTCCCTTTAACAAAACCACTTTGATTTTGAGAGATGATCCTAGGAATTATAGTAGCCAATCTAGAAGTAAGAATCTTAGAGATGATTTTATTCGAAAAATTGCAATGGCTTACAGGCCACATATCACCATAATTTGACACATTCTCGGTTTTGGGAATGAGGATAATCACTATAGAGGTTATGATTTTAGGCAGCTTCAAGCCTAAAAAGAATCTTTCCGCCATTTTCCACACATTATCTCCGATAATTCCCCAACAAGCTTTCTAGAAGTTTCTAGTAAATCCATCCATACCTGAGGCACTGTCACCATTAACGCAGTCAATTTCATTTTTAATTTCTTCAATAGAGGGGATACTGGTCAACATTTGGGATAACGTTTAGAAGTTACTCATCATTAGTCAACAAAGACTCACCCTGGAAAATTTGAGAGAAATAGCTCGCTGCTTCAGATTTAATATCAGTTTGATTCTTCAGTACAATCCCGCTTGAGTTTTTAATCTAATGAATACAACTTTTGCTTCTTCTCATCGTAGCGCTCGTATGGAAATACATAGAGTTAACATCCCCCTCTTTAGCCCACCTTTGGTTAATTTTTTGCCTCCAGAACTCTTCTTCAATCTTCATATGTTGATTGAGATTTTCCATTGCAGCTGACATAATTGTTCTATTTTCCATAGTAGGACTCTCTTCAAATTCAATTTCTGCTTTTAAAATCTTAGCCTTTGCTTCAATAAGATTTTGGAAGATATTCCCAAAAGCCTCGTTCCATCTAGAAAGAATTGTCTTCAGCTATTTAACAGATTATTAGACAACACATATATAGGATTACCTCCAACACAGGGCTCCCAATTATTCTTGACTAACTCCAAGAAAGAAGGGTGTTTAATCCAAAAATTGTGGAAAATAGACCTTTTAGGATCCTCATCCAACACTGTATTTAAGGAGACAGAGAGAAGAGAATGGTCCAAAGCCACTTTGGATAAATGTTCTATTTTTATACCCCTAAACATATTTTGCCACTCCATATTAGCTACTATTATGTCTATTATTTTCGAAATAGAAGCACTCCCACTCCGTTTGTTCCACCAAGTAAACTTTGACCCACAACTACTATTATGGATAAATTCTTGTTTTGGACTTATATTGTGTGCCAAAAAGCATTTCTTTAAAGAGCAGGTGTCAATGTTATTCCAGTTGCTTCAAATTGCATACAACAGGCACGGTTTCAGTTATATATGTTGCCATGAAATTGAGCACATTTAGATTAGGTTATCCTTTGATGTTCTATTCCTTTAGTTTATAACTTTTTTCTTATATACCATAGTTTTTGTTTACCCATTTCAATGTATTTATTAAGGAGATATTTTATTTCTTACGAAAGGGGGGAATTGTATATGTTAGCATGTCAACTTCTTTCTCTCTCTCCATTAGGAATTTGGTAGGTCTTAGTGTTGTGTATTTGCATCAAATCCAAATTGTTCAAAGGCACAATTTTGGCCTAACACTCGCTCAGTCCAGTTTTTTACCTGGCATCGAATTGGGGAGAGATGAGTGATACCTTATATAAAGAATAAAAAGTAAGAAAAATTAATTAGACTCTTTGGCTCAGTAAATTGGTGTTGTCTCCGTCGTTTCTCTATAAAACATGGTGAGTCAAGCCTAATTGAGTGGATTTCACCAATATAGGCATGGGTGACGATTTTGGTTTAGTTGGTACCGAAAGTTGTAACAAAGCCATCTCGAGTGTATCTGTTCGGTTTCAGCCTTTACTTTGAACCATGAGTTTAAATGCAACAATAAATTTGACATCAAATGTTTGTAACATGGTATGACACTTCAGATTTACTCAGAAACTATTAACGCTCACTTCAATTTCAGCCTCCCCTTTGTGCAAATGTTGTTTATTTTTCCTAATAATATTTTCAATATGTTTCCATTGCTCACCATTTTTTGATTCATGTGGTAGTACATGCTCAGCTTTCCTGGATCAGCCGACCTCTTTCCTTTGCCTTTTTGCAATACAGGATGAGATCTGTACGACAATTTATTCATGTTCAGATGGCTTAGAGCATTAAAGTAAATGCATAAGTTACCACCATCAGATATTAAGTGAGAGTATCATGAGACCATAAATTTTGATTTTTGTATTTTTCTGCATGTTAATTTAATTTTGTGATGACAGGTAAATTTTCTTCATTTCTCGTAAATTATATATAATTTGTTTTTTGATAAATTATATAGGATTCATAGCTTTACAAACGTGATGTGGACGGAGATATTTCTTTTTTCTTTATATTAATGTAGAAAGACCCGAGGCATTAAAAGTGACAGAAATAATAACTCAAAATATACTTAGTTAGTATAGGATAATAGTTTCAGGAATGCACATCGGTATACTTAATAACTCAAAATATACTTAGTTATTATAACTTCACTTCTATTTTCTTTTATAAACATATATTATGTTAAGTTTGCACCTCTTTAATTTTAGGAAAAAATATTAATACTAAAGTGACCCTGATTTTTAATTTCTTTTTTGGTTTGTGTGTAGAAAGTATTAAATTGTATCGATGCCATAATGTGTTATTTTTTTTAGGACTTTGATGTGTAATTTACGTCATAAAGATTGGGATGAATCGATGTCAGTCGATGGTGTGTAAACACTTCTTGAGTTCGAAACGGTAAAATCTTTGAAGAATTGATTCCATCATCTATGATTGAGTTACGTAATTTTGTGTCAAATGTGTGTCTAAGGTCCTTTCCTTAATGGTCTCCCCGTTTGGGTAAAATATTTGTTGAAAAAAACACTTGCCTGTTGACAGTCTCCATGGGTAATTAGTGAGGCGAGGGTCTTTCATCCATTGGGGTATAAGAAAAGAGTGTTATTAAAAAATTGTATGCGACTTAGCTTTGAAATTCTCTTAAAAGCACCATTAATACTGATATTATTATAATAATCTTATCTATGATATTGCTACATCCTACAAATCTCCATTAAGGGTTCTTCCTTAGTGGATCTACGTTCTTCTAATATTGAACTGGAATAATGATAACTTAGCTATTCCTTTTCGCTTTCCTTTACCTGTATTTATTCTATTTCCAGGTTCATACCAGAACACTCAAGGAACTCAGAGTTAGGAGGATCCCAATAACACAATTGTCAGTATTTTATATGATATCAACCGTTGAATTTCTTTCCTTTTTTTATTAAGGATATAATGCTCACGAGTCTACAAGTTTCATTGTAGATCTTTGTTGGTGGCTTGGATGGTAATGTTATGGATAACCATTAGGTTCCTTCCCTGTCAAAACAAGCTTTAACACACCAGTGGCTAAACCTGTATCTTGGAATGAATGATATTTCTCACTCATCCTTCTCTCATCACAACCTGATGTTGTAGTCTAGTTCGCCTTATTTTCGTCACCACTCTTGGAAGCCTTCTTTACAAGTTTTTTCAAGAAATGACGAACCTTTGATGAAGAACAATCAAACTTTGTTGTCCTCTTTACTGCCTCACCATTGAAACTGATAGAGGGTGTCATAATTGAGGTATGTTCTCCTATATTTAAGGATGACAGGTAACTCTTTCAAGACAATAGGCTAGACCTCTCTTAATAGCTAAGGTCATTGCTAATAGGCATGTTCCATATGAACCAAAGTCTGAAATTGGCCATATCATTCTACCTTTACTATCTCTAAGAATATCTCCTTGAACCAGATTTCCATTTGCGACAGACCTGCCATTTGAGTTTAACTTTAGTCTGCCTTTTGATGGATTCTTCCAATTGGCCAACTTTCAGTGGTTGTTTCTCTGCTGAGGCTTTGAGATTGAAAGTTTGCTGAATTTATTGACTGATATCCTTGAAACCATATTTAAAAACAGAATGTTGAGTTAAATTTGATATTCTTGTAATGACTTTACTGATAATTATACAAGGATTCATATTTTTGGTTTCAGAAATTGCCTTTTTCCTACTACACCAAATTTCCCAAAAAATTATCACTGGAATAACTTTATACAGCCATTTGGATTGGTCTGATTTCCTAGAGTTTAACCACCAGTAAATGAGGGTGTTGTGAATAGAGTTTGAATTTTGGATTACTCTCATTAAATTACTAAAAACTTTCCACATTTTTTTAGCAATTGGACCTGATAGAAATAGGTCTAGGGGATGCTATTGAAGCTTTACAACAACTGCATCTTAAAGCTAAGTAAACTTTTGTCCTTTTGGCACTCTATCTAGAGGAACACATTTAAGATAAGTTTCCATGAGAATAATGATATATTAGGAGGGATATATTTCCCAATGACTATATAAGACAAGGATATATGAGGCAAAAGAGAAAATGCCACTTTGAGTAGGTTTCCAGATAAGATCATCATCAATCCACTATATATCAATCCACTATGTATATCAATAATGAAACTTGTTTGATAGATCTCGATGAGTAATATAAAAATTCCCAATTGTATAAAAATTGAACTTGTGATGCTTTATTTTAAAGTTCATATAAAAAAAGTCAAAATAAGATGGACAAATCTTTCAAGATTTTTCTGTCTTTCAAGACTTGTGGGTTGTACAATAAATTGTTAATTTAAAAATAGACTTTAACAATGAATAAATCTTAATATTCGGTTTGATGTAGAATGAAGTTCATATTGGAGTGTTCTCACTACATATGTATTGATCATTTCTGCTTATGCTTGAGAATGATTCCTCGTCCTTGGTTTGTAATTTTTTCTTATATCAATATGTTTGTTTTTTTAGCGACTGACTATGACCTTCTATTATTATTATTATTATTATTATTATTATTATTATTATTATTATTATTATTATTATTATTATTATTATTATTATTATTATTATTATTTCTTGATCTGCAGATATGTATTACTGACGCGACTAAGAATTTGTCTCAAAAGTGCGTACAATCTAGGCTCAAGTGCAAGCCTGTCGCTCAAGTAATAAACCCGGAAAGTTGGGATCGTATCCACAGGGATCGAGATTGCCAAATAGTAATAAGAAAATTTATTAAATCTTGAAATGATTTCGTAAAAGAAACGAAAAGATGATTAAAAATTGGGAAAATTTATATTAAAAAATTACTTAAGAAAAACAAACTGAAAAGTGCAAAAGAAATTAGATCTGACAAATGGGAGAAAATAGGGTAGGGTACAATCCCTCAATCCTTAATAAATTACCGTATAGAATACTAGAATTGTAAATTAAAATTATTGACTAGATCCGGTCTTTATACATTCTAAGCATTACATATATGAGGGATCTAGCCCGCATCATATGAAATCAAAGATAGATATAAAGCGGTGAATGAATCCAGTCTTTATATATTCTAAGTATTACGTATATGAGGTTCAAGCCCGCACCATACGAAATCAAAGATAAATATAAAGCGGTGCTTTCACGATTCAATCAATATTTTAATTTAACCTCTATTTTCTACATAAATAATTTGCCTTGGATTGAGTTCATGTACCCCAACCCTTGGGAATTTAGCTACTCATGATTTGGTTCAAGAATAAATTCACACACAAAATTATGGATCTACAAGACATGGGAAACAATTTGCAAATAATAAAAATAGAGAATGCAAAGATATTACTTGAATTCAGCAACAAAAATGGAATTGGAATCCAGAATTTCTTATAAACTAGGGTTCATGAAAACTCTTGAAGGAATAGAAAATTTTCTCTCAAAATCTAAACCTAAAATTTAATCTAGCATTTCTAACCTACTCCTAACCTAGCCTCTCTCTAGCAACTCCACTCTCTAGAATTCCACTCTCTCTAGAATTCCCCTTTGAAAATGAGGTAGGGCTTGGTCTTTTATAGAACCAAGTTGCACGAATTTGGCATCAAATTTCAATTGTGGCACAAGTTTTCCAAGAGTTGCACTGCATTAAATGCATAATTAATTACAGAAATCCGCACATCCAGACTCTTCATTATCGCACAACTTCAAAATATCGTAACTTCTTCACCGTAACTCGGATTGAGGTGCCGTTTTTTACAGTATTCTTGTAATTTAGTTCTCTTCAACTTTCGAGTTGGACCCACCTTCGGACTAAGGCTGAAAAATTATGAAAATGCCCTTCAACTCTCCATTTCTTGGTTTCTTTCACTGTTTTGAGCTCTCCTTCGCACTAACTTGCGTGAAATACCTGTAAAACACATGAGAAATACACAAAACAAGAAATACTTGCCAAAAAAGGTTAGTATCATAAATACGAGACAAATCCAAGATAAATACACTGCACGAGATCATAAAAATACCGAAATTAAGGGGATAAATGTGAAGAATATGTGCCTAATCACACCCCCTAACTTAGAACTTTGCGCGTCCCGAGCAATGTAAATGAAATTAGCCAAAATTCTACTCTTGAAAATTCTTTTATTAAAATAAAATTCCACTTTCGCAGGCAAGCGATTGCATTTAGCGTATGCAATAAGCCTTTAAACCCCTAGGTTACCCTAGTAGGACGAGTTTTGTCTCGTGAGGGTTTGCAGTGAATTTACCCACAAAATTCTTTATTGACTCAAATAAATATCAAAATATTTAAAAATTGTACAATTTAAAATTTTCGAAAAATAATCACCATCAACTCATATTCAACTGTCTCAAACCATTGTGTGTGTGTGCAAAGCCAAAAATTAAACCTCAAATTTCCACCGATTGAGCATTACGTTACTTTCCGAAAATTCGTTTTGATTCAAATTCTTACTGATGCACTCACAAACGAATCACTCGGATTGTGGCTATTTTCTCTCGGTATGCATGATATAAAGAGTAAATATAATGGAAACAAATTCATGCATACAAAATTGAAAAGAAGAAAATATATGGTGAAAAGATCTCATCATCGGCATACAGTTATTAGGAAACGGGAACATCACCTCTAGTTCACACCATTTAATCTCTCATATTATCTTTTCATGTCTTAGCTCTCCATGCGGTAATTAATTTCGCCATTCGGACTCGGTTAGGACTTTTCTTGGGGTTAAGGTGTAAAGGAAAAAAATGGAAATGGTAGGGAATGTTGGAATTGGAAAATGTCCTTATGACGTCCATTTGTGCATTTTCGGGCATTTGCTCATTTTTCTCTTTCTTTTTCAATTTTCATTTTTTTTTCAGTATTTTTTTTTTTAACATTTTTTTTTCTTGCCCCTTTTTATTGCACAATTTGGACTTACTTGATGAATTTTCTCAATTTTCACAATTCCGGGCTAATTGGGTTTTTCGGGTTATCAAACGAAAGGAAAATATTTTATTAGGCTCAACTTGGGTTGCAAAGGGATAATTTTTCACAACTTTTTATAGCTAATATTTTTGGGTAACAAATGAGGGCCCACTTCATTGTCCAAATTGCTAATCACATTACCATATGCATCTCGAGATTCATTAAGTTTAGAGATATATTTAGCACGAATTTCGAGACAACATTTCACACATTTCCATAACCAATCAAAACAAAGGATTGAGATCATCAACGACTTATTAAAACGCTGAAAAGAACTTTGAGTTAATCATAAACTCGGATTGGTTTTAAAAACTCAAAAAAAATTGAAAGGCTCGAAATCTCACCGGGTTTGATCAATCTCCACACTTATTCGTAAAGTCGTCAATTTTCTTTCAATTTCCATCTTTGGTCAATTTTGGCTTAGTGCATTATGATTGTTAACAATTTGGGACTTTAAATAGAATAAAGGTGATATTTTTGAAAAATTTAAATTCCAATTTTTATTTATTTTGAACAAAAATATTTTTGACTTTTTCTAAATTTTTCAATTTTTTTTTTTCAAAATTTTCTAAAAAAAAACACACTTGGAAAGAACATGTGATCGAATCAATGAATCTAAATAATAAATGGGAAGAATATCCCACACCCCCTAACTTAAATGTTGCATTGTCCTCAATGAGAATCAAGAACACAACATAAAGAGAGGAAAAGAAAGATATTACCCAAATAGAACGATCCCTGATGAGTGCGAGTCCATTGAATCTACAAAACATGTTAGAACCAAGCATAACAAAAATAATAACAAAATATTTAACTCTCAAAACTAGACTATAATAAAAGAGAAAAAGAAAAAGAAAAAAAAAACTAACTATTTACAACCTAACATTTGAACAGATAATAAATCATACACTAAAAGTCGAAAAATTTGAGGGTCCACCCAAACTACAATTTGACTTTGAGGGATTAATGGTGCACCCTCATTAGGATGCATGCCTCCCGAAAAGTAAGAATTCCGTTTGAAAAACGGAAGGCATGTGTGAAGTTTAAAAAATGAACCATCACCAATTAAAAATTTTAACGGGATGATGGGGGGTTTGGGTGTTAGGTGGGAGATATCCAAGAAAAATAGAATCACGTTCCAAAGATTTTTCAAGTAGTATGGGGAGAGGGGCACACAAAAAGGAACAATCCATATTAGAAAACAATTTAAGCATAGAGTGCTTGTCCTCATAAACCGGAAAATGATCCTCTTGTTGCGTAGCACGTGTGTTGGTCTCTAAGTCGGACGATATTTGAGTCGTATCTTCAAGTACCTCCGAAGACTCAAATGGTATGGGTGAAGGTTTGGGAAGGAGGAATGCATCAATTCTATTGTCCCACTCGCTTTTGTCCAAATGACAAATTGAGGCCCAGAAAGATTGGACTTCATCATTTAGGCTTGCATCCACCTGTCCGAACTCGCGCTCAAACTCTGCTAGGCTCAACTCCTCTAGCTCTCTCTCTTGCTTGGTGTCCTCAAAATTTTTTCCCTCAAAATTTTCAATTGGATCTGGTGGAGTGACACGTCTAAGTGTGTGGCCCGTAAGATGAAGCATCTCAAAATAACATTCCCATACAAGAAGCGGATCAACATCCTTAAGACATCCATCCAATTCTTGTGATGGATTTAATGGTTCAATAACAGTGGGGACACAAGGAGACAAATGATCCTCAACCTCAGTAGATTTTGCAATATTTATAATAGGTTGAGATTCAAAAGAACTTGTATCAATTTCATTGATTTCATTCTCAAAAGTATTAGGTGAAGCGCAAGTCTCGACCTTTTTTAAGTTGTCCAAATAATCATTCAACTCCTTGCAAGTTGCTATAATTTTCGACTCGAGAACAGCACTGTCATCAGATTGCTTTTGTAGATCAAGTAAGATTTTTTCCAAAGTAGGCTTTCTTGGTTCTAGCACCTCGAATTCCTCATTTGGTTGAAAACTTACTTCATCTTCAAAACTATCGGAAAAAAAATCCTCATTGGGTTCAAATAATGCATCTAACTCTTGCTCCCAATAACGATTTTTTTCGCGATATTCTTTTTCAAGTCTTTCTTCTTCAAGCAATTGATTTTGATAAATTTGGAGTTTCTCAGCACTAGGCTTGTATTTAATATAATCATCTTTAGTGATATTGATCCAATGGTCATAAGTCTTGAGTGCCTCCTCCTCCTCACTATTAGCATAACAATTAAAGCCACCAAAAGAGTTAAAATAAGACATTTCAAATTGGGGAATTCAAAAATGTGACACCAATATTTTTCCAATTTTTTTTTTTCGAAATCACTTGTAGATAAAAATAACTTTCTTAAAAATTTAACAATTTCAATCCCCAGCAACGGCGCCAAAAACTTGACGCGACTAAGAATTTGTCTCAAAAGTGCGTACAATCTAGGCTCAAGTGCAAGCCTGTCGCTCAAGTAATAAATCCGGTAAATCGGGATTGTACCCACAGGGATCGAGATTGCCAAATAGTAATAAGAAAAATTATTAAATCTTGAAATGATTTCGTAAAAGAAACGAAAAGATGATTAAAAATTGGGAAAATTTATATTAAAAAATTACTTAAGAAAAACAAACTGAAAAGTGCAAAAGAAATTAGATCTGACAAATGGGAGAAAATAGGGTAGGGTACAATCCCTCAATCCTTAACAAATTACCGTATAGAATACTAGAATTGTAAATTAAAATTATTGACTAGATCCGGTCTTTATACATTCTAAGCATTACATATATGAGGGATCTAGCCCGCATCATATGAAATCAAAGATAGATATAAAGCGGTGAATGAATCCAGTCTTTATATATTCTAAGTATTACGTATATGAGGTTCAATCCCGCACCATACGAAATCAAAGATAAATATAAAGCGGTGCTTTCACGATTCAATCAATATTTTAATTTAACCTCTATTTTCTACATAAATAATTTGCCTTGGATTGAGTTCATGTACCCCAACCCTTGGGAATTTAGCTACTCATGATTT
This sequence comes from Sambucus nigra, assembly GCA_949130495.1. Classification (NCBI taxonomy): domain Eukaryota; kingdom Viridiplantae; phylum Streptophyta; class Magnoliopsida; order Dipsacales; family Adoxaceae; genus Sambucus; species Sambucus nigra. The sequence goes on from OX422213.1 coordinate 538,858,458, forward strand.
GGTTCAAGAATAAATTCACACACAAAATTATGGATCTACAAGACATGGGAAATAATTTGCAAATAATAAAAATAGAGAATGCAAAGATATTACTTGAATTCAGCAACAAAAATGGAATTGGAATCTAGAATTTCTTATAAACTAGGGTTCATGAAAACTCTTGAAGGAATAGAAAATTTGCTCTCAAAATCTAAACCTAAAATTTAATCTAGCACTTCTAACCTACTCCTAACCTAGCCTCTCTCTAGCAACTCCACTCTCTAGAATTCCACTCTCTCTAGAATTCCCCTTTGAAAATGAGGTAGGGCTTGGTCTTTTATAGAACCAAGTTGCACGAATTTGGCATCAAATTTTGCTTGTGGCACAAGTTTTCCAAGAGTTGCACTGCATTAAATGCATAATTAATTACAGAAATCCGCACATCCAGACTCTTCATTATCGCACAACTTCAAAATATCGTAACTTCTTCACCGTAGCTCGGATTGAGGTGCCGTTTTTTCCAGTATTCTTGTAATTTAGTGCTCTTCAACTTTCGAGTTGGCCCCACCTTAGGACTAAGGCTGAAAAATTACGAAAATGCCCTTCAACTCTCCATTTCTTGGTTTCTTTCACTGTTTTGAGCTCTCCTTCGCACTAACTTGCGTGAAATACCTGTAAAACACATGAGAAATACACAAAACAAGAAATACTTGCCAAAAAAGGTTAGTATCATAAATACGAGAGAAATCCAAGATAAAACACTGCACGGGATCATAAAAATACCAAAATTAAGGGGATGAATGTGAAGAATATGTGTCTAATAAATTACAACAAGTACATTTGCTGGCTTAGAGCAGATTTTGCCATGGATGTTCTATCACAAAGTTATTGGGGTTACAACCTTTTTTCTTTTTGTCGAAGGAAAGGCGACATCTCCAAATGTATCTAAAGTTTTAGAATCTATTCCTGTAAGTCTGTTTACTGTGCTCTGCCTTATATTTATTGATGTTACAATGGTTTTCTCCTCCTTTTTTTCAAATAGTTCCAAACATAACTTTTCGTATTTGCCCAAATTTCAATATATATGAGTTTGGTTTTTCTTTCTCAGGGAGTACGAGTAATATACAAAACAAAGGATCTAGAAGAACAATAAGTAAAGAGGTTAGTCAGATAATCCATTATGATTGTTGTTTAACCAGATTCGTTGTAATCTGTGCCTACAGTTCATCCAAGTTTGGGATGAATTTATAGGGGATATACTTCTAAATAGTTGTTGTTAGCATATCGTCTTCTTCACTCTCATGTTTGTCGTGTCTTTTTATCTTTAATACCCCATCTTTATTTGATATTTTACCTTGAAATTCAGAAAATGTCATTGTTGTTCACTCGATATATGCAATTTATAAAAACTGTAATGTAATGTGTTATTAGTTGTTCCTGTAATTAAACATATTAAATAGAGCTCATGAATCTCTATTAATCCCTTTTGTTACCTGTAATTAAACATATTGATTGTTTTGTGCTGTAACTAATAACTACTTGCATAATTGCTATTTTTGTATTTCCCAACATCTGTGTTTCTGTCAATGATGGATTTTTCTGTTTGTTCATTACAAGAATCCGGTGGGCATTGTCATTTTCATTATCAAGTTGTTAATCAGAGTGATAAAACTCAATAAAAAACCGGAGATGAACAAATACACAAGAGATGAAAAATAGTCCAGAGCTGAAATAGTCCACTATTGAACAAGTCCACTTCATGCTATTAACATTTTTTTATGAGAGAGTTAGAGATAAACATGGAAGTGCTAAGTCTAAGGTGGTTAACTATTTTTGTAGGTTCTCTCTCCATGTTTATAGTAGGATTCTCATGTATAAATTCTAGTTGTATATAATGCATGCAAAGATCAAGAAGATTATATTAAGGTAATTGAGTTGTAAATATAATAGTATCTGATAAACCTATACCTACTATGGACACGTGGAAGCTATTAATATCCCATTCGTTACCTATTATTGATGCAATCTTTGTCGCTACTCCCGCTCTATTTTGTATATTGCAAGAGATGCTATGAGACTGTAATTGTTAACATAAATAACAACATTCTCAATGTTTCCAATTAAATTATTTTTACATCGATTCTTTATCTACTGCCGTTCACAAATTATATTCACTAGATAGAAATATTTCTTTTTGGGAGAAATGATTTAGTTAACTTATATTTGTATTTTTTTTAAATTTATTAGTGTACAAATTCTTTATATGCACAAAAGTAATGGGGTTGTCATTCAAGTGTTATCATGTGAAGGTATTGTAATTGTTTGTACAAAGTTGTTTGTGTATGATATGGTCTAAATTTTATTTACAAAAGAAAGTAGTTGATTTACGTCTCAAACTTTTAAATTTTCATACGTTTTTGTTTATATATTGATAGTAAAACAGTGTTGTACATAATTTAATCTACTACACAAAAGATAAAAAGTATATGGTTGTTATCCCTTTTATTTCACTCCATAATTGTATCTCTATTTTCATTACAGTTATTATTTACAGTTTTGCTGTTGTGTTACAGCATCTTATTAGTAACATTAGTAATGAACACAACTTTGTCACCCGGTTTAGGTTTATGTTGTTTGATACTAATTATGTCCTTAATGTGTTGAAAAACAGATTGGATGTGAATCGGAGCATTTTCCTTTGACTCGCGGTGGCACTACTCGCAGAGAAGATGATACGTGTCCTTTAAAACTTACACCAGAAGGGAATGCATTGATTTCTTATCTCAAGTCAGTATATGTTACTTTATTTCTTTCAAGATGATGGAATTCCTTCTTGATATGAGCTGATAAATTTCAATTTGTATTGTGTTACTCATGCTTTTGACATGACCTTATTTGTTCAATCGGTGGAAGGGATATTTTGGTGGATTGTCGTTGGGTTTCTTGACTTTCTTATATTTTAATTTAAAAGGGTGGTTTTAGTCTATAAACAAAGGAAACTCTGCCGAATTTCTTTAAAATATTGGCGGTGCTATTAACTTACCTTTTGAATTAGTGGAAGGGGAATTTTGATGTATCATCTTCATTGGGTTTCTCGACTTTTTTATTTTTTTAATTTAACAGGGTGATTTTAGTCTATAGACAAAGGAAATTCTGCAGAATTTTTTAAAATATTAAAAATAAAATTGAATTTCGTAATTTTTTTGGTGTTTAGCTCATTGTGTATTATTTCTTAGTTGATAAACTCCTCGCAACTCAAATATGCTCAGGATTTTACTAAGGCATTGATGACTCAACTTCCTTTCAACGAGCAATTTATGACAGTTATCTCAAGGTAAAGATTAAAAAAATGAATATATTCCAGCAATGTCAACTATAATCTGGCCTACCCTAAACCAAAGGTCTTTCATTCCCACCCTGATGACAGTTATATTTGTCCATTGTCGTCCCGTTAGTTATAAAATCTTGGTATTATATATCTCCTAACATAAAAGATATAAATTTATCAGACTGCAATTTCAATTAGATTTGAACCAAACTCGGATCAGAGGTGAGCTACAATATAAAGCAATCGATGTTATTGGAATAATTGTCAGATCTACATCGAATCATATTTGTTTAACCCGTTGTACCCGTTTAACCCGATATGAACCGATAGACATGTACCAATAAGACCCGTTAGCTTTGCATAATTACATATTTAGCCCTCTCAAACTAAAAATATTATATTTATTTTTCCTTACATATCTTAACGGGTCATAATGGTTACTAATGAGTCACACGACCAGGTATGACATGAACAGTGTTCGGGGCTTAACGGGTTGTTATCGGGTGAAGTAAATTTAACCAACCTGATTCGTTATATTTAACGGGACTATCGTGTTAACCCAATAGTGACCCGTACCCAATAAGCATTGACCCATTAACTGTTAATTTTGGGTTATGTCGTGTCGTGTCGTTTCGTGTTATTGTGTTGTTTCACCTTTTGCCAGGTCTAATTGAATCCTCATACTTTTCAATCACTGATTCACTTTTTATACTAGTAAATTAAACAAACTAAGAAAGTTTTTTTTTTTTTTTTTGTAACTTGTGGCCATGATAAAATATGAATATATATTGGTTCCATGACAAACTCTGTCGCTTTCCAAACTTTTTGGTGAAATAACATGAGTGACTTCATTAATAGGGAGATTTCTTTTTTTGTTATGGTCGATTACTCTTGTTAACTCAGTGGTGCAATTTTATTATTGCAGGTTGATATGACATCGAAACGACAGAGTAAATCCCTCTCACAGGCACATTCCCGTTCACAGCCGCTCTTGCACTCACAATCCAATCTCTAACCACCATTTCAGTCGCAATCTCAGCCCAGTTCTCATTTCTTTTTGGATTCTAGATCGTTCGAACGATCAAACCTAAGTGACAATGAAAGTGATAGTATCTAGACGGAGAGTGAGCCTTTACATAACCAAGATGCCCATTCACATGAAGAAGGTACTCAAAGTTATTTGATTTATATGTGCTTAATTAATTGTGTAGATTGAAGTTAACCTTTTTTTTAATGTTACGGTTCAGCTTCAATAAAATATGCCACTAAATGTACAGGCATTGCGAAGTTGAGTAAAATATATTTTTATGACTCAAATAATTCATTTTTTGTAGATTTCAAATTCTTAACGTTTGACTGCCCCCGAGACTACTGCTTGCGTTAGTGAACAAACAAATGCTACTTCAATTTAAGTATGTTACTAATTTAAAGGATTTTAAAGGGACAATATATCTGCGCTTTTTTGGGAAGTTTATGTATACTTGATATTGGGTTGTTGGTTTATTTGGTTGTATATAGTCTTAAAATTTTTGGGATGTCTCAAAAATAAATAAAACTCTGTCGATTTTTTTCCAGAAATATATGGTTGATGACATATTAATCTTATTTGTAGAAAGAACCATCAAAGAAGAAGAAGAATCACCATCAACCATGACAAATGGTCTCAAATAATGCACTTCCTAAAATTGTAGATCTTATTACTTTTGGACTTCCAAAAGTAGTTGTGACACGTGAATTTGTTGTGAGTAAGGACCCTTCATCAAAAGTAGGGTGTACGCCACTGGGTGAAGACTTTTGGGAAGTATATACTGAGAAAAAATTTGTAACAAATGAACCATTGTTGAGACCTTATGGAAAAAAGTCCACAATTGGAGATGCATATCATTCAACTTTAGCGTGGCATAATGCTAATGTACAAATTTTTAAGTTTTTAATTAAAATACTAAAGAATAAGTATCAATGACTAACGATTGACTTTTTTTATTTGTAGGTCGAAGTGGATGTTTGAGTTTGATGAAGAAGGATCATACATTATATAAAACTTCGTTTCATGTTTCTTCACTTTTTCTTATTGGACACGTGATGCATTTCATTTTGTGGATGGATAATTGTTCCAAGCACAATTATGTATATTTATGATGAATGATATTGGTTTTAATTTAATGACATTTTAATTTGATTATTGCCCTCTTAATTAATGTTATGGTAATATAAATACAATACTTCTTGTAAGTGATTTTTTTAACACTTGTTCCTAATCATATATTGTAAAATAATATCAATATTTTGTTTAATGTCGCTATTATCATTCTCGGCATTTTTTAGTTCCGCCAAAAGTGTGTTGACCATTTAATAGGTGTTGCAAAAGGTTATTATCAACATTTTTTAATTCTGCTAAAAGGTTATTACCAGCATTAATATAAATGCCCCGAAGAGTTTTTTTACAGCAATTTACGTAATGTTTTTAAAAATGCCGCTAACTTTTTGCAGAATTTTTTAAAATGCCATTGTTCTTTTACCACATTGGCTACCACACTTATTAAAATGCTGCCAAAAGTGATGCTAAATTTTTACGGCATTTTTTAAAATTCCATTGTTCTTTTACCACATTGGCTATTACCGCACTTGTGGAAATGCCGTCAAAAGTGTCGCAAAAAGTGTTACCAACAATTTAGTGCTTTTCTCAGCATTGAATTTATGCCAGGAAAAATCATTATTGTTGTAGTGTACAGTCATTCTAATGATTCTTTGGGGATAGTTGTCAAATTTTCCATTTTGAAGATTTTCTTGAGATTGAAAGACTTGAAAACAATTATCAGAATGAAAATCGTTATTGGGAGCTTGAGTTGGATTCATTATTCGAATCCAATAATGATTCTTATTCCGATACTTTCGAAGACGAGTTTCAACCAAATGAGGAATTCGAGGCTCTTGAGCCGAGGAAGCTTACTTTGGCAGAAACTTTTCTTCTTTACTCCCAAGGTTTGGAAAGCCTAAATGGTGCTGGAATTAGACTTGGAGCACTTTGAGATGTGATGAATTCTTATGCACAAAACAACGAGGAGGTGGAAACTTGTGTTTCACCTCAATGTTTCAAAGAATTCCTCATAGAATGTGAATCTCTCTCCACCTAAATTCAGCCTCCTTCCGACGATATGTTGGTGGAGATTGAATTTATTTCATTACCATATACGTTTTCTGTCATTGAACCATTAGAATTACTGGTTGATACCTATGAGTCGGTAGAAATTATTAAAACTTCTACACCTTTTGCCGATGAGGAATCTTTGTCGGACTTGTTTTCTGAGATGTATTTTTCATGTTTGTGTGCACCACCTCACATTCCTATTGAAAATACCTGTGGAGGTGAATTTACTTTTTTTATATCCCAAGTATACCTTTCCCCCTTATTATCCAAACCCCCCATCACCCCAATAAATTTTTTAATTGGTAATGGTTCATTTCTTATGCCTTACACATGCCTTCCGTTGTTCAAACATAATTCATATCTTCCGGGAGGCATGCATTCTAAGGAGGGTCCACTATCGATCATCTAAAGTCAAATCGTAATTTGGGTGGACCCTCAACTATTTAGACTTCTAGTGTATAGTTAGCGCGAAGCCTAAATAGTAGGTTGTACATAGTTAACTTTTTAATTTTCTTTCTTTATTTTTTTTTCTTTCCTTTTAATTTAGTCTAGTGTAATTAGTTAACTTTTTGTTATTTTTTTTTGTTATTCTCAGTACTAACTTGTTTTGTAGATTTGTTTGGACTTGTGCTTGTGGAGATCGCTATAATTTTGGGTAATATCGTTCTTTTCCTCTCTTTGTGTTGTGTTCTTAATGCGCATTGAGGACAATGCAACATTTAAGTTAGGGAGTGTAGGATATTTTATCAATTTCTTTATTTTGTCCATGGATTTGTTTACATTTAGTTACTAAGCATGTTGTTTGTCAAAAAATTGAAAATTTTCAAAAATATTTTCTTTCTTTTTTCTCCTTTGTTGGGCATTTTGCCTTGTTTTCGATGATAATTTTCAATAATTTTACGATCTGATTGACAACTCAACGATGCATGTTCTCGATTTTAGAAGTTATTAGACTTTAGTCCTCAAATCATTAATATTGTGAATAACTTCATGAATTAATCTTTATCCCTCGAGCACATGTGATTTTCTTGTTATGTTGATTTGGTTTAAGATTTTTTTAACTCGGTAATCTTTTGTTGCATTGTATATACTTACACCGAGTAAGCTTTGTACCTTTAGTCATTTGTTAGTGTATACAATATTCTTTCCTATTTGAAAACATTGAATTCGTCAGTAGTCTCCCTATTATTTCATTGATAGTTCATTAATTGAGTGTATATCTTGAAATGTGTTACTTGAGCGTGATTTTCATATATTATTTTGACTTGAGAATTGCGTAAATGATACGACGCAAATATTGCATATTTCATCCCTCGAACCTACGCATTTTAGCCCCCTCGGGTGCCTTAATATCTATATTTAAGCCCGTTAACCAGGAAACATCAGTTTATATTGTTCACACGCTATATGAGGTATAATTGGGCTTTTGTTGGTATTTAGGTATTAAGTATGAAGTTCGGAAGCATTCCCCTCAAATTCTACATGAAATCGCATGTTAAAGGGAAAATTTGGTCAATTCATAGATTGGATACCTGGCCCAATATCTGCAGAAGTTGTAGCCCTCCTTGCAAGCTTCGTGTGGCCATGAACGGTGCACGTTTCCGAGTCCGTATGAAGAAGTTACGGCATTTCTAGCGGAAGAGAAATTCCACCCAACCAAAACAGGAGGAAGAAATGCAGACCTGTAGCCATCGATCGATCGATCAAAAGGATCGATCGATCGATCCTTCAGCTTTTTCCCTCGAGCTGAGACAGTGGGCATGATTTTCAATCATCGCTCGATCGATCCCATATTTTCTGCTGATATTTTGTCTTTTCTTTTCTCTTTCCTTTTCTTTTCTAATTTTATTCCAACTTACTATATAACCCATTTTTGTGAAAATATCAGATATAATTCATTTTAGGTTAGAATAGCTTAGGGTTTGAGGGTTTTTGGAGAGTTCTTCTTAATTTCTTCTTGGTTTGACACCCAATTGGGTTGTAAGTTTCACTATTCATCTTCCCTCTCCATTAATATAGTTGTATTTCTTTAATTCTTTCTTTGTAATTAAGTTTTTATGTTTAATTTACATGTTTTCATTTAGTTGCTTTCTAGTGTAGATTTTCTGCATTTATTTATCGCGTTTTTAACATGCTTTCTAGCTAACTTAGTCTAGGTTGTGCTGAGTTGAACTCATTTCGGTTGACATGTTGCTTTGCTTTGGTGATGGAGTTTATGGGTCTATTTTGGGTGCGTTGTACTAGTTATTACGCCTAGGGAATTTGACGAGGTATATCATGTATATTCCGTTCTTACGACCTTGCGTGTGTAATTTCTGGGGTATTTGTTGACGCCAAAATCGGATTAGGCTTTTATACAAATTTAGGGGCGTGACAACCCTTGGTTCAATTAATTGTCGAAACGAGACACATTTTTAATAACTTATCGACCCATGTAACCATTTTATACTAATCAACTCGGATGAGGGATATTCGACGCAACCTAGAGTTTTTACTCGCTTTGTTAATCTAGTTTAAATACACTCACCTAGATTAAACATTTTCCTTTTTGCATCTTTTCCTTTTAGTTTGTAATCACATTTTTCCCTTTTATTGAGGAGTACTAAATCCTATAAATTCTAGCAACTCGTCTATTTGGATTTTTGATACCCGACTTACCGATATACTTGTATCGCAAGTGTAGTCGTAATTTAGGTTTGTTTATATTATCGCGGTGAAATGAAATCAACGATTGTGTCCTTACATGAACACACTTTTCACGCGCTGATCGAAATGGCGCCGTTGTTGTGGATTAGTTTGTTTTAGACTTTATTTGATTTAGTATTTCATAGTATTTTCTTTCAATTTGTATTTGTTGCCAAACATTTTTGTAGGACTTCAACATTTGAGCGCCAAGAAATGCTTAAATTTTTTGCGCGTGCATCTACTTTGTGGAATGCGCCAATTCGAGCCATTTTTGGGTTAAGCATGTCTTATTCCAATTATTTCGGTAATCATTATGATAATTCTCAAAATTCTCGCAAACCTTTGACTTTTGGTCAATACTTAGAATCCCAATAAATTGCAACATCTAAAATGACTTTGGGCGAGTATTACAAAAGTCAAGCTTGGGAGTGCGTGTATTTTGAGGATAATGATAATGATTTTGGTCCTTTACCTCCTTATAATAGGAATTTTGAAACGAATTGCAATAGTTTTCAAAATTCCTATAATAATGAGTTTAAGTTTAAGTCCAATGGTAATTTTCAAAGTTCGCATTTTTAAGAATCCGCACCTCGGACCATGACTTTTGCGAGGTCTTGCGTATGCTTGAAAATGAGAAAATTGAAAATCATTATCGGGAAGAAAATCGTTTGTGGGAACATGAATTGGATTTATTATTAGAGTTCAATGACGATTTTGATTTCGAGAATTTTGAAGTCGAGGAACGTTTTGAACCAAATGAGGACTTTGTGCCTACTTTGGAACAAGCCATTCTTGACTTTGCCCATTGCGTAATAGATATTGAAAGTGAGGATGAAAATGACGTAATATCCATTTGCAATGAAATGATTTCTTCGTTGCCCCCCAAAGAAGAACATTTCATTGAAAATGATCTTATTTCTTTCGAAACTCAATCTTCAAGCGATGATGATTCATTTCTTGAGTTTAAATTTGTTTCCTCCGCATTTTCATTCTCTGTTATCACACCATCACATGTACCCGATGATTCGGTTTCAAACTTTATTATTTTAAACCTTTTCGCCAATGAGAAGTACTTGCTCGAGTCGCCTCCCACAATCGCATCTTTTCCTTTGTGTGCGCCACTTCCCATTCCAATTTCAAAATCTTTGGGAGGATATTAATCTTTTCTCGGTCCCCACATGTTTTTATCGCCCGTTCAATCCAAATCCCCCATCGTCCCTCCAAAAATTTTAATTGACGATAGTTCCTTTCTTACACCTTACACATGCCTTCTGTTGTTCAAACTGAATTCATATTTTTCGGAGGGCATGCTTGTATGTGAGGGTACACCGGTTATTCTCCAAAGTCAAATTGTTTTCATGGTGGACCCTCAACTATTTAGACTTCTAGTGTATAGTTAATGTGAAGCCTAAATAGTAGGTTGTTGTGGAGGCAATTATTTATGCAACACAAATAAAATATGAAAGAGGTAACAACCAAGAAAAAACAGATAAAAGACCAATCACAACAACGGGGATACGTGGTTCAGCAAAGAAGTGCCTACGTCCACGGTGGTTCAGTCAGTGTTATTCCTCTATATTCTGAAGAGTAAGTACAGAGAATACAACTTTTTCTTTGCCCCGGACTTGGGGTTTAATTTATACATGTATGTCTTAGAGTAGTGGGGGTGATAGGTTCCTCTTTATTAGCCATCTCCCTTTCATGGGATCGTGTACCCCCACAACTCCTCTTCATGGCATCGTGGAGTAAATGGACGAATACCAGAAGTGATGGGCCTGGGTTTTGGGCCGCTGAGGATGGGCTACTCGTCCAGGCCTTATGGTGATAAAATCGGGGTACCCACAATTGCCCCTGAATTTGTCGGGCCGTTCTTTATGGGTCCGATGAATTTAGATGATCAGCAATGATGGTTGATTTCTTTGAAAACTGTGAAGTTGCTTTGGCGGCACCCGCTTCGCTATCCGTGCGTTATGATTAGTTTTGAAGGTTTGTTGGAATAAAACATATTTTTTCGTCATCGTTCCAGTTCTTCCAGCAATCTTCTATCTTTTGAGAACTTTTGAGTTTTGTACCTTTTGTTTTCGGTCTCCACTCTCGTCGCTTCTTCGCCTTTTGATCTGATCTTCTGTCTTGTAAGTCTTTCGTGCCCTTTTTCTTGAGTTTATAGTTTTTCTTGCATTTTTCCAATGGCAAATATTGGAAATAGGTCGGTAACTGAGTTTAGAAAATTCTATGGTATTCTTGAATGGGTAGAGATTGAGTGTTGTGTCTCGCCGCCTAGGAACGTTAGGGATATAGAGGATGCACATTGGATTCACGTCCTGTTGCTTTCTCAGGGGGGTCTCACCTTTCCCCCTAATGGTTTGTTTCTGCACTTTTTTAGTTATTTTGGTATTGTGCCTGCACAATGTTCGCCCAACGTGTGGAAAATAGTGAATGGTGTGCACAGGATAAATCAGTTGTACGGCACGAGGTTAGGGCTTGCCGAGGTCTGTTTTTGTTATTCTTTTTCTCGAACGAGTTCAGGGGTCTTGTACCTTAAGGCCAGGAGCCCTGATAGGGTATTGGTAGTAAATTTACCTGATTTCCATAAGGACTACTGGCAAGAAGGTTTTCTCGCTAGGAACTGGCAATACTCCCCTCAATTTGAAGGGTCGAGCTCCGAGAGGTTCACTATCCCCTTTTATGGGGAAGAATATATAGGTAGATGTTGCATTGTTGTTTCAACCTTTGCTAACTTTGTGATTTTTCTAACTCCTCCTTGCTCTTTCCTTTTCAGCGAAGATAAAGAACTTGGAGCCAGCTCTCAGCGAGGTTCGTATCTCGGAATTGGTGAAAGCTTGGAACATCAGGGAACCGTTGGGTGATGGCGAGCACCCTAGGTCTGCTGCTTTTCTGCTTGAATACAAGAACACAGGCTCCAGCTTCATAGCCCGACCTGTGGAAAGTGTTCCAGATTTTGACTCTTCCGAAGAGATTTCAGCGGAGCCCATCCAAGTGGACGAGGACGAGAGCAGCTCGGAGAGCGAGCCTGCAGGTGTTGTGAGTAACTTGGGTGGAGGTAGTGCTGATAGTAGTAGTTCATCGAGTTCTACCAGCAGTCCAGGTGAAGAAATGCCTCCCAGGAAGAATCTGATCCGGGATGATGATGATGATGATGATGTGCTTCTTGCACAGAGGTCCAAGAAGTCGAAGACTGTTTCCGGGGCCATAGCTACTGGTTCTCGGCCTTCCTCTCAAGAGCAAGAGAAGAAGAAGAGAGAGGAGGAGCAGGCGAGGGAGAGGGAGAAGAAAAAGGAGGAGGAGAGGAAGAAGGTGGAAGAGAGGAAGAGGAGGGAGAAAGAGAAAGAGGAGGAGAGGAGGAAGATGGAGCTGAGGACTAAGACCGTTCAAGCCTTGGTCCCAGTATCTGCTTTGCCTGTGGGGGCTTCGGTGGCCACCTCTCCTCAACTCGCCCCTGCGCTGCTTGAGAGGGCAGTCCTCCCTGCAGATCGCGAGAGGGCGTTAGGGTCTGATCAACTGGCCTTGCAAGCTAGCCAGAGGCTTGCCTTGGTAAGGTTTCTCTTCTATTTCTCAACTTCTTTTCGTCTGTTTTGATGGTTTCCTCTTTTCTGATCTTTCCCTTGTTTTCTGCAGTTTGTGACTGACTTCGCTGTGCTCTATCGCTCTCGCGACGAGCTGTTGAGAAGGAACAGCGAGCTGGAGCAGCAGAATTCTACTCTGGTGGCCAGGGGTTCTCAGCTGGAGGCCGATCTGAAGGCTGCTGACGTGGCTCGAGCTTCTTCTGACTTGGCCCTTGCTAATTATGCTCGCGAGAGAGATAATGCTGTCAAGGAGCTTGGCGAGCTGAGGGAGTCGTATGAACAGGTCTGCTCGAGCAAACTGGATTTTATGGAGAAGAACAGGGTTCTTGCTGAGCAGCTGGAGATGGAGAAAGCCCAGGCAGCCACTGTTAAAGAAGATTCATACAATTCTGGCTGGGCTGCTGCTGCAAGGTTCTTCCTCATCGCGAGTTGCTCGGCCATCCCTCCCGCGAGCTGGTAGGAGTACGCGGGGTAGGAGTAGGGGAGCTGAGGAGCAGCGTGAGAGGGAGATGGAGGAGCTGCGCAGCGATGTTCAGCGAGCTTACGTAACTGCTGCTGGGCTTCAGAGGGACGTCACCCGACTGCGGCATTTATTTAAGAAGGGCCCTCACCAAGTGTGGACTGATGGCTATAATCAGGGCTGGCTAGATGCTCCCACAAGGTTATCAGAGTTCGAGGAGCTTTCCTTTATCAGGGGGTGGTTGAGTGCTCTCAAAGAGCTGCAGGTGCCGAGAAATTCAATGTTGTGGTATCGGCATGAGATGTCTTCCTCTATTCTGATGCCCAATCCATTTAGGCGAGATGACCGATGGATTCCTATCGATGCTATTCCTCGGCGGCTACTGGAGTTGGACACAAGTGAAGTTGTTGAGGAATTCGATCCTGCCCCTGATGATGGGAGGAGAGCTAAGGTTGCTGACTACCTTGCTCGGAGGCTACCCCCTTCTTGATTTTTGTTTTTTAATAATTGTAAATGCTTTGGGCGAGTCTTTGCCGACTAAACATGTACCATTATTGTTCGTAAATATAAAAGATTAATCGATATATTTGAGTTTTGGGCGTTTTGCCGACTAAACGTGTTTATCCAATCTCTGTTATATTTTTCCAGCTTTATAGTGTCCGCCCAGTCCAGTATTAAGAATACCATTGTGCTCTCTCTTTACCTTTTAGGTCGTGTCGTCACACTTCCTTAGGTCTAAGAGGGGCAATTGGCGAGGACACACCTGTTTTTGGATGTCTTCATCCGGTCAGGATTTTAACCAAAGTAGGTTTGATGCCTAAGAATGCTCTGTAGGGCTTCATATATTGCCATGGGCAATACTAAGAGGTCTGTCGTGCTTTCGTGACGATGACCCGAGGAGGGGTGTTCCCCTGCTATGTCAACTATTATACCTGTGATTTGAAAAGGACGTGCAATAAGATATAATTGTTATACTTTTAGAGAGTAATCAACTGAGAGATTTTTATTGGTGAGTCAAGAAATAAACTGTCTTTTCCCAAAATGAGTACAATAAAAGATCTAACAACAGAACTCCTAAAAGTAGAATTTCTTGAGATTAGCTGCGTTCCATGCTCGTGGGATCTCTCTGCCCTCCATCGTTTTCAAATGATAGGCACCTTGCAGGTCGTCTCTAATTATTTCATAAGGTCCTTCCCAGTTTGGGCCCAGTTTACCATCTGATGGTTGCCCAGGACCTTCTTAGGACATAGTCTCCAATTTCGAACTTCCTCGGATTGACCTTTTTGCTGTAGTGCTTCACGAGCTGTTGCTGACAATTCGCTAGTTTTACTAGGGCAAGTTCCCTGCGCTCGTCGGCCAAGTCGAGTTCAGCGAGCAGAGCCTGATCGTTCTGGTTCTGCTCGACAAGGTCGGATCTCATTGTAGGCAATCCTGCTTCTAATGGGATGACCGCTTCCATACCATATGCTAGTGAGAATGGCGTCTGACCTGTGGCTCGTCTGGGAGTCGTTCTGTATGCCCATAGGACATGTGGTAGCTCGGTAGTCCATGCGCCATTTGCTCGTTCTAACTGCTTTTTTAATCCAGCGATCACTGTTTTGTTGGAAGCCTCAGCTTGTCCGTTGCTCTGAGGATAAGCTACCGAGTTGAAGTGGTGCCTGATTCCGTGTTGGTCGCAGAAGTCCTGAAAGGGGCCACTTTCGAACTGTGTCCCATTGTCAGTGATGATGGTTCTGGGGATCCCGAATCGAGTGATTATATTTTTCCATATGAATTTCATCATGTCAGCATCTCGGATGTTCGCCAGAGGTTCTGCCTCGATCCACTTGGTAAAGTAATCGGTGGCGACCAATAAGTATCTACGGTTGCCGGCAGCGGTGGGTAGCGGTCCCACGATGTCCATTCCCCACTGGGCAAAAGGCCAGGGGCTGGTTAGGGATTTCAATTCGCTGGCAGGCTGGTGGACCATGGGGGCGTGAAGCTGGCATTTTAGGCATCTGCGGACATATACTGCGGGGTCCCTTTGCATATACGGCCACCAGTAACCTTCTTTCATTGCTCGGAAGGCTAGAGATCTTCCTCCGATGTGGCTTCCGCAGATTCCTTCGTGAAGCTCGTGAAGTACTGTCTCGACCTCGCTTGGGTGGACGCATCTAAGGTAGGGGCCGGAGAAAGATCTTTTATACAAGACGCCCCCCGTGGATAAGTGAAAGCGAGCAGCTTTGACTCTTATCTGGTGGGCGGTCCTTTTATCATCTGGGAGTGTTCCGTTCTTCAAATAGCCTCTTAAGTGATCCATCCAGCTAGGGGCTGGTTCCAATTGGAGTATTTGTTTTGCTCTTGTTAGCTCGCAGTTGGGGTGAATGCTCGGGTAGCTAAGGAAATCGATAGGGATGACCCTTTTAAGGTTGGAATCAACTCCCGAGCTCAGGGCTGCCAAGGCGTCAGCGTGGCTGTTCTGCCCCCTGGGAAACTGCTGGATGTTGATTTCTTCAAAGTTTGTCATCAAGTTTCTTACCACCGAGAGGTAGGCTGCCATCCTCTCGTCCTTCGCGTTGTAGTCTCCACTTATCTGATTGGAAACTAGTTGCGAGTCTCCGAATACCTGTAAATGCTTTGCTCCTAGAGTTTGCGCCCTTTGGAGACCTGCAATTAAGGCTTCGTATTCTGCTTCGTTGTTGGAGGCTGCAAATCCCAGCCTAATTCCTTGCTCGAGGACTGCATTTTCTGGAGTGATGAGAACAATTCCTACTCCTGCCCCCTTTGAGTTGGAGGCTCCATCAACGAATAGTTTCCAGTTTTCTCCTGCAGCCTGGCTGTTTTGTTCTGTTGGGTTAGGCTGGTCGAGAGGTTCTTCGCCCGTGAATTCAGCTATGAAGTCAGCGAGGATTTGTCCCTTGATAGCTGTCCTTGGTTGAAATTGGATGTCAAACCGGCCGAGCTCGACTGACCATTTAGACAGCCTGCCTGAAAAATCCGCCTTCCTTAGGACAGCCTTGAGGGGGTGTGATGTAAGGACAACGATCGTATGAGCTTCGAAGTAATGCTTCAGTTTCCTCGAAGACATTACTAGGGCGAATGCGAGCTTTTCCAATGGCAGGTAGCGCTGCTCGGCGTCTAGTAAGGTTTTGCTCGCGTAATAGACTGGGTGCTGGATCCTTGCGACTTCACACATTAGCGCTGAGCTGATAGTGTGGATGGATACAGAGAGGTAGAGGTACAAGGGGTCCGTTTGCTGTGGTATGACAAGCAGTGGTGGGGAGCTTAGGTAGGATTTGAGCTCGCCTAATGCTTGCGAGCAATCTGGGGTCCATTCTATCGTTTTGCTGCCTTTTAAGAGTTGGAAGAAGGGCTTGCATCTCTCGGAGGATTTAGAAATGAAACGATTCAGAGCAGCGAGCATTCCAGTGAGCTTCTGTACGTCGCGGATTGTGCGGGGAGGTTGCACCCGTTTAATTGCCTCAATCTGGTCCGAATTTGCTTCTATGCCACGCTTGCTGACCAAATACCCAAGGAACTTTCCTGACTGGACACCGAAGGAACACTTGCTCGCGTTGAGTTTCATTCGGTATTTCCTGAGGATTTCGAAGGTACTTGCCAGGTCAGAAAGGTGGTTTTCTTTCTCCTTGCTTTTGACGAGCATGTCGTCGATGTAGACCTCCATTGTGTTTCCCATCTGTTGTTTGAACATTTTAGTAACCAGTCGCTGATAAGTTGCCCCTGCATTTTTAAGGCCAAAAGGCATGACCTTGTAACAGTATAGACCAACCATTGTGATAAACGCCGTTTTATCCTGATCTGGGGCATATAAGGGAATCTGGTGATAGCCTGAGTATGCGTCCAGGAAACTCATTCGCTCGTGAGCTGCGGTGGCGTCTACTAGTTGGTCTATTTTTGGAAGAGGGAAGCTATCCTTTGGGCAGGCTTTGTTGAGGTCAGTGAAGTCTATGCAAACTCTCCATTTACCGTTGATTTTTTGAACTACCAATGGGTTGGATAACCATTTGGGGAACTGCACTTCCCGTATGGATCCTGCATCCAGTAGTTTTTCGACCTCCTGTTCTATTGCTTTGGCTTTCTCGGGAGCAGTTCGTCGTGCCTTCTGTGCTATCGGCTTGAATGTGGGATTGACGTGCAACTGATGGCAGACCATATTGGGATCGATTCCTGGCAGCTCGTAGGGTTCCCAAGCGAAAACATCTATGTTGCTCCTGAGTAAGGTTAACAAATCCTTTTGCTCTTCGTTAGTGAGTGAGGTTCCGATCAGGAAGACTCTGCTGTTGTCGCCTTCCCTGGCAATTACTACTACCAGGTCTTCTACAACTCGTTCGGAGGGGAGGAGCCTGGTCTCTTCCACTCCGGGCCTTCCGTATTTTAATTGCTATTTGGAGGGGATTGCACCTTCCTCCATTCTCTCGCTGGTTCGAACGTCTTTTTTCTCTGGCTTCGGTCGGATGGCCGCTATGAAGCACTTTCTCGCCATCGCTTGGTCGCCATGTATCTCCATCACTCCTCGCTCGGTGATATATTTGAGTTTCTGGTGGTAGGTCGAGGAGACTGCCTTCATTGCATGAAGCCATCCCCTGCCGAGGATGGCTTGATACGGTGAATCGATGTCGACCACCAAGAATTCAATCATTTTCGAAACACTTCCAGCGAGCACTGGTAGTACTATCTTGCCCAAAGGCATGGTCATTTTTCCAGTGAAGCCCACCAGAGGGACAGTGGTTCCCTTCAGGTCGGCGATGTCCAGCTTCAACTTTCTGAACAGGTCGATGTATATTACTTCGGATGAGCTTCCTTGATCGACGAGCAGCCTGTCGATATCAAAGTTGGCTATCCTGAGTGTAATGACTAAGGCATCGTGATGTGGGGTCCTCACTCCTACAAGATCTTCATCCGTGAAGACGATGTGCTTGTTGTAGTTGATGTCCTCTGCTCGGCGGCGTTTTCCTGCCTGTGATTTCGCTGGATCAATTTGAAAAGCTTGCATTACTGCTGTCAGCTTCTTTACCTCCATCCGAGCTGAGTTGCCCTGGATTTGCTTAACATCGGATACTCCATGGATTACTGCGAATTTGTGTCCGGTGTCGTCTTCTAATACGTTGTCGGGTTTTGCCTCCTTGTGGACAGTCACTCTCTCTACCTTCCTTTCCACAAAGTCATTCAAATGTCCGGATTGGGCCAACTCCTCGAGGTGGGACTTAAGAGCCTTGTAGTGCTCGGTCTTATGTCCTCCCTCTTTGTGGAAGGTGCATCTCAGCGCGTTATTTCTTTTCGATGGGTCTCCTCCCATTTTCCGGGGCCATTTGACGAACGGCTCATCCTTGATCTTAGCGAGAATTTTGTAAATTGGTTCTTTGAAGACGGTGTTGACTGCCTGGAACGACTTTGCAATGTCAGGACTTCCTCCGTTCTTGGGGCCATTCTTGCTCCCATTCTTTCCTCCTTTTTCTGGTTATCAACTTTCTCACTTCCCTTCGTGGCGAGCTTGGCTCGACCGTTTTCACCTACGTTAAGGCGGGTGACATCTTCCACCTTTGCGTATTTCTCAATCCGGGCCATCAGGTCATCAATGGTGGTTGCTTCCTTCTTTGTCAAGGACTGGTAGAGGAGGGAAGAGCTGGGTAGCCCAATTTTGAATGAAGCCACTGCCACCTCTTCTGCGCAGTCCTCGACTTCGTTGAATAACTCCCAGTACCTTTTCGCGTAGTCTCGAAGTGTTTCCTGAGGAGTTTTCTTCATCGTCAATAGAGCATACATCCTTTTGGGATGGGAGCTGCTGGTGATGAACCTGGCCGTAAAGAGCTCGGCCAGGGATTTGAAATTTCTGATGGATCGGTGAGGGAGTTTCTCGAACCATTTCTGGGCCACGTCATGAAGGCTCGAGGGGAAAATACGGCACATCAACGCATCTCGGTGATTCCAGAGGGTCATAGCCTGCCGGTACTGCCTGACATGATCAATGGGATCAGTCTTCCCGTCATAAATCTTGAACCTTGGAATAGCAAACTTTTTGGGAGCTTATTCTTCTTCAATTTCCCTTGTGAAGGGCGATTTCATCTGGGTCTTGAGGGCTCTCCTGGCGAGTTCTCTGGTCGACCTGGTGCCGCGGTGAGTTGGATGTTGGTCCATTTCTCTGCGGACTAGGTTCCGTATGTTTTCGTCGCTGCGAGCAGGGCTATGATAGCGGCGAGCTTTTCTCAGCTGCTCGCGGAGGTCGTCGTCTGAGTCGCCACCTTCGAACCCTTGATGTTGCCGCCTAGGGCTCCTTCCTCGGCTGCGAGATTTGCTCGCCTGAGGGCTAGGAGTGCGATAGGGGCGCCTCCTGGTACCAGGACGTAGTTATTTTTCCAGTTTTTCCAGTCTTTTTTTCAGGCGAGCATTCTCAGCCTCATACTTACGAGAAGACTCCCTCTGCTCGTGGAGCCTTGCTTCGTACGCATCGATCAATCTGGATATCTGAGTGGACCTTGCTGGTCCTTGACTTTCTTCTGAGGCTGGCCTTTCTAAGCGAGCCCCTTGATCGGAACGTCGGACTTCAGACCTAATCCTGCGAGGAGCGGGTGGCTCCTGAATGTCTCCTGCTTGAGGAGCATTGCTGCTGTGACCAGACATCTTAGATTTTTTCTTGGTGTGGGCTCTTCTTAAGGAAAGATAAACGTTTCCCACAGACGGCGCCAATTGTGGAGGCAATTATTTATGCAACACAAATAAAATATGAAAGAGGTAACAACCAAGAAAAAACAGATAAAAGACCAATCACAACAACGGGGATACGTGGTTCAGCAAAGAAGTGCCTACGTCCACGGTGGTTCAGTCAGTGTTATTCCTCTATATTCTGAAGAGTAAGTACAGAGAATACCACTTTTTCTCTGCCCCGGACTTGGGGTTTAATTTATACATGTATGTCTTAGAGTAGTGGGGGTGATAGGTTCCTCTTTATTAGCCATCTCCCTTTCATGGGATCGTGTACCCCCACAACTCCTCTTCATGGCATCGTGGAGTAAATGGACGAATACCAGAAGTGATGGGCCTGGGTTTTGGGCCGCTGAGGATGGGCTACTCGTCCAGGCCTTATGGTGATAAAATTGGGGTACCCACAGTTGTATATAGTTAGCTTTTTATTCTTTCTTTTTTTTTTCTTTCCTTTCTAATTTATTCTAGTGTAATTAGTTGACTTTTGTTATTTTTTTTTGCTATGCTCGGTACTAACTTGTTTTGTAGATTCTTTGGACTTGTTCTTATGGGGATCGCTCCAATTTTGGGTAATATCGCTCTTTTCCTCTCTTTAACATGGTTCTTAATTCACATTAAGGACAATGTCAGGTTTTAAGTTAGGGGGTGTGGGATATTTTATCCATTTCTTTATTTAGTCCATTTTTTTTCTCACATGTTAGTTACTTAGTATGCTTTTCTTAGAAAATTTAAAATTTTCAAAAATATTTTCTTTCTTTTTTCTCCTTTATTGGGCGTTTTGCCTTTGTTTCCGATGATAAATTTCAATAATTTCCCGATCCAATAGACAACTCAATGATGCATGTTCTCAATTTTAGAATTTATTAGACTTTATCCCTCACTTATTGATATTATGAATAACTTCATGAATTAAACTTTAATCCCATGAGCACATGCACTTTTATCATTCTATTGATTTAGTTTAAGATTTTTATAACTCGGTAATCTTTTTTTGCATTGTATATA
The DNA here is from genome assembly GCA_949130495.1 of Sambucus nigra. Classification (NCBI taxonomy): domain Eukaryota; kingdom Viridiplantae; phylum Streptophyta; class Magnoliopsida; order Dipsacales; family Adoxaceae; genus Sambucus; species Sambucus nigra. The sequence continues at coordinate 538,879,346 of OX422213.1, forward strand.
GTTACACCGAGTAAGATTTGTACCTTTCGTCTTTTGTGAGTGTATACACTATTCTTTTCTCTTTGAAAACATTGAATTCGTTGGTAATCTCTCTACTCTTTCATTTGATCGTTCATTAATTGAGTTCATATATGAAATGTGTTACTTGAGCATGATTTTCAAAGTTTGTTTTGACTCAAGAATTGCGTAAAATTTAGGAAACGATCATAGTCCATATTTTTTATATCACCCATATTGACCTTGACCTCACCTTAAACGTTTCCCCTGGTCAACCCGTTTGAGCCTAAACATTAGCCTTTCGTTTCATAACCCAAATCCCATAACTAACTCTGAATTAGATTTTTAGCCCATACATACACATTCCATACCTTTGTTTAGAATGTTACTTGGGATTGAATGATGTTGTTGTGTTGTGGTTGGAATTTAGGCAGGTGAGAGTTTGAAAAGTAAAGAAAAGAAAGATGAGAAAAAGAGAAATAAGAAAACAAAAGAAAAGATGACAAAAAGAAGAAAAGAAAAAGAAAGAGAAAGTTGTATATGTTGTATATAGTTTAATAAGCTTTGATTTCTCTCCCCATTATTATATTTGATGTTAATTGCCCGCATCTTCCCATTATTCCAAGTTTTCATTCCAAACACTTTGAATCCGTTTATACATCCCTTTCATTTTGTACCCTAGCCTAGCCTACATTACAACCCTATTAAAGTCCTATGTGATCATAAGTAGATGTAATTCAAAGGTTTAAATAGTTTTGATAATCTGTGAAAATGCATTTCGCCTCCTTTAATCTGTTGTATCTTTCATTGAGATTACAATTTTTAATTTCATATAGTGTTCTTCATTTGTGACATGTGTGCGGCTGTGACAACCCGCTCCAAATAATAACGGGTGGCCAGCCCTATACTACATAAATCAGGTATCTCAGATGGTACAGTCTCAACATCAACAACTAAACACAGTAATATAAGGCTAACTACCCGAAATCATAAAGTGCGAATTGCCAAAAATTTTAAAACTTTTATTTGACAACCACAACAAAACCAAAGAAAAGCATACAACCAACAATACACATCTATCTAATATGGAAAGTGCATGCTCCAATAATGAAAGAGTACAATACATTGTACAACAAAAAATCCCAACAATCAAATACCCGAATATGCTGTCGGGCAACAGACAAATACAATAATCAGATAATTAAAATATGAAAGTGTTAATCTATAACACTTGAATACTAACGCAATACAACAAAATCCTAATCTAGATATACAAGGATAGGAATCGACTAAAACCAAGTTCCGCAGCAGTCCGCTACCGCCACAGCTCCACAAATCCTGAATTGAGGGATAATAAAGGCGTCCTTGCGGGGGAACACCTGAAGTAATACAATATATATACATGGGGGAAGAGAAATATAAACGGGTCAGAACCCGACTGTGAAAAACATTTATAGCAAGTGTATTAAAATGCATAATAATTATAAATGCATTATTACATGATTTAACTGGAATCGAACACTCCATAAAATTTCCGCTCACCTCTCATCTAAAGCGCGCACTAAGCGTATACACGTGTCCAGAAAGGATGTTCGATTCTAATTTGGTAAGATGATTCTAACTTAAACCCAAATAAAGTATTTAAGTGAAACCATCTAACCTATCACCCGATTCTACATATAATCCATTTCTAATAGTTATAATTATTATCTTATATATAAACATTATGCTTATCTTTTTAATGTTCTTTTGTTGAACATATGAAGTTACATGATCCTATCATGCCCATCATCACAATACATAAACAATATCATGTACTAGATTTATTCTAGTGATGCCCAATAAGGCAAGAAACCATATATATAAATAATAATAGATGAGTTATTAGCATCAAGAACTAAGGACTAAACTCCTCCCAATTTTCAACACGGTACTGCGTTTCGTGCGTGGGACGTCTCGCCGAAGCGAAATCCAAACAAGGAACCCCCCCGTTACACTACTCCTGGCCGTATCGATCCTCGGGGCTCATTATGCCCTCAATGCAAGATGCATGTAACTCAAATGATTAGTAACCAATTTTAATTAATTAGTATTCCCAATTATCAACAGTGCACGGCGTTTCATGCGTGGGACGTCTCGCCGAAGCGAAATCCAAACAAGGAACCCCCCCGTTACACTACTCCTGGCACTGTCGATCGTCGGGATAGGTGATAGATATATAATTTAATATAATGATGAGCATTAAGGACTAAACGTATCCCCAAGTTCCAACATTACACTGCGGTTCGTGCGTGGGACGTCTCGCTGAAGCGAAATCCAAACAAGGAACCCCCCGATACACTAATCCTGGCAATATAGGTCATTAAGGTCGGTTATGCCCTTGACACCCAAATACAAACACAAGCAAATAATAACCATCCAACCGAGCTATAACTCGAAGGACGCAGGCTCACATGCTATCATCTTCCAGCAGCCCATAAACGTAGCAAACTGGGGTCACCTGGTGGGGTTCAACGACACCCACCTCGTGATAAACTCACGCACACAACGTCCGGGAAGCGGTCATAGTTCCTAACCGGCAAGTGAGAGCGTCACATACCCCGACCTCTCACCTCCAAAATAAGTAAATATATATATATATATGTCATTTTTTGACCACAAAGGACGACTATGACCTGGGGAATATCCACACCCTGCATATTTGTCAGGATGCTCACCCTCAACACACGAAACTTCCCAATGATAGCAAGGAGGGGGTATGCTTAACATGTATATACACCATATATAAGGTATACATACATCCCACATAATAAAGATATACCATTTTATAAGGTATACCTGAAACATCATATTCATGTTCATAATACGCACTTAGGCGCAGTTGATTTACATCATAGTTTAGTATACTCTCTCATGATACACTAATCGTTAATACTCACCCACATTTACCCCACTTAATATACGCTATACTAATTCTCGCTTGAAGCTCTCATTTCGCTTCTAATAATGAATTGCCTTTTAATACAATTTAGTTAGGGGTATTCTATATCCTATTGCACCTTAAATGTATTTCTCACACTGTGAGATATCTCCAAATTCAATCGTTAATAAGGATATTTCCATATCTAAAAGCACATCAAATAGCATTAGTAAACATCCACTCATAATAGGGTTCATTTAATTTTAGAATCCTTTAAAGTTATCCCAAATGAAAGTGGGCTCCCCCACTTAGAAGATACCAAATTCTCAAATCGGAAATCCCCAAGTTAAGTCTACATGACTCCAATGATCTCTTGTAGGGGAAACTCCCTAAAAGCCTCCAAAACATAATCCAAATATCTCCTATAGAGATCCCCGATCGATAACCTCGAATAAAGCGGAAAGAAATTCTCCTTAGAAAAACTTTCCCCCAAAAGCCCTGTTTCTGAATCGATTCGGGCCTATTCCGAATCGATTCGGCCCAGCGAATCGATTCGGCCCGGAAGGTGAATCGATTTGGGTCAAAAGACCTGGGACTCTGCCTCAGGCCGAATCGATTCGGCTGGAGTCCAAATCGATTCGGTCACTCAGACCTGGGCATCTGCATTTTTCCGAATCGATTCGGCTAGGGGGCCGAATCGATTCGGCCCTGCTGAACCTCAAAAATGGCTACTGTTTCAGTAGCCAAAATACCCAAAAATCATTCTAATGGTTTTCTCTCCATTTCTCTTCAACCCAAACACAAATATACCATTAATATTCATCTTAGAATACATATAAACTAATTTCTAACCTTAAATCCATTTAATACAATACAAATATAAGGTTTTTCCCAAAAGTTAGGTTTTAACATTTTAAACCTAAAATCCAAAAATCAATCCACAAATCATGCAATAAATGGTACACAACAATTATTTAGCAAGTTTAATCACTTGCCTCGGGTTCGTAGGGTCTGAATCCGCCGGAAAATCCTCTTTCTCCCTTTTTCTCCTTCCTTTTCTTCTTCTTTCTTCTTCTCTCTTCTTTCTTTCCTTTTCTCTTTCTCTCTTTTGGGAGAAATATCTCCCGTAGGCTTTTTAAGCCTAAATCCGAAAATACACATCTTTAAATGATAATACACACTTTAAATGACTCGGTGACATTAATTCGAGTCAAACGGTCCTATTTTATTTTGGAACCCCAAATAGACCCCAAGTACAGTCATTTCGACTTTCTCGACCCTTCCGGAAACAATGGTACCCTCAGAAATTCCATTTGAGATACTTTCTAACAACTCCAAATTCTGACCTCAATTGCCAATTTTTATTATTTCTCCAATAAAATATTATTTATCTCTCCGGAAATAAATAGATCATCGTCTCCAAGACCTCGGGTTGTTACAAACTCCCCCACTTACAAGAATTTCGTCCTCGAAATTTAGCTAAGTCTAATTCTCCCAAAGCTCAACTAGTCCTAATCTACCCATTATTACTAATACTATCTCCAAACTTCTAACTTCCCACGACGAATTGATCTAATTTACTTTATTATTAAGCTAATTATGAAGTAAACAAAACTTATTTCCATAACAAGGGCGCCCATACACCCTTTATAATTGAGCTTTATGCTCACAACCATCATAATGAGGCTTATTTGCCTCGAAAGTTCTACATTTCTAACAATAAGTAAGACTAAAATTTTAGTAGAGAAAATTTGAATGGTCCAAAGAAATAACTCCTCTCAATTCCTGACGATCGCCAATTTCGTTCGGGGGACGTCTCGCAAAAGCGAAATCCAAACAAGGAACCCTCCCAATACACTACTGTGTGACGACGTCGGGGATTGAGAGTTTGTTAGATCCGGACTTGAGTTTGAAAACATTTTTGTGGAAAATTTAGTTTGAAAGGGCCCGAAGGCCGATAAAAGTTTTATATTGAAAATAGTTTATTTTGAAAAAGATTATATATATATATATATTCTAATATAAAATGCCTTATGTCCAACACAAGGTCTTTTAATTCATCATATGCCTAACATATAGCTCACAAACATAGTCATAATCAGGAGCTAAAATTTGACTTGCGTCCCATCAAACCACAATCACTTCAAACATAAACAACATCTTACATCATTTCATTATACTGCCATATATAAGGCAATTCCATATCTGGAATACGACAATTTTAATAGTCCATCACGACTACATAAAAAGAAGTAGCTTCTATCATTACTACTTACCACCATTACCAAGATAATAGAATAAGAGCATATCTTGCTCCAAATTCCCCCTTTAGGGTCATTACCTACCATACATAAACAAAAGGGCTAAAGCACTACCCGGTTCACATGTATTTCCCATACGATATTTCCAAAACTTCATATAGTAATAATCCCAATAGTAAGGAAAATTACTTACAACATCCATCTCTAGTCCGATTGCCCATCCTCATCAATAGGCTCCCAAACATGGTCCCCCAGTCTAAAGCGACCTCGAATTTGCTGTAGGGGTTGCACTTCCAAAATTTCATCAAATTGCGGTCCTTTACCTCTTTGAGGACAATCTCTCTTTTTATGACCTGTTTCTTTACAAAAGAAACACTTGCCCATAAACTCTTCCAGCCCACTCGCCTTACTGGCGCTCTCTTTGCCAAACTTACTAGATGAACTCGAATCTCCAAAGTTCTTACCCTCTTGAGAACGAAAACGATATTCTCGACACTTCAATAGTGCCGAATTCACAAACTCGTCGAAAGTCATTAACTTAGGGCTTTCTAACAGATGTTGTTGGATTTTCCATTCTAAACCTCGAACAAACTTCGATATACGTTTCTCTTCCGTATTTACCTCATTAGGTACTAATCTCGCCCATAGAGAAAAATCTTCTTCATATTCTGCCACCGTCCTATTTCCTTGAAAAATTCCCATATCCTTCGTAGGGGAAAGCAAATACCTTTGATCAAAAAGTCCCCAAAATTCTTTGATAGGAAAAGTATCTCTCTGTTCGGATGTGGTGACAAACTCCCACCATTGAAGAGCTGCACCCGATAACTTAAAGGTGACTAAAAATTGCTTCTGCACTTCACTACACTCAACCATACGAAGATGCCTTAGCATACTATTTTTCCATGTACTTGCAGCCATTGCATCAACTTCCCCGGCAAACTCGGGAGGATGCCCCTTACTAAAACCTTCTTTCACTCTCTCCCAAAAGGACAATCCTAAATGGGGTGGGGCTGCTAGAGCGACAGGTTGCTGAGCCATCCTAGAAACGGCCGCAGTTACTGCTTGTGCCACAATATTGGCAACATCATCCGTAGTCATGTTCCTTTGAGGCAATTCTTTCCTTGCCTTGGCTGAATGACCTCCCTTCGGTGGCATCTGAAACAAGAACAATTGGATCAGAACGCCTTTCAAATATTTTCGATTCACAGAAAGATATGGACGTATGAATGTAACCGTCCTAGCAATAAGGCTCTATACCAAGAACGCTTACGGAAGATCGTAGTAACGCACACAGATCCTAAAGACACTAGAACCTGATGCTCTGATACCATCTGTGACAACTCGCACCAAATAATAACGGGTGGCCAACCCTATACTACATAAATCAGGTATCTCAGATGGTACAGTCTCAACATCAACAACTAAACACAGTAATATAAGGCTAACTACCCGAAATCATAAAGTGCGAATTGCCAAAAATTTTAAAACTTTTATTTGACAACCACAACAAAACCAAAGAAAAGCATACAACCAACAATACACATCTATCTAATATGGAAAGTGCATGCTCCAATAATGAAAGAGTACAATACATTGTACAACAAAAAATCCCAACAATCAAATACCCGAATATGCTGTCGGGCAACAGACAAATACAATAATCAGATAATTAAAATATGAAAGTGTTAATCTATAACACTTGAATACTAACGCAATACAACAAAATCCTAATCTAGATATACAAAGATAGGAATCGACTAAAACCAAGTTCCGCAGCAGTCCGCTACCGCCACAGCTCCACAAATCCTGAATTGAGGGATAATAAAGGCGTCCTTGTGGGGGAACACCTGAAGTAATACAATATATATACATGGGGGAAGAGAAATATAAACGGGTCAGAACCCGACTGTGAAAAACATTTATAGCAAGTGTATTAAAATGCATAATAATTATAAATGCATTATTACATGATTTAACTGGAATCGAACACTCCATAAAATTTCCGCTCACCTCTCATCTAAAGCGCGCACTAAGCGTATACACGTGTCCAGAAAGGATGTTCGATTCTAATTTGGTAAGATGATTCTAACTTAAACCCAAATAAAGTATTTAAGTGAAACCATCTAACCTATCACCCGATTCTACATATAATCCATTTCTAATAGTTATAATTATTATCTTACATATAAACATTATGCTTATCTTTTTAATGTTCTTTTGTTGAACATATGAAGTTACATGATCCTATCATGCCCATCATCACAATACATAAACAATATCATGTACTAGATTTATTCTAGTGATGCCCAATAAGGCAAGAAACCATATATATAAATAATAATAGATGAGTTATTAGCATCAAGAACTAAGGACTAAACTCCTCCCAATTTTCAACACGGTACTGCGTTTCGTGCGTGGGAGTCTCGCCGAAGCGAAATCCAAACAAGGAACCCCCCCGTTACACTACTCCTGGCCGTATCGATCCTCGGGGCTCATTATGCCCTCAATGCAAGATGCATGTAACTCAAATGATTAGTAACCAATTTTAATTAATTAGTATTCCCAATTCTCAACAGTGCACGGCGTTTCATGCGTGGGACGTCTCGCCGAAGCGAAATCCAAACAAGGAACCCCCCCGTTACACTACTCCTGGCACTGTCGATCGTCGGGATAGGTGATAGATATATAATTTAATATAATGATGAGCATTAAGGACTAAACTTATCCCCAAGTTCCAACATTACACTGCGGTTCGTGCGTGGGACGTCTCGCCGAAGCGAAATCCAAACAAGGAACCCCCCGATACACTAATCCTGGCAATATAGGTCATTAAGGTCGGTTATGCCCTTGACACCCAAATACAAACACAAGCAAATAATAACCATCCAACCGAGCTATAACTCGAAGGACGCAGGCTCACATGCTATCATCTTCCAGCAGCCCATAAACGTAGCAAACCGGGGTCACCTGGTGGGGTTCAACGACACCCACCTCGTGATAAACTCACGCACACAACGTCCGGGAAGTGGTCATAGTTCCTAACCGGCAAGTGAGAGCGTCACATACCCCGACCTCTCACCTCCAAAATAAGTAAATATATATATATATATATATATATATATATATATATATATATATATATATATATATATATGTCATTTTCTGACCACAAAGGACGACTATGACCTGGGGAATATCCACACCCTGCATATTTGTCAGGATGCTCACCCTCAACGCACGAAACTTCCCAATGATAGCAAGGAGGGGGTATGCTTAACATGTATATACACCATATATAAGGTATACATACATCCCACATAATAAAGATATACCATTTTATAAGGTATACCTGAAACATCATATTCATGTTCATAATACGCACTTAAGCGCAGTTAATTTACATCATAGTTTAGTATACTCTCTCATGATACACTAATCGTTAATACTCACCCACATTTACCCCACTTAATATACGCTATACTAATTCTCGCTTGAAGCTCTCATTTCGCTTCTAATAATGAATTGCCTTTTAATACAATTTAGTTAGGGGTATTCTATATCCTATTGCACCTTAAATGTATTTCTCACACTGTGAGATATCTCCCAATTCAATCGTTAATAAGGATATTTCCATATCCAAAAGCACATCAAATAGCATTAGTAAACATCCACTCATAATAGGGTTCATTTCATTTTAGAATCCTTTAAAGTTATCCCAAATGAAAGTGGGCTCCCTCACTTAGAAGATACCAAATTCTCAAATCGGAAATCCCCAAGTTAAGTCTACATGACTCCAATGATCTCTTGTAGGGGAAACTCCCTAAAAGCCTCCAAAACATAATCAAAATATCTCCTATAGAGATCCTCGATCGATAACCTCGAATAAAGCGGAAAGAAATTCTCCTTAGAAAAACTTTCCCCCAAAAGCCCTGTCTCTGAATCGATTCGGGCCTATTCCGAATCGATTCGGCCCAGCGAATCGATTCGGCCCGGAAGGTGAATCGATTCGGGTCAAAAGACCTGGGACTCTGCCTCAGGCCGAATCGATTCGGCTGGAGTCCAAATCGATTCGGTCACTCAGACCTGGGCATCTGCATTTTTCCGAATCGATTCGGCTAGGGGGCCGAATCGATTCGGCCCTGCTGAACCTCGAAAATGGCTACTGTTTCAGTAGCCAAAATACCCAAAAATCATTCTAATGGTTTTCTCTCCATTTCTCTTCAACCCAAACACAAATATACCATTAATATTCATCCTAGAATACATATAAACTAATTTCTAACCTTAAATCCATTTAATACAATACAAATCTAAGGTTTTTCCCAAAAGTTAGGTTTTAACATTTTAAACCTAAAATCCAAAAATCAATCCACAAATCATGCAATAAATGGTACACAACAATTATTTAGCAAGTTTAATCACTTGCCTCGGGTTCGTAGGGTTTGAATCCGCCGGAAAATCCTCTTTCTCCCTTTTTCTCCTTCCTTTTCTTCTTCTTTCTTCTTCTCTCTTCTTTCTTTCCTTTTCTCTTTCTCTCTTTTGGGAGAAATATCTCCCGTAGGCTTTTTAAGCCTAAATCCGAAAATACACATCTTTAAATGATAATACACACTTTAAATGACTCGGTGACATTAATTCGAGTCAAACGGTCCTATTTTATTTTGGAACCCCAAATAGACCCCAAGTACAGTCATTTCGACTTTCTCGACCCTTCCGGAAACAATGGTACCCTCAGAAATTCCATTTGAGATACTTTCTAACAACTCCAAATTCTGACCTCAATTGCCAATTTTTATTATTTCTCCAATAAAATATTATTTATCTCTCCGGAAATAAATAAATCATCGTCTCCAAGACCTCGGGTTCTTACAGCGGCCTAGTTTCCATTTACATTTACTCCTTATGCCCGCATGTTTCGTATGTTACCTCCCTATTTCGAGTGAATTCTCTTGATGAGTGTAATGCCCATGAGGATTGAATTTATGCTTGCCTTTATGTTTATCCAGTTTATATAAGTCTTTGCCAAATCACACCCTTCATTTGGTCGGTCCCCTCCCACATTTTAAGGTTTCGATTCTATGAGGTGCTTTCTATAATATTAATGATTCGGACTTTTGTGTGAATTCATTCACTTTGCTAATAATGCGCATGAAATCTTTTTTGCTTTTGTTGGGCTTGTCGCATGTTGGTTTGGACATATTTTAAGGAAACCATGTGATGTTTGTGGGTATCATCCCAGAAAACCCTCACGAGATGACACTCGTCCACTAGGGTAACTTAGGGGTTTAACGGCTTATTGCATACGCTAAATGTAATCGAATCGCCCGTGAAAGTGGCCTTATGATTTTATACCATACTTTTTGTACTATCTCTTGCTTTTGGTTTTCTTGTAGTTCTTGTTGCATACTATTTCATTGCTAAGGACAAGCAATGTGTGAGTTCGGGGGTGTGATATGATGCAAATATTTAAGCCCTTAGCTATTACGTATTTCATCCCTCGAACCTATGCATTTTAGCCCCCTCGGGTGCCTTAATCTTTATATTTAAGCCCGTTAACCAATCAACCTCAGTTTATATTGTTAACATGCTATATGAGGTATAATTGGGCTTTTGTAGGTATTTAGGTACTAAGTATGAAGTTCGGACGCATTCTGCTCAAATTTCGTACGCAATCTCACGTTCAAGGGCAATTCGGTCAATTAATAGCTTGGGAACCTGGCCCAACATCTGGATGGAAGTTGTATCCCTCCTCGCAAGCTTCTCGTGGCCGTGAATGGTGCATGATTCCGAGTCCGTATGAAGAAGTTACAGAGTTTCTAGCGGAAGAAAAATTCAATCCAACCAAAACAGGAGGAAGAAGTGCAGACCTGTAGCCATCGATCGATCAATCAAAAGGATCGATCCTTCAGCTTTTACCCTCGAGCTGAGACAGTGGGCATGATTTTCAACCATCGATCGATCGATCCCCTGCTTTCAACAGATATTTTGGATTTTCTTTTCTTTTTCCTTTTCTTTTCTAATTTTATTCCAACATACTATATAACCCATTTTTGTGTAAATATCAGATATAATTCGTTTTAGGTTAGAATAGCTTAGGGTTTGAGGGATTTTGGAGAGTTCTTCTTCATTTCTTCTTGGTTTGACACCCAATTGGGTTGTAAGTTGCACTATTCATCTTCCCTCTCCATTAATATAGTTGTATTTCTTTAATTCTTGCTTTGTAATTAGGTTTACATGCTTAATTTACATGCTTTCATTTAGTTGCTTTATAGTGTAGATTTTCCACGTTTATTTATCGCCTTTTTTTACCGGGTTTTTAACATGCTTTCTAGCTAACTTAGTCTAAGTTGTGCCGGATTGAACTCATTCCGGTTGACATGTTGCTTTGCTTTGGTGAAGGAGTTTGCGGGTCTATTTCGGGTGCGTTGTACTAATTATTACGCCTAGGGAATTTGACGTGGTATATCATGTATGTTCCGTGCTTACGACCTTGCGTGCAAAATTTTTAGGGTATTTGTTGACGCCAAAATCGGATTAGGCTTTTATGCGAATTTAGGGGCGTGACAACCCTTGGTTCAATTAACTGTCGAAACGAGACGCATTTGTAATAACTCGTCGACCCATGTAACCTTTTTATACTAATCAACTCGGATAAGGGATATTCGACGCAACCTATAGTTTTTACTCGCTTTGTTAATCTAGTTTAAATACCCTCGCCTAGATTAAACATTCCCTTTTTGCATCTTTTCTTTTTAGTTTGTAATCACCTTTTTCCCTGTTATTGAGGAGTATTAAAGCCTATAAATTCTAGCAACTCGCCTTTGTGAATTTTCGATAGCCGACTTACCACTATACTTGTATCGCAAGTGTATTCGTAATTTAGGTCTGTTTGTGTTATCTCGATGAAACAAAAACAATGATTGTGTCCTTACACGAACACACTTTTCATACGCTAATCAGTAAACTTTATGAAATGATCATAGGCAATCTTTGTTATATCACCCATATTAGCCTTAACCTCACCTTATATGTTTCCCTAGTCAACCCCTTTGAGCCTAAATATAGCCTTTCTTTTTATAATCCAAAACTCCATAACCAACTCCAAGTTGGAATTATAAACCACACATATTACCTTACATACCATTATTTGGAATGTTGCTTGGGATTGAATGATGTTGTGTAGTGTAGTTGCAATTTGAGCATGTGAGAGTGAGAAAAGAAGAAAGTGCAGTGAAAAAGAAAAGAAAAAGAAAAAAGCAAAAAGAAAAGAAAAGAAAGCATGAGTAAAAGAAGAAAAGAAAAGAAACAGAAGGTTGTGTATGTTGTGTATATAGTTCAATAAGCTTTGATTACTCTCCAATTGTTATATCTAATGCTTGTTTGGAACTTGTTTTCCAATTTTGATATTGTCCACTATTTACCATTATTCCAAGTTTTTCATTCCTAACACTTTGAATCAGTATATACATCTCCTTCCTTTTGTACCCTAGCCTAACCTATAATACAACCCTATGAAGTCCTATGTGATCTTAGGGCTCATTTAATTTAAAAGTCATAATAGTTTTGAAAATCTGTGAAAATACATTTTGCCTCCTTTAATGTGCAGTATCTTTCATTGAGATTACATATTTTTTATTTTCTATATAGTGTTCTTCATTAGTGACATGTGTGAGGCCTAGTTTCCATTTACATTTATTCTTTATGCCCGCATGTTCCGTGTGTTACCTCCCTGTTTCAAGTGATTTCATTTGTTTAATGTAATGTCCGTGAGGATTGAATATATGCATGCTTTTATGTTTATCCGATTTATTTAAGTTTTTACCAAATCATACTATGCATGTGCTCTCCCCCCTCTCACTTTTAAAGTTTCAATTCTATGAGGTGCATTCAACCTGTTAATAACAACGGACTTTAGCTTGAATTCGTTCAATATGCTAATAACATGTTTGAAATCTTTTTCATTGTTGTTGAGTTTGTTGCATGTTGGGTTGGGCATATTTTGAGAAAACCATTTGATGTTTGTGGGTTTCATCCCTGAAAACCCTCACTAGACGACACCCGTCCACTAGGGTAATCTAGGGGTTTAACGGCTTATTGCATACGCTAAATGCAATCGTGTTTCCTACGAAAGTGGCTTTTATATTTTTATGCTTTTTATCCCATTTTTGTACTTGTATCTTGTTTTGGTTTTCATGTAATTCTTGTTGTTTCCTATTTCATTACTAGGGACTAGCATTGTGCAAGTTAGGAGGTGTGATACAACGCGAATATTGTGTATTTCACCCGTTAACCTATGCGTTATTATCCCCCTTGGGTATCTTAATCCCCAGACTTATGCTCGTTAACCAAACAACCTCTCATTTCTATATATACATGCTTTGAAGGGGTTAATTGAGCTTTTGTATATATTTGGATGCTTAGTATGAAGTTCAGACGCTTTTCGAAAACGTTTCGTCGACTTTTGTAGCTTCGGGGGAATTATAGTAATTTTAGAATTCAGGTTTGAATCCCAAGCTCTTCACTGAAGTTGAAGCCCTTTTATTTCTCTTCGCGTGGCCGCCAATAGTGCATGATTCCGAGTTGTATCGAAGGAGTTATGGAATTTTTAGATGGTTTTATCTTCAAAATCACACTCAATGTCACATTCAAGAGAATTTTAGTCATTTTATAATTTGATTTTTTGGCCTAATGTCCCCTTGGATGTTGTACTCCTCTGATTATCTTTGTGTTGCCTCCGACCGTGCCTAATTATGAGTTATAACTAAGAAGTTACGACATTTTTCGTAAAGTTGGACAAAGCTACAGATTGCATACCTGTAGGTACCGAATCGATTGGGACACTCCAAATCGATTCGGTTTGGACCAGTGTGATCAATTACCTTTTTCCAAATCAATTCAGACACCCCAAATCGATTGGGCCAAATGGATTCGGACACCCCAAATGGATTCAGTCCTGCAGATATTTGTTTGTTTATTCTTTATTTACAAGTTTGCCATGGGATATTTTTTGGTATAAATACACTCTTCTCTCATTTTTGAGATATATCTTCCATTTTGTCTAGTTTTAGGGCTTGTAAACTTTGGGAGCTAAACCCTACTCCTCTCTTCTACTCTTTGTTTTGTAAGTTGTACCTTAACTTTAATTACATTAATTTAGTTGTCTTCCTTAATTTCCAAGATTTGATTTACTTGCTTTCTTTACTTTCTTGCCTAGATTAAATTATTACTTGCTTAATTAGTTTATTGGTTTGTTAATTACTTTCATTTATGTCTAGCCCTTAGATAAATAGGGTCGGGTTGTGTTCCGCCATTAGCGGGCCTCGGACCTCGAAAGTTAGGGTTTCGTGCAAAATGGTGTTTAATTGAAACTGCATGTATTAAAGTTGGATTGTTATGCATCTAACTTTATTTGTCACGCAACTTTAGTGTTTATAGCGACAATTCGAATTTAATCCGCGTGTGATCATTTTTGATTAAATGTTTAATCTCGCAACTTTGGGTTAAATTCCTTATTGTGTGATGTTTATGCTTAATTGATTATGTCGGTTAAATAGCTTTCAAGATGGAATCTTGATTAGTAGTTATTTCGATCCGTGTGGTAGGATGTGATCCCGATCCTCGCTTTACTTTTGTGTAACGTAACTTATTCTTTTCTTTTTCCACCATAACCAACCAGCTCATTTTCTTTTATTTATTTTACACTTTTATTCCTAAAGTAATTAAAGCAATTAAAATCTAAAATTCAATCACTCCCTGTGGATTTCTTACGATACCCGAGTTACCACTATGCATGCTTGTCAAGTGTAGTTGTAGTTTAGGTTTTTGCAACGCGGCGGTGAAACACACAATGATTGTGTCCTCAAACGAACACACTTTTACTGCTCGATCATAACCTCACTCTTGGTAATAAAAAGGTGGGCATATTTTTCTTCATGAAATCCGTCTACACTGGTAAAAAGTATGCCACCTTAGTTAAATGATCCTCGATCACCCAAATGGAATCATGACGTCGCTACGACATCAATAATCGCGTGATAAAATCCATTGATATACTTTCCCATTTCCATACCAGAATTTCAAACTGCCGCAATATTCCGATAGGTCGCTGGTGGTCCACTTTCACTAACTAACAAGTGGAACATTTGGAGACAAACTCAGTTATGTCCCTTTTCATGCCTACCCACCAATATTATCTGCACATGTCCTGGTACATCTTGTCTCCACCGGGATGTACCGCGAATTTTGACCCATGGGATTCTGACATAATAGCATGCCTCAAATCCCCATCATCTGGGACTATCAGCCTCCCGTTAAAACGTAATCGACCCTCGGGACAGATAGAGTAGGATTCCACTCCCTCAATCAATAATTGTTGCACCTTGCCTTGTAATCTTTATCCCTGGGTGATATTGGATATGAAATTAATAATCTTTCACAAATCCCAACCACCTACGCTGCCTCATATTGAGATCCTTATGTGTGAACAAGTACTACAACGATTTTTGATCCGTAAAAAGACTAAACTTCTTCCCTAGTAGATAATGCCTCCATATTCTCAAGTCAAAGACTATCGCAGCTAGCTCCAAATTATGTGTGGGATAATTTATCTCATGGGGCTTGAGCTTGCGAGACAATTAAGAGATAGCCCTATCGTCCTGTTGTAGCACACCCCTAGTCCCTAGAGGGATGCATCAGTAAATACTAAGTACTCCACTCTCTCTTTAGGAAATGGGAGTATGGGTGCTGAAGTCAACATGTCCTTAAGGTCATTAAATGCTGACAAACAGTAATGATCCCACCCAAACTACACTTCCTTCCGGGTTAAATTCGTCAAAGGGCCTGTAATCTTCGAAAATCCCTTAATAAAATGACGATCATACCCCACTAATCCCAAGAAACTACGGATCTTCGTTGGTGTCATGAGCTGACCCCACTCCCTCACCCCTTCAACTTTGCTCGGGTCCACTGAAATGCCCTTATCTCACACCATATGACCTAAAAACCGCACTTCAGGCAACCAAAACCCACATTTCTTGAACTTAGCATATAATTAACGGTCCCGTAGTGTCTACATAACCAAACGCAAATGCTCAATGTGTTTTTCCTCCGATCGAGAATAGACCAGAATATCGTCAAAGAATACAATCACAAATTGGACCAAGAAGTCCTAAACGACCCTACTCATCAGATCCATAAACACTGCAGGGGCATTGGTTAACCCAAACGGTATAATAAAACCTCATAAGATCCATAACGGATTAAAAATGCAATTTTAGAGACATCCTGCTCTCTAATACGTAGTTGGTGATACCCCAATCTCAAATCTATTTTAAAGAAGTATGATGCCCCTCTTAATTAATCAAATAAATCTTCGATACGAGGTTACGGGTATTAATTTTGGATCATCACATTATTCAGGTCTTGGTAATCCACACACAACTGAAGAGAACCGTCCCTCTTTTTCAAATATAGCACGGGGGTGCCCCACGGTGACGTATTCTGCCAAATAAAACCCTGACCCAGAAGTTGCGGAATTTGGTCTCGTAACTCCTGCATCTTCAAATGAGCCATATGGTATGGCGCTCATGCAATCGGCCTAGTCCCAGGCGCTAAATCTATAACAAACTCAATCTCTCGACTCGGCGGTAAGCCAAGTATCTCCTAAAATACATCCGTAAACTCCCTACCTGAATCGAGTCTAAGAAACAACTACTTCCTACGAGGTCTCCTCCTCGATATAATACAAATGGGGGCATGAACCTCCCTCCATAAGGGGCATGGAAACTAAAAATATTTCTTGGCCTGGTATGGCAAATACAATGGACCTCCCAAAATAATCCACCAGCGCCCGATATTGAGCCAACCAGTCCATACCCAAAATAACCTCGTACCCGATCATATCCAACACAAGTAAGTTGACTGCTAAACTCAATCTTTCAACATATATCTCCACACCTCTATATATGGAGTGGATAAGTGCCCCACTGCCCAAGGGAGAATCTACCCACATTAAAAGCGTGACGACTGACTCTAAAGATCCCGTCGCACGTGCAAAATGAACAACTGTGAATGAATGCGATGCTTCCGTATAAAATAATACCTTACCCATATTTCCATGGATAGGTAACATACCATCAAATGCTGGCTGAGGTTGTTGCATCTGAGGTTACATCGCATTTTGGACATTATAAACTCGCCTAAACTGCATCTGTCCTTATTAGGGTGGAACGATTGGGACGGGTGCGGAAGGTAGTAAAGGTGCTAAAGGTTCCTGCTGGACTCCTAGTAACTGTATCATATTCTATTGTGGGCACTTTGACTTACTATGACCCACCTCCCCACACCGAATGTAACGGACCACAAAACTCTCTAGCCTCTGGCACTGTTGACCTACTCGGAACTGCCCGTGCCACTGGAACTAGAAACCTCTATCTGGCTTCCCTCAATGTTACCTCGGTCGGCTTGGCCCTGGGGAACATTTTTCTAATGTTGGGGCCCCTAATGGATCTTCCGGAATCCACTGCCATCAAATCTAAAACCTTTGGGATGCTATCTCTTAGCTAAATCCCCCGGATGAAAATCCCTCTCTTTATAAGGGTTACCCTGCTGCTGATACTATTATGGCCCATCGGGACCATTCCCTCCTGACTTACTCAATTGACCAGGATCCCTAAGTTCCTTATTCCCCTTCAAGTGAAGACGACGATCCTAACAGTGCAATAATGAAGCATTCATCACATCTGTAAATGTCAGCAATATTGGGTTCCCTAACAAATGTTGTCGAATAATCCAATTTAAACCATCCATAAACTTTGATATTCTATTCTCCTCAGTATTTACCTCGCCTGGCATAAAATTTTCCAGTCGAATGAATTCTTCTTCATATTCGAACACCGACTAATCCCCTTGAGTCACATATAATAGTTTCCTTCTCATTTACGTCTGAATCGCAAGAGGAAAATATTAACGGTCAAATTGAAACCAAAACTCCATTATGGGTATCCCATCCCTCTTCTCCGAAGTAGTAATCGACTCCCACCACTGGAGATCCGTACCTACTAACTTGATGTAATACCCCGTATTTTTATAGCTTTTAAATTATGGGATTTATTAAATTTAATTGAGATAAATTAATTTAATTTTAATTCGGAATGTTGCTTTAAATATTTACTAGCGTGACGAGAGTTAGTAATTATTGGAAATTTATTATTTGTTGAATATTACTGGGTGAGTATAGTAATATATGAGATTCATTTTTATAATATTGTCACGTGTGAATAAAATGACAATTGTGGAAATTTAAGTCGGGACGCGCCTGTGTCGTGTCGGGACTAAATGTTGATTAATAAAAGTGAATATTTTATAAGTTGTTCGTATGGTCGTTTTGAGTGCGCCAACGTGTCCGGAAGGACCGATATAGTCATAAAAGTGTACCCGGGGATTTAGTTTGGGTCTCAGGACGTTTTTAGGCCCAATTAGTACCCCGGGAGGGCGTTTTGGACATTTCGCAATTATGGGTAATTAAATCTACGAAAATTATAAGGGTTATATAAGACATTTAGGTTGTCTTCTAGGGTTAGAACAACCAAAGACAAATGACAGCCATTGGAGAGGAAGAGGAGAAGCTCTCCAAGGACTTCTAGGCCAAGAACACCTTCGATTGCACCGCCTCCACCACCAACGCGTAGATCGCGAGGCAGGGAACGCAACCACACCAAATTTGGTACCAAACCAGAACGTCAAAAATCCCAGGCAAGTGTTTACCTTGCTTATTTTCGTTGGTGCATCACTCATATTAGTGTAGGAATGATTAGGGTGAGATTTATGGAATTAAAACCCAATTTGAGATAGGAAATTGCATGTAGTGATGACTTATATGATATTCTGGAAACCCTTTGTCATGTAGAGGATTAAACCACGAAATTATGATGTTTTATGAGAAGGAAATTTTGGAAAAGATTTGTTAGAACCATGTTTAAGAGAAATCTAGGGTTCTTGATAATTATAATAATTTTGGGCTGATTAATCCATATTTAGTGATAGAAATCTACATGCTTTACGTTGGAAATATCTGGTATGATGATATAATGTTAGTAGTATAAATTTTGGGACGACTAGGATTGAAAAATATGGATTTGGTGAAGGTTAGAAGAAGAAAACCGTAACTGCAAAAACTGCAGGAATCGCAAAACCTGTTTGATCGATCGATCGAGCCTAGAGCTTCGATCGATTGAAGTTTCGATCGATCGAGCCCCAGACCTCGATCGATCGACCCCTCCTGACAGACTTAAGTTTCCCCTTTTAAAATTGTGGAATTAATTCGATATGAAGAAAACCCCTTAGACATCCTTGCTAAAATAATTTGGGATTTAATGATGACCGGTAGGATTCATTAATGAATAAGAGACCTTTGATGTAAGGCGAAATCTATATTTTTGGGATATTTTACATGAGGGACAATGTAAGTATATGTTAAAGGGGAGAGACACGTAAGAGAGAGAGTTACGTTGGAACATAAATGGATACCTACTGAATTGGACATTTGGGAGAATAGAGTTCATGAGGGTTACGTAGTAAGTTGGAGAAACCCTTCGAATTAAAGTGAGAAACGAACCATTATACGTGATAACTAATAATGGGAAAATAAGTATAAATGTTATGAATATGGGTTATGAGATAAACCTAAATTGATATAATTAAAAGGGGTATATTTATATGATTGTGTGTGCATATATTATATACTTGTGAAAATCATGCCCGCACTACTTGCTATCCCGGAGGTTACCGCGCTGGGACGATCTTATCCTGTGTTGCCTTATGGGGGATATTGACTCGCACCCTAGAAGATAGGAATCCTAGGTACGGACTATCGGATCGATAGTCGGACGGTCCTAAGAGACATGAGGGTATGTACTGACCTCTTGGACTTGGATACTATGCTTCGCCTAAATGTTGTTTGTGTATGTATTTGTACAGTTCGAGAGTGATTCCGAACTTGTATTTCCTTTAGTGTGATTGATACAGGGATTGGATAGCAGAGTATGACCGCACCATATTTTTTATGTGGGGTGCCGTTATGATATATATATTATACGAGTAGTTAATATATATATGAAATTCTGAAAACTGGAACTGCCTACTGTGAATTGATACGTAGGACATGGTTGATGTCTCAAATTATAAATACTTGTGTTGAGAAAGTATAATATGACACTGGAAAACTTTAGTGATTAATAAAGTTAAAAGGAGAACTTTGGTTACAAATTGAAATCTTACGTTTTAAATACTTGTGTTGTTCAGTTGTAAATCCTGCGAATAATCTAAGATAAGTTAAATCATTGGGGAAAGATAGTGTGGTATATGACGAGATAAACCATTGGGAAGGTTAGTGCGATAGGTGTGCACATTAGAAGAGATGTGAGAATTTCTCAAGAGAGTGTCGCACTAATATGTTGTTGCATTGGCTTGTAATCAATTTAAATACTTGCTAAACTATTTTTAAAACGGTTCTACATTCGGGCTCTGACCCGTTTGCTGTTACTTCTTCTCTCTTGTGTCTATATATATACGTATTACAGGTGCCCAGCCACAGGGGTGTCTTACTTAGGATTCTTTGGATGGAAAGCGTTGTAGCTTTTGTGGGAGTTGCAGGCCAGTGCTTAGATGACCTCATTGTTGACTCTACTTCTAGTTCAGCTTTATCCAGCAGGGGCATGTGTCGCCCTTTTGCATTATTTAGTTGGCATTGTCAGAGATTGTAATTCTTTTATATTTCAGTATCTTTATTTCGGGATTATAAATGTCAGGATGTTTTCCTTAGTATTTTAATGTTGGGATTTATCATTGTTGGGTAAACTCTTGAATGTTCATTTTATTCTTCTACTTATTGTGTGACTCTTTAGACATTAATGGTTTAAGTCTTTATAACCGGATTTAATAAAATGAGAATAAGATTTTAAATGGTTTTGACACTTAGCTTAATTATTTAGGGTGCTTAAATTGGAAAAGTATTTTTTTTATGACAATGATGCTAAGAATGAACCAACTGTTCACCTTGATTTTAATTTAATAAAGGAGTGATCGCCCGGTATTTAATTAGGCAGGGTGTCACACTTGAGGGTGGCAATTATATGTTTCTGAACATCACTATATTCGACCATACGGAGGTGATGTTGAATATCCTTTTTCCACTGACTCGCGACTATCAAATCGGCTCCGCCATAAAATTTCGAAGGATGCACTTTTTGAAAGGCTTCCTGAACTCTCTCCCTGCAGATGGACCTTGTGGGTTTGAACTACTGGTGCTACTGGCTGCTACTGGGCCTGAGGAAACTCTCGAGCCATAGTGGTCATGAATGCATTGACAGCTTGAGCCAATATATGGGCAACCTTTGTTGCAGTCATAGTTCCCTGTGGAAATTGGGGTTCCACTTTCTCTACCCCTCTATTTGCCCTAGCCGTGAGACCCTTTTTGGCGGCATCTGAAACAATAGGAGACTGTATCAGACTATAGTTAATGTCGTTTCTCATAGTATAAGATCGCATATGCACAATGAACACAACAATCCTAATAATAGGGCTCAATATAAAAAACGTTATGGTAGAACGTATAAAGTTCGTACAGATCCTAAAGACACTAGAACCTGATGCTCTCATACCATCTGAGACACCCAGCTTAATAAAATTACGGGTGGCTAGGCCTCTACTAAAGTAAAAGAAGAATCTCAAATGGCTCATTCTTAACATCACTGTCGCACATACCAAAAATACAACTAACCACCAAAATGAAAAATAAAGCGGATGCCAAAGCTCCAATAATATAACTATTACAATCAAGTCCATTAACAGCAATTACAAACATGAACATATATATATATATACACGTAACAAACCGTACAACAAAAATACCCGAATAAGCTGTCGGTTAACATACCCATACAATCTAACAAATGTCTTAAATATAAAGTATATACATCAATACAACACTTGGGCAATACATGATCGATTAATATTGCTGGTCCTTAACTAGATTAATAAAAATGAGATGTGACTATATCAAAAAAACTTTCAACATTCCACATGCGCTACAGCTGCATAAAATCTGGAATGGAAGCTCATCCTTGGCATCATTGTGGTGGGACACCTAAAAGATATAAAAAAGGAGAAGAAAATAAGATATATATATGGGTCAGCACCCGATTTTAAAAAAAATTTAGCAAGTGAATTAAAATTCATAATAATTATGAATGCGAAATTCCATAATTAAGTTGTTGTCACCCTCTCTTGAGACTCATACTTATCCCTCAACTATAGCACGCACCTAACGTATGCATTTTAAATCTCAGTTAAGCTACCCGACTCATCTATGGATGACCCAACCTCATGCTTACGCGTTAACCCACACTCGTGTATCTAATTCATTCCAAGATAACCACTTTTGGTATCATTCTCAATGATTATATATCAATTCATTACTAACAACTTTCACTAGTTATAAGCATAGTGATTCACACATTAATCATTAAAACCTGCATAATATTACTTTCATTATTATACATGATTTATCAATTCACATCAAGTACACATACATATCACTCATCATATGTATACTAACCATCCCTCCGAGCATTAGCTCACTGGATGCAGTCTCTAAGTGCTACCATCTTCCAAGGAATACTCACACCATCCGAGGTACCAATCGACGGACCCTCACACCGATTTGGCAAGACAAAGCACAAATGTATTGGAAGAGAGCATAGTTCCTCACCTGAAAGTGAAACGAATCATACCCAATACGTCTCACCCATGATAAAAGTCACACTATATAAATACTGGACACTGTGACCTGGGGACTATACTCTCCCTGCATTCACTAGCCAAGGGATTCACCCACATCGTGCAACTTCCCATGATGGCACTAGAGGGGTATGTTCCACGTAATATATAATTCACACAAGATATATAGTATACACATCACATATACATACCTTCTCATATCAGAAAGTATTTATCAATAAACCCAACTACCTGTGTATATCACTCATTACACTAGCCGATACTGCCTCACATATATTCTCAATTCTCTTTATTACTCAATCACTCACTTAAGCTTTAATAATCAATCTCACATTTTATTAATCCACAAATTTGATATAACTCAGGACACACGACTTCTCTCAACAAGACAGTATCCCATTTTTCTTAATTTAATTCCTCCTCCCAAGTCAGAGTATTAATCTCCCTAATACACTTCCTTAATCGTCCCGATGTCTCCCTACCATCGTATAGTCATCATCCAGTTTTTTACAACATAAGCATTAATATCACTTCATATTAGAGGGTTCTCAATCCCTAAGCCCAATTGGAAAGGAGTTAACGAGGAGTTAGAAATCTGTAACATGAGAACCGAATCGATTACTTCATAAACAAACCAGTCTGCTACAGCTAAGGAGGCAAACCAAACCGATGGCTTCAAAAATGAACCGGTCCTCTGGTTCATAAACAAACCAATCCATGGACCACTAACCGAACCGATCTGACTTGGTCAGTTTTTATTCCTACGATATTTACCCCAAATCTCTATAACCCATATCTAACTTAACTCCACCAATATTTCCGCTATCCAAATATTATATCTAACATCCACTTCAAGGATTTATCAACAAAATCAAAATCAACATATAACCATATCTTACATCAATTTCAAGGATTTATCAACGAAATCAAGATTTAACCCTTAATACCCAAAACACAACAACCCACCGATAAATTATACAACAATTCACACAAAATAATTATTTTGCAAGTTTAATCACTTGCCTTAAAGTTGTAGACTCTGAATCCTCTTTATAGTAGCGAATATGGCCGAAAAATCCCAAAATTCCTCTTCTCTCTCTCTCTCTCTCTTTCTTAGGTTTCTCTCAAGTGGGTTTTCTCATAAATGAGATTGTATAACTCTCTCATAAGCCTAATAACCCATATATCTATTTATCCAAACTATAAATGATAATACACACGTAAAATGACTCATATACCCCTATTCGAGTCCAACTAGCCAAAAAGACCCCAGAACCCAAATGCAACCCTCGGGCACTCATTTTGACTATCTCGACCCATCCAGGATCAACCGTGCCCCCCAAATTGATAACAAAGATTTTGATAATAAAACAATACTATCCCAACCTCATATAGCTCTCACATATATTCCCCGATTGAGAAATAATCAATTTTTGCCGCTTCTACTCACGTATGAAGAAATAGCACACTGTGTGATTCTATTTACTTTCTCACACTAGTAAATATGCAATTTACATAAGTATTAACTATTTTACACAAATTAATATTTATCTTAAGTTATTATTTTAATTCTCAATTATGTCAAATCACACACACAAGGTAATTTAATACTGAAAATAAATGTTCAAAAGTAAGGGATATTACATACTCTCCCCATGTCCTCGAAATTCAAGCATAACTTGTAAAAGGAGGTAAGGATACTTGTTTCGCATATCGTACTCTCATTCCCACATCAACTCGACGACATTGTGGTGTTCCCATTGAACTCGAACCAAAGGCACTACCTTCGACCGTAGCTTACACTCACTATGGTCTAAAATGGCAACTGGTTGCTCCTCATATGAGATATGTGATTGCAAATCAATTTCTTCCAATGAAATATTCGAATAGGCCATCTCACTTATTTTATACTTCTTCAATGATGAGATGTGAAACACATCATGAATTCTCTGTAAATGTCCTGGCAAAGCAAGCCTATATGACACAAGCCCTATCCTCTTAATAATTGGAAAAGGCCTACATATCTTGGTGCAAGTTTTCCCTTCTTCCCAATCTCATCATGTATTTCATAGGATATACCTTTAACAACACCTGGTCTCCCACTTCTAGCTCCACATGCCTGCGATCCTGATCGATATATCTTTTGTGTCAATCTTAACCAACTCATATGCGTTTCCGAATAAGCTCAATTTTATCAGAAGTTTCTTGGATCATCTCAGGTCTAAGAATTTTATTATCCCCCACTTCCAACCAACAAGAGGGTGAACAAAATGGTCTACCATATAATGCCTCGTAAGGTGCCATACCTATTGTGAACTTGTAAGAATTATTATATGTGAATTCTACCGGGGGAAGGTATTGCTCCCAATATCCCCTAAAATCAACTATACACATCCTGAGCATATCTTCCAACATTTTATTAACTCGCTCAGTTTACCCATCACTCTGTGGGTGATATGTCATACTAAATTGTAACTAAGTTCCCATTGCCTCCGAGAAACTCTTCCAAAAAAAGAGATCTAATCTCGATCGGACATAATATTAATCGGCACCCTGTGTAACCTCACAATCTCGGCTATAAAAAGCTGGGCATATTGTGTCATTGTGAAATCCGTCTGCACTGGTAAAAAGTGTCATGACCCCGACCCAATTCAGTAGTAGGGAACGAGTGTCTTGACATGCCAACAATGCAACATATATTCTGACTTAAATTTTTTCCTTAAATAAGTGCTACGGAAATATAATCACATGGTTATGAATCGTAAAATACTGAAACTAAAGGAATTACGTCATCAGATCTTTCTAAAGGAAACTTCATTTATATTAAAAGTAACGATGAATTACAACTTAAGACAAAATTTAAAAACTTATTACAAGAGAGACATGCATGCTCTAAATGATAAAACAAACATTTTATTTAAGATAATAAAAGAGCTCTGAAAGCTGAATCTTCAACATAGTCCTTTTACGTTCCCTCCGCGAGCGTATTTATTTCCTGAAAAATGATTATTTATGCAACAACACCTAAAAGCCAAGTGAGATCCAATCTCCAGACATTCCAGGGTTTTCACAAAATTGATACCTATTCAATTTAGAATAGAAGGCATATATAGAGACAAGAATTTGCAGTAATATATATAAAGTAATTGATAGTAAATATTTTTAGAATAAACAGTTCAGAATAGAACAGGTAAAACAATTGAGTAATATGTCATGTACGCTCTAATTTCCAGATAAACAGATAGTGTTACCAAATGTTTCCACCCGGCAACAACACAAACAGAAAATCATGATCTCTGGAACAACGTCGTATTTATGGCACACCAGAAATAAACCAGGTGGGAAGGTACACCCAAATATTTCCACCCGTTATTCAAGGCCAACATAGTAAGAGAGTTTCCATAGGCCGAATCAATAATTTCAGAATTCAAATCAGATGTATATATTGAGAGATATACACATATAATCGGTATCAGATGTATTTTGAGAATAAAATAATTTCACAAAATATATGTAGTTTCCATAATATCATATAATCAAGATACATAAGGAATGTCATAGAGTACTCACCTAAAATAGAAGTACGAAGTTACAGATATGGGGTCTTGGATTACTAAGACGAAACTTCTTCTTAAACTTCCCCATACTCTCTCACTATTTCTTTATGATATTTTGAATGAATTTTGTGTAATAACTGATCCTAAAGTCTCTATTCATAGTTTTTCAAAGTTATTTGGGTGTTGACACGTGTCCCGATGACTAAGGATTCATTTTGGTGAGTCAGCATTAGCGTGTCGTGTAACGGGGTTGTCTTGTAGTCTTAATTCACCACACATCGACATGTGTTTTAAATTTTTCTAAATGCATGACACGTGCTTTATCTTTTCATATAAAGGCAACACGTGTGCAGTGGAGATGTCAAAACCAAGCACGAGGTGTCAAGCTATTAAGGGTCATTTTACACATGTAGGGTATTTTAGTAATTTTACACCATACATTTTCAGTATTTCTTAGAGGTCCTTGAAAACATTTTATTTACAAAATGGTTCTATATATATTTTTATTTTATTCCTTGAAACTTTCATTATTTCAAAATCAAGTCCCTAAAGTTTCATAAAATTATATTTTCTACCCCGAAACTTATCATTTAACTCAGGATATGCTATAAGACTTTGATTTAATCCATTTTGATGTAAGGAGGTTATTTCAAAGTGTTTAAGTCGGTAAAATCAATCTACCCTTCCAACCAATCAAAATATAACACATGGTGTGGTAATAACACAAAATACAACTTAAAGGATGGACATATTTTCCCTTATTTCATAATTTCGGTATAACTTCTTTTTCGAACCTTCGTTTAACACACCTTTTGTTGTGTTAAAAACATAATTCATATATATATATAACTTTTTAGTTTTTACCTCAAGTCAATTGTTATATTATGGTGGTCAAAACTAGTCTTTAATATGAAAATTCCTACCGAAAACTTTAAAATTTTATGTTTGTAACTAATTAGATATTTCACAATTTATGAAGGCAGTATTAGACTAAAAATAGTAAATTAACATTATCCATATCACATATGAAATAATACAACATTTAAAACTATATATGAACATGTAAAAGTGGGGTCATTACAAAAAGTGTGCTGCATTGGTTAAACAATCCACGATAACCGAAATGGAATCATGACCTTGCTACGACATCAATAATCCCAAGATAAAATCCATTGATATACTTTCCTATTTCCATACTAGAATTTCTAATGGCTGCAACATTTCGGTAGGTTGTTGGTGGTCCACTTTCACTAACTGACAAGTGGAACATTTGGAGACAAACTCAGTTATGTCCATTTTCATGCCTACCCACTAGTATTGTCTGTGTATGTACAGGTATATCTTGTCTCCACTGGTATGTACCACGAATTTCAACCCATGGTATTCTAACATAACAGCATGCCTCAAATCGCCATCATCTTGGACTATCAGCCTCCCGTTAAAATGTAATCCATCCTCAGAATTCCTAGAGTGGGATTCCTCTCCCCCAATCAATAATTACAGTACCTTATCCTTGCAATCTTTATCTCCGGCTTGCTCTTTCGCCACCCGTATCATAATCTCACGTGTGAGAGTCAGCACTGCCATGCATGCCCTGGAAATATATGATCCTAAACTTCTTCCCTAGGAGATAAAGCCTCCATATTCTCAAGGCAAATACTATTGCAGCTAGCTCTAAATAATGTGTGGGATAATTTCTTTCATGGGGCTTGAGCTTGCGAGACGCATAAGCAATAGCCCTATCGTCCTGTTTTATCACACCTCCTAGTCCCTAGAGGGATACCTCAGTAAATACTAAGTATTCCACTATCGCTTTAGGCAACGGGAGTATAGGTGCTGAAGTCAACATGTCCTTTAGGTCATTAAATGCTAACTGACAGTAATCATCCCACACAAAATGCACTCCCTTTCGGGTTAAATTCATCAAAGAGCCTACAATATTTGAAAGGACCTTAATAAAATGATGATAATACCCTGCCAATCCCAAGAAACTACGAATCTCTGCTAATGTCATGGGTGGACCCCACTCCCTCACCCCTGCAACTTTGCTCAGGTCCACTGAAATGCCCTTATTTGACATCATATGACCCAAAACTACACTTTACGCAACCAAAACCCACATTTCTCAAATTTGGCATTTAATTGATAGTCCCGTAGTGTCTACAGAACCAAACGTAAATGCTCAACATGTCCTCCCTCCGTTTGAGAATAGATCAGAATATCGTCAATGAACACAATCGCAAATTGGTCCAAGAAGTCCCAAAAGACCATGTTCATCAGATCTATGAACACTGCTGGGGAGTTGGTTAACCCAAACGGCATAACCAAAAACTCATAAGATCCATAACGGATTAAAAATGTTATTTTAGAGAAATCCTTCCCTCTAATACGTAGCTGGTGATACCCCGATCTCAAATCTATTTTAGAGAAGTATGTTTCCCCTCTTAATTAATTAAATAGATCTTTGATAAGTAGTCACGGGTATTTATTTTGGATCATCACATTATTAACCTCTTGGTAATCCACACATAATCGAAGAGAACCGTCCATCTTTTTCACAAATAACATGGGGACACCCCCACGATGACGTACTTTGATGAATAAAACCCTGCCCTAGAAGTTATTGAATGTAGTCTTGTAACTCTCGCATCTTTAAAGGATCCAGAAGGTATGGCTCTCATGCAATTAGCCTAGTCCCAGGTGTTAAATCTGCAACGAACTCAATCTCTCGACTCAGCAGTAAGCCTGGTATCTCCTAGAAAACATCTGCAAACTCCCTGACTACCGCAATCGAGTCTAAAGAAATAATTACTTCCTACGAAGTCTCCTCCTCGATTTAATAAAAATGGGTACCCGAACCTCCCTCCAGAAGGGGCATGGAAAGTAAAAATATTTCTAGGCCTGGTATGGCAAATACAATGGACCTCCCAAAACAACCCACCATCGCCCGGTATTGGGCCAACCAGTCCATACCCAAAATAACATCATACCTGATCATATCTAACACAAGTAAGTCGGATGCTAAACTCAATCTTTCAACATATATCTCCACACCTCTACATATGAATTGGATAAGCGCCCCATTACCCAAGGGAGAATCTACCCACATTAAAAGGGTATCGGCTAACTCTAACGATCCCGTTACGCGTGAAAAATAAACAGCTATGAATGAATACGATGCTCCCATATAAAATAATACATGACCCATATGTCTATGGATAGGGAACATACCATCAACTACTGGCCGAGGATACTGCAACTGAGGTTACATCTCATTTTGGACATTATGAACTCGCTCAAACTGCATTTGTCCCTCCTAAGGTGGAACGATTGGGACGAGTGATGGAGGTGGTAAAGGTGATAAAGGTGCCCGTTGTACCTGCTGGGCCCCTGGTAACTATATCCTATTCTGTTGTGGGCACTCCGACTTCCTATGACCCGCCTCCCCACATCGAAATAAAAGGCCCACAAAACTCTCCAGCCTCTGGCCCTATTGGCCTACTCGAAACTTCCCTTGCCACTGGACCTAGAAACCTCAATCTTGTTGGCCTCCCTCAATGTTACCTCGGTCGGCTTGGTCCTGGGGAATATTTCACTGTTGCTGGGGGCCCTAATGGATCTGCATGAAGACACTTCCATCAGATCTAAAACCTTTAGGATGTTGTCTCTTAGCCAAACCCCCGAGATGGAGATACCTCTCTTTCTGATGATTACCCTATTACTGATACTGTTGTGCCCCATCGACACCATTTCCTCCTGACTTACTCGGCCGACCAGGATCCCCAAGTCGCTTATTCCCCTTCAAGTGAAGACGATGATCCTAACAGTGCAATAATGCAGCATTCATCACATTTGTAAATGTCAACAACGCTAGGTTCCCTAACAAATATTGTCAAATACTCCATTTTAAACCACCCATAAACTTCGATACACTCTTCTCCTCGGTTTTTACCTCTTTGGGCACAAACGTTTATAGCGGGGTAAGTTATTCTTCATATTTGGCCATCGACTGATCCCCTTGAGTCACATTTAATATTTTCCTTCTCATTTCCATCTGAAGTGCAGGAGGAAAATATTTACGATCAAATCGAACCCAAAACTCCTCTATGGGCATCATGTCCCTCTTCTTTAAAGTAGTAACCGACTCTCACCACTGGAGAGACTCACCTACTAACTTGAAGGTGGAAAGTATTTGTTTTTTAACATCACTGCATTCGACCATACGGAGGTGACGTTGAATATCATTTTTCCACTAACTCGCCACTATCACATCAGCTCCGCCCTGAAATTTCAGAGGATGCCCTTTTTGCAAGGCTTCTCAAACTCTCTCCCACACTGACAATCCCATGTGGGTTTGAACTACTGGTGCTGCTGGCTGCTGAGCCTGAGGAAACTCTTGAGCCATAGTGGTCATGACTGCATTGACTGCTTGAGCCACTATATCGACAACCTCTGCTGCAGTCATAGTTCCCTGTGGCAATTGGGGTTCCACATTCTCTGCCCCTCTATTTGCACTAGTCGGGCGACCCCATTTTGACGGCATTTGAAATAATAGCAGACTTTATCAGACTACCATTAATGCCATTTCTTATAGCAGAAGATCATAAATGCACAATGAACATAATAGTCCTAATAATAGGGCTCTATATAAAAAATGCTACGATAGAATGTAGAATGTACGGACATATCTTAAAGACACTAGAACCTGGTGCTCTCATACCATCTGTGACACCCCTCTTATTAAAATAACGGGTGGCTAGACCTTAACTAAATAAAATAGGAATATCAAATGGCACATTCTTAGCATCATTGTCGCACAGACCAAAAATACAACTAACCACCTAAATTAAAAATAAAGAAGATGCCAAAAGTTCCAATAATATAACTATTACAATCAAGTCCATTAACAGAAACTACAAACATGAACATATATACATATAATTCTGCACAACAAAAATAACTAACTAAGTTGTCGGTTAGTAGACCCATACAATATAACAAATGTGTGAAATATAAAATATATACATCAATGCTACACTTGGAAAACACACGCCCGATTAACACTGTTGATCCTTAACTAGATTAACAAAAATAAGATGCGACTATATCAAAAAAACTTGCAACATCACACATGTTCTGCAGCTCCACAGAATATCGAATGGAAGCTCATCCTTGGCGTCCTTGTGGTGGGACACCTAAAAGATATAACAAAGGATAAGAAAATAAGAGATATATACGGGTCAGCGCTCGATTTTAAAAATGTTTTGGCAAGTGAATTAAAAATGCATAATAATTATGAATGCAAAATTCCATAATTAAGTTGGTGTCACCTTCTCTTGAGACTCATACTCACCCCTCAACTATAGGGTGCACCAAACCAAACGTATGTATTTTAAATCATAGTTAAGCTACCCGACTCATATATGCATGACCCAACCTCAAGCTTATGCGTTAACCCACACTCGCGTATCGAATTCATACCAACATAACCACTTTTAATATCATTCTCAATGTGAAAACGTGAGTTTTTCTAAATCAATGCTCTGATACCACTTGTTGGACCCCCATTTTTAATTTTAAAAAGAACAATTTTAAATTTTACACAAACAAAAATAGCGCTTGAAGTTAACTAAGAGAAATTTACTTTTAGCCCAAAATTAATTTAACACAAGTCCTAAAATATTCCTACACAATATTTTCAATATTACTAATTTAGGCCAAAAACAATTTAACAAACTAAATTTCTGACTTGAATTAAATTAACTTAAATTTTAAACAAATTGAATTATAGCACCAATTTAAACAAGATTGCGAATTAAACTATATTTTATCTTTTAATCCTAAGCTTGCGTTCTAGGTGATTTGCAAGATAAAATAAATTCACAACCACTAAGCCGAAATGTACGAGGAAAAACCCACAACGGAAAAAAATCTCGGACGGTCCTATCCTTAAGTCCACTATGTACGGAATTACAATTACAAGACAGATGACTTACTATACTCGACTCAATCCCTTCAAGCCCCGACGCATCTTCTTGCAACTACCTTTGCTTAGCCGAAAATCTCGGAATCCACCGGAACCTTGGAATCCAATAATGAGGCTTTTGGAACAACCATCAACCCACACGCGGTGCCTTTCACCATATGAGAATGCCGCAGCAGAAACAAGTCTTCTTTTTTATAGGATGTAGAAGCAAACCCAAACAACTCTTTGATAGGTAGAGTAGAACCCGGTGCCAAACAAACCCCAAGCAGGATATATACATACATATATATATATATATATATCTATATATATATAGGGACTTGGATAAACTAAAACCATGTATTGGGTGTAGAAACCTTGATTTTGTTCTTAGGATTAAATTATGTTAAAAAAAATCAAGGGGACTTTTTCTTTGGAAGCATTAACTTTCAAAACACTCTAAGTGAAGAAAAGGTTATGAAAAAGTCTTCTAAAAAATGTTGCTCCCACACTAGTAAAATCTGCCAAAAAGTTAGTGGGAAAAAAGTAGTGGGAACATGGAGAAAACTGCCAAAAACTGCCAAAAAATTGTTCCTGCCAAACTCGTTCAAATGATAATCCAGTGAGAAAAAAAAGGAAATCTCGTTAGAAGTCTCATTCGAACAACCTGGGAATCTCGTTCGAACGAGATTCTAGTTCGTTCAAATGACTTGTCAGAAAATGGAAAATTCTTTTTAAGCCCAACACTTTTTATGAAAAGTTCAAAAAAAAAATTCTGAGTAAAACAAAGTCATTAAAACTATTTATAAAAAAATTATAAAATACACCCAATAAATTTCCAAGCTCCTATATATATATATAATGCATTCATACCTTAGGAGCATTGGAACCAATGTTGTTGACTTAGAAATGAGGCACAATAAACCCGACATTTGATAAAGCTTTATAGTTTTGGCCGCTACGTCTTCAACTAACACGTCATAGGGTTGGATGGATACACTTAAACACTATCCTATGACTCAAGTGTTTTTGTCTGGAATTCATCCAACACTACATAAGACTCAAATGGAAATTTGTGTCCTTACAAATCTCCTCCTTTGGCTATTCCGGGACAAAAACCAAACAAAAATCCTAAAGGGCCGTCAAGCTCTACTAAACTCAATAACTTCCCACCAAAAAATAAAAATACAATACTTGACTCAAACCCAAGGATAGCTTTGTAGAATAAAGTTTCCACTAGAAGAAATCCTGCACACTTAAGCAAAACATTAAACGCCTAGGGAATATTAAAATATTAGATGCAATTAAAATAAAGACTCCCCCTAAATTAATTCTCCCATTTATCAATTAAATGACCTACTTAGAAAGACGTCTTCCCCTAAGAAAAATCTCCCAAACTAAGATACGATTAGAACAGGATTAGATACCATTTCTCCCTCTATCATTCTCCACCTTTTTGTTCAGGAATAAACAAAGGATAAAAGAACTAATTTAACAAAATGAAGCATACAGTAATAAGATCATGAAAGCACATGGGCAACAATAAAAGTAACTAATCCAAAACAAATATTAATGGATACCAACGATGATGCGCCAAAAAAATGATACCAATTTTGCAAGTAAGATACTAAGCATGGGATATCAACAACTATGTGAAACAAGATAGATACCAATTGTGAATTAGAAGCATGGATGGACTAGAAAGCAAGGCAAAGACAAATAGAATACCTCGTATATGAGTACATAATAAATATCATTAACGTTGTATACTAGGTATAAACACCGCACATAACACAAAATACATTAATCTTTTCACACTCGTATGGAAAAAATGTGTCCAAATACATGTGGTAAGCGAAAGTGTAGGGGTGTGAACTAGTAATAATTAAATTTTGACCCAATCACTTAAAATAAGTTCACGGAGTTCTCATTTGATTTCATAACTTTATCACATTTAGATATAGCCTCATGTGACAATATAAATTGAACTCAATGAACAAACATACACAATGCACATAAGCCTAGAATTTTGATGATTCTACAAACCAATAGAGACATGACAATGAAAGGACAACTAGGATAAACGTATATAGTGCAAATCGTTTAAATACCATCCAAACTCCCATAAAGTAATCATATTAATACTTTTGAATGAATATAACAAACTAAACTAAATAGGCCTTGGCAAATATTTTTCTTTTACTGGCATATTTTTCTTTTAGGCCTTTGGACCACACATTTCTTTTAGGTCCAAGCAAAACGGTGGCTTACTCGCAAAGGATGATATTTCCTTTAGGATCCCTTCCCCATGCACATTTATATATATCATTTTCATGTCTCACACAAATCTCACGTGCAACGGATTTTAATATGCACAAGTCCTCCTAGGTCAAAAATATGTAAATGACTAAATTGGTAGGAGAACACCTCACAAAGATCAAATATAAATGTGAAGTTAACATTTTGAGTGAGATCGTGCATCTGTGAATTGAGGCATATAAAAATAGAATCCATTATAGCAACACAAAATCCAACTACTCCATGTAAGCATGGTAAATAACATTTTAAGGATTGACAATCTTAACCAAACGCCCTTGCCACATGGAAGTGAAAAAGAAGGGATTCAAACAAAAGTATATGCCACATAGAGTGTGTTAAACTAAAATACACACTAAAAAAAATCTTTTTGAGTTTTTGAAATTTTTAACCAAACAAACAAAAATATTTACTCAAAAGATAGACAAAATCTTTTTGTAATTTCATATTATACCCAAAAATGAAAAATAAAATACAAAGGATAAACGTGTCATAATTCCAACACAGTTTATATAAAAAAGCATGGGCTTGAATATGACAAAAGAACATACAACTAGTAAGGATATAACATTAGGCACGACTAGTGTACGTAAACATGCAAGCAATTACACATATGATATAGCAAGTGAGTAGTCATGTGCAAGCATGCGAGGACCATAAAAAATTGGAAATTTTGAAAAAGGGCATATTTTCCATTTTACAAACTAAAAAAGGATCTTAAACGCAATAATTTAGCGATCCCGCTCTGATACCACTTTGAAAACGTGAGTTTTTCTAAATCAATGCTTTGATACCACTTGTTAGACCCCCAATTTTAATTTTAAAAAGAACAATTTCCAATTTTACATAAACAAAAATAGCGCTTGAAGTTAATTAAGAGAAATTTACTTTTAGCCCAAAATTAATTTAACACAAGTCGTAAAATATGCCTACACAATATTTTCAATATTACCAATTTAGGCCAAAACAAATTTAACAAATTAAATTTTTGACTTGAATTAAATTAACTTAAATTTACCCAAATTGAATTATAGCACCAATTTAAACAATATTGCGAATTAAACCATATTTTCTCTTTTAATCCTAAGCATGCGTTCTAGGTGATTTGCAAGATAAAATAAATTCACAACCACAAAGACGAGATGTACGAGGAAAAACCCACAACGAGAAAAAACTTCGGACGACCCTACCCTTAAGTCCACTAAGTACGAAATTACAATTACAAGATAGATGACTTACTACACTCGACTCGACTCCTTCAAGCCCCGACGCATCTTCTTACAACTACCTCTTCTTAGCTGACAATCCTGGAATCCACCAAAACCTTGGAATCCACCAATGAGGCTTTTGGAACAACCGTCAACCCACACACGGTGCCTTTCACCGTATGAGAATGCCGCATCAGAAACAAGTCTTCTTCTTTGTGGGATGTATTAGCAAACCCAAACAACTCTTTGATAGGTACAGTAGACCCCGGTGCCAAATAAACTCCAAGCAGGATATATATATATATATATATATATATATATATATATATATATATATATATATATATAGGGGATTGGATAAACTAAAACCATGTATTGGGTGTAGAAACCTTGATTTTATTCTTAAGATTAAATCATGTTAACAAAAATCAGGGGACTTTTTCTTTGGAAGAATTAACTCTCAAAACACTCCTAGTGAAGAAAAGGTTATGAAAAAATCTTCTTAAAAATGTTGATCCCGCACTATTTAAATCTGCCAAAAAGTTAGTGGGGAAAAAGTAGTGGGAACATGGAGAAAACTGCCAAAAACTGCCAAAAAATTGTTCCTGCCAAACTCGTTCGAACGACTTTACTGACGATAATCCAGTGAGAAAAAAGGAAATTTAGTTAGAAGTCTCGTTAGAACGACCTGGGAATCTCGTTCGAGCGAGATTCCAATTCGTTCGAACGACTTGTCAGAAAATGGAAAATTCTTTTTATGCCCAAAAGTTTTTATGAAAAGTTTGAAAAAAATATTTTTTGAGTAAAACAAAGTCGTTTAAACTATTTATAAATTTTGTATAAAATACACCCAATAAATTTCCAAACTACTATATATATATATATATATATATATATAATGCATTCATACCTTAGGAGCATTAGATCCAATATTGTTGACGTAGAAACGATGCACAATAAACCCGGCATTTGATGAAGCTTTATAATCTTGGCCGCTACGTCTTCAACTAACACGTCATAAGCTTGGATGGATACACTATAACACTATCCTATGACTCAAGTGTTTTTTGTCTGGAATTGAGCCAACACTATATAAGACTCAAATGGAAATTTGTGTCCTTACACAATGATTATATATCAATTCATTACTAATAACTTTCACTAGTTATAAGCATAGTGATTCACACATTAATCATTAAAACCTGTATAATATTACTCTCATTATTATACATGATTTATCATTTCACATAAAGTACACATACATATCACTCATCATATGTATACTAACTTGTAACACCCCATGATTTTGGGATTGAGAATTTTAATTTTTGGGAAAATAAAATTTAATTGAATTGGAGAATTTTAAAATTTGGGAATTGAGGTCCAAAAATAGAGGACATTTTGAAGTATTCCGGATGATGATTATATGTGTACCATCGATACTGGAAGGGTCGAGATAGTCAAAATGACTGTCATTGGGTTTTATTTCGGTTCCGAATTATTTTTAAGTCAGTTTGACTCGAATTGAAGTAAACGAGTCGTTTAAAGTGTGTATTAACATTTAAAATTGGGTTTATTGTTTTAAGGGATTTAAAGTCTTACGGATCAAGCCTTCTCATTTATAGAAGAGAGAAATATAAAGAAAAGAGAAAGGACGAAAAGAAAGGCGAAGAAAGGAAGAGACAAAGGAAGAAAAGATTGGAGATTTTGTCCCAAATGCCACAACGAGGACGATCCAACCTCTACAAAATCGAGGCAAGTATTTAATCTTGATAAATAAGTCATTTGTGTATTTGATTTCATAATTTGTGGGTAAAAGAAATGGTTTTTGGGTATAAATATACAAACCTAGATTTTTGGGTTTAATCTTGAAATCAATGTTTAAATATGGGTTTGATGGTGTATAAATGGTTGGGATCATATTTGGGTTGATTTATTGGCTTATAATCATGATTTGATGAAGGTTTGGGGGTTAAAATAGAAATTTTAGGGTTTAGAATTCGTGGGTTTCTATGAAGAAGAAGAAACCTTCAAATTTTGCAGACCCGAATCGATTTGCCCCTTAAACAAATCGATTCGGCCTAGGAAAATTTGCAGGTCTGCATTGACCGAATCAATTCGGACCCAATGCGAATCGATTCAGCCTGAGACAGAAGCCCAGGTCTTTGGACTCGAATCAATTCACCTTGGAGGCCGAATCGATTCGCTAAGACGAATCGATTCGGAAACAGGGATGTTTTATGGAGTTTTCCTTGGATGATTTCAAACCCTTTTTGATTGGGTTTATTGATTTGGGGCCTTCTCTTATGATGTAAGAGATATGTTTTGGAGACATATATGGGGTTTCTCACACGTTGCGATTATGGGGACTTCTTGGGACAATTTGTGAAAAATATATCCATGTATGCATTGGAGTTGTGTATAGAGATTGTGAGGAAACCTCATTAGGGTTGAGAATCCTAATTGTAGATCAAAAGTAAGTATAAATTTGATGGGAGGTTAAGAACTCTTAGAGAGAGTTGCGAGGGTATGTTGTGAAATTCTAGGCCGACCTTAATATCGAATCCTTATAAAGATAGGATATTATTAAGATCCAATTTGGGGCCCAATGAGAGAGAGTGGTCGCATATCCTTAGTAATGATAAATCTAAGGAATAAATCAGAGAGCCGGTAGACTTGGGGATTCACAAGAGTAATTGAACCATAGTCAAAATCGAGAGCGATGGGATCGTATTACCAACTAAACTAGCGTGTGTAAATCTAGTCGGGATAATTGTTGTCTATCAGTGTGTGATTTTCAAAGGGTATTTTCCCTATGTAATGGGATCATGTGATGAATGTAAGATTGAGCTTGAGGCTTATAGACTATTAGTTATGTGTATACCAGTAGTCGAAATTATTACTAGATTCATCAATGTGCTCTCGAATATAGAGGAGACGTGTAGTGATGGTTTCCTACACTAAACTTTGGGTGATAACCCTAATGCTAGTCATATACATATATTTTTGGGAGACTATTCATCATAGAATAAAAATGGATGAATATGCTTCAAGTGAGGGATTGTATTCACACATCGAGGTAAATTAAATGATTTTGGGGTGACGGCTAGTATATTGAGGATTATGTATACCTATAGCCGAGTATATATGACACACCCCAACCCAGTTACTTATAATTAAGTTTGAAAGTCAAAGTGAATCAAACCATAATTAATCTAACCAAACCATAATCACGAGTTTTGATTTCAGAGTCATCATAGTAAATTCATATAACTGAAAACCTTTTCACAACATCAGAGTAATCATGCCCATAAAAACTTTCTTGAAGGATAAGTTAACTTAATTACATCATTTACATTTACACAAAATCATAGTTTCTCCCATTCCTTACTAAATCAACCCGACCTCCTAGATTTGGCAGTGACATCGCGTTACCTGAAAAATGTGAACATAGGAACCGTGAGCAAAATAGCCCAGTGAATGCATCACTACTATTCTAATTCATGAATTTAAATGCAATAAATCATGTCCATATACTTATGTATTAACTTATCTGGCTCATTCATAATGAATGACCAACTTTTCCGAATCATGATTCACATATCCTGTCTAAATAGACAATTCTCCCCCATTCCTGGTCGAGGAGTAACCCCTTGTAATTAATAGACAAATATCCCCCATTCCTGGTCAAGGAGTAACCCCTCATTTCGATAAACCGAAATGAACAATTTCATATTCATTTTATTATGATCATACCAACAACACGATACAAATATCTCTTTCCAGTGAGTACACTCACCTTGGGTTGTCAACTACGTATCCAGGTTTCCTTGTGGTGGAGCTGAACTAGGTTTATTAGACCTTACACCTGTCAATCCAACTAAATAAGTATTGAACCTCAATCATAAATATTATCCAAACATAATTATGTAACTTTCCATGACTATACATCAACAATATAATTCCAATTAAGTCACATTCCATAAAACATAGGTAAAGGCAAAACAATGATATACATGTTGATAAGGTTATGGACATTCAACCGTAATAAATACCTTATAAGTAATTTATAACCAAAGTCAAGTAAATATGAAATTATACTTGTCAATGTATATACACATGAAACATGTACTCAAAGTACCCTTCGTAAGGACGAAATACAAACATTCATTCAAGGGGTACCCAGTATGTCCTGAAATTATGGTCTTACATACTTACCCATCCTATATTACTAAATTGTACAAATACAGGGGTCCAACCTCATCAATATGAAAACATATATGAATATACTATCCATTACAAGTGACGGTGTAATTTTTCAAGCTTCCTAGGGCAAGTTATGACCATTTCTCTACAACACAAGAAATCTGCCCTACAAGCTCCTCTATTGATCCTTCGAATTCCCAGAATTTTCATAATTTTTATACAACATAACTTTCCATGATTTTCAACACACTTTCAGTAGACATACTTAATAGTACAGAATTAAAGTTTCATAATATTTGGACTTCATTTGCTATCTCAAAATCTTGACCAAACTCAGGGAATACCGAAATAAAGTATACAAACAGCAACTGTGTACCAACTTGAAATCATCATTACGGCCTAACCACAAGGAGATAAATTCTAATTTTCATATATTATATGAATATATGAGTCTAATTTCATTTCCAATTGGAATTTATCAATTCCAGTAATCACACAAAGAGATATGCAGATTTGAATACAAGGGGTTTCAACACAAAGCAATTTTAAGGGTTTCTACACTCAACTTAACATAAGCTTGCATCTAACCATACATATATATAAAGGGCTGAAACTTTCGTAAACTTATGATGATTTATATCATATAAATCATTAATATAAGATAAATAACAATAATTTCAATTAGGATTACCTTCAGGGCTTTTTACGTAATTTCCAGGGATTTTTCTACACTTTTTCTCCTCACTTTTTCTTCCTAAACCTCAACTTTCCATTTCCTCAAGCTAACAACACTTGAAACTGAACCTAGGGTTTGTTTTGATGAAGAAATATGTTAGATGGAGGGTTTTAAGTCGACCAAGGCTGCCTCCCAAGCCAACCAATCAAATTAAAACATTTGGTTTAATGAAAGACAAAATAACACTTAAGGGAATTGACATATTTGCCCCTTCTCGTAATTTTGACCTAACTTCTTCCTCGAGCATCCGTTTGATGCACCGTTTGTTGTGTTACGACCCTAACTCACATGTCTACAACTATGTATTTTTCACCTCAAGTCAATTGTAATTTTACAATGGTCAAAACTAGTCTTAAACAGGAACATTTCTATCGAACATAACCAAATCTTGTGTTCGTACATAACTCGACATTTCATGATTTATGAAAGTAGGATTAGACTAAACATAAGCACTTAATATTAGATATACTAATAACACATTATTCATATCACATAATATAAACATGATTTAAATATAATTTATCAAAATTATATTCGGGTTGTCACAATATATATCTTATACATATGAACGAGATATAGTTTGTGTATATATATATATGTGGATATGTGGATATATATCTGTATAGATATGAATATATGGATATATTTATGTTGTGAATATCTAAACCGTATGTGATGGTTTAATGTTTGATCATATGATGGGACCATATGGATGTGTATATATTGTGCATGTGAACGATATATATACTTGTGTGGTTAAGCATACCCCGCTCATGCTATCATTGGGAAGTTTATGCGCAGAGGGTGAGCATCCTGGCTCAAGGAGTAGTGTGTGTATATTCCCCAGGTCATAATCGTCCATTGTTTTATTATGTGATATGCATTTCTTTTGGGGTGGGACGTGATGGGTATGTCTCGTCTCATTGACCGGTTAGGACCTATGACTGCTTCCCGGGATGTCGTGTGTGTGTGTGTTTGGTCCCGATGTCGGTGGTATTAAGTCCGACCATGTCCCCAGGATGGTATGTGAGTAATGCCCTGGAAGATGATAGCATGGTGCAGTTTATCGGCGATATAGATAGTCGGGTATATTATGTGCATGGCCATTGTACATCAAATGTGATATGTACACTTGGTCATGGGAATGGATGATTGTATATATATATATATATATATATATATATATATGGTTAGAATAAATTCCTATATATATTTATATATCCTATAGGTGAAAGGATATGGAATTTTCATGGAGTACATCTTGGATGATTATGGTGTACTAGATTATTGGGGATTGATGTATCGCATTTAAGGAATTCGGTTACATCATCCCAAGGATATTATTGGAGATTTTGAGATTTTTCTTATATGGCAATCTAAATTTAGTAGTTGTAGTAGTATAATATTGTATGTATGGCATAATGGATCTCTAGGATCGACATTGTCAAGGAGTAGTGTAATGAGGGGGGGTTCTTTGTTTGGATTTCGCTTTGCGAGACGCCCCACGCACGAAACGTAGTGCAATGTTGAGATTGGAGAGAAGTTTTTTCATTAATAATTTGGATTCAAGTTATTTAGAAATTAAATTATATGATTCAACCCAAACGTATATGGGTAATGTATTAAGAATTATAATTGATTAAATTATAAACCGGAATCCATTAAGCCTAGTATGGCATATATGTTTGAAAATAATCAAGTATGATTAGAAAGGGTTGGATTCTTGGGTATGCTAGGAAGGTAGGTATTGGGGGTATAAGCTATGCCTATGGTAAGTTAGGTTGTCCTTATAGGTGGGGTAACTTAACTAAAATTTCAGGACGCGAATAGGTGCGCGCCGTTAGATGAGAGGTGAGTTGGGGTTTCACGAGAGTGCGATTCCACTTTAATTATGAAATAAGTGAATTGATATTTATTATGCACGGTTAACACACTTGCTAAATATTTTCACAACTCAGGCTCTGACCCGTTTACTTTTCTCTCGTGCATGTAAATATATATATTACTACAGGTGTCGTACCGCATGGATGCTGGATGCCCTCCATCCAGAGTCTTGGGAGCCGTGACAGGTGCGGACTGTTGCGGGACTTAGATTGTAGTCGCTTCCTACTTCTTTAAAAATCTAGGTATGATTCATATTGTATATCGGGTTTATACCCAAGGGATATTATAAATTTCTATATTTATTCCATTTCAGTTGTTGTATTGTCTGTGACCCGACAGCTTATTTGGGTTTATTTTTTTGTGGTATATTCGGTTGTAGTTACTCATTTCATTTTATTCTAGCATTTCATTTATCATAGTTCTTATATGCATATTTATTTTATTTGTTAGTAGCTTATAGTGTTGGTTTGTTGTTTGTTTTATGTTTTATTTAATTTTAACACCTCGCTTATATAATATCGGATAGTTAGTCTTATACTATTTAGTATCACCAGTTGATGTTGAGACTGAGCCATCTGAGACCCTTGATTTAAAATAGTATAGGGCTGGCCACCCATTATTATTTTAAGCGGGGTATTACATAGCCATACCTCCGATCATTAGCTCACTGCATGCAGTATCTAAGTGCTACCATCTTCCAGGGGATACTCACACCATCCGAGGTACCAATCGACGGACCCTCACACCGATTTGGCAAGACAAAGCACAAATGTATTGGAAGAGAGCATAGTTCCTCACCTGAAAGTGAAACGAATCATACCCAATACGTCTCACCCATGATAAAAGTCACACTATATAAATACTGGACACTGTGACCTGGGGACTATACTCTCCCTGCATTCCCAAGCTAGGGGATTCACCCACATCGCGCAGCTTCCCATGATAACACTAGAGGGGTATGTTCCACATAATATAGCATACACAAAACATATATATTATGCACATCACATATACATACCTTATCATATCCGAAAGTATATATTAATAAACCCGGCTACCTATGTATATCACTCATTACACTAGCCAATACTTCCTCATTGATATTCCCAATCCGATTTATTACTCAATCACTTACTTAAGCTTAAATAATCAATCTCACATTTTATTAATCCATAAGTTTTATATAACTCAGGACACACGACTTCTCTCAACTAGCCCGTATCCCATATCTTAATTGAATTCCTCCTCCCAAGCAAAATTTATGAAG
This sequence comes from Sambucus nigra, assembly GCA_949130495.1. Lineage (NCBI taxonomy): Eukaryota > Viridiplantae > Streptophyta > Magnoliopsida > Dipsacales > Adoxaceae > Sambucus > Sambucus nigra. Next base: position 538,923,459 of record OX422213.1, read on the forward strand.
GAACCGGAGTATAAATCTCCCTAATACACTTCTTTATTTCATCATGATGTCTCCCTACCATCGTATAGTATCATCATCAAACTTTTTACGTCATTAACATTTATATAACTTCATATTACATGGTTCTCAATCACTAAGCCCAATTGGAAAGGAGCTAAAGAGGAGTTAGAAATCTATAACGTGCGAACCGAATCGATTAATTTATAAACAAATCGGTCTGCTACACTGAAGAAAGCAAACCGAACCGATGGCTGCAAAAATGAACCAGTTCGCTACTTCATAAATGAACCAATTCAAGGACCACTAACCGAACCGGTCCGGCCTGATCAGTTTTTGTTCCTACAAGATTTACCCCAAATCTCTATAACCCATTTCTAACCTAACTCCACCAATATTTCCACTATCCAAATCATATATCTAACATCCACTTCAAGGATTTATCAACAAAATCAAGATTTAACCATATCAAATATCAATTTAAAGTATTTATCAATAAAATCAAGATTTAACCCTTAATACCCAAAACACAATAACCCGATAATTAATTATATAATAATTCACACACAAGAATTATTTAGCAAGTTTAATCACTTGCCTTAAATTTGTAGACTTTGAATCCTCTTCGTAGTAGCGGATACGGCCGGAAAATCCCAAGATTCCCCTTCTCTCTCTCTCTCTCTCTCTCTCTCTCTCTTTCTTAGGTTTCTCTCGAGTGGGTTTTATCACAAATGAGATTGGCTAACTTTCTCATAATCCTAATAACCCTATATATATATATAAGCACGATGAAAATATCCAAAGCACGTAATCGCAAAACGGAAATAAATTTCAAAGTACGTAATTCCAAAACGAAAAAAAATCACTCTCCAACAAAACAAAAGATACTTAAAATAGTCTAAATTCATCAAACAAATTCACATATAACATGAAATATAAATTATTCATCAATCTATACACTAACCTATACACGAATAGTCTCTCCTTAATACTTGTACAACAAACTAAGACATATGCGATAAAATGATACGAACTGACATGATGTTATAATATAATGTGTGGACACTTTTAAATTAACGTGTGGAGCATTATGACATAATCTACTTTTTAAATAAATATAATTTTTTTTACTAATTTAATATTATTATAATTTATATTTCAAATGATTTTATAAAATTTACTTTTTTTCGGGAAAATCTTCAATTCTCACATCAACTAAATTAAAACCATTGGCGAACTTCATCTAGGAACTATTTTGAGTTAGAATATACATATGAAAAATGTCAATAGCTACACTTGGTTAATGCTAATTAAATATATTAGTTCCAATATAACTCTAAGATTAGATAATTAAATATATTAGTTCCCGTATTACTTTAAGATTATATCGAGAAAAAAAAGTTTTATGATGTGTTTGGTTAAAAAACTATTGGTTTATGACGTTTTCTTTCATTTCTAATTTTTATATTAATTATACTTTATCAATTTTTTGATGTTTAACTTCTCTTCCTAATTTTATTTTTCATTATAATATGGCTGAAAATACCCTATAAAGTAACATGGCTAAATATAAAAATGACTTTTTGAAATGGGGTTTAACATAAAATCGGTAATAAAAAATGGGTATAAACAAAAATTGTATTCCTATTTTGATCACTGTTGGTATTATGTTACCTTTTCCTAAAGTCATATGTAGTTGTGTGTTGTATTATAGTTTGTACAAATATTTCCATGATATATCTGACACGATATTATAAGTTAATGTTTTCAACCCACTTATTTGTGGGTTACTAATTATGCTAACCGTAGATCTTATAAGTTAATAAGATGAGCAATAACATGATACCACCAACACGGAATTATAAGTTCATGTGTAGATCCTTAATAATTTCAGAGTAAAATAATTCTAGGATAACCAAATATACGTAATAAAAAATGACCAACTTAATGAAATATAATATCATGTTTTAGGATATTAAAATTTTCAACTCTTCTCCACACGTATTTAGATTTAAAACTTCAAAGAAACATGTTTACTATCAAGTTAAAAATAAAAATAAAGAATAACATGTTTGATGAGCAATTCCAAAATTGAAAAAAAATAATAGTGCGACACAATGCAAACCATGAACCAAAAATCATTACAAATACAACTTTTATTTATGAGTTTAATTTTCGTAGACAAATAAAAGTTGGCTTTGTACTTTTTCTACATTAAAAGGTTTTATTGCCTAGCCTATAGCCTCAGTAGTACGTTGGTCCCTTAGATCAGAATTGACCAAATCTTTTACACCAGTTTTCATTGCCTAGCCTATAGCCTCTGAGATTTGTTCGGCGCCACAGTACGCATATTGATTTGGAGATACTTTTTTGGCATCCTCTCTTTTTAGTACAATCAAAATGATAGGAAGACAATCATCACTTTTGTCATACCATCTTTGTTTACCGTTTCAATCATCACTGGTTGGATCTACCACACTAGCTAAAAGATAAAATATATCCCATAATAAAAGAAAATTTGGTACACTAACCAACTATTGCCAATAAGAAAAAAAAATAAGCAAAGTTCTCATTATTAACTAAGAATTATCATTTTGACGAAGTGGATAAGAAAAGAAAATGTATATAAATTAAAAGAAAAAAGGGGCATCATCACCAACAAACACCCTTACTACATTATCAGAAAAAGAAAACTAGATGTTTAAAAATAATGAAAATAATTGATTTAAGATTTTATTCCATCATGGTAAATGCTTTTGGGGAACAAAAAAATCATGGAAAAAAAATATCTAAATGTCCCAAGTTGCTTCATCTATCTGCAATTGCATACAATAAAAATTATCACTGCCATTAACATAAAAAGCACTTAGTAACAAAATAGAGATGATCAGTGATAAAAATTACAAAGAAGATAGTAAGAGAGTTAGTGACAAAAGATAAAAATAGTAAAGGGGATTAAGAAAACAATTAGATAGAGGCAAATAGGGTAGAATAAAAAGAAAAGTTTTTTACCTAATGGATTGATAAGATCAAATATATACATTTGAACACAAAAAAAATATAATGAACAACACACTAGTACCTATATTTCTAGCTTACATGGATCAAAATAAGTAGCTACAAACTTCACTCATACCATGAGAAAAAACAATTAGCCAATAACTCTTCAAAAATACTATAAAATAAAACGAAAACTGAAAAAAGTAAAAGTAAAATATATCCAATACTCACCAAAATCAAAAAGAGAAAAAACATTAACAATGAAGCAAAAATTTAAGATTGCACTAGGAGGTTGAAAAATGTGAAATTATTGAAGTCGTTCTTTGCAAGAAGGAATTAGAATCTGACGATGCTAGGTGCTTAGATAAGTGAACACATAATGTGTTGGTTTAACAAAATTAAAACTATTTTTACCAGTGTTTGTTTGGACAACACATAACATTGATAACTTAAGGAACATGAGATGAGAGTCCCCAAACCCAGTCCAGTCTTCACAAACCTTCCCTACAAAAACCAAAGACACAAAAAGAAAATTAATTAGTTCGTGCTTGGTTGGAGAGAAGCATTATCATGTACATTGATAACTTTAGATCTGAAATGTGCACATGCTTCAGATCTGAAACCAAATATAAAAAAAAAAGAAAAATAATTTGCAAATGATAATTTTTAAAGATATTCTTTCCACCTCCCTTTCCATCTAATGAACAAACACATCATTTTTTTCAAATATTTTGTTTATGATATATGACGTAGTCTCTTTCGTCGGTTAGTCCGAAGAAATCAAATCCAAACTCAAAAACTAACTTGAAAAGATGAAACAACTATAGAAATATTCATATGCTTACCTGAAAAGATGAACCGTATACATACAAATCCATACATCACAAAAGGAAACAACTTCAGAAAACACAAAGGACCGATAATCGAGGCTAAAACTCAAACCTTACACCCAAAACAACCAAAAATGTGAAATCAAACGACGTGGACCATATATATATAAATCCATACAGTGGGTGTCTTCAATAAGGATGAACAATGTGATTTAGCTAAGAGATGAGGGGTGAACATGGTCGGTTGGTGTGGGTTTTTTTCCCATTGGTGATGGAATATTTTTTTCCATTTATTGATGCTCGTTCATTCCCCCATCTGTTGGTGCTAGAGTCTTCGATGCATATGTATAGAAAGGGTGACGCCCTGTTTTGAGATAGAGGTTCTTGGTTTGAGGGGGCTGGTTGTGTAAGAGAGTGGGGCATGGGAGAGACCTATTTTGACAGACATGGGAGAGGCTCGAGGCAGTTGGGCATAAAACGGGCAAGATGGAGAGCGAGATATATTTTTGCAAATTTACAGGTCCACATGGCCCCATGTGAAACCATTAGATTCAAACCCTAAGAATTAATTAATCTGAGCCATTAAATATCTTATCTCTTTATGGAAGAGTGAAAACACCCTTACTCATTATATATATATATATATATATATATATATATATATATATATATATATATATATATATATATATATATATATATATATATATATATATATATATATAATAGTAGGAAACTTATATATGTCATAAGCTTAGTTGATGATGTCATCATAAGAGTTTTTTAATGTAATACCCACTTTGCCCCCAAGTCCTTGGTTTCCCCCTCTTTTTTTACCTAAGAAATTTAGACTTCAATTCAAAATTGAGGGTAGTTTAGTCAAAATAACTTCATCAATTTCTTCACACGCTATCAATTCTCTTCACAAACTTCTCCCTCTACTTCTCTCCCGTTCTCTCACCAACAACCCCCGAAAAAACCCTAACTCTCCACGTCGTCGCTCCTCTTAGGTAAGTGTCATATGGGTTCAATTTTAGGTTTTAAATAGAAGAGAAATTCATCGTGTTTGCATTGTAATGTTTAGGTTTTTGGTTTGTTCTAAATTTGGTATTATTTCTATTTCTTATATGTTTAATTTGTTGTCTGGTATGTCGATTTAGGTATACTATGTGATTGCATGGTGTGTAGATCTTGGAGCTTCACTTACATAACTTTTGTTCAAATCAGGTATACTTTGTTTTATTTTTAGTCTTCAAACATGATATTTTGAGATTTACCCATTTTAACATTTTAGATGTGGTGGCGATTTAGGTGTGGTGATGGTTTAGGTGTCGGTTATGGCTTGAGTTTATTTTTTATATTCTACCCACTGTGTAGCATTTACACATCTATTATTTATGTTTTAAGTTTTTGGGCTTCATTTTTATTATTTTTTTTTTCTTCTATAAATATTTTTAGGTATAATGAAGGTTCAATTGGTTTAACATGTTCGACAAAATGCCCAAGTGTATGTCTTCTCCCTGTATTTCTAAAATATTTGTTTATCTTGCTGGAGTGGTTTCTTTTTTATAAAAGCATGTTTTTTGAATTGGGTTCGTAAAGAAGTTGCTAAAGAGATTGCTAATATATGGATCAAAATAATTGCTTCAATGGAGGTTCATTTGAATTTGGTACATATTGTTTCTTTATAATTTCTAAGATTAGTTGGTTCTCTTCACAATTTTTTTTTTTTGCAAAATCAAACACACTCAAAATCCAAGTATCTCCCTTCGATTGGTTAAGTGTTCATGTTGTTATTTTTGTTGTTGGTTTAATGTTTAGGAGATGTGCTAGGTAGAAACTATTGATACCTTGGATTTTTATAGTAGGAGAGATGCTCGGTAGAAACTGTAGATTAATTGAGTTTGGTTGTCCAACAAATGCATGGAAATGGCCAAATCTACCAAACTACTTATGGTAGGTGAAGAGAACTTTTAGTCAATTTTGTTATTGAATACTTTAGTTACTTATGATCTTAATTAATGCATTTGATTAACTATCCTACTTTGATTTGGTCCACTCAATTTTTTGATTAACTGTTTTTCTCGAATAAATTATTGAGAGCTCTAAAGTGTGGTTTAATTATCGAGAGTTGGACATGACACCCTATATAATCAATCGTAGAGGACGTCACCCAGTGTGGTCTTATGTCTTTCTCGAAAGAGATGACCTCTCAGTTAATTTTAGTTCTTACCAGATGACCTAATGAGTATTAATAATGACCAATAGAAATGACCACTGGCTGATTGAATCACTCCCTTTTGGCAAATTGGAAGCCCCCTGATAAGATAGTTAAGAAGGTGGGTGATATCTTTTAAATAGATATCAAATCATGATAAAAATAATGAACTGAGTAACCATGCATAAGAAGTGATCAAGTTGCCATAGTTTTCTTCAGTTTTCTATCTTTGGGAGCATTGATCGAATACATATGACTTTATCCTCCAAGTTATCTTTTGAAAAAGTAACATGATAACAAATAACGTCCTCTTTTTCCAAGCCATAAATCTTAGATTTGGGAGTAAAGAGTATAAGGATGCGTTATGTAGCTTAAGTATTTTGTTCCAGGCCATAAATATTTAGTAGGCCACTGGTATTTGCAGTGTTCTATAAAAACACGAGGTTCAAGTGCGTTACTCGAGTGATGGAAGATTATGGACTGGGGTCAACAAAATAGTAACTTTAGCAAGATTACTATTAACTTACTAAAATCCCCTGTCACCATGCCAAAGCTTATATAGGCTTATATAGGCAAAATTTTTAATCTGCCCATGAATGTGTCGCAGCTTATATAGCTAAACTTTTACAGTCGAGAGGGAAAGACAAAGACCATGCTAGAACAAAAGAAATAGAGTAAAAATTGAGCAGCTTGAGATAAAAAAAAACTCACATTGCTATGATTTAATTGCAACCGAAATTATTTATTGTATAGGATACTGTTATGCATTTTCGATTTTAATTTTTTATTCCTATACTAATGTTAATTTTATCATTTTCACAAATCTATTATAGGGTCAAGCTTCAGAATGGGCTTTGCTAAGACGTCGTTGGTCTATGTAGTAGTTTAAGGTATATATTATATCTTTTAGGTATTTTCCGCCCATTTGCTTTGTATTCTAGCTTCTCTCTTTGAGAGAATGTCATCTCATAGGTTCATTCTGAAGGATTAATAGGACATCTGTTGTAGCTCATGAAATGACTTTTGCTGCGAGTTTTGGACAAGATGGGTTATACCAGTACTGGATATGAGGTGCCCTTTCCATCTTTCTAACTTGATTCTGGCCTTATCTATAAGAGGCTGCAAGTGAGCATCATAAAGGCTACCTTTGAAAATTAAATCCCATGCATTGAAAAGAGGGGTTGAACTTCAAGCTCATTTGCCTTTTGTGAATAGCTCATTTGCCTAAAAATAATATGCATGAACTTCAATCTCAACGCTCTAAAGTAGATTATAAGTCCATTGCTTGATATAGATTTTATTAGTTATACATTATCAGTTATCATTGATACATTATCAATTACACATTATTCGTTCTTGATATAGAAATGCATTAAACTTAATATGGTTAGTACACAGGTATTTATTTATACCCCCGCAACTGCCACAAAAGACAACTTTAACTTCGCCACAATGGGTAAAAGGCTGTCAACTTTTATTGGAGGGTTCAAAGTCATTTCATGCAGCAGTTGATATCGTTTAGCTACAACTAAAATGACTCGACATAATCTTTCTACCCAATTTTCTGAAATCGAGGGAGAACTTGCAGTCAACAGAGGCGTTACACTATATGCTCCTTGCACTGTGCATTTTTCTACTAGCTTATCAAACTAACCACCTGTTGTATGATTTTCTCTGTTCAATTATTTTTAGTCAGTTTTTTCCCCAAACCAGTATAGCAAAGGGTAGTATACAACACATACATCATAAGAGTTTGCCCCAAACCAGTGTAACAAAGGTAGGTGTTTTCCCCGGCTAGAGGCGAACAATTAATTGGGAACCAAGGCTATTGACTGATAATCTAACAGTCTAGCAGGCATTTGACTGCCAGATATCTAAATGAATTCAAATTGTAATTTTTGTTTGAGTGAGAAAATTGGAATTTTTGTATATCAATTACAATGAATGTTGTTTAAGTTGGCAAATGTTTGGTTGGTATTATCTATCCAATGTTCAGTAGGAAATTAATTTGTTGAAATTTCTCATTGAAAATGTTTGGGATGTTGGTGGCCAGGACAAGGTCTGTAGTCTTCATTACTCATAGGTATATTCATAAGATGTGACTAAGGACTGTAAAAAAAAGAACATAACATGGCTGCAATTAAGATTATGTCATATCGAGATTTTGTCATATCGAGAACAGAACATCTTTGCAAATTCTTTAATTCTCATATCGAGATTTTGTCAAAGACTTCATCGAGAACCAGTTCAAATTTATCGTCATCTTTTCATAACATATATTTCTTTCTCTTTTGAAAATGCATAGATGATAGCGTGATGGAACTGTGCTCTTAGCACAAACATTCTCAAACACAAACGGGCTCATTATTTTGTTGATTTTACATGCTTTCTCATCGTTGGAATTATTTAGTCTATACATTTGGTCTGATTTAATCAAACTAATTTTATATTTTGTTTTTATTTGTTCTTTCACTTTGCCTTAGTTTGTTTATATTCAATTACAAATGTAAAGTTATGTGTATATGTAGCCGCCCTGGACGATTTCCAGAACACTAAATAATCTTTAAGAACATATCTATGCAGATAAGAAACCAGTAGAATGATATACATTATTCAAGTAAAACACGAGTCCCGATACATCAGATGTAAATTAATCTCTCCTTTTTGTAGTTACCTTAGGTTTTTGAACTCAAATTTTCCTATTCTTCTCATTATGTGTTGATGCCCAAATATCAACATGACTTCCCCTTTCCTAATGTTAAGTTATGTGTAACTACAATGATAATTTAAGTCATGCGTAATTATAATGATAGATATGCCCAAACCAAAGTGGTTTATAGTGCATATCTTTCTTAAGGGATGTTTGGCACGGACACCATACAACATAACACAGATTTATGTTTTGCGGTTTTCATAACACTGATTTCTTAGTGCATTATATATTAATGGCAATTTTTTTTTCATTTCTAATTGTTTATGATTATTTTTTGTTTATACAGGCCCTTGCTTTTCGCCCCAAACGGATCACCGACCCTCCTTATCCGACATAAGGTTAACTACCCTCTTTATTCAACAAAGGGGCTCTAGGATTAGCAACAATTTGATCAATAGACTAAGCACCGATAGAATACATGCTCATGTGATGTAATAGAAGACAAGCCCATGATAGTGGGCTTACACTTTACAGTTGTGGTATGATTTGTAGACATCCGATATAGTTTTATGTTAGTGTATTGCGTGTGTTGAATGCTCCAGAGTTGAATGTATACATCTGGACTGTGACTAAAATGGGAACTTCAAGCCATATATATGCACTTTTGTTCCATTTCTACTAGATACTATATATGCACTTCTACCTGCTCATTCACTTCTACTTGATATGTTATGTTTCTAATATATATATATACAATGTATATATGATGTTGTTATACTATATATATGCTCCTATTCTACTATATATCTATATAATAAAGTAAGAAACTTATGTATGCCATAAGCTTGATTGATGATGTCATCTAGATAAGTTTTTCTTGCACTACCAATTTTGACCCTCAAATCTTTGATTTCCCCCTTTTTTTCACTTATCAAATTTTCATTTCAAATCAAAATTAAGGGTAATTTGGTCAAATCCCTTCGTAACTTTGTTGACACTCTCACAAACCTCTCATTCGCCTCCCTCTCTCACTCATCGTCTACCCCACACTAACGTCAAGCCATGTGCTCTCCAAACCCTCTCCCCAGCTGCCGCCCCCGCTCCCCACCGCCGCTCCTCATCACGGTTCCCCTGTGACCCGCAACCAATCAACCTCTCCTCCAACTTTTTCTCTCATCTGTCAACAGGTAAAAATTAGGGTTTTCCACTATTTTGGGTGGTTTTGAGTTATTTATTCTCTTTCAATTGGAATTTTTTTTCTTTACTTTTGTAGATGTGAATCGAATGTTTTCCCCTCATTTTATTGTTCCTCTCTTCTTTATTTAGTTTTTATGGGCATGTATATATACTAATGATTTGAGATTTGCGATTTTTTGGTAAACTCCCAAAGGTTAGATCTCTCTTCTTCAGATTTACAAAGTGGATTGAAGGTATACACATTTTACTGGGTTCATAGAGTTAGATTTCTCAATTCTGTTACTTTTAACTCTATTTTTTATTTCCAAAATTTCTTTTTTTAGTGAATGGTGAAGTTTCTGCAATACTCTTTAATATTTATCCTTTTAGAAAGGAGAAATCCTATTGATTCGAATAGTTATCCTTTTGTTTTTAGAAGTTTTATGCTCTATTTTGCAGATCGACCCGCAACTCCCAGTAAAATTTGAAAATCGGATATACTCTTGGAAAATTCAAAAATCAGGTATATGTGAATTAGAATTTTTTTATGCTCTATTTGATTGATTGGTGGTTCTTCTATTTTCACATTCCGATATTTAGGTTTAAATTTTTGGCATTTTTTGTTATGATTTGCTTGAAAAGAGCAACTTCCATGATTTGCTTGAAGAGAAGTCACGGGGTGCTTCCCAAGTAGAAAAATTCTCCCGATTAATTAGAAATCTATGTACAATTTGAATGACTTCAAACAGTTTATCCCACAGAGCGTTCAGCAGCTCTTGGACCACTGCATAAAGTTTAATATATTTCGTTTCCTTCTTTTTGTTCATGTCCGAATACTAAGTCATTTTCATATATTTATATTTGAACTTCTTAGCTTCCAACATATACACATATCGCAAGATAATTCTTTCATTTTATTTGTTGTGTGAGTCTTGGATTCTGTTTATAATTTCATTGATTAATCATTGTTCTTTATGTTTGATGATGTTGAAATAGGTGTTTATGAACATGTATCATGGGAGCTCTAAATTGTAAAATGACTCATCTCTATGTTTGATTTGATCTACGGCCTCATATGAATGGAAGATTTGATTGGAAGGGTGCCTATGCTAGACATCCATAGTTAAATGTATAAAGGTATTTATTGTTTCTACATTGATAGTTAAATGTATAAGGGTACCTACGCTAGACATCCAAGCTAATCATATTTGAAAATGGTATCAGGTATGCAGGGGTTGTAAAACTGACGCAAGTGAAAGAGGTTGGTATCCACCCTCTAGAGGAGGTTTTAAGGATGTAGGTAGATTTCCAAGTGAAACTTCCATACTATCTCTGACCATATCACCTCCTGTCATAAAAAGTGAATGAGCATTTGAACAAAAGTAAATAGGATCATTCCATCCTCAAGTTGTCAAGGGCTGTCGGTAGACTCGAAACAACCAACCCTTTGGCCGACACGTTTGTTTAATCTCTATTTCATATCAGTTTTCGGCCTTTGGCATGATTGATTTCTTAAAACAGAGTTTTGTGTTTATAGATGAAATGAGGTTGGATAATAGACCTTGAGAAATAATGATCTGCTCATAGTTTCTGCTGTTATATTGAAAAAAATAATGTTCTGTCGATTCTTATTATGTTTATTAGTGCTCATGGTGCATATGGCTTTATTTGTTAGATTAATGCATAATATCCTACTTTAATCTTCTGAATCACTCTACTACCAGATGATGATCAAATCAGATTTTCATGTGTGTCTTAATAGAAAAATGCATAGCCAAATGGTGCACAATCGTAGTTTCTATCCGACATTCCACGAAAATGATTTATGATTCCACATGTATTAAATGGTATTATTTCATATTGGTGATTTTGTTTCTTCTACCGAGTCGTTAGTTCTTCATTCGATTATGTTAACTGTATTGGTTCGTACATGAGTTTTAATTATATGTTACACTTTTTTGGAGTACTTTAAGTGAATGTATTTGTTGTTCTCTTTGGAAACTAAAATTTTAGGACTATAATGCATATCAATGAAGTGTAGATAAAATCATTTATGGAACTATTACAGGTACGGACCTCATTTACAAAGACATCTTAGTTTTTCGATAAATCAGTCAACTCTAATGTTGTACATTTACGATTGTTATTTATTTGAAACATAGTTGTATTTATCTGAACACGTTCCGAACAGGGCTGCAGACCCTGAAGTAGCAGCAATAGCAACTATTTGTGTAAACCTTAAAGCTCTGTGTAAACGTTAAATCTCAATTATCCCTCCGTGTAAACCTTAAAGCTCAATTGCATCAGATCATTCCTTATTTATGCCTATATGTAAACCTTAAAGCTCAATTATCCCTTTAAGAGATAATTGGATATACACAATTCTTTTCTTATAGAGAACTATCTGATGCAACTATATTTTGACAGCAGCAATGGTACACTCAGCATAGAACTATCTGATGCAACTAGAACCGAACGGACACTCAACATATATTTTTATGAGGATATTCATTCTTCATTCTTAGGCTTTGGTCAGTTCTCTTCGTTCTCTTTATTTTTGAGGAATGGGTATGGGTATATATTTGTGCAAGCCATATGTAATTTACTAGATGATTATTCAAGTTCGTGGAATGTTTAAATTCCAGGTACAATTTCATATGAGGCAAGAGGTGCTTTCAAGCCACTACTGCGCTCTAGCAGCTGCTGCGCTCTAGCTACTGCTGCTCACTATCATGTAGGCATCAGATATACTCTCACTAGCCACTGCTGTGATCAAGCCACTATTCATTACTAATTTTTTATTAGATATACTTATCAGATGTAATTTTTTATCAGATCTAGCCACTGTTACTCACTTTCTTATCGGATATACTCTCATTTCTCTGTGCATTACTAATTTTTTTAATTTGTTTTCTATTTTTCAACTCTATTATTCTCATCAGATATACTCTCGGTTGTCTTAGTTCTCTGTTCTCTATGCATTACTAACTTTCACAACTTTCTATTTTGTGGATTTTTCTCATCGGATATACTCTCGGATTTTCTTTTTCGAATGTATACCAACAAGCAGCTGGAATTGGCTCTACCAAAACATAGGCAGCCTTAGCAATGCAAATGATCTCAAAGCAATTTTCCTGCCTAAAAGACGCAATAATGGGTCAAATTCGAGCGGCAAGCAAGAGTTTAGGCGAAGATGACTGCTTGGCAGGTGGGAAAATAGAGGGGTCGAGGCTCAAATTCATCAATCATTAGATAAAGGCAACAAAGAGCTCTTCAATAGTTCGGAATGAAGCTTTTCCAAGGTTTTTATTTCAGTAAATACATTTTAAGTGAATTTTCTATATTTGATTTTGTTCTTTTTATTTCGATGAAGCTTTCTTTTGGTGCAGGTTGTGTGGAAGAAATCTCTTTAATGTGAAGGACCATGCCACTTTATCCGTACATTTTTATGATCCCCCTGATAAGTATCTAACATTTTTTTTATGCAAATTTCTTATGTGAGTCCCTGTTGTGTTATTGACCCCTCCCCCCCCAGATGGAAATGTGATCATGAGATTGTATTCTCTTCCATTTTTGAAACCTTAGAATTCGAATTTGGTTGTAATAGAAAGATTTAGGTATGTGTTATTGTTGCTTAAATTTGTATGGTTCATGGAGGAACGTAAATTTGCTTAACTGAATTGTTCCATCAGAGTTATTTGGGTGTGGGTGACTGTGTCCTTAGACATTTCAAGCAGGGCATGTATGTTGTGCATTTTTTCATTTTGTTTACCTTTCTTCATTTCATTTTCATTAGTATTGTATTTTTTATTAGTTTAATATTTTATTGTATTCATTTAATTTTCTTCGTGCCTTCAGGCATGAAGTCTCTTTCTTTTCAGATGTGTGCAACTATGTTACTGAAGATGTTCTTGCTGAAGACTATTAAGTCAGCGACTCCAAAGATGGTGCGAGCCCCGGTTCCATCTTTGCCCAGAATTCAGCCAATCAAATATTAAATAAATGACCGGGTGTAAATAGAATTTTTTTTGCAATTTTGAATTGTCTATTGCGAAACATGATATTTTCTTAGTTAAATAGTTGATGTATGCGAGGTCCGAGATGGACTATTATTACTATTGTTCTGATATTTTTTATTTTCTAAATAGGGTGGATAGTTATATAAACAAATGGAACTTTGCCCAAATTGTATAAAATATTCGTATGTTTTGAATGGAACTTGAGCAACGTTTTATTGTACACTACTTGAAACTTTAGAACTATGTGCATGGTACATACGCATTAGTGTGTTTAGAAGTGTGTACATATGCAACAACTTTGTTGGAGTAACAATTTTTTTTTCCGTTTCGCAATTACGTACTTTGGAAATTTTTATCGTTTTGCGATTAAGAACTTTTTAAAAATTATCAGCGTGCCTTCAGGCACGGGCATACCCTTGTATATATATATATATATATATATATATATCCCAACTTTAAATGATAATATACATGTAAAATGACTCATATACCCCTATCCGAGTCCAACTAGCCAAAAAGATCCTGGAACCCAAATACAACCCTCAGGCACTCATTTTGACTATCTTGACCCATCCCAGATCAACAGTTCACCCCAAATTCACATCTGAGATTCCGATAATAAAAGGTCCTATCCCATCCTCCTATAGCTCACACATATATGCCCCGGTTGAGAAATAATCAATTACTGTCGCTTCTACTCACATACGATGAAATAGCACACCGTATGATTCTATTTACTTTCTCACACTAGTAAAATATGCAATTTACATAAATATTAAATATTTTACACAAATTAATATTTATCTTAAATTCCCATTTTAATTTTTAATTATATTAAATCTCACACACAAGGTAATTTAATACTGAAAATAAATGCTCAAAAGTATGGGGTATTATAGTGAGGTCGTACTCTCAATTTATAGGGTATGGGGGTGATGATTGGCATAGTTCTATCCCTACCAATCGTAAGGTAACCCTAGGCACACTGTTGATATGCAAGAAAATGGACCTTCCAATCGGTAGTCTAGTGATAATGTTTTTGAAAAATGGTCGTAGACGCAATCCGTTGATCCTAATTGTGCATGGGGCATACCGTTTGTAAGGTAATTAATAGACATTCAAGAGTTATTGGGATGATCTTGGGCCCGGGAGTTTACTTTGGATCAAACGGACCTCGAAAACATTTATTAGTCCTTTAGACGAGAGATCGTCAGACATAAATGGATTATTCGTTCGAATGATAAGTCAAAATCGTGCATGGGGTGGACTATTGGAAAGCTTATGTGAGGTAATTGGACATTCCATAGAGCTTCACTCGATTTAAAAAGTTGACCTTGGTCAATCATGGCTCGGAAGCGCCTGGTGACCTTTCGGAGTAAAACGGGTCATTCGTTCATACCGTAAGGCCGATTTGTGCACAGGGCAAACCATTGGAAATTGTATTCAGTTACCGTTGAAGATTAATTCAATATCATTCGATATTAAGAGTTGAACTTGGTCAAACAGAGTCCGGGAGCACTCGGTGGCATCTAGATCAATTTTTAGGGGAAATGGATCGTTCATCCGAATGGTTACGCTATTTTGCGCATGAGGCTGACCGTTAAAAATGGGTTTTAGTTTTCTTTGAATATTTGAAGAGCTTTTGCTCTGAAGATGAAGTTGACTGGGGTCAAATCAGGGCCCGGGAGTGGCCAGTGGCCTCCAGATCGATTTTTTGTGGTAAAATGGTCCATTCATCTTAACTGTTATGCCGATTCACGCACATGGTAGACCATTGGAAAGGGGATTTAGAGATCTTTGAATATTAATTGAGATTTTTCTTTGATGATAGAGTTGACCGGATTCAAATGGGGCTCGGAGTGCCCAGTGGCCTCGAGATCGATACTAGGAGTACGACCTAGGATTTGTAATGAAATGGGGAGGTGCTAAGGACCTAAGGAGGAGGGAGTTAAGGGGTCCTCGAATATCATGTCTACAATAGTGATGAACTCGTGTCACCCCTAACCTATCCCATTTGTCCAGGGATAAAACTCATACTTTCAATTGCCAATAGCATTAGCTATTCAAATGGTTTATGGTCAGAATACTCGTGTATAAGTTAAAACCAAAAAATGTTGTAATTGTTGCCCCTAATAGGCACCCTTATCCTACCCCTTATCTCCTTGCAAACATGATTGACGCATGTGGCCCTACTCTCCACATATAAAACACCTCCCTGTGTAATCCCCCTATCTTTGGCCATGCTGGCCATGCCAGGGTTGCCTTACTCTCTAACCCTAGTAGCCTCGACCCCAATGATTACTCCCATTGGGACCTTGGCTCCGCTATCCCTATAGAACACGCTGCAGGCACTGATGGCCCTGTCTAAATCCACCATCACTCAATTAGAATTCCTTTGATCCGAATCTTTTAAACGAGTCCCCCTACTAATTATCCCTATAGGTGCCCCACTAACACCGATACACCCATTCTTGCTATGTTGGCTAGACTCTCCAATTCTCTTGGCTACCTTTACATGGAAACATTGATATTGACATTGTTATAGTACGACATTGATGACATTTACATAAGTCGTCCAAGCTGAATTTTCCATAAATGCGAGTGAATTCTACTCGTGAGTCCAACATCAAACTTAAGGACCTTTTTCTCCTTCGTATCCACCTCGTCTTGTACGAAGTAGGCTAAACATGTAAATGTGTCCTCATTCTCGGCCACTGTATGGCCCTCTTATAATGAGTCTAAGCTCCCGTCACCTCTTTGTCTAAACAACAGATGAATGGACTTGCGATTATACCGCACTTAAAATCCTGATAGTTACAGTATCTCTCTCCTCAAATGTGGTGATTGACTCCCATCACCGCAACGCTGATCCTACGAGCTTAAAAATAGCCAAAATTTATTTTTAAATGTCACTACACTCCATTATATGCAAATTCCTTTGGATGTCCTCCCTCCATTGGCTAGCTAATACCATGTTTGCGTTTCCCTGAAACTCCAGCAGATGACCATCCTAAAAAGACCTTTGACTCTCTCCCGTGATGACTGCATTAGGTGAGTCTGAATTGGTGCCATCGTGTGTTGTGGTGGTGCTTAGGTAACTACTGCACCCTAGCAGTTATTGCATCATGTACTGCTGGAACAACAATAGTGGGAACTTCTGTTGTGGTCACCGTTCCCTTAAAAGTCTACGGTTCTTGCTAAGCCTCTCCTCCTGTGGCGCCCCTAATGACTCGTTGGTCGTTCTCTACTATTCGGCATAGGAAACCCAAATGAATTCGTATAAAATTCACTTCAATTGTACATGATAGAAGGACAACGTAAATCACAATATAAATCGATAGTCCTAAGCATGTGGATCTACATCAAAGAGAAAACAATGCTGAAAATGTAGTAAGTCCGTACAGATCCTAAGAACACTAGAACCTAATGCTCTAATACAATCTCTTACACCCTGCTTATTAAAATAATTGGTGGCCATCCCTCTACTAAAATAAAATAGGAATCTCATTTAGCTCATTCTTAGCATCACTGCCGAAAACCCAATTAATTACTAATAATCTATTACTCAAGCCTAGTGTCAATTTTAAACTTTAATTAAATTGTCGTAAATAAATTCATTTACCACAAACTATTCCAGATAAATTACTAAATACACAATCACCAAAATTAAATTGAATGCTGAAAAAATAAAATCCAAAATAACCAAATAAACCATCAGTATAAAATCCAATATAATTATTCATCACACTGAATTAAATGAACTAAAATATGAATCTTACACTAGGTGACATGCCCGAATAATAACTGGATGAGTCCTATCTAGAGTCTCAAAGATAGAAATGACTAAAGAAAATGCCTACAAGTCCTCCACAACTGCTGCAACTCTAATAACCTGGAACAATACTCATGCCTGGCATCCCTGTGGATGGACACTTAATAGTTTTTAAAATATCTTGATATAGATTAAAGCCCAAATCCTTTTGAAAATATTTTGCAAGTAATTAGAATACATTAATAAATATGGCGTGCACATTTCCATATTTAAACTGATGTCGCACTTCCATGAGATAATCCTCACTCCTTAACTATAGTTCACACCTAACGTATGCACTTTAACCTTCTAGTTATGCTACCCCGCCTAGCTAGTCTCAATGTAAGTCTTGATCACATACGCTACCCCATGTCATGCATATTATATATAATTAGCTTTCACAGCCGCTATAGTAATTATAATTCTCAATTATAATTTTTAGTTTATTTAACATAACTTTCACTAGTTATTAATTCAATATTCACACTTCAGTGTCTTGTGGTCATATATATTTTTCTTCACATTTATATACGTATCTCAATATCAAATTAATTATACATATATATCACTCGTTATATTCTTATAATTACAATCCCTCAGAGTAATGACTCGCTGGATGCGAATCTCTAGTATGTTGTCAGGCTCTAGGGAACACACATCTCATCCTAGGCCATCGGGTCGAAATTGCACCATCCAACCTAAATCGTAAACATAACTGGAGGCGATCACAGTCTTGATTCAGTGGGTCATAATCATACCACATTAATCCACTTGGACTCCAAACTCATATAGGGTGGGTATGCACAAACCTATGACCCTGGAGACCGATACTACACCTGCTGGGATTCGCCATGAGATATTGCCCATAGGCGTAACTTCCACCAATAGCGCCCCAATAGAGTAGGTATGTTTCACATACATATCATACGCACGATATAATCCTACATAAATATATTGTCTTTATACCTTTATATATACAATAAAACTGATTAACCGTGCATGCCCCTCGTATCACTAGCCTATACTTCCTGAGTCTAATCCGACTTCAATTTATTTAAATAGTCACAAATTTAATTTATTCACCCATGTAATAACACTTATGGACACTTATCCATTCTCAACCAGCTTGTAAGTAAGTCTAACCGATATTTAACTAAAATTCATTTTTTTTTCCCGGAGTATTATTCATCCTCACACCATAAGTCTCACCTCGGACATATCACAACAGTCCCAAGGTAATTTATCACATTTAAAATAATCTTCCATTATCTCTAAACTCATCTACGGACAATCTAAACCAACCCGGAATCACCCTATTAGCAAAACCCATCAAATTAACCAAATTGGGAAACATATGGTAGTCGAATAGGTTCGGATTGAGGACGAACCTGTTTGCCCCACTGTTCATCCCCCAAAATGACACAGTTTCATGTATATCGAAATTCTTCCCAATTTTCATCAACCCAATTCAATATGTAAACCCAATACAACCAAAATTTACCATTCTCCATTAATCTTAAATATGAATCTAACAATTTTTCATATTTAAATTCTTGTATGTATCAACAATTTCATGAAATTCAATGTTATAATCAATAATTGTACAATTTCTCAAAAATCACAAGAATACATCATCAATTCTACTTCTTTTGCATTCAAGATTATATGTTTCAACATGAATTCCATTCTCAGATTTCATATACGATAATTTTCATTCAACTTTTATAAAATCATGTCCGAAAACTCATTTTGCATATGAATCCCACCTAAAACATATTTGTCACCAACTATAAAATGAATTGACTACATGCATAAAATATTAAGCAAGTTAATAACTTTTCTTAATAGGATTGTAGAGTCTAAATTTGTAGAGTATGAATTGCCTTTGTTGTGTGATAAACCTAGCCCAAAAAGATCTCCAGAATCCTCCCAACTCTTGCCTTCTCTTGATAACTCTTTGGCTTTCCTTCTATTTTCTCTTTGTTTTCTCTCGTAAACTATTGAATTAATAAGGTGGTTGTTCTCTATCACTAAACATTTAATTTTATAACCCTAATCCCGAAATTAAGTTAAAATACTAATGTAAATCGACATGTATGCCTCTATGCGAGTCTTGACTACTCTAAAATTCCCCCAGAACCCTATAACTACCTCCAGGTACTTAATTTCAAATCTTTTAACCTATTCAAGATGACCAGTGCACTCAAAATCATCATCTGAGTCATCAATCATAAATATCCCATCTTAACCAAATATAACCCACATCTGTCCCGATTGATATACCATCAAATCCTCTCGCTTTTACCCACTTACGACGTAATACCATTTGACATTATTTTATTTACTTAGTCAAACTAGTAAATATAATCACAAAAATACTAATCCATTTCTCGCTAATTAATATTTATTTATTTCTCACGATTTCTCAATTTATTTAAATTATATGCACACGTGTAATTTAAATCCTAAAGTCTAAATATTCAAAATTACAGGATGTTACAGGAGGCAAGAGGTCCCCACACACCAACAAAATCGTAGCCTAAACTAATACAAAATGAAATATTTTTTTCTCCAAAATTATCCACTTACATGTATATAGTTGTTGATGTAAAAAATTAGATCATATCTAATTATTCAATCACAGATAAATAAATGAGATCAAGAATTTTTAAAGTGGTTCAGCCTTATAAGAATGGCCTACGTCCACTGTTATGGTATTGCTGATTGTATGGGAATTCTCGATTACATGTTATCTCAAGAAATTTTGGTCCCCTTCAATGAGGATTGTACAATGTATTTATAGCCCTGAGGCTGTAATGTGAAAGGGTAATACATTAAATGGTGTATATATGAAAGGGTGATACATTCAATGCTCCTTAAGCGTGTGCGTATGAATGATAAGAATTTAATGAATAGTCAAACTGTTGGTTATCCCACTATTAATGCTTTGTTCGAGGTGAAGCTCGGACCGCCTGAGCTTCTCGGTATTTAAGAGTTCCTCGGAGCGTATGAGTTCCTCGGGGAGTCAGTGTTCCTCGGGGAAATAGTCTTCCTCGTTGTAGTCTTGTTCCTCGGAGCGTGTGAGTTCCTCGGAAGTGTTTGTTGCTGCCATGTAGATTGTCACGTGTCTTTATTCAATTGGGCCATGTCAGCAGATTAAATTTGGTATCAACAGAAGCCCCCAATGTTTCATAGTTCGAAATTTGAGGAGTATGGAACATTCTTTCTTGGAATATGGTAGCTTTAAATGGTCTTCCAGATTTTTAGGAGCGTTTCCCTTGTATTTATTTCTCCTTCCAAATTCGTAGAATCAGGCTTTTTGAATTTTTCTAGGACCGCCTCGATCTCCGCATACTTTTTGTCCTTTTAGTCGCCGGTAGCGTAATCGTTTCTTTTTGCTTCAATTGACACGCCCTTTTTGTTCCTCTAGCCGCCGGTAGCGTAATTATTTCTTTTTGTAATCATTACTTCACCATTTCCCAAGGCAAGGTATTTACTCTTCACAAACGCTCCCATCGTCTTCTACCTTTTCAAATTTGTATTTTCGATTTTTTCGTCATCTCTTTCTCTCCTGTGTATTCATCTTTTCCATCGTCCGTTGTCATCAGATCCACTCTTTTTCTGTAAGATTTTCTTCCTTCTTCTTCATTTCTTTAATTCATCATGGTTTACCCTGTTGAATCTCTTGATAAGTTTCGTTCTGATTTTTCTACTCCCTCCTGGGTTGTTCTGGAAGAGCTTTCTGAGCCTTCTGATTATTTCTGCTTGGCTGAGGGACATTGGTTCCCCAGTCTTTTTATTGCTGAGTGTGAATATTCTTTTCCACCAAATCCCTTGTGTTTGGAATTCTGTCAGTACTTTGACGTTGTTCCTGCAAGAATAGCCCCCAACACATGGAGAATAGTTAATGGGGTGCATAGATTAAATCAAATCCATGTTACTCGCATAGGAATTCCTAAGATTATGTTTTGTTATAGATGGGCAGTTAATGATAACATTTTTTATTTAAAAACTATATTTTTAAATAGATCCTTTGTAGTCAATCTCCCTGATGCCAATAGGGATTACTTTGAGCATGGGATTGTCATAAAAAATTGGCAGCATGCTCCTTTATCTAGAGATGAAGTTTATCAGGGTCCCAGATGCCCACCTTATGGCAATGGGATAGGTTATTTTTATTTCATTTTATTTATTTTGAAATCATGCTTCTTTCGTGTTTGATAAAATGTGCCACTGATATTTCCATGTCTATTTATTTATTTGTAGTTGACAGTAAAAGAAAGTGCCCAAAAGAAGCAGATGTCAATATAAGGCATTTGAAACTTATCTGGATCCTGCATCAATCTTTTGTTGACGAGCATATTAGGTCGGCATCATATCTGCTGCAATACAAGAGATACACCACCTCTTTTACTGCTCGTCCAGTTATAAGTGAATCAGAGCCAGTACCAGCTTCCACCAGCTCCTCGCCTGAATCTCACGTCCCTTTAAGTGAAAGGATGAAGAGAAGAAGACCTCCCACTCTCTTCGAGAAACCTGCTTCCGGCTCTGGTGAGGTAAAAAGAAGTAAGGTTGATGTCCTAGGGGAGGGGACAAAGAAGAATGATGCACCTTCCTCGGCTGATGTCGTGAAGGTTGTCGAGAAGCCCGCAGTGGCTCCGAGCAGGTCTGCTACTCCTGGAGAGGTGATTGTAATATCACCGACCAAGGGTTCTTCCTTGGTTGAATATGTTCCTATTCCTGTTCCCCCGAGGAGGCTGAAGAAGAGCTCCTCGGTTAATTTGGCTGACACCATCTGTCAGCCCCCAGCTACTGGAACTGGGGTTCCTACTTTTGTTCCCCCGAGCTCTGCCATGAGCTCGGTAAAGTTCTGGATCATTCCCGAGGTCCAAGGTACTGAAGAAAACCTTACCCGGGACATGGTCACTTCGTTAGTTGCTCGCCATCTTGCTTCTGTAAGTCTTCTTACTTTGAACTTTTCATATTTCCTTTGTCATTTTTGTTTCTGACTTTCTTTCTTTTTACTTTCACAGTTGACGATCTGCTTTAATATAATTCTAAAGAAGGATGAAGCAATTAAAGCTTCATGCTCCTCGTCCAGTGTGGAGGGAGCTCTGGAAGAAGCTATCAAGTCTTTGGACGATTCTCGCCAGACATATGCTACTGACAAGGCTGTTTGGGAGAAGAAGCTTGCCTCCATCGAGCAGGAGAAAGCTCGAGCTGTTGAGGTCTCCAAGTAGTTGGAGAAGAGAATAAAGCAGTTAGAGGGGAAAAATAAAGAGCTTGAAGAGAAGCTCAATTTTGCTGGAGAGTTTGAAGATAAACTTAAGGGTACTGAGGAGGATCTAGCTCAGCTTCGAGAAGTAGGTCGGCAGAAGGAGGAGATTGAAAATAAATTGAAAGCTGTTGATACCATGCTGTCCGAGAATCTTTCCTCGAAGAAGTTGAAGAGGAATATGGCTGTGAAGAAGTCCTTCAACACTGGCTGGGACAAGGGGTGGAATAAGGGGTTGGTTGCTATGGTGTCGCAAGTGGACTATAGCAGTCTCAAATACTTTAGGTATGGATGGGTTGCTGCTCTCCAGGAAATGAAAGTTGATGAATCTTCTGAGCTTTTCCAGCAACATATTCCTGGTCCCCTTCCAACCCCAGAAGATCTTAAAGAGGACGAAGCTGCCTCAGAAGAGTCTTCTATGGTGATGGGAGATCATCCCACAACCATTCAGCCTGCTGCAGAGGAACTTCAGCAGATTGTTACTTCCTCCGAACAACTGCCAGTGCTCCCCGAGCAATTATCCATTCCCTCCAAGCAACCTACTTCCTCCTCCCAGCCTCCTGAGAAGGTTTTGGGAGATAAGGAAAAGGTGTAGAGTTGTTCAGGTTTATCTTTACATTTTTCTTTTGTCAATTGTAACCCAGCATATGTAAATCTGAACTTTATGATCTAATAAAACTTGGACTTTTTTTCATACTGTTGTCTATCTTCATACTTTGTCCTGATTCTTATTGATTACTGCTTTTTCTTTCTCTGCTAGTTTCTGGCCAGGATGGAATTGTTATCTGCCCATGATACAAAGCTACTGCGATAATGTAATGAATATTTTAAGGCTAGTCACACAGACCCGAGTGCAACACAAATTGTAGACATCCTCGGCCAAGATTCTTCAGAACAGGCAGTGGAAGCATATCAATATTTGAAGTGTCTCCTCGATTGAGCAGTGGCCAATAATGTGGCCTATTATGATATGATCGAAGATCTCTAGGGAACCCTCGAGGACCTTCATCTACAATACAAAGAATCCACTGCCCTGTTGCATGAGGGGTACGAGAAGAAGTACCAGTAACTCAATACTGACAAGGGGTACGAGAAGCACTTTGTTGTCAACGAGGTGAGGGCAAGAACTCTGAGGGGCGAGGTCGAGGAATGCAGACAAATTGTCGAGTTTCTAGAGCAAAAGAACAACAACTTGAAGAAAGAGCTATCACAGTTGAAGTCTGCAGCCTCTTCTTCAAAAGCCTTAATCCCAGTGACCAATGAGGGATTCTCGTTCTTAGAGGTCGAGAACGCCAACTTGAGGGACGAGTTGGAAACCTTGAAGAGATCTGGTCCTTCCACATATTCTCAGGGACGAGCAAGAGCACCTCGGGGATGAGCTAGAACAGCTCGGATTCCAGTCGAGGAACAGAGGACTTAGTCTGCCCTAGAGAACCAGGCCTTCCAGCTGATGGCGAAGAACCAGTCTTTGGCTGAAATATCAAAGAAGATCAAGGACTTGGAAGAGAATCTCTCTGAGCAGAAATCTACCTTGGAGGATAAAGAGCTCTTCGTCAAAAATCTCCACGAGCAGCTGGACAGACTAACATATCAGTTCCACAAACAGCCCGGGGAGTTCTGGATGGCTGGATACAATGAAGCGCTCTACCACTTGGACGATCGTATCCAGAATACCAATAATGAGGGCTACAAATAAGGTTGGTTGAATGCCTTAGGTGTGATGCAGCTCGAATAGGGTCATTACCTGTGGGACTACCACGATCCCGGGTTGCTCGACTTACCTGTGCCACCATGCAAATTGGATATGAGTTGGATCCCTGCACGGGCCATTCCTCAGAGCTTGATTTAAAAGTATCTCGGTGACTACAATCTTCATTCAAAAGCCGAGATATCTCGTCCCGAGCATCTTTTGGATCGACCATCCGTGATGAATGTCAGGATGTTGAAGGATCTCAACTTCATCAATTCTCCTCTGGCTTTAAATGATTCGCCTGCTGGCGAGGAACTTGTGTCAAAAACAGAGGGGAAAAGACCAGTAGAATAGGAATTTTTGATGTAATAGTTAGTATATATTTCAAATCAATGTAACTTTCATTTCATTATCAATGTAATTCATTTTGAATTCAATGAAAGACTTTCATTTTTATTCGCTATTGTCTTTTAACACTTTATATTTGTGCATGCATATCTGATAAAAAGATAACAATATTGTGTAGTTTGAACTTGTGATAGTCATTTGGAAAAAAACAACATTTTGTTTCTTGACCAACTTAGCAATAAAGTAATAAGTATAAAAATGTATAAAATGTTTCCAACCAACCAAGGTTGTTAAATTCTTCATGTCAACCAACTACAGTTAGTGGGTTTTTATCCCCGACCAGCTATAGTTAATCTTTTTGAAATAATATGGCCCATAAAATGTTTCCGACCAACTAAGGTCGGTAAATTTTCCTTGTTGACCAACTACAGTTGGTGGGTTTTTATCCCCAACCAGCCATAGTTAGTAGACTTTGGCACTTTTTGGAATAATTTTACCTCCCAACCAACATAAGTTGGCAATTTCGAGAATATATTTACCTCCCGACCAACATAAGTTGGCATTTTCGAGAATATATTTACTTCCTAACCAACATAAGTTGGCATTTTTAGGAATATTTTGTTTCCTAGCCAAACAGGTTGGCATTTTTAGGAATTTGTTTCCTAGCCAAACGGGTTGGCATTTTTAGGAATATTTTGTTTCCTAGCCAAACAGGTTGGCATTTTTAGGAATATTTTTGTTTCCTAACCAACCGAGGTTGGTATTTTTAGGAATATTTTGTTTCCTAGCCAAACAGGTTGGCATTTTTGGAAATATTTTGTTAAGTAGCCTGATATTTTTGCTGAGTAGTCTGATCTTTGCCGAGTAGTGTGTAGCACTAGTATTCCCCAAAAAATTCTCAATAAAAGGAAAAACTTTGGCAGAATATCTTCATTTTATTCATATTGATGTAACTGCATTACATGGGAATATACATCACTGATAATACTTGCGCAGGTGCTCTGCGTTCCATGCATTCTTAAACTCCTCCCCCTCTAGAGTTGCTATTCGGTAAGTTCCTAGTCGAACAACTTCTGTAACTCGGTATCGTCCATGCCAATTTGCCTCCAGTTTATTGTGCTTTTGAATTACTTTCTTCAGCACATAGTCTCCTTCTTTCAGGTCGCATTTCTTTACCCTCTTGTTGTAAAACAAAGTTGTTCGCTGCTGGTATGCAGCATTTCTGATGGCTGCTTCTTCTCTAACTTCCTCGATCATGTCTAAATCCAGTCTTCTCATTAAGTCGCTGATAGGGGAATTGAAATTCAGTACCCTGTGTGTTGGGAGGCCCAACTCGGCAGGTATAACAGCTTCACTTCCAAACGCCAGCATATATGGTGATTCTCCAGTTGCTACTTGGGGAGTAGTTCGGTAAGCCCAGAGTACTGATTGTAGTTCGTTGATCCAATTCGATTTTTCATCATCCAGTCTTTTCTTCAAGACATTTAGCAGCGTTCTGTTTGTCACTTCAGTTTGTCCATTGCTTTGAGGATGGCCTGGTGCTAAGTGGACCTTCAAAATGTTTGACTGATGGCAATAGGCAGCGAACTCCTCGTTATCAAATTGTGTTCCATGGTCTGTGATGAAAGCATGAGGAAGACCATATCGACAAATGATGTTCTTCCAAATAAATTGGTACACCTTCTCGTACGTCATATCAATGAGTGGCTCAGCTTCTACCCACTTAGTAAAATAATTCACTGCGACGACGAGGTATTTGAACCTTCCTCGGGTCATTGGCAGTGGCCCAACCAAATCAATTCCCCACATGGAAAATGGCCAAGGGGAAGTTATGGGTGTCAACAATGCTTGTGCAGTTCTTCGGATGGAGGAAAAGCGCTGGCATTTATCACATTTCTTGGCATAGGCTACACAATCATCTCTCATCGTCGGCCAGTAGTATCCCTGCGTCATCATCCTTTGCAAAAGCGTCTGACCTGCTACATGTGCTCCACAGGACCCTTCATAGATCTCTTCAATCAAATCCTTCACCTCGGAGGGATGTACACGTCTCTACAAAACTGCCATAATTTCTCGTCTATACAAAATACCGTTAGTTAATACATACCGAGCAGCTTTAAACTTCAATTTCTTGGCTGTGAGCTTGTCAATTGGTAATTTCCCCTCTTCAATATATGCCCTGATGGGATCCATCCAAGATGGTCCTAAATCAAGGGTAATAAAGTTCATCATCAGATGTTCATCTATACTCCGACCAACCAACACTTCAATTGGTATTGTTCGTCGTAGCTCGGTGCGAGTAGCTGATGCTAGTCGAGCTAGGGCGTCTTCTCTCGCATTCTCCATTATTGGTATTCTGACTAGCTGAACAGCGGCAAATTCTGACACCAGCTCCTTTGCCTTTGCATGATATCTGATCATTAATTCTCCTCTAACTGCATATACTCCCAACATTTGATTTATGATCAATTGAGAATCACTGAAGACAATAATCTGTTGCGCCTCCATAATTTTTGCCAAACTAACTCCTGCAATCAGGCCTCATACTCAGCCTCATTGTTGGAAGCTTTGAATTGGAAACGCAGGGGGTATTCCATGTCGACCTCGTCTGGAGTGCTCAAAACTATCCCCACGCCACATCCTATAGTGCAAGATGAACCATCTACATATAGCCTCCATATAGTTAACTCGTCTTCAAATTTCTGATCAGTCAGAGTTCTTCGGTGAAATATTTGTTGCTTTCTTTCATCCTCCCCGAATTTTTCTTTATCTTCGTCGATCATCTCTTCTTGCCCTTTTACCAATTGAAATTGGTATGAGCTCGAATTTGATGATTTTTTAATATCCACTTGCCCTTTTACCAATCGTAATTGGTTTGAGCTAGTGTTTGTTGATCCTGTAACATCCACAGGTTGATCAGTGAGCAACTTTTGCTCCTCGGGGGTATCAGGATAGGTGAACTCTGCTATAAAATCTGCTACAGCCTGCACTTTTAGCGATGATCTGGGTTCATAAACTATATCATATTCACCGAGCTCTATTGCCCAGTACATCAATCTCCCTGATTTTTTTGGTTTATGAAGGGCTTGCCTCAATGGCATATCGGTATATACTACTATGGTATGAGCCTGGAAGTATGGCCTCATTCTTCTACTTGCCTTAATAAGCGCCAGTGCTAACTTTTCCAACCTTGGATATCTGATCTCTGCTCCTCGGAAGGCCTTACTTGTGTAGTAAATTAGTTTTTGCACTCCATTCTCCACTCTGATCAACGCCTAGCTAACTGCATTCTCGGACACTGCAAGGTACAAATACATTTTTTCTCCCATCACTGGCCTGGATAAGTGGAGGTGCTCCCAAGTATTTCTTCAAGTCTTGAAAAGCCTTCTCACATTCATCATTCCACTCAAAAGTCTTTCTGAGTGTCTTGAAGAATGGGAGACATCTATCAGTTGCTCGTGACACAAATCTGTTGAGTGCTGCTACTCGTCCTGTGAGACTCTGCACTTCCTTCTTCGTCGTTGGAGATCGCAGACCTAATAAAGCTTTGTTCTTTTCAGGATTTTCTTCAATGCCTCGTTGATTGACAATGTACCCGAGAAACATGCCTTCTCATACTCCAAATATGCACTTCGTGTGGGTTTAGCTTCATTTGATATTTATCCAGTTGATCAAAAGTCTGACTTAAGTTAACTAGATGATCGGCAGCTTTCTTGCTTTTCGTCAGCATGTCGTCAACATAGACTTCCATATTGCAACTGATTTGTTCAGCAAAGACCTTGTTCATCAGCCGTTGATATGTCGCACCTGCATTTTTCAAACCAAAAGGCATAACATTATAATAATAAGTTCCCCTAGGGGTAATGAAAGAAGTACTCTCCCTATCTTCAGGTTTCATTTTGATCTGATTGTAGCCAGAATAAGCATCCATGAAACTCAGCAACTCATGTCCCGAGGTAGCATCCACCAGTTAATCAATTCGGGGAAGTGGAAAGTGATCCTTTGGGCATGCTTTGTTGAGGTCGGTGAAGTCTACACACATCCTCCACTTGTTGTTTTTCTTCTTTACCATCACCACATTGGCTAACCAGTCTGGATATTTAACATCTTTAATGAAACAAGCTTTCTGGAGCTTCTCGACTTCCTCCTGTATATCTTGATTCTTCTCGGGACTGAATACTCTTCTTCTCTGCTTCACAGGCTTGATCTCTTTATTCACATTGAGCTCATGACATAAGAAGTTTGGGTCTATTCCTGGCATATCCTCATGACTCCAAGCAAAAGTTTGTTTTCTGCTTTTTAGGAAAACTATCAATTCCTATTTCAGTGAGGCATCTAACGACGAACCTATTTGAGTTGTTCATTCCGGGTGCTCGTCGTCCAAAATGATATTTTCAGTAGCTTCCACCACCTGACCTTTCATAAGCTGCGAGTCGTCTCTAGGATCCAATGTTTCAATCTCTGCACCTTCATCCACTTGATAGGTAGTAGTCTTTTTTTTAGATTCTTCCAATTCTTCTTGCTCGGCAGATGAGTAGTAACATTCCCGAGCTACGTTTTGGTCACCCTTCATAACTCCCACTCCAAAATTGGTTGGAAATTTCGGGCATTGATGTACAGTAGATGATACTGCTTCAAATTTCTTCAATCCTACCCTTCCCATGATGATATTGTAAGCTGACTGGACATTCTTATCCATCACAAAGAAACGTACTCTTTCTATTGGACAAATAAGCCATGTACCGATGAACATATCCAACTTGATTTTCCCAAGTGGAAAAACTTTCTCTCCAGCAAACCCGAGGAGGGTCATATCTTCATGACTCCATGCAAAAGTTTGTCTTCTGCTTCTAAGGAAAGTTATCAATTCCTATTTTAATGAGGCTTCCAACGACGAACCTACTTGAGTAGTTCGCTCAGGGTGTTCGTCGTCCAGAATGATGTTTTTAGTAGCTTCCACCACTTGACCCTTCACGAGATGCGACTCATCTCGAGGATCCAATGTTTCAATCTCTGCACCTTCATCGACTTGATAGGTAGTAGTCTTTTTCTTTGATTCCTCCAATTCTTCTTTCTCGGTGGATGAATAATAGCATTCCCGAGCTACTTTCTGATCACCTTTCACAACTCCTACTCCAAAGTTTGTTGGAAATTTTAGGCACTAATGCACTGTAGATGGTACAACCTCGAACTTCTTCAATACTACTCTTCCCATGATGATATTGTACGATGATTGGACATTCTTATCCATCACGAAGAAATGTATTATTTTTGTCCGACAAGCAGGCAACGTTCCAATGAATATATCCAACTTGATCGTCCCAAGTGGAAATACTTTCTCGCCAGCAAAATCGATGAGGGGTCTGTGGTAAGGCTCCAGTTGAGATAGCTTTAGATTTAAACTATCGAAGCACGAGTAGAACATGATATCTGTCGAGCTACCATTGTCGACCAGTACTCTTGAAATCATAACCTCCTTCATCCTCATTTTGATCACTAGTGGATCATCGTGAGGATATAGAACACCGGCGAGGTCATTTTTTGAGAACCCAATGACCAACTTCTCTTTGTTCACCTTTCTCGGGCGATCCTCCTTAGCTAGATTTATTCGCTGAATGTACGAGCAAGCTTGAGCCTCACAGAGGTAAGATTTTCTCTATGCAGTAAGGTCTCCTCCTCCTGCATCTCCACCTGTTATAACATTACAGTTAAATGACCCAAAGCGTATTGAAAATACCTCTCGTTCTGGATGCCTTGGTCTCTTGGGAAGATCGGGGTCGTCTTCTGGATCAACTTCATGGTTTATTTTCTTGTTCTCCTCTGCTCGACGAAGAGATCTAGACCTCTCTCTTGCTCGGTCGTTGTTTCTTCTTTCGTTTCCACGATCAACATACTTTGAGAGCTTTCCTCATCGGATGAGTGTTTCGATCTCATTCTGAAGAGCTATGAAATTTTTAGTCATATGGCCATGATCTTTGTGAAACTCGCAATATTTTTCCTTATTCCTCATATCAGGGTCTGCCTTCATTTTCTTTGGCCAGTTTAACTCCTCGCTGTTCTTAATTTCTTCCAAGACGTGGTTGATATCTACCTTCAAAGGAGTGTAATTATCAAATTTCTTTAATACCTCCCATGACGACCTATTTTTGGACTGTTTGTCACCACCATTGTTCTTATTCTCTTTCTTCTTGGCTTTGTCGACTTCCACCTTGGTTTCTTTATCCATATTCTCCTTCGCAGCCATAGCCTCTTCGGCATTCATAATCTTAGATGCTTTTCCCATCAGATCCGACATGGTTCTAGGTGGATCTTTGGCCAAAGTGTAGTACAACTTGTTAGGCAGTAGTCCACTCATCAAGGCGGTAATCGTTGTCTTCTCCTCGTAATCAATGACTTCAAGTTTCTCGTTATTAAAACGAGTTATATAATCTCTGGTGCTCTCACCAGACTTTTGTCTAACACTTAACAAATGCGTTACTCGTTTAACTGGCTTTTCCCCAAAACAGAAATTCCCAATGAATAACTCGGCCAATTGAAGAAAAGTTGAAATCTTACCCCGAGGAATATTATTTTACCATATTTGAGCAGACCCGGTAAGAGTTCCCGAGAATGCCCTGCATCTCATCTGATCTGGAACAACATAGATGTCGGCTGCAGCTTGGTATTGTTCTATATGAAGGACGGGGTCAGTCTTTCCATCATATTTGGGGGTCACAACAGGTGCTTTGAATTTTGATGGTGTTGGAAAATCTAAAATGGCCTAGACAAAAAGTGTTCCTCGAACAAAGGTTCGTTGTAGAGGGTTATTAGCTTTAACCATTTCCCCCAATCTATCCTCCAGCCTTTGAATAGAGCATTTCCATGCATCATTTCCTTCCTCGGGTCTGTTGGTTCGAGCAGCTGATCGCGTTGAAGTGGCTTCCTGGTATCTATCTTGATGAGCAGTTGGTCGCGACTGGGCAGATCCTTCTCTTAAGGCTGTTGATCGTCGAAAGCTCCTCGACGTTGCATTAAGAGGACTTTTGTTCCTCCTAGGGCCTAATCGGTCGAAAGGAGAAACCCTACTTAATCTTTCCAATGCGCTGGTCCTTTTTGGAGAGAGAGTGACACGTTGCTCAGTATCTGTGGCTCGCACTGACGAAGTTCGTCCAGGATGATAAGAAAAGTCTTTAGATTCCTCATTGCGATATGAATTGGTACGCCTAGTACGTGAGGATGGTGCACGGGTGTTTCTTTGAATACTTCGTGGTCCTGAATGGGCTGACGCACCGCCATGAAGAGTTTGGATGAGTTGTCGCATTGTTTCTTGCATGACGTTCTGGCCCTAAGCCAGATTTGTCATTATTCAAGCCAAATCTGGAATATTTGGCGGAGCAGATGGATTTGTAGGGGTTATAGCGTTGCGATTGCTGGATTCAGGAATATCATCCATTTGTGATGGATTATTTTTGGTGAAAAATGATATTACTAGTCGTTTCCCACAGACGGCGCCAATCTGTTGATGTAAAAAATTAGATCATATCTAATTATTCAATCACAGATAAATAAATGAGATCAAGAATTTTTAAAGTGGTTCAGCCTTATAAGAATGGCCTACGTCCACTGTTATGGTATTGCTGATTGTATGGGAATTCTCGATTACATGTTATCTCAAGAAATTTTGGTCCCCTTCAATGAGGATTGTACAATGTATTTATAGCCCTGAGGCTGTAATGTGAAAGGGTAATACATTAAATGGTGTATATATGAAAGGGTTATACATTCAATGCTCCTTAAGTGTGTGCGTCTGAATGATAAGCATTTAATGAATAGTCAAACTGTTGGTTATCCCGCTATTAATGCTTTGTTCGAGGTGCAGCTCGGACCGCCTGAGCTGCTCGGACCGCCTGAGTTTCTCGGTATTTAAGAGTTCCTCGGAGCGTATGAGTTCCTCACGGAGTCAGTGTTCCTCGGGGAAATAGTCTTCCTCGTTGTAGTCTTGTTCCTCGGAGCGTGTGAGTTCCTTGGAAGTTTTTGTTGCTGCCATGTAGATTGTCACGTGTCTTTATTCAATTAGGCCATGTCAGCAGATTAAATTTGGTATCAACAATAGTAAGGGATTAATAGAAAAGGGAAGAGAAAATAAACAAGCCGAATTGCCAAATATATATTGTGACCGGTTGATCGGTGGTATTAATTAATGCCCACATCCTTCCTTCATAGGAAAAACCTTATTGCCCGATCAACCATTGGAGAAGGATCGGTCAATTGAGACTTTATTTTTCTGAGCACTTTATTCTTCAAAAGGGAGAATTTGAATTATACAAAAATGCTCTAACTTCGTTGTTCGGACTTGAAATGAGGCAAGATTTATGGACATGATAAGATAACTTGATGAACTATGAATTCATGGAGATCCGTTGGTCGGGACAAGAAGTATGAATGACCAAAATTCCTTTGAGGTTTCATCAAATGACAAACTTCCCTGAAATCTAACAAATTGACCCATTTGGCATTCCAATACCTATAAACCTCTGATGAACCTTGCATAGAATATATATATGATGTTCTCTCCCTGGAGCACGTCGGGAGTTCTCGTGTGCGTGAGGTTCCTTCCTAGTAATGGGCGTTGGTCAACCGATGTCGGCTGACCGACATTGTCTTGTTGCTTTTCGTCGGCCAACTGACTTTGCCCCATTTTGGGTCGACATTTCCTTAGTTCTATGAATCACCTTAAATATTGGTTGGGTCGTTTGGGTATTACCTTGGCAACATTGACTTGTTTCTAGGCATCACACGACCGATATTTGCCTCGGTGCTAAGGATCACCCGACCGACGTTGCCTTATTTCTAGGCATCACCTTACCAACATTGCCTTGTTTCTAGGAATCACCTTGAACACATTGTCTTGGTACTAGGCATCACCCGACCGGCATTGCCTTGTTTCTAGGCATCACTCGACCAACTTTGCCCAAATTTTAGGCATCACTCGAATGAGTGCATTGGTGCTAGGCATCATGTGGAAGATGTTACCTCATTGTGTCGGGAATTTTATGGGTGCCAACCTGCATCTTCGATTGGGCATCATAAATTGGCACCACTATTTCTTTCGACATTGGGTTTCCTTACCGTGATACCAAATGGGGTGCCTACTTTCATGGACATTTGGGCACCGATTTCATTATACGCTAGAAACGATCGACCGACGTGCTGTGTTGATTGATTGATGGTCAGGCAGCTTTTGAAGAACCCTTGTATAGGACATTTCTAGGGACCTATGATCATTGGGGACCTTGCCTAGGTGTTCCACATCGTTCGGATGACTTTTAGGAAACATTTGGACACGCTTCCCACCACGATCAAGGTGACGACGTCCCCATGCACATATCAACAACACTGACTTTAGGAGTCGCCCTAATCCGCATAGGCCCACGCCCCGAGATGATCGACAGATTGGCTCATCACCATTCCACATCTGACCGAGGTGCGTCATCGGCGCCCATTCGCTTCCCTCCTGATAATTTCAAGCACTCTTTGACTTATATATATATATATATATATATATATATATATATATATATATATATATATATATAATATTAAGGTTAACCAATATATGAGCACCAAAGTAGGAAATAACGAAAAAAATATTCTGGAATGCATAAGGATAACAGGTGCTAATATACAATATTCATGACGTATCACCTGCATATATCGTCATACGTTATCAATGGGATTGATCTTTCCATCATAGATTTTGAACCTATGAATTGAAAACATTTTTGGAGGATTTGGTTCTTTAATGTCCCTTGAAAAAGAGGACTTCATTTAGGTGATGAGGCCCCTCCTAACCAGTTCCTTAGAAGATTTAGCCCCACGTTTGGCGGGATGTTGATCCATCTCTTTCCTAATTCGATTATGGATATTGTCTCTACGATCCTTACTGATATCATATTATCGAGCGACTCTCGTGCATGGAGTGCTCCTTATCATAACATGGACTCTTTCCTCAATTACGAGTTTTACTTGCCCGAGGCTAGGGGTTCGGACATGACACTTGTGCTTATCTCTGAGGAGCTCTCGCTCCATTCTTTCTAAACATCATTGAAGATGTGCATTTTCCTCCTCCTGGAGGCGTGCGACGGCTTCATGTTGACATAACCATTGTTCATAGTCATCAACCAACCATGAGATCTGGCTAGACCTTGGTTATTTATTGCTATACTAAGAGGGGTGCTCTTGTGAGAGATAACATACATATGGAGTGTGGCGACTCCTGTTGGGGTGGATTTATGAACTTACCCTAGGGAATGGAGGCCCATTACTATGGTTGTTGTTATATGGCATAGATGCAATATATGGGTGAGAAATGACTATTTATTAGTTCTAATTTTCTTAGGAAAATAAATTTGTTTCCCATAGACGATGTCAATTGTAGGTGCAAAAATCTCACATCGAAAGATCCCAAGCAATTAAAATCAGACAAGTCACGCAAAATAATTACACAACATAAGTATTTACGTGGTTCAGTAATAGCTTATGTCCATGGGGTATTTCTCTCTTTCTTATTACAAAGATTATAACAACAAGAAATACATGTCCCTTTTCAAGGGGTGTGGGTCACATTTATTATGGTTACGGGAAGATTGCGTCGTCTAGGACTACGAGAACTTATTTGCTTCTACCATTTTTCATTTGACATGATTAACTCCGAGATTTTAGCTGATCGGGATTTTCATCATTCTTAGCCTAAATTGTGAATGCCTATCCCCTGATGAATGGACAAATGTCATTGGATCCTATTAATTAGGAATGCTCGGATTATTCCTTCACACCACCAATAACAAATCAAATATACAATTGTGCAAACATTCCAATCCTCATAACCCTAGGGATTAATAACTTGTGGACCTTTTGTAGACCTATGAGATTGTACAATTCTAATCTAGTCATCACCTATACTTTATTTTCACATGTGATCCTATTCAATACAGACTTGAATGTACTGATCACAATCCTCATTGAACTATTAGACAAGCTCCTAAACCATTAGACATGTTTCCATAGTTTAAAATAAATTACTAAGATTGTGCTCCCAGCTCTCTCAATAGGGTTTCAATTCCCTATATAGGTTGTAAACTACCCAATTGTACTAAAATTGGAATTTTAATCTCCCGTGATCAAGTCAAACCTAACTTACAAGAATTCCTACTAAGTGGAATTGACCGACATGGTATACAATGTATTTAACCATAAATATAAGGCATTCTCAGAGGTATGATTCTCATTTCAAAACATCATTCCTGGTTTTAAGAATAAAACCTCAATAATAACTCCTTGTAAGGTTTTAGTTCCTCTTAATTAAACTCAAGATAGTGAAGTTCTCGAGTCCCATTTCAAGCATCCATTTAGGAAATGGATTAAAAATCTCGGTTTCCATGGTCTCTCTTATTCTTGAACTATTATTGTTATTTTTTTTCATTTAATTTCTTGAAAATCTTTTTCTTTCCTTATTTCAAACTTGCAAAATAAAATTTAATTTTCCATTAAATTTATAAATCACCCCCTCCCCCCTTTGGGTATTTCTTCCAGGCTAATAATAATGTTTTTCACTTGAAAAATAGTTTATTTTACCTTTAAGTTTTATACCCTTCTTTATTATGCAATGTTTCCATTTGGGACACAATACACTATTGCCTAAAAATTAACCCCAAAAGGGAGGGTGGACTAAATAAGGTTTATGATAAATTTTGACATATTTAATAAACTTGATCATTTAATAATCTTCCAAATAAATTTTAAATTTATATTAACTTCAAGAAATGTGCAAAAGAAAAGATAAGTTTCACATAAGGATTTTTATTGTGGTGCGGTGAATAAACCTTTATCCACGTCCATACCTTTTGAGACGTACAAGACTCTACCTACTATCGATATTAGATAACCATTGGAATCCACTTGGCTAGTGGATATAATGTTTGTTCACAACTTCGGGGCATGGGACACACCCATAAAATGTGCTTTACCCCGTCATTTATTTTAAGATTCAATGTCCTAACCCCCTCAATGACACATTTTTTCCTTTAGGCAAAGACAATAAACTTTTCTACTTATATTGTACAATCTCAAAATATTTTCAGTTAGAGAAAACGTGATTTGAAGATTCCAAATCCAATATCCATTCTTTTTTACACAAGGTGTTACGTTTCTAATTTATGATAGACTTAGAAAATATTCTTCTTCTGCATATACCAGTGTTGCACATTAAGAGAATTATCCATCCTTCTTCAAAAGACTATCTTAACCCTCTCCAAGAACTTATAACATTACTAATATTTTCCACCACCCCTTGATCTATATATACTACCTTTACCAGGTCCCTTCTTGATATTCTTTACTATATTTC
The DNA here is from genome assembly GCA_949130495.1 of Sambucus nigra. NCBI lineage: Eukaryota > Viridiplantae > Streptophyta > Magnoliopsida > Dipsacales > Adoxaceae > Sambucus > Sambucus nigra. Next base: position 538,960,861 of record OX422213.1, read on the forward strand.
AACCAAGAGCATATGTATATAGCCGAGATAAAACTCTCTTACCCTAAAACGATTTCCTCTTCTCGTTAGACAACGAAGTTGACTCTACCTCATTCATTTTCATGATATATTTCCATATAAATTTTGGTGACTATGTTGTCATTTGAATAAAAAGAGAGGTAAGAAGAAACAAGATTTTTTAGTATTCCTCTATTTTCACATCATTTTTTTACTTGAACCACAATCCTTTCGAATAAACTCATGTGATTCATGAGGTTTACAGTGTTCTTTATCTTCAAACGACTAAGTTCTTACTTGAGAATGGGCACCGTTTTAATACTCTTTGCAAGATAGATCTTCTCACACGATCTTATTATTGAAATTCTTATCATTGAAATTGATGATAATATTATCACAAATAAAGAGTTCAATTGTGTCTGATCACCTTTACTTTAATTATATCCTCCTAATAATCACCCGTTAATTTCTCTGACTTCCCACTTCTCCCTTTCGGTGCTTGCTTGAAGCCTTGTTGGATGAGGAGATACTTGATCACACCTATAAAGTGAATCTATGACCAACATCAAATGATCCACTTTCCATTATGAAACTATATTTTTGGACACGAATGAATACGAATACCCAATACTTCCAGAAACTAGTGTGTTGACACCAAAATCATACTTATGACTTTTGTCAAACACCGAGTGTGTTTGGTACCAATTTGTTGTGCTTCAATGATACTACATCCAACCAAACTCAATGAATATTTATGTGCAAGATGATGGAGATTAAACAAGCCACATCATACAAGATGGGCATAATATATTTGTTGTCGTTGGGGAAAAATTACCTCTACCTACATCTGGAGAGATAACAATCCATTATGTAAGATTTGAAGTTACAGTGGAGGAGTCATACAAGTTCTATATTCATTCTCAATCCAAAATTCAAATACAAAAAAAATTCACATTGAAATCAAATTTAGAAACCGTGAACCACTATCACTTTATTACCTCCCTTATGACAAGACAAACTACATTATTAATATCAATGAAAACTTAAGAAAACAAAACTAACATAATTTTAATTATACCGAAGTAGACGCATATGTTGAAAGCCAAAGTTAGCCCATCACCCCCCTCGCACCACACACACACACACACTTAAACACAAGGGTGAACCCCATCAGAAGGCGTTTGATGGATGTTTCATTAGACGTCGTAAAAAATGAACAGGAAATGCTAAAATAAATACTTCCCCCCCCCCCCCCCACACACACACACACACTTACACTTAAACGCAAGTGCGAACCCAACCAGAAGATGTTTGATGTACGTTTCATTAGAAGTAGTAAGAAATGAAGAGGAAATGCTAAACAAATACCCCCACACACCCCACCCCACCACACACACACACACACACGCACGCACGCACAACTAAACACAAGTGCGAACCCCATGAGAAGACTTCTGATGGATATTTCACCAGACATCATAAGGAATGTAGATGAAATGCTAAACAAAAACTTCCCACAAACGTCTAATGAGGGCCCCATCATATGTCTAATAGCCCTTGGAGACTTTTTTGAAGCCAAAATTGCCATAACTGTAAGACATAAAACCCTTGTAAGAATAAATGGTTTCAATTTTACAGCACGTGATCCTTTAATATTTGCTAATTTCAACTCTGAGGGTTGGTTATTCAATATTTTCATAGTGCGTTTGGGAATTTTTTGTATTCTCAATTTTCCAATTAAAGAATTAAGTTAAAATTTCATAATTATATACAACCCACTAAGTGGGAAAACCAAAAGAATATAAATCCAATTGTGTAGGTTCTTTAAAATAATTCTCAGCGAGGATTTCTATAAAAAAAAAAAAAAAAGAGGGGTTGAGATAAGATTACTCTTATAAGAACATAAATAATAGTACTATTTTCTTTATACATTAAGATCCGCTTCTTTTCTATTTTTGATTTAATAATTAAATAAACTTAAAAATCATACTCAAAGCAGGATGGTGATAATATCATATCCTATATACAACATGATGGATCTCTACTACTCTACACCTATATCACGGGGCTTAATCCTTCTAATCATCGAGACCATTGTCCTCTCATTGTTTCAAGATGACTCACCCACATTTCGTTCTTAATTGTATAGATTTATTTTATATTTGGCCCACGCCATTTGGAATGTATGTCGATATCCAGAGTTTGAAAAAGGACAGAGAGTTGTATATTACATGATAATACAATTCATCAAACTATTGTCTCAATTATATGGAGCCGCCAACGACATTCTATTGCTTTCTTTCCGCTGGCAGTAACAAAAATAATATTGAAGATGTTCAAACTATATTATTAATTATATCTCGCCTCGTGTTGATAAATCTTTCTGTTTGAATGGAGGATCAAAGATTTGTGGAACCCCTCTCTTGTCGGATTTAATGGTAAACTAATCGAATTAATGTTGAAAATGATTTATAATAAGTATAGTGATCAACTGAAACAAGACAGTGCACCTGTGACAATCTTTACCTCATGTCATGACCAGCTAAAACAAAAATGGCAAGAGAAAGCGTTCTGTCGAGGGGCTGTAGCTACCCCTGGCCAATTTCTTTTCCTTAATCAATTGATGTTATATTTTACTTGAATTGTGTCAAGATTAACTTTATTTGGACTCAAACCCTCTTATAGTTAGTTTAGTATTATTGAGATTCATGTCACTTATTATATTTACCGACTAAACCATTTAAACTAGTCAAAAATACAATTATCAGATTCAAATTAAGAGTCTATTTTTTTTTTTTTTAGAGAATTAAGGTCAAGATCATGCTTTTTCCTATATTTGGATTTTTAGGACAGCGATTTTCAGGTTTATAAATCTAGTCTCTGTGATACAATATCATTTATATCTTTTGAGTAAGATTGGACATTTTTACAAACCGCCCTTTTTTTTTAGATTGTTTCAAATTAAGATGTCATTTTTTTTATATAATCAACGAACGAAGTTGTACGATGATAAATAATAGTTAATCTTCTTTATTGATTTAATGTATTCATAATCTATACAAAACAAAGACGTGACCTCTTAATTTGAGATGAAGAATGTATATTTTTTTTTCTCTTTGCTTCTTCTCATTGGTCCTGTTAATTAACAACTCTAATAACAAGAACGTACACTAATTTAAAATATGTGGATGATCCTACTTACACCATTGTCGAAGATAAGAGTTTTGCCTACACTCAATAATAATTTATTGCTCACAAAATGAACCAAAGGTAGAAAGTTAATCCAATATATAATGAATTAATTGATCGACATTTTCATTTCGCTAACTTCTATTATTATATACACTAACATATAGCCCGTGCAATGCACGAGTAGTTTTAATATGTATAGAATCAATATAACAAAAAAGTCACCCAACTCTATAAATTTTCAATAATATATGGAGGTTGTTTTCCACATAGTTAAGAATCCATTGAAGCTATTAGGGTTGTAATTTGGGAGTCAAACTCTTTAAAAAATTGAATTACCAAAAAACCAAAAACAAAAAAAAAAATCACAACTTAATAACATGATATTTTGATAACTAATTTTCAACCTGATATGTCTTATACCTATAAAAGTACCACGAATCGGGTTACTTGTTACATATCAATGAGTCCATGTAAAATTGTGATAGAACTATCTACCCATTCGTGTCATGTTATTACCTTAGGAGCACGCTTAATAAAAGATAATGGAAAAAAAACCTACAAAATAATTTTTGAATGATAAAAAAAATAGCTTCAAAGTTGACCATCAAATAATCTTTTCAACAATGTCAAAATGGCTATAGACAAAAAAAGAGATATAGGTTAACAAACTTCAAAGGACCAATTTCCATGATCGCATTAAAATAAATAAGCCTTAAGAAATATCTTAACGGAGTACCATGATGGTGGATAAGCAGCCGTGGCAACATAAGAACCCTTCATCGAGCAACCACTCATTCTCGTTGGAATTTAAAGTGTTGCTATTGTCGGTTATTGAAAAATTCCTCTAACCTTCCATACCTTCATTTTTCAGGCACTGCAATCCAATGTAACATCCTTATTAGGTTACTTCTATGAGGAGTTTGTCCATCTTTTCTTTTTGAAACCAACAATGGCAATGACAAAACGGTCTCACCTTAACCCCATGAGATAGTGATCCGTGATCAACTGCTAGCTTCGATAGCAAAATGAACATGTGTTCATTATGAGAATCGGTATTTAAACATGAATATACTTTTAACTCTATTCAGCAATGTACCCTACATATTCATGAATTGAATAAATGACTCAAATCAGTAAAATAGAAGGTTAAACATAGTAGATGACATATGGTACTTAAAACACTCAAAAAGGGGTTTTTTAAATCGCTAAGCAAAGGAAAAGTATAACTATTAAGACCAAAACACAACTTTGGTTATGCATGAGTAGCAATTTAACATTTGCAGGAAAATAATAAGCTTTTATTTAGCATATAATCTATGAGTACAATATATTACGAAGGAATGACCAAATTAATTGACATAAATGCAAGGGAAGCAACTCACACAACACTTGTAAAGATATAATAATCTATCATTTGGTCTCAATTCTCATCCTTCGACTCATAATAAAGTGTATAGTATAGCTTGAGAACAACAAGTATACGGCTATAATGCCATTGATAACACAAATTTATATAAAAGACAATCAATAAGGTTAATCATAGATTTCACGAAAAAATAATCCAGGGGTTCATATAAGACAATAATAGATTAATGGAATTAAAAGGGTAAAAAAACATTAAAAAAAAGGCTTTACAAAAACATAAACAAATCTCAACAAATCAAAGCTGTACAAACAACAAATCAAAATTGTACATATTACCTCAACAGATCACAACATTAAGCATCCACATGGCCTTGGTTAGATTAGACATTTTGCAATACTCATTCATGCCACTGCATTGCCCAGTCATATAATCTCTATTAAGAGTTTTTATGCTATTCTACTGCTTTTGGCTTCATTTTGGTCGGCTTCTTGCGTCACCTGCTCTCGAGCACCACTTAGATAAGGAGCAAATTACTGAGTTGGAAATTTCTTTGGTTTCCATTTCTTGGCACATCTTTGGAATCAGTACTCCCATTTTCATGGCATGGAAACAACTGAGAAGAAGCCTCACGTGTCAACAATTTGTCACCTCGAAGATATGGCATATTAAATAAAAATAATCTGGTTGGTCAAGCGTCTACAAATTTTAAGTTGATCACTGTATTGAGCCGCACTTGAAAAGATACATCTGGGCAAATTTCATTAAAGTTCTTGTGCGTATTACGATGCTGAAGCAGCCATTTCGTTGCTTTAATTCGAACCCATGAGTGATAAATAAGAATTTCATCCAGTAAGAATTTGTTATTTTTTAAGTAATCTATGGGTGGTGAGCTTTCAGTCTACACTGTTTGGATTATTCTAAAACCTAATAAAAGAAAAGAGAGAGAGAGAGATCTACATTGTGAGTCGGCATTTGATGTACCGTAGTTGGTGGTGAGCTTTCGATCACATATACACTGTTTGGGATGGGCGGATACGGGGAAAATGTCTTCTTCATGGTGCTTTACCTGGAATTTAAAGCTCTCTTTTCGTATCAGAAATTTTTGTTAAAATAGATGGGCTATAAAAATAAACTGTTATTACCTATTTGTATGACTTAATTATTGATCTTCTCAGGCATTTATAAACGGATCATCAATCCTCTTTGCCATGAATTCGAGATCCTTGAGTCGTAATTAAGCAATAATGACCTCTAAGTCTCCATTTGTGTATATCAAGAAATGACAAAAATATATTACAAAAATCACAGGATACTAATATAGATATTAAATCCAAAATTTAATAATTTGTTTAGGTAAAAAAAATTGTGTAAATATGGATACTAATCACACCCCATCCATTGTATATATAAATACACCAACAATCGCTTAACAACCGGGTGCTAAACTTAGCATCAACAATTTGATAAATAAAATAAAGAACTGATGAATGAGTTAAAGACCCATTAGCTAGTTTGTTGCATAATCCAAACACCTTGGATTTGATGACGGTCCTTAGATATACACATTCCCAACTGCCAAAGCAATGTTCTGATGATGGTCCATCTAAAGGAGTTGAAACAACGAACTACATAGGTTCAACATTTAAGTAGATTTATCACTCAGTGGAAGAATAACATCAACATTACAGCTATATCGAAAGGGGATCAAGATTAACATCAATTACAACAAATATGAGAATATACCATCATTTACTGCTATATTGGAAGAGGTTGAAGGAGATTTGTCACTCATGCTTCCATCAGCATTTGAGACTGCTTCAATTGACTCATCCTACACATGTTCAGCATTTAAGTACATTGCAGTGGGACTCTAGAAGGGCAAACTTTAATTTCATATTAACGGGTGAAGCTGTCGTCGGGTTTGAACCTTCCACTCCAGACTTGGAAGCCAATTTCAGAAGCTATAGCAGCTAATATAGCTGCTATAGTAGCTAATATAGCTGTTATAGTAGCTATAGAAGCTAATATAGCTGATATATTAGCTTCTATAGCTGCTATAACTGCTATATTAGCTGATATAGCTGTTATAGCATCTTATATAGAAGCTACAAATTCTTCAAATGCTTTAGTAATGTCTACGCTCATTCCGTGACGTGACATGGCATATTGAATATCTCCAATTGTACAACTCCTTACAACGTCAATACCGAGTATGTGTTTTACTTCAATCACAACATTACCAAGTGTGTGATGTACTTCAACCATAGGATTACTGACCGAGTGTGTGTTGTACTTCAACCATACAATTACAGTCTCCAAGCTACTATATATGGCCGAGTTGGCTGAGCTGCTGCACTTTAAACATAGCTAATAATGCATAAAACATAACTAATAATGCAAAAAATAACCTTAATTCCTAATATGAAAGAGACATATAGAGTCAATGTAGCAGGGTGTTCCGTACCTCGAAAAATGCCGACATTTTGGGACAGAAAGTAAGTTTGCTTCTAAAATTATTTATATGAAGTAAAGACAGCATAAGATGCATGCGATGTGCGTTAATAGTTATGCTTCACATGATACCTGTAGAGGCTAACAGTTACGCTTCACACGAAACCTACGATGTGCATTCCTAGCCTTCAACATAAGCTTCTATGTTTTTGCTCCTCCAACAACTTGCCCAAATGACTATATTAGGACCGTATTCTTGTTTCTCTATAGAATTCTCTTGAGCTAGTAATAGAGACTCGGAGTCTTCAATTGTATGGGCGTCCTGTCTTGAATTAACAAATAACACAAATGCATCATATTTGGAGGTAAAACCTTCAAAGATCACATACCTAAAACATCAACAATACTTTAATTTTTAGTAGAATCTCATTAATTGTCATTTGTCCTTTCTTGATAATCTTTAATCCATCCTTATACCTAGAGATGTTGGCTCGATTATGAATCCCAACCAACCATTCACATTAAGACACTTTCAAACATCGATGATAGGAGAAAAGAAATAGCAACTGATGTTTTTCCTACCAGTTTCGAAATTATGGATTGATATGTGCAGTTTGTTCATTAACAGTAGGAAGAAATTGGAACAGAGGATATTTGCTTTCATCAAGAAACCCCATGAGTTTTTTACTTGGAGTAATTGCAAGGCTTATGTGCTCATTCACGTCCAAAACTTATGTTCTCATTCACATCCATGTCTTGGATCCAGAACGCATGCAGAAATTGAAGGAAATTATGTTGCAATAGATCAGTTATAAAGTAAAAACATAAAGAGAATATAACTATAAAAAGATAACTGGCATAAATGGAAAAAAAACATCAATTGCACGTAACACTATGACAAGTGCAAAGTATTACCAATTCTAGTTGATGTCGATCAAGTGGTGGAACATCTAGGGATGATGTCATTCAACACTACATCTGCAAATAAAAAAAGACTGCAAATCGAAAAGTGAAGTTGAGTTTGAAATGAATATAGAGCTGATTTTAAATAAAATAATTATATATGAAATCTTAGTACTGAGAAATTGAAATATATTCAATGTAGGGTCAAATACACTTAACTCATAACATATTTCACAAACATAGATCAGATAAAGAAAAATAAAAAAGAACTTGATACCACTGAAAAATTAGGTGAAACGGTGGGGAACTCGAACACAATATCTTAAATATCATCAACAAAAATAGTTGCAATTATGCTTGAGCCTTCCTACTTGAGTATGCATCCCAAATCAACAACTATAGTAAAAAAATGACCTATACTTTCCAACAATAATATTCTTACCGGAAAGGGAGGATTCTTAAATAGTTTCCTATAGGATATGAATCATGTTAACAATAGATACTTCAAGCCTAAGAGACTGTCAACCACAGTAATTAATGCATACATTTTTCTCTATTCATAGATTAGTAAAAAAAATCAAAGCAATAATTATTAGTCAATTACAATACTTCAAGAAGCATCTGCATAAATAATGGTGAACTTGACTAACAATAGTTCCTATGTAAGATTCCTTATACTGACATCAAACTAAAGCTTCATGAATGTTGCCCACGATATATACTGACTTAGAATTGCCAAAATGAACTTGGAAGTATAATTATGCATAGAGAGAAACAAAGGGACATATTTTTCTTATGACGTGCATATGAAAGAAAAAAGAGGAGTCCAACCAAACAACGGTACACATTCAACCATTGTAGCCAACACCCGTCAAATTCAAGAATTATTTTTAATAAAACAATTGATGCTACATATAACAACAATACAAAATCCAACAACACACAGTACACAGTCTACACCTATTCCTTTTCCACATCCTGGCTTCTGCTTATTGGACAAAACTCACCTGATTATATGAACACCAAAATAAAAATGTCCAAAATCCAACATAAATAGACTCCATCTTCCACTCGGAGAACTTTTAAGACACTAAAGATAGTTTTTCAAGTTTCCACATAAATATTCATTTTAAGAGACTCCCCTTCAAGTAGGATTAAAGTATCAAATCACAATTAGTTTGTGCAAAGAAATTAAAAAATTATATACATGACAATGTTGGAGAAGCTAATGAAGAACTCTTTCACACATCCTAAAAATCAATTCAGAATTCAATACTGACTTTTCCCAAATTATACTTTCTATCAATATAATATGAAAGAAAATTCTAGCCACTAAGTTTAATATTTGTCATTTGAACATTTTGTCAAACACCTAAAGTTCAACAAATAAATATAAAGATTAGAATCCCCTAAATTACCTCAAACCCTTTGGAACATTGTCGTGGCCTAAAACTAACCAACCAAACCCTAAAATTGAAAAAATTTAAATGAATAGAGAAAAGACTATAAAGAAAACAATGCATAAAAATTTACCTTAGTTTGATATTGCGGGAATGCCTAAAATCTCAAGATGACTTAAAATCGATACGTAGAAAAAAACTTGAGATAGCAAATTAAACACAAAAAGGACACAAAAGTTCTTGAACAATGTTATTTATACTTTTAGTGCCTTCATGTACTCTCAGAAAACGAAAACCCTGAAATAGTGAGAACATTTGAAGAAGAACTATTCTGAGTGTAGTGGTTAAAACATAGATCGGTTTGAATGAAACATAGATCGGTGTGAATGAAAACCCGTGTTGAAACATAGATATGTTAAAACTACCATATAAATCTGAAAAATAACCATACAAATCTGAATAATATATGGAAAAGGTTAAATAAAGGGTGTGTAATAGGTTACCTGGTAGCATGGGAACTCACTACAGGAGGGATGAGGGCGTGGGTTTTTGAGAAATGAGCTCTACGGAGAGATGGAGAATGAGATATGTGGGGGTACACCGTGTGTAAATTGGGATTGTGTGACCAAAATGCTCCCATTTTTTAATTCAAAGATAAGTTTGATGAGTAAAAAATAGGGGAAAATCAAACAATTGAGGGTATATTTGTAATACAAAAAGAGATGCGATCTCAACCATTAAAAATGTAGCTACTTTATTATATATATATATATATATATATATATATATATATATAGAGAGAGAGAGAGAGAGAGTACCATTTGAGGCTTGCCTATTTTGGGTAATAGGTTTGTTTATTAGATCGGGAGAGCTATTAAGAAGAGTAAATATGTGTATGAGTTTACAGATGGATAAGGGAGGGATGCACGAGTCAATAAATGGAATAGAAAAAGACCAAAGAAAATCAAAAGATATGTGAGAAACAAATGTAATGAGGCCCTTTGAGCTTCTCAAATCTGTTGAAAAATATAGAGACGTTTTTGAAAATCCAAAATGGCATTAACAGTGAAAAAAGAGGAGATCTTACGTGAGGCCACGTGGACACCTTAAACATCTGCCAAACACAAATGCAATCTTCCGTATTATAGTTATAACTAGGTGTAAACCCGCGCGATGCACGGGGAAGTCGTTTGTGATAAAAAAATATTAAAAACGTTTAGTGGATAAAATATATATTTTTGTACCTTGAAGTATAATAAATCAAACTAACACATTTACCAATCAGTGAAAAAATCCTCTATAAAGTGGTAAAGGAACAATTGTGGATTGGAGAAATAAAACCCAATTATTTACAAATAATATCAAAATTAATACATTCAAAACCGCTAAAAGATAATATCAAGATCGAGAGACTACTTACTCTAATAGCATCCTAGTGATGAAGCCTGGTTGGTTTTTCAATATCTATAACTGTCCAATATATGTATGTCGGGTAAAACTATAATAATTTCCATATCCATTAAATGTTGGATTAATGTAAAAAAATGTATATAATATATAATAAACTTGTGTAAAATATAGTATTTGGACATTTACACATATATATGTCAATCATATGTACTACGTACATAAACATTAATTAGAATAAATGAATTATGTATTGCATTCATTATATTATATCATATAATACTCTAATTAGTATTTTGCCTGTAAACATTGATATGATGAGAAGGACATTGCTATCTCGGTTCCTCGTGATTAAAAAAATAAAAATATTTTTCAAGAGATTTTTGGAGTTAAAATAATGCTTAACCCATTGACTACACACTTAACAAATTCATAATTAAAATTTTAAATTATAATTAGTCATAACTGATCAAAAATATTTCCATTAGTATTTTTCAATTAAAAAGAATTTATAAGAGAGAAAAATCTATTTATTGAAAATTACATGAAGATGAATATAATCAAAATTATAAAATTTAGAAAATAGTAATAGATCACATTTAAAAATTTACATAATTGGTTATAACATACTATTTTTATTGGAACAATGAACTAAAATCATTTCTTAATGATATAAAAAAATAGAGTAATTTGAAACAAAAATATATCACTTTTATGCCTATTTATAATTATGTACATTTAATTATACTATAAGAAAGTTCTTACAATCAAATATACAAAAGAAGGGGGCAAAATAAGATGTACATTGAACGATTGAAAAAAAAATTTATCATGACCATTACTAAAGGAGTCCTATGCCGACCCAGTTATGCTACACATTTAGGGCGACACAGTGACGTCTCACACAGGTATTGGCTAGTGCCGCTAATGCGGACCCACATCCATAAGGAAAAAGCTAATATTGATATGAAGGCTTTAAATTGGTGGGGTTCTATCCGCTCATTCCACTTGATGTTGGGATGGCTACCCTCATGGGTCTGTTTAATTCCATAGCCTATGGTCTTAACTCTTCCGTATGACACGCAATATATGAAAAAGACTAAAAGTAATAAATGTCAATCATATATTAGAGACAAAATATAAAAGAAATGAAATAAAAGACTAAAAGTAATAAACAAATAATATTCAATACCAAAATTTGATTCTGCGTCCCAACTAATTAAATCTCAATGGAACTGAACACATACAGTGGGTGATCCAGGAACGTAGGGTATAACCCAACCCCCCCCCCCACCACCACCACCACCACACACACACACACACAACACAACACAACACGCGCCGACCAAACACAGGGCGCATAATGACATTTTCAGACTTTCTCCAATGATGGTGAATAATACAGAGGGTGTGTTTGCAAACATATGAATTCATCAGTCTATGTAATATAGCTTTTTTGTTCATACATGTGTGTTATTCTCCTATAAAATCTATGAGGATAGCATTAATGCTGGAGATATAAAAAAAGTACCTGAGCAAGTCACAAATTTTCGCAATTCTACATATAAAAAAAGTATTTTTTTAATAATTAACACCCCTACTTGCCACACATTCATAATGTAATGTGAATTACTGTTTTATTTACATAGAAACCCAAAAGATGTACTAAAGCCAAATAGTTGGTAAAAGAACTTGTTCTCAACTATATTGGGCTTTAGCAAATGTACCATCGCCATCCTGGGGAAGATCCTCTTTCTTTTTAAATGGACTATACCCCTTCTACAATAACTTCTCAACCTCCTCAAATTGCATCCCTTTAAGAAAATGGCCAACAATCCAACGCAAGAAAAACCTGCAAAGAGGAGAAATGTACCAGCAGTGCCCAAAGTCTTAGTCATAGATAAAAATGTCTCACTCACAATGAGATTTGAACACCAGTTTGAAACTGCAGCTATTCCTCCACCAATCCCTTTGTATTTTAAAGGGTATATTTCTGAGTTAACGATCCATGGTATGGTTCCCATGCCTGGAGCGTATAATATAATATATAGTCCAAGTAAAACGAATGCTAAAAACCCAATTTTGGTAGGGTAACCCTTTGCGCACCACATACGGTGATCTTGCTTACACATGCCTTTTACATTATCATTTGAAGCCAAGCATGCTCCAGCTGAATATAGATTATCTCCATCTGCACAAAATGCACAATCAGAGGCATCTTGCACGCATTTCATGCAATTCCAAGACGATAGGCTTGGGGCCTACAGGTAACTCGAACATGTAGAGTTGACACCGAAATATGTGGATGCATTATGACTTATATTCGGAGCAGTGGCAGAAACCCGATAAAACACGACAGATAATACTACAAGGTAACTGATTATGCCAAACATAGATATAATCATCAACCTCCTACTCCCATATCTAGCAACCATACACATACTAATAATGGACCCCACTACATTAAGGCCAGAGGTGATGAGCGATAGTGCTAAAGCCATCTTGTTTGAAGCAAATCCGGCAAATTGTACTATGGTGGGGCTATAGTACATGACAATGTTGATACCCACAAATTATTGTGCCACTTGAACAGCAATACCCGCGTAGAGGGCCCTTCGAACCACGTCGTTAGTCCAATAATGTTTTATTTTTTGCATCATAGTTTCTTCGCCAAGTGAACCCTCTTTAGCCTTTTCAACCTCAACTGAGGACCTCAAGATTTACATATCTTATTCAACTTCTTCAGCAGGATAAATCTTCTCTAAGATGGCCCCGGCCTCATGTACTTTGTCATTTTGTAAATCCATCTGGGAGACTCCGGGAGAGAGATCATCAATATAAATTGAATAGCTGCAGGAAGTCCTGCAACGCCAAGCATCCAACGCGAGGTACCTTTAACATGGGTTGAAGCTAGATTGATCAAATATGACAGAAACTGGCCAAATGTAATTAGGAAACCATTGGTGCTAACAAGTGCACCTCTAATTCTAGCAGGGGAGGCTTCTGAAATGTAAAGAGGTGCTGTCATGGATGCCATTCCAACTCCCAAAACCACAAATATTCTTCCAATAATTATCATCCACGAAGATGGAGCGGCTGCCATAATAATGGCACCGATGAAGAATAGTATATATACCCCCAAAATTGTTATTCTCCTCCCAAGTTTGTCATTCATGTAACCACCAAATGGGCACCAACAATGGCTCTAGCAACAACCATACTCACTATGGTTTCCTGCAACACTGTGTTTTTGTCAACAGATTCGAAGTCATCTCTAATGTATAGTAGGGCCCCGAAATAACTCCTGTGTCATAACTAAATAGGAGACCACCTATACCGGCTGATAAGGCCAACTTCATGATGTAAGGTGTTCTCCATGCTGTTCGCCAGCATTCTATGAATTTTGTCTTGTCTTGTCTGCTTTTGTAAGTCCTCCCTCAAACATAAGTTGCTTTAAAATTGTTATGATAAATGGTTCAAAATAATAACTAAGACGCTAATTGATATTTCGAATTTGAACCCCAAATCGTAAAGTCAAAATGCACGTTATGAATAGTAGCAACGTGGTAGTGTGTAACAATTTCAAATATAGTGTGGCAATTTCAATCAAAAGTTGACTTTCTAATCAACAATAATAAAAATTTCATGTTATATAAGGAATGCAAAACCGTGAAGCAAAAAGAGATGACTAACCAGAGAAAACAACGCTCGATGAGAAGGTGAGAAATTACCCGACGAACCAATTTTAATCATAAGATAATTCCGCAACAAAGAATTAAAAAATACATCAAATATACTTGCAGATTAAAAAATAAATAGGGTAAGATGCCAAATTTACAAAAAAAAAAAAAGTAGAGACACAATGAGACATAAACCTACAGATTCAATAAACAAACAGGGTAAAATTGGAACATACAAACTGGCAGAATCAATTCATAATACAAGTAATAAATGCGTGTAAGCCACAATGAGAGATCTAAACAATGTTAAACCCCTAAAATTATTCTTGAACCTTCAAAAATTAATTAGAAACCTTTACTAAATTGATATACCCCGATGCACAAATTAAAAATAAATACTTTCTAAAACCAAGTAACACACAATCATATATTTATAAAATCATGCTCAATGCTAATATATACTAAAATATCAATGAGTGAATGGAATACACCCCTCTAAAAACACATATCGAAGTCCATATTGAAGTGGCATCGTAGCTCACGTCCGGCGCCAATCCACTTATTTCTTGTTCCAATGTTTATTAAATCTAAAAATACAAATCAAAGTCCATGTATAGAGATTACACAACAAAATCAAAGCAGGATACTTAAATGTTACTGAGCGATAATCA
Organism: Sambucus nigra; assembly: GCA_949130495.1. Lineage (NCBI taxonomy): Eukaryota > Viridiplantae > Streptophyta > Magnoliopsida > Dipsacales > Adoxaceae > Sambucus > Sambucus nigra. Next base: position 538,975,928 of record OX422213.1, read on the forward strand.
GTACCAACTATTTTGTTCCTTGGTCCAGGTGTAATCAACATAAACATAACGTCATATAATATAGTATACTAAAATTTAGGATGAGCCCCTCATTTGAATGGGAATACAGTAAAAAAATCAAATGCCTTATTTTAAAATTTAACACCCCATTTTGTACTCAATTCTTAATTTGAACTTAAAAAAAAGGAAATCCATAATTTCGAACCCAATTTGATAAAAAAGGCCAACCCATACAATGGCGATATCAAAAAACATTTTTTTTAATCCAAGAATAAAAATATTTGCCTTAAGAGTGAGATGAGATACCTTACTAAACCGTATGCGCTCGAATAACCTGGAAAGAAAAAATAAAATCAAGGAGTAACATATCTATCTTTAAACAATATAAATGCACAAATTTATATCTAGATCTAAACAATATTCATACATCTGAAAAAAAATATTCATAGATCTATAAAATGAAATCTGTATCTCAGACCCGGGTGTGGACAATGAGAACCCAAATCGAAAAACAAATTATCTTTATAACTCAAAAATACATAGAGGAACATAAAAAGGCAACCCTAAAGAAAGAACCCAAATCGAAATTCTAAAACACCCTCAAAATAAGTGAACAATGACGAAGCGTGTCAGATTCCTTCCATATACAAAACATATTTCCAACGTTTTAAACTTAAAAATCAGATTAATAAAAGATGAAAAGGGAAATGTGAAATCGAGTGTACCTTGATGGTGAATCAGGAGGGAGTGGAAAAGGAGAGCGTTCTGCAATGAAGCTTTGTTTTCTATCTCACTAATCAATTGAATTGGGAAGAACCATGTCCTGAATTGAATATAAAGATAACAGGTAATAATGAAAAAGAGACTATTCTTTGTTGCCGACAAATCAGGGGTCAATAGAAAAATAATTTCATTCAGAACCGGTAGATTTCAATCCAACCAAAACTGAACGGACTCCCATTACGATTCCCGGCGTATTCCATTTTTTTGACAAAAGTATGAGGCCAACGATGTTATCAATCCAAAGCTTGAGACTCTTTTGATGCAGAGATGTTGTAGACAAATGCCTATTACGTTTCGTTGAAATATGGAGGGAGAGGAAGAGTAAACATATGGGTAGGGGAAGAGACACGAGTGTTTGTTAATGTGGAGAGAGAAAGAGGGTTTTTGGTTTTCTCATAGAGCATTCGGAGAGAGAGAGAGAGAGAGAGAGAGAGAGAGAGAGAGAGAGACTATGTACACTTATTGTGGCAATTGGTGTTAGATGGAGAAAATAAAATTGGTTTTCTTTTCTCATATGCCACGTGGGCAACTCCAATGTTTAGCAGAATTAAAGGCTTGTAGAGCATTTTAGAGTAATAGTATAGATATAAACAATTATGGTTTAAACCATACTCATCACGAGCCACGTTTTAATCTCAACTGAATTTAATTTAATTTAATTTAATATATGCGCAATTAATGCCAAATATTATTTTAATCTTATAGTGGAATTAATGAATTCCTAAACAAAATATTAATTAGGATTTATAACATATATATCCCTGAAGTTTAGGGGAAGTCTCAGTTGTGTCCCTATTTATAATTTTTTCAATTAAGCCATTAAAGTACCATATTTTTCCATTTCATCTAAATTTAAATGGACTGTTAATTCCATTAACGAAATTGACACCTGTCACTTACGTGAGGAATTTAAATAAGATTGAACCAAACTTCAAGGGACAAATTTGTTAATAATACTAAGTAATGTATTTATTTATACCATTTTTTTTCATGTTTTAACTGCATTTCAGTATTTTGATTTTACTACTACCTTAATAATGTTAATTTTAAATTTGTTGACCAATAAACTTAAACTAATTGATGTGTCTATACCTATATGTTTTCTAAAGTTATAAAAAAAATATTGGAAGGATATCTTTCGACTTTTAAGTTACATCCCCACTTGTTTTTTCAAACTTGGGAAGACATCCCCAAAAACATCATTAAGCTAACAAATTGACAATTTGAAGGGTCTTTTATGACACTATGTGAGTTTTGACGATGCTTATCTCAAAATTTCTAAACATGTGAGAGCGTAAAAAATTATAATAGAAGTATGGGAGAATTTTGAATCACCCAAAAATTTATATTTAATAAAATAATAAACTATATTTTTTTTATTTAAGTACTAATTAATTATATTCCCAATTAGAAGACCCTTAATTAATTTAAGAAATTGACTTTTAACCCATTTTTAGAAATTACTGAATGACTTAAATATAGCACGATCATGGCATGAAGGTGTGCCACACGCATAAAAGTTTAAAAAAACATTGTAGATGTGGAATCGTTAATGTTGATATGATAATTATTATTATTGTTGTTATGAAACAAAAAAAATATAAGTACTGAGACATTACTTATTTTAAAAATATTAATTTAAATAAAAAAAAAGTCACTATGTGCTAATTTTAGTTGAAATCAAAATATATTAATGTTGTTAAAACATGGAAAACAGAATAAAATGACTTAAAATTATGTTATTTAATATGATTTGTCCCTTGAAGTTTTCTTTTTTGGTAAGGTATGCTTCATACCACGAGGTGTCCGGACTAGCTTACGAGCACCTCGACTAATCCCTGCTCGCGGTTCATGGCTTTCGTTGGTCAAGCATTATTTTGACACTGCCCAGGATCGAATTGGGGACGACGAAATTTGATTCAATCTCAATTAAGTTCTTACATGAGTGGCAGATGACAATTATATTAATTGAGTTAAGGGCCCATGTAAATTTTTATGAAATTGAAATAATATTATATACTTTGAGGTATTTATTGAGAAAATAAAAACAATAAGTCATCAATTAAAACTATCACCAAACTTCAAGGAACATATATATAATTATCCCTAAAAAATATCCTTTAATGGATGGTTGATCCTCCCCGCAAGACATAAAAACACACAGTGTATTACCTTTTTTTCTTTTTTTTTCTTTTTAATAAACTAAACTCAATCTCTTACTACTATAAAATGCAAAACAAGGCATTAAAACTCCCCTCTAACCAGCCTATCCACGTAGGCAAAGCATTTAATGACTCTTATTTTCAATACCCCTTCCCAAGTTACCATTTTTTAATTCTCTCCCCTATTACTGATTTTCTCTAGCATCCTGTTGTCTATTCCTCTTACCAAGATAGTTGTGTGTCTTCCATACATCTTTCCTCAACGCACATACACCCAATGTACATAAACCCTTCTCACATTCTCCCCCATCTCGGCTCTCTCTCATCTTTGATCTCTCACCCACAATGTTCATCTCCATCTCTCTCATATTTCTCATTTTTATTTCAAAATTGAGTTTTCTCTTACATTTTTTTTATTTTGATTTGTGGAATTTAAGATCTCAAACATGGTGATTATATTGCGTTTATTTTGGTTTTGATTGTAATAATTTTGTGTTTATTTGGGTTTTGCATGTACACACATTTTCTTACTCTAAACGTTATAGGGTATACCCTCTTTTCATTTTCTCCCTCTGTCACACATTCTACCCGTCTTTTTCTCTATGTTTTTATGTTATTCTTTTGTGTTGATGATGTTTATTTTCCTTTTCTGATTGAATGGATGATATCGCCAGGACCTTTTTTGATTTTTGGATTGTTCAATTTTTTTTATTTCAATTTGAAATTAAATGCTATACACACTTTTGATAGTTGTTGATTTTGAAAAAAGAAGTGATTTGTAAGTAATGTTATTTCATACGTTTTCTGTAATGCAATCCAACTGTTTGGGTAAATGTCATATAATGAAAATTTATATAGTAGCTACTACTTCTTCCAACGCAATAAGGCGTGAGTATTTTTTCATACCATCATTATAAAGAATGAATTATTTTTCTGTTGTAATTTGTATTGAAAAAGGGTACCCTCGTCTATCATTTATCGTTTAATGATGGCCAGATTTATGTACTATGATAAGTACTTTTTATTTCTATTTAATTTTTGTAAAGTATTTATATTTTCCAAATAATTTCATTGATTTATAATCACATGTGATTAACTCTTATATGCAGTGTGTATGTTTGTTGATAAATATATATGTTTTGTTTTGCTTGAGTTACTGAATTATTTAAAATGGGGTGTAGGCTATGGGACCACTATAACAGGAACTACTGCTCCTTATACTGGCACTGGAGATCATCACAACATACAACATAAAAATGGAGTACTCGGCATGCTTTATCTATCCAATATCTCCAACTATGTAAGTTTTGCTCTATACTATGTTTCTTTTTTACTCACTTAGAAGAAATAGAACATTATCTTGAAAAAAATAAGTTTAATATTGTTTATGCTTGACACTATAAACATTATTCATAATATCATTACTGCTTCAGACTATTTTAATATGTTAGATTATAACTTTTTTGGATGTAATGTGGCTTTGAAGTTAGACATTGCCAAGGCATTAAATAGCTCAAGCTGGTCTTTTCGCTTATATACTCGGAAGGCTTTTAGTTTTGATGGTAAATTTATTGGTTCGATTAGTGAGATCATTAAATCTGCTAGACTCTCAAAAATAATAAATAGGGCTCCCTATAGTTTTCCAAGTTTTCTAGAGGTTTGTCTCCCCCCTTTTCTGCACTGCTGAGGATGTTATCAGTAGATATTTAGATCTCTAGAATAGTCAAGGACTTAATAAAATTATCTCTTCTCCTAGATGTTGTCAAGCTCCCACTAATTGGTTTTATGTAGATGTTATTGTGATTTTTCTGTAAAGGCACTACATCCTCTTTAACCAAGTGTTACAGATATAGCTAAATCTAATATGGAAGGTTGGCAAGGAAAATTTATTTATATGGCTGGATGATTTGAGTTGGTTCAATTTGTCATCGTTCCAATTGTGGAGTATAGTTCCATGTCTTATAAATAACCTATGGACTTGTTGATCTTTAATTTATAACGCTAAACCAATCATAGTTGTGTGGATGTATATGTGCCTTAATAATTGTATAGGAGGATTGGGGGTTTGTGATGCATGCATATTCTCAATCGTGATACTTTTTCTTTTGTGTCGGAGGGCAATCCTCTGGCCAACTTGCGCGCACCTCGAGACTAATCCCTATGCCCCGAACAAGGCTTTCTATAACAGAAGTTTTTTATTCTTGCGGCCCATGGCCCTTGCAGGACTCGAACTGGAGACCTCTAGGGAGAAAACCCAAGGTCTAACCAGCTGAGCCAAACGCTCAGGTTTCAATCGTGATACTTTGATTAAGATGACTTGGAATTTTTTACAATATAAATCATTATGTTGCCTTTTTATAAGAGCTAAATTATAATTTGCCTTGTAGTAGTTCTCACCTGTTGAGTTCGATTTGGCATGGGTTTAAATAGGCTTATAGTATTATAAACTTCAATGACAGATGGATGGTTAGAGATGGTAATTCAATTATGTTTCTTCATGATAATATGTTGGGCTCTTCTTAGATGGGTTCCTTATGATCAGAACTTGCACTATATGAAATTCAATGATATTATAGTGGCTGATAAATGGGTGATTCCTCGACATGTTTCTTTTTTGGTGACTCACATCATAATCCTGATCACTAATGTTCATTTGCCTCTCGATAATGTTCTTAATAATCTTATTTGTCATTATAGTGTAGATGGGATTTAAACATTAAGGATGTCGTCAACATTTATTCACATTAGCTATAGACTTTACCTTAATTGGGACACTATGGAGGTCGTCGACGGCCATCACCTGCTCATATACATAATCGGGCTCGATAAGGATAGCATGAAGATATCGATACAATATAATGATCTTATTATGTAATGGGAGTGAGACAAAAGTACACGATCATGGTCAATAACCCTGGGAAACTATTTTTATAGAAACAAGAGAGATGAAGGGGGGGTGAGGCCTACCGAACTGTTGGCTTTGATGAAATTTGATGATGTTATTCCCTAGCTAACCAGAATGATAACACTTTTGTTTTTTTGTCTTCTGACATTTAACAAATTTGACGAAGGATGTTTTATTTGTACCAAAATAAGTGTTGACTGAAAATTATTGTGATTAAGTTAAATTGTGTTATCTCTTTGTACGTATAGTTTGATTAAGTTAAATAGTGTTCTATTTCTAACTAAGTTCATTAGTGCACTCTATTTTGATTAAATTAAATAATGTACACTATTTATATGGAAATTAATGTTGTCAATTTAAAAGTTCAGAGTGTGTGTATATGATTCCCCTAATCATTTTACACAACAATTAAGTTAATTAGTGTCCTCTATTGGAATTAGTAACATAAGAAAATAAGTACATGAATGATTGGTAATTCTCATCTAAAAATATGAGGAATAAAAAAAGGGAGCACTATTCAAAATGCCAAAATATGGCACTTGATACTCTTATAAACATTATATGTGACATTAGAAGCGAACAATGGTTCATACAAGTCATTTTTATAATATTTGGTTAATGAGTTAGATAAATGATTGGATTTTGATTAGTATTATTAGTTGAATATCTAATGATGTTTTTAAGGTTGAATTTGAATCATTAAAAATTTCACATTTGCATGAACACATTTTGACCTTTTTTTTAATTCTTTTTTTATTTACTACTAACTTATTTTGTATTTTGAAAATATGTAAAACTCAAAATGAGAAAACATTTTCGTATATACTAATGACTTGATTTTTCAGTTACAGATGATGATTTGAATTGAAGCTTAAGGTATAAAATAGTCTTATGAGCAAAAAACCTTCATTTTATCTCATTTAGTATGTTATATTGGTGTATTTAGTTACAAAGATTCACAAATTTGACATGACAAAGACTTTCATTCTATATGGAGTATTAAAAGATTTCACTATTATTCATTATGTTTTCTCCTTATATGTAATTCTTTTAGTTGCTGGAGTTCAAGAACTTATTACATGGGCTAATGATTTCTTTAATTTTATGTGCTTATTTAATTTTAAATTTGTCTAGGCGACGCATTTCACGTGCTTACATTTGTTTGGAAAATGCGATTTCTAATAGGTGTTTTCTCAATTGATGAGATATTAGAATGCAATCAATGTAAAATCGGAGCCTTATATATTTTTATGACTGTGAATCCACGTAAGACTATGTAATTCTCTTTCTCTCCCCTCTTATCTCTCTCTTGCATTGAATTGGTACCTTATTTGTGCCTATCCATGTGGATTGATTAATAACTATTAGCCTATAATCCCATTGTCTCCTCTCCTCTTTCATATATCATTTATTCTCTATTGATTTAATAGTTTATTTTTCCTCTTCCCGGAGTAAATGAAGTCATCCCATCCTCTTCCCTACGTGACTTTTGTATACCTCTCATTATTAATTCAGACCTTTATACATCTCCTTTTTTTCTACTTCCGTATTTTTTCTCTCACTCTCTTCATGCCTTCATCTTCTCTATTCTCTCTATGGTTTATTGTTAGAGACAAAATATTGTATTTCTCAAACACTTACCTCCATTTTCGAGTTAAAGATCCAATGTTGATAAATGGATCTTTAACACAACAAAATTTGGTTTTGGGATGATAGAAAAATGGATCTTACAAAACGTTTGATAATCTTAAGATCCATTAAATCCATCAAATGTCGTTTTTATAGTATCCATTTTTACCTTCATTATCACAACATGCATTATTTTATTTCCCTGTTGTCGATTATAGATTTGTGTTGTGTCTACTTAACAGCTCCTTTTATTTTTGTATTGATATATGTTATTCCTTTTATCACTCTCAGTAACCTGTTTATGTCTCCTATTTAGGGTTTTTTGGGTTGTATTGAAAAGGTATTGCTGATTTCCACTTGCCGATGATAAAAAATTCTCGAAAAAAGAAAGATAAGGTATGTTAGGTTTTTTTTTGTGTGCTTTTTAGGGTAAATTATTGAATAGTCCCTACTATAAATGTATATTTTTTAAAAAGGACACATATTTTTAATTTAATTCGTTTAGTCCCTCAAGCAATCAATATTCTCTTATTTTTAGAGGTCCGCGCCAGCGGCACTCCCTCTCCAAAATATGTGGTAAATGACTTTTTGAGGAAAAGTAAAAACGCTTGGACTAAATGAGTATTAAAAAATGTTCGAGGGACTATTTGGTATATGTCCCTTTTTTATTATATTTATATACGATTAATTTCAATGGGATTTTCTTAATTATGATAATTAGATAGGAGAGTTTACAAAACCATTGGCGGTTCAAGTGAGGCTATAAGCATGATGTCCACCCAAAGTCCATTGTTAGAGAAGTTTTTATGGTTTTCCCCCTTTCGTCGGTGTTCAACTGCTCATAGTTGAGGTACAGATACTTGAACGGAAGAACAACAATACATATTGAAATTCTCAAACAATGATCTACGGGTCCACTATGATCTAAAATAATTTATTAACTAATAGGTTGCACCAAAATTTACTTTATTTTGAGATATGTAGACTTGGTATGTCTTCAAAGTTCTCTCTTTCCTCACCCCCATTGGTAGATCTGTATTATTATTTTTTTACCTTTATGCGCAAATGGTTGTGCAATCTATTTGCAAAGGTATGTTACTAAATCTATGTTAATTTTTTTAACTCATCTTTTAAATATAAGAGTTGTAATACCACGGGTAGTTGTAGTACTGACATTACAAATGAGTGCTGATGGTTGATGAATTATAGTCTCTTTGATTGGATGATTAATTTATTTTTTGCTTGCTTATATGTCGTTCAGGTACCATTATATGATGTTTTTGAAATAATGGTTTCTTATTAGTGTCTACAAATGATCACTTTATTTTATAGCTTTCAAATTGATTAATCTATTTAACAACATATATGAAGGAATTTTACAGTTGTTGCTAAAAAATAAATAAAACCAAACTTTTATTCATACAAAATATAAATAGTTTATTTGTAAGAATATTGATGCACATATAATAAAAAAAATTATTTGTAATTAAGGATTTATGGTCACTTTTCACAGTTATTTGATTTTGTTAATTTTTTTGTAGATGTTGAGATTGGTAAACACTTCTATAAGATTTGTTAATATTTCTACACGTGTTTCAAATATCACTAATACTCTACATTCTTACTCTATTACACTTTTATTTATTCTACTCTCAATTTTTCAATTTGCTTCGTTTCTTTAGCATTCAATACCGTATGCACCGCGCATCGTGCGGGTTTCCACCTAGTCTCTTAATACTTTAAAATGCAAAACAAAGGCATTTATTATGCTTTGCAATTAGCCTATCCACGTGGCACCTAATATTTATTGCATGTTTCCTCCTCTCCTATCCATGTGGCCCTATTATTTGTTGCATGTTTCCTCCTCTCTCTCTCTCTCTTAATTTAGATACACATACATGATCCTTATGGGGAAGCCAAAAGGTTGGTCATCCCTTCAATAATACTCTAAAATACTATACAAAGCATTTAGAGTCATATGCACCCAAGGTATCCACGTAGAATGAGCATTGATATCAAATAGCCGGCTGGATCGAGATAACTCTCTCTTTCCATCCTCTCTCTGTGTCTTTGTCTTTTCGGTTTCTTCAACCGTCTCTCCCTCTTCAAAACCTAAAACATTTCCAATCTTATCCCAACCCAAATGGCAGACTTTTGTCGCAGCCCCTACAGGAAGGTAGAACCATTCTCGTAACTTAGTTTGTCAACATATTTAAATTTTCCTGCTAATTTTAAACTGCTTTGTTTTTCATAGTTCATGATGGTTTGGTTCCAACCAAGACGTGAAAGGAACGAATAGAGGCTGCGATTCACATTCGAGACAAAAAAAAAAAGAATTTGTTCACGCAATCATGCTTCAGGCATTGCACAGACTTGGATATTATCCAGCTCATATTGTACCTTACAAGCCATCTCAAGAAGGTAAAAATAAATCTGAGGTGCGCCAACTCTCTGTTTTTTCCATTTCTCTCTCCCTTTTTTGTCTTTGCTCTTCTTTTTTCTCTCTCTACGCATATACATATACACAACCAAATCTCATCTGTGAAAACCCCTACGTCGCCTTTTTAAATCAAATTCACCACCAACTTGCGACATCCAGCCAACCTTATATCTCCCTGCCGACGATCCTCCTTCTACTCCGTCCACACCCATAAACTACCACCCCAACCACGAACCCACTGCCTAAAGGACCCATACCCAGCGCCATCAACCCAGCGACCCCATGGAAGCCGATTCAACCTGAAGCCCCCAAGTTTAGGTTTATTTGACTTTGATGACTAGTCTGGGTTGGGTTGTTTTCTCTAATATGGGTCCTTCTCCAGCTAAGGTTTTCGTTTTCGTCTGGTTTGAATGGATTTGGTGTTTGAGTTGTTAAAGGTATAGTGATTTTTCTGTGTTGATGGAGGAGTATGGTTTTGTTTGGTTTTGATCTGGTTTGGCTGAGAAATGGTTTTATTCTGGGTAATGCTCATAAGAAAGTTGTATGTTCTTTTCTCTCATTGGTGGGTTTGTGCGGTGGAGTGCAACTGGCTTGAGTGTAGGTGAATGACAAGTGTGTTACAAGTGTTGAGTTTAAGTCATCACAGGTGTCGTTTTTTCAAATGTTTTTGTTTTTTTATTTTAGATTGGGTCAGGTTTGATTCGTAATATTTTTCTATTGAATTTTGAATTAAAAAAATAGTTTATATATTGTTAGGGCATAAAATAGTATCAATTATAGATATATGACAATAAATATTTTATTTTTATTTTTAGTCCTTATTTTCAAATTATCGATTGACGTGGTATGTTGTGGTTGGTTGATGTTTTATGGATGTGATTTCGCGCCAACGACTTTATTAAAAATAGGGACTACAATTATAAATGAAATGTTTGTTTTCTTATTTCCAGAATACACAGTACAAAAGGTCCTAAATTTACAAATTTCTAAAAAAATGTTTTCTCAAGTTTTTAAAATACTACTCCTTAATTGTCCCTTAATATAACTTTCCTACTGTGTGATTAGGTGTTTGAGTCTCACAAATGGATATATTTTTCAAAATATAATAAAATGCATATTTTTTTTAGAATGAAAAGCAAAAGAAATATTATATTTTCCTTTATTGTAAAAAAAGATATTGTGATCAAATATATTTTAAATAAAATTTGACATTTTAACCCTTTAAGCATCAAATGACATCATATAAATATTTATTAGTTAATTATCAAAAATATTTTTACAACATATTGTGCCATTACATAATTATTTTTTTAACTTCTAGGAAATAATGATGGTAAAAAATTTATTACGCCTCCCTCTTTTTCCTCCTTTTTCCGTCCCTATTTATTTTTCCCCCACCCTTTCATCCCCCTCCCTCGCTCATGTATTTATCTCATTACCAACCTAATGTACATACAATTTCCTCCATTTATCTCATTATCAACCTTATGTACATACAATCAACTACGTTGGAGGATTTGAAATTTGACTTGGCAGAAGAATATCTTTAAATTTTTCTTTTTTTGTTTAACTCTCAATGGACAATTTTTTTTGGTAGTTTGATTTAATATGGAATGACAATTTTAATTGTTTACTGGTATGAATTTGAGTTCTATCATTTATAGGAAGTTAGATTTGATATTGACAAAGTGTTAATTGTGAAATTTTATCCCATTTTTGTGTGCAATGTATTTTATATTTTCTTATGATAGTCCATTTTTTTATGAAATCTATAAAATATTATAGATTATATATTTTAGGCCTAAAAGAATATCAATTATGGATATAGGACAACAAACATTTGTTTTCCATTTTAGTCTCTATTTTCAAATTATTAGTTGATGTGGCATGCTGTGATTGATTGACGTTTTATGGATGTGGGTGCACGCCAGCGGCTTTATTAAAAAATAGGGACTAAAATTATAAATGAAATGTTGGTTGTCATATTTCCAGAATACATATTACAATAAACACTAAATTTACAAAGCCCCAAAATATTAATGTCCCTATTTCAAGTCAATTATTGTTAAATAATTTTTTAACTCAAACGTTAGATCGACAACCACCAATAGCTTCACCCGCGCATCGCGCGGGTTTACACCTAGTTATATTAATAGCTTAAATTGACAATGGAGCCAGTGTCGACATTTGTCGCTTCTCTAGAGTGACATGTTGACAATTTTAATTAGTGTTATTAATTAACCAATAGTTAACGATTCATTATCTCTCTATAGCCCCTTCTACCACACATTCATCTTCTAAAAAATTGATTATATATCTTCTACATATACCGTATATTTCATTTGTAATTGTTCAACTGCCATTTCTCATTAACAGCTTAATACTGTAATTTACTGGACATCTTAAAAACAGGTCCCATATATATATTTGTGAAATCTCTAAACCTTTTTCCCATCTTGTCTATCCAATTTCTAATTTTTTCTCTACATTTCATGACTGATCACTCGCTCGACAACATCTATAAATGGTGTTCATAAAGGTATCTTTCTCTATCCTACATTTCACTCGAAAACCCTTCCCTGAAATGGCCAAACTTCTACAACTTGCAATATTATCATAGAAAAAAAAATATAATTCACGTATATTTAGGGGGGGGGGGGTACGTAGATAAGACTTCGTAGTATTCTCATATTTTTATTGTTGTACGAAACCTCTATCTATGAGTGAGACATACATCCCAATTTATTGAAAGAATGATTAAGAGAGACAGGCAGATATAGAAGTCTTCTTCGTCGTATCACGATATTTCTAAGCTCGAGTCCAAGAATATTCGCTAGTGGAAAGATGATGCTGGAGTAAAAGATGGTTGTAATGGTTTATGAAACCTTCGACTTGCGATTCGAAAATTAAATTAATACAGTGAAGAGTGACACTTGTATTCTCAAATTATCTGTCACTTATCTTATAGATGGACAAGGGTTGTTTGTCGAAATGTCTTAGTAGATTCCATACTCTATACGTTACTGTAGTGTTATGAAAATATTATTTTAACTCCCTTTATTGCTTTATAGTTATAATACTCATTGTGAGTATGTTTGAACAATTTTTTTGTTGTTATATGTTTATAATTATTTTCTTCATTTGATAATAAATAGAGCATTCATACTATGTGATTGGGTATAGTTTGAGTCCCACATATGAATATTTTCTCCACACTGTAATATGTATAACATATTGTGCCATTAAATAATTATTGTTATGATTTTTTAAGTTATAATGTTAGCGAAAATATTAATACGCCCACACATCGCGCGGGTCATATGTTAGTTAGCGAGTAAAGTACATGTATTTGGTAGATTAGTAATGAGGTGAGGAAAAAGTTTTGTAAGGTATATGATTATGTTGTGCATTTAGAATTTGGTTTTACAAAGTTGTGTTCAACTTCTTAATGAGTAGATATTTCTTGAACCCAATCGCAACTAATCTCCCTCTTCTCTGCCATTGCCAACTACCCCTAGTTCCCCAACCAAAACCAGACCCCCACCATCCTGTGTACCAAATAAATCTTGGGTTGGTTGCCTCTCTACCATATATACACACACGGTGAATGTGTACACGTATATTGACTTATAAGTATCAAAGTACTATTAACATTATTTAAAAAATAATCCTACACAATGTGCTCCATAATTATATTAATACTAAGAGTCACTTTAATTAATAAAAGTGTACTCCAAATACCAAGAGTCAAAAGGTATCTTGGTTATCTACCTTGATGGACGGTTAAGATTAAGTGACTGTTAGATATTTTGGTCATATCTCTCCCCATAAATAAGTATCTGATTATCCATCACGCAAAAACATGAAAAGACAACATCATGAAATAATAGGATAAGGGAGAGAAACTCAAAGACTCAAGTTTATGTTAATTTTCAAAATACTATTTTGTTTATAAAAGAATATCTAACCATTGGAATGTGCTAAAATTGGAATATATTCTTACAGTATACAAGAGGAAGTCGTGGTCCTAAATTCAGTCTGTTCGGATATCGTTAAGGTTGATTGCTCCGTCAATCTTTTTATTTATGATATAATGGAGGTATGTTGTCACACCCCGAACCCAAATATATTCTAATCATTCCATTTATATTATGATTAAATCATAAACTTCCGTTCATTCGAAATATAATTCATTTATCAACATTTTTTTTCATGTATAATAAACATAATCATATTCTTTATATCATAACGTAATTAACATCATAGTCATAATTAAACGAACATGTTATACTACGATTGACTATGATTAAATATTACAATCATCAAATCAACCCATGCTAACTCAATATATAAGATGTGCGAGTGTAGTAAAACCTCGGTGTGACAATGACAAAATCTCCACGTCTAATCCACAGATCCTTCTAACGGTGCAACTCTCAAATCACCGATCATATGATATCCTAACTGACAGCGTACAAACCTGAAAATGTCAAAATATAAACCGTAAGCATTAAGCTTAGTGAGGTACTCCTTCCATGAAATGAAATAACAGTTCTTTATCAGATATGTGGATATAAAATCCAAATAATCCTGCCCTGCTATGAAATAGTAATATTATATCAAATATCTAGATATAAAATCCAAACAATCCTTCCCTACAATGAAATGACAATTCTATATCAAATCTGTGGATATATAATCCCGGTAATAACAATTTTATATCAAATCAGTGAATATGAAATCCAAACAATCTTGCCCTGCTACAAAATAACAGTTTTATATCAAATATGTGGATATGAAATCCAAACAATCCTACCCTGCTACAAAATAACAGTTTTATATCAAATCTGTGGATATGAAATCCAAACAATCCTCCCATTGGCAATAACAAATCTTGGAACATAAGTTCCAACAAATCCTTGTCATAAGACAAATCAAATTATTGGATCTTTGTCCAATTCCAATCCTGGATCATAAGATCCAACAAATCCGGGATATTTTAATATCCAAACAAATCCTGAATATCGAATTATTCAAACCAATCCTGGATCATAAGACCCAAACAAATCCTGGATATTTTAATACCCAAACAATTCCTGAATACCGAAGTATTCAAACAAATCTTCTCTTAGAGCTATGTCCATATTTATATATGAAACAAATCAAAAGTACACTCACCTTGGAGATTTAATTAGGCTTTTTCATTGCCTTTATCCGGTATTTCTTCAGTTGATTCTTCTTCTCTTCCTATCATTATTACAATATTAGCATCATCATAAGAATATTAACCATTCAAAGAATAACTTGGAAATAACTCAACTCATAAGCATCATATGATTCTATTCAAATCATTCATCATAAATGAAGTTCCATCCAAATTCGTGTTAATATATTTGTCATATACAAATCATAGACCAAACATATATTCATTTATTATTCGTAATTAAATCCTTATCATATTGGTATTCCAATTCAAAAGACGGAACATCATTTCAAGTTTCCTAGAGCAAGATAGGCCCATTTCTTTACTACATAGCAAATCTGCCCTATAGGCTCTTTTATCGTTCATTCAACTTCCAGGAATTTTCATAATTTTTCTACATCATAAATTTCTATGATATTTCACCCAACATCAATAAACATATTTAGAAATACAAAATTAAAGTTTCATAATTTTTAAGGTTCATTTTCTATGTCAAGCAAAACATCGAACACATGGCGTGCATACTTTCACCTTTATGGCAGATTTTATACATGAATCTTCAAACTCTCACCAAAGATTCATTTCTTGGTATTTTTATATATTTTTTTGGATATGTCACACATATATAAGTCTATTTTAATTTTATATTGGAATCAATCAATTCCAGTAAGTACACAAAAAGATATGGAAGGTTGAATAAACAAGGTTACTAAACGAAGCAATTTTAAGGGTTTGTACATTCAACTTAACTTAAACTTGCATCTAACCATACATATACCTCAAGGGATGAAAGTTTAGTAAACACATGATGATTTATATCATATAAATCAGTAATATAAGAAAAAACACAATATTTGGGGTTAGGATTACCTTCGGGACTTTTACGTAATTTCCACGGATTTTTCTCCAAATTTTCTCCTCACTTTCTTCCTAAACTTTCCAATTCTCTCTTCCTCTCAAGCCAAAATCTTTAATGGATGAGTTATGATGAAGGAGGGGATTATTTAAAGCCTTTAATATTGGTCAAAACCAACCTCCTTCTTTAACCAATCAAAATCCACCATTTGTTAGCCTAATAAGACGAAATATCATTTAACGAATGGACAAATTTGTCACTGCTTCGAAATTCTAACATAACTTCTCGTTTGGACCTTCGCTTAACACACCGTTTGTCATGTTACAAACCTAACTCATATATATACAACTATCTAGTTTTCTCCTCATGTCAATTGTTATGTTATAAAGGTAAAAACTAGTCTTAAACATGAACATTCCTACCGAAAATTTCAAAATTTTATATTTGTAACTAATTCGATATTTTATTCTTTATCAAGGTAGGGTTAGACTAAAAATAATGAATTAACATTATATATACTAATAACATATTATCCATATCACATATTTAATCATAATTAATCATAATTATATTCGGGTCGTCACAATTCTTCCCCTGTAAGAAATTTCGTCCCCGAAATTGACATACCTTGGTTGTCCAAATCAAACAAATATGGATAACACATCTTCATGGTATCCTCACTCTACCATGTAGCATCTTCCATGGAATTTATTCTCCACACAACTACAAGTGGGATCACTTTTGATCTTAATGTTTGTTCCTTCTTATCCACGATAGCAAGTGGTTCTTTCACATAACTCAAGTCTTCCTTCAACTCAATAGGTTTTTCCACTAGCACATGTGAAGGATCCGCTACACACTTTCTTAACATGGAAAACAACATGTAATCGAGCTAACTCTGGTGGTAACGCTAACTTGTAGGCAAACATCCTGACTTTCTCAAGAATTTCGTAGGGTCCAATGTAGCGTGGACTTAGTTTCCCTTTCTTTCCAAACCTCATAACTCCTATCCATGGAGATATCCGAAGAAACACATAATCCCCTTTTCTGTAATTCAAAATCTTTTCGTCGTTTATCCGCATAACTTTTCTGTCTTCTTTGAGTTGTTCTCATTCTATCTTGAATAATCCTCACTTTTTTAGTGGTGACTTCAATCAATTCGGGACCCTCTATCTTCCTTTCACCAACTTCACCCCAACATACCGGTGTATGACATCATCTACCGTACACTGCTTCGTATGGAGACATACCAATATTAGATTGAAAACTATTATTATATGCTAATTCTATCAAAGGAAATTATTCATCCCAATTACCTTTGAAATCAAGCACATAAGCTCTAAGCATATCTTTCAAAAAATTTATTATCCTTTTAGACTGCCAATCTGTCCGGGGATGAAAATTCGTACTAAACTTTAAGTTAGTACCCATAGCATATTGTGAACTATCCCAAAATCTAAATGTAAAAGTACGGTCCCTATCTGAAACAATAGAAATAGGTGCTCCATGCAATCGAATAATTTTATTAACATACAATCTAGCATACCTATTAACTGTATACGTAGTCTTGACTGCTAGAAAGTGAGCTGACTTGGTTAACCTTTTTACCACCACCCAAATCAAATTTGACCCCTTCTAAGATCGAGGAAGCCCAACCACTAAATCAATCGTCAGATGATCCCATTTTCACTCCGGTATTGGCAATGCTTGAAGCAAACCCGCAGGTTTTTGATTTTTCACTTTTACTTGCTGACATATAAGGCATCTAGCAACGAAAATAGCTATTTCCTTATTCATATTATTCCACCAATAATGCTCCTTCAAATCCCTGTACATATTAGTACTACTAGGATGGATAGCATAAATGGAATTATGAGCCTAATAAAAAATTTCCGCTTTCAATTCATTCACATTAGGCACACATAATCACTTTTTATATAATAAAGTGCCATCATTAACAATACAAAAATCATCAGACTTACGATCTCAAACATCTTGCCGTTTCTTCTCAAGAAAAGGATCTTGACTTTGTAAATCGTGAACACGGGTAGCTAATAAAGGCCTCACGCTTATATGAGCAAAGAATCTGTCTCCATCTTCCAGATCCAATTCCACTGCCATCAATCTCAACTCCATAATATGAGAAACTCTAGCACACTGAATGCAAGATAACCTGCCCGAAGCCTTTCTACACAAAGCATCTGCAACTACATTCGCCTTCCCCAAATGGTAGTGAATTGTACAATCATAATCTTTAATTAAATCCATCCAATGCCTTTGCTTCAAATTCAACTCCTTCTGAGAAAATAAATACTTAAGACTCTGATGGTCAGTAAAAATTTCACATACTTCACCATATAAATAATTAAGCTATAATGTGACACCCCTCCTAATTAAATACCGGGCGATCACTCCTTTATTAAATTAAAATCAAGGTGAACAGTTTGCTCATTCTTAGCATCACTGTCGTAAAAATAACTTTTCCAATTTAAACACCCTAATTAATTAAGCTAAGTGTCAAAACCATTTTTAGACATTACTTTCCAAATTTTATTTTATAAACCAAGATTTAAATATTTACAACAATTCAATATTAAAGAATCACACCACAATTATCCTAGAACATATAATCCAACTAAATTAAACATTCAACAACTAAATCCCAACATTAAAACTTAAAGTAAAACATCCAGACAGTAATAAATCCCAAAGTGACAATACTAGAAATAAATGAATCACAATGACCAATGAAACAAATGGATAATGGAAACGGGCGACACATGCCCAACTGAATAAATAAGCTAGGAGTGGAATCAAATAAATGAAGTCGTCTAAGCAAGAGGCCTGCAACTCCCACCTAAGCTGCAGCGCGTTCCTTCCAAAGGATCCTACGCAAGACGCCCCTGTGGCTGGGCACCTGTAATATATACATATATATACAAGAGAGAAAGGAAAAAGAAACGGGTCAGAGCCCGATAGTGTAAATGATTTAAAATTTGTTTAGCAAGTATTTAAAATGTTTACAGGTCAATGCAACAATATATTAGTGTGACACTCTCTTGAGGAATTCTCACCTCTCTTCTAATGTGCACGCCTATCGCACTAATCTTCCCAACGGATTTTTTTATCATATATCGCACTAATCTTCCCAATGGTTTAACTTATCTTAGGTTACTCGTAAGATTTAAAACCGAACAATGTAATTGTTTAAGAGGATAATTTCATTTGATTACAAAGTTCTCATTTAAACCTTATTTACTAATAAAGTTTCCAGTGTTCCATTATACTTTTCAAAACAAGTATTTCTAAATTGAAGTCAAGATTCATTTCTTACTTACCATAAGCACAGTATGAAATTCCAAATTTTAGAATTTAATATATATATTAAATACTCGTATAATATATATATTCTAACAGCACCCCACATAAAAATTATGGTGCTGGCATACTCTGCTATCCAATCCCCGTATCACTCGTACGAAGGGAAATACAAGTTCGGAATCACTCTCGAACTGTATTAACACATACACAAACAGTATTGAGGCGAAGCATAGATTCCAAGTCTCTATGAGGTCAGTACATACCCTCAAGTCTCTTAGGACCGTCTAACCATCGATCAGATAGCCTATACCAAGGATATATCTCTTAGGGTACAAGTCAATATCCCCCATAAAGGTCCCATCGAGATAAGACTGTCCCATCGCGGTAACCTCAGGGATAACAAGTAGCACGGGCATGATTTTCACATGTATATAATATATGCATACACACAGTCATACAAATATACTACTTTTATCATATCAATTTAGGTTCATCCCATAACCCATAATCACGACATTTATCCTTATTTTCCCTTTATTAGTTATCACGTATAACGGTTCGTCTCTAACTTTAATTTGAGGGATTATTACTATGTAACACTCATGGACTCTATCCTCCCAAGTGTCAAATTCAGTAGGTATTCATCTATTTTCCATCATAACCATTTTACGTATCTCTCCCTTTAATACAAAATTCCATCATCCCTTATATAAACACCCCAAAAATGTAAATTTTGCCTTACATTAATGGTCTCTTAATCATTAATAAATCCTACTGGTCGTATTTATCTCCCAAAATAATTTAATAAGGGTGTCTAAGGAGTATTCTTCATTTAGAATTAATTCAACTATTTTAAAAAGGGAAATATAAGTCTGCCAGAAGGGGTCGATCGATCGAGGGAAGGGGATCGATCGATCGAACTTTGGATCGTTCGAAGCTCCTGGCTCGATCGATCGATCAAGCAGGTATGGCGAACTCTGCAGTTAATCAGTTACGGGTTCTATCACACAACCTCATCCAAATCCATATTTTTCATTCCCAATCGCCCAAAAATTTGTACTACTAACAGTATAAACCCATTTTATACATCTTCTACGTAAAGCATGCAAATTTTCATCAATAACCATGGATTAATAGGCCAAAAACTCATATTAATCTCAAGAACCCTAGAATTTCTTTATCATAGTTCTAATCAGTCTTTTTCCAGAAATTTGTACTTCTAATTCATCAAAAATTCGTGGTTAAGCCTCTACATATGAAGGGGTTTCCAGATTATCATTCAAACCATTTCTACATGCGATTTTCCTATCTCCAACATGGATTTTCTTCTACCAAACTCATCCTAATCACCCTAGACTAACATGAACGATGCATTAACGAAAATAAGAAAGATAAATACTTGCCTGGGATTTTCAGAGTTCTGATTTGATGATGAATTTGGTGTGGTTGCGTTCCCCGTCGCGCGATCTACGCGTTGGTGGTGGTGGCGGTGCAACTGGATGAATTTTCGGTTTAGAATTTGCTTTGAAAGCTCTCTCCTTCCCTCTCCAATGGCCGTCACTTGTCTTTTGTTGTTTTAACCCTAGAAGGCAACCTTAGACATCTGATATAACCCTTGAAATTTCGTGGGTTTAATTACCCAAAAATGTAAAATGTCCAAAATGCCCTCCCGGGGTGCTAAATAGGCCTAAAAATGCCCCGAGACCCAAACTAAACCCCCGGGTATACTTTTCTGACTATCTCGACCCTTACGGATACTTTGGCCCACTCAAAACGACCATATGAGAATCTTATAATTTATTCACTTTTATTAATTAATATCTAGTCCCGACGCGACACGGGCGCGTCCCGACTCAAATTTCCAAACTTGTTATTTTATTAACTCTTGACATTTAATAGAACCAATATTATATATTACTCTACTCCTTAGTAATATTCAAGAAGTTTCCCATAATTACTAACTCACATCACGTTAATAATTATAAAGTGATTAATTTACGGATTTATATTAAATTAATAACTCACATTAAATTTAATAAATCCCCAAATTAATATAGCATAAAAATACGAGGTATTACATACTTCCCCCTTAATAACGGAATTTCATCCCGAAATTCAAAAAATAAGGCATACCTAGTAAGAATAAATCTGGGTATCTCTCGCGCATATATGCCTCGCGCTCCCAAGTGGATTCCTCCACATTATGATGCTCCCACTGGACCCGTACAAGTGGAACTACCTTCGACCTGAATCTCCTCTTGCTATGGTCTAGGATAGCCACCGATCTCTCCTCGTAAGAGCTATCAGGCTGTAAGTCTATCTCATCTATCGCGATGTCAGTATGGGCCATATCATCCCGAAGATATCGTCTCAACGATGAGATGTGGAATGCATCGTGAATGCGATGTAAATGCTCTGGCAGTCCCAGTCTGTATGCTACCGGCCCAATCCTATCGATAATGGGAAATGGTCCCATGTACCTCGGGGCCAATTTCCCTTTCTTCCCGAACCTCATCACTCCTTTAATAGGAGATACACGTAGTAACACTTGGTCCCCCACATTAAACTCCCGGAGGAACCGTTTCGCATCGGCGTATCTTTTCTGCCTGTCCTGAGCTACTCGAATGCGACTCCTGATCATCTCAATCCTCGCGGAGGTTTCTTGAATTACCTCTGGTCCTAGCAACTTGTTATCCCCCACCTCGAGCCAACAAGTCGGGGAATGACAAGGCCTGCCGTACAAAGCCTCAAATGGAGCCATGCCAATCGTGAACTGATAAGAGTTATTATAAGCAAACTCTACCAGTGGAAGATGTGGCTCCCAACCTCCTCCAAAATCAAGAACACACATGCGTAGCATATCCTCCAACATCCGATTAGTACGCTCTGTCTGTCCATCTGTCTGTGGGTGATAAGCTGAACTCAACCTCAACTCAGTACCCATAGCCTCCTGAAAGCTCTCCCAGAGACGCGACACAAAAATCTTATCTCTATCTGACACAATATTCAGGGGCACCCCATGTAATCAGACAATCTCAGTAATGAACAACTGAGCATACTGACCCGTGGTATAGCCTGTCCGCACCGGCAGAAAAAGAGCCAACTTGGTTAAACGGTCTACAATCACCCATATAGAGTCATGGCCCCGCTGTGATGTAGGCAGCCCTGTAATAAAGTCCATGGAAATACTCTCCCACTTCCACGCGGGTATTTCCAATGGCTGAAGCAACCCTGACGATTTCTGATGGTCCACCTTTACCAGCTGGCAGGTAGAACACTTGGACACGAACTCAACAATGTCCTTCTTCATCCCACTTCACCAGTATTGCCGCCTCATATCCTGGTACATCTTATCTCCTCCAGGATGTACAGCAAATCGGGACCCATGAGACTGGGTCATCACTGCATGACATAATTCTGATCCTTCTAGGACCACTAATCTCCATTTAAACCTCAAACCCCCATCAGAACTAATAGAATATGACTTAGCACCCTCAGCTAAAAGTCGTACAATCTGCTCCTGGCAAAACAGGTCTTCGGTCTGTGCCTGTATCACCCTCGTAACAATCTCAGGTGTCACTGTCATAACATATATGAAGGAATGGTC
This sequence comes from Sambucus nigra, assembly GCA_949130495.1. Lineage (NCBI taxonomy): Eukaryota > Viridiplantae > Streptophyta > Magnoliopsida > Dipsacales > Adoxaceae > Sambucus > Sambucus nigra. The sequence goes on from OX422213.1 coordinate 538,998,834, forward strand.
TACTTCATCCTGGTGGCCTAACTCTTTCCACTTTGCTTTCCAGACATCCGCTACCTCGTCTACCGGTCTACGGCTCAACGCATCAGCAACTACGTTGGCTTTCCCCGAATGGTACTGTATGTCGAACTGATAGTCCTTCACAAACTCTAACCATCTGCACTGACGCATATTCATCTCTTGCCGAGTGAACAGGTACTGCAGTGACTTGTGGTCTGTGAACAAGCGGAATTTCTCCCCCAATAAATAGTGCCTCCATATCCTCAATGCAAAAACGACCACTGCTAACTCCAGGTCGTGGGTGGGGTAATTCTTCTCATGCGGCTTAAGCTTGCGAGAGGCAAAAGCTATAGCCTTCTCTTCCTACTGCAGTACTCCCCCAAGTCCCCGTAAAGAGGCATCGGTGTAAACCAAGTACTCCACACCCAGCTTCGATAACGTAAGGACCGGTGCTGAAGTAAGCTTGTCTTTTAGCTCGTCGAAAGCCAATTAGCAAGCATCATCCCAAACATATGGAACCCCTTTGCGAGTCAGGTTCGTCAATGGACCCGCTATTTTGGAGAATCCCCGAATGAATATCCTGTAGTAACCGTCTAACCCCAAGAAACTACGCACTTCCGTCAGTGTCGTGGGTTGTACCCACTCCCTCACCGCTGACACTTTGCTCGGGTCAACTACTATCCCCTGCTCAGAAACAACATGCCCCAAGAACTGTACTTCTCGCAACCAGAATCCGCACTTCTCGTACTTAGCATACAACTGATGCTCTCGTAGAGTCTGAAGAACCTGTCTCAAGTGCTCGGCATGCTCCTCCTCGGAGTGTGAATATATCAAAATGTCGTCTATGAAGACGATGACAAACTGATCCAAGAACTCTCTGAACACTCGATTCATTAAGTCCATGAACATGGATGGAGCATTTGTGAGGCCAAATGGCATCACCCTGAACTCATAGGACCCATATCTCGTCAAGAAAGCAGTCTTCGAAACATCCTGCTCCCTAATACGTAGCTGATGGTACCCCGACCTCAGATCTATCTTCGAAAAGAAAGTTGCTCCCCTCAGCTGGTCGAACAGATCATCGATTCGAGGCAACGGATACTTATTCCGTATTGTGACCTTGTTCAACTCCCAGTAGTCCACACATAGCCTCAGTGAACCATCTCTCTTCTTCACAAATAAGACTGGAGCGCCCCAAGGTGAGTTACTCCTGCCAATGAAGCCCTGACCTAATAGCTGCTCTATCTGATCTCGTAACTCTCACATCTCTGCCGAAGCCATACGGTATGGAGTGCATGCTATCGGTCTAGTATCCGATAATAAATCTATGACAAAGTCTATCTCTCGACTGGGGGGTAGGCCTGGTATCTCCTGAAATACATCGGAATACTCACGAACAACTGGGATCGAGTCTAAGGGAATCACAACCTCCTTAGAGGTATCCTCCTCTATGTAATACAAATGAGCGGTCGAGCCTCCCTCTGGGCGAGGCATCGCCACTACAAACATCTCTTGCCCCGGAATGGCAAAAATAATACTCCCACCAAAATAATCTATCATGGCCCTGTAAGAAACGAGCCAATCCATACCGATAATAACGTCATGCTGATGCATATCTAAGACTAACATGTCTGCAGGTAATACCAAACTACCAATCTCTACCCCTACACCCCGGCATATAAAGAAAATAAGCGAACCGTTTCCCAGTGATGAGTCTACACATGTCACAGTGCTCTCTGCTGTGAATAATAATCCTAAGGCCTTCGCAAAATGGGTAGCTATAAAATAGTGTGTCACCCCAGTATCAAATAAAACTCGACCCATAGTACCATGGATAGGAAACATACGCTCAATCGCGGGTGGTGCTTGAGGAGCTGCTGACTGGTGGACGTTATAGACACGTCTATACTGTAACTGTCCCTGATGTACTGGAGTTGCTGGAATAGCTGGTACCTGAGCTGGTGCTGGGAGGGCAGCTGGAAAAAGTGGCCTCTGTGGTTCATTACGGGCACCCTGCTGCTGTGGGGACCTCTATCCCTCTGGAAAGTCCTGGCGCCTATGGCCATTCTTGCCGCATTCGAAACATCGGCCTCTGAAGTTACCTCCCCTTTGACCCTGCTGACCATGACCCTGTTGGCCGTTACCACCCCGCCACTGGCCCTGTTGGCCCTGATAAAAACGTTATTGGCCCGGTTGGCCCTGCTGCTGACCCTGCTGCTATCGGTGTTAGCCTTGCTAGCCCTGCTGATTAGGCTGGCCCTGCCTATAACCCCCAAATCCCTGCCTGGAATCACCTGATCGGAAGCGCTTGGCAGGGTCCCCCTAATGGGAACCCTGCTCGTGCTGATGAGTCTGTCCCTAGGATGTTGGTGCTCCACTAGCACTACTACCCCCAGTCCTGCCCTGCTGGCCGGACTCTCCTGCTCGCTTGCTTCCCTGCAGATGGAAACAGTGATCCTGGCAATGTAGTAAAGCAGCATTGAGTACATCAGTGAAAGTACTCAGAGATAGATTCCCTATAAGGTGCTGACGGATCCTCCAAGCTAACCCGTCCACAAACAACATTATCTTCTTACCCTCAGTGGGTGCCTCATCAGGCACTATGGTGAGAAGTCTCGTGAACTCCTCCTCATACTCAGCAACGATAGAATTCTCCTGCTTCAAGTTCAGTAATTTCTGCCTCATCTCAGTCTGCACGGCGGGTGGAAAGTACTTGCGGTCAAACCACTCCCAGAATGACTGAATCGGGACCGTATCCCTCTCCTCCAAGGTGGTGGTGGACTCCCACCACTGCAAAGCTCCCCCCACCAGCTTAAAGGAAGCCAACAACTGTTTCTGCACGTCTGTGCACTCATACATACAAAGATGCCGCTGGATATCTTTCTTCCATTAGCTGACGATGATGATAACTGAACTACCAGAGAACTCAGGGGGATGCACCTTCTGAAAGGCATCCCTAACCCACTCCCATGCAGATGGAAGCTGTGCAGGTACTGGCGCCACTGCCTGAATCTGGGGTGGAGCCTGCTGTACCACCACTAGCGCGGCATTCACCGCCTGAGCCACAATAGCGGCTACCTCATTAGCATTCATCGTACCCTATGCCGGAGATGCTGGTTGCTCGGCTTGGGCACGCCTATCCTTTGATGCACGTCTCGGAGGCATCTGAAACTTGAAGAAATTTATTAGTCTACAGTTATTATCAAATCTCAAATAGCTGAAGACGTAAATGTAAAAGCAAGAATACAACAATTCTAAAATAGGGCTCTATAGCAAAAATGTTAAGCTGAAAGACAAATAAGCCGTACATATCCTAAGGACACTAGAACCTAATGCTCTGATACCACCCGTGACACCCCTCCTAATTAAATACCAGGAGATCACTCCTTTATTAAATTAAAATCAAGGTGAACAGTTGGTTCATTCTTAGCATCACTGTCGTAAAAATAACTTTTCCAATTTAAACACCCTAATTAATTAAGCTAAGTGTCAAAACCATTTTAGACATTACTTTCCAAATTTTATTTTATAAACCAAGATTTAAATATTTACAACAATTCAATATTAAAGAATCACACCACAATTATCCTGGAACATATAATCCAACTAAATTAAACATTCAACAACTAAATCCCAACATTAAAACTTAAAGTAAAACATTCATACAGTAATAAATCCCAAAGTGACAATACTAGAAATAAATGAATCGCAATGACCAATGAAACAAATGGATAATGGAAACGGACGACACATGCCCAACTGAATAAATAAGCTAGGAGTGGAATCAAATAAATGAATTCGTCTAAGCAAGAGGCCTGCAACTCCCACCTAAGCTGCAGCGCGTTCCTTCCAAAGGATCCTACGCAAGACGCCCCTGTGGCTGGGCACCTGTAATATATACATATATATACAAGAGAGAAAGGAAAAAGAAATGGCTCAGAGCCCGATAGTGTAAATGACTTAAAATTTGTTTAGCAAGTATTTAAAATGTTTATAGGCCAATTCAACAACATATTAGTGTGGCACTCTCTTGAGGAATTCTCACCTCTCTTTTAATGTGCACACCTATCGCACTAATCTTCCCAACGGATTTTCTTATCTTATATCGCACTAATCTTCCCAATGGTTTAACTTATCTTAGGTTACTCGTAAGATTTAAAACCGAACAATATAATTGTTTAAGAGGATAATTTCATTTGATCACAAAGTTCTCATTTAAACCTTATTTACTAATAAAGTTTCCAGTGTTCCATTATACTTTTCAAAACAAGTATTTCTAAATTGAAGTCAAGATTCATTTCTTACTTACCATAAGCACAGTATGAAATTCCAAATTTCAGAATTTAATATATATATTAAATACTCGTATAATATATATATTCTAACAGCACCCCACATAAAAATTATGGTGCGGGAATACTCTGCTATCCAATCCCTGTATCACTCGTACTAAAGGAAATACAAGTTCGGAATCACTCTCGAACTGTATTAACACATACACAAACAATATTGAGGCGAAGCATAGATTCCAATTATCTAAGAGGTCAGTACATACCCTCACGTCTCTTAGGACCGTCTGACCATCGATCAGATAGCCTATACCAAGGATATCTCTCTTAGGGTACAAGTCAATATCCCCCATAAAGGTCCCATCGAGATAAGACTGTCCCAGCGCGGTAACCTCAGGGATACCAAGTAGCGCGGGCATAATTTTCACATGTATATAATATATGCATACACACAGTCATATAAATATACTACTTTTATCATATCAATTTAGGTTCATCCCATAACCCATAATCACGACATTTATCCTTATTTTCCGTTTATTAGTTATCACGTATAACGGTTCGTCTCTAACTTTAATTTGAGGGATTATTACAACGTAACACTCATGGACTCTATCCTCCCAAGTGTAAAATTCAGTAGGTATTCATCTATTTTCCATCGTAACCATTTTACGTATCTCTCCCTTTAATACAAAATTCCATCGTCCCTTATATAAACACCCTAAAAATGTAAATTTCGCCTTACATTAAAAGTCTCTTAATCATTAATAAATCCTACTGGTCGTATTTATCTCCCAAAATAATTTAATAAGGGTGTCTAAGGAGTATTCATCATTTAGAATTAATTCAACTATTTTAAAAAGGGAAATATAAGTCTTCCAGAAGGGGTCGATCGATCGAGGGCAGGGGCTCAATCGATCAAACCTTCGATCGATCGAAGCTCCTGGCTCGATCGATCGATCAAGCAAGTATGGCGAATTCTGCAGTTAATCAGTTACGGGTTCTATCAAACAACCTCATCCAAATCCATATTTTTTATTCCCAATCGCCCAAAAATTTGTACTACTAACAGTATAAACCAATTTTTTACATCTTCTACGTAAAGCATGCAAATTTTCATCAATAACCATGGATTAATAGGCCAAAAACTCATATTAATCTCAAGAACCCTAGAATTTCTTTATCATAGTTCTAATCAGTCTTTTTCCAGAAATTTCTACTCCTAATTCATCAAAAATTCGTGGTTAAGCCTCTACGTATGAAGGGGTTTCCAGATTATCATTCAAACCATTTCTACATGCGATTTTCCTATCTCCAACATGGATTTTCTTCTACCAAACTCATCCTAATCACCCTAGACTAACATGAACAATGAATTAACAAAAATAAGCAAGATAAATACTTGTCTGGGATTTTCAGAGTTCTGATTTGATGATGAATTTGGTGTGGTTGCGTTCCCCGTCACGCGATCTACGCGTTGGTGGTGGTGGCGGTGCAACCGGATGAATTTTCGGTCTAGAATTTGCTTTGAAAGCTCTCTCCTTCCCTCTCCTATGGACGTCACTTGTATTTGGTTGTTTTAACCCTAGAAGGCAACCTTAGACATCTGATATAATCCTTGAAATTTCGTGGGTTTAATTACCCAAAAATGTAAAATGTCCAAAATGCCCTCCCGGGGTGCTAAATAGGCATAAAAATGCTCCGAGACCCAAACTAAACCGCCGGGTATACTTTTCTGACTATCTCGACCATTACGGATACTTTGGCACGCTCAAAATGACCATACGAGAAACTTATAATTTATTCACTTTTATTAATTAATATCTAGTCCCGACGCGACACGGGCGCGTCCCGACTCAAATTTCCAAACTTGTCATTTTATTCACTCTTGACATTTAATAGAACCAATATTATATATTACTCTACTCATTAGTAATATTCAACAAGTTTCCCATAATTACTAACTCACATCACGTTAAGAATTATAAAGTGATTAATTTACGGATTTATATTAAATTAATAACTCACATTAAATTTAATAAATCCCCAAATTAATATAGTATAAAAATACGGGGTATTACATATAATTTCAAAGCAAACACAATAGTATTCAGTTCCAAATCATGTGTAGGATAATTACGTTCATGTGTACGCAACTGCCTTGAAGCATAAGCAATAACCTTACCATGCTGCATTGAAACACAACCCAACCCCTGGTGTGAAGCATTGGTCTAAATAACAAAGCCATATCCACCATGTGGAATAGTAAGAACAGGTGCAGTTACCAATCTCTTCTTGAGTTCTTCAAAACTATTTTCACAATCAGAATTCAATTCAAACTTAATATCTTTTCGGGTCAATTTATTCATTAGTAAGGCAATTGAAGAAAATCCCTTAGTAAAACTTCTATAATACCCAGCTAAACTCAGAAAACTCCTCACTTTAGTCACATTATTAGGCCTCTCCCATTTTACAATAGCTTCTACCCTTTTTAGGATCAACACATATACCATCTCCACAAATAACATGGCCTAAAAATACAACTTGTGATAGCCAAAATTCACACTTGCTAAACTTAGCATACAACTTCCTATCTTTTCAATAGATTCAAAACAGTTATGAGATAATTTTCATGTTCAACCATATCATGTGAATAAATCAGAATATCATCAATAAAAACTATCATAAATGAATTAACAAAAGGATGCAGTACCCCGTTCATAAGATCCATAAATACAGCTGGAGCATTAGTCACCCCAAAAGGCATCACCAGAAATTCAAAATGACCATACCGAGTACGAAAAGCAGTTTTAGAAATTTCTGTCTCCTTGAACCTCAACTCATGATAACCCGGTCGCAAGTCTATTTTTTAAAACACTTTAGCACACTGTAACTGATCAAACAAATTATCTATACGAGGTAAAGGATATTTATTCTTAACAGTAGCGTTATTCAGTTGCCTATAATCAATACACAAACGCATAGTACCATCTTTCTTTTTCACAAATAAAACTGGTGCACCTTATGGAGATACACTAGGTTGTATAGACCCCTTATCAAGTAAATCCTACAACTGAATCTTAAGTTCTTTCAATTCAATAGGTGCCATTCTATACGATGCCATAAAAATAGGGTATGTCCCTGGTGTAAATTCAATACTAAATTCAACTTCTCTTTCTGGAGATAACCTAGTCAACTCATAAGGAGATACTTCTGGAAAATCCCGTACAATAGGAACATCGACTAACTGTAAAGCCCCCTTCATAGTGTCAATAACATATGCAATAAAACCCTCACAACCCTTACTCAATAATTTCTTCGTCTGAATAGCAGAAATGATGCAACTAGGAACAATTTTCCTTTCCCCAAAAAATTTAAATTCAGCCTCACCCGGCATATTAAAAACAACTTCCTTATAGAAACAATCCATAAATGCATGATATTTAGATAACCAATCCATACCCAGAATTATATCAAAATCAAAAATATCCAATGGAAGTAGATCTATAACTGTATCTCTACCCCCCACAGTCAAAACACAATCACGAAAACATATTCAACTACAACCATATCCCCCATATGCATATAAATACCCAACCCCACATCTAAATGAGCACACGGTCTATTCGGGTATATAGCAAATGCAAAGGATACAAAAGAATGTGTGGAACCAGGATCAATCAAAACATAAACACTTCTATTAGTAACAAAAAATGTACTTGTCACCACATCCGGGCTAATATGAGCCTCTTTCATCGTAAAGATTCGCCCACCTGTCCTGGAACCACTGGCTTATTCCATGCCCCAGGTTCCATCTATAATAACTGAGTTATAACAACCAACACAAACAATTTATAATACTAAATTATTGGTTAGAACATAAACATCATATCAAAACAACAACTTCCATCTATTCGCCACACACGTCCAGATCTAATAACCTAGACGCTTTGATACCACTAATTGTCACACCCCGAACCCAAATATATTCTAATCATTTCATTTATATTATGATTAAATCATAATCTTTCGTCCATTCGAAATATAATTCATTTATCAACATCTTTTTTTCATGTATAATAAACATAATCATGTTCTTTATACCATAACGTAATTAACATCAGAGTCATAATTAAATGAACATGTTATACTACGATTGACTATGATTAAATATTACAATTATCAAATCAACCCATCCTAACTCAATATATAAGATGTACGAGTGTAGTAAAACCTCGGTGTGACAATGACAAAATCCCCAGATCCTTCTAATGGTGCAACTCTCAAATCACCGATCATATGATATCCTAACTGGCAGCGAACAGACCTGAAAATGTTAAAATATAAACCGTAAGCATTAATCTTAGTGAGGTACTCCTTCCATGCGATGAAATAACAATTATTTATCAGATATGTGGATATAAAATCCAAATAATCCTGCCCTGCTATGAAATAGCAAGATTATATCAAATATCTAGATATAAAATCCAAACAATCCTTCCCTACAATGAAATGACAATTCTATATCAAATTTGTGGATATATGATCCCGGTAATAATAATTTTATATCAAATAAGTGAATATGAAATCCAAACAATCCTGCCCTGCTACAAAATAACAGTTTTATATCAAATCTGTGGATATGAAATCCAAACAATCCTGCCCATTGGCAATAACAAATCCTGGAACATAAGTTCCAACAAATCCTTGCAATAAGACAAATCAAACTATTGGATCTTTATCCAATTCTAATCCTGGATCATAAGATCCAAACAAATTCGGGATATTTTAATATCCAAACAAATCCCGAATACTGAAGTATTCAAACCAATCCTGGATCATAAGACCCAAACAAATCAAGGCCTCACGCTTATATGGGCAAAGAATTTGTCCCCATCTGCTAGATCCAATTCCACTGCCATCAATATCAACTCCATAATATGAGAAACTCATGCACACTGAATGCAAGATACCCTGCCCGAAGCCTTTCTACTCAAAGCATCTGCAACTACATTTGCCTTCCCGAGATGGTAGTGAATTGTATAATCATAATCTTTAATTAACTCCATCCAACGCCTCTGCCTCAAATTCAAATCCTTCTGAGTAAATAAATACTTAAGACTCTGATGGTCAGTAAAAATTTCACATACTTTACCATATAAGTAATGAAGCTATAATTTCAAATCAAACATAATAGCATCAAGTTCCAAATTATGTGTAGGATAATTACGTTCGTGTGTACGCAACTGCCTAAAAGCATAAGCAATAACCTTACCATGCTGCATAAAAACACAACCCAACCCCTGGTGTGAAGCATTGGTATAAATTACAAAACCATCTCCACCATGTGGAATAGTAAGAACAAGTGCAGTTACCAATCTCTTCTTCAGTTCTTCAATACTATTTTCACAATTAGAATTCCATTCAAACTTAATATCTTTTCAGGTCTATTTATTCATTGGCAAGGCAATTGAAGAAAATCCTTTAATAAACCTTCTATAATACCCAGCTAAACTCATAAAACTCCTCACCTTAGTCACATTATTGGGCATCTCCCATTTTAAAATAGCTTCTACCTTTTTTAGGATCAATACATATACCATCTCCAGAAATAACATGGACTAAAAATACAACTTGTGATAGCCAAAATTCACACTTGTTAAGCTTAGCATACAACTTCTTATCTTTAAAACAGATTCAAAATAGTTATGAGATTATTTTCATCTTCGACCGTATCATGTGAATAAATCAGAATATCATCAATAAAAACTGTCACAAATGAATTAACAAAAGGATACAGTACCCGGTTAATAAGATCCATAAATACAGCTGGAGCATTAGTCACCCCAAAAGGCATCACCATAAATTCAAAATGACCATAGCGAGTTCGAAAAGCAGTTTTAGAAATATCTGTCTCCTTGACCCTCAACTTATGATAACCCGGTCGCAAGTCTATTTTTGAAAACACTTTAGCACCCTGTAACTAATCAAACAAATTATCTATAAGAGGTAAAGTATATTTGTTCTTAACTATAGATTTATTCAGTTGCCTATAATCAATACATAAATGCATAGTACCATCTTTCTTTTTCACAAATAAAACTGGTGCACCTCATGGAGATACACTAGGTTGTATAAACCCCCTATCAAGTAAATCCTACAACTGAATCTTAAGTTCTTTCAATTCAATAGGTGCCATTCTATACGATGCCATAAAAATAGGGTATGTCCCTGGTGCTAATTCAATACTAAATTCCACTTCTCTTTCTGGAGGTAACCCAAGCAACTCATAAGGAAACACTTCTAGAAAATTCCGTTCAATAGAAACATAGACTAACTGTAAACACCCCTTTTAGGTGGCAATAACATATGCAATAAAACCCTCACAACCCTTACTCAATAATTTCCTCGTCTGAATAGCAGAAACGATGCAACTGGGAACAATTTTCCTTTCCCCCACAAATTTAAATTCAGCCTCACCAGGCATATTAAAAACAACTTCCATATAGAAATAATACAAAAATGCATGATATTTAGATAACCAATCCATTCTCAGAATTATATCAAAATCCAAAATATCCAATGGAAGTAGATTTATAACTGTATCTCTACTCCCCACAGTCAAAACACAATCACGAAAACATATTCAACTACAACCATATCCTCCATATGAATATAAATACCCAACCCCACATCTAAACGAGTACACGGTCTATTCAGGTATATAGCAAATGCATAGGACACGAAAGAATGTGTCGAACCAGGATTAATCAAAACATAAACACTTCTATCAGTAACAAAAAGTGTACCTATCACCACATCCGGGCTAATATGAGCCTCTTTCATCGTAAAGAGTCGCCCACCTGTCCTGGAACCACTGGCTTATTCCATGCCCTAGGTTCCATCTATAATAATCGAGTTATAACAACCAACACAAACAATTTATAATACTAAATTATTGTTTAGAACATAAACAATTCATAAATATCATATCAAACCAACAACTGCCATCTAATCGCCACACACGTCCAGAATTAATAACCTCGACGCTCTGATACCACTAATTGTCACACCCTGGGTCCAAAAATATTCTAATCATTCTATTTATATTATGATTAAATCATAATCTTCCGTCCATTCGAAATATAATTCATTTATTAACATTTTTTTTCATGTATCATAAACATATTCATGTTCTTTGTACCATAACGTAATTAACATCAGAGTCATAATTAAACGAATATGTTATACTACGATTGACTATGATTAAATATTACAATTATCAAATCAACCCATGCTAACTCAATATATAAGATGTGCGAGTGTAGTAAAACCTCAGTGTGAGAATGACAAAATCCCCACATCCAATCCCCAGATCCTTCTAACGGTGCAACTCTCAAATCACCGATCATATGATATCCTAACTGGCAGCGAACAGACCTGAAAATGTTAAAATATAAACCGTAAGCATTAAGCTTAGTGAGGTACTCCTTCCATGCGATGAAATAACAATTATTTATCAGATATGTGGATATAAAATCCAAATAATCATGCCCTGCTATGAAATAGCAAGATTATATCAAATATCTAGATATAAAATCCAAACAATCCTTCCCTACAATGAAATGACAATTCTATATCAAATCTGTGGATATATGATCCCGATAATAATAATTTTATATCAAATCAGTGAATATGACATCCAAATAATCCTTCCCTGCTACAAAATAACAGTTTGTATCAAATCTGTGGATATGAAATCCAAACAATCCTACCCTGCTATAAAATAACAGTTTGATATCAAATCTGTGGATATGAAATCCAAACAATCCTGCCCGTTGGCAATAACAAATCCTGGAACATAAGTTCCAACAAATCCTTGTCATAAGACAAATCAAATTATTAGATCTTTGTCCAATTCCAATCCTAGATCATAAGATCCAAACAAATTCGGGATATTTTTATATCCAAACAAATCGTGAATACCGAAGTATTCAAACCAATCTTGGATCATAAGACCCAAAAAAATCCTGGATATTTTAATATCCAAACAAATCTTGAATATCGAAGTATTCAAACCAATCCTGGATCATAAGACCCAAACTAATCCTAGATATTTTAATATCCAAACAAATCCTGAATACCGAAGTATTCAAACCAATCCTGGTTCATAAGACCGACACAAATCCTGGATATTTTAATATCCAAATAAATCCTGAATACCTAAGTATTCAAACAAATCCTCTCTTAGAGTTGTATCCATATTTATAAATGAAACAAGTCATAAGAACACTCACCTTGGAGATTTAATCAGGCTTTTCCCTTTGCCTTTATCCGGTATTTTCTCTGTCGATTCTTCTTCTCTTCCTATCATTCTTAAAATATTAGTATCATCATCAGAATATTAACAATTCAAATAATAACTTGAAAATAACTCAACTCATAAGCATCATATGATTCTATTCAAATCATTCATCATAAATTAAGTTCCATCCAAATTCATGTTAATTTATTTGTCATATACAAATCATAGACCAAACATATATTCGTTTATTATTTGTAATTAAATCCTTACCATATTAGTATTCCAATCCAAAAGATGGCACATCATTTCAAGTTTACTAGAGCAAGATAGTCCCATTTCTTTACTACATAGCAAATATGCCCTATAAGCTCTTTTATCGTTCATTCAACTTCCAGGAATTTTCATAATTTTTCTACATCATTACTTTCTATGATATTTCACCCAACATTAATAAACATATATAACAATACAAAATTAAAGTTTCATAATTTTTAGGGTTCATTTCTATTTCAAGCAAAACATCGAACACATGGCGTGCATACTTTCACCCTTAGGGCCGATTTTATATCTGAATCTTCAAACTCTCACCAAAGATTCATTTCTTGGTGTTTTCATATAATTTTCGGATATGTCACACATATATGAGTCTTTTTAATTTTCAATTGGAATCAATCAATTCTAGTAAGTATACAAAAGGATATGGAAGGTTGAATAAACAAGGTTCCTAAACGAAGCAATTTTATGGGTTTGAACATTCAACTTAACTTAAACCTGCATCTAACCGTACATATAAATCAAGGGCTGAAAGTTTAGTAAACACATGGTGATTTCTATCATATAAATCAGTAATATAAGGAAAAAAAACAAGATTTGGGGTTAGTATTACCATAGGGACTTTTACGTAATTTTCACGGATTTTTCTCCAATTTTTCTCCTCACTTTCTTCCTAAACTTTCCAATTCTCTCTTCCTCTCAAGACAAAATATTTAATGGATGAGTTATACTGAAGGAGGGGCTTATATCAAGACTTTAAAGTCGGCCAAAACCAACCTCCTTCTTTAACCAATCAAAATTCACCATTTGTTAGCCTAATAAGACGAAATATCATTTAGCAAATGGACAAATTTTGTCCCTGCTTCGTAATTCCAGCATAACTTCTCGATCGGACCTCCATTTAACACACCATTTATCGTGTTACAAACCTAACTCATATATCTACAACTATCTAGTTTTCTCCCCAAGTCAATTGTTACGTTATAAAGGTAAAAACTAGTCTTAAACATGAACATTCCTACCGAAAACTTCAAAATTTTATATTTGTAACTAATTCAATATTTCATTCTTTATCAAGGTAGGGTTAGACTAAACATAATGAATTAACATTATATATACTAATAACATATTATCCGTATCACATAAGCCAAGCATGATTTAATCATAATTAATCATAATTATATTTGGGTTGTCACATATGTGATTATGATATTATTTTATGTTCCACATAATAATTGTATGTGATAATCATGTTGATCTAAGGCCCTAGCATTAAATATGTAATACATAATGTTTTGTATTATTAAAGAACAAATAACATGTTGAATTAGATATTCATGCATTAAATTTATAGATCCATATAACAAATGTTAATTACGCGTTCTTTAATTATGTTTACATGTGGTGTTAGATCTTTGATTACTCAACTCATTATCGTCCATTATGATTTTTTTTTCGTACAAAAGAATCCGGGTAAAAAAAATGATGAATTACCGATTTTTTTAGCGATAATTTTTTTTCTCAAAATATTATGAAATTCGCATGGTCCCTTCGAAACATTGAAATGAAAAAAAAATATTGTATACACTGGGCACCACCCTATCTCGACGATTTGACATCGTTTACACCTTTTTGCCATTTTTTGTAAAAATGTCAACACTAGTAACTCTCAGTTAAAAATTGATTTTATGATTCCGCGAATTGGAGAGTAATCCTTAAAAAATTGTTTATGTTACTATAGTGATTACTCAAAATTTTCATTTTTTGGAAAACTAAATTATTCTAGAATTTTATGGTATAAATCACAAAATGTATTTTTATCATTAAATTATTATTCCAATATTCATGTTAAGTATTGGACAAAAGGTTCAATATAATGTTTTGAATATTATATTTATGATTAACGGGTTTGACAATAACATTTTCGGATGTTCTATTTTTATAATAAATTTACACTCCTCTAGTCCTCTCTCTCTCTCTCTCTCTCTCTCTCGGCAAAAACTTCTTCTAAACTGCTTCTTCCCTCATAACTACCTCCATAACTGTCACCATGGCAGACCCTCCGTCGGCCCTAAACCCCAAACCACCAGATCTTGATCAATTTACTTCCAAAAGCTTTGCTACCATCATATCTAACCCTCTCCCTTCTATTAATATTTTGGCAAAAACCGACTCTTTGTTCAAATGAGAACCCGCTGTAATTTTCTTCGAAGATGAAATTGATCATCTTTCTCAGCCTTATAAATTTCCCATCATTGGTAGATTTTATCTTGGTCGTCCATCTATGGAGGCTATTCGGAAAGAGCTTCAACACGTTTCTCTCAAATGTCCGTTTTATTTGGGTCTTCTTGGTGATCAACATATTCATATTAAATTGAATCGTGGAGAAGACTTCTTGCATCTTTGGTTAAGAGAGAAGTGGTATATATTCAAAGTGCTGATGAAAGTTTTCAAATGGACTACGCATTTCTTCCCTAATGTTGACTGTTCCATCCTTTCGATTTGGGTTTCATTACCCCATCTCCCTATTCATTTATTTGCCAAACCAACATTTTTTGCTATTTGTCAACGTATTGGGATTCCTTTGATCATGGATGAAGAAACTTCTTTGGTTTCTAGACCCAGTTTGGCAAGGGTTTGTGTGGAAATTGATGTTCTACAACCTCTTCCGGAGAGAATTTGGATTGCTTGTGGGTCTAAAGACTTTTGGCAAAAAGTTTGTTATGAAAATATCCCTCTCTTTTGTAGAAAATATTTTCTTGCTGGGAACGTAGATAGTGATTGCAATTACCATGCTAATAATCAACATCTACCTGCTTCTGATATTCGTCCCAAACCTAAACCGTTTTCTAACGCTGTTAATATTGACAGTTTTCTTAAACCTAATTCTCTTTCTCATGATGCACATGCTCTAAATTCCAAATCTTCGGTGCAAACCTGGATAGAGAAGCCTTGTAATGGTGGTACATATTTTAAGGATGGAGGAGTTCATTGTGATAAACCTATTTAAGAACCAAAAACCACTCAAGTTGGTGGTATTGGGTTACAAGAAGTTACCACTCAAGGGATTACATCCTCATCTAAAACCTCCACTGCTATTTACGACAAAACCAAATTAGTTAATGATTTGCAACTTGACCATAACTGCTGCAGTAAATCAGTTTCATCCGACTGTGAGGAGGAAGGCCTTAACCTCCAAAATTCTTTTTCAGCGTTAATCTCAAACTCCAGAGAAGGATAATTCTTTTATGAAATGGATGTTGTACCTAACATGCTTCTCCCTAAAAAAAAAACCATCCCTCGATCACGTACTTCCTCTCCTCCAGATTCACATACCTTGATCCAAAAAATTATGGAGCCTTTTTGGAATACTTTTGAAGACACTGATCGTGTGCATGGTACCTGGGCTCCTTTGGCCAGTTTAAAAGAGTTCTCCTTAACCATTGGCAAAAAACTTGGGCGCATCAAAAAGAGAGAAGATAACTATGTTCAACATGGGACTTCGATTCCATCTCAATCCAATATCCATCCATCAATTTTTCCTTTATCCATTATAAAAAGATAGAAGAAAAAACTCAATTTTTTTTATTCCTCAAATATTAAGGTAAGGTCTGCACTTATTTCTTAAACTTCTACTCATACTAATACCACATGTTAAATCTTATTTTTTGGAATATTAAGGGGTAAAAAACAACCCCTCCCGTCGTAGACTCAAACTCATTATCAACAAATTTCATATTTGTATCGTTGCTATCCAATAATCTAAAATCGATATCGCGAACATCCGATCGTTAGTTCAAAATATTGGCTTTAAGAGGGGTATATCGAATACTAGTGGGAAGATTTGGATTCTTCGGAGATTTTGTTGTGAAGTTAACTTGGTTAGGGATGTGGAACAAGTTTTATCTATCTCAGTCCATTTTAAAAAATAAATTCAAACCACACTTCTTTTCACGTGTTTATGCTAAATGCAATAAAGATGACAGATAACCTCTTCGGGATGAGATTAAAACTATTCCTTCACTTGGTTACGATTATTGGGTCATTGGTGGAGATTTCAATATTGTGTCTAAACAAGATGAAAAATTCAGTTGTAATTTAGTGGATAGACATGCCATTTTATATTTTAATGCAACTATACTCCATGTTGGCTTAAATGAAATTCCTTTCTCTAGTTCTAAATATACATGGTGTAAAAACTGAGATGAAGAAAATAGGATTTGGGCTAGCATTGATAGGATGTTTGGTAATGATGGTTTTTTTAATAATTCTTTTTCTTCTTCTATTGAACACCTTCACCGTACTAATTCTAACCATGCTCCTATTGTCGTTTCTTTAAAATATCCTTTTGATTCCTTCCCTAAACCCTTTCATTTCCAAAACATGTGGGTATCTCATAATTCTTTTATTGAAGTTATGAAAAAATCTTGGAGTGTCGATGTTAGTGGGAGACCTATGGCATTATTTGCATCGAAACATAAAATTATCAAATCAGCCTTAAAATCTTGGAATAAAGAAGTTTTTAGCAATATCTTCACCTGAGTCCAAAAATCATTACACGAGTTAACCATTAAGGAGGTTACTTATGATATTGAATCTTCCCGAAAGCATATAGAATCTTGGCATCTTGCCAAGGCTAATTTCAATAAGGGATTGAAAAATGGGGAGATTTTTTGGAGGCAAAAGGCTAGAGTTAAATGGGCTACTCATGGTGATTTTAATTTAAAAAATTTCCATTACATGGTTAAGAGGCAGAATAACAAACTTTTTATTCAAAGGATCAACAATGATGATGGATATTAGGTTTCGAATTCTAATGAGATTGATAAATGTGTTATTTCTCATTTCAAAATATTCTAGTGGAGAAATCAAGTTGTGATAACAATTTTAGCATTTTCCAGCACATTATTAAAATGGTTGATTTTTGTGACAACAATATGCTTCTAATGTTCCTTATTTTGAATAAATCTAATTGGTTGTATTTTCTTTGGACAAAGATAGTGTGGTGGGTTCAGATGGTTTTAACGGGTATTTCTTTCAAGCTTGTTGGAATATCATCAAAGAGGATCTAGTTCCTGCTATTCAATCATTTCTTCTTGGGCATGATATTACCAAAAGTTGGTCTTCTACTAACATAGTTCTTATTCCTAAAGTGGACAGCCCTATAAATTGTTCGGATTTTAGACCCATAAGTCTTTTCAACTTCGCAAACAAAATAATTTCAAAAATTTTGTCAAACCATTTTGGAAATTTGCTTCCCAAAATTATTTCTTCATCTCAAATAGGTTTTATTCAAGGGTGCAACATCACGGATAATATTCTTCTTTCTCATGAATTAATTTCTAATCTAAACAAGAAGATTCATGGTATTAATGTGGTGATCAATGTGGCTATGTCTAAGGAGTACGATAAAATTTATTGGCTCTTTATTATAAAGGTTATTCGTGCTTCTGGATTCTAAAAAATGTGTATTGATATGGTTTGGAGGCTCATGTCTAATTGATGGTATTCCATCATCATCAATGGCAAGTCGTGTGGTTTTTTGAAGTTCGAATATGGGATTCATCAAGGCGATCCCTTATCTCCTGCTTTATTTGTGATTGCGGCGGAGGTTATGAATAGAGTAGTCCATACTTGATGTTAGATGGATCCATTATGCATTACTGTATGTGTAGAGGTTGTCCGCTTATATCCTCACTTTCCTTTGCAGATGATATTATTTTTTTTAGAATGGTAATTCGCGTTCAATCGGGTTTTTCATGAAGTTCCTCTCCAAATATGAGACTCAATCCGGTCATTGTATCAACACTGCTAAAAGCTATATTATAACAGCTCCCAGATGCTTGATTCGGTAACACATGAAGCTATGTTCTACCATTGGTTTCACCTCTAAAAATCTTCCTCTTAATTATCTTAGATTTCCTCTTTATCATGGTCGAAAAAAAATACCATTCTTGCTCCTATAACTACTAAAGCTGTTAACCGGATTAAGCAATGGTAGTTCGTTTTGTTGTCTATGATAGGTAAACTGGTTTTAATTCAGGTGGTTCTTATGATGTTTGGATCTTATGTTTTTTCAGTAATCTTTCCCACATTGTCATTCATCCAAGACTTTAACAAGATTTGCGCTAATTGTTTATGGGGTAATTCAAATGAAAATTTCAAAAATCACTGGGTTTCTTAGGATATTAATTGTAGACCAAAAATAAAATGTGGCCTTGGTATTCATAAGCTCTTTGATTTGAGTGTGGCTTTCTCTTACAAAATTTGATTCCGTTTTCTTTAGAATAATTCATTATGGGCTAATTTTATGAATTTTAAATACAAAAAATCAGTTCAATTGAATTATAGAGGAACACCTTCCTTTGCTAGTGGGATATGGGGAGGAGGATGCAAGCAGTGTATGATGTTATAGATGAAAATATTTTTGATGCTCCTAACCAAGGATGGTTCTCTAAAGGATTTAAATTTTAAACAGCTTGAGATTTGGTGAGACGTAAACATGGCATACAATTCTCTTTTACCATGATTTGGGATCCTAGATTACCTCCAAAAGTGTCTACCTTTATGTTCCGTATACTTCATGATGATATTCCTCTCGATATGAATTTACAACTTATTAATATTCCTTTGGTCTCGAGATGCCGTTGTTCTTTACCTCAAAAGGAAAGCATCCCTTAGTTGTTTGGTTCCATTTATATTGCTAATTCAGTTTGGATATATTTTGAGAATTTAATAGGTCTTAAATTTCAGAATTCGAATTTTAGATCTCGACTTTGGCTTTGGTGGAATAATTCTAGTGGGAAGAATATCTGATCCATTCTATGCAAGATGCTTCCTAGCTTCATTTGTTGGAAAATTTAGTGTGCCGAGAACAAGGCTACATTTGAAGATTAAAAAATGAATGTCAAGTCTATAATTTTTTAGATCCATGAAGATATTATTTTGTCTTTCAAAGCTACGCCCTATAAAGGTCCTTTGTCTAGATTTCTTTTATCTTTTATTTCAGATTTCTCTGTTTCATGCTCCTCATTGTAAGCCCCCGGAGAAAGACTGATTTTCTCCATTTCTATGCTATTTGGGGTTTAAAAAAAAACAATAACATTTTCGGTAATTAGATTATTGTGTATAATGTATATTTGTTTGCCGAAAGGTCCTAATATAATTATGAATTAATGTTATGACACTAATATTGATATGATGTTAAATTAAGAAGAAAGCGTTTTAATTTATAGTTATAAATAATAGATTATTGTGCATGCATCTATATTTGGACCGTTGATTATCCATTAAGTTTTGCGCGCAATATTTTTTGGGGTGTTGATTTTTATATTCCTTAGGTAAATGTGCATGCATGTATATTGCATGAAAGTAAAAAAATTTCACACTCTATAAATTAAACATTTAACTGCAATTAATGATAAAAAAATTTAGGTTATATGTGAATGCAACTAACTTAATTAATTTGTATATCTTTAAAATCACATAAAAGAAAATGTCATAAGATCAGATTTGGGTACCAAATTTTTATGACCAAATTAGAATTGGTTTTGGATCCCTTATTATTTTTGTGACAATTTTAGTTATGTCTTTAAAGCTACTTATTTTATAAAAATGTAAATATGACTATTCTGAGACATTTTCAGGAACAGTTTTTATATGCATCTAATAAGCAATAATTGATATTAAAATTGTTGACTTACCCGCGATAAATGAATTTTTTTATGTCAATCCGAAAGGATTTAATGATTAAAAAACACCATTTTTTTAGTGATGATTGTTGTTTTGACTATTTCATCACGTTTAAGCTCTCGAAATCTTAAATTTGTCGTCTTTGGTAATAAAGTTGACAAGTATTTCTTTCTCATTTTTTTTTTAAATTTTGCTTATTGGAGATTTTTTTTAACGAGTTTTCTTAACTTTTTTATAGTGATTACTCAAATTTTTCGTCATTGGCAATTATGGATTTATTCATTTTATGTGTTCAAATAAATACATCACTTGTCTTGTCTTATTTAGCTCTCATAATATTTTTTATATATAGCTATGGTTAAGGTTTTGATATTAATATTTAGATTATGTTAGATTAGGTATCCATTAGAATGTCCTATTCTATAATAGTAAATACTACATTACTGTGTATAAATTTGACTATCAGTTGGTCTAAATATAATTATGAGTGTTAGATTATTGATGCAATGATGATGAGACTTGTTTATTGTAAGATTGTCCAAAGGGACAATTTTGATTATCAAATGAACATTAATTAGTAATTTTTTTCTCATCAACTTAACCTCGAATGATTCAAAATTTTCTTTGAGACTGATATTTACATGATGTTTAATCGGTGCTCAAAATAGTAAATATTAGATTAAATGTGTATATGCTAATTATATCCAATATGAATAATGGGATTTTATTTTCATCTCAGTATTTATTAGGGTACGATTCCACTAAAGTGGTATAATATAATAAATTGTAAATGTTGAATTTTGTGATAACATTCAAATACTATGTCTTGGTTGCTCCAAAGAGTTCGAATATAGTTTTGAGTGTTCGAATTATTAATGATATCATTATGATTAAGCCCTTGTAAATTGGTTGATCTAAAGAGTTCGGTGGCAATGGTGAAGTTAATATTATGTGGCAATATATTTTTTTATTAAGGCTGGTATCGGTTGCTCCAAATACTCCATAATCTTCCTTAATTTATAAGTACACTGTCCATTCATGCCTTTTGAAAATATTATTACTTGCTAAAATTATTATACAATTCATAAAATAATGTAATATTCATATAATGGATAATTTGGTAGTCACAAAGTGACCCAACTAGAATGCGTGTGAATATTAACTTTAAAGATAAAAGTGGTAGTAATAACTCCTCATGATTATATATGTAAAGACATTAATGGGGCACATTTGATTTATTTTTCTAGGTGAGATAATTTCCCAAAGAAAATTTATTTTGAGTAAACGAAATAAATATTAAGGAATTATTCAATTAGGTGGTGAAAGGTTATCCTAGATAGCATGTCCATCTAAATTACATGACATGGTACCCAATAAAGTCATATATAAAGATTTAAAGTTATTACAAAAGAAATGCCACATTTATAAAATGTCATTAATGTACATGTTGTCAACTCATAGCATTAATGTAGTGAGTTATTTATCTCATTAGTTGTATAGTACTTTATTTCTCTAGAATTTCATGTTTTATCCATTTTAATGATCTCGATACCGACTTCTTATAATGAAACAAAGAGGCTAAGTTTCACTTAAAAATGTTAAATCTTTATAATTCAATTTTGCTTGAGGACCCCACTATTAATGGATTAATGTGTGACACTCTCTTAAAAATTTGAAGAATTATTAAATAGATTAGGCATAAAATTTATGCAAAATCTCATAATGTTAGAGATTAAAATATGAGTTCCCATTATGTAACATATATATTTTAAGCTATATTGTGTGAATTATAATGTGTCATTCAATATGAATGAAATATATATATTTTTTTCAAAACTAGAGTGCTACGAAAAATAGTTCTAAATCAATATGAGGATGCTTACAAGAGAAATAATAATAAAAAAAACATAAATTTTTAGATTCCTTTTCTTATGTCATTTTGGAATCATTTCAAAAATAAACCCTTAGTGACCTTTAAAAATATTTTTTCTCAATTGTGTCGTGAGATATTTTTCTTGAGTATATAAAAGAAGTTTAAGTTTATATGAGAATATATTTTCTTAATTACGGTGTTCTGATTGGTGGTTTGTATAATTATAGTTTTGATAAAAAAATGTACAAGAAAAATGATTATGATTCTATATTATAATGTTGAACTTCAATGTAGCTTTTTAATTTTGTGGCATAATTAAATATTAGACTCTTTTCAATCGAGACTTACTTTGATGATTTAATAGATTAGATTGTCTTTGGATTGTCGCCTACAAATCTTGACACTCATGTTTGAACTCTTAAGGTTTTACAATTTTAGAAGACTCTATGTGGCCCAAGTGAGAGATTATAGTCCTTGGATAGTGGACCTACACAGATCATGTCGTTGTAAAATAATAAGTCAAAAGCAAAAAGTCGATATCGCCACAAGATTTATTCACACAAAAATAAATATATATGGTTAAAAGTGTATTTATAAATTCCACTTTACTTACCCACTTTGACACACCCGCATGATGGAAAATGTCTAGTATATGCACGGATTTAGAATTCACTAAAGGAATTATACTTTATAATTATGTCTGCAGTTGAAAGAGGGTACATTAATTACTTTCGAAATCGAAAATTTTAAATGTCAAATTATTTAAGGGATGGTGAAATTAGTGGGAGTATCAAATCACCCAATGTGGTTATAAAAGAAGTTAAGATACCAATGTCATTTCTTTAACATCCAAAGTAATTTTTCTTTTGGTTAATGGATATGAAAAGTTTTAAGAAGATCTTAAATGAGTTTTTTTATTCTGATTAATTGTGAGATTTATTCCAAGAATGCGAATTTGATAGAGGAGTAAGAAAATATTCAATTTTGATAATCAACACTATAAAGCTAAACGTATGGTCAAAGTTTTCATTACGAATAGAGAAAGGGGTGTACAAAAATATTTTCTCCTGTATATTAGAACGTTAAAACTTTATAGCTTTAGTAACTCCTTTTGAGTAAGAGTTACATTTAGTGTTAAAACTTATGAGAGTTTAATAAAAGAACTATATACTTTGAGAAAACACTATATAAACTTTTGTTAGTTTCCCATAAATTTTATTTTAAAACTACTTTATATATTTTGATTAAGTATATATATACCTTGAAGTCAGTGAGAGTAATTTTATATATTTATTGCATTTATCTTAGTAATGAATAACAGATTAGAGAAATAAAATAGTTTAAGAGCATAAAGTAATGAGATGCTTAAAATATTATATGCTCATACTTATGATAATTGTTCTCTTGTGATTAATTAGGTCTGTTTTGACCTAATGATCAATATTATGAAAGAGTGAGAAACAATTAAATATTGTATGTAGCGTGCTTTAGGGATATAATTTATTAATAATCACTGTTGAAAATTTATTTTGTAACTTGGAGTTGTCGACACTATTACAAAGTCCCAAAAATATTATGATAATGAAGGTGCAATCTTCGTTATGAAGAACTAGTAGGTATTTTAAAGAACCCAGACACATTAGAATATAATACATATATGTGAACGAAGAAGTTCAAAAACAACAAGTGTCAGTTGAACACATTAATATAAGTGTTAACATAGCATATCCACTAATAAATGGACTATCGCTAAAGAATATTCATGAAACATGCTTAAGATATGAGTCTTGAATGTAGCCAATTAAGTATAAGTGTTAGTGGATTGTTTGGTGATTATATCTTTGCACTATAGTTGATATCAATTAAAGTGTATTTTGAACATTTCAATTTCTATCTTGTAATATAAATTTATGTGCATGTGAATTCATGAATGTGATAGAGATAATATTTTATATAAGACATTGTTGGATCATTATTGAATAACCCAATTAATAGACCTTGTTGATGAATTGTTAATGTTGTGGTACATAGAAACATCATGCTCTTGAATTGATATGTGAGCGTCATGACTCTCATTACTTGTTTGTTTGATTAAGGTGTTTATGAAATAAAAAAACTATTTAAGTATGACTCAAAGATTATTGCACGCCTTATGATAATTATGGACCAAGTGGGACAATGTTAGAATTATTTAAAAAATAATCCTACATAATGTGCTCCATAATTATATTAATACTTAGAGTAACTTTGGTTAATGAAATGTTACTCCAAATACTATGAGTCAAAAGGACTCTTGGTTATCTACCTTGATGGACAGTTAATATTTAGTAACTATTAGAGATTTGAGTCTTGTCCCTGCCTATAAATAGTGTCTGATTATCTATCATTCAGACACATGACAAGACAACTAATGAAATAATAGGATAAGGGAGAGAAATTCAAAGACTCAAGTTTATATTAATTTTTTAAATACTATTTTGGGTATAAAATAAGATCCGGCCATTGGAATACGTTCTTGTCGTATACAAGAAAAAGTCATGATTCGAAATTCAGTTCAATCGATCATCGTTAAGGTCGACTGCTCCTTCAAAATTTCCATTTGTGAGTGATTATAATAACATTTTATGTTCCGCATAATAATTTTATGTGATAATCATGTTGATCTAAGATCCTAACTATGAGTACACGAATTATCATAATAGAATTCCACGAAACAATCAGAAAGAACAAAAATTAAAATCATACACACAATAACGATGTACGTGGTTTCGCAACTTGCCTATGTCCACGAAGAGGTTACTATTTTATTATAGTGTCTCTCAAATGCTCGAGAATACATCCCTTTACCGCGGGTCACAGTTTAAAATTTATAGAATTGGGGAATAATAGATTGAATTCTATAGGTAACTCAACTAACTTATTAGATAACACGTAAGTTTTAACACCCCATATTTCTGAGTAATATATACTTAATTAATTCGGTTAATTTATATTACACGTGTGACGTAATTTATTTGAATTAATTATTTTGTGGTGATTAAAATATTAATCGGGAGGGATAATGATTAATATTTATGTAATATAATTACTAAATGAATAATAAAAAATTATTTTATGCCATAGCGAGTGATAGTGACGTGACGGTATTATATCTCACCCGGGAGTCGAGTGTAGACTCTATGAGGTCGAGATAGGAGATTATTGCAAGGTGACTTGGATAGAAATTTTGAGGTCATGGTTAGTTTTGAAAGGGTCGAGATGGTCAAAATAGTGTACCCAAGGATATTAATTAGGTCCCTGGGCCTTTTTAGACATAACTAGGTCCACACAGGGGTGTTCGGGTCATTTGGACTTGGTCCATCAGCCTAATTTCGAGATGAAGAGATTTAAATCTAAGTTATGGAATTAGATGCAGTCATAACTCGAATTGAAAACCCTATAACTTGAGAGAAAAGAAGAGGAAGGAAGTAAGGACCTTTTAGGAGCCAAATAAAAGATGAATTGGGGGTGTTCTTTATCAATTCATCTACTACGTCACGTAATCAAATCCTATGAATCTAAACAGGCAAGTTGTTATCTTGCTTCCAAATTAAATATCTGAAATTCCGGTTTATATCATAGTGGGATTGATCAAAACCCGTTTTGGGGTGGGTTATAACATGAAATGGGTTTTGAATAATTAGAGTATTGTGCATAGATTTAATGCTCAATTGGTGATGGAATAATATCAATCTATGTTTGAGTGATATGTATATTCGAAATCCAAATGTTAGGTTCAGTTAATTGATGATTATGAAATCGAACCTAGGATGAGATTTGAATGACCCATAATAAACCCAAATTGAGAAATATTGGGGGATGTTATAAATTGATGGTGTTTAGAGATTATTATGATGATTAAAATTTGTTTAAAGGATAAATATATTATGGGAAGAATTGGGTTGAATTCTGGTTTGAAGAGAGAAAGCTTGGATGGGTAAAAGTGTTGGAAAAATGTCGCGGGACAGAAGGCAAGCCTCGATATATGGATCGATCGATGGTGTTGGGTTTTTGACAATTTCACCTGTTTTAATTTATATGGCCTTAATTATTCGGGGAACTTTTAAGATGCATTTAATTGACGTAGAATTAAACAAAAATAAATAACTAGGGTCTTAAGATGGTTATTAAGAATTTAAAGCTTAAGGAAGGGTGTGAAACTTAAGTAAGGATTTTTTATTAAATAAATTCTAAAGTGTTAAAATGAGGACCAAGTGAGTCAGTCCGGGTATGATAGTAGAGTGACACTACGTTATAAAATTAATTGTTGTGTAATTAATTAAATTTAGAGTTAGGGAAACAAACTTGAGAATGATGGGATAGTGCTAAGGGAGTTAGGCACGGTTAGTCGAATTTTATTTATATATATATAGAGAGAGAGAGAGAGAGGTTCAAAAGTGAACATAAAAGATGAACATTTTAATGAACATTAACAAAAAGCCACATAACAACCTATTAATTTTAATTCTTATGTTGTAATTGGACCGCGCCAGTGACAACAAACACACGCGTGTTGACCGAATATTTTTTTACACCCCCACCCCCACCCCACCCCCTAAACTATATGGGGCAGCAGCTGGGTCGGGGGTTACTTTCGGGTATAAGGCAGGTTGTGAGAGCTTTCGATAATATGTCTATCTCTAATCTAACTAACGGGATGAGAGTGGGAGAAAGTGAAATATTTAACTTTGCGCAACAATCTGTAGAAATTATATTGTTTTGGAGGATGGCATTTGGTAGTCAAAATTACAGTACATATTCTTTTAGTCAAACTAGCTGAAATAAATTAATAAGAGAATACATGGTAAATATTGGATGAGATGAATTCGTTTCATACCCAAAGAGTTTTGACAAAACAAGCTCAGTTGTTTTAATGAAATGCAAAGTGAACTCAGCTGAGAGGTGCCAACTTATCTCAGTCTCGTAGAAACACAGGTTCAAATTCGAAAGTAACCCCCGTCAGCTGCTTCCCCATATAGTTTAAGAGGGGGTTAGGTGGGGTGTAGAAAAAATATTCGGTTGTTGCCATTGGCGCTGACCAATTACAACATATGAATTAAAATTAATGGGTTGTTATGTGGTTTTATGTTAATGTTCATCTTTTATGTTCACTTTTGAACCTCTCCTAATATATATATATATATATATATATATATATACACTAGTGTACTTTATAAATATCATTGTTAGATATTTATGTGAGTACATACCCCTATAGTGTTATCATATGAGGTTGCGCGATGTCGGTGAATCCCCTAGCTAGTGAATGTAGGGAGAGTATGATCCCCAGGTCATATCGTCCGGTATTTTTATTGTGTGATTTATGTTTGAGGTGGGACGTTTTGGGTACGATTCGGTCTCACAATCAGGGAAATATGACCACCTCTAGTACATTTACGATTTATTTACCTATTTCGATGTGAGTTAACCGATTTATGATAATCGAGTTAGAGTGAACATACCTGGGATGATAGCACTTTAGAGACAAGCATCCAGTGAGTTATAACTCGGAAGGATGGTTATTATAGGAGACATGTGTGTGAATGTTGTAGCATGCTAGTACGTATATAATATGATTAAATAATTATATACAGGGTAAATACATAATGTGTGAATATATTTCATATATAACTAGTGTGAAGATTATAATACTAATTAAAGTTGAATTGATTGAATAAGTTAATGAGTTGACTAACTTATAAATCAAAGTAAGGGATACTCGGGTTAGAGTAGCAAGATAGAAAGGGTGTACCAAGACTAGTTAGGTGGGGGTAGTATAACTAGTGGAGTTAGAAGGCAAGCGATAGGTGTGCATATTAGTTCAGGGATGAGCAATATCTTAGGAGACTTGAGACACTAGCATAAATATGAAAAGGGTTCATGCATATTTAAATTATTGCATTTTAATCACTTGCTAAATATTTTCAAAAGGTTTTCTTGGCTCTGACCCGTTTTAAAATATTTTCCAAAATATTTTTTGGTATCCAACCATAGGGATGCCCATATTGAGGACTCTTTACAGGAATGCGTAGCTGGAGCATTGTGGAGTCTTGCAGGATTTGATTTATACGCTTCAGCTTATTCATTCCTAGTTAGGAGCTTTATCTCAGTATTTTCCTTTGGGCGTGTTGCCCCTTCAAACTCTTCATTATTTTAGTTATTTATCAGATTTTGTTGAGAATATGATTTATTTACTTTGGATTGTAATCGGATTTATTGTGTTAGGAACCCAATGGTTTATTTAGTCTTATTTACTTATATATTTGTCTTGGATTGTTCAGACTATTATTGTATGTGAATGGTTTGGTTACTTTATTTCAGTTTTATTTCGCATGTTGTTAAGTTAATAACAAGATGAAATTTGGAAACAGATTAATTTAACATAAGTGGTTAGTAACTTAAATAATTTTTTACTGTGATGTTAAGAATGAACCATATGCGATTCTTGTTTATTTTGATAACGGACTGATCACCAGTAATTAAATTAGGCGAGGTGTCACAGGTGGCATCAGAGCATCAGGTTCTTGTGTCCATAGGATATGTGCGGCTTACTGCAAGGCAAACGGATAGAGCCGAGGTAAGGGAGGCTCAACAAGAGCCACAGGCACGACAGTCTCATCCACCACAAGGGACATTATCAGCAACAAAGGTGGCACTGATAGTGGTGCAGGAACTTAATGCGGCGATGACTGCCATAGCTCTCCATTTTCCACAGGATGAGCAGCCACCTTAGGCAGTGGTGCCAATAGTCCAAGCCCACCCAGGGACATCAGATTGGCAGAGGGTTGGGGAGGATTTTCAAAAGGGCCACCCACCAGAGTTTCAGGTGAGTTTAGACGTGATTGCGACATGCCAATGGAAGAAATATATACATCAACACCTGCGCATGGTCGACTGCAGCGACGTGCAAAAGAATATATTGGACACATTCAGATTGGTCGAGGCAGCCTTACAGTGGTGGGTGAAATTCCGTTACTAAAGCCGTTTATTAAAAATAAACTATTTAAGTAACTCCGAGCTGTTTTTTGAGGAAACTCTTTTCTTGAAAAAACAAAACTATTTGAACACACGATGTGTTTAACAAAATAGTGTGTACGAGATCTATTCAAGATTTGAATAACAGGTTTATTAAATAGTTTTAAACAAGCTTTTAAACCCAGCAAAACCAAGAATGAGATGAGAAGATGTAGAAAGATTAAGTACAAGATTTTTACGTGGTAAAACCTCACCAATTGAGGAAACATCCACGACTCCCTCTACGGAGTAAAATAAAAATCCACTATAAACAAATTTAACAGTTACAAACTATATAACAAACATGCATACAACTCAGACCTATATAAGTTTAGGAATGTACCCTCTGGTGTCCTTATAACTTCTCTGCAGTTATGATTGTTGATGTTGTCCTCTCAGTTTGTTAACTCCAATTTGTTCAATCTATTTACGTCGACTCTTTTTTCTCAAGATCTTATTACCAACACTTTTCGTGTTGTAGTGTGAAAGTGTTTGTGGAGGTGCTCTCTAAAACATGCATGCACACACTCACAGTAATTAAGTACAAACAGTCCTAGCAAATTAAATATAAGTCTATATGCTGTGATTTTTCTTTTTCTCTCTTCTCACAAAACTTTGAACCCGTTTGACCTTTAAATCAATCCCAGAATCCACGGATATCTTGCTTAGAAGACAGTCAAGATCTTAATCAATCTCAGAGTTTTGAAAAGATTTTCGAGGTTGAAAACCTCCAAGTGTGATTCCAAACTAGGTCAAAGGTTTTGTTTTAAAAGAACTAGAAACAGAAAACATTTTTTTTATTTCAAAGTTAAAAACATTTACAGAAAACGAATCAACAAAATATTTCTCAAGCTGAGAAACAAACATGCAAACTAAGTGTAATATATCATGAAAAACTCAGATCTGAAAATTTCTATATACAAGAACAACAGATCTAAGAAAATGATTAAGTTGGAAACAAGATCCAAAGAAAAAGAGGTTACAGCAACAAACCAACTCTCAAATCATCTCTCAAAACACTCAAGGTTGTGTTTGGTAAAGTATAGAGGTTTGAAGGTTTATATTTGGTTTGAACTGTGTAGACGATTTAGGGTTAGGGTTTCTAACTCTTTCTCTCTCTTCTCTCTCTCTCTACTCTCTCTTTATTTTCTCTCAAAAAACAAAATGGCAAAAAGTCTTCGAATGCTGAGAGTAGGAGCCTTTTTATAAGAGGCTGGGAAGGTTCGAGAATAAGGATTGAAATCAATGGACCAGATTTAGTCAAGTTCAATTGACTTAGATCCAATGGCATTCAATATGCGGTGGTTAAGGCTCTCCTGATAGGTTCAAAGAGGATCACAGGGATTATGATGGAAGACATGCAGAACGTTGATAAGAATGATCCAAGGGATGAGAATGATCACTCGATTTGTCTCAGCATGGAAACACACTTCTCACCAATCAGAAGCTAACACATGTTGGCATATGAGGCGAGATAAAATGCGCGTCTAAAGTAATTACAATGTAAACCCTGAAGTCTCTACCGCTTTTGGTTTCTACCCAAACCAACTTTGAGACAATTAAACCAACATTCTAAAATAGCAGATTTACCCCATAACCTTTTAAAACCAAGTTTTATTAATAAAACCTTATTTTTAAAATGTTTTAAAAAATCCCAAAAAAATATTTAAAAGACAATATTGGGGATTTAAACACACTCAACATATGTACACACACTAATATGCAATATGACATGTAAATGATTCATTCTACTATGTGTGAGTGTTGGTAATTAGGTCTAGGTCCCTTCAATCAAAGATGAAATAGAAATGCAAGCTCTGAGGTTCTTTGGATTCTAGGTTAGACATAATTTTGTCACAATTTCCAAACTAGATGAACACTTATACAATATAGACTCAAGTGAGTCAAGAGTATAAGGTGCTTCAATATCCCCCTTGGGAAATATGAGATAAAATCTCCTTTGAGTCAACTAGGACTCGTAGGGCGACAAAAGATAAGAAAAACCTATTCTTGTAAAGATTCTATCAACCCAAATCCTAGAAAGCAAAAGTACATAACTCAACTATTTACAATTGAATACCCTATAACATCTGTTGAGAAAAGCTGTACAAACACCTGCAATGAATCACTAGGATCAAGTTGTTTAGCATATATAAAGAATCATTAGAGACTCAAATTTCTCCCCCATTTTGTCTCAAATGGACAAAGGGAAAAACTTAGATAAGCAGCAAATGTATTACTCAGCACAAACCATACCAATAGATTTACGCAAGGAAATGAATAAATTATAATCTAGAGGTTTGGTGAACATATCTACGAGTTGCAAATCAGTAGGAAGATAATTGATTTCTAATTCCTTAGTTTCAACCAATTCGCGTATAAAGTGATGTCTAATTTTTATGTGCTTTATTCGCGAGTGTTGAATAGGGTTTTTAGAAATATTAATCGCACTTTGATTATCACAATAGAGATGCAATTGGTTTTCTTGAATACCATAATCACTTAGCATTTGTTTAAGCCACAGTAATTGAGCACAATAGCTGCCAGCGGCTATGTATTCAGATTCGGCTGTCGAGAGTGATGTGCAGTTTTATTTCTTACTACTCCATCCTACCAAGTTATTACCTATATAATAACATGCTCCTAATGTGCTTTTACTATCATCAGTACACCCAGACCAGTCAGCATCAGTGTACCCAATTATAGTGCTTGGTGTGTCATTAGTGTACGAAAGTCCTAGATTCAGAGTGCCTTTTACATATTTAATGATACGTTTAACATCATTCAAATGGATCTCTTTAGGGTTATTTTGATAACGAGCACATACACACACAGCATACATAATATCAGGACGCGAGGCAGTAAGATATAATAAGGTTCCTATCATACTACGATATAGAGTAGGATCTACGGATTTTCCATTTTCATCTTTAGAAAGTTTTAACGTAGTACTCATGGGCGTTTTAGCATCTTTAGCACTCTCGAGGCCGAATTTCTTTACTATCTCTAAAGCGTACTTAGATTGCGATCCTTCTGAATTTTGTTTGACTTGAAGGCCTAAGAAGAATTGTAACTCCCCCATAAGGGACATTTGAAATTCCTTATGCATAGTTTCAGAGAAGGATTTTACTTCTGAGGGAGAAGTTGATCCAAAGATAATGTCGTCAACATAAACTTGAGCAATAATGATGTGTTTGTCAAAATGTTTGACAAAAAGAGTTTGATCATTTCCACCTCTTTTGAAACCTTTATCTAAGCAAAAACTGGAAAGACGCTCATACCAAGCTCTAGGTGCTTGTTTAAGGCCATACAGAGCCTTTTTAAGACGAAATACATGATTTGGATATTGAGGGTCAATGAACCCTTTAGGTTGTTCTACATAGGTCTCTTCAGTCAATATTCCATTAAGGAATGCAGATTGGACATCCATTTGGTAAAGTGTAAAATGCATGTGGCAAGCTATAGCAAAGAGCAGATGAACAGATTCTAACCGAGTAACAGGAGCAAAGGTCTCGTTAAAATCTATTCCTTCAATTTGAGAGTATCCTTGAGCAACTAATCTAGCTTTATTTCTAATTATTATCCCATTTTCATCAGTCTTATTTTTAAAAATCTAACGTGTGCCAATAACCTTTTTGTGATCAGGACGAGGAACAAGATACCAAACATCATGAATGACAAATTGAAGAAGTTCTTCCTGCATAGTAGAAATCCAGTGAGAGTCATTCGATGCCTCATTTACAGTCTTTGGTTCCACAAGGGAAACAAAACATGCATAATGTGCATAGTTTCTTAGTTGGGATCTTGTACGCACTCGCTCACTAGGGTTACCAACTACGTTATTTATGGGATGATCCTTAGAAACCCAGTTAGGTACTTCAGGTGTCTCAATTGGTAATGAATCATATATTTCAGGAGAGTTATTTTCTAAAATGTTTGTAGGCTCTTTCTCAATAGTTGATTCACCAGTCTTACTCTCTACAGTAGTGTCACTCACAATTACATTTATGGATTCCATCAAGGTTTTAGTGTGAAGATTATACACTTGATAGGCTCTACTGTTAGGTGAGTATCCTAAAAATATAGCTTTATCTCCCCTACTCTCAAATTTGGATAAGTGTTCCCTATCTTTGCATACATAACAAGTGCTACCAAAAGTTCTAAGGTACTTAAGATTGGGCTTTTTCTTGTACCAAAGTTTGTAAGGGGTTTGTTTGGAATTCTTTCTAAGATAGACCCTATTTATGATGTGACATGCAGTACGAATAGATTCTACCCAAAATTATTTAGGTAAATTCTTGGCATGTAACATAACACGTGCCATCTCTTGAAGGGTACGATTCTTTCTTTCGGTAATTCCATTTTGTTGAGGAGTCTTAGGAGCACTGAATTCATGTTTGTAACCATTATAGTCACAGTATTCAATAATACCAGTGTCTTTGAATTCTCCACCTCTATCACTACGGATTTTATTTACTTGAGTGTCCTTTTCATTTTCAATCTGAAGAAGTATTTTTAAGAAAGTTTGAAAAGTGTCAGACTTTTGTTTTAAAAAGGCTACCCAAGTAAATCTGGTGAAGTCATCAACCATAACTAAAATATAACTGTGTCCACAAAGACTAACAGTTTGGGAGGGACCCATTAGGTCCATATGGATGAGCTCCAAGGGATTAGATGTAAGAACATCATTAACTTTCTTATGAGGTGCCTTAATAATTTTACCTTCCTGACAAGAACCACAGACAATATTAGGAATGGGTTTGATTTTAGGAACTCCTCTAACTATTTCTTGAGAGGTCAGTCTACTAAGGTTATCGTAATTTATATGACCCATTCTGTTATGCCATATCTCGTTGTCATCCATTCTGGCAACATCACAGATTTCAGATTTGTTCATGACAGTATAACAATTGTCAGGAGTCCTGAATCCTGTAATTATGCATTTACCTTTTTCATTTAAAATTTTGCAATTGTTCTTTGAAAAGGTAATAGTATGATCTGAGTCATAAAATTGCGATATACTAAGTAGATTTTCCTTAAGACCTTTAACTAGAAGGACATTTTCAAGAACATGAAGTCCATCTTCTTGAAGAGTTCCTTTGCCTATGATTTGAGATGAAACTCCATCACCAAAAATGACTTTACCACTAGCAAAGCTGGTTTTATTTAAAAGTTTAGTTTCATCCCCAGTCATGTGCTTAGAACATCCAGAGTCTAAATACCAACCAAATGATGTGTGTTCAGCTTTTAGAGCAGTAACAACTATGTTACACTTCATCCGAGGTAATAGATCATCTTTTCTAACCCAAATTACTCTAGTTTTCATTTTGCGCTTATTAGCTCTCAATTGATAAAATTTGGGAGCATTAGATTTTTGCTGAAAAATGTTTTGCGCATGATTTTGAATTTTATGAAAAACATGAGCATTTGGTTTAGGAAAGTGCTTAGGAATCCTTCTAGAAAATGCTCTTTTAGGTTTGGTCTTTCTCTTTCTATAATTAGAGTTTTTATCTGGTTGTCTAGGAAGTATATAATTGTTGCGGATCCTTCTAGAATAGTTAAAGTTCTGATAGATATGTGGATTATAGAAAGGTTTAACTAATCTCCTAGCATAGAAACCGTCAAAATAATGACCGTTTATGTCGCAATAGGAGCAGTAAAGATTGCTCAAAATTGGGGTCTCCTTAGGAAAGTCTCTAAACAAAGGTTTTGAGAAGTTTTGAGGTTGAACTCTATTCCTAGGTGTGCCAGTCTTGAATGCAGACTCACTCTTCCTAATAAAGGGGCAGACGTATTTAGCCTTAGGTGAACTTTCATGTTTAGAGAAACTTGATTCCCCAATGTTAAAATTTTGATGTTTTGAATCAAACTCAGTTTTTAGAGAATGAAAGTCTGGGCATGTTTCAATAGGCCTTTTGCCTCCTGACACAAACTTGATAGGTTCAAAAGATTTTGTTTGTGTCTTCAAATTGGGGCAAAACCCTATTCTAGTTCGATCATTAGAATTGGTTTTTGATTCAGCAAAAAATTCATCAAAACAGTTGGAATTATTTTCAAATTTTGTAAATTTTTTGAAAACAGTTGTTGTCTTTTCTTTAGTTTGTTCCAATTCTAACAATGTCCCTTTGTACTTTTTCTCCAGAATTTCATTTGTTTCAGTCAAATTTCTGAGTTTTTCATCAAACATTTTAATTTCACTTTCATGAGTTAGACATTGGGTAGTATACTCTTCAGCATTCAGTTTAACCATTAGGCTTAGATCTTCTAACTTCTTAGTGAGATCTTTCACAATCTTTTCTAGTCTAGTGCTTTTCTTGAGAGTTTTAGCATAGAGGGTGTGAATATCTGGGAGGTCTTCATTGTCCGAGTCACTAAGTGTAGTGTGTGAAATGACCCCTAGGGCTTCATTATTTGTACTCACACACCCCGAGGAACAGATAACAATATTCTCAGTAATCAAAGCATCTAAACCAGTAACAGCAGTATTCGAAACATCAGAAGTAGAATTACTATATTCATCCTCATTAACAAACATAGGCATATCATCATTATAGATAATCTTGGCAAAGAAAGACATGCAAGGGTAAAAAACATCATATGACTCAGGTTCCTCATTTTCAGATTCACTTGAATCATCCCATGTTTTGCAAATGTTGGCTCTAGTGTGTTTGTTTTGAGTGTTCAAGTTAACTCTACAATCTTGTGCAATGTGTCCTAGTTTACCACATCTATAGCATTCAGTCTTCTTAAGGTCTCTGTTAGGTCTAGTGTGAGAGTCCTTGTGATTTTTTTCATGGCTTTTCATGAGGTCGGTGATTGAAAGGAGTTGGATAATTGGACTTGCCTTGTTTATTTGCCATGTTGTTTCTAAATTTAATGATTTTCTTAAACTTTTTTGACATTAAGGAAATCTGATTGTCCAAACTCTCTATATCGCATTCCTCATCAGAATCATCATTGGAAGTATTAAACTCAGGCTTAATCAATTTAGAAGAGAAGCTTAGATTGGAACTAGTCTGTTTCCTATGGGATTGGGTTAATTGTTTCTTAAATTCCAGTTCCATTTCCACAGTTCTTAATTTACTAGTGAGTAGTTCAGGAGTGAGATTAATATCACACATTTCCTCAATAGCATATCTTTTGTTATCAAATTTCTGTGGTAATGATCTCAGAATTTTAGATACAATTTCTTGTCTATCATAAGTTATCCCATTAGCATGCAGTTTGGTCACAATATCAGTCAGGTTCATATAGAAGTCTTCAAATGACTCAGTCTCAGACATAATTAGGGAGTTATACTGTTGAATGAGCATTTGTGTTCTAACTGCCTTAACTCTAATGTCACCTTCATGAGCAGTAACTAAACTGTCCCAAGCTTCCTTAGAAGTGGTACAGGATGAGATTCTTTTGAACTCATGTTCATTTATAGACATAAATATAGCATTCTTTCCTTTGTTATTGTTGCGAGAAACTTGTTTCTCTTCTTGTGTGAACTCAGTTAAAACTTTCTTAACCCTCTCATTACTTCCTTCAGTGGCTGGTTTTGTAGGAAAAATGTAACCATTTTCAAAAATATCCCAGACATCATCTCCTAGAGTTCCTTGAATGAAAGCAATCATCCTTACTTTCCAGTAAGCAAAATTGGTTCCATCAAAGATAGGAGGTCTGGTCAAGTTACCAAATCTTTCATTTTTCTCGTCCATATTTGATTTTCAGAAAATAATTTCAGAGACACAGAATCTCTTTAAAAGAAGTTTACCAAGCTCTAATACCAATTGAAATTCTGTTACTAAAGCCGTTTATTAAAAATAAACTATTTAAGTAACTCCGAGCTATTTTTTGAGGAAACTCTTTTCTTGAAAAAAAAAAACTATTTGAACACAAGATGTGTTTAACAAAACAGTATGTACGAGATCTATTCAAGATTTGAATAACAGGTTTATTAAACAGTTTTAAACAAGCTTTTAAACCCAACACAACCAACAATGAGATGAGAAGATGTAGAAAGATTAAGTACAAGATTTTTACGTGGTGAAACCTCACCGATTGAGGAAACGTCCACAAATCCCTCTACGGAGTAAAACAAAAATCCACTATAAACAAATTTAACAGTTACAAACTATATAACAAAGATGCATACAACTCAGACCTATATAAGTTTAGGAATGTACCCTATGGTGTCCTTATAACTTCTCTACAGTTCTGATTGTTGATGTTGTCCTCTCAGTTTGTTAACTCCAATTTGTTCAAGCTCTTTACGTCGACTCTTTTTTCTCAAGATCTTATTACCAACACTTTTCGTGTTGTAGTGTGAAAGTGTTTGTGGAGGTGCTCTCTAACACATGCATGCACACACTCACACTAATTAAGTACAAACAGTCTTAGCAAATTACATATAAGTCTATATGCTGTGATTTTTCTTTTTATCTCTTCTCACAAAACTTTGAACCTGTTTAACCTTTAAATCAATCCCAGAATCCACGGATATCTTTCTTAGAAGACAGTCAAGATCTTAATTAATCTCAGAGTTTTGAAAAGATTTTCGAGATTGAAAACCTCCAAGTGTGATTCCAAACTAGGTCAAAGGTTTAGTTTTAAGAGAACTAGAAACATGAAACATTTTTTGTGATTTCAAAGTTAAAAACATTTACAGAAAACGAATCAACAAAATATTTCTCAAGCTGAGAAACAAACATGCAAACTAAGTGTAATATATCATGAAAAACTCAGATCTGAAAATTTCTATATACAAGAACAATAGATCTAAGAAAATGATTAAGTTGGAAACAAGCTCCAAAGAAGAAGAGGTTACAGCAATAAACCAACTCTCAAATCATCTCTCAAAACACTCAAGGTTGTGTTTGGTAAAGTATAGAGGTTTGAAGGTTTATATTTGGTTTGAACTATGTAGACGATTTAGGGTTAGGGTTTCTAACTCCTTCTCTCTCTTCTGGTTTCTCTCTTCTCTCTCTCTCTACTCTCTCTTTATTTTCTCTCAAAAAATGAAGTGGCAAAAAGTCTTCGAATGCTGAGAGTAGGAGCCTTTTTATAAGAGGCTGGGAAGGTTCGAGAATAAGGATTGAAATCAATGGACCAGATTTAGTCAAGTTCAATTGACTTAGATCCAAGGGCATACGATATGCGGTGGTTAAAGCTCTCCTGATAGGTTCAAAGAGGATCACATGGATTATGATGGAAGACATGCAAAACATTGATAAGAACGATCC
Source organism: Sambucus nigra (assembly GCA_949130495.1). Classification (NCBI taxonomy): domain Eukaryota; kingdom Viridiplantae; phylum Streptophyta; class Magnoliopsida; order Dipsacales; family Adoxaceae; genus Sambucus; species Sambucus nigra. The sequence continues at coordinate 539,037,543 of OX422213.1, forward strand.
AAGGGATGAGAATGATCACTCGATTTGTCTCAGCAAGGAAACACACTTCTCACCAATCAGAAGCTAACACATGTTGGCATATGAGGCGAGATAAAACGCGTGTCTAAAGTAATTACAATGTAAACCATGAAGTCTCTACCGCTTTTGGTTTCTACCCAAACCAACTTTGAGACAATTAAACCAACATTCTAAAATAGCAGATTTACCCCATAACCTTTTAAAACCAAGTTTTATTAATAAAACCTTATTTTTAAAATGTTTTAAAAAAATCCCAAAAAAATATTTAAAAAACAATATTGGGGATTTAAACACACTCAACATATGTACACACACTAATATGCAATATGACATGTAAATGATTCATTCTACTGTGTGTGAGTGTTGGTAATTAGGTCTAGGTCCCTTCAATCAAAGATGAAATAAAAATGGAAGCTCTGAGGTTCTTTGAATTCTAGGTTAGACATAATTTTATCACAATTTCCAAACTAGATGAACACTTATACAATATAGACTCAAGTGAGTCAAGAGTATAAGGTGCTTCAGTGGGAGTCGGTTACCACCATAGAGGAGAGGGACACGATGTGTATTACAAAGTTTTGGGTGTGTTTTGACCGTAAATACTTTTCGCCAGCAGTTAAGACAGAAATGCGGAGGAGACTGCTCAGTAGCAGAGTACGAGGAAGAGTTCACTCATTTGGAGAATTTCTTTTCACGCGAAGCGAACAATGAGGAAAAGAAGAAGGCAAAGTTTATGGATGGATTAGCTTGGAGGATCAGATGACATTTTTTCGGCAACCCTGTGTTAATGACTTATACAAATGTCGTTAATGTATTATTATTACAATGCTAGGACCATCGCTTCCATGTGAAAGGGAGCAAGAGAGGAGGTGAGCCTAGATAGCCCCGAAAGGCAAGGGGTAGCGGTGCTAGTAGATCATCACAATAATAGTAATAATCAAGCAAACATCAGGGTCAGGATTCTCGGTAGGGGTATTCCACCAAGATATTTAGATCTAGGGGTTATCTACTTGAGGGAGGTTTTAGGCAGGGCCATTAGGGTCGTCAGTATTAGCGGCAACACATTCCTCATGGCTTCTAGGGCTAAGGGAACAATGGGGGAGGACATCAGGGCTGAGGCTAGCAGGGCTAATAGTAGGGGAAACCTTGACAGGGCCAGAGGCAAGGTGACTTCTAGGGGCATTGTTTTGGGTGTAGGAAAATAGGTCACATGATGAGAGAGTGCCCCAGAGGGGTAGAGGACCACAATAGCGGGGTGCCCCACAGGAGCAGCAGGCATAGAGGCCACCTGTGGCACCAGTCCCACTCGCCCCACCAGAGCGGGGGTAGTTACAGTACGAATGTGTTTATAACATCTAAGATGCAACCATATAATAGGCCCCATCGGTACCACCAGCAGTAGAAGGTACATTTCCTATTCACGGGCTTAAGGGTAAGATTCTATTTTATATTGGGACACCACACTCCTTTATAGAGACTAGATTTTCATCAATTATTGGCCAATTAGAGATAGTTGGTAGTCTCCTTATATGTGTGGAGTCACCATTGGGTAGTGGGTCAGTCACACACTCAATTTGTATGGGTTTGGACATTGACGTGGGTATATTGCGCTTAGTCGCTGACCTTCTTATGTTAGATATGAAGGGATACGACGTCATTCTGAGTATGGATTGACTAGTTGGATACTAGGCGATGGTGGTTTGCTTTGGGAGGACTATTGTGTTCTCTATCCCAAGGCATGGGATGTTCTTAGTGGCGATGCCCCTTCCCGAGGGAGGGTTGAGCACATATCTATACTACATTGAGGAGGAGTCCTCTTAGGAGGTGGTTATATATTTAGACTCAATTTCAGTATTAAGGGAGTTTGAGGACGTATTCCAGGAGATACTCGGGTTGCCGTCTAGTTAGGAAATTGAGTTCATTATTCATTTAGCACCGACTATGAGGCCTATCGCCCAAGCGCGTTATCTTATGGCCCCATTAGAGATGAGAGAGTTAAGGGGGAAGATTCAACAGCTCCAGGGGTAAGGTTTCAATAGAAGTAGTACATCACCATGGGGTGCATTAGTGTTATTTGTCAAAAAAGGGATAGATCACTTCGGTTATGTATTGATTATAGGAAGTTGAACAAGGTCACGATCTTAAATAAGTATCCACTGCCTCAGATCGATGATTTGTTCGACCATTTAAGGGGAGAAACTTATTTATCCAAGATATATTTGAGGTTTGGTTATCATTTGTTGCATGTCAGGGAGGAGGATGTCCCTAAGACTGCTTTTTTGGCCCGATATGGGTCCTATGAGTTTAGGGTGATGCCATTTGAGCTCACCACTGCAACAACCATGTTCATGGACCTGATGAACTGAGTTTTCTGAGAGTTCCTTGACCATTTTTTGATAGTGTTCATCGATGATATTCTGGTTTACTCTCGCTATGAGGATGAACATGTCGAGAATTTGCAGACGATTTTGCAAACACTTCAGGATAACCTGTTGTATGCAAAATTCTAGATGTGTGGGTTTTGGCTTCGAGAGGTGCATTTTTTGGGCCACATTATGTCTGATAGGAGTATTGTTCTTAATCCAATAAGGTATCGATGGTGAGGGAGTGGGGACAACCCATGACATAGACTGAGGTTCACAGTTTTTACCGCTAGCAGAATATTATCGACGGTTCATTAATGGTTTATCGAAGATTATGAATCCATTGACAAACCTGACTCGTAAGGGGTGTCATTTATTTTGGACGACCATTGTCAGTTAGCTTTCGATGAGATAAAGTATAAATTGATCTCATCACCTGTACTTTCACTGCCTAAGTGAGGAGTGGAGTACCGTGTTGAGATAGATAAATCCTTAGAGGGACTTCGAGGTGTATTGTAGTAAGAGGAGAGGGCTATAGCGTATGTGTCTCACAAGTATAAGCCCCACTAGAGGAATTACCCCACGCATGACTTAGAGTTAGCAACGGTTGTGTTTGCCTTGAGGATTTGGAGGCACTGTCTTTTGGGGGAGCAGTTTACCTTATTCATGAACCACAAATCACTTCAGTATTCGTTCACGCAGAAGGATCTAAACATGAGGTAGAGGAGGTGGTTGGAGTTCATGAAAGATTATCAATTTGATATTCAGTACCATCCTAGAAAATCTAACGTGGTGGCAGACACGTTGAGTTATGACCTGCTGGGGAGATAGCGGGGGTTTGGAAGGAGAAGTGGAGAGAGATTAGAGACAATGATGAGGTTTCCAGGGGTTGTATGTCCATATTAGCTGACACATGAGGGTAGTGAAATCACAGATAGGGTATCAGTATTGCTAGGACAGGATTCTATAGTTATTAGCTGATGGGGTAGAGTTGTACTTGATTAGTTCAGAGCGTGTTTTATGTTTTAATGGGAGACTTGTGGTACCAGAAGATGAGGATCTGAGACATGAAGTGATGTTAGAGTCTCACAGGTTCATATTTACGGTACATCCCGATGGGGATAAGATATATTATAGGATATGCGCAGGTGATATTAGTGGTCAGGGATGAAGCGGTACATAACGAAGTTTATCTTGAAGTGCACTACCTTCCAGCTAGTGAAGGTAGACCACCAGAGGCCAATGGGGATATTACAATCAGTCGCGATTCTAGTGTGGAAGTGGGGGAGCATTTCCATGGATTTCATTACCAGGTTACCGTTATCAGAGCGAGGTTACAACTCCATTTGGGTGATAGTGGATCGATTGACTGAGGTGGACCACTTTCTGCCGGTTTACACAAACTTTGAGACGAGACAACCTGCGTAGTTATTCATTGCTGAGATAGTGTGACTACAAGGGGTTTTGATTAATATTGTGTTCGATCGGGACAAGATCTTTCTTTCCCATTTTTGACCGAGTTGTCAGGAGAACATGGGCACAAATTTACAGTTGAGTACAACGTATGATGCGACATAAATATTGCATTTTTTCACCTGTTAACCTACGCGTTATTAGCCCCCTCGGGTATCTTAATCCCTATATTTATGCTCGTTAATCAGATAACCTCGGATTTCTATGTTAACATGTTTTGCAGGGGTTAATTGAGCTTTTGTAGGTGTTTGGATGCTTAGTATGATGTTCGGATGCATTCCGGCGAAGTTCCATACACTATCGCACGTTCGGGGGCATTTTAGTCTTTTCACAGCTTGGGTACCTGGCCCGACATCTCACGAAAGTTGTAGCCCTCCTCACTAGCTTCGCGTGGCAGTGAACGGTGCGCGATTCCGATTCATAACGAAGAAGTTACGATGTTTCTTGCGGAGGAAATACAAGAAAGGAAAAGAGGAGAAGAGAAGAAGAAGAAAAGAAGCAGGGGCTGCTGCTGCTGCATTCTGCCCTGCTTGATTGATCGATCGACGTTTCTGGTCGATCGATCGACCTTTCAGGATTGTCGATATTTTCCCTTGATCGATCGATCGACCAAAGGGGTCGATCGATCGATCCCCTGTTTTTCTGCAGATATTTTCTTTTCTTTTCTTTCTTCTTTTCTTTTATTCTAACTTACTATATAAGACAAATTTTGGTTTGTTATTTGGGGGACCAGCCCTTATACGATTTTATCTTAGTTTAGTTAGGGTTGGAGGGTTTTTGCTTGGTTCTTCTTCAATCTCTCTTGGATTGACACACAAATTGGTTGTAAGATTGGCTTTTCATCTTCCCTCTCCTTTAATATAGCTTGTTATCATTCTTTCCTTGCTTTCTAGATAATTTCCATGCTTTATAATTAGGTTTTCTTGCTTTAATTTATTGCTTTCTTAGTTAATTAGTTTAATTTAGTTAATTTCATGCTTAGTCCGTAGATAAATAGGTTCGGGATTTCATTTCCGCCATTTTCGAGCCCCGAGCTCCGAAAACAAGGTTTTGTGCAAAATCACGTTTAATTGAAACCGCGTGTATTAAAGTTGGATTGTTAAGCATTTAACTTTATTTGTCACGCAACTTTAGTGTTTATAGCGATTATCCGAATTTAATCCGCGTGTGACCATTTTTCAGTTAAATGTTTTATCTCGCAACTTTGGCTTAAATTCCTTCTTGCGTGATGTTTATGCTTAATTGTAAATGCTCGATTAATTGTTTTCGAACCTTAATTCTAATTAGTAGATGTTTCGATCCGTTTGGTAGAATGCGATCCCGATCCTCGCTTTACTTTATTTAGCGTTAACTTATTCTTTTCTTTATTCACGATAACCACCCTTTCACCTTTTTGTTTATTTATTTTACACCCTTTTATTCCTGAAGTAACTAAAACAATTAAAGTCTAAAATTCAATCACTCCCTGTGGATTTACGATACCCGACTTACCGCTCTACTTGCTTGTCAAGTGTAGTAGTAGCTTAGGTTTTCTTTGTATCGCGGCGGCGAAACACACAACGACTGTGCACTCACACGAACACACTTTTTCCGCCCGACCACAAAATGGCGCCGTTGCCGGGGAGTGTATTTTAGATTGTAATTGTTTTATTATTTCGTAGTATTTTTCCTTTTGTATTTGTATTCTTTGTTTTAACCCTTTTTGCAGGATTTGCATACTTTGAGCACTAAGAAACTTTGATTCGCGGTTGCTCACTTTATTTCTTGGATTCTCCATCTACAAATAATTCGGTAATTATGTCCTACTATTATAGTTATTACGGTCATTCTAATGATTCTTACTTTGGGGATAGTTTTCAAGTTTTTCATTTTCAATATTTTCTTGAAAATGAAAGACTTGAAAACATTGATCGGAATGAAAATCGTTATTGGGAGCTTGAGTTGGATTCATTATTCGAATCCAATGACGATTCTCATTTCATTACTTTCGAAGACGAGTTTCAACCAAATGAGGAGTCCGAGGCTCTTGAGCCGAGGAAGCCTACTTTGGAAGAGACTTTGCTTCTTTACTCCCAAGGTTTGGAAAGCCTAAATGATGCTGGAATGAGACTTGGTGAACTTTGCGATGAGATGATTTCTTTTGCACAAAACAACGAGGAGGTGGAAACTTGTGTTTCACCTCAATTTTTCAAAGAATTTCTCATCGAGTGTGCATCTTTCTCCTCTGAAATTCAATCTCCTTTCGACGATGAGTCGATTGAGATTGAATTTGTTTCATCACCATATTCGTTTTTCGTCATCGAACCATTAGAATTACCGGTTGATTCCTCTGAGTCGGTAGAAATTAAAACTTCTACACTTTTTGCCGACGAGGACTCTTTGCCGACTTTGTCTGCTTCGATGGAACCTATCCCCGTGTGTGCACTATCTCCCATTCCACTTGAAAAACCTTTGGGAGATGAGTCGATTTCTTGGACCTCTAGTGTACCTTTCCCCCTTATTATCCAAATCCCCCATCGTCCGCCCAAAATTTCAAATTGGCGATGGTTCACTTTTTTCACCACCCACATGCCTTCCGTTGTTCAAACGGAATTCTTATTTTTCGGGAGGCATGTTCGCTTTGGAGGGTCCACCGTTGATCTTTCAAAGTCAAATCCCTTTTTGGGTGGACCCTCAACTATTTAGACTTCTAGTGTACAGTTAGTGTGAAGCCTAAATAGTAGGTTGTAAATAGTTAGCTTTTTAATTTTCTTTATTTCCTATTTTTCTTTCCTTTTAATTTAGTCTAGTGTAATTAGTTAACTTTTTGTTATTTGTTTTTGCTATGCTCGGTACTAACTTGTTTTGTAGATTCCTTTGGACTCGTGCTTATGGAGATCGCTCCAATTTTGGGTAATATCGTTATTTCCTCTCTTTGTGTTGTGTTCTTAATGCGCATTGAGGACAATGCAACATTTAAGTTAGGGGGTGTAGGATATTCTATCCATTTCATGTGTAGTCCATGGATTTGCTCACATTTAGTTACTTAGTATGCCTTTTTGTGAAAAATTTGAAAATTTTCAAAAATATTTTCTTTCTTTTTTCTCCTTTGTTGGGCATTTTTGCCTTGTTTTCGATGATAAATTTCAATAATTGCCCAATCCTATTGACAACTCAATGATCCATGTTCTCGATTTTAGAAGTTATTAGATTTTAGTCCCTAAATCATTGATATTATGAATAACTTCATGAATTAAACTTTAATCCGTGAGCACATGCACCATTCTTGTTATATTGATTTGGTTTAAGATTTTTATAACTCGGTATGCTTTTCTTGCATTGTATATACTTACACCGAGTAAGCTTTGTACCTTTCGTCATTTGTGAGTGTTATACACTATTCTTTTCTCATTGAAAATGCTGAATTCGTTGGTAATCTCACTATTCTTTCATTTGACCGTTCATTAATTGAGTTCATACTTGAAATGTGTTACTTGAGCATGATTTTCTTATATTGTTTTGACTCGAGAATTGTGTAAACTTTAGGAAATGATCATAGGCCATCTTTGTTTTATCACCCATATGACCTTGACCTCACCTCTTATATGTTTACCCTCGTCAACCCCTTTGAGCCTAAATATAACCTTTCGTTTCATAACCCCCTTCCCATAACCAACTCCGCATTGGAGTTTTAGCCCATACATACACTTTCCGTACCTTTGTTTGGAATGTTACATGGGATTGAATGTTGTTGTTATGATGTCGGTTGCAATTTAGGCATATGAGAGTTTGAAAAGTAAAGAAAAGAAGTTGTGAAAAAGAAAAAGAGAAAGCAAGAAGCAAAAGAAAACAAAAGAAAAAGTGAGAAAAAGGAAGAAAAGAAAAGAAAGAGAAAGTTGTATATATTGTGTATATAGTTCAATAAGCTTTGATTACTCTCCCCGATGATATATCTAATGCCGTTTTGGAACTTGTTTTTCCAATTTTGTTATTGCACGCATTCTCCCATTATCCCGAGTTTTCATTCCGAACACTTTGAATCCGTACATACATTCCTTCGTTTCGCACCCTAGCCTAGCCTACATTACAACCCTTTACAAGTCCTATGTGATCTTAGGGTGCATTTAATTTAAAACTCATAATAGTTTTGATAATCCGTGAAAATGCATTTCACCTCTTTTAGTGTGCGGTATCCTTTCATTGAGATTACAATTTTTCAGTTTATATATAGCGTTCTTCTTCTGTGACATGTGTGCGGCCTAGTTTCCATTTACATTTACTCTTTAGCCCGCATGTCCCGTGTGTTACCTCCCTGTTTCAAGTGAATTCATTTGATGAGTGTGATGCCCACGAGGATTGAATTTATGCATGCTTTGATATTTAGTATCTGAGTTATTTAAGTTTTTCGCCAAATCATACTTTGCATATGCTCACTCCCCTCCCACATGTTAGAGTTTTAATTCATTGAGGTGCATTCGATAATGTTAATGATTTGGACTTTTGTGTGAATTCATTCACTTTGCTAATAATGCGTATGAAATCCTTTTCGCCATTATTGGGCTTGTCGCATGTTTGATTGGGCATATTTTGAGAAAACTTTATGATGTTTGTGGGTTTCATCACTGAAAACCCTCACGAGACGACACTCGTCCGCTAGGGTAACCTAGGGGTTTAACGGCTTATTGCATACGCTAAATGCAATCGTTCGCCCGCGAAAGTGGCCTTATATTTTTATTGCTTTTATACCATACTTTTGTACTTCTCCTTCTTTTGGTTTGTTTGTAGTTCTTGTTGTTTCCTATTTCATTGCTAGGGACCAGCAATGTGTAAGTTAGGGGGTGTGATGCGACGCAAATATTGCATTTTTTCACCCGTTAACCTACGCGTTATTAGCCCCCTCGGGTATCTTAATCCCTATATTTATGCTCGTTAACCAGATAACCTCGGATTTCTATGTTAACATGTTTTGTAGGGGTTAATTGAGCTTTTGTAGGTGTTTGGATGCTTAGTATGAAGTTCGGATGCATTCCGGCGAAGTTCCGTACACTATCGCACGTTCGGGGGCATTTTAGTCTTTTCACAGCTTGGTTACCTGGCTCGACATCTCACGGAGTTGTATCCCTCCTCGCTAGCTTCGTGTGGCCGCGAACGGTGCGCGATTCCGATTCATAACGAAGAAGTTACGGCGTTTCTTGCGGAGGAAATACAAGAAAGCAAAAGAGGAGAAGAGAAGAAGAAGAAAAGAAGCAGGGGCTGCTTCTGCTGCATTCTGCCCTGCTTGATCGATCGATCGACGTTTCTGGTCGATCAATCGACCTTTCAGGATTGTCCATATTTTCCCTTGATCGATCGATCGACCAAAGGGGTCGATCGACCGATCCCCTGTTTTTCTGCAGATATTTTCTTTTCTTTTCTTTCTTCTTTTCTTTTATTCTAACTTACTATATAAGCCAAATTTTGGTTTGTTATTTGGGGGACCAGCGCTTATACGATTTTATCTTAGTTTAGTTAGGGTTGGAGGGTTTTTGCTTGGTTCTTCTTCAATCTCTCTTGGATTGACACACAAATTGGTTGTAAGATTGGCTTTTCATCTTCCCTCTCCTTTAATATAGCTTGTTTTCATTCTTTCCTTGCTTTCTAGATAATTTCCATGCTTTATAATTAGGTTTTCTTGCTTTAATTTATTGCTTTCTTAGTTAATTAGTTTAATTTAGTTAATTTCATGCTTAGTCCGTAGATAAATAGGTTCGGGATTTCATTTCCGCCATTTTCGAGCCCCGAGCTCCGAAAACAAGGTTTTGTGCAAAATCACGTTTAATTGAAACCGCGTGTATTAAAGTTGGATTGTTAAGCATTTAAATTTATTTGTCACGCAACTTTAGTGTTTATAGCGATTATCCGAATTTAATCCGCGTGTGACCATTTTTCAGTTAAATGTTTTATCTCGCAACTTTGGCTTAAATTCCTTCTTGTGTGATGTTTATGCTTAATTGTAAATGCTCGATTAATTGTTTTCGAACCTTAATTCTAATTAGTAGATGTTTCGATCCGTTTGGTAGAATGCGATCCCGATCCTCGCTTTACTTTATTTAGCGTTAACTTATTCTTTTCTTTATTCACGATAACCACCCTTTCACCTTTTCGTTTATTTATTTTACACCCTTTTATTCCTGAAGTAACTAAAACAATTAAAGTCTAAAATTCAATCACTCCCTGTGGATTTACGATACCCGACTTACCGCTCTACTTGCTTGTCAAGTGTAGTAGTAGCTTAGGTTTTCTTTGTATCGCGGCGGAGAAACACACAACGACTGTGCACTCACACGAACCCACTTTTTCCGCTGCACCAACGTATCACTCACAGACATATAAGAAGACATAGAGAGTTAATCAGATGCTAGAGGATATGCTGAGGATGTGCATACTTGCCTTCGGGGGAGGATGGGAGAAGTACCTTCCATTGGTGGAGTTTGCTCATAACAACTCCTACCAGTTCAATATTGGCATGGAACCATTTGTGGCACTGTACAGTCAACATTTTGATTCACCCGCATATTGGTTAGAGGTGGGTGATAACAAGCTATTTGGGTCGACGATGATTTAGGACACCACTGCCAAGATTGAGCTGATCCGAGGGCGAATCCGAATAGCTCAGGACAAGCAGAAGAGGTACGTCGATGTAGTCGGTGACCAAGTTTTGGTATGGGTGTCTCCTACGAAGGGGGTCATGAGGTTCAACAAGATGGTAAAGCTAGCACTGAGATATGTGAGACCATCTTTTTTATATAAAGAGGTTGGGACCAATAGCATATAGGATGAGACTAATGGATAATTTATAAAAACATTCACGACGTGTTCCACATGTCATCACTAAAGAGGTATCGGAGGAGTGAGAGGGCTTTTTGGCATATTCCATTAGAGGAGATAGACTTGCATCCAGATATCTCGTATGAGGAGAGATCGGTGGAGACACTTGATCGTACTGAGCATAAGATGTAATCTAAGGTGGTACTCTCGGTTCGAATTCAGTGGGGGTACCACAATGTTGACAAGTCAATGTGGGATACTTGATCGTAGTCAGCGCAAGATGTAATCTAAGGTGGTACTCTTGGTTCGAATTCAATCGAGGTACCATAATATTGACGAGTCGATGTGGGAGTGGAAGGATGACATGTATGAGCGGTATCCAGAATTACTCACCGCAGGTATATCCCATTTTCGAGGGAGAAATCTTTTGTACAGGGGGAAGTATGTAACACCCCGTATTTCTAAGTAATAAATACTTAATTAATTCGGCTAATTTAAATTACACGTGTGACATAATTTATTTAAAATAATTATTTTATGGTGATTAAAATATGAATCGGAAGAGATAATGATTAGTATTTATGTAATATAATTACTAAGTGAATAATAAATCATTATTTTACGTCATAGCGAGTGATAGTTACATAACAATATTATATCTCACCCATGAGTCGAGTGTAGAATATATGAGTTCGATAGAGGAGATTATTGTAGGGTGACTCGAATGGATATTTTGAGGTCATAGTTGGTTTCAGAAGGATTGAGATAGCCAAAATAGTGTACTTGACGGTAGTAATTGGGTCCCAGGGCCTTTTAAGACATAATTGGGCCCACACACGGGTGTTCGGGTCATTTGGGCGTGGCTCATTAGCCTAATTTTGAGATTAGGTTTATGGAATTAGAGGCAGAGATAACTCAAATTGAAAACCTTAGAACTTGAAATAAAAGAATAAGAAGAAAGTGAGGATCTTTTGGGAGCTAAATCAAAGATAAATTAGGGCTGTTCTTCAACAATTCATCTACTACATCACATAATCAGAACCTACGAATCTAAGCAGGAAAGTGGTTATCTTGCTTTAAATATGTGAAATTCGTGTTCATATCATAGTGGGTGTGATAAAAACCCATTTTTTGGGTGGGTTATAACATGAAATGGGTTTTGGATAATTAGAGTATTGTGTATAGATTTACTGTTGAATTGGTGATGGAATAATATCAATCTATGTTTGAGTCATATGTGTATTCGAAATCCAAATGTTAAGTTCTGTTAATTGATGATTATAAAATCGAACCTAGGATGAGATTTGAATGATTCGTAATAAATCCAAATCGAGAAATATTGGGGGATGTTATAAATCGATGATGTTATAAATCGTAATGAACCTAGGATGAGATTTGAAGGTTGTTGCGCCTCGATTGATCGATTGATTGATGGTGACGATTTTTTGACAGTTCCTCCTGGTTTAATTTATATGACCTTAATTATTTGGGGAACTTTTAGGGTGCATTTAATTAATGTAGAATTAAATGAAAATCAATACCTAGGGTCTCAAGAGATGGGTATTAAGAATTTAAAGCTTGAAGAAGGGTGTGAAACTTAAGGAAGGATTTTTTGTGAAATAAATTCTAAAGTGTTAAAATAAGGACCAAATGAGTGAGTCCAGGTATGGTAGTAGAGTGACATTACGTTAAAAAATTAATTGAGGTTTTATTAATTAAATTTAGAGTCAGGGAAATAGACTCGATAATGATGGGCTAGTGCTAAGGGAGTTAGGCACGATTAGCCGAATTATATATATATATATATATATATATATATATATATACTTGTGTACTTTACAAATATCAGTTTTAGATATTTATGTGAATACATACCCCTTTAGTGCTATCATAGAAGGTTGCGTGATGTGGATGAATCCCCTGGCTAGTGAATGCAGGGATTTATGTTCGAGGTGGGACGTTTTGGGTTTGATTCGGTCTCACACTCGGGGAAATATGACCGCCTCCACTACGTTTACGATTTATTTACCTATTTCAATATGATTTAACCGATTTATGGTAACCGAGTTAGAGTTAGCATACCTGGGACAATAGCATTTTAGAGACAAGCATCCAGTGAGTTATAACTCGAAAGTATGGTTACTATACGCGACATGTGTGTGGATGTTGTAGTATGCTAGTACGAATATAATACGAGTAAATAATTTTAAACGGGGTAAATACATAATGTGTATATATTTCATATATAACTAGTGTGAAGGTTATATAACTAATTAAAGTTGAATTGATTAAATAAGTTAATGAGTAGAATAACTTATAAATCAAAGTAAGGGATACTCAGGTTAGAGTAGCAAGATAGAAAGGGTGTACCAACACTAGTTAGGTGGGGGTAACATAACTAGTGGGGTTAAAAGGCAAATGATAGGTGTGCATATTAGTTCAGGGGTGAGCTATATCTCAGGAGAGTGCGATACTAGCTTAAATATGAAAAGGTTTCATGTATATATAAATTATTTCATTTTATTCACTTGATAAATATTTTCAAAAGGTTTTCTTGGGCTCTAACTCATGTCAAAATATTTTTAGGTGTCCAGCCACATGGACCATAAGCTTGAGGACTCTTTCCAGAGATTCGTAGCTGTAGCATTGTGGAATCTTGCTGGATTTGATTTAGAAACTTCTGATTATTTGTTCCTAGTTAGGAGATTTATGTCAGTATTTTCCTTTAGGCGAATTGCCCCTTCAGATTCTTCATCATTTTAGTTATTTATCAGATTTTGTTGAGATTATGATTTATTTACTTTAGATTATAGTGAGATTTATTGTGTTGGAAATCGATGGTTTATTCGATTTTATTTACTTATATATCTGTCTTGGATTGTTCACACTATTATTCTGTGTGAATGGTTTGGTTAATATATTTTAGTTTTATTTTTGCATGTTATTAAGTGAATAACAAGATGAAATTTGGCACCGGCTTAATTTAACATAAGTGGTCAGTAACTTAAATAGTTTTCATCGGTGATGCTAATAATGAACCATATGTGATTGTTGTTTCTTTTGATAAAGGATTGATCACCCGTGATTAAATTAGGTTGGGTGTCACATAAGTGTCCCTAAATATCTCCCCGAGATTGTTGGTAATTGATTCATGCCTATCGCCATGCATTGAAGCATATGTTAAATACACAGATAAAATAATAATTATCTTACAGTTGGGTTGGGCAGTTTGTCTTGCATGTTGGGCTGGTCGGCTGAATGATTGGGCTTTTAATATGCCCCCACAATTGCCCTTAAAATATTTGGGCTGATAATTTGGGCCAATAGATTTTAAATGAGTCCAAGGACCAAGGTTTGGAATAGTATAAAAACTGTCATGGAATGTTTGTAATTAAAAGGGAACACCGAGGGTACGCTAGTCCTGATGAGGAAATGGAACGTCGAGATCTTCCTCAAAAACTGTAACTTATCATTTGAGACATTTCAAACTTCACTCGTGTGCAAATCAACTATCAGTTCACTATTTCTGGGCATATTTGTGTTCAAACTTCGTCTCCAAGCTTCTCTTCTTGCTCTTTACTTCGTATCCAGAGATTTCTTGAGTCACTCTTACTTATAAGTTCTTCCAACCTTCTCCTTCGTTCAAAGTCTTTTTCTTTTTCCATGGCTTTGTTTGCTGGTAAAACTATAGTAGAATTTAGGAAATGCTACGGTATTCCTGATTGGGTAGACATTAAGTGTGATCCCATTCCTAGAGATGTTCTTTCTTTATAAGATGGACATTGGATTCATACCCTCCTGATCACACAGGGGGTTTTGACATTTCCCCCAATCCTCTTTTTCTAAGATTCTTAAAGTATTTTGATGTTATCCCTACTTAGGATTCTCCAAATGTCTGGAAAATCATAAATGGGGTCCATTGAATAAACAAATTGTATAGGACCAACCAAGGACTGGCTGAAATTTGTTACTGTTATGTTTGGTCACGTACCGGTGAGGGTATCTTGTACTTAAAGACGATAAGTGATGATAGGGTCTTGGTCTTGAACCTAGACTATTCCCATAAGGATTACTGGAGCTAATGCTTCATTGCTAGGAATTGAAAATATCCTACCTAACCAGAGGTCATAAGTTATAGGGGACCTCAGATCCCTACCTTTGGGGAGGAATATATAGGTTTCTAACACTTTCTCTTATTAAATCATTTACATGTTATTCCTCTATTTACTTCATTTGATTTCATCTTTTCTATATGTCACGGAACTCATGGTAAAAATGAAGAACCTGCTTCAAACGAGCTGAGGGTTGATGATCTCTTAAACTCTTAGAAGATAAGGGATAGGCTTTGATTAGGCATAAATTCTTCCTAATTTATCCCTTGATTTGGTTACTTTTAACACCTCGAACAACGTAATCGGGTTGACTTTATCTCATAATCTTGCTACTAACTAATCTTAACGAGTACGCCGAGTTTCTGGTATTTCGTAGTGATTTTACAGGTATTTGATGTCAAGAAACGAAAGAAGGAAACCAGAAGAGTCAAGAAAGAAAGGAAGGAAAGTCAAAAGGGAAAAACTATAATTTCCACCCAGAATTCGGATGAGGTACCTAAAGAGAAGTTGAAGGTATCAGATTCATGAGCACATAGGAAGAAACGACACCTCAATCGGAGTCCCGAAACAAAAGATATGAGGAGTCAAAGTTGAGCAGAAAAGTCAAATAGGCAGACCGGTCCGCCCCTACCCCGGACCGGTCCGCTGTGCAAACTCCAGTAGACCTCGGATCGAAAGCAAACCGAAGAAGGAAAAAATTAAAAGAACCGGTCCGCCCTAAAATTAAAAGAACTAATCCGCTTTAGAGGTAGACCGGTCCGCCTAAGGCCCGGATCGGTCCGGGTATCGAGATTTGCAAATCTGATCTTCTCCTAAAAGAGTCCTAGTGCAGCTGAAATTCCTAAATTCTTAGAGGGTATAAAAACCCATTTTATTTTTATTATTGGGACGGATATTTTAGGGAGAATAATAGATTTTTCCTTTCTTTTCCAGCAAACCCTAATTTAGATACATTTTGTTCTTTTAATCCCAAGATTGAAGATTTGATCAAATTCCAGTAATTACAAGTAATTCCAGTAAATAATTTGAGTGCTTTGGTAAGATTAGTAAGTGATTTCATTTGTTTAATTCTGTTTTACATCATTCCATTAATTTTCTATAGTTTAATCATGTTTTTCTGCAAATCCAATACTGTTTTCATCACTTTCAGCATGCTAGGCTAGATTTTCTAAGGCCAGGATACATGAACCCAACCTGATGTGTTAGTTGCATGTGTGTAACATTAATCCTCTGAATTTAGTGATTGATTTCGACCGTATTGCGTAGTTACACAACAATTGTAGATCTTTATATCTCGTTTGCCTCTGGGTAACCGAGATGATTTAGAATGCAATTCGAGTGTCACTATCGCGATACCGATTTACTCATCCTCAGATTATGTATGACGTGGGCTTGAACCTCGTATACGTAATGCTTGGGAGTACTAAATTCTGGGTCAAATTAATCAGTTAAATTTACGATTAGTATTATAACCGCAATACACTAGGGTTAGGGGATTGTATTCCCGTCCTGTTTTTCTCATCACTTAGTTCAAAGGTTTCAAATCATCTTTCAATCATATCTTTAGGTAATTTAGTGTAGTTGCGCTTTTCATAATTTCATAATTGCATTTAGTTTAATCATTCCCAAAACCAAATCATTTTTTCCTTTCTTTTTAGAGTCAGAGTTAGGATTCCTTCGTCTTCTCCCATCGTTACAACTTCGTTGTCCTTTTTCCCTGAGGATCGATACCCGACTTATCGGATTATTACTTGAGCGACAGGCTTGCACTTGAGCCTAGAGAGTATGCACTTCTGAGACACATTTTCAGTCGCGTCAAGTTTTTGGCGCCGTTGCCGGGGAATTAGGTAGACTTAGGATTAGATCGAGTCAATCCAAAGATTTGACCAAAAATCCAAAAACATAAAAAAAAAAAATTCAAAAAGCACAAAAAGATTCACCACCATCTCTCACAAGATATTAATGAAAAATTCCGAACTCACTCCCACACCCCATAATACTCCAACCAGCATTCACGAAAATCCAATAGTTGAGTACAACCCCGATAGCCCTCACACTCCAAACGCCCCACCTCCCACACCATCACACTCAATCTCTAATAACACTCTATTTTCCTTCTTAGGACACACCTCCGAGCACACTTCGAGCACACCAAGTGAGAGAACCGAGTCGTTAAGTGAGAGAGAGAGATGTCACAACACAGTAATTCTCCTGCCAGTGAGGAAGAGGCCCATACCGCCCGTTGACAGAATTCTTATATCCCGAGCGCACTGTCACTCCGGGATGCATTATACTCCCGTATAATGCCGGGCAATTCCATTTCAAAAATGGGATGATCCAGATGTTACCCCATTACCATGGTATGGAGTTTGAAAAGCCATATCTCCATATTAGGGAATTTCAGGATGTGTGCGATACTCTCAATGATCAAACCTGCACACAAGAGGTGATCTGCCTCAAACTCTTCCCCTTCTCGCTCAAAGATAAAGCTAAGACCTGGCTATGGTCTTTACCTCCAAGCTTGATCCCATCGTGGAACGAGTTTCAATCTAAATTTCTCAAGAAATTCTTCCCACTACATCGAACAATCTCCATAAAGGCTCAATTTCAAGCGTTCAGACAATCTGAAAATGAGCCATTTCATTGATGTTATGAGAGTTTCACTGAGTTAGTTACTTCATGCCCCCATCATGGATTTGATGCAACGCAAATCATTTCTTTTCTCTATAATGGGCTGAGCCTTAACTCCAAGCAACTCGTTGAAACCATGGGAAGTGGTCCGTTTATCGACTTAGACGCCCACGATGCTGAGCTTCACCTGAGGTATGTCGCCGAGACTACCCAATCCTGGGATACATCTGATCCTAATGCCCAAAATCGAAATTGTCAAGTGACCACCACTCCATCGGCATCCGACTTATTTCATGTAGAAAATAATTCTATAGCGGATATTCGAATCGATATACTTGAGAAAGAAGTGCAAGACCTACGTGGAATATGTGGAAGAGGACCAACTAGATCCTTACCAAACCTCGTCGAGAGGGTGTGTGCGATTTGCGAGGTGGGTCATTCAACCGATGAATGCCCGACTATACCCGCCTACAAAGTGATGCTTCAAGAACAAGTAAGTGGTAGAGGAGGATTCAAGGGTAATTTCGATGCCCCGCACGGGAATTCTTACAACCCTTCATGGAAAAACCACCCTGGTTTTAGCTATGGGCAACAACATGCTGCGATGAATCCTAATTCACATGTTGCCCCTCCTCCACCACCGCATTTTCAACAAGCCCCACACATGCAAGGACATGTGCAAGCACCACCACCTCAAGGAGCATACATCCCTCCACCGCGGAGAAGTCTCGAGGATACGATCAACCACTTTATCAACACCTAGACTGCAACTAATGCTAGGCATGAGCGCATGATGAATGACATGAATGCGAACATTTCACAGTTGCAATCATCGTGCAGTATCCAAGAGAAAGGTAAGATTCCTGCCCAGGGCCAAAGCCTCTACAAGGTCAAACTAATGTTAGCTCCACATCCTACGACCATCCAGAGCAATGTAGCGCCATTACCACCCTACGTAGTGGGAGAGTAGTTGACTTGTCACCTCCCCCACACGATGCAACTAAAGGTAAGGAGACTTCGCCCGACACGAAAGAGGCCGAAGATGCCCCCTTGAATGAGAGTGATAAAGAAGGCACTGGTGAGCCCGATGAAGTAGTGAAACCACCCACCGCGGCACCATTTCGTCAAAGGCTAATTCCTTCCCATAAGGTAAACACCCGTGATGATGTGCTAGACGTGCTAAAGCAAGTAAAGATAAATTTACCTTTCCTCGATTCCATTAAGCAGATTCCAGCTTATGCAAAAGTCATCAAAGACTTGTTAATAGTGAAGAGGAAGATGAAGGTAAAGGAAAATGTATGCCTAGCACAGAATGTGAGATCTATTATACTTAATGATCTCCCGCCAAAATTTAAAGATCCCTGTGCACCCACCATTTCCTGCATCATTGGAGAAAATAAAATCGAAAAAGCCTTACTTGATTTGGGAGCAAGTGTCAATATCCTACCTTATTCCATTTGTAGGCAACTTTATTTGGGTGATCTCAAGCCCACAAAGGTCATTCTCCAATTAGCGGATCGAACCGTGAAGATCCCAAGAGGCATAGTTGAGGACGTGATCGTCTAAGTTGACACTTTCTACTTCCCGGTAGACTTTGTCATTTGGAACACGGAGCCCTCCTTCACCTCGAGTAACCATGTTCCCATCATCCTTGGGGGCCCGTTCTTATCTACGGCTAACGCAATCATCAATACTCAGAATGGGCGAATGCAACTCACCTTTGGGAACATGACCTTAGAAACCAACATCTTCTATATCGCCTAGCATACGGAGGAAGAAGATGATCTTCACGTGGTGAGCCTAATTAGGCTTTCTACTGGTGATCCTCCTTTCTTAGCAACCTACTGCTAGAATACAAGAACACCACTAGTAGCTTTATTGCTCAATCAGTGGATATAATCCCCAACTTAGAATTTTCAGAAGAATAGGTTGGTTGTTCATTTGAGCCCATCATTTTGAAATAAAAAGAGTAAGAAGAAGAATAAATTGAGGAAGAAGAAGGAGAGGAAGAAGGAAAAGATAAAGAATTAGAGTACAAATGAGAAAATTTAGAGGAAGACAACAAAGAAGAGGGTATGGATCCATCTAAAAGAAGGTCTTTGATTTTACTAGATGATGATCAAGAAGTTCTCTCTGATCGAATGAAGTCCTTAAAGAGGACTGAAATGGACTCTCTTATGGCTGGTGGTTCTAAGCTGGTGCTAAAGGGAAGGAGATTGAGGTGGATAAGAAGAAAAAGGAGGAAGAGGAGAAAAGAAGAGAGAGAGAGAGAGAGAGAGAGAGAGAGAGAGAGAGAGGAAGAAGTCACAGGACTTGAGGGCCCCTTCTATGCCTTCTCCTTTTTTAACTACCGAGAGGTCAAGTGTAGTTGTACCCCCTTCTTACCCCAAAATTATTGGATGGGGCAGTGCTCATTGCAAATCACGAACGGTCGATGATGATGTAGCCGGACCAGTTAGCCCTCAAGTCATCTCAAGGGATTTATTTGGTATGTCCCCTTTCCTCTCTACTTTACTTAGATTATTTCCCAATTCCTGTAGATTAATCTGTGTCTTTTTTTTTTCTTACAATTGGTTTTCGATTTTTACCACATTATTTCATGGTCGAGCAGACTAGTCAAGGAAGAATGTGAAGCTTGAAGATGCTCTGAAGAAGTCTGACCAAGCCTTGGTCAGTGCAAAGGTCTCCTTTCAATGGGCAAAGGAATAGGCTTTGGTCACCCTTCAGGAGAAATCGATGAAGGAGTTGGCCGATCTCGAATCTGCTTACGATTTATTGATCGTCGAAAAGCTAAAGATTACTAAGGAGAATAAGGAACTGGTAAAAAAGATTGAGATATTGGAGGAAGAGACCAAGACTGCTAGGGATGGTGGGTACAATTATGGTTATTAAGCAAGTTATGACGATATCGAGCATCAAATAGACTATGTTATGCAGATGGCCTTTAAGAAGGGTTAGGACTAGGCCCTAGGAGCTGCCGAGGTCCCTACATAATTTGATTTATTCAGCCAACACATATCGATCCCCAATCATATGGCTGTCGAGGAGCCTCTGGTCAATAATCCTCTTAATCATGATGACAGTGATCTTAGGGATATCATGGTTGCTGACGACCAAGCTATAGGAGCTATTGATGACTAAGCTGTGAGAGCGGCCAAGAAAGGAAAAAGCCAGCAACTTTTGAGAAGGTGGAGCCCCAGTAGTTGTAGGATCTTTTTCCTTTCTTTCTCTATATGTTTTTTTTGTCGGTAACATGTTGTAATTCTCCCAAAAATTGTACTCTCTCTTGCCCCACTTGTTATTAATAAAAAAAGTCTTGTTCGCTCATCTTGGCATTTCTATTTCTTTTTATTACGAATATTTGTAAAATATACTATCTACTTTATTGATTATAGCCCATTGACTTAGACAATTACATTCCTCTCGACTCCCGATTGGGTAGGATTCTTGGTCCAAACATCAATGTGAAGGCCCGTAAGGCATTTGTTAAGATCTATAAATCCCTAAGGACAAGGAATGAACAATATGAAGATTAGTCTAAGTTGGTTGCCAAGTTGAAGGATGACCTTCAGGTCATGGAAGACATCAATGCCTCGGTTCAAGAGGATATGAATGGTCTCAGAGCCCAACTATCAGTGAGGGACGATATGAGCAAAGTGGACGCACTGATCCACAAATAAAATGATGACCTAAAGCTTGAAGTTTTTAGGCTAAAAGGGATGATTCCATCAGGGTCAGGGTCTTCCTTAGTGCCACAAAGGTCTTGTTTAGCACCTGTTGGGTCAGTTCGAACTGAAAACCAATATCTGAAGAGAGAAGTTATTGAGCATAAGAGGTATAACCAATAAGCATACACTACAGGACTCCAGAAAGATGTCACAAGGTTGAGGCATCTGTTTTGAATGGGCCCTCAAGAAGCCTGGGCTGACGATTATAATCAAGGGTGGACTGATGTCCCAATAAAGTTAAAGGAAATAAAATATCTTGCCTTTGTTCGATGGTGGATCGGTTCCTTTAGAGAGGTCAAAATGCCCAAGGAGTCTATCCTATGGTATAAATACCAAGTTGAGTTCCCAGCTTATCCTCACAACCCCTTTTTGAAGAACGACAAGTGGATACCTTATAAGACGATGGAGAGAAGTTTTCCTCACACCCAGATGATGGTAGAAGAGCACGCGTTGCAGACTATCTTGATCTCTATCCTGGGCCATCTTAGGTCTTAGTGTATTTGGTCTTTGATGTAATTGTAGCTCCGCGCTTTTATTAATAAAAAGATTTAATTATTAACCTTTTCTATATTTAGAGCATGTGATGACTAAACACATGTTGATAATTATTGCTTGTGCTTGAAATGGAAAGATCCGTTGCTCCTTTGTTAATCAACATAATTATCGACCAAATAATACCGATTAACCATATTAGGCCCTTTATTATTCAAGTGGACTAGCACTTAGGTTTTATTAATTTGAGTTTATCTACTAACTAAATGGTATTAAGGACAAGTGGTAGCCACATGTTATCACTTGTTTGAAAATTCTTCCATTCCAGTATGCCTTAGCAATATCATTCCATATACTTTACCTCATAGGTTGTGTCATCACACTCCCTTAAGCCTAAGTTAGATGAAGGCGAGAATGTACCTGGTAGATGGGTCATCCTCCCGAGTAGGATTTTTGCAACCAACCTAAGTTGGATTTGTTGCCCAAGGATCCCTTATAGGGATTTTATTGTTGTCGGGGCAACTCGTGACGTCCATTATGCTTGTGACAAACACTTGAGGGTCATAGTTATCGAAGCATTTTTACTAACTTGTCATAATTACTACCAACCCTGCTCAGCATGTGAGATTTCTTAATTGAAACAAGTTGAACAACTTGTTATAATCCCACGAGTTCTGATATCCACAAAGGAGTTTTTATTTGGAAAAGGTACGTATTAGTGAGACGCGATTAAGAAAAATTAAGCAGTTAATGCATAATATCAAAGTGAGGGGGTCAACTAGCCTTTATTCATTGAATAATAACTGACGAGCAACATAAGTTTGAAAATGAAAACTAAATGTGCTAACAAAAGATAAAGAAGACTAAAAGTATAACTTCTTGAGATTGGTTGCATTCTAGGTTCTTGGTATCTCCCTGCCCTCCAGCGATTCCAAGTGATATGCTCCTTGAAGGTCGTCTCTAATTACTCTAAAGGGTCCTTCCACGTTTGGTCCTATTTTTCCATCTGATGGTTTTACGGCACTGTCGAGGACTTTACTTAGGACATAATATCCTATTATAAACCTCCTCAAATTGACTTTATTACTATACCGCTACGCCAGTTACTATTTGTAGGAAGCCAAATTGATTATGGACAGCTCTCTCTACTCGTCTGCTAAGTCAAGCTCAGTGCATAAGGCATCATCATTAAGGCCTTGGTTGACCAAGGTAGTTCTCATAGTGGGGATACCTTCTTCCAATGGGATGATAACTTTATATCCCATAATAGAGCGTGAATGGTGTTTCCCCAGTTGGTCGCCAAAGGGTGGTACGGCAAGCCCATAGAACATAAGGGAGCTCATCCACACAGGCACCTTTAGCTCTTTCTAACCCTTTCTTAGTCCATCGAGTAAGGTTTTGTTGGAAGCATCTACCTGTCTATTACTTTAGGGATACACCACAGAACTGAAATGGTACTTGATACCATGATCATCACAAAAATATTGAAAGAAAGTACTTTTAAATTACGTGTCGTTGTCGATAATGATAGACCTTGGTACCCCCAAAGTGTGTTATGATGTTTCTCCAGATGAACCTGAGTCGTGAATATTCGCCAGTGGTTCTGCCTCTACCTATTTGGTGAAGTAATTTATGCCAACCAGTAGATACTTTTGATTTTTAGATGTGGTAGGTAGTAGTCCCACAATGTCTACTTCCCATTATGCGAATGGCCATGGGCTTGACAGTGATTTCAAGTCGCTAGAGGACTCGTGGATCATAGGAGAGTGCTTCTGACATTTTTCACACTTATAAACGTAAGTGCCTGCGTCCTTCTATATATGAGGCCTCCAGTAACCCTCCCTAATTTCTCAAAAGTCCAATGATATCCCTCCCACGTGACCCCCACAAATTCACTCATGAAGTTCGCTAAGTACTTGCTCAGTGTCATGTGGGTGAACGCACTGGAGATAAGGACCTATCAATGACTTCTTGTAAAGTTTTCCCTCTCAGGAGAAGTAAAAATGGGCAGATTTCACCCAACTTGATGGGTTAACCTCCTGTCATCGGGCAGTATGTCGCTTCGTAGATAAGTAATGGTGGGATCTATCCAACTATGGTCTTCTCTGCAAGGAGGTTTTGGCCAGCTACGATTGTTTGGTCGATACTTGGCGCACGAGAAACTCTATTTTGATAGTTCTCCTTAAGTCAGAGTTAACTATCGATCTCAGAGCTACTAAGGCATCGACATGACTATTCTGCCCTTGAGAGAATTATTGAATGTCCACCCTCTCAAATCCTACCATAAGTTCTCTTACCACAGCGAGGTAGGTTGTTATTCTATCATCTTTGGTGTTGAAGTCCCCACTTACTTGCTTGGAACCCAGTTGGGATTCATAGAACTCGAAAATCATTTTACCCCTAGTAATTGGGCCTTGTGCAAACCAGTGATCAATGCTTCATATTCAACTTCATTGTTGGAGGCCTCAAATCCCAATATTATTCCTTGCTCGAGGCAACATCTGCCCCCGTGGAATTGGAGGCTCCATTAACATATAGGGTCCAGTCCTTAGAATGTGCTTCCTCATTTGTTAATTTCTCAATTCTTAGTTTGTTGATTGGCTGGTCCCTTGTGAATCTAGCAATGAAGTCTTCTAGGACTTGTCTCTTAATTGTTGTTCTTGGTTAAAAGTGGATATCGAATCTCATAATTTTCACCGACCACTTTAAGAGTCGCTCGGAGAGGTCGGCTTTCTGAAGTTCAGCTTTGAGGGGGTAGAAAGTGATTATTGTTATTGGGTGGGATTCAAAGTAATGTTTCAGCTTCCTCAAGGAGACCACCAGTGCATAGGTGAGTTTTTCCAAAGGCAGGATTCTAGCATAATAAATCGGGTGTTGACCTCCCTCATTCTCACACACCAGAGCGAAGCTTACAACTTAGTTTGATACTACAAGGTAAAGATATAGTGGGTCTCCATCATTTGGAATTACCAGTAAAGTTGGTTTGCTAAAGTAGGATTTGATCCCCTCCAAAGCTCGCAAATAATTATCGTTCCATAAGAGGCCTTTGTCCTTCTTCAGAAGCTAAAAGAATTATCGACGACATTTTGAAGACTTGGAGATGAAGCATTTGAGTTTTACGAGCATACCAGTGAGATTTTGAACATCTTGAAACATTTGCCGAGGCCGGACTCTAATGATAGTGTCAATTTGATCTGTATTGGCCTTAATTCCTCTTTTTCTCTTAAGAATTTTCTTGACTGGACATCGAGTGAACACTTACTTGCGTTAAGATTTATCTAATACTTCCTTAGGATCTCAATGTTTCTGGCTAAGTCCATGAGGTAGTCGCCCTTGCTCTTATTTTTTACTAGCATATCATTGATGTAAACCTCCATCGTGTCTCCTATCTATCTCTTAAACATCTTGGTGACTAGCCTCTGATAAGTCTCTCATGCGTTCTTTAAGACGAACAGCATAACCTTATAGAAATATAACCCAAGGGGGTTATAAAGGAGGTTTTGTCCTGATAACCATTCAGGGAACTAAACTTCCCTAGTGGATCCTGTATCCAGTAGCTTCCCTACTTCATTCTCCACCACTTTAGCCTTCTTAGGGGCTATTCGATGAGCCTTTTGAGTGATCGGCTTGAAGGATAGATCGACGTGTAGGCAATGGCAAGCTAAGTTGGGATAAATCCCTGAAAAATCATATGGTTCCCAAGAGAAAACATCTAGATTGATTCTAAGGAAGGCAATCAATTATTTCTTCTCTTGATCGGTGAACGTGGCCCTGATAAGAAAATTTCCTCTCTGGTAAGTTGTCATCGACCTCAACTTCTTCCAGGCTTTTAACAAACTTGTCGGCAGGGTGGACCCTGGTCTCTTCCACCCCTGGTCGACATACCGTAGTTGCTATTTGGAGGTTATAGCGCCCTCATGGGCTTCCTCTAAAACATCCTTTACCTCATTCTTCTTTTCCTTCTTTGGGTGAATGGCAGTGATGAAGCACTTCTTAGCAGCCTGCCTCACCATAAATTTTGACCATGCCCCGGTTGGTAACACACTTTAACTTTTGGTGGCAGGTGGATGGAACGATCCTCATGGGATGCATCCAGCCTCTATCGAATATGGCGTGATATGGGGAATCTATGTCCACCACTAAGAACTCAATTATCTTTGATATGTTACCCACTCTGATTGGCAGGACTATATTTCCTAACGATATCGTGATCCTCCATGTGAAGCCGATCAATGGAACTGTGGCTTCTTGAGGTCGGAGATGTTCAACTTCAGCTTGTGGAATAACTCTAGGTACATCATTTCTAATGAACTCCCTTGGTCCACAAGTATCTTGTCAACGTCCCAATTGACAATTCTGAGGGTAATCAACAGTGCATCGTGATGTGGGGTTCTCACTCCGACTAAGTTTTCTTTGGTGAAAATATTATGTTTGGTGTAGTCGACATCCTCCAATCGCTGACGTTTACTAGCCTAGGTTTTGGCAGGGTCAATCTGACACGCCTCCATGATGGCAGTAACCTTCTTCATCTCCATTCGAACGACATTTCCTTGGATTTCTCAACGTTTGATGCCCCATGGATTACCACAAACTTATGTCCCGTGTCATCGTCAAGGACATTGTCCAGCTTCCATTCACCATTGGCCCTGAACTTATCTTCTTTCTTCTCTATGTACTCATTGACATTCCCAACTTGGGCTAACTCCTCCAAGTGGGACTTAAGAGCCTTGTAACTTTCATTCCCATGGCTTCCCTCCTCGTGGAATGAGCATCTCAGAGCATTATTTATTTTCTTTGGGTCGCCACTCATCTTTTTGGTCCATGTAACGAATGGTCGATCATTGATCCTGTAAATAGGTTCCTCGAAGACTTTGTTAACATCATGGAATACCTCAGAGGGATCAACTGTGACACCCCGACTAATTAAATACCGGGTAGCTACTCCTTTATTAAATTAATACAAAATGCCAAGTTGGTTCAGTTCATAGCATCACTGTCGAAAACGTTTTTAACAGATACTAGCCACCTAATATTTAAAAAGGGAGTTGCCAATTTAATTAAATCCTATTAACATATAATAAGTAAAGTATGAAATGCTAACATAACCACCAAAACATAGTCACAATAGAATAATTATCAAATAATAATGAGTCTGGAGGAATACTCCTCGCAACAATTCGAATACTGAAATAAAAAAAATTACCAAGTCAACATCACTAAATTAATTACAACCCAAAGTCTGAAATAAATGATAAGTAAAATGTCTCTAAAAGAAATGGGGTGACATGCCCAACCAATGAGAAAATATGATAATGGAGTCAAGATCGAAAATGGAGGCGTCTACGGTCCTGTAACTTCCACGGCGGCTACAGCACGTCACCTGAATAGAACTCATATGCATGGTGTCCTTGTGGCTGGGCACCTAAAAGGTTCTTACAAAAAAATAGATTTGAAAGCAAATGGGTCAGAGCCTAATTGTGAAAATAATTTAAAATTTTGCAAGTGTTTAATATCATTAAACAGTGAATATAAAGTACATGATAGTGTGTGCACTCACATGAGTTCCTCACCTCTCAACTAATTGTGCACTCCTATCGTACCTGTACCCATTCTAGTTGTTCCCATATCTAACCAGTCTGATACTAAAATCTAACATTGCTATACGATATCTAATTCAATTCCCAACAACTTTTAGTTAACAGAGTGCCATAACTTGCTACACATTTTCCTATGTTAGTACTACTAATTACTAGAGATCTTCCATTTTTACTTTACAAACTATTACTATTATTAATACTTACATTTATTCATGACAATTCATTTCAATTAACCGTATATTATTCTCATCATAAATATACAATACTAGCACCCCGAGGCTAAGCTGCGATGCTCACATACTCTGCTATCAAATCCCGGTACATCACGTACATGAGTACCACGTATTCCGAATCTCTCAGGAAACGTTTCATTAACAACAACCACAAACAATGGAAGCGAACATAGTTCACATCACATGGGTCACACACATACCTACACTCCCATGATCAGCCGACTTATTTACTTCTCAATAAGACCTTCTCTGAGCTATGTCCTCGAGGTACCAATCTAGATCCCTCCCGTAGGCACACAAAGATTAGATGGCCCTAAACGAACGCCAACCTCCCATGATAGCAAGTACGGTAGGTATGTTATACACAGATAACTACATATACTAAGCATTCACACATCTTAAATATTTCAATATTTTATTAGAGGTATACTTCTCGTTCTTACACCAACATTTAGTGTTATACAAATCACAAGTCCCCGATTTATATGTATTTATGTTATCAACTCTTCTCATGTCGTAAATAGTTACTCGTTTCCCAATCCACAATTGTCACCCGGTTTACTACAAGATTCTTATTTTTACTCTTCAATGTACCCCAATCTCCCAAATATACCCACTAGTTAATAAGGGAATGTTATCTTACCATTTAAACAAGTCTACGGGATACTAGAAATAAATTCAGGCATAAAAGACCATTCTGTCAACTCGTTAGAAATCTCGTTCGAACGAGGTCATTCGAATGAGTTTTGTTTCGAATGAAAGGCTTCGAATGAACTACCAACTCGTTAGAAGTTATACTCTCATCTGGTTAGAAGTTCGTTCGAACGAGGTCGTTCGAACGACCTGGGCAGGTCTTCTAACGAGATGGCAGTTTCAGCCTAGAAATTCCCAAGTCCGATTTTCTCAATTCCTTTCTTCTCTAAATCCACCCTAAGACCATCCAAGTTATGTTCTAACGTTTTTAAACCATTTCTAATCATTCTAGATCATCCCTTAACATATTTTAGAGGTCAAATCTTACAAATCATCATGAAATTATTATAAATCTCCAAATATTTCCCCAAACCTTATGAACATGAACCCATAATTTTGTTATGCCCAATTACTCATCATAAATCCGTTTTTAAATCATCATAAATAACTCTACGAATATTAAATCAGTCCATCATCATTCTACATGCAAATCCTAACCCAAATTCAAAGTTTCTCCATCAATTTCATGGGTTTTCTTCAAAGATTTCAATATAAGATAATTCCTACACTAAACATGGAAGACATATTCAATGCACTAAAAATATCAAATCACTTGCCTTAGATTGTTCTTCAGGATTGATGTTGGTGAATGAATGTTGATTCTCTCCTTTCTCTATGGATTTTCTCCCAAGGTTGAAGATGGTGGTTGGAGGTTTCTTTTTGGAACTCTTCAAACTCTCCTACAACTCCCGTAGCCCTCTAACTCATCTAATGCTGATGATGGGCTTAGTGGTTTCCTAAATAATATAGTATTAACTCCTAAAATTCGTAGGTTTTAATTTTCATATTTTTAAAATTACCAAAATACCCTTATATGTTGCCATTATGGCCCAAAAATGCCCCAGGACCCAAACTAAACCCCCAACTAGTGTTTTCCGACTATTTCGACCCTTCTGGACACGTTGGCACACTCAAAATGACCATTTGGTTGATAAAAATAAAATTCACTTTTTAATTCAAATAATTTCATACTTGATGCGACTGACACGTGCGTCCCAACTAAATTTCTCAACTTGTCGTATTTCAGTCTCGCGACAATTTTAATATTTTCAATATTCATATATTACCATATATACGCATCATAATCAAATACCAACTCACATCTCGCTAGTATTTATATCCGAATTAATTTCCAATTAATTATCATTTAATTTAATTAATCCCATAATTAAAAATCAATAAATATACGGGGTATTACATACTTCCCCCTAATAACAGAATTTCGTCCCGAAATTCGAAACTAAAGAGTACCTGGTAAAAACAACTCTGGATAATGTTCGGGCATCTCATCCTCGCGCTCCCATGTGGACTCCTCGGCATTATGATGCCGCCACTGAACACGTACTAACGGTACTATCTTCGACCTCAGTTTTCGCTCGCTGTGGTCCAGAATAGCAATCGGCCCCTCCTCCTAGGAACTATCGGGCTGAAGATCGATGTCCTCCAAAGCAATGTGAGTATGGGCCAAATCATCCCTAAGATATTTCCTTAGCGAGGAAATATGGAACACATCATGAATCCTATGGAAGTGCTCCGGTAACCCGAGTCTATACGCAACTGGCCCAATTCGCTCGATGATAGGGAATGGCCCCACGTATCTTGGTGCCAGTTTCCCCTTCTTCCCAAAATGCATAATCCCCTTCATAGGAGATACTCTGAGTAAAACCTGGTCCCCCACTTTGAATTCTCTGAAGAACCTCTTGGCATCGGCATAGCTCTTCTACCGGTTCTGAGCTACCTGAATGTGACTCCGTATCATCTCTATCCTTGACGAAGTATCCTAAATCACTTTTGGCCCAAGGAGTTTGTTGTCGCCCACTTTTATCCAACATGCTGGGGAACGACAAGGTCTACCATACAATGCCTCAAATGGAGCCATACCAATGGTGAACTGATAGGAGTTATAAGCAAACTCCACCAGTGGAAGGTACTGCTCCCATCCACCCCCAAAGTCTATGATGCACATACACAACATGTCCTCCAACATCTGATTTGTTCGCTCGGTCTGCCCATTGGTCTACGGGTGATAAGCCATACTCAACCGCAATTCAGTGCCCATGGCCTCCTGGAAACTCTCCCAAAACCGTGAAACAAATATCTTGTCTTGGTCAGACACGATATTTAAAGGCACACCATGAAGTCTCACTATTTCCGAAATGAAAATCTGGGCATTCTATCCCGTAGTGTAGTCTGTCCTTACGGGTAGAAAATGAGCAACTTTGGTCAACCGATCCACAATTACCCAAATGGAGTCGTGACTCCTCTATGATGTAGGTAACCCCATGATAAAGTCCATGGATATGCTCTCCCATATCCACGTCAAAACCTCTAATGGCTGTAGAAGTCCTGTCGGTCTCTAATGATCCACCTTTACCAGCTGACAAGTGGCGCATTTAGACACAAACATGGCAATATCTCTCTTTATCCCGCTCGACCAATACTGATGTCTTATGTCTTGGTACATCTTATCCCCACCAGGGTGTACCGCGAACCGTGAGCCATGTGACTCTGCTATCACCTCGTGTCTCAAGTCTTCCCCTTCCGGAACGACTAGTCTCCCATTGAAGCGTAAACCCCCGTCTGAGCTAACGGTATAGGACTCGGCTCCCTCTGCTAGTAATCGAACTATCTGCTCCTGACAGAACGACTCATTTTCCTGGGCCTTTACCACTCTCGTAACAATCTGCGGTGTAACAGTCATCACAGACATGAACGATCGGGATACTCCATCATGGTGTCCCAACTCCTTCCATTTAGATTTCCACACCTCTGCCACCTCATCTACTGGCCTACGGCTCAACGCGTCTGCTACCATGTTAGCCTTTCCCAGGTGATATTAGATATCAAACTGATAATCCTTCACAAACTCAAGCCACCGTCTTTGACACATATTCAACTCCTTCTGCGTGAAGAGGTACTGTAGAGACTTGTGGTCCATGAATAGTAGAAACTTCTCCCCCAGAAGATAATGTCTCCAAATCTGAAGGGCTAATACAACTGCCGCTAACTCCAAGTCATGGGTGGGGTAATTCTTCTCATGAGTCTTAAGCTTACGGGAAGCGTAAGCTATGACCTGACTCTCCTGCTGCAGTACACCTCCAAGTCCTTGTAAGGACGCATCGGTGTAGACTAGATACTCAACTCCCGGTCTCGGCAATGCTAACACAGGTGCTGAGGTCAACTTGTCCTTCAACTCATCGAATGCCAAATGACAAGCATCGCTCGAGATGAATGGCACACCCTTACGAGTCAGATGTGTCAAAGGACCCGCTATCTTTGAGAAACCCCGAATAAACCTCCTGTAGTATCCTGCTAAGCCCAAGAAACTATGGATCTCAATCGGTGTCGTGGGTTGTCCCCACTCCCTTACCGCGGATACCTTCCTAGGATCAACAGATATCCCCCGGTCTGAAATTATATGCTTCAAAAATTGAACCTCCTTCGGCCAAAACCCACACTTCTCATACTTTGCATAAAGCTCGTTCTGACGTAGCGTCTACAAAACCCATCTCAAATGCTCGACATGCTCCTCTTCTGTCTGGGAGTAAACCAGAATGTCATCAATAAAGACAATGACTAACTGGTCTAGAAACTCTCTGAACACCCTATTCATTAAGTCCATAAACACGGCTGGAGCATTGGTCAAGCCAAAAGGAATAACCCAAAACTCGTAGAAACCATATCTCATCAAGAAAGCAGTCTTCGAGACGTCCTGCTCCCTGATACGCAACTGATGGTATCCCGATCGCAAATTAATCTTTGAGAAGAATGAAGCTCCTCTCAGTTGGTCGAATAAGTCATCGATTCGGGGCAATGGATACTTATTCCGTATCGTGACCTTATTCAACTCTCGGTAATCTACACACAACCTCAACGATCCATCCCTCTTCTTTACGAACAACGCAGGGGCACCCCACGATGAAGTAATCCTTCGGATAAACCCCTGACCCAATAACTGCTCAATCTGATCCCGTAACTCTCTCATCTCTGCTGGAGCCATACGGTAAGGTGCGCGAGCAATAGGCCGAGTGCCCGGTGTCAAATAGATCATAAAATATATCTCTATACTCGGAGGTAGTCCAGGTATATCCTGAAATACATTAGCGAACTCACTAACAACGGGTATTGCATCGAGTGGAGATCCTTAAACATCTCCTCCTCTATATAGTACAAATGAGTGGACGATCCTCCCTCGGGGCGAGGCATCTCCACTAAAAACATCTCCTGCCCGGGGATGGAAAAGATAATACTCCTGCTAAAATAGTCAATCATGGCTCGGTACACATCTAGCCAATCCATAACAACAATCGAATCATACTCAGTCATCTCTAACACTAACATATCAGCGGGTAAAGTAAACCTCCCGATATCTATACGCACACCTCTACAAATAGGCGATATCATGGAACCCCTACTCAATGGTGAATCTACACAAGTAACCGTGCTCTCTGTGGTGTCTAATAACCCAATAGTGCGTGCAAATCTCCGGGCAATGAAGCAATGTGTGGCCCCCGTATCAAATAAAATACGCCCCATAGTCCCCTGAATAGAGAACATACCCCCAATGGCCGGTGGATCCTGTACGGCTGCGGCATGCTGGAGCTGATACACTCTCCCATACTGAAGCTGTCCCTACTGAACTGGGACCGCTGGAATGGGTGGTAATGCTGCCATCTGTGGTGGTGCTGGGAGGGCGACGGGAAACATAGGCCTCTGCGGCTCGTGTCGGGCACCCTCCTGCTGCTGTGGGGCCCTGCCCCTATCGGGACATTCCTGGTGTTTGTGGCCAATCTTGCCACAAGTGAAGAACTTCCCCAGGAAATTTCCCCCTCGTTGTCCCTGCTGTCCTCGACCCTGATGGCCGTTACCATTTCTCCCCTGGCCGTGCTGGCCCTGTTGAAACTGCTACTGTTGACCATTCTGACCCTGCTGGCCCCGATGGCCGTTCTGACCCTGATGGCCATGCATGAAACCTCCCTGTCCATTTCTAAAAACCCCGGATCTAAATCTCTTAGGATCCCCCTGTTGGGGACCCTGATCACTCTGCCTATGCTGGCCCTGAGTAGATTGTGCCCCGCTGGCACCATTTCCCCCTGTCCTGCCCTGATGGCTCGACTCTCCTGATCTCTTACTCTCAGTCATGTGAAAGCGGTGATCCTGGCAGTGAAGTAGTGCCGTGTTAACCACATCATAATAAGTGGCCAACGAGATATTACCCAATAAGTGCTGACGAATCCTCCAAGTCAATCCATCTGTGAGCTTCTGAATCTTCTTCTCCTCAGTCGGTATCTCATCGGGAACAATGTTCAATAGATTAGTGAATTCGGCCTCATACTCGGCCACGGTCCTCCCCTCCTGCTTGAGGTTCATCAATTTCCTCCTCATTTCAGTGTGAACAGCTGACGAAAAATATTTACGGTCGAACCACACCCAAAACTCCTGAATAGAAAGGGCGTTCCTCTCCTCTGCGGTGGTAATGGACTCCCACCACTGCAATGCAAATCCTAGTAGCTTAAAATTAGCCAGTATCTGCTTTTGAACATCTTTTCACTCGTACATCCTTAAGTGCCTCTGAATGTCCTTTCTCCACTGACTGGTTACCACTACATCGGAGCTACCTGCAAACTTCGGAGGGTGTGCTTTCTGAAAAGAATCACGAACGCGTTCCCAAGCAGACGGGAATGCATGAGCCTGAACTGGCGCGACTACCGGTGCCTGGGGTGGTGCCTGCTGTACCACTGCTAGGGCGACATTTACCTCTTGGGCTACAATAGCTGCAACCTCGACGGCATTCATAGTGCCCTGAACTGGTGCGGGCTGTGGCTCTGGCGGTGCATCCCTAGGAACTCGCTGCACATGTCGTGGAGGCATCTGAAATGAGAGTAAAGTCTTATAAGTTCGCAGTTATTATCTCAAAATAGCTGAAGAGCGAAGCATACACAAAAGAATACAACAGTCCTAAAATATAGGGCTCTATATCAAAGAAAGCTCAGCGAAAACATAATAAGCCGTACAGATCCTAAGGACACTAGAACCTGATGCTCTGATACCACCTGTGACACCCCGAATAATTAAATACCGGGTAGCTACTCCTTTATTAAATTAATACAAAATGCCAAGTCTGTTCAGTTCGTAGCATCACTGTCGAAAACGTTTTTAACAGATACTAGCCACCTAATATTTAAAAAAGGAGTTGCCAATTTTAATTAAATCCGATTAACATACAATAAGTAAAGTATGAAATGCTAACATAACCACCACAACATAGTCACAATAGAATAACCATCAAATAATAATGAGTCTGGAGGAATACTCCTCACAACAATTCGAATACTGAAATAAAAAAAATTACCAAGTCTACATCACTAAATTAATTACAACCCAAAGTCTGAAATAAATGATAAGTAAAATGTCTCTAAAAGAAATCGGGCGACATGCCCAACCAATGAGAAAATATGATAATGGAGTTAAGATCGAAAATGGAGGCGTCTACTCTCAAGGTCCTGTAACTTCCACAGCAGCTATAGCACGTCACCTGAATAGAACTCCTATGCATGGTGTCCTTGTGGGTGGGCACCTAAAAGGTTTTTACAAAAAAATAGATTTGAAAGCAAACGGGTCAGAGCCCGATTGTGAAAATAATTTAAAATTTTGCAAGTGTTTAATATCATTAAATAGTGAATATAAAGTACATGATAGTGTGTGCACTCACATGAGTTCCTCACCTCTCAACTAATTGTGCACTCCTATCGTATCCGTACCCATTCTAGTTGTTCCCATATCTAACCAGTCGGATACTAAAATCTAACATTTCTATATGATATCTAATTCAATTCCCAACAACTTTTAGTTAACAGAGTGCCATAACTTGCTACACATTTTCCCATGCTAGTACTACTAATTACTAGAGATCTTCCATTTTTACTTTACAAACTATTAATCTTATTAATACTCACATTTATTCATGACAATTCATTTCAATTAATCGTATATTATTCTCATCATAAATATACAATACTAGCACCCCGAGGCTAAGCTGCGGTGCTCACATACTCTGCTATCAAATCATGGTACATCACGTACATGAGGACCACGTATTCCGAATCTCTCAGGAAACGTTTCATTAACAACAACCATAAACAATGGAGGCGAACATAGTTCACATCACATGGGTCATGCACATACCTACGCTCCCATGATCAGCAAACTTATTTACTTCTCAATAAGCCCTTCTCTGACCTATGTCCTCGAGGTACCAATCTAGATCCCCCCCGTAGGCACACAAAGATTAGATGGCCCTAAACAAATGCCAACCTCCCATGATAGCAAGTACGGTAGGTATGTTATACACAGATAACTACATATACTAAGCATTAACACATCTTAGATATTTCAATATTTTATTAGAGGTATACTTCTCGTTCTTACACCAACATTTAGTGTTATACAAATCACAAGTCCCCGGTTTATATGTATTTATGTTATCAACTCTTCTCACGTCATAAATAGATACTCGTTTCCCAATCCACAATTGTCACCCGGTTTACTACAAGATTCTAAGTTTTACTCTTCAATGTACCCCAATCTCCCAAATATACCCACTAGTTAATAAGGGAAGGTTATCTCACTATTTAAACAAGTCTACGGGATACTAGAAATAAATTCAGGCCTAAAAGGCCATTTTGTCAACTCGTTAGAAATCTCGTTTGAACAAGGTCGTTCGAACGAGTTTCATTTTGAACGAAAGGCTTCGAACGAACTACCAACTCGTTAGAAGTTATACTGTCATCTCGTTAGAAGTTCGTTCGAACGAGGTCGCTCGAACGACCTGGGTAGGTCTTCTAACGAGATGGCAGTTTCAGCCCAGAAATTCCCAAGTCCGATTTTCTCAATTCCTTTCTTCTCTAAATCCACCCTAAGACCATCCAAGTTATGTTCTAACGTTTTTAAACCATTTCTAATCAGTCTAGATCACCCCTTAACATATTTTAGAGGTCAAGTCTTACAAATCATCATGAAATTATTATAAATCTCCAAATATTTCCTCAAACCCTATGAACATGAACCCATAATTTTGTTATGCCTAATTACTCATCACAAATCTGTTTTTAAATCATCATAAATAACTCTACGAATATTAAATCAGTCCATCATCATTCTACATGAAATCCTAACCCAAATTCAAAGTTTCTCCATCAATTTCATGGGTTTTCTTCAAAGATTTCAATATAAGATAATTCCTACACTAAACATGGAAGACATATTCAATGCACTAAAAATATCAAATCACTTGCCTTAGATTGTTCTTCAGGATTGATGTTGGTGAATGAATGTTGATTGTCTCCTTTCTCTACGAATTTTCTCCCAAGGTTGGAGATGGTGGTTGGAGGTTTCTTTTTGGAACTCTTCAAACTCTCCTATAACTCCCGTAGCCCTCTAACTCATCTAATGCTGATAATGGGATTAGTGGGTTCCTAAATAATATATAATTAACTCCCAAAATT
The DNA here is from genome assembly GCA_949130495.1 of Sambucus nigra. Lineage (NCBI taxonomy): Eukaryota > Viridiplantae > Streptophyta > Magnoliopsida > Dipsacales > Adoxaceae > Sambucus > Sambucus nigra. The sequence goes on from OX422213.1 coordinate 539,074,233, forward strand.
CGTAGGTTTTAATTCCCATATTTTTAAAATTACCAAAATACCCTTATAGGTTGCCGGTATGGCCCAAAAATGCTCCGGGATCCAAACTAAACCCCCGACTAGTGTTTTCTGACTATTCGACCCTTTCGGACATGTTGACGCACTGAAAATGACCATTCAGTTGATAAAAATAAAATTCACTTTTTAATTCAAATAATTTCATACCTGACGCGAGTGACACGCGCATCCCAATTAAATTTATCAAATTGTCGTATTTCAGTCTCACGACAATTTTAATATTTTCAATATTTATATATTACCATGTGTACGCATCATAATCAAATACCAACTCACATCTCGCTAGTATTTATATCCGGATTAATTTTCAATTAATTATCATTTAATTTAATTAATCCCATAATTAAAAATCAATAAATATACGGGGTATTACATCAATTTTATTCCCATTCTTGGAGCCATTGTTCGAAATCTCATTCTTCTTGTGTTGGCTCAATTCTGAGACACAATATTTTTTTGATGATCCTGCTTTGCTCCTACATTTATTTTATTGTTAAAATCTATTTCCTATATATCTTGAATAATATTATTTATATATATAGTTTAGATATTTTAAATCTATTTTTTGTATGAATACTTTTAGTGTGTTTTATTTATTTTAAATATTTTTTTTGAAATATTTTTTATTTCATATTTCATATTTCATTTTATTTTATGCCTTAAGTCTTATATAGTTCATTTGACTTGATGTATAAAATAAAATATATGAACTATTTGAAGATTGTATTTTGTATCTTAAATAGTTTTTATTTCAATCTGTAAGTTTTAAATATTTTGTTTGGGGGAATATTAATGACGGCTAGATTTTAAATGAGATAAAACAAATATCTAAATAAACATAATTTGTGTTTATTTTAATCATTTTTGTCCCTAAATTGTAATAGCAGTTTCCTATTTGTATGAGATGTGGTTTTCGATATTGGTTCTAAACCGTGGGTTGTCTGATTTTGCTGGGTTCGAGGTTTCTGATTGCGTGTTGTGTCGGTCTGTGTTGAGTAGACTCGTTAGTCCCCATGGATGTCTCGTTTTTAGCCCTGTTTTGCTTTGGGGATTTATGATTTATATTCGTTCATTGTATCTGAGAAGATTTTTTTTATCCTATTTATTTCTCTCAAAGCTGCCAACATTTTTTTCTCTCTTTTTTACACTTTTGTGAGAGTGTTTATACCCATTTGTCTTCACCCAACATCTCTTAATATATTTTTCCCATACGACTTTGGCAACTCTACAAGGTCTATTGGTCTTGTGTTGGAGTGAAACATCTTATGCTCTCACTTAGATTTGGGTTCGGTTTTTTAGGCTGTGGTGGTGTAACTGTTTTTTTACGGTAGTCCTTCTGGTGGTATTTTCGGTCTGGAGTTTTTTTTTTGTGGCTATTTTTTTTCGACGGTGGTGTTTTCTGGTTTGATCGGATCTAAGTTGTTTTTACATGGATCTTTCGTGTGGGGCTATTTCGATAGTACGTCTTTATCCGACGGTTCGTTTGGTGGTGTTGTGTATTGTTGTGGCTTTGGTTGGATTGTTCTTAAGTTTTTTTTCGGTGACGATTTTTTCGGTGGCTGCGTTTCGTTGGACTGATTTTCTGGTCGTTCCCTTTTTGCCGTTTTCGGCGATTTCATTTTTTTTGGGTAAGTTTTTTTTCCTGTTATATATATATGTATATATATACAACACCTATTGTTTTTGTATATAAGTTCTATTGTTTGTGTTGTTAAAATCGGTTCCAAGTTTTTAACAAATTTGATAACACTCTTATTTGGTGGAGGGGTTTGGTTTGGATATGTTCAAAACATTTTTTTTGTTAGAAATGCATCTTTTTTTTTTTTGCTAATAAAATTTTAAAAAAATTGGTTTGATCTTAGACCTGCTTTTTTTATGCTGTTGGGCATTTAGATCTGGTATGTTAGGTTGTTAAGACAAATTCTTATTTGTATAAAGACTATAACTCTGTTTGTTGTTGAGATATTTAAATTTTGGACTAAAATTTTATTTGGACTGTCTTGTACTAAGTCTGAATGTTTTTTGTGTGTTTACATAAACTGTTTTGTTTGAATTTTAGATCAGTTCTTTTTGTTGGGTTGTTGATTATTTAGATCAGTAAATAATTTTTTTTGTGTGATTTAAATTTTTGGACTGAATTTTTTTTGGCCCATTTAGATCTAAAGTCTTTTTTGGGTGTTTGGTGTTAAGAGTCAATTTTCACCCAACTCTTTGTGTGTGCACTTGTTAACCAGTCTTAACAATTTGGGTAAAGTTGTTTTGTGTCACACAATTTTTTATTTTTTTTAAATCCGATCTAATTTATTTTTTGTGGGGGATTAAAGATATTTTGATTTTTTTCTCCTAACTTGTTATATCCTCTAAGTTGAACTTTTGCGGGCCCAATTTATTTAGTTTGGTTTAATTAGTGTGTGGACTTTAAATCATATCTTTTATTTATTTAATTTTATTCAGTCCTAATTTATATGAGCTAAGTGCTACACGCTTCATCTTTTGCTCATTTTACTTGGACTTGATAGTTTAACATAACACCAATTTAAATTGATTCATAAACTATTTTGTGTTAAGTTAAATTTTATTTTAGTTGTGTGACACAATTGTTGGAAGTTTATCTCCAATTTTATTTGTGGTCATTTGTGCCAACTAAATTGTTTTAGGATTAATATTTACTTGAATATTAAGTATTAAGGAAGACCTTATATGTGTCTTGTGACTTAGTATTTAATCATTCTTTTCGTATCGATTAATTGGATATCATCGTATTATTATTGTTTATTTGTGTTGTGTACATTTCCACTGGATCTCGGGTTTTAGTGTGTGGTTGTGTGTATTTTTTAGTCACTATTACCTGGGCGTTATTGAGTTGACTAATTGTTAGTCAAGTTGGTTGTATTTAGACTAGGCTGGGTATACGAGATTGTATTTTCTTAGTTTTTTATCAAAGAGGGACGGTACCCCCACACATTTTATTTAAAATTTTAAATGGAGAAAAAGCCTACCCAAAGCTTGACAAGCCCAAAACTAACTTTAAAAACATCTAGAGTATGGCCCCATTGTGCTAGAATGAAAGCAAGATAAATTAGGGGATTTATTTCATCCCCGTTACAAAAGAGAACACTTAAAATAAACTTGGGATTTTATTATAATCCCATTACAATTTCTTGATTCTATTTCTAATGCAAGGCAATTGATTAAGATCCAAATTGATATGGCCTTTGACTAGTTTTGGAAGACTATTGAATGACCAATATGTATGTCACTTTTAGACAAATCTACCTTTGAAGCTAGAAGATCAGCGACATAATTATTTTCCCTCCAAACATGATTGAAAATCATTTGGTCTGTTAGGGTGATTGAATCTAATATAGATATTGCTTTCCAAGGAGGTTTTGCTCTCTTAAAAACAGCTTCAATTAGCAATTTACAATTAGTCTCTATGATAACCTTTTGAATGTTGAGAGTAGCAAGAAGATCAATGCCTTCCCTGAGAGCCTTTGTTTCTACATAAAAAGAGGAGTGAACTCCAACATATTTTTCAAAGCCTGCAATAAAAAGGCCTTGATAATCTCTGATAATCCCTCCTATACCATATGGTCCAGGGTTCCCTTTTGAGGCGCCATCTATATTTAATTTGAAATAGCCTGTAGGTGGATAGGACCAAACACAAGGAATGCTCTGAACAACTTTAGGAAATATAGAGATGTTAAAACATTCTATGAAAAATTTATCTTCAATTGAAAATTTATCATAACATTTAGAATTTTTAAGAATAGAGGAAGTAAGATAAATAACTTGTTTAATTATAAAACTTGGATTATAAGCTTTATTTTCAAACACTAACAAATTTCTAGCTTTCATTAATTCCTAGAAAATGACTTTGGGGAGAATTGAGATAAGGATTCTCTGATAGTCCTTCTTTGTTTTTACCATCCACCATGATTGGAGCATAGACCTACAAGAAGAGTAATTACGCTGAATACCAATTATAGAAAAAAAAGTATTTCCAAATATTTTTTGCAATAAGAAAATCTAAGAGAACATATTGACTTGAGTCTTCATTTGTAAATCATGCTCAATAGTTGATAGCTTTATACCTGCTCTTTGAATTTCTTTCTCAAATAGGACTACATTATTAAGTAATTTCCAAATATAGTTTGATATCTTCATTGGGCAATTAAAAGCCCAATTAATTTTCCAACTAAGTGATAAGGGTCTAACTTTCCTACATATATCATAAGCAGGCTTAACTGAGAATTCACCAGTAGTAGTGGGAGTCCAAATCTTATTATCAAAATTAATTTGAGTCTCAACTATGTCACTGATAAGAGACCTTCCTTTCACTGTATTAGAACCATTTCTTATTTTAAAACCTTTTTGGAATTTCGATCTCATATAGGTGGCCCACATACCATTTTCAAATAAAAAGTTCCAATATAACTTTATACTAGAAGATGAAATAATATCTTCTAGACTTCTAAAGTTTAGACCCCCTTCTTCAAAAGGGAAACAGTTCTCCTGCCATTTGATCCATTGAAAAGGATGCTCTTTGTTAGAACCAGCCCAATAGAATTTTAACAATATATTATTTAATCTTTTCAATACTGCTTCAGGGGATTCAATATTGTCAAGGAGTATATTGGAATATATTGGAGAACATGTCTAATAAGGGTTGTTCTACCAGCTTGAGAAATTAATTTTGAAGACCATTTATTCAACTTTTCTATAACTCTAGCAATAAGTTCAACAAATTGAATAAGCTTTGCTCTACCATTATTGATACAACATCCTAAATATTTCATAGGAATATGTTTGTGGGAAAGTCCAGAGTATATAGCTATAGATTTTCTCCTCTTAATACTCAATTTTTCATCAGTATAGAAGGAGCTTTTAGAGAAATTAACTTTTTGACCAGATGTATCCTCATAGCCATTAAGAATCTTTATAACAACTCTTAGACTTTTGCAAGCACCATTAGTAAATATTATGATATCATCAACATATCCCAAATGAGAAATTAATTAACAATTTCGTAGATGAGAATATATTATTGCTTCATTTGTTTTGAAAATCTTGTCTATATTTCTACTTAGAGTCTCTGCAGCTAATCTGAAAAGACTTGGAGACAGGGAGTATTCTTGTCGTAACCCTCTATATGATTTAAATAAACCTTTACTTTCACCATTAAGGTTAATAGAGAACCAATTATTTGATACAATTCTCCAAACCATATCTATAAACATTTCATTGAAACCAAATTTCCCTTGTACCTGAAAGAGAAATGGACAATAAACTCTATCATAAGCTTTTTCCATGTCAAGCTTTAAAATGACATTATTTTTATGAACTTTTTAACCTATATCTTGAATCATTTCTTAGGCCACTAAAATATTTTCATGGATACTTCTACCCTTAACAAAGCCACTCTGATTTGCGAAAATGATTAAAGGAAGAATTGAAGAAAGTCTTTCACTAAGTATTTTAGATATAATTTTAGAAGAAAAGTTGCATAAGATAATTGGTCTAAACTGAGCACAAGTAGTTGGATTGGAGACTTTATGAATAAGGGCTATGTTAGTAGCTGTCCAACTTCTAGGAATTTCAGCCCCTGTAAAAAAAAGAATGAATAACATTATTAAGATCTATCTTAATAACATCCCAAAAATTGGTATAGAAATACCCTCTGTAACCATTATGCCCTGGGGCACTAGAAGAGTTCAAACCTTTAATTCCAGTTAATATTTCTAATTCAGAAGGAAATTCAGAAAGTTTGTTGTTCATTTCCTCAGCTATCTCTTTTTTTATCACTTCTATAAACTTTTTATCAATATTTATACAGTCTGCTTTCCATACTTGCTCAAAATGAGAGATGAATAGAGTTTCAATCTCTTTAGGGTTATCAGTCCAACTATCATTAGTGTTTTTAATTTTTTTGATGGAGAGTTTCCTAAACCTGGATTTAACTGATGCATGAAATTTTTTCGTATTCAGGTCTCCTAATTTTAGCCATTTTTGATGGATTTTCTGTGACCAGTAATTGTCCTCTCTTAAAAGGGTTGTGTTAAGAAGAGCTTTGGATTTATTTAACACAGATTTGGTAGCTTTTGTAGGTGATACTTTAAATTCATGTTCTTGAATTTTCACCATATCCTCTAAATCATATATGTTTTGGAAAATGTTTTTTAACTAATCTTTATTCCATCTTTTTAGATGCTTTTTAAGAATCTTTAGTTTAATTGCAAAAAGAGCCATTGGGGGGCATGAATAGGAGTTGACCATGCTGCCTCAATTATTTCTTTAACATTTGATTCTATGCACCACATAGATAGCAATTTGAAAGGTTTAGGGCATTGAGAATGGCTATCTTTAATTTTTAATAATATATGACCATGGTTTGAACCATTTTTATATAAATGTTCTATGTTATAGTTTGGGAAAATGTCAAGCCAATGAGAGTTCACTAGTCCTCTATCCAACTTGCAAAATATAGTGCCATCAACTCTATTGGTAGTCCAAGTGAACCTAGAACCTTAATATCCCAAGTCAACTAACTCACAAACAGTCCTCATATCATTAAAATCTTCAATAACATGAAAATCAATTTGGTTACCTCCTATTTTTTCTATTTCTTCTGACACAACATTAAAATCCTCAATGATCATCCAAGGGGAATTAGGATGTAATGTTGTAATATGTTCAAGGTCTGTCCATAATTCGTTTCTTTCTGCAGCTGTGCACTTAGCATAAACAATTCCTAAAAGAACTATAGAGTTGAAATGTTTTATATCTATCTTAAAACATAAAACTTGATCAGTGTTTAGTATAATTGATATTTGAAGGTCATTTTGCCAAAACATCCAAATTTTATTTGAATGATTACCAAAACCATTTGGAAATTGCCATTTGGATTTATATTTGGATAGTTTATTATTTTAACTTTTGGTTCTAACAAAATTATAGCAGGTAGTTGATGATTTTTGATAATTTTTTTAATTCTAACATTAGTTGCTCTATTAGCAACACTTCTTACATTCCAATAAATGAAATTCATAATTTCTCTGGAATCTTTGAAATAGTTAGAGTTCTTAATTTACCTGAAGATCTCGTGAATCTTTTAAAAAAAGAATCAAAAGGGGGTTTATGAGGTTTACCTGTAGCCTGAAGATTAGAGATTAACATAGAAGAACCTGATGATGGATCTTGAGTTCCTTTAGCAGCCTTAATTTCTTGAAGATTTTCCATCTTGTGTCAAACCAAGAAGAAAAGTTTTGTAGTTCCTCAATCATGGGAGTCTAAACCTGAATATCTTCATTATTTGAGTGATTATCCTTGTCTCTAGTTGAATATTTATCTAAAGGGGGAATGAGGGAACCTTTTGGGGAAAGGTTATTTTGATCAATAGTAAGAGTTTCCTCTGAAGAGAAATTATGAGTGATCTTTTCAATTTCTGGTGATAGACTGTCATCTTGAGTTGAAATTCTTTCTAGACGAGGCGTCTCCTCTTTGTCTTCTTGATCTTCTTGATCTAAAATGCGTGTGGTAAGCATATAAAATTGGTTATGCATCGTAATTGACTGCTTTAATGGAATTTGTTGTTATTTTATATCAATAAGAGAAGTTTCATTAACTTTCGTGGTGCCTTCTTTATGAATACTTTGTCGCAAAATTTTTTGAGATTGTTTTGGAGGACGAATTTTTTCTTTAGGATTTTTTTGTGTTGTTCTTAAATTGGGGTTCTTAATCGTACATTTAGATTCTTAGTGTCCTTTCTTCTTGAAAAATTCACAAAAATTAGGAATATTCTCATAAATAATTGGTTGCCAGAACCCACTGCCTATCCAAATTCTGTGTATTCTTTCTTGCAGTATATTGATTTTTACACAAAATTGAGATATACTTGGCCTTGAGATAGAAGTTGTAGAGGCATCTAATTTAAGGGGTTTACCTACAAGCTGAGCGATAGAATATAAAGAGGATTTTTCATAGAAATGTAGAGATAGATTTGGAAGGTTTATCCAAACTGGAACAATTGGACTCTCTTTATCTGGTTTAAAATCCACTGTCCATTTAAAGGTTTTCATTGGATATCTTCCAATATACCAAAGATCAAGTAGCCATAGTCTCACATAGTCTTCTTCACAGTTAACTCTAATTAGAACATGTTTAGAATAAAGAAGACCTATGGAAAATGTAGGTTTCAGATAAAATGTTTGAAAGCTTTTGCGAATATAATCCATCGGAGGTCTACAATGCGAGAATTTCCCAATGATTGAAAACTTGAATGGTTCAATTAAGGAATGATGTCTTCATTAGAAAATAAGAATGTTGGTTCTCCCTTGTAAGTAGAGGGAGTTTTTAAATCTAATTCTTTATTTAGTTGATTCATTAAGACACTTGCGAAGGATTTTGTCCATACATTAGAACGATCAGGATGTTTTGGAGGGATTTTGGTGTCAATTGTATGGTTCGTGTTTGCCATAGCACATCAAGAAGACTGCCTATTGGAGAATGAGGGTTCTCCCTACTCTTGGAGTGTTATTGACTAAAGATCTCATCCATTCTTAATTTAAATCATTGTAAACTGGTGGACTGTAATCTATAACTAGTAATTGGTAATAGTGGACTTGGGTGTGTGAGTTGTTCTGGGACTAGGGACACGGATTTTTCCACCACGGTGGTTTCCTCAAGAACAAATATTGTGTCACATTCCACTTTTCCTCATCTCATTCTTAAAGGGAATTATTTTATATCTAGCATCACCACTTTTACTTACTAGTGTGCATGAGTGTATTTTAATTTATAATTTATAATCGATTTTATATCAAAGAGTTAAAATAATTTTTAAATAACCTAATTCGCATTAGCATGACCTTTAGGTCTTTTCAAGTGGTATCAGGATTTCGTGATTCACTTTATAAAACTTTTTATTCCACAAAGATGATGAACTCCTTTTAAAATCAACATTATATATATATTTTTTAAATATGGGAAACTTATATGGTGATGCTGATTTTCTACTAGAAAATCCATTTATGAATGCTTTAAAGAGGCAAATATTTATTCATAAAATGACATTAAAAGAAATAATGCCTTTTGCCAAGCGGTTGATGCAATCGAAATTAAAGATATTTCAGCTTGCACCACATCTTTAGATGCTTGGGACATTTCACAATCTCCAACCCATTTATCTATTGTATGCGATGATATGTCTATTTGTGATAGCGATACTAGTTGTGATAATTTCGTTGCTTTTACTTCTTGTTGTGTCTTTAAGTCCAGAATAGTTTTGACTGCTTATCTACTAGTTCTGATAATTCTGATCTATATGTAGACAATTCTGAATTAGATTATATGAACTCATGTCATATATCTCTTGCTCAACTTCACCCTACATTCACAGCTTATTGTGACACCCCGACTAATTAAATACCGAGTAGCTATTCCTTTATTAAATCAATACAAAATGCCAAGTTGGTCCAGTTAATAGCATCACTAAAGAAAATATTTGTAATGATTACTAACCACCTAGTATTTAAAAAGTGAGTTGTCAAATTTTAAATTAAATCTGATTAACATGCAATAAATGAAATATAGAAATGTAACACAACCATTCACGATAAAGTCCAACTATAATGAATCAACAATTAACGATGAGTCTAGAGGAAATACTCCTCACAACAATCCCAATATGAAAGGAAATAAAACAAGTCTACATCCTGAATTAATTACAAACCAAAGTCTGAATAACTGAAATATAAAATGAAATGTCTCTAAAAGAAATGGGCGACATGCCCTACAACTGATGAAATCTGAATATAGAGTCAAGGAAAATGAAGCGTCTACTAGCAAGGCCCTATAACTTCCACAACAGCAACAGCTCGTCACCTGACTGGAAATACTATGCATGGTGTCCTTGTGGCGGGGCACCTAAAATTGGTTTTTACAAAAAGATAGATTTGAAAGCAAACGGGTCAGAGCCCGAATGTGGAGAGTATTTTAAAACAACAAGTGCTTTAATAACAATTAAAATAATGAATGCAAGATACATGTTAGGACGTGCTCTCACATGAAATACTCACCTCTCGTCTAAATGTGCACTCCTAACGTTCCTGTACCCATTCATGTGTTATTTATCTAACTAAACCATCATAAGTTCTAACCCAACTACTCGATTCACAATATGAATTCCCAATGTTATTACTTAAATAGATAGCTTTACTTGAACTCGGATTCTCAATTGTTAGCATTACCGTTTACTGGAGGTTATCCCCTTATTTATCTTCTCAAGGAGTTACTATAAATGATTCTTATAAATAAACTTCACAATTCCTTTTCATTCAACCGTATATTATTCACATCATAAATATACAATATAAGCACCCCGAGGCTAAGCTGCGGTGCACACATACTCTGCTATCCATCCCGGTACATCACGTACATAAGGATTATGAATTTCGAATCTCTCAGGAATTGTTAGAATAAGCACAACACACAAAAATGGAGGCGCACATAATTCAACATATCCATGGGTCACGTACATACCTACGCTCCATAGTCAGCTGACTTAATAACTCACAATTAAGTCATTCCCTTGAACTATGTCCTCTAGGTACCAAACTAAATCCGGGCACACAAGGATTAGAAGGCCCTAAGCGAACGTAAACCTCCCGTGATAGCAAGTATGGTAGGTATGTCATACACATAAGATCATATACTAAGCATGCACACATCTTAGATATCTCAATATTAATAAAGGTATTTTCTACATCCTTATACCATTATTCCAATTGTATACATTTTTAGTCTTCCGATAATATATAATGTAGATTGTCGGCACATCTCACGTCATAGATTCTTATACTTAAAACCTATCTCAAATGGGTTATTAAGTTTGCTATTATTCCCACATATTACATCATTATTCTTAAGGTCCTTACTTCTGCCCCAAACCTCAATTCATCAATTTATTCAAAATTACTCTTTTAACCCTAATATTATCTCACTCATCGAGCTTCATTAGCTTTTAGAATAATTCCTCAAATTAAATTCTAATTAAGGTCCAAACTTTATAACCATACCTACTGGTCTTCCTTAAGTCTAAGGATATTCATAAGGTCTCCAATAATATTTTCCAAGGGTTAACATCATTAAAATTTAACTAGGGGAAATTTTACTCTTTCTGGGAAGGTCGATCGATCGACCTTGACCTTCGATCGATCGATGGTGGTCGATCGATCGACTGATGAATGTCGATCGATCGATCGAACGCACCAGGTAGGCTACGGACTGCTTCGTTTTGCAGTTTTCAAATCATCTCAAAACACCATTAACAAGCATGAAAGTCTAAGATAACGTTATAATATCATCATACAACCATCCTACAATAGTGTTAACGTTCTAAAACCAATAATTCATCATTCAAGGGCTTTGTTTGGATCCAGTTTTCTATTTCTTTCAAGAACATTAATAAACTTCTTCTAAAATCCGTTTTTAGATCATCAATGGTTCTGTTTTGAATGCATAATTCGTCCAGAATGTTTCTACATGCAATTCCTAACATAGTTCATAGTTTTAATCCTCAAATTCATGGGTCTAATAAATCTTCCAAGATAAATTTGATGATTATCCTAAACATGGAAAAGCATAGCATTGAATCAATTATAATTAAACCACTTGCCTCTAATCTTTCTCTGAATTTGATGTTGAATCTTGAAGGATGTGTTGTTCTCTCTCTCTCTCTCTGCAGAATTTTCTTCTCTCTCTCTCTCTATAAGTTCTTCTCTAAGGATGATGACAATGGAGGTGGGGGTTTGGTTTTTGGCAAGTTAGAACTATTTCTTAACTTCTCCCGTAGCCCATTAAGTCCCTTAGTGTAGTTAGTGGGTTTAGTGGATAAAGAATAAGTCAGATTTTTATTTCTAATTTTCGTGGATTTTAATTCCCAAATTTCCGAAATTACCAAAATGCCCTTTTAAGTTACCGGTATGGCCCAATAATGCCCCAGGACCCAAACTTAACCCCCGGCTAGTGTTTTCTGACAATATCGACCCTTCCGGACACGTTGGCGCACTCAAAATGACCATACGATTAATAGAAATAAAATTCACTTTTTAATTAAATAATTACTTTCCTGACGCAACTGTCACACGCGTCTCAACAAAATTTCCCAAATTGCCGTATTTCAATCTCGCGACAATTTCAATAGTTACAATATTCGTATATTGCCATATATACACATTATAATCAAATACTAACTCACGTCTCGTTAATATTTTATCCGGATTAATTCTCAATTAATTCACATTTAATTCAATTAATCCCATAAATAAATATCGATAAAAATGCGGGGTATTACATACTTCCCCCAAATAACAGAATTTCATCCCGAAATTCAGAACTAAAAAGTACCTGGTAAAAACAACTCTGGATAACTTTCGTGCATCTCATCCTCGCGCTCCCATGTGGACTCCTCGACATTATGATGTCGCCACTGAACACGCACTAACGGGACTATCTTTGACCGCAGTTTCTGCTCACTTCGGTCCAAAATAGCAATCGGCCCCTCCTCGTAGGAGCTATCGGGCTGGAGATCGATGTCCTCCAAAGCAATGTGAGAATGAGCCAAATCATCTCTAAAATATTTCCTTAGCGAGGAAATATGAAACACATCATGAATCCGATGCAAATGCTCCGGTAACCCAAGTCTATACGCAACAAACCCAATTCGCTCGATGATAGGATATGGTCCCACATTTCTCGGTGTCAGCTTTCCCTTCTTCCCAAATCGCATAATCCCCTTCATAGGAGATACTCAGAGTAAAACTTGGTCCCCCACTTGGAACTCCCTGAAGAACCTCTTCGCATCAGCATAGCTCTTCTGCCGATCCTGAGCTACCTGAATGCGACTCTGTATCAATTCTATCCTCGTCGAAGTATCCTGAATCACTTCCGGCCCAAGTAGTTTGTTGTCCCCCACCTCTAACCAACATGTTGTGGAACGAAAAGGTCTACCGTACAACGCCTCAAATGGAGCCATACCAATGGTGAACTGGTAGGAGTTGTTGTAAGCAAACTCCACCAGTGGAAGATACTGCTCCCATCCACCCCCGAAGTCAATGATGCACATCCGCAACATGTCTTCCAACATCTAATTTGTACGCTCGGTTTTCCCATCGGTCTGCGGATGATAAGTCGTACTCAACCGCAATTTCGTGCCCATGACCTCCTGAAAACTTTCCCAAAACCGTGAAACAAATATCTTGTCTCGGTCAGACACGATATTTAGGGGCACACCGTGAAGTCCCATTGTCTCTGCAATAAAGAGCTGGGCATACTGTCCCGTAGTGTAGTCTGTCCTTACGGGTAGAAAATGAGCGACTTTGGTCAACCTGTCCACAATTACCCAAATGGAGTCGTGACCTCTCGGTGACGTAGGCAACCCCGTGATAAAGTCCATGGAGATGCTCTCCCACATCCACATCGGGACCTCTAATGGCTGTAGAAGTCCCGCCGGTCTCTGATGGTCCACTTTTACTAGCTGAAAAGTGGCGCATTTAGAAACAAACACGGCAATATCTCTCTTCATCCCGCTCCACCAATACTGACGTCTCATGTCCTGGTACATTTTATCACCATCGGGATGTACCGCGAATTATGGGCCGTGCGACTCTTCCATCACCTCGTGTCACAATTCCTCCCCTTCCGGAACTACCAGTCTCCCATTGAAGCGTAATCCCCCGTCTGAGCTAACGGTATAGGATTCGGCTCCCTCTGTTAATAATCGAACTATCGCTTCCTGACAGAACGAGTCATCTGCTTGTGCCTTTACTACTTTCGTGACAATCTGTGGCGTAACAGTCATCACTGATATGAATGATCGGGCCACTGCATCCTGGTGTCCCAACTCCTTCCACTTTGCCTTCCACACCCCTGCCACCTCATCTACTAGCCTACGACTCAACGCGTCTGCTACCACATTAGCCTTCCCCGAGTGATATTGGATATCAAACTGATAGTACTTCACAAACTCAAGCCACCTTCGCTGCCTCATATTCAACTCCTTCTGCGTGAATAGGTACTGTAGGGACTTGTGGTCTGTGAACAATCGAAACTTCTCCCCCAAAAGATAATGTCTCCAAATCCGAAGGGCAAATACCACTGCCGCTAACTCCAAGTCATGGGTAGGGTAATTCTTCTCGTGAGGCTTAAGCTTACGGGAAGCATAATCTATGGCCTGACTCTCCTGGTGTAGTACACCTCCAAGTCCTTGTAAGGACGCATCGGTGTAAACAAGATACTCAACTCCCGGTCTCGGCAATGCTAACACAGGTGCTGAGGTTAACTTGTCCTTCAACTCATCGAATGCCAACTGACAGGAATCACTCCAAATGAACGGCACGCCTTTACGAGTCAGATGTGTCATGGGACCCGCTATCTTGGAGAAACCCCGAATAAACCTCTTGTAGTATCCTGCTAAGCCTAAGAAACTACGGATCTCAGTCGGTGTCGTGGGCTGTCCTCACTCCCTCACCGTGGATACCTTCCTCGGATCAATAGATATCACCCGGTCGGAAATAATATGTCCCAAAAACTGAACCTCTTTCAGCCAAAACCCGCACTTCTCATACTTTGCATACAGCTCGTTCTGACGTAGCGTCTGTAAAACCTACCTCAAATGCTCGGCGTGCTCCTCCTCTGTCTGGGAGTAAACCAGAATATCATCAATGAAGATAATGACGAACTGATCTAGGAACTCTCTGAACACCCTATTCATCAAGTCCATAAACACGGCTGGAGCGTTGGTCAAACCAAAAGGCATAACCCGAAACTCATAGGAACCATATCTCGTTAAGAAAGAAGTCTTCGAGACTTCCTCCTCCCTGATACGCAACTGATGGTAACCAGATCGCAAATCAATCTTCGAGAAGAAAGAAGCTCCTCTCAACTGGTCGAATAAGTCATCGATTCGGGGCAACGGATACTTATTCTGTATCGTGACCTTATTCAACTCCCGATAATCCACACACAATCTCAACGATCCATCCCTCTTCTTAACGAATAATACAGGGGCACCCCACGGCGAAGTACTCCTCTGGATGAACCCCTGACCCAACAACTGCTCAATCTGATCATGTAACTCTCTCATCTCAGCTGGAGCCATATGGTAAGGTGCGCGGGCAATAGGCCGAGTGTCCGACGTCAAATCAATCATGAAATCTATCTCTCTACTCGGAGGTAATCCAGGTATATCCTGAAATACATCGGCAAACTCTCGAACAACCGAAATCGAACTAAGTGGTATCACACTTCCTTAAAGGTCTCCTCCTCTATGTAGTACAAATGAGTGGACGATCCTCCCTCAGGAGAGGCATCGCCACTAAAAACATCTCCTGCCCGGGAATGGCAAAGATAATAGTCCTACTAAAATAGTAAATCATGGCTCGGTACGCTACTAGACAATCCATACCAATAATGTCATCATAATCGGTCATCTCTAACACTAACATATCGGCGGTTAAAGTAAACCTCCCGATCTCTATACCCACACCTCTACACATAAGCAAAATCATGGAACCCCTACTCAACGGTGAGTCTACATAAGTAGCGGTGCTCTCTACGGTGTCTAACAACCCAATGGTGCGTGAAAATCTCATAGAAATAAAACAGTGTGTAGCCCCCGTGTCAAATAAAATGCGCCCCAGAGTCCCCTGAATAGAGAACATACCCTCAATAGCTGGCGGAATCTGTGGGGCTGCGGCCTGCTGAAGCTGATACACTCTCCCATACTGAAGCTGTCCCTGCTGAACTGGGACCGCTGGAATGGGTGGTAATGCTACCATCTGCGGTGGTGCTGGGAGGGCGGCGAGAAACATAGGCCTCTGTGGCTCGTGTCGAGCACCCTGCTGCTGCTGCTGTGGGGCCCTGCCCTTATCAGGACAATCCTGACGTTTGTGGCCAATCTTACCACAAATGAAACACTTCCCCTGGAAGTTTCCCCCTCGCTGTCCCTGCTGCCCTCGGCCCTGGTGGCCGTTACCATTTCTGCCCTGGCCTTGCTGGCCCTGGTGAAACTACTGTTGTTGGCCATTTTGACCCTGCTGGCCGTTATGACCCTGCTGGCCATTTCAGAATCCTCCCTAACCGTTCCTGAAACCCCCTGATCGGAATCTCTTATGATCCCCCTGCTGGGAACCCTGATCACTATGCCTATACTGACCCTGAGCTGATTGTGCCCTGCTGGCACCATTTCCCCCTGTCCTGCCCTGATGGCTGGACTCTCCTGATCACTTCCCCTTTGTCAAGTGAAAGCGGTGGTCCTGGCAATGGAGCAATGCAGCGTTAACCATGTCAGAATAAGTGGCCAATGAGAGGTTCCCCAATAAATGCTGACGGATCCTCCAAGTCAATCCATCTATGAATTTTTTAATCTTCTTCTCTTCCGTCGGTATCTCATCCGTTACAATGTTCAGCAAATTTGTGAATTCGGCCTCATACTCGGCCACAGTCTTACCCTCCTGTCTAAGGCTCATCAACTTCCTCCTCATTTCCGTGTGAACAACTGACGGAAAATATTTCCAGTCGAACCGCACCCAGAACTCCTGTATAGTGAGAGTATCTCTCTCCTCTGCGGTGGTAATAGACTCCCACCACTGCAATGCAGCTCCCACTAGCTTGAAAGTAGCTAGTATCTACCTCTGAACATCGGTGCACTCATACATCCTCAAGTGCCTCTGAATATTCTTCCTCCACTGACTAGATACCACAACATCGGAGCTATCTGCGAACTCCGGAGGGTGTGATTTCTGAAAAGCATCTCGAACTCGTTCCCAAGCAGACGGGAATGCATATTCCTGAAATGGCGCGGCTACCGGCGCCTGGAGTGGTGCCTGCTGTACAAAGGCGAGAGTAGAATTTATCGCTTGGGCTACAATGGCTGCAACCTCGGCGGCATTCATGGTGCCCTGTACTGGAGTTGGCTGTGGCTCGGGCTGTGCATCCCTAGGAACTCGCTGCGCACGTCGTGGAGGAATCTGAAATGAGATTAAAGTTTATAAGTTCGCAGTTATAAACTTAAAATAGCTGAAGAGCAAAGCATATATAAAAGAATACAACAGTCCTAAAATATAGGGCTCTATTTCAAAGAAAGCTCAGCGGAAACATAATAAGCCGTACAGATCCTAAAGGACACTAGAACCTGATGCTCTGATACCACCTGTGACACCCCGACTAATTAAATACCGGGTAGCTACTCCTTTATTAAATCAAAACAAAATGCCAAGTTGGTCCAGTTAATAGCATCACTGTCGAAAACATTTTTAATGATTACTAACCACCTAGTATTTAAAAAGTGAGTTGTCAAATTTTAAATTAAATATGATTAACATGCAATAAATGAAATATAGAAATGTAACACAACCATTCACGATAAAGTCCAACTATAATGAATCAACAATTAACGATGAGTCTAGAGGAAATACTCCTCACAACAATCCCAATATGAAAGGAAATAAAACAAGTCTGCATCCTGAATTAATTACAAACCAAAGTCTGAATAACTGAAATATAAAATGAAATGTCTCTAAAAGAAATGGGCGACATGACCTACAACTGATGAAATCTGAATATAGAGTCAAGGCAAATGAAGCGTCTACTAGCAAGGCCCTGTAACTTCCACAACAGCTACAGCTCATCACCTGACTGGAAATACTATGCATGGTGTCCTTGTGGCTGGGCACCTAAAAATGGTTTTTACAAAAAGATAGATTTGAAAGAAAACGGGTCAGAGCCCGAATGTGGAGAGTATTTTAAAACAGCAAGTGCTTTAATAACAATTAAAACAATGAATGCAAGATACATATTAGGACGTGCTCTCACATGAAATACTCACCTCTCATCTAACTGTGCACTCCTAACGTTCCTGTACCCATTCATGTGTTATTTATCTAACTAAACCATCATAAGTTCTAACCCAACTACTCGATTCACAATATGAATTCCCAATGTTATTACTTAAATAGATAGCTTTACTTGAACTCGGATTCTCAATTGTTAGCATTACCGTTAACTGGAGGTTATCGCCTTATTTAATTTCTCAAGGAGTTACTATAAATGATTCTCATAAATAAACATCACAATTCCTTTTCATTCAACCGTATATTATTCACATCATAAATATACAATATAAGCACCCCGAGGCTAAGCTGCGGTGCACACATACTCTGCTATCCATCCCGGAACATCACGTACATAAGGATTACAAATTCTGAATCTCTGAGGAATTGTTAGAATAAGCACAACACACAAAAATGGAGGCGAACATAATTCAACATATCCATGGGTCACGTACATACCTACGCTCCATAGTCAGCTGACTTAATAACTCACAATTAAGTCATTCCCTTGAACTATGTCCTCTAGGTACCAAACTAAATCCGAGCAGACAAGGATTAGAAGGCCCTAAGCAAACGTAAACCTCCCGTGATAGCAAGTATGGTAGGTATGTCATACACATAAGATCATATACTAAGCATGCACACATCATAGATATCTCAATATTAATAAAGGTATTTTCTACATCCTTATACCATTATTCCAATTGTATACATTTTTAGTCTTCCGATAATATATAATGTAGGCTGTCGACACATCTCATGTCATAGATTCTTATACTTAAAACCTATCTCAAAGGGGTTATTAAGTTTCCTATTATTCCCACATATTACATCATTATTCTTAAGGTCCTTACTTCTGCCCCAAACCTCAATTCATCAATTTATTCAAAATTACTCTTTTAACCCTAATATTATCTCACTCATCGAGCTTCATTAGCTTTTAGAATAATTCCTCAAATTAAATTCTAATTAAGGTCCAAACTTTATAACCATACCTACTGGTCTTCCTTAAGTCTAAGGATATTCATAAGGTCTCCAATAATATTTTCCAAGGGTTAACATCATTAAAATTTAACTAGGGGAAATTTTACTCTTTCTGGGAAGGTCGATCGATCGACCTTGATCTTCAATCGATCGATGGTGGTCGATCGATCGACTGATGAATACCGATCGATCGAACGCACCAGGTAGGCTACGGACTGCTTCGTTTTGTAGTTTTCAAATCATCTCAAAACACCATTAACAAGCATGAAAGTCTAAGATAACATTATAATATCATCATATAACCATCCTACAACAGTGTTAACGTTCTAAAACCAATAATTCATCATTCAAGGGCTTTGTTTGGATCAAAACTTCATCAAGAATTCCAGTTTTCTATTTCTTTCAAGAACATTAATAAACTTCCTCTAAAATCCGTTTTTAGATCATCAATGGTTCTGTTTTGAATGCATAATTCATCCAGAATGTTTCTACACGAAATTCCTAACATAGTTCATAGTTTTAATCCTCAAATTCATGGGTCTAATCAATCTTCCAAGATAAATTTGATGATTATCCTAAACATGGAAAAGCATAGCATTGAATCAATTATAATTAAACCACTTGCCTCTAATCTTTCTCTGAATTTGATGTTGAATCTTGAAGGCTGAGTTGTTCTCTCTCTCTCTCTCTCTGCAAAATTTTCTTTTCTCTCTCTCTCTCTACAAGTTCTTCTCTACGGATGATGACAATGGAGGTGGGGGTTGGTTTTTGGCAAGTTAGAACAATTTCTTAACTTCTCCCGTAGCCCATTAAGTCCCTTAGTGTAGTTAGTGGGTTTAGTGGATAAAGAATAAGTCAGATTTTTATTTCTAATTTTCGCGGGTTTTAATTCCCAAATTTTCGAAATTACTAAAATTCACTTCTTAATTAAATAATTACTTTCCTGACGCGACTGTCACACGCGTCTCAACTAAATTTCCCAAATTGTCGTATTTCAATCTCGCGACAATTTCAATAGGTACAATATTCGTATATTGCCATATATACACATTATAATCAAATACTAACTCACATCTCGTTAATATTTTATCCGGATTAATGCTCAATTAATTCACATTTAATTCAATTAATCCCATAAATAAATATCGATAAAAATGCGGGGTATTACAGTTATATATCTAATGTTGATAATATTTTTAATGATGTTGATGAATCTAAAAATGTAGACGATTCTATCGTTTTAAAAGGGTGTATGAGTCTGAATTTAGAAGATTGTGTGAGTAATAAATCTTTTGCTAATACAATTAAGGACTGCACTGATTTAAGTCAATTTAATTCTAGGTTGATGGCTAAAAATGACATTTTAAATAATCAAATCAAGTTAATGACCAAAGAATCTTTTTTCGTATAAATGAACTTGAAAATGATGTTTCATTTTTAGAGAAAAGACTTATTATGTTAATGGAGCTTAACCCTTCTCTTTAAACCAAAAACAAAGAAGTTTTATTTAAGTTTGATGAATCTCAGGTTGAACTAAAGACTGTTTTAGATAAGAACGACGAATGCCAAAGAGAATTTAAGATTGCATATAAAAAGGTTGATGGTTTTTCTAATTCTCGTTTAATTGTCGAATCCCAGAATAAGTATGTTGAAGAATTTGTTCCTTTAAGAGCAATTGGGTTTAAAGGCTAAATATTTAATGAAACTAATTTTGTTAGTTGTAGTGAACAATGTCCTGATTTAACCAAAATTAAACAAAGTTATAAACATGCTGAATTTGAGGATTGTGATACTGCATTTGTTAAGCCGATATTTATATGCAATTTTTTGTCATAAATCTGGACATCTTGAAAAAATTTATTTTAAGAAATTAGGACAAAATAAATCTGATTTAGGAAAATTTAGGCAAACTCCAATTGCTAGGAATGTTCAAAATATTAGAACTCCTTTTCGGTGTATTTTTTTCTCTAAGAATGATCACTTAGAAAAATTATGCTTTAAGAAATGAGGGGAAAATAAATCTGATTTAGGCAAAGCTAGGCAAATTCAAAATGTTGAGAATTTTAAAACTGCAAAGGATGTTCCAAAATATAATTATTATTTTAAAACTGGACATTTAAGAAAATTCTTCTATAAAAGATTAGGACAAAATAAGGAAAATGTAGGAAATTTTAGGCAAACTGAAAATGATAGGAATAATGCTTGTCCTAAACCTGTTTTCAGTGTGGTTTTTGTTCTAAAAAGGATCATTTAGAGCAGTTTTGTCATAAAAGATTAAATGCAAACATAAATTCTAATTATGAAAAACTGCCCACTAGATAATAATGCAGAATGTGTTGAAAGAAACACTTTTTCTTGTAATTTTTGTTCAAAATCTATCCATGTAGAACAATCTTGTTTTAAGCGTTTGAATTTAACTAGAAAATCTTCAATTATTAAAAATGCTAAAATTCTAGCTAATGCTAAATCTTATGTTAGACATGTTTATAAGTGTAATTTTTGTCTTAAAACGGGTCATTTAGGATAATTTTGTCATATGCGTTTAAGTAGATAATAAAACAGTGTTAAGAATATGCTTAGGATCCCTTTAAGGTCTGATTTTGTTAAGAATTATTCCTAATTTAAGGTTAATTCAGCCCATTTTAAGAAAGAAAGATGACTTAGGTTGTCAAATGAGGAGTACCAAAATTTCAAACTAGTTTGTTTTAGCTTGTTTATTAGTACATTTTATTTGCATATAATGTTGTGCTAACTTTTATTTAGAAGGATTCTTCCCTACCCTTTGTCCCTTTGAGACAAACATGGGGATAATTTGAGACTCTTTTGATTGATTGTATTTACAATTTTGTTGAGTATTTTAGGATTTCGTGTTGTTAGTTGAGTTATGTACTCTTCTATGTCTTTTAGGATTGCGTAATGTTAGTTGAGCTATGTACTCTTCTATTTTGATTAGGACTCTTGTTGTTAGTTGATTCATGTATTATTTTATTGCTATGACTCATGTGTATAGTTGAGTTATGTAATTTGTGTCATTTCTTATTTTAGAGTCTTAGTTTTGTTTGTCTCAAAATTGGTCAAAGGGGGAGATTGAACTCTCATTCTTCTTGTGCTCGCTCAATTTTGAGACAAACAATTTTTTTATGCTCTTGCTTCGATCCTACATTTATTTTGTTGCTAAAATCTACTTTCTATATATCTTAAATCATATTATTTATATATATAGTTTAGATATTTTAAATCTATTTTTTTGATAAAATACTTTTAGTGTGTTTTATTTATTTGAAATATCTTTTATTTCATATTTCATTTTACTTTATGCCTTAAGTCTTATATAGTTGATTTTACTTGATGTATAGAATAAAATATGTGAAATATTTGAAGATTGTATTTTGTATCTTAAATAGTTTTTATTTCAATCTATAAGTTTTAAATATTTTTTCTTGGGAATATTAATGATGGTTATTGTTTTTCTAGATTTTAAATGGGATAAAACAAATATTTAAGTAAACATAATTTTTGTTTATTTTAATAATTTGTTGTCCCTAAATTGTAAGGGTACTTTCCTATTTGTATGAGATGTGGTTTTCGATTTTGGTTCTAAATCGTGGGCTGTCGGATTTTGCTGGGCTCGAGGTTTCTGATTGCGTGTTGTGTGGGTCTGTGTTGAGTAGAATCGTTCGTCCCCATGGATGTCTCGTTTTTATCCATGTTTTGCTTTGGGTCTTCATATTCGTTCATTGTATCTGAGAATATTTTTTTTATCCCAATTATTTCTCTCAAAGCTGCCAACATATTTTTCTCTCTTTTTTACACTTTTGTGAGAGTGTTTATACCCATTTGTCTTCACCCAAAATCTCTTAATATATTTTTCCCATACGACTTAGGCAACTATGCAAGGGCTGTTGGTCTTGTGTTGGAGTGAAACATCTAATGCTCCCACTTGGATTTGGGTTCGGTTTTTTAGGTTGTGGTGATGTAACTATTTTTTTATGGTAGTCTGGTGTGGAGTTTTTTTTGTGGCTATTTGTTTTTGGGGGTGGTGTTTTTCGGTTTGATCGGATCTGAGTTATTTTTACACGGATCTTCGTGTTTTGGGGATGTTTCGGTAATACATCTTTATTCGACGGTTAGTTTGGTGGTGTTGTGTACTGTTGTGTCATTGGTTGGATCGTTCTTAAGCTGTTTTCTGGTGACGATTTTTTCGGTGGCAGTGTTCCGTTGAACTAGTTTTCCGGTGGTTCCCTTTTGGCTGTTTTCGGCGATTTCGCTTTTT
This sequence comes from Sambucus nigra, assembly GCA_949130495.1. Classification (NCBI taxonomy): domain Eukaryota; kingdom Viridiplantae; phylum Streptophyta; class Magnoliopsida; order Dipsacales; family Adoxaceae; genus Sambucus; species Sambucus nigra. Next base: position 539,097,435 of record OX422213.1, read on the forward strand.
TGGGTAAGTTGTTTTTCTGTTATATATACAACACCTGTTGCTGTTGTATATAAGTTCTATTATTTGTGTTGTAAAACTCGGTTCCAAGTTTTTAAAAAATTTGATAACACTATTATTTGGTGGAGGGGTTTGGTTTGGATATGCTCAAAGCATTTTTTTTAAAACGCATCTTTTTTTTTGCTGATAAAATTAAAAGATTTTTTTTGGTTTGATCTTAGACCTGTTTTTTTTTTAATGATGTTGGGCATTTAGATCTTGTATGTTAAAGTCTTATTTGTATAAATACTACAACTCTGTTTGTTGTTGAGATATTTAAATTTTGGACTAAAATTTTAGTTGGACTGTCTTGGACTAAGTCTGAATTTTTTTTGTGTGTTTACATAAAACGTGTTGTTAAAATTTTAAATGAGTTTATGTGTGTTGGGTTGTTGATTATTTAGATCAGTAAATAATTTTTTTTTGTGATTTAAATTTTTGGACTGAATTTTTTTGCCCATTTAGATCTAAGTCTCTTTGGGTGTTTGGTGTTGAGAGTTAATTTTCACCGAACTCTGTGTGTGTGCACTTGTTAACTAGTCTTAACAATTTGGGTAAAGCTGTTTTATGTCGCACAAATTTTATTTTTATTTTAAATCCGATCTAATTTATTTTTTTTGGATTAAAGATATTTTGATTTTTTTTTCTTCTAACTAGTTATATCCTCTAAGTTGAACTTGTGTACTTTATTTAGTTGGGTTTAATTAGTGTGTGGACTTTAAATCATATCTTTTATTTATTTAATTTTATTCAATCCTAATTTATATGGGCTAACTACTACATGCTTTATATTTTGCTCATTTTACTTGGACTTGATAGTTTAACATAGCATCGGTTTAAATTGATTCATATTCTATTTGGTGTTAAATTATTTTTTATTTTAGTCGCGTGACACAATTGTTGAAAGTTTATCTCCTATTTTATTTGTGGTCATTTGCTGCAATTAAATTGTTTTAGGATTAATCTTTACTTGAATATTAAGTATTAAGGAAGACCTTGTATGTGTCTTGTAACTTAGTATTTAATCATTCTTTTAGTATCGATTAATTGAATATCATCGTATTATTATTATTATTTATTTGTGTTGTGTACATCTCCACTAGGTCTCAGGTTTGAGAGTGTGGTTATGCGTGTTTTGTAGTCACTATTACCTGGGTGTTATTGGGTTGACTGATTCTCAGTCAAGTTGGATTGTATTTGGACTAGGCTGGGTATACGGGCTTGTATTTTCTTAGTTTAAATATTTGTAAACTGGTGGATTGTAATCTGTAACTAATAATTGGTAATAGTGGGCTTGGGTATGTGAGTTGTCCTGGGACTAGAGACACTGATTTTTCCACCACGATGGTTTCCTCGAGAACAAATAGTGTGTCACATTTCACTTTTCCTCATCTCATTCTTAAAGGGGATTATTTTTATATCTACCATCACCACTTTTACTTACCAGTCTGCGTGAGTGTATTTTAATTTATAATTTATAATATATTTTATATCAAATAGTTAAAAGAATTTTTAAATAGCCTAATTCGCATTAGCGCGACCCTTAGGTCTTTTCATTCTTTCCCTTATTCTTGTTCCCGTTCTTTGGAGTATCACTTTTTTGTACTCCTTTAGTTGCTTTTATCGGTCGTTATCCCCAACATTAGAATGAACCACATCTTCCACCTTGGCGTGTTTCTCAATACTAGCCGTGAGGTCATCAATAGTGTTGGCTTCTTTCTTAGTTAGGGACTGGTGCATCAAAGAGGTGGTCAGCAGACCAATTTTGAAGGATGCAATGGAAAGCTTCTCCGATCAATCCTCGACCTTGTTGAAGATTTCCAAATACCTTTTGGCATAATCACGAAGGATCTCTTGTGGATTTTTCTTCACCGTGAGCAGTGCATCCATCCGCTTAGGGTGGGAGCTGCTGGTTATGAAGCGGGCAGTTTTGGCCTCTGCTAGAGCCCTGAAGTTTCTGATCGACTTGTGAGGCATCTTCTCAAACCACTTATGTGCTACATCATGTAGGCGAGAAGGGAAAATCCAGCACATCAGTGCGTCGTTATGACTCCACAAGGTTATCACTTGTCTGTATTGTCGAACGTGGTCTATGGGATCTGTCTTTCCATCGTAAATCTTGAACCTAGGAATGTCAAGCTTCTTTGGTGGATCCTCCTCTTCAATTTCCCTTGAGAAAGGGGACTTCATCTGGTTATTGAGATCTCTCCTAGCTAGCTCTCTGGTGGACCTGGATCTATGATGGGTTGGATGTTGGTCCATCTCTCTACGGACCAGATCTCTAATATCCTCATTCTATCGGTCGTTGATCTTATGGTGTCTCTCAGGCTAGCCACATTCTGGTCGACTGTCTGATCTTCCACGTTCAGTTCTATCTTGGTCGCGCCTGGAATTTCTCCCTCGAATTCGAGTATTACTCGCCTGAGGACTAGGAGTCTTGTTACGGCGTTTCCTAGTGTCCATGTGGACATCTCTTTCTATTCTTTCAAGTCGCACTCGAGGTGAGCATTCTCTTCCACCTGGAGGGAAGTAGCCTCCTCTTATTCTCGAAGCCTGGCTTCATAAACGTCGACCAACTTGGATATTTGCATGGATCTAGGTGGTCCATGGCTTTCTTCGGAAGGTTACCGTTCTTAGTGAAACCTAGGGTTTGTGTGTTGGACAATATCTGGACTGACCCTGGGTGGAACTGGGTCTTCTTGCACATCACCAACCTGAGGAATGTTGCTGCTATGGTGAAACATCACGGGCTTTCTGTTTGTGAAAGTTTACGCAAGAATATAAATCGCTTCCCACAGACGGTGCCAATTGTGAGTACCATAATTATCACAATAGAATTCATGAAATAATCACAAAGAACAGAAAGTAAAATCACACACACGACAATGATGTATGTGGTTAAGAAATTTACCTACGTTCACGGAGAGGTTACTATTTTATTATAGTATCTCTCGATGCTCGAGAATACATCCATTTGTCCCGGGTCAGGGTTTACAATTTATAGAATTGAGGAATAAGTTATTGAATTCTATAGGTAACTCAACCAGCTTGTTAGATAACACGCAAGTGTCCCTGAATATCTTCCCGAGATTGTTGGTGACTGATTCGAGCCTATCCCCGATGCATTTAAGCATATGTTAAATACACGGATAAAATAATAATTTTCTTAATGTTGGGTTGAACAGTCCGTCTTGCACATTAGGCTAATCGGCTGAATGATTGGGCTTTTAATATACCGCCACACTAACGTTAATTGTATAACACATAATGTTTTTTATTATTAAAGAACAAATATCCTGTAGAATAGGATATTCATGCGTTAAATTTATAGATCCAATAACAAATTTTAATTATGTGTTCTTTAATTATGTTTACAAGTACTAATTTGAAAAACTCTCCTAACAACAAGAATATTGTGTTCGTCTAGATTACTTCAAAAAATGCCCACATATACATTTTAGGTAGGGATGTTCGCGGTTCGATTCGGTTCGATTTTGAGGTTTTTTTAGGACCGAACGACTTAGTCGGTCCTCTAAAAAAGTGGACCGAGACCGGATCGATAATGTCGGTTAACCGACCCTAGTTGGTTCAGTTTTTTATAGGGTCGGTCTGGTCTAACCCGTCAGTCCTTACATTAATGAATTACATCATTTATAATAATAAAAATATACCTGACTCTATTTTTTCCAAGCATTAAAAACTAAAAAGTATAAAAATTTGCAATTAAAACAAACATAGTATTCGATAAAACTATAATTTAAACTAATCAAGTATTAAAATATATATGTTTTATAGAATAACTACACACTTAACGACACACTTGGAGTCTTATATATATATATATATATATTCTAGCCCCCCACCCCTGCAGTGAATAGCGTGTGCATATTTGAATTAATCAACAACAGTTCCTCTCTCCATGCATAGATGTTCAGCTCCTCCTACTTTCATGGAACAATCCCATTTGTATTACTCCACATTTGTTTATTATTGTAACAACTATAATTAATTGTAATAGCTATATGCTATCTCCTTTTAATAGCACATCAGCTTGTATAATGAAGACAATACGAGATCAACGTTTGTTCAAGAGATATATAAAACAATCCATATTTAAATTTAATTCTTTTCAATTTTCACTATTTATTTATCTTAAATATATGGGGTATATACCAAATAGCGCCTCGAATTTTTTTAATACATGTTTAGCCAAAATCTTTTTATTTTGCACCAAAAAGTCCATGTTTAGACTAAATGTATATTAAAAAATGTTTGAGGAACTTTTTAATATTTGATCCTAAATATATACATATATATGTAAAAATATATTATTTTATATAGAGTCGGTCCGGATCGGTCTTAATAAGGTTTTTGAAACTGTAAACCATGGATCGGACCGATAAGGTCGGTCCGCCAAAAAAATAAAGCGAGACCGAATCGATTAAGAAAAAAGACCAAAAAATGAGTCGGTTTCGCTCGAATCGATTCGGTCCGTCGGTCCAATGAATTTTTTGAACACCCCTAATTTTAGGAATGTTTTGGTAAGCTGTTAAAGAATCTCCATTTCACTTTTGAATTCATCATAATAGCATATGAAAAGACATCAACATCATATTCATATGAATCATATCTCACTCTTACATTGAAAAGCCACGAAATTACCGAAAGCACAATGTTGCCAAATCTGCTCTCCTTTGCACATGCAATAGGAGCAAAAAGTATGACTTAGAAAAAAATAAACAATAAATCCAACCAGAATTTATTGGTTATTTTTACTCAAGAAAGATAGAGAGGGTAGTCCATATGACTACTTTGCAATGTTTAGAGGCCTGGAAGGAGTGATCTTTATGACAAGTCCAGGAAAGACATCATCTGGGTCATGAATATGTGGGTTTTGCTCAACTATAAAGGGGTCGCCGCACTTGTCGCTAATGGTATGGAGGGTTTCACCTTCTCCGACCACATATATTTCGTCACAAGCCCGACCTAATATACGGTTTCCTCTCACCACACGTTCGTCGCAGAGAGAATTATTGTCCCAAACAGAGCCAAATATGATGAGAGCCGCTATAACTATTGCACAGTACCATGAAGCTGCATCAGCTACCCCTATTGCCCCTCTTATGGATATGGGTGCCACATGAGAGGAAGTCATCAAGGAGAGAGGGGGGTTTTGATATTTTGAGGGATGATGGACTTCGTATATATAAATAAACTATGTAGATAATCAGAGAGACAGACAGTGGGGGAAGGAGCGAGAAAGAAGGGCAGGGGGTGTGCCGAAGTGTTTTGGCCGTATATGTTGGGGACAGGTTTGGGTTTAATTTCATGTAATGTGGCTTTAAGGCTCGGAGTCTCATGAAATACTTTCTAATTCGTTTATTCAGGGCTTGGTTCATTTTTATCATCTTCTCACTTTTGGACCCATTACGTTTCTTCTTTCTTTATTTTTTTTCCTTCCCTGTGTTTTTTTTTTCTATCATTTTATTGTCTCGAACTTGTAAATTGTTCAATTTACAAATAAAAAAATGAAGAAAAATCCCTTAAAACTTTAATAATGTACCATGAAGACACACCTTTTGTTAATTTGTCAACAAATCCATGCGTATAACTATTCGCATGCTTATTCAAAATTTGCCACCGACCAACGTGATATTTATAGATATTGTCACTCCCAATTTATTTTGAATACTCACACATTTGTCACTATGTTAAAACAACATTTTGGAGGCATGCTGAAAGTATTTTAGACTTTTGTTTGATTAAGTGACTTTTCGTTTAACAGCCTCTTTGTTTTTCCTCATATATTGAGGGCTTTTAGAGAGAGTTTTGGCGATATAGTTTTCGAGATTTTGTTCTTGCGACCATGGTTTACAAATTTGAAGTTTTCTCCATTCAATATCGAGGTAAGCTTTGTGTGTTTTATGATGATGGTTGAAGTGTGTTTTATTTTGTTTATGATCTGTTTTATACATTTTGGAGTATTTTTTATTTTTTTATTCAATATTTAGTGATTTTTGTTGTTTGTTTCTAGTGTTATAAAATGTTTTCATTGCTCTTCGTTTGTATATATGTTGCTGGATTTTGTGTAGTAGTAATGTTGTTTTGCCCTAAAATTTCAGAGATGTTAGAGATAAAGTATGGAAGATAGTTATTTGGAAATGTTCTTGCGATTAGTATGATTTAGATATTTGACACTATAAGAAAAACAATCATTTATGTCAGTTTTAGAATTTTTCAAATCTGACATATAAATCCCTGACATAAATGTTCGTAAAACTGACATAAATAAGATCAAAATTATCTTAGTTTTTAAAAACACACATAAAAACTACGGTATTCAACATGTTTTTAATCACATTTTATGAAAAATTGGCTAAATAAGATCACATTTCTCTCAGTTTTAGTAATTTTAAGAGAGTTTTTTTAAAACTGACATAAATGTTGATATTTTGTTTTTTAAAATCATTACTCCATCAATAGACATTTATTATTTGAGGTTATGTCAACCCATATAAATAGATAATAGCCAAGGTCATAAATATCACTAACTTGATATACATCAAGATGTTTACAATAAAAACATATTGATGTGAGCTACATCATATGATCATATACATCAAGATATTTACAATCAAAAAATATTTAAATCAACCCTTGTTCTCGACGCTATCCAACCCAGAATGAGTAACCCTGCAATAAAATATAAGCAACATAGTTTTTATCAAAACGCAATCACCTCAACAAATTGTCATTACAACATAATCAAATACAATTATTCAGAAGTGCATAATTAATATATATAATCCGTAATGAATTCAATGAACTCCATTGAACTTCATTTAGCTTAGTCAACGTGTACGTCGGTTTATCCGTCAATCTTCTCATATTAAAAATTGAAGATAGATTTGAATTTATTATGATGGTATATAATAGTTAATAAATAAATAATATTTTATATAATATGATAAAAAGAGAAAACAGTGGTAACATACTTCTGTTTCAAAAAGCATAAAACAATAGCTATATATATATATATATATATATATGTAACAGCTATATATATAGTTGGTATATGTAGATGTATCCCCTTCCCTAACACACCAACCAAGCACCATAACCATTTCAACCCTCCCTCTTGGACGCGCCTTATGCAGTCAAGCGACTCAGACTACCAAGTTGTGTATGTTTCGTATGTTTACTGTATGTTATGTCTCATTAGTTTCTTCTTAGGTTTCAAAAGATCCAAAACCAAAATCCCAAAAAAGAGAGATGTGCGTACCCCATTTCAACCCCTGCTTTGGCTGTGAACTTTGATTCTTCCGACCTCGGATTTCTACTCAACTCAACCTCAAAAATCAAATTCAATTAAAAATGAGAAACCCAATTAGTACTTTAAAAAAAATTAAACACAAAATGGAAACCCCTAAAACACTAAACATCAAATTATATAATTATATCTATATAGTGAATTTATGTCGTATACACTGAATAAATTTAGTCCAATTATATCTACAAAGTGAATTTATCTACATAGTGAGCATTATCACAAAAAACTCAAGTGTCATTAAATAATCTTGGTATACACAAAATAAATTTATGTCGTATTGTCACCCTTGACGAAATACACCTTTTCTATTCATGCACTTGAAGAAAAACATGTGGTCACCCTCAGTATACAATCCAATATCAATTAAAACACGATTAATTAGACGTGGATATGCAGGATCATTTGATTGATTAGACGTAATTGAAATTCTTGTATACATCTTTAGTTATTTTCAAAGGTTTCCCTATTATGTAGAGTCAATAAAGTCTTTATTGATTGCTTCCACCTATATTCATCAAATCTCAAATATAAGAAACCAATAAGATTATAGGCAATCTTCCCTATAAATTAAAGATGAAATACCAATTATGGGACACGCTCTGCAACAGTAAAATAAAAATAATTCTAATGAATGCAAATTTAGCTCTAATACGACTACTTATAGAACTCATGCCTTAAGTTTACTCAGAACATATGGATCACTGAACGAGGACGTATCTTTGACACAAATTGGAAGAACTTTGATTTCTGGAAGTTAGGGTGAAATAACTTCCAGAATGATGACCTGTATACTAGTTGCCATTGAGAAGAACCATATTCTAGAACCTACACTAGCTCAAAATTGAGTATCTTTTGTTCAATGAGGGACGATACACCCAATATATTCACGAAAAAGGGTTTTCGAAAGAGTGTTTGCACAAAGTAAAATGCGAACATAACAAGCTAGTGAGTAACTCATAATATGAGTATAATCTAGAGAGCATAGCAATAAGCATGTTTTAAGGTAAAGTCCAAAACCAAGACGATATGACCAAGTTGACTAGGTATTGGTACCCAACAATCCTAAACTATTACCCATACCTATTTATCAATAAAAACCTTACTCGTCGTGACATAAATAAGTATGAAGTGACAGAAAGAAAGAAGTCTTTTAACTATGGTAATAGGACTTGAGCATGGTAACCATGGTAATAGAACTTGAAGAAATAAGTCAACTATCATTATCCAAAATGGAGGGTGACAGAAAGAACAAACAGGATAATTAAAAAGTACCTTGATAATGAGCGCATTGGCCTTCAAAAAGTATGAAGTCACGAAAGTACTTTGGGAGTTCATCACCTTATCAACATCCTTTGATGCAAGCTGAAATAGAAGTATATACACTTTAAGATTTGTGAGGGATTTATTAAGTGGAAAAAGGAATTATTTTCACCATGCAAAAATAACAAATAAAAACATACTCCAGCATGTGTTGTGGGAATACGTCTAATCAATTCCCTACATTCAGAAGATAATGCAGATCTATATTTAAGAAATTGACTAGTCCTCGATAAAATATAAAATTAGTAATTAGTGTAAATACAAAGAATCCAATCAATTAAAAAATTGAAGTCACTGCACAAGCATAAATATAGTGGAAAATAACAAAACCAAATTAAAATGATACAAATAAAATAAAAAAATTAATCAGCGAATAAATTTCACCTGAAATTGGGAGCCCACTGATTGCTAAGAATCACAGGATCACATGGTTAGATATTTTGAGCTCTCGAATAACAAATGATTGCCTGAACAAGGAACACAATGATCATGGATGAAGTAGGAGTTTGATATGATGCTTAAAACGCACTTACTTGAGTATAGAAGCTTATGTCACTTAGAAAGACCTCGCACTTTATTTTGTCACAAATATTCGTATTCTATTAAGTCATAGTAGTTATGATGCCTTGCGTGGATGAGTGTGTGTGTGGGGTGGGGGCGGGGATGGATTGGGGGGGGGGGGGGGGGGGGGGGCACCACAACTCTTCTTACACATTGATTTTAGTCAAATTATAGCATAAGAGAACGATCACAATTTTCTACTTGCAGTGAAGCAAAACTTTTTTTTAATAACACGGGGGCAACAGAGGCCCTTACCCAAGGGAACTGAGGCGTTTGCCCCCTAAATAGAAAAAAAATTATTAATGTATGCCTATTTTAATTTTTGTTTCTAAACCTAAAATTTCAAATAAAACATTATTACAAGTCCAAAATAATAAATAGGTTAGTTTTTTTTTTAAATCTCTACGACATCTCCCTCCCTCTCTTGCATAGTCATACATCGTCAGTTCAACTTCGTGGCCACTGGTGTAAAATATGTCAAATTCGCACTATCAATAATTTTGTTAATCCAAAATTACAAATTCGTGGATTGAAGTTTCCACCCAAAAAGTTCTCTAATCTTTTATATAGAAATGAATAAGAATTAAATGCATGTGTGAGTACTAAATCCCATTACCTCAGCGAAAAATGACTCCATTGATTATCTGTCCAAGATTTCTTCTTGATCTACCAAAGTATTAATTTTCTCATTGTCTATCCATTAATACTTATAGGAAGCAGAGCAAGCAAACACAATTAATTAAATTATTCATGAACATGTATAGAACCATTATCTTGACCACAACCAAAATGAAATTTATAACAAAGTAAAATGAGTCTTTGAACAAGATTGTTTAAAATCCCTACATAACTTTTAACAATTGGATGAAAAAACTGAAATCAAAGTTAAAATCCTTAAATATATAATTTCATCTCAAATCAAGTTTTATGTGCTGATGACAAATATGCACCCTATGATCACGACAATTTCTATTAGCTTTGGGCTCCCTGTTTAGGCCTTTGTTCTTGTACTTGTAAACCTATGTTCGTTGTCTAAACCTAAAATATGAAATGAAGAAATTTGAATTGTAAAGAAAATTACATTTTGTTATTGATCCTTTGTCGAGAATCTAGTTGCAAAGTAATCCTCTAATCGTATGTTTCCATCACTAGTTCGTCGGCTTGAGTAGGCCTCCGATTATTAGAATCTATCACCTAGGAAAGACACAAAATTCAGACAAACAATATATATTAACAAAATTGTAACAGAAATTTGAATGATTTATATACCCTAATTTAAGGTCAAGAATGAACCAATGTGATCGATAAGGAAATATCTAGATGGATTTATTAAATCATTGGTCTTTCTTTGGGTTTCAACTGAGGCAAAGTTTGAAATGGTTAAGAATGGTACAATTAATGTCTAATTTAAGTTCAGGAAGGGAAGCCTATGAGGGTTTTGTGTTAAGAAAATAGTGTGAACATATTGAACTTTATGCTTTGAGCAAAATTGGGAAACCAAACAAGCATTGGCAAACAAATGTAATAATGTATGATGGGACTAATCAAACTAAACAATAAGAGTACAAGACTCTTTTTACATCACTAATTCCTTTGACATATAAAGTATAAGCTTAAAATCTTGAAGATGTATAAGACTAGGGTCATGCATAAATGATAGAGAGGGTTACCTGCATATGTTAATTTGGATTGAATTAAGCTAAGGTAAAAATGTTCCAATTAAGGACCAACACTTAGTAGACTCAACCCGATAATGAGTGGAAACAAAATGGCGAAGCTACTTTGTACGTGAAATTGAAGAAGTTTTCATTGAATTGGATAAGAGCATCTTTTTTTGAGTGAGAATATTGGCCGCATATAGAAGTATTAATTCAACATTGATATGGTTTCAAACCTCTAGCCATAAACTTCGATCCAATATTTGTTCCAATCATATCAAACACATCAATAACATTTCATGCACAAATGTATACTTCATCTTATCATAAATCAACACAGTACACACTACCTATAGCATAAATCAAAAAGTCCCCAGAGGACCAAATAATTTAACCAAAGAAAGCCAACTTTCGAAAAGAAATCACTCAACCAAAATAAGTCTCTTACTCATAATAATGATCTAATAAAACTCTTTTACCGGGTCTATCTAATCCACTTCCTTGATCAAGTGAAAATATGGGGCCAAGCTGCGTTCCAAAAGAGAAAGAAGAAGATTCAGGAGAGTCTAAGAGTAATAAAACAGTAGATAATATGAAGAAAAATAAAAAAGTGCCGAGGAAAATGGGGGTTCACAAACAAATAATGCACGTTTGACATAAAAATTACCACAAGGATAGATAAAAAAAATAGAGAATATCACTATCACTTAAAGAAAAAGTTGCACAATTATTGTCCGAAATTATCTTTTGTTTAATTCCCTAATAGTGTTTAAACTTTGTAAGAACTAAATGATATGTATTAGTTCTAGAATTCTCAAACAAGTAGTGTGGTCACTGTGGGAGCCCATTTTCCACATGTCTGTGAGAGTATCTGACCAGGATAACTTACGCTATTTGGCCCAGCCAAAATCATGACTTAATTTCTAAACGTGTAGTTAAGTTGAAGAAGGATACTCGCACATTTGGTCAGATCAGGTGCCAAGAATCTCAGATGATATATTCAAGAACCTCATGGACAATCCGCACCCTATCATGGAGTTTCTTAAGCAATTCGATCTCTATAATAACATATATAAATTTACACCTTGGCCCGGGGCAAGGGGATGAAAAAATTGTAAATTTGAGAGACCCTTAATAAGAACAAGTAGCCTCTCCATGGATGTAGGCAAGTTGCCAAACCACATACATCGTTGTTGTGTGTGATTCCATTTACTTTCTCCCATTTGTGTTTATTTTTGTAGATTATTTTATTGTGAATTTTTATAACACTCACAATTGGCGCTGTTTACGGGATCGACTTGTATTCTTAAGAAAGCATTCATTACCAGGAAGCTAGAAATATCTAACAATAACATCAATATTCCACAACCTAGTGATGTTTGGGAACACCGTACCCCTCCTAGGGCCAGGTCTGAAATTCTCCAACATATAAACCAAAGGTTTCACTAAGAGAGGCAACCTTTAGAAGATAGCCATGGGCCACCAAGGTCCACTCAAATCTCTAGGTTCGTCGATGCCTATGAAGCCATAATTAGAGAACAAGAATTGGCAATGCGCTGCCAAGAAGAAGAAAATGCTCGCCTTAAGAGGCGACTTGAAAGAATGGAGAGAGATCTCCCCAGAGGCAAAAGGTGGCATCGAGACATGAATCTTAGCCCTCATGAGGGAAAATCCCCCAACCGAGGAAGGAGAACTAGGCGTGAACATGAAAGAACTGAATGTGATAGATTATAGTGAGAGCGATCAGTGTGTGGACAGCACGAGAGGCACCACTAGAACAATGATAGACCAAAGGAGGATTTGAGAATCTTGGTCTGTAGGGATATGGACCAACACCCGACACTCCGAAGAGCCAGATCAACCAGAGATTTCCAGAAGAGATCTCAACTTTTAGATGAAGACCCACTTTTCAAGGGGGATCGAATGCGAGGAGCCTCCTAAGAAATTCACTATCCTGGGGCTCAAGGTGTATGATGGGAAAATAGATCCGATAGACCATGTCAGGAAGTATTGGCAAGAAATGAATTTATACAGCCACAGTGACGTACTGATGTGAAGGATATTGCCTTTTAACATACATGATGTAGCACATAAGTGGTTTGAAAGGCTTCCCCATAGGTTGATCAGGAATTTTATAGCACTGACAGAGACTTTCATGACACGATTCGTAATGAGCAGCTCCCATCCAAAGTGAATGGATGCACTGCTCATTATGAAGAAAAATCCACAGGAGAACCTCAAAGATTATGCTAAGAGACACTGAGAAGTTTGTAATGAGGTCGAGGATTACTCGGAGCAGGTTATCGTAGCATCATTCAAAATCGTCTTACCAACTAGATCTTTGCGGCACCAATCTTTCACCAAGAAGGAAGCCATAAGCATCGATGATCTTATGGCTCATATCGAGAAGTACGCCAAGGTCAAAGACGTGGTCCATCCTAGTGAGGGAGATAATGGCCAAGCTATAGCGAACAATGGGAAATATAAGAATGACACCCAGAAGAAAGGAAGAAAGAATGAGGGCAAGAATGTCTCCAAAGGTGGAAATAATAATGACCCGTCCAAGGAGTTCCAAGCTGTTAATACTATCTTTAAGGAACCTGTCTATAAAATTCTTAGCAAGTTGAAGGATTAGCCTTTTATGAAATGGCCGAAGAAGATGGGTGGTGATCCAACTAAAAAGAACAATGCACTGAGATACGCATTTCACAAGGAAGGCGATCACCGATTCGAGAATTGCAAAGCTCTAAAGTCACATTTGGAAGATCTAGTTCAGGCAGGGCACGTTAGTGAGTATGTTGAAAAGAAGGTAGAGAAGGTCGTAGACAATGGAAACCAAAAATTAGACAATGTCCTTGATGATGATACATGACACGAGTTTGGAGTAATTCATGGGGCGTATGACCTCAAACAGATTCAGGGCAATGCCATTAGAATGGAACTCAAGAAGGTGACTTCCATGATGGAAGATTTTTTGATAGATCCTTCCAAAACTAAGACAGTAATGCGTCAACAACTAGTAAACATTGATTACACCAAGCACATCATGTTCATCGAAGAAGACTTAGTCGGGGTGAGAACCCCATATTATGATGCATTGGTTATCACACTTAGGATTTCTAACTGGGATATTAATAAGCTTCTTGTGGACTAGGGAAGTTCGTCTGAAGTGATGTAACTAGACCTATTCCATAACCTTAAATTAAATGTCGCCGACCTCAAAAAGCCACTGTTCTACTGGTCGGCTTCGCATGAAGGATCACCACGATGTTAGGAAATATCATCTTACCAGTCAAGGTATGAAACATCTCGAAGTTAATCAATTTTCTAGTAGTGGACATCGAGTCCCCATATCATACTATTTTGGGTAGATGTTGGCTCTATGCCGTGAAGGTCGTCCCGTCCACTTATCATCAAAAGCTGAAATGCATCACAGATCGTGGAGTGGTCGAGATTCATGACGATCATGCTACAGTTCGAAAGCGCTTTATCACAGCCATCCAACTAAAAAAAGAATAAGAAGGAGACCGATAATATCCAGGAGAAATCCCAGGAGGGGGTTGTTATTTCCAAATAGTAATTACGATATAGTCGACCAGGGGTGGAAGAGACTAGGGTCCACCTTGCCAACAGGGTTGTTAAAAGTATGGAAGAAGTTATAGCCAATGACAACTTAACAGAAAGGAAATTTTTGATTGGATCTTCTCTTACCGACCAAGATAAAAAGGAGTTGGTTGTGCTCCTTAAAGGCAACATAGATGTTTTCGTATGGGAGCCTTATGAGTTATCAGGGATTGACTCTAGTATAGAGCATCACCGCCAATACGTTGATCCTACTTTTAAGACTATCACTCAAAATGTTCGCCAAACGTCCCCCGAGAAAGCTAATGCAATGGAGAAAGAGGTAGGAAAGCTACTGAATGCGGGATCCATCAAGAAAGTTCAGTTCCCTATATGGTTATCCAGCCCAGTGGTGGTACCTAAAGCAATGGTAGTTGAAGGGTGCGCATCGATTTTACTGACCTCAACCAGGTATGTACTGAGGATATCTTCCCTCTCCCAAAGATAGATCATTTGGTCGATGCTAAAAAGACACACGATAGGATGAGCTTCATAACGCTTATTCAAGGTATAATCCCCCCTATACGGCCCTGACTAGGATAAGACGTCCTTTATAACCTCAATCGGTTTGTACTGTTACAAGGTCATGTTGTTTGGCCTCAAGAACACATGGGAAACTTATCGAATATTGGTAACCAAGATGTTCAATAAATAGATGGGAGAAACGATGAAAGTGTACATCGATAACATGCTCTTTAATAGCAAGAACAAGACTGATCACCTTTGAGATTTAGGAGCAAACTTCAAAATCCTCAGGAATTATCAAATGAATCTTAATGCAAGTAAGTGTTCTTTCGGTGTCTAGTCGAGAAAATTCTTAGGTTACCTAGTGAGTAAAAGGGGACTTGAGGCCAACCTAGATCAAATCGATTCTATGAACAGGGTCCAGGCCCCTCAGACAGTGAGAGATGTTCAAAATCTTACTGGGATGCTCACGGTGCTCAATCTCTTCATCTCCAAGTCTTTGAAATGTTTTCGACCATTCTTCTAGATCTTAAAGAATGGCAAGGGACTAGTATGGAATGACGGCTATTTTTATGCTCTAGGAGAGATCAAGTCTTACCTTAGCAAGCCCCCGTTAGTGGTAATTACAAATAAAGGGGAACAATCGTATCTTTACCTAGTAGTATAAAACCATGATGTGAGCTCTGACTTAGTATATAAAAGGGAAGGAGAATAACATTCGGTTTACTGCGCCAGAAGATGGTGAACAATGATACTTGCCTCTGTGAAAACTCGCTTATGACCTCGTCATCACTTCAAGAAAGTTGAAGGAATGCTTTCAATCCCATTCCATAATAGTAATAACCTCTTGCCCACTCAAAGTCATTATACAAAGGGCTGACCTCCCTGAACGTCTTTCAAAGTGGTTGGTCGATCTCAAGATATTTGACATCCACTTCTATCCCAGAACAACAATTAAGGAACGGATTCTAGCAGATTTTATTATTGAGTTCACAAGAGATTAGCCAGTGGATCACCTGAACGAAGAGAAATTGATCACATGTGAAGAACCATCAGAATATTGGATATTGTATGTTGATGGAGCCTTAAATTCTAAGGGGGTAGGAGTGGGGATTGTTCTCATAACCCCTAAAAACACCTTCATCGAGCAGGGAATTAGGTTGGGGTTTGAAGCCTTTAATAACGAAGGTGAGAATAAAGCACTGATTGCCAACTTATGAAAAGATAAATTACTGGGGGCGAAATGCCTCAATGTATTCGATGATTCCAAACTAGCCTCCAAGTAGGTAAGTTGATGATTAAATTCCAAAGAGAATCGAATGGAAGCATACCCTAATGTAGTAAGAAGACTCATATGAGACTGTAAAAAACTAGAAGTTTAACAGTTCTCGAGAGGACAAAATAGTCATGCTGACGCTTTAGCAGCACTACGCTCGATAATTGACTCTAGCCTAAGAAGAAAAATTCAGATAAAGTTCCTTGTGTAGCCTAGTATCGACCATACAATCATAGCCGAGCAAGTCCTCCTTAGAGATAAATCCCCAAGTTGAATGGACCCCATCATTAATTATCTACAGAGTGACGTAGTGCCAGGCGACAGGAGGTTGGCCTATAAAATCAAGGTCAAAGTTATTGGTTCCTACCTCAACCCTAAAGGGAAACTTTATAATAAATCATTCACAGACCCCTACCTCTAGTGCATTCATCCATAAGATGTTAAGCAAGTACTAAGTGAACTCCATGAGGTCACGTGTGGAAGTCACGCATGTGGAAGATCGTTAGCCTTTCGAGCGATTAAGGAAGGATATTAGTCGCCTCGCATGCAGTAAGACTAGTCTATACACTCGCAAATGTGAAAAGTGGCAAAATCACTCACCTATGGTTCACCAGCCCACCAGCGACCTGAACTCACTTACCAATCCATGGCCTATCGCTCAATAGGGATTATACATTATGGGACTACTACCTACTACATCTGTAAATTGCAATTATCTGTTGTTCACCATAGACTACTTCACCAAATGGGTATAGGAAGAACCATTGGAAAACATTCGAGACTCTGACATGTCAAGGTTCATATGGAGGAACATCATAACTCGCTTTGGGACACCAAGGAGGACCATCATCATCGATAATGGTACACAATTTGAGAGTGGTTTCATTCAATATTTCTACGATAAACACGACATCAAGCACCACTTTAATTTTATGGCATATCCCCAAAGTAATGGGAAAGCGAAAGCTTCCATCAAAACCGTGATCGATGGACTGAAAAAATGATTGGAAAAAGCTAAGGGTTCTTGGGTGGATGAATTTCTCCATGTTTTATGGGCTTAGAGCACAACGCCTAGGATACCAACTTGGGAAACACCATTCACATTCGCTTATGGGATGGAGGTTTTTATCCTTCTGGAAATAGGTCTCCCCACTATAAGAACCACTCTGGTCGACCAAGGCCTCAATGATGAAGCACTATGCAATGAACTTGACCTAATAGATGAGAGATGAGACCTAGCCTTGATCAAGTTTTCTTCCTACCAACATCAACTAGCCAAGATGTAAAACAAAAGAGTTAATTCGAGGAAGTTTTAAATAAGAGACTACATCCTGTGAAAATCCCTCGACAGTGCTGTGAAACCATCAGGCGAAAAACTGGGACCAAACTGGGAGGGACCATTCATAATAATCAGAGATGATCTTCAAGTATCATATCATTTCAAACACTGGAGAGAAGGGAGATATCAAGAGCATGGAACACAGCCAATCTCAATAAGTTCTACTTTTAGATCTTCTTTCTTCTTATCTTTTTAGTTAGCAAAATTTTTATTTTTTGCTTGATAAGATAATTTCCAATGAATAATGGTTGGTTAGCCTCTCTATTCTAGTATTTTACATTAGCTGCTTAACTTATCTTGATATATCTCATTAATTTACTCCTTTTCTAATGATAACTCCTTTGCACATATCTAAATGCCTAATGAACAGGGTCAACAACTTAACTATGAGCACTTCAAATTACCCTCAGGCTCTTGTTGCAAACACAAGAAGCCTCATGAGTTGCCCTGGTAACAACAAAATCCCTACAAGGGATCCCTAGGCAATAAATCCAACTTTGATTGGTCACCAACTTTTATTGGTTGAGAAAGGCTGCTCGGGTGGATTTCCCACTAGCCAGGTGCATTATCGCCATCATCACACTAAGGCTTAAGGCAGTGTGATGACACGACCTAAAAGTCAAAGTGAATGGAATTATATTTCTTAGGAATATTAGACTGGAGATTGTTCAAATACATAAAAGGTATAGTGATAATACATAAATATCATTTGATCAGCTAAAAAAGTCCAAAACGATTCAAACAAATTATAAGCCAACCTAAAGCCTGGTATTTACCAGTCAGAATCACTTTGGTAAATAAAAAAAACATATAACCATCAGCGTCTCTCAAATGTCATTTAGTTAGATATAAAGCTCAAAATGATAAAGTTGGAGTCAAATAGATGTTTAATTGGCTCATTGTATAACTATCCAAATGTTTAGTCATCATGAGCTCAAACCATAAACAATTGAAAGCTAGTAAACAACAATATTTCATTAAATAAAAAGTTATGTTTATAATCAGCACTTTAATATACAGGGGGTTTACGATGACCTAGGACAACGACCAAGGTAATCTGCTACACGCACTCTTCGACCATTATCTGAATGAGGCACAAGTTCTTCTCTAACATCTTCTAAGTGATGTTCTAGAAGTTCAGTAGGAATAACATCAACAGCAATCCACTGGTCATCCCTGGAGAAGGGGTTATGCATTAGGCTGGGCAATCAATATGATAATTGTACCATAGGGGGGGATTTTTGGGAACCTTTAGCTCTCTAAGGGCGCTAAGATATCCACGGGAAAAGGCAAGGTGTTCTGACTCCTTCAACTTCGCTAGGCGTCAGTCCAGCCTTGGTCATAACCATTTGTGTAGACTTGTCTAAGACCCCTTCTAAATAAATTCCTCAACCTTGTCACGACCCTCTGGAGCCCAACATCAATTATGTACGCTCACTTGACATCCCCTTTCAGCTCATTAACCTCCCTTTGCAGAGCTTGAGTTTCATCTCGGGAAACTCCGCTGGATGATGATGATGTTTCTCTCAACACCAAGGAGGACCCTGTGGGGATGATCCTCTTCAGATGAACAATCTCCCCATTTAAATCCTCATTCTCTTTTTGCATCATCTCATTCACTTGGTTTACCACACTAGTATCTAGGAGTTTGGCCTTTAAGTCATTTATTTCCTCTTAGAATGAAGATCCAACTTCTTCCATCTCCTGAAGGTTATCCTCCAGTTTAGCGACCAAATCAGAATATTCCTTGTAGTGTTTATTCCTTGATCTAAAAGATTTATAAATTTTCACAAAGACTTTGAGATCTTGTTAGCATGTTTGTATGCATTGGTTTTCCTATCGAATTTGATCACACCGCTACATTTACGCTATCATCAACTTGATTATTTTTCTGTTATTTCATGGTGTGATTCTTTGTTGTATATTTTGAGTGAAAAATTTTGAAAAATTCAAAAATAGAAGATTTTTTTTACCTTGTGACATTTTCCATATTTATGCTTCTCATATCTATCTATTTGGGGACATCGTAAAAGGGGGAGAATGAATTATGGGGGATATTTGTTTGGTTGATTTATCCATGATTTTCTTAAGCTTAATTGATTTTTGTTTTTTGCATATCATTATATTTCAAATCATTGTGTGTCACGGGTAACTGCTTTATCTCATGTGTGTAGGTATAAAGTCGATATCTATTGGATTACACACCCTAATGAGAAAAGCTTTGGGAGTTTCTGAAGAGCTGAAGATTTGAGGATGTCGAAGTTTGATTGAAGACATGTCATTTAGTATTCTCAGTTTGAGAATTTAATGGGGATATTATCTTATATGTCATTTGTTTTAGGGAGATTGTATAATTCCAATTTTTATGTATGTACTGACATAGATATAGGGGAGATTTGTAAGGACATAATTTTATAAATGTCCGGGGTAGAATCTAGGAATTTTCAATTTTTCGTAGATCACAGTTTGTTTGTATGATACCGCTACATTCTCCACCTCATCACGATCATCCACGATGCACTTTATCCGAATCCATGCACCCATCATCTTCACACATGCATCATGTTACATGCGATGTGCTATCAACTGTTTCCCATTAGTGCACGACGCATTATTCGTAAAATGATTTATTGGAGTTGTTTGTATTTGCATAAATATTTGAGAATTTTTCAGCAAATGTTTTTTCGAAGTCTGATTTATTTTTATCAAAAGCAGAAATTTTTCTAAGTGTAGAAGCGGAGTGCCTCGGTCGAAAAGCATGTTCAAATGAGTTCACACTGTCGTTCGAGTGAGATAAGAATCTCGCGCGATGTCGTTCGAACGACACGTGTCCTTCGTTCGAGCTAGATGCCTATCTCATTCGAGCGATGCCATCGCCTCGATTTTCGTATAAATATCTCGTCACATTCTACATGTTTTCCAAGCCTTTTTCAAACATAATTTCTGCGAAAAACTTCCTAGAAAATAGACTTCGCCTTTTAAGGTTTTATGCCTTCTTTATTCACATAAA
This sequence comes from Sambucus nigra, assembly GCA_949130495.1. Classification (NCBI taxonomy): domain Eukaryota; kingdom Viridiplantae; phylum Streptophyta; class Magnoliopsida; order Dipsacales; family Adoxaceae; genus Sambucus; species Sambucus nigra. The sequence continues at coordinate 539,118,051 of OX422213.1, forward strand.
CACTCCTATCTATGTATGTGAATCGTTAAACCTTCAAAAGGATCGTTTTACTCATCTGTAGTAATTTGTGGAGAAATCGTTTACTTTTTCATTGCTGCCCACCTAGAGCTCTTATGGGAGATTCCACCCAATGACGTCGAAATCGACACCCGAGGGTATTTCGTATGTCACACTTATTTTCATTATAATCCGTGTAACCGTTTTTACAAATTAAATTGAAAATAAAAAGGTTTTGCCCCTTTGGGGGATTTTTCCTCATTTGTGTGGTTCGTTTGTGATTGACTGTTCTTGCATGATCATATTGATTTTAATCACACTTAGATGCATGTTTTAGGATTTAATTGAAAAACTAAGTTTAATTAAATAATTTCTTTATTTGAACAAACGCGCACTCTTTAAATTGGTAAGCTTAATTGATCTTTGATTTTTTCATATCATTATATTTCAAATTGTTGCGTGTCAAGGGTATCTTCTTTATCTCATGTGTGTAGGTACAAAGTCGATATCTATTGGATTACACACCTTTATGAGAAAAGCTTTGGGAGTTTCTGAAGAGCTGAAGATTTGAGGATGTCGAAGTTTGATTAGAGACATGTCGTTTTGTATTCTCAGTTTGAGGGTTTAATGGGGATATTATCTTATATGTCATTTGTTTTAGGGAGATTGTATAATTCCGATTTTTTATGTATGTACTGACATAGATATAGGGCGATATTTGTAAGGACATAATTTTATAAATGTCCGGGGTAGAATTTAGGAATTTTCTATTTTCCGTAAATCACAGTTTGTTTGTGTGATACCGCTACATTCGGCACCTCATCACGATCATCCACGATGCCCTTTATCCGAATCCATGCACCCATCATCTTCATACATGCATCATGCTACATGCGACGTGCTATCAACTGTTTACCATTACTCCACGACGCTTTATTGGTAAAATTATTTTTGGAGTTGTTTATATTTGCATAAATATTTGGGAATTTTTCAGAGAATGTTTTTTCGAAGTCCGATTTATTTTTATCAAAAGAATTTTTTTTTCTAAGTGTAGAAGCGGAGTGCCTCGGTCGATGAGCATGTTCAAACGAGTTGACGCTGTTGTTCGAGCGAGATAAGCATCTCACGCGATGTGTTCGAAGACATGTGTCCTTCGTTCGAGCTAGATGCCTATCTCGTTCGAGCTATGCCATCGCCTCGATTTTCGAATAAATATCTGGTTATATTCTACATGTTTTCCAAGTCTTTTTCAAACATGATTTCTACGAAAAACTTCCTAGAAAACAGACTTCGCCTTTTAAGATTTTATGCCTTCTTTATTCACATAAACACTCATATCTATGTATGTGAATCGTTAAACCTTCAAGAGGATCGTTTTACTCAATAGCAGTAATTTGTGGAGAAACCGTTCACTTTTTCATTGCTGCCCACCTAGAGCTCTTGTGGGAGATTCCATCCAATGACATCGAAACCGACACCCGGGGGTATTTCGTATGTCACACTTTTTTTTATTATAATCCGTGTAACCATTGTTTACAAATTATAGTGAAAATAAAAAGGGTTTTCCCCTTTGGGGGATTTTTCCTCATTTGTGTGGTTCGTTTGTGATTGTATGTTCTTGCATGATCATATTGATTTTAATCATACTTAGATGCATGTTTTAGGATTTAATTGAAAAACTAAGTTTAATTAAATAATTTCTTTATTTGAACAAACGCGCACTCTTTAAATTGGTAAGCTTAATTGATCTTTGATTTTTGGATATCATTATATTTCAAATTGTTGCGTGTCAAGGGTATCTTCTTTATCTCATGTGTGTAGGTACAAAGTCGATATCTATTGGATTACACACCCTGCTGATAAATGCTTTGGGAGTTTCTGAAGAGCTGAAGATTTGAGGATGTCGAAGTTTGATTAGAGACATGTCATTTAGTATTATTAGTTTGAGGGTTTAATGGGGATATTATCTTATATGTCATTTGTTTTAGGGAGATTTTATAATTCCGATTTTTTATGTATGTACTGACATAGATATAGGGTGAGATTTGCAAGGACATAATTTTATAAATGTCCGGGGTGGAATCTAGGAATTTTCTATTTTCCGTAGATCACATTTTGTTTGTATGATAACGCTACATTCGACACCTCGTCACGATCATCCACGATGCCCTTTATCCGAATCCATGCACCCATCATCTTCACTCGTGCATCATGCTACATGCGATGTGCTATCAACTGTTTCGCATTACTCCACGACGCATTATTGGCGAAATGATTTATTGGAGTAGTTTATGTTTGCATAAATATTTGGGAATTTTTCAGAGAATATTTTTTCGAAGTCTGACTTATTTTTATCAAAAGCAAAATTTTTTTTAAGTGTAGAAGCGGAGTGCCTCAGTCGATGAGCATGTTCAAATGAGTTCACGTTGTCGTTCGAGCGAGATAAGCATCTCGCGCGATGTCGTTCGAACGACACGTGTCCTTCGTTCGAGCGAGATGCCTATCTCGTTCGTGCAATGCCACCGCCTCGATTTTCGTATAAATATCTAGTCCCATTCAACATGTTTTCCAAGCCTTTTTCAAACATGATTTCTGCGAAAAACTTCCTAGAAAACAGACTTCGCCTTTTGAGGTTTTATGCCTTCTTTATTCACATAAACACTCATATCTTTGTATGTGAATCGTTAAACCTTTAAGAGGATCGTTTTACTCATCTGTAGTAATTTGTGGAGAAACCGTTCTCTTTTTCATTGCTGCCCTCCTAGAGCTCTTGTGGGAGATTCTAGCCAATGACATCGAAACCGACACCCGAGGGTATTTCGTATGTCACACTTATTTTCATTATATTCTGTGTAATCGTTTTTACAAATTATAGTGAAAATAAAAAGGTTTTGTCCCTTTGGGGATTTTTCCTCATTTGTTTGGTTCGTTTGTGATTGACTGTTCTTGCATGATCATATTGATTTTAATCTCACTTAGATGCATGTTTTAGGATTTAGTTGAAAAACTAAGTTTAATTAAATAATTTCTTTATTTGAACAAACGCTCACTCTTTAAATTGGTAAGCTTAATTGATCTTTGATTTTTGCATATCATTATATTTCAAATTGTTGCGTGTCGAGGGTATCTTCTTTATCTTATGTGTGTAGGTACAAAGTCGATATCTATTGGATTACACACCCGGATGAGAAAAGCCTTGGGAGTTTCTGAAGAGCTGAAGATTTGAGGATGTCGAAGTTTGATTAGAGACATGTCATTTAGTATTCTCAGTTTGAGGGTTTAATGGGGATATTATCTTATATGTCATTTGTTTTAGGGAGATTGTATAATTCTGATTTTTTATGTATGTACTGACATAGATATAGGGGGAGATTTGTAAGGACATAATTTTATAAATGTCTGGGGTAGAATATAGGAATTTTCAATTTTCCGTAGATCACAGTTTGTTTGTATGATACCGCTACATTAGGCACCTCATCACGATCATCCACGATGCCCTTTATCCGAATCCATGCACCCATCTTCTTCACTCGTGCATCATGCCACATGCGACGTGCTATCAAGTGTTTTGCATTACTCCACGACGCATTATTGGTAAAATGATTTATTGGAGTTGTTTATATTTGCATAAATATTTGGGAATTTTTCAGAGAATGTGTTTTCGAAGTCTGATTTATTCTTATCAAAAGAAGAAATTTTTCTAAGTGTAGAAGTGGAGTGCCTGGGTCGATGAGCTTGTTCAAACGAGTTCACGCTGTCGTTCGAGCGAGATAAGCATCTCGCACGATGTCGTTAGAACGACACGTGTCCTTCGTTCGAGCGAGATGCCTATCTCGTTCGATCGATGCCATCGCCTTGATTTTCGTATAAATATTTGGTCCCATTCAACATGTTTTCCAACTCTTTTTCAAACATGATTTCTGCGAAAAACTTCCTAGAAAACAGACTTCGCCTTTTGAGGTTTTATGCCTTCTTTATTCACATAAACACTCATATCTTTGTATGTGAATCGTTAAACCTTTAAGAGGATCGTTTTACTCATCTGTAGTAATTTGTGGAGAAACCGTTCTCTTTTTCATTGCTGCCCTCCTAGAGCTCTTGTGGGAGATTCCAGCCAATGACATCGAAACCGACACCCGAGGGTATTTCGTATGTCACACTTATTTTCATTATATTATGTGTAATCGTTTTTACAAATTATAGTGAAAATAAAAAGGTTTTGCCCATTTGGGGGATTTTTCCTCATTTGTTTGGTTCGTTTCTGATTGACTGTTCTTGCATGATCATATTGATTTTAATCTCACTTAGATGCATGTTTTAGGATTTAGTTGAAAAACTAAGTTTAATTAAATAATTTCTTTATTTGAACAAACGCTCACTCTTTAAATTGGTAAGCTTAATTGATCTTTGATTTTTGCATATCATTATATTTCAAATTGTTGCATGTCGAGGGTATCTTCTTTATCTCATGTGTGTAGGTACAAAGTCGATATCTATTGGATTACACACCCAGATGAGAAAAGTTTTGGGAGTTTCTGAAGAGCTGAAGATTTGAGGAAGTCGAAGTTTGATTAGAGACATGTCATTTAGTATTCTCAGTTTGAGGGTTTAATGGGGATATTATCTTATATGTCATTTGTTTTAGGGAGATTGTATAATTCTGATTTTTTATGCATGTACTCACATAGAAATAGGGGGATATCTGTAAGGACATAATTTTATAAATGTCCGGGGTAGAATCTAGGAATTTTCTATTTTTCGTAGATCACAGTTTGTTTGTATGATACCGCTAAATTCGGCAGCTCATCACGATCATCCACGATACCCTTTATCCGAATCCATGCACCCATCATCTTCACACCTACATCATGCTACATGCGACATGCTATCAACTGTTTCCCATTAATCAACGAAGCATTATTGGTAAAATGATTTATTGGAGTTGTTTATATTTGCATAAATATGTGGGAGTTTTTCAGAGAATGCTTTTTCGAGGTCTGATTTATTTTTATCAAGAACATAAATTTTTCTAAGTGTAGAAGCGGAGGGCCTGGGTCGATGAGCATGTTCAAACGAGTTCACGCTGTCGTTCGAGCGAGATAAGCATCTCGCGCGATGTCGTTCAAACGACACGTGTCCTTCGTTCGAGCGAGATGCCTATCTCGTTCGATCGATGCCATCGCCTCGATTTTCGTATAAATATCTAGTCTCATTCAACATGTTTTCCAAGTCTTTTTCAAACATGATTTCTACGAAAAACTTCCTAGAAAACAGACTTCGCCTTTTAAGGTTTTATGCCTTCTTTATTCACATAAACACTCCTATCTATGTATGTGAATCGTTAAACCTTCAAGAGGATCGTTTTACTCATCTGTAGTAATTTGTGGAGAAATCGTTCTGTTTTTCATTGCTGCCCACCTAGAGCTCTTGTGGGAGATTCCAGCCAATGACATCGAAACCGACACCCGAGGGTATTTCGTATGTCACACTTAGTTTCATTATAATCCGTGTAACCGTTTTTACAAATTATAGTGAAAATAAAAAGGTTTCGCCCCTTTGGGGGATTATTCCTCATTTGTTTGGTTCGTTTGTGATTGAATGTTCTTGCATGATCATATTGATTTTAATCTCACTTAGATGCATGTTTTAGGATTTAATTTAAAAACTAAGTTTAATTAAATAATTTCTTTATTTGAACAAACGCGCACTCTTTAAATTGGTAAGCTTAATTGATCTTTGATTTTTGCATATCATTATATTTCAAATTGTTGCGTGTCAAGGGTATCTTCTTTATCTCATGTGTGTAGGTACAAAGTCGATATCTATTGGATTACACACCCGGATGAGAAAAGTTTTGGGAGTTTCTGAGGAGCTGAAGATTTGAGGATGTCGAAGTTTGATTAGAGACATGTCATTTAGTATTCTCAGTTTGAGGGTTTAATGGGGATATTATCTTATATGTCATTTGTTTTAGGGAGATTGTATAATTACTATTTTTTATGTATATACTCACATAGATATAGGGGGAGATTTGTAAGGACATAATTTTATAAATGTCCGGGGTAGAATCTAGGAATTTTCTATTTTTCGTAGATCACAGTTTGTTTGTATGATATCGCTACATTCGGCACCTCATCACGATCATCCACGATGCCCTTTATCCGAATCCATGCACCCATCATCTTCACACCTGCATCATGCTACATGCGACATGCTATCAACTGTTTCCCATTAATCCACGAAGCATTATTGGTAAAATGATTTATTGGAGTTGTTTATATTTGCATAAATATTTGGGAGTTTTTCAGAGAATGTTTTATCGAAGTCCGATTTATTTTTATCAAGAGCAGAAATTTTTCTAGGTGTAGAAGCGGAGTGCCTCGGTCGAAGTGCATGTTCAAACGAGTTCACACTGTCGTTCGTGCGAGATAAGCATCTCGCGAGATGTCGTTCGAACGACACGTGTCCTTCATTCGAGTGAGATGCCTATCTCGTTCGAGCGATGCCATCGCCTCGATTTTTGTATAAATATCTGGTCACATTCTACATGTTTTCCAAGTCTTTTTTAAACATGATTTCTGCGAAAAACTTCCTAGAAAACAGACTTCGCCTTTTGAGGTTTTATGCCTTCTTTATTCACATAAACACTCCAATCTATGTATGTGAATCGTTAAACCTTCAAGAGGATCGTTTTACTCATCTGTAGTAATTTGTGGAGAAACCGTTCTCTTTTTCATTGTTTCCCACCTAGAGCTCTTGTGGGAGATTCCTGCCAATGACATCGAAACCGACACCCGAGGGTATTTCGTATGTCACACTTATTTTCATTATAATTCGTGTAACCGTTTTTACAAATTATACTGAAAATAAAAAGGTTTTACCCCTTTGGGGGATTTTTCCTCATTTGTTTGGTTCGTTTGTGATTGACTATTCTTGCATGATCATATTGATTTTAATCACACTTAGATGCATGTTTTAGGATTTAATTGAAAAACTAAGTTTAATTAAATAATTTCTTTATTTGAACAAACGTGCACTCTTTAAATTGGTAAGCTTAATTGATCTTTGATTTTTGCATATCATTATATTTCAAATTGTTGCGTGTCAAGGGTATCTTCTTTATCTCATGTGTGTAGGTACAAAGTCGATATCTATTGGATTACACACCCAGATGAGAAAAGCTTTGGGAGTTTCTGAAGAGCCGAAGATTTGAGGATGTCGAAGTTTGATTAGAGACATGTCATTTAGTATTCTCAGTTTGAGGGTTTAATGGGGATATTATCTTATATGTCATTTATTTTTGGGAGATTGTATAATTCCGATTTTTTATGTATGTACTGACATAGATATAGGGAAGATTTGTAAGGACATAATTTTATAAATGTCAGGGGTAGAATCTAGGAATTTTCTATTTTTCGTAGATCACGGTTTGTTTGTATGATACCGCTACATTTGGCACCTCATCACGATCATCCACGATGCCCTTTATCAGAATCCATGCACCCATCATCTTCACACATGCATCATGCTACATGTGACCTGCTATCAACTATTTCCCATTACTCCACGACGCATTATTGGTAAAATGATTTATTGGAGTTGTTTATATTTGCATAAATATTTGGGAATTTTTCAGAGAATGTTTTTTCGAAGTCTGATTTATTTTTATCAAAAGCAGAAATTTTTCTAAGTGTAGAAGCGGAATGCCTCGGTTGATGAGCATGTTCAAACGAGATCACGCTATCGTTCGAGCGAGATAAGCATCTCGCGCGATGTCGTAAGAACGACACGAGTCCTTCGTTCGAGTGAGATGCCTATCTCGTTCGAGCGATGCCATCGCCTCAATTTTCGTATAAATATCTGGTCACATTCTACATGTTTTCCAAGTCATTTTCAAACATTATTTCTGCGAAAAACTTCCCAGAAAATAGACTTCACCTTTTAAGGTTTTATGCCTTCTTTATTCACATAAACACTCCTATCTATGTATGTGAATCGTTAAACCTTCAAGAGGATCGTTTTTCTCATCTCTGGTAATTTATGGAGAAACCGTTCTCTTTTTCATTGCTGCCCACCTAGAGCTCTTGTCGGAGATTCCAGCCAATGACATCGAAATCGACACCCGAGGGTATTTCGTATGTCACACTTATTTTCATTATAATCCGTGTAACCGTTTTTACAAATTATAGTGAAAATAAAAAGGTTTGGCCCCTTTGGGGGATTTTTCCTTATTTGTGTGGTTCGTTTGTGATTGACTATTCTTGCATGATCCTATTGATTTTAATCACACTTAGATGCATGTTTTAGGATTTAATTGAAAAACTATGTTTAATTAAATAATTTCTTTATTTGAACAAACGCGCACTCTTTAAATTGGTAAGCTTAATTGATCTTTGATTTTTGCATATCATTATATTTCAAATTGTTGTGTGTTAAGGGTATCTTCTTTATCTCATGTGTGTAGGTACAGAGTCGATATCTATTGGATTACACACCCTGATGAGAAAAGCTTTGGGAGTTTCTGAAGAGCTGAAGATTTGAGGATGTCGAAGTTCGATTAGAGACATGTCATTTAGTATTCTCAGTTTGAGGGTTTAATGGGGATATTATCTTATATGTCATTTGTTTTAGGGAGATTGTATAATGCCGATTTTCTATGTATGTGCTGACATAGATATACGGGGAAATTTGTAACGACATAATTTTATAAATGTCCGGGGTAGAATGTAGGAATTTTTTATTTTCCGTAGATCACAGTTTGTTTGTACGATACCGCTAAATTCGGAAGCTCATCACGATCATCCACGATCCCCTATATCCGAATACATGCACCCATCATCTCCACACATGCATCATACTACATGCGACGTGTTATCAACTGTTTCCCATTACTCCACGACGCATTATTGGTAAAATGACTTATTGGAGTTGTTTATATTTGCATAAATATTTGGGAATTTTTCAGAAAATGTTTTTTCGAAGTCTGATTTATTTTTATCAAAAGCAGAAATTTTTCTAAGTGTAGAAGCGAAGTGCGTCGGTCGTTGAGCATGTTCAAACGAGATCACCCTGTCGTTCAAGCGAGATAAGCATCTCGCGCGATGTCGTTAGAACGACATCTGTCCTTCGTTCGAGCGAGATGCCTATATCGTTCGAGCGATGCCATCGCCTCAATTTTCGTATAAATATCTGGTCACATTCTACATGTTTTCCAAGTCTTTTTCAAACATGATTTCTGCAAAAAACTTCCAAGAAAATAGACTTCGCCTTTTAAGGTTTTATGCCTTCTTTATTCACATAAACACTCCTATCTATGTATGTGAATCGTTAAACCTTCAAGAGGATCGTTTTACTCATCTGTAGTAATTTGTGGAGAAACCGTTCACTTTTTCATTGTTGCCCACCTAGAGCTCTTGTGGCAGATTCCAGCCAATGACATCGAAATCGACACCCGAGGGTATTTCGTATGTCACACTTATTTTCTTTATAATCCGTGTAACCGTTTTTACAAATAATAGTGAAAATAAAAAGGTTTGGCCCCTTTGGGGGATTTTTCCTTATTTGCGTGGTTCGTTTGTGATTGACTGTTCTTGCATGATCATATTGATTTTAATCACACTTAGATGCATATTTTAGGATTTAATTGAAAAACTATGTTTAATTAAATAATTTCTTTATTTGAACAAACGCGCACTCTTTAAATTGGTAAGCTTAATTGATCTTTGATTTTTGCATATCATTATATTTCAAATTGTTGTGTGTTAAGGGTATCTTGTTTATCTCATGTGTGTAGGTACAGAGTCGATATCTATTGGATTACACACCCTGATGAGAAAAGCTTTGGGAGTTTCTGAAGAGCTGAAGATTTGAGGATGTCGAATTTCGATTAGAGACAGGTCTTTTAGTATTCTCAGTTTGAGGGTTTAATGGGGATATTATCTTATATGTCATTTGTTTTAGGGAGATTGTATAATGCCGATTTTCTATGTATGTACTGACATAGATATAGGGGGAGATTTGTAACGACATAATTTTATAAATGTCCGGGGTAGAATGTAGGAATTTTCTATTTTCCGTAGATCACAGTTTGTTTGTACGATACCGCTAAATTCGGCAGCTCATCACGATCATCCACGATGCCCTTTATCCGAATACATGCACCCATCATCTCCACACATGCATCATGCTACATGCGACGTGTTATCAACTGTTTCCCATTACTCCACGACGCATTATTGGTAAAATGACTTATTGGAGTTGTGTATATTTGCATAAATATTTGGGAATTTTTCAGAAAATGTTTTTTCGAAGTTTGATTTATTTTTATCGAAAGAAGAAATTTTTCTAAGTGTAGAAGCGAAGTGCCTCGGTCGATGAGCATGTTCAAACGAGATCCCGCTGTCGTTCGATCGAGATAAGCATCTCGCGCGATGTCGTTAGAACGACACGTGTCCTTCGTTCGAGCGAGATGCCTATCTCGTTCGAGCGATGCCATCGCTTCAATTTTCGTATAAATATCTGGTCACATTCTACATGTTTTCCAAGTCTTTTTCAAACATGATTTCTGCGAAAAACTTCCAAGAAAATAGACTTCGCCTTTTAAGGTTTTATGCCTTCTTTATTCACATAAACACTCCTATCTATGTATGTGAATCGTTAAACATTCAAGAGGATCTTTTTACTCATCTGTAGTAATATGTGGAGAAACCGTTCTCTTTTTCATTGCTGGCCACCTAGAGCTCTTGTGGGAGATTCCAGCCAATGACATCGAAACTGACACCCTTGGGTATTTCGTATGTCACACTTATTTTCATTATAATCCGTGTAATAATTTTTACAAATTATAGTGAAAATAAAAAGGTTTTGCCCCTTTGGGGGATTTTTCCTCATTTGTGTGGTTCGTTTGTGATTGACTGTTCTTGCATGATCATATTGATTTTAATCTCACTTAGATGCATGTTTTAGGATTTAATTGAAAAACTAAGTTTAATTAAATAATTTCTTTATTTCAACAAACGTGCACTCTTTAAATTGGTAAGCTTAATTGATCTTTGATTTTTGCATATCATTATATTTCAAATTGTTGCGTGTCAAGGGTATATTCTTTATCTCATGTGTGTAGGTACAAAGTCGATATCTATTGGATTCCACACCCGGATGAGAAAAGTTTTGGGAGTTTCTGAAGAGCTGAAGATTTGAGGATGTCGAAGTTTGATTAGAGACATGTCATTTAGTATTCTCAGTTTGAGGGTTTAATGGGTATATTATCTTATATGTCATTTGTTTTAGGGAGATTGTATAATTTTGATTTTTTATGTATGTACTAACATAGATATAGGGGGAGATTTGTAAGGACATAATTTTATAAATGTTCGGGGTAGAATCTCGGAATTTTCTATTTTTCGTAGATCACAGTTTGTTTGTATGATACCGCTAAGTTCGGAACCTCATCACGATCATCCACGATGCCCTTTATCCGAATCCATGCACCCATCATCTTCACACCTGCATCATGCTACATGCGACATGCTATCAACTGTTTCCCATTACTCCACGAAGCATTATTGGTAAAATGATTTATTGGAGTTGTTTGTATTTGCATAAATATTTGGGAGTTTTTCAGAGAATGTTTTTTCGAAGTCTGATTTATTTTTATCAAGAGCAGAAATTTTTCTAAGTGTAGAAGAGGAGTGCCTCGATCGATGAGCATGTTCAAACGAGATCACGCTGTCGTTCGAGCGAGATAAGCATCTCGCGCGATGTCGTTAGAACGACACGTGTCCTTAGTTCGAGCGAGATGCCTATCTCGTTCGAGCGATGCCATCGCCTCAATTTTCGTATAAATATCTGGTCACATTCTACATGTTTTCCAAGTCTTTTTCAAACATGATTTCTGCGAAATCCTTCCTAGAAAACAGACTTCGCCTTTTAAGGTTTTATGCCTTCTTTATTCACATAAACACTCCTATCTATGTATGTGAATCGTTAAACCTTCAAGAGGATCGTTTTTCTCATCTGTAGTAATTTGTGGAGAAACTGTTCTCTTTTTCATTGCTGCCCTCCTAGAGCTCTTGTGAGAGATTCCATCCAATGACATCGAAATCGACACCCGAGGGTATTTCGTATGTCACACTTATTTTCATTATAATCCGTGTAACCATTTTTACAAATTATAGTGAAAATAAAAAGGTTTTTCCCCTTTGGGGGATTTTTCCTCATTTGTGTGGTTCGTTTGTGATTGACTGTTCTTGCATGATCATATTTATTTTAATCACATTTAGATGCATGTTTTAGGATTTAATTGAAAAACTAAGTTTAATTAAATAATTTCTTTATTTGAACAAACGCGCACTCTTTAAATTGGTAAGCTTAATTGATCTTTGATTTTTGCATATCATTATATTTCAAATTGTTGCGTGTTAAGTGTATCTTCTTTATCTCATGTGTGTAGGTACAAAGTCGATATCTATTGGATTACACACCCTGATGGGAAAATCTTTGGGAGTTTCTGAAGAGCTGAAGATTTGAGGATGTCGAAGTTCGATTAGAGACATGTCATTTAGTATTCTCAGTTTGAGGGTTTAATGGGGATATTATCTTATATGTCATTTGTTTTAGGGAGATTGTATAATTCCGATTTTCTATGTATGTACCGACATAGATATAGGGGGAGATTTGTAACGACATAATTTTATAAATGTCCGGGGTAGAATGTTGGAATTTTCTATTTTCCGTAGATCACAGTTTGTTTGTATGATACCGCTAAATTCGGCACCTCATCACGATCATCCACGATGCCCTTTATCCGAATCCATGCACCCATCATCGCCAGACATGCATCATGCTACAAGCGACGTGCTATCAACTGTTTCCCATTACTCCACGACGCATTATTGGTAAAATGATTTATTGGAGTTGTTTATATTTGCATAAATATTTGGGAATTTTTCAGAAAATGTTTTCGAAGTCTGATTTATTTTTATCAAAAGAATTTTTTTTTCTAAGTGTAGAAGCGGAGTGCCTCGGTCGATGAGCATGTTCAAACGAGTTCACGTTGTCGTTCGAGCGAGATAAGCATCTCGCGCGATGTCGTTCGAATGACACGTGTCCTTCGTTCGAGTGAGATGCCTATCTCGTTCGAGCGATTCCATCGCCTCGATTTTCGTATAAATATCTAGTCCCATTCAACATGTTTTCCAAGTCTTTTTCAAACATGATTTCTGCGAAAAACTTCCTAGAAAACAGACTTCGCCTTTTAAGGTTTTATGCCTTCTTTATTCACATAAACACTCCTATCTATGTATGTTAATCGTTAAACCTTCAAGTGGATCGTTTTACTCATCTGTAGTAATTTGTGGAGAAACCATTCTCTTTTTCATTGCTGCCCACCTAGAGCTCTTGTGGGAGTTTCCAGTCAATGACATCGAAACCGACACCCGAGGGTATTTCGTATGTCACACTTAGTTTCATTATAATCCGTGTAACCATTTTTACAAATTATAGTGAAAATAAAAAGGTTTTGCCCATTTGGGGGATTTTTCCTCATTTGTGTGTTTCGTTTGTGATTGACTGTTCTTGCATGATCATATTGATTTCAATCACACCTAGATGCATGTTTTATGATTTAATTGAAAAACTAAGTTTAATTAAATAATTTCTTTATTTATACAAATGCGCACTCTTCATTTAAGCTAGTATTTAGTATTTAATTCTCACGGGTCTCCAATGGGCCTAATTTTGGATCCCCAAATAAGCCATTAATGCTACCCAAATCCTTCCAAAAATTATCCCTGTGGGATACACATCTCAGTGGCTAAGTTTGGCACCGTAAAAATACCACTTCGAGTTTCTGTGTTCCCCCACTATATAGTCTAATAGTACGAAGTCATAACATAAAAATAATTCACAATGTTATTATTAGATTTATATGTGGTTCACACATCATTTAAATTCTCGATTTAATTGCGTTTATAACACGAAATATATAATTTATGTAAATCATAAAATAACCTAAAAGAGTAAATTTAAAATAATTATTAAACAAACAATTATTTACTTAATTAAAAATACTTGATATTATAGGGTGATTATTGGTTGGTTTAAAAGTATTTGGCCTATAACAATACCATACCAAATTTTTTTTCGTATATTCGATTTTAGTAATTTTGGTTTTCGATTTTTAGTAAACTCTTTACAATACCATACCTTATAAATCTAGTTTTTTTTTTTTATCATTTTTATGATTTTGGGGTTTTTGGTATCTTTTGTTTCGATTATCTTAACACACAAACTATTAAATAACCTACATTCTTTTTTATATTCCATTCACTTAAATTATCAATTTACACAATTTCCTCACTTGAGAATTGAAGATAACTCATACTAGAGATAACACACACACACACACACACACACACACACACACACATATATATATACTAGCGGATGCCCGTGCTCGAGGGCACGGTGATAAATTTGTCCCGGTGATAAAACTTAGCCCATAATAGCCAGTCATTTTTTAGAAAAAAAAACTTTTAAAAGAATAAAAATAAAAAAAAATTAAAAATTATTATTTTTTAAATATTTTAATAATAAAATAATAATGTATGTATGTATGTATGTATGTATGCATGCATGTGTATGTATGCAATCATGCAACACATAAAATGCCATGCATGTCTTATCATACATGAGTTACTATTCATAACACCATTATCCCATGTGTGTGTATATATATATATATATATTCTAAAAGTAATGGTTAAGGTCAGGCTCAATTATAAAATTTTCGATAAATGAATATAAATAATGATAAAAATTTACATATATAATAAAAATGTGTATTTAATGCATATTAAATTGGTATTTTGATATGATAGTTTCGGTTTTTTGTTTTTACATGGAAAATTGGGTAAATTTCTTTTTAAATGCCTATATTAAAATATATCACAAAGTTTAGGATAATTGTTTTCTGTAATTTCAGTTACACGTACTGAAAATTCATAAATTAAAATCATATTTTTCGGACCAAAAAATTATCAAATCGTACTCTAAACCACCCTTAATTAACACACAATTTCCCTTCTCGAAATCTCCCATTATTTGACAATGTATTGGTGGGTGACAATTTTATACCCCTTTCACGATGCTCATAGACCATTGCAATATTTATTCAAGAATATCCAATTTTCTCATTTGTGATACAACTTAATTTAATGTTATTATTTCTTAACAATGTTAATGAATGAAAATTTGCAAGTGTTATGATGCAAGTACATATACACTATAAAAAGTTACTAACGTGACAGTAACAACCTACACATGCAATCACCTGTATATATAGAACCTAAAAATATTTTTTCACTAAAAAGGTTATACACGCCTGTTGATTGGAATTTAATGATTGAAAAGTCCAAAAAGTATAATTTTGGAAAGGCAGTAGCACTAGTTATTTCCAAAAATAAAACACCTTATTTTAAGATAAAAAAACTCTATTCATAAAAGAAATGTAAAAATGGTATTTTGAAAATAATAATTTTTTTATAAGGAACGAAATAAATAGGACCATTTTCATGAAAGAAAAGTTGATTGTCCGACAACCATAGCCTTAACTCAAACTTGATTTTGTATTTTTAATATAATGGTAAAATTCTTAATTTTTAAAAATAAAATCAACTTTGAAAATAGGTATTATTTTTACAAAACTAAAGTTGAACGTCTTATATTTATAACCAATATTTTTTAAATTCCTAAAAGTTCATAATCTATAATTTAATAGTAAAGATATATATAATTCAAGATATTTCCAAACGGTTTTAGATAAAGAAACAAATTTTCCATTCAATGGATTGGAAATTAGAATATTCCTAAAATTGAATTCTCAAGAATAATATAATAATAATTCTTGATGAAAGTAAAAATATACTTCGATCCCTGATGGAAGTAACACTTGGTCAAAGGGATGAAGATTCGGCCAAAAATATGAACAACTGGATGTAACACCCCGCGTTTTTAATAGTTAATTAAATTAATTACTTGGGAAATTTGAGAAAAAAAATAAAATTTTGGATTTGATTATTCTTAGTAATTAAATATGCTAGATTTTAGATATAAAAAATAACGTTTTAAGTTGAATTTAAATCGAGCTTAAAATTTGGAAATTATAACCTTTTGTATAAAAATTGGGGCAGGATCTGAGATAACGAGGATAAAAATAACATTTTTAGAAATCCAACCGTTCGATCAAGCTGAATTTTCCATAGCATCTCCGTTTCGCCATTTTCTACAACATACTAAAATTTAAAGCCATTCTGGTGGCCCGATCGTGCGAAATAATTTTTTGAGTGTTTGTATTTGATTAAGACTCAAATTATTTTTGGTATATAACCCAAGTGACGGGTTTAGAACTTTTAAAAACACTTTCTTCTAAACCCTAAGAGCGACAATCTCCTTTTTGACATCTTTTTCCTCCCTCAAAACCTTAACTCCACTGGAGAGCTATTTTCAATCCAAGTTTTGAAGCTTTAAACCGGATTTTCTCAAGATCGTTCAAGAACGCCTCTTTGCTAATTTTTTTGAGAGGAATCCCACCGTGTAGTCAGAATTTCTCCATCTTAGTATCAGGCATGAATACGATATTCTCTTCCTTTGGTATTATGCGTCTTAAGTGTCACCCAAACCCTTAATCATGTTTTTTTTTATGAAATCAATTTGTAACTTAATTAGAGAAAGTGGACATATAATTTGGGACTATTCTTATTAAATCTTTTAATATGATTTAATCTTTGAAACCCTTGGATGTGTAGGTTAGATTATTGGGTTTTCATGGTTTGGGGGTTGTAGGTTTACATGTAGAAATTATGGGATTAGATATATGTTATATTGGGACGCGTCCACACTTAAAAAATTAGATGATTTATAAAAGAGAAAGATTATATCATATTGAATATCATCGCATGATAAATAAATTAACATTATTGAATAGAATGAATTATGTTGAAAACAACGACGGTGCTATTAATTGAATTAAATTAAATTGGGACATTTATGATTATATTGCCATGTTATATTTATGATTTATGATATTGTGTGGATTATTATTATTCACTTTCGCCATCGTGAGGACGAGGAGCTTTTGGGTTGTATACTGCTCACCTTGTTTATAGGATGCTTACTAGGTATGGGGTGGGGCAGATTTTTATACTTTATCGACGTTACGCTAGCTAGGCACGCGACTAGGACGTGTTTAATATTAAAAATCTATCCTCTATATAGTAGGATGTATATGTGCTTTGGGGACCCTTAGGTATGGGACTAAGGGGTATTTTGGGGATCTCACGTCGATAAATAAGGGTCGGAGAATTTGAGATAATAAACGAATGAGAATTAATGCCTAAGATAATAACGGGTATTAAAAGCTGGGCGGCATAATGTGTGGGATCGAGAGTTTAAATAATTCAACTTGAATTTATGTCGGGTCGTGTGTGTAACCTTGTCATATTATGGGATCGACAGTTTAAACGAGTGAGCTGGATATTGACAAGGGAAAGTGTGACACTTTGGTAGATTACCACCCGAGGCGGGAGGATCGCTATAATAAAATTGAGAAACATAATGATCTTGGGTTAATTAAATTAAATTAACATAGTGGGACTTAGATATTTAAAATCATATTAGCGTGGATTATTGAATTAGAATTTCTGAGGGTAGTTAGTGATTTGTATTAATTGCATTTAATTAAAATATTATATTCTAAAATTATCTCGTATAATGCTACTGGCTAGATTCAAGGATCCTATTTGATGGGAGTAGTGTGTATTCATGCTCGGGGCTCTGACCTCGTGTGTTGACTAACCTCCTGTGACACCCCACCTAAATAAATACTGGTGATCAGTCATTTATTAAATTAAATCACAATATCCAGTTGGATCAGTTTGTGCATCACTATAGAAAACTTTATTATTAAACACTAACCACCTAGTGTTTAAAAATGTTGATGTCAAAATTTTAATTAATATAAAAGTAGTTTAACGAAAAAATTAAACATTCACCATTCACATCAATCTCATATGATAAGAAATAACAACAATAATAAATGAAACTGGAGAAAACATTTCCAGTCTAAGTCCTAAATACAATAATCCAATAGAAATAAACTCAACAACTGAATAAAGTAAATAACAAAATCCAAAATATCTGAATATCTGAATAAAAGAGGGGCAACATGACCTAACTGATGAAATAACTCAAAAGGAATGAATGGTATACATAGAGGCATCTATTATCAAGGTCCTATAATTTCCACAGTAGCTATAGCTCATCAAGTGAATGGAACTCCTATGCTTGGTGTCCTTGTGGATTGGCACCTAAAATAATTTGACAAGAAAAAGAGATTTGCAGAAAACGGGTAAGAGCCCGAGTTCAAAACAGTTTAAAACTCAGTAAGTGCTTAAAATGAGTTTATAGCACGTACATTAATCATGTTAGGTTAGCGTACTCACTTGAGATGCTCACCTCTCATCTAATGTGCACGCCTAACGTTCCATCAAACCCTACTAGTTTTTATTCCCATGCTAACTAGTTGTTTCCCGTCTAACATCTAATCATAGACCAATATTGTTCCCATTAATTTCCCTCGCAATATACATAATACCTATAATCAACATGTCTTTAGCATGAATAAGCGCTCTTTCAATTTAATATCGGTAAAGTGTTCACCAACTTAATTCATTTTCGATTTCATTATTATTCATGTCTACTTAATTCACACAATAGATAATATCATAAGTATATATATACATACACTCTATTATATATATTCTCAATACTTCACCTAGAGACGCAGATGCAGTGCATGGTTACTGTGCTGTCATGTCCTGGTGCATCACTCATTGCATAAAGGACTATAGGTTCTATCTCTTGCTAACCTTCAAAACAAACAAATATATTGGAGACGAACAAAGTTCTAGGCCGATGGGCTATGCATATACTTACGCACCCATACGATCGTCATCACTATCATTCTCACAGATAGCCCGTACCTAGGTTCTATGTGCTAGTGGTACAAATCAAAATCCCACCCGAAGGCTCCTCAAGGCATGATTGTCCACAACGCGCAACCTCCGCTCGATACCAAGCACCGTAGGTATGTCGTACACATATTAGTTCAATCAATAAGTATACACACAACTTATTATATTCATTAGGTATTCACGTAATCCAAGTCCTCAAATTCATATATTGTATTATCGTCTCTACTACTCACAATACTTTAAATGTACGACTTATCTCTCTATCGTATATACTCTTTAAGGTTCTATCATTCCCACCCATACCTTTAGTAGTTACAAAATTCCTCTCACTACTAAATTATGTAAATGAAGCTACTCCAGAATAGCGTAGGTCATATTCTCTCACTTAAAGGAACCTAGAAGGATTTTTAACTCATTTGGGAAAAAATTGGAGTTTCTGAAATCTCGTTAGAACCTGGGAATTCTGGTTCGAACGAGGTCATTTGAAAGAGTTTATCACTTCAAACTAACTCTAAAATCTTGTTAGTAATCTCGTTGGAAGTCTCATTCGAACGACATGGGCAGGTCTTATAACAAGAATTCAGGGTTCGTCCCTGACTTCCAAAAGTTACGTTTTCCCAATTCATTCAACAGCAAAATCACCCAAAACTCATCGTAATTCAAATTCAACAACTCTAAACTGTATCCCCTGGTATTAAAACACTTTACCATCCATTTTTAACATCAAATCCCAAAAATTTCAACATGAATTTTGATAAATCTCCTAAATCCTCAATAGACCCAAAATTCATATAATCTCCATTAATAACCCATTAAACTCAAATAAAATTTTGTGGTTTTAATATATCACTTAGGTTTTTAATCCCCAAAATGATAGCTATTCAACTACATGCAATTCCTATACCACAGTCATGAATACATTCCCAATTACATGATATTTTGATTAATCCATCAACTAAATTAACGTGAATCATATATGCTCTAAAAATCCAGCAAGATAAACACTTTCCTTTTTGTGAAGTTCTGATTCTCTGGATGAAATTGGTATAAGGGTGACCCTTCTTTATAATCTATGCGTTGGTGTAATTTTTAGTGTGAGAGCTTGAGTCTTTATCCTTGGGCTCCTATGGAGTTCTTCTTCTTCCTCATTGGTTCTTTCTCTCCCCCACGTAGGTTTGAAAACTCACAAATATACTATTACCCACGTAACCTTCCTTTTTAATGTACTAGTTTCACCCATTTTCATTCCCTAAAATCTCAAAAGACTAAATACCCCTCCGGGGTGTCGGTTTGGCCTAAATTGCCCCGAAACTCAAATAAAACACCCGAGTAGAGTTTTATGAATATCTCGACCCTTTCGGACTCATCGGCGCACTCAAAATGGTCATACGAGTTACTTTAAAATATATTATCTTTTTAACCCAATAAAGTAATACCGACACGACTCACATGCACGCCCCAACTAAGTATATTATAACTACCGTATTTTTCACTCCCGACCATAATAATATTTTCTTAATCATATAATACTTTTCTCACTAAGTAATATTCAACATAATTATTATCAATATAAACTAACTCTCGTCACGCTAGTAATTATTACGTTTAAATTCGGATTAATTATAAATAAATTTTCTCCATTAAATTTAATTAATCCTAATTCCATAATTAGAATAAAATCCCTCAAAAATATGGGGTATTACACTTTTTCAGGATAAGTTTTGGAGAAGCTGCATAGGACCATTTGGACATTATCATTTGGAGGTGCAGCTGGAGTTTATTTATTTTACTTCTTTAATTATTTTAGGCTTTCCTTTCAGTCGTATTTCATTATGAGACTCTATTTGGGTTTTATTGGGCCATGCGGTTCCAAAGTTGTTGAGGATTCAGTTGGAGTATTTACATTTGGTTTTATTAAGATTTTAAGTTAATCATTATTGGAGATTGAATTTAATTGGAGTTTAGCATGTGATGGATCTTTTATCGCTCAGTTGGTCATTATCATGTGGGATTGATTAAATTATTTATTTTGTGGATTTATTTATATATGTCTCATATCTATTTCATGCTAAGAATTGTATTATATTCACTCACACTCGATTAGGTTTTGGTGGCGGCCGACGTTAGAATTAAGCGGGGTGTGACAGATGGTATCAGAGCATGGTCTTAGATCTCATAGGTTGTGAGTTCGTTTCGCTTCCATGTTATCGATCTTTGATTCCCTTTATTGATTCGTACTTCATAAGGTAGAGGGTCTAGTATACGTGTTAGATGTGTTTCTTGGAGATATATAATTTTGTATTAAGGACGTTGTAGGCATTTAGTTTAGAATTATTAAGCTTGATGTGAGGATCCTTAGAGTTGATT
Organism: Sambucus nigra; assembly: GCA_949130495.1. Lineage (NCBI taxonomy): Eukaryota > Viridiplantae > Streptophyta > Magnoliopsida > Dipsacales > Adoxaceae > Sambucus > Sambucus nigra. Next base: position 539,139,446 of record OX422213.1, read on the forward strand.
TTGGATACGTTAATTATTTGGAAGATCATTAGTATAAATTTTGGGTATGTCTTATATCGATGCAACGATGTGATTTGATTTGAGGATTTATGTGTTGTGAAGATTATCAGAAATATAATCGAGTGGTGAGTTGCGAGAGCGCATGGTACGCCGTCACTTTCATATATATATATATATATATATATATATATATATAGAGAGAGAGAGAGAGAGAGAGAGAGGAAGGCTCACCTACATCATGCACTATACATCACATCGTACATCACACCTAATTCTAGGCCCTAGAAAACTTTTTTTTTCAAATTTTATATTTTCCCTTGAAATTATCCTTCCAATCAACCCATATGCAAAAAATTAGGTCAAAATATATTTTGTAGCTATTTTTTAAAAATCCACAAAAACTGTTGGCCCAGACCCTTATAAATAAGGTATTTTTAGCATTTTTTGTGGATTTTATAAAAATAGATAAAAAAAAATGTATTTTGACCTAATTTTTTGCATATGGGTTGATTGGAAGGTTAATTTCAAGGAAAAAATATAAAATTTGAAAAACAAAATTAGAGCCTATAATTAGGCGTGATGCATGGGTGATGTATAGAGCATGATGTACTATAGCGTCTCTCTCTCTCTCTCTATATATATATATATATATATATATATATATATATATATACAATCCTGCTCTTGTGAGGACTAGTCCGCATTTTAAGAATACGGACCGAACATGTGTCACCTGGCGGTGAGCCCAGAAAAGAGAGAGATTGTGCCTATAATTTAGGAAATAATTTCTAAGGGAACCGTTAGGTGACACATGTCTGGTCCGCATTCTTAAAATGCGGACTAGTCCGCACAAGAGCAGAATTATATATATATATATATATATATATTATTTTGTTATTCATGGGGTAGGTGCACGTAAGATTGGGTGTATGGGCGTCCAATTATGGTATTCAACGAGTAGGCGTATGTCAGCCTTATTTTATGTTTCGTGATTTACGTTTGATGTTTATGCTTTGTCTAATTTCGAGGACGAAACACCTTTACTAGTGGGGAAATATGCAACACCCCATGTTTTAATAGTTAATTAATTCAAAAATTCGAGAAAAAAAAATTTGATTTAATTATTATTAGTTATTAAATATGTTGGTTTCTATATATAAAAATAAGGAGGATAAAAATAATTTTTTTAGAAATCCGACCGTTTAATCGAGCTGAATTTTTCACTCCAGCTCTGCCTTGTCGTTCTCTAAAAATACTAAAATTTCAAGACATTCTGACGGTTCGATCCTCCGTAATAATTTTTTGAGTGTTTGTATTTAATTAGGACTCAAATTCTTTTTGGTATATAAATAAAGTGACGGGTTTCGGACTTTTAAAAACACTTTATTCTAAACCCTAAGAGAAGCAATCTCCTCTTTTACATCTTCTTCCTCCCTCAAAACTTTAACTCCACTGGAGAGCTATTTTCAATCCAAGTTTTGAAGCTTTAAGCCGAGTTTTTTCAAGATTGTTCAAGAATGTCTCTTTGATAATTTTTTGGAGAGGAGTCCAACTGTGTAGTCATAATTTCTTCATCTTAATCTCAAGCATGAATAATCTAATCTCTTCCTTTGGTATTATGCGTCTTAAGTGTCGCCCAAACCCTTAATCATGTTTTTTTATAAAATTAATTAGCAACTTAATTAGAGAAAGTGGACACTTAATTTGGGACTATTTTCATCAAATCTTTTAATATGATTAAATCTTTAAAACCATTGGGTGCGTAGGTTAGATTATTGGGTTTTGATGGTTTGGGGGATATAGTTTTGGATGTAAAAATTATGGGATTTAATATATGTTATATTGGGACGCTTAAACACTTAAAAAAATTAGATGATTTATAAAAGAGAACGATTATATCAAATTGAATATCATCACGTGTTAGATAAATTAACATTAATGAATAGAATGAATTATGTCGAAAACAACAACAGTCCTATTAATTGTATTAAATTAAATTGGGACTTGTATGATTATATTGTCATGTTGTGTTTATGATTTATGATATTGTGTGGATTATTATTATTCACTTTTGCCATTGTGGGGGCGAGGGACTTTTGGTTAGTATATTTCTCACCTTGTTTATAGGATACTTACTAGTTATGGGACTAGCGGGTAGACTTTGATTATGGTTTATGCTTGCTAAGTATGGGACTAGTTAGTGTAGATTCGTGCGTATTTTATATTTCGAGGTGGGGAAATTTTTTATACTTTATCGACGTTAAGCTAGGTCAAGCATGAGACTGGGGCATGTTTAATGCTAGAAATCCATCCTATATATATAGTAGGACGTATGTGTACTTTGGTGACCCTTAGGTATGGGACAAAGGGGTATTTTGGGGATCTCACATTGATAAATAAGGGTGGGGGAATTTGAGATAATAAATGAATGAGAATTAATGCCTAAGATAATAACGGATATTAAAACCTGGGCGACATAATGTGTGGGGAATGAAAGTTTAAACGGGTCAGCTTGCGTTTATGTCGTGTCGTGTGTGGAACCTTGTCATATTGCGGGATCGACAGTTTAAACGGATCAATTGGCTATTGACAAGGAGAAGTGTGACACTTTGTTGGATTACCACCCGAGGCGGGAGGATCGCTACAATAAAACTGAGAAACATAATGATCTTTGGTTAATTAAATTAAATTAACATAGTGGGACTTAGATATTTTTAAAATCATATTGGGGTGGATTATTAAATTAGAATTTCTTAAACTAGTTAGTGATTTATATTAATCGCGTTTAATTATCTCTTTTAATCAAAATATTCTATTGTGATATTTATCTCGTATAATGCTACTGTTTGGATTCAAGGATCCTATTTGAGGGCAGTAGTGTGTATTCATGCTCGAGGCTCTGACCTCATGCGTTGACTAACCTTTTTAGGATAAGTTTTGGAGAAGCTGCATAGGACCATTTGGAGATTATCGTTGGGAGGTGCACCTGAAGTTTATTTATTTTATTGCTTTAATTAGTTTAGGCTTTCCTTTCAGTCGTATTTAATTATGAGACTCGATTTGGGTTTTATTGGGCCATGCGGTTCCAGAGTTCTTGAGGATTCCGTTGGAGTATTTACATATGGTTTTTTTCAGATTTTAATTTAATCATTATTGGAGATTGGATTTAATTAGAGTTTAGCATGCGATGGATCTTCTATCACTCCATTGGTCATATCATATGGGATTGATTCAATTATTTAGTTTGTGGATTGATTTATATATGTCTCATATCTGTATCATGCCAAGAATGGTATTTTATTTACTCAAACCCGGCTTGGTTTTGGTGGCGGCCGATGTTATAATTAAGCGGGGTGTGACGATGGAGCACTTGGATGAATGGATCAACAGGATGAACGGGATGAATGGGATGAGCACGACGAATATCTGACAGAACATATCGAAGACAAGGGACCAAAAGGCCGAACGTCGTGGTATATGATTTTAGTCACATGTTATATAAGTGTGGAGACTCGATAAACTAGTAGAAGGACATGTCCAATTTATGTAACAACCCCCATTTTCTCACATAAATGTTGGCTAGACACGATACAACGAAGATGGGGCTTTTTTGTCAATTAATATCATTCTCAACATCAAAACTTATAAAGAATATAATAATGAACCATAATTAAATTAAATTAATATCCAAAAGATAATAAAATCCAATTGAGCACCAAGCATATGATAAATCCAATATAATAGTAAATATATCAAAACTGACATGAAATAAACAAATCCCGGGTTTATGCTCATACAATAATCCCAAATAAAATAAATATACTGGAGCAGAGTAGCACCTAAACTATAATCAATAAGTCTGGAAAGTGTGATGAGAAAAAGGAGACCGCAAGGGTAATACGTCAATAGTCCTGCTATCCCCGTCTAGGAGAACCTGGTGGAGTAGAGTTACAAGAATTAACTTATTTAATTTCAAGTGAAATAAATATAGGCGATTCAAAGTAAATATCCCCCATTATCTCTCACATACCATTAGCATCTCACCCGTAATCTAAGTGTGATATTGCCCGTATCCAAACAAGTCTCGAAATAATAAATTACAACCATGCCAATTTAATATCAAATGCATTAACTGTAGTCAACATATTACAACACAATCGTATAAACTCAAATAATGCCCAAGGCATCCCTGTCTCATATATCTCGTGAAGGTGACATAAGCATATATTATGCACAATAAATCATGGGTCTATAATTTACTGCCTATGTTCTTAAAAAAATTAATAAATCTCATGTAATTTGGGTAATTTATATATATGTCCTTTCGTATGTGAGACACTCAAAGGCATCTACCAGTGGTGTCTCATTTTTGCTCTATCGGTACATCCGAAGGAATCTCTATCCAAGTCAGACACCACAAAACACACATAAGTGGGGCGGTTCCTACGGAGGACATCTGTTCACGGCCCATTTCTAGTGGTGAAAAAGGATCCCAACATCTACACCTACATCTCGTAGATGGCGCTACTACGTAGTACCTATAATAATGACCTACATGACGTCTAACCCACCTGTGCCGACGTGTGCTACGGTCTCGAACGCACGAAATCCCAAGCCAACATGACCGTCCACGAACATTTATATGTCCACACAATTAAATATAAATACATATTATTCCCATATAATAATACTCTATAATTACCTAAGGTATCCCACATGATATTCATAAATATTCACTCATTAATAATTTAATATCCAGTTAATTATTAATTCCTTCTTGCTTAAAAGAATATTTAACCATCTAGTCAAATATAAACTCCCAATTAATATATGTTCCATATTAGGATTTTAATAAAATCATCGTTCACCCAAACACTGTCCCACCAACATATACGATTTTCTAAAAATACCCCGGATCCATCCCCGGACCAAGCTCAACCTACCCCAGGGGACGAATCGATTCGCCTCCTAGGCTGAATCAATTCGCCCAACTGAATCTATTTGTCTTTGATTAGGCATAAATTCTTCCTATTTATCCCCATAATTTAGAGGTTTTTATCACCTAATACAATTTAAAATGCATTAATTTATCTCATATCCTTGCTATTGACATTTTCTATATAGTGCATCGAGTTTTATGTATTCTTTATGCTTTTTACATGTATTTTATACAAGTGAAGAGAAGAGGAAACTTAAAATCGAGAAACCAACGAAGAAAGAAAGAAAGGAAGAAAGGAAGAAAAGTTAGAGGGGAAAATAGTAACTCTACATCTGGAGTTCGTGTGAGGAACCAAAATGAAAATTGAAGACCTCAAGTTTACAAGCACGTAGGAAGAAACAACATCCAAATTCGAGTCTTGGATCAAAAGTAATGAAGCCTCAAAGGTGAGAGAAAGTCACAAAAAGCAGAAAGAAAAAGACCCCTGGACCGATCCAGTGTCAGCTAAAAACGAACCGGTCCGGTGAAGACAAAGTTCCTGTAAAGGGAGAACCAATCCGATATCAACATAAAATGAACCGATCCAGAATCCTAAATGTTCCTGAATAAAGTAAACCACCGGACCGATATGATTTCAAGAAAAAATGAACCGATCTGGTATACACTGGACCACACGGATAGACCAGACCAGAATTGTCTAGGTGACTAATATCTGATTTTTCTTTTTCGAATTTAGAGTTGTACCTAGCTCAGACTCTTGTAATTTCGTAGGGTATTTATTCCAACTAATTACCAAACTTTTAGGAGTTCTCTTTTTGATAGTTTTAGAGGACTTTTGCTCCTAAGAACCCTAGGATTTAATTTCTATAAGATTCATTTAAGTTTCAAGCTTTAATTCCATAATTTTCTTCATTCCAAGTATTGCTTCTTTTATGATTTTAGTGGCTTTTACATTTGTGTTTGAGAATTCATTGAAATTAGATTGCAGTTTTTATTTACAACTTTCTTCCCCATTTTTCACGTAGTTATGAATTAATGCAAAATAGGTTTTGTGTTCAGGCTTACTTTAATTATGTCTAGCTCAATTTCCAAGGGTTGGGATGCATGGACTCGACCCGATGTAGTTTACAGGAATAAAAAAATAGGGTTTGAATTAAATTTTAATCGAATCGTGTTGTGTAATGATCATAACCATCGTAGGCCTTTTAACCTCGTTTGCCTTAGGTAAGCAGGGTGTTCAAGGATGCGATGTGCATGTTGGCTACTGCAGAACCTCTTTATTCTTGCCTTTGATTATATATGACGCGGTCTAGTACCTTCATATATGTAATGCTTATGATTAATAAAGACTGGGTTTTACTAACTCGCTAATTCAAAAGCTAGTATTCTATTCGGTAAATCTACTAGGGTTTGGGGGATTGTATCCTAACATGCTTTTCTTCATTCATATTTACTTAATTGCGGTAGTTTATTTCCTTGCATGTATAATTTAGTTCCATAATTAATCATCTTTTAGTTTCTTTTCTCGAATCAATTTAGGGTTAGTGTTATATTCCATCGTCATTATGAGCATTCGTCCTAGTTCCCTATGGATAGGATCTCGACTTATTGGGTTATTACTTATGCGACACGATTTCACTTGAGCTTATATAAGCACGCACTTTAGACACTTTTGTGGTCGCATCAAGTTTTTGACGTCGTTTCCAGGGAACTTGGGTGGACTTTTACGTTAGTAGATCTAATCCCAAATTGGATTCCAAAATTTAAGAAGCCAAAAAAAATCAAAACAATTCAAAAATCCAATAAAAATTCAGAAAAATAAACAGCTAAAAAGAAATCATCTCTCAAAATCCCTTTCATGAAAAATCCAGAACAAACTCATCAAAATACTACAATCAGAATCCACGAAAATCCCATCGTTATGTATAATTTTGATAACCCCCATACCCCTCGCATTCCACAATTTTAGGTTCCACCTCCTGCATCTCCAAACTCCATCACAAGTCACACGCTGAGTCACACTTCTAGAACACTGAGTGAGGATTCCGAGTCAATTGGAAAGAGAGCAATGTCGAATATCGCCAATTTCGGTAGGGCTGAGGGAAACCTATCGTATTGTCCCATGAAAGAACTCTTATTTCCCGAGTGAACTGTCACCCCAGGATGCATTCTACTTCCGTACAATGAAGGATAGTTCCACTTTGGTAATTGGATCTTAAAGATTCTTCCAACATTTCACAGCATGGATTCAGAGAAACCATACCTCAATATTCACGAGTTCAAAGAGGCGTGCAAAACTTTTAATGATTAAGCTTACATGCAAGATGTCATTTGCCTAAAGCTTTTTGCTTAAAGGATAAAGCTAAGACCTAGCTTTGGTCTTTACCACCGAGCTCTATTATATCATGGAAGGATATGCAGTCCAAGTTTCTCTTGAAGTTATTTCCACCACATAAAACCAACTCCATCAAGGCTCAAATTCAAGCCTTTCAACAACAAGATAATGAGCCATTTGACCAGTGGTGGGAACGCTTCCAAGACCTTATTAACGCTTGCCCACATCATGGATTTGAGAAGCATCATCGTATATCTTTCTTCCATCAAGGGCTTAATATAACGTCTAAACAATTTGTTCAAACAATGTGTGAAAGATCATTTTGGCAATTAGATGCGAGTGATACTGAGGCTCATCCTAAGTATGTCACCGGGACTACTCAATCATGGGACCTATTCAATCCTAATGCCCAACACCGACCTCAACTAGTGTCCAAAACTCCTGTTGTGTCCCATCTAAACCAATTGTATAAAGATACCTTGTTAGACCGTCAATTTAATAAATTTGAGAAAAATCTGAGAGACATACTCGAGGTACGACTAAGAGAAACCACCAGATCCACCCGAAACGTGAAATAGAAGGTGTGCGCCATTTGTGAGGCGGGCCATTCAATAAATGAATGTTCGATGATACCCGCCTACAAAGGAATGATTAACGATAAAGTGGAAGCAATAGGATGATTTAAGGGGAATTTCAATGCCTCGCATGGGAACTCATATAACCCTTCATGGAGGAACTATCCTGGTTTTAGCTATAGGAAATAAGAAGTTGCGATCAATCCAAATTCAGATGTTTCCCTACCTCCATCCCCTCATCATTTTCAACAAGCACCACCTATGCCTCCACACATGCAAGAACCACCTCCAAGCCCATACATTACCTCACCGCAGATGTTTCTTGAGGATAATTTAAACCAGTTCATCCAATATCAAAACCCAACCAGCGCTAAGTTTTAGTGCATGTACACTGAGATGAATAAGATCATATATAGTTTGAAATCCTCGTTAAGTGTCCAAGATAAGGTCAAGTTTCTAGCTCAAGGATAAAGACCTCCTCAAGGTCAAGCGAATGTTAGATCTACATAGTCCGATCAGCAATAACAATGCCAAGCCATCACCACTCTACGTAGTGGGCGAGTCATTGATTTATCACCTCCCCCATACAAGGATCCAAAAGACAAGGGGGGTTTTTCAGGCACGAAAGAGGCCGAAAATGCCCCCTTGATTTAAAGTGGGAATGACGATGCTAGCGAGTCCGAAGTTATTGTGAAACCCCACCCTCTCTCCGTTCCCCTCAAAGATTGTCCCCACCTCAAAAGGGAGCCTCCCATGCAGATGTGCTAGAACTACACCAAAAATAATAATTTGGCACACCTTGATATTAAAAATCTAGCACACTTTAAAACACTGCCAAATTTTGGCACGGTTTCATGACAATCTGGCACAGTTTAAAACGATGCCAAATTTTGGCACCACTTAAAAGTGTGCCAAAATTGAGTACATCTAGTTAAAATATAAATAATCTAAAATATCATCTCCCTCCAATATTTTCATCTCCCGCACTCTCATTTTCACACAAGAAAAAAAAGATTCGTGGACTCTCTCCCTCTCTCCTCTAGCCTGGAGAAAAAAAAACTAATTTTCCACCACCGTCCAAGTCCACCGCTCTCAACCTTCGTCCACCACTCTTGACCTCCACTAATCCACTCTCATATGGTATAATTTTTTGTTTTTTAAACCTAATTTCTTTCCTGATTTGTGTATTTTCGTCCTCAACAAAAGGGGCTTTGTTAGATGAGACTTAGTGTTGGTGCCTATAAGAATTTGTACCGATGGTGTCATCGAGTCCTGCTTTACCCCTGTTCGCTATTTTATGGAGCTTTGTGCTGCTGCCTATAAGAATTTTTGGCGGCTTGATGTAGAAGGCCTTCCAGCTGATCTTATTCAAAGGTAAACCCTCGTGATTTTTACCATATTTTCTAGGGACATTTGATTATATCCAGAAAAAGTGTTTTCTTTAACAACTTTGATTCTGATATTTCTCTTGGATTTCATATAAGAGTTTTTGAATCTTTATTCAAATGTAGACAACTCAGAATTTTCAAATATTTAAAATCTAATCTCATTTTTTTCCTTAGAAATCTGAAATAAAAAACCTATAATCTTATCTCTACCGTATTACAGGTTCCTGCATGTGAAACAGGTGTGTGTGAGTATGGGTGAAAACATGTGTGTGATGGTGTGTGTGTGTGTAGGTGATATATATAAGGTTTTCTTTGTTTGTGTATATAACAAGAGTTGTTATACATATATATACAAAATGGGTATTAACATGGAAGAAATTGAAATGAAAAAAAAAACACAGTAAATTGCATTTACGACGTGGTATCTTCAGCGTGTTAACACAACTAAACAAGTGGTCCGATACGTGGTCCGGGTACTTGAAAATAATATTCATATATCAAATAACACATAAGGGTGGTACGTGTGTAATTCCGGGATCGTCGAAATGGGTTTCGGGACATCCGAAGTTTTGTCGACGCTAGTCGTAACGAAATGACAACTTTTTCGACCATCTTTCGACTAATTTTTGGCACACCTCTGTTAGTCCAAAATAATATCCCGAGATAACCAACTTGTTTTCCATTCATTGGATAACACATATGGGTGGTGGGTATGTGTGCGGGTTTTGCGAGGTGCATGTTTAAAGTATCGAAAGTTTAATAAAAATAAGCAATTTTAGTGAACTTTGCAAACAAAAAAAATATTGAACTGCTTTAGGCAGTTGAAAATGGCACAAGCTTAGATTTAAGTAGTGATCCATTTGAGATATAAGATTATATTTGATACCCTATTTAACAAATACCCAAATTTTTCTGTTACTATTACTCTCAGCTATATGGAATCCCAATTTAAACATAAATTCTCCTAGATTATTCACAAATTTATATTGAATGATATTCTCCATATTCCCTAAGCCTCACACAACCTATTATATGTTCACCAATTCACAAAATATAACAACTTCCTTTTTCATGCTCTTTTATTCTTAATTCATCTTTATTTTCATTTTCATTTGTAATTATAATTGTTTATTTCATTCCACGACAGGATGCTTGGTGAACCATAAGTAGTCTTGTGAAAGTCGCAAATCACCATGCCAGTTATAGAGAATTATGAGGTTGATTTTCATAATAATTTGAGAGTGCGCTTTTGTTCAAACAAAGAAATTATTTAATTAAACTCAGTTTTTTCAATTAAATCCTAAAACATGCATCTAGGTGTGATTGAAGACAATCTGATCATGCAAGAATACTCAATCACAAACAAACACACAAATGACGAAAAATCCCCCAAAGGGGCAAAGCCTTTATATTTTCACTATAATTTGTAAAGAACGGTTTACACGAATTATACTGAAAACATGAGTGACATACGAAATACCCTCAGGTTCCAGTTCCGATGTCATCGACTGGAATCTCCCGTAAGAACTCAAGATAGGAAGGAATGGAAAAGAGTCGACTTCTCCACAAGTTACTCCACATGAGTAAATACGATCCTTTGAAGGTTTAAAGATTCACACACATATATGGGAATGATTTTGTGAATCAAAAAGACATGAAACCTTAAAAACTTGAAGTCTGTTTTGTGGGTTGTAAATCGCAAAAATGTATACGAAAAAGACTTGAAAAAATGTACAAAATGGGTAAAAATATTTATACAAAAATCGAGGCTCGAACGACGTATGCATGTCACTCGAACGAGATCACACAACAAGCTCATGTTGTTTGAACGACAGAGCGATGTCGTTCGAACGAGCTCGACGACCAAAAAATTTCGCTTCTACACTTAGAAAAATTTATGCTTTTGTGTTAAAAATAAATCAGACTTCGAAAAATATTTTGTAAAACATTCCCAAATATTTATGCAAATATTAACAACTCCAATAAACCATTTTACCAATAACTTGTCGTGGAGTAGTGGGAACGGTTGAGCAGCACGTCGCATGTAGCATGATGCACGTGTGAAGATGGTGGATGCATGGATTCAGATCAAGGCCGTCGTGGATGATCGTGTTGACGTACCGAATGTAGCGGTATCATACATACATATTGCGATCTAGGACAAATAAAAAATTCCTAGATTCTACCCCGAACATTTATAAAATTATGTCCTTACAAATTTCCCCCTATGTCTATGCCGGTACATACATAAAAAATTCGAATTATGCAATCACCATAAAGCAAATGACGTATAAGATAATATCCCCATTAAACCCTCAAACTGATAATACTAACTGACATGTCGTCAACCAAACTTCAACATCTTCATATCTTCAGCTTTTCTCATCAGGGTGTACAATCCAATAATCATAAATTTTGTACCTACACAGATGAGATAAAGCAGATACCCGTGACACGCAAGAGTTTAAAATATAATGACATGCAAAAATCAAAAATCAATTAAGCTTAAGCAAATTATTGATAAATTAACCAAATTCTCGCCCATAATTCATTCTCCCCCTTTTTATGATGTCCCCAAATAGACAGTTATGAGAAGCACAAATAAATACAAATGAATAATGTCGTAAGGTAATAAACTTTCTATTTTTGAATTTTTCAAAAAAAATCTCACACAAAATATACAACAAAGAATCACACCATGAAAGGGCACAAAAACAACCAAGTCTCTGATAGCGAAAATGTAGGGGTGTGAGCAAATTCTATAGGAAAATCAATGCATACAAACATAACAAATGTGCACGATGAATATCGGATACTCCTCACGAATGAACTCAACATATTCGTTAGGTTTAAAAAGATGGAATTATAAGAAATTGACTGAATCAAATCAGAAAATCAAAGCTCAAAGTGATTTCCACACCAATAACATCCAAAACTATTTAATGCTTTTTCAGAACTTTCAAGGAAGTGCAAGACCATTTAAATTCTCCTACCAAAATCCCTCATATTTATATTTTTTTAGAGGTGATATAAATTCTCAAACATTGGATAATTGATGGTGAAACCTAATGGCCCATATTTGGCATGTATGCTTTTTATTGCCTTTAAATTTTTTTTCGAGCTCTTTTAACCTCTGTGGATCCCGAATAATAAAATGCCTCAATTTTTTAGGTCCGATATAACGGTGGATTAGTATTCGCAAAGGCTAAATGAGAACATTTCGTAGCCCTTCCCCGTTTTAAAATACCACAGAATCTCACTAAACGATTTTTACATGCATTCCAATCTTTTCACGTTTTATTGCAAATGGTTCGTTGTATAAACAGAATTGAGATGGAAACACTCAAGCCAATATGTGATAAACAAGTACAATAATCAAATAAAACCGTTCACGTGTGCAATAAAGGAGCTAATGAGCCAAACATGTAGAAAGTTATCACCAAATCACATCTCAAAGACTCCAAACAATGAAAAGCACATGGATGAAATGATGTAGCGTCTCAAATCACTATCAAACAGTCACGTGAATAATGAAAATGGAAGTTGTGACTCGACTATCTTAAATGCTCATCCATAAGAGGTGTAAACAAAAATTCAAAAATATTTTTGTGATTTTCTAAAAATTTTATTAAAAAGAAAATATTTTTGGATTTTTCAAAAAAAATTACAGAAGGGAAAAAATAATAATGCAAATGATACAATCTAGCAATAGGAATCATACGATATGAGCATGACAATGCATCCTATCCTAGACATGGACCATCCCCTTAGTCAACTGTGCAAATCCCTAAAGACTTCCTAAGACTGTCGAATCTAAGGGCATCTAAATGTTTCGTGAAAATATCGGTTAACTGAAGGTCGGTGGGAACGAAACTCAAGGATACGACTTTCTCCTTAACTAATTGACATATAAAGTGCTTGCGTATCCTAATGTGATTTTTGCACGAATGTGGACCGAATTACGAGATATGTGAATCAGGCTCGTGCTATCACAGGAGATGGTCATGGTGTCCTGTGAAATGCCATAATCCTCCAAAATTTGCTTCAAGCACAAGAGTTGCATGCAATAACTACCGGCGGCGATGTACTCAGCCTCCGCAGTGGACAAAGAGATGGAGTTTTGCTTCTTGCTCATCTAAGAGACAAGAGAAGAACTAAAGTAAAAACACCCACCATAAGTGATCCTACTACCATCTAGACCCCCGACCCAATCGGCATTCGAATAGGCGGACAAACGATCATCAGTATCAAAGGAATACCAAATACCATAGGAGAGAGTCCCACTCATGTATTTGATAATACGTTTTAGAGCAAGTAAGTGTGACTCTTTTGGGGACGCCTGATACTCACACAGACTCCAACACTAAATGTTATGTCTGGGTGGCTGGTAGTCAAGTAGAGAAGACTACCTATCATACTTCGATACAAGGTTTTCTCTACGCCCTTGCCTGAAGTGTCTTTACTAAGCTTGATATAAGTACTCATAGGTGTACGTGCATGCTTAGCGAAATCTAAACAAAATTTCTTCACTAGGCATATATCATACTTGTATTGGGAGATGATCATCCCATCCTTTAGCTGATAAACATGGAGACCAAAGAAGAAAGTAAGCTCACCTACCATGCTCATCTCACACTCACTTTTCATCTCCTCCTCAAAGTGGTGAGCATGCTGGGAGCATGTGGATCGAAAGACTATGTTGTCCACATAGACCTGGGCAACCAAAATAGTACCATCATCTCTCCTGACGAACAACGTCATATCAACTCCCCCTCCCTTAAAACCACGGGCTAAGAGATAGGAAGTAATCCTCTCGTACCATGCATGGGGTGCTTACTTCAAACCATACAAGGCTTTCCTTATATAGTAGACGTGCTTTGGGTTCTTAGGGTCTTCAAATCATTTTGGTTGTTCCACATAAACCTCCTCCTATAGAATGACATTTAGAAAGGCACTCTTGACATCCATCTGATATAGCTTGAAGCAGAGATGACATGCGATGGCAAGTAGTAAGCGGACCGACTCAAGCCTCACAATAGGAGAAAATGTCTCCCCAAAATCTGCACCCTCTATCTGTGTGTATCGTTGAACGACCAGCCTAGCCTTATTTCTTATTATGGTACCATTTTCATCCATTTTATTCTTGAAAATCAACCTGGTACCTATCACATTCGTCTCACGAGGTCAGGGGACAAGTTCCCAAACATTGTTCTTTTTAAACTGAAGCAACTCATCCTATATATTAGATATCTAGAGTTTATCCTTGAGTGCTTATTTATGATTCTTGGTCTCTACTTTAGATATGTAGCAGACATGGCTAACAACATTCTCTACCTGAGCACGAGTCTTGATCCCTAGGTTGGGATCTCCTAGGATAGAAGTAGGATCATGACTCTTGCCAACCCAAGTAGGTGTGTCCCCTAGAATAGGAGTAGGGTCCACCCTGGATGTGGGAAACACAGTGGGATCATAAAAAAGGAGTGTGTCATCCTCACTCAAATGGGTGGAGTCAACAGACGTCGATGGTTCGTCATTTTGCATAGTAACGTTTATCGACTCCATCACTTTAGAGCTCTTCAGGTTAAAAACCCGGTACGCTCTACTATTTGATGATATCCTAGCAATATTTTCTCATCTCTTCGGGAGTCAAACTTTCCTAATTGCTCTCTATCCCGTAGGATGTAACATTTACTCCGAAAAACACGAAAATATGTAAGGTTAGGCTTCTTTCCAGTCCATAATTCATAGGGAATTTTAAGTGTGTATGGACGAAGGTAAACCCTATTCACCATATGGCATGCAGTAGACACTGGATCTGCCCAAAATCTCCTAGCAACTTTACGACTAGAAGCATAGATATATTTATTTCCTAAATCGTCACGTTCTTTCTCTCAATAATCCCATTTTGCTGAGGAGTCTTCACAGCAGAAAACTCATGTTTGATTCCTATTCTATCACAGTAAAGATCTACTTTTTTCTCCATAAATTCAGTTCCGTTGTCACTACGCATTCTGTTGATAGTGACACCGTGTTGGTTTTGTTGGACACGACACTTGGTCATCAGAAACACAACATCATTGGATTTCTCACAGAAAACCTATAATCGAATATCTGGAGAAATCATCTACCATCACTAGGATGTACCTTTTACCACCCAGACTCTCTGTACGAGTAGGATCCATGAGATCCATGTGTATCAGCTCAAGCACACGGGAGGTGGTAATGGAATACAACTTTCTATGGGGACTACATATTTTCTTTCTCAACTGACAGGGTTCACAAACCGTGGAAGTTGGCTTTTCAAGTGTTGGTAAGCCACGTACTAGGTCTTTTTTAGCTAATCACATCAAATCTCTAAAGTTCACGTGACCTAGATGTTGGTGCCACCGATCCATAAAAGTGATCATGGCGCTGTTGTAGAAAAGTGAGGACTTGGGCACAGTCTCATAACAATTGTCCTATATCCTTACCCCTTGCAATAAAATTTTACCAGCTTGATTATATACATTACACACGTCTCGATCAAATTTTACGACCAAGTCAGCGTCGCACAACTGGCTAATGCTGAGAATGTTTGCTTTCAAACCTTTGACATACAAAACATTCTCTAGCTTATAAAATCATGGTAACTCTATTGTACCTCTTCCTACGATGCTAGACTTTCTCCCGTCTCCAAAGGTGATTCTACCTTCCTTATGATCCTCTAGGTAGGTAAAAAATGATACGTCATAGGTCATATGTCTAGAGCCACCACTATAGAAATAACACTATGAGGTATTATGTGCTTTGAGAGAGACAAGAACAAGAAGGGCCTTTTCGTCTTTCTTAGGTACCCAAGAAGTGGTAAACTTTTGTTTACCCTTGTTGTTGGTGGTTTTAGCCGGGATACGGGAAGCATTCACTGATGGCAAAGACATCCGTCGAAATTCTTCCATCAAACTCTGTGATCTGGCGGCTAAGCACTCAACACGCTCTCTCATACTGGTAAAATCATCAGTACGATGTGGTGGAGTAGTAGTATGTCATGTCTGACCCAGACTATAGCAAAACTCCCTGAGGTGGCCATTTTTTTTGCAGTAGGTAGAAAAGTACACAGTCTTAGGCAGACCTTGGTTTTCTTTTCTTGGTTACAATTTCCTTCGTGGTTTTTGACGATGGCCATATGGAGTTGTAGTAAACTTAATAACTGGTCTAGGTGCTATTTGGGACGTGGAGGTACCATAAAAAATATCTCCATACCTATCACCAAAACCTAAAGGAGGACCGAGGAGCATCTTTATCATTTTTCCAGATCTGTCCTCGATTTGAACCTTGACTTAATGTGCTCTCTCAAGATCATGAGCAAGCTGGGATACAAGGGATTCAAGTTTCTTCCGAGTCTCTAAGGAGGAATGGAGCTCACTCGTAAGACTAGCCACTTGATTAGTCAAGTCCCCTTTATCTTTTTCAAAATAACTCTCTCTCATCAAACAGTCTCTCTCTTTCTCTAAACTGACTTTCTCTCTCAACACATGCAGACTCTCTCTCTCAAGGTAGTGCAGGTGGAGGACTCTCTCTCTCTCTTCTCCTAAATATTCCTCTAAAGCGATGATCCTAATAACTAACGCTTTGTTATGCTTTTTGGTTTTAAGTGACTCAGTATAAAACTTAGTGTAGGCACGAGGAAGATTACTCTGGCTCTCACTTGCAGCATCCTCCCCCTCACTCACTTAGTTCTCACTATCGAGGTGTCCCTGTGAAGTAGCATCTTCATTGTCGTGAGGATAACTAGAGGTACTCACATGACTATCCATGAATGCGATGAAGTTACACTCATGCGATGACTCGTCTGCAGAGTCCACTCACTTGACCTCACTATCGTCACTAAGGGTAGCGCTAAGGATAACTTTAGCCTTTTCTTTGGCAAGTCTGTTCAGCCTAGTAGCGCACTCAAAAGCTCTATGACCCTTACCGTCACACTCATAACATTTCTCACTGTCTTTCTTAGGAGGGTCTTTAAAATCTTTTTCATTTTTCTTTTCAAACTTATTTTTCTCAATTTTTTTTATCTTTGAAATTTCCATTTTTCTTGAATTTGAGAATTTTCTTAAATTTTTTTTGCAAACAAGGCCAAATCATCTAAATCAAGGTCACACTCAGAATCTGACATTTCTATCTCCCTTTTTCTAGATGACTCTACTCTCTTTTTTGACCACCCCTCACTCGTCCTATCCTGGTCATTAAGTGAAATTACCTTATCTTTTGGTTTAACAGACTTAGGAAACATATCAATTTCAAAGGTTTGCAAGTCTCCAACCCATTCCTCTAATTTAAGCGTGTTTAAATTACCCATAGAATTTAGCACTGCGACTTTAGGGATAAAACGCTTAGGCAGTTATCTTAGAAATTTTTTAACAACTCTAGCATTAGGAATGTGTTCACCAAGATTAAAGCTAGTGTTTATAATATCAGATAATCTAGCATAGAATTCATCAAAACATTCACACTAAAGCATGGTGATAGTTTCAAATTGAGTTGTTAAGTTTGGTAATTTTGATTCTTTCACAGCATTAGTTCCTTTATGGGTGAGGTGTAAAACATCCCATGCCTCTTTTGACGTGGTGCTCGTCATTATCCGTCGGAACTCGTCAGGAGTGACGAATAAAGAAATAGCACTATGACCCTTAGAGTTAAAAGATGACCATTTAAATTCTTCTTCAGTCCATGCAGTGACAGATTTTAAATTTGTCACGTTATCAATAGTGATGGAGGGAGCTGTCCACCCTCTTTCAACCAAAACCCAAACTCTTTCATCTATGGATTTTAGAGAAGATTTCATAAGAGCTTTCCAGTAATCATAAATAGTTCTATCAAAAACTAGTATTTTATTATATAATTTCTCCATTTTGAACACGCCCTTTTTTAAAAATAAATTTTTCAGAAAATTGATATCTTAAAAAAATTACGGAAAATTACATGATATAATAAGTGTGTAATTGGCTCTGATACCAATTTTAGAGTGCGCTTTTGTTCAAACAAAGAAATTATTTAAGTAAACTCAGTTTTTTCAATTAAATCCTAAAACATGCATATAGGTGTGATTGAAGACAATATGATCATGCAAGAATATTCAATCACAAACAAACACACAAATGAGGAAAAACCCCCCATAGGGGCAAAACCTTTTTATTTTCACTATAACTTGTAAAGAATGGTTTACACAGATTATACTGGAAACATGAAAGACATATGAAATACCCTCAGGTGTCAGTTCAGATATCGTCAGCTAGAATCTCCCCCAAGAACTTGGGATGGGCAGCAATGGAAAAGAGTCGGCTTCTCCACAAGTTACTCCAGATGAGTAAAAATGATCCTTTGAATGTTTAAAGATTCACACACATATATGGGAATGATTTTATGAATCAAAAAGGCATGAAGCGTTAAAAACTTGAAGTCTATTTTCTGGGCTGTAAATTGCAAAAACGTATACGAAAAAGACTTGGAAAAAAGTACAGAATGGGTAAAGATATTTATACAAAAATCGAGGCGGCGTCGTCATTCGAACGAGATCGCGCAACGTGCTCATGTCATTTGAACGACATAGCGATGTCATTCGAACGAGATCAACGACCAAAAAACTCCGCTTCTACACTTAGAAAAATTTCTGCATTTATGTTAAAAATAAATCAGACTTCGAAAAATATTTTTTAAAACATTCCCAAATATTTATGCAAATATTAACAACTTTAATAAACCATTTTACCAATAACGCGTCGTGGAGTAGTGGGAACGGTTGAGCAACATGTCGCGTGTAGCATGATGCATGTGTGAAGATGGTGGATGCATGGATTAGAATCAAGGCCGTCATGTATGATCGTGTTGACATGCCGAATGTAGCGGTATCAGACATACATACTGTGATCTAGGACAAATAGAAAATTCCTAGATTCTACCCCTTACATTTATAAAATTATGTCCTTACATAATTGATATTATTGTATTAACACACAATCCTTACGTAAAAAGAAGATTTAAGTTACAATTCTATTTAGCCTATTTCCTTTACCGTACCCGTTCCATTGATCCTTAAAAGAACGAAGTGAGAGGGTGATTGCATTTCTTCTTTGTCATCCTATAAGCATATCGCTCTCAATCTTCCCATGCTTTGTTTCACTTTTTTAGTGTTCTTGCATATGTGCGCGCACACATATATTGCTTCACCCTTGGCATCTATGCCTTTCTTTTAACAAGTAAATAAAGGAAAGGAGTTGCCCATTCTGGTGCTGGTGTATGTTTCGCATGAGAAAGAACCTGGTTATCAACAACATAAGAATGTTAGTGCTATCAATGTAATGGTAAGTTTATTGGTAAAAGTTATGAATATTATGCTTGGACATGAAAAAATCTAGTGCTATGAATGTAATTAAATTTTCTTTGTTATGTTCCTGATAGTTGGTTACTGTTGTAAAATTTCATATATAGTTTTGAGTCTCTACATTGATTACCAATTAACCCTTCATATATATGTTTGAGTTCCCGCATAGTTTCAAAGGTATTGATCTCCACGATCGAGATGCTAATTGAAGTGTTGTGTTCTTTGATGTAAGTTTCACTAGCTAGTTCTTGATGGAACTTGTGTTCAGTCAAACATACCATAATATACTAAATTAGTCCATGACTTCGTGCACAATTATATAATATTTAAATCATTTTTTTACAAACAAAATTAAGGAATTATAAAACTCTCCTTATAGAAACGTATTACAAGTAACGTCGTTGGTGTTGTTTTGGTTTGAGATCAACATAAGAGGTCTTAATGGATCCAAGGGCCAGTGTATGGATGCCTATAATGTGTCTTCAACCGACAAGCATTGTACGGTTATGATCCCTCTCTTACACTACTATATATAATAGATGTAAATAGCTGAGGGTTACAAGCCTATTATTACCATGCCTGCTTCGATGAGCCTCGAGAAACGAATCATTCTCTGTGATTTTGGTACTCAGTTCGTGATTACAATTTATATATTGACCTTAGTTGTTTCTTTTAGTTTGTTTCTGAATTTTTGAACTGCTTTTTCATGTATTCGACAACATCTGGTTTCATAGTTGTAATTGTTGACTTGTGTTCAACACTATTGTCGAGATAGATGACTCTGTGTACAATTATACCACCCTAAGGAATCTAATATTCTCCCCCACATCAAGTTCAGATAAGGGAAACACTTATTAAATTAGTGACTAGTTATTGATCCGAAGTGAACCTGTGTTTAGAAAAATGTTCTCAATACTAAGTAACATTGGGTGGTTAGTTTGCCTCCTCTCTTCATTCCGTTAGTTGATATCATTGGGTTGCCTCTTCTCTTCATTTAGTTAGTTATATAAACTATTATACAACCTGTTTATATAATAGTTATATGAACTGTTATAGAGTAGGTTCTATAACAGTTCATATAATTGTTATATAAATAGGTTATATAACAGTTATATTAACTGTTATATAAACTAGTTATATAACAGTTGTATTAACATTTAAATGTTATAATAGCGTAATAAATTCATTAAGCTATTGAATAGGGGTAATGAAAAATGTTATATTTATTCCTACACTAAGGCATCTCTTTCTTTAGATACGAAATGTTTTTCCATGGGTTTATGATAAAACATATATGTAAGAGGTTAGCTTTCTGTTTGTGGATCGACGTTTTCTTCTTTTCTATCCTCATTATACTGTAATTTATTTGGTCAACATGTTCTTATTTCATACCATAACATACTACTACATTTGATTTCTTATCTCTTTATCCCCATTCTCAATAATTCCTAATTTCCAACCATCAGTTGTTTTTATCTTTGTACAGTAGTGACCTCTCTGCCTCAATTTATTCCTCAATTGACTTATTATCTCTTCCTTTATTAAATTATTTGACAACTTGCATGTGTTAATTTTAAACCACCTCAAATCTAAATTAATGAAGTCGTTACCATGACTCTTTTTTATTAGTCAGTTTGACTCTAGGATGTAGTGAAATTTGCGACACTGATGTCTGGGTTTCATGTGGTACATTTTTATGATTACCTTTGAATATCAAAACATATCGGATGCGTTTTGGTTACCAGTGGGGTAGTGAAATTGTTTCTCTTTATTTGATGTATAGAATCAACTTAGTAGCAGCTAATATGGTAAGCTATCACTGCTTTTTCAGAGAGAATATTATAGAAGTAATAAATATATGATTAATTAATATTGTTTCTAGTTGATCTAGGGTATTCTGTTGTCACCTATTGCAACCAATTCGACCACCATATTTGTATTCTTTTATAGATCTAGTACTGGAAATCACTTATTTAACATGTTGCATTTTGTCAGTACTTAATTTTTGAAAATAAACTGACATATGCTTTATGTTCCATTATTTGACATGAACTTTCAATGGAGCCACCACAATCAATTCATTTGTTTGTAACAGATGAACCAAAGATGTCAATTTACCATGTGCTCGTGCAAATCTTGCTATAAAAGATGAGAGGTATGTTCACGTTAGCATCGTTTGTTAAAGCCTTTGAGTGATATTATATAGGGGTAAGTGAAAAAACAAACAAACTGAGCTATGCAGGGGACAGACTAAATATTGCAAATAATTAGTGGAAAAAAGCCAAATAACCCAAAATATCTCACTTGGTTGAAAAGCAAAATGGAAAATAGTATTTTTTTTACCATTTCAACAAACAATTAATATTTACTGGGACAAGTAATTAACACATTTGAACTCTGAATAGGTACTATTTTTCTCGAGGTTAAAAATATTTCACAACAGGGCATAGGTTGTTACTTCTATTTATGCCTTTCATTTACTTGCCATGTCATGATATAACAGATTCATGTCGTATGGTGGACTGCAATATAGCCTTAGACTCGACTTTCGATGAACAAACCATCCATAATAAATCAGAACCATTTCGGGTTCCATCGACTCTACAAGCAGAAGCCATGCTACCGTTTTACAAGAGGATTCTCCTAGAGGCAAGGTTTTGGAGTCGTTAGATAAATGAATTGGGGAATCTTCGTTGAGTCATCACACATGCATACATAAAAACGATTGTACTTATGTAAAAGAAGTTGCCGACAACCGTAAAGAATGTGTGAACTTTTCTTTCGGGTCCACGAGAGCGACACCAACCAATGATTATTTGCAAGTAATACATTACTGATAGGAAAAAAATTTCAACTAGAACTATTTTTTATTAAAAAATATGGACTACACAACTAGTGGTAGACCTCATTTTAGATCAGTCCCAAAGGAGTGTCAGACTGTTATTAGCGGGATTTGTCATACCATGTATGCTGGAGGTCTTAAGTATTCTTGCATGTTGCATATGCATAAAAATGCCACGGGCTATGCATATTGTTACAAAGGTACCTACATGTGTCCCTATTAACGTATCTAAAAGTTCCCAAGAGGTATTTACAATAAAACGATAGGGTGTTTCCTGTAATGCATATTGTTGCAAAGATACCTCACCTTTTCTTTCTTTCTTTGGTTCTATACCTATTGTTTCTTTATTATTTGTGTATTAGAACTAACTCAATATATATATTGAATCCCCTTTTCTTGATAACATTAACACCGAGGATGAAGAAGACCAGTCTTAATGTTAAATGCCAATTTGACCTCAAGTCATGTTTGAAAATTGAGGAGACTTGGGATTGATCTTGAAAAATGATAAATTCTAAATTCATCTTTGGTCATACATTGGAAATTGGGCAAACTTCGGATCGAGTTTCTAATTCATCTTTTGTGTTTTGTTTTCAGGAAGATTGGTGTTAATGGAATTCAAGGCCTATTACATTGAGGTATTTTTTAATGTTTTTTTTTATTTAAGAATGTATGAACATGGGTGCTTCCATCTCCATATATAGGCGATACAGGAGGTTCTATACATAATAGGCATTCAGGGGTCAATTTTTTTAGTGAATATGCCGCTATATTGGCTTTTAAAAATGGAATTAATAGTATCTTTCCATTATTTCCCCTAGAATAGATGCACTTGTTTAGATCTTTCGTTGATATGTAATGAGTTGTAATAGGAAATATGTTTATTTAGTAAAAAAGTAATTACATCATTTTTATGGTTTATTGATGGTAGTATGAGACTCAAGTATGGGGTAGAAGGTTCACGACGCTGAGGCAGGCAGAGCACTTGGCGTTTAAGGTGGGCCTAATGCTTTTACGAGCAATGGATCGTCCAATTCGCTGGCTGCCAGGATACTGAACGAGATAGGAGTATACAATATATAAGGAAGCCTTATATATATGTGTTATATATATATATACACACAACACTGCTGCTAAGCACAACGAAAGGCACCGACCTCATCTCCAAATAAAAAATCAAGGTTCATTTGATATTTTTCGAGGAATTAACAAGGCGTGTGACTAATGGACAATAATGTATGTCTACTGAGAAATCATCAGCTCAGTGTAATGTATACTAATAGGAACGATTGTTTCATAACTACACACTGATTATTTATATGAGGTTTAGTAAATAATATTACTATTATTGTGGTTTGAGTAGTTTTTAGTTCTTAAACAGGGTGGCTAGGCCTCTTTACAAAGGGAACTCTGCCCAAATTTTATAAACTGTTTACAAATGGTATGAATTCACATCTATCTCAACATGAAGCTTTGGAATTAGTTCTGTAAAACACTTACGTGCCACTTTCTTTATTTTACCAACATTTTATGCATATTGTAGTCTTTTTCAGGCTCAAGTCATTGTGAATTTGTGACTATACAAAATTTAAGTGCTAATACCACTTCTTACTTTGCATTTGCAGGTACCAACTCATTAGAGTTCACTCAAGTACACTTGGAGATTTTTACAAGTGGCTAGAAATGTTTGAAGACATTGACCTTAGCGTTTACTGTGTTTATTTGACCGACTACGATTAATTCATCAACGAAAGCAAAAGGGTTTCCATGAACAAGACGTTTGATATGCCCAAAGTGCACCCTCTTACTCAGAGAAACTAACCTCGGTCAGTCTCACAACCGAGATGACCAGAAGCCAATGACAACCATCATTAATACCATCTCTTATAAGGTCGGCCTTATCCGACATTGCAACAACCATACACCAACCTCGACTGGTCAACAGCCGGGGTCATCAGGGCTTCATGGGCTCAATCATCTACCAACATCATCATCGTCCCCAGCTGACGTTACGGTCACCAGTCGAAATCATCATGTATCATGGACTCAATCATCTACTAACATCATCATTGGCCCCAACCGACATTACATCTCTCTCATAACCAACCTCAGACAGCCTTCCTGGTAAAGGTCATTGATACAAAGCAACCACATCTGACTCCATCAACCTCGTACTTGTCTAGGCCGAGGTTGCACCAGTCAAGGACAAGGCCGAGTATTTATAAGCACATGCAAGATTGGGAACACGTGGAAAAAATTAGTTTTAAACAAATCAATCCCCTCATGTAAGGGAATATTTCATCATCATTCTCTACATGTGACAGTGGCAGATGGCTTCACTAGATTGGCTAGATTATCACACACATGCTCATTTCATGCTTGGGGGGGGGGGGGGGGGTACATTACACCCCCCAAAACTATATATACTTCTCTTCTCCTACCTTGTAGGGGATCCTTAATTAAAAACCCTAGAAAAACTATGTCACATTTACAGTAAAGAGAGAAAGTATAGTGATTGTATTGCTAAGGTCATTACATTCTTCTTCTGATAATGATTCTTACTCTCACTTGCATAGTGGACGTAGGACAGATTGGTTGAATCACTTAAATTCTAGTGTTCATCCTCTTCTCCTCACCTCCTTCTATATATATACACACTCTCTTATGCTGCCATTATTATCAATTTCTTGAGCTTGTCAACACCTTATCTGGTGGTGCAATTCACACCATCATCAACGTTGGCAAGTAAGAATCTCTTCGAAAGGATCATATAGGTTGTTGGCCTTTAATCTTGTCAAGTGATAAGAATTAATTACTCTTTTTTTTTTGTTTATTTGTTTTATAGGTTGGAACTCATTGGAAGTTCTATGGTTGTGCATGTATTGAGATGAATTTTATATTAATGGAATTTGAGCTATTAATTTTTAGCGGGCTTGTATGTGTATTAGTTTTGTTGCGAATTATTTGTATTGTTATTGTACTATTTTTGTCATCCTGGTTTTATATTATCATTGAAAATGTTCCTGTTTTTTGGGTAATATTATTTATAATTATTTTTTTTCTTTGATCCAAAAATTTGGCACAGTTCAAAGTCGTGCCAAAAGTGTATGAAATTTTGGCAGTTTTATGTTGTGCCAAAAGTGTACCAATATATACTCAATATGTCACAGTTATAAAGTGTGCTAGAAATATTAAATTCTGAAACGGTTATAAAGTGTGCCAGAAGTGTTTCTGTTTGGTCAAAACTGGCACACTTTTAAACCGTGCCAAAAAAAACTTACCATTTTGGAACACCTAATTCTGGCACAGTTAAAAACCGTGCCAGATTTGATCTGGCATAGTTTTAAATTGGGCCAGATTCTTGTGTTTAGCTGTAGTGTAGATGTTATTAAGCAAGTTAAGATGAATTTTCCATTCCTGGATGTTATCCAGGAAATTCCCACATATGCTAAGGTAATTAAAGACCTTTTGACAGTGAGAAGACGTATAAAAGTGAAGAAGAATGTCTTCCTAGCACATAATGTGAGCTCATTTATACTTAACAACCTCCCACCCAAGTTTAAAGATTCGAGCGCACCCACGATTTCATGTGTTATTGGAGAGCATAGAATTGAGAAAGTCTTTCTGGATTTCGGCATGAGTGTTAATATCCTTCCTTATTCCATTTATAGGCAGCTTGAGTTGGGTGACCTTAGGCCCATATGAATCACTCTCCAATTAGAGGATAACACAGTGAAGGTTCCTCGAGGGATTATTGAGGACGTGATAGTCCAAGTGGACACTTTTTACTTCCCGGTAGACTTTGTCATTTGGGACAAGGATCCCTCCATCCATTCTAGCAACCATGTTCCCATCATTTTAGGTCTCCCATTCTTAGCCATGGCTAATTCTTTAATAAACACACAAAATGGGAAAATGCAGCTCACTTTTGGGAACATGAACCTCGAGACGAACATCTTCAATGTTGCTAACCAAGTGGGTGACGAAGATGAAATCAATACGGTCGACCTCATAGAAGAGGTAGTAGAATAGCACATTGAGATAACCATGCGTGGGGACGCTTTAGAAGCATTCCTAGTGAGAGGTGATGAGAGTGATATTCGATACACTAAGTTTGAGCATGATGTTGAGGGGTTGAAAGCAATATTAGATGAGGGATCATCGTTAGAGGAGTTGAGATATGTTCACTGGGTTTTTATGTTCGAGGAGCTACCCCATAGGGATTCATGATTGACCCCATCCGAAGAGAAATTTCCTACCCTCAATTTGAAGAAACTTCCCTCTAATGTGAAATGTTCTTTTTAGGATAGGATGAGACATTTCCTGTTGTTTTCTCCTCTAGCCTAGATAAAGAGAAAGAGGGTAAGCCGCTGGAAATTTTGAGGAAGAACAGAGGTGCTTTTGGTTGGTCTATAGCGGATTTGAGGGGTATAAGTCGCTTGATTTTTACGCATAAAATCCACCTCGAGGAGGACGTGAGGCCCTCTAGGGAAATACAAAGGAGACTAAACCCAACAATGAAAGAAGTTGTTAGAGCATAGATTATCTAGTTGTTAGATGCCGGGATTATCTACGCTATCTCAGATAGAAAATGGGTAAGACCAATTTAAGTCATCCCAAAGAAGTCAGGCATGACTGCAGTTGAAAACGCTAAGGGAGAATTAATTCCTCAACACACCACCACCAGGTGGCATGTTTGAATTGATTACCTAAAACTCAATGTCGGAAAGAGAAAAGACAATTTTCCCTTGCTATTTATCGACCAAATTCTTAGAAGTGTAGAGGGTCACCCATACTATTTCTTCCTTGATGGTTATTTCATATATAACCAAATTGAGGTAGACATACTTGATTAAGAAAAGACGAATTTTACATGTCCATTTGGCACGCTTGCCTATAAACGTATGCCTTTTAGATTGTGCAATGTACCCACTACCTTTCAACGGTGCATGCCGAGTCTCTTTAGCAACATTGTAGAGAGAGGACTTGAGTTTTTCATGGATGATTTTAGAATTTTTGGCTCATGTTTTGACCAATGTCTAGCGAATCTTCAGAAAGTATCATCTGAGTGTGTGGAAAAGAACTTAGTTCTCAATTGGGAAAAATTACACTTCATGGTTACCGAGGGCATAGTTCTTGGCCATATAGTCTCATCTAAAGGCATAGAAGTTGACCGAGCAAAAATAGATGTCATAGCCGAGCTTCCCCCACCGAAATCACTAAAGGATGTGTGCTCCTTCTTGGGCCACGCAGGATTTTAAAGAAGGTTTATCAAGGATTTTAAAGCCATAACTAGACCCGAGTAAACTCCTTATAAAAGATTCCCCATTTGAGTGGAATGATGCATAACAAGAGGCTTTCAATAAATTGAAAAGCATGCTAATTTCTCCCCCCATCATGCGAGCTTCGGATTGGTCCCTTCCATTCGAGCTCATGTGTTATGCTAGTGATTATGCGATTGGGGTTATTTTGGGGAAAATAAAGGACAAGAAAGCTCATGCCACCTATTATGCTAGCTGAACGTTGATCAGGCCACAACTTAACTACTCCACCATGGATAAATAGTTGCTACTAATTGTTTTTACTTTGGACAAATTCCACTCATACCTTGTTGGGTCGCCCATTATATGCTCTACCGACCATGCGGAGCTTAAATATCTCCTTACTAAGAAAGATGTGAACCCACTCCTCATAAGGATGTAAGGACATATTTTATAAATATCTGGGTTTGTATCTAGGCTTTTCAGTTTTATCCTAGATCTAAGAATATATGTCGTATACCGCTACTGTCGGCTCATCTCAGCACGATCACCTCTTTAAGGCCTTAATTCGAATTCTATGTTTCACGTTCCCATGATCACCAACATAGTGCATTGTTCTCAGCATCCTCGTGCTCAATATCTACATCTTGTGTTCGTGGCATCATGTTTTCGTGGTATTGATTTTTGGATTCATAAGTCTTCATAATTCGAAAAAACATTCTAACCAAACCGATCCGTTTAAGAAAAAAATCTAACCGATCCAGTTAGTATTTGTGTACAAGAGAATCCTTATGTCCAGGTCGATCCGTTTAAGATAAAATCGAACCGATCCGGTTGGTAGTTTTATGCAGGAAAAATATTATTGCCAAATCAATTCGATAATGAAGAAAATTAAACCGATTCAGATGGCGAACCGATCTGATGATCCTTTTAGAATCGGTCGATGATTCAGACAAAATTGACGCATCAGATTTGCTTGAGTGTCTATAAATTCCATCTTCAGAGATTATTTTATTTAAGACTTTGAGGGAACACTTTATATACCTAATACATCATGTCTTCATATGTTTCAAGCCCAAACACCTTGAGATTCACCCAACACTCACAATTATATGTGGGAATCATCCTAAACCCTATAATATCCACTCGTGGAGAATCTTATATGGAGAAGAAAGGTCTCTATACTGCTGAACTTGGAGCATCTTGAGGGAGCTCTTACTGATTACAACGAACCGGTGCTTGAGGTCCTTTGCTTGTTAAGCTATATTTCATTATGTATGTAAGTATTTACAAATCATATTGAAATAAAAAGGTTTTGCCCCTTTGGGGAATTTTTCCTCACTTTCTATGTGTGATTGATCCTTGCTTGATGTTAATATGTTGAAAGTCTAATCAATCACCTTTAGATGCATGACTTTGGTGTCTGTTTAAATATTGATAATTAATAATTGGATTTAATTAAACAAGTTTATCTGGTTGAACAAAAAATGCACTCTCAAGGGTGGATCCTACTCCTTCAAGAGTTTAATCTCTCTACAAGAGATAAGAAAGGGGTAGAAAATGTCATCACTGACCATTTGTCATGGCTCTTGTTCGATGTGCCTAGTGATCCAATACCCATAGACGAGTAATTTTTGGATGGGATATTCTTTGCTACTTCTTCCCTACCTTGGTTTGCGGACATTTTTAACTATATTATCATGGGAGCCATTGCTCCTGGGTGGACACTGCAAGAGAAGAAGAAATTCATCACTTGGTCACACATTTTATTCTATGACAATCCATTCTTATTCAAATAGTGTGAGGACCAACTCATCCAAAGATGTGTTCCGGATGAAGAAATTCAAAGCGTAATCTAGCTTTGTTATATGGAAGCTTGTGGATGCCACTTCTCTAAGAATAACATGTCCGCTAAAATCCTATAAAGCGGTCTCCATTGGCCCACAATGTTCCGGAATGTTAACGCCTATTGAAAATGTTGCGATAGATGTCAAAGGATGAAAGTTATTACCCGCCATTACATGGTGCCACTAACCTCTATACTCGTCTTTGAGTTAATTGATTATTGCGGTATTGAATTCATGGGACCATTCCCTCCCTCCTTTAGTTTCTTATACATTCTCATTGTGGTAGTCTATGTCTCCAAATGGGTATAGGCAATAATCTACCAAGACGAATGATAACAAAATGGTGATAAAGTTATTACAAGAACACATAATCTCTCACTTCAGTGCTTCGAAGGCAATCATAAGTGATAATTACATAAATTTTTGTAATAGGCCGTTTAAAAAATTAGAGAGAAAGTATGGGGTCGTTCACAAGGTTGGGATGACTTATCACATGTAAACGCAATATCAATCGAGTTTGCAATTCTCCAATGGAATCAAACACACTTATTTAATTAGATTTCTAAATTTTAAAGAAACCAAATTCAATATTAGTTCAGCCCCTATGCATGCATCTAAGTGTCATAAAGCATTAAATCATACAAATCATGCCTATAAAATAAAGACGATAAATTCAGGAAAAAAAACCCAATCAGGTAAAACCTTTTTCACACTTTGAAAAGTTTACAAGACCATTGACTTACATACAACCTGATAATCTCCCACATGTGTAATCTACGGTGTCTTTATCAAACCTTCTAAACTACGAGTGACAATGAAAAACCCGTAGGTGTCGATTCGTTATCTTCGGCTCGTCTACATGCAGAGATCTATGCTCGGTGTCCAATGATCAGATATGGAGATGCCTTCTCCACAGAGGTTAAACAATAACACGATTGTTCTTTGGGTTCCAAAAAAATTCACATAAAAATATTGGGTTTTTGTGAATTGATAACAAAAAGGTACTCTAAGTGCATTATTAAGGTACTCTAAAGCATAACCCAGCCAAAGTTAATCCCACAGAGGCTATTTATTAAAGAACCTTGATTATTCGAATCTGTTTTGATGTGAGTGTGATCTTGAACTTCTTCGAGGGTGTAGCAGGATACAACATATAAATTGATAATAGACACAATTGTCCTTATAAATATCCCCCTATGTCTATGCCAGTACAAAATAAAAAATATCTGAATTATCAAATATCAAATGACCTATACAAATCTACCCTCCCATGGACCCGAAACTTAAAAGGTAAATGACAAATCTTCAAAAAATTTCAATCTTCAACAAACTATGTTTGAAAACTTCAAGCTTTTCTCATCAGGGTGTGAAACATAATGATCTTCAATTGTACCTACACATATGAGACAAAGCAAATAACTCGTGACATATCAAGTTTGAAATGATATAAGGCATAAACGTGTAAGAATAATCAAATCTCCCCCATAATAAAACTCCCTCATAAAATCATAATTCGTTCTCCCCCTTTTTATTTGTCCGAGAAATACAGGAAAAAGAATATAGCAAGTAAATAAAATCGAGGTGTCACAGTAAAGAAGGAAAATAAACTATTTTTGATTTTTTAGATTTTTCATACAAAAATGATGTTACGAAAATCACACACCGTGAATTTACACTAAGACAGCCAAGTTATGGAAACAGAATGAATCGATGTGAACATTCGATAACAAAATCAACTCAATCATTTCATATGTGCATGATGCATAAGTGTACTCCTAACGAATGAACATCAAAATAGTCTTTAGGTGTAAAATCGTTGAATTTAAATGACATCGCCTTAATCATATCAACAAATCAAAGTGTAAATGATTTCCACACCAATAACGTACAAAACTTATGTAATGCTTTTTCATGACTTTTAAGGACGTCCAAACCGTATTTAAATTTCATACAAACTCCCTCATTAAAAGATAATTATTTTATTTTTCTTACGAGGTGATGAAACTAAAACCTATTAGCTCATTTTTGGCATATTTTCTTTTATTTCCATCCAATTTTTTGGGCTTTTTTAAACCTCATTGGACCCTAAATAATTTTTAATTACTCACTTTTTTAGGTCTGATTTAAACGATGGCTTTATCACAAACGAAAAATGAGTACCTTTCGCAGAACTTTTCCGTTTTTAAAAAAAAAAACACATAAACTCACAAACGGTTTAAACACGCACTACTTTCTTGTCAAGTTTTATCGCTTTTGGTTCGTTGTATAGACATAATTGAGAGGGAAACACTCAACCAACATGTGATAGACAAGCACTAACATCAAAAAAATCCGTGCACGTGTGCAATAAAGGATAATATGAGTCAAACTTCAAGATAACAACACTATATCATCTCAAAGACTCTAAACTTTGTAAAGTACATGAATGACACAATTTATTGTCTCAAAACACTATCAAATAGTCAAGTAGATATGGCATGAAGTTCTGACTTGATCATCCTAAATGTCAATTCATATAAGGTGCAAACAAAATACAAAAGACTTTTTGGAATTTTCAAAATATTTCTTAATTTTTTTTTTTTTTATATTTCGAACACTGTTCAGAAACAACCCGACAGTACCAAATATTATATCAATATGGACCGGAGGATGGCAAATAGATAAAACTAGAAAACCCAACAGGTCGTTCAAACAAAACACAAAGTCTCTCGAACGAAAACAGTTGTCATTAGAACGACAACTTCACACGGCTTGTGATCTCGCTCAAACAAGAACGTTATAATCCTATAAAATAATGCAATTTTGTCCAGTGAGAAAATTTCATAAAAATAGTTCCTAGAACGGTAAAACACATCCAAAACAGTGCTAAAATAGTAGAAAAATTAAGAAAAGCTAACAAAATACAAAACAAATGGTACATACGAGCAATAGGAAAAAATGTCATCATGTAAATAACCCTATGCTAGCAAACATGTCTAGACCTCGACTGGTAAAAGCGATGGAGTTTTCCAAAGATGGTGACATATTTTGAAATAACTCCATCAAATCATGTGAAGTCTGGACCAAAAAATTTACTTTTTCTCGAATATGTTCAAACTCTCTATCAGTATGTGCAAGCAAAGTATCATGGGTGGGTGCATGTGTGCGAGCATGTGTAAAAGCAAAGCATGACACAATACCCAATTTAAAGCAAAACTCCTTAAGGTGTCCTCTATTTTGGAAAATGGGAGCAAACATAAACTGTCCTCGGAATACCTTTCTCAAAAACTCTAGGACGTGCTCTCCTAACAGGAGGGGGATGCCTAGGTGGGTTAGGATGAGAACCATGTGAATCTATCACTAAAGTGGGAACCGGATCGGGTGCAACAAAAGAAAGGGATGCATCATCATGACCTTTTCCTAAACTCTCACCACCACCAAAAACGGGATTAAGAACCATCTTTTCAACTTTCTTATATGTGTTCTCTAAAGGAACTTTGACCTCCTCGGCATGTTCGAGATCAGTCTCGAGTTGGGATACATGTGTCATCAGACTAGACATTGTGTCGATCAAATCACACTTTTCCCTCGTTAAAACTTCTTTCTCTCTACAAATCTAAAACTCGGTGACCTAAATCCTTATTATACTTCTTTGTTTTCAAGGTCTCAGTGTACAAATCTCTAAAAGATTTTTGGATCTCACTTTCATTTCCACTCTCAAACTCGCTCTCATCTCCACTAGAAACACTCGAGTGATCACTATCGCTATCGTGAACACAATCATCGTGGGACAAAGTGGGTGTGCTCATATAACTCGAAAAATATACACACTTCCCATGTGCGAAACCTTTATCAGACTCATCTCCCTCACTATCACTAAGTGTGGAAGGCATCGTAATTTCTTTGCCCTTTCTCCTTATCCTAGTAGGACACTCTTTAGCTATGTGCCCTCTACCCCCACACTCAAAGCACCTGGTCTCATCCACCTTATCAATTTCTTTGGTATCCTCTTTATTTTTATTTTTCCCAAAATATCTATTTTTACTTGAAGAATTTTCTTTAGAAACATTGAGAAACTTTTAAAAAAAAATCGCAAGTAAGGCCATGTCAAAATTAGACTCGTCCCTAGACTTGGACTCATAGAAACTCACTTTCTTTTTCTTATCTCTCTTCCTTGAAACATCCTCACTCTATATCGACTGTGACCTAAGTGCAATCCCTTTACCTTTAGGTTTGACAGTTTGGGGAAATATATCTAACTTGTAAGTCTGAAGATCACCTATCAAGTCTTCTAAATTAAGTGTGCTCAAATTTCCCATCAAGTTTAAAATAGTGACTTTTGAAATAAAATGTTTTGGAAGGGAAATCAAAATATTTTTCACAACCCGTGTGTTATCAATTATCTCACCCAAATTAAAACAAGTGTTGACAATGTCCAACAAACGTGTGTAGAACTCATCAAAAGTCTTAGACTCTAACATAGTAATGGTCTCAAATTGGGTGGCTAGATTTTGCAATTTTGACTCTTCAACATCGGTTGTACCTTCATGTGTCAATTTTAAAACATCCCATGCCTCTTTAAATGTGGTGCACGTCATAATACAATGGAATTCGTAGGGAGTGACGGATCCAGAAATAACACTCAAACAATAGGAATTAAAGTTAAACAATTTATATTCGTCTTCAGTCCAGTTTGACACAGGTTTTAAAGATGTGACATTATCAACAATCATGGTGGGAGGAGTCCAATCATTTTCAACCAACAACCAAACTCACTCATCTATGGCT
Source organism: Sambucus nigra (assembly GCA_949130495.1). Lineage (NCBI taxonomy): Eukaryota > Viridiplantae > Streptophyta > Magnoliopsida > Dipsacales > Adoxaceae > Sambucus > Sambucus nigra. The sequence continues at coordinate 539,173,754 of OX422213.1, forward strand.
TTTAAAACAGATTTCATGTGTGATTTTTAATAGGCATAATTATCGTCGTCAAAGATGGGCACCCGATTATAAAAGTGATCCATTGAAAAACTTGCGATAAATCAAATTGTTCAAAAAAAGATTGATATCACAATTTGTTTTTGTGAAAAATAGGAATTCACAATAAAATTATGAAACTTGCTCTGATACAAATTTGTAAACACAATATCAATCGAGTTTGAAATTCTCAAATGGAATCAAACACATTTATTTAATTAGGTGTCTAAATTTGAACAAACCAAATTCAATTTTAATTCTATGCACGCATCTAAGTGTTATAAAGTATTAAATCATACAAATCATTCATACAAAACAAATACAACAAATTTAGGAAAAAACCCCTTTTGGGTAAAATCTTTTTAACACTTTGAAAAGTTTACAAGATCATTGACTTACATACAACCTGATAATTGCCCACATGTGTAATGTACGGTGTCTTTGTCAAACCTTCAAAGCTATGAGTGACAGCGAAAAACTCGCAGGTGTCGGTTCGTTGTCTTTGGCTTATCCACATGCAGAGATCTACGCTCAGTGTCCACCGATCAGATATGGAGATGCCTTCTCAACAGAGGTTGAATAATAGAACGGTTGTTCTTTGGGTTCCAAAACAATTAAAATAAAGATATTGGTTTTCTGTGAATTGATAACAAAAAGTTTTTAAGCCTTAATTGAAGAAGCCAAAGTATTTTACCGATATGCAGAGTTTGCAGAATGAAAAATGTGAAAGACTTCTTGAGAAAAATGGAGTTGGAGAGTCCTATTTATAAAGATTTAAGGCAGTGGCTCGTTCAAATGAGATTAGATGTCATTTGAACGAGATTCAATGTTGTTTGAAGTATCACGCGACATAGACTGTCATTTGAACGACATAGGTTGTCGGTCGAACAAGCCTTATTAAATTAATATTTTTATTTTTATTTTTCTAGTAAATGCACCGCCTCAAAAACGCCGAAGATTAATTTTGTGACGAAAAGATTTAAAGCTATGCTCCAACACATAGAAAATTTTTGATAAAAAAATATCCCAATACTCTAAGTGCATTATTAAGGTACTCTAAAATGTAACCTTACCAAAGTTAATCCCGCGGAGGCTATTTGTTGAAGAACCTTGATTATTTGGATCCGTATTGATATGAATGTGATCTTGAACTTCTTCGACGGTGTAGTGGTATACAACATACAAATTGATAACGGACACAAATGTAATTACATAACCCCTAAACAAGTGGGAAAGTCGATTTAGCAAATCGTAAGATCAAGACCATCCTTGAAAAGACCATTGATCCTACCTGGAAATATTGGTCCCTTAAATTAAATGATGCGCTATGGGCTTACTGTACCGCCTATAAGAACCCCCTCAGGATGTCCCTTTTTCCTTTTTTTTATGGCAAGCCTTTCCATCTCTCCATGGAGCTAGAGAATAAAGCCTATTGGGCGATCAAGAAGTTGAACTACAATCTAGATAAAGCCGATGAATCTCGCAAGCTTCAATTGAATGAGTTGAAACAGATGGCAATGGTGCATAGTCGAATTCTAAAATTTCAATGGAACGAATGAAACTCGCACATGCAAAGATAATTCGATGCTAAGAGTTTCATCCGGGATAAAAAGTGCGTCTCTATAACTCTCGATTACAGTTGTTTTTCGATAAGTTACGTTAAAGTTGGATGGGCCCATTTGTGGTGAGAGAAGTATTCCCCCATGGAGCTATAGAGTTGGAAGATTCAAAAGGGGGAAATACTTTCAAGGTTAATGACCAACTCCTTAAATTATACTTTGAGGCATGTGTCAAATAAGTCGACACATATAGTTATCGGACCCCACTTATGGGGATTGATTGAAAAGTACGAGAAGGTTGTCGCACCCCCAATGCGTATGGGATGATTCTTGTGTATAGTAGTTGTGATTAGGTTAGGGTAGTTAGGAGTCTATAGGTAGAAGTCGGGATAGGATAGGAATGGGAGCACACACGTCGAGAGAGCGTATCGAGTTTCAAAGTCAGTGTTGGGAGGTCCTAAGTACTCTTGCGTAGGAATAATTATGGGAACACCCAGTAAATTGAGAGAGAAGAGTCCGTTCTAAGACTAAGGGGGTAAAAAGTTACAAGGCCCCCGAACGATCCGCCCCTGGGACCCGAATCGGTTCGGCTATGTAGAAAATTGAAAATAATATAAGGACCGTACCGATCCGATCCTAGGGACCCGATTCGATCTGGTGTCTGCATTTTTGCCTCTTCCCAAGATGCATCCCCCATTCACCCAATCCTTTATCTACCCTCCATATAGCCCTCCTCCCCATACATTTTCACTCTCAAATCCACCCCTCCCTCCAAAACCCATTCCTTCCAAAAAACACCCTTCCCTTCACGCACCACCTATAAATACACCCCCTTCCCCAGATTTCACCACCACTCCACTTACCTAACTCTCATATTCTATATTCCATATTTTCCCTTAAACCCAGTTCATTCCCATATGGCAAATAGGGTCCTCCCAAAAAAATACACCTCCATCGAGGTTCTTTGATGACAGAAACGGGGTGTTCCAATCACACGAAGAGCAAATATGGTGAGAGAGCCTTTTCGTCATACATGCAAACTCCACATAGAGCGCCAAGTGTGCTAGAATGAGCTTCCCTAATCCGTCACTAACCTCTTCCTTCCGAGGGGGTGGTGTCATTTTCTCAATGAGCCCCATGAGGCGGGGGTGGAAGCCGAGGTGCGTGCCTTTTACAGATCTCTCGTCCACACTATTGAATTCATGCCCCAAGAATATGTCGACACCACTTCTGTCCAATTCTCTTTGGACATTCGAACTCGAAAGTTAGCGAAAAAAGGGTTCCCGAGCCCAGCCCAATTTACATACCCCAATAATATCGCCCCTTATGAAAGCCACATGCATATCCCGCATCGCACCCGGTGAACATTAGGGTACCGAGACATTTTGTGTGGGTAGGATGAATGATAAGGCCCGCATAACCTTCCAAATTGTATGCGCCAATATCCTCCAAACCTCAAATGACTCCGCTATGCGCCCCCGTTAAGCTACCCTCACCTGTCACCTTTTCGACCCCACTACCCCTATCCACTTGGCCAACATTCTCTACAAGGACATTTTCTTTTCGGCCTTTGATAAGAATGGTACAACCCCTCTCCCATCTGTCCGGCTCATCACTTGTATATTAGCCGATGACAGCCTTGTTCCTGCCTAAGTATTTACTCTCCTTCCTAATCCTTATGGGCAGGGCAACCCCACTAAAAGTCAGAGACATAGGGAAATCATGCGAGCATGGAGGGAGGAATAAAATGAGGATGACGATGAAATGGATGCGGACGATGAGGAGGATGGAGACGATGAGGAAGAGGAGGATGTGCTTGCGGATGTTGAAATTGGCGAGGGAGAAGAAGAAGAGTATGATGAAGATGCAGATTCTGATTTTGAGTCACAGGGAGGAGATTTTGATCGACGCATCACCGCATTGGAATCGTGCTTTGACGGTTTCATCAATGAATACCACGATGATCGTGAAGAGGATCGTCAGTCCTACCGACGCGATACTAGCATGATGCATTGCCTTCAGGTGGAGATTTGTCCAATGAATATGGGTACGCCACCACCGAGCTACTTTTACGACCCATATGACCCGAATGCTCCTAACGCATCTCACCCCCCCAGTAGCATGCTTGAGTGGTTGCTTGGTGTATTTTCTTCCATTTTTCTATTTATACATTCCTTCACTTTGAATATATAATGGAATAATTGCTTGTCTCTCTTTGCATTTCTCATACCTGCTTGTTTTATTCTTGTATTTTGTACTTTGTTCATTTTCTATACCTTCTCTCTTTAGTTTAGCTTTTAGTCCTTTTGCGTTGGGACTTTGTAAAAGTCTAAGTTGGGGGGGGGGGGGGGGGGGGGTACGCATACGCTTCAAAAAATTGACAAAGTTAAAAATGCCCCAAAACCAAAAAATTAGAAAAATTCAAAATTTCCAAAAAAAAATGAAAAATTTTGAAAAAAGCCAAAAATATTTTTCTTCAAAATAAATAAAAATTCGAATTTAAAATTTTTAAAAATATCACTAAAATTTTGTTCTCAAATTTGTAAAATCCAGACTGCCGTAAGCCAAAATTGACCAAAGATGGAAATTAACAGAAAATTAATGATTTAACGAATAAGTGTGGAGATTAATCAACCCGGTGAGATTTCAAGCCCATTATTTTTGTGAGTTTTTAAATCAATCCGAGTTTATGATTAACTCAAAGTTCATTTCAGCCTTTTAATAAGTTGTTGAAGATCTCAATACCCTGGATTTGATCAGTTTCGAGAAATGTGTGAATTATTGTCTTGAAAAACGTGATAACATATCTCTAAACTAAATTAATCTCGAGATGCATATGGTAATGTGATTAGTAATTCAGACAAAGAAGTAGGTCCTCATTTGTTACTCAAAAAGATTAGCCATAAAAAAGTTACGAAATTTTTTCCCTTTGCAACGCAATTTGAGCCTAATCCAGTTTTCCTGTTTTGGTTTGATAACCCGAAAAAACATATAGCCCGAAATTATGAAAAGGAAAAAATTCAAAAATTTAGTTCAAACAGTGCAATAAAATGGGGCAAGAAAAGTATAAAGATACTCAACAAAAGTAGCAAGAAAAGAAAAAAAATGAAAAATAGAAAAATAAGAGAAAATGAGTAGTAGCTCGAAAATCACTAATGGACATCAGAAGAAGATTTTTCCAATTCCAAATTTTCTGACCATTTCCAATTTTAGCCAATGCCCCTTAAAAACTCGAAAAAGTCCTAACTGAGTCTAGATTATGAAATTAATTACCGCTTGGAGAGATAAAACACGAAAATATAATGAGAGATATTTATTGGTGTGTTTAAGAGGTGATGTTCCGGTTTCCCAATGACTGTAACCCGATGAAGAGATCTTTTCACCCATAAATTTTCATTTTTCAATTTTGTGTGCGGGAATTGTCATTCCATTACATTTACTCTTATAAATCACATATATAGAGAAAATTAGCTGAAATTCGAGTGATACATTTGTGAGAGAATTCCATGAGAAATTGAATAAAACGAATTTTTGAAAAGTAACGTAATGATGAATGGGTGGAAATTTACGATTAAATTTTTGGCGTCGCACACATAGACGTTTAATCGACACTTGTGAATATAAATATATGGTGATTATTTTTAGAAAGGTTTAAATTATACAATTTTTATGTATTTTGAATTTTGTTTGAGTCAAAGCCAAATTTTATGGGTATATTCATTGCAAACCCTTACGAGACACCACTCGTACTACTAGGATAGCCTATAGGTTTAAAGGCTTATTGCATATTCTAAATGCAATCGCTTGCCCACGAAAGAGGTATCATATCCCAATAAAATATTTTTCAAGAGTTGTGCCTTGTTTCAATTCTTTTACATTGCTCGGGACGATCAAAGTTCTAAGTTAGGAGGGGTTTAATTAGGCATAAATTCATTCGATTTATCCCTGTAATTTAGAGGATTTTATCATCTAGTACAATGTAAAATGCGTTGATTTATATCATATCCTTCCTAGGACATTCCCCTTAAGCGATGCGTTGCGCCTGCCACCGGGTGTCTAGAAAAATAGGCAAGGAGCATTGCGCCTACCACCGGGTGTCTCGAAAAATAGGCAAGGGGCGTCGCATCAGCGCCCGGATGCAACGATAAATATGCAAGGGTTCCTGCAACAAGATGAACATGTGCGGATAAAGAAGCTAGTCCAGGATACTAGACTTAGGTTAGCGACTTGGAACATAGGGACTATGACAGTAAAAGTGATGGAGTTAGTAGATACCATGATAAGAAGAAAAGTTAACATAGCTTGTTTACAAGAAACTAAATGGGTCAGTGAGAAAGCTAGAGAAATAGAAAATACATGATTTAAATTATATTATACAGGAAAACATAGAAATAAGAATGGAGTTGGAATAGTAGTAGATAAAAACTTTAAGGACGATATCGTAACCGTAATTAGGAAAGGTGATAGACTTATACTTGTAAAATTGGTATTAGGTGAAAACATAATTAATATTGTTAGTGCTTATGCACCTCAAATAGGATTAGATGAGCACACTAAAGTAAAATTTTGGGAACAAATGGATGAACTAATTCAAGAAATACCCCTAGGTGAGAAAATCTATATAGGTGGAGATTTTAATGGCCATGTAGGAGAAGATCATGTAGGATATGAGATAGTGCATGGAGGACATGGTTTTGGAGATAGGAACGACGGGGGAGAGTCTATCTTAGATTTTGCGATGGCTTATGATTTTGTACTAGTAAATACGTGTTTTAAAATGAGGATTGAACACTTAATAACTTATAAAAGTGGAACACATAAGAGCCAAATAGATTTTTTCATTACTAGGAAAGGAGACCGATTAACGTGTAAATATTGTAACGTTATCCCGGGAGAGAGCTTAACCTCACAACATAGGATAATGGTGTTGGATATAAATATTAAAAATCAATCACGAGTGCGAAAAGTGAAGATTAACCCACGAACTAGGTGGTGGAATTTAAAAAGAGAGAAATTAGAACTATTTAAAGATAAAGTATTAAATGAAGCAACATGGAATAGTGAAGAAGAAACTAAGATAATGTGGAATAAGATGGCCACATGCATTAGGAGAATATCAAAAGAAATTCTTGGAGAATCAAAAGGCAAAGGGCCACAGTCTAAAGAAACTTGGTGGTGGAATGAAGAAATACAGAATATAGTAAAAATTAAAAGGGAGTGCTTTAAAACATGGAAAACAAATAGAAATGAAAAGAATTTTGAGAAATATAAATGGGATAAAAAGGAAGTTAAGAAAGTTGTAAGAGATGCTAAGTTAAAAGCGTATGATGATCTTTATAAAAAATTAGTAACACAAGAAGGGGAAAAAAGTATTTATAAGCTTGCTAAACTTATGGATAGGAAAACAAAAGATTTTAATAATGTTAAGTGCATCAAAAGTGATCATTCGAGAGTCCTAGTCAAAGATGATGAAATTATGGAAAGATGGAAAAACTACTTTGAGAGGTTATTAAATGGAGATAATGAGAGTAGATTAGATATAGAGGAACTTAGGGAGACTCGAGAATATATATTTTTTCATAGAATTAGGACAATAGAGGTCAGTATTGCTCTAAAAAAGATGAACACAGGGAAGGCTTTAGGACCAGATGGTATCCCTATTGATGTTTGGAAGTGCTTAGGGGAGGATGGAGTATCATGGCTTACAAAATTATTTAATAGAATTTTAATGACTAATAGGATGCCCGATGAATGGAGAAAAAGTATTTTAGTACCAATTTATAAAAATAAAGGGGACATACAAAGTTGTTCAAATTATCGTGGTATTAAGTTAATGAGTCATACAATGAAACTTTGGGAGAGAGTGATTGAATATAGATTGAGATTGAAGACAACGGTATCTGAGAATCAATTTGGGTTTATGCCTGGGAGGTCAACAATGGAAGCAATCTATTTATTGAGGAGATTAATGGAGAGGTATAGAGAGAAAAAGAAGGATCTTCATATGATTTTTATAGATTTGGAGAAGGCGTATGATAGGATACCCAGAGATATAATATGGTGGGTTCTATATAAAAGAGGAGTGACTCACAGATATATTGATGTGATCAAGGATATGTATGATGGTGCGATGACAACAATAAGAACATCAACTGGAGAAAGTAATGAATTTTCAATTACGGTAGGGCTACACCAAGGTTCAACATTAAGTCCTTATCTCTTTGCTCTTATTATGGATGAGTTGACTGGACAAATACAAGATGAGGTGCCATGGTGTATGCTATTTGCTGATGATATTGTTTTAGTCGATAAGACTAAGATGGGGATAAATGTTAGGTTGGACTTGTGGAGAGAAACTTTAGAAACAAGAGGATTTCAAATAAGCAGAACTAAAACAGAATATGTGGAGTGTAATTTTAGCAGTAATAGGAGGACAAATGGAGATGTGGTGATATTGGAGGGTCAAAAAATATCTAGAAATGACCATTTTCGTTATTTAGGATCAATTATACAAAAAGATGGAGATATTAGTGATGATGTTACGCATAGGGTTAGAGCAGTCTAGGTTTAGTGGAGAAGTGCGACCGACGTTCTGTGGGATAGGCGTATACCTTTGATATTAAAAGGAAAATTTTATAGGACGACCATTAGACTCGCGATGTTATATGGGACAAAGTGTTGGGCAACCAAGAAACAAAACGTGCAGAAAATGAGTGTGGAGGAAATGCAAATGCTAAGATGGATTTGTGGTAAAACTCGAAAGCATAAAATTAAAAATGAACAAATTCGTGAAACGGTAAAAGTAGCTCCTATAGAAGATAAATTGAGAGAAAATCGACTTAGATGGTTTGGACACGTCAAGCGTAAACCAATGGATGCTCCTGTAAGGAAGAGTGATTTAGTTAGTATTAATGGTAACCCAAGGGGTAGATGTAGGCCTAAATTAACTTGGTGGGATATTATAAGAAAGGACATGATATCATGTGGTTTAATCGAAGATATTGCACTCGACAGAATGGAATGGAAAAATAGGATTCATGTAGCCGACCCCAAATAATTGGGAAAAGGCTTTATTCAGTTGAGTTATACAAGTGAGGAGAAGAGGAAACTCAAAATCGAGAAACCAAGGGAAAAGGAAAGGGAAAAAAGTCAGAGGGGAAAAGAGTAAATCTACATCTGGATTTCAAATAAAGAAACCAAAATGAAAATTGAAGACCTCAAGTCAACAAGCACGTAAAAAGAAACAGTATCCAAATTTGAGTCCTAGATAAAAAGTTATGAAGCCTCAAAGATGAGAGAAAGTCATAACAAAAGCAGAAAGAAAAAGACCTCTGGACCGATCTGGTGTGAGCCAAAAATGAATCGGTCTGGTGAAGACAAATTTCCTGTAAAGGGAGAACCAATATGTTATTAACATAAAATGAACTGGTCCGAAATCCTAAAAGTTTTCAAATAAAGAAAACCACAGGACCAATCGTTTTCAAACAAAAATGAACCGATCCGGTATACACCTGATCGAAATCGATAGACTAGGCCGGATCGGTCTTAGTGATGATTTTCTTATTTTTCTTTTTCAAATTTAGTGTTAACTAAACCAAACTCTTGTAATTGTGTAGGGTATTTACATCAACTAATTACCAGACTTTTAGGAGTTATCTTTTTCATAGTTTTAGAGGACTTTTGCTCCTAAGAACCATAGAATTTAATTTTTGCAATATTCATTCAACTTTCAAAATCTAATTCGATAATTTTATTCATTCCATGTATTGTTTCTTTTATGATTTCAATTTCTTTTACATTTGTGTTTGAGAATTCATTGAAATTAGATTGCAATTTTTATTTACAACTTTCTTCCTAATTTTTCACGTAGTTATGAATTCATGCAAAATAGGTTTTGTGTTTAGGCTTAGTTTAATTATGTCCAGCTCAATTTCCAAGGGCTGGGATGCATGAACTCGATCCAATGTAGTTTACAGGAATATAAAGTAGGTTTTGAATTAAGTTTTGATCGAATCGTGTTGTGTAGTGATCACAACCATCGTAGGCCTTTTAACCTCATTTGCCTTAGGTAGCCGGGGTGTTTAAGGATGCGACGTGCGTGTTGGCTACTACAGTGCCACTTTATTCTTGACTTTGATTACTTATGATGCGGGCTAGTTCCTTCATATATATAATGCTTAGGACTAATAAAGATTGGGTTTGATCAACTCTCTAATTCAGAAGCTAGTATTCTATTTGGTAAATCTACTAGGGTTTGGGGGATTGTATCCTAACCTGCTTTCCTTCGTTCATATTTACTGAATTGAAGTAGTTTTATTTTCACGCATGTAGCTTAGTTCATAATTCAAATTTCATTTGCAACTAGACAGTAGAATTTAGTTCCACAACTAATCATCTATTAGTTTCTTTTCTTGAATCAATTTAGGGTTAGTCTTCTATTCCTTCGTCGTTATGAGAATTCATCGTAGTTCCATGTGGATACGATCTCGACTTACCGGGTTATTACTTACGCGATATACTTGCACTTGAGCCTATATAAGCACGCACTTTAGACATTTTTTTGGTTGTGTCAGTCTTCATGGACGAATCAATTTGAACCTGGGCAGAAGTCCAAATCTGCTACATTTTTCTTCTATGAATTTCTTAATATCTTCCCAAGATCCATTCTAATTATTAATTACTTTTCACAAACTTATGAACAGGTCTCTAATACTTTGTTACAAATCTTAGAATAATGAAATTCATATATTAACATTAATTCTTCCCCCAAATCCCAACAATTATATGAATGGGCCAAGATTCTTAGCCCAGATTTTCTACTATAATTTCAACTATATATATAATCATATTTCGGGCATGTAACATGGGTTAAAAGTTACAAATTTTTATCTTAAACATATATCAAAATCTCGACATGTGAATCTAATTTTCCAAATTTATCCAAAGAAATCCTACGGCATCTATCATCCATTTCAAGATTTCGATTATCCTAGATTTCTAGGTTAACCCATATATTCGATTTAGTCCTCTACATGCAAAAGATTAATCCATACCATTCAATCACCAAATTGTAATCTAAAACCCAAAAATCACATGGGAATCACTACACTGAATCAAGAATCACATTCAACGTTATATTAAGCAAGAAAATTCTTATCTGGATATGAAGTTGACGAATTTTCCCTTGAATCTCTTATTCCTTCTCCTTTTTGGAATTTGTTACCTTATCTCCTAAGGTGTGGTTGCTAGAGTTGTGTATTTGATTAAGTGTGAGGAGTGTTAATCTTCCCCTTAATCTTATATTACTCCCAAATCTCTAGTTTAACTTATTTCCCAAAATTTGGACACCCAAATGGGCCTAAACGCATAATTAGACTAGCTCAAAAGTCTCCCAACTTATATACCTATACCCTGGTACCATTTCTAAAGGTTTAAAACATCTAAACGAACCCATATAACTTCCCAAAATGTTTCCCAATTAGTTTTATTACACAAATATATTTATAATCGAGTCATGCATTATCTACTATGCATGTAATTATTTTCTATTGTAATTATTAATATAACAGTCAATCACATATGATTATGACATAATAATATATTACTTATTCATAATTTATAAATTAAATTCATCGATTTAATTTAATTTCCATGAATTTCAATTTATTCCAAAAATATAGCTTTATTTATTGTGAAAAATACGAGTTATTCTATTCTTTCCCCCTAATAACAGATTCCATCCTAGAAATCTAGAAGAGTACATACCAATCTAGAAAAGTTGAGGATATTCCGTGAGCATGTCATCCTCCCTCTCCCAAGTTGACTCTTCCTCCTTATGGTGTTCCCACTGCACCTGAACTAAAGGAATAACCTTGGATCGAAGTCAGTGTTATTGATGGTCCAGAATGGCTACTAGTCTCTCCTCGTATATAGCATCTGTATGGAGATGTATCTTATCAATATCGATATGATGGTATTCTATCTCATCTCTAAGGAATCTTTGCAGTGTAGACATGTGAAAGACGTCGTGCATCCACTGTAATTAATTCGGTAGTCCCAATCGATACGCCACGGGTCCAATCCTCTCAATAATAGGGAATGGTCCCAAATATTGGGGAGCCATCTACCTTATCTTCCCAAAAATAATCACTCCATCCATGGGAGACACTTTAATCAACACCTGATCCCCATCATTTAAGTCTAAGTGTATGCAACCCGCATCTACATAGCTCTTTTTGCCTATCCTGGGCAATCCTTATATTGGATCGAATCATCTCTAACTTCTCTAAGGTGTCCTTAAGGAAACTTGGTCCAACTAACTTATTCCCTCCCCCCCCCCCACCTCCAACCAACATGAGGGTGAACGAAAATGTTTCCCGTAAAGCACCTCAAACAGTGCCATCCCAATCGTGAACTGGTAGTTGTTATTGTATGCAAACTCCACCAAAGACAAATATTTCTCTCACCATCCCTTAAAGTATAATATTCACATCTGTAACATATCCTCCAACATCAATTTCACCATTTTTGTCTTCCCGTTAATCCGAGGATGATATGAGGTTCTCAATCTCAACTCTGTCCTTAAAGCCTTCTAAAAGATCCTCTAAGAATGGGACACAAATGTCTTGTCCCTGTCCGATACAATGTTAAGCGATACCCCATGTAACTTTACAATCTCTGTGAGAAAAAGTCTAGCTTACTATTTGGAGTTGTAATCGGTTTGGACCAATAAAAAATGAGCCACCTTTGTCAATCTATCGATGATAATCCAAATGGAATCGTGCCCCCTGTGATGTAGGTAGCCTAGTGATGAAGTCCATGGAGATTCTCTCCCTTTTCCACATCAAAATCTCTAAAGGCTGTAACATACTTACAGGATGCTGATGGTGCACCTTCATCAACTGACACATCATACACTTGGACACAAAATATACTATGTCAAGCTTTATTCCATCTCACCAATACTGACATCGCATGTCAAGGTACATTATCCCCTTCGAGCCTCATACATAATGGCTAGTCGCAACTCCTCTTCATCAGGGATAACTACTCGGCCCTGGAATCTCAACCCACCATCCGACTCAGTATAATAATTCTCTGCTTCCTCATCTAACAACTACCTAACTCGCTCCTAGAAAAGTTGATCTTTTATCCAAGCCTTCACCATCCGAATGATGATCTCAAGTATGATAGTGAGAACTTCCATAGATGCACGGGTTAAGTCTTCATCCCCATGAAGTGATTTTCACTTCGCCAGCTCAAATCATCCACTATGACATTCGCCTTCCCCGGGTGGTACTGAATGTTGAACTGGTAGTATTTTATAAACTCCAGCCATATCCTCTGTCTCGTGTTTAACTCCATCTTCTTGAACAAGTATTTTAGTCTCTTATGGTCAATTAATAGATGGAACTTCTCTCCCAGGAGATAATGCCTCCATACTCACCGTGAAAATACCGCGACTGCTAACTCTATGTCGTGGGTGGGGTAATGTCCCTCGTAAGGCTTAATATTTCGTGAATTATAATCTATCGGCCCCTCCTCCTACATCAAAACCCCTCTAAGTACCCTCAAGGATACATCTGTGTAGACCTTATAATCTACCCCTACCTGAGGTAGTGCTAGAAATGGTGTTGTAGTCAACCTAGTCTTCATCACATCAAATGCCTGTTGGCACGCATCATCCCATACAAACGATACTTACTTCTTTGTCAAATTCATTAGGGAGACGACTATCTTAGAGAACCCCTAAATTAATCAACGATAGTACTCGGTTAGACCAAAAAATATGCATACCTCGGTGGGTGTAGTGGGCTTTCCCCATTCCATCACTGCAAAAACCTTCCCTGGGTCCACTGATATCCCCCTCTCAAACATAATGTGGCCTAAGAACTTCACTTGGCTTAACAAAAAATTTCATTTCTGAAACTTAGCATACAACTGGTGATACCATAGTGTCAATAAGTCTAACCATAAATGTTATGCGTTCTCCTCCACAGTCCGAGAATAAATCAAAATGTCGTCAATAAACACTATAAGGAACTAGTCCAAATAGTCTCTAAATACCCGTATCATCAAATACATAAACACTGTCGGTATGTTAGGTAGACCAAGAGGCATGATCAAAAACTCATATCACCGTATCTCATAAGAAATGTCATCTTTAAGATATTATGTTCCCCTACCCTCAACTCATGATAACCCGATCTCAAGTAAGTCTTAAAGAAATATAAAGCACCCCTCAGCTGGTCCAAAAAATCATCAATGTGGGGCAATGGATATTTATTCAATATGGTGACCTTATTCAACTCCCTGTAGTCGATATAAAGTTGCAATGATCCGTCCTTCTTCTTGACAAACAAAACTGAAGCACCCCACGACGACGTACTCCTCCTAATGAACACCCGTCCCAATAACTTCTCAATCTGAACTCGAAGCTTTCTCATTTCCATAGGAGCCATCTAGTATGGTGTAGGTGAAATTGGTCTCGTTCTTAAAATCAAATCAATCATGAAGTCTATCTCCCGACTAGGTGGCAACCATGGGATCTCCCAAAACACATTTGAAAACTCGCTAACTACCGGGATGGAATCTAGTGATACCATTACCCACGAATAAGTATCCTCCTCAATGTAGTATAAGTGCATGCTCGACCCACTCCCAAGGTGAGACATCGCAACCAGGTACATCTCTTACCTCGAAATGTCAAAGATGATGGACCTACCGTACAATCAACACATTTTTTGTATGTAGCTGGCCAATATATCACTAGGATAACATCATACTCGTGCATATCAAGTACTAGTAAGTTGACTATAAAAGTGATCCAACCTATCTTGATCCTTATACCTCGACATAATGAATGTATGGGTGCCCCTCTACCTACCGGCGAGTCTGCATATAGTACGATATCAGAATCAAAGTCTATCATCCAAGTTTTACATCCAAAACTTGTGCTAACAAATGAATGAGATGCCCCCATGTCAAATAAAATATTACACATGGGTCTAAAGATATGAAACATACCCTCAACTTCCTGATCTGGCACTGGACCCTCTGCTGGCGTAATGTGATAAAACCGTCCATACTGTAGTGGTGGCGGTTGTCCCTGAGGTGGAGCACTGGAGAGGCTAGTGCAGTAACTCCCAGAGATGTTAATGGAGGGCGCTCTCCCTTTGGTGCCTGATGTCCCCTCCGACCTCCCTGCTCCTGAGCTTCCTGATTAAACCAAGGGCACCGCCTTGACATATGTCCCCTCTCTCCGCAAGTGAAATAGTTTTCATAAAATGGGCGTCACTCTGCCTGTTGTCCCTGCTGGCCTCGACCCTGCGGACTTGTCCCTGATGGCCTTTGTGTCGCTGGCCCTACTAGCCTTGGCCTAACTTCGTATGGACCTATTGTCCTTGCCTATTCCGATCATCAGAACCCCTAAATCTCTTATGCTGATCTGCAAATGAAGTACCCTTGAACTGCTGGGTCCCGGATCCGCTGCCCTCACTCGTTTTACGTTGTTGGCTCAATGACTCATCTCCATGTTTCTTCTCTACCTTGTTCTTCTGGAAGTCCCTGTGATATTGATACTGGATAAGTGCGGAGTTTACCATCTGGTTATACATGGTGAAGGTTGGGTTCACAAAAAGATCCTTTATGATTGTCAAGTTGACCCCGCAATGAATTTGTCCATCTTCCTTTGCTCAGTATTCACATATTCCTTTACAAAATACGAGAGGGAAGTAAAATCCTTCTTGTACTCAGACATGGTACGTCCCTTCTACGTGAGCTCCATAAACATCTCGTCATCTCAAACTTCATATCTTGGGGAAAATACTTCCCCTCAAATCTCTCCCATAACTCCTCAATCATCAAGCTATCCCATTCTACCAGTGAAATGACTGACTCCCACTACTAGAGCGCGACTCTCACAAGAAAAATGAAGCTAACATTTTCTTATGCACTATTGTATACCCCACCATATATAAATGTCTCTGTATATCTTTCTTCCACCTGCTTTCCACTAGAATATGTAGACTGCCCGAGAACTCTATAGGTTGTCCCTTTATAAAGACCTCCCTTTCCCTATCCTAAACTAATCCCGGTGCCTAGGATGGTATGGACACCTTCTATAGCGGTGGGGGTGGCTTACTTCGAGCCTGTGTTTGTGGAAACTCGTGGAGCATGGCCGCCATAGTAGTGGA
Organism: Sambucus nigra; assembly: GCA_949130495.1. Classification (NCBI taxonomy): domain Eukaryota; kingdom Viridiplantae; phylum Streptophyta; class Magnoliopsida; order Dipsacales; family Adoxaceae; genus Sambucus; species Sambucus nigra. The sequence goes on from OX422213.1 coordinate 539,189,544, forward strand.
AACTGCCTAGGTTACAATAGTTGTGATCTCTGTTGGAGTAATCAACTGTGAGGCTAGTGGGACCTGCTTCTGCTGCTAGCACTCCGGCTGAGCCTCCTCCTCTATTGCAGTTGCAACTACGCGCCTAGGACTACCCCTACATCCATTTGACATCTACAAGTAAACAAGGTTCAAATTAATAAAAATCACAAGAATAAAATGAACCCTAAACATAGGCTCTACATATCAACGGACCACCGTAGAATGTAATGAACGCAACACAGATCCTAACGACACTAGAGCCTGGATGCTCTGATACCAAGTGTAACAAACCCCATTTTCTCACGTAAAGGTTGGCCAAACTCGATACACAAAAAATGGGGGCTTGTTTTTCAATTAATACAATTCTCAGCATTAAAACATATGGAGCATATAATAATGAATCATAATTAAGTTTAAATTAATATCCCAACGATAATAAGATCCAATCAAGCACCAAGCGTATGATAAATCCAATATAACAGTAAATATCTCAAACTAACATAAAGTTAATAAATCTCGATCTTATGCCCATAAAGTAATCCCAAATAAAATAAATAATCTGGTGTTGAGTAGAACCTAAACTATAATCATTAAGTCTAGAAAGTCTTATGAGAATAAGGAAACCACAAGGTCGATATGTCAACAGCCCTGCAACCCCTGTCTAGGAGCACCTAGGGGGAGAAAACATTTAAATTTGGGTCAGTTCTCTAGAGTTACAAGAATTAAATTATTTAATTTGAAGTGTAATAAATATAGTTGAATCAAAGTAAATATCCCCCATTGTCACTAACATATGATTAATATCTCACCCCACATCTAAGTTTGATATTACCCGTATCCAAATATATCACAAAATAATAAATGACAACTATGCTAGTTTAATATAAAATGTATTAACTATAGTCAACATACTAAAATGCAACCGTCTACATTCATATTATTAATGCCCAAGGTATCCCAGCCTCATATATGACATGAGCGTCTATTATGCACAATAAAGTATGGGTCAATAATTTAATCTTTAGTTCTTAAAAAAATTTAATCAATCTCATTAATTCGGGTAATTTATATATATGTCCTTTCATATATGCGATACTCAAAAGAGTTTACCAGTGGTGTATCATTCGTTCTCTATCGGTACGTCATAATGAATCTCTATCCAAATCAGACACAAAACATATATAGGTGGGTCGGTCCCTACACAGTACAACAGTTCATGACCCATACCTAGCAGTGGCAAAGGATTCCAACATCTACACCTACCTCTCCTAGACGTCTCTACTACGTAGTACTTATAATAATGACTTACACGATCTCTAGCCCACCTGCGCTATGGCCCTGAACACGTGGAATCCCAAATGGATAGGAACTTCCACAAATATTGGTATGTCCACACAATTAAATATAAATACATTTTACTCCCATATAATATGTTTAGGTAATTACTCTATAATTACCTAAGGCATCCTACATGATATTCATAAATATTCACTCATTAATATATTACCATCCATTTAATTGTTAATTCCTTCATCTTTAAAAGATTAATTAACCATCTAGTTAAATATAACTTCCCAATTAATATATGTGCCACATTAGGATTCTTAATAAAATCATCATTGACCCAAACAACGTCCCAGCAGCTCATATGCTTTTCTAAAAAGACCCCGGATCCATCCATGGTCCCAACTCAACCTTCCCCAAGGGCTGAATAAATTCACATCCTAGGTCGAATCAATTCACCCAACTTAATCGATTCGCCTTCATAGTGATTCAAACCTAGGCAAAAGCCCAGATTCGCTACGTTTCTTATATTACGAGATTTTTTAACTTCTTCCCAAGATCCATTTGAATTGTTAATTCCTTTTAATAAACTTATGAACATGTGTATACTACTTAGTTACTCATCTTAGAACAATTAATTTCTTATATTAACATCAAATTCTTCCCCCAAATCCCAAAATTTATATGAATGGGTCAAGACCTTTAGCCCAGATTTTCTACCATAATTTTAGCTATATATAAAATCAGATTTGGGGCATATAACATGGGTTCAAAGTCACAAATTTTCAGATCTTAGACATATATCAAAACCTCTCCATGTGAATCCAATTTTCCAAATTTATCCTAAGAAATCCAAAGGCGTCTATCATCCAATTCAAGATTTTGATTATCCTACATTTCTGGGTTAACCCCTATATTACAATAAGTCCTTTGCATGCATAAAATTAATCCCTACCATATAATTACCAAATTATAAACTAAAATGCAGAAATCACATGGGATTTAATATAATGAATCAAGAAGCACATTGAACATTAAATTAAGCGAGAAAAATCTTTCATGGATATGCGATTGATGAATTTCCCCTTGAATTTCTTATTTCTTATCCTTTTTGGCCATCCTTACCTTTTCCCTTAAGGTGGGGCCTCTAGGGTTGTGTATTTGACTAAGTGGGGGGAGTGTTAATCTTCCCCTTAATCTTATATTAGTCCCAAATCCCGAGTTGAGCTTATTTTCCAAATTTTGGATACCCAAATCGGCCCAAACCTATAATTAGATGGGCCCAAAAGTCTCCCAAATTATATGCGCGAACCCATAATTAGATTAGCCCAAAAGTCTCCCAACACATATACCTATATCCCGGTACCATTTCTGAAGGTTTAAAACACATAAACGAGCCCATATAACTTCCCGAAATGTGTCCCAATTATTTTTATTCCACAATTATATTTATAATCGAGTCACACATCATACATTAGTTATTTACTACACATGTAATTATTTTACATTGTAATTATTAACATAAAAATTATTCACACATGATTATGACATAATAATAGATTACTTTTTCGCAATTAATAAATTAAATTCACCGATTTAATTTAATTTCCAAGAATTTCATTTTATTCCAAAATATAGTTTTACTTACTCTGAAAAATATGGGTTATTACAATTTAGGTTCAGACCCTAATGTTTTATTGGCCTATATAAATGCAAATAATCATTGTAGAACGTGTAACTAACCTATCCCCTCACAAAAGCTCGATTATAAACCAAAAATATATTATAGTGAAGGCTAGGGATATCCCCCACCCTGGACATTGGCCATTCATGACCGAACCACATAAAATCTGTTGTTTTGTGCAAATTTTTTTCTCAACATAAATGGAGTTGTCTGTGGGAAAGGAATTATTCTTATTCATGTGCTCCTACTTTTATAATTGGTGGATCTATCTCAAAGTTCATTTATGGATGTATATACGAAAACACTCTTGTAATATTTGGGATCATTAATATTCCAGATCAGACGAAGATGACTTACGCAGATAAGTTTTTTTTTATGACTTTCTATTCGATCCAGTTTGTCTTTTACCTAATAATTATGGGGTAATCGATAACAAGTCCCATTGACTTGGTCAATGATGCAAGAGATCCTTTGACTGATTCGATGATGTCAAAGGTCTTATTTTTCCAACTCGGTGCATTAAAATGACAAACATATCCCAAAACTATCTCTGACAGCTAACTACCTCATTCCCCCCACCCCCCCAAAAAAATCCATCAAATATTTAAAAATCCATAACTTCAAATCTACAAATACAAAATTGATATAAATTTTATATTTTAAATTTACTATTTCTGTAAAATCTCCCTTTTTCTAACGAAAAATCCATTTTTTTGACGAAAACTTTCTGCCCTAGCTCCATCAATGGTGTCACTAGCGCAGACCAGAAAAAGGAAAGAAATATACGAAGAGAGAGAGGTAGAGAAATAAGGAGAGAAAATGAGATAAACAAGGAGATAGATAAAAATGAGGAGAGAGAAACATTATAGAGAGCATGTTTGATTGGCCTATGGCGAGTTTTTCGGTGGAGTATTCCGACAAGTCACTAATGGGGTGGGGGTGAGGGTGGGAATGGGAATGGGGCTGCTTAAGAGAGAGAGAGAGAGAGAGAGAGAGAGAGAGAGAGAGAGAGAGGCTATGTGTTTATTTTTAGAGAGAGAGAGAGAGAGAGGTTAATGTCATTTAAATTTTTTACGTTTGAGGGTTCATTTATCTAAGTATATGTGCTCTATAATGAAAAATAACTTGGTGCATTGAAGAAAATTCAATGAGATTTTATGCATCTTTTACCCAATAAATGAAACTAGGTCGTGATAATTCCAACAATTATACTTTAAAAGCCGATCATATAAATTTAAATTTTTTTCTCAATATATATAGAGTTATCTAGGGGTCGTACCTTGATGAAATAGAAAGTTCCCTCACCCAAGCTATAGTTGGTTTCGAATTTGAAACATGGGAGTAGCCTCTCCATGTATAAGGGTTACCTCTGTCAGATCGTGGAGTTAAATCAGGAGCCTTGTGCACTAGGTAGGATGACATCTAATGGAATTTAAATTACCTTTCTAAAAGAATCATTTTCAATCTCAAAAGAAGAAAAAAGAGAGTTATTATAACTCTTTCCTTCTCAATATCTCATTAAGAATGAATGATCCTCTACTTAGTGTAGGATTGTGGACATTTTAGGTTGCGACGATTTCATCGGTGAGGGTATTGAGGCCTTGAACAACTTTGAGGAATAGTCTAAACAGTGATCTACCCAGATCTCTACACCATCGGCAATTCAAAAGCCAAGTGAGAAGATTTTTATTGGGAGACTCACTCTCATTTCGATAGTGAAGGATACGTATTCAGTTTAACACGCTTGATTCAATTAGGAATGTGGGAATTGTGGGTTTGAAAAATACATTATTATGACTTTCTTTATGATCCAAACACTCAGGTTGAAATATGTACGTGGTGCAATTTAAGATTTATATTTAACATTTGTTACCTAAAACTTTTTCGGATCCTTCAACCATGTTCAAAATCCAGATAAAGTACACTCTTCTATGGTTTGGATTTTTTTTAACCAATGCCCAAACCCACATGGGCCTATATTGTCATGGCTAAGGACTATCGTTTGGTTATTTTTGTAATATATTATGATTTTCCAACGCTGAAGAAAATAACTTCTGAGCCCACATGAATGATATATCGCTATATATAAAGATGTGCAACATGTCTATACAAACACAGGTTGAGTAAAATTGAAAATTTATTGCATCGGGAGAAGTAGCCTAGTGGCCTTGAGCTTTCCTTAGTGATATACCATCGGATTTACTTGGTTAATCAGTAAACTTCACGTCTTTGAACCGTCAATCATTTTTGTAAACCTAGATAATAGTATTCACACAATAATTCTTCAACGCAGTTGGTTATCATGTTTGTGTTTATTTTGGCCATGAACACCACTTGGTTCCATGAGTATTTTAGATAATTTTCTTTTCACTATTCTCATAGAAGTGGCCCCCTTCTTACTCACGTAGGTGAATTCCATAAAGAGTATCCTAGAATACCCCACTTAGACATACTAAAACACATATGTCATTAAAAGAATAATTTATCCTAATTTCGTAGCAGATATGCACTGTCTCATTTTTGGAATGGATAGTATTAAATATCCTCCAGTGCTTACTGGATACAATGTAGTTCGGTTTTCCCATTGAACTTAGATCTTGGGATCTCTAGTCAGCTAAGTTGGGTCACCACTATACTGATTTTTATTTATATATAGGCTTTAGACTCATTCCTCTCGATAATCTTTGAACTTTCTTTCAGTTTAAACTTTTAGTTAGTGGATCTGATGTATTATCTTTTGAGTTTACATAGTTAATTGAGATAATTCCATTTGAGAGAAGTTGTCTAACGATATTATGCTGACAATAATATGTCGTGACTTTCCATTATACATGTGATTTTGTGCCCTTCCAATCGCCGATTGACTATCACAATGTATACATTTTGTGGGAACGGGTTTCGACCAATTTGGAACATCCTCTAAGAAATTTTGAAGCCATTCATCTTCTTCTCCAGCTTTGTCTGGTGCAATGAATTCATATTCCATTATCAATCTAGAAATGCACATTTGTTTTGAGTATTTCCAAGATATGCCTGCACCTCCAAGGGTAAACACATACCCACTCGTGGACTTAGAGTATTTTGTATCGGATATCCAATTTGCATCATAATGTCCTTCAAGAATAGTTGGATATTTTGAATAGTGCAGTTCATTATTTTGAGTGTATTTTAAATAACCCAAAACTCTTAATATCGCCTTCGAGTGATCTCTCCCTAAATTACTCGTGAATCGACTTAGCTTACTCACCGAGTATGCTATGTCCGGTCGTGTACAGTTCATGATATACATTAAATTGTCGATAAAACGAAAGTATTCTAGTTGAGATATGCTTTCACCATTATTTCTTTCTAGATGTAAATTAATATCTACAGGAGTCTTAGTAGGAAAGATATCATACTTCTCGAATTTATCAAGTACTTTCTCTATATAATGATATTGAGATAATATACGTCCATTCCATGTTTTATAAATTTTAATTCCTAATATAACATTGGCGATACCTAAATCTTTCATGTCAAATCGACTACTTAACAATTTCTAGGTTATTACCCATGATTAGCATATCATCAACATGGAGACATATAATGACATATTCATTTTGAATGATTTTAAAGTAATCATATTTATTGCACTCATTAATTTTGAAACCATTTGATAACATTGCATTATCAAATTTTCCATGCCAATGCTTAGGTGCTTATTTTAATCCGTAAAGTAATTTCACAAGCTTATATACTTTTCCTTCTTATTCGAGACCTTTGAACCCTTCAGGCTGCTCCATATATATTTCCTTGTCTAGTTCACCATTTAAGAAATCAGTTTTTACATCCATTTGATGTATATTTTAAGTCCATTAATAGCTGTTATAGCTATTAATAATTGAACGGACGTAATTCTCGTTACCGGTGACTATGTGTCGAAGTAATCCAACCCTTCCTTGTGTATATAGATTTTATCTACAAGTCTTACTTTATATTTATCAATTGATCCATTGGCCTTTAACTTATTTTTGAAGATCCATTTGTAACCTTGTAGTTTTGAACCTGGTGGGAGATCCACTAGTTCCCATGTATGATTCCGCAAAATGGATTCAATTTCGCTGTTTATTGCTTCTTTCCAATTAGCAGCATTGGGTAAGGATATCGCTTCTTTGTGTAATTGAGGTAAATTTTCTAACAAATATGTTAGAAAATTAGGACCAAAGGAAGTCGAGGTTCTTTCTCTTTTACTACGTCTTGGTTCATCCTCTATTGGTTCAATAGGTTGATGAGTAACACTTGTAGTAGCTTGATTGGTCCTTTTAGAAGGACCATATTCTCGGGCCATGTTATATGGAAATTCATTTTTGAAAAAATTAAGTGTCCCTCAATTCAATAATCGTATTTACATGAATATCCGGAATCTTAGATTTACAAAGTAAGAAATGATATGCACTACTATTAATAGCATAACCGATGAATACATAGTCAATGGTCTTTGGTCCTTTTTTTTACCTTTTTAGGTTTAGGAACCATCACTTTAGCTAAGCACCCCACACTCATAAATATTTATAGCAAGGTCTTCGACCTTTCCATAACTCATAAGGTATCTTGTGAGTTTTATTGCCTCGGACTTTGTTTAAGAATATAATTAGCGAATAATAAGGATTCCCTTCCATAAGTTCTAGGGAGCTCCTGAACTTACCAACATAGAGTTTATCATCTCCTTCAATGTACGATTTTTGCATTCAGCAACACCAATCGATTGAGGAGAATAAGTAGTGGTGGTTTGATGGATACTTCCATGTTCAGAACAAAATTCCTCAAAAGGAGATTCATATTCACCTCCCCTATCACTCTTTATAGCCTTTATCTTTTTACTTAATTGATTCTCAACCTCATTTTTATACTGTTTAAATGCATCAATAGCCTCATCTTTACTATGTAACAAATATACTTAGAAATGTTTTTTCCAATCGTCAATAATAGTAATAAAGTACTTTTTTCCACCTCTAGCTTGTAAAAATTTTAAATCACAAATATCCGTATGAATTAAATCTGGCTTGTACTTTTCCCCATCTCATTCAGTGATCCTTTTAATAGAATGAAAAGGTAATCTAGATAATTTTGATTCCATGCAGATATCACATTTATGACTTTTATCAATGTTAAATTTTGGTGAAAATTCTAAGATAATTAATCTACACTAGGTATCAAAATTAACATGTCCTAATCTAGCATGCAAAATATAAGATGACTTAATCTAGTAAATAAAACTAGCAATTTCAGTCAATGGGGATGCCTTTGGCATCAGTGTCATTATATTCATTTTAAAGATCCCCTCGGACAAGTAACCCTTTCCCACATACACATTGAAGCCCCTATACTCTTGACTCAATTGAGTTTATATTGTATAAGTGTTCATCTAGTTTGGAAATTGTGACAAAATTATGTCTATCCTAGAAACCAAAGAACTTCAGAGAATGGTTTGCTATTTCATTCATCTATCTTGTAGTGATCTAGACCAAATTACCAACACTCACACACAGTAGAATGCATCATATACATGTTATATTGCATATTAATGTGTCTACATGTGTTGAGTATGTTTAAATCCCTAAATTTGATTTTTAAATATTTTTTGGGATTTTATAAACATTTTTTAATAAAGGTTTTATTAATTAAAACTTAGTTTTAAAAGTTTGTGGGTTCAATCTACAATTATGGTTTAATGGGTTTATTGGCTTAAAGTTTCTTTGGGTAGAAACCAAAAGCGACAGAGAAATCAGGGTATGGTTGTAATTATTTTATGACGCGCGTTTTATATCGCCTAATTGATCAACACGTGTTGCTTGCTGATTGGTGCATTTTGTGTTTCTTTACTGAGTATATAATCACGTTTGCTTACAACCGTTGGATCAATCCTTATCAACGATCTGCATGATTTCTTTGGTAATCCCGGTGTATCCCTCTTGAACCAATCAGGTGAATTTTAATCACCTCGTACTATCAGCCCTTGGATCAAAGTCAATCCAGCTTGACTCAATCCTGACCCTTGTTTTTGAACCATCTTCTCGATCCTTCTCTTCGTCCTATAAAAGGAACCCTCCTCTCAATCGTCTAAGATTTTTGGCCAGTTCATTTTTTAGAGTAGAAAAGAGAGAGTAGAGAGAAGAGAGAGAAAAGAGAGAGAAGAGAGAAACCAGAGAGAGAGAGAGAGTTAGAATCCCTAACCCTAATTCTTGTTCGTCAAGCCTCTTTCAAACCAAACACTCCTCTAAAAATCCTACATATCCAAAACACTACCCTGAGTGTTCTTGAGTTTTTGAGAGATATTTGTGTTATTGGTTGTGTTGCTGTAACCTCTTGTTCGTTAGATCTTGTTCCCAACTTAAACTATTTACTTACATCTATTTTCTTCTTCATCAGATCTATGTTCTGCATGTTACATCACACTTAGGTTTGCATGCTTTATTTCTCATCTTGAGAAATATATTGTTGATTCTTTTCATAAAATCGTTTTTAACTTTGAAATCAACAATAAATGTTTTTTGTTTCTAGTTCTCTTAAAACTAAACCTTTGACCTAGTTTGGAATCACACTTGGAGGTTTTCAATCTCAAAAATCTTTTCGAAACTCTGAGATTGATTAAGATCTTTATACGTCTTCTGAGCAAGATATCCGTGGATTCTGGGAATGATTTAAAGGTAAAAAAGGGTTAAAGTTTTGTGAGAAGAGAGAAAAAGAAAAATATATGCATATAGCCTTATATGTAATTTGTTAGGACTGTTTGTACTTAATAAGTGTGTGTGTGTGCATGCATGTGTTAGAGAGTACCTCCACAAACACTTTCACCCTACCACACGAAAAGTGTTGGTAATAAGATCTTGTGAACAAGAGTCGACGTAAAGTGCTGGAACAAATCAGAAGTTAACAAGCTGAGAGAACAACATCAACAATTAGAACTGCAGAGAAGTTAGAAGGATACGATACCAGAGGGTACATTCCTAAACTAATATAGGCCTAAGTTGTATACATGTTAGTTATATAGCTTGTAACTGGTAAATTTGTTTTAGTGGATTTTTTATTTTACTCCGTAGAGGGAGTCGTGGATGTTTTCTAAGTTGGTGAGGTTTTACCACGTAAAAAATCGTGAACTTAGTCTTCCTACATCTTCTCATCTCATTCTGGTTGTGCTGAGTTTAAAGTTTGTTTAAACTATTTTATAAACCTGTTAGTCAAATCTTGAATAGATCTACTGCATACTGTTTTATTAAACACATCTTGTGTTCAAATAGTTTTGGTTTTTAAGAAAAAAGTTTCTTCAAAAAACTGTTCGGAGTTACTTAAATGGTTTATTTTTAATAAATGGCTTTAGTAATAGATTTTCAATTGGTATCAGAGCTTGGTAAACTTGTTTTAAAGAGATCCCGTGTTTCTGAAATGGTTTTCTGAAAATCAAATATGGATGGGAATAATGAAAGATTTGGTAACTTAACCAGACCTCCTATCTTTGATGGAACCAATTTTGCTTACTGGAAAGTAAGAATGATTGCTTTCATTCAAGGAACTCTGGGAGATGATGTCTGGGACATTGTTGAAAATGGTTACACTTTTCCTATAAAACCAGCCACTGAAGGAAGTAATCATAGGGTTAAGAAAGTATTAAGTGAGTTCACTCAAGAAGAGAAACAGGTTTCTCGAAATAATAAGAAAGGAAAGAATGCCATATTTATGTCCATAAATGAACATGAGTTCAAAAGAATCTCATCTTGTACCACTTCTAAGGAAGCTTGGGACACTTTGGTTACTTCTCATGAAGGTGACACTAGAGTTAAGGCTGCTAAAACTCAAATGCTCATTCAACAGTATAATTCCTTAATTATGTCTGAGACTGAGTCTTTGATGACTTCTATATGAACCTGGATGATATTGTGACAAAACTGCATGCTAATGGGATAACTTATGACAGACAAGAAATCGTATCTAAAATTTTGAGATCATTACCATAGAAATTTGATAACCAAAGATATGCTATTGAGGAAATGTGTGATATTAATCTCACTCCTGAACTACTCAGTAGTAAATTAAGAACTGTGGAAATGGAACAGGAATTTAAGAAACAATTGACCCAGTCCCATAGGAAACAGACTAGTTCCAATCTAAGATTCTCTTCTAAATTGATTAAGCCTGAGTTTAATACTTCCAATGATGACTCTGATGAGGAATGAAATATAGAGAGCTTGGACAATTAGATGGCCTTAATGTCAAAACAGTTTAAGAAAATCATTAAGTTTAGAAACAACATGGTAAATAAACAAGGCAAGTCAAATTATCCAACTCCCTTTAATCACAGACCTCATGAGAAAAGCCATGACAAAAATCACAAGGACTCTCACACTAGACCTAACAGAGACCTTAAGAAGACTGAATGTTATAGATGTGGTAAACTAGGACACATTGCACAAGACTGTAGAGTTAACTTGAACACTCAAAACAAACACACTAGAGCCAACATTTGCAAAACATGGGATGATTCAAGTGACTCTGAAAAGGAGGAACCTGAGTAATCTGATGTTTTTGACCCTTGCATGTCTTTCTTTGCCAAGATTATCTATAATGATGATATGCCTGTGCTTGTTAGTGAGGATGAATCTAGTAATTTTATATCTGATGTTTCGAATATTGCTGTTACTGGTTTAGATGCTTTGATAACTGAGAATATTGCTATCTCTTCTTCGGGGTGTGTGAGTCAAAGGGAAAGCAATAATGACGATGTCAATGGGTGTGTGAGTTCAAAGAATGAAGCCCTAGGGGTCACTTCACACACTACACTTAGTGACTCGGACAATGAAGAACTCCCAGACATTCACACTCTTTACGCTAAAACTCTCAAGAAAAGCACTAGACTAGAAAAAATTGTGAATGATCTTACCCAAAAGTTGGAAGATCTAAGTCTGATGGTTAAACTGAATGCTGAAGAGTATACTACCCAATGCTTAACTCATGAAAGTGAAATCAAAATGTTTGATGAAAAACTCAGAAATTTGACTAAAACAAATGAAACTCTAGAGAAAAAATTTAAAGGGGCATTGTTAGAATTGGAACAAACCAAAGAAAAGACAACAACTGATTTCAAAAAATTTACAAAATTTGAAAATAATTCAAACTGTTTTGATGAATTAGTTGTTGATTCTAAAACCAATTCCGATGATCGAACAGGAATAGGATTTTGCCTCAATTTGAAGACACAAACAAAATTGTTTGAACCTATCAAGTTTGTGTCAGGAGGTAAAAGACCTATTGAAACATGCCCAGATTTTCACACCCTAAAAACTGTGTTTGATTCAAAACATCAAAATTTTAACATTGGGGAATCAAGTTGCTCTAAACATGTAAGTTCACCTAAGGCTAAATACGTCTGCCCCTCTATTAGGAAGAGTGAATCTACATTCAAACCTGTACTACCTAGGAATAGAGTTCAACCTCAAAATTCCTCAAAACCTTTGTTTAGAGACTTTCCTAAGGAGACCCTAATTTTGAGAAATCTTTATTGCTCCTACTGCAACATATATGATCACTCTTTTGATGGTTGCTATGCTAGGAGAGTAGTTAAAACTGTCTGTAATCCTCCTATCTATCAGAATTTTAACTATTCTAGGAGGAGCCGCAACAATTATATACTTCCTAGACAACCAGACAAAAACTCTAATTATAGGAAGAGAAGGACCAAACCTAAAAGAACATTCCCTAGAAGGATGCCTAAAAATCTTCCTAAACTAAATGCTCAAGTCTTTCATAAAATTCAAAATCATGAGCAAAACATTTTTCAACAAAAATCGAATGCTCGCAAATTTTATCAATTGAGAGCTAATAGGCGCAAAATGAAAACTAGAGCAATTTCGGTTAGAAAAAATGATCTATTACCCCTGATGAAGTGTAACAATGTTGTTACTTCTTTAAAAGCTGAGCACACATCATCTGGTTGGTATTTAGACTCTGGATGTTCTAAGCACATGACTGGTGATGATACAAAACTCTTAAATAAAACCATCTTTGCTGGTGGAAAAGTAATTTTTGGTGATGGAGTATCATCTCAAATCATAGGCAAAGGAACTCTCCAAGAAGATGGACTTCCTGTTCTTAAAAATGTCCTTATAGTTAAAGGTATTAAGACCAATCTACTTAGTATCTCGCAATTTTGTGACTCAGATCATACAGTTACCTTTTCAAAGAACAATTGCAAAATTTTAAATGAAAAAGGTGAATGAATAATTACAGGATTCATGACTCCTGACAATTGCTATACTGTCATGAACAATTCTGAAACCTGTAATGTTGTCAGAATGGATGACAACGAGATATGGCATAACAGAATGGGTCATATAAATTACGATGATCTTAGTAGACTGACCTCTCAGGAAATAGTTAGAGGAGTTCTTAAAATCAAATCCATTCCTAACATTGTCTGTGGTTCTTGTCAGGAAGGTAAAATTGCTAAGGCACCTCATAAGAAAGTTAATGATATTCTTACCTCTAATCCCTTGGAGCTCATCCATATGGACCTAATGGGTCCCTCTCAAACTGTTAGTCTCTGTGGACGCAGTTATATTTTAGTTATGATTGATGACTTCACCAGATTTACTTGGGTAGACTTTTTAAAACAAAAGTCTGACACTTTTCAAACTTTCCTAAAAATACTTCTTCAGATTGAAAATGAAAAGGACACTCAAGTAAATAGAATCTGTAGTGACAGAGGAGGAGAATTCTAAGATACTGGTATAATAGAGTATTGTGACTATAATGGTTACAAACATGAGTTTAGTGCTCCTAAGACTCCTCAACAAAATGGAATTGCAGAGAGAAAGAATCGTACCCTTCAAGAGATGGCACGTGTTATGTTACATGCCAAAAAATTTCCTAAATACTTTTGGGTAGAATCTATTCGTACTGCTTGTCACATCATAAATAGGGTCTATCTTAGAAAGAATTCCAAACAGACTCCTTACGAACTTTGGTATAATTAAAAGCCTAATCTTAAGTACCTTAGAACCTTTGGTATCACTTGTTATGTTTGCAACGATAGGGAACACTTGTCCAAATTTGAGAGTCGGGGAGATAAAGCTATATTTCTAGGATACTCGCCTAACAGTAGAGCATATAGAGTGTATAATCTTCGCACTAAAACCTTGATGGAATCCATAAATGTAATTGTGAGTCACACTACTGTAGAGAACAAGACTGGTGAATCAACTATTGAGGAAGCGCTTACAAACACTTTAGAAAATGACTCTTCTGAAATAGATAATTCATTACCAATTGAGATACCTGAAGTACCTAACTAGGTTTCTAAAGATCTTCCCATAAATAACGTAGTTGGTAACCCTAGTGAGCCAGTGCGTACAAGATCCCAACTAAGAAATTATGCACATTATGCATGTTTTGTTTCCCTAGTGGAACCAAATAATGTAAATGAGGCATTGAATGACTCTCACTGGATTCCTTATATGCAGGAAGAACTTCTTCAATTTGTCATTCATGACGTTTGGTATCTTGTTCCTCGTCCAGATCACAAAAAGGTTATTGGCACACGTTGGATTTTTAAAAATAAGTCTGATGAAAGTGGGATAATAATTAGAAATAAAGCTAGATTAGTTGCTCAAGGATACTCTCAAATTGAAGGAATAGATTTTAACGAGACTTTTGCTCCTGTTACTCGTTTAGAATCTGTTCGTCTGCTCTTTGCTATAGCTTGCCACATGCATTTTACACTTTACCAAATGGATGTCAAATCTGCATTCCTTAATGGAATATTGACTGAAGAGACCTATGTAGAACAACCTAAAGGGTTCATTGACCCGAAATATCTAAATCATGTATTTCGTCTTAAAAAGGCTTTGTATGGCCTTAAACAAGCTCTTAGAGCTTGGTATGAGCGTCTTTTCAGTTTCCTCTTAGATAAAGGTTTCAAAAGAGGTGGAAATGATCAAACCCTTTTTGTCAAACATTTTGACAAACACATCATTATTGCTCAAGTTTATGTTTACGATATTATCTTTGGATCAACTTCTCCCTCAGAAGTAAAATCCTTTTCTGAAATTATGCATAAGGAATTTCAAATGTCTTTTATGGGGGAGTTGCAATTCTTCTTAGGTCTTCAAGTCAAACAAAATTCAGAAGGATTATTTGTATCGCAATCTAAATACGCTTTAGAGATAGTAAAGAAATTTGGCCTTGAGAGTGCTAAAGATTCTAGAACACCCATGAGTACTACGTTAAAACTTTCTAAAGACGAAACTGGAAAATTCGTAGATCATACTCTATCTCGTAGTATGATAGGAACCTTACTATACCTTACTGCCTCGCGCCCTGATATTATGTATGATGTGTGTGTATGTGCTCGATATCAAAATAACCCTAAAGAGAGCCATCTGAATTCTGTTAAACGTATCATTAAATATGTAAAAGTCACTCTAAATCTAGGACTTTAGTACACTAATGACACACCAAGCACTATAATTGGGTACACTGATGCTGACTGGGCTGGGTGTACTGATGATAGTAAAAGCACGTCAGGAGCATGTTATTATATAGGTAATAACTTGGTAGGATGGAGTAGTAAGAAACAAAACTGTACATCACTCTCAACAGCTGAATCTGAATACATAGCCGCTGGCAACTGTTGTGCTCAATTACTGTGGCTTAAACAAATGCTAAGTGATTATGGTATTCAAGAAAACCAATTGCATCTCTATTGTGATAATCAAAGTGCGATTAATATTTCTAAAAACTCTGTTCAACACTCGCGAACAAAGCACATAAAAATAAGACATTACTTTATACGCGAATTGGTTAAAACTAAGGAATTAGAAATCAATTATCTTCCTACTGATTTGCAACTCGCAGATATGTTTACCAAACCTCTAGATTATAATAGATTCATTTCCTTGCGTAAATCTATTGGTATGGTTTGTGCTGAGTAATATCTTTGCTGTTTATCTAAGTTTTTTTCCCTTTGTCCATTTGAGACAAAATGGGGGAGAAATTTGAGTCTCTATGAATATTTGTATATATGCTAAACAGCTTGATCTTAGTGATTCATTGCAGGTTTTTGTACATTTATTCTCAACTGATGTAATAGGGTATTCAATTATAATTAGTTGAGTTATGTACTTTTGTTTCTAGGATTTGGGTAGATAGAATCTTTATAGGAATAGGTTTTTCTTATTTTTGTTACCCTACGAGTTCTTGACGACTCAAAGGAGATTTTGTATCATATTTCCAAAGGGGGAGATTGAAGCCCTTATACTCTTGACTCACTTGAGTCTATATTGTATAAGTGTTCATCTAGTTTGGAAATTGTGACAAAATTATGTCTATCCCAGAAACCAAAGAACCTCAGAGATTGGTTTTCTATTTCATTCATCTATCTTGTAGTGATCTAGACCAAATTACCAACACTCACACACAGTAGAATGCATCATATACATGTCATATTGCATTTTAATGTGTGTACATATGTTGAGTATGTTTAAATCCCTAAATTTGATTTTTAAAAATATTTTGGGATTTTATAAACATTTTTTAATAAAAGTTTTATTAATTAAAACTTAGTTTTAAAAGTTTGTGGGTTCAATCTACAATTATGGTTTAATGGGTTTATTGTCTTAAAGTTGCTTTGGGTAGAAACCAAAAGCGACAGAGAATTTAGGGTATGGTTGTAATTATTTTATGACGCGCGTTTTATATCGCCTAATTGATCAACACATGTTGCTTGCTGATTGGTGCATTTTGTGTGTAATACCTCGTACTTTTATACTATATTTAATTTGGGGATTTATTAAATTTAATGTGATGATTTATTTAATAAAAATCCGGAAATTAATTATGTTATAATTATTGACGTGACGTGAGTTAGTAATTATATGAAATTGTTGAATATTACTTATGAGCATAGTAATATATGATATTGATTATAGTAAATGTCACGAGTGAATGAAATGGCAGTTTTGGGAATTTTAGCCGGGACGCGCCCGTGTCGCGTCGGGATTAATTATTAATATATAAAAGTGAATATTTTATAAGTTGTTCGTATGGTCGTTTTGAGTGCGCCAACGCGTCCGGAAGGGTCGAGATAGTCAGAAAAGTGTACCCGGGGGTTTAGTTTGGGTCTCGGGATGTTTTTAGGCATAATTAGTGACCCGGGAGGGCATTTTGGTCATTTTACAAAATAGGGTAATTAAACCCACGAATTTCAGCCATCCTTAGCAGCCATTTAAGTCAGCCTTTTAGGGTTAGAACATTCAGAACCCTAGAATGGCCATTGGAGAAGAGAGGAGAGAGCTCTCAAGGTGATTCAAGGCCCAAAACACCACCGAATTCACCGCCGTCACCACCAGCGCGTAGATCGCGAGGAGGAGAACGCAACCACACCAATATCAGTAGGAAACCAGACCTCTGAAATCCCAGGCAAGTGTTTAACTTGCGTATTTTCGTTGGTGCAATATTCATATTAGTTAGGAATGATTAGGAGTATAATCTATGGAAGAAAACCCCATTTTTTTGATAGGAATTTGCATGTAGAAAAGATTAAAACCATATTCTGGAAGTCTTATATGATGTAGATGATTAACCCACGAATTTTGATGATTATGTAGAAGGAAATTCTGGAGAAAAACTGATTAGAATAGAAGTTAAGAAAACTTAGGGTTCTTGATGATTAGATGAGATTTTAGGTTGTTTAATCATGTTTAATGATGGTTATACGCATGCTTAACGTTAGAAACATCTGGTAATATGTTATTATGTTTGTGGTATAAGTTTTGGGACGATTATGGTTGGAAAATATGAATTTGAATGAAGAATTTTGGTGAAACCCGCAACTGCAATTCTGCAGAAATCTTCGCAGACCTGCTTGATCGATCGATCGACCCTAGAGCGTCGATCGATCGAAGGTTCGATCGATCGAGCCCCTACCGTCGATCGATCGACCCTTCCTGGCAGCCTCTTATTTCCCCATGTTTCATTAGTTGAATTAATTTACCGTGGAAGAATCCTTGGGCATATTAAATAAAATGTTTTGGGATATAGGAGAGACCAGTAGGACATATGATTAAGTGTTGAGAACTTTATTATGAAATGATTATTGTGTTTTTGGGATAATTAATTAAGGAATGACGAACTACGTATTTCAAGTGAGGGATTACGACGAATACCTACAATAGTGAATAGATGTCTACCTACTGAATTTGTTACTTGGATGGATAGAACCCATGAGTGTTCCATAACTAGTGAGAAAACCCTTCGAGTTAAGGTTAGAGACGAAACCTTATGCGTAATAGTAATAATGTGAAATTAAGGATAATGTTGTAATTATGGGTAACGAGAGTGACCTATATTAATATGATGAAAGTAGTATATTTATATGATTGTGTGTGCATATATTATATACATGTGAAAAACGTACCCGCGCTACTTGCTATCCCTGAGGTTACCGCGCTGGGACGGTCTTATCCTGTGTTGCTACGGGGGATATCGATTCGTACCCTAGAAGATAGGAATCCTAGGTACAGGCTATCGAATCGGTAGTCACGGTCCTAAGAGACGCGAGGGTATGTGCTGACCTCTTGGACTTGGAAACTATTCTTCGCCTCAATATTGTTTGTGTTTGTATTGATACAGTTCGAGAGTGATTCCGAACTTGTATTTCCCTTAGTACGATTGATACGGGGATTGGATAGCAGAGTATGCCCGCACCATAATTTTTATGTGGGGTGCCATTAGAATATATATATTACACGAGTATTTAATATATATGAAGTTCTGAAACTTGGAACTACCTACTGTGATTTGGTAAGTAAGTCATGTTTGATGAATCAGATTGGAAATACTTGTTTTATGAGAGTATAATATGACACTGGGAAACTTTATAAATTAATGAAGCTAAAACGAGAGTTGTGCTACACTTTGAAAGTACCCTTTTTACACGTTGACATTATTCGTTTTTTTTAAAACCTATGAGTAAGTTAAGATAAACTAAATTATTGGGAAGGTTAGTATGATAATATGTTAAGTTAAACCATTTGGGGAAGGTTAGTACGATAGGCGTGCACACTAGAAGAGAGGTGAGAATTTCTCAAGAGAGTTTCGAACTAATATGTTATTGCATTGGCCTGTATCAATTTAAATACTTGCTAAACTAAATTTTAAATCATACACACTTTCGGGCTCTGACCCGTTTTATCTCTCCCTCTCTCCCTTGTATATATGTATATGTATGTATTTCAGGTGCCCAGCCACAGGGGCGTCTTGCTTAGGATCTTTTGGAAGGAACGCGCTACAGCTTAGGTGGGAGTTGCAGGTCCTTTGATTAGACGACTTCGTTCATTCAGATCCACTCCTAGCATTTTCATTCAGATGGGCATGTATAGCCCTTTCCATTATTTCTTTATGTTGGGACATTGTTATTTCAGTTATTTCCTAGTTCGTTATTTTGGGATTTTTGTTCGAGACGGTGTATTACTTTATTTTCTCGCATGTTGACATTCGTTGATGAATGTTTTAATATATTGGATTCTTTCGTTCCAGTATATTGTGGTGTGAATATTATTCATTGAGCTTTGTTAATACTTTAAATAAATCTTTTCTTTAAATAAAATTTGGTAGTTAATGTTTAAAAATTAGTTTTGACACTTAGCTTAATTATTTAGGGTGTTAATTGGAAAGTTTCTTTTTACGACAGTGATGCTAAGAATGAACCAAAATGTTCACCTTAATTTAATTTGATAAAGGAGTGATCGCCCGGTATTTAATTAGGCGAGGTGTCACAGGTGGTATCAGAGCATCAGGTTCTAGTGTCCTTTAGGATCTGTGCGGCTTATTATGCTTTCAGCGTTGCTTTCTTTGATATAGAGCCCTAATACTAGGAATGTTGTGTTCATCTCTATACTTTGGGAATTCGTGCTTCTGCGATTTGTTTATTTGAATGATGAACTCATCCAAATTTACCTTTCATTTTCAGATGGATCGTCAAGGAGAACTAGCTAAGACGGTTAAGGGAGTCATCGAGCAAGATCGACTCACACCTCAGGTATTCCCAGGGAGAGTATCAACCACCGAGTTAGCAGGTATCGTGGAACAAGCAGTTACCACTGCAGTTCTACAATACCAAGAACGCAGCCTACAACTTAAAGGAGGCAAAAGACCTAGAGAGGTTAACCTAGTGCATGTGACTGACGTTGAGAACTATGCGAAGGCACCGAATCTGCGACAACAAAACAATCAAGATAGAGTCAGTTCCAGTAGTAACGAGATTTATGTACAGAGACAAAAGTGTCAGGGACAACGAAGCCAGGTTCAGAATGAAATCACCAAGAGGTGTTTCGGTTGTGGAATGGAGGACCACAAACGTAAATCTTATCTAAATCAGACTGGGGATAAAATACAACCTGACCGGCAAAGAATTTCGAAACTCTGCTATAAATGTGTACATTTGGGTCACAAGTGGATGGATTGTCCTCGCCCTGACATAGTTTTTCCGCAGATTTCCCCTCAAGGCCAGCAAGACCAGGGAAAAAGAGAGGCTAGTCAATACCATAAGGAAGGAAAGCAGTTTCGGGGGAGGTGTTTCCAATGTGGCAGGACTGGCCATAGGCGTCAAAATTGTCCAGAGAAGAATAGGGCCCCACGGCAGGAATGTGCTGACAATGTACCTCAGAAGCCAACTCCGCCACCTTTTCCAACAGCCTCAGTTCAGCAGAGAAAGCTACAGGGCGAACGTGTCTATAATTTCCCACAGGCAGCAACCCCACAGGCGCCAACCACGGTTGAGGGTATGTTTTTCTATCCATGTTACCATGAGTCGAGATTTTTTTGTTACGAGTGCAACGCACTATTTTATAAGCTAATTTTTGCGAAAGCCTTAGGATTGTTAGCCACGGCAGTGAGCTCAGTGACGTGTGTAGACTCACCATCTTGGGAGTGGGTCTTTTATTTTTCTTTATATGCCCGGGAGTGGGGGTAGAGATTGATAGTTTGGTATTACCTGTATATATGATAGTCTTAGATATGCATTAGCATGATGTTATACTCAGTATGGATTGGTTCGCCGCTTATAGAGCCATGATTACCTACTTCGGTGGAGCATTGTTTTTGCCATTTCGGGGCAAGAGATGTTTGTAGTGGCGAAGTCTCGCCCAGAGGGAGGTTCGACCGCTCATTCGTATTACATAGAGGAGGTTGTGATTCCCTTAGATTCGATCCCCGTTGTCAGGGAGTATTCTGATGTGTTTTAGGATATACCAGGCCTATCGCCCAGTCGTGAGATAGAATTCGTTATAGATTTAGTGCCGGATACGAGACCTATAGCACGTGCACCGTACCGTATGGCTCCGGCAGAGATGCGAGAGCTACGAGATCAGATTGAGCAGCTATTAGGTCAGGGCTTCATTCGTAGGAGTACCTCACCTTGGGGCGCTCCAGTCTTATTTGTAAAGAAGAAAGATGGTTCACTGAGATTGTGCGTGGACTACCGGGAATTGAACAAGGTCACGATACAGAATAAATATCCGTTGCCTCGAATCGATGATCTGTTCGACCAGCTGAGGGGAGCAACCTTATTTTCGAAGATAGACCTGAGGTCGGGGTGCCATCAGCTATATATTAGGGAGCAGGATGTTTCGAAGACTGCTTTCTTGACGAGATATGGGTCTTATGAGTTCTGGGTGATGCCGTTCGGACTCACAAATGCTCCAGCCGTTTTCATGGACTTGATGAACCGAGTATTCAGAGAATTCTTGGATCAGTTTGTCATCGTTTTCATAGATGACATTTTAATATATTCACCCTCCGAGGAGGAGCATGCCGAACACTTGAGGCAGGTTCTTCAGACTCTACGAGAGCATCAGCTGTATGCTAAGTACGAAGAGTGTGGATTTTGGTTACGAGAAGTACAGTTCTTAGGCCATGTTGTTTCTGAGCACGGGATAGTAGTAACCCGAGTAAAGTGTCAACGGTGAGGGAATGGGGATAGCCCACGACACCGACCGAAGTGCGTAGTTTCTTGGGGTTAGCCGGTTACTACAGGAGGTTCATTCGGGGATCCTCCAAGATAGCGGGTCCATTGACGAATCTGACTCGCAAAGGGGTACCGTATGTCTGGGATGACGCTTGTCAGTTGGCTTTCGACGAGCTGAAGGACAAGCTTACTTCGGCACCAGTCCTTGCTTTACCGAAGCCGGGTGTAGAGTACCTGGTTTACATAGATGCGTCCTTACGCGGACTTGGAGGAGTACTCCAGCAGGAGGAGAAGGCTATAGCTTTTGCTTCCCGCAAGATTAAGCCGCATGAGAAGAATTACCCCACCCACGACCTGGAGTTAGCTGCGGTCGTCTTCGCATTGAGAATTTGGAGGCACTAATTATTGGGCGAGAAATTTTGTTTGTTCACAGACCATAAGTCACTGCAGTACCTGTTCACTCAGCGAGAGTTGAATATGTGTCAGCGCAGATGGTTAGAGTTTGTGAAAGATTACCAGTTCGATATACAGAATCATCCGGGGAAAGCCAACGCAGTTGCTGATGCGTTGAGCCGTAGACCGGTTGACGATGTAGCGGACATCTGGATAGCAAAGTGGAAGGAGTTGGGTCACCAGGACGCAGTAACACGTTCTTTCCTATCCGTGATGTCAGTCACACCCGAAATTGTTACGAGGGTGATACAGGCACAGACCACAAACCCATTTTGTCAGGAGCAGATTGTACGACTTCTAGCTGAGGGTTCTGAGTCCTATTCTGTTAGTTCGGATGGAGGGTTGCGGTTTAATGGGAGATTAGTGGTTCCAGAAGGAGCGGAGCTACGTCATGAAGTGATGACTCATTCTCATGGGTCCCGATTTGCAGTACATCCGGGAGGCGATAAGATGTACCAAGATATGAGGCGGTAATACTGGTGGAGTGGGATGAAGAAGGACATTGCTGAGTTTGTGTCCAAGTGTTCTACATGCCAGCTGGTTAAGGTGGACCACCAGAAACCATCAGGATTGCTTCAGCTATTGGAAGTACCCGCATGGAAGTGGGAGAGCATTTCCATGGACTTCATTACAGGGTTGCCTACATCACAGAGGGGTCACGACTCTATCTGGGTGATTGTAGACCGTTTGACCAAGGTGGCTCATTTTCTGCCAGTGAGGACAGATTATACCACGGGTCAGTATGCCCAGTTGTTCATCGCTGAGATTGTCAGATTACATGGGGTACCCCTGAATATTGTATCAGATAGAGACAAGATTTTTGTGTCACGTTTCTGGGAAAGCTTTCTGGAGGCTATGGGTACAGAGTTGAGACTGAGTTCAGCTTACCACCCACTGACAGATGGGCAGACAGAGCGTACTAATCAGATGTTGGAAGATATGCTACGCATGTATGTTCTCGATTTCGGAGGAGGTTGGGAGCCATACCTTCCACTAGTAGAGTTTTCTTATAATAACTCCTATCAGTTTACGATTGGCATGGCTCCATTTGAGGCTTTGTACGGCAGGCCTTGTCGTTCTCCAACTTGTTGGCTCGAGGTGGGGGATAACAAGTTATTAGGGCCAGAAGTGATTCAGGAGACCTCCGCGAGGATTGAGATAATCAGGAGTCGTATTCGGGTAGCCCAAGACAGGCAGAAGAGCTACGCCGATGCGAAACGGTTCTTCCGGGAGTTTAATGTGGGAGATCAAGTGTTGTTGCGTGTATCTCCTATGAAAGGAGTGATGAGGTTCGGGAAGAAGGGGAAGTTGGCTCCGAGGTACGTAGGACCATTTCCCATCATCGAGAGAATTGGGCCAGTAGCATACCGGTTGGGATTGCCAGAACATTTACATCGCACCCACGATGTATTCCACATCTCGTCATTGAGACGATATCTTCGGGATGATATGGCCCATACTCACATTGCGATAGACGAGATAGACTTACAGTCTGATAGCTCTTACGAGGAGAGACCAGTGGCTATCCTAGACTATAGTGAGAAGAGATTGAAATCGAAAGTATTTCCACTTGTGCGAGTCCAGTGGGAGCATCATAATGTGGAGGAGTCCACTTGGGAGCGTTAGGCAGATATGCGCGAGAGATATCCAGAGTTGTTTTTACCAGGTATGCCTTATTTTCCGAATTTCGGGACGAAATTCCGTTATTAGGGGGGAAGTATGTAATACCCCGTACTTTTATACTATATTTAATTTGGGGATCTATTAAATTTAATGTGATGATTTATTTAATAAAAATCCGGAAATTAATTATGTTATAATTATTGACGTGACGTGAGTTAGTAATTATATGAAATTGTTGAATATTACTTATGAGCATAGTAATATATGATATTGATTATAGTAAATGTCACGAGTGAATGAAATGGCAGTTTTGGGAATTTTAGCCGGGACGCGCCCGTGTCGCGTCGGGATTAATTATTAATATATAAAAGTGAATATTTTATAAGTTGTTCGTATGGTCATTTTGAGTGCGCCAACGCGTCCGGAAGGGTCGAGATAGTCAGAAAAGTGTACCTGGGGGTTTAGTTTGGGTCTCGGGATGTTTTTAGGCTTAATTAGTGACCCGGGAGGGCATTTTGGTCATTTTACAAAATAGGGTAATTAAACCCACGAATTTCAGCCATCCTTAGCAGCTATTTAAGTCAGCCTTTTAGGGTTAGAACATTCAGAACCCTAGAACGGCCATTGGAGAAGAGAGGAGAGAGCTCTCAAGGTGATTCAAGGCCCAAAACACCACCGAATTCACCGCCGTCACCACCAGCGCGTAGATCGCGAGGAGGAGAACGCAACCACACCAATATCAGCAGGAAACCAGACCTCTAAAATCCCAGGCAAGTGTTTAACTTGCGTATTTTCGTTGGTGCAATATTCATATTAGTTAGGAATGATTAGGAGTATAATCTATGGAAGAAAACCCCATTTTTTTGATAGGAATTTGCATGTAGAAAAGATTAAAACCATATTCTGGAAGTCTTATATGATGTAGATGATTAACCCACGAATTTTGATGATTATGTAGAAGGAAATTCTGGAGAAAAACTGATTAGAATAGAAGTTAAGAAAACTTAGGGTTCTTGATGATTAGATGAGATTTTAGGTTGTTTAATCATGTTTAATAATGGTTATACGCATGCTTAACGTTAGAAACATCTGGTAATATGTTATTATGTTTGTGGTATAAGTTTTGGGACGATTATGGTTGGAAAATATGAATTTGAATGAAGAATTTTGGTGAAACCCGCAACTGCAATTCTGCAGAAATCTTCGCAGACCTGCTTGATCGATCGATCGACCCTAGAGCGTCGATCGATCGAAGGTTCGATCGATCGAGCCCCTACCGTCGATCGATCGACCCTTCCTGGCAGCCTCTTATTTCCCCATGTTTCATTAGTTGAATTAATTTACCGTGGAAGAATCCTTGGGCATATTAAATAAAATGTTTTGGGATATAGGAGAGACCAGTAGGACATATGATTAAGTGTTGAGAACTTTATTATGAAATGATTATTGTGTTTTTGGGATAATTAATTAAGGAATGACGAACTACGTATTTCAAGTGAGGGATTACGACGAATACCTACAATAGTGAATAGATGTCTACCTACTGAATTTGTTACTTGGATGGATAGAACCCATGAGTGTTCCATAACTAGTGAGAAAACCCTTCGAGTTAAGGTTAGAGACGAAACCTTATGCGTAATAGTAATAATGTGAAATTAAGGATAATGTTGTAATTATGGGTAACGAGAGTGACCTATATTAATATGATGAAAGTAGTATATTTATATGATTGTGTGTGCATATATTATATACATGTGAAAAACGTACCCGCGCTACTTGCTATCCCTGAGGTTACCGCGCTGGGACGGTCTTATCCTGTGTTGCTACGGGGGATATTGATTCGTACCCTAGAAGATAGGAATCCTAGGTACAGGCTATCGAATCGGTAGTCACGGTCCTAAGAGACGCGAGGCTTTGTGCTGACCTCTTGGACTTGGAAACTATTCTTCGCCTCAATATTGTTTGTGTTTGTATTGATACAGTTCGAGAGTGATTCCGAACTTGTATTTCCCTTAGTACGATTGATACGGGGATTGGATAGCAGAGTATGCCCGCACCATAATTTTTATGTGGGGTGCCATTAGAATATATATATTACACGAGTATTTAATATATATGAAGTTCTGAAACTTGGAACTACCTACTGTGATTTGGTAAGTAAGTCATGTTTGATGAATCATATTGGAAATACTTGTTTTATGAGAGTATAATATGACACTGGGAAACTTTATAAATTAATGAAGCTAAAACGAGAGTTGTGCTACACTTTGAAAGTACCCTTTTTACACGTTGACATTGTTCGTTTTTTTAAAACCTATGAGTAAGTTAAGATAAACTAAATTATTGGGAAGGTTAGTATGATAATATGTTAAGTTAAACCATTTGCGGAAGGTTAGTACGATAGGCGTGCACACTAGAAGAGAGGTGAGAATTTCTCAAGAGAGTTTCGAACTAATATGTTATTGCATTGGCCTGTATCAATTTAAATACTTGCTAAACTAAATTTTAAATCATACACACTTTCGGGCTCTGACCCGTTTATCTCTCCCTCTCCCCCTTGTATATATGTATATGTATGTATTTCAGGTGCCCAGCCACAGGGGCGTCTTGCTTAGGATCTTTTGGAAGGAACGCGCTGCAGCTTAGGTGGGAGTTGCAGGTCCTTTGATTAGACGACTTCGTTCATTCAGATCCACTCCTAGCATTTTCATTCAGATGGGCATGTATAGCCCTTTCCATTATTTCTTTATGTTGGGACATTGTTATTTCAGTTATTTCCTAGTTCGTTATTTTGGGATTTTTGTTCGAGACGGTGTATTACTTTATTTTCTCGCATGTTGACATTCGTTGATGAATGTTTTAATATATTGGATTCTTTCGTTCCAGTATTTTGTGGTGTGAATCTTATTCATTGAGCTTTGTTAATACTTTAAATAAATCTTTTCTTTAAATAAAATTTGGTAGTTAATGTTTAAAAATTGGTTTTGACACTTAGCTTAATTATTTAGGTTGTTAATTGGAAAGTTTCTTTTTACGACAGTGATGCTAAGAATGAACCAAACTGTTCACCTTGATTTAATATGATAAAGGAGTGATCGCCCGGTATTTAATTAGGCGGGGTGTCACATTGTGTTTCTTTACTGAGTATATAATCGCGTATGCTTACAACCGTTGGATCAATCCTTATCAACGATTTGCATGCTTTCTTTGGTAATCCCTGTGTATCCCTCTTGAACCAATCAGATGAATTTTAATCACCTAGTACTGTCAGCCCTTGGATCAAAGTCAATCCATCTTGACTCAATCCTAACCCTTGTTTTTGAACCGTCTTCTCGATCCTTCTCTTCGTCCTATAAAAGGAACCCTCCTCTCAATCGTCTAAGACTTTTGGCCAGTTCATTTTTAGAGTAAAAAAGAGAGAGTAGAGAGAAGAGAGAGAAAAGAGAGAGAAGAGAGAAACCAGAGAGATAGGGAGTTAGAATCCCTAACCCTAATTCTTGTTCGTCAAGCCTCTTTCAAACCAAACACTCCTCTAAAACTCCTACATATCCAAAACACTACCCTGAGTGTTCTTGAGTTTTTGAGAGATATTTGTGTTGTTGGTTGTGTTGTTGTAACCTCTTGTTCGTTAGATCTTGTTCCCAACTTAAACTATTTACTTACATCTATTTTCTTCTTCATAGAAATTTCAGATCTATGTTTTCCATGTTACATCACACTTAGATTTGCATGCTTTATTTCTCATCTTCAGAAATATATTGTTGATCCTTTTTTTAAAATCATTTTTAACTTTGAAATCAACAATAAATGTTTTCTGTTTTTAGTTCTCTTAAAACTAAACCTTTGACCTAGTTTGGAATCACACTTGGAGGTTTTCAATCTCAAAAATCTTTTCGAATCTCTGAGATTGATTAAGATCTTGATACGTCTTCTGAGCAAGATATCTGTGGATTCTGGCATTGATTTAAAGGTCAAAAAGGGTTAAAGTTTTGTGAGAAGAGAGAAAAAGAAAAATCTCTGCATATAGCCTTATATGTAATTTGTTAGGACTGTTTGTACTTAATAACTGTGTGTGTGTGCATGCATGTGTTAGAGAGCACCTCCATAAACACTTTCACCCTACCACACGAAAAGTGTTGGTAATAAGATCTTGTAAACAAGAGTCGACGTAAAGTGCTGGAACAAATAAGAAGTTAACAAACTGAGAGAACAACATCAACAATCAGAACTGCAGAGAAGTTAGAAGGATACGATACCAGAGGGTACATTCCTAAACTTATATAGGTCTGAGTTGTATGCATGTTAGTTATATAGTTTGTAACTGGTAAATTTATTTTAGTGGATTTTTTATTTTACTCCGCAGAGGGAGTAGTGGATGTTTCCTCAGTTGGTGAGGTTTTACCACGTAAAAAATCGTGAACTTAATCTTCCTACGTCTTATCATCTCATTCTTGGTTGTGCTGAGTTTAAAGTTTATTTAAACCGTTTTATAAAAATGTTAGTCAAATCTTGAATAGATCTCGTGCATACTGTTTTATTAAACACATCTTGTGTTCAAATAGTTTTGTTTTTTAAGAAAAGAGTTTCTTCAAAAAAAGTGTTCGGAGTTACTTAAATAGTTTATTTTTAATAAACGGATTTAGTAACAGATTTTCACACATCATTTTTGGACAACACAAACTTATCAGAAACAAACACAAGCTTAAACACATTCTTTCTTAAAAGTTATCCGAAAATTAGATTTTTACGGATGTCAAGCACGTGCGGCACATTGTTAAGAGTAATATCCTTTCTGGAAGTCATCTTCAGAATAATATTTCCTTGCCCCATGGCTTTATAACTGTAAGAGTTCCCCATAAATAGGGTCTCCTCAATTTCCAAAGCCTTTTAAGTAGTAAATATCCATTTGTTTGCACAAATGTGGCATGTAACCCGAGTGTCCACCCACCATTCCTTGCTATTTCCTACCAGATTGCATTCAGAGATAACAACAAAAAGATTTATGTTGGTGATACCATCAAAAATGTTCTCACCCTCTGTCACATTTGATTAAGCATTGTTCTTTTTACCGTTCTTTGGTTTATGACATTCTCTTGAGCGGTGTCCTATCTTGTCGCAATTGTAGCATTTTCCTTTGAACTTTTTATTTTTCTTAGATGTGACTTCCCTATCATGCGTACATTTGAATTTAGGACCTTCAACCAAATGAGCCTTGAAATCCCTGATGTTCTTCCCACGTTTCTTTTGAGATTAAGAGTTGTCTACTTCAATCCGCAGATGCACTACTAAATCTTCAGCGTTCATGTCCTTGGGTTTATGCTTGACCTAATTTATGAACAAGCTCTAAGATGTAGGCAACTTTTTAATTATTTCCACCACAAGGAAAGAGTCACTTATCGGCATTCCTTCAGTGTGAATGTCGTGAAGAATTACTTGAAGTTCCGGAACTTGTGCAATAACTGGCTTGGAGTCAATCATTTTGAAGTCTAAAAAACGACCGACGATGAATTTCTTCATAATCGCATCTTCAGTTTTGTATTTCTTCTCCAAATAACTCCATAATCCTTTTACAATTTTCATTTTGTTGTACACATGGTACAACGTCTTGTCCAAGTACATCAGGATGTAATTACTGCACAAAAAATCAGAATGTTTCCATGCGTCAACAACAACAAATTTTTCAGTCTCATCTCCCTCTTTCAAAGGAGTACAATCATCGCACACAAACCTTTGCAGTTCGAAGGTTGTGAGATAAAAGTACATATGTCCTTGCCAACGTTTGAAATCAGTCCTGGTAAATTTTTTTGATTTCTCCCCATGTGGCATGGTTACGGGGGCAGCAATAGTTGCATGTGTCATATTGACAGTAATTGGTGGAACTGTGTTTGTACTTTGTGATTCCATTTCTCTTACAAAAACAAATTTTTTTTATCAATGATAGTATTCATTTGTAATGAATTTATCACAATAGAATACAAAATTTTGTACACCAGTGTCCTCAAATTATAATTAATATTAACTAATTCTAACAAGAATTCTAAACACTATTCTAAATTATATAATACAGAATTAAAAAATTTAAATATACTAAACAATATGTTGAATTCTATAACACATAATTAAACAAAAATAGTAAACACTATTTTTACTGGCCTAATTAAGTTAAAAATCTGTGTCAAACTATTTTTAATGAAATAAAAAATCTGTACAAAATAGATTTAAAAAAAAATCTACGATTAAAACAAATTGTACAAATAGATTTCCTAAAAAAAATTAGTAATGATTTTTTATTTCCGTAAACAATATACAGATCATAAACACAATTGAAAATATTTTTCTATAATACTAAAGTAATATTTTTGTACGAATTTACAAAACAATTAAAATATAATTTTGTCTTGCGATTGTTATATCTGATATTGTAAATTCGAAATAAAATAGAATATTTAATTACAGCAATTGCAGGATAAATTAAGATTCAGAAACTTACTTTGAAGTATCCAGAATATAAGAAATTAAATCCGAGCCATGTTGAATAGTCTCCTTAAGATAAAATTATTCCCTCCAACATGCTTTAGGTTAATGAATAATTGCCTCCTAAGATAGAACGTATTTTCAGATTAATCAAGTAGCACAACATTGATTAATCCCAGCGAACACAATTTATGCATTTTTTACTCAACCAGACAAAGGAAATAACGTGTATGGGATGTATACAGTAGAAGTAGTGAAGGAATTATTTTTTGGTAAAAGGTGTTGCATTTTTTTGGAATTTTTTTAGTGGTTAAAAATGGAGGGGAATATCCGTATATATAGCAAAAGATAGGTGATTGTTCATAATAACTGTCAACAGAAAATTTCCTCATTAATTACAGACCATAAAGTTTAATTAATTAATTACAGAATTAATTAATTTGGCCCAAAATGAAAGGTAAGTCGGACGGCGTGCGTGCATGTGGGCTTTTGGCCCAAGCCCAACAGTTGCACAGTGTAGGATATCTCCCCCTTAAAGAGTTGGGATACCCTTAGAGGATCCAAGCCTTAATCGATAATTGGGATCTTATTAACTTTTCAAATTTCCACTACTATTCCAATATGGGACAAGAGTTAAAACACACCAAATTCATTAACTTCCATTGCTTTATGAGTCACTTTGGAAACATATTTATCATTCGTAACTTAATGGAATTGGACATGTGAATATATCAAGTTGATCTTCTTGCAAAGGAGAATACGTTCATATATGGTCCCACGATTATCATAATGTGGGTCCCATCTAAATTTGAGCTCAAATTTCCTCAAAATTTCAATATCCATTTTCTAACAAGATATGTAGAGGTACAACTACTGCAAAGTTCAACAAGGGAAGAATATGTAAAATCATCCATATATTGTAGGTGGTTCAATCCAATTATAAGGAAGTCTTGATAAAAAATGACCCCAATGGGGGTAAAATATCGAAGCCATTTTCCTTACTCTTTATTCTAACAGAGGTTGTCATTCCAATAAGATCATAGAGAGACCAAATTTCTCCCATTTAATCAAAGATTTAGTGAGGCGATTAAGAATTTGGTTGGGTTTAATCCGAACCCAGATGCAACCATATTCAGTAGAGTAGACCGACATATGTAAACCCATGTGGGGACATCTTTGATGTATGTGTTCATAACTCTCTCTCTCTCTCTCTCAAAAAGGGGGTTCAAACAAGCACTTAGCATATTTTCATCACCCTAGCCGTACCCGTGCAATTGGAGGAAGTGATGAGTTTAATGACTGGAGCCTACATCCGAAACCCATTGAGGCCAATTTTAGGGGTCATATCAAGGAATAATAAGATGATAGAGAATGTGATATAAATAAATTGGAGAAAGTACTCTTGGGTCTCTTACAAATAAATTTTTAAATATTAAGGACCTGTTTGGCAATTCAATTCCAAGGGATGTAATTAGAATTGAAAGGTCAATTTCAATTTTGTGGAATTAAAATTGGCATTTCAATTTCTTGGCTTGGAATTGGGTTACCAAACAGACCCTAAAGGAATTTTAACAAATTTTAAACATATAGGACCACTAATTCTCTTCTTGTAGAGGTCCACGTTAGTGACATAACAAGTGGACCTAATAGTAATTTATCCTTAAATGTTTAAAAATTGTTAACAAAGGACCTAATTAAAAATTGCGTAAATAATTATAATTAGATTGTAGCCTCGTACGATGCGTAGGGAGTGTTGAAAGTCGTTTGTAATTATATGAGGGAAAATTCGATTTCATAAAAGGGTGAAATATAAACTTAAAAATTGAGATATATAGTTGTTGTGTTGTCAATGTAGGTGTTCAAAAACTACAATATAGGGGGGAAAGTAGAGAGAGAGAGAGATTGACTATAAGAAAAGGACGTCATATTTTTTTTTATCAATTCAACAATTAATATATATAGCAACAACACTTTTCGAAAACAAATCCATTATTGAAAGTAGTATAAGAAATGTACTTAAAAGGATTAATTTCTTTGCCTCATTTATACTATAAAAAATCCTATAAAACATAAGAAATTAGTTATATATTTGAATACATGAAAAAAGTTTTATGAATTGAAATTAACCTATATTCATATTATGTCAATGATATAGAAGTATGAAATACCAAAAAGATAAAACAAAATTGAACCTAAAAGAGGGAAATTTGAGTTGGGAAAATATAGAGAGTCGTGTGATTAATTAAATGGATATGAAATAAAATATGTGGAAGGAAGAGGTCCCTTAGTCGTAAGTTTCCTGGACAAAATGAACTTCCTCATTAGTTTTTTTCATCTGTCTTTCCATTTTCACGTGATTGTGATCTTTTTTTATCAAGCTCTCTCCTATGAGATGGTGACATCTTTCATTTGGACCTTGATATCATCAGATTTGATGCCCAACATAACGTGTGAAGGTGGAGGAGTTTGGATACTCATAAACTAAAATCCATTTTTCTCAAATATGGACTTTTTTATTTTATTTTTTTAAATATAAAAAGTAAATTAGATTAGATTAAATTAAAAGATTACAAAATAAATAAATAAATAAGCACTCTTAAAATCACAACCTCGCACACTCTCTCTTTCTAAAAATTACAACCCACCACCATCATACACCTCCAAACCACCAAATAATCTATCTCCCCACCGGACAAATGAATCAATTATTCGAACATTGAATCTCCAGTTTGCCAGAGCCATCGGTTGAGATCAAAATTTGATCTAAGAAACTGTTTCTATTCAAGACTGTAATTCGACTAAAACTAGAGTTTGATTTCACCATTCCTCAATATCGTGATTCCACCATCCTCACCATCAGAATGGTAGTCGCCACCTCTCAATTCATTGAGAGCACCACCCGCCTATCATGCATAGCCCTAATTTTCCAGTGAGTTCCAATTGTTCTTTCCAGTCATGATTTATGTTCTGGTTTGCAAACCCTAGCCTACAATTCAAACTTCCAGTCAAGATTTATGTTTCGAATTTCGTTCCCTAGCCCTAATATTCTAGTGAATTCCACTCATAATTTATGATTCGATTCTGGTTCTATCTAGGATTTATTTGTATTCGAATGGTGATGGTGAGTTTCAATAACAATGGTGATGTACATAATGGAAAAGGCAGTATTGCGATGGTGAGGAATGGTGTCAAATGGGGGACTTAAGTTTCGATAATTTGTACCAGGTTCATTGTTATCGAGTTGAAGAGGAATAATGGGAAAAAGTGATGAAGCATAAATTTATAGAAAATAAGAGGAAGCGGGGGAAGAAAAGTAGATCAAGGGACACCTATTTGTGGGCCTTTTGTTTTGAAACGTTTCCTTTTTAGCGAGTGTAGACTCCACAAGATAAAATTAAATGTTAAGTACTATGTTTCCATGTGGCGCAATATCTTATGGAGATAACATTTTTAATGTTATAAATTAGATTTGAAATTTGAAAAGTTGAAAAATGTAAAAAGTTAAGAGTCTATCTTTTAAGTAAAAGTGAAGAGCTATGCATTTTAAGAATTTGGTAGACGATTCCTAGAGTTTTTTTATAAAAGGTTCTATAAACCAAGTGGATTTTCTTTGTAATGTAAGAAAAGATTTATAACTAAAAACTTAAAACACATAAAAACATATGGAAACATTCAAAATATAATTTTTTTACTATTGTAACTCATTCTCAATTAATAAATAAAATTGTATTTGATTTCACTATTACAATAGTATACAAATTAATAACTATAACTGATTCTTTTTTTAACATTGTAACATATTTAGTTTAGCGTAATAAATGTGTGTAGTTACAAATACAACTAAAAATAGGTACTATTATACACACACACACACACACACGCATGCACGCATGCACACACATATATATATATATATATATATGTGTGTGTGTGTGTGTGTGTGTTGCCACACACCCTCCGGATCCTCGCGGTGGGTGGGCACGCGATGGAGGGATCCTTAGGTCCCACGCGTCCCTCTCGGGAGCGCTTCGGCCTGCGTCATTTGGATGAGGTGAAAGATGAAGAGAGATTAGAGTTGCCAGTCTATTTTGCTAAAAAAAACAAAAAAAAAGGGGAAGCCATCCCGAAGGATAGCATCCAAAGACATACTGATTCATACAAAATCAAAATGATTCGAAAAGGGTCCGGAGGCTAAGTTACGAAATGGGAAGGTGTTAGGCACCCATTCCGCCCTTTCGATTTCTCATGGGTTTTTGCTATTTTCCTTTTATTTTCCCGCTGATGTGTGTGCATGTATATATATAGTGGATATAGTAATCATCAACTTGTACCATGGAAGAGGTAAAGCAAGACATCCATAGGAAGGTATAAAAATATTATTAGAAAATAGGATCTACGTGATTATCCTTACGTTGACCGTTATGATGGAACGATAACGCATGTGGTATAATATGCCATTAAGAACAAACATATATATATATATATATATATATATATATATATAAGAGTGGAGTTTAGAGAAGATATAAAATGAGAGAAAAAGTAAAAATAGGACTCGAGTCTTGGGTTTTACCCCGAGACGCCTACGTAGCCTATAGAGGCATCAAAGTCCACGTAGTTCGCATGCAAATGAGGGGTGGGGTTTATCCTATAAATCCAATCGGGGGATTCTCTTATTTGTGTGTGTGTAGAAAAAGTGTTTCAGTTGTGTGAAAAGTGCAAGAAAAGTATGAGAATTCCCGTTTGGAATTTATGAGTAAACCCTCTTTTTCTTATTTTTTGGGTTTTTATTTATATAAAAATCAGAGATGTGCAATAATACTAAATAAAAAG
Source organism: Sambucus nigra (assembly GCA_949130495.1). Lineage (NCBI taxonomy): Eukaryota > Viridiplantae > Streptophyta > Magnoliopsida > Dipsacales > Adoxaceae > Sambucus > Sambucus nigra. Next base: position 539,224,910 of record OX422213.1, read on the forward strand.
TATAGTAGGATGTGTGAGATGAGATAATAAAAGTGCTAAGTAATAAAATAAGTTATTGGGAATTTATGAGAATTTAAGGAGAGAGTTGAAAAAATTGAACCTTCTTGAAGATCTTAAGCTTGATCTTGAATGTTGGAGAGCATCCGTTAGACTTGGATGGTAATGGAAGGAAGTGAATTCACCAATTTTGATGAAAAGGATGATGAAAAGTGAAGGTTGGAAAGGGATTTGGTTGTGGAAATCACGCTGACTTCGAGAGAGATTTTCTGGATTTGCTGAGAGTGATACTTTTCTGATTTGGGCTCTCCTTTGCAACTGAGGTCAGGACTTCTTTTTATAGTCCCAGGTCATTGTCGATCGGCATAGACCTATTCTTGCCAATCGGCAGGTCCCTTTAGGCACACTGCCGATAGGCAGGGTCTGGGACCGGCCGTTTGGCAGTGTCTTTCAGGCCTTTTCAGAAAATCGTCCACAGAACACAAACTGTTGATCATAATTGTGCACAAGGTGGACAATTGGAAAGGTAATTCATAGACCTTCAAAAGTCCTTGGACTTCTCCCGGGTTCAGGAGTTGACTTTGGGTCAAATATGGCTTGAAAGCATTCGTCAGTCCATTGGATGGGGAATCGTCGAACGCAAATGGATCATTCGTCCACATGGTATGTCATAATCGCGCACGAGGTATACAGTTAGAAAGGTTAAGATATTTAATTCGACACTCCAAATATTTTTATCCAATTCGGGGAGTTGACCTTGGTTAACCGGACCCTGTAAGCATTCGGTGACCTCTCGGAGTAAAACGAATCGTTGGTCCGTATCGTAAGTCAGAATCACACACGGGATGGATCATTGGAAGGGGGTTTCAGTGCCCTTCGAAGATTCATTTAGTCTCAGTCGAGATGAAGAGTTAACTTTGGTCAAATGGAGCTCGGGAGCTCCCGGTGGTCTCCAGATCAAATTTCGAGGGAAAATGGGTCGTTCGTCTGCATGGTAAATCAAAATCGTGCACGGGATGGACTATTAGAAAGGGGTTTCAGTGCCCTTTAAAGATTCATTCAGTCTCGATCAAGCTAAAGACTTTGACTTTTGGTCAAATGAAACTCGAAAGTGCCCGGTGGCGTCTAGGTCAGTACTCGGGGTATGACCTGGGTTTGTAGTGATGAAGGGAGGTTCTAGAGACCTAAGGAGAGTTTAGGGGGTAACAGAATAGGGTGTTTATAGATCCCCTCGATGGGTGAGTTTGGAACAAATGATAGCCATCGAATAGACATCGCATGATGCTTTGAAATAGGATTACCAATTCAGAAGGTCGAGGCCGATTCTGAGGACCTAAGGAGGGAGGATGACCAATTCAGAGGGTCGAGGCTGATTATGAGGACCTAAAGAGGGAGGATGACCAATTCAGAGGGTCGAGACCGATTCTTAGGACCTACAGAGTGTGCTGGGGATAATCAATTCTGTGGGTAAAAGCTGATTCTGCGGGCTTAAATTGAGATGACCAATTTTGCGGGTCGAAGCTAATTCTGCGAGCTTATGTAGAGATGACCAATTTTGTGGGTAGAAGCCAATTATGCGGGCTTAAGTTGAGATGACCAATTCTACGGGCTTAATTATAGATGAGAAATTCTAAGGGTCGAAGCCTATTCTGCAGACTTATGTAGAGATGACCAATTCTATGGGTTAAAGCCAATTCTACGGGCTTAAGTTGAGATGAACGGGTCAAATCCAATTCTGCGGGCTTAAGGTGATGATCCAAGACCGAGGTCAATTTTGACCTATGAGAGGTGACGACCGAGGACCAACTCTAATTCTGACCTAAGAGAGGTAACAATCGAGGATCGAGGTCAATTTTGACCTAACTAAGGTGACGATCCAAGACTGAGGTCAATTCTGACCTCAGAGAGGTGATGATCGAGGACCGAGGTCAATTAAGACCCAACTAAGGTGACGATCCAAGATCAAGGTCAATTCTGACCTAAGAGAGGTGACGATCGAGGATCGAGGTCAATTATGATCTAACTAAGGTGAAGATCCAAGACCGAGGTCAATTCTAACCTAAGAGAGGTGATGACCGAGGATCGAGGTCAATTTTGACCTAACTAAGGTGACGATCCAAGATGGAGGTCAATTATGACCTAAGAGAAGTGACGATTAAGGAACGAGATGAATTTTGACCTAACTAAGGTGGTGATCTAAGACCTAGGCCAATTTTGACCTAAGAGAGGTGACGACTGAGAACCGAGGTCAATTCTGACCTAACTAAGGTGATGATCCAAGATAAGGTCAATTCTGACCTATGAGAGGTGACGACCGAGGACCAAGGTCAATTCTGGCCTAACTAAGGTGACGATGCAAGATCGAGATCAATTCTGACCTAAGAGAGGTGACGACCGAGGACCGAGGTGAATTTTGACCTAACTAAGGTGACGATCCAAGACCGAGGTGAGGTAACGAACGAGGATCGAGGTCAATTCTGACCTAACTAAGGTGACGATCCAAGACCGAGGTCAATTCTGACCTAAGAGAGGATAAAGATTGAACTTCGGGTTCCGCTGTGGAATAGTAAATGAGCTGGGGAAAATTTAGAGCGTCCTTTGGAGACATTGAAAATGACTTTCAGGAGTTCCACTGGGGAAATTACCTCATGATATTATTTTGAGTCGGGAAGCCGATTGCTGGGGAAACTCTTGTGATCTTAGAGATTTTATTGAGGAAAGGCAAGTTTGATGCCGTAAACTCCACTGGGGAAGTGATTAGGTGGTCCAAGTATTGGACATATTGCTCGAGGAGGTTTGAGACCTTTGGGGGATAGGAGGTGATCCTTAGAGATCATTCGGGGACGTTGCCGGGAGGAGTTTTACTTGGTTTTTGAGAGTTCTGCTGGGGAAATGGGGGTTCCTCTTGAGGGAGTGTGAAATTTTCTTTGTGAAAATGTTCTAAATCCTTCCTGGGATTTTTAGGAATTTTCTGAGAATTTTTCAGGGTTTTCTGGTATTTTCTGGAAATTTTTGTACAAAATTTCAAGGGGGAGCTGGTCGGCATGGTGCAGAGGGTGCCATTTTACAGTGGCACAAACTTTTGGACTGCCTCGAGAAGGTAAGGGGTTAGTGTCGATTGGTTGGTGGGGGGTCAATGTCGATCGGCATGACCCTTGGCATCCAATATAAAGGGGATGAATTCCCCTCATTTTTCACAGCTTCTTGCTTTCTTTCTTTCTGTGATCTTCTTCTGCAAATCATTCTAGCGTTCCGATCTCTAAGAAATGGCTACCTTTGTGAGCATCGCAGTGCATAGGGAATGGTTGACTGTTGATGACTGGGCGAACGTGGAGTGGAAGTCCAGGGCGCCACTTGCTTTGGGGAGTGAGAACTCCTTTGATGTATTCGAGTCGGTTGCGGATGAGAGAACCTTTCTACGAGAGCCATCGCATCATCGATCTTCTAAGGTGGTGAGCCCTGGCGGTGATGTAAGTAACCTGACTTTTGGCATTCTTCTCTTTTTGGTGATTTTTCCTTCCTTCTGGAATTTTGACAAGGTTTCTTCTTTTAACAATCAAATATCTCTTTTAAGAACATGTGTGCCCGTGGGATGACGGGGCTTAAGACGTCTAGGAGCATTTTCCACCTGTGGTGCGTTGGGTGGTATCATCAGCGAGTTTTAGGAGGTTGGCATCTGCGCTGGATGAGATGCCTCATTCGATAGCAGTCTTATGCCCTCTAGGGGAGAGATGGTGGGGTGCTACCCACACCTTCCACTTCGGTTTTGGGGAGATGACCGTAACTCCCATAGACGTGCAGCAACTGTTGGGGCCAGAGGCAGTGAGGGCGATGGGGAGCAAATAGATGTGGATCGCTCTCTAAGGGTGAGGCCAGAGGCAGTGAGGGCGCCGCTTGGTGTCGTAGGGAGGATAGTTTTTGGGGATTCTATTCAGCTGTCCTTGCTGAAGGATGTTCTGCTGAGTAGGGTGGTTGATGTGGAGGGCGGCCTGCAGGTGAGGCAGATGGACCCGTTGTTCATATTGATAGTGTTGGTAGGCTTCATGGTGGCGTCGAGCGGTGACGTCGTCCACTTGTGGTTCTTGCCGTATTTGAGGATGTTTTTTAATATCCCTCTCTATGATTGGGGAAGCCTGACTTTAGCGACCCTTTATTTTTCTTTGGATGCATTCAGCCGGTGCTACATGCAAACTTTTATTAGAGCCACGTATCTTCTCGAGGTATTCTTTAATTTTGTGCATTTTCCTTTCATGCATTCGCATTTTCCTTATGTGTCTCTTCTTGATTGTGAATTCCTATCTTTGGTAGATGTGGTTCTATGAGGTGATTGGGTGCAATACCCAGCTGATCTCTTTGAAGTACGATACCTTTAGTGACTTCTGTCGATTGTATCGATAGCGAAATTCCAATTGGCAGTCGAAGGGATCCCTCTCTCTAGAGACGGTGCGTTAGGTCTTGAATGGCCTGACTAGTAGTAGGGTAAGAATATTTCCTTTTTAGTCTTGGTTTTTGGCATGTTATGATTTTGTATTGACTTATGCCTGCTGGGGATTTTCAGCTGACTTTTTACCCTTGGGGGACAGCCATTCAGGATACGGGGGTAACTGGGGTGAATGCTCAGATGAGGCGTTTACTGGCTCATGAGTTTTTCCATTCTTGGTATCTCGAGGAGAGGGTGGTTCGGAAAATTGCTGAGGAGGAGGTGGTGGTGCCACTTGCGCAACCTCCTATTTTTATGAGGCAGGAGCGACTACTGTCGGAGGATGCGAGGATCGTGGTGATGATCGGCGAGTCCTACTTGTTGTACACTGATACGGTTGTGCTGTATGACTATATGGACTTTTTGACAAGATGGTTGATGGCACCCAGCATATATGATGCCTTGCCTTTTCCTCTTGAGGGTTCGAGTTGGGCAGTGGGGTCTTCCCACGGCAGCGGTGGTTCGTCGGCATCTGCGGCGGTGGTGACTATAGAGGTTCCCTTTGTTCGATTGCATACCCTTTCGTACAACATTCGACGGGCTAATGGAGGGATGGGGCCTATGTTGCACCATCCTCATGCGATGGATCCGGAAGAGTTGGGTTTGACAAAGGAGGTTCTACGTCCATTGGTATACCTTTTTGTTCTTTTTGGTTCCTTTTTTGTTTTGATCCCTCTTTGATACTGATTTTGCCTTTTACTTGCAGCAAGTACGGGTGTCGACCACTTGGCTGAGGACATCAGAGACTGGATATCTTCGACGACTACCCATATTCAGGATGCGGTCCCGGTTCCTTCTGGTTTGGTGTCGTCTTCTTCGTCTGGGGAGGACTCTAGATCGGGTGGTGGTGGTGCGTCGTCTTGCCGTAGGGGAAAGAGAGTGCGTCGCAGGGGTGGAAGCTCTTAGGGGTGAAGGGTAGGTGAGAGAGAGAGAGGATGTTGGTTCGGGCTGAGTCCCGTTATTTTTTTTCTTTTCTTTTTTTTCCTGCAAAATTTGATGTAACATAGAAGAATATAAATATGCAATGCAATGGGATTTTCTATTATCTTCTGTTAATGACGAATGAGTGAATGCATGCACATGCACTTTTTAATTTGCTGCTGAGACCGTAAAAAGAGACATTTTTGGGATTTTGAGGAAAGTTTTAAGAATGGAAAATCATATAGGGGTGGAAGAGGATTTTTTTGAAATTCGGTTGAGAATATCAATTATAGTTTTATTGGGTTTCTCTAATTTTAATAAAAAAGGAAAAAGGAAAATTTCCAAAAATGGGGGGTTGCCGACCGGCAAGCCCCTTGCCCTGCCTATTGGCAGTCAAGTCAACTCCCATCAATTCAAAGCTTTTGATTAGTTCCCTCTTCAGCCTTTTGTACTTTTTGGCGTAGGATTACCTAAGATTTCTGAAGGGATTATGTCTTTTGTGAAGGTTCTCAAGTATAAAAAAGGGTAGGGGTGGAGTGTTTTCATCACACCTTCACATTCTTACTTACTTGCCTATTATTTCTTAGTCCTGCAAGATGGATCTCCCTGGCAGCATTGAGTTTGCTAACTACCTCTAAGCCTTGGAAGCAATGTGCTCTTATAATGTCGACTACAATTCTTTTAACATACGTGGAGTCTCTTTGTGGCACAATCGGTCCATTGAGTGGAACATGCTGATGGCGGTGGTACAATTTGGTACCCCGAAGACCATGTATTCCGCTTTGGATTGGATGAAGTTTGTCCTATCTATGAGAAATTTTATGCCATGCTGGGGATAAATCCCAGTGTTGCTGTGGCTTTACCTGAATTTTCCCATTCTCCCAGGGATTTACTTGCTGGGCTTCTTCGTATTTTTCCTTTGGCGACTAGATCACTAGTTGCTGGAGGAATGATATCCCTCCCGACGATGTTGCAGTCTATGTATTTGCAGGAGGCAAGTGATGTTGGCTATGCTAGAGTCGTTTCTCTGGGCCTGGTTTCAAAATTATTGCTGGTGACTGGGGAACTGCTGGTGGATCCGTGACTTACATCCATTACTTCATCGATGTCATACCATCGCAATCATGTGGCGATGATACTGGCGAAGACCCTAAACGTTCTGGATTCCTAGAGAGAAGGTCATTCCGACTTCCTGCGGGGTAGCCCCATGATGCTGTTCATGTGGTTGTGTGAAAGACTCTGCTTGGTGACTCTTCCAGAATATCCTTTGTTAGCTTTACCCAACTTCTTTTTGCATCACTTCTTCAGTGTTAGCCTGGATATTGAGAGCTGGGAGAATTAGCTTGTGGAGCATGGGGCTCAGAATCTGTATTGGTCAGTGCCTTGGTGAGGACAGTTGCTGCTTGTTCTGGAGCTAGGGGAATACCCGTATGTCCGACTGTTTGGTCTCAGGTAGACCTCTTTCCATTTCCCTTGGTGCCTTTTGCTTCAATTTGGCTCGGCACAAGTCGTTCCACCTCGAACACTAAATTTCTTTCCAGTAGAGGATTTGACCGAGCATCTGCACCTGTAGCTTGGTTCTCTGTGGGAGAGTCGACGTTCATCGACCCATCCCTCTCAGTCTATTGGGAGAGTTTGGCATATCCCTACGGATTATATGAAGTGGTTGTGGAGGAGAGTAGTTATTAAGATGTTGGCAGTGGAGACTGGAAGAAAGTGGCTTGTCTCTTTTGACACCATGGAAGGAGGTGTTGTGGTCTTTTCGAAGCTAGTTCGAGCTTATCGATCCATGGAGTGTTTACAACACTCTGTTCAGGCACGGGAAACTTAGGGACCCCAGGATGTAGATGATGATGACGGAGCAGGCTCCTCTGGTAGCTATGCGTAGGATGGTTTATTTTGTAATGGGGAATAAATGTAGGTATTTTACTTGGATTTTTTAGGAGGGTAGGGGGAATGGAGTTATCCGTTCCTTTTCTTATATAATTTGTATCGTACTTTCTTATTAGTGAAATAAACAAGTTTCTGATCATCCAGATGTACCTTTTGATGAGTTATGTGTTGTTTGAATTATCTATACTAATCACTAAGGCATACATAATCCTTTTGTTAAAGTATATGTTAGAATGAAATGTCATTCTCGGAGGTAAGAAAAGAATAATATTTTGTGAAAAAGAAAGGGTCGTGCTTATGTAAGGAGTATGAGATACCTACGTACCTCTGGGGTTTTGAAATTTTATAATTTATTTGAAAGTGGTTATTTACAGAGGATCAGGCCCACGTAGTTCTGGGTAGAAGGAAATGAAGATTTTTTTTTTTAGAATAGAAGTGAGATGAGCAGAGCCGTAGCGCGCCAAGATTTCGGACTAGGGGTAGAATTTCTTGAGACGGTCCAGGATGATTGGAGGATCCATCTCTTCCCCATCTAAGTCGATGAGCATGGCGGCACCGCTAGACAAGATCTTCTTGACAATGTAGGGGCCGATCCAATTGGGCTTGAATTTCCCTCTGGGGTCCTAGATGGGTTCTATGATTTCTTTGAAGGTTAGGTCCCCTTCTTGGACACCGTATTCATTGACTCTCTTGTTGAATGAATGCATTATTCGACGATGGTACCCTTGTATATGGTATAGTGCTTTTAATCTACCTTCGTCTAGGAGGGTCAGCTCGTTAAGATGGCTTTAGCACCAGTCTTCTTCACTGACCTTGCTTTAAAGCATGACGCGCAAAGAGAGTATTTCCAGCTCCACGGTTAGCACTGCTTTATATCGTAAACTAGAGAGTAAGGGGTAGCTCCAGTAGAGGTTCGAATTGAGGTTCGGTATTCCCAAAGGGCGTACGGGATTTGGTCAGCCCAATGTCGATAACTTTCGGTCATCTTGTTGATGATGCCTTTGAGGTTCTTGTTGGCAGCTTCAACTGCACCATTGGTTTGAGGTCGGTAGGGAGAAGATTTGTTTCTCTGAATCCCATACTCACTGACCACCTCTATGACTTCTTCCTCAAAATGCAACCCGTTATCTGATACTAACTCGTACGAGACCCCATATTGGTAGATGATGTTTTTCTTGACGAACTTGGCCACTTTCTTAGCGTTCAGCACTGCGTATGACTCCTCTTTGACCCATTTGGTGAAGTAATCAATGGAAACTAGGATGAACTCATTCCCATTGGAAGCCTTCGGTGTAACCTTCCCTATGACGTCGATGCCGTAGGTGGAGAACGGCCAGGGAGAGGTCATGTTGTATAATTCACGTGGAGGCAATTGATGAAGTTTGGAGAATTGTTGGCATTTGAGGCATCGACGGACATAGGTGGTGCAATCCTCGATCATGGTGGTCCAGTAGTATCCATATCGGATGATATTTTTGGCAAGCATGTGACAATTTATGTGGGGTCTGCATTACCCACTTTGGATCTTCTGCATTATCTTTTTAATGTCAGCCCCTGCGATGCAGTGCAGATGAGTTCCATCGAGGTTCCTTTTGAGCATTGCTTTGTGACACATGATGTACTGGGTGGCGAGTCTTCAGAGATTTTCTCGATCTTTCTTGTTTGAACCCCCGGGATACCTACAATGCTTGAGGAGGCGCCAGATATCATAGTACCAACAATTAGATAGCTCGGGATCTTCTGTAGTGACGAGCTTAATGTGGTAACAGTGGGTTGGTTTGTCTTTCTTTTGAATAAGGAAGGGGGTCATTGTGATTCCTTTGGGCATGTCGACCATGGAGGCTAAGGTTACAAGGGCATCATCTAGGTTATTCTTTGCTCGAGGTAGGTAATGGAAGGTGATATCTTGGAATTGGGAGGCTAATTCTTTTAAGTGGTCATGGAAGGGTTGGAGCTTCTCATCCTTAACTCTCCATTTTCTGAGCACTTGACCGATGATGAGGGCGGAATCCCTCTAGATATCTAGGCATTGAATACCCTTTTTGAGAGAAACTTTGAGGCCAACTGTGCATGCCTCATATTCAGTCATGTTGTTGGTGCAAGGGAAATCCAACTTGATGGTGATGGGAGTGTGGGAGTCCTCAAAGGCGATGAGAAGTATCCCAATGCCATGTCCCTTTTTGTTGGCAGCGCCGTCAAAGAACATTTGCCATCGAAGGTTATCTTGAGCAGTGCAAAGGATGTTTTTATCTGGGAATTCGGAGATCCAGACATCGACTTCATCCATGGGGTACTCAGCGAGGTAGTCAGAGATGGCTCTTCCTTTCATGGATTTCTGCGTGATGTACACGATTTCAAACTCAGCTAGGAGCATCAACCATCGGTCCATTCGACTGGAAAAGGTGGGTTTCTCAAGCAGGTATTTGATGGGTCCATTCGGGATACAAGTTTCATGGGGAAGGTGAGATGAACTTTTCCTCCTGATTTTAGCACGTCTTGGCTAGCCATTGGGATATTTAATCACACGAATGATGCCTACGTTCAACTGTTTGACCACCTCTTCTTTGACCTTGAGCGACCATTCAGTGCGGAGATTTCTTAACTTTTGTTTTAACGGCTTGTAATTTCAGAGCATGGGGATCTCGTGCTGAGCTATTTCAGGATCAATGTCGGGCATATCATCATAGGAACATACGAAGACATCCATAAATTCCTTTTAGCAATTCTTTAAGTTGTGCATGCTCATGATCGTCGAGGGTAGCCCCTATCCTAATCTCGCGCAGTTGGCTACTAGAACCTAGGTTAATAATAACAGTCTCTTCTTTATTAACTTGAATGTGGTTATGTTGTTTATTATTAACCTTATTTAGATCAGTTAAGAATTGTTCATTTACAAAATCATCATCATCAAAAGTTTGGTTAGAATCCAAACAATTAATTTAAGGCACAACAAGATACTCAAAATCTTCGTTTATTTCATTGATAGGAAAAACAGCATTGAGAACCTCATCAAAGGAAGACTCGATTACATTTGAATAAGGATAGATAGCATAAGAAGAAATAGGGTAAACACTGGGATTATGGGAGGTTTCAACAAGTAGAACTGTCGCAGCATGACAGATGAGGAGAGGTGAATCAGCACCTTTAATCAGTTGGGACGGATCCAGTGATGTAGTACGTGAGTGAACCATGTAGAGTGTTAGCCCTAGTGTCTATAAGCTACAGGAATATTTGGAGTCACTTTCCTCTCTCTCTTTGGTATCTTTGATGAGAGATTGTACTAGGTGTTGGGAACTTTTAGCACATGGGTAGCTGTCTTGGAAAAAGATCTCCATTCCAGGCTTCATCTTCTTGTCTCTATGGTCATACCATGGTTCCAGAAAGCCGTAAAAGGGGAATTATTTTCCCTCTTTGATGAATCGTCCGTTCAAGGTGTCACCTGGGATAGTCTGGACGTGGTCTAGTCTTCTCTTTGGTCGAGAAAGGGGATCATTTTGAAGTCCTGTTCTGATGGTTGATGCCCCAACCCACAAGGAGGGAAAGCCTTTTTTAGCTCAATCGGCTCAAGTATCCCTTATTGTCTTTGTCTTAGCCCTAGTCCGGGCATGAAGTGCATGTTTCTGAACATCTGAATCACATGGACGTTTCCATGAGGGTCGTATTCTTGACAAACCCTTTCTTTGAATTTGTCCCCTGCCAGGAGTACAAGTGGTTCAACTCGGAATCCTGATAGGAGCATATCATTTGACCCATGTTGTATCTCAAGAATTGGACTGCTAGTACTTGTACCATCGGTATTGTCGTCATTGCCCAAGATGGTAATGACCCATCCGTCGATGAATAACTTTAATTTTTGATGGAGTGAGGAAGACATGCCCTTGGTACCGTGTATCTAAGGTCGTCCTAGAAATATATTGAAAAAAGTTGGGATGTCAATAACTTGGAATTCGATGACAGGGTTTATAGAGCCAACCCCTATTATAAGCTTTATGGATCCCATCACCTCCCAACGGGTATTATCGTAGGCACGCATAAAAGAGGAGGTTGGAGCGAGGTCAGTTTCTTTTAGGCCTAAACATTTGAAGGTTCTCAGTGGGTAAACATTCAAGGCGGATCCATTGTCGACAAGAGAGAGTGTCACGACCTTCCCCATAACTTTGACGGATATGTTGAGTGCATGATTGTGGTTTGGCCCAATCTTGGGGATTTCTTCTTCAAAAAAAGATAGAATTCGGGTAGAGGTTCAGGATTTGACCAAATTCATTGCTTCTTCTGGTGTGGTAGAAGGAAGAGTTGTGGGTCCAATGAGCAACTTGATCAAAGCATTTCTGTGCAGCTGAGAAGACATGAAAGCCCCCATAGAGTGATGTTAGCTTCAGTTTTCTTCAGTTGATCGAGGATCTTGCTCTCCTCGAGGATCATTTCTAGCATAAGAAGGTTTTCAATGCCCTTCCCCTTGTCATTGGCTGGTAGTGAGTTTGGGATCTGGTAATGCCTCCCTGATCTGGTCATGTGATTTACTGAAGAAGTGAAAACATGAATCCCATTTCCTCTTTAATCTCGGGTTATTTTTCCACCTTGTTTATTTCTCTGAGGAGTTCTTCGAATGATATCATCCCACACATGTCGGCTACCGAGCCAATTTTCTCAGAGGCTTTCTCTTCAGTGGAATCTCTGAATTCTTCCCCCATCTGGTGGCAATAATTCTGTCTTTCCATGTAAAGTCGATACATTCCATAACTTCAACATCTTCTTCATACAGGTTTTCCCAATCGGTGGGGATGTGTAAGGGTGAAGGGATCAGGCGCCCCTGTAGCTTCAAAGGATCAAATAACTCAATGAGACTGCAAATGTTGTTGGTTTGTCTGAATAATTCTGCCATAATCTGGACAACATTATCCAGGATGACTTCATCGGCTAGTACCACTCAACTATCTGACTCTCGGGCCCATTTTCGTGCTTCCATGAACAGTGTACTGAACCTATGGTAATCAATGACCATATATGAGGGCAATTTCAGCCCGAACTCTAGGATTTGGTTTAACACTTCTGACAATTCCATGCTTCTATTTTCAGAATGGGTACGAACAGCGATACATGATCTAATAAGGAGTGAGAGTGCCTAATCTGGGAGGCTAGTAGGATGTAGGAGAAAATATGGGAAAATTTGGAGAGGTTTTGGAAAGTATATGGGTGTGATTTTAGTTAAGGGATCGAATTATGGGTTCTCTTCTAGAAAGATGGCATTGGTATGATTTGGAAGTGGGATGTGAGTAGTGTTTGGCTTAGGATTGGCTGGTGGGGCAATGGTACCCTGGTCAATTAGACCTTGGATTATGTTTCGGAGGTGAAGGCATTGGTTGGTGGTATGGCTAGCACTTTGGTGAAAGGCGCAACAAGCATCTACCTTGAAGTTTCTTAGGAGTGGATTTGTTAATGTACGGGGATCCAAGGGTTTGATAAGGTTTAGGCTTAGCAGGGCTTGATAGACTTTGGAGAGAGGAGCTTGGTGCTCGGTGTATTCCTTTAGGACTGGGACAGGGAGGCTTTCTGGTGCCCATGATGTGGTTGGTTGAGAGATGTTGATGATGGTTGAGACTATAGCACTGGCAGGCTTGTCATATTTTTTGGGGGTGAACTGTCTGGACACCTTCTTCGGTTCGACATCTATCTTGGCAAGACCCTCCTCGATTTCTACTTTTGCTTCTATGAGAGCTTGAAAGTGGGGATATTATTGTCCTCCCATCATTTCTCGGACATGGGGTAAGAATTTCTTCTTCACTATGTTGACTTGTTGTTCCTTAGAAGGCTAATTGGTCATGGTTACTGCTTTTTCCCTCCATCGGGCAATGAAGTTACTGACTGATTCTCCAGAGTTCTGTTTGAGCAACTCTAAATCATGTCGGGTGACCTCAAGCTCTTCGTTGTATTTGTACTATGACATGAATTCTCGAGCCACATCCTCCCAACTACGAATTCTGGACTCTTCGAGAGACAAAAACCAACGCAAGACGCTATCCTTCAAAGTTTGCTGAAACAATTGGGCCCCTAGTAGAGTCATAGAACGGTGATAACTTCGGAGATGAACAATAGGGGGTCCACTTGCTCCAAATTTCTCGATATTAGGCATCTTGCACTTCTCGGGTAACCTCGCTTTAAGATAAGGAGACATGTGGGTGTAGTCCATGTAATTTCCTGAGATTCTGACTGGGTCAAACTTCTTAGTGATCATCTTGAGGTCCTCTTTGACTTTTTTCATCTCTTCTTCCTTTGGATCAATGATCATAGGCAAGTTAGCCCCAGGCTGGGCAAGGTTCGGCATAGGGAGTTGGGCAGGTGGTGACCCATTAGCAGGAGGGGCGCATGGAGCGTGCAGATATTCTTTAGGAACCCAAATAGGGTCGGGTGGACAAATAGCACAAGGGAATAGGGCCTCAGGCTCTTGAGGAACGGGAACCTAGTTTCTTTGCATCTCTCAAACCTCAAATTGGAGGTTGTCAATCTTGGACACAAGCTGAGCTAGGACTGCCGTTAAATTCGACGCACAACGGGTACTTGATTTGTGTTCTCCATGGAAAGTGGATGGATTTCGAACTCGAAAGAAGTAATAGGGAAATAGACGGAACTCTAGGGTGACTTGACTGAATACCGAAGCCAATAAGGAGCCAGGCCAAGGTTTTGCGATCGACCTGAGAAGGCGTAAAATGGAATTTTTTTTTAGAAAAAGGGATGAAAAAAAAATTCGACATTTTTTTTCGAGATTGAAGAAAAAATATTTTTGGATTTTTGATAAAGAGAGGAGAAATGTTTTTGGATTTTTTATAAGGAAAGGAAAAAATGTTTTTGGATTTTGTCTAAAAAACAAAATTTTCTCTTTGGAGACGGTCTCAGCATGATTAATATAATTATTATGTTTTCACTTGTATTAATTCTCCTAAATGCAAAATAAAATGTCGGACGGGACCCGAGCCTCAAAAAATTGGGTTTGTAATATATGAAAAGCTATGGCAGGACTTGTGACTAGGATCACAGACAGGGTCCCATTTTAAAAATGCGCAAAAATTCGGGCGGCAGGTCGATCCGGAATTTCGATAGAGTTTCGGGTAGAAATCGACAATCTAACATGTGTTTCCTAGGCTCGACACCTATATGCTGGTATGTAGTTGGGTTGGGTGAATAAAAAAGGGTTCCCCCCTTTGGTGTGACTTCTACGATATACTTCTTGGTCTTGAGAGCAATCGGTACATGTGGACAAGCCATTTGATATACCTGAGTGTACGTGAATTGCCTCACCATATACCTCGTGGTAACGGTACGGGTGAGAGCGAATTTGATATACTCAATGTACGTGAATGAGTTCCCTGCGTTATACCTCCCTTCATGACTTCGGTCAAGCGGTACGATGCAGGGGAACCGTTCGATATACGTCGAAGGTACTTGGCCAATGGAAGGTGAGAGTCATATCGCTTAGGCTAATTGCGCTCTGCCGGACCAGCGCCCATCAAGAAGTGACCCTCCAGTTACTGGGTATAATTTGGTCAATAACAATGCTCTTTGGTGATGTTGTGTGTGAATCATGCATGATTCTCTTATTAGTATCTTATGAGAATGTCTTTTCCGATTATGACAAACAGGGAGCAAAGTAAAAGTACCAATGGTTCACCAAGTGTGGATGGATGATGCGTGCAACATGTGGATATATGTGACCCTAGGTGCACATGGTGCGAAGTGTACATGGAGAATTTTCTACAAGTGTATGAATAGAAGCATAAGCATGGGATATACATGAAAAAGGGGAACATGCAAAATTGCGGGAAAATATAAACAAACATAACATCCATGTAAATAGAGTCTAACCCTCAATAGATGAAAGTACCCAGAAGTGTCTCCACTGTGGCCATGCCCCCCGGATCCTTACGACGGGCGAGCGCACAATGGAGGGTACCTTAGGTCCCGCACGTCCCTCTTGGGAGTGCTTCGGTCGGCATCATTTGGATGAGGTGAAAGAAGTAGAGAGATTAGAGTCGTCAGTCTATTTTACTCAAAACAAACAAAAGAAAAAGGGGAAGTCATCCCGAAGGATAACATCCAAAGACATACTGATGCATACAAAACCAAAATGATTCAAAAAGGGTCCGAAGGCTAAGTTACGAAATGGGAAGGTGTTAGGCACCCATTCCGCCCTTTCGGTCTCTCATGGGTTTTTTCTATATTCCTTTTATTTTCTCTGTGATGTATGTGCATGTGTATGTATAGTGGAGATAGGAATCATCAACTTGTACCATGGAAGAGGTAAAGCTAGTCATTCGTAGGAAGGTATAAAAATATTATTAAAAATGGGATTTACGCGATTATCCTTACGTTGACCGTTATGATGGAACAATAATGCATGTGGAATAATACGCCACTAAGAACAAACATATATATATATATAAGAGAGTGGAGTTTAGAGAAGATAGAAAATGAGAGAAAAAGTAAAAATAGGACTTGAGTCTTCGGTTTTACCCCAAGACGCCTACGCAGCCTATAGAGGCATCAAAGTCCACGTAGTTCGCATGAAAAATGAGGGGTTGGGTTTATCCCATAAATCGAATCGAGGGATTCTCTTATTTGTGTGTGTGTTTAGAAAAAGTGTTTTAGTTGTGAGAAAAGTGTAAGAAAAGTATGAGAATTCCTGTTTGGAATTTATGAGTAAACCCTCTTTTTCTTGTTTTTTTGGGTTTTTATATATATGAAAATAAGATATGTGAAATAATACTAAATAAAAAGTATAGTAGGATGTGTGAGATGGGATAATAAAAGTGCTAAGTAATAAAACAAGTTATTACGAATTTATGAGAATTTAAGGAGAGAGTTGAGAAAATTAGACCTTCTTGAAGATCTTGAGCTTGATCTTGCATGTTGGAGAGTTGCCCTTAGACTTGGATGGTGATGGAGGGTAGTGAATTCACCAACTTTGATGAAAAGGATGATGAAAATTGAAGGTTGGAAAGGGATTTGGGTGTGGAATCACGCTGACTTCGAGAGAGGTTTTCTGGATTTGCTGAGAGTGATACGGTTCATATTTGGGCTCTCCTTTGCAAGTGAGGTCAGACCTCCTTTTTATAGGCCCAGGGTATTTCCGATCGACATAGACATGTTCCTGCCAATCGACAGGTGCGTTTAGGCACACTGCCAATAGACATGGTCAGGGACCTGCTGGTTGGCAGTGTCTTCAGGCCTTTTTAAAAAATCGATCGCAAAACGCAAATCGTTGATCATAATTGTGCACTGGGCAGACCATTGGAAAGGTAATTTAGAGACCTTTGAAAGTCCTTTGGACTTCTCCCGGGTTCGGGAGTTGACTTTGGGTCAAATATGGTTTGGAAGCATTCGTCAGTCCATTGGACGGGGAATCGTCGGACGCAAACGGATCGTTCGTCTGCATGGTATGTCAGAATCGCGCATGGGGTGGATTGTTCGAAAGGTTAGGAGATTTAATTTGAAATTACAAAGAGTTTGATCCGGTTCGGGGAGTTGACCTTGGTCAACCGGGCCCTGGAAGCATTTGATGACCTCTCGGAGTAAAACAGATAGTTCGTCCGTACCGTAAGTCAGAATCGTGGATGGGATGGATCATTGGAAAGGCATTTCAGTTCCCTTCAAAGATTCATTAAGTCTCGATCGAGTTGAAGAGTTGACTTTGGTCAAATGGAGCTCGGGAGCGCCCGATGGTCTCCAGATTATATTTTGGGGGAAAACGGGTCGTTCGTCCGCATGGTAAGTCGGAATCGCGCATGGGATGGACTGTTGGAAAGGGGTTTCAGTGCCCTTTGAATATTCATTCAATTTCGGTCGAGCTGAAGAGTTTGACTTTTGGTCAAACGGAGCTCGGGAGCACCCGGTGGCGTTTAGGTCAGTACTCAGGGTACGACATGGGTTTGTAGTGATGAACGGAGGTACTAGGGACCTAAGGAGAGTTTAGAGGGTAACAGAATGTGGTTACTAGTATGTGTATATATATATATATATATATATATATATATATATATATATATATAGAGAGAGAGAGAGAGAGAGAAATAGTTATAATTATCAAATAAATAAAATATAAATGCATACAAGCCCCAAAATTTATAACAAAAAGCATAAAATACATAAAAATATATATAAACACCCAAAATGTATAAAACATAGAATTAAAGGAATATATGTTTGAACATTTTAACTGTATTTAACTTAATAGTTGTAATTGTATCCATATTAACTAATGTAATTGTATTTAACTTAATAAATGTAATGTACCTATTTTCACCATTTATAACTCTCTTAATTAATAAGTGTACATGTATATGTTTTCACTTTTGCAACATTATTGATGATGCTGGAAACAGCACCACCCTTCAAGGTGTTTGTAAGCTCAATTAAATGTTAACAATGGCTATATAAAGGCATATACACATATAGAAGAAGGAGGTGAGGAGAAGAGGATTCACACTGGAATATAAGTGGTTCAGCCAATCTGGCCTACGTCCACTGTGAAAGTGTATGATATGTATCACTGTATGAGGGCTCTAATGGCCATAGATACAATCTCTCAGGCTTTCTCTCTCTACTGTGTATTTGCACAGAGTTTCATCTAAGGCTGTTAATTTCGGGATCCTTTGCAAGGTAGAGTATAACCTCTATATATAGTACTTGGGGGGTGTAATGCACCCCCCATGCATGCAATGATCATGTGTGTGTTGATCTACCCAATCTGATGAAGACATCTATCACTGTCACATGTAGAGAATGGTGATGAATTATTCCCCCCACGTGTGGGGAATAATTTTTTATAACTGATTTGTGTCCACGTGTCCTTGTCCACACATATGTCAATAAGTGCTCGGCCATCGTGCTTGGTTATGACCTCATACTGGGAGAAGCCGAGGTTGATAAAGTCTAGCTACTCATTCAATTCGAGATGGTCTATGAAGGTCTCGGCTCAAGTGAAGTCGAGGTTAGGACACAGGGTCAGCCTGGGCCGAGGTTGAGCTGGCATGTGCCTGGAACATCGACTGATTTACTGATGAGGTTAACCTTGGTAGAAGTATGGCTTCCCGTGACCTCGACTAACTCTTGGACGAGGTTGTCATTCCCAGGTGAACTGAAGTGCTGCTGACCCTTATGATACATGCAGTGTTCCCTTGATGAGGTTGGCGGTAGTGTCGATCGGGGCCGACCTTGCTATGGTCGAGGACTATTGTCATGGATCCAAGGCATTTCCAACCTCAGCAATCTCTTGGAAGAGGCTGTAGATTCTGAGCCGAGGTGACACTTGGGGCATATCAATCACCCCCAGCCCTTAGTTACATGTGAGAGCAGGTGACTGTGGGATCTATACACCTTCGAGGTCTTCCTCCTATGTGCCAATGTTCATTTGACACTTGTCCATTGTTGAAGTGTAGCTTGCCTGGCAAGCATGTGTTGTCAGTCGTCCTTTGGGGCTCCCAAGGCAATTATGGGCCTTGGGAAGTGTGCCTCAATATTTAAAGGTTTAAGCCCCCATTTTCCCCTCTTCTTCTTCATTTCTCTTTCTTGGAACGATTTGCTTCAGCAGTACTCTCTCTCTAGAAAAGCTTTGGTTCAAAGCCTTTGGTGGTGATTCCTCGCGTCTTCTTCCTTACCATTTCATCCTCAGGTAACCTCTGCAGTACTTTCTTCTTCACTTTTCCTGCAATCTTCTTATTTTTGCATTTTTTGGCATGTTTCTTATGTTTTCGGTGAGGTTCCATTTTTTCTGGCGAGTAGTTCTCACTCTAGGTTTGGTAGTTTGATCCTTAAATTGCTTTATTTCATTAGCCAATCTTGTTTATCGTTTAGAAGCTCCATAAGTGTAGTGTCTGCCTCTTATGATCAGACCCCTCTACCAACTCCTAGAGGAGTTCCCTTCTCTCAGAGAGAAGACTTTAGAGAAAATTAAGAAAATAGAAAGAGCACATGAGGAGGCTCGTAGGTCACAAGAATTCACTCTCAGACCTATCTTTCCACCACCCCTGAAGGTGATATACCCTAATCCATTGGAACCATTAAGCCAAGCAGAGGCCCCTGCTGAACCCATACCGATGTCTAAGTCTGAGTCTTCCACCTCAGACCCTATGTCTGTGGACTCTTTCCAAGAGACCATGGACTTCACAACTCAGCAAGATCAGGCCCCTGATCAAGTCGAGGTCTCTAGTCGGGCCTCATCCCATAATAATTCAAGCACCTCGTCCTCTTCCTCAGAGGTTGAGATTGTTGAGCCGAGTGTGGCTATTCCACCCATACATGACGCCATTCCCCTGTCGGCCATCATCGGGGATGAGTTCGCTCAGAGGTTCCCAAGTAATCCATCAACGTCTGCTCAGGCCGACATTGAGTTAGACAATGACGATGATGATGATGTTGAAAGTGATGTCAACATCTCTGAGGCGACCGAGATCGAGAGTACCATTACTGAGGTAGACCTTCTTTGCTTCAGATATATGTACTCCATCAACCCCTCCATAAAGCTTAGGAGGCCTCTGAGGGAAGAGACGGCTTACCATGGATGAGATGTTGAGATCTGCTTGTACGAAAAGATGTTCAAGTTAGGGTTTCATTTTCCCATCCATCCCATTATTAGGTCCATCCTTGCCTACATCAATTTGGCCCCTTCCCAATTGTCCCCTAATGCATGGAGGGTCATAATTGGGGCCATAGTCCTATGGAGGGTTGTTCACCACTCAGAACTTCCAGTTTAGGTCTTTGTTGGTTGCTATGTCCCCTCTTCCGCCAAAAATCATCCGAGCTACTATCATTTTATAGCTCGGAAGACTGAGAAAAAGATGTTCCAAATAACTCAGACTTCTAACCACAACTGGAAACATCGATATTTCTTTGCTTTAGGGCAATGGGAATTTGGTCCATGTGTTCCCTCTTCCCTGCTAGAGCCGAGGATGCCCCTAAGATGGGGTAAGGTCACAATGTCTGGTCTGAGCCTGCAGAACCTTCAGAAGGTGAAAGACCTTCAAGATCAGGGGATGCATGGTCTGCTCGTTAAATTTGAGCATCTGATGACCCCCCACTACCTCTTTGAGACTGATTTAGGGGGAATTCCTCTTATCGAGTTTGGTAAGTGTTTTTTATTCCAAGTTGAACCTCTGAGTCTATGCATGTCTGATACTCTAACTCATACCTTTCAATTTTGCAGAGCGTCCGAAGAATATCTCAGACGAGCTTTGGGAAATGGCTGCACCAAGTTTAACAAATCTCGCAAAGAAGGCAGGTCTTAATGCTCCTCCTTCAGCTCCCTTAACCTCGAAGCCTAAAGCCACTAAGAAGAGAGGTTCTACCGAGCATGCCCCTGAGGATCAGAGGCAAAAGAAAAAAGGTGGAGATTCTGCCATCCATATATCCTCTGCTGACGCATTGGCTGCTCGTATAGAGCAATTAAAGATCAATGAAAGCATCATAGGCCACAGTCTGTAGGCCCTGGATGCTTTCGACTCTATCATGACCGAGGCCGATAAATATTTCTGACGGTCACTGGATATGCCCCTGCTGGTTGAGTTTGGCCTCCACAAGTCCATTCAGGTATGACTTCATATTTCTTTTTAGTTTCCAAGTGTAACCTCTGATTTGATCTTCAACTCATACATGATCACACAATCTGCAGGGCCTGGCCGCTATGCACCATCTCTCCAACTGGACTATGAGGAAGTTGCCACTCATCCAGAAGGGCCAAGAGGCTGAGAAGGTACAAAGCACACTGAACGTTGAAATAGACCGCTTGAAGTCTGAGGCTAAAAAGTCTGAGAAGAAGGTGTAGGGGTTGGAGAAGGAGATCTCTAAGCTCAAGAAGGTCAACTCTTTCGTGAAGGCTGCTCTTGAAGACGCCTCTGAGGGTATACTTGCTGACTATAAAGCCTCTGACGAGTTTATGAGCTTCGACTTTGAGTACCTTGAAAGAGGTATCAAAGCTACTATCAAATGGGTGGCTGTCAAGGAGGAGGAGGATGGAAGTTTAAAGGCCTCTGATTTCGTAGGCCTCGACTTTGCTAACCCTCAGCTTGCCCAGGCCCTTCAGGAGGTTGAAGAGGAGGTTGATGCGCCTGCAGAGACTTCCACACTAGACGTCACGGAGCTAGGAGCTAACCATAGAGAAGATGGGGCCAAGGTGACAAACATTGCCAAAGAAAATCAGGCCGAGGATGCCAGCACTCTTCCTTCTAATCTGTAGACTTAAATTATGAAGCTTTATTTTGTAACCCCTTACTTATTTGTAATCTTTGAAGAACATATGAAACTTGTATCTTTGTATTTTTACAATTGGAATGGCAACCTCTGAGGAGGGTTTTTCACTTCGTTTGTTTTGTTGAATGTTTGTCATGTGATGTTTTAACTCTGAAGTCTTATCGCGATGGTCTGTTTAAACTCAATCAACAGTCTTACCTCAGACCCTGTCACCACAGTGGTGTTATAAGGGTCTGAGGTCATCACCTAAGGTGTTATCGTCATAATTAATCTCACCAAATTAATGATATTAAGGGTCTGAGGTCATCCAAGTATGGTGTCTGACCTCGGACCTTGTCACCACTGAATGATGTTATAAGGGTCTGAGGTCATCACCTCAGGTGTTATCCTCATTAAGCTCACCAAATTAATGATTTTAGGGGTTTGAGGTCATCCAATTATGGTGTCTGAACTCAGACCTTATCACCACTGAATGATGTTATAAGGGTCTGAGGTCATCACCTAAGGTGTTGTCCTCATAATTTCTGACATTAGAGCACAATGAAACAAGAACCATCATGGAAACTGATCTTTTATTAATAACCTCTTCATAATAAGATGGTACATTTAAACTCTTTACAACATCATATGTAATACTTCTTTAGGTGATCAGCATTCCAAGGGTTGGCGAAAGGTTCCCCTTCTAGGTTTTCTAGCCTGTAGGTGTCGGGCATAACCTCTTCTGTCACTTTGTAGGGACCATGCCAGTTTGGGTGGAACTTGTTTATTTTTTGTAAGGTCTTGTTCAGCACTAGGTCTCCCATAGTGATGGGTCTTGACTTCACCCTCTGATTGTAGAATTTCGCTGCTCTTTGTTGGTAAGCTGCTTGTCTGATCTCTGCGTCTTCTCTGATTTCTTTAATCAGATCTAGGTCTAGTCTCCTCTCTTCCCCATTTTTATCAGGGTCATAGGTCTGAACCCTATGAGTTGGGAGCCCCACTTCTATTGGTATGACGGCCTCCGAGCCGTGTGCTAGTATGAATGGGGTTTTTCCTGTTAGTGTCCTTTACGTGGTTCTATAGGCCCATAGCACAGCGTAAACCTCTTCAGTCCATATTCCCTTCTCTTCTTCTAATATCTTCTTTATTCCATCGAGGATTGTTCTGCTTGTGACCTCGGTCTGACCATTTGCCTGAGGTCAGGCAGGAGATGAGAAGAACTGCTTTATCCTAACTCTTACGCAATACTTCTCTAAAGAGGAGTTCTTGAACTGGGTCCCATTGTCTGAGATGAGAATGTTTGGGAGGCTGTGTCTTCATATGATGTTCCTCCAAATAAATTGGAAGGTCTTCTGCTCTGTGATAGTTCTCATCGGCTCTTCCTCTACCCACTTCGAGAAGTAGTCAATGGCAACTATCAAGAACTGATAACTGTTAGTAGCTCTCGGTAGGGGTCCTACCAAGTTAATCCCCCATACTACAAATGGCCATGGAGAGGTTATTGACGTCATAGGTTGATGAGGTTGATGAGGAATAGTAGCGAATCTCTGACATTTATCACATCTCTTCACGTAAGCTGCAGCATCTTTGGCCAAGGTTCGCCACCAGTATCCCTGTGTAATGATTCTCTTGGCCAAGGGTCTTCCTCCTATGTGACTGGAGCAAGAACCCTCATGAACTTCCTGTAAGACCCGGGGAACTTTAGTGGGATGCACACATCTGAGGAGAGGCAACAGAAATCCCTTCTTGTACAGGATGTCTCCTACTATCGAGAACTTGGCAGCCCTATATCTCAATTTCCTCCTCTCTAACTTGGATTTGGGTAGCTCTCCTGCTCTAATATATCTGACGAGGGGGTCCATCCATGAGTCTCCTAGGTTCAAATTGAGATAAGGGTTACATACCTCTTCTTCCTTAATGGTCGCTTTTCCTAAGACCTCGACCGAAACTGTCCTTCTGACGTCTGTCTTCATCGCCGAGGCTAACCTTACCAACACGTCTGTGTGGCTGTTACTTTATCGAGGTACTCTTTTCAGTTTTATCCCCTCAAAATATTCTAACATCGTTCTCACCCTCTTCGGATACTTGGCCATCCTTTTATCTTTGGCCTCATAGACTCCTAATACTTGATTGACAACCAACCTTGAGTCGCTATGAAGTAGGAGTCGCCTTACACCCAGAGTCTTTACCAATGAGAGGCCTGCTATTATGGCTTTATACTTCGACTCGTTATTAGATGCCTTAAAGTTGAACCTCATAGTGTATTCAATGTTAGCACCGTCCGGAGTCGAAAGTATCAACCCTGCACCGCTTCCACTGTCGCAGGAAGAACCATTAATGAAGAGGCTCTAAATGTCGGCATCTGATGAGAAGGCCCCTTCTGACATGATTCCTTATTTGAATAGGTACTGATCCTCCTCATTCTCCGCTACTCTGCTCCTAATCTTGTTGGATGCGACCTCTTCCTGATCTCGGAAGACGTTTGGTGTTGTCTCTTCCTATTCTCGAAAGTCACTGCAGTTTGTCCTTTCAACACCCTCTAGGTCATTCTCTACCTCGGCCTCTTCCCATGTGAACTCAACAACAAAGTCTGTGAGGGCTTTCCCTTTGATGGTTGTCCTAGGTTTGAAGGTAAGGTCATACTCCCCTAACTCAATGGCACAGGTCATCAATCTTTCGGACTTCTCAGGTTTATGTAGGACCTGTCTTAGTGGGGAGTTGGTGAGGATAACCATGGAGTGGCCTTGGAAGTAAGGCTTCATCTTCCTTGAAACGTGTATCATGGCGTAGGCTAACTTTTCCATATGAGGGTAATTTTTTTTAGACCCTTGAAGGGCCTTACTGTTGAAATACATAGGCCTTTGGATCCCAGCGTCTTCCCGCACTATGGAAGCACTGATGGCCGATTCGGAGACTGCCAGATACACATATAATTTCTCTCCTACTACAGGCCGAGATAGCAATAAGGGAGACCCCAAGTAAGACTTGAGTTGGTTGTAGCTTTTTCGCACTCTTTGTCCCATTGTAAGGCCTTTCTAAGAACTTTAAAGAATGGAAGACACTTGTCTGTTGCCCTAGAAATAATTCTGTTGAGTGCAGCCACTCTTCCGGTGAGCCTTTGAACATCCTTGATACTTTTTGGTGTCTTCATATCAAGCAAATCCTTGATTTTCTCAGTATTTGCTTCAATTACCCTTTGATTAATGATGAATCCCAGAAACTTCCCTGCTCCTACCCCGAAGACACACTTCGCTGGGTTGAGCTTCATCTTGTATAAGTCCATAGTATCGAAGGTCTTTTCGAGGTCTGCCACATGTGATCAAGCGTTTAACCTCTTCGTCAGCATATCGTCTGCATACACCTCCATAGTCTTGCCTATTTGATCTTCAAACATCTTATTCACAAGACGTTGGTATATTTCCCCTGCATTTTTCATCCCGAAGGGCATCACTTTGTAATAGTATATCCCTTTTATCGGTAATGAAGGTTGTCTTCTCTAAGTCTTCCGCATCCATGAAGATCTAGTTGTAACCTGAATACGCATTTATGAAGATCATGAGCTCATGACCTACAGTAGCACCACCATCTGATCTATCTGAGGTAATGGATAGCTATCTTTTGGGCAATACCTGTTCAGGTCAGTGAAATCAACACACATTCTCCACTTCCCACTGGCTTTGGGAACGATGACTACATTCGATAACCACTCTGGATATATGACTTATCTTATAAACTCAGCCTCTTCCAATTTTTTATCCTCTTCCCGGATGATGTCGTACTTCTCCTTGGAGTAAACTCTTCGTCTTTGTTTGATCGGCCTGGCATCTTGGTTCACATTGAGCTTATGACTCATAACCTCAGGGTCGATGTCGGGCATGTCCGTGTGACTCCAAGTGAAGACACTCTGCCTCTTCCTTAGGAAGTTCATCATCTCTTCCTTGATTTCGGTCTTTAGGGCTTTGTCGACCTGGATGGTTTTTTCTGGTTCGTCCTCATTGAGGACGATGGATTCTACCTCTTTTGCAGCCTCTCCCTTCTTCAACTTTATTTCATCTCTTGGGTCCAATGTATCAATGCTATAGGTGGTGGTTGCCCTCTTATAGGCCTCTCTCTCTTCGTCCGAGTTGAAGTAACATTCTTCCGCTATGGCCTAGTTACCTTGCACTTCCCCTACCCCATAGGGGGTAAGGAATTTTAGCATCTGGTGGACCGTCGACGGCACATCTTCAAACTCCTTAAGGGCCACTCTTCCTATGATGAGTTTATACGCCGAGAAGACATTCTCGTCCATTACTAAAGAATTTATCTTCCCGGTCAACCTCTTCAGCCATTAGTCTCCCATCCGCACGTCCATCTCATACATGCCCAATGGGTGGACCTTTTCGCCGCTGAAGCCCATCAAAGGATGATGATAGGGTACCAGCCTAGCTCTGCTAAGACCTAGGCTCTTGAAGCAAGGCTAAAATATCACGACTGCTGAGCTCCCTCCATCCACAAGGATCCTATGCACCTCACACCCATGCACCCTTGTTGTTATTACCAAAGGGTCATCGTGGGGGGCTAATATACCTTTGAAGTCAATTCGGGAGAACCCAACTATAAGAGTGTCCATGTCCACCTTTCGCTTCTGCACTGTATTGGAAGATGTTAGATTTATAACTTTAAGCTTGGCCACTGACTTGGACTCTGCCACGTGAGCTTTCCTGTCAGCCACTTCAGAACCACCTCCCGCGAGTCCTTCGCATATGGTGTCAACACCAAAGGAGATCATGCCAACCCTCTTCACCTGGGTGTTGTCATCTTTCGGCGGAAGGTTCGAATCATCTTCATCATCACCTTCTGAATCATTTTCTCTTCTGGCTGGGGCATTATCACGGCATCTGTCATTTCTCCTCTTCTTAGGGTCATCTCTTCCCCCTTTAGGATACTTATCGTCCACATACTTCCTTAACTTTCTGGACTTTAACATCTTTTCAATCTCATCCTTCAAGGTGAAGGATCTGTCTGTAACGTGGCCATGGTCCTGATGGAACTCACACCACACGTTTTTGTTCCTCTTATGCGGTGGGGCCTTCAGTTTCTCTAGCCATCTTAGAGTCATGTCATTCTTGATCTCGTTGAGGATATGCTCACAGCTCACAGTTAGAGGAGTATAGTGAGCGAACTTGTCATCACCTGACCTCTTCTTTCCATCTTTCTTTCTTTGGGACTTCCCGCCACTATCGCGGTTATCATCCTCATACTTGATGGCCATTGCCTCTTCGGCATTCATGACTTTCCTCGCAGTTGCTAGTAGCTCCGCTATAGATCTGGGAGGGTCTTCCGCAAGTTTCCACAACAACTTCCCTTTCTGAAGACCTCCTATGAGGGCGGTCATGGCTATATTCTCTTCGTAGTCTTCAACCTTAAGTTTTTCTTTGTTGAACCTGGCGATGTAGTCTCTTAGGCTCTCGTCCTTGCCTTACTTGACATATAGTAGGTGATTAGTCTTCTTTTGAGGTCTTACCCCAAAGCAGAAGTTGTGAATGAATCATTCAGCCAAGCCCTTGAAATTCTCAATTGAGTTCTTTGAAAAAGAAGTAAACCAGCTGTGTACTGCTCTTGTCAAGGTCCCAAAGAAGTCCCTACACTTCATCTCATCAGGTATCGAGTAGATATCCGTCGCTGACTGATACATCTTAATGTGGTGTACATGGTTGGTGCTACCATCATACTTGGGAGACACCACCGATGGTTTGAATAGAGCAGGGGTCGGGAAGCTTACTATCTTATCCACGAATGGAGATCCTTCTGAGTAACCCCTTCGTAATGGGTCCCTACTCTTGATGAGGTCTCCTATCTTCTCCTCAAGACGTTGGATAGAGTCATTCCATGGTCTCCTACCATCGGCCTGGCCGAGGTTATCCCCAGCCACCTCCAAGGGATAGACTGAGGGTTCCCCTGCCGTAGGACAACGTCGGCTGTTGACCTTGGCCAGGCCTTGGTCAGCCTTGGTCAGGCCTTGGTCAGGCCGACCTTGTCCGTCTCCTTTTTGCGAGCCTGATGCACTTCTCGACCTTGATAACCTCTGTCTTAGGTCATTCACTGGGACCAACCTCTAAGAGGCTGACCCTCTGCTCAATCGATCAAAAGCTGATCCCCGTTGTTGGGCCTCTTCACCTCTCCGGCCGACACAACCTCGGCTCTGCTGAAGAGGATGTACCGTATTATTCAAAACCTCATATGGCTCCCAATATTCTTTTGGGACCTCTTCCGCCTCTAGATTGTCATACCTGTCCTCCGAGAAAGGATTTCCTTGCCTCCCCAGGCATAAGCACCTAGGGTCAGCGACATCCCTCCTCTGCTCGGGTGCAGGTTGGTCCTTCATTGGTGCCTGGAGTGGTCCCCTGGCGTCAGGATGAGGCTGGACAGCCGCCGGAGTGATCATTTCCGGTGAAACCCCAGGTGGCCTCATCATAGTTTGGATGAGCTGTGCAAACTATTCCTACATAGCTTGTTGCGTTGCAGCCAAAGACCTTAAGGCTGCAGCTACCTCCTCCATTTCGGACTGAGGCGGTGCTTGGCTGGAACTGGGCCCTCCCCCACCAGGTGACGGAAGAGGTGGTTGTAATTCTGGTTCCATGTGTTAACAATAAAAAGCTTGAGTAGAAGATAAGCTAAATACCTTAAAGGACCTCTTTCAATGGTGAAGCAGCTCCATGCAAGGGGTGGTTCCTGGTTCACCACCAGAGTCTCCGATGAGGTTAAGCTAAAGAGAAGGAAGTGATAACTCTTCTCTTCCCACAAACGGTGCCAAAATGATGATGCTGGAAACAACACCACCCTTCAAGGTTTTTGTAAGCTCAATTCAATGTTAACAATGGCAGTATAAAGGCATATACACATATAGAAGAAGGAGGTGAGGAGAAGAGGATTCACACCGGAATATAGGTGGTTCATCCAATCTGGCCTATGTCCACTATGAAAGTGTATGATATGTATCACTGTATGAGGGCTTTAATGGCCATAGATACAATCTCTCAAGCTTTCTCTCTCTACTGTGTATTTGCACAGAGTTTCAGCTAGGGCTGTTAATTTCGGGATCCTTTGTAAGGTAGAGGATGACCTCTATATATAGTACTTGGGGGGTGTAATGCACCCCCATGCATGCAATGAGCATGTGCGTGTTGATCTATCCAATCTGATGAAGACATCTGTCACTGTCACATGTAGAGAATGATGATAAAATATTCCCCCCACGTGTGGGGAATGATTTGTTATAACTTATTTGCGTCCACGTGTCCTTGTCCACACATATGTTAATAAGTGCTCGACCATCATTCTTGGTTATGACCTCAGACTGGGAGAAGCCGAGGTTGATAAAGTCTAGCTACTCATTCAATCCGAGATGGGCTATGAAGGTCTTGGCTCAAGTGAAGACAAGGTTAGGACTCAGGGTCGGCCTGGGCCGAGGTTGAGCTGGCATGTGCCTGGAACATAGACTAATTTACTGATGAGGTTAACGTTGGTAGAAGTATGGATTCCCGTGACCTCGGCCAACTCCTGGCCGAGGTTGTCATTCCCAGGTGAACTGAAGTGCTGCTGACCCTTATGATACATGCAGTGTTCCCTTGATGAGGTTGGTAGTAGTGTCGATCGGGGCCGACCTTGCTATGGCCGAGGCCTGTTGTGATGGATCCAAGGCATTTCCAACATCGGCAATGTCTTGGCCGAGGCTGTAGTTTCTGAGCCGAGGTGACACTTGGGGCATATCAATTATACAATTGAATAAATGTAACTGAATCTATTTTCATCACTGCAATTGTATTTGTCATAAAAGTGTATCTATAGTTACAATAACAATATCAATAAGTGCATTTGTAATTACAAATACACCTAAAAACAAATACAATTATATATGAAATAGAAATAAATACAAACACTTATAATTATAAATAAATATAGTATAAATACATATAAACCGCAACATTTACAACTAAAAACATTAACCACATAAAAATATATATAAACACCTAAAATGTATAAAACAGAGTATTAAAATAATATATGTTTTCAACATTATAACTGTATTTAACTAAATATGTGTAATTGTATCCATGTTAATTAATTTAATTGTATCTAACCTAATAAATATATTGTACATATTTTCATTATTGTAATTTTATCTTAATTAATAAGTGTAAATGTAACTGATTCACTATTGCAATAATATACAAATTGATAAGAGTAACAGAATTTGTTTTCATCATTGTATTTGTATTTAGCGTAATAAGTGTATAAGAAGTAACAATAACAATATCATTAAGTGTAGCTGTATTTACTTATAAACCTAAAAACAGGTACAATTGTATAAAAAATGGGTATAAACACAAATGATTACACCTGTCAATAAATCTAGTAAAAATACATGAAATCATAATATTTACAATTAAACACTTAAAACACATAAAAAAAATATGTATTAAACAGAGCATTAAAAGAATAAAAGTGACAAACTAATCATCATCATGTAATTTCATACTAAAAGAAAAGGTATCATTTATGTGACTTTAAAAATTGACGTTATGTTAGAAAATTGTAAAATGTCATAAATAATGTACATTTATGTCAGTTGGGCTTTAAAGGTAATTTTTTGTTTCAATTTAGGTAAAACTGAGATAATAACATAAACCATTTATCTCATATGTGTACCCTTTGTAATTTTAGTTATTTTAGAATTGAGGTAAAAACTAAGATAAATGAAGAAAAAAAAGGGGCCTTTTTTTCCATTCTCCAGCCACCATGAATTGGCTCCATGTAAAAACTTGTTTTCCCAGAAAAAAGGTCGGCTTTCTCACATATCTCGCATGATCTACCAAGTAGTGACACATCTCTCACATCTCTCTCGCACGATCCAAAGATATAGGCAGCGGCCCTGGCTCCGGTGACCCTACATGTTCACGGCAGGTACACTATTTGTCCTTAAGATTAATTTCTAGGGTTTCCATTTGAGCATGCATTTTTATTAAGGGTCTTCTTCAATTTTTATGATATTTTTAATGAATATGGTTTGATTTGTGTGATTTTTGTTTTTGTTTATCTATATCTACAATTTCATACAGAGAGAATATTACACATATGCATATGTTCAGGTGTTCGATGTATTTGGTATACTTTTGTTCTTATTTGAAACAACCATCAAGGCGTTGGAGCTAGAGAAACAAAAGGTGTAAACCTTCACACTCAATATTTGATACGGGCCTTGATTATAATGGATTTTCACATAACACTCTATCTTTAACCACTTGACATGAATTTAAGAATTCTATATAGAACCATCTTATTCTTTTTTTTTTATATTTGATTTTTTGATCTTGAATATATCAGATCTAAAGATATTTTTTAGTTTAATAAGTTCTATATTCAATGGGAATACAATTTTAGCTTTATAAATTCATGTTTTTTTGTGTTAGCGTTGGATTTTTGTAGCCCCAAGCCTCTTCTTTTTGAGATTTTTATCTTTCTATACTGTGTTGTCATTCTCTAGAATTATTTTTATTGTTTAAGAAAACAACTAAATGGGTGTTTTACTCTTTCTTTCTTGGTTTCTTTATTTTATGGTTTCTCTTTTAATTGATTGGAATTTTTGTGACAATGTGATTAAAAGTAAATGTCAGCTAATTTTTTACGAATTAGTTTATTCTTTATAATTAGTAGCAATTTTTAGAAAGGGGTCTGTGCATGTTTGTAGTACTATATTATCAAATTATGTGGTATTCTTTATGAAAATTCCTATTTTTGTAATGAAATTTTTATTTGTGAAGTGAAGAGGTATGATTTCCTTAACTTCGGTATATCTTACATATGAAATAATATGCATCTTATAGGAATAAAAACTATTATATGGTATAATTTTTTTGGCTTATATAACAATATGCACAGACATATGTACCTCTATGATGATTGTATATATCCATATATGTATGTATATGAAGGGAAATATGATCAAATAAGTGTCAGTTATCCAGATTATTATATGGATTCTTGAATATTCTTATACACTCAATGACTATTGTGCTTTGTGATTAGACATTTAGACCAATGATTTAATTTTTTTTGAACTCTTTCATTGCTGAGGTATGATGTTAAATTAAATGGATAATTTATCTATTCTTCTCACCTATTATAGTCAGTTGGGGTGTCTGTGTTTTTTTTATCAATTGATGGCTAATATGTTGCATTTTGAAATATGTTGATGTGATATATCATTAATTTGTCTCTTCATATGCATTTGTAACATATTTAGAATTGTTGTATCGTAAACAAAGAAAATATTTATTCTTTAGGTTAGCTTTGATTGAACTAGCCTGTTATTTTACATACTTTTAGGAAAACAAATATATTATATGTTTATATTAATGCTCAATTAAGAGATAATGTTGAAGAAAATAAATATATTATATCTTTTGTTTTAAATTTTGATGTTTAAGAAATCCTTGGTGTTTGACATAATTTCATCCTTAAATTTATTTCTATTTATGAGTTGGGGTGTGAATCGTTGAAGCTATGAACCAAGATTATAGTGTTGATTTTATAGTTTTAGTGGTGTGTTGATTGATTTTATTTTGTAAGTAAGCTCTCTAAATTAGCTACTCCAAATTATGTTTGTCTCAATAATTTTGAGTCATCTCATTTCTATACTTTGTACTTTCTCACCATTAGAAGTAAGTAATGGTGTATGCCTCTTATATGCTCTCTTCTTAATCCACGTTCATTCTTTTATTCTATAGGGTATATGATATATTTTTCATACTACGTATTATGAACTTTGTTATTTTTTTTCTATTTTTTTTCTTAATTTGTATTAGAGCTGGAAAGTTATTCCCTCATTACAAACTCTCTTGTTCTCTCATGGAAACTAATATAAAATCTTCAACAATTCAATAGTTCCTAACACATTTTTATTCTGAATAATATATAACTTAAAATCGCATCCTTCCTATCTTAATATGTCTCCTATGAAATTCTCATCCATTTGAATTCTGAATGAATATGTCTGATATCCAGTTCCCAGCGATTTTGAGAGTTCTTATTGTGCATGACTGTGAGTGTTAAAATATTCACATTAAAAGAATCAACGAAAATAATCACAAATGGCATAAAGTAAATGGTATCACACACAACAACGGTGTATGTGGTTCGGCAACTTGCCTACGTCCACGGAGAGGTTACTTGTTCTTATTAAGTATCTCTCAAAGTTATAATTTTTTCATCCCCTTGCCACGGGTCAGGGTGTACAATTTATATATGTTGTTACAGAGATCGAATTGCTTAAGGAACTCTATGATAGGGTACGGATTGTCCAAAAGGTGCTTCAATATCTCATCTGAGATTCTTGGCACATGATTTGACCAAATCATCGAGTATCCTTCTTTAACTAAGCTACTCGTTTAGAAACTAAGTCATGATTTGGGCTGGGCTAAATAACTTAAGTTATCCTGGTCGGCTACTCTCGTGGACTTATAGAAAATGGGCTCCTATAATTGCCCCTGAAATCTTTGGGCTAATAATTATGGGCGAATAGATTTCAACTGGGTCGGAAGCCAAAGGCCTAAAAATATAATGGGAGACCATCATGGCATGTTTGTAATAATAAGACTTATACAAGTGGTATGCTTGTCTTAGAAAGAAATTGAATCACCAAAATCTTCCTAGGAACATGAAACTCATCAATATAGTGCTCTGGTGATCAATTGATGTATACTCAAACATTTTTTCAACATCTCTCATCATTATTATGCATATTTCTCTACTAAGATTCTCTTTTTCTTAAAAAAAACGAAGTCCTTCTTCTTCTGTTCTTTGCCAAACTTATGTTACTACATGTAAGTTCTAGTCTCTGCCCTTTCAGTTCTTTTTCTTTGTATTAGCTAGTAATTATAGATAGGGTTTATTTTTGCTTGTGTAATTATGGTGATGATAGATAAAAAATATGTAGAAGAGTTTAGGCGTCAGTATAAAATTCCTGATTGGATGATTATCGATTGTGGCCCCCTTCCTCGAAACGTTCGTGACGTTGATGGAGGGCATTAGATTCACACCCTTCTAGTAACTCAAGGGCATTTGACATTCCCCCAAATGATTTATTTCTTATATTTTTAGGTACTTTGCCATTGTTCCTGCCCAATGTGCTCCCAACGTGTGCAAGATAGTAAATGGAGTTCACAGAATAAATGCACTATATGGAAAAAAGTTTGGTCTTGCTGAGATATATTACTGCTATGTGTTCTTGAAGACCAAAAAAGGTCTGCTATATTTGAAAACCAAAAAAGCATAGAGAGTTCTGGTGGTAAATATCTCGAATTCTAATAAAGACTACTGGGAGAGTGGGCTCATTACTAGGAACTGGTAGTTCCCTCCACCCTTGGAGGGGGAAAGACCTCGTGTCCCTACGATTTTTGAATATGAAGAGGCTGAACTAGGTCGCTTATTATTTTTTCCATTCTTCTCACTTCCTGTGATTTTTCCCATTCTTGTGGCTGATAGTCCTCTTATTTGTTATTGTAGCTCATGTCAAAAATCAGGAACCTGGCTTTATGGAGATTAATACTGATGAGCTCGTGAAGGCCTGGAGCATTAGGGAAAGATTGACAGGTGGTGAACATCCAAGATCGACATCCTTTCTCTTGAAATATAAGAACACGGGAACCAACTTTATTGCTCAACCAATTGATAAGGTTATATCTTTAACAGCTCTAGAGGTAGGTCCTTTTGATCCAATTGTTATTAAAGAGGAAGAGAATGAAGAAGAGGGAAGAAAAGAGGTAGGGGTAGAAGA
Organism: Sambucus nigra; assembly: GCA_949130495.1. NCBI lineage: Eukaryota > Viridiplantae > Streptophyta > Magnoliopsida > Dipsacales > Adoxaceae > Sambucus > Sambucus nigra. The sequence goes on from OX422213.1 coordinate 539,259,232, forward strand.
AGAAGAAGAAGAAGAAGAAGAAGAAGAAGAAGAAGAAGAAGAAGAAGAAGAAGAAGAAGAAGAAGAAGAAGAAGAAGAAGAAGAAGAAGAAGAAGAAGAAGAAGAAGAAGAAGAGTAGGAGGAAAAAATATGGCTCCTTTAGTTAAGAGGAAGTAGTTAAAAATTATTGATAATGATGATGACCAGGCGATCCTTTCTGAAAGGATTCTAACTTTGAAGATCTCTGCAATAGACTCTTCCAAGGGCAGTGGTTCTCACTCATCTGATAAAGAAAAAGAGAAAAAAAAAAGAAAAGAAGAAGAGAATAAGAGAGAGAGAAAGAGAAAGAAACAGAGAGAGAAAATGATAAGAGGAAAGAAAAGGAGAGGGTTGAGGCTAATAGGAAGGTAGTGATGTAATCAATCCTCTGGGGTGCCCACTTTCCCTAGTCTTGAAGGGGATAGAATTGGTGATTCCCCCTCTTTGGCCCCTGATCTTCTAAAGAGGTATGTGCTTGCTGTTGATTCTCGAGCGTTACTCTAGGTTTGGTCAAACTCAAATCGCTCTCAAGACTACACAAGGGATGGATCTGGTAAGTCTTTCCTACTTATTTCTTTGCCTTTTCTTTTTTCTTTTTTATGTTCTGATTCTCTATTATTCTTTCATGTTCCCAGATTCTATTTGATTTTACAACTCTGGATAATCAAGTTGATAGCTTCAGGAGAGAGGAGGAGCTGAAGAAAACCCTAGAATTTGAAAGGAGGTCTTTGCCAATGCTTTCTAAGAGTGGGAGCGTGAAAAGAAGGATATGTCCAAGGCCTATGATGCTCTTGGGGATACTCAGAAGGTGATAATTGCTAAGAAGTTTGAACTAGAGGCCAATAAATATTTGACTACCATAGTTGCTAAGCTAGAGGGTGATCTTCCCCAAGCCAAGGATGATAACTACCACGAGGGTTTCATAAAGCTTATGAGGATGTATAAAGCCAAATGGCCTATGCAGTAAAATATCTTTCAAGAAGGGATGCGACCAATGTTTAAAGGTTGTTAGAACTCGTACAGACTTTGATATTTTTAGTTTTATTCTCCTGGTACTGACACTTATGCTGAAGAAGAAGAAGAAGAAGAAGAAGAAGAAGAAGAAGAAGAAGAAGAAGAAGAAGAAGAAGAAGAAGGTGGTGACCATGCTGCTGGCAACACTGAAATCATTCCTACTGAGGTCAACAGAAGTGATGGTGCTGATCAGGAGCAACAAGTGGTCGATAAGGGGAATAACATAGTTGAGGGATACTATGTAAAAGACTAGGGCTTTGTATACTAGTAGTTTACTTTTTCCTTGTACAATTTTTAGTCTTGTCCATCTGTACCCATCTTTTGAGAACATTATGTATTAACTTTTGTCCACATTTCTATGTTATATGGAAATGGAATTTTATCCTTTTTAGTGTCTTAATCTAATTCTCCACATGATAACATACTTTCTTTTGGTTGGGTGTGTATTATTTGTAGTCTACTAGTTTAGATCGCTATATTTCCCCCAACTCTCAACTGGGGAAAATCCTTAGACCTGATGCTATGACATATGTGCACGATGAATATTGGATACTCTTAAAAAATGAACTCAACATCTTCCTTAGGTGTAAAAATATGAAAATATGTGACATTGACTCAATCTAATCAGCAAATCAAAGCTCAAAGTGATTTCCACACCAATAACGTCCAAAATGATTTAATGCTTTTTCATGAATTTCAAGGAATTGCAAACCTGTTTAAATTCTCCAACCAAACTCCATCAGATTTATATTTTGATAAGAAGTGATCTAAATTCTCAAACTTTGGATAATTGATGGTAAAACCTAATGGCCCAGATTTGGCATGTATTGATTTTTATTGCCTTTAAATTTTTCGGGCTCTTTTAACCTCTTTGACCCCGGATAATAAAATTCCTCATTTTTTAAGGTTCGATTTAACTGTGACTTAATCGCAAAGGATATATAAGAACCTTTTGTAGCCCTTCACCATTTAAAAAAAAAATACCACACAATCTCACCAAAATGGTTTTTTACACGCATTCCAATCTTATCAAGTTTTATTGCATAAGGTTCATTGTATAGACATAATTGAGATGCAAACACTCAAGCCAATATGTGATAGACGAGTACAATAATCAAATAAAACCATGCATGTGTTCAATAAAGGAGATAAGGAGATAAAAATGTAGAAATATATCACTAATCACATCTCAAAGACTCCAAACAATGTTAAGCACATGGATGAAATGATGTAGCATCTCAAATCACTATCAAACAGTCACATGGATAAATGGAATGAAATTTGTACTCGATTATCTTAAATACTCATCCATAAAAGGTGTAAATAAAATACAAAAATCATTTTGGGATTTTCTAATTTTTTTATAAAAAGAAAATCTTTTTGGATTTTACAAAAAAATATAAAAAAAAAAAAATAATACACATGATACAAACTAGAAATAGGAATCATATGATATGAACATGACAAAGAATCCTATCCTAGACATGGACCAACCCCTCAGTCAACTGTGCAAATCCCTAAATACTTCCTAAAACTCTCGAATCTAAGGGAATCTAAAGGTTTCGTGAAAATATCGGCCAACTAACGGTTGGTTGGTACAAAATTCAGGGATACGACTTTCTCCTCAACTAACTGTCGTATAAAGTGCTCGCGTATCCTGATGTGCTTTGTGCCCGAATACTGGACTGGATTATGGGATATGTGTATCACACTCATGTTATCACAGGAAATGGACATTGTGTCCTGTGAAATCCCATAATCCTCCAGCATCTACTTCATCCACAAGAGTTACGTGCAATAACTCCCAGCGGCGATGTACTTAGCCTCCACAGTGGACAAAGAGATGAAGTTTTTCTTATTTCTCAACCAGGAGACAAGAGAAGAAACAAAATAGAAAAACCCACCATAAGTGCTCCTACAATCATCTACATCCCCAACCCAATCGGCATCCGAATAGGAGGACAAACAACCATCGGTATCAAAGGAATACCAAATACCGTAGGAGATAGAGCTAGTAAGTGTGACTCTTTCGGGGATGCCTAATATCACGCATAGACTCCAACACTAAAGGCAATGTCGGGACAGTTGGCAGTCAAGTAGAGAAGACTACCTATCATACTTCTATACAAGGGTGCATCTACATCCTTGCCTGAAGTGTCCTTACTAAGCTTGATAGAAGTACTCATAGGTGTACATGCATGCTTAGCGGAATCTAAACAAAATTTATTCACTGGGTATCTAGCATACTTTGATTGGGAGATAAACATACCATCCTCTAGCTGACGAACCTGGAGTCTAAGGAAGAAAGTAAGCTCAGCTACCATGCTCATCTCAAACTCACTTTTCATCTCCTCCTCAAAGTGGTGAGCATTCTGAAAGAACGTGGATCCAAAGACTATGTCATCCATATAGACCTGTGCAACCAAAATAGCACCATTATCTCTCCTGACGAATAATGTCATGTCAACTCCCCCTCACTTGAAGCCACGGGCTAAGAGATAGGAAGTAAGCCTCTCGTACCAAGCACGAGGTGCTTTCTTCAAACCATAAAAGGATTTCCTCAGATAGTAGACGTGCTTTGGGTGCTTAGGGTCTTCAAACCCTTTTAGTTGTTCCACATACACTTCCTCCTATAGAATGCCATTTATAAAGGCACTCTTCATATCCATCTAATATAACTTGAAGCGTAGATGACATGCGATGGCAATTAGTAAGCGAATGGACTCAAGCCTCGCAATATGATCAAATGTCTCCCCAAAGTCTACACCCTCAATCTATGTGTAGCCTTGAGAGACCAACCTAGCCTTATTTCTGAGTATGGTACCATTTTTATCCATTTTATTCTTCAAAATCCACCTGGTACCTATCACATTAGTCTCACTAGGTCGGGGGACAAGTTCCCAGACATTATTCTTTTTAAACTGAAGCAACTCATCCTGCATGGAAGATATCCAGTGTTCATCCTTGAGTGCTTCTTTGTGATTCTTGGGCTCAACTGTGGACGTGTAGCAAAAATGACTAACAACATTCTCTAGCTAAGAACGAGTCTTGACCCCTATAGTGGGATCACCAAAAATGGCAGAAGGATCGTGACTCTTGCGAACCCAAGTAGGTGGGTTCCCTAACACAGGAGTAGGGTCCACATAGTATGGGTGAGGGACAAGTAAATCGCTGCCAGAAAAGTCCTCATCCTCACACTGAAGGCTACAATCAATAAACGCCGAAGGTTTATCATCTTGCGCGGTGATATTTATTAACTCCATAACCTTAGAGCTCTTCATGTTAAAAACTCGGTATGCTCTACTATTTGATGAATATCCTATAAATATTCCCTCGTCGCTCTGGGTGTCAAACTTTCCTAATTGCTCTCTATCCCATAAGATGTAGCATTTACTCCCAAAGACACGAAAATATGCAAGGTTGGGTTTCTTGCCAGTCCAAAATTCATAAGGCGTCTTAAGTGTGCATGGACACAGGTAAACCCTATTCACCGTATGGCATGCAGTAGACACTGCCTCTGCCTAAAATCTCCTATCAACCTTATGACCTAGAAGGATAGATCTAGCCATTTCTTGAATCATTCTGTTCTTTCTCTCAATAATCCCATTTTACTGAGGAGTCTTCACAGCAGATAACTCATGTTTGATTACTAGGCTGTCACAGTAAAGATCTACCTTTGCTTACGTAAATCACGTGTCATTGTCACTACGTATCCAGTTAATAGTGACTCCGTGTTGATTTTGTAGGATACGACACTTGGTCGTTACAACTCTACAACATCGAATTTCTCTCTCAGAAAACCTACAATCGAATATCTGGAGAAATCATCAACCGTCACGAGGATATTCCTCTTACCACCCAGACTCTCAGTACGAGTAGGACCCATAAGATCCATGTGAATCAACTTAAGCACTCGGGAGGTGGTAATGGAATGCAACTTCCTGTGGGGGCTACGGATTTGCTTTCCCAACTAATAGGGTCCACAAACCGTGGAAGTTGGCTTTCCAAGAGATGGTAAGCTACGTACTAGTTCCTTTTTACCTAAACGTGTCAAATCTCTAACGTTCACGTGACCTAAAAGTTGGTGCCACAGATCCATAGGAGTGATCGTGGTGCTGTTGTAGACAAGTGAGGACGTGGGCACAGTCCCAGAGAAATTGTCCTATGTCCTCACCCCTTGCACTAAAGTTTGTCGACTTGATTATAGGCATTACATGCGTCCCGGTCAAACTTTACGGCAAAGTCAGCATCGCATAACTGGCTAATGCTGAGAAGGTTTTCTTTCAAACCTTTGACGTATAAAACATTCTCTATCTTAGAAAATCCTTGTAAGTCTAGTGTACTTCATCCTACGATGCTAGACTTGCTCCCGTCTCTAAAGGTGACTCTACCTTCTTTATATTTCTCTAGGTAGAAAAAGAATTAGACATCACCTGTCATATGTCAGGAGGACCGACTATGAAAATACCACTGTGAGGTATTATGTGCTTTGAGAGCGATATGAACAATAAGGGAATTTTCGTCTTTCTTAGGTACCCAAGAAGTGGTAAACTTTTGTTTACCCTTGTTGTTGTTGGTTTTAGCGGGATGCGGGAAGCATTCACTAACGGCAAAGACATCCATCAGAATTCCTCCATCAAACTGTGTGAGGTGGCAGTTAAAATCTCAACACGCTCTCTCAGACTAGTAAAATCATCAGTACGATATGGTGGAGCAGTAGTACGTCGTGTCCGACCCAAACTATAGCAAAACTCCCTGAGGTGGCCTTTTATTTTGTAGTACATACAAAAGAACAGAGTCTTAGGCGGACATGGGCTTGCTTTCCTTGGTCGAGATCTTCTTTATGGTTTTTGACGATGGCCATATAGAGTCGTAGTAAACTCAGGAACTAGTCCAGGTGTAATTTGGGACGTGCAGGGACCATCAAATCCTATTCCCTGCCTATTACCAAAACCTAAAGCGGGGCTGAGGATCATCTTTCCCATCTTTCCAGATATGTCCTCGATTTGAACCTTGACTTCCCATGCTCTCTCAAGATCATGAGTAAGATGGGAAACAAGGGCTTCAAGTTTCTTCCCAGTCTCCAGGGAGGAATGGAGCTCACTCCTAAGACTAGTCACTTGTTTAGTCAAGTCCCCTTTTTCTTTCTCAAAACCACACACTATCTCTCCAAACAGTCTCTCTCTTGCTAATTAAACTTTCTTTCTCAACACAGGCAAACTCTCTCTCTCAAGGTAGTGGAGGTTAAGGACTCTCTATCTCTCTTGCTTATTCTAAATCTTCCTCTAAAGAGGTGATCCTAATAATTATCTCTTTGTTACTCTTTTTGGTTTTAAATGATTCATTATATAACTCAGCGTAGACGCATTGGAGATTACTCTCGCTCTCACTTGCATCATCCTCCCCCTCACTCACATCGTTTTCACTGTCAATGTGTCCCTGTGAAGTATCATCCTCATCATCGTGAGGAGCACTTGAAGTACTCACATGACTAGCCATGAATGTGGTGAAGTTACATTCATGCGATGACTCGTTTCCAGATTCCACCGACTCGACCTCACTGTCGTCACTAAGGGTAGCATTAAGGACAACTTTGCCCTTTTCTTTGGCAAGTCTGTTCAGCCTGGTAGCACATTCAAAATCTCTATGACCCTTACCGTCGCACTCATAACATCTCTCACTATCTTTCTTAGGAGGGTCTTTAAAATCTTTTTCATTTTTCTTATTTTTCTCAAAATTCTTTTTATCTTTGAAATTTCCATTTTTCTTGAATTTGATAATTTTCTTGAAATTTTTAGCAAACAGGGCCAAATCATCTAAATCAAAGTCACACTTAGAATCTGACGTTTCTATCTCCCTTTTTCTAGATGACTCTACCCTCTTTCTTGTCAATCCCTCACTCTTTCCATCCTGGGAATTAAGTGCAATTCCCTTATCTTTAGGCTTGACAGATTTAGGAAACATATGAATTTCATATGTTTGTAAGTCTCCTACAAGTTCCTCCAATTTAAGCGTGTTTAAATTACCCATATAATTTAGCACAGTGACTTTAGGGATAAAACGCTTAGGCGGCGATCTTAGAATATTTTTAACAACTCTAGCATTAGGAATGTGTTCACCAAGATTAAAGTTAGTGTTTACAATATCAGACAACCTAGCATAAAATTCATCAAAACATTCGTTCTCAAGCATGGTGATAGTTTCAAATTGAGTTGTTAAATTTTGCAGTTTAGACTCTTTCACAACATTGGTTCCTTCATGGGTAAGTTGCAAAACATCCCATGCATCTTTTGACTTAGTGCATGTCATTATTCGTCGGAACTCGTCAGGTGTGACGGATCCAGAAATAGAACTTAAACCCTTAGAATTAAAAGATGACCATTTAAATTCTTCTTCAGTCCATGCAGTGACAGATTTTCAATTAGTCACGTTATCAACAATGATGGAGGGAGGTGTCCACCCTCTTTCAACCAAAATCCAAACACATTCATCAATGGATTTTAAAGTAGATTTCATGCGGGCTTTCCAGTAAGCATACGAAATACCCTCGGGTGTCGGTTTTGATGTCATCGGCTGGAATCTCCCGTAAGAACTCCAGGTGGGTAGCAATGAAGAAGAGAATGGCTTCTCCACAAATTAGTCCGGATGAGTAAAACGATCCTCTTGAAGGTTTAACCATTCACATACATATATGGGAGTGTTTATGTGAATAAAGAGGGCATAAAACTTTAAAAGGTGAAGTCTATTTTATGGACAGTTTTTCGCAGAAATCGTGTTTGAAAAAGACTTGGAAAATGCGTAGAAAGTGACCAGATATTTATACGAAAATAGAGGCAGCGGCATCGCTGAAACGAGATAGGCATCTCGCTCGAATGAAGGACACGTGTCGTTCAAACGACATCGCGTGAGATGCTTATCTCGCTGGAACGACAATGTGAACTCGTTTGAACGAGCTCGTCGACCGTGGCACTCCGCTTCTACCCTTAGAAAAAAAAATTCTTTTGATAAAATAAATCAGACTTCGAAAAAATATTTTTTATTAAATTCCCAAATATTTATGCAAATATAAACAACTCCAATAAATAGTTTTACCAATAATGCGTCGCGGAGTAGTGGGAAACAGTTGAGCAGCACGTCGCATGTAACATGATGCACTTGTGAAGATGATGGATGCATGGATTCGGATAAAGGCCGTCGTGGATGATCGTGATGACGTGCCGAATGTAGTGGTATCAGAAATACAAACTTTGATCTAGGGAAAACAGAAAATTCCTAGATCCTACCCCGGACATTTATAAAATTATGTCCTTACATTAACCCTCATTGATCACATATCTAAAATATAAAACAATCAATAGCCTAACAATATTATATTTTGGGAGAGCAAGGGATTAACAAGATGATCTTGACAAGAGATTTATCTTTCGATTTTAGGCAAGGAATAAAATTCTTTACTATGTATTAGATATAATTTATTTAAAATTCATTATTATGTTGTACTAAATTGAGATTAGTCACATATTTGGTTGAGATCTCATGCATATGCATAGTATACATTGGTTTTGATGTTTGTTTATGAGAAAAACTATTTAGATATGTTGTTAGACTTATTTAATATGACGATTCAAATGGTTATGCGTCATGTCCGCATAATCCGTAACTAGATTGATTAGTTCTAAATATAAATAATACAAAAGTCTAAACAATTTGTATCATTCTAAGAATGATTAAAATAAAATAAAATAAAATAATAATATGCTGACAATAGTAACATAAGTACAACAAATATATCTCTTATAATAATCCTAAACAACATAAATAAACTTCATCACTGTAATAAAAATAATTGTAATACTCCAACCCATAAGTTAACTCGGTGTAGTCCACTTATGTTAAGTGTGAAGTGATGTGAGTCAACCTAATTAATATTTATAATCCATTTTAATTAATTAAATTTGTCGAGTAAGCATGAAATTCGGTATCTAGATAATATAAATATAATAATAAAATGTGTAGAATCCATTTGATAGTGCCACAGGGATCAAGTAATCACATCTACTAGAATAAGAGTAAAGAATTACTTACCTCTAAAATGATATCAAAAGATAGAATGTTGCTTAACCTTCCATAACAAAGGGAACATGGGTGAATCATTACCGAGAAGGGGTTCCCAACGAAATTAAATAGATAAACGAACAGTAGAAAGAACAAATGCAATGCAATAACTCATGTAGTTTCATCTCAACTTTACATGTAACTCATATACAATATATACATTATACATCTTTTATTTACAAAAAATTATCTTTAAATCTGATTAAATACCAATAACACTTATTTTCCTTTTATTCCAAAAATGTCCTTTAATCCATTAAACCACATTATTAATTTGGAACATGATACTCCTTGACTATCTTCAAATTTTTCGGTTTATTTTTAAAAATATAAATTTATACATAACACGTGCCGATTTTTCTTAAAAATATTATTTCAGCACACAAACTCAATTTTGAAAAGAACTATTCACACATAAACGTGTTAAGTCTTTCAAATTTTGCCCTCACCCTAGGATTACTCGCATATCCAATTATGAATTCTTATTTTTATTTTATCCTTGTTGAAACACATATATTTACCAACACATACTCGTGTTCTACTATGATTTATACCCCACTATGGGATTACTTACCCATTAAGTAGTCATCTATTTATTCTTTTAATTTTTGGTCCTTCATTTTATTTCATGTCCTGGATTTGTGAATTTTATTTATTACATATCTACCCATGATTGTGGATTGTATTATTTAAAACTCGATATGGATATTTGGTAAATCATTTATTCACTAATTATCCTTTTTAATAAATTTACCAAAACATTTATGTCATAACTTTCTTTTATCTTGGAGTTTACCCTCTCCCATTTATGTTTACGGGCTTACATATCCTAATATAAATATTGCAGTGAATTGCTTTACCGAACACTTGTCTTGGTTCTAAGTGGAAGTCGTACCTTAGGGCTCCATGCCCTTCTTAAATTTCTTAATTTCTTCAAGTGTCTTTTCTTTACTCTTTAGTAACATCATTTCATATTTATGTCTATTTTAACCTGATCGATGATGCCAACTCTTTCAAGATATTAACCTACCTTAAATTTCATTAGTACCACATTGCAAACACCCTTTCTACATTGAGGTCCTTATATTTCCGTCTTGTTTCACCAATATAAAGTCTCATTTAGTTTCCAAAGTTTTTAAACGAACTTTCTCATTGTATCTGAATATTAAATGCATGGTTTTAGTATGCAATTTTTAAGAAGAATTTGCAATGTTCATATTTTCCCAGGGTCATTATGCAAAAAATATGTGTAACAATTAGGACTATTTTGTAAACTTTATATTTTTCACAGGTAAAATTATAATTTTAAAACTTTTGGGGTTATTTGGCAAATAACATACTTTAGGGTTGTTTTGTTATTTTAATGGCATATAACAAATAAACCAAGTTATAACATTAAACTTAAATTTATGCATTTTTTATGTTTACTATTTGGTATTTTACCCCAACCCAACCTGCATATTTAACATATTTGTTTCACATAAAATAATTATTTTAAACAAAAAGGGAAAATATTTATTAAATAAGAGTTGATGTACAATTTTGGTTACTCGTTACTACCCTGTGACTAGTGATATTACAAGAATCTTTTCTAAGAAAAGGGTGTAAAAAGTAGGAGGAGTGGAATAATACATATGATAAAAAACCCTATTAATATGAAAAGTAGCTAGTGCATTCTCACATGAGTTAGCTTCCCTATAGAAAAAGGAGAGTTGGACATGCGAAAACTATCTTAGTTTGTCATGGATCTCTCAAATCAAGATTTAGCAGTTGGAAAAGTCGCCTTATTCTTGTATAACATGTTAAATCCAAGCTTGGAATAGGTTTCTATGTCAATATCTTTGTATTCACTTTTTCATACTATATTAATGCCAATTTTGATAGCCTTAACTTCAGATAACTAAGGTGGTGTAACCAATATTTATTTAAAAGCACCTAAAAAAAGGCCATGATGATTTCGGAATAAACAATGTTTAGTAATATGTGAGTGGTAATCTTAAGTGTTTTCTATAAAAAAACTAATAGGAGGTTTGTAGTATTCAATAGGTGAAATGTAGCGAGAAGCTTAAATTGGTTTGTGGAGAGTAGCATGAGACAATATATATGTCTATAATTGATCCCTAAGTAGTCATCTGAATAGTGTTATATTTATTGGGTTGTTGGAAAAAATAGAGTTGTTTATAAATTTCCATATGTTCCATAATATATGTTGAGATTCAATCGAATACCAAGGATATGTGGAGGGGTCGAAGAATATTTTAAGTGAATGGAAGGAAAGTTTATGGATGTGTATTATATATAGGGTATTTAGATCATGAATGAAAAAACGTTGTATATGTAGTATAAATTTGGTCATTACTATTACGTAATGAACATATGGAGAACAAAGGGGTATGAAGTTTATGGAAATGATGGAGTAGATCTGTTATGTAAGCACGTTATGTTAAAGAAACTCGAGAAAATATTTTATTTTTGGATTACATTTAAGAGACAATATTTTTTCATGGTAAATTAGGGATATGAGGTGAAGTTAGGGATTTTGTAAACCACTCATAAGTCGACTTCACCATAAAAAGACCCATAACATGTGGAATCTAGAAATGATGGTTTAATTATAGAATCGAGGCCAATATATACCACATATTGTATAAAAAATATCCTTTGGCAAAAAAGATGCCAGGAAAGGTAAGTTCGACGTGTTATCAGAATTTTTAAAAATTTGATAACCGGGAGTTCAGGATATGATGAGGTATTTGAGTATATAAATCAACTAAAGGCATGTTGTTAATCCATCAGTGATAACTAAAAGAAATGGATCCACCCCCTATAATCCTATTGACACCTTTAAAAAAATTAGTAATAAGAGGATTTAATTTTTCCCAAGTCCACGAATAATTCTGATTAGAGGTGGAATGTATAATTTGATTATTGGGAAAATATTTTTGTTTGATAATATAACACCATAGTTAATGCGTAAAAGCTTCGTTAAGAATACAAAGATAATGGATCCCCATTCCTCCAAGTTTTTTAAAAGAGTTATAGTATTCAATGAAATTATAGTGCACTAGTAAGTGTTTTGCGATGAGTTCAAGAAGAAAAAGTAGAATCACAAGTAAACAAACACACACTTGTAGGGAAGTTGTGAGTGCTTTTGGATGAGTCACAAAAAAATACACAAACAAAGGCAAGTATAAAATCATGTTGTTAAGCCTATTTAAGCAACTATTCTCAGATATAAATTAAAAAACAAGCGTGTGTTCACTCTAGATAACCTAATGGGAGGTGAATAGGTTATCACAATAATTTATCAAAATTTTAAGTTTCAATTCACAAAACAAAGGTGTAGGTTATTTTGTCAAAACTCCATGTGATCTTATCTAATTGCAAGCAAACAAACACAAATAAGCAATAGAAAACAACAAGTAATCACACACACAAAAATAACACTGGGTATATGAGGAAAAACTCCAACCTATGGGTAAAGTCCCTAGGTGTGACATAACATCTCATTCAATTTGAAAAATTTCGTTACATGATATGAGAACGCCCCTATACGATATGGGCTTAGGATGTTATGGCCACAAACCAAAATTCTATTTACATATTTGTAAGGACATAAATTTCCAATTGACTCCCTATATTGTTTTGACTTAATTTCATGAACAAAACTGTGTTTATAATATGTCATAGGGAGATTTTATTTTGTCACGATCCCACTTGGTCTATGACGTATTGAAGAAATTGAAGACGTTGCGGCAAAGCTTCAAAGAATTAATCATGCCGTAGTTTAATTGGTGCAAGTTTATTTGTCTTCAAAGTTAATTGCATTCCGAGATCACTCAGGTATGAATGAGTATAATTAATGGTGCTCAAAATTATTTTTATAAAAGATAAGGATGTAATTTTTATAAGGAAAATGTTTTAAAATGTTTTAAAAGTGTTTTAGATGCTTTAAACTACGTTTTATTCTGATAAGCTCGAAATAGAGTTTGACTTAATTAAATCTCTTTTGGTAGAGACTTTTTAAACAAAAAGTCAAACTGACACGCGACGTCGTTCAAATGACAAGTGTCTCGTTCAAACGAGATGGCTATGTCGCCCGAATGACTTGCCAATCTAGTTCAAACGACACTATTTTCGAGGCGGTCATGTCTTCCTATTTAAAGCGTGGTTTCGTCAGAATTAAAAAGTGTGCATTCTGAAAAAACAGTTTAAGATCCAGAAACGTGTTTGCACATGTTTTTTTGAGGTTTCAAAGATTAAACACATCTTTAGAGTTTGCAAATATCTGAGTTATCATTATTATATATTTATGTGATCTTACTGCACCAAGAAGGTTTTTCTACACTTGAACATCTGGGTTTTGCAGTGAAAAAAAGAGAAGGACTTCTTGTTCGACATCATAGACGTATCAAAGCCATTTGGTGGACACCGAGACATACATGGACGCGTGTGTTGTGGATAGGTATCGTGGAAGAAGGAATTTATACATGGGAACTATTGAATAATGGTAGAAGATCGGAAGGAGCGTCAATACCTGTGGGGATCGAGTCATTGAGTAAGGCTAATCTATCTTTGTAAAACCTTTGTTCATAGTGATTGTCTGGCTTGGGCCGTCCAAGGTTGTTTTCCCATCTTGGGTTTTTTCCTCATACATCCGGCATTGTGAGTATTCTTTACTTTACTTTACTTGCTTTAATCAATAGATGCATGTTTATGATTAATCAAGATAAAATTGGTTTAAATTAAGAATTGGTTTTTTCACAACTTGATTTTGTGCTAATTAAAAGTTGGATACTTTTTTGGTGAAAATTAGTTTGATTTGAAACACACATAGAGACCAATCCCGTTTCACAAATTTGTATCAAAGCTAAAAACATAATTTATTTGTTTTGTGGTCCCGTGTTTTGGTTTATCTCTCCTATGTTTGTTTTCTCTCGATGGATTCTCTAAGCTTTGACGATTTACATCGTTTGAATTTAAAGTTTGCAAAACGTATTGAAGTTTTGGAGAAAGAAAATTCAGTTTTAAAAATATGGTTGAATATTTGTAAATGTTTCAAATTCAAAGAGATATTTGTTGTGAGAAGTTTGGTTCCTTGTTTAATGATTTTAATATGTTAAAATTTGGAGAAAAGGAGAGTGATGATAGAGTCCTCGTCTTAGAAAAAGAGTTAAAGGATTTGAGAAATTTTAGGGTTTGTGCCGTTGAGCAAAAATAATTTGATTAATGATTTTGTGGCACGTGAGAAGACTCTAAGGGATAAGTTTGCTCATATTAAGGGAGAGCGATATAACCTTCTAAGGGTAATTGAAAATTTAAAGAAGGAGTCCCAAAAGTTTGAGGAGTCTAATTGTTTGCTTGAGTCAGAAGTTTTGAAGTTAAAAATTGATTTGAATGTCTTAAGTAGTGATAGTAGTTTCTTATCTTGTTCTAGTGGTACGAATGTAAAATACAAAATCATAGTTTGTTTTAGAGGATCAATCACATATGAGGGTGTTACAAAAGGTCAACCTAAAGGTCCCATTCCTTGTCGAGTTTACACATGTTCACATTGTGGTAGGAAGTGTCACCTTAGGAGTTTTTTCTATGATCTTAGAAAAGACCCTAGGAAGTTTAAACGTAATGTCCCATAGGTTCCCAAAACCCATTTTGTTAGGTATACACCTGTTTGGGTTAGGAAATCCGTTTTGGAGATACTAAATGCTTCGTTGGTTGATTCTCACATGCATGCACATGATTCATCTCTTGCTCTTTCTTATGGACAGTAGCTTGCATGTTTGTCATACGCTAGTTTTGATTCATGAAATATTCTTCCTAGTGTTATGACATGTTTATCTCTTTGCATTATATTTTTCATTTGTTTGAGTCTTATTTGAAAAATACAAAAAAGATTTTGTTTACGATAAATTTTTTGAAAAATCAAAAATAGTTTTGTTTTCGTGTTGGTTTTTGTTTTTGAGTTTACATCTTTGATGTGGCATATGGTGTGCTTGGACCCACCCACCCATCGTTTCATATCCATGTGGCTAGGGCATTTGGTCATTATTATCGATGCTTAGAATGATATTAACCATTATTTATATAGGGTTGTTTTGAAGTTGATATGCATTTTGACTCGACTTTGTATATATGCCAACATTGCACACATGCACGAGTTTATATGGATGTTTGACTTCTCTTGCTTATTTGAATTTGGTGAGGAGTTCTTATCTCAATCTTGTCATCTATGTGAAAGTAAACTTAAGGACAAGTGTGCATGTAAGAATCGTTTACCTTGAGGATTTGAATTGGTTCCTAATTGAAAAAATGATGAGTGATTCATGGGAAAGGGCTACGGGAGTTCAAAATTAACTTGTCGTGAAAGCCACCATTTAAAAGAGCCCAAAAGAAAAAGAAATATCCTAAGAAAAAGGGCGAATAAGATTTTCTCTAAGTTGAGAATGCTAGAAACCTTAAAAGAACTTGAATAGGTATATTTATGAGGGAGTTTGGTTGGAGAAAATTTAAACGGGTTTACACAACCAATCCTAATGTTGAAATATTACAATTTAACGCTATTATTTGTAGAATCGTCAAAATTATGGATTTGTGTGCATGCAGTATGTTTAGTTCATTAAGTTCACACTTTAATTGTCATATTGCTATGATAAAGTTTGATGATTTATCGCTATCAATTAGAGCTTCTTGATTGTTTTGATGTGTTGAAATTGTGACTTATTTGTTGTAGTTTCACGCCCATACATTCCATGTTCATGTTTGAGCACATCGGTACTATGTTTGCTTATAACTCGCATTGTTAGTTTTTATGCGTTTTTTTAGTTTTGTATTAAAAAGCCTACTATTTGAGGACTGTTTTGCTACTGTCAGGCAGTTCCACTGTATTTTTTCTGGAAATGTTTTCACTGGAAAAACATATAAAATATTTCTGGGAATCTGGGAAAATTTGGCCTCTCGTGAGATCTCGTTTGAATGACATTACCATGTTGCGCAAAACCTCGTTTGAGCGACGTCCCTGTCTCGTTCGAACGACAACCTGGATTTTTGCTACCTTTTGTTTGTAGCACCCTGGTTATTATGGTATATGTTTTGGGTACTGCTAGAAGCTTTCTGGATTGACTGTTTTGTATGCAGGTTTCATTGTTTCAAAATTAACATTTTTCATATGATCCATTTATCACACCTGATTAGTTTGCAATATTCTTTGTGTGATTCCTGGTTTACTAGCCACTACTTTGTCATTACTTGATCATATTTAGCTGGTTGTTTCATGATTATCTAGCGATTTCAAATTAGTATCAAATTGGTATATTCTTATGCTAGATACTTATTGATTGGTTTATCTTTTCACCAAATTATCTATTCGAGACAAAAGAGGGAGAGATGTATGTGATGTAGGGGAAGATTTGAGCATGTTTATGATTACATATTTTACAAATTGGTATCATTTTGTTACTCAATTGTTTAACAAATGATTTTTTAGAGCTTATTTATATTGGTATCTATTGTCATTTGGTATCATTTGGATATATATATTAGTTTCATTTGTTCCTCCATACTTCACTGGGTATTTGTTTGTTTGTTTCATGTGTGTATGTATGCTTCATAGATTAGAGATTTCAAGTCTACATCACATTCATACAGTTCATGTTTGTCGGTGCTACATATACTAGTCCATGTCCTGTAATTTTTGACTTTGGGTTTATAGGATGAAATTTAGGCGTCATATGGCTTGACGACCCGACTTAGGCATTTAACTGGTTTAGTTTTATCCCGGAATAGTCAAACGGGGAGATTTGTAAGGACATAAATTTCCAATTGAATTCCTGTATTATTTTGACTTAATTCCGTGACCAAAATGTGTTTATAATATGTTATAGGGAGATTTTATTTTGTCACGATCCCAT
The DNA here is from genome assembly GCA_949130495.1 of Sambucus nigra. NCBI lineage: Eukaryota > Viridiplantae > Streptophyta > Magnoliopsida > Dipsacales > Adoxaceae > Sambucus > Sambucus nigra. The sequence goes on from OX422213.1 coordinate 539,276,286, forward strand.
TTGGTCTATGAAGTATTGAAGAAATTGAAGACGTTGCGACAAACATTCAAAGAATTAATCATTCTGAAGTTTAATTGGTGCAAGTTTATTCGTCTTCAAAGTTAATTACATTTCGAGACCACTCAGGTATGGATGCATATAATTAATGGTGCTCGAAATTATTTTTATAAAAGATAAGGATGTAATTTTTATAAGGAAAATGTTTTAAAATGTTTTAAAAGTGTTTTAGATGTTTTAAACTACATTTTATTCTGAGAATCTCGAAATAGAGTTTGACTTAATTGAATCTCTTTTGGAAGAGATGTTTTAAACACAAAGTCAAAAAGTCAAGCTGACACACGGTGTCGTCCAAACGACAAGCGTCTCGTTCAAACGAAATGGCTATATCGCGCGAACGACTTGCCAATCTCGTTTGAGCAACATTGTTTTCGATGCGGTCATGTCTTCCTATTTAAAGCATGGTTTCGTCAGAATTAAAAAGTGTGCATTCTGGAAAAAATGTTTACGATCTAGAAATGTGTTTGCACATGTTTTTTTAAGATTTAAAAGCTTAAACACATCCTTAGAGTTTAAAAAGATCCAAGTTATCATTATTATATGTTTATGTGATCTTGCTGCACCAAGAAGGTTTATTCTACACTTGAACATCTAGTTTTTGGGGTGAAGAAAAGAGAAGGACTTCTTATTTGACATCGTAGACGTATCAAAGCAATTCGATGGACACCGAGACATACGTGGATGCGTGTGTTATGGACTGGTATCATGGAAGACGAAATTTCTGCGTGGGCACTATTGAAGAATGGTAGAAGATCAGAAGGAGTATCAAGACCCGTGGGGAATCGAGTCACTGAGTAAGGCTAATTTGTCTTTGTAAAACCTTTGTTCATAATGATTGTCAAGCTTGGGTCGTCCGAGGTTGTTTTCCCTTCTTGGGTTTTTCTGCGTACATCCGGCGTTGTGAGTATTGTTTACTTTACTTTCTTTAATCACTAGATGAATGTTTAGGATTAATCAAGATAAAATTGGTTTAAAGTAAGAATTGGTTTTTTCACAACTTGGTTTGGTGCTAATTAAAAGTTGGATAATTTTTGGGTGAAAATTGGTTTGATTTGAAACACACATAGGGACCACCCCCGTTTCACATGATTTTTCAATTTTATAGATCAAAACTTTAAACAAATTAAACCTAATAAAAATTGTTCACTAATTTAAGTCGTTTGTTGTGAAAACCCAATTTATCCAATTTTATCTTTTTAACCTAAAACCTGCATTTAGGTGAGAAGAATATAAAATAAATAAGTCATCCACAACACACCGATGTACTAGGAAACGAACAAAGGGAAAATCCTATAACGGCCCAGCCAAACCGATCACTATGATAAGGTTTTACAAAGATTAGATAATAAACATTATCAACGACTTATCTCCCTTACAAGCCTTGACGTTCTTCTCTCTTCAAGCTCCCCTTTACATTGTAACATATGAGTCCACCCACGCAAGTTTCCACAATATATTAATCTATACATGCCTCGATATCCACCGATGAGGCTCAATAACTGTCTACAGAATCGAAATATGGAACACTTGTTCTTTACCACAACACAACAAATCAGTACAGAGTACACCGCACGAAATGTCTTCACTCAAAATGAAGAGAAAAATAAACTCTCTAGCGAACACAAAGATCTCAAAGTATACGAATATACAAACTTAGATATTTAAACTCAATCGATGAAACTAGGGTTTGGTAACTTTTTTAAACATTTAGGGAATTGATTTTCACTAAAAGTTCTTAAAAGATATGAGTCCAACACACTTTAAATAGTGAATGTATGAATTTCGAGGGAGCAAACTCATTTGAACAAGATTGCATAGATCGTTCAAATGAGAAAGCATTTTCATTCTAACGATAACAAAGTTCGGTCGAAAAAGAAACCTTTTTCATTTTAACGAACTTCCAATGAGTTGTCCATTATTTGACAGAGACTCCTCGTTTGATGTTCACTAGATGCACGTTCCAACGAAGTTCCAAGGCCGTTCTAGTAAGTTCTTAACTTCATTCGAACGAGATGTCCGTGTCTTTCTAACAAATTGAATGATTTCATTTTAACAAACTCATGTAAAAAACCTTTTCTTCTAAAAATATTTAAAAGTAGTGTAACACCCCACCAAATTAAATACGGGGTGATCAGTCCATTATAAATTAAATCAGAATATCCAGTTGGTTCATTCTCAGCATCATTATCGAAAAACTATTTCCATATTAATCACCTAATAGCTAATTAAGCTAAATGTCAAAAAATTTCAACATTTAATCAAACCATTCCACACAACAGAATAATAATGAAGTACTAACGCAACACAACTGAACTATATAACACAAAATAAATCAGGCTGGGAAACTCTCCAGTTAAATTATCTTATTACCCCTAAAAAAAATTGATCTCAACAGTATTAACATAATTAATTAAAATTCTCTAGAATATAAATGAAATAACTGGAATCCTGGGCGACATGCCCTAAATGAAAATAGGCACTACATATATGTGAATCAACAGAATGGAAACATCTAAATAAAATATACATCACTTATAGTAGCTATAATCCATCGATACATCCATAATATATACCGGGCATCCCTACTGGTCGATACCTGATGACAAGGATACAATAGAGAAGATAATATGCAAGGAAACGGGTCAGAGCCCGAGTGTAAAATATTTTGTTAAAATAGCAAGTGGCTATCCAGTACAATTAAGCATTTATTATGTACATATTAGTTCCACGACTCTCACTTGATATTCTTACCTCTAATCTAGAGTGCACACATAATGTATACTCTTAGCCCATTATAAATACGCCACTACCTCACTAGTCTGTACCAATTATGTTTATACAGTCTTCTTTAAGATTCCCACTTGTATTACCCAAATAAGTTATACTTACTTCACACATTTTTATTTATTAAGGTACTTATCTCAAGTATTATTTAAGTCTTTCACATTCATAAACTATATAAGTATCTTAGTCATTCTCATCTACTAAGCAAGAACGGACAATCACAAATATATATATAATTCATTCTCAGTACATATATACATATATGGCACCCCTAGGCTAAGATGCGGTGCACGCATACTTTGCTATCAAATCTTGGTACATCATGTACATAAGGATCACACGCTCCGGATCACACAGGAACCGTATCTATACAAATCACACATATTGGAGGTAAACACAGTTCACATACCTATGGGTCACGCACATACCTACGCTCCCATAGTCAGCTGACTTATCAACACACAAATAAGTCTTTCACAGTCCTATGTTCTTGAGGTACTAAATATAAATCCCCCTGAAGGCAATAAAGATAAGATTGTCCTCTTCCTACAACCTCTCGCGATAGCAAGTAAGGTAGGTATGCCACACACACAATAAATATTAATATATGTACACATTCCACCCATATAAATATATCATCAAAAGGGTATTCACACAACCATATGATAGCAATAGTTATTCACCTAACCTATATATATATATATATATATATATATATATATATATATAATAATATCAGGGCATACGCACAACCCATATAATGAATCCTATACGTAGTATATTTATATCCCAAATATCCTATGCATTTTGTCGATTATGACTAATCCTCAATATATTATTTTCGAGCTTTTTCTTACCGCACGATGATTATCATTTATATTATTTTCGAGCTTTTTCTTACCGCACGATGATTATCATTTAATCCTCAAATTAATTCAGTAGGTAAACATCATGTGTTACTAATCCATATCATCAAAACTCCCGAATATCTATGAATTAAAATACTTCAGTTTGGTTTATTTCTCAATAAAACCTAATTCAATCTAAGCCCTTAATTTTAACTTTTAAGGTAAATCTCAAATATACCTAAGGTTATACCGATAATTTATATCCCTCTTACAACTGGTCCTAACCTCAAGTCATATTTCATTCAATTTGAACACCAAGTTATATAATTCTCCAAAATAACTCGTTTAAGTAATCATTTGATAAATTTTCCCTTATTCAAAATTCTAAACTAATATTTTTCGGGTCTTAATTATATCTTACTTCCCTTACCTAAGTACCATTAGGTTCATTTAATCATCATCAAAGATTCCTCAAAGTTTGGTATATAATCAACAATTAAAAAGGAAAATATTTCACATTTCCAGGGGTAGTCAATTGATCGAATGTTTCTGGTCGATCGATCGACAGTCTTGAGTCGATCGATCGACTAGATATTGCCCAGTTTTTCTGCATAAAATTCCTATGATTTTATCACTTTAATATCATCAACATCAATACTAAATGGTCCCAAATTCTTCATTATTCATCCCAAATGATATAACAGAGTACATAGATGATTTCTAGAATCTAAATCATATAAAGCATTAAGGGTTTCAATTAATCACTAATTTTCATCTTAAATTCAGAAATTCTGCAATAGATAATTTTTCCTTAAAAACACATTTAAATCTAAGAATTCTTCATCAATTATAACTCGAATTTAGTAAAAATGATTTTCTAATTAAAAAGGGTTTAATCTAATCATGGTTATCACCATAGGGATCAATCTTAAATCATCAAAATTCATCTTTTAATTTGTTAAATAGTCCAAAATTTGATTCTATTCTAATATAAGCATAATGCATGCTCGATATGTAGTGATAATCACTTGCCTTGAGGTTGTAGATCTGAACCGTTGGGGATGATACTCTACTGGTAGTCCTCCCTTTTTCGGCCAATTTTCGATAGTTGTGTCGGTGGCTCTTGGCGGTGCAAGGTGGTCGTTCCTTGGTTTGCTCCAAAAACCTCTTCCTCTCCTTGAAAAGACTCTCACTCTCCTCAAAGACCTTTGCGCTGCTTTTGGGTGAAAGAACCTAATTTCTCTAATCTCCCCACTAATATAATAAAACCTAACTTCTGAGTTTACTATTCATCTCATAATTAAAATGACTAAAATACCCCTCCGGGGTGTCCTTTCGATTCTAAAGTGTCCCGAGACCCACATCAAACACCTAAGTAGACTTTTCGACTATTTAAACCCTTTCGAACACTTTGGCGGGGTCAAAACGACCATACGGATGACCTATAAATAATTCATTTCTATTCTATAAAAATACGGGGTATTACATGTAAAAATAACGGGTATTACATACTTCCCCCCTTGCAACTGAATTTCATCCCGAAATTCGAAAAAATCAAAGTATAAAAGGCAAGAACAATCCTGGATAAATACAGCGCATCGTATACTTGTGCTCCAAAGTAGACTACTCTATATCGCCCATAAAGTACATTATTGAATACCTCCAATAATGAACACCTCACTTATGATCATTTTAACCCAGGTTACCCTGTCACGTAGGTTATTATCCAAGCCTTATACTTTAAGTTTCACTACTTATACCTTATTCATGATACTCACTATCTCACCTTCTACTATTGCATATAAGTGCGATTATCTTACATAAGTAGGATCTTTGTGTTGTATATATATCACACACAATATATACTATAAGTTTCAACTCGTCTTTACTATTCACAATAGTTCCTGGTCCCCTAACAAGTAGGAGAAACAATAAGACTTACTGTACCATACTTCAATTGGTACCAAGCCAAAAGTGAATTATAGGAGTTATTCTACACAGTCTCACTAGTGGAATGTACTTCTTCCATTCTTCCCTAAAATCCAAGGTTATATATATAATTTATCCTCGAACATCTGATTAGTCCTCTTGGTCTGCCCATTCGTCTACAGATAATAGGCCACACACAATCACAACTCGGTACGCATGGCCTCGTGCAGGCACTTCCCAAAATCAAAACACAAAGACCTTGTGCCAATCGGACGCAATAATAAAAATCAAAATCTTTTGTAACCTCACTTTCTTAGATCTACGCATATTATCCCATAGTATGATTAGTCTTAACTGACATCACTTTCTCGTCACCACTGTTATATATAACCTGATACATTTTATGTTCACCCGAATGTACATCCATCTATGATCCATGAGACTTTGTCTCACCATATGTCACAAGTCATTCCCAAACTCTAGAAATCAGTTTCTCATTAAATGTAAGCCTCTGCCAGATCTTACGGAATAAACATTGACCTCCCCAGCTAAATGTTGTTAAATTCACATGACAAGCATATTACTTTGCCGGATACAATACCATCCTCATGGAGATTTAGGGAAAGATGATCTTCATAAATGATCGGACAATCAAGTCCTGATATTTAAACATCTTTATTTATTTACAATATCCCATACCACAAAAATGGGGAGAATATCAAGATTCAATTACTTAGGGCACCCATACACCCTATGTCTCGAGTATTGTATTATAAATGAAATACACTATTCTGAAAATATTTTTTTGCGCACTAAGCATACTGATCATTTCATAACGTAACCGTTCTATACTGGTTTTCATGCTAGGACTAGGTGACTCCATCGGCCTTAAGACATAATGGAATTATCAACTCTCAATTATATACTCGTATAATTACCAAGGTACGAAACCCATGTACTATCGTCCAAACTTATCTCCAACTCTCGACGTTCGTTAATTTCATTCGTGGGATGTCTCGCAAAGAGAAATTCAAACAAGGAACCCCCCAATACACTACTGCCTAACCTAGTCGTTCGTCGAAATCCATAAGGTTCTCAGTCCATAATCTGTACCTTCCCATAATTTTTTGTATGTTAACATGAAAGTCTACTCATGCATTCTTGTGTCCCTTAAAGATAACATGAAACATGGCACTTTCACTATCCCAAGTTCTTAGCGTGATATATACAACGAGCTATATCTCTATGTTCGATAAAGAACATAATTTAGCGGGAGTCACATCGATAATAAGGTTCTACACACCGGAATCACATATAACTAAACAAAATACTCACTGAAGTCTACGATACCATGAAATTTCCATATATCTACAAATATAAAGTCCCAATCCTATTTTAGGTGGGGCCTCACCAAAGTAATATTATTCACACGGAGTATCCAGCATGATAGTCTATCACTCAATTTACCATCTTTCAAACATTTGGTAATTAATGACTACACATTACCATAATAATATCTTCTTTGCTAACTCATTGCAGTAGTAAAATATAACGATAAAAGCACGCTCTTATTTCCCACCTTGCTCACTCACGAGCGACATCAACAAACCCCATTATCAATGAGAAACACGTTTGTACCCAAACTATTAAAACTAACGTTCCCACTAAACTCGACTTTCATGCGAATGTTAGCGTTTTAAAAAATTCAAATATATTTTGTGACCTACCCAAGTCCCCAGAATTAATCCTACATTCACAAGGATGAACAAAAATTTATCAGCCTCACCTGATCGTACAGTCCTTACATGCACTTCTTACGTCCAAAATAACTCATGATCACTCGCATTCGTTATACTTCTTGGATTTAACCTAATAAGTACCCTCTCCTTTTTTGGGCAATTTATTCCTTCTTGTGTCTTACCTACCCTCAATGAATTATTGTCCTCTATAGGCCTCCAATATGGCCTTTAATGGCCTCCTAATTTCTTCTCGGGCCCCTGACGACCCCAAGAAACGGTATGCTATAGTAGTTGAGAACTCCACTGGTCCTGCCTATGCTTACCATTCTTGGGTTGTCAATTCCTGAGCCCAATTATCCCGACCCAAATTTCTCTACTGAAAACGTTCACTCCTCCAGTTTTTATGCCTCATTGGCATAATTTAACATTTCTAAATCTTTATCGATCTCAATTCTCAACATGGACACATTTGGTACTGATAGTTCCACTCTCTATCCTAGGGAAATTTTTGGTTCCATTTCCCGTCACTGGTACCACTGACCATTTTGAAATGTACTTTTCTTGGGCTTAGCAGTCTTAAACCCCAATTGCTATTTATGTTGTTCTTTTGGCTCTATAAGTCCTAAGAAACACGTTGTCGACCTCTTTAGTCTTAATTGAATTCATCATCACTTAGTAAGGATTTTAAATAGGCCCCCTAACAGGTGTACCTTCCAGTAACGCTTCAAAAACACTATTGAATTCAATCTTGCCCTTCGACTGATTTCCTAACCTTTCTGACTCCCCATCTTTTGGAAGTGTTAACAAATTTATAAGCATACAGACTTGCTGTCGTTGACCTAAGACGTCTTTGTTAGCTTTCCATCCTCACTAGAGTATTTAACTTCGGAGTCCTTTTTACCATAATGGACTCTTCTTATCTACTATATACCCCTTCTCCACTTGGTAAAGATTTCATTAATCTAGTTAAATTCCATCTCGCGTTTGGGTTTTCCTTCTTGCCCATAAAAAACAAGTTTCGAGATTCTTTCGTATCCCAGTTAAAACTACAGATAGGAAATTCACAATCAAGAAAACCCAAATTTCTCCTTTAACTACACACAACTTAGTTATATATGATGTCTAACTCGCATCATTTTAGATTTCTTCGATGTGCAAAAAAAAAAATTTGCCCTAAATATTCAAGTCCTGGGTGTTACTACACTTCACCCTACATAATTGCCTTTGGATTTCTTCCTTCACAAGAGTCCTTCCGACTCCCTCACCATTCACAGACTAGGTTGGGTGGGTTTGGAATGGCACAACATCTTCTATGACAGTGCTTGGGAAACTACAGCTCCCACGCGACTTCCTTAATGTCCTCAAGTTGCATAGCAATTATGGTGGGGTCTATCTCGACCACCATTTCAAACTGCTCCAAATTTTCGGTTCAGTCCTCCTCCTACTGTCTTTTCAATGGCCCTTGCTAGTCGTCCCATTATATTTGATGCACAATTTCAAACTGAACTCGTATAAGCATTACATCTCACATGCTTCATGGTAGGAGAACGTAAGTCTAAATACACAGAATAATTAAACATCCTAATAATAGGGCTCTACATCACAGAATGATACGCTAAAACATAGTAAGACATACAGATCCTAAAGACACTAGAACCTGATCCTCTGATACCACCTGTAATACCCTGCCTAATTAAAGACTGGGTGATCAGTCCATTAGTAAATTAAATCAGAATATTCAGTTGGTTCATTCTCAGCATCACCGTCGAAAAACAATTTCCTTATTAATCACCTAATAGTTAATTAAGCTAAGTGTCAAAACTTTTCAACATTTAATAAAACCATTCCACACAACAGAATAATAATGAAGTACAAACGCAACACAACTGAACTATATAACACAAAATAAATCAGACTGGGAAACTCTCCAGTTACATTATCTTACTACTCCTAAACAAAATTGATCTCAAATAATTCCCTGGAATATAAATGGAATAGCGAGAATCCAGGGCGACATGCCCTAAATGAAAATAGACACTACAGATATGTGAATCAAAAGAATGGAAGCATCTAAACAAAATCTGCATCTATGATAGCAACTATAATCCATTGATACATCCAGAATATATACTGGGCATCCCTGCTGCTGGATACCTAATGACAAGGCTACAATAGAGACGAGAATATGCACGAAAACGAGTCAGAGCCCGAGTGTAAAATATTTTGTTAAAATAGCAAGTGGTTATCCAGTACAATTAAGCATTTATTATGTACATATTAGTTCCACGGCTCTCACTTGATATTCTCACCTCTCATCTAGAGTTCACACCTAATGTATACTCTTAACCCATTCTAAATACTCCACTACCTAACTAGTTTGTGCCAATTCTGTCTATACAGTCTTCTTTAATATGCCCACCTGTATTACCCAAATAAGTCATACTTACTTCACACATTTTCATTTATTAAATTACTTATCTCAAGTGTTATTCAAGTCTTTCACATTCTTAAACCATATAAGTATCTTAGTCATTTTCATTTACTAAGCAATAGTGCATAATAACAAGTATATATATAATTCACTCCCAGTATATATATACATATATGGAACCCCTAGGCTAAGTTGTGGTGTACGTATACTTTGCTATCAAATCCCGATACATCATATACATAAGGATCACACGTTTTGAATCACTCAGGAACAATATCAATACAAATCACACATATTGGAGGCGAACATAGTTCACATACCTATGGGTCACACACATAGCTACGCTCCCATAGTAAGTTGACTTATTAACTCACAAATAAGTCTTTCACATTCCTATGTTCTTGAGGTACCAAATCTAAATCCCCCCGAAGGCATACAAGATAAGATTGTCCTCTTCCTACAACCTCCCGTGATAGCAAGTAAGGTAGTTATGTCATACACATAATAAATATTAATATAGGTACACATTCCACCTATATAAATATAACATCGATATGGTATTCACAAAACCATATGATTGAAATAGGTATTCACCTAACCTATATATATAATAACATCAGGGCATACGCATAACCCATATAATGAATCCCATACGTAGTATATTTATATCCCGAATATCCTACACATTTGTCGATTATGACTAATCCTCAATATATTATTTTTGAGATTTTCTTACCGTACGATGATTATCATTTAATCCTCAAATTAATTCAGTAGGTAAACATCACGCCTTACTAATCCATGTCATCAAAACTCCCAAATCTCTATGAATTAAAATACTTCAATTAGTTTTATTTCTCGATAAAACCTAATTCAATTTAAGCCCTTAATTTCATCTCTTAAGGTAAATCGCAAATATACCTAAGGTCATGCCGGTAATTTGTATCCCTCTTACAACTGGTCCTAACCTTAAGTCATCTTTCATTCAATTTGAACCCCAAGTTATATAATTCTCCAAAATAACTCGTTTAACTAATCATTCGATAAATTTTCCCCCATTCAAAATTCCAAACTAATATTTTCCGGGTCTTAATTTTATCCTACTACCCTTACCTAAGTCCCATTAGGTTCATGTAATCATTATCAAAGATTCCTCAAAATTTAGGAGTTAATCAATAATTAAAAAGGAAAATAGTTCACATTTCCTGGGGGAGTCGATCGATCGATTGTTTCTGGTTGATGGATCGATCAGTCGATCGATCAACAGTCTTGAATCGATCGATCGATCGACCAAATTTTGCCCAGTTTTTTCAGTATAAAATTCCTACGGGTTTCTCACTTTAATATCATCAACATCAATACTAAATGATCCCAAATTATTCATTATTCATCCCAAATGATATAGCAGAGTATATACATGATTTATAGCATTTTGATCATATAAATCATCAAGGTTTTCATTTAATCATGCTAATTTTCATCTTAAATTCAGAAATATTGGAATAGATAATTCTTCCTCAAAAACACATTTAAATCTCATAATTCTTAATTAATTATAATTCGAATTTCATGAAAATGATTGTCTAATAAAAAAGGGTTTAATCTAATCATGGTTATCATCATAGGGGTGAATCTTAAATCATCAAAATTCATCTTTTAATTTGTAAAACAGTCTTGTATTTTATTCTATTCTAATATGAACATTATACATGCTAGATTTGCAGTAATTAATCACTTGCCTTGAGGTTGTAGATCTGAACCATTGGGCATGACACTCTACTGGTAGTCCTCCCCTTTTTCGGCTAATTTCTGGCAGTGGTGGTGGTGGCTCTTGGTGGTGCAAGGTGATTTTTCCTTGGTTTGCTCCAAAACCTTTTCCTCTCCTTGAAAAGCCTCTCACTCCCCTTAAATACCTTTCCTCTGCTTTTGGATGAATGAACCTAATTTGTATAATCTCCCCACTAATATAATAAAACCTAATTTTGGAGTTTACTATTCATCTCCCAATTAAAATGACCAAAATACCCCTCCGGGGTATCCTTTCGGTTCCAAAGTACCCCGAGACCCAAATCAAACACCCAAGTAGACTTTTTCGACTATTTAAACCCTTTCGGACACTTTGGCATAGCCAAAATGACCATACGGATGACATATAAATAATTCACTTCTATTCTATTTAAATATAGTCCTGACACGATATACACACGTGTCCTAACTTAATTACCGAAATTGCCGTACACATAATTCGCGATAATTTATAAAGCCATAATCATATATATTACTTTTAATCACTAAGTAATATTCAACATAAATCACATACTAATTTATTCTCGAGTAATATTTAAATTCGGATTAATTTCCAATTATAACACAATTAGTTCTAATTAATCCTATATTTAAAAGTCATCAAAATACGGGGTATTACAAATAGTTGCAAACAATTTTGTTTAAAAAACATCCATAAAATATCCAAGGATCATATTCAAATGCATCCATACCTTACAAGATCCTTGGTAAACATGATGACGAACTTGGAATGAAAAACACGACAATATGTATATCCACTTTGATGCTTGGTCCTCACATCTTCATCAAACATGTCATAGGCTTACGAGATCGACAATGCAAAGCCTAACCTATGGCTAAAATGTTTTGTCTGAAACTAACGCAAATATAAAAAAATTGACCCAATTGGAAAATTTTCCTTACAAATCTCCCCTTCGGCACCAAAACAAAAATCCTATGGGCCATCAAGATTTCTAAAAAGACATAATCCCCAACCCCAAAAGGAAAAAGAGTACATGCGCTCGATAGATACATACACTGAGTAGCTTTGCTCGCTTGAACAATCTATTGCATGTTGTAAACTTCTACACTTAAATACACTTTCAAATGCAAAGAGAATATAACAAGTATAAAATCCTCATAAGAATAAACATCTAACTATGTATAACAATCTCATTCTAGGAAAGACGTCTCGCCCTAAGATAAAGACATCCTAATCATGAAAGGAAAGACACCATTTCTTCCCCCTTTTAATCAGAAATAGACAAAGTAAGAGAAGCACAAAACTATTTTTCCCCGATAAACCAAATATCCCCCTATTTGTGTGGACATATAACATCAAGAGAAAAAGGGAGGACGCAATAAAATAATGCAATGGTGAAAAGTGTAACAAAACAAAATGTGGCAACTCAAGAACAAACAATCCAAATGTTAATCAATTAATATTAATATCGATGCAAAACGATACCAATATGAATAAGCAATGAAATACGATACTAGTTTTGGAATTACACATTTTGAGATATGAAATTTCAAAGCGCACAATGAGAGATATAAATATGATCATATGGAAAACATTGACTAAATGCAAACCACAAAGACTCAAAACAAACATTACCAAATATATAAATATGCAAATTATACCCATGAAATATCAACACACACACTCACTCACACACACAGATATATATATATATATATATATATATATATATATATATATATATATATATATATAACAGCCACAAAAATTAGACACAAAACACATAAGCTTTACGCACTAGCATAGTATTGATGTATCTAAACATGAGGGATGGAATGGATGCGTGTGAACTAGATACAGATGAATTAAACCCAAACACTCAAATATGTTTAAGAAGTTCTATTTGACTGTAAAATTATCGAACTATAATTTAGCCTCAAGTGATAAGATGAAGTGAACTCTACGAACATATAAGCACAATGCACACAATTGTAGAATATTGATGATTCTGAAAATCAATAACATCATGACAAAATAAGCATATCTTAGATTTATTTTTAAAACTCATTGATCTGCAACTATAACACCCTTAAAAGATAAAAATACAACATATTTTTCTTCTCACTTAATTCCTTTGAAGCTATAACTTTTGAAAATATAATAAACTAAAACTAGTTTTCCCTGGGAATTTTTCTATTTTTATTGCCTATTAATTTTTTTATTGTCTCTTGATAATGGTAGCTTTCCAAGAAAGGATATTTGTTCCTTTTATAGCCTTTTCTTGAGAACCCTCATAAATACAATAAAATCAAACAATCTCATGGGCAACGGTTCTTACATGCACAAATCCTTCATAGTTACAAAATATGAAGATGACAAGATTGATAGGAGAGCATCTCACATAGTTAAAATATAACATATGAAGTTAACGTTCAAAATGCTCGTATATGTATGTGTAGATCCATATATAAAGAAAATTCACTAAGCGAGTCAAGTTCGAAACAACTCCGTGCAAGCATGATCAAGAACAATCTAAGTATTGACAATCATAACCAAATGTTCTAGTCGCATGGATAGCACAAAATGAATTGGATTCAAACACACCAATATTCTAGACAAAATGTGTAAAATAAAATAGCCAAAAATCGTGCTTTTTTAGTTTTTCTAAAACTTTTCAAAAATTACCAATTTGAAAGCAAAACTAACTCAAAAGACAAATAAAATCTTTTTTTATTTTTTAATATGACTCAATAAATGAAAAATCAAAATACAAAAGATACACACAACATACAACTATCAATCATATATACCAAGAAGCATAAAATCTAGTGTATGTAAACATGCGAACACATTCAACGATTAGATATAAAATGGGAATTATCATTTTCATGTAAACGAGAATAAATAAGTTTATTATGTAAAGCCTCTAAATCAGATCTCCTAACCCACATAGTGTAATGCAATGCTTTAGGGTTTTAGGAACCATGGTGATTCTAGACTTAGATTTCATATGATTAGTTTTAAGATCATAGAAGAAATTTCTAAGGTGACATTTCCTACCGCAATGTGTTCAACTGTAGACACAGTGAGGGGTGTGACCTAAGGGTTGATCTTTACAAACATTCCTAAGGTCTTGGCTTGGGTAGTGAAAGATCATTGAGTCCAATTCCACACTTGTCATCTTTGATGTGGACGGTGCCTAAAATCTTATCCAATTTCTCTAGTCTAGATTCTAAACCAAATTTGACCATACTCGAATTTCTCAATCTCTCTTCAAAATAAACTATCCTTAAATCGAGTAAATGCCTACATTCTTCAAACTATATAATCTATTTTTTCATAACATCCATTAAACCTGGAAGGATATATCTCTCATCCTCAACATACTCTATCTTTTCTCAAAGATTCCAGTCACTTTCCCGAAGATCCTCAATCAAAACACTATAATCATTACTTATGGTACGCTGTTTCAAATTATCTTACAACCTCATGTTAGCCTTTTTCACCTTTAATTTTCCATATACAAGTCATGGAAGGAAACTTGGAGTTCACTTTCCTCCTCCTCTTCTTCATCCTCATTCGATTCTCCACTCAAACCACCATCACTCACTAGGGGATCACAAACAATGTCATTAGAAGTGTCCTGCAAAGAAATATCTTTATGGAAAGATATCTCATCAAGGATCACATGACTATCCATGAACACGAAGTATTTTCACTCAATGGTGGAATCGAGTCCCTCTTCCAAACTAATATCACTAAGGGTGGCCTTATAAACCTTCGTTTTCTTTACCTCCTTCCATGATTTAGTGGGAATTAACCTATGTCTATAACCCTCATAACCAAAATATATTTTTGACTCATCCCTTTTAAAGTTATCATTATTATTTTTACGGAAGTGACTGGCCTTGTTATGCATGTTTTCTCAAACTCTTTTGCACCTATGATTGC
The DNA here is from genome assembly GCA_949130495.1 of Sambucus nigra. Classification (NCBI taxonomy): domain Eukaryota; kingdom Viridiplantae; phylum Streptophyta; class Magnoliopsida; order Dipsacales; family Adoxaceae; genus Sambucus; species Sambucus nigra. Next base: position 539,291,793 of record OX422213.1, read on the forward strand.
TTTTGAAATTTAATAAATTGTTTGAGTTTCTTTGCTAACATGGCCATAATTTTTTACTCGATGTAAAATTCATCATTCAATATAGGTGTTATCATTCTAAATACGTGTTTCCTTCTTTTGGGATTTCAAATCAATGCCCTTATATTTTTTCTTCTCAATGTTGGAGGAAAACATGTCAAGCTCATAAGTTTGTAATTACCTATAGGCTCTTCGAGTTTCGTAGAATCTAAAATAACCAAAGAATTCAAAACCATCACATTTGAATTAAATATTTCATACAACGACCTTAATATTTTCTCTATTACTCGGTTATCGAGTATCTTCTATCCCATTTTAAAAGACTAGTTAACTATGTCGGACAGTCGAGTGTAAAACTCATTAAGGTCTCAATCTCTAACATCTTAATGGTTTCAAAATGAGTGGTGAGGTTTTGGAGTTTGGTAGCCTTAACAACACTAGTTCTTTTATGGGTGATTTTGAGTACATTCCAAGCCTTTTTAGATGTCTTACAAGTCATAATATGACAAAAATCCTCCTGGTTGACTAAACAAGACAAAGCATTTAAGCTACGCGAGTTATAATTTGCTAACTTATGCTCAACCTCATTCCAAAATTATACGGGATTCGGTATGCAATTTTCCCCAACTAAGGTAGTGGGTGGAGTCCAACCATCAAGTACCCATTTCCATACTCGCTCATCTATACGCTTAAGTGCTGACTTCATACGCATTTTCTAGTATTCGTATTTTGACGCATCAAACATTGGGGTTCTAATACCATAAAAACAAGCAAAATTCATGCCTAAAAAATGTGGGATCTAAACACAAAAACTTAGTGTTCTATATCTAATACTAATTAGAGAATGACCCTATACCAGTGCGCTTAGGCTGGCATGGTCATAAACAAAATTTTTATTTTTTGATTTTGTAATTTTGAAGATCAAAACTTTAAACAACTTAAATCGAATAAAATTTGTTCACACAATTTAAACTGCTTGTTGTGAAAAATTGATTTATCCAATTTTATCTTTGTAATCTAAAACATTCATGTAGGTAATAAGAAAATAAAATCAACAAATCATACACAACATGTCGATGTATGAGGAAAACCAGAAAGGGAAAAGCCTCCAATGGCCTAGACAAACAGATCACTATGATAAGGTTTTATAAAGGCTAGATAATAGACTTACTCAATGACTTATCTCCCTCGCGAGCCTTGAAATTCTTCTATATTCAACCTCTAATCCACAGTGCAATGTAAGAGTCCACCCATGTATTTTCCACAATGCACAAATCCATGCATGCCTAGGTAATCGTCTACGAAATTTAAACATGGAACATTGCTTCTTCACCACAACACAACAAACAAGTAAAAAGTTCATCGCATGAAGCTTTTTCTCTCAAGATAAAAAGAAAAATAAACTTCGGTGCCCAATGCAATGATCTCAACACATATGAATATGGAAACTTGGATCTTTAAGATTAATGGGTGAAACTAGGGTTTTAGAACTTTTGTAAACAAGTAGAGAATTTCTTTTTGCCAAAAGTTCTTAAAACTTTGAGTCTAGCATGCCGTAAATAGTAAAAACAAAAATTTTGAGGCAGTAAAATCATTGGAACGAGATTGAATAATATGTTTGAATGAGAATTCATTTTCATTCAAATGAGAACAAAGTTCATTCGAACGAGAAGCCCTTTTAGTTCTATAAAACTTTTAAAGATCTTTCAAAAAGTTATCCATCGATTCACAAAGAGGACTCATTTGATGTTCATTAGATGCATGTTACAATGAAGTTTTAAGGTAGTTCGGATGAGGTCATAACTTCGTTTGAACGAGATTTCCATTTCGTTCTAACGAAGTGTATGAATTCGTTCTAACAAACTTAAAAAGAAAAAAATTCTCTACAAGAAATAATTAAAAACAAATTCCATACAATTTTGTTTAAAAAATAACCATAAAAATATCCAAGGATAATTTATTAAATGCATTCATGCCTTACAAGATCCTAAAAAAATGTGACGACAAACTTGGCATGAAAAACACGATACGATGTATCCACTTTGCATCTTAGCCGCTGCATCTTTATCAAAGATGTCATAGGCTTACGAGATAGACAATATAAATTCTAACCAATGACTCAAGTGTTTAGTCCGAAATTAAGCCAAATACAAATAAATTGACTAAATTGGAAATTCATCCTTACAAGGTGAAATAAAACAAATCAATCAAGTGCACTTATAAGAATTTATCGATCAATATCATGATTCTCCCCCATTTCAAAGAGAAATTTGAGTGGATTCCATCACTTTAACACAAAAGTCCAATATTCACCCTAGATCTACACTATGATCCACCTCTTCATAGTTTGAAAACCTCCATTTTAGATCTCAGATTGTAGATCATGTGTAGAGTAAAAAATAGTTGTAAAGTTGGCTAAATTATGGATCTCATGATAGAACTCAAAAGCTTTCAAACTCTCATTTGAAATCAATGAATTTCTTTTACAGAGACAAATAAAACCTCACAAAGATGAAAATCTCTTTGGAGAGAATGTTTAGAAGTTTTTAAAATGATTTTTACCAAATGGAGGTAAAACAAGGTCTTTTAGCTGAAAAATTGAATATTCAACTCTGTGATGCACACGGTTGAGTTTTTTCGTGTGCGCAATTGAGGGAATTATAACCCCAACTCGAATTTGAGCCACGATCGTGCCCATTGTTACAAAACATAGTCGTACTAACTATTTACCCCAACCCCGCACTAATCGTGCAAACGGTTACTCCTAAAATCTCTTTAAAATATATGTTTAAAACAAGCTTTGATCCCATTTTTCAAAAACAAATACGTATTTTTCAAAAATAATTTGATGAAAAATTCTGTCAATTTTAAAAATGTGAGTGTGTGCAATAGCTACAGTTTATATTGATTCGATAAAATGATATACTTTATTGTTCAGCAATCGATGGCTTCAAAAACTGACTGGTCTTCATGCTATAATAACCCTTATTTTTTAGAACTGATTTTATATAAATTTTCCATATGAGGTAATAATATAAAATAATGGAAGTCGGAGTAAATATTATTTTAAGTGATTTAAAAGATTATATTTACTAGATTTTACATATAACTAGTTAAGAGAATGTAAATAGCATCGTGTTATGTTTTATAGTGTCGTTGTGCTTTAAACGACATTTATGGTTTAAAATGAAGTTGGAACATGAAATGATTTATATTATTCTGGATGCCAATTTAGAGGAACGGTTAGTCCTGAAATAGTCGAGATAGTAAAAATAAGTGTTATATTATATATTTGGTTTCCAAGCACTTTTGACAGGTTATGACTTAATTATGTGTTACGAGTCATTTTAATGGTGTATTAACATTTAAAGATGGAAATAATGTTAAGTGAATGATTAAGTATTATTTCTCAATTGTATACTTCTTAAACCTAGAGAGAGAGAGAGAGAGAGAGAGAGAGAGAGAGAGAGAGAGAGAATTTGGGGAAAAAGAAGAGAAAGATGGAGAAGAGAAGAAATTGAGTTTGATCTTGCATCTACCGTAAGAGAATTCGAGAATTCATCTTTAAGGCAAGTTTCTAACTTGCTAGTATATGATTTAATGTGGATAAATTGTTGTGATAGTTGTGTAATTGGAGTATTTGAGTAAATAGTAGGTTTTGTTAAATCTTGGTGTTTAACCCTTAGATTTTGTTGTGTTGTGTAATTTAAGTTGGATTTATTGGTCTAATGTTATGTAAAGTTGTTGTGGTTGGTTGATGAGAAGGAAGGAAGTGGAAGAATATGGGTTGAAGGTTTTAGATTTGGATTTGGTATTTTAGAAGAAGGTATAACCATGGGTCTAATAGGCGCGGTCGACCGCGGTCCAAAGCCTGATCGACCAGGCCTTAAAAGGAAGGCCTACTGCTTTCCTCGATACGTATAATTTCATAAGTGTGGCCGACCGCGGTCCCATGACCGGTCGACCGGGCCTCCAATTTGATCTTACTGAATTTCTCCCTAGACAAAACCCCATAGGCGCAGTCGACTGGGGGTCAGGGGTCGGTCGACCGGTCCCCTATTTTCTCCTGAAATACTTAGTTTTCTCTAGCTTCTTTCTTTCAAGATAGGGACTTAGGAACCTTATTGAATGAAGTAAAATTAAATTATTAGAGTCTAGTAGTAAGGTATTCAAGAACCTAGGTTAGAAACGAGAGTTGGGGCTTAAACCGGGAATTAATTTGGTTAGTTGTTAGAGGAAGGTAAGAGATTATTTTTACATAATGAGTTAGCCTAGGTCTAGGATGAATTAGAGTAATATAATTGTGGACTTCGAGAATTGAGTTGAAGTAATATCATACATTATGGCTTAAAGGATTATCTTTAATTCATGGAGACTACTTTGGAGATGAATAAAACGCTGAGGTTTATAATTATGACATTAAACGCTTATGGCTCTGGATAAAACGTAATGTATATTTTAAATTGGCATAACTAGTGAATGATGATTTGCATAAACATACCTCTCTAAATGTTATCATAAGGAAGTTACGGGCATGAGGTGAAGTCCCATGGCTAGTGAATGAAGGGTGAATATAGTCCTCGACCATAGGACCAGTTATTATATACTGTGTGATTATTTTTCGAAGTGAGGTAATTTTGGGTATGGTTATGACTCACTGTCGAAGGTATATGGCCTCTTCCCAACGTCACGCGATGTAGGATGCCCATGTTGTCTTGGTGATATGCCCTGGAAGATTATAGCTATTTATGGGCGCATCTAGTGGGGTGACTCCCGAAAGGATGGTCTTAGAATCGTTATATGTTGTGATTATAACAATTCTTATGGAAGTGGTGTTTTAAAAATGGTGATTCATTTTATGAAATAAACTGTTTTGGAAATAAATTTCCTAATGAGGAATAGACTTATAAAGTCATAATGAGCTAAATTGAAATCGAATTAGATTAAGTGAAATTTAGTTATATTCTCATGCACTAATGGATATTCATCATTGTCATTGTTATTGTGTTAGGTTGTGCTTTTAGATTGAGAGGTGAGAATTCTTATTATTTGTGGAAAACGAGATAAGCTTATTCATGATGATTAAATATTCATCATTGTCATGCATTTTATTCACATGGTGATCATATCAAACCAGTCTTTTACCCATTTATATCTCTTTCTTTTGCATGAATCCTGTATTCGCCTAGGTGCTCCGCCGCAAGGACGCACGTATTGACCTTTCCATCCCAGTGTCCTGGAGCTATAACACTTTGCGGATGTTATAGGATATTTTCTATATACGCTTATATTCTTTTGTACTCTAGTTATGATCAGTTTACATACTCGGGCGTGTTGCCCAAGTTTTGTACTTGTTTAATATAATGTGATAATTAACTTTAATACTCGGTGTAACCTGCTTGTAAGGGTCTATTAACCGACAACTTATGCGATTATTTTGATGTATATGATTGTTGATCTAATATCCGTATTTATTTATATCCACCTTCTTTTTAAATTGGATTGTTTAATTGTTTTTCTTTAACTTACAAAATAATTTTGACATCCGTTTTCTAAAATAATTGTTGGTTATCTCGTATTATTAATTGTACGACAGTGATGCTAAGAATGAACCATTTTTTATTCCTGTAATTATTGGAATATCGGGTTGGCGACCTCTTATTTTAATAAGCGGGGTGTCACACATGCCTTCAAATAATGATCTCCATCGTGAAAGGACAATAACACTCTCATGGGTTTGACGTAGTGCACGACCCAATGTTTTGACACAATATATAGCCAATTATATATATATATATATATATATATATATATATATATATATATATATATATATATATATATATATATATATATATTAGAAATGCTACATTTTCATAGTGAGAAATAATGTTACTGTATGTAAAAATTACTCTCTTATGTGAACCAATTAATAATAGATACCTATCCTCCTATGTGGTCATCCAGCTATCTTAATCGGCATCAGAGATACCTAGTCGGCTAGACTGCCGACAACTCCAAAAATGTGAAACATTGAGAATAGCAAAAGTTATTCGGATGGAATGACGACCAACAATGAATGTCAAGGTTTTCATTTATTGTATACAAATGTAAATGCCTCGAAATATAAAGGCATTACATCTCCAGGGTTCCAGACCACTATAAATATATAATCTCCCTCATCTCAAGGGGACAATCAAATGATTTGAAGTACACCATACTGAGAAATTATAACCACCAGTAATTATGCCTGAGCGTGCAACTAAAGCACAATAGACTCTAGTGAGGAAATAAACTATTGTCGAATAAACCCGAATTACCTATGAGTTTTTATAGATTATCCAAGGGGGACCAAATTCAACATTACTTAAATTTTTAACTATGCTACAAACTGAATAATGTTTGTCAAGTTAATTAGAGTCCTAATTCCTATCTTGATTAAACTATGTGATTAAGCAAATAATAACTAATTCAATTTATATAGGCGAGTTTCTAAATTTAAATTCTACTTTTTTCATGTAGGTGATATATGCAAAATTTACAACACACAGAGATTTATTTTACGTCACAAAAGCCCTTCCCCTGCGAAAAACGATGGACCCTCTAGGGTCACCTAAGCTACCAAAGTCCACTAAAATAAATCAAAACGAAACGCTTTATAAACATACAACAAGACACAAATTAAACTAGATAGAAAAGACTATTACCTATACCAAGCCTCTATAGTGGTTTCTTTTTCTAAATCTTAGCTTTAATTTGTCTCTTGTGCTTTGCCTTATTCACTCCTCAGTTTTCCCTCTAGCTTCCTCATTGCAGGTCAGCTTAGTGCTTGTTGATTCTAATAGTGAAGTGGTTGTGATGTGCGTTATTCTATATGACACACTCACCCTTAATGTTACAAACCGAATGAATATGAAACAATTTAGATAGACTAAATATCAATGGCAAATATTTTGCTCTTTTCTTTTGCATAAATCAAGATATCTCTAACACTGTTTAAGCAAACTTTCTTTTTAAAAATTAGAACACTCAGATTTGATCTAATATGTACACAAGAATCAGTGCCTATGTGAAAATTAGTGTACACTGTACGAACTATACTAATATGCAATTATGTTTCACAATTCGTGAAATATCACTAAGATTATGTAACAACAATAGTCAAGTAAGCATATATAATTTACAATTATATAAAACAATATATGTCTTCAAATATATAAACAATTCAAGTACAAAGTCAAATATTAACTAAATTTTTTTAAAGGTAAGTTTTAGATTAAAAAAGATTTAATCTAACAACCCATTAAATCAATTTTAAGCAGTTCAGCAGTTCAATGTTTCAAAGTTTTCAATCCTTGGTCAAGGTAGGTTCAACTAAGTTCTGTTCAAATATATACACGCCAAGGTATATTCCATTTAGGTCCAAATAAATATGAGATTCAATCAAGAATGCACGTACATGTAATCAACCAACGTTTTTAGTAGTATTGGTCCTTATTTGAATTAGGATAAACGTCTAAGCATTGTTATGTTAAAAATGAGTTTTAACACAAATGTTAAAATCTAAACAACTTCTTGATCTCACAAAAACAAATGTGAGTGTGTGAAAGATGTGTTCGGTCAAATGCAAGAAGAGGATCTATGACAAATCTTTAGCAAAGAAAAATATAACTAAATGAAAAAATGTGTAAAACTGTGTATGTAAGTATAATAAAACACTAAACTAATCATGCAATAGTTCTACTACAAATCTTTGACAAGCACTAAGAAGAATGTGTATGAATGTGTGTGATTTCTGTTCCTAAACTCAAAATCTCAAGAATGCAATCCGATCTAAGGTAGATCCAAAAAGGAAATAACAAAACCAAAATATAGATCAACAAATATCATTTAGGAGTCAAGTACTCTAAACTCTATTGAGAGTTTTCTTGGTACACCAGGACTCACGGGAACTTACCACAACAATATAAAAAAATATTCAATTTAACCAGTTATATAAACTTTAAGAGAGATGTTTCAATAAAATAACATATTACGTTCAAATCGAAAGTGAAAACTGGTAGGGTTCTTTGGATTAAAAAAATTCATTCACAAGTATGAACTCCATGAGAGTATAAAACAATTTTTTAAAGAAATCAAAAAAAAAAATTCAAAAAACAAAACATACACACATAAACAGAAACATAATGTTAATTGTTAGAAATAATCCATGGAAGAGATTATATCTTCAAATATGAACACAAATGAAAACTTAGTGTAAAAATGAAAACTCTCTCTCTCTCTTATTTTCTCTCTCTAGTTCGGCAGAGTAACAGCTCTCTAAGTAATTATCTCGAATGAAAAAAATAGAAACCCATGGTCTTAATTTATAAAGATATGAAATGTGTGCTAATTACAGGAAATCAGGTGCGCATGGATTGTAAATGAGGGATACCAACCGTAGATAAAAAAAAAGATCGTGGGCCTCTTAAAGAAAGATAAGAGGGCTCCCTAATTGCTTTCCACTTAGTAACAATTGGAAACAACTAACGAGAGTTACCGTTTTAAAATGGACGATGTCATTTTTAAAAAGAATGAAAACCAGCTTTGGTTTAGAGAAAGAAACCACGGGCTGTTAAAATGTTTGGTCAAAACCAGTGACAGTTGATACCACTTATAATAGTTACCGTTGCAATTTAAAACAAACATAAAGAATATATCAGGCATGCGTATAAACATTAAAAATCAACACAAATGTAACACATTTGTTTAAATCATATTTTTAAATTGATTTTAAGACATTTTTAATTCAAAATAGATCAAGAAAAATTCAAAAAAATATCAGAAAAATTTAGAATAATATTATCAATGTTTTTACAAAAAAAATGTTATCCTCCCATTTTCACCCATATTCTTTGCAATTTAAATTAATTTCACCAACTAATTTAAATTATGAATAATTGATTTAGAATGTTTTAAAAATGCTTTTAAAAATATTTAAAAATCCTATTTAAACATAAAAAAATATAAATCATGCGTAATAATGAAATATATGATGTGAAATGCAATATGTGTCCTATGTGGTGTAGAAATAAATCCTATGAGCCAATGTGAATAAGCGTAAGAGACTACCTTCATTATATCGCTAAATTCTGAATTGATGGAGGCTTGATTGGAGATCTTGACACGGGCAGCTAGACACGACAAAATTACAAAAAAAAAATCTTGTCAAAATTTAAGTCCAACTAGATAAAGGACTATATACCTATAGGTACCTTCAACCTCCCCCATCGGATTAATTTTAACAAACCCTTGAGTACATCAAATGATATACTAAGTTAAAAAAATACCTAGAATTTCCTATAAAAAAATGTTTCTAACTACCCACCCCATCCTAGAAAAGAAAGGAATCAATAACCGACGAAATACTAGAAAACCTGCAAAACAATAACTAACCTTTATGCCGAGAAATCAAGTTAGTAGCACTTGCTCTACCAAATTATTAAAAAAATATAAATAATTGTGTGGGAAAGAGTAAGACAAAATGATATGCATGAAAGAATATCAGCATACTAAACATGAATATGTACTCAACTCTCCTCCATTTTGACTAAATTGTACAATGGTAAGAAATTAACATATAAAATATTTATAAATTGCAAAATAAACATCTCCTACATTATACATGGTTCTGAGAGATACCATTCTGAGTAGATATATTTATCCCAAAACCTCAAAGATCCAGTAATCAGGATGCGGAATTAACACATTCTAGTCATCAAGTATTACCATTCCTATCATGTCTCAATCTTTCAAATCTAGATTTATCTAATGGTTTCATAAAGAGATCAACAAGTTGTTTATTGGTTGAAATATGCTCTATGATGATCTCTTTTGATTCTATCAACTCTCTGATAAAGTGATGTCTTATGTTAATGTGTTTAGTCTTGCTATGTTGGACATGATTTTTAGTTATGCAAATAGCACTCTCATTAAGATTATAGAGGTGAAATTTGGAGTTAATTACACCATAATAAGATAAAAATTGTTTAATCCAAATTATCTAAGCACAACATGCACGAGCAACAATATATTCCGATTCGACAGTAGATAAAGTAACACTAGTATGCTTTTAGTTAGTCCATCCTACGAGGTTTTATCCTAAATAGTAGCAACCATCTAAGGTGGAATGACAATCATCTGTGCTTCCGCCCGAATACGCATTCGAGTACCAAATTATCTCAAATGATGAGTCATTGGTATACCATAGTTCATACTCAATTGTGCCTTTTACATATTTTACAATATTTTTAGCACAAATAAGATGAGACTCCTTTGGAGTGGATTGAAACCATGCACACATATAGATAACATATTAAATATCAGGCCTAGAAGTAGTTAAGTATAACAAACAACCAAAAATACTACAGTATAAAGTAGGATCTAGATCAGTATCACCTTCAAATTTTATTAATTTGGTTTTTATAGCCATACATGTAGACAATGATTAGCATGTTCAAGTCCATATTTTACAATTAAATCCTTAACATATCTAGACTATAATATAAACAAACTGTCACTATGTTGATGGATTTGGAGTCCTAGGAAATACTACAACTCCCCCTAAGTGACATTTTAAATTCACTGCTCATGTCTTTTGAAAACTTATTAAGTTCATTTTGAGAGGTTAACCTAAAAACAATGTTATTTACGTAAATCTGAGAAATTAAAATGTCATTTTTATTAGACTTCTTAACAAATAAAGTTTGGTCCAAACATCCTCTAACAAATCCATGTGAAGATAAGAAAGCAGTTAAACATACGTACTAATCCAGACGAGCTTTCTTTAAACCATATAAGGCCTTTTTAAGTCTATAAACATGATCAGGGTGTTTAGGATCTTGAAATCCTTTGGGCTTCTTAACATAAACTTCTTCAAATAGAATACCATTAAGAAAAGATGATTTAAATTCCATTTGAAACAAATTAAATTGTAAGTGACACACAACAGCTAAAAACAATCTCACTGATTCAAGACACAATACTGGGGCAAACGTCTCATCACAGTCTATTCCTTTTGTTTGACAGTAACCCTGAGCAACTAGTCTAGCCTTATTTTGAATGATTATACCCTTTTCATCGATCTTATTTTTGAAAATTCATTTTGTTCTGATTACTTTAATATCCTTGGGCCTCGAAACTAGATACCATACATCATAATCCTTGAATTGAGCTGGCTCCTTTTGCATTGTATCAATCCAATAAGAATCATGAAGTGCCTCTTCTACTGATTTTGGCTCCACGAGGGATACAAATGAAGTCAAATGAGCTACTTAACATAACTTGTTCCTAGTTCGTATAGGCGTAGAGATATCTCCCATAGTTTCTATGGATGGATGATCTTTCGAAAAACAGTTAGGCACGACTGGGGTTGGTGTTGGCGAAGATTCATCTTCTATCGCAATTAGATCATTTAAATTGTTTGTGTCCAAATTAGTTTCAATAAATAGATTTACTAACAAGATCAACTGTGATGTAAATTACTATAACATTAATGGACTCAATAATGGATTTTGTTCTTACGTTAAAAACTTTATATGCCCTACTATTATAAGAATAGCCAAGAAAATTTGATTTATCCCTTTTAGCTTCGAATTTAGATAGGTTTTCGCGATCACTGCAAACATAATAGATTGAGAAAAAGGTTCGAAAATATTTTACATTGGGCTATCTGTTGGACCACAACTCATAAAGGGTCATTTTGGTATTCTTTCTAAGGTAAACGTGATTAATAATGCAAACGACAATAGTGCATGCTTCTTCTTAAAAATATAACAGTCAATTTTTAGCATGTATAAGGACTCTTGCCATTTCCTTTATAACCCTATTTTTTCATTCTACAACCTCGTTTTGCTGAGGAATTTTTGGAGCACTAAACTGATGGGAGTACCCATTGGCGTCACAATATTCAATGACTTTAGTTTCTTTAGAATTCGTGTTACTTGGGTGTCTTTCTCATTTTTAAGTTTAGTCAATATTTTCAAAAATTGGTTAGAAGTTTCTGACTTAGTTTCCATGAGAGAAACCCATATAAAATGAGAGAAATCGTCCACAATGACTAAGATATAGGATTTTCCATTTAAACTGTCAGTCCTCGTTGGACCCATTAAGTTCATGTGGAGAAGTTCTAGAGGATCAGTGGTGTTAAAATATTTAATTTTCTTATGAGGAGACTTAGTAATTTTATCCACTTAACATGGATCGCAAACAACACTAGGGCATTTATTTATTTTAGCTAAGCCTCTCACAAGGTTATGTGATGACAAATAATTTTAAGTATCAAAACTAATGTGTCCCAGCCTATTACACCATAGGTTAGAATCATCCAGAAGTGTCACATTACAAGACAAAGCACCAGATGCTTTGTAACCGTTGTATGCGGTATGATTGCCTCTAATATAATGCTCTCCCATTTCTGTCAACATGTCACAAGAGTTTTTTATAAATTTTACTTACCATCCATTATCACAGAACTGACTCATAGATAGCAAATTTGCTCTCATTCTTTAACTAACAACACATCCTTGACATTAGGTAAACCCTCTCCATTAAGAATGCCTTTACCAATGATTTCGGATCTATTAATATCCCTAAAGGTAACTTGGCCACCTTTATAATGATAAATATCCTTTAATTTGGTAACATCCCCCGTCATATAGTGCGAGCATCCGTTGTCTAAGCACTACCCAACTAGTATGCATCTCATAGCGTAGGGTTGTCAAGACTACACAAGATTTTAGATTAAAATGGTTTAACAGGTGTCTTAGATCATCACACTTGATCCAAATAGTCATGATTCTAAATTATTTTGTGACTTAATTTGAGATTGGGAAGGGGATCTACCTATTGGTTTTGATTTGCCATTAGTTTTGGGTTTATGCTTATAAAACGAAGGAAACGGTCCAGTATGATTCACGATTTTATTATCAAATCTCCTAAATTTTTTGTTAAAGTAAAAAATGGGCATTTTTCTTATGAAACCTTTGGCACTCATAAATTTTTTGTCCAAAAACATCACACTTTGTACAAAATTTAATAGAAGTAGGCAGGTCTGAATGGTGGTGTTTTCTATCTAAACACTTAACAGATTCGTCACCAATAATTAGCTTAGGAGGTTTATAAACTCTCTTGGCAGGGGGACATATTTAGACGAAGATGGTTCCACATAATTTCCAATGAAACTTTCAATGTCACTTTCAAAATCACTTTCAATTAAAACTTGTTTTCCTTTAGCCTTTCAGACAACGTACTGTCCAACTGAATATCCGTTTCTTCTTGGGCTTTCACAAAGATAGTTGGTCTATTGGAATTATCTTTTTCAAAAGTTTCATCATATCCCAACCCTCTAATCTCACCCTTATAACGCTGGACAATAAGCAGTTTGTTAAGGCCGAAAAAAGTCATATCACGACTACAACACATTTTGAAAGCAGTTTCACAAACTTCTTTAGATTTTTCTTTTGTGAAAGCGCTGCATTATATTTTTCTTCTAAAGAAATAAAATTTTCATTTAATGTTGTAATCTATTATTTAAAGTCAACTTTTTGTTTTTTAAAATCTATTTTTACATTTCTCATCTCAATCGATTATATTGAACAATCTTATATTGATTCTCTAGGTATTGACTAAGCAGTTTAACCAAATTAGATAATCTTATTTGTTTTTCAAAGTTATGACGTATAATTCTGAGTAATAATCATAGCCCAAAAAAATTTCATTAGTTTCAGTGTCAGTGTGAGAAGTGTTGTTATCATCACACTTAGTATCATACACACCCAACACGTTCTGCATCAAACGAAGAAGTTAATTCAAGAATGGAAGGTTGAAAAAATAACAAAGATTTAGCAGCATCAATCAAATTAAAAACTTCATCAAATTCACATTCATCTTCTGAATCAATCATTCCTGATAAGTACACATCTCAACAACAATCATAAACTTGTCCTAAAAATACAAGGCAATTTGATTAAGATTCTTCTTGGTTTTGATCTGATTCATAATCGTAAGATTCATTTCAAGTTTTAGTTATGCGATCCTTGTGTGTTTTAGAGTGCTTGGACTATGGCTTAGACTTACACTCAGTAATGAAGTAACCGAGTTTCCTACAATTATGACAAGCCATTTTGGATTTATCAGTCTTACTACTTCTACTATCATAGTCAGGAGTCTATTTTGAACTTCTATTGTGGGGACGGGTGGGCTAACTAGACTTATTATTTTCTTGCATATGTCTCTTAACAACATCATTTATAGGCTTTAAAAGTTTCTTAAATTGGGAAGAGATAAGAGCAAGTAAATTTTTAATCTTGTCAATTTGATTCGAATCCACATCAGAGTCATTGTCTGATGCAGATTGTTGTTTAACTGCCCTATGTTTATTTTTATCAAGATAGGCAGTTTTAAATGCAACTTAAAAAGTATTGGTCAACTCATTCTTAGCATAAGATGTAAAAGTCTTCCTAATGGCTTATTTAAGTTCCATAATTCTTAATATAGAGCTTAGCAATTCTGGTGTGATAGATGGATCGTTCATTTCTTCTATGATGTAATGTTTATGGTCAAATCTAGGGGAAAGGGGCGTAAAATCTTAGAGAAAACTTATTTATCATTGCATTCTATACCGTTATCATGTAGTTTGGTAATTATATCAGTTAAACGCATCTAAAAAATTCATCAAATGGTGTGTTATCTTTCATAACTAACATATTGCATTGTTGAACCATCATCTGAGTTTTACACTCCTTTACTCTAACGTATCCCTCTTATGATATTACTAAAGTATCCCATGTATCTTTGCTAGTGGTGCAGTGACATATACGTTTAAATTCATTCTCACTCACACTCATTAAAATTGCATTTTTGCCCTTATTATTGAAATTGCTGATCTTCTTTTGATCAGGAGTTAATTCGGTGGCTTTAATTTTTCTAAAGATAGTGCTACCTTATGCTATGTGAGTAGTGGGGTGTCTATAAACATTTTGAATTAAATCCCAGACATCATATCCTAACGTTCCTTGAATAAATGCAATCATTCTAATTTTCCAGTATGGAAAATTGTTGCCATCGAAAATAGGAGGTCTACTAAAATTACCTAGCCTAAGTAACTGACTTGAATCTTCCATTAAATCAAGGTGAAAAGAGTTTAACAAATGTTTGTAAAAATAGATCTTAATAAAGCCTAACTCTGATACCACTTGAGCACGTTACTAAATCACAATAGACTCTAGCGCGGAAGTAACTAATATAGAATAAACTCGAATTACCTACGAGTTTTTCTGGATCATCCAAGGGGAACCAATTTTTACTTTACTTAAATTTTTAACTATACTACAAACTGAATAACGTTTAGCAAGTTAATTAGTTTCCTAATTATTATCTTGATTAAACTAAGTGATTAAGAAGATAATAACAAAATCAGTTTATATAGGCGAGTTTCTAAATTTAAATCCTACTTTTTCGTGTTAGGTGATATATGAAAATTTTACAACATGCCGAGATTTATTTTACATCGCAAAAACCCTTCCCCTGGGAAAGATGACGAACCCTCTAGGGTCACTTAACATACCAAAGTGCACTAAAACAAATCAATATGTAAAAATTTCCAAACATGTAACCAGACACAAATTAAACTAGATAGAAAACAACTATTACCTATACCAAGCCTCTGCAGTGGTTTCTTTTTCTGAATCTCGGATTTAATTTATCTTTTTGTACTTTGCCTTCTTCACTTCTCAGCATTTCCTCTAGCTCCCTCAACATAGGTCAGCTCAGTGCCTGTTGATTCTAATAATGACGTGTGGTAGTGCAGTGTTTGTGACGTGCGTTATTTTATTTGACAAAATCACCTTTAATGTTGCAAACCGAGTGAATATCAACAATTTTGATATACTAAATATCAGTAGCAAATCTTATGTTTCTTTCTCTCATTTAAATCAAGATATCTTGATTTAACACTATATTTGGTAAAAAAAAATTTCAAAAATTAGAACACTCAAATTTTATCTAATTTTTACACAAAAATCAGTGCCTATGTGAATATTAGTATAAACTGTATGGACTATAAGTGGTATGCAATGATGTACCACACTTCTTGAAATATCACTAAGATTATGTGACAAGAATAGTCAAGTATGAATATACAATCTTGCAATACTTAAAACAATACATGACTTCAAATATATAAACAATTCAAGCACAATGTCAAATATTGACGAACTATTTTTATAGGTAAGTTTTAGATTAGAATGGGTTTAATCTAACAACCTATAAAATTAATTTCAAACAGTCGAACAGTTCAATGTTTCGAAGTTTTCAATCCTTAGTCAAGGTGGGTTCAACTGAATTATGTTAAGATATATATAGTTCAGGGTATATTCCGTTAAGTTCCAAACAAATATGAGATTCAATCAAGAATTCACGGACATGTAATAAACCAACATTTATTAGTAGTATTGGTCCTTATAAGAATTGGGTTTAATTGTCTAAACCTTGTTATGTTAAAAATGAGTCTTAACAACAGATGTTAAAATCTACGCAACTTCTGGAACTTAGAAAGGACAAATACGAACACAAATACTCAAACAAACGTAATTGTCTGAAATTTGTGTTCAATCAAACACGGGAACAAGATCTAAGACTGGTCTTTAGAGAAAAATAGAACTAAATTAAACAAAGGTGCAAAACTAAGTGTGTAAGTGTAATAAATCACTAAACTAATCATGCAATAGTTTTACTACAAATCTTTGTCAAGCACTAAGAAGCGCATGTATGAATGTGTGTGATTTGTGTACCTAAACACAAAATCTCAATCATGCAATCCGATCTAAGGTAGATCCGAAAATAAAATCACAAAACCAAAATATATATCAACAAATCTTATTTAGGATTCAAGTACTCTAAACTCTTTTGAGACTTTTCTTAGTACACCAGGACTCACGAGAACATATAACAAGAATATAAAAAAATATTAAATTTAACTAGTTATACAAACTTTAAGAGATATGTTTCAATAAAATAACATATTACATTCAAATCCAAAGTGAAAACAGGAAGGGTTATTTGGTTAAAAGATAATTTCGTGCACATGTATGAACTGCATGAGAGTATAAAATAGTTTCTGAAAGATATCAAAAAATGTCTTTCAAAAAATAAAATGTACAGACATAAACAGAAATGTAGTATTACTTTTCAGAAATAGTCTAAGAGATTATATCTTCAAACATGAACACAAATGCAAACTTAGTGTGAAAATGTAAATTTTCTCTCTCTCTCTCTCTCTCTCTCTCTCTCGATAGAGTAACAACTCTCTAAGTAATTATCTCGGATGAAAAAAAAAGTAGAGACACAAGGTCTTAATTTGTAGAGGTATGAGATGTGAGCTGATTGGAGGAAATCAAGTGCACATGGATTGTAAATGAAGGATACCAACCGTAGTTAAAAAATAGATCATGGGGCTCTTAAAGAAACACAAAAGCCTACCTAGTTGCTTGCCACATACAAATGGCTCCCAACATCTAACGAGAGTTTCTATTTTAAAATGGATGGTGTCGTTTTTAAAGGGAAATGAAAACCAACTTTCACCACAAAAAGACAGATAATTAGTGGCAAAAAAATTTATCACCAAACGAAAAAGTTTCGTCCCCAAAAACATTTTTGTGACGAAATTCTTTTCTTTAATCATCCGTGGGCAGTTAAATTGTTTGGTGAAAACCAGTGACAACTGTTACCACTTATAATAGCTACCGTTGCAATTTAAAACAAACATAAAGAATATATGAGGCATGCGTATAAACATTAAAAATCAACACAATGTAACACATTTATTTAAATCAAAATTTTAAATTGATTTGTAGACATTATATTCAAAATAGGTCAAAATTTTTTTTTTAAATAAGAAAAATTTAGAATAATATTATCAATGTTTTTACAAAAAAAATAATTATCCTTCCATTTTTACCCCTAGTCTTTGCAATTTAAATTAATTGCACCAACTAATTTAAATTGTGAATTTAATTGATTTAGAATGCTTAAAAAACAAAATTTAATATTTAAAAATCCTATTTAAACATAAAAAATATAAATTAAGAAGAATGATGTAATGTATGTTGTGAAATGCAATATGTGTCGTATGTGGTGTAGAAATATATCCTATGAGCTAGTGTGAATAAGTGTGAGAGACTACCTCCATTATATGGTTGAATTCTGAATTGATGTAGGCTTTATTAGAGATCTTGGCATAGGTAGCTAGACACAATATAATTAAAAAAAAAATCTTCTAAAAATTTAAGTCTGTAAGGACAAAATTTTTAATTGAGTCTGTTGGATAGTTTTGAATTATTTCCGAAACAAAACATGTTTGAGTCATAGGTCTATTTTTATTTATCACGATCCCACACAAACTATAACGTGCTGAACACGTTGTGGCAAAGCTTTAAGGAATTAATTATGCCGAAGTTTATTTAGTGCAAGTTGAGTCGTCTTCAAAGTTTAATTAATGTGCGATATCACTCAAGTATGAATGCATAAATTTAATGGGACTTGGAATTTATTTTAATATGATTAAGGATATAATTTTTATTAAATAAATGGTTTTAAAGTGTTTGAAAAGATTAACACTTCATTTTAAACTAATAAGGATGGATTATAGTTGGTTTTGGTTTGGACTCTAATTGAGCAGGTCGCTTGAATGACAGTGGAAGTCATTTGTGCGAGATGTACAAGTCGTTCGAACGATATGGCCATCTCCTTAGAATGACACCTAATGTCGTTCGAATGACACGTCGACTTAAAAATCCTATTTAAGGCGTGTTTCAGTCCTTCTTTCGAAGGGCGTGCAGAACGAATTTCAGTTTTCAAATAGTATGATTTTTGCAAACAGTTTTCTAAGGTTTTTAAGTCTAAAAACATCCTTAAAGTTTCAAAGATCTGAGTTATCATTGATATTTTCTATAGTGATCTTTATGTCACCAAGAAGAGTTGTTCTACACTTGAACATTGCTGGCTTTACGGTGAAGATTCGGTGGAGTTTGGTTTCAACATTGTAGACGTTACAAGCCATATCAGTGGACACCGAGACATACGTGGATGCATGTGTTGTGGACAGGCATCGTGAAAGAAGGTTACTTTTTTCACGGGCACTGTGAGAGGAGTGGTTGAAGATCAAAGGAGCATCAAATCTCATGAATGGATCGATTCGTTGAGTAAGACTATCGTCTGTACCATTGTAAGACCATAGTCATAGTGATTGTCTGGCCTGGGACATCTGAGGTTTTCCCCGTTTATGGTTTCCCTCATACATCTAACGCTATGAGTATTCTTTACTTTATTTTACTTTCTTTAATCACTAGATGGATGTTTAGGATTAATCAAGATAAAATTTGGTTAAGTTAGAATTTGTTCACAACTTGGTGCGAAATAAAAAAATGGAAAATGGGTTTTCACAAAAATAAACTTAAAACACTTTCCGCATTAGAACTTAAAAGGGACCATCAAATTGGTATAAGAGCTAGAAACATATTTTTATTGTTTTTGATCCCTTGTGTTTTTCGAGATGAATTTTGAAGGTTTTGAAAGTTTTCGGGCACCTGTTTTTTATGGTACAAATTATGGGTATTGGAAAATGCAAATGAGAAGTGATTTAAAATCTATTGATGAGCTTGTTTAATTAGTTGTTGAAAAGGTTTGGAAACCACTAGTCACACGGGAGGGTGAGGTCACTAGTTTGAAACCCGTTGAGTCATGGATTGATGCTGAATATAGGCTTGCACTATACAACTCTTAAGGTCTGCACGTAATTTCCTCACATGTCACACCAGAAGAGTACAATAGAATTATGACTTGTGAAACTTCAAAAGAGGCTTGGGATACACTTGCACTTACTCACGAGAGCACTAGCACGGTTATGGCGTCTAAGTTACAAAACCTCACTACATAGTTTGAGACGATTCAAATGTTAGATAGTGAGTCGTTTGATGAGTTTTATGCTAGGTTGTCAAATATTGTCAACCCGTCATTTGACTTAGGTGAAAGGATTACTGATAACCGTGTCAGAAATAAAATTTTAAGATCTTTTCCGAGTAGGTTTGATGCAAAAGTGACTGTTTTAAACTCCCTGGGAATGCTTGATTCGATGAAACTTGAAGAGATTTTGGGTGACTTACAAATCTATGAACTCAATATGTTTGCCTCCAAGAAAGTGCCAAATAAAGAAAAAGGGCATTGCTTTGAAAGCCCAGAAGGAGAAAAGTAAAGTTTTGAATGATGATTCTTATTCCGATTTTAAGGATTTCTCCCTTATTGGCTAAAAAATTCGAAAAAAATTATGTTTCAAAAGCAATTGAAGACGGCAAAAAGTTTGAGAAATTCAAGAACAATAAGGTTGAGTCAACCTCTAAAGATAAACATGAGAAAATTAATAGGGTTGGGTCGAATAGGTGTTTTGTGTGTAAGGGGTATGGTCAAAAAGTTATTGAGTGTCCCACTAAACTTAAGAAAGAGGGAAAGAAACCGATTGCATATAATGCCACCTTAAGTGATAGTGGCATCGAAGAGGGAGAGAGTTCACCCAATGAGAGTACGTTTGTTGCTTTATTGGCATGTCATGTGAGCAACGACAATAAATCTTCCCACGAAAATTCTCACGTGCATGACACTTACGAGGCTGTTGCATCCCAATTGAGTGAGGGAGATGTGAGTGAGGACGAGGAAGTAGATGTGAAAGAGTTGAAAGTTGCATTTAATGATTTATATGCCGAGGAGGTGCAAGGGAAAAAGGCTAACTCTAAATTACAAGCTAGGTTGAATGACCATGCCATATAAAATAATGATGCTTTGACTGAGGATCTTAGGCACGGGAGAAGAAGCTTAGCGATAAGCTAGAGTAAGTTGAAAAAGAGAGAGAGTCTTCGTGGTTGAGACTTTGAAAAATGAGTTGATGAAATCCCTTATCGTGAATGATCAGGTGTAGGTCTTAGTTGATTAATTCATCACACTATTAAATAATAAATGCGAAAATAAAACAACATAAGAGCACGTGGGCACACAAAATATTGACTCACTTGAGGGAGATTCGCGAGCGTTTAAAAAGGTACCTCCAACGGTTTTGACACGTGTGGCGTGAAGATCGATTTGAGTCAACTGGGGGAAGATCACCTTACTTAGTCAGCCTCGGGAGTCCTATCGACCCAAAGTAGAGAGGCTTATTTTTCTCGCCTTTGGATGCCCTCTCTTTTTCAATAATTATTACAAATAAATTGGTGTCAAAACCCACCCAAATAAATACAAGGCCTCAATAATCCTAATACAACACTTCTAATAAAAGGGAAAATTCTATTAAAAAAGAGAAAGAAATAACTAATGAATTACAATCCAAAATCTTCTCGAGTGCGTCAATCTCAAAAAAGCGGCAACGGTTCCATTTAACAAAAAGTTTTTGTGTGTCGTTCTTGCAAAGCCTTTCTAATCAATAATTTCCTTCAATTACCTACAAAAATATCACAAAACTAGTATGAGGTAAGTAAGGGTGTTAATCCAACTTAATAGAACGAAACACAAGAAAAGTCATGTAATCCAATTTTCTAGCTATTTATCTTTCTTTCTTTCTTTTTTTTGCTTTTTCTTTGTTTTTTATTTTGTTTATGATTTTTTTTATTAAAACAATTTTTTTATGAAGGTAAAATACCTAAACTAAATGAAAAAGATTAACTAAACTATAGAATAATCTAAACTAGTAAAAAAATGTGTGTGAAGAAAGTGGGTGAAAGATAACTAAATGAGAGATACTAGTAAAAAGAATCAAGAGATGTAAATCCACCCCCATTTCACACATTCAATCTAGTTTGAAATATTTTAGTTTGATTGATTTTCAAAATATTCAACTAATTCAAAACTTAATTCTCATTATTCTAATCAATTAAGTAAATATTATTTTAGAAAAGTAATTTTTAATTGATACAACTCTACTCCAAATGAATTAATATTAATCAAGTGTATCACCCGCTAAGGAAAATTTACCCAACTAATTTTAATTAAACATAATAAAACAAGAGTAGAAGAAACTTGTAATATAATTTTGACCATTCTGGGAAGTCTATCTCTAGTTTGAACCAAAAGAATAAAATTATAACACAAACTATAATCCTTTCTCAAGGATGGTTTTCCATTTCTCAATGCAAAAACAAGTGTAGTAATTAAAGTTACTAATAAAAGGAAATCAAATAAAAATAAAATTAGCAAACTAGACAACTTGGTTCCATGGGGGCTTCATTTCATCCCTTGAAATGGGAGATTAGACCTCCATAATGGGACTCCAAGACATAAAATAAACTAATGAGTTCATATGAGTATGAGAGAAAAGAATCGACTAATCAATATATAACACAACATTTTTGTTGATGCTACAAAATTTTGACACTCTTTTTTTCTCACTAAACAGATAAATTTCTCTACAAATTTTTTTATCACTTCTCTACTTTCTCTCTCTCCGCTCTTTGCCCTCTTATTTTCTCTTACTTCTTCTTCTTCCCTCTTCTTATGAAATGAGGAGAGGGTCTTCTCTATGTCCGAGGCATGAAACTAAGGTACTACAGATAATAGGAATGCACGAATTTGGTGCTGCTTGTAGCTATGATTGGAAAAGGGTGTTAGAGGTATAGGAGCAGGTTTTGGAAGATGGGTCACCGAAATGGGTGTACTCAATTCCTGATTTTTGTTGAGATATGACGTTTAAATCGAGTAGGTGGTTTTGTATGGAAGTGGGTTCATATAGGATTCAAATTGGGTTGGTTGGGTAATGGTTGGGGCTTGGGTTTAGGTAGCAGGTCGGGTAGAGTCAGGCGCATCGGGTACCTGTTAGGTTGATCCGATTTTTGAATTGGTGCAGTTTCAAACAGATCTGGGTTTGGATCACCGGATATGCGTCTGTTAGTAAGTCGGGTGAAATGCTATGGGTCGAAATGGATATAGTGGATTCAAAAATCGGGTTTGACAACTATGTTGGCTGGAGGTCGGATCTTGGTCACCCGATTTTGTGTCTTGTATTCAAGTTATGGGTTTCGAGATGGGTTCAGGAGGTTTTAGGTTGCTGGAGCAGCGGGTTAAAGATGTTGGATGGATCTGGGTTCACGCTAGGGGTTATAAGGTCGGTGAGGCTTAGTTGTTGTTGGATATGGAGGTTTAGAGAGAGAATGAGATGGGTGAAGATGATGATGGTGGGGTTGATTGGGTGTGTGTGTGTGTGTATAGCATGGTAGGGTGTGAGAGTGTGTATTTTGTTTGTAAAAATAAAGTAAACTAAGAAAAAAAAACGTATTATATAATTACAACCCAAATAAAAATAAATAAAATCTGTTGAAAAACTTAATAAAACAAACACGCCTATAAAACACTCGATACATAATAAGGAACCTTAATATCTACAACTATAGGCATAAAAATAAAATATAAAATAAATCCTAAAAATATACAAGACTCAAAATAAAATATAAATTCTAATAATTATATATGATTCAAATAAAAATCCATAAAAAATCTAAAATATTCAAAATAAACATACACGAGGCTCGGGATTATTCTGGACTCAGTTTAGGCTTAGGTTTGGGTTTGGGTAATTGGTAGGGGATTGGGTTAGGCTCCTTTAACCGCATCACTGCCACATTTTTCCTTGATTTAAGATTGTTTGATACCGCATATACTTATCAATCTAAAAAACAAATAAATACCAACATAAGTTCGTTTTTACCAAGAGCTAGCAAGTAAAATGCGTCTACTTATGGTATACATATAACACTTTTAGGTGCTTATCATTTTATCTTTTTGAAATGCAGGATCATCGAGTAATGAAGGTTCACCACCCACTTGTGCAAGATCTAGATCAAGAGAATACTCTCCAGATGAACCATGAACACTAGGGGAGACAGCTTCAAAGGAGGCCTGAGGAAACTTAGTATGGGTGGCAAAGGGACTAACCTCTACTGAAGCCAGGGGAACCTCGGGGTTGACAGCAGAAGGAGCATCTTGGGAGAGGTGCATAAAAGAAGGAAGAAATTTTTTCTAAGTATTAGAAAAGAGGGGAAAATGAGATAGGGTAAATGAAAAGTCAATATTAAGCCCTAGTGTTTACTTCTTCAAAAACTTCCCATGGAATCCCGTCTATGATGGGACTCACCAGAGGGAATGGAGGAAAGGACTCATCCAGGGCCCTCACAACAGATACAACATCCACCTGAAAAATAAACAATCTCAACAGTTATTTTTATAAAAAAATAAATAAATCTCTAAAGAAATTAAACTCGAAGAAATTTGAGGAGAAAATAGTTACCTGTGGTGAACTAGAAGAAGCTGGAATAGCTGCCAGAGGAAGAACGTCTAAAGATGGAGATGTAGGAAATTCTGGGTGAGCCTCATCTGGTAATGAAAGGGCCCCACCAACACTCACAAAGGGAGAAACTAAACCATCCCCTATAGAGAGTCCCCAACAAGCCTCGCTCGCACTTTTAGAGGAAGCACGGTGAGAATAATTAAGGTCGATCATTGAAGAATGGTGAATATGAGGTGGTTGAGTAACATGTTCTTTAATAACTCAACTTAAAGAAGGAGTATATCCAGGTGATTGAGATTCCTAAAGAGTAAACAAAATTTGGATAAGTGTCAAAATAAGAAATTTAAACTTATAAAACAATGAGTTGCATTACTAAATGCAATTACCTCTTTAACTAGGGAAAGAGGTGGCATTGGAACTATCTGAGTTGCCTTAATAGTTAATTGTTCATCCGCATGGCTACATGGATGTCATCTAGGATGATTGACTCAGAGGCACCAAGAGGAAGAGAAAAACTAGGGGATGAAGCAAGTGTGTTAATACGTACTTCATAAGCACGTTTATTCATGAAATTTGTTCCCAATCACTTTGTTCTTTATAAAGATTCACCAGTAAAAGGGGCACGAGTTTTCTCTGATGCATCAGCCCGTGAACTTATTCCCACATAGGCTTGAGAGGAAGAAATCAGGGGAGAGGAGGAAAGTCAGGTTGGTTGGTATTGGCCTCCTGAAAAGCCTTTAAAATATGACTAGCCTCTATATAAACTTCCTCAACCAACGCCTCATTCACAAGACAAATAACCATAAGAGGGATGCTAGCAAGCTCTGGGGAAGCAAAAGTTAGATTTGAACTTAATGGATTTGATAGTTTTTCTTGACTTAGATTTTTTTGGGACTGGTTAGGAAGCCCCCTCACTGGTTGTATCTTAGAGAGGAGTGTGGGTGGCAGGTCTTTTGGGAACAAGAAATTTCTTGTTCCTCTTTTGGGGAACATCACTCATTGGGGGCATGTAGGGGAAACTCAGTTGGGGGATACTTTTGGGTTGTTTTTAGAGGGAACTCAACCCCTAGCACTGAGTTATTTTTCATACCAAGTTTATTAGAGGGGAATTTTTAGACTTGTAGGTAAACATGAGGACTTTAAATGAACTCATCAATCATAGAAATATGAATCGACCAGTATGTCATCAAAAAGTTACAAGTATCTTTTGAGACTAGGGATGGTGAGCTTGCCACTTAGTTTCTCACACAACACCGAAGTAGCTGTTGTTGTATACTCCAAGCAGGATTAGGAAACAGTCTCTTTATTATGAGAACTCTAGAAGACGGGATAAGGAGAACCGTAGTAATACCCAAACTAGTGTGAATAACTATTTAGGTTATAGTGCTCAGAAGAAGTTCCCTAATTTAATAAGGAAGGGAGAAATATAGTGGTTAACATAAGTACAATGGCAAGGGAGGGATCTTCTGAAACCATCTCCACTATTAAAGATTTAACTTATCAAGGCGTCTAGAGGAAAAAAGACCATATGTGAGCATAATACTTCTCACTATAAGGCCTATGGATAAAGGAAGAGTATTTATTAATGACAGGGAGTATGTCTTTATATATTTATTTTTTATTCCAACATAGAATATGATGGGGCTTGAACGCATTGATGGGCAGAGGAACCTCGTCAGGGGAAATATCTAAGGACCTTGTGTGAAGGAAACCAGTTAATAGAAGAGTATTGGCAAAGTTGGTAATGTTATACCTGCCTAATGAGAACTTCATATCAAATTGTGTCCTGTCAAGCCAAGTGTATAGAGAACCCAATGCTATAAAAGCAAGAGGAATCTGGACTCCCCTCATAAGCCTTATAAAAATGTTGATAAGATCCCTCCTTGATTGGTCATTTGGTTTCCTGGGAATGAGGAAACGTAAAAGAACACACAAAATATAGGCAAATAACTCTAAAAGGGAGCCTTTGCCCTCCCCATAAGTTTCTTCGGTTGTGGACCCTTCTTCCAAAGGAAACGTGTGGAAGAAGTAATTGATAAAAGGGGTAAAGGTGGTTTTGTTGGAAGCACCAACACAAATGTGATAGATGTGGTCCAACTCAGAATATACCGCCGTCTACTTACCATCCAGAGCTTCATCAAAATAAGTTAAAGTCCAAGTGGAATCAATCCCAACAACTCACAAACATCTTCTAGGGTGACTATAAACTCACCCTAGACAGCAATGAAGGTATGTGAAATAATGTTCTAGTGAGAAACTAAAATTTGTAGTTCAGCGTTATGGTAGAATAAAATGAAGTACCCAAACCAAAATGAATAGTTAAGACCTACCTTGGAAAGGACTTTAGTGTAAGTAGCTTGGATGTAGTTGGACCAAGCTGAGAAATAGTCTGGGCGACTTCTTGGCCCCTATAATTCGATCTGAGAAGGAGGGAAGTCTCCAGGATCCAAATGGAAGCGTAGAGTCCCTTTTGGTGCCAAAAAGACCTAGTTCACTTTTTTTTGGCCTCGTCACCCATGTCATGGGATCCTACATGGCAATGAGTTAATGAGAATATGCCTTGCACTCAATAGCAAAATTTTCACCCTTGTCAATGAGAGGTGAACGGTGATAGGAACGGAGTTGTTATTGGTATGCCACCATGACGGTAGGGAAATCTTAGCAGGAAGGATGACTAAAAACCTCGGGGGAGTTGCTTTAATAAGCCATGTAGAAGTTTTGAAAGGTGTGGGAAAGAGTTTAAAGAATAAGAGAGGAGGAGAGAGGGATAAAAGAGGTAGAGGACGGTGGAAAAAAGAGGAGTCAATGGAGGTTACAAATTTTTCTCTCTCTAAAAATATCTGAGCTCTAAATAGTAATGGAAGAAGTGGGAGAAGTGAAAAACATAATGGAAATAAATGTTTAAGTGTTAAGGATGAAAGAGCGGTTTGAAAATTCAAAGTGTCATTTAGGATTTCCCACGCATGGGAAGAGGCAAAGGCATAATGACGTTTGGGTCATCAGTGCTTACATTAATCATTTCTAGTTCACATATGGCACTTCGGGGGAGGCTGTGGTAGTTGATGTGACGTTAGTAATTAATGAGCGCATGTGCGAAGAAGAGAGAGAAAGAAACTTATGGGTGAAGAAAATATTTTTGTGACAGTCGTGGGTTGAGGGGACTCTTCATTAAAAAAATTCTATCAAATTCACTGAGCTCCCTCACTAACAAGTCCACTAGATCCCAAAGGAAAAAAGAGCAGACAATATATGATTTGAAAAAAGGAACGTTTCTCAGCTAGAGATGTTTCGTGCAGACATTTTTTGGCTTCACAATAAATTTTTCCACGAAGGGGAAAATGTACGGGGAGACTAAAGGTAATCTCATGATTAGAGATAACTCCCCTTCCTAAAGAGAGACAGGAAAGAAGACTCAGGAGTTAAAGGGGTAGAAAAGAGAGGAGGCTCTTACAAAAGAATATTTTTTCTTTCTTTTGTACTTGTTCAATTTTTGAATTTGTAGTTGTATAGCGCAACTTCAGAGTTGTAATGTTTTGTAATGTAAGGGTGATGTCAAGTAGTATCTGTGAGGGACCAAGTCTGGCAGGGTTTCGAAGAGATATCATGCCCTATCGAATGGTCTCACTGAGGGAACCTTCGAGGGAACTGGTTTAAAGGATTGAAAGGTTATGGATTGACTTAACAGTTCTAGACAAACCTGGTATAACACCGATGGACCATAATCTGAGAGAGTTTATCCAGAGAAACCATGAGTTCCATTACACATTGTGCCTAGAGCGATATTGCCATTTTCCAAAAGTTACATCTATCCTGAGTGATGTCATGCGCGATCTATCTGTTGTCCAATCCAAACATAAGTAAATTGTAGTGGTTTGGGGGTTGTTAAACAGTTTGGGGACTCACCACTAACGTGGAAACCAAAGCTAGTTATTGGCATTTAATTCTTAACATGTAAGGGCATACTGGCACATCATTACAAGTAATGCCAGTGACATAAAGGTATTAGGAGATGTCTTTTCACATTAATTGAGCATCAGGTCACTTGAGCGATCTAACCAACTATATAAGCTTCTCATCCACTTCAAAAGGAAGAGAGTTCTTTCACACTTGAGAGATATTTTTTTAGATTAATAGAGAGAGCGATATATATATATATAGAGAGAGAGAGAGAGGTTATTACAAATAGAGCATATTATTCACCACCATAAATGACTTTCTAGATATTTTAATACCATTTATTATTGAGATCCTTGTGTGTGGGACCTATGTATTGGCACTGCCTATGAGGGGTGTGTCCTAGAGTGCTTGCCTTTCTATCCCTCTAAACTGAGTTACTTTGGAGGTTCATTTATTGTTGATGCCCGAGTTACGCACGAGTGATTTTGTGAGTTCAATCTTGAGTGTTTGATCTTTATATATTGGAGTCCATTTTATCATTATTGACAACACCTTGATAGTGACTTATTACCATCTTAATAGAGGTTACGCCTTCATTTGTGTTATAACCCCAACCTCAGTAAAACTCCCCTCTTGCAACTAAATTTTGGCCATAAGAATAATAATGCCCATTCCTTTCATATTTTAGTTATTTTAATTGAAACCAACCTAATCAATCTAATATAGCATGAAGGTATAATCCTATTCCCATGTGAACCCAATGATACATAATTATCAATCTTTCTCAATTATTTATAATTGCAATGTTCCATAAACTAATTCTCATATGTACTTCTCTTGTATAGCCTTAGTAAAGGTAATTGAATCACATAAGACAATATTCAAGTGAGTATACCCCCACTCATATGAAAATAGATGGTCTATGCACAAGTCAATTGATAAAATTATGAAGGCCTGTCGCTATTACCTTTGGGAATCAATCGTGCGTACTAGGTATATTTGTAGCTCATTCCATCCCTATAACCACAATGCAACAATAAGAGAACATCACTATGCCTTCTTGTCTATTGAATAAACTCCATACCTACGGCAATACTAAATAACACCCCCGTTCTCCCCCAGTTGGGATATAGGTATGTTAGTATTAGGATCAGGATAAATATATATGATTGAGGTAAGATCATCGCAGTCATCCGGGTACCAGCACGGTCAACGTTTTATGCGGGCAATCTAAATCCCTCCTAGTACTTCCTTTGTGATCATACACACCCCCAATGTATACTTTCACATAAAGAAAATACATATAAATCCACTCTACTCACGAATTATAACAATTGAATCTTAAATCCCAGATTGATCATTGTTAATTAATTAAACTTTAACTCTTAAACTGTTGAAAATCATTCGAACCAAACCTTTCTCATTCTAGTGTAAACCCCAATATTATTCTAACTATATCCATAATCGTTCTAACAAAATGCCTAACTCATTCGAATGAAACCCCCTATCTTGTTCGAACGAAACCCCAAAATCATTTGAAAGAGATCCACTCATAAACCTTCTTCCAAAATCATAAAAATGGCCATTAACAACCCAAAACCTAATTTTAAAGATTAAAACAAGTTTGAGGTGATTAAAATAAGGATTCATGATTAAATTTTAAGATTATAAGTATCTAAACCCTAAGTTCACAATTTGAACATATTTTATCACATTCATCTTTGATTTGATTCAATATCTAACAGAAGAAGACGACTATTATAATTTATCATTACTATTATTTATATTTAACATTATGACCAAATTATATGATTTAATGATTCAATTTCAGAGATTCATCATCAGACTACTCAAGTTCATTAATATGATTAAGACTTAAATATACAATTAAATCTAAGTATGGAAATTATGTTTTCAGATTATTAAAATAAGATTTGATGACTTTTAATCCACATTCCAAGGAAGTACTATTATCATAACACAAATTTAATTAAATTCCTAATCAAAGTCAACTTTCCTTTGACCCATTGTATGAATTGAGTCCGAAATCAACAAATTCTTCAACTAATTATTTCTCTTTCAAACTTCCTTTAATATCTTATGAGAGAATTAGTTTTTCTAGTCAGATAATTAAAGGCTCTAACCACGAAATTATGCATGGTCCTAATATTAGCCCTAACCCAATGAGCCCAAAACATGATCCAAATGGCTTAAAACTTATCCAAAACTATATAGTAATTAAATGGACTTGAATTTCACTATTTTAAATCAACAAAAGACTTTTAAAATTTCTGAAACTCAAACCAAAACTAAAAATATTTTACTAAATTAATAATCTCCTAGTTGATTTATAATTCGGTTTGTGTCGATTAATTTAAACTCAATTATTAATTAGTTATGTGTGACTTAGCATAATAAGAAACTACTTCAAGATTGGTGGGACCTGATACCAAGGGAATAATCCAAATAAGGAGATCTCGGACACCTAGTCCCTGACCATTTCATATTCATCCATAATACTAGGTCACTTATAAAATTTAATTGATATATTATTGTGTATTGTATTGATTTCCAAATACTGTGAATTTGTGTCACATATATATGAATCACGGAGAACCATATCAAATATAATAAGTGCCATATTAGATGTCACGGCAAACAATTAAATAATTAACCACGGAATTTAAAATAAATTTATAAAAAATACAAGGTATTACATTACGATGAGGCTTTGATGATTTGAATATGTTATAAATAAGTATAATTAAACACTTGGCATAAGTGAAGATCTATCCTTTATTTTTAATGTATCATATCTAATTAATGGTTATATAACGTTTGAAGGTTGTTTAGGAACTATTATATATGATATTGGGATGATTTGAGAATGATTGTTAGGTTGAAGAAACCTTAATTGCATTTTTGTGTACCGAGCAGATTTATTAAAACCGTGTCTTTTTTACTGAAAGTTTCTATAGCAGTGAAAACGCTCTCTATAACATACCATTTAAGTCGATATAGTGGGTATTAGGGATGCTATTGGAGGTGTCTCGACCATTATAGAGGGTATACTTTAGAGGGATTAGACAATAGGGTAAATTTTTGCAGTTTTTGCAAAGGATTTGATTGTGGGGACTTAGATTTGGTCCTAGTGACCCCAAAGGCTTTAGTTAGATTATTAGACTTATTAATGGAGATTATATTTCTAAGATTTAAGTGATTTTTATTGTACAAATAGTGCAATGTGTATGGTTAGGATGGTATATCGTATTCATTTATGCGTATTGGTGAATATATACTTTGTGTGCTATGTGTAGGCATACTATGGATGCGTGTGTGTGTTAGGGGGAATCTATCAGTGGGGATTTGATGGGATTGATTCACGATATTGGGTACTATACCTTTAACTTCTAGTATGTGTATAGGTCTATATTTAAAAGTCCTACATGTTGTTTGAAAACCATCATTCTTGAAGGAGACATAAGAAGCTAAATTCGTCACATGATTTTTGTTGGTGAATTATACGATGGGCGTGTCTGTGTTATGAGTAAAGTCAGTTCCTT
This sequence comes from Sambucus nigra, assembly GCA_949130495.1. Taxonomy (NCBI): domain Eukaryota; kingdom Viridiplantae; phylum Streptophyta; class Magnoliopsida; order Dipsacales; family Adoxaceae; genus Sambucus; species Sambucus nigra. Next base: position 539,323,626 of record OX422213.1, read on the forward strand.
TATGTTGTGTTTATGAATAAATCTACTTCATGAATGGACATATTTATATGAGGTCGTTGAAATATAATTTTTTTTGTTAATTAAATTGTATGTTAGGATTGTTAAGATTTGGTTCACTACTTTATAATAGGACAGTTAAGAGTTGGATAATTACTCTATAGTTTATTGTGGTTGAGATTTGGTTGACTATATCGATCGGATATCTAAGAGTTTGTCATTTACTTTGTAGTATAGGATGGTTATAGATCTTGTTAATTTTCTATGGTAGTTTGATTTGGGTGTTAGTGTGGCAATCAATATGATAACAGGTTAGTGAATGAGATGGTTTTGTGCTCTCAATAATATGACAAATATACAATGGTCTTGGAGTTATTCATGGTTGTTTAGAGGTACCCATAAAAGAATATTATGATGAACAATTGGACTAGACAAGGGTGTATCAGGGGGTTCCTTGATTGGATTTTATTTATAAGACACCTCACGCGTGGAGTCTATCTTGGTTGAGAGTTAGGAGATAGTGGGCATTGGGAATCTCGATAGGTATTACATGGTAAACTATGTGGAGGATACTAGTTACTCGTCTAGTGAATAGATGATAAGGTAGGCCATTTATGGTCTTCGTGATGTGGGTATTATATATTTCTAATGGGTACGATGTACCAAGATGCTGAGAAGCATTTTGGTTATCCTGGTAATGAATAGATCTTACATGGGTATGGTGTATGATGTAGTTTGTTCGTATTAAAAAACTTAACCTATTTAGTCACTTTGTGAGGTGAGGATACTATGAGTGTATAGTATACATAGTACATTATCAATAGTGATGATACCATATTTTACTGCGAGTTAGGAGTTTTGTGTGGTACATGAGTAGTCTTAAGGACTTGAGTATTTATGTTGTTAGATATGCTTAAAGTAGGATGGAATCAAATTTTAGTATTCCTTAGTTGCATGTGAAGTGAGATAACTTTAGAGTGAGTATCGGTGGGGAGTGGCATGAGACGTAAATGAGTTGCATTCAATATTGTTCTGATGAAGAAAACTACTTCTTGCAAATTGTGGGGCATAAATCTCTTTATTTTTAGTGAAAACCTTTTCAAGTTTTAGTATTTATGAGTAATAGACATGAGCAACCATACTTGCTATTCAACCTAATAGAGTGTTGTATATCCCCAGATTAACACTAGTTATTACATTTCTGCATTTACATTTGTATTAAACTTCACAATTATTTTGCTATTTATAGATATTGTTCATGGGTCCATGGTGGATTCAAGAGTTATTTATTCATTTGGTTTTGAGACTATTCCGTATAGTCGAGATTTATTCATCTATATGATTTAGTTTTTAGACTCACAGTTATTGTATCATTTTATTTATTTACATCATTTAGAGTTATGATAGTTGATGCTGAGAATTGTATAAACTTGTCACATACCCTATCTTTAGTGTATTAGACTGGCCATCTCGCATGGGGAAAATAAGGAGTGCTACAGCTGATAACAGATCATCCCAGGTCCTTATTTACGTTGGATATTTTTTTACCCGTTAGGTTTTTTTATTGTGTTATTTGATGTTACATCCATGTGTTTAGGTTGACTTGTATTCTTTATTCGCGATCGTATCTCATTTTTATTATTTTCATCATTTCTATTACTGTAATGGATAAATATATGTATCTATTATTATCAATGATGATGAGAATGGTATAAATTATTTAAAATCCCCTATCTTCAACATATAATATTGGCCACCTAGTAGGAGAAAATTAGGGCGTCTTACGCACCTCCAGTTTTAATAGATAAGTTATATTTATTTCTCTTATGTGTGGAGGTATTTTTAAAATACCACTGATAAAACAAAATATGAACTTTTTTGAGAGGATATTAAGTCTAGAGAGTATATAAAAGTTGTGGAATCGAGACATTTTAAGTGTCTTGGTGAAATATTTACATATTTTTCATTGATTAAAAAATATAAACTAAAATCATCAAGTTTTTAATTACCACTATGCCAATTTTAATTTTTAATCTCAGATTTTTCTTATCTTCTCAATTTTAATTTTAATTTATTTATGCTCTCCTTCACATATTAAAAATGCACAATTATACTCCATAATACAAATTTTACCCAAGTAGTTATAGTTAAGTTTAAGTTTACACTAAAAAAAGATACTCAATTAATGTGCAAGGATGATATATTTTTTGGACTCATTAAAGTAGACTACAGTTGTGTCACACCCCATAAAATTTTAAAGGATTGACCATCTCTAAAATAAATAAAATAGGAGTCTACTAATTGAGCATCATTCTAAGCATAAATGAAAAATAAAGTGAGTGAATAATAATAGTAATTTAACATAAAATAGGCGAACCACGTCATGTCTGATACCAGCCAAATAAATTAATTGAACCATCTAGTGCGATAATAGGCCCACACTAAATCTCTTAAAAATACCAACCCAATATGACTTAACATAATCCGATTCAATAATATAAATAAAGATAGGAGGATGAGAATGTGGGCTCGACACCTACATCCTATCTGAACAACTGGAAGTAGAAAAGGACTGGATGTGGGGCCTATGTCCTTAAAAATGGTAAATCAACAACATTAAGATCAAGACTACTTAGTATAAGAATATAATCGAGTTTGAGATACAATATAATTATTCATATTCCTTTATCTTTTGAGTTATCCCAAACTCAATAGTCCAAGAAATCATAATCATCTAATCCCAGACCCAAGTGAACCCCCTGATTACATATTATTTATCTCAATTGAATATCAATATACATATCTTAAATATATACATTTAATCAGGAAACACAATCTATATCCAAATAAGTACGGTTCATACCAAATACTATATAACTAGTCACCGGGGTACCGAAGATGGATTGCACGATCTAGAGTAAATTACATCTCTATCTACTGAGATATCGAAGATGGATTCTCATTGAAGGGTCTAAGGTACAATCCATCTATATCTGCCATAATAATTAAATGATCACCGTTGTATGGTCCAGGGTAAATTGGTATCCCATCGTACAATCCATAAGAATGTCAGTCGTCGAATGGTCTAGGGTAAACCCGTCTCTATCTACCAGGATACCGAATATGGATTCCCATCGCACGGTCCACGATTATTCATACCCACTATGTTTTATATAATCCAAAAGACATGTAAGCATACTCATAAATATTACAAGTCTTAATGTAATTAACCATTATTAATTAAGATTATTGATACATCACAAATATTGTATATTAGGTCCTTTTATTCTTATGAATTCTAGCACAATTGTGTTTCTTAAATCCAACTTTTATGCTCATTTATTGTCTAACTATATATATATATATATATATATATATGGATTTCAAAGTTTATCTGAGTTTTTGTAGGTATTCAAATGCTTAACAGAGCAATTGGTTTGCTTTGGGAAAGTTATGTCATTTGGTACAACTTCAAGTGCATTTTAGTATTTTAATACCTTTTTTTTTAGTTTGTGGATCTCCATAGAATCGTAGCTCATTGAGTTATCTTTGGATGGCCACTGAAGGCACATCATTTCGAGTCTGAATGATAAAGTTATAATCGTTCCCGTTCTATGCATGAATTACCTTTTTGAAGCAAAAGAGACAAGAAAAATAGGGGGATAATAGATGAATCGGTCGATTAATCGATCATCTCAGGTTTGGCTAAGAATTGATGACAATTGGCATTTTTCCAAAACCATCGATCGATCGACTATCTCTTGATCGATCGATACTACCAGATATTTGTCAATTTCGGCTTGTTTTTTCTTTTCCCTTTTCTTTTATTTCACTCACTACAAATAGTTAGTGGATATATTATTTTAGATTCTTATTTTTACATTATTTTTAGGTTTGTATTCGGTTTGAAGGTGATTTTGGGAGCTTATCTCCCTCTCTCTTATACGTTTATTCATTTATGACTTTGTAAGTACTTTTCATTTTCTTCCTCCATTCATTAAAGCTTTCTTCTTTAATTTCTTGATTTTTTTACTTAGTTTCTTTCCATACTTTACTTTCTTTCCTTGAATAAATGTCATTTAACATTCTTTATATCTAATTTAGTTTAGGTTGAGATTATTAAACTCACCATGGATTAATTGATTGTGTTACTTTGGTATGATGGATTAGACTATTTTTAATGGATTAGGTTGTTTTTTATTTTATGCCTAGGAGATTTAATGGTGTATATCATGTATGGGCTATATTTATGACCTTGCATGCGTAATATTCGAAATATTTGTTGACACCAAAATCATATTAAGTTTTATGAGAATTTATGGGGTAACAAGTCTCGGTTTTATTAATTCACGAAATGATACTTAATCTTGCAAAAGGTTTTCTTTGAATTTAACAATTTGTGTCAATTAACACATGATGAGGGATGAAGGATATAATTCTCAATCTATATTTTTTATTCTTGTGTGCTTTACTCAGTTTAAATACATGCCTAGTTTGCAATTAAATTTTAAAAAAATTATACACTTTTATTCAAAAGTAATAAATCTATTAAAGTCTAGCAATCATTCCCCGTTGATTCAAAACCTGGACTAGCCATTATGCTCTCGTAAGAGTGTAGCTTAAGTTTAGGTTTTTACACAATTAATTATTATCCACACTAAATGAGTCAAAACATTCAATAGACTAAGTCAACCAACCAAAAGAAAGTCACATGATAAACTATATTCAATTGCCTAACCAAAATCACCAACCTAAAATTTTAGCCTTTCGCATCTTTGGTAAAATATTCATAACAAATTCAAAACAAATAAAAAAAATACAAAACTAGCACCCACGCGTTCGTAATTAAAATATATAAAATTTTATATTTTAAAGCAATTTGAATTGTATTCAAGCGAAAATACAACGATCAGTCAAATGAGATCATTAAAGTTTTTTGGACTTCTTCAAATGAGATTTACACACATCTTCTTATCCAGCTCCTAAAATCCTCCATTAACAACCCTAAAATATCACTTTCGAGCTTCGAATCAATCTTAAAATAAAATGCCTTCATAATTAATTGTCCCAATATCAATTTTAACCTATGACTAAGGGTTCTACACGATGTTAACATGAATTAATGAGATAAATTCCACATTCACCGAAGATCCCTAGTTTTCTATATTTGCTCAATTAGATTCAGGTTTGTAATCAATTCGTTCAACTATCAAGAGGTTTTTTCTTGAATTACATTGTAGAACAACATCTTAACAGTTCTAACGCAAAAGAATCAAATTTTCTTAAAGAATTTTACCAATGTCTACATAAATAATTAACATGAATAATAACATAATTAGTTGATTAATTTCAAAAAATTTAGATTAATTAACTTAGGCAAAAATTCCAATGAACAATTATACTATAACACAAAACAACTATATTAATATATAAAGTAAAATCTCCAAAAATCGAAAGATGAATTCTAATCTCAATTCCCCAATTCTTTTTCTCCAAGTTCCCTCCTTCTCTTTAATCTCTAGGGTTTTATCTCTAAAGGTAAAACATGTCTTTAGGTTAAGGATACCAATTCTAATAACATGGCATCCACGAAATTAGGTTTAGGCCTATTCTAAATCCTAACTAAATAAGCCCAATTAGAACTTAAAATGGCCCTAAACCTATTCCAAGTCAACTACCAACTCATAGGCATAAAATCTAACATTATAAGTTATACTTGGACGTTCTACATGTCCTAAAAGTTAACCTTTACTACCATATTAGACATCTCAATTCTCTACACAGTATGGGTCCGAAATCAATGATTCAATTATTTATTAAATAATTCTTTTTTCATTTTCAATTCCAATTCTAATTTCTAATAATATACATAACCCATAAAACATATGAGCATATAACTAGTGACATCACATATCATTGCAAGAATATATAATAATAAATCATAAATTTACTATTTTAATTAATACATTAAAATTGCAAGGTATTACATTCTTTCTCGCTAAAACAAGGAATTTTTTCCTTAAAATTTTGATTCATTATACTTATACTCGAACATATAAGAATGTATCACCCATGACGTCTCATTCCTTATATAAAATGTACTATTCCAACAACCTAAGACCCATTAATGTCTTTCGACATAATTCGCATTCGATAACACACAATGAAACTACTTTAGCCCTTGAAATATTAGCTTGTTCCGCAATAACTTTCCTTTTCATGTACCCGATGAAGATTGTCGGTTAAGTCACCCTACAGTATTTTCATTTGTGGAGATGATCTGAAGATTCTTGTTCATAGTTGAATAGGTTTCACGTTATTTGTTTTGCCTATATCTCTTGGCATGCCTTCCTTACACACTGGAATAATTCCATCCACTATTTTAACTTGCGATAGACATGCATGCTGGCATAATTATAATTCAGCATAGATTTTTTGTTGATTTTTATTATCTGAATGATAATTTGAGTCTTCACCATGTGTTCCCAATGTAAGACATCGTTTAAAGGAAGATTTATAATCTTTGCATGCCTAACGATATATCTTCTTCAAAAATGTGCATGGCAGACTTAATTTGCGACACTTTCTCTGATCGCATGTGTCATTCACCGAACTCTGACATCCGTTAGATTAAATGAATTCAACCCCTTGAATTTGAAGAGAGCCCTTAATTATGGTATAAAATCCGGGAGAATCCCTTTTAAGATATTTTTCACCCCTCAAAATGTTAAATCTCTCTATCTTATCCATCAGTTTACTATCTTCCTCTTCCATGTTTCGTCATCCTTATCGGTGTTAAGGTCCCAAAAAATTTCACGTTCCTCTTATCATAAGTCAATGTGCACTCTTTCCCTACTGCTCTTCCAGTTCAACTGGTATGACCTTTTTCCTCCATTCTTTTAAAATTCCCAAGTCTAGCTTCTTAAATCTTGGTTTTATTAATCACTTCACTAGGATCATAACCTATATAGATTAGTTTCTTGACGAAAATTACTATATTTATGAATTTATTTCCCTTGAGTATCCCTTGTATTAGTACATTGATTACCTTTGGGCCCACCAATAGAGATGCAAACATCAAGAATCTATGCAAACAAGGTAATTATTATGGATGATTTTGATACTGAGCATGACGAACGGAGAGGATCCACCCATGGGGCCTCTTTAACTACTGTTCGGAGGTTAAAATGCCGAGTTAGAGGCCAGAGCACCACTCAGTCTATGAAAGGACAACCAGAAATAAACCATATCCCTTGAGAGCCAATTAACTATATGTCTAAATAAATGGATGTTGAACGGGATGAGAATATTTCTCTCCATAGGGCTCTATCCATCTGTCCGGATGATAAGACCGATCTTGACTCAAATCCCCATAATGGGTAAGTTTTACTCTATTAAAATTATTTTCAAGCTGGCCTTGTGATTCCTTTATTGAAGTCCATCTGTGACATCTTTACTTTATAAACCTTGCACCTTCACAACTGATACTGAATGCCTGGAAAATCTTAATCGGGTCGATGGTACCTTTTCACGATCTAGTTGGTGCTGAAATCCCATTAATCATAGTTGAACTACTAACTATTTATTAACCCAATGTCTTACATAAGGGATGGTATACTTTTTCCTACAAAAGTAATAATGTGGGGCTTGTTACCTCCCTCCCCTCCTCCAACAACAACTATAGGCATCAATTCCTCTTCGTCTGTGTTGAGGGATGGGAATTTGAAGAACAAAATGACCTCATAGGTCATCTTTTTATTGTTCCACAAATTTGGAATAAACTTCATTTGAGTGAGTCTTGTACATTGTGAGTTTATACTTCTTTTTCTATTTATAACTTGTTCTCACTAATAAATCTTCTCTTTGTTTCATGTAGGGATCTTTCCCTGCCTTTATGACATTTTTAAGGCTCAGAAACAGAGGTTTATAAAATCTTGAGGAAATCATATCCATTCAAAGAGATATTTTGCCTCAAAAACTTAATATGACTTAGTTTCATTTCTAGGGGTAAGGAAGTACACAATCGGGATGCCATTCATATTTTTTATGAAATCGTAGAAGGTCACCTTTTTCTTCTAAAATTCTAACATTCGCGATTCTTATAATCATCTATGACTTCTAATATTCAAAGTATTTTATTTTAGTCTCTCGAATTTTATAACTTAATTTGATTGTTTTGTCAACTTTTGGAAGCAAGTCTCATGTGAATTTCCAAGCAGACCTTCAAAGGAATAACTAGGCATTGGCTACCCATTAGCTTATCGATCTTGTCGCCCCTTAACCGACCATTCCTATAGTTGATGTCAACCCGTTGGTACCTTTACTTGTAGTTACTGATGAAACATGTCTGATGAATTAGGTTCATTAGACCTCTTCTATCAAAGTTATGCTAAAATACGCCCTCAATAGGTAACGTGAAAAAAACTTATAGAGATCGAGACCACTCCTACCCTCACTCGTAGGAGATTGGTCGTTGATGATGAGTTATTGAGGTGGAGGAATTAAATATAGTAGCTCAACTTCGGTATGATGAAACATTTGTAATGAATAAGGTTTATGAGACCTCTTCTATCAAAGTTATGGTAAAATACGCCCTCGATAAGCGACGTGAAAAAAACTTATACAGGCCAAGATCACTCATACCCTCACTAGTAGGAGATTGGTCATTAATGATGAGTTTTCGAGGTGGACGAATTATATATGGTAGCTCAACTTCGGTATGACGGTCCGAAGGAGTGAAACATGGCCTTTTATGAGGCCTAGGAGTTACGTGAGTTGAATAACTTAAGCAGAGGTTTAATCGGGTGTGCAAAAAAGATCATCCAGTTGGGATTTACTCATTTGGCTATACTGTCTTTAGATTTTCACAGTGTCACATGACTAACTACCTTTCTTTTATAAGTTATCATTCTTGGAACCTAGATGGAGAAAGGTGGAATAACTTTAAGGATGAATCCAAGGTTGTCCCAAAGCTAAACGAAGATCTGGAGGCCGGGATGGGTCTTTTGAGAAAGTCTAAGTAGGAGCTTATAAAGGCAGAGGTTGGTCTTGTAAATGATAAGAGGCCAAGGACTCGAACACGAAGGAGAGAGGCAGTGTGTCTAGGGAGAAGGATTAACTTCAAAATGAAATGGATAAATTGAAGCACCAGCTTGCTGAGAATGATAAGAAGAAATATGAGTTTGTCAAAAATGAGAGGGCCTTATCCCCTCTCATTCGATTCAGATATATAAGGTCTTTTTTGACTTCCGACTGCTAAGGATTGTTGAACTGGTAATACTTTCTAATTATAATACCTATAAGGATTGATGAACTGGTAATCCTTTCTAATTATAATTTTAAGGTTAATAAATTATTAATTGTGAAAATAGTTAGTGGTCACGATCAATGACTGTAACAAGGCCGAAACAAGGGTTTATCAAAGTCAATAACAGTGAGAACTTTAGAAAGTTTCCACAGTCTTAGACCTTGACAGGTTTGTGATAATGCTTTTAAGTAAAAACCCAAGTCCCCTCTTTTTTCCCACAATTTTTATTTCCCACCATTTTTCTCTCTCTACTGCGCGCAACTCTCTCTTTCTTTCTCTATGTTTTAGGTCTCTCTCTCTCTCATTTTTATATATGTGTGTATGGGTGTGTAGGACTGCGTGTGTGTAGGGTGGGGTGGGGGGGGGGGTTGATTTGGGAGTAAAGAAAATTAGGGGTTTCAATGGAATTGGTATAGGCATTGATGTGCCTCGGCCTTATAACATGAATTGAATTGGTATTTATATTGAATTTGAATGGAATGGAATGGAATTGAAATTGAAATTCAATTTCAATTGAAATTAAATTTGAATTGGTATTGATATTGTTGTAAATTGGTATAAATTGAAATTGAATATGAATTGGTATTGATATTGGTAAAAATTGGTATAAATTGAAATTGAATTTGAATTGGTATTGATATTGGTATAAATTTTAGTTCTTACGCGTACTTTAAATTAAATAAAACATACTTTAAATTACATAATTAAATGAAATCTCTTGAATTGTGATAATACATAATTAAATGAAACATACTTTAAATTACATATAGTGCGCATAGATACTAGCCTTGTAGTTCTTGTGCATACGTATTCAATAGCCCTTAGATCCATTCAAAAGTCATTATCCATGTAATGAGATATCTCGAATTGTCCCATTTGGACAGTTTGGGACTGCATTGTTTCTGTATAATAATATTCTTAGTGGCTTAAACTTGTTACTTTTGGGAAAAGTTCTGCAGTCATATCTTAATGTTCTATGGGTACTAGATGATGTGATGTTAAGTGTTATTTCAATTTATAAATTGAAATAACACTCACACTTGCAAATATATGTCGTGTAGAGAACTATGGGGATATGCTGTCGAGTTTTCCTCAAATTGGAACAATGTACATGAGCTGTTAAGTATATTATAGAAATGTAATCTTAAATTGGATAGGACCACTCACCCTTTAGAGGAGATGGAGGAAACATGAATTAAAATTATAATTACATTTTAATTTTAATTTCAAATTAAATTTGAATTTGAATTTGAATGAACGAATAAATTTTCATTAATTCAACTTCTTATATAACACTTTCTTCGGGGGGTGCATGCCTGCATGTATTCTCATTCAATAGGTGATTGTTTATACTAATGGGAACTAAATGTTCACACTTTTTCTTATACTAATCCATGAATATACGCCTCTTACCCATAATAGGTGACTGCTTGTAGTAACTATGATAGGATATCTTAAATACAAAGCGTGGATGGGTGATACAAATAGATTAGCGGGTGTGTTGCGGATTGGTGCTAATGAATTTATGAAATACGCAAAGACATGTCATAATGATGAAGAGTTTCCATGTCCGTGTGCTAGGTGAAAGAATGGTAAAGTGTTTTAGTGGAAAACAATTGAACTATGTTTGTTAAGATGGGGTATGCAAGATAATTATCGAATTTGGGTTTTTCACAAGGAATTCCTTTTGTCCCTGAGAAACCTTCGCAAAAACCTTCAACAAGTAGGATATATGTATAAGGGGAGGATGACAATATAGATCATAATATGATAGAGGAATTAGTTGATGACGCGTATGGAGTTCACGAAGTGGAAGAGAATGAGGTCACTGATGATGGACAAGGTTCAAGTGCTCATGAAGATATTGCGATAAACCTTGACGATGACAACCAACGTTTAAAATTTAAGGTGACCCATCTGTTATACTCCGGGTGTGAGAAAGATCAAACAAATTTACATGCCATGGTTGGTTTGCATAGTTCTAACACCCAATATGGTTTGTCTAGCAATACTGTGATAGGAATTTTGAATTGGGTGAAGGGCTTGCTACCCAAGAAGAATACATTTCCAAACAGCTATCCTATTATAAAAAACATTTTGAAAGGTTTGGGAACAAAGTATAAATCAATTCATGCTTGTGTGTATGACTGCATACTATACCGAAAGGAGTATAAAAATCTCAATCGGTGTCCAGTTTGCGATGAACCTAGATATGTCGAATCTCCTGAAAAGGAAGTCACAAGCTCAAAAGTGCCTCAAAAAGTGTTGAAATATTTTCTCGTTGGGCCTAGATTAAAGAAGTTTTTCACAGTACCATGGATAGACGAGGAAATAACTTGGCATGCTAGTGAATAAGCAGGGGATAATCTCATGCGTTATCTATTGATTCTACAGTTTGAAAGAGGTTGAGCTTTGAGTATCCCGATTTGTCCCAAGAATAGCGTAACATTCGTTTGGCAATATCAACAGATAGTTTCATTCCATTTTCAAATATAAGCACCAATCAAAGTGTATGGCCAGTGATCCTAGCCCCACTTAACCTCCCTCCTTCATAATGTACGAGACCTGAATTTTTGATGTTGTCTTTATTGATACCTGGGCCAAAGGCACTAAGTGAGGACATCGATGTCTACCTGGATCTTTTGGTAGATAAACTAAATGAGTTATGGGAAGAGGGTGTGAAAACATTTAACTCTTAAAAAAAAGAGTTTACATTGAAAGGTATATTGATGTGGGCAATTCATGATTTTCCAACTTATGGGACATCATCCAGTTGTGTGGTACATGGTTATTTGGGGTGTCCTATTTGTGGTGATGAGACTGAATCTCTTCGTCTCCCCAATAGATCAAAAAAAAATATACCATTTCCATAGGAGGTTTTTACCCCCCCCCCCCCCCCCCAATTCATAGTTTTATATTTGAGAAAGGTTCTAATTTTTTATCGGGCGGCGCTGAACGTAGGATATCATCGAGAAAACTTTCAGGCTCAGAAATTGAAAGTAAATCTTCTGATTGTGGCCCTAATATGCTAGGTAAGAATCCTAAATTTAATAATGCCAAGCATAAGAAGACCCCAACTGGAAATGAATCTGAGATAAGAAAGGCATAGTCTATGAGGTCAATTTTATTTTACTCTTCTTATTGGAAGAATAAGCCGGTGCACCAAGTATTAGATGGGATGCACACGAAAAAGAACATCGTTGAACATATTATGGGAACATGACATGAGGGGAGCCATTCGCAAAATGCCAAAAATGCGCAAAAGGACCTTAAAGCGTTGAAACTTAAGCCACAACTATGGTTGAAAGAAGATAGTAGGGGAAGGACAATAATTTCCCCGAGTGCATTTAATTTAACGAGTGAGGAAAAGAAGGTGATTTTAGACACAATATATAATTTTAAGGTTACATCTAATGTTTCATCAAACTTGCAAACGATTATGAATTATGCTACCCATGATTTATATGAATGTAAGTCCCACGATTAGCATGTGATCATGCAATTTGTGCCTCTATTGTTTAAACACTGTTTCTCCAAGCACAAGGATTTACGGAGGGCTATTATGAAAATTAGTATATGCTTCTCACTTTTATGTGAGAAGGTAGTCAATGGAGATAACATACTGGCCGCAAAATTAGCGGTGAACGAAGTGATTTGTGTGTTGGAGAAGTGCTTTCCCCCATCTTTATTTGACATAAGTGTTCACTTATTGGTTCACCTATGCGACGAGGCACTTCTTTGTGGCCCAGTTAGATATCGGTGGATGTATCGATTTGAAAGATTTAGGAAAGTTTTCAAAGATTATGTTAAGAATACACGATACATTGACTCGACCAGCATAGATGACATTGATGAGTTCGTCGATGAGGGTGCTCATGTGATGAAATTAATGAGTTTCAACATGAACAAGTAGCCCATTATCTATTTGACACACATGAAGATGTCAAAGAATGGAAAAAGTAAGTTTAAATTATTTTAAATTTTACATTATTTTAATTTTTATGCATGATTAATTTTATAATACGTTTGTCACGATCTATGTAGAAAATATGAAGCCCGTGAGAACAATAAAAGACGAAAAACTATGGCACAATCAGACAGCGAATTTAGGTTGTGGTTGTCACACGAGGTAATTATAATTAAAATGGTTGTTATTAAATGTCACATTACAAGAAATCTTTACAACTAACCTAATTTATTTATTTATACTCTCAGCTCTTAAAGACGGTGATGCTACATCAAGGTATGCTCATCTAGCCACTAGACCCTTATTCACGGAACAAGAGTACAAAAAGTATCGATTGAACGATTACGTATTCGATGCAAAGGTGTACGAGAAACATATAAATGTACAGAACTTGAGCATTTCATACAAGGCCCTTACTTTGTTTCGAGCGAGCGCGAAAGATAAAAACCTCGTTGAAGCTGGAATGACTTACTATGGTGTAATTTGAAATATATATTAATTGGACTATGAAAGCTTCGAAGAGGTTGTATTTTACTGTGATTGGATAAGATATGAGGATAAAAATTCTTATAAAGTTAACCCTGGAACCAATTTGATCATGGTTGACTTGTCCAAGTTGAAGAGCAACGAACTTGTGAGCGATGAGATGTTTGTTTGTGCTTTTCAAAATGCCAAGCAAGTGTTTTACTCGGAGTATTTCAACAACGAGCCATGGTCAATCATCCTACATGCCCCAAAGCGTCTAAACAGTAGTTTGGATGACTTGGTTTCTCCTACCAAATATCAATCCATTTTTTATGATAACACAAATTCAAAACAATTTTTAGATTTGTAATAAGTATTCCAATTATTTGTAATGACCACTGGCTGTATTATTCTAGTTCTTTATTATTATAGAATGATAATTTAATATTTTTTATTCATTTGTACTTGATCATTTTAATGCTTGTAATAACCAGTGGGTGTATTCTTCTAGTGGTTTGTTATTATCGAATTTCTATCAAAATTGGTTTTTATTGAATGTATTGGATGATAATTAGGATTTTAATCAATTTAAGTATTAATTCAAAGTCCATGACTTGGGAGTATGTGTTCGGGGAGGAGGGGAAGTGTGTGTGAATTGAATTTGGTATTGGGTATTGGTATTGGTATGAATTGAAATTGATATAAATTGGTATTGGTATTGGTATAAATTGAAATTGATATTGTATGTATTGTTATTATCGAATTTGAGTATTAATTCAATGTCCATATACATGTTTGAACTAATAATAACATTTTTTTATAGAAAATTTCTTCATCCTAGCGCGGTAGCGGCGGCGACGACAGCACCTCAGCACCCCCCAAAATGGGGCAAATTGGGGTACGTGATTGAGAATAAGATGGCATTATTGACCAGATCTCTAGAGTTGCTAAAGTCGATCGTTGGCTCGAGTTACACTGATTGGAGGGTCGTGCCTAATGAGCTCAAGATTAGCATCTAGGGGGATTACAGGCAGTGTATTTATATTTATATTTATATTTATATTTATATTTATATTTATATTTATCTAACAATTACTTTATTTTTGGTTTCTATTTGTTTGACAGGAGCAACTCGGCCTGCTCCCACATGTTCACGACTCCACGTTGAAATAGTAGAGGGATCAGTATAAGACGTGGAAGAAGAATATACCATCACGGTACTTTGGGACGACACGACAGTCTATTTTGAGAGTACGTGACATCGCCTCCTGATTAGGCACATATTGTTCACATTTATCCCCTTAATTTCGGTATTTTTATGATCCCGTGCAGTGTAACTAGCTTGGATTTGTCTCGTATTTATGATACAAACCTCTTTTGGTACGTATTGCGTGTTTTTTGTATTTCTCATGTGTTTTACAGGTATTTCATGCAAGTTAGTGCGAAGGAGAACTCAAAACAGTGAAAGAAACCAAGAAATGGGGAGTTGAAGGGAATTTTTATAATTTTACATATATATTCCGGTGGTGGGGAAAGCTATTAATTTTAAGATCTCTAAATTACAAGAACATTGGAAAAAATGGCACCCCAATCCGAGCTACGGTGAAGAAGTTATGCCCATTTAAAGTTGGATACAGAAAGTCTAAAGTTGAAATTAATTCTGGAAGCTGAAGAGAAAACTCTTGAAATTTCTTGTTTAATTCATTTTTATTAGTTTTAAAACGTGGAGAGGCATGGGAAGAACCTCATTTAGGTATATTAAAAGGGAAAAACGTGGAGAGGCATGGGAAGAGTCATTTTTTGGTGTATAAAAGGCCAAGCCCTACATCCTTCCAAGGGAGTCGATTTCTAGAGAGAGTCAGATTTTAGGGAGTTGTTTTTATCAAGTTGTAGGAGGCTAATAGTTAGGGTTTCTTTGTAGTTAGTTTTTAGAGGATTCTTGTAACCAAGAACCATAGTTTTGAAGTTTGGCTACTATTCAAGATTTTAAGATCTATTCAAGATTCATCATTCATCCATTGCACGTAATTTTAATTTATTATTTTTACTGCTTTCCTAGTTAGTTTAATTAATTGTTGCTTTCTAGTTTCCCATTCCCAATTCAAGTCATGTTCTTAATTTTCTAGATTTAGTTATGAATTCCTGCACTTTCAATTTTAAGTTTTCTTTTATTTTAATCATATTAAGCTAAGTTTTTAAGGGTGGGAATGCATGAACCCAACCCGATGTGGTATGCATAGGTATAAAATTTATCCTCTAAATTAAATAAGTGATTAGACCGGGTTGTATAGTTTCACAACCATTGTAGACCTTTTGACCTCGTTTGCCCTAGGTAACCGGGGTGCTTAAGGATGCAATGCGCGTGAACTATTGCAACACTACTTTACTCATTCTTTGATTATGTATGATGCGGGCTTGAACCTCATATATGTAATGCTTTGGAGTACTAAAGACTGGGTCTCATCAATTATCTAATTTGTGACTAATTTTGTACTGGCATACACACCAGGGTTTGGGGGAGTGTATTCTTAACCCATTTCTTCATTCATATTAATTCCTTCTTAGTTAGTTAATTTTGCATGCATAGGTTAATTTAGTTGAATTTAGTTAAATCATAGATAAAATCCAAAAATCAATCATCTTTTTATTTTCCTTTTTTTAATATCAACTTTAGGACTAAACTACCTTACCTTTGTCGTCACGTTCACACGTCCTAACTCCCTGTGGATTCGATACCCAGACTCGCCACTATACTCCTTAAGAGTGTAGTTACAAGTTTAGGTTTTTTTTGTATTGAGGTTGGAAGCCAATAACAACGACTAGAGTATTACACGGACGCTCGGTTTTTCCCCTCGATCAAAAATGGCGCCGTTGCTGGGGTTTAAAGGCTTGTTGCATATGCTAAATGCAATCGCTTGCCCGCGAAAAAGGTATTCTATCCCAATAAAATTATTTTCAAGAGTTGATCCTTGATATTATTCTTTTACATTGCTCGGGACGCGCAAAGTTCTAAGTTAGGGGGTGTGATTAGGCACATATTCTTCACATTTATCCCCTTAATTTCAGTATTTTTATGATCCGGTGCAGTGTAAATAGCTTAGTTTGTCTAAAATTTATGCGACTAACCTCTTTTGGAAATTATTTCGTGTTTTGTGTATTTCTCATGTGCTTTATAGGTATTTCATGCAAGTTAGTGCGAAGGAGAACTCAAAACAGTGAAAGAAACCAAGAAATGGAGAGTTGAAGGGCATTTTCATAATTTTTCAGCCTTATTCCGGAGGTGGGGCCAACTAGAAAGTTGAAGATATCTAAATTACAAGAACATTGAAAAAAACATTACCCCAATCCGACCTACGGTGAAGAAGTTATGGCCATTTAAAGTTGGAGACAGAAAGTCTAAAGTTGAAATTAATTCTGGAAGCTGAAGAGACAACTCTTGAAATTTCTTATTTAATTCGTTTTTATTAGTTGTAAAATGTGGAGAGGCATGGTAAGAGTCTCATTTAGGTATATTAAAAGGAAAAAAATGTGGAGAGGCATGGGAAGAGTAATTTTTTGGTGTATAAAAGGCCAAGCCCTACATCCTTCCAAGGGAGTCGAATTCTAGAGAGTAGAATAGAATTTTAGAGAGAGAATTAGATTTTAGAGAGTCTTTTTAGTTTTCTTTGGTATAAGTTTTCATAAACCCTAGTTTGTAAGGTTGAGGAACAAGAAGTATTCTGGATTCAATTTCATCTCTTTTCCCTAGTGCTGATTACAAGTATCAATTTCCCTTTCTCTTATTTTCTATTTTCAATTCAATTATCACGTGTTTTGTAATTTTTATCTTTACAAAGTTTCTTAGATCCATAAGTACATGCATTTTTATGAAATTTTTTTCTAGAAAAATCATGTCCAGCTAAATTCTCAAGGGCTGGGGTACATGAAATCATTTCGAGGTAAATTACCCATGTAGAAAATAGAGGGTAAATTAAATATTGACCGAATTGTGTATGGAAATTATACGAACATAGTCGATCTTTTAATCTCTCTTGCCCTAGGTACTTGGGATGTTTAAGAACACTATGAAAGTGTAATTTTCCATTCACCACTTTGTATTTACCTTTGATTTCATATGATGCGGGCTAGTTCCCTCATATATGTAATGCTTAGGATTTATAAAGACTCGATTTAGTCAAAATTTCAATTTGTAATTCTAGAACTCTATACGATAATTTATTAAGGTTTGAGGGATTGTACTCCAACCTATGTTCTCTCATATTCATACAATTCTTGGTGTTTTGTGCATGTAGTTTATTTTTTTTCATCACAAATTGGAAAAAATCAAACCATCAATCATCTTTTCTTTGCTTATCTTTATTATTCATCTTTTTCTTTTGTTTTTTTAATATCAAATTTAGGATTAAACTACCTTACCTTTGTCGTCACATTCACACGTCCTAATTCCCTGTGGATTTGATACCCAAACTCGCCACTATACTCCTTAAGAAGTGTAGTTACAAGTTTAGGTTTTTTTTGTATTGAGGTTGGAAGCCGATAACAACGACTAGCGTATTACACGGACGCTCGGTTTTCCACTCGATCACCTCCTCAAAGAAGTCGATCTCATTGGCACAATGACAAAAGTTTGTCGATAATTATATCGATGAGGGAAAACCTGGTGAAAAAGTTGGACGTGCACTACTGTGGGAGGACATCTGACGCCGAGGTGGAGCACAGGATGGTAAGTTTAATTTTTCTTTAAATTTAGTTTTATGTTATTCTAATTTAGAATTACTTTGCATTACTTACTAATTCTGATTTATTTTATTTCAAGAGACGGGGAGTGGCCCTAGGGGTAGGCCATATAGGTTCGATGCCTATGCGTCAATTCAGACAAAGAAGGGCAAGGACAAGGAGGTGGCCCCAAGCACCGCAACCATGAATGTAAGTTGTAAATGTTTAATTTTTGTAATTACGTTATAATTTTTTTATTTACTTAATTAACTAATTGTGTACTTTTCGTTGTTTTAGGAAAATTTTAAGGAAGTGCATGAGTCTCAGTTTGATAGAGACAAAGCATATTCTGCTACGGACACACTTCGCCAAGTGCTCGGGATGGATCGCAAGGAGAGGACTAGTGGGCGAGCTCATGGGTGGGAAGTCGAGGGTCATCGGATTATAGACGAACAACACCGGGTTGGCACATAAGGTGGACACCCATGATGCTAAGCTATCAAGGTTGGAGGCAACGGTCCTAGATATGTACGCCTTCATGAAGCGTCAATTGGGGAAGGGGAAGGAGGTAGAGGTAGACGAGGACTTCACTACTTCGTTGTCGATACGCACGGACTCTCGGCTACTTGATCCATTTCCCACCTTGACACCCGTCGAGCGGCCTATGTTAACAATTGGTTTGAAGAGCGTGTTTCTACTTGACATCTATTGTGGAGAGAGGATATCGAGGGGGTTAAGGGACACGTCCTTCCTCCAAGGTATGATGGTTCCCAAAAGTCCCCTCCAAGAAATTGAGGCAAGGGTCCACATCACGCATGTGGGGACCGAAAAGGAGAACTCGCCTCTTTGGTTGTGCAAACAATCCTGCGTTCAACGAATTTATGGGGTTGTTGATGGATATATCATGTGGCTTTCCTCCTCCTCAACCTGCTCAAGACCCTGTTCCATAACATTATTTCTATCTTTTTTATTTGGATATTGGATATTTGTATTTCTATTTTATTTGTTGGTTTGGATATGGATAGTTGTATTTTTATTTTATTTGGATATGGACTATATATGCCATAATTTGGTACATTATTTCTATTTTATTTGAATATATGTTGTTTGGACAGGTATAATTTTTCTATAATAGGTAAAAATATATTGTTGGGCAGTGGTGGTGGCTATAGTGCCCAACAGTCTTTTTTAAAATTCTGCCCAGAATTGTCACGGTAAAAAATAGTGAAAAGTTCGTGACAAAGAAACTTGTCACAGACTTTGACCATGACAATTATTTTAGATTTTGTCATGGTCTTGTCACGATCTTTGACCGTGAAAAAACTTGTCAAAGTCAAAGATTGTGATAAGTCTAATGAATTTTTCAGGGTCATTGACCGTGACAAGTCCGTGACAAAGGTAGTTGTCACCCCTAGACTTTTCACGGTCAAAGACCTTGATAGGTTTTACTTATCAAGGATTTAGACCTTGACAGGTCAAAATTTTTGGTGTATTGGCTATAAACAAAGATATGGATCGTTGCTTTCCAGTGAGATTTGAATAAGATCATTTGGACTTGTGTGTAAGGAGTAATAGTCATTTTAGTAAAAGAGTTTAATATGTCACAATATTAGATTTGCTCAAATTTATGATGTTTAAGAATTCTAATGGGATACGGACTCTTATATTTGTACCTATTTAAAGGAATCTTGTGGGAGGAATTATTCAAACTCATATTTATCTTTCCCAATATATTTTCTCTTCCACAATACCTTTCATCTTTCATAAAAATCCTAAGCTCCATTAAAGAGAATTTTGAAGTTTATTTTTAAAGAAGAAGGACCTATTTTCTCAATATCATCCACGAGACTTTCTTCATCAACTTTTCAAGAGGAACACAACCATATCAATAGATTTTTTATACGATAACTTTTATCGAGCATGAATACTTCTATTGTTCCCCTTAAGTGTTGTATATTTTAAATATTCCCTAAACCTTAATTAATCATATTTTCTTAAAATTATTTTAGAAGATTAATTAGTGAAAGAGAAAATAAAAATTGGGGATATTTTTATTAAATCTAAAAATATGATCTAATACTTAAAACAATCACATGCTTAGATTAGAGGTTTGGGTTTCGATAGAATTGTGGGATGATTGGCATGCGAGAATTAAAAATATGAACATCGATTTATATTTTGACTCGTTAATGACAATATTGATATGTAGGTTGTAGAACAAAATTATTGTTGTGTAACGTTATTAATACAATAGTAACTACACAAAATCCTGCGAGTGGACACGCTTAGTGAGTCACGGCCCAAGCCCGCGACCAGCTGGTCGTGGACTTGGGCTGTGACCCACTCAATATTTGGCGTGACCATATTTATTTCGACACTAAATTATTGATGTTCTGGAAGTGGTCACGGACTTGGGACGTGACCATCTTGGCGCCAAACTCGCACCAAAATTCCCTCTAAGCTTGGTCTCGGATGGGTCACGGACCAAGTTCGTGACCCATGGCATGACGAAGAAGAGAGTACACACATTGAGGGTCACGGCTTAGGGTCGTGACCATTTCTGGGTGTGGGTCACAGCTATGGGCTGTGACCATTCATTCAAGCACTAGGGGTATGAAAAAGGGTCGCGCATCACAGATTGAGGGTCACGACTTGGGGTTGTGACCATTTCTTGGTATGGGTCACATCTATGGGCCATGACCATACCTCATTCAAGCATGGAAAAGGGTCGCGTATGGTGGGTCATGGCTCTAGGTCATGACTAGGTTGAAGAACCCAGTTGGGACTTATTTTGGTTTTAATGGTCCCGCGCATGGGGTAACGGCTCTAGGCCGTGACTAATTTCATGTCTTAAAACAAAAAAAAAAGACCCGCCCGCTGTAAGCTTTTCAGTTGGAGTAAGCTGCTACTTCTCGTTTCAGCTCGTACGATTTTTGAAGTTGGATTTCAGTTCGATTTTTAAGGGTTAAGCAATTTCAGTTGGTTTGCATTTGGATTAACCCCTGGTATGTATTGATTCATTTTGATTTCATTTGGATTTCGTGATTTCTATCGAAAGCCCTAATATATGTATATGTATGTGTAGATTTACATTTGTATGTGTGTGTATGTATAGATTTATGTTTATATGTGTGTGTGTATGTATAGATTTATGTGTTTATGTATGTTTATGTGTGTAACTATGAACAAATAAATTATTTTTTTGTCAATAAGCCCTATATTATATGTGTGCGTATGTATAGATTGTATGCGTGTGTATTTATAGATTTAAAAAAGAAAATGCGTATATGTGTGTGCATTTCGTCAATCAGTAGAAGCGTTGGGCGATTTTACGATTCGATTTCGTCTAAGGTGCGATTTTAGCTCCAATATTTGTGAAAGGTATGTGCGTATATGTGTGTGCGTTTCAATTTGTTGATTTGTGGCTAATGTGTGTATGTGTGTGCAATCCTCAAAACAATTTCTCCAAATCGATTTCAACCAGCATAAGCCCTCACCCCCCAAAACCAATTGTAGGCCATTGAAAATCAATTTCTATTTGGGTTATTATACTTGTTTGTATGTGTGTTTATGTATAAATTTATGTTTATATATGTGTGTATGCATATATTTATGTGTATATGTGTGTTTATGTATGTAACTATGAACAAATAAATTATTTTTTATGTCAATAAACCCTAGATTGTATGAGTGTGTATGTATAGATTGTATGTGTGTGTATGTATAGATTTATGGCAAAAAAAATATTAGGGTTTAGAAAACCCTAGATTGTACGTGTGTGTATGTATAAATTATGTCAATAAATCGTAGATTGTATGTGTGTGTATGTATAAATTGTGTCAATAAACCTTAGATTGTATGTGTGTGTATTTTTTTGACAAAATATTATTCAAAACCCTAGACATTATATTTTTTTGACAAAATATAATTAAATGAACTTTTAATAAGTAAAAAAAATTACATCCATCTTGTTGTGGGTTATATGCATGTCATCATATTATATTGGGGGTTATATGCATGTCGTGATTTTTTTTACATCCTAGTCGCAAACACGTGTGCACATTATTATAGTGAGATATTGTTGGCTTGATTGTTGGAAACTATGTTGGATTTATTGAATTGATACTAGTGTCGATAAGTGTACATGTTATTAAATTTGCTGGGTGTGTTCTTGATTTGCCTATAAAAAAGTATATCACTTATCTTGCGATTAATGTGCATTTTTTGACGTTTACGTCAAGATATTAGGAGGCTACAACTTGACATGGAACAAAGGCAACTTGATTTCATTCATTCATATTTTAACTTGACATGTATACCATAATTCTGTTGATTTTATACAGTTCTGTTTTAGTTTGAGATTTGTTGTGATTAACTTGACTGGTTATGTATTTTAAAGCCTTAAAATGGCAGCGTAATAAACACAACTACATTGATATTATAGGCACTGGGTTGATATTATACATTTTTATTCTCCTTTGCCTTTGTGTACTTTTCTTTACATATTATAGGCAGCAGGTTGCTCATGTTTGTTCGAATTGCGATGTTAAAATAGGGGAATAAATCTGCGTCATATGTAAATCTACAACATATTATAGGCGACAGATCTAATTCTTTAGTGGTTTTGTGAGGTACTTTCTTTAATTTTACATACCTGTTCTTCATAACACACTGTTTACGCATTGCAGATCTAACCAATTAGATACATGTTCTTCATTACATACCAGTTCTTCATTACACACCAGGTATTCTTTACTTTAACCAAAGTAGTTATATAATTGATATACAATATCTATTAAATCTTTTAGATGATAGAAGGAGTACGGGATAATTATTGGTTTTGTTTGGTTTGGTTGTTGGATAATTATTGGTTGTTGGCTTGTTGTTGGATAGTATGTTGTAAGGAGTATGGGATAATTGGAAGGAATATGGGATAATTATGAGGACTTAATCTTAAAAACAAGGCGTTAGAGGGTGAAAACTCCAAACATCCCCTGTACGGTCCCGTGAGAGGAACAAACACCTCTCACGGGACCAATGTAACACATAGGAACTGATCGCACGATAACGGGACTCCCGATTTGAGAATACGACGATAATTTGAAAATATGAGGACTTAAGCTAGAAAACAAGACGTTAGAGGGTAAAACTTGAAACATCCCTCGTACGGTCCCGTGAGAGGCACCAACACCTCTTGTGGGACCAATGTAACATGTAGGAACTAACCGCGCAAACACGAGACTCTCAGTTTGAGAATACGACGATAATTCGTTAGAGGGAGAAAATACGAAACAACCCCCGTACAGTCCCGTGAGAGGAGCCAACACCTCTCACGGGACCAATATAACACGTAGGAATTGACCGCGCGATAACGGGACTCTCGATTTGAGAATACGATGATAATTTGAAAATATGAGGACTTAAGCTTAAAAATAAGGCATTAGAGGGGGAAAACACGAAACACCCCCTGTATGGTCCCGTGAGAGGAACCAACACCTCTCACGGGACCAATGTAAGACGTACGAACTGACCGTGCAATAATGGGACTCTCGTTCTTAGAATACGACGATAATATGAAAATATGAGGACTTAAGCTAGAAAATAAGAGGTTAGAGGGTAAAACTTGAAACAGCCTCCGTACGGTCCCGTGAGAGACACCAACACCTCTCGTGGGACCAATGTAACATGTAGGAACTGACCGCGCAATCACCGGACTCTGTATTTCAGAATATGACGATGATTTGCATATTTCTAGACTTAAGCAAAACATAACGTTAGTGGGTGAAAACTCAAAACACCCCCCGAACGGCCCCGTGAGTGGCACCAACACCTCACACGGGACCAATATAACTCGTAGGAACTGACCTCATGATCATGGGACTCCTGGTTTGAGAATATGATGATAATTTTCATATTTCTAAACTCAGGCTTAAAAACATAGCGTTAGTGGGTGAAAACCCAAAACAGCCCTCGAATGGCCCCGTGAGTGGCACCAACACCTCGCACGGGACCAATGTAACACGTAGGAACTAACCGTGCGATCACGGGACCCTTAGTTTGAGAAAAAGATGATAATTTTCATATTTCTAGACTTAGGCTTAAAAACATGGCGTTAGTGGATGAAAAGACGAAACAACCCCCGAACGGTCTCGTGAGTGGAACCAATACCTAGCATGGGACCAATGTAACTCGTAAGAACTGATCGCGTGATCACGGGACCCATGGTTTGAGAATATGATGATAATTTTAATATTTCTAGACCTGATCTTAAAAACATAGCGTTAGTGGGTGAAAAGCCGAAATAGCCCCTAAACAGCCCAGTGAGTAGCACTAACAGCTCGCACGGGACCAATGTAACTCATAGGAACTGACCGCGCGACCATGAGACCCTCGGTTTGAGAATACAATGAATATTTACATATTTCTAGACTTAGGCTTAAAAATAAGGCGTTAGTGGGTGAAAACCCAAAACAGCCCCGTGAGTGCACTAACACCTCACACGGGACCAATGTAACTCGTAGGAACGGACCGCGCAGTCACAGGACTCCCGATTTGAGAATATGAGGGTAACTTGAATATTTCTAGACTTAGGCTTAAAAACATGGCGTTAGTGGGTGAAAACCCGAAACAGCTCCCCTACGGCCCCGTGGGTGGCACCAACACCTCCCACGGGACCAATGTAACTCGTAGGAACTGATCGTGCATGCACAGGACTCTCGATTTGAGAATACGATGATAATTTGCATATTTTTAGACTCGAGCTTAAAAACATGGCGTTAGTGGGTGAAATGCCAAAACAGTCCCCGAACGACCCCGTGAGTAGCACCAGCACCTCGCACGGGACTAATGTAACTCGTAAGGACTTACCGCGCGATCACGGGACCCCGAATATGAGAATACGATGATAATTTGCATATTTCTAGACTTGGGCTTAAAAACAAGGCGCCAGTGGGTGAAAACCTGAAACAACCCCCGAACGACCCCGAGAATGGCACCAACACCTCACACGAGACCAATGTAACTCGTAGGAACTGACCGCGCGATCGCGGGGCCCCCGGTTTGAGAATACGATGATAATTTGCATACTTCTAGACTTAGGCTTAAAAATATGGTGTTAGTGGGTGAAAAGCCGAAACAGCCCCCGAACGGCCCCGTGAGTGGCATCAACACGCCGCATAGGACCAATGTAACTCGTAGGAACTCACCGCGCGATCACGTGATCCCGGGCTTGAGAATATGATGATAATTTGAAAATCTAAGGACTTAAGCTTGAAAACAAGGCGGTAGAGAGTGAAAACTCAAAAAAATCCCCGTACAGTCCCGTAAGAGGCACTAACACTTCTCACGGGACCAATGTAACTCGTAGGAACTGACCGCGTGATCACGGGACTCCCGATTTGAGAATACGATGATAATTTGAAAATGTGAGCACTTAAGTTTAAAAATAAGGTGTTAGAGGGGTAAAATAAAAAACAACCCCCTTACGGTCTCGTGAGAGGCACCAACGCCTCTCACGGGACCAATATAACACTTACGAACTGACCGCGTGATCACGGGACTCCCGATTTGAGAATACGATGATAATTTGAAAATACGAGGACTTAAGCTTGACAACAAGGAATTAGAGGGTGAAAAACGGTTGATCCCTTCTTTACTTCCCATTTTCGCTAAAAAGTCCACCACCTGGTTGCCTTCTCTATATATACGGAAGTTCCTGACTCCTAGACCCCCTATTTGTAGTCCTTGTAATGTTCTCCCATTTACACCATCGATGCCTATTCTCCCCATAATTTGAACTCCAAAAAAACTTTGCCATTAGATTATGCAGACTTTTTATGACAACTTTAGGAGGGGACATAATAGATATTAGATATATATGCATAGATACTAGCACAGATTTTAAGAGCACAATTTTAGGGTAGATGCATATGTTTTATATACACGCACATAACTGAGTAAAGTATATATATTAACCAATAATCCAATTACACAATGCATTCCCAGATAATAAGTCATGACCAGATATAAAACTTTATTTGAATGGCAATCCTTAACGTTATTTTCAATAAACACACACAAACTGGATAGATACCAGATAAACATACCGCACACACCAATCTAAATTTTTTTTAATGAAAAAACATCTTCAAAGATTAAAAATATTCTAAATCCTTGAAGTTACATCCAACTCTACATAAGTTAGAGTAAACTAAACATAAAACATAAGGATAACAATGATACCAGACAAAAGAAGTGGCGGATGAAAGTATAACTTAAACTAAGTGTGGTAAAAACATCTTTACATAAATGTGCATAAGTTTCAAAATAAGGTAGTACTTAAAATCAAACTTAAAACCAACCACAATTTGAAATAATCTCCAAAAATGAAGAATCCTGAATCTACATATGCTGGAATTTGAAGGCCTTATGGATAAGATCAACTGTAATGGTAATCTGCAGTATCAGTGGACTGTGATCAGATCAACTTTTGTTAAGATGATGAACAACTTCTGTGATCAGAACTAATATTAAGTGAAAATATTTTCACTTAATAAGGACCATAGATCAATATTTGAAACAAATATTAATCAACTTTAGAAAGTAACAAATAACTTTTAGAAAGTAACAAACTGAAATGACAAAATGATAGAAAGATAATGAAAGAACACATTTTCAATGTAAACTGAAATGACACTAGGTGATCCACAGACATGTTAATTTTATTAAAAGAAATAATTCAAAAAATAAAGTTTTACTCACATCTGCAATCTTGGTAATAGTTGAATCTCAGAACAACTTGGTCCAGGGAAACTGAAATGAACTGACAGCTGAAAAAGCGCGACCAAAATAATCGGTAAATCGTATCATTTGTATTTAATGTTGTGACTCATACAATACCTAAAACCAAAACACCATACATACATATAAAAATTTGATCTTTAAACTGATCAATCAATTTAATCTGATCTCAATCAAATTGATTTAGTACACAATTACATCTATAATTGTGTATCGATCAATAATGTAATAACAAACCTGTAAATTACAACCCAATCATAATTGATGATCAATAATTAAAGACTAAATGATTTTACCTAATTGATCGAGTAAATTACAATATTTGTAACAACTATTGTAACATCTCTTGAAATGATCAGTTTAACAGTATTTGTAACAACTCTTGAAATGCTTAATAGCATTTGTAACAGCTTAACAATATTAACTGATCGAGTAAATTACAATAAATGTAATAACTCTTGAAATGCTTAACAAGTCAACTTAACATGTGCAAATGAAACTCAAATTTATACTAATGCAAGGCCTAGATCTAGCATTTTTTCAACATATAAGATCTAATTACAAAATCTCAACTTCCAAACTAATTCCTTATTATCATCAAGTTGTGAACTTATTACACACTAATTCTTCAAGATAATCGCAACCTCCGAAGATAACCACATGGAACACATTGATACTCAGCTTAATAGTACAGAATAACCACTAAATCTAGTCAATAAAGGAGAAAATTTATTAGTTATATACCAGTAATTTGTCTATGCAACTATATACCAACACCCCCAAAATGCAGAACATTTAATCAATTAGGAAGCTATGCGGACCACTAATGGATCGATTCAGTTAGGCAGCTAGGTAGAACATAACACACTCGCACATAACTGATGCCAATATAGCAGTTTTATATGGCTATATAGCAGCTATATATGTCTATATATAACATCTGTATATGCCCATATATAGCAACTATATATAATAGCTATATATGGCTATATTGTAGCTATATATGCCCTTATATAACAGCTACATAGCAGCTATATATTGCCATATATAGCAGCAATATATGAGCCTATATAACTTCTATATATGGCCATATATGGCTGCTATATATGGCCATATATATATATAGCTTATATATAGATTGAAAACAAGGCGAAGAGGGCAAAACCACGAAACAGCCCCCGTAGGGACCCGTGAGAGGAGCCGACACCTTCCACGAGACCAGTGTAACATGTAGGAACTGACCGTGTGATAATGGGACTCCCGATTTGAGATTACAACAATAATTTGAAAATATGAGGACTTAAGCTTGAAAATAAGGCGTTAGCGGGAGAAAACCCAAAACAACCCTTGAACGGCCCCGTGAGTGGCACCAATACCTCGCACGTGACCAATATAACTTGTTGGAACTGACCGCGCTATCACGAGACTCTTGGTTTGAGAATACGATGATAATTTGCATAATTCTAGACTTAGGCTTAAAAACATGGCGTTAGTGGATGAAAACTCGAAACTGCACCCGAACGGCCCCGTGAGTGGCATCAATACCTCGCATAGGACCAATATAACTCATAGGAACGGACTGCGCTATCACAAAACTCTCATTTTGAGAATACGACCATAATTTGCATGTTTCTAGACTTAAGTAAAACGTGGCGTTAGTGGGTGAAAATCCGAAACAACCCCCAAACGGCCCCGTGGGAGGCACCAACAGCTCCCACGGGACCAATGTAACTCATAGGAACTAACCACGCAGCCACGGGACTCTCGGTTTGAGAATACGATGATAATTTGAAAATATAAAGACTTAGGCTTACAAACATGGCGTTAGAGGGTGAAAACCCAAAATAGCCCCCGAACGGCCCCGTGGGAGGCACCTACACCTCGCACGGGATCAATGTAACTCGTAGGAACTGACCGCGCTATCACAAGACTCTCGGTTTGAGAATACGAAGATAATATGCATAATTTTAGACTTAGGCTTAAAAACATGGCGTTAGTGGGTGAAAACTCAAAATAGCCCCCGAATGGCCCCGTGAGTGGCACCAACACCTCGCACGGGACCAATATAACTCATAAGAACTTATCGTGCAATCATGGGACTCCCAATTTGAGAATACAAAGATAATTTGAATATTTATAGACTTAAGGAAAATATGGTGTTAGTGGGTGAAAACTCGAAAGAGCCCCGAACGGCCCCATGGGAGGCACCAACAGCTCCCACGGGACCAATGTAAGTTGTAGGAACAAACCGCGTAGCCACAGGACTCCCAATTTTAGTATATGATGGTAATTTGAAATATGAGGACTTAGGCTTTAAAACATGGCATTAGAGGGTGAAAACCCAAAATAGCCCTCGAATGGACCCGTGGGAGGCGCCAACACATCCCACGGGACCAATGTAACTGGTAGGAACTGACCGCGCAGCAAAGGGACTCCCAGTTTGAGAATATGATGATAATTTGTATATTTCTAGACTTAGGCTTAAAAACATGGCATTTATGGGTGAAAACCTGAAACATCCCCCGAATGGACCCCTGAGTGGCACCAATACCTCGCACGGGACCAATGTAATTCATACGAACTGATCGCGCGATCACGGGACCCACGATTTGAGAATATGACGATAATTTTCATATTTCTAGACTTAAGAAAAACATGACGTTAGTGGGTGAAAACATGAAACAGCCCCCGAACGGCCTCGTGAGTGGCACCAACACCTCGCACGGGACCAATATAACTCGTAAGAACTTACTGCGCAATCACGGGACTCCCGATTTGAGAATACGATGATAATTTTTATATTTCTAGACTTAAGCAAAACATGGCATTTATGGGTGAAAACCCGAAATAGCCCTCAATCGGTCCCATGGGAGGCACCAACAGCTCCCACGGAACGAATGTAACTCATAGGAACTAACTGTGCAGCCACGGAACTCCAAATTTTAGAGTAGGACGGTAATTTGAAAATATTACGACTTTGACTTAAAAATATGGCGTTAGCGGGTGAAAACCCAAAATAGCCAGTGAACGGTCCCGTGCGTGGCACCAACACCTCGCACGGGACCAATATAACTCGTAGGAACTGACCGCACTCTCACAGGACTCTCAGTTTTAGAATATGATGATGATTTGCATATTTTTCTAGACTTAGGCTTAAAAACCTGGAGTTAGTGGGTGAAAACTCGAAACAGCCCCCGAGCGGCCCCGTGAGTGGCACAAACACCTCACACGAGACCAATATAACTCTTAAGAACTTACTGCGCGATCACAGGACTCCCGATTTGAGAACACGATGATAATTTGCATAATTCTAAACTTAAGAAAAATATGGCGTTAGTTGGTGAAAACTCGGAACAACCCCCGAACGGCCCTGTGGAGGACACCAACAGCTCCCACGGGACTAATGTAACTCGTAGGAACTAACTGCGCAGCCACGGGACTCCCGGTATGAGAATACGATGAAAATTTGAACATATGAGGACTTAGGCTTAAAAACATGGCATTAGAGGGTGAAAACCCAAAACAGCCCCACAAACGGCCCCGTATGAGTCACTAACACCTCCCTTGGGACTAATGAAAATCGTAGGAGCTGACCACACAACAATGGGACTCCCAATTTTTAAATACGGCGATAATTTGCATATTTTTAGATTTAGTCTTAAAAATATGGCGTTAGTGGGTGAAAACTCGAAAAAGGCCCAGAACGGCCCCGTGAGTGGCACCAACACCTCGCACGGGACCAATATAACTCGTAAGAACTGATCGCGCTATCACGGGACTTCCGATTTGAGAATACGACAATAATTTGCATAATTCTAGAATTAGACTTAAAAACATTGTGTTAGTGGTTGAAAACTTGAAATAGCCCCCGAACGGTCCCGTGAGTGGCACCAACACCTCGCTCGGGACCAATATAACTCGTAAGAACTTACCGTATGATCACGGGACTCCCGATTTGAGAATACGACGATAATTTGCATATTTCTAGACTTAGGCAAAATATGACGTTAGTGGGAGAAAACTCGAAACAGCCCCCGAACGGCCCCGTGAGAGGCACCAACACCTCGCACGGGACCAATATAACTCGTAGGAACTGACCAAGCAGCAACGAGAATCCCACTTTGATAATACGAGGATAATTTGTATATTTCCAGACTTAGGCTTAAAAACATGGTGTTTGTGGGTGAAAACCTGAAACAGCCCCCGAATGGCCCCGTGAGTGTCACTAACACCTCGCACGGAACCAATGTAATTCATACGAACTGATCACGCGATCACGGAACCCCCGGTTTGAGAATACGACGATAATTTACATATTTCTGGACTTAGGCTTAAAAACATGACGTTAGTGGGTGAAACTCGAAACAGCCCCCGAACGGCCCCGTGAGTGGCACTAACACCTTTCCTGGGACCAATATAACTCGTTGGAACTGACCGCGCTATCACGGGACTCCCGATTTGAGAATACGATAATAATTTGC
Source organism: Sambucus nigra (assembly GCA_949130495.1). Lineage (NCBI taxonomy): Eukaryota > Viridiplantae > Streptophyta > Magnoliopsida > Dipsacales > Adoxaceae > Sambucus > Sambucus nigra. The sequence continues at coordinate 539,355,358 of OX422213.1, forward strand.
ATAATTCTAGACTTAGGCTTAAAAGCATGGCGTTAGTGGATGAAAACTCGAAACAACCTCTGAACGTTCCCGTGAGTGGCACCAACACCTCGCACGGGACCAATATAACTCCTAAAAATGGACCGCAATATCATGGGACTCCCAGTTTGAGAATACGACAATAATTTGCATGTTTCTAGACTTAAGAAAAACATGGCGTTAGTAGATGAAAATCCGAAGCAGCCCCCAAACAGCCCCATGGGAGGAACCAACAGCTCCCACGGGACCAATATAACTCTTAGAAACTAACTGCGCAGCCACGGGACTCCCGGTTTGAGAATATGATGGTAATTTGAAAATATGAGGACTTAGTCTTAAAAACATGGCGTTAGAGGGTGAAAACCCAAAACAGCCCCCGAATGGCCCCGTGGGAGGCACCAACACCTCGCACGGGACCAATGTAACTCGTAGGAACTAACCGCGCTATCACAAAACTCCCAATTTGAGAATACGATGATAATTTGCATAATTTTATACTTAGGCTTAAAAACATGGCGTTAGTGGATGAAAACTCAAAATAACCCCTGAACGGCCCCGTGAGTGGCACCAACACCTCACACGAGACAAACATAACTCGTAAGAACTTATCACGCGATCACGGGTCTCCGAGTTTGAGAATACGACGATAATTTGCATATTTCTAAACTTAAGCAAAACATAGCGTTAGTGGGTGAAAACTCCAAACAGCCCTCGAATAGTCCCCTGGGAGGCACCAACAGCTCCCATGGGACCAATGTAACTTGTAGGAACTGAATGCATAGCCACGGGCCCCCTGATTAGAGAATACGATGGTAATTTGAAAATACGAGGACTTAGGCTTAAAAACATGGCGTTAGAGGGTGAAAACCTAAAACAGCCCCCGAACGGCCCCGTGGGAGGCAACAACACCTCCCACAGGACCAATGTAACTCATAGGAACTGACTTCACAGCAACGGGACTCCCAGTTTGAGAATACGATGATAATTTGAATATTTCTAGACTTAGGCTTAAAAGCATGACGTTTGTGGGTGAAAACATGAAACAGCCCCTGAACGACCCCGTGAGTGGTACCAACACCTTGTAAGGGACTAATGTAATTCGTACGAACTGACCACGCGATCTCGGGACCCCCGGTTTGAGAATACGATGATAATTTGTGTATTTATAGACTTAAGCAAAACATGGCGTTAGTGGGTGAAAACTCGAAATAGACCCCGAACGGCCCCGTGGGAGGCACCAACAGCTCCCACGAGACCAATGTAACCCGTAGGAACTTATCGCGCATCCACGGGACTCCCAGTTTGAGAATACAACGATAATTTGAAAATATGAGGACTTAGGCTTAAAAAAATGGCGTTAGAGGGTGAAAACCAAAAACAGTCCCCCGAACGGCCCCGTAGGAAGCACCAACACCTCCCACGGGACCAACGTAACTCGTAGGAACTGACCGCGCATCAACGACACTCTCAATTTGAGAATATGATGATAATTTGCATATTTCTAGACTTAATCTTAAAAACATGGCATTTGTGGGTGAAAACCTGAAACAGCCCCCGAACGGCCAGTGAGTGGCACCAACACCTCGCACGGAACCAGTGTAACTCATAGGAACTGATCGCACATCAACGGGACTCTCAATTTGAGAATATGATGATAATTTGCATAATTCTAGACTTAGGCCTAAAAACATGGCGTTAGTGGGTGAAAACTCGAAACAACCCCCGAACGGCCCCGTGAGTGGCACCAACACCTCGCACGGGACCAATATAACTCGTAAGAACTTATCGCGTGATCACGAGATTCTGATTTTGAGAATACGACGACAATTTGCATATTTCTAGACTTAAGCAAAACATGGCGTTAGTGGGTGAAAACTCGAAACAGCCTCGGAATAATCTCGTGGAAGGCACCAACAGCTCCCATGGGACCAATGTAACTCGTAGGAACTAAATGCACAGCCACGGGACTCCTAGTTTGAGAACACGGTGGTAATTTAAAAATATGAGGACTTAGGCTTAAAAATATGGCGTTAGATGGTGAAAACCTAAAATAGCCTAGAACGTCCCTGTGGGAGGCACTAACACCTCCTACGGGACCAATGTAACGCATAGGAACTGACCACACAGTAACGGGACTCCCGGTTTGAGAATACGATGATAATTTGCATATTTCTAGACTTAGGCTTAAAAATATGGCGTTTGTGGGTGAAAACCTGAAACAGCCCCCGAACGTCCCCCCTGAGTGGCACCGACACCTCGTACAGGACTAATGTAATTCGTACAAACTGACCGCGCGATCACGGGACCCTCGATTTGAGAATACGATGATAATTTGCATATTTTTAGACTTAAGAAAAACATGGCATTAGTGAGTGAAAACTCAAAACATCCCTAGAACGTCCCGTGGGAGGCACCAACAGCTCCCACGGGACCAATGTAACTCGTAGGTACTAATCGCACAGCCATGGGACTCCCGATTTGATATTACGGTGATAATTTAAAAATATGAGGACTTAGGCTTAAAAACATGGCGTTAGAGGCGGAAAATCCAAAACAGTCCCCGAACGGCCCCGTGGGAGGTACCAACACCTCCCATGGGACCAATATAACTCGTAGGAACTGATCGCGCATCAACAAGACTCTCGGTTTGAGAATATGATGATAATTTTCATATTTTTAGACTTAAGCTTAAAAATAGGCGTTTGTGGGTGAAAACCTGAGACAGCCCCTGAACGTCCCCGTGAGTGGCACCAACACCTTGCACGGGACCAATGTAATATGTACTAACTGACTGCGCGATCATGGGACCCCCGGTTTGAGAATATGATGATAATTTGAATATATATAGACTTATGCATAAAAACATTGATATGTTGATAATTATAACTCATATATGCAATTTTTCAGCTTGAAGAAATTTTCTGTAAAACTACTTGGTTACTGATATCATTTTTTTTTGTATCCTATCATCTGTAGGCTTTTTGCACGTGGAACAAATGAAGGAGGCAATGGTTTAGAACATGAAGATTGTTTATATAATGTTGTGGACATTCAGGGTTATGTTTTTTATGTGTTATAACCGTGCGGGCTTTTATTGTTTACTTTTATGGTCGTTTGGGCTTTTATAATTTGATTGTTGAATTTTATGGATGTGCGGGTTGTATTATAAGAAGGTTTTACATTTACAGGGTTTGGAATGTCCAGAAAATAGAGGAAAGTCTGCCCAAATATTTTTTGGTCTGTGAATTATTAAGACGTGTAATATTTTTAAGTTTGTATATATATTAGTTTATTAACAACATTCGCGATTCGCAATTTGTGATTTTTTTAATTGTTTTGCTAATAATAAATATTTGTAACACCTCGAATGCGTCCAACGTTACACGTAGCAACCGACAGTGCACTCACAGGACCCCCAATTTTAGTATTAGACCAAAAAAAGACATTTTTTTTAATTATAGTTAAATATGGTCATGGACTTTGTCCATGACCATTTTTATTTTTTTCGTTGCGCATAAAAATGGTCGCGGTCAAAGTCCGCGACCTTTTTTTTTCCTTTTTTATCCATCGCGGTGTCGGTCACAGACTTTGGCCGCGACCATTTTTTTTCTTTTTTTTTGTCACGATTGTGGGTCGCGGACTTGGTCCGCGACCATTTTTTTCATTTTTTTTTTTACAGTTGTGGTTTGCGGACTTGGGCAGTGACCAATTTGTCACGGTTGTGGGTCACGGATGAGGGCTGCGACCCGTCATGAAATGGGTCACAGCCCAAGTTCGCGACCATCTGTCGTGACCTCCTGTGGGCCATAACCATTTTTTGGTCACGGACTTGGGTCGCGACCCACGAAATTGGTCACGCCTGAAAAGGTCACGGCCCAAGTCCGCGACCCACAGTCTTGGTCAGGAATTTTGGCGGTGAACAATCGCCAGTTTTGGTGTAGTGTGTTAAAAAAGAATTATTTATTAATTGGTAAAATATCACTTGTAATTGGGAAAAGGCTTTGTTGAGTTGAGTTGAGTATTGAAATTATAGAATTTGACAACTTGTGTGACTAATTAGTAGAATTTGGTTAATAAAGGAAATTGAATGGAATTGAAACCATAGGATTAATTGAAAAATTATAGTGGTAAATTGAAATATAATTGATGTGGAGATTGTTCGTATAAAATTTTGACACCATGGGAACGTTCGGAGTTTGGGAGTAGGTATACTTTCACCCATATTTTATAGGTTGATTTCGAGGTATGAGACTAGTAGGTAGACTTTGTTGTCTATGACACCCCACCAAACGAAATACCAGGTGATCAGTCCTATACCAGATTAAAATATGAATCTCATATGGTTCATTTATAGCATCCCTGTCGAAAACCAATTTAATTACTAATAACTAATTAGGCTACCGTCAAAATTTTATTTAACTAATCTTTTTAATCAATCCAACCAAGTAAAACAATCACACAGTTTATATACCACAACTGAAATGAAATAAGGTAACTGAACTCTCGGTACAACATAATACAACCAAATTGAAATGCCGCATCTTAAAATGCGATAAAAGAATGAATAAATACAGTTGGGCTATCAGCCCGAGTGTTTCCACAATACCTCCTATCTAGATCACAAGGATCGAAGTGTCTTAAATAAACCTGCTTGTATCCACAGTTGCTGCAGCAAGCGTTTGACTCGAAAGAATCATCATCCAGGCATCCATGTCTCTATACACCAAATATATACATATATATCAAGAGAGGGAAAATATATTAATGGGTTAGATCCCAGGTTTGGAAAATATTTAGCAAGTGCATCAAATGCTACATTTTTAAAATATAAAATCTCTCACATTTAAACTAGGATCGTACTCTTATGAGATATGACTCACCCCTCCACTAATAGAGCACACCTATCGCATACATGTTAAACAACCCAGTTAAGCTACCCTGCCTAACTAATATCTTTCGTCCATCCTCTAAGTCCTCATAACTATCACCTACCCTACGTGATATAATATATGTTATACCGTAAGTTATCACCTAAGCTTTAGTTGGTCTGATCATCAATGTGATATATATATATATATATATACCGTTCATTTTTCGAAACTTTCACTAGTTTAAAAATACCCTTTTCACTTTAGTATATAAAATGTCGTATATATAATTCTCATTTAATATACGACTCACATTTGTATTAATCCGGATATAAATCTCCCGAAAGAGGAATAAACTCCTATTCATTTTACACTTTACACAATTCTAAGTTATATAATATCTCATCTTCTTATACTAGAAATATACAATACACAACAAGTATATTTATACCTATATCACAATCATAAGTATAATAACCATCCCGCCAAGCTATAACTAGAGGATGCAGTCTGAAAGTTCTATCATCATTCGAGTATGCTCAACTTAACCCAGATACCATGTCTGACTTACTCATGATCATGGTAGGAAATACTAAACGGTGTAGACGATCATATTCCCTCCTGAAAAGTGGAATCATTACCGCACCCATATGCGGGATTATATGACCTGAGGATATAATCTCCCTGCTCCGCAAGCTAGGGGATTCACCCACATCGCGCAACCTCCCTAGATAGCACTAAAGATATATGTATACATAAATATATCGTTCGCATACCAATATATTTATTATCAAATCATATATATATATATATATACTATAACAACACCCGTATATATAATATATATCACATCTCAATATGCCCTGGCTATAATTTCCGAACTCTTATGGCGATGGCCAAAATATCCCGAATGTTCCCATTCGTAATAGTACATAAGTATTTACACACTTAAAATACTAAACCTATAAGCATTCTTTTACTTAAGATTTACTTACCTTAATCACTTTTAAGGATTTATATATAATCCCGAATGTACCAATTCATAATACTTAATTAAGTATACAAGCTACTTATCTTAATTCCATAGGTATCGCATCGCCCATAATAATAGTCATTAATAGACGTACCATATAGCCGCTCAATCCTCTTTATCCCATATCCTAAATTCCATCCTAATCACATCCTAAGATTTTACTCAAATGAAATCAACCCATATTTATTCTAACCGCATAAATACATCTATACACACTTGCCGAAGACCTCTCTCGAATGTTACATGCTCTAACCATTCATTAGTTCCATACCTCGGATACACTTAACTATTCCAAGGTTCTCTCTTTCAACCCAAGGTTTACTCGCCCTAAATTCCATTATCTAGGAGACTTATTAATATCATGTCTAGAATCCCCTACAATAATATCCAATTTCTAATTTAATTTCCCCCTAAACATAAGGAAGAAATTTTTTAAAAACCTGATAGGGACGAATCGATTTGAATGGACCGAATTGATTCGCCTCTTTTCGAATAGATTTTCCCTTACCAAATCGATTCAAAAATGTTCTACTTTCTTACTATTTTAGTTCGAATCGATTCGGCTTTTCCGAATTGATTCGAAAAGTTGCAGAAATCAATTCTGCTACGGGTTATCATCTTCTCCAACCTCTATTTCAAACCCAAACACCTCTAACTTCATTGTTGTGGTTTTTTGTATCGCAACCGATAACACTATAATCATTCCAACACTGATTTATAACTAACACATTAATTTATTTATGGGATCGAATAATTTCTCTTGAATTTAAACCCTAAAACCAATTAAATTCTCTTTTATCATTTCTTCCCATTTCTAACCATTTATACACACCACTAACATGGGTTTAACACTAGAAGTCATCAAGAGTTAACAATACATCAATTTGTTAACTCAAAATCAATTTTTGCAAATTTATTTCAAGGGTTTCAACCCAAAAATCGTATGGTTTACAAACTATACGATGATATACACACACTCAATTGATAAACCAAGTAAACACTTGTCTCGTGGATAAAATTCGATGACCTCGAGTCGAATCACCCGGAGTTTGGCCCTGAATCCTCTCCCACTTTCTCTTTTCCTTTTTCCTTTATTTCCTTCCTTTTTTATCTCTTTTCTTTCCTCTCTCTCTCTCTCTCTCTCTCTCTCTCTCTCTCTCTCGTGCCTTATAAGAGATAAATAAAGGTTATCCCTTATAAAACCCAATTTTGACTCGTATACTCAATTGCGAGTCCCTACTAGTCCAAAAGTCCGCGAAACCTAAACACTACCCCTGAATACTCTATTCTAAATATCTCGGACATTCTGAAACTAATCGTGCACTCGAAATATCCGTTCGAGTTACTTAATTAAAATTCACTAGTCGGACCCGACGCTTCTCAACACGCATTTTCTACAACGTAAACTATCACTCGTCACTTAACCCAACTGTGACATGACATTAAAATATTCCGACTCATTTACTTATTCCCCAAAGTAAATGTAACACACATTAGTAATTATCTAACACTTAATAAATCCCACAATTACTATTCACCATAATTCCTCTAACAAACAAATTATGCCCACTTATGTAATTTAAATATCTATAAAAGTACGGGGTATTACATACTCCCCACCTTACAAAGGAATTTCGTCCCCGAAATTCGGATACAACCTGTACCCAGAAGTCGAATGGTACTAAGGCAGTCGTATTCTACCATACACTTATTCACGGTTCCCACCTATCTCAAGGCTTATACTCTACTCTAACGTACTAGCTTAACAGCAAACTTAACTGAATCTCTACATGCTAAAATGCTACCTCGGTCATATGATTAACTCTAACAAAGACAAATTACACCTAGTGTTTCTATAACAGCATATAAAGAGAACAATCCTATAATCACTACTCTAACGTATCGATCCCATCATAAAGCTACCACTATAAGTGTTAGTTCGTTTATGTCATAACTTAGAATTCCCCCAAAAAGGAAAACTACACTAGAGCTTGACTACTCCCGTTAGCCTTACATCTTATCTCGGGTGTGCTAACTCTGTTTTCACCTATATAATTAGATTCTTTCATACCTCATACGATGTTCCACCCAACACATTCCAATTTCATTTATAACTGCCCCAAAGCATACTCTTCAGCTTTATATATTACGTCCCCCCTTATTTCGGACGATATATAAAATCAACTTACCAAGGTGTGAATACACCCTATAACTCGTGCATATCAGCATGACTATTTCAAACGTCACACACACGTAACACTATTTCTAAAAATGGGCCTCACTTTCTTCTCGGCCTGGTGCTAACACTTGGGTACTCTCAACCCGAATTACTCGAGATTCAATTCTTCATATACCTAGAAATTTAATCCTTATCAAGGTTAACCCACCAATCTTCTCGTGGTTAACTCAATACAATTTCCCTATATCAGCACGACTAGCCCCACTGGCCTTACTTTATGGTAACCCTAAGATTAATGTGTTTTCTTGTACATGTAAATGAGTATTATACTAACTATATCTCTAACGGCCAAGAATTTTCCTAACTCCTGACATTAGCTCAGTTTCATGTGTGGGACATCTCGCAAAGAAAAATCCAAATAAGGAATCCTCCCATTACACTATTACCTCGCATCGTCGGTCATTAAGATATAACGGCCTAAGTCACACAATCGGGACTTCCAAAATCCTATCTCGCAACCATACTAAGGCGCTTCTACCTCTATGTCCTTCCATTTCGGTAAAATGTAAAGTCTAACTAATCAGGGCGTCTATACTCTACATAAGTGTTACGATCATCATACACAAACATGTCACCTAAGAATTTGTCTCCTAGGCACTACATGGCTATATGCCTCAAATGAATTCTCTTAACCTTACCTTACCCATTCACTTATGGTGTGAGAAACATTTTAGTGCGTTTCCATGGCACTTTCGTCTCCATAATCCCCTAATCATCACATGACTCTCAGCTTATATTGTTTTCTCCACACTAGATAATCTATCATCAAAACCTACATCCTAGCATCCATTAATATCTCTCCACTCCCAACGTCGTTAAGGTTCATGTGTGGAGTGTCTCGCAAGCGAAATCCAAACAACGAACCCCTTTGATACACTACCACTTAACTTTGTTGGTCATGGAGGTCTGTTAGCTTAACACATGCAACCAGGATATTACTATCCCATCCACCAAAAAAATATGGTCAGTACTCCTACTTCTGTCAAGGATCTATACCACAAGCGCTTGTACTAACACTAAGTCCTTTGCGTGAACAACAACGAGCTTAAACTCAAAGCATGCACTAAAATCATGATGATGAAATATCTACTCATCGAAGTTCCATCTAAACATCTACTAAAGGCGAGCTCAACCCATGTCCAGGTGAGATATCACAAAACAACCAGTTCAACCCTGGAACTGTGTATATTATAGCCTTGCAATCATTAGCCTACTATCAACCCGATGATACAAGAACATATTATACTCAGAATAGTACTATACTCGTATAACACACACAAAATGAGCAGTGTAAACCAAATATAAGCTCAAAATACCACCACCTGCTTCCACAACAAATAAAGAAAAATGGAACTCCGCTATCACAAAAAAACATATAGATACACCCTCTATAATATTACCGATACTACCAATAAACTCGAGTCACACACACGAATATAGGGATAACAAAATACTATGACTTAATCTTGTTACACAAAATATACCACCTTCATCCAAGGTGAAACTCATAATAACAACTTTGCCAATCACCCTGACTTCTCTAAATGGTTCCCAAACATAGTACACTTGTCTTAACCAAACAAAAAACTTCTTTAATCAAAGCCCCATCTAGGCACCCTACTCTTGTCCTTTAACTCCTACCGGGAAAGATCAAAGCGTGTGGTTGTATGCTCCACATCACCATATTCCCCATCTCTAGCCTCCATGACCATGTTAAGGTTATCAATATCCTAGATTCTATAGCCTTGATCCTGAAAACCACACTCATAATTCCCTTAGCTCCTCCGACTAAAAGGAAACACGCTACCAGCCTGAATAGCCCTGTTTCAATGAATTCCCGAGCGAATTTCCACTTGTGGGGTCTCATAAACACAATAATTCTAGTCTTTACCCTTGGACTTAATTCTTCAACTCATCTAGCTCCTCTCTTATGGAAGTGTTAACGTTCTTAGTATAAGAGGTACAACACTACCATCATATACACCAGGAATCCGAGTAATATATCTATAAGTGTTAGCAATACTTACTAGTGAGCCTATCATTCCATTGAAAGACTCTGTTTTCATTGTACCTACCTCATCAGGTACAAAATTCACTTCACCATATAACTCTTTGAAGAGTGCCCAATATGTGTGTTTTTAAACAAAACCAATTTTTTCTCCGAAAATTATCAAACTTTTAATTATGCACCAAACCAAATTGTGAAAACCCAATTCTTACTTTAAACCAATTGTATCTTGATTAATATTAAACATGCATCTAGTGATTAAAGCAAGTAAAATAAAGTAAAGAATACTCACAACGCCGGATGTATGAGGAAAAAATCCAAAATGGGAAAACAACCTCGGAAGGCCCAAGCCAGACAATCACTATGAACAATGGTTTTACAAAGACATAGTAGCCTTACACTAAGAATCGATCCCCACGGGTCTTGATGCTCCTTATGATCTTCAATCGTTATTCAATAGTGCCCACATAGAAATTCTGTCTTCCACGATACCTTTCCATAACACATGCGTCCATATATATCTCGATGTCCATTTAATGGGTTTGATTCGTTTACGATGTCGAACAAGAAGTCCTTCTCTTTTATTCACCGCAAAACCCATTGATGTTCAATGATAGAACAAACTTCTTTGGTGCAGAAAGATCACTTAAACATATAATAAGTCAAACATATAACAAGATCACTTCAATAGCTATCTCATTCGCGCGAGATCTAATGTTGTTCGAGCGAGAAGTCTGACTTTTTAACTTTTTGTTTAAAACGTCTCTTTTATAGGCGATCCAAATAAGTCAAACTCTATTTCAAGTATATCAGAATAAAACATAGTGTAAACAACTAAAACACTTTTTAAAAAACAAGTTAAAATATATTTATTTATAATAATACATCCCTATCTTTTATAAAAACAATTCCAAGCACCATTAATTATACACATTCATACCTGAGTGATCTTGAAATGTAATTAACTTTGAAGACGATTAAACTTGCACCAATTAAACTTCGACATGATAAATTCTTTGAAGCTTTTCCACAACATCTTCAATTTTCTTCAATACATGATAGACCTAGTGGGATCGTGACAAAATAAAAATATCCATATGACATATTACAAACATGTTTTGTTCACGGAATTAAGTCAAAACAATACAGGGACTCAATTGGAAATTTATGTCTTTACACTCTTTATTCACTATCGACCCTTAACTGATCGTCATGGGAGAAATTCACAAACTTCATTCTCTTCATTTATGATAGATTGAAGAAACTCGTGGTTAAAGCCATCCATAGGATTCCTTTATGAGAAAAAATTATTCTCCTCCAAATACGGTGACCACCGTTCCCACCATTCCAACATTGCTCTAACGAGTGAAATTTTTTTTACTCAAATTTTCACATCTGGGCATTTTTATACCCTACTCTAAGCTAGATCTTCTGAGCCTTCTACTTCCATTGGATAATGCTACACTTCCTTTGCATAACTTGAACTTCAACGTATGGTTCTTATCAAAGACCTTTCAGACTTTTTCCCGATTTAACTTCACTGGGTAATTCACGTTTAACACCACTCTCTATTATAGTGGTACATGGATAAATATAACTACTATACTCCAGTAATCATTGCAGTAATACATGAAAATGCCACAAAGGGAGTGACCTCAACTGCATCCCTCATTCCTAACTTCAACTAACAGCTTCAACTAAGCCCCACCTCCTGCCTCCCTCGTAATGACCTTACCTTGTCTCCCTTCATCGATCCACACACGAATCTCATACGAGCTTACAAAAGATTTACTATAATCTCACATAATAGCAGGAGAACAAAATCTCACAATAGGAATCAACGATCCTAATAATAAGGCTTTATATCAATTAGAAAGCAATGATGAAAGCACAGTGCGTCCATGAAAATTCCTAAGGAAACTAGAACCTGATGCTCGGATACCATCTGTGACACCCCGCATAGTAAAATACCGAGTGATCAATCCTATATAAGATTAAAATAAGAATCTCATATGGTTCATTCTTAGCATCACTGTCGAAAATCAATTTAATTACTAATAACTTATTAGGCTGGCGTCAAAATTTTATTTAACTAATCTTTTTAATCAAACTAACCACGTAAAACAATCACACGGTTTATATACCACAACTGAAATGAAATAAGGTAACCGAACTCTCGGTACAACATAATACAACCAAATCGAAATGTTGCATCCTAATAAAAGAATAAAATGAATACAGTTGGGCTATCAGGTCGACTGTTTCTATTGTACCTCCTATCTAGATCACAATGATATAAGAGTCTAAAATAAACCTTCTTGCATCCATTGCGGCTATAGAAAACGTCTGACTCCGAAGAATCATCATCGAGGTATCCCTGTCTCTGAACACCTAATATATATACATATATATAGTAAGAGAGGGAAAATAGATAAACACGTTCGAGCCTGAGTTTTGAAAATATTTAGCGACTGCATCAAATGTACATTTTTAAAAAATGAAATCTATCATATTTAAACTGGTATCGTACTCTCATGAGATACACCTCAAACCTCCTCTAATAGTGCACACACATCGGATACATTCTAAACAACCCAATTAAGCTACACTGCGTAACTAATCTCTTTCGCCCATTCTCTAAGTCCTAATAACTATCACCTACCCTGAATGATATAATATATGTTATATCACCTAAGCCTTAGTTGGTATGATCATCAATGTGATATATATATATATATACATATATATATATATATATACACCGTTTATTTTCCAAAAGATTCACTAGTTTAAAAATACCCTTTTCAATTTACTATATAAACTGTCGTATATAAAATTCTCATTTAATATACGACTCACATTTGTATTAATCCGGATATAAATCTCCCGGAAGAGGAATAAACTCTTATTAATTTTACACTTTACACAAATCGAAGTTATATGATATCTCATCTTCATATACGAGAAATATACTATACACAACAAGTATATATATACCTATATTACAATCATAAGTATAATAACCATCCCACCAAATTATAACCCGAGGATGTGGTCTCAAAGTGCTATTATCATCTAGATATGCTCAACTTAACCGAGGTACCAAGTCAGACTTACTCATAATCATGGTAGTAAGTACTAAATGGTGGAGGCGGTCATATTTCCCCCTGAAAGTCGAATCATCATTGCACCCATATGCAGGACGATATGGCCTGGGGATATACTCTCCCTGCTCCGCAGGCCAGGGGATTCACCCACATCGTGCAACCTCCCTGGATAGCACTAGAGATATATGTATACATAAATATATCGTTTGCATACCAATATATTTATTATCAAATCATATATATATATATATATATTGTAACAACACTCGTATATATAATATATATCCCTTCTCAATATGCCCTGGCTATAATTGTCGAACTCTTATGGCGATGGCCAAAATATCCTGAATGTTCCCATTCGTAATAGTACATAAGTATTTACACACTTAAAATACTAAACCTATAAGCATTCTTTTAATTAATATTTACTTACCTTAATCACTTTTAAGGATTTATATATAATCCCGAATATACCAATTCGTAATACTTAAATAAGTATACAATCTACTTATCTTAATTCCATAGGTATCGCATCACCCATAATAATAGTCGTTAATAGACATACAATATAGTCGCTCAATCCTCTTTATCCCATATCCTAAATTCCATCCTAATCACATCCTAATATTTTACTCAAATGAAATCAACCCATATTTATTCTAACCGCATAAATATATCTATACACACTTGCCGAAGACCTCTCTCGAATGTTACGCGCTCTAACCATTCATTAGGTCCATACCCCGGATACACTTAACTATTCCAAGGTTCTCTCTTTCAAACCAAGGTTTTCTCGCCCTAAATTCCATTATCTACGAGTTCTAATATCACGTTTAGAATCCCCTATAATAATCTCCAATTTCTAATTTAATATCCCCCTAAACATAAGGAAGAAAACTTTTAAAAAATTGATAGGGCCGAATCGATTCGAATGGACCGAGTTGATTCGCCTCTTTTCGAATAGATTTTCCCTTACCAAATCGATTCAAAAATGTTCTACTTTCTTACTGTTGCCGTCCGAATCGATTCGGCTTGTCCGAATCGATTTGAAAAGTTGCAGAAATCAATTCTGCTATGGGTTATCATCTTCTCCAACCTCCATTTCAAACCCAAATACCTCTAACTCCATTGTGTGGTTTCTAGTCTCAACCTACAACACTATAATCCTACTAATAGTTATTTATAACTAATACATCAATTTATTTATGGGATATAACAATTTCTCTTAGATTTAAACTCTAAAACCAATTAAATTCTATTTTATCATTCTTCCCGTTTCTAACCATTTATACACACCGTTAACACGGGTTTAACACTAGAAGTCATCAAGAGTTAAACATACATAAATTTGTAAACTCAAAATCAATTTTCCTAATTTATTTCAAGGGTTTTAACCCAAAAATCGTATGGTTTACCAATTACAATATGAGATACACACACTCAATTGAATAAAGCAAGTAAACACTTGCCTCGTGGATAAAATTCGATAACTTCGAGTCGAATCCGACGGAGTTTGGTCCGGAATCCCTTTCCTCTTTCTATTTTCCTTCTTCTTTTCTCTATTTTCTTTCCTTTCTCTCTCTCTCTCTCTCTCTCTCTCTCTCTCTCTCTCTCTCATGCCTTATAAGAGAGAAATAAGTGTTATCCCTTATAAAACCCAATTTGGACTCCTATACTCAATTGCGAGTCCCCACTAGTCCAAAGGTCCCTAGAACCTAAACACTATCCTCAAATACTCTATTCTGACTATCTAGGCCATTCTGAAACCAACCGTGCACTCGAAATCTCTATCCGAGTCACTTAACTAAAATTCAGTAGTCGGACCCGACACTTCTCAACACGCATTTTCTACAACATAAACTATCACTCGTCACTTAACCCAACTGCGACATGGAATAAAAATATTCTGAATCATTTACTTATTTCTTAAAGTAACTGTAATAAGACATTGATAATTATCTAACACTTAATAAATCCCAAAACTACTATTCACCGTAATTCCTCTAATTACCAAATTACGCCCACTTATGTAATTTAAATATATATAAAAGTACGGGGTATTACATTATCGTTGGCAGTTTTTATGTATGTGACTAGTGAGTGTGTTCACGTATGCTTGATTATTTTCCTAGGTGGTTATAGGTAGTATGCCATTTCTTTATTTTATACCCTAAGTGCAAGACTTTTAGTAGGTATTCTTCATATGTAATGGATGTGGTAATACTTATAGTTTGGTGATCTCTGGGTATGGGACTAGGCATGATTTTTTATTATGATACATGAATTAAGGATGGGGATAATAAAGAATAAGATAACTTGATTAAGAATTAATACATAATTCCTAAGCTAATATGTGGGTATTAAAATAAATTTGTGTCGCGAGTTTGTGGAGGGCGAACAATAATTATGCTGACTGACTATAGCAACGTTGGTGTGTGTTAGCGTCACGAGTATGTGGAGGGTGAATGATAATTGGGATAAACGACTATAGCGACGTTGGTGTGTGTTAGCGTCACGAGTATGTGTAGGACTAATGATAATTGGGTTGACTGGCTATTGTGAAGTGTTATGTGTGGAACCTCACGAGTATATGCAGAGCTAACGAAATTAGTATGACTAGCTATAGTGAGGAGAATAAGTGTGATGTGTTGAAACTTAAGCGCGCCAGGATTATGTGCAGGACCAATAAAAAGTTTAACTGGATATAGTGACATCTCACTAATAAGAATAATTAACTTGAGTAAGATAAAATTTATAATTCTAATTCACTATTGAAATCTCATAAATTGACTTGAATAATTGGGTGGCTTAGTTATATGGGTAGTTAGCGTTGTTTTACTTTACTCGCATGTCCTTATATAGTTTTAATTTAAAATAATTTATTATAATATTTATTTTGTATGATTATTTTGTTTGTATTCACGGATCCTAATTGGGTGGAGTAGCTTTTATTCATATTATGGGCTCTGACCCATTGAATTGATTAACGTTTTAGTTATAGTTGTTGGATTAGATGCATATGATGGATTGGAGATTTGTGGAGTGCAGCTAGAGTTATTTTATTGCTTTAATAGTTTAGATTGTTTCATTTTGTCATTTTATTTATGAGAAAGTTGTTTATGGATTTGGTGGGTCATTAGGTTCCACCGTTATTTATGGTTTTCAATTAGAGAATTGTAGTTGGATTATTCATTTAAGTATTAATTTATCTTTTGAAGAATATTTTATTTTAAAGTTAGCATGGTGATGGTTTTATTATGTGGATGTTTATATTCGTTGGATGAAACTTTAGATTATATCTTCTGAGAAAAGTTTTTAATGTCTCATATTTCTGTCACATGCTAAGAATGGTATTTTAATTTGAAGCCCAGTGTAGCTTTGGTAGAGGGGGCTCGCCGCCTCCAATGTCAAATTACGCGAGGGGTCACAGTTGGTATCAGAGCATGGTCTTAGGTCTCGTAGGTATTGAGACTCTAGCTTCCATTCTATCTATATTTGATTCCATTTTGTTTTTTTGTACTCTCTAATATATTAGGTCTAGTACACATATTAGTTATGCTTATTAGAGACTGGGAGTTTTATGTTAAGGTCGTTTTACATATTGAGGTTAGAAGTAGTAATCTTCATGTGATGATCCTTAGAGTTAATTTTGGAGACAAGATTTATTTTTTTAATCATTTTTACAAATCTTAGGTGTCTCTAGTATCGACGTGGTGATGTGATTTGATTTGAGGATTTATGCGTTGCGATTGCTTTTAGAGATAAAATCGAGTGATGATTCGTGGGAGAGTGTGATACACCATTATTTTCATAGTTACTCTTATATATATATATATTATGATATATATTTTACATTTGTTTGTTGGGTACTGCATGTAAGAGTGGGTTTATGGGCACCCAATCGTGGCTTTCAATGGGTAGACATATGTGAGCATTATTTTATTTGCGCGACTTTACGTTTTTCGTTTATGCTTCGTTGAATTTCAAGGACGAAATTCCTGGGTTTTTGATGGATTAATTTAATCTTAATAAATCGAAAATTGTGAAAATAGTTAATGGTTCTAATTTTAAATTGGTAATTTTGCAAAAATGTGAAATTCGTATGTTTTTGGACTTATAAAAATGCGGAATCATCTAAACATGACAATTTGGACTTAATTATTAATAAGATAATTTTTATTAGTGATATTATAAAATTATTTTTAGAATTCAATTTTAACCATTTTGATGAAAGTGAAATATTGATTTTATGACATTAATATTCCTAAGTTGTGATGGCAATCAGCTCAAAATTTTGACGTAACTTCAAATTCTTGTCACTTTATTTGTACTTTGAATTAGAATATGAGCCATAGATGTAAACAAGGGCATGTATATTACTTGTCAATGAGTTTTGAATCATACCATTTGGAATTCTTTAGAGGAATTAGTAGTCCTTTTATTAAATGCTATTTAATTTGTGAGAATATTAGATTTGTGCAAATTTGTGAATTTTAAGAATTCTAATGGGATAAGGAATCTTATCCATTTACCTATTTAAAGGGAGCTCATGGGAACATTTTTTCAAACTCATATTAATCTATTCCCAAGAGACTATCTCTCTCAACATAATTTTTCATTTTCATAAATATCCTAACCTCCATTAAAAAAGATTTTCAAATTTATTTTTGAAGAAGAAGGACCTATTTTCTCATGATTATTTACGAGACTTTCTTTGTCGACTTTTCAAGAGGAACAAAACAAAATCAATGAATTTTCTACATGTTAACTTTCATCAAGTATGAATACTTTTATTATTCCCTATAAGTGTTGTATATTTTAAATATTTCCCAAACCTTAATTAATCATGTTTTCTTATAATTAATTAGGAAAAGTGAAAGTAAAATCGAGACTATTTTTATTAAATCTAAGTATGATTTAAGACTTGAAACAATCGCATGCTTAGAGCATAGGTTTGTTTTTTGGTAGAATTGTGGGATGATTCGCATGCTTGAATTAAAAATATGAACTTAGAATAATATTTTGACTCATAAAATGATGATATAGATGTGTAGATTGTAGAATGGAACATTTTGTGTAATTTTGTTAATACATATGTTAAAATGAAATTATATGTTAAATGGTAAAATATCCCTTGTAATGAAATTATAAAATTTAATAACTTGTGTGACTATTTGATAAAACTTGGTTATTACATGATTAGATGAATGAAATTGAAACCATAAGATTAATTAAAAAAATTGTAGTGATAAATTAAAATATGATTCATGTGGAGATTATCCATATTAAATAATGACACCGTGGGAACTTTGGGATTTGGGGAATAATTATACTTTCACCCTTATTCTATGTCTTGCTTGCTAGTTATGGGACTGGTAGGTAGACTTTATTATTGTTGGAACTTTGTAAGTATGGCACTAGTGAGTTTGTGCACGTACGGTTGGGAATTTTCGTAGGTGGGTATTGGATGTACGATTTTACTATATTTCATTTGCCTAGTTGGGAGATTAGGTTGTGATTTTAGGTGGGTATATTTCCTAGGTGATGGACTAGGTAATAATTATGGTTTGGTGATCTCTAGGTATGGGATTAGAAATGATTTTTATTATGATACATTAATTAAGGGTGGGACTAATAAAGAATAAGAGAACTTGATTAAGAATTAATAATTAATGCCTAAGATAATAAACTGGCATTAAATTGAATTTGTGTCGCGAGTATGTGCAAGGTTAACGATAATTTGGCTAAATGTATATACGAATCGATCGTATACTCCTTCATTAATGTATATCAGGACATCTAGCAATGAGATATAATGGACTAATTATTGTACTTCTATAGAGTGTTTGCTCCATATTTTTCCTTAACTTTCTTTACTAAGTATGGTGGTGACACACTTTGGTGTGCATGAGTGCTTTGCGAAGTCAATCCCAAATTTCTTTACTAGATTATGAGCATAATTAGATTTTTAAATGAAGATTGCATCCATGGTTTGGCAAAATTTGAGTAATAGGTAATATGTAACTCCATTAACCATGGTCATTTCAAATTCTTTTGTCATTAAGTTGGTGAATTCATGTTTATAACTCTAACGTATCGATCTAAAAACTGTGTCATAAACCTAAACTTGAGCGACTAATATATCTTTCTTTTCTCTTCGTACAAACAAAGTCTTATCGACTCCCCCTCCCTCGAATTCCCTCTTTAACTAATAAGAGGTTTATCATCCAGACCAAGCTCATGGGGCTTGCTTTAAGTTATATATAGATTTTTTGAGGTTATAAACGTGGTCGAGGTATTTAGGATCTTCAAATGCCTTAGGTTGCCTAATGTAGACTTCTTATTTTATGATACAATTTAAAAACACACTCTTGACATCCATTTGTTATAATTTCAAGTGCATATGACACGCTGTGGCTAATAGTAAGATAATGGATTCTAGTCGTTCCACTAGTGCAAATGTCTAATAAAAGTCTAGTCCTCACACTTGATTGTAGCCTTGAGCTATAAGCCTATACTTGTTATGTTTAATTTCATCCATTTTCTTCCTATACACCCTTTTTGTTGACAATTTTATTCATATCTTTTCACGTGGAACAAGTTCTCACTCATCATGCTTATCACATTGAAGAAATTCATCTTGACTGGCAAGGATCCAATGTCCATCTTAAACTTATTACTTCATTTTTTTGGTTCTATTTGTGATTTGTAGCAAATATGGTTAATATAACTCGTTACATATTCATCATCATCCATAAATGATTTTTGGGAATCATACTTAATTACTACATTCATAGACTCCATATTTTTATCCTCTCAAGGTTGTAAACCCTATAATCTCTACTAATAGGAGAATAACCAAGGAAGATACCCTCATCACTTCTTCAATCAAACTTTTTTAGGTGTTCCCTCTCTCTTAGAATGTATGAGGGAATTTTAAATGCCAAAACGTATTCTACTATTGGTTTGTATATAGTCCATAGTTCATACCATATCATGTTGGTGTAGGGATGAAGATATACCCTCTTGATAGTGTGACATATTGTGTTAACTTCCTCTGCCCAAAACCGTAGTGGAACATTACTATGTTGGAACATGGAACAAGCCATCTCATATATGCTTATATGCTTCATTTTTAAGATTTTATTTTGTTGTGGGGTACCTATGGAACAGATCTCAAGCCTAATACATTTTTCATCACAGTATTTAAAATCCTTTTGTTATTTGAATTCAGTACCATGATCACTTCCCATTCTTAAAATGGTACAGTCCCGTCGATTTTGAAATAGATGGCATTGTTCAAATGTGTGAGATTGTCCTCTTAAATATCCAATGATATTAAAGAGAATAGTCATCGACAATTACTATGATGTACTTCTTACCACCTATGCTTTTTGTTTGCATTTTCCCCATAAGATCCATATAGATCAATTCTATAACATAGGAACTGGTAATCATATTCAACTTGTTATGTGAGTTCTTAATTTTTTTTCCCTTTTGACATGTTCCTTTTGGGGGTTTATTCTTTAAACATGTGTAAAACATTTTATTATTGTTTAAAAACGATATTTTTTTGCATTTTGAAATGAGAATCAAGTTTGTGGGATGCTTTATATTTGTTTACGTATATTGTTGCACATATATGTCTGCTGATAGATCTTAGTAGGAATTTTAGTGAGTTGTCTATGAATAACAAAGATAATGGAACTTTGGTTTTATCACTGTCAAAAATTTCAAAACTTAGATCAGGAGTTGACATACTATCTAAACGATTGAGATGCTATCCTAATAGTATATCTCAAAGTAAGGGAACCTATATGATTGTTCCAAAACTTTTTTAATAGCTCGATAAAAAATTATAATAGGTACATAGCAGGAATGTATTGAACATGACCACCCATCATATTTGAGTTTAAGGGTGTCTTGATAAGACTCGGGAAATTACATACCATTAGCAAAGGGTGCATAAATTCTTAATCTCGAGAATTATGAGGATTGTAATACATATATTATTGTTGCTTTTATTTTTATGAGTGTAATTATATATTATAATGAATCAAATGATTTCCTCATATTGGGTGATAGTTATATGAGTAGGTTATGAGATCTTAATTCGAAGGAATCCACGTATGGGGATACCTTGGATTGTGATACCCCCCCTGATAAACTTATAAGATTTTTCCCACTAGTAAACCGGATCATTGAATTATTTTATAATCTGGTGGAGTAAAACATAAGTTATGTTTGAGAATCAAGGAATTGATTAGATGTTAAATAAATTCATTTGTCATCAAATTGATTTGACTAATTAGGTATCGAAAGCTTAATGCGGGGAATAATATTATGTGAGATTATCAACTTTGAAAATAATACTTCATTATATTCGAACGAGTTTTTAGATAACTAAATTGGAGTACCGTCATAATTATTTAGTGAACTTAATTAGAATTAAATAAAGAAAAATAATAAATTATGGTAATTTTAATTTTGGATTCTGAGTATTTATTTGAAAGATAATTTAATTTTTTCTATCGGGTCCCTAGTGTAGTCCAGATACCCATGTAGTTAGGCCCGGAATCTCATGAAATGAAGTTTTTCCCAATACCGTATTTTATACTTGTATATAAAGGTGAAGGGAGGGGATAATTATTCATCATTAGGGTTTGGGATGGGTTAGACAAAACACTATTCACATTTTTGTGAAGAGGCCTAGAGAGAGACCACCATATCTCAATCAAATGCACATATTTATATTTAAAAAGGTGCCCGTACACCTGCCTAGTTTTGGAGAGGATCATACACTAATAGATCTAATATTTATAGAAGGTGAAAAATGCTTTTGGAGATCCAAAAGAAGGAATCAACTCATCATGAACAAGTACTTTTCTCAGCATCAGATTGCAATTGAATCCGCAAAGGTATTGTATACAAAACCTTAGGTATGTCATTCGAGCCTAGTTTCGATTTTATCTCTCTCTATTTTTTTATTAATCGATGATTCAAAGGGTGAAATTTTTTATTCCACGTATATCAAACCCCAATAATTGGGAAAAGTGCCTTTCATTTATATTAATCATCCATTGGAAATGTCCATATTGTCCGAATAAGAAAACCCTACTTTTTCGTGTTGCAAGATTGTGTATTTTTGTGCATGCTTCCATACTAACATGATTTTGCAGTGATTCTTTGTTAAGATACCTTACATCATGGTCACACATTCATTTTATGTATAAATAGATCCTACGATGCGTTATCCATAATTATTATTTTCTTTTAACTTAAATACGGTTGTAATAATTAGATTTTATAACTATTTCAATATCGATGTATTTGGAAGCAATTTAAGGGGATGTAATGTTTGTTTAAATCTAATCTTGGATTTATATGGGTTTGAGAGTTGGACATAGTTCCATGGAGTTTTATGAAGTTTTGGAAGACACATGGTCATTTTTTATGAGAAGTTTTAGAGGGAGAAGAAGTTATAATGTACAAGTCTCTGGATCGAGCCGAATGGAGAGCCGGATCGATCCGTAAATTCTTATTGACATGAATTAGTACCGAATCAATCCGATCATTTGGAGGCAGATTTGGTTGCTTTGTTTTGTGATTCTCGTTGTAGTTCTTCCACATCTCGCTTCTAGGCTAGGTTGTATCAGTTTCCAGAATGAACGATCTTCAAGAACTCTTGTTTATTATGAAATTTAATTTAAGTTTAGGCCATGATGGAAAGGGAAATTTTGTACTTTTATTTATGGTGCATTTTTTTTTTTTCAATGTCTCATTATTTTTATTACGTTTCATAATTCGTGTGATAATTAATTGAATAATAATTTTATAGGCAACGTGAATTTAATTTTAAGACGAGCCTTGATCATCGATTTTCTTCAAAAATTAGTGTTGAATTTATTCTTTGCTAAATTAAATTAAATTGGGATAATTAAATTTAAGGATTGAATTAAATTTAGATCTTAAGCGGAGGAGCCAGAAGTGACCCAAGAATATTAGGCGTATGGATCATAAAAAGGCTTTATTTAAAGGATCAAAGAAAGGTTATACTTTATAGATGAGGTGGAGTTTCGACAATTAGATTAGGATTTATTGCAAGTTGGATTCGAAGGAAGGAGTTTTGCTTCTCTAGAATCGGGCCACCATGCACGTTTGTATTAATTCTTTCTAATGATGGGATTTTGTATTTAATTTTGGAAAATTCAAATTATTGCTTTTATTTTAAGAAAACAAAAATATGAAATCAACAAATTTAATTCATAAAAGTAAATTTGAAAATTAACAAGGATTTAAATTCGGCCTATTGGTATTGAATAAATTATTTTTTAAAACCCTCATGTTTTTCAAATATTAAGTGGGAGAAGGGTTTCAATATTAACTCCAAGGTCTCTGATTACGCACGAAAAGTGCGCATGTGTAAGGTGTGCGGTCATTGTTTTTCGTTTCACCGCGAAAATACAAACAAACCTAAATTACTACTACACTTGTGAGACAAGCACAACGATAAGTCGGGTATCCAAAATCCACAGGGACGAGATGCTAGAATTTATATGATTTAGTGCTCCGAAATAAAAGTGTAAAAGGTGATTACAAACTAAAAAGGAAAAGATGCATAAAAGGGAAATATTAATCTAGGCGAGGGTATTGAAACTAGATTAACAAAACGGTAAAACTATAGGTTGCGTCGAATATCCCTCACCCGATTTAATTTGTATAAAATGGATACATGGGTCGACGAGTTATTTAGAATGCGTCTCGTTTCGACAGTTAATTGAACCAAGGGTTGTCACGCCCCCAAATATGCATAAAAGCCTAATAAGATTTTGACGTTAACAAATACCTCAGAAATTGTGCACACAAGGTTGTAAGTACGGGACATACATGATATGCCCCATAAAATCTCCTATGCGTAATAACTAGGACAACGCACCCAAAATAGACCCGTAAACACCATCCCCAAAGCAAAGCAAAGCAACGTGTCAACTCAAGTGATTTCAATTCAAACACAACCTAATTTAAATTAGCTAGAAATCATGATAAAAATGCGGTAAATAAACGCGATAAATCTACACTAGAAAGCGAGTAATCAAAGCATGTAAACAAAACATGTAAACCTAAATTAGAAAGCTTGTAAATTACACTACAAAGGAAGAAATAATGAAATACAACTATATTAATGGAGAGGGAAGATGAATGTACCAATTTCAAACCCTAATGGGTGTTAATCCAAGAGGGGAAGAAGAAGAACTCTCAAATCCACCAAATCCTAACCTACAACTCTCTAAAATCAATTCTAAAGCTTAATATCTGATTATTACAACAAAAATGATTTATATAGTAAGTGGGAAAAGAAAGAGAAAAGAAAAGAAAAGGCAAAATCGCTCGACCCAAATCGTCGATCAATCGATCATGAATAAAATAGTCCACTGTCATGAAGGATCGATCGATCGATCAAGCAGGTATCAGCACACTGCATTGCTATTTTGGGTTGCTTAGATTTCCCGTCCGCTGAAATCGCTGTAACTTCTTCGTTCTGAATCAGAATCGAGCACCGTTCACGGCCATCCGAAATTTATGAGGAGGGATAAAACTTCCGTGTAGATGTTGGGCCAGGTGCCCAAGCTATGAAAAGACTAAAATGCCCTTGAACGTGCGATCGCGTACGAAAATTGAGCCGAATGCGTCCGAACTTCACACTTAGCATCCAAATACCTATAAAAGCCCAATTAACCCATGCAAAACATGTTAACATAGAAATACGAGGTTTTCTGGTTAACGAGCATAAATATAGGGAATAAGATACCCGAGGGGGCTAAAATGCGTAGGTTCGAGGGATGAAATACGCAATATTTGCATTGTATCACACCCCCTAACTTACACATTGCTAGTCCCTAGCAATGAAATAGGATGCAACAAGAACTACAAGCAAACCAAAAGCAGGAGATAGTACAAAAGTATTGTATAAAAGAAAAAGGCCACTTTCGCGGGCGATTCGATTGCATTTAGCGTATGCAATAAGCCGTTAAACCCCTAGGTCACCCTAGTGGATGAGTGTCATCTCGTGACGCTTTTCTGGGATGATACCCATAAACATCACATGGTTTCCTCAAAATAAGCCCAACCCAACATGCGACAAGCCAAACAATAGCGAAAAGGATTTCATACGCATTATTAGCACATTGAATGAATTCAAATAAAAGTCCAAATCATTAACATTATAGAATGCACCTCATAGAATTGAAACCTTAAAATGATGGAGGGGAGCGAGCACATGCAAAGTGTGATTTGGCGAAAAACTTATATAAACCGTATAAACATTAAAGCAAGCATATATTCAATCCTCACGGGCATTACGCTCATCAAATGAATTCACTCGAAACAGGGAGGTAACACTCGGAACAAGCGGGGATAAAGAGTAAATGTAAATGGACACTAGGTCGCACGCATATCACAACTGAAGAACGCTATATATAAACTGAAAAACTGTAATCTCAATGGAAGGATACCGCACATTAAAAGAGGCGAAATGTTGTTTCACAGTTTATCAAAACTATTATTACTTTTGAATTACATCTACTTAAGATCACATAGGACTTGTAAAGGGTTGTAATGTAGGTATGGCTAGGTTACGAAATGAAAGGAATGTATGTACGGATTCGAAGTGTTCGGAATGAAAAATCGGGATAATGGGAAAATGCGGACAATATCAAAATTGGAAAACAAGTTCCAAAAAGTCATTAGATATATCATCGGGGAGGGTAATCAAAGCTTATTGAACACTATACAACATTTACAACTTTATCTTTCTTTTCTTTTCTTCTTTTTCTCAAGTTTTCTTTTGGTTTTTGCTTTCTCTTTTTCTTCACTTTTTTCACTACTTTCTTTTCTTTACTTATCAAACTCTCATATGCCTAAATTGCAACCGACATCACAACAACGTCATTCAATCCCAAGTAACATTCCAAACAAAGTTATGGAAAGTGTATGTATGGGCTAAAAATCCAATTTAGAGTTGGTTATGGGATTTTGGGTTATAAAACGAAGGGCTATATTTAGGCTCAAAGGGGTTAACGAGGGTAAACAAATAAGGGTGAGGTCAAGGCTAATATGGGTGATATAACAAAGAGGGCCTATGATCATTTCACAAAGTTTATGCATTTCTCGAATCAAAACAATATATGAAAATCATGATCAAGTAACACATTTCAAGTATGAACACAATTAATGAACGGTCAAATGAAAGAATAGTGAGATTACCAACGAATTCAACGTTTTCAATGAGAAAAGAATAGTGTATACACTCACAAATGACGAAAGGTACTAAGATTACTCGGTGTAAGTATATACAATGCAACAAAAGCCTACAGACTTATAAAAGTCTTAAACCAAATAAATAGAACAACAAAAGTGCATGTGCTCATGGGATTAAAGTTTAATTCTTGAAGTTATTCATAATATAAATAATGGAGAACTAAAGACTAACAACTTCTAAAATTGAGAACATGCATCATTGGGTTGTCTATTGGATCGGGCAATTATTGAAAATTATCATCGAAAACAAAGGCAAAAATTCCCAAAAAAGGAGAAAAAAGAAAGAAAATCTTTTTGAAATTTTTGAATGTTTCTAAGAAAAACATACTAAGTAACTAACATGTGAGCAAAAACATGGACTAAATAAAGAAATGGATAGAATATCCCACACCCCCTAACTTAAAACTTGACATTGTCCTCAATGTAAATTAAGAACCAAGTCAAAGAGAGGAAAAAAGCGATATTACCCAAAATTGGAGCGATACCCATAAGAACAAGTCCAAAGAATCTACAAAACAAGTTAGTATCGAGCATAGCAAAAACAAATAGCAAAAAGTTAACTAATTACACTAGACAAAATTAAAAAGGAAAGAAAAAATAAAAAGAAAGAAAGCTAACTATATACAACCTACTATTTAGGCCTCACACTAACTGTACACTAGAAGTCTAAATAGCTGAGGGTCCACTGCAAAAACAATTTGACTTTGGAGGATAATCGATGTGCCCTCACATACAAGCATGCCTTCCAAAAAATATGAATTTCGTTTGAACAACGGAAGGCATGTATAAGGCATAAGAAAGGAACCATCGCCAATTAAAAGTTTTAGAGGGACGATGGGGGGTTTGGATTGCACGGGTGATAAAAACATGTGGGGATTGAGAAAATACGAATATCCTCCCAAGGATTTTTAAATTGGAATGGGAGGTGGCGTACATGAAGGCAAAGATGCGATCGTGGAAGGCGACTCGAGAAAGTAATCCTCATCGGTGAAAAGGTTTAAAACATTAAAGTTTGAAACCGAATCATCGGGTACTTGTGACGGTGTGATAATAGAGAATGAAAATGGGGATGAAAGAAATTCAAACTCATGATATGAATCATCATCGCATGAAGATTGAGTTTCGAAGGAAATAATATCATTTTCAATGAAATGTTCTTCTTTGGAGCCAAAGAAGAAATCATTTCATTGCAAATATATATTACGCCATTTTCATCCTCACTTTCAATATCTATTATGCAATTGGAAAAGTCTAGAATGGTTTGTTCCAAACTAGGCACAAAATCCTCATTTGGTTCAAAACATTCCTCGACTTCAAAAGTCTCAGAAGCAAAATCGTCATCGGACTCAAAAAGTAAATCCAAGTCATGTTTTTCTTCCCGATAATGATTTTCAATTTTCTCATTTTCATGCATACGCAAACCCTCATCGAATGTCATAGGTCGAGGTGCGGATGCATGAAAATGGAAACTTTGAAAATTACCATTGGACTTAAACGAAAACTCACTATTATAGGAATTTTGAAAACCATTCGAATTTGTTTCGAAATTCCTATTATAACGAGGTAAAGACCCAAAATCATTATCATCATCATCAAAATTCCAATAACCTAAGTTTTGACTTTCGTTATACTCGCCCAAAGTCATATTTGAATTTGTTATACTTTGGGATTCTAAGTATTCACCGAAAGTCATAGGCTTGAGAGAATTTTGAGAATTATAACAATGATTACCTGAAGAATTGGAATAAGACATGCTTACCCCAAAAATGGCTCAAGTGGCAGATTCCACAAAGTAAGTGCGCACGGGAAAAATTCGAGCGTTTCTAAGTGCTCAAATGTGGAAGTCTTGTAAAAAGGTTAGGAAATAGTAAAAAAAGAAAGAAAATACTATGAAATAATAAATCAAATAAATTCTAAAACAAACTAGTCCCTGGCAACGACGCCATTTTGATTACGCGTGAAAAGTACGCGCATGTAAGGTGGGCGGTCGTTGTTTTCATTTCACCGCGAAAATTCAAACAAACCTAAATTAATACTACACTTGCGAGGCAAGCACAACGTTAAGTCGGGTATCGAAAATCCACAGGGATGAGATGCTAGAATTTATATGATTTAGTGCTCCGAAATAAAAGTGTAAAAGGTGATTACAAACTAAAAAGGAAAAGATGCATAAAAGAGAAATATTAATCTAGGCGAGGGTATTGAAACTAGATTAACAAAGCGATAAAACTATAGGTTGCATTGAATATCCCTCACCCGAGTTAATTTGTATAAAATGGGATACATGGGTCGACGAGTTATTTAGAATGCGTCCATTTTGACAGTTAATTGAACCAAGGGTTGTCACACCCCTAAATCCGCATAAAAACCTAATAAGATTTTGGCGTAAACAAATACCCCAAAAATTGTGCACACAAGGTCGTAAGCATGGGACATACATGATATTCCCCGTCAAATCTCCTAGGTGCAATAACTAGGAAAATGTACCCAAAATAGACCCATAAAAGCCATCACCACAGCAAAGCAACGCGTCAAATCGAGTGAGTTCAATTCAAGCACAACCTTATTTAAATTAGCTAGAAAGCATGATAAAAATGCGATAAATAAACACGATAAATCTACACTAGAAAGCGAGTAATCAAAGCATGTAAACAAAACATGTAAACCTAAATTATAAATCTTGTAAATTACACTACAAAGGAAGAAATAATGAAATACAACTATATTATTGGAGAGGGAAGATGAAAGTACCAATTACAAACCCTAAAGGGTGTCAATCCAAGAGGGGAAGAAGAAGAACTCTCAAATCCACCAAAACCTATCCTACAACTCTCTAAAATATATTATAAAGCTTAATATCTGATTATACAACAGAAATGATTTATATAGTAAGTGGGAAAAGAAATAGAAAAGAAAAGAGAAAAGAAAAGGAAAGGAAAAATATCTCCTCGAAACAGGGGATCGATCGATCGACCCAAACCGTCGATCGATCGATCATGAATAAAATAGCCCACTGTAGTGAAGGATCAATTGATCGATACTTTTGACCGATCGATCGATCAAGCAGGTATCAACTCACTGCATTCCTGTTTTGGGCTTCTTGGATTTCTCGTCCGCTGAAATCACCGTAACTTCTTCGTTCTGAATCGAAATCGTGCATCGTTAGCGGCCACGCGAAGCTTGTGAGGAGGGATTCAACTTCCGTGTAGATGTTAGGCCAGGTGCCCAAGTTGTGAAAAGACTAAAATTCCCTTAAACGTGCGATCGCGTACGAAAATCGAGCGGAATGAGTTCGAACTTCACACTTAGCATCCAAATACTTATAAAAGCTCAATTAACCACTCCAAAACATGTTAACATAGAAATCTGAGGTTGTCTGGTTAATGAGCATAAATATAGGGAATAAGATACCCGAGGGGGTTAAAATGCGTAGGTTCGAGGGATGAAATACACAATATTTGGGTTGTATCAGTCTCCATCGATAATTTAAAATTATGATGCGATTAATTCCTTGTGTCTACTTGATCAGGCCCCTATCAGGTGGTCTTAATCGTGGTCTCATTGAGATTTTAAAATTCTTAAGTGATAGTTTAGTGGAATTAAATGTGACTTAGTTTGGTCCTTCCTTCGATGAAGTTCTACATAGATGGGTTTAATTTCATTATACGAAGGAGTGGTATACACTTAGACAACACTTTTTGTATCCTCCCCAACGGAGTCACTGCCATAACTTATGGGACTAAAAGTTATCGATTATTCAATTATGTTAGACAGGTGATCCTAAACTATCTGGGTACATAATTGAAAGACAACAGTCTGTCTAGTTCAAGGTGAAGTGACCTAATCTTCAAACGATAAATCTTACTTCATAATGAAACTAGGATGTTTGATGGGATTTTTATTTTAGAAATAGGCGGTAAAGGATCCCTCTTTTAAAATAGAATAAAAGTTAAATTATCACATTTATATTTTTAAATTAATTTGATTTTCAAAATTTATGATTCCAAAATATAAAAATGGGATAATAATTCAACCCGTTTTCTTCAATTTTTAAGGACAATATGTTAACTGGAATGAACTATATTGAATGAAAACGCAATGAAGAGATTTTTCTTACTGTTGAGGACTTTACTTTTGTCTTGATGGAAATCTGTCCTACCAAGACGAAGGAAGGAGCACCCGAAAGGGATGTCCAAGCCTACCAGAGTGGCAAGATGTTTATAAAATGGCTTGCTGCTACATATTAACCTCTGTGACTATTGTGTTGCTGCACCACAATTAGCACGTGTACACTACTTATGACATGATTCTAAACCTTGGGGATATATTTGAGGATTAAAATCGTGTTGTAAGGTTAGACGATATGGAAAGGTTGGTAACACCAACATGCTTGAGGGTACTCTTATACATGAGCACGTCCTAAAGATGATGTCCATCTTAGGAGAACTGGAAGTACTTGGATATGAAATCGATGGGGAAAGCCAAGTTGATTTTGTACTCCATTCACTACTGGAGTCCTTCAAGCAGTTTTACCTAAATTTTTTATGAATAAATTTGATCAGTCACTAGCACAACTAATTAACGAACTCCAAGATGAAAAAAACATCAATAGGCATAAGGTTGTGGTTTTATTTTCTTAGAAAGGACCATCTACTCTTGTCCTGAAAGGTAAGAAGTAGAATAAAGGAAAGTCTAAAGCACAACCTAAAGTTTCCAAGTCAAAGTTTATGCCCCGGGGATAAGGTAAGAATCTGATAGGTAGTTGTTATATCTAGAAATAAGAAGAACACTGGAAAAAAAATTCCCCGTCTTCTTGACAATAAAGAATGAAAACATTAATTTCTCTTACATTATTAAGACACGTTTTGTGGTGCAATCTATCGGTACCTGGTGTGTAGATTCGAGAATCACTAATCATGTTTGCAATTCTTTGCAGTGGCTTCAGGTAACTAGAGAACATAGTGATGGATAAATGTTTCTACTTATGGGAGATCATCACAAGATAATAGTATTACCAGTAGAACATTTAGTTTTAAATTTTGGTGAATAAAATAAGTTAGT
Source organism: Sambucus nigra (assembly GCA_949130495.1). Taxonomy (NCBI): domain Eukaryota; kingdom Viridiplantae; phylum Streptophyta; class Magnoliopsida; order Dipsacales; family Adoxaceae; genus Sambucus; species Sambucus nigra. Next base: position 539,387,009 of record OX422213.1, read on the forward strand.
ATCGGTAGGTTTTTTATGATCCTAGCATGAGAATAAACTTCATTTAAATTTTGAAGCTTGTGATGAATATATACTTGGTTTACTTTTATAAAGTAGTTTTTATTAAAAATGGAAAATATCTTATTTGTTCTATTATATTGAAAATGATCTTTATATTATAAGCCTTGTCTCACCACTGTTACTTAATACTAAATTGAATGCCTTAAATGGAAATAACCTAAAGAGAAAGGAACCTTTTAAGTTCAACCAAACATATATTTGGAACTTTCGACTGGGTCATATAAATATAAAGAGGATACAAATACAGGTTTCAATGGGCGATTCAGTTCATTGGAAGTGGAGGAACTTCAAGTCTGTGAATCCTACTAAGGGAAAAATGACCAAGAGTTTGTTTACAATCGAGAGGTGTATATCGAAAGATGTGTTGGAATTGGTTCATTTCGATTTGTGTATATCTGTGACTATCTTTCCAAGAAGTGGTAATGAGTACTTCATCACTTTCATTGATGATTACTCGAGGTTTGGATATTTTTACCTTATGAACCACCAATCTAAAGTCTTTGATAAGTTCAAAGTGTATAAGTTTGAGGTGGAGTGTAGGCATGGTAAAAATATCCATACTCTATAATCTGATTATAGAGAAGAATACCTCTTGGGAGAGTTTAGGCAACACCTATCATAGTTGGGCATTACACTCCACTTGTCTTCATTGTGAACTCCTTCGCAAAATGGCGTAGCACAAAGAACAAACAATACTCTTTTGGATATTGTTAGATCCATGATGAGTTATTTGGATTTGTTGATTACTTTGGGGGTTATGAATTAGAGGTGGACAGATATTTACTAAACTTAGCTCCTTCTAAATCAGTCTCAATTAAATCCCCAAAAAATATCGATTAGGTGCAATCTGTGACACCCCGCCTATTTAAATAAAACAAGAGTCTCATATGGTTCATTCTTAGCATCACTGTCAATTGTTTTTAAAATTTAACTAACCACCTAGTATTGAAAAAAATTTATGCCAAATTTTATGTTTTACTAACACAACAACACGTGGAAGGTAACTATAATCACTAACCACCCACAATGCAATAATAAATACCCAACACAAGATGAATAATGAATAAAATAATACCAAATAAACCATCGGTTCCCAAGTCTAATATAAAGTTCAACGTGAATAAAAATCTTAATATAAAGTCCGACTGACATAAATGAAATAACTGAGGGCAAAACACCCAAAAGAAATACTTAACTACACCCTACACTTGGAATGAAGTAACTGAAGAGACAAAGTACAAATCCTACAAGCATCCACAACTGTTGTAGCTACGCATCCCTGGAACAGATCATCCTGCTTGGGCGCCACTGTGGCTGGGCAACTAAAAGGTTTTGGAAAAAGTTTTTGCAAATAGGGGTAATAGCCTAAGTCATTTTGAAAATATTTATCAAGCATTTAAATTGTAGTTTAAATGAACAGTTATTAGATTCACATGTCAGGTTGCGAACACTCCCTTAAGTTCCTCACCTCTCTTCTATAGTGCACACCTAACGTTTCCTACTCAACCCTCCTAGTCATTCTACTACATCCAACTAGGGCACAAGTATCTAATAAACTCCCTATCAGCCTAGCTCACCCGTACCTCCCATACAGTACGCTACCATATAACCTTAATTATAATTAAGTCCTTAGTTAAGTTTCTCCTTAACTTACCCGTACCACTCATACAGTACTCTATCGAGTTAATTAGTAATTAACATCTCTCTTATGTTATTATTAAATCAAAGTTAATATTTCACATATGTTATTATTCAAGCGTTTCCGTTAAGTTTCTCCACTTCATTTTCATTTTAGATATACACTATCTATCCTTACTACTATTTACACATTAGTAGATTTAGCCTCTTTTAGATATACACTAACCAATCTCACTACTATTATACATAAGTAGATTAATCATTATTTAGATATACACTATCTAGTCTCCTTACTATCACACATAAGTAAGGCTGAACATCCAAGAGTGTGTGTGTATATATATATATATATAACAGCATTTGCCGAACTGGTTATATCGATGCACACTCGCGTACTCTGTTATTAGTCCAAGTACCACTTGTACCAAATAAGGACTATTGGTTCGTTAAATCTCCACGAACCCAAAAATCAAATAACAGTCAGTAGAGGGGAAGATAGTTTTAATCTTTTGTCTACACACATATGTAACGTACCCAAATGACACTCTGGTCCCACTAATACATGACACATAGTGAGCCGCCCTAAGTTCTATGTTCTGGGGCATAAATCTAGACCTCCCTGAAATTGGTAACGTGGGATCCCCCACTACGCAGGAACCTCCGTGATAGAAAGTAGCGTAGGTATGTTCACACACATATGAAAGCACATAATAGGTATACACACAACCTAATCCATATGTTGCACATAGGTATACACACAACCCATGAATATCATATATATAGGCATACATTCCACTATAAAAATAATTTTGTATATGTATACACTCAACCTATAATAATTCGTATAGGTATACACTCAACCTACAATAATAATCCATATGGGTATATACTCAACCTATAAACAAAATCTGTATAGGTATACACTCAACCTATAATATTAATCCGCATAGGTATACACTCAACCTATAATAACCACCCGTACATAGTATTTATCTTTAAAATAATCACCAAGTCATTTATTCATAATATACTCTCTAATGTATATTTTTTAGTATTATTCTCTACTCGAAGGTCTCGTTGTTACCCCCAAGTTAATTCAATAGCTAATTCACAATTGTCCTATTAGTCTCAATCATAAATATCCCTTATCCTTCCATGATCCATTTTAATTCTTTTAAATCAGTACGTTAACCATTAATCCCATCTAGTCTTAGCCTTAAACTCCCACGAATGTGACTAAGTCTCAAACCTACCAAGGCGTAATGCCATCGAATATATCCCTCATGATATTCTAAGGATGTCTCAAAAGGTTTCGAATTAATAAATCACATTTTAAGGGTTTAAATGAGGTAATTTCACAATTTTGGCCCAACTGAATGGATTCGTCCATGACTCAAATCGATTCGCTAGACGAATCGATTCGGCCAAGGAGACGAATACATTCAAAATTCTGAAGAATTTCAGTTCGTGTACGCAGTTGCATTTTCAAAATTTTCATCAACCAAAACCTCATGATTCTTTACCAAACTTTAAACCAACATTACTACACCTTATTCTAGTACATAGGGATGATTTCCAACGAAACGTTTGCACGAAAACACAACTGATTCTATCCAAGAATTAAGTTTTCTTAAAATAACTTAAAACCCTAGTTTTTTCATGTTCTTCATCTATATAGATCCAGAATCCATATTTTCTTCTCATGAATCATCCCAACACCTTTGATTTCGTCTTACCAACATTAAGGAATATATCTACATGCATTCCTATTCAATTCGTGGATCACACCCACCCAAATTCACATTAAATATTCCAAAACATGGAAATCAAACCCTATTCTACATGGGTATTATAACATATTTAATATAAATTTCAATATTAATACTTGCCTCACAATAGCAGGTCTGAAATTCGTTTGTGTAATGCTATGTTTGTTCTCCCGTCGCTCCGATATTGATTCTGTTGCGTTCGGGGCAAAAAATGGTGTAGGAAGCTTGGTTCTCTCCTCCTCCACCTCTCTTCTGGACTATCTACCTTTAGATTTGTGTTAGCCCTAGCCCCTCTCTCTAATGGGAATATATAAACTTACAATTTTTGGAGTTCTCTAAATCACCAACTCTTGAATGACAAAAACGCCCTTAAACGGTGCCAGGTTGGTCTAAAATTTCCCCGAGACACAAAATATACTTTTGGACATACTATTTCAACCCTTTCGAAATCAATCGTAACTTCAAAATCACGATTCGAGTCACTTGATAAAATCCTCGTATTTCCATCTCAAAATACGGCACACTTGAAATTAATATTTCCCGAATTAATTAAAGTTTTAAATCGCCAAATTAAATAAGTTCTACGAATTAAATAAATTTCAATTCACTAATTTAATTAAATCTGAAATAACCAATTTAATTAAATTATATACCCTCGGAAATATGGGGTATCACACAATCCTAGTCTAAGGAATGTTTTGATTTGCGATCGAAAAAAGTACAGAGTAAGGATCCTGCAAAGTTAGAATTGAGGATATAAATGTATCTCTTTGTAGGTTACTATAAAGAAACCTATGGCGAGTTATTTTATAATTTTAAGGACCAAAGGGAAATTATTAAAATATTATCATAAATTCCATGTACTTAGAGGAAGATGATATAATAAACCACAATCCTAAGAACAATTATTCTTGCGGTAGATAAGAGGAAAAGAGCAAGAAATTACTTTTCAACCACCCGTACAGGATGAAATACAACCTGATATAGATAATACACTATATAATGATAGTTGGAGTATTATTGATGATGAGTATATTCTTCTTACTAATATTGGACAACAAGTGGACCCACATTGTAATGTGAGGGTCATGCATTAGCCTAATAGCTTAGTTTATTTGATAAAGCACTTCAGTGAAGTTCCAAGGGAATACAAACTGGATCCTGGTAACTAAGATGAATCACTACAAGACAAGGATGACGAGCTTTGGCTAAAGTATATAAATAATAATATGGATTTGATGTATTAGAATCAAGGGTGGGAACTTGTAGACTTTTGAGATTGAATAGAACTCATCGGATGCAAATGGATCTTCAAGAGGAAGATATGGATAGACAGGAAAACGGAAACCTTCAAGACATGAGTTGTTACAAAATGGTTCACTCGAAAAGAGGGGATCGACTATGAGGAATTTTTAGCTGGTAGCCATGATTAAGTCTATTCAAATTCTCTTATCAATTATTAGGTAACTCAATTACGATATCCGTTAAATGGATGTTATGACTGCATTCTTAAACATTAATCTTAACGAGTGAATAATATGGATTTCTTAAGGGTCAAGAAAATAAGTTGTGCAAACTTAAGAAATCCATTTACGGACTTAAGAAAGCACTAAGGTCCTAGAACATCCAATTTGACTAGGCAATCAAATATTTTGGCTTGAATTAATGTGAAAATGAAACTCGTGTGTATAAGAATAATGACAAAAATGTGGTGGTATATCTAGTACTTTACGTAAAAACTATTCTACTAATCAGTAATGCGGTGCATATATTATCTAGTGTAAGAGTGTGGTTATATAGTCAGTTCGATATGAAGGACTTATGAGAAACAAGTTATATCATTAGGATCAATGTATTGTGTGATAAGAAAAATATGATGTTGATTTTATACCAAGATATCGACACATTTATCACAAGATTTAGCGTGCAAGATTCCAATAAATATTTTCTCCCATTCAGGTACGAAATTTCTTTATCTAAGAATCCGTGTCGTAATACTCATGATAAGATAGAGAGTATGAGATTATACCATATGGTTCGGTGGTGAGGAATCTCATGTATGCAATGACATGTACTATATTATATATTTGTTATGCCATGGGCATAATCAGCATATTCCAGTCTAATGTAGGTGATAAGTACTAGAATGTTGTGAATCATATTCTCAAGGGCCTAAATAAGACGAGAGATTATGTGTCGATTTACTCGACAATGAGTCTAGTACCATAAGTTGGAGGAGAATCAATGTAACAACTCGTAATTTTATTCGGTAATTAATTAAATTTATTCAGAATTTGAAAAGGTAGATTAAAATACTCCTAATATGAGTATAGACAAGTCTTGGACCATTTGGAAGAATCCTTATAACATAAAACTCTCTAGAAATTAAAAAACGTTTGTCACGGTTTTGGACCGTAACTAATGGGCGAACTCTTTTAGTTTCAATAGGATTATAATGCCACTCAAATTCTCTAATGTCTTATCTTATATATTTAACTCGGGGTGAGGACTTTTAAAACATATTTTCACCAACCCTAAGAGTAGTAGCCTCTCACCTTTTACATCTCCTTCTACCTCTAAATCCTAGTCCCATTATACACAAATTTCAACTCAATATTTGTCATGATAAATCGGGTTTTATCAAGACAATTCAAGAACAAATCTTTGTCAACTTTTCGCGAGGCATACATCTTCAAAATTAGATTTCTCATTCAACTTTTACTCATGCACGGATACTCTATTCTCTTCCTTTAGTATTATGAATTTTAAGTGTCGCCTCAATAATTAATTAAATGTTTTCTTAAAAGAAATTAGCAACTTTAATTAGAAAAAAAAGTGAGAACTAATTTTGTACTGTTTCTATGAAATTTTTTTATATGAAATAAGATTTGAAACCCTTGGGTGCGTAGGATAGAGTATTGGGTTTTTGTGGTTATGGGTGAAGGATTGCATGTATAATTTTATAGTGTTTATTTAAATGGAAACGGGGCTCATACACACACATAAAATTTTGTTGTTAACGAAAGTGGACGATTATTGTGTATTTCATAAAATTGCATGTTTACTAATCTAAAATTATTAGATGGAAACTATTGTGTTAAGCACGACGAAGTTCGTATTACTTAAATTAAATTTAATTTAAGTATGACATTATGCGTGAATTGAAAAATTGTTTGTATATATATTAAATTATGCAATTGATTTTATTCATATTTTCCATCGCAAGAACAACGGGATTTCGGGTAGTATGATCTCACCTATATTTTTGGATCCTCTCTAGGTATGGGACAAGTGGGTAGGACTTAGTCATGGTTAACACTACCTACATATGGGACTAGTTGGTGTGAATTTTTTACGGATGGGATATTCCGGAGTGGGTGTGTTTTTTATGTTGTGTCGTCGATTTGCTATCCTAGGAAAGAGACTAGGAAGATATTATCAATAAAAATTCATCCTATAAAAATAGGGTAGGACGTATTTGTGTTTTTTGAGGGATATTAGGTATGGGACTAAGGGTTTTTAGGATATTAGCGCGATAATAAGGGTGGGTTAAATACAATAATATAATGAGTAAATCTAAGACGTTGATAATTAATGCCTAAGATAATAAACGGGTATTAAAATATATTGGCGGCATTAATAAGTGTAGGACTGATAGTTAAATGGGTTGGTTGGCAATTGCGATGTGTGGGTGAGTGACGGTGTAATAAGTGCAGGGCTGATAGTTAAACGGACTGGCTGGCTATTATGACGTGTCGTGCGTGGAACCTAATCAATAAGTGCAGGGTTAACAGAATACAAACTAGCTATCTATTACAAGGGTAATGGGTGTGGTGTAAAACATGTGGGAGTCCCACAATGAATATGATGAAAAACTTTAAGCGAGAGTCCCACAACTGAAATGAGGAAAAACTTAGTGGGGGCCCCACAACTAATATGGTGTAAGATTAAATGCAAGAGTACCGCTATTAATAATAATAAAATGAGCAAATTGTTTTTTTTAGTAAATTAATGAAATGAAGTTATTGGAAATTATATAGTGGAACTTGGGTATTAGACGGACTTTGTTGTGATAGATAGTGATTTATTTTTATCGCATATGTATGTATCTTTTAATTTAAAATATTCTATTGTGATATTTATCATGTATAATGCTATTCTCTGGGTTCACGGGACCTAATTGGAGGGAGTATCAAATATTCATGTTCAGGGCTCTGACCCTGTGTGTTGAATATCCTTTTCAGGTATAAGTATTGGAGTAGCTAGATAGGATTCATCGGAGATCATTTTGACGGTGTAGCTGGAGTTCATTTATTTATCCCCTTTAGTAAATTATATTTCCTTTATTTAGTTATTTATATTATGAGACTTCATTATAGATTTTATTGGATCATTTGGTTCCAAAGTTGTTTACAGTTTCAATCAGTTGCTTTAGTGGATTATTTCATTTGGAGTTCTAAATAAATTATGGAGTTGGATTATTTTGGAGTTTGGCATGGTGATGGATTTTAGTTATTGCAGGATGATATTATTTATTGGAATAATCATAATATTATCTTATGGAATGAAAATTTATTATGTCTCATATATGTCACATGATAAGAATGGTATTTAATTTAGTGATGCTCGGCGTAGTCTTAGTGGATGATGACGCCAGGAATGTGTGGGTGTTATAGTTGGTATCAGAGCATGGTCTTAGGTCTCGTAGGTTCTGAGTCTATATAGCTTTTGTGTAACCTATATTTGATCCTCTTTATTGATTCGTACTACTTAAGGTAGAGGCCTAGCATATGTGTTAGATGCGTGTCTTGGAGATATGGAGTTTTGTTTTTAGGACGTTGTAGGCATTGAGGTTAGAACTAGTAATCTAAATATGAGGATACTTAGAACTGATACTGGGAGACGGGATTTATTTTGGAGGTTATTATCGCAGATGTTAGGTATCATGAGTATCAATTTCAAGATATGAATTGACTTGAGGGCTTAAGTGTTACAATTACTTTAGGAGATAGATACGAGTGATTATTCCTAGGAGAACGTGGTATGCCATTATTTTCATAAGCATGCCTATTTATATAGTTACTATATATATTGTAAGTTTGTTCATGGGGTAAGTGTGTGTAAGATTGGTTGTATGGGCTTCCAATCGTAGCATTTTATAGCTAGGCATATGTGAGCCTTATTTTATTTTTTGCTACGATTCGTCAAATTTCGAGGACGAAATTCATGTGCTAGAAGTACTTATTTGAGGAACTCATGGATGTGTGTGAGTGCTTAATTGGGTCTAAACCAAACTTCTTTCACTAGGTCCCTATCTTATTTATATTGAGATATAAATATCCCATTCTCAAGTTGTTTCACTTGGAGACTTAATAAAAACCTGAGTTCACCAAACATGCTCATCTCGAACTCGCTCTTCATATCCTCCTCAAAGGTTTAAGCATGTTAGGAATACGTGGATCCAAAGACTATGTCGTCTATATAGACTTGGGAAGCCAAGATAGCACCTCTTTATCTTCTAGCAAATAATATAATATCCACTCCCCCTCTCTAGACGCCACGGGCTAAAACATAAGAATTAGACTTTTGTACTAAGCATGGGGTTCTTGATTCAAACCGCACAAGGCCTTTTTTAAATAAAAGACATATATCATTGCTTTAGGGTTTCAAAGTCCTTTAGTTGTTCCATATAAAATTCCTCCTAAAAAATGCCAGTAATTAAGGCACTTTTAACATCCATTTGGTATAATTTTTCATAGATGGCATTCTATGGAGAGTAGTAAGTGAACCGAGGCCTAGCAACAGGAGAAAATGTCTAGTCAAGTTATACACCCTTAATATATGTATAACCTTGAGCAACAAGTAAGCCTTATTATGAACAATGGTACTATTTTGATCAATCTTGTTCTTATGAACCCACTTGGACCAATCACATTAGTCTCTATAGTTCGTGGGACTAGTTCCCCCACATTGTTCTTCCAAAAGTAAACTACTTATCTTGTATAGCACATATCAAGTGCCATCCTCAAGTGTGTCCTTCACGTTTTTGGGGTGTATTTTGGAGGTGTATCAAAACTAGCTAACCACATTATTTAGTTGAGCACGAGTATTGACATCTAGTGTGGGATCACAAAGTATGTTAGAAGGTTCATGAATCTTTTGAACCCAAGAGGGTGGATTTTCTATATCAAGAGCGAGGTCTGTTGGGGTATTGTAGGGAACAATAAGATCATCACTGTGGGTGGATTGTTCTTACACTCAAGGCAAGGATCAATAAATGTATCCAGCACATTGTCTATAATTTTGAAATTTATCGATTCCATGAATTTTAAGGTTAACAACCCTATAAGATCAACTAGATGATGAATACCGTAAAAATATTCCCTATAGGCATCTAGAATCTAACTTTCCTAAGTGATTTATATCTCTAGGGACATATAAGTACTACCAAAAACTAAGAAATATGATAGGTTGGTTTCCTCCCTATCCACAAAATATATGGAGTGTGAAGTGTGTGTGTGTTGACGAAGATATACCCTATTCACTATGTGGTATGTGGTGTTAACTGCCTCTTCCCAAAAAAGTTTAGGCACATTACTTCTAGAAGTATGGATCTAACCATCTCCTGAATTATTCTATTCTTCCTTTTAATAATCTCATTTGGTTGAGTGCAAACGATCGAAAACTCATGTTTGATGCCGAGTTGATCACAAAATATATCTATTCCAGCTTATTTAAATTCAGTACTCTTGTCACTATGAATCCGATTTATAGAGACACCATGTTGATTATGTAGGATATGGAATTTAGTTATTAGGAACTCAACAATATCAGACTTTTCTCTATGAAATCCAACTATAGAATATCTCAAAAAGTCATCAACCATCATTAGGATATATTTATCAACACCTAACTCTCCGTACTTGTGGGACCCATAAGATCCATGCATATCAATTCTAAAACACGGTAAGTGGTAATGGTATTCAAATTCTTATGGGGACTCTTGATTTGTTTTTCTTATTATCAAGGACCACGAATTGAGGAAGTTGGTTTCGCAAATGATGGTAAGCCACGAACTAGTTCTTTCTTGACTAATCTCTCAAGGTCACTAAAATTGACATGACTTAGTCATTGATGTCAAAGGACCATATTGGACACATTAGAATTATTGCTAATAAAGAGGACTTGGTAATGATCCCATAGTAATTATAATTAGTCCTCATACCTTGTAGCAAAAGTTCACTGGATTAATCATAAACATTACACTCCGACTGAAAAAACTTTACTACAAAGTTAGCATCGCAAAGTTGGATTATGCTAAAAAAAATCTTTTAACCCTTTAATGTATAACACACTGTCTAGCTTAGGATTTCGGGTATCTCCATTCAACCACATCCCAAGATAGTAGACCTACTCTCATCTATAAAGGTCACTTTTCCTTCCTTGCAATCCACAAGTTTGATAAAATATAACTTACAACCGATCAAGTTCCTAGAGAACCCTCTATTAAAATACTATTGGGAAGTATCTTGAACCTTGAGTGCAACGTGAAAAACAACTACTTTGTCATCATTCTTAGGTACCCATGGGAAGGTAACCTTTTGCTTACCCTTATCATTGTTGGTTCCAGTCATAGCATTGGAAGTGTTCTCAAAAGGAGTAGACGTCCTTTAAAATTATTCCATTAAGATTTTATAATTTTCAACTAGAAACTTAATTTGCTCTCTAGGACTAGAATGGTCGCTATAGTGGTGTGTGGGAGCACGTAGGTGAGAAACTCTTTGTAATTTATTAAAAATTTCCTGAAGGTGACCTCTTCGTTGCAATGTGTACAAACATAGATTTGTTTTTTTCTACCTTGGTTAAAATATTTAGGATGAGTTCTCGTTGGTGGGTTAGGTAGAGGCTCATACAGATCCATCAAAAACCTAGGAGCCGTCTTGGGTGCATTTTGGGAAGTGGTTGCACCATCATAACCTATCCCTTGGCTCTCCTTAAAACCTATTGTGGGAACAAAGAACATCTTTCCAACCTTCTCCAATGTGCCCTATAAACTAACATTGACCTCCCGAAATGTTTGAGAGCTTTATTGAGTTAGGAAACATGGACTTCAAGTTTTCAAAAGTCTCAAATGAAACTTGAAGATCTCGCATAAGACTGGTCATTTTGTTGGTCAAGTCACTATTTTCCCCTCCCACCAAAACTAACTACTCGATAAAATAAATCATCACTGAGGTATCTTGATGACTTCATCTCCTTTTATAAAAATGAAACCCAAAGATTCAAATTTTTATTTTTACTTTTTGTTTTATAGGACTTGGTATAAATATTGGCGTAAGCATGTCAGAGGACACATTCTCCCTAACTCAAAACATCATCCCCCTCACTCTCTATATAATGGTTCAACTCATCATATAGGCTATCATGTTTGTAAATGTCCCCATCGGCATGAGATGTACTTGAAGTACTAACATGACTTTTCGTGAATATGGTGAAGTTACATCCATATGGTGATTCATCCTCGAAATCAACCGACTCGACATTGTAATGCTTAAAGTGGCATTTTAATCAACTTTTCTTTTGCCCTATCTCTTAAACCTTGTAGCACACTCATGGTATTTTTAACCTTACCCTCGCACTCACATCATATCTCTGAATTGACTTTCATAGGTTACACTCCTTTAGCTTTTCTATGATCATACTAAATAACATTATTTCCTGACTTGAAATTTTCTCAAACCTTATATTATCCACTTTGGAAGAATTTAGATTTCTTAGTTTGAGATATTTGTTTTTTGTAAATAAGCCAGGATCAGCTGGATCGAAATAAAACTCAAAGTCATAAACCTCATTTTTTTCTTAGATTGAGCCTTTAAAAAGATCCCTTTTTCTTTCTTCTTTCGAATTTTTTGGAACATATCTATTTTATAAGTTTGAAGGTCTTTTATAAGCTCTTCTAACCTAAGATTGTTTGAAATTACCAAAGAATTAAGAACCACGACATTTTCACTAAAATGAGATAGAAGAGATCTCAGATTTTTCTTAAATACCCCTGTCTCAGGAACTCTCTCACCCAAATTAAACTGGAGTTCACAATATCAGAGAGGCATTCATAAAATTCATCAAACATTTTAGACTCAAGCATGATAATGGTCTCAAATTGTGTGCTACTATTATGTAGGTTAGAAGCTTTTACAGCATTTCTACACTCGTGAGTGAGTTGGAAGATATCCCATGCTTCATTGGATGTAGTACACATATTGATACAGCGAAATTCATCGACGTCCATCCCCATTCAACATCAATCCAGACTCGCTCGTCAATTGATTTCAGTACTGACCTCATTCAAGCTTTTTAATAGGAATAATTATACCCGTCAAGTCTAGGTGGCCTATTGTACGAGTTATCCATATAACCACCAATATTCATCAATGTAACTTAGAGAAACTTTCTCTAATACAAATTTGAAAGATGCGTCAAGGTGGTCTAATTTTATGTATATATATATAATTCGTAGAGTAGGTCACACACATGTCAAATTCATTTTATTCGAACTATCGAAATAAAAAACATGAGATGAGGAAAAAAATCCCTTACGGGAAAAACCTATATTCAACACTTTTTCTAACTAGGTATTATCGACAGACATACACAGACTAACAAACCTTATAGATATGCTAGCAATGCAGTAATGTCTTAAATACTAGTTGTCAATATTGAATGATGCAGATCCAACATGATCCAACATAAAGATTATCTTGCTTATGTATCCATTAATCATTCTTGAGAATTGATATTCATATCTTTTTCCGTAGTAGAGTATCACTCCATAAGATTAGTAGTAGAGAATAAATTTTACAAGGGTTTGAACATTGATGGTTTTATTATAGGGTTTGATAAAGCTCAACAAATCATTCAAGGGATTTGATTTGGAAAAGAAAAGTGTCTTAGACAACTTGGGGTTTGGATACCCTTTGAGAAAGCGCAGAAAAATAAATCTCGCCACAATTTTTGAGAAACATTGATCCTAAGACCCAATTCTATAGAAAACATAATTTTTTAGGCGGCTAAAATTTTGAGAAAAGTCGTTCGAACCAAAATTGGACTTTGTTTGAGCGAAAATAACAACTCCCACGAACCAAGGAAAATCTAGTTGAATCGAAGTGCCAATCTCGTTCAAACTAAATTTGAACGATCTTCAAAAGAATTAATCTTTGTCAATAGACCCACCCTGTTTGATGTTCATTAGAAGTCCATTTGAATGAATTCTCAATCTTGTTCAAACAAAAGCCTAAAGTCGTTCGAACGATAACAAAAATAAAAAATAAAACTTTTGAAAATGTGCCACGAACAAATATTAAAAAATCGATGAATAAATTGTTTATCCACAAATCAAACCATATCCCTCCTTGATGATTTTAGACAAGATCACAACTTATTCGATTTGCAATTCTTGCTCGATCACTAACTTTTCTTCACTTTGAAGTTATTGAGAAGTACATCATGATGATGATGATGATGATGATGTTACGGAATATGAAAAACTAACATAAATGATGAGCAATCATAAAACTTTCTATTATATAACATATGTCAATATGAATTAATGATTAAGCATAAGACATGCATGGATAAAATGAAAATACAAAGACTCAAAACACAAAACATACGATATATATATATGCGCATATAATAAGGAATAAAATATATATGTATATGTCTAGATGACAATAAAAGATACAAACACATAATCCTTACACACTCAAATTGTATTGATGTGTGTAAATAAGGTGGTACGGAGTGAAGGGGGGTGAACTGAAAATAAGAGAAAATTACCCAATCATTTAAAAATGTCCAAGAAGTTATACTTGACCACAATAATTTATCAACATTCGAATTAGCCTCATATGTCAAATAATGAACTCAAACAGACAAACAAACGCAATGCACATTGGCCTAGAAATTTTTATGATTCTCGAATCAATAACGTCAAATTTGTTTAGCTCAACTAGGACTTGTTGTGTAAAATTAAACACCCTCAAAAATAAAAATTTATCTTTTTCTCTAAATTTATTTTGAAGATATCTAATTTTGAAGCATCATTGCAAAAAAAAAAAAAAGTTGGCCATGGCAATACAATCTTTTATTTTCCTCTCAATTGTTTTAGTCTCTTACTAATGATGTCCTTTCATGCAAGAATATTTCTTCATTCATATCACTTTCACATGCATACTCATATTCTTTGAAAAAGCTAAAAAAACTAGTGGACAATGGTTTTTACCCTCACAAGTCCCCCATAGTAAAAACTTTTATGTATATGATAAGATTGTTGGGAAAATAGCTCACTTAACTAATGTGACATATGAAGTTAAAATCAAAAAGAGCTTGTGAAAAGTGTGTGCAAAGGCATATACGAAGTGTATCCATCACAAACCAATTTCAAACTACTCCATGCAATCATGATTAATAACTATCATAAGCATTGAAAATCAAAAACAAATGTCCTAGTCGCATGGATACATGGAAAAAGTGGATTCAAACCCACTAATATGCCACACAAAATGTGAAAAACCAAACTACATATAAAAAAATATGTTTGAATTTTAAACATTTTTTTAAAACTACTCAGAATACAAAAAAATCTTTTTATGTTTTTCTCAATAATGCCTAAAAAGGTGAAAAACAAAATACAAAAGAGAAACATACTACAAATAGAAAAAACATATAACATGAGGCATAAAATCTAGTGTATGAAAATAAGCAACAACAATCACTCATAAGATATGGCATGCGGAGAATCATGTGATAACATGCGTGAATTAACAACTCTACCATTAAGTGACTCCAAATCGGATTTCCTAACCCAGATAGGTGTAATGTGATGATCTAGGGTTAGATGAACCTTATTGACACTTATCTTGACTTCCTAGGACATTTTATAAGATCATTCGAAAATCCCCAAAGTGACCTTTTCTACCGCAATGTGTGAAAGTGTAGACATGATGAATGTTACCTTTGAGTTGACCTGTGACACCCCGCCTAATAAAATACAGGGCGATCACTCCTATATCAAATTAAAACAGGAGTCTCATGTGGTTCATTCTTAACATCACTGTTGAAAACCAATTAATTACTAATATCCTATTAGGCCGACGTCAAAATTTTAAATTAACTAATCTTTTTAACCAAACCATCCAAATAAAATAAGGACAACAGTTTATATGCAACAACTGAAATAAAATAAAGTAAAATAACTGAACACTCGGTCCAAATAATACAACCAAATCGAATTCCACACAAAAGGCGGTAAATGAATAAATGAGTACAGTTGGGCCATTAGCCCGAATATGACTACAATACCTCCTATCTAGATCTCAATGATGGAAGCGTCTACAATAAACATGCTTGCATCCACAGCTGCTGCAGCAAACGTCTGACTCGAATGAATTATTATCCAGGCGTCCCTGTGTCTGGACACCTATATATATATATAGCAAGAGAGGGGAGAAGTAGAGAAAATGGGTCAGAGCCCGATTGTTGAAAATATTTTAGCAAGTGCATAAAATCCATATTTTAAAATATGTTATTTCTCATATTTTAAACTGGTATCGCTCTCACATGAGATACACCTCACCCCTCTTCTAACAGTGCACAACTAGCGCATACCATTTTAGACAACCTAGTTAAGCTACCCTACCTAACTAATGTAATTACCCATCTTCTAATAAACCTCATCGATTCGGGTACTAAGGACTAAACTTCTCCCCATTCCCAACATTACGTTACGTTCGTGCGTGGGGTGTCTCGCGAAGCGAAATCCAAACAAGGAACCCCCCCGATACACTACTACGTGACAATGTTGATCACCGGGATCCATTAGGCCTTCAGTACATAACATATTTATACCATCTCGTATTTATTAATAGTTCTCATTAGAACCTATTATTCGCATTCATATAAATCCAGATATAAATCTACCGGAAGTAATATCACACTTTATTCATTCTTTTCACTTTATACAAGGTTAGGTTATATGATATCTCATCTCATATATATCAACAGTATACTATAAGCAACAAGTATATTAATCATCCACCGAACTATAATATAAGTGGCTTAGTCATTCTCATTTACTAAGCATCCGTGAATTATCTCAAGTACACATATATGTTAATCGCAATACATATATAGATATATAGCACCCCTAGCCTCAGCTGCGGTGCACTCATACTCTGCTATCCAATCCAAGTACATCTCGTACAAAAAGGATTACCCGTTCCACATCACTCAGGAACTGTAACAATACAAATCACACGTATTGGAGGCGAACATAGTTCACGTACCTACGGGTCACGCACATACCTACGCTCCCATAAGCAACGGACTTATCAACTCACAAATAAGCCTTTCACTGCCCTATGTTCTTGAGGTACCAAATCTAAAATCCCCTCGAAGGCAACACAGGATAAGATTGTCCTCTTTCGAACGTCAACCTCCCGTGATAGCAAGTATGGTAGGTATGTCATACACATAATAAAAATAAAATCATATAGGTACACATTCCACCTATATACATATATCATAAATTTGGTATTCACACAACCATATTATAATTATAGGTATTTCTCTCACCTATACATAATTCCCCATAGGTAATTATTTTACCCATGTATATAATAACATTCGAGCATACGCACAACCCGTATAATAAATTTCCCACGTAGTATATTTATCTCTCGAATATCCTACGCATTAATCAATTTTAACTAATCCTCAATACATCATTTCCGATATTTTCTCACCGCACGATGACAATACCAACGACACCGATATATATTATTTATCTATTCTCAATCTTTTATGGCTATAATTTCCAAACTCTCGTAACGATAGCCAATAACCTTGAATATTCTCATTCACAATAATACAAGCCGTCACACAATTAAAACACTACCCCAATACATGTTCCCTTATTTAACATTCAAATCACACTTAAATACCCCTTTAAGTATTTTTCCTCACGAACACCCCTATTTGGGTAAATCTTGGATTTTACTTTCAACTAACCCAAGGTACACGCCTTACTAAAAAAAAAATATTTAGAAGTCCCCACACTATTTTTAGGAACCCCAAATATTTATCTCCAAATAAATCTAGCCTTTATTTTTCCAATTTCCGAGTGCATTTCCGAGTTGGTGATTTCACCCTGGAACTGCCATCTTGTAAAAATCATAACAATTCAAAGAAAAATCATAAAAATACGCGGTCGGCGTCCACGCGACCGTATCGAAATTATCTACAACTTTCGTGTTTTGACCGAGAGCTGAATCGGTTGTCTTCCTATCCGAAACAGCCCGTAAGTGGGCTGGTCACTATTCACCTTCTTCTCCAAAAATCCAAACCTCAATTAAAACACATCCAAGCTTTTTATCTCCTCTCTCATCATCATTCAACCTCAAATAACCATAAATACACTCATTCAAAGGGTTCCAATCATCCTAGAACCCAAATCCAACAATTAATTTCAATTAATTTCAAGTTTCTCAAATTGGATATTAATCGAGTTATATCCGTTTTAATCTTTCGAAAACCCCTTTGATCCACAAAATTTCAACCCAAAAATCTTTAGTTTTATACCAACTACAATATGAGAAATTAACACACTAAATCAATATGCAAGTTAAACACTTGCCTTGTGGAATAAATCCGACGTTCTCGAGTCGAATCCCGCGAATTTCCCGGATTTTCCTTCTCTTCTTCTTCTTTTCTTTCTTCTTCTTCTTCCCTTCCTTCTCTCTACTCTCTTCTCTCTCTTAGGGAAGAAATGAAAGGGAAAGGGGGCTGCTTAAGTCTTTAAACCCAAAATTGGGTAAATGCCCAATTGTTAAATGACTCGTGTACCCGTTTACGAGCCCTACTAGTCCAAAAATGTCCGGAACCCAAATACTACCCCCGGGTAGTCTATTTTGACTATCTCGGCCATTCCGAACCTAATGGTGCAGTCGAAATCTCCATCCGAGGTACTTAACTAAAATTCATTAATTTTGCCCCAACATGTTCAATATGCGTATTTTCCAATTTAAAATATTTTCTTTGTCGCTTTACCCAACTTGCGACATGTAATTAAAAATAATCCATGTAAATATTAATCTGGCACTTACAAACTAATATTGACTATTTACTTTATATTCTGAATTTATTCAATTTCACTAATAAATTCCATAATTACTATTCACAGTAATTCCTCAATTTACCAAATTACGCCCATCTTTGTAATTTAAATATCTTTAAAAGTACGGGGTACATTTCAAATGCCCCTAGCAACATTTGACTCTTCCAAAACTTTAATATTGGATTTAGCAGCGAAAGTATTTGTATCATTGAAGCCAAACCATAATTGGCATCTTTAATTCAGATGGTTCCTAACATTTTATCCAACTTTTCCGACCTAGTCTCTAAATCAAATTTGGCATTACCTGTGTCTCTCAACTTCTCTTTTAATTCCATAATCCTAGACTCGAGAAATTGTCTAGACTCTTCAAACTCAAAAAGTTGATTACTCAAAACCTCCATCAAACTAAGAAGGTTATCTCTGTCTTCATAAATATACTGTAGCTCCTCCTTAGATTATAAATGCAAGTTGGCCTTATTCAGCTTCATCGACTCAGTGTACAACTCCTGTAAGGACACTTGAAGCTCACTATCCTCATCCTCCTACTCATGTTCTTTTTCTTCTTCTTCTTCTTCTTCTTCTTCTTCTTCTTCTTCTTCTTCTTCTTCTTCTTCTTCTTCTTCTTTTTCTTCTTCTTCTTCTTCTTCTTCGTCGTCGTCGTCGTCGTCATCGTCGCTCCTCTCTTAGGAATTAAAAAAATTGGACCTCCAAATTATCATGAAAATGATAATCTTTAGCAACGAGATACATTAATCTAAGCTCACATGAGTAACCATGAACGCGGTGTAGTTATGCTCAATGAAAGAATCATATACCTCTTTCGAGTCACTATAAATAAGGGTGACATTGTACACCTTCGACTTTTTTCCCTCCTTTCTTAGTCTAGTGGGACACTCACGAGAAAAATACCCACAGCCTTGGCATTCAAAGCACTTATCCCAATCATCAACCTTATTAGGACTATCCATATTCTTTCTATCACGGTCATTGAAGTTATTAGGTTTCTTATCGAAACTAGGGTCTTCTCTAAGATTAAGAAGCTTATTAAAAGTTCCTAGAAAATCTAGTTATCTCTTAATCATCAACATCATCATCAGTATTGAAATTTGACACGTCTTTTTTGGTCTTTCAAAGAAATGTCCTTATCTTTTATTTGCATCCTTTTTTTCGGAGGACGACTGTTCATCTCATTGGTTTTGAAGATCCCCTATAAGTTATTGGACTCTCATAGTCTCAACACCACCTAGGGAATCTACGGTCGTAACTTTGGTGTCAAATATTTCAGGAAACAACATTAAGATTTTTTGCACAACTCTAGGATCGGGGCTAGGCTCTCATTAGTTAATAGAGGAATTGTAAATATTTGAAAAGTCGGCATAGAACTCGTTAAAAAGCTCGTTATCTAGCATCTTAATCATCTTATACTTAGTCGTCAAATTTTGTAACTTTGATACCCTAATAGTATTCGATCACGCATCTATGGATTTCAAAATATCCCAAGCATCATGTATGCTCTCGCAAATCATAATCCTTCTAAACTCTTCTTTATTCACAGCAGAAAAATAGAATTTACACCCTTGGAACTAAAACATGAGTCATTTTTTTTCAGCCATTTTTCAAGAGTTGAATGCTCTCAAAGAACCACCATAGGTGGGAGGAGTCCAACCAAACTCAACCAAGTTCTAAATGTTCTCGTCGATCGATTTCAAGAAGAATCGCGTTCGCACCTTCCAATAGGGATAGTTTTTCCCATCAAATAATGGATGTCGAGCAAGATAACTCCCCTATTGGTTAAAATCCATATAAACCCAAAACAAGAACAAATATAGGTATCTACATAAAAATTTAACGCTCTTTCTATGATACCAGTTTTAAAAATGCTAGTTCCTTAGGGTTTGTATAAAAACACGACTAATTTTAATTATCATATTTTTTATAAACTTTTCACCAATTTAAAACCACAAGTCTTATGTTAAAATAGTTTACCAATTTTAGTCTTGACCTAAGAATTTATCAAAGTGAGTTTAAGAAAGAATAAAATAAATATCAAACCACAACACGACGATGTACAGGGAAAAATCACAATAGGAAAAACCTCAGACGATTGATCCACACAAGTCCACTACGATCTAGGTTTATATATAACTACAAATTAAACTTACTCAAAACTCAATGACTTCTAGCCTTGATGTGTTTGTTCTTCCCTTATCACCTTCTTTGCATCCACTGTTGGATGCCTTCCAACATCCACACAACGCAAGATCTTTCCCACGTCTTGGTATCCCGCCGATCTTACATGTCTTGTGACTAGTCAAGATGATGGAAAAATTATACATGATCACAAACTCGACGCCTTCAAGACTTAACATGATTCTTTTTCCATTATCAAATTCTTCACATCCACTTTTAGACGCCTTCTAACATACACACAACACAGATGATTTCACACATCTCGGTATCCCACCGATCTTACATGTCTCATTAGCAGTCTTATCTTGCACAACACAAACGCAATGTCCATCGTTGGAAATCCTTTTCAATGATAAAGCAAACCATTTTGATGTAGCACAAATAAGATCTCCAATAGACATATGGATGTTTAATTCTTTGATCTCAAAATTGCATGTAAACTTGAGTTTAAAAAACCTGATTGTAAAATATCATATGAACACAAAGAGCTTTTTGGAAGAGATTGGGAACTCAAAAATAATGTCAAAGTCTCTAAAAAAAACTACAACTTTGCACTCATATTTACAAGAGGTTTTCTAATAAAGAGATAAGAATGGAAAATATTTATTAAAATATCGCCACCTTGTTGGAATAAAGTTAGAAGGCTTATTCAAATGATGTTTTTGATCTCATTTAAAACAACATCTAACGATATACCCAACGACAAATTAGAGTAGACTTAAAATCGGTGATTTTGAATTTTTGTTGGATCCTTGGTTTTAACGCGGTTAAACATCTTATTCGAATGACGTGCCTAGTGTCGTTTGAATAACTTGGAAAATTCTCTTAAAAAAAGTTTTAAAATATTTAAATAACATTTTAGAAAAATAACACCCAAAACTAAATCCAAGTATCAAACATAAATATACATTCATACATCAATTATATCCCTTAGATGTTGAAGATGAAACTCGGCTCGAAACTCGATGTGTGCTCGATGTAGCTTTATCTTGGTCGTTATGGTCTTCAATGACATATAATAGGCTTGAAGGACAAACAACTCAAATCCAAACCTATGACTTAAATAAGTTTTGTCCAAGCACATAAAAATCCCAATATAACTAAATTGACCCGATTCGGAAATTTTTCTAACAAATCACCCCCTTTGTCTATTTTGGGATAAAACTCAAAGGAAACGTATTGAGCCGTCCAACTCACTAAGACTCAATCCTTAAACCTAAAAGGAAAAAAATACAAAGGCTTGATCGACATAAACTTTAGTAGCTTTTCTCTTGTGTAAACCTTTATTGCATCGCTACTAACCTGCACACTTAAACACACATTTCAAATGCAACTTGAAAATAACAATATAAAATGAATATGAAAAACCCTCCCCTTGATCTAACCATTTCTACCTAAGATAAGGACGTCTCTCACTATGGTAAATACTTCTCCACCTGTGCAAAGAGTCAAATACCATTCCTCCCCCTTTTTGTTCTGTAAGAGATGAAAAATAATGTTCACAATAATAAACCAAATCTCACGCATAAGGTTAAAACATGTAAACATAAGGATAGAAAGTATATCATGCAGTGGTGTGAAGTAAGCATACAATGACAAACAATTAGGTAACATAAAAACAAATAATCCAAACTATGAACAAATTATACCAACTATGATGCAAACATTAAAGTATAAATAACAACATGATCGTAACGCATTCCAATTTTAATCAAAGATTAAGCAAATGACAAGGACGCATTAAATAAAAATACAAAGACTAAAAACACCAAACATACGATATATATATATATATATATATATATATATATATATATATATATAGACACACACACACACACACACACACAAGGAAGGATATGATTAAAGCACAAACAACTCAAATCCTAACCTATAATTCAAATAAGTTTTGCTAAACATGGAGTAAGGCTGATACGAATAAATTGACTCGACTCGAATTGTCCTTACACTAAGAATCGTAACCCCCTTTGATGTTCTCAAATTTAAAAATTACAAGTGTGTTTTAGACCCTCTACCAAGCCTAGGTATAACTATATAAACATCTCATTCCTGAAAATGGAAAACATAAACGCCTACCCATTGTAATCGCTATGAACGTAATACCCAACTAACTACTCGGTACACGGTAATTACGTAATAAGACCACATGTAAAAAATAATAAAATTAGTTAAAAACCAAGACGGAAAAATACAAGTGATATGTCTCCACAATCACGACGTAAAACAACATCCCTACCCATTAATGTATGTGAGAGTGTGCCTCTCGATGGTAGCAACCGAAATAAAAACAATTAATTCCCCTAATTCAAGAAAACAATTTACTAACTTACTATTATTATCAAAATGGTTTAACAATTCAAAAGTTTATTTGGCAAAATATTTTACTAGATTTTAAAATACCAAATTTTATCTTATTATTTAAGAAAATGATTGTAATAAATGCAAAAAGCATAAAATAAAAATAAGACTAGATGTACGAGGGAAAACCCCGCTAAAGGGAAAAACCTCAAGCCGATAAGAATGAAATATGCACTATAGTAGAGATATTAGAACTGAAAGACAGATACTTACAACCTCATAGCCCTATGACCGACTAAATACTCTTTCACATCATATTCTCCGAGGACAGTGTCGATCGCTAAAGTACATTGCACAATCGCCACTGGTTTTAGTCCCTGACTAATGTCGTCAAATATCTCGCCAAAACATTCTTTTTTAAAGATGAAGTAACTTGTTCCAATATTATAACCTTCAAGCAACCAAAATGATATACCAACGATTTTGAGGGAATCTGAAGGATATAGGTTGGGGTGTATTGAAAAGTTATGGTGCTCTAAATGTCAAAATAAAAATTTTAAGCCAAGGAAGAGAAAATATTTACTCACGAATGAAATAAGTTTTTGAACACACATTGAGTATATAAATATCTAAAGTTTTCTCAGATAAAAAACTCAACAACAATTGCTTGAAGAACTCAAAAAAGAGGGAGAAAAAATGCGCTTTTAAATAAATGAAATGTTTTAATCATCTAAAGAATTTTTTGAAATCTCTCATTCCTCGTTTGGAAGAGTATGGAAATCTTAACTATATAGCCTTTTGATTGAAAGCATTTAAAGGCTCATAGGCTAGATGTCACACCATTATGGAGTCAAGTAGTCACTTCCAGGTCTAAGTCAGTCATAAACTTGTACTTGATACAATAACCAAGAAGATCTTGTACAAAAAAGAACTTATGGTGCTGTGAGACATGCTTCACATGAGCATCATTGCAGTGAGGAAATTCTTCGATGTAGTGAATTCGAAGTGAGAATAAGGTCGAGTGAAAGACCAAAGATTTTTCACAAGACATAAACAGTCCATCTTTGAGCATCTCTAGGACAAAATCCAGCTCGTGGACATGTCCAAAGAATTTGTCCACGTTTCCCTTAGAGAAAATTTGAAAATAAGTTTTTGGTGAAGCCTTAAGTAATTTGTCCCAACCAAGAAAATTTATATTTAAAATACACAAAAGGATTTAATCCTTTATAAAAAAATAAGTTTTTCTTTATGAAAAATATATTTGCATCGTGTATTTAACAAATTGACAAAAACCAACGTTAATTAAAAAGATTTCTCAATTATAAAAATAAATTAACCAAGTTTTGAATTTATGTTCTCTAAGTCCCATACCTTTCCTAAATGGTTTACTTAAGATTGGACAATGAGTGTATTTGGGATATTTCATGAATCTTTTTGGTGATGTCTTGAATAAAGACTCAAACATGTTTTGGCAAGGAATTTATACTATCTATTCTATGGAGCATATCGAGTATACTTTACCCTTATAGTCTCCCCCTTGTCGAATTCCGAGATAAAACATAAAAAAAAGAAAAACTATAAGCAAAAGAAGGAAATCTATCATTTTAAGACTCATCTGTCTAAGAAAAAAATACAAAAGTAAAAAATTACGTTTGTTACAAGTAACCAATCACTTCAAGAGAATAGACGATCTTTATGGATCAAAAAAAATTTTACACAATACTTTTTTGTCACACACTAGCAAACTGATCAAGGTACCAATGTGAAAAAGTAAGACAAGAAAATATGATAAACATGAAAATGTGGATATAGAAATTTACAACATGTGAATATCAGTTATATCTAAAATAACTCCCTTTCAAATATATAAATTTGCAATAAACATGATGTATCAATAAATGACTCAAGGAAATTTACATATGATTTAATAACTATACTCCACCTATCTAAAAATTTCTCCCTCTTTTTTTCACGAAAAGAGACAAAGGAAATAACCGAGGACATAATGGGATCAAATTCTCAATGCATTTTAAGAGAGTAAACAATAGTAATCAAACCAACAAATAGAGAAGAACCATATAATGAGTGAATAATTAAAATGTTGTCCATTCAAGATATAGTGAAGAGAATAAATGTCAAAAAATTAAATCTTTAACTACACATGGGGAGGTAAAATATATCATGGAAATATATAAATAATTATAAAAAGTGAAAAAGCATTAAGAGTTAAAAGTTACGGGGATTACCATAAATGTGATCAATAAAAATCATAATCTAACAACTCTTAAAAAATAAA
This sequence comes from Sambucus nigra, assembly GCA_949130495.1. Taxonomy (NCBI): domain Eukaryota; kingdom Viridiplantae; phylum Streptophyta; class Magnoliopsida; order Dipsacales; family Adoxaceae; genus Sambucus; species Sambucus nigra. The sequence continues at coordinate 539,412,453 of OX422213.1, forward strand.
TAGAGGACAGAACATAAAATAGACTACATCACTTATTCATCCTCGACATCTTTGTAGAACACAATTCAATGACCTCATTGTGAACATCTTGCAAGCCATTATTGTCAATTTTCATATGAGAATCAATTGTGGTGTGAAAGTCATCGTAAATGAAAGAACTCATCGAACTAAACGAAAACTACTAATTCCTATAGTAGTCAAAGAAGGGTTAAAATTTGTGTTTATGCACAAATCCCAATGAGACAAGTGAGGAGGATCGCGAAAATTGTGTATGAAGAAAAGTGGGAAGACACTCAAGTGGAGAAACCTCATTAACTTAGAAAAAAAAAATTGCTGCAAATAAAGACTATGTTGAATGTAGGTTATAAAGTCCAGATGAGAAGGATCACAAAAGGGTAAAAACTAGGCAGACTTGCAGTCACCTTCACCGACATGAAACGTCAACGACCCAGGTAACACTAGTGAGCAAATATGTTGAATGTAGGTTATAAAGTTTAGCGGACAACTAAATATGCTCTTCACTAACTTGAACTCCATTTCACTAAAGCGAACCATCAGTGAAGCAGGATGTGAGTAAGGCCAAGCTTTTAATAAGGCTTAGTTTTCATTTGTTGCAACCAACGGAGCAGACTTTTGTTGACACAAAGTCTCATTTCATTGCAGCGATGCAAGTCACAAATGGATACGTAAATTTCCTTATTTTTTTAATTACACAAAATATACAAATTTCTCTGGTTTAACCAAGGACACATAAATTCTAACCCGACTGATGTATTCAAAAATAAAAGTTTTTGTATTAAAAGAATATAAAATCCTTGGGTATTGCAATCTCAAAAAAGAAACACAATGTTAAAAAAGTAAGATTTTCCAATTATGAAAAGTGTTTTTAACCAAGGGTAAACCTATGTCCCCAAGATAGCATACCTTCATCTTAAGTAATTAACCCGGGGCAAATGACATGCAAGATCCGATATGAGTTTGATGAAGCTTTCTGGAGAACTCTTGGACTAAACTCAACTTGTATTTTGTAACATGTGATAAGATAATTCAAATGTCATGGGACACAAGAGTACATTATATTATTAAAAAATGGTCAACCAAAAATCTGTCAAATTATAAAAACTACTTCACCCCCAATCTAGAAAAATTGAAAAAAAAAACCTCAATCAGAAAATTATAAAATAGTAAAAAATCTTAGCAAAAAAACTTCAAAAACACTACAAACTAATTAAAAATGAAAAAATGCTATTAAATATAAAATTTAAAAAATGGTTTCTTTAAAAAAATTGAAAAACTTTTAACAAATACTAAAAATACCGTAAAAATTCAACCAAAAACTTGTAAAAGAAAAAAGAAAAAACTCAACAAAAATTATAAAAAATACATATTTATCAATTTAAAAAAATCATCTCCAATTCTAGATCTACCTAAATTTTATCCCCAACTATTCACCAATTAGCCTAGATAAATTTTAGTCACCTATAAATTAGGATTTGTTCATCCATAATGAATAGACAAAAGAATAAATATAAATTTTAACCTCAATCAATCGAAATCTAAAAATTACCACAACTACCTCCTAAATTATTTTTTTTGTGTGTATGTGTTATTTTATGTCAGGGTGTGTTCATGTGTATTTGTGTATTCGTGTGTGTGAGAAAAAAAGAAGAAGATGAAGAGAATATAGGGGAAAAGAGAGGAGCACACTATATATATATATATATATATATATATATACACATGAAGAGAGAGAGAGAGAGTATATTTTGCTTATGTTTACCTTTTTAACTTTAATAGTATGCTTATTTATATATAAAAAAAAAATTATATGGGATGGTAATACCCTCACGTGCACATGACTAAAAATATTTAACACAATTGAGGGTTTTGGAGTACATGTACCATTTTAATTTATTGAGGGGTCAAGTCCAGAAAGAGTGTTGAAGTGAAAATGAGGATAACGTGAAAGTTGATAAGTGTAATTAACCCTCTATTTAATTTTTCAAATTAACATCATAAACCTGGCACATAATATATCATAATATATTGGTTTCAGTTTTGACATATTCTTAATATATGATTCCCGAAATAGAAATACTCAAAATGTAACAATTAATTTATAGGCATGAGAAACCAACATTACAGTACCACGCACAATTCTATACATATTTAAGGAGTAATTATATCATGAGCATGGAGAAACATCCCTTAAAACACAAAATATTGCTAGAAGAGCAATGATACATTTTTATGCGATTTCATATCACATTTTATCATCCATTTTTTGAAAAGCATTTAATGCATCCCCTAAAGAAATGTGGCAAGACATTACTTATATAAAGTGTGGTAGGAAATGACAATACGAAAACTATTTTTATTGAACAAAAACACCCAATTAGATCATTACCATATTATCATATATTGTGAACTATACACTATGAAGTGCCCAATCATGATGTTAAATTAATATGGTTATTATATTAAGAGACATATATGCTACGGAATTTGACATACGATATTATTTTACCCATTTCAAGGACAGCACGCAGTTGTTTTCTTTCACTAAATTTAGTGATAACAATAGTCGTTTCATGTTATATATAATTTGACATGTATATACAAAAGTGCCTTAAAATTAAATGTCACATCTAGAGAAATTTAGCCTTTATCTTTATAACATTCTTTTTCGTTCCACTTGTACCAATACCCCACATTTAATCTTATGTTAGCAGACTACTACGCGAGAGCCTCTAAAATATGTTTTCGTCTCCTACAAAAGAACCTAAACAATAGATATAACATAAATTCAATATGTTTTTCCTTATGTTTTACCACTCGGGTGCTTTTTTTTTCCTAAATTCAAATTGTTATTTTATGTGTTGAAACTATATCTTACACAATAATTGGGTTGAAAATGTGAGTCTTGAATTCAACTATGATAAAATAATAAATATATATTAAAGTTTAAAATTGAGATTAAGCTCTGAGATTTTATTGGTCGATTTTTTTCTTTTTCAAAATTCTAATAGCACATTGAAACTTAATCCACTTTTTTTATTGATTCTATTAACAATGCTACAATTAAAAACAAAAGCAATCTAAAAATCATTAAAAAATTTAACGTTATTGTATAAGGTTGGGTCGATACCATAGTACAACAGATTTACAACTTTCACTAATATTTTGAGATATTCTTTTTTAGTAAGTGTTTAATTTTAATTATAGTTTTCTTCGTTTCCTATATGCCAATTAGTAAAGTATCTCTACATGATATATTGACTGTACCATACATGTCATATAGCATAAAATTTCTTTAGAAAATTTATACATCAAAATTTTCTTTATAAATTTATGTAACTTGTCACTATCGCGTTTAAAGGGCAGTGATAAATATCCTCAATTGAAAATATCTATTGCATTTTACATTTAATATTAAAAATGTGTAAAAATATAAAGCTCCGTTAGAGATTATGTAAATTACTCATTGGTGATTACCAATCAAAAAGTAGACATTTTATTGTATTCCTTGTTCTACAATAAATATGGTATGATCCCTAAACTAATAAAAAATAGACACCTAGACTTATAGTTAACTAGAATGAGGTCGGATGAAGTAAACAATGAGATCGGATGTGATATGAAGTAAACAATGAGATCGGATGTGATATGATCATAATCGGCCTTAGGCATTCTGGTCGGCCTTTCTATCCCATAAGCACACAAGAAAATTATATGTTCACTATCAATGAATCAGGCAGTGGGATGATATCATCAATGCACTTAAGAACTAGAAACAAAGGAACATTCTCCCACCCATGTTTACCCATGCTAAGTTTACAATTATTCCTCCCTTACCTTGAAAAGTAAGTACTTGTTTATTATATAAATAGAAATCCCTTGACATATTTGAGTTAATCCACTGTAATAGTCTATAAACAAATACTCACATGCCCATATTTATGGAGCTGTGGAGTAATCCAAAAGGGACGACTAACTGAGATCACAAACTCTTATTCTAAAAAATTAATACTAATTACACTTGCACCTATGAACGTAGGCACTGTCTTGGGCCAAACCATGTAAATAAAGTTCCATCTCTTTTTCTCTCATCTCATTCTATACAAATTTCTAGGTAATCATTTCATTGATTTTCATATGTTTATCTATTATCGTTTGAGCTTGTATGCTTTAATTAAGATCAAATTAGTATGATAGTCTTGGGCTATAATAGATTGGCATTATCTATGATAAAGTAACATGCCTTTTGTTGTATTCTATCATTATTTTTCTTTTAAACTTGAAGATACCCGTTTTCTTATAAACTAGTGGATCACATTTCAATTCACCTGGGTTTTGACGGGTTATAATTATTTTAAATTGACTATCATTCGATTTTATTAAATCCTAAAAGTCACCATCAGATTTACCCTTTAATGCCTTGAAAACCTTATTTTCAATAGTTTTTTCCTAATAATTGTTATACTCTTATTTTATAGTATTACGATACTCTGTTTCCTAACATACTTGGAACATGGCGAAAAACATAAAAAATAGCCGAACTCACTAATGGCATTCCCCCTCAACACCTATAGGTATGGGTAACCTATAGGTAATTTTAAAATGCCTGGAGAGGGGTCAGGAGGCTAAACAGGAAAGCGTTAAGGAACTGATAGAATAGGCAAAATAAGCTTGAATTAAAGCTAGTTACCCCAAAAGGGAAAGAAACCCTGATAGAAAATGGTATATACCATCCTTATCTCATTATAAGGATAAGAGGTGGGATTATCACAACCACGCAATAGAAAATCCTAAACGATTGGATTCTGAATCACAAGGTAAAGGTAGCAGATCCAGACACTCTGAATCAAGCCAAGATGACAGATCATATCGCTCAGGGGGAAACTCCACCCTCATATTAAAAGGATATGGAAAATAGTAGACATATTCCTTAGAACGTGCAAGTATTCTGGGAAGACTAAGAGAAAACTCTGCATTTGATTAGTTAGGTCCAAGAGAAGCAAGGGCACATTAACATAAAGAAGTTAAGAAGGATCCAAGAAGCTCTGAGATGAGAAGGGTATAACACTTATCCAGATCATGACCTAGTGTGTGAGGGTCGATAAAGTCTGAGCAGACTTCCAAAGAAGAGATCTCAGTCAAAACCCATGATTAATCTAATAATATCATCATGGTAAAGGAAAAATAGGAAGAACAACCCTAGAAAGGGTCACCCAATGCCTGGAAGACCAACTGGGAAAAATCAATAGAACGAAGAACCGTTTGCATAAGGGCTTCATTCACGGATTGATATCCATAAATGGAGTAGTGGGTTACCCAACCCTTGACAGATTCAAACCAATGGTTATCACCCCTAATTATTATGGTGTAAGAGAAATATTTTATATTTGATCATATTTAGTTATTTTGGCCCATCCTATTACAAATCGAAGTTACAAACCGAACACTACATCCACATATGATTCCACGATAAATTGAAGACATGTTAGCGACCGATTATTGTTTTCAAATTTCAAGATGTTGAAATTATCACTAACACTTTAATAGGTATATTAATTTGAGGTTTTGATTCTACTTAGTCAAATTTTATTCTGGGATATGATTTTTTCTTCGAGGCATTTTTCATAAATACATTTTTCAAAATAGTTTTTTTTTTCATTTTTTGGTTTGTTGGAACGTGATTGTAATCTCATTATAATGAGATCTTGTTCTCGTTCGGGTTGGGCTTTATGGAATGACTGAATATTTTTGTTTGAATGAATTTTGAATGAACTTCAAATGAAGGGGGTTCTATTTAGCAGACACACTCTCATTGGAAGTTTGTTTGAATGAACTAAGTTGTTTATTCAAACGAGACTTCACCCCCATTAGAATGAAGCAATATTTTCATTCGAACGAAGTCCAATTTTCATTCAAACGAGCTTGCTGGCTCAAAATTTGTTTTTTCCAAAAAAAGGTATCCTTTCGACTATTTTACACAATTATTTTCGCAAAAATCAACTGCTATACTTGTACTAAATGTTTTATTTCTTATGTTAAATAGAAACACTTTCGTTTTCCAAATCATACATTCCTAAATATGATTTATTGAGTTTTATCAAGCCTAATTTCCATACCTTAAATCAAACCCTTGTAGAGGTTTCTATATGGTTTATTATGGAGTTGCAGCTCTACTAAAGAAGAAAGGCATTCGTAATTTGGAGGCTGCTCGGTGGATACCGAGGGAAGAGCTAATTCATGTTGGTGGTGCTGGACTAAATCACTTTTTATCAAAGATTTGAATAACGAGTGCATTATACTTAGTGGATCTCTAAGTAGTTTATAAGTCACCGAGTCTATCAAACTCTTTTACAATGCTGAAATATAGTTTGCCCGAAAGGGACTTTTCCTCTAAACATCTTCTTCATATGTTTGGTTTGTTTTGATTGCTTGGTTTGGAATAATTAATTTGGAATTTATCTTGCATACACACCTAATTATAATTAAGATAAAATTTGGTTAAAAAATGGATCTTTTTGTGTGTAACCTATACAAATAATTCCACATAGCACTCTATTTTTAAATTAGTATCAAAGCTAGTTTCACTACTTATTATGTGATCATTAAATTGGGATTATATGCATAATTTGTATAATGTCCCTACTTTTTATGGTTAAAACTATGCATATTAGAAAGCTCGAATGAGGTCTACTTTAAAAGCGATTGACGAGTATGTTTGGCTTATTTGTGAAAGATTGTTGACACCACCCACTATGACTAATGGTGATGTAATAAGTTATAAATCCGTCACCACCTGGATGGATTATGAACTTAAATGGAGAAATTTTAACTCCAGCTGCTTAAGTGTTATGTCTAGAGGCATCACCCCTGACGAGTTCTATTGTATCATTATGTGCACCATGTCTAACGAAGCATGGGATACTCTCTAGCTCACTTATGAGGGTAGCAACATTGTGAATGCTTTTAAGCTATAAGTCACCATAAATTTTGAGATTATTACCATGCTAGAAACAGGGACTTTAGATGAATTTTATGCGAGATTATCTAGTATGTCAATTCTAGTTTTAATTTAGTTGAGAAAATTCGTGAGATGCACATTATGAAAAAGATTTTGAGATCAATTTCGCCCTTCTTTATTACTAATGTCATTTATCCCTAATTCATTTGGAATTTTATATGCACTTAGGTTAGAAGAACTCGTAGGAGACCTTCTAACTTATGAAATCGATATGTTTCTCAAAATCGTTATGCCAATGGAAAAGGGAATTTCCTTTAAAGTTAAATCTAATTATTTGTTCGTTTGCTTAAAATAACCCATGTTTACATGTTGTTCAAAGAGAGGTGATGATATTTCGTACAATTATTTCTTTACAGGCATACAAATATCTCTATGAAGGGGAAAATGTAGGGGGGGTCCAAGCCAAAGATTGATCAAAAAACTATTCATGTACAAATAATAGAGTAATGATAGAACAAGAGATTATTCAAAAGGAGATAATTTACAAGAAGCCATAGAGCAAGATCTCACGATCAAATACCTCAAATAAGGAATGAGTTCACTTGAACGACCTCCCATAAAGATCAAGCTTAATCGTGAGATATTGAAGGCACATTTTGTTATAAGATTTTTTATTTGCATGTATTATCTTTTATTCTTGAAATACTTGGAGTTATTCTGTAATAATTCTGAGGTTGATTGGTACCTTTGAAGAACAATGTCTGGTAAAACATGAGAAATATCACATGCTCTATCGAACAACCTCATTTAGGAAACCTCATAAGGACTTAGTTTGGAGGATTGGGAACCTCATTAAGGAACCTCATTTAGTATCACTTGAGTGGGTATATTCCTCAAACCACTAGCTTATTTAAGGGAACGTCCCATGAGCCATCAAAAAATAAACCTTTGTACCAACCTTTCATATCTCAATCAATTCAAAGGGACTCTCAGTTTCACAAACAATGTTCCCATCAAAATATAATATCTCATGCATTTAATGCGCTATGTTGAGAATTAATTAAACACTACTCTTATCATTAAATGAAGTCAGAATATTTAATGCAGTCAAGGTCATTCAAATGGCATTATCTCATATAAATACTTTTTCTTATCTCCTTTAAAGGGGATCATCATTTCTTCTTCGGAGTTAATGCCCAGTTTTCTCTAGACACGAGAGTTTATTGTGAGTTTACCATTGGGTGATTCTATTCCTTGTTCTTTAGATATGAATAGCTCTTTCTTTATAAACATTAGCATTTTATTGCATACCTGATTTTATTCCTTGCCTTTATTGTGCCAAGGTGCTTGTTCCTTCCCCATCCAACCGAGTTGATTGTGGGGACCTATTTCATTTATTATAGTCAAAGGACATTTATGGTGTAAAGGCTCATTTAATATAGACTTATAGTTTTAACGACTACTTATTACAGACATTACAGTTCTCATTTGTTGCATTATTCTTTGTGCACTAATCATCATTTTGATAAGGGTTAACACCGCATTAAATACTAATTGTATTTAAAGAACCTACATCTTACAAAAGGAAATAGGAGGTTTCTTCTAACTATGAGTGTTGACGCCACTAAAATGGCAGTGGCCATTTTTGCAGATAAATGATGAGGATGAGATTGAAGATGAAGATAAACATTCACATCAAACATATAAGAGACAAAGATTTTTAAAGTGGTTCGGCTAGGAATAAAGCCTACGTCCACTGTTATGTTATTGCTGAGTGTTTGTGGAATTCTTGATTACAAGTTCTCTCAAGAAATTCCGGTCCCTTTGAATGAGGGAGATACAATGTATTTATAGCCCCGAGGCTTACATATGAAAGGGTGGTGCATTAAATGATATACATATGAAAGGTCCTTGAGGCTATCATCTGAAAGGGTGATACATTAAATGATATACATATGAAAGGGTAACTCATTTAATGTTCTTCAAGCGTGTGCGTCAAGATGATAAGCAGTCAATGAACAGTTTTGAACTGTTGGTTATCTGACAATCAATGATGTGGTCGAGATGCAGCTCGAACCGCCTTAGTTGCTCGTCGTTCAGGAGTTCATCGGAGCGCTGGAGTTCCTCGGAGTGTTGTAGTTCCTCGGGGTATCCTTGTTGCTCGGAGCGAACATGACTTGGTCGGGGGAAATAAACTTCCTCGTTGTTATTGTGCCATGTAGATTGACACGTGTCTTCTTATTATTGGTCCACGTCAGCAGATTAAATTTGGTATCAACAGAAGCCCCCAATGCATCATGCTTGATGGATTACTTGAAAGGATGGAGTATTTATTCTGCAATGTTGCTCGGTCACTTAATAATAGAGTAATGAGTATAAAAATGTTTAAAATTTTTCCAACCAACCAAGGTTGTTAAATTATGCTCATCGACCAATTATGGTTAGTGAGAGTTTATCCTCGACTAACCATACTAGGTAAATTTTTGTCTTTTTCATAAAATGTGTCCGACCAACCAAGGTCGATAAATTCTCCTCGTCGACCAACTACAGTTAGTGGGTTTTTATCCCCGACCAACCATACTTGGTTCAATTTCAAATATAAAAATGTGTCCGACCAACTAAGGTCAATAATTTGTCCTCGTCGACCAACTACAATCAGTGGGTCTTTATCCCCGACCAACTATACTTGGTGTATTTTGGAATATTTTGTTCTTCAAAGAACTTTTTGTAATAATCTTACCTCCCGACCAACATAAGTTGTAATGTGAGAGTATATTCTTGTCTTACCAACCGTAGTTGATCATGCTGGTGTACACCTCCTAACCAAAGGAGTAGTAGTGGTTCTTTCGAACTTTTTGGCTCATTCGAGCTTTTGGCTCCTTAGAGCGCCTCCTAACCAAAGGAGTATTTTTTGGCTCCTTAGAGCTTTTGGCTCCTTAGAGCATTTTTTGGCTCCTTAGAGCGCTTTTTGGCTCCTTAGAGCTTTTGGCTCCTTAGAGCACTTTTTGGCTCCTTAGAGCTTTTGGCTCCTTAGAGCGCTTTTTGGCTCCTTAGAGCTTTTGGCTCCTTAGAGCCCTTTTTGGCTCCTTAGAGCTTTTGGCTCCTTAGAGCGCTTTTTGGTCCCTTAGAGCTTTTGGCTCCTTAGAGCACTTTTTGGCTCCTTAGAGCTTTTCCTTTTCAAATTATTTAGTAATGTTCTGCTTGTCACTTCCGTTTGTCCATTATTCTGAGGATGACCTGGTGCTGAATGAACCTTCAAAATGTTTGACTGATGACAATAAGCGGCAAACTCCTCGTTATCAAATTGTGTTCCATGGTCTGTGATGAAGGCATGACGAGGTATTTGAATCTTCCTCGGGTTGTCGACAGTGGTCCAACCAAATCAATTCCCATATGGCAAATGGCCAAGGAGAAGTGATGGGTGTCAACAATGTTTGTGGAGTTCTTCGAATGGAGGAAAAGCGTTGGCACTTGTCACATTTTTTGGCATAAGCTATACAATCAGCTCTCATCGTCGGCCAGTAGTATCTCTGCGTCATCACCTTTTACAAAAGTGTCCGACCTGCTACATGGGCTCCACAGGACCTTTCATGGATCTCTTTAATCAATTCTTTCATCTCGGAGGGATGTACACATCTTTGCAAACCTGCCATAATTCCTCGTCTATACAAAATACCATTAATTAGTACATACCGAGCAGCTTTAAACTTCCATTTCTTGGCAGCGAGCTTATCCTCCGGTAATTGTTCCTCCTCAATATATGCTCCGATGGGATCCATCAAGGGTAATAATATTCATCGTCAGGTCTTCATTTATGCTCCGACTTTCTAATACTTCAATTGGTATCGTTCTTCGCAGCTCGGTACGAGTAGCTGATGCTAATCGGGCCAAGGCGTATGCTCTCACATTCTCCATTCTTGATATTCTTACCAGTTAAACAGCAACAAACTCTGATACTAACTCCATCACCTTTGCTTGATACTTGATCATCAATTCTCCTTTGGCTGCATATATTCCCAACATTTGGTTTACGATCAATTGAGAATCACTGAAGACAATAACCTGCTGTGCCTCCATAGTATTTGACAAATTAAGACCTGCTATCATGTCCTCATACTCAACCTCATTATTAGAAGCTTTGAATTAGAAACGTAGGGCGTATTCCCTGTCGACCTCATCTGGGCTGTTCAAAACGATCCCTGCCCCACAGCCTGTAGTGAAAGATGATGCATCTACATATAGCCTCCATATAGGCAACTTGTCTTCTAATTTCTGGTTTGACAGAGTTCCTCGGTGGAATACTTTTCGCTTTCTTTCATCATGTCCTGATACTTCTGAATACACCTCTTGAATTTCGATATACCTCCTGAACTTCAATATTCCTCCTGAACTTCAATATTCCTCCTGAACTTCAATATTCCTCCTGAATGATTAGTCGGGGCCCTGACCATGTGAGTTTGTGGAGTTAAATTTGATGCTCGATTGCATGATGTTATAAGAATGTGCCACCAAATGAACAAATATATTTGTAATAGAAGCCCCCAACTGTGGAATGTGAACTTTGAATGAGATTTATCGACCAATACCAACCGGAGTTGGATTTTATCTACCAATCGGAGTTGGATTTTGTCTACCAACCGGAGTTGGATTTTATCTACCAATCGGAGTTGGTGGTAATTGATAATAAATGATGAAGACTTCCTCGGAGCTGACCAACAGATTGTTGGGAATAAGATAATATAAATGTTGGAGACTTCCTCGGCGCTGACCAACAGATTTGTTGGGAATAAGATAATATAAATTCCGGAGATATCCTTGGAGCTGAATAAGATATAATAAATGCAGGATACCTCCTCGGCGATGACCAACAGATTGTTGGGAATAAAATATAATATAAATGCAGGATACCTCCTCGGCGATGACCAACAGATTGCTGGGAATAAGATATAATAAATTCCGGAGATATCCTTGGAGCTGAATAAGATATAATAAATGCTGGAGACATCCTTGGAGCTGAATAAGATTATAAATATTTGTCGAGCTCCATGCTGAAATGAGAATAGAATATGCATCCAAATAGATATAAAGAATAATTAAAAAATAATAAAGTGCCTCGCCGATCCGTCGAGGTAGAATCATATAATGCCGAACAAGAATAAGATCTTTCAGAACATAAGAATATGGCCGAGAACGTTGTCAGGCCTGAATATAAATAAGAATTATCCGAACGAATGTTGTAATTCTCCTTAAAGCTGAATAAGTATCTTGTCGAGGCATAATTGCAGAATGCCGAATAAGAATAATATTTTCCAGAACATAAGAATATGGCCGAGAACTTTGTTGGGCCTGCATATAAATAAGAATTACCCCGACCAACTATCCGTTGGGGGTGAAATATAATAAATGTTATAGTTCTCCTCAGAGCCGAATATATATAGAGAGAAGAAATTTTTCGAGCTCCATGCTGAGATAAATATAAAATATGAATCCGAACGGATATAGAATAATTTGTGCTTCAGCATTCGTCGGCATTGAATCTTGTGCCTGTAAAAATTAATAATTTGCTCTACCATATGTGTAGGCTGAATTGATCAGTCATGAGAATAATTTACTCATCCAATCAATATATGATATGTATCAGGATAAAAATTTCAAAATATGAAATAATATTTTTGTGCCACACGTGTGTGAGATGTACAAACTTTTATTAGATATGCGCCATAAATAAGACGTAGAGTTTTTTGTAAAGTTATTTAATCTCCAACAACCAATCAGGCATAGTTTGCTGTTTGAAAATATTTTTGGGGTGATCATAAGTTAAAAAAGACTTAAGCCCCCTGCTTGTCCCCAAGCCGAACTCGTGTTTAAAGAAATATCAGGGGTGCTTAGCATTTTTTTAATACCCCAAGATTCTACTGCTGCCGAAAAACGACATGGATGTTGCCGACCAACATTTAAGGATATCTCAAGTAATAGAATATATGGTTGGATGACCAGAATATCTTGAATCTTTAGATCAAAAAATAACATTCAATGTAAAATTTAAGCCTTAAGAATGTTAATTAAATGAATAAATAAATAATCCGCCAGATCGTGTGATTTCGACAAAGAAACCTTGTGATGTGATGAACGAGGGGCCAACATATCAAATTTGTGCCCAGAGTCTTGATATGGTCATGATTATTTTACTGATCCTCTTTTATAAGAGGTGGGTAATGATTTTTCAGTTGAGAGAAAATTATTTTTTATATTGATCCCTTCCTATTCCCAGTTTGGAGAGATAAAAATATGTTGAATGATCGAAGTTATTACCAAATTTATATAAAAAATCAATCAATTTGACTTTATTGACATAGATGGAAGATGAACCAAATTAAGTATATAGTTCATAAAAGTGAATGCAAAGAGACTCAAACTTGAAGAGAGAGAAAATAGATTTGGGTCATGATTTCCATGAGAAGACTTTTTATTGTCTTTAACCTATTCCCATTCTTTTATTAAAAATATGATGGGAATTTGAATAGACATCAAATATCTTACAAAATTTATTTCAAAATCAACAATGAAAATGATCAAATCTTATCATCGTCGCGTATATTGGCATATGTAATCATTTAAAATATTTATTCCATGATATAAAATTAAAACTTGAGAATCAAGCAAAGAATTATGATTTATGAAATCTACTATTTTTCAGATTTCTAAATAAGGATGAATCTAACAGTTATGATTTAAAAATCATGAGATGCAACATTTTGCAGATAAAAATTGGACAATTAATTTATGTATATAAACATAAAAATCATGATTGAATCAAAAGATTTATGTATAATTGATTATACGTAGAGAAAATAAAAACTTAGCTTTTGGTGGAGAACAACGCTTGTAACACGTTCCCACAGACGGCGCCAATCTGTTGAAGACAGAAAATGGCCACTGCCATTTTAGTGGCGTCAACAGCAGATAAATGATGAGGATGAGATTGAAGATGAAGATAAACATTCACATCAAACATATAAGAGACAAAGATTTTTAAAGTGGTTCGGCTAGGAATAAAGCCTACGTCCACTGTTATGTTATTGCTGAGTGTTTGTGGAATTCTTGATTACAAGTTCTCTCAAGAAATTCCGGTCCCTTTGAATGAGGGAGATACAATGTATTTATAGCCCTGAGGCTTACATATGAAAGGGTGGTGCATTAAATGATATACATATGAAAGGTCCTTGAGGCTATCATCTGAAAGGGTGATACATTAAATGATATACATATGAAAGGGTAACTCATTTAATGTTCTTCAAGCGTGTGCGTCAAGATGATAAGCAGTCAATGAACAGTTTTGAACTGTTGGTTATCTGGAAATCAATGCTGTGGTCGAGATGCAGCTCGAACCGCCTTAGTTGCTCGTCGTTCAGGAGTTCATCGGAGCGCTGGAGTTCCTCGGAGTGTTGTAGTTCCTCGGGGTATCCTTGTTGCTCGGAGCGAACATGACTTGGTCGGGGGAAATAAACTTCCTCGTTGTTATTGTGCCATGTAGATTGACACGTGTCTTCTTATTATTGGTCCACGTCAGCAGATTAAATTTGGTATCAACAATGAGTATGATTTTGATCTAGGTAATCTTTTCCTCTTTATAGAAAATTTTACAAAAATTCTCAAGTGAAGAAAATAAATTACTTCCAAAGAAAACAAAGGTTTCGAGAAAGATAAAAAGTTTAAATTAGGCAAGAAAGGTTTTGAAAGAGCGAGAGGAGAATACTCTAAGAAAGATAAGGAGATATGCTATGAGTTTTAGGGTAAAGGTTACAAAGCTCACGAGTGTTCTATGAGGTTAAAGAGACAAGGCAAGGGCAAAGTCGCCTTAAATGCCACTCTTAGTGATAGCGATGTCGAGTCAATGGATTTCGGGAATGAATTCCGGAGTGGACATAAGTTCACCGTGTTCATGGATAGTCATGTTGGTACATAGAGTATTTCTCCCCCCGTTGATGACAATTCTAAACATGATCACCTCGTCAGTTAGTCTATTCATTTTAGAGAGAGTAAGGGAGATGAAATTTTGAGTGAGCTTGAAAGTGGCCTGCAACGTGCTTATGCCAAGATTTACACTGAGTCCTTTAAGACGAAAAAGAAAAAGTAGGTCACTCAAATGTATAAGACATAGATGGATTTAAAAATCAAAGAAGAAGTACGGAGGTTTATCGTGACGGGCTTCATCGTTGCAATACAGCATCCTATTTGATTGTTTATAATTGTCCCGATAGGAAAGAAGGATAATAACCAAATCAGGATTTGTGTGGACTTCAAGGACTTGAACAGGGCCTACCCAAAAGATGAATTCCCACTACCTTCCATAAATAGATTGATAGATGTAATGACGGGTCATGAGGTGTATAGATTTATGGATAGCTATGTAGGGTATAACTATATCAAGATGGACCTAAAAGATTCCATGAAGACTACCTTTTGCACTCCATTAGGTAACTTTATGTATACAATTATTCCCTTCAGACTAGAAAATGCATGTGTTACATACCATAGGATCTTCTATGATATTGTGGAGATTTATATAGATGATCTTGTGATAAAGTCAAATAAAGAGGCCGCTTACTTGGCAGACTTGAGTAAAGTATTCACAAGGTGTAAAAAATATAAGCTGAAGATGAATCCCCTCAAGTGTGCCTTTGGAGTAACTAGTGGGAAGATCCTTGGCTTCATCCTGAACATGCAAGGCGTCTAGATGGATGTAGATAATCAGAAAGATATCATCAACATGCCACGACCAAAGACAACAAAAGAATTGAAAAGTTTCTTGGGTAAAGTTTCGTAATTGAGAACGTTTATTCCTAGGCTTAATGAGGTCACCCACTCATTGATGGAGCTTCTACTAAAACGAGACAAGTTTGCATGGGAGCAGCGGCATCAAGGAACCTTGGACAAATTGAAAAAGATACTAACCTCTCCATAAATCATGATTCCTCCAAAAGAAGGTATACCATTTTAGCTCTATCTCGCCTCTACGGCCAGGTCAATCGACGCACTATTAGCTAAACAAGTAGATGGAGTAGACAATTGATAACTTTGCTTTTTGCGTATATGTCGTTGTTGAAAGCCAAGTTAGTCAAAAACCTTGAATTGCCTACAAAATATAACAATCTAAAGTTTAGAGATAAGTAAGGGTATCAATCCACTTCCTAGGGAGTAAGCTAGAGACAAATTCAATTGTAATTCATTTTTTTTTTCTTTTTGTGCTTTTTCACTTTTCTAAGTTTTTTAGCTTTTTCAATATTAAAATAATTGGGTGAGGTGATGATTTAAACTAAACTAAATTCAATGTGAGATAAAAACAACTAACTAGAAAGTTACTAAAATGAAAAATAAAGTCTAAACTAAAAATAAGAGATAAAGTGAGGTAAATAATTGTGAGAACAATCAAGGAGTGGGATTACACCACAAATTTTAGTTATTCTAATTAATTAATTTAATTATTTTAATTCTCCCAAATTAATATAAAAATTACAAACCAACTCTCGTTGCAAGTGTAATTATAATAGTAATCTTTTAGAAAATTAAGTTTAATACCCCAAAACTCTAGAAAAATAGATCTACACTCCTTTTAATTAATCACCTGCTAGGATCGATCAATTAGAATTTATATAAATCTTATAAAATAAATTTAGAGTTGAAATTCAAGTTATAATACCCCACTTAAGAAACCCCTATCTCTAGTTCGAATCTAAAATGGGTATTATAATTAGAATTTTGATTTTCTCTCGAAAATCATTTATCCTCTCTCGAGGTGTAAATTTAAGGGTGAGGAATCAAAATTAAAATTCAAATGGATTTTTCAAGTAATTAAACTAATTAAAATAAAATAACATCAAATAAGGGTTTTACCCCACCCCTTGAAAGGGGATTTAGCCTAAAATGATATTAAACATGACAAACAAATATTCAATAGGCATTAATAAAATAAAGGGAAATTTACAATTAAGTACCTTGGTAACAATTTTTAACCACTTAAGGACAATTTACAATTAGGTCCACTTATTATGCCACTAGCGTGAACTTCTACAAGAAGAGAATTAGTGGACCTAAGTGTTTTAAATTTGTCAAAATTCCTTTAGTGTTTAAAATTTGTTTGTGAGGGACCTAAGAGTACTTTCCCCTATAATAAAAAAGTAGAGAAAGAGAACAAATCTTCACAAGTCTCCTTGAAGTTGGCAATTTGAACTCTATCCTTGAAATTAAAGCATGCAACCCTCCAAGTGAATGATCAACAAAGATATAAATGAAAAATTTACTCAACTTGAATCTCACGCAATTATCACTCACAAATATCTAAAAAAATGAAATTAAACTATTTACAAATATTTCTACCTAATTTATTCTAACCTAACTCTCTACTTTTCTCTAGAATTTTCTCTCTCTATTTGATGATGAGTTTCCTTTTGAAAGAGCATGGTCTTCTTTTATAGGAGATGCATGGCACACATGGGGTAAGGGGTATTTTGGGTAAATGGCTAAGGGGTTCATGTGGATATGGTGTGAGGTCATGTGAATGAGGGGTGAGGGAATAAAAAATTTAATATGATTTATGGATATTTTGGGTAAAGGTTAGAAGAGGTTAGTTGGGGGATTTTAAGGGTATATTGTGAAAAGGGGTTTAAGAGGGTTAAGTCACATGGGTTAAATGGGTTATGTTTTGATTTTGGTTTTGTTGGTATGGTCAATGGTAGGTGGAAACAAATCGTGGCTTTGGAAATGGGTTTGGGTTCTTGGATAAGGGGTTGGACACGCGGGTCTGCACGGTGCAGTGGTCGCCGGAATGGATCTGGGCTCAGGAGAGTTGGTAGGGGTAGAAATCGACGCCGGCAGAGATGTAGGGTCAAGGCCGGAGGTTGGGGAAGGGGAACAGGGGAGGCGGGGTATCTCCGGCGGGAGTATGGGAGACGGCGGGTGGTTTTGGTTCGGGCCGCCGGTGACAGGTGGTTGGCGATGGTTGGATCGGGGCAGGCGGGGTATGGTTTTGCTGTTTGGGTCACCGGCAAGGTCGGGTTAGAGAAGATATGAGGCACCGCTGCTTGGGGGGTTCACCAGTGGAAATCGGGTAGGTCCGGCGTGGTTGGGGTTAGAGGCGAGGTCGCCGGCGGTAGACAGGTTTAAGTTTTAACAGGTGGGGGTTGGTTTTGATTGTGGTGTTGGTTGGTGAGTGGTTAATGAGGTGAGAAGAGAAAGGAGGTGAGAGTGTTGGGAGGTAGAAGAAGGTAGGGGTGATAAGGTGTGTGTGGGTGTAGGGTGGGGATGAGGGTGTGATTTGTGTGAGTGTGTTGTGTATAAAAGTAGGGTGTGTGTGTGTGATTTGTACCCTATTAAAATATTAAAAATAAAAAGAACTAAAAACTTAAAAAAAATAAAAATTAGTAAAAACTAAAATTAAAACTTTTAATCTATAAAGTAAAACTAAAATAAAAGAAGTAAAACTAAAAACCTAATAAAAATATAAAAACAAATAGGTCTAAAAAATAATATATAATAAAATTAAAAATAAACTCTTAAAAAGAAATATAAAATCTAATAAAACTAATAAATAAATAAATATAATCCTAAAAATTCCAATCCTAATAAAATAAGATAGAATAAAATAAAAACTAAAACTAAAAACTTAATAAAATCAAAATAAAATAAAATTATATTAATAAAAATAAAATAGAAAAATAGAAAATAAAACCTAAAAATTCTAAATAAATCTAAAATAATCCTAAAATTAAAACGACTCAAACTAAAAATTTAAAAAATAATAAAAGGGCACAAACAAAACACACACGGGATTTGGAGTAGGTTTGAGCTAGGTTTAGGTTTGGGTAAGGTTACGGTGGAGGGAATTAGCTCCATTTTAACTGTAAATTGACTGGAAATATAGTTTTTGACACCGCAACTGCAATTAAGCCTGCTAATGAACAATTAAGCGCATAAGACCCAAATTGCCGAGAATTAGCAACTAAAGTACGTCTATTCGGGGTATATATTGTATAGTTTTGGGTGCTTATCAACAACCATATTTATTTTTTAAGATGTGTTATGTATGGGATTAAGGCTAGATACACTAGTATTGAAATGTATTGTTTAGCCCTTGTCTTTATTACTCAAAAACATAGACACTACATGTTATCTTTCACGGTTCGCATTGTAACAAGATATGATCCTATAATTTTTTTTAGCTAGAATTATACTAATTGGCAGGGAAACCATATGGTTTATAATACTTTCAAAATATGATCTCAACTGCGTGGTCCCTTGGGCTATCAAAAACCAAGATTATGATGATTTGCAGGCCACTTTTTCGTCTAGGACATTTCAACTACCACATGAGGAACTTCTAGGTGATAATCTTCAAGAAAATTACCTAGAAGCTAGTTTGGAAGGGTGTAATATGGAGTTCGATGGATCCTCAGCTGAAGGAAAAGGGGGCATAGGGGTTATCCTTGGCAAAGGAGAAGAAGAAATTTGTTTATCCTTTAAGATGAACTTCATCTGCTCCAATAATGAAGTTGAGTACGAGGCACTAGTGTTGGGCTTATTGTAGGCTTTGAGAAGGGGCTTCCAAGTTCTTACAATCAAAGGAGACTCTAATCTAGTGGTGAAGTAAGTAAATGGGGAGTATGCCCTCACGAACATTAGTTTGGCGCCCTATCGAACAATCATCCAAAGATTTCTTGAACAGTTCCATGAGGTGACGATTAAAAGACACCCTAGGATGATGAACAGGCACGCAAGTACCTAAACCACAATTGCATAAAAGGTTTCCATAAAAGATGATTTGATGGTCATTCGAATAACTAAAAGAATATCTCCCTCAACTGTAACTGAAATGTTTACCACATATAATAACAATGATTAAAAAGGCAAGATAAGGAAGTAATTTGACATCAATGAAGGATCGTTAAGCCTAGTGGAGTTAGCACAATACTTTGTCACATCTAGAAATTTTTACTTTAAAAATAAATGAGGATGGTTGTTAAGGTGTGTCGACCCTGAGGAAGCGGAGAAGAGACTAAAAGAGGGTCACCAAGATAGTTGTGAGACTATTATGATCCCTCTATACTGATAAATTTAAAGGGCAGGATACTTTTGGCCTATGATTACCTACGATGAAGCAAGATGCCTCGCCAGTACAAAGGAGCTATGATAAGTTCCAGTTGTATTGCCAAGAGACTGAATGCAATTTTATTGAGCAACCACCTTATTGGAGACAACAGTACATTGACATGTTAGTAGATAGGGTAATTCTTGAAGATAAGGACGATACCATGAGATTCAAGAGGAGAATTTTTAGATACTAGACAAAAAATGGTCAAATCTACAAAAGAGTTTATCACGATAGACCCCTGTGGTGCATCAGGTTAGAGGAAGCAGAGGAAGTATTGAAGCAATTCCACAAGTTGGGACATATTGGAGGAGTGAAGCTTTATGACCAACTCATGACCTTGCGATATTTTTGGCCAACCATGGAAAAATACTCAATCAAAGTTTGCTCGAAGGTGCAAGGCATGTCAACTTCATAGCAACATGATCCACACTCCTTTAGTAGACTTACACTACCTTTACACTTATTTTCCTTTTCACACTAATGCATTTGACTTGGTAGGAGATATTAATCCTTCTTCTAGGGGAGAGATATGGATCTTGGTTACCACTTAATACTTCACCAAGTGGGCAAAATACATACCTTTTAATAAGGACCCAACAGGTGTGGTGACTCAGTTCATGAAATAATACATCATCTGTCAATTTGGCATTACAAAAGCCTTCCTCTAAGATAATAGAGCCATATTTGTAAACAGTGAAGTAAGGTCTCTCATAGACAAATACTCCATCATCCACTACAAGTCCACTGTGGCCAAACCCAAGTGCAACGGGAAGCCGAAAGCTACCAACAAGACTTTGGCAAATATTCTAGCAAAAATATTGGAGGATTTTCCTAGAACTTGGGATACATGTGCAGCTGGAGCCCCTAGATGAGAATATGGGCAATGAAATCAAACATACATGTGCAGATGGATACAACTTACGAAGTGTGATGCTTCCACAAAGCATACATGTGCAGCTGGAGCCCCTAGATGAGTAAAAGGACAATGCAATCAAACACTTAAAAATGTACATACAAAATATCTGCAACTCATATGAATTTATGGTGAAACCAGGAAGGTTCAAAGAGGTGGACTTGATACTAAAAGATTGCACAAGGCACATACGTGGTCTCTCACTGCCAAAGTTGGAACCTAATTGGGACGTTCCCTACATAGTGTGCAAGGCACGCGACTCAAGATACTATGAGATATCAAAGATTGAGGATGATGTAACATTTACGATTAATAATAAAATGCTTTGTTATTTATCCTCATTTTATTTTTAGGGTTGCAAATATTATGGTTGGTCGAGAGGCTGTTCTCACACAACCTAGGTAAAATTATATTGTTTGTAATACAATGAAGTTATATGACAACCCATTCAAATGCATTTTTTTAAGTAAAAATGCACACATAATATAACATAGAAGCAATAATCCATTCAAATTTTAACAAAGTTATAGGAGGAACTATTGCCCCAAAATACAAAAAAAGGGGAAAACTAGTGTCACAATTAACACTGGGGCTAATCTATAGTAAACCACAAGTTGGTAGAATCAATGAGACTATGGTGAAGGCCTAAGAGAGGATATTCTAGCTCAGCCTGCTCATTAGTAAGAAGATCAACCATGTAATTCTCATGCCCCCCACCTCATGTTGTAGCTTTTCCAACTGTGAATCAGCTAGGGCAAAAGCCTCGTGAGTAGCCTCAACCTTCTCTTCTGCTTTGATAAGTTTCGGGCAAAAGCTAGCCATTTCTTCAGCAATAGCATCTTGGGTTCTTGTACTGGCTTGAAATCTTCCATAAAATGAGGGAAGTTTTCCTTTATTAAATAACCTCAATAATTTGATTAACTATATCAAAGAGAACCCAGCATTCTTTAGTACATTGAGATTTCTCATTAACTCCTTAATTTTAGAAGAAGTTACAGACTCAAAAGGAGTATTTAAGACCTCACTCATCACAGTGCAAACTCTAGCAACCTGTAGGCCATCATCACGGGAATTAGATGTACGCAATTAGGACAGAATGTTAAGGGGGTGAAGTTCAAGTAACCGTTCAAGAAGTTCGCGATGTAAAGTGGAAAGAATATGAAGAAAATCCCTAAGAGTTTTCTTTGTGGGAGATGCCTCGAGAGGATGCACACTGAAAGAGCTATTGCTGGCTAAGGCAAACACAGTGTTAGATGACTTTTCTTCCTCTTCCAAGAGAGGTGTAGTTGCTCGAGATTTTACCTCGACATTTGTACCACTAAAGGGAAGAGTAGATTAACCCATAGGAACATTAATAGTAGTAGGTCTCAAAACTACCCCCCTACGAACACCCTCATGGGGAACTTGACAAATAGGTAAAGAAGGCTCAGTTAGAATGTTAGGACGCTCGATTATGAATTGACAGTTAAAACAAATGAATTAAAAAAATAGCAGTTTGACAAAGCAAGTTTGGTATTTATGGTCGCTAAAGTCCCAATTTACTTGAAGCACTTTTGTTTCTCAGCCTAGTACTCTATGAACTCTAAAGTCCCAGTTTAATTGAAGAACCTTTGGTTTCTTAACCAAGTACTCTAGGTATGCTAAAGTACCAGTTTACTTGAAGCACCTTTGGTTTCTTGACCAAGTACTCTGGGCATGCTAAAGTCCTAATTACTTGAAGAACCTTTATTTACTTGACTAAGTACTCTAGGCACACGAAAGTCCCAATTTACTTGAAGCACCTTTGGTTTCTCGATCGAGTACTTTGGGCACGCTAAAGTCCAAGTTTTCTTAAAGTACCTTTAGTTACTCGACCAAGAAATCTCGTCATGCTAAAGTCCCATTTTACTTAAAGCACCTTTGGTTTCTCGACCAAGTACTCTGGTCATACTAAAGTTCCAGCTTACTTTAAGCATCTTTGGTTGCTCGGCCAAGTACTCTGGGCAAGTTTGGCCGTTATGGTCGCTAAAGTCCTAGTTTAATTGAAACACCTTTGGTTTCTAAACCAAGTACTTTGGGCACACTAAATTTCCAGTTTACTTGAAGCACCTGTGGTTTCTCAATGAAGTACTTTGGGAAAGTTTGGCCTTTATGGTCACTAAAGTCCCAGTTTAGTTGAAGCATCTTTAGTTGATTGAGCAAGTAATCTAGGAAAGTTTTTCTTGATAAAATGATCAAAGTATTTTCAAAAACCGTGTAGTATCAAACACTTGTCTAAAGAAGAATATCAAGTAGGGACAAATAAAATGGCTATATACCTCTCTCTGAGGAGGTGCTCCGGAGGTTAATCGCTCGACAATAGGTTCAATAGTGTCATCTCTAATAACCTCAACATCAGCAGCATCTCCACCCTCTAATATAGAAGGACCAAATAGGTTCAACAACATTTTCTCATTAATATTAGGGACAATGATCAAGGCCCTATAAGTGTTGACAGGTACACCCTCAGAAAAAAGTAGTAGTTCTCACAAGAGCAGAAGTTCGGACATGCTATAACAAAAGAAAAGAGAAAGTTGAAATAAAAAACAAGAAAAAGGAAGAGTTAAGTTATGAATATTTACAATATAAACATAGCACACCTCAAATGTATCCACAGGGTTAACGGTAGGGGCCGGCTCAGTAACTAAAGGTTGCCTCACTTTATCTTCAAATTGTTCCATCCCAGCTTGGGCAAGAGCACCCTGGTTGTCTTAGAAAGAAGAGTTAGGAGTAAAACTATAACTAATTGACCCATATAGATAAAAACCATCCCCTGCTATGAAGGGTGAATCAACCATTACATCTCGATCTTTCATGGAAGTTGATGGTCTTTTGGGAAGTGGATGATGTTGTGGGGGAGTTTATTCTAATATTGGAAATGGTTGCTCTAATGTTTGATTTGATGAGAGATAACCTTGTTGAGACTAATGATGAGGGATGTGTTGTGTGTCTTCTATTTATCAATCCTCTGCTTGATCTCGTTTAGCCACAAGAGTATCAACATAGGCATTAACATTTTTATCACAACCAATGGGTAAGAGGATGAAAGTAAAGAAGGAGGTGAAGTAAGTATGAGAAATCATATAATATACAATCTGGTGTAAATAATATCTACTCATCAAAAAAATCATCAAGCAGGGTGTAATCTTATGGAGGAAAGGATGGTTTTTTGGTACTAAACATCCTGCGTAACCTGCACGATTGATGCATCAAAGTTTCTTCCTTGAGATCTTCCTCATCTTTTTCAATAGCACATGCAACTATGATAAAGGGCCTTGCCTCTGACGTAATTCTTTTTTTACCATTTGTACTGGTCGTACGAGTAAAGGATAGACCCCGAGAAATAATATGCTCCTCAATTAAAGCTTGAGAAGTCGTTAAACCTTTATCGTACTTACTCATCAAGTCATTAAAAAATGTGTTATTTTTCTCTTAAGGGTGGTATTAACCTCTATCGCTGGAAGGTCATCCTTAGAGTGACCAATAGTTGTGGTCTTTTTCCTTTTCTGTTATTTCTTATTTTCTCTCACAACTACTCCAATCCAGAGATCAAGAGGTGTCTCCTCATCCACAGATGTAAAGTCTTAGGGGCATCCCCAACCTTATTAACAAGATGTGATGTGGAGGCTCCCTTCTTGAGATGATCTAATACCAAGAAGACCCCTAAAATGGTTCCAAATAGAAGCTATCATTTCATTTTTTTAAGAAAAGATGATCCAGAGATTCTTATAGGTGAGGATTGGAGCAGTGACATCTAGAAGCTAGAGGAATATTGAGCTTAGAGATCACATCATATATAAGAATAATGTTAAAAAGGAGTTTCCACATGAAAATAGAGACTTTCTTGGTAAGTCTTTTATTCCGTATAGATTTGAAAGATAATTGAGGGAAACTGTTATATCTTACCACATTCCAAGTAAATTTGAGGGTGAAATCCCCATTAGATTTACCCAACTAAGTGATATTAAAAGAAATGACAAACCACTCTCTAACTACATCTATTAGCTTATGCATTCTTTTCCAAACATGAGAAGAATAAACTTTGTAAGTGGATTCCAAAGGAGGGCATCTCTTACAATACTTATTCTTCATGAATCCGCTCTAGGAAGAATCAAATGTTAATAATCTCCACCATAATTTGCAAGAGCTGTATTGAACAAAATCATAAATTTATTTGAGGCTCAGTCCCCCTTCATCGTGAGGGAGGCAAATAGATTTCTAATTTTTCCAATGTCTCTTAGGAAGACCTTTTGATGAACCCCAAAAGAAATTTGAAAATAAAGATTCAATATTTTTAATAATGGAAATAGGGGGGGTCTAAGGATGGAAATGGATGATAGAACATAGATTAAGTCACTTGTTTGGGCAGACATAATTTTCCCCCTTGACTGAGTAATTTTCAAGACCATCCTTCCATTATTTTTTTGATTTTGTCAATGAGATGAATGAAAAGAGATTTTGTCTTTCTTCCATCATAAAGAGGCACTCCAAGATATAAAAGAGGAGGTTATTTGAAAGTGAAGTTAATTACCCTCTCAATGATTCTTCTGCGAGGTAGTGAGCAATGTGGACAAACCATAAAATCCATGAACTCATAAAAACTTGACCAGATAATGCTTCATAATCACTGATAAAAGCCATGAGTTGCTTAAGAGAATTGTACCTCCCAAAGGTGAAAATGAGAATATCATCCGCAAAAAGAGGGAAGAACTAATAGGGCTACCAGAGGGCATAGAGAAAGAGTCAATTTTACCTTACAAGAAAAGGTTATGCAAATCCCTATTGAGAACTTCAACTGTACTAATGAAAAAGGTACGAAATAAAGAATCCCCCTTCCTTACTCCATGGTTAGATTTGAATAAGTCATGAGGAGCTCCATTAATGAGAATAAAATACCAACAGTCAGAGATAAACCTCGAGATAATGTTAATAAACGTTTCACTGAAGCCAATTTTCTGAGAACGTGGATAAGAAACATCCATAAAACCCTGTCATATGATTTGGAAATATCAAGCTTAAAAACATATTGATTCCTCTAAGTTTTTTATTGAATTTGGACATAATATCTTGGGCCAAAATAATTTGTTCTGATATGGACCTCCCTTTGATGAAACCTCCTTGGTTTGGACTGATAAAATTATTAAGAAGCTACCCTAATATATTAACAAGAATTTTAGAAATAATCTTGTTAGTGCTACAAAGGATTATGGGCTTGTAGTCACTACAAGAAGAGGGATTGCCAATTTTGGAATGAGGATAAGAAAATTTGAGGTCTAACTCTTTGGGAGGGAATTTCCCAAGAAGAAACTGGTAATGGCTTTTAAGAAGTACTCCTTGATAATGCCCCAACATTTTTTTATAGATTCAAGAGTTGAAACCATTAGGACTTGTTACACTAGAGGAATCCATTTGACCTATAACATCTCTTATTTCTTCTAAAGTTGGGGGGGGGGGGGGGGGGGAGGGGGACAACATAAGAGGATATCATTTTCATTCTCATAGATAAGATTGGGGATGTGATTTAAGAGAGATAATTCATGATGGATAGAGGAGTAGGAAGAAATAATACATTTGAAGTGGTTAGAAAATAAGTTTTTGATCTCCACTGGATTAGAGATCCAATTTCCAGAAGAATCCTTGATTCTTGAAATGTTTAGTTTATTCCTCTTTTAATTGACCATAGCATTGAAGAAATTTTAATTTTCATCGGACCATGCAAACTATAAATACTTTTTCTTGGATAAAGGAACAGATTACTAGATCCATTTCCCTATCTCTCATGATATATATTATAACCCAGACATCCATTTCAAGTGCATATCCCATTTTTGCACCGCATGGTTAAGAAAATCCACACGAAGAAACTGGGTGTATTGTATGTGCCAATTGCCATTTAGCTAATAAGCCTGTGGATATTGAGGTTCCACAAACGGTACTTCATGATACTGTATTTGAAGCAGTTGTTCAAATTCCTTATGATATGCAACCCTCTTTGAGACATTTCACCCCTACTTTTTGCCTTTGGTAATCATCTTCAATTGATAAGTGGTATTGGATATTAGCCTTAGCTTACGGGTATTCAATATTAGTTTCAACTAAATAATTGGTTTTAAGAGAAATTTCCTTTTGGAGGACCTCATCTTCAGTATCTATAGTTGTTTGGAAAACATTTTTGAAAGTAGATTTGTTCCACAAAGATTAGGAAATCTTAATAGATTTTAATTTTTAAGAGAAAATTCTCATTGGATCACCTGTACAGGTTGTATTCCAAGCCTTCTCACTATTGATAAGAATTCTTTGTGTTTGGGCTAATAATTTATAAATCTAAAACTTATTTTGAAAGACTTACCTTGAAGACTGAGGCTGAGACGAAGGGGGTTGTGATCAAAGTTTGTTTTGTTTAAATGAGCTATTGAAGAGTAATAAAAAGTCTGGGTCCATTTAAAGTTGTAAATAACTCTATCCAATATAGCCTAAATTATATTCAAACCCTCCTTAAGATTGCACCAGGGAAATTTAGAACCAGTGAAAGGGGACTTCAGTACGGTCAACTACTCCCAAAGCCTTCCAGAATTGAGAGCAAGCATCAAGGTCCATGTCATTACCTCCTAATTATTCCAAAGGATAAAAGACTACATTGAAGTCACCCCTAACAATTATAGGAAGATGATTATTATAATGAGATATGATTTCATCCAATAAACATTTCGTTTCCTTTTTATTTCATATGGAATAAACAGCTATGAGTTTAATGGGACTTAAAAAGAGAATTATCATGAAAATCAAGTGCTAAAGAATTCATACAATTATGAGAGAGGGAGAAATACCATTGGTGTTTCCACAAGATCTAAACAGAGTTTGAGATGTTTGAAATTCCATTAGTGAAATTGAGCCTCGTCGCAAGACTTTGGAGTTGAATATCTTCCACTTTTGGTTCTAAAATAACAATTACAGAAATATTGTTCATCTTATTAACTTTCTTTAGCCTACTGACATATGACTTATTTCCAATGCCTCTTACATTCCAAAAGAGAACTTTAATTATTAAGAGAGGTGGGAGTATGAAGTTTTATAAGTACCCATTTTTCCTCTAGATCTAATGGGTATTGAAGACTTCGCCTTCTAAACTTTTAAAAGTTTCTTCTTCTTGTTGGTAGTTTCCTCATCCCCATTTCAAAGGCAGATAAACTTGTTTGATAGAGATAGGGAGAATGACTTCAAATCTTCAGAGAGGCCTGGGTTGACCCACTCATCAAGATCCTTCTAGTTGTTAGAAAGGCTATTTGAGTACCAATCCAAATTTTTGGTAATAGAGAGGCTAGGTCTAGGAGAAAGGTTATTGGAGGTTAACAAGAATTTGATGGGGATCATGAGAGTTTTCTTATGGAGTTTAGGAACCAAGTAATTGGTTTGGATTATATATTCAATACATTTGATGGGAGGGATTTCACCCTCTTCTATATGGGAAATGTTTGGATCACTAATAATGATTGGAATATAATGAAAGGGATCAACAAAGGTGGTAGGAGAGGTATCAAGTTTGGGGGGAAGGGGGGTTAGAAATGATTAGAGAAGAAACATAGAGAGTTTTTGGATCAGGATTTTATGGAAGAGAAGATTTTTGGTTTGGAATATTTTTTTGGGGAATTTAGGGTGCTAGCTAGATTCACAAAGAAGAAGTTGGTTTTTTGATTTTTCCCACACTTTAGGGATTGTACCAACCGCTCCTTTGTGTTTAGGATCATTTGATGTAGTGTTCAAAACTCTTGGAGTAGAAGTTTGTAGAGGTTCAGTCTTCTAACAGTCCATTTCTTGATGGCCTTAGTGCCTACATTTTTTGTAAAAAGGAATTTTTCATATTCCAATAATTGCTAGAATCCTGAGTCACCATTACCAATCCAAATCCTTTGGGGTAGGGATTTAATGAGGTCAATTTCTACGTAAATACTATCCATACTAGGCCTAGCTAAGCCTACAGTATATTCATCAATTTTGAGTGGGGACACAATAAGTTGGGCTATAGAGAATAGGGGAGATTTAGAGACTAAGTGAATATGCAAAAAATGTAAGGAGATCCATACAGGAGCTAGGGAACTATCTTCATTGGCTTTGAACTGAGGTGTCCATTAGAAGATTTGCATAGGAAATTTATGGATGTACCATTGGGTTCAAAGACAAAGCCTTAATAAATCCTCTTCACCATTGAGTTTGATGAGAATGTTCTTGGCATATAATAAAATAATGGTGAAACGAGTTTTAAGAGAAAGGGAATGTAAGGTTTTGCGAATCACTTCTATAGGGGTTCATCTAAAGGTGAACTTACCAACCAAGGAATATTTTAAAGGATCAACTAAGATGTGAATGTTATTATTAGAAAAGAGAATGGTTGGTTCACCTTTATTCATTCATGGTTATTTTAGAGAATCTTCAAGTGTAAGGTTCCCCCTAGAACAGAAGCAAATGATTTTAGGGAAAAAGGAAGGATAGATTTAGCCGGAGGGATGGATGACTGATGAGAGGAGGGGTCTGGCGATTTAGGGTTGGTGGTATGGGCTTCGACAACTTCGATTCCATGTAGGTGAGAGGATGAGAAAACTGATAGGAGAGGGAAGATCTAGCTCATTGACGTCATTCAAATTGAACTGTGATTAATAAATCGAGCATCCTTTTAACCCAAGTTTTATTAGGGAAACCTCTCGATCTCTTGATAAAGTGGTCGGCGTAGAATATCTCTCTAGAACTTGGCAAGTTGGTTGGGCCAGAATAGGTTAAGATAAGTCATGGATCTATCACCTCGTGCCTTTTTTAGGGGATCACTAATTTTTCCCTATAACAAACTGAAAGAGTTGCTACTACACTAGTCAATAAGTTTCCACAAGTAAGTGAGAAGTTAGTAGGACACTCCAAGGAGTTGTGATGTAATAGGGGCACCCCCTGTAAATGGCCAAACTAGGTGGCAACTAGACGGGGGAGTAAATCGAATAGAAAGATTCCCATTCGGAGTAAGAGGGAAAGTAAGAAGGGGTTATAACCATAAGTACACTCATCGAGGCGCAGCAGACTCATCGACCTCACTCACTAGCCAAGAGGACTTAATAAATAAGTTTTTTTTATATAAAATTGGTTAATACTAACGTAAGGACTATTAAAAGGTTTCTTACTTTGCTTTTTATTCCAAGCACAAATGTAAGGAATCTTCACAGCGTGGGAGACAACTAATGAATCACTAAGGGTAAATGTGGGGAACCTGACATACAAAAAGGTAGTAAGAAGCATATAATTGGCATAATTCGAGTCATCAAACCTCCGGATGCACTTCGTAGAGTCTACTTGCACTCGATCAAGCCAAGTATAAAGGGAGAAAAAATTTATAGCAACCAAAATAATTTTGATACCTAGTGACATCCTAACAACCATGCTGATTAGGTCCCTCATTGGTAAATTATGGGGCTTTCCAGGTAAGAAGATCCTCGACAAAACTCCAGTATATAGGCAGTCAACTCTAAGTTACTCCTAAAGCCTTCCCCGGTTGGATGTAGCTCAGTAACTTGTTTGTCCTTGGGATTATTTTTGTCCAACTCACTAGCCATAGCAGCTGCCTTATCTTCGATGAAGTAGAAGTGGAAAATAAGCTCAGAAAGGTACACTTATTGGAATTTCGCATGCACTTCCAACAAACACCTTCCAGCCTGTTTCGAATGGCTTCCTCCTCCTTCGAGATAACTTCTTCAAATAAGGTATTATTTTCAGTAGCATCAAGGCCCAAAAGTTAACAGACATCCTCCAAAGTTATAATAAATTCTCCCCAAGCAGTCACAAAGGTATGGGACTTGTGGTTCCACTAAGAGACCAATAGCCTAAAACATTGTTATTTTTTTCCAAAGTTCAGTTCCCAAACCACATAGTTTTTGACAATTCCACCTGAGACGGTTTGGCGGCATACTTTCCATAGATATCGTTCGTTTATGGACCGAGGCCATCATAGGATTCATCGACGGACTCAGATTCAACATTTGAGCAGGGAAAATACCCACGTACAATCCTAAGACTAACAACACTAGCACCTAGGATAAGCCCAATGCTCAACCACTTCACTTTCCTCCACAAGTAAGTGGGGGTTGTCTTGGTAATCAAACGGTTGGGGAAGTTATCTTCCAAGGACCAAAAGTGGTCAAATTCTCAGAAGAAAGGAGCACGATGGTATTTGTCCCATTGGGCCTAATGAGCTTGAGTAATAGGAGAAGCACTCTGAATAGAAGGGGTAATTTTGACGATGAGACCCATTGTAAAGGGTTGTTAGAAATTGAGATGAAGAAGAAGAATAGGTAGGAAACTCTTTCTTTCTCTCTAAAAAAATATTTGCAAAGAAAATGTTAAGGGTAAAATTGATGGGATCAAAGAGAACCCTTTTTATAAGGGGAAAAGGGTTGAATTTGAAATGGTGGGGGATAAATACCACGTGAGTGTGGTTTTGCATCTACAGCCAGCATAATGATGGTTTCTGATTTGATGATGACTAAGGTGGATCGCATGGTTTTCACGTGAAACCCCCATGATTATTGAACGATTTGGCCCATGATTCTCTTTTCGGGGGAACACAATAGTTTGGGCAAAATTTCAAAAAACCATTATATTTCCCGCAACATAAATAAATAAGTTTATTATAAAATATTTTATCACTGAGAAGGCTTCATGACTAAGTTTCTAGGTCGCTCGGGCCGAAGCTCGCTCAAGGGGAAATACATGTGGGTTATTCACACATACCTATATGTGAAAAATTATTTTTCTCATAATTACTTATTTGTTTACTTAAAATAACTCCAGTTTACTGGTTGTTCAAATAGTGGTGATGATATTTTGTATAGATATATCTTTATAGGCAAACAAATATCTCTACGAAGGAGAAAATGTAGGGGGGTCCAAGCCCAATGTTGATTAAAAGACTAATCTTGTACAAATAAGAGAGTTATGATTGAACATGAGATCATTTGGAAGGATATCATTCGTAAGAATCCCAGATCAAGATTGTGCAATCAAATACCTCAAAGAAAGAATGCGGTCACTCGAAGGACCTCCCAAAAATATCAAGCTCAATCGAGAGATATCGAATGAACATTTTGTAATAGGAGTTATGATTTTCATGTATTATCTCTTATTATTGAAACACTTGAATCTATTTTATAATAATTTTAAAATTGATTGGTACCTTCGAAAGGCCATGTCTAGAAGGACATGGGAGAGCTCACATGCTCTATTTATCAACCTCATTTAGGGACGAACCTCATATGGACTTGGTTTGGAGGATTTGAAATAAGGTAACATTGGGTAAGTAATACCAACCTTTTTGGCACACTTGGGCAAAACCTCTTTCAATGAGCTCAATAAATAGCTTCTATAGACACCATCATCGGAGGGATCTCACTTATAACAGTTTTTCAAAGATGTCCTTTTGGTCTCTCATAGATAATTCTAGGTTGCTCGAATAACCATCATCCTATAGACAACATTTGTTTAATTAGATAGCTCATATCATAAATCATTGTTTGCTACCTTTTATGATGTCATGTTTCTTATCATTTTAAGAACTCAAGAAAAGTATCACTCGAGTGAGTTTATTCCTTAAACCATTAGCTCATTTAAGGGAACGTCCCATCAGTCGTCGCAAAATAAACCTTTGTGTCAACCTGTCACATCTCAATAAATGCAAAGGGACTTTCATAACACAAGAAGTGTTCTCGCCATAATATAGTATCTCATGAATTTAATGTGTTATCTTGAGCATTAATTACACACTACTCTTAGCATTAAATGAGGTCAGAACATTTAATTAGGGTAAGGTCATTCGAATAACCTTGCCCTCATATAAATAATTTCGCCTATCTCCTGAAAAGGGGATCCTCACTTCATCTTTAGAGTTGATGCCCAGTTTTCTCTAAACACGAGAGTGTATTGCGAGTATACCATTTGGTGAATATATTCCTTGATTTTTAGAGTTTAACAACTCTTTGTTTACGAACATTGGCATTTTATTGCACACCTGATTTGCTGCCTTGACTTTATTGTGCCCGAGTGCTTGTTCCTTCTTCCTATAATCGAGTTGATTTTGGAGACCCATTTCATTTATTATAGTCAAAGGGCATTTATGGTGTAAATTCTCATTTAATATAGACTTTTAGTTTTGAGAACTACTTGTTTCAGACATTACAGTTCTCATTTATTGTATTATTCTCTGTGCACTAATCCTCATTCTGATAAGGGGTTATGTCTCGTGGAATACCAATTATATTAAAATAACCCATTTCTTCAAAAAGGAAATGGGAGGTTTCTTCTGACTCTAAGTATGATTTTGATCTAGATGATCTTTTCCTCTTTGTAGAAAATTTAAAAAAAAATCTGAAGTGAAGAAAAGAAAATACTTTAAAAGAAAACAAAGGTTTTGAGAAAGGTAAAAAGTTTAAATTAGGAAAGAAAGGTTTTGAAAAATTAAGATGAGAGTACCCTAAACAATATGAGGAGGGATTATATGAGTTTTAGGGTAACATTCACAAAGCTCACGAGTGTACCACGAGGTTAAAGAGATAGGATAAGGGAAAAGTTGCCTTAAATACCACTCTTAGTGATAGTGATGTCGAGTTGATGGATTTCGGGGATGAATCACCGCATGGACATAACTTCATTGTGTTCATTGATAATCTTATTGGTACATCGAGTATGTCTCCCTCTGATGAGGACAATTCTAAACATGCTGACCTCGACAGTTAGTATAGTAATTCCAGAGAGAGTAAGGGAGATGAAATTTTGAGTGAGGGTGAAAGTGGAATCTAACGTGCTTACACCAAGATTTATGTTGAGTCCTTTAAGATGAAAAAGAAAAACAAAAATTTAACGTTTAAGGTGTTATCATTGTAGAAGGAGTTAAGAGAGTCAAGAAAGGAGGAGTCCTCGTTGATAGTTTCTTTAAGAGAGAGAGTCATTTTAATGGAGAGCAAAAATGGCAACTTGAACAACAAAGTGACTAGTCTTATGATAGATCTTTAAGTTTTATTGGAGAATCGTGATAAACCTAAATCCCTTATATACCAACTCAAGAATGATCTCGAACGTTCCCAAGAGTTCAAGGTTACTATAGAAGATACAT
This sequence comes from Sambucus nigra, assembly GCA_949130495.1. Taxonomy (NCBI): domain Eukaryota; kingdom Viridiplantae; phylum Streptophyta; class Magnoliopsida; order Dipsacales; family Adoxaceae; genus Sambucus; species Sambucus nigra. The sequence continues at coordinate 539,446,645 of OX422213.1, forward strand.
CAAAGAAGGTAGAAAAGATGTTTCTTAACCCAACTTTAGATTTTAAAGAGATGCAAAAAATAGGTTACGACGATGCATCCACTTCCCATACTGCACTGGAACTAGTTCTTAAGTTTGTGGTGGATCCATATGGACCTCGATCTAACTCACCAAAGAGAGTTCGACCTAAACGAGCTAACCAAGGTAGACCCAAAATTTCTATGTTTGCACCCATTACAAAAAGAGAGGTCACCTTAGGGAATTCTATTACAAGTTAGGAAGAATTCAATGTACACATAGTCTCGCATGTTGATGTAGCATCTTTGCTAGACTTAGAGAGAAATTTAAGTTCCTAGTCACAACTTCACATATATTAATGGAAGAATTTCAAACGATTTCTATGCCTTTTGAAAAGGCTTCTAACGTTACTACAGGAGCCAAAAAATGATAAGGGCAAAGAAAATCTAACCTCTACTTGGGTACCTAATCAAGATAAGAAAGCCCTTATTATCACCTTTCTCTTAAGGTTCAAGATACTACCCAATGGTATTTTGATAGTGGGTGATCTAGGCACATAAATCGTGATAAGTCATTTTTTTACCAACCTTGTGGATCGCAAGGAAGGAAAAGTCACCTTTGGAAATAAGAGTAGCTCTAGAATTTAGGACCTAGTTGTGTTGAGAATCTCCCATCGAAAGTTGAATACCATTACCACCTGTTGTGTGTTGGAGTTAATACACATGGATCTTACGGGTCCTATACGTATGGAGATCATAGGTGGTAAGAAATACATTCTCATGATGGTCCAAATACTCTATCGTGGAGTTTCTTAGAGAACATTTCGATGGAGTTGAGTTCCTAATAACCAAGTATCCTCTCCTAAAAAACTAACACTGAGTCACAATTAATCGGATGCATGGTGAAAATGGGTCTAAATTTAAAGAAGTCGGACTAGAAAGATATTTTTATGGAGTGGTAATCAAACAAGATTTTTTGACCGTTTATACTCCTTGACAAAATCGGATAGTTGAGAGGAATAATGGAATGATTCAAAAGATGGCTATATCCATGTTTATTGAGAGAAAAATGTGTAGACGTTTTTGGACAGGGGTGGTTAATACCGCATGCCATAAGGTGAATCGGGTATATCTTAGTCCACCCACATTACACATTCTAGATGAGTTATAGATAGAGAATAAACCCAAACTGTTGTATTTTCGTATTTATAGGAGTCCTTGCTACACTTTTAGAGATAGAGAGAATGTAATATAGTTTAACTCCCAAAGCAATAAGGGGATATTTTAGGATATTCATCATCGAGTATGGATTTTAGTGTATCACCTTGCAAGCTCTAATGTTATTGAGTTAATAAATGTCACGAATATAGACAAAGATCTGTTGGCATTTGTTGACCCTGACCTCGAGTATAAGAATGAGCACCCCTAGTGGCAATCCCATTGTTTCCCATTCTACTCCGGTGGACCCCACTATTGATTTTGAGGATCCACCCTCTTGGGTTTGAAATAATTATGACCTTTCCTCTATACTTGGTGATCCCACACTACATGTTAAGACTCGTGCTCAACTTGAGAATGTGCTTAGCTACTTTTGCTAAACCTTTTTACTAGACCCTAAGAATGTGAAAAGAGCACTCAAGGGAGATCATTGGATTTTTGCTATATAAGATGAGTTGCTTCAACTTCGCAAGAACGGTGTCTGGGAGCTAGTCCCCCGACCTAGAGATGAAAAACGTGTAAATGCGGTGTGTGATACCGATTCAAATTAATCTGCAAGTTTCCGAGTAAATCTTATTTAATGGGAGTCTATTTTTAAACCAAATTAATTCAGCCCCTAAACATGCATCTAAATGTCATAAATTATTCAAACCATGCATGGAAAAAATAAAGACGACAGATTCAGGAAAAACACCCTTTCGGGTAAAACCTTTTCTAACACTTTGAAGAATTCAGAAGACCTTTGAATTACATACAACCTGATAATCGCCCACAAGTGTGTAATGCACGGTGCCTTAAGAAAACTTTCAAAGATAAGAGAGATAGCAAAATATCCTCCACATGTCGGTTCGTCGTCTTTGGCTCGTCCACATGCAGAATGACTACGCTCGGTATCCACCGATCAAATATGGAGATACCTTCTCCACAGAGGATGAAAAAAAGTAAAGTAGTATTCTTAAACACCAAAACAATTCACCAAAGAATATTAGATTTTTGTGTATTGAAAACAAAAAGGGATTAAACCCTAAAAGAAGAAGTCAAAAAGAATTTTGCAGTTTCACAATTTTCTATCTTTCGAAACCCTGGGACTTATTAATGAAAACGAAACCATTTAATGAGTATTTATACAAAAACGCACCGCCTCGGTATTAAAGCTCATTTGAATGAGATAAGGATATCGCGTGAACGACATACACGTGTCGTTTGAACGACATCGCGCGACATTGCATTATCTTTTGAACGGCAGTTCAAAGTTGTTTGAACGACTATTGCATAAAAAAATATTTTAATGTCCGCTCCAACACTTAGAAAAAATACTCATTCTCAAATTTTGACGAAAAAAATATCCCAAAAGTGCTAAGTGGAAAGTTAACGTATTAAAAACATAACCTTACCAAAATAAACTTTGCAGAGTCTTTTTGATGAAGAACTTAATTAATTCGGATCCGTCTTGATGTAGATTTCTCTTGAATGCTCTTCAATGGTGTAGCGGAATATGACATAATAAATTGATAACAGACTTATAAAAATGTGTCCTTACAAATCTCCCCCTATGTTTATGCCGGTACATACATAAAAAATCCAAATTATAAAAAGCCAAAATTCCTATACAAATCTACTATCTCGTGAATAAATTTGAAAGATCTCAAACTGTTCTTCGAAAAGTCTTCATCAAATCTCAAAGCTTTTCTCATCAGGGTGTGCAACATAATGATCTTCAGTCTTTGTACCTACACACATGAGATAAGGCAAAAGCCTTCGTGATGCATCAATTTTGAAATAATATAAGAATAAATCATTAAAAATCAAATCTCCCCCATAATGCAAAAACTCCCCTAAAACATGATAATTATTTCTCCCCCTTTTTATGATGTCCCCAAATAGACAGATAAGAATAAACAAACTAAACATGGAGTGTCACGATAAAATGCATAGAAAACAAGGATCAAACTAAGCACATGCAAAGGAGTATCTCAAAAATTTCACAAACTATTTTTGGATTTTTTAATTTTTCATACAAAAATAAGACACTAAAAATCACACCATGGATTTAAACTAAAACAAGCAACTCATGAAAATGGAATGTTTAAGTGTGAACACATTCAATAGGTAAATAAACTCAATCAATCATATGTCCACGATGCATACATGTACCCCTAATGAATGAACATCAAAAGTATCCTTAGATGTAAAAATTGTTGAATTTAGATGACATCACCTTATGCAAATCAACAAATCAAAGTCAAAGTGATCCCACACCAATAACGTCCAAAACTATGTAGCACTTTTTTAAGAACGTGCAAACCCGTTTTAATTCTCCATCCAAACTCCCTCATATATATTTTCTTTTTAGAGGTTTATAAACTAAATTCTCAAACTTTGGAGAATTGGTGCAAAAACCTAATTGGCCCGTAATTGGAATGAATTTCCTTTTATTGCCTTCAAATTTTTTCGGGCTCTTTTAAACCTCTTTAGACCCTGGATAATAAAATTCCTCAATTTTCTAGGTCCAATTTAAACGGGGGCTTAGTATTCGCAAAGGCCAAATGAACCTTTCTCAGCCCTTCCCCATTTTCAAACAAAGCACACAAACTCACAAACGTCTCTTACATGCACAACTTTCTTATCAAGTTTTATTGCGCTTGGTTCGTTTTATGGACAGGATTGAAGTGAAAACACCCAACCAACATGTGATAAGACAAGCACAATAATCAAACAAATTCGTGCATGTGTGCAATAAAGGAAATCATGAGTCAAACATGGAGGAAGTAACACTTAATTACATATCAATGACTCCACACATTATAAAGCATAAAGATGACATGATATATTGTCTCAAAATACTATCAAATAGTCACATGAAAAATGGAATGATATTTTGACTCAGTCATCCTAAGTGTCCATCCATAAACGGTGCAAAACAAAATACAAAAATCTTTTTGTATTTTTCAAAAAAAAATTAAACATAAAAAAATGATACATGCTAGCAATAGGCAAATAATGTCATCATGAAAATCATCCTATGCTAGAAAACAAGTCAAACCTCAATCGTTAGGTGCAGAGGGGTTTTCCAAAGGTGGTGCCAACTTAAGAAAAACCTCCATTAAATTTTGTGAAGTTTTGACTGGAAACTTAACTCGCTCACCTAAATGTGCAAACTCTCTCATGTAGTCTACAGGAGCATGTAAAGTATCATTTGTGGGTGCATGTGTGGCAGAAACACGTGTAGTAACCAAAAGTGACAAATAACCCATCATAAAACAAATTTCCCTAAGGTGTCATCTCCTGTTGCAATGGGAACAAACATAAACAGGCCTAGGAACACCACTCTCAAAAGATTTAGGACACTCTCTCCTAATAAGAATGGGATGCCTAGGTGGGTTATGTTTCGGGCCATGTGAATCTATCACTAAAGTGGGAACCGACTCAGGTACGACAAAATAAGTGGAAGCACCATCATGACCTTTTCAAAGCCCGTCAACTCTACCCTTATCAGGATTAAGAACCACCTTTTTAACCTTCTTAGGTGCGTTCTCAAAATTGACTTTGACCTCCCTGGCACATTTGAGATCACTCTTGATTTGGGATAGATGTGTCGTCAGAATAGACACTGTGTCGGTCAAATCACATTTTTCTTTAAATAAAACCTCCTTCTCTCTCTCCAAGTTTAACACTTGATGACCTAAATCCCTATTATACTTCTCTATTTTTAAGGTCTCGGTGTACAAATCTCTAAAGGATTTTTGGAGCTCACTTTCATCTCCACTCTCAAACTCGCTCTCATCTCCACTAGAAACACTCGAGTCATTACCGGTGCTCTCATGACCTCTATCAACGTGAGATAAAGTAGGTGTGCTCACACATCTCGAAAAAGCTGCACATATCCCTTATGCTAAACCTTTATTGAACTCATCTCCCTCATCACCCATATCACCCTCACTATCACTAAGTGTGGCGGGCATAGCAGTCTCTTTGCCATTTCTTTTTATCCCAGTAGGACACTCTTTAGATATATGCCCTTTGCCCTCACACACAAAGCACCTGATCTCATCTTACTTGTCACTATCTTTGGCCCCTACTTTCTTTTTATTATACTCAAAGGATCTCTTTTTATTGAAGGAATTTTATTTTTTTCATTTTGAGAAACTTTTTAAAAAAATTCACAAGCATGGCCACATCGTCAAAATCAAACTCACCCTCAGAATCAGACTCACAAACTTTTTCTTTCTTTTTCTTAAAATGGTTCTTTAAAGAAACGCCTCTATCCTTAGCCGTAATAGTTTGAGGGAAAATGTCTATCTCATAGGTTTGAAGGTCTCATAAAAGTTCTTCCAACTTAAGTGATTTCAAATTACCCAAAGAGTTCAAAACAGTGACTTTAGGAATAAAGCGTTTTGGGAGAGATCTCAAAATCGTTTTAACAACACGCGTGTTATCAATCACCTCACCCAAATTAAAACAGGTGTTAACAATGTCCGACAAACGTGCATAAAAATCATCAAAGCATTCAGACTCAGACATGGTGATAGTCTTCAATTGGGTGGCCAAATTTTGTAATTTTGATTCTTTAACCGCGTTCGTACCCTCATGTGTCAATTTCAAAACATCCCAAGCCTTTTTAGACGTGGTACACGTCATAATTCGGCAAAACTCATCAGGAGTGATAGCTCCATAAATAGCACTCAGACCATGGGAATTAAAATTAGACATATTAAAATCACCTTCAGTCCAGGCCGACACGGGTTTTAAAGAGGTGATATTATCAACGGTGACCGTGGGAGGAGTCCACCCATTTTCACAAAGCAGCCAAACATGCTCGTCAGTCGATTTTAAACAAGATTTCATACGAACTTTCCAGTTGGCATAATTAGACCCGTCAAAAATAGGCATCATATCAAATGAATGTTCCATTGGAAAAATTACAATTTTTCACAAAACTGATTTTTCAAAAAAAATAAATATCACACGATTTTGCGAAAAATAGGAATACACAATAAATTAGCGCAACCCTCTCTGATACCAATTTGAAAAACGTGTAAATGCGATGTGTGTTACCGATTTAAATTAATTCGTAAGTTTCCAAGTAAATCTCATTTAATTGGAGTCTATTTTTAAACCAAATTAATTTTGCCCCTAAACATGCATTTAAATGTCATAAATTATTCAAACCATGCATGGAAAAAATAAAGACGACAGATTGAGGAAAAAAACCTTTCGGGTAAAACCTTTTATAACACTTTGATGAATTCATAAGACCTTTGACTTACATACAACCTGATAATCGCTCACAAGTGTGTAATGCACGGTTCCTTCAGTAAACCTTCAAAGATACGAGAGACAGCGAAATACCCTCCAAGTGTCGGTCCGTCGTCTTCGACTCGTCCACATGCAGAATGACTACGCTCCGTATCCATCGATCAAATATGGAGATGCCTTCTCCACAGAGGATGAACAAAAGCAAAGTAGTGTTCTTGAACACCAAAACAATTCACCAAAGCATATGGTATTTTGTGAATTGAAAACAAAAAAGGATTAAACCCTAAAAGAAGTCGAAAAGAATTCTGCAGTTTCGCAGTTTTCTGTCTTTCAAAATGCTGGGAATTCTTAATGAAAACGAAACCATTTAATGACTATTTATATAAAAACTCGCCGCCTTAGTATTAGATCTCGTTCGAAAAAGATAATGATCTCGCACGAACGACATATGCGTGTCATTTGAACGACATCGTGCGACATTGCATTGTCGTTCGAACGACAGTGCAAAGTCATTTGAACGATTGTTGCGTCAAAAAAATAATATTTTAATGTCCGCTCCAATACTTAGAAAAAATACTCATTCTCAAATTGTGACTAAAAAGTCCTCTCCAACACTTAGAAACTATTTTGTAAAAATATCCGAAAAGCTCTAAGTGCAAAATTAAGGTATTAAAAACATAACCTTACCAAAGTATACTTTGAGGAGTCTTTTTTATGAAGAACTTGATTAATTCGGATCAGTTTTGATGTAGATTGATCTTGAATGCTCTTCGACGGTGTAGCGGAATAAGACATAATAAATTGATAACGAACTTATAAAAATATGTCCTTACAAGAGAGACTAATGTGATTTGTACGAAGTGGATTTACAAGAATAAGATGGATGATAATGGTACCAAAATTCGTAATATAGCTAGGTTATTTTCTCAAGGATACACTCAAATTTAGGGTGTAGTCTTTGATAATAAATTCAATTTTATTGCTAGGCTTGAGTCTATTCGCTTATTACTCGCCATAGCATGTCATCTACGCTGAAATTTATATCAAATGCATGTCAAGAGAGACTTTCTTAATGGCATTCAACAAAATGACGTTTATGTGAAACAACCAAAGGGGTTCGAAGACCCATAACAATCGGGACACCTCTTTTATCTTAAGAAGGCCCTGCATGGTTTTAAGCAAGCATGACATTCTTGGTATGAGAGGCTCACTTCTTATCTCTTAGCTCGTGGCTTCAAGATAGGGGGAGTGTATAAAACGTTGTTTATAAGGAGAGAGAATGATTCTTTTTTAGTTGCCCAACTCTGTGTGGATGACATAGTATTTGGATCCATATGCTCCCAACATGCTCACATGTTTGAGGAGGAGATGGAGAGAGAATTTGAGATGAGCATGTTTGTGAGCTTACGTTCTTCTTAAGTCTCCAAATGCATCAACTTGATGATGGGATATTAAAATATCAATCCACATATGCTCGGGACTAAGTAAAGAAGTTTGGTTTAGACTTCGCTAAGCACTCACATACCCCTATTAGTACGTCGAATAAGCTTAGTAAAGACACTTTATGCAAGGACATAGATCAAATCCCTTATAAGAACATAATAGGTAGTCGTATCTACTTGACCTCTCGTCATCCCGACATTGCCTTTAGCATTGGAGTTTATATGCGTTACCAAGCATCCCCGAAAGAGTCTCAGTTGCTCGTACTTAAACGCATAATCAAATATGTGAGTGGCACTCTTTCTTACGGTATTTGGTATTACTTTGATACCGATGATTGTTTGTCCACTTATTTTGATGTCGGTTATGTTGGGGATATTAATGGTTATAGGAGAACCTTGGGTGGGCTCTTTTACTTTGGGAGTTCTTTTATCTCTTGGTTGAGAAATAATCAAAACTCTATATCTTTTTCCACGATGGAGGGCGAGTATATATCCATTGGGATTTGTTGCATGAAAGTTTTATGGATGAAGCAGATGTTGAAAGATTATGGGATTTTTGAAGGCACAATGACTATTTCATGTGATAATACGAGTGCAATTCATATATCCCGTAATTCAGTCCAACATTCTTACACGAAGAATATTAGGATACGTGAGCATTTCATTCGTGATTACATAAAGGAGTAGGTCGTGGCCTTGAGTTTTGTAAACAACGAACATTAGTTAGTCGATACTTTCACGAAATATTTGCAATCACTTAGATTCGAGAATCTTATAAATTCTTTGGGCATTTTTTTCGTTGATTGAGTTCATGCACTTTGTCTAGTAATGGATGATTAGCATGTTCATATTTTTTATTCCTATTGATATATTTTATTTATATTGTATTAATTTGTTTATACTTCTTATGCTCTTTCTTTTTAATATAATTTGAAAAATATGAACAATTTTTTTTAAGAAAAATTTTGAAAATTTTCAAAACGATTTTATTTCGATAAATTTTTGAAAAAGACGAAACGATTTTCATATTTTCGTTTCTCACTATATATGGATGTGCATTTAAGATATTTGGATCACCCCTACATTCCTTCCACTCATGTGACTTCTTCATGGTATTTTTATATATGGCTTCATTTCTTTAGAGTTCTTAATAATGTGTGGATATCATTTCATTGTCCATTGATGATTATTTTCTTCATGCTAGGCTCTTTATCACCTTTATTGCACATATGCACAAACTTTTCTAGCATTGTACTGGCTTATCATATGTCGGATATGGTGTTCAAGTCTCAATAGTGTTTAATAATGAACCAAATGTAGTAGAGATAAGCTGTGCTTGTAAGAACCATTGCCTAGATTTCATTAACAAAAAATTTGTTATATGTTAAGCAATGGAAAAGGGCTACGAAAGAGAAAAATTCTCTTTGTGTTAAAAGTTTCCATTTGCAAAAAGAGCCTAAAAGATTAACGACACACAAAAATAGAAGTGTCAAGGAAATTTTATTTCATTGATGCTTTGCAACCCTTGAGCATTATTATATCTTCAAAATTTTGAGAGTGAATTATTATATACGTGAGATTTTGAGGATGTTATAATAGCAAAATATCAATGGGTTTGCCTAACGGATTTTCTTCAATAGCATTAAAAAAAATTGGCGTTATTGATTTGAGAAGCATTGAAATTCATGGCATGTTGCATAAGTAGAGTCAATTTCATACTGTTTAAGATGTTTACACACCTAAGGTTGAAATTGAGTTCTTTTTTTAGAAGTAACTCCTTGTCTTCGTGTGCCTATGTTATGAATGCTAAAGTTGATTTGCCCATGGATTTTTTTCAAGCAATTACATTATGCTTTCATGACTCGAATATTTTAGTGTCATTCCATGGTGTGATGTATTTGTACTTATATGTATCGTTTATACCTACTTTTTATACTTGAAAACTTTGAAAAAATTTAAAAATAGTCGGTTCTTAAAAATATCATCACATGTGCTTAATTGATTATCTTCGTGATGTTATTTCTTTAAGATTCATCTGATGATTATTATTCATGATTAGCTTCTAACTTTTTTTATTATGGACCAAACGGGGGAGAACAAATTGAGGCTGAGATTTATTTTCTTTAAACTCGTACGTGTCATGGTATTCTTTTGTTTCATGTGTGTAATTCTCCTTCACTTTGATTATGATATCATGTAATACATGAGATGAAGAATTTCAATTGAAGACAAAGTCTTGGATGTCATTCCATTTTCGGGTTTGAGAGGACATTAGTAGGACATTGTCTTAGGGTTTATTGTAATTTGGGTTTCGATTTTATTTCGTAAAGAAATAGCCAATGGAGGAGATTTGTAAGAGAAACATTTTATGATCTCTCATAACTTAGTTATTTTAGCATATCCCGTTACAAACTGAACACTACATCCATATTCAACAATTGTTTGAGGGCATGTCAGTGACCGAGCATTATTTTTAAGCCATTATAATTGTCACGAGCACTTTAAAAAGGTATATCTATTTGAGGTTTCGATTTTATTCAGTCAAATTTTATTTTGGGTATGATTTTAAATTTGAGGCATTTTTAATAAAAATAATTTTCAAAATATTTTTTCTTATTTTTTTGGTTCGTCGGAACGAGATTATAATCTTATTAGAACGAGATTGTATTCTCGTTCGAATGAGGTTTAACTTCTTTGGAACGACTTCCTTTTTTTGTCGTAATGAATTTCGAATGAAATTCAAATGAAAGGTGTTCTGTTTAGCAGACACATTCTCGTTGGAAGTTCTTTTAAATGAACTAAGTTTTTCGTTCGAACGAGCCTTCACTTGTTAGAACGAAGCAAGATTTCATTCGAACGAAGTCCAAATTTTGTTCGAACAAGTTTGCTACCGCGAAATTCATAATTGTTTTCTATAAAAAGTATTTTTTTGGAATGTTTTACACAATTCTTTTGGCAAATATCAAATTCTATAGTTACACCAAGAGTTTTCTTCCTTTTATTTAATAGAAACACTATTGTTTTCCAAATCATACATCTCAAAATATGATTTGTTGAGTTTTGTGAAACTCAATTTCCATACACCACATCAAACCCTTATTGAGGTTTCTCTACGGCTGATTGCGGATTCGTGAATCTACTAAAGAAGAAAGGATTTTGTAATCCTGAGGTTGATAAGTGGATACAGAGGGAAGAGTTTCTTCCTGTGGGTGGTGCTGTACTATATCACTTTATGTCAAAGATTTCAATACTTAGTGAATTATACTTAGTGGAGCTCTAAGTAGTGTATAAGTCATTGAGTTTGTCAAACTCTGCTATAGTCTAAAAATATAGGTTTTACTCAAAAGGAATTTTTCCTGAAAATATCTTCTCTGTGTGGTGAGTTTGGTTTAATTTCTTGGTTTGGAATAATCAATTGGAATTTTATCTTGGATGTACATCTAATTATAATCAAGGATAAAAATTGATTAAAAATTGGATCTTTTGGTGTGTGACCTAGTATACAAGTAATTCCATATGCCCTTGAATTTTTAATATGGGAAATATAATTGTATGTTGGATATAGAGAAATATCATGCTGCTTCAGATATCTATTCCGTAACTGATGAATGAACTACACATCTTTCTCTATTCTATCACTATCACTGGGTGAACTCAAGTATGGTATAATGGCTTTGTAACAGGGAAAATATTAAATTTTCAACATTTTCCTGACCTCTTTTCGTAATTTTTATTTTGATACGAAGTCGGGGAAAAGAGGGGTCCACTTATTGAACGTACAACAAAGGGAAAATGAAATAGTTAGGGAATTCATCATGCGATTCAACACAAAGAAGCTTGAGGTCATCGACTATGACCATAAAATCGCCATTACCGCTATCATGAGCAGTTTGTTGTACTAAAAGGTATATTGGACATTGGATAAAGAACCACCAAGAATATGGCCGAGCTCCTTACCAATACGAGAAAAATTATGAACATCGAGGAGGTATTGGTAGTAAAGGAATCCAGTCATGCTATATTCAAGGTCGGTAAGAATTCTAATAAGAAGGAGAAGGCTTAGTAAAACAAAGCTAACAAGTTGAGGAGATTCAAATAATACACCACATCCTTGGTGAGATTTGGGGAAGAAACAAACTTAAATGGTTGGGTAAACTAAAGGATGAACCTAACTGAATAGATAAGGATAAGTAATAGGAGTTTTGTAAGGATCATGGCGACAACACTAATAATTTCCTTACTGTGAAGAATGATATTAAAAATCTCATGAGATAGGGAAAATTGACGATGTTTGTTGATATGAATGGCAGGTGAGACGAGAAAAAACACAGACATCGAGCAGAGTCCCCTTAAAGTCAAGATGATCTTCACAGTAAGAGGCACAAGGAGCCCATGCATAAAGTCAAGATGATCTCCACAATGTGTAAATTTATATCAGGAGGTGACTTTGGCAGTGGAGATGAACCGAAAAAAAAAAAAGGCTTACCTCAGTGAGGCGAATACTTGTGCTCGTGTTAGACTAATCAACTTGGTTGATAACTTAGAAATATCCTTATAAAGGTAAATAAAGATGGTCTTATCATTGGCTTCTCTAAAAAAGACATGAAGTAATTTACCCACATGAGGACCCTATAGTCATCATGATGATGGTGCATGAGAGTCGGGTATCAAGGATCCTGGTCGATAATGGTAGTTCAGCTGATGTTATATTTTAAAATTCGTTCGAGAATTTAAGGTTTTGAAATAGAAAATTAGAGGCATATCACATGCCTCTTATCAATTTTTCGAGGGCGAAGGTGTTCCCCTTAGGAACAATTATGCTTGAGGTTGTGATCAGCACATAGTCAACATGCCAAATAGAGATGATACACTTCTTTGTCCTAGATGAGAACGTCCACTCAGCCTACAATATCATATTTGGAAAGGTTGGATTAAAAAAGTTTAAAGTTGTTACATTTATCATTCACTTGTGTTTAAAATTCACTACAGGCTATGGGGTTGGCGTGGTAAAAGGGAATCAAGTAGAGGCTCGTGAGTGCTACTACAAATCAATAGAGTAAGAAGAACGGTAGAAACTAATCGACACTTATCATATTGAGATGGGTCTTTGAGATGAAGATACGTCGGTCACAAGACAAGTTATTGAGAATATCGAACCCTTAATTCTAGATGATGATTACCCCGAGAGGATAGCACAGATGGGTTCGTCACTGTATCTAATCCTTAAAAAAGAATTGTCACACATTTTGAGATTGAGAAATAATGTATTCTCCTAGAGTCATTAGGAAATATCGGGCATATATCGAACATTCCTCTTCCATGAGTTCAATATCATGAAGGACGTAAAACCCATCAAGAAGAAATGAAGACTGTTCAGATCAGAGATGAAATTATCCACCCAAGAGGAGGTAGAAAAACTAATGAAGGAAGAATTCATTAAGGATATCAAGTACTCAAAGTGGTCTCGAACGTTGTGATGGTCAAAAGGAAGAACAATAAGTGGAAGATGTGTGTCGACTTCATATTTAATCAAAGGGGAATTGAGATTAACCCAGATAAGATCTAAGATTTGATCAATATGAAATCTCCTTTAAGAAAGAAAGAAATCCAAATACTAATAGGACGAGAAGCCAGACTAAATTGATTCATATCAAGAGCTATCGAAAAATGCCACTCGCTCTTCAAAATATTTAGAAAAATATTTAAGTGGACCAAGGAAAGCGATATATATTGTTCAGAGATAAAAAAAGTACTTAGGATCAGAGCCTCTGCTATCAAGTTCAATCATAAGTGAAAATTGTAATTATACTTAGCGGTGTTAGAATTTGCAATCATCTCGGGATTGGTTCGACAAGATGAAACAGTATAAAAACTCGTATTCTATACCCGCAAGGAATATTGGGGAGCCAAAATCTAGTATCCTAAGATAGAGAAGTTGACGTTAGCCTTAATCGAAGATTCTCTAACCATGAAACCTTAATTTTAAGCCCATACAATTGTGGTATATACAGACCTTCCCCTGTGTCGAGTCTTTAATAAACTTGAGAAATCGGGTTGATTAATGTCTTCAGTCGAAGAACTTGGAGAGTACGATATTAAGTATGAACCTTGAACAACAATCAAGGGTCACGTTGGAGTATATTTCATAGAAGAATTTATGTATAAAGAAAAAAGGTCCGAGAAGACTTCTTTAGAAAAGAGATTAGTAATAATAATAACCGAGCAGACATCTCAAAAAGAGATATTAGTAATAAGAACAATTGAGCAGAATTTTAAGAGACTTCTCAATAATAAGAATAGTCGAGTGGACTTATCCGAAAGAGAGATCAATAATAAAAATAGCCAAGAAGACTTCTCTAGAAGAGAGCTCAGTAGTTAGAATAACCACGCAGACTTCCCCGGAAGAGAGCTCAGTAAAAAAAATAGCCAAACGGATTTCTCCAGAAGAGAAATCAATAATAAAAATATTTTCGTAGACTTTTACAAAAGATAGTTGAGTAGAAAATTAGATAATCAACATGGGAATAGATTAGAGACACCGGTTTGAGAAGATATAAGAGCATGTGATGCGCAGAATATGAACAAATTATTTAGGAACAGATCTTTAATGAAAGAATATTTTGAAGAAGATTCCCCTACATGGAAATATTTGTACATGGCTCATTATGTGCCAATTGCAGCTAATCAAGTTTGATAATCAGTATACCTGATGGTATAGATGTCGAGTATGCCCTTAGATTCAAATTTTAGGCCTCTAAAAAAGAAGCAAAATATGAAGCACGCAAAGCTATATTGATATTGGCATTATCATTAGGTGCCAAGACATTAACAACACATAATAACTCTCAACTGCTCGTAAATCAAATTCTAAGAAATTATGAGGCTAGATAAGATATAATGGTGAAATACTTAGAAAAGTTAAATAAAATTATATCAAGCTTATTCGTTACATAAATAATTATAATACCAATGGATGAAAGTTCTCGAGCAGATGCACTCACTATCTAGCATCGACAACAAGATTCGGACGAAGAAGGAGAAGAGTACTAGTAAAAATCTTGGCATAATGAAGCATGAAAGAAGAATTAATCTTTGTCTTGATATGTTATGTGTAACAATCATGGATGGATCCCTTATATGCATACTTGGAGATAGCTACTATGCTATCAAATCCAAAGGAAGCAAGGAGGCTAGTTTACAAAGCAGCGAGGTATGTACTTGATGGAAGAATCCTATTTAGGAGAAGATTCATTATATTACTACTCAGATACATCCATCCCATTAAGGATAGTAGCGTAATAAAAAATACACGAAGGGTCATGTGGAGCCATGCAATAGGCCGATCATAAGTGAAATGAGTTTCCTCTCAAGGATATTACTGGCCCACTATAAAAGATGAGTGCACAAGTTATGCGAGAAAGTGATACAACTGCCAGAAGTACGTTGTGATTCACAAAATCCCAGGAGACTCATTAAAACTGATCACATCCCTTTGGCCCTTCATCATATGAGGATTTATTGGTCGTCCCTTTGATGAAGACAAGGGGTAGTTTCAAATATCTGGCCATAGCATTGGACTACTTCACTAAATGGGTGGAAATTGAGCCCTTACTCTAGATATCATATGAAAAAGTCTTTCACTTTATATTAAAGAACATTATTTACATATATGGAATGCCATATGTCTTCATTGTGGATCATGGTACTCAATTTGTTAATAGAGAATTTAAATATTATTATATACATTCGAAGATCCAGAAGCTACACTGAGCACCTAATCACCCATAGTGCAATGGAAAGATAGAGGTGATGAATGGAATTATACTAGATGAAATGGAAAAAAAGATAGATGATGACGAGGGAAACTAGATCAATCAGTTTTACAACATACTTTGGGCATACATGACAACACCGAGAGTGGCAATGGGTAAGAGTCCATTTATGTTGGTGTTTGTCACTAAGACAGTGGTGCCCACTGAAATCAGTCTGCCCAACCATCAATAATCAACTTTAATTCACCAAGGAGAGATTTGATGAGAAGATTCGATCTAAATCTTATACAAGAAGTTAAGGAGAACGTGGCACTATGCGTGGAAGTCAACTAGCAAAGGATTTCCCGTTTATACAAAAAAAGGTAAAATCGAGCATTTTAAATGAAAGATACTATGTGCTCAATAAGGTTATCCAAAAATGGAATAAGTTAGAACCAAATTGGCATGGATCTTACAGAGTATCTACTGTCGTATGAGCTAGAACTTATAGAATAGAAACTTTAAAGTACAAACAGTTTAAGAACCCATGGAACTCCAATCATTTCAAGAAGTACTACCAGAGATGAAGCAAACTACAGATCGAAAGACCAAAAACACCAGTAAAATCTATTTTATCCCCTTGTAATACTTCTCCAAGTATGAATAATAATTAGAACTTAATCTACTATATATGTGTTATCACTTAAAACCTTTTAGAATTATTCAATATGTTTTCATCAATATGATAGTTATCGAAGAATCCCAAGCTGAAGATATCTCAAAACCTAAAAATGCACAATCAAAAACCATAAATCATGAATGACCTTGTTTTTAGACAGATCACAATCAAGACATTCAGTCTAATCTAAAAATTCCGACGTAGTTATATACACGACAAAATCTGACCACGACTAACTAATGCATGTATAGATCTTTGTACATTTGGTTAACTCTAGTATCCAATGCTAGCACATGATCAGGGTGACAAGATCCATCCATACTACCAGTAAGTTTGAACAAGCATTACCAAATCCTAAGCTAGTATAACTCAAGTTCATCCAAAAAATGGTAGCAAGAAAGATCAGGTCGATAATATCCAACCATATGATCGTAAGTCTAAACCAATGGCAGGCCCATCACAAATAGTAAGTTAATAGGGCAGGTGAAAAAAAATCCCATTATGAGTTCATAATAATGAGAGGTTGACGAGATCCAAGAAAAATAATTAACAGTAATAAAATCAATAATATGTGTATGAAGATATGTAATTGAATTATATTTGATCTTAAAGATTAAAAATAGTCACAGTTGTATATGTTTATTACAAAATATTATAATCAGAGTACAAAAAGAACCATATTGCCATAAACTGTTAAGCTAATGGAATGTTTTTACATTTTGTAATGGTTTGAGGAGTTGTCTCAACGTCCTGGTTAACCTGGGAAATAGCGACAATAGATGCATCACCTATGGAAGTATCTTAAACAACATCTGAAATAACAGGTTGGGTAACCTCTATAATAGTAACCTGGTGAGCTTCACCGACCTTATCGCCTTCAGTAGTAGACTCATCCACCTCCATCAGTTGTTTAGCTACCAAGGATTTTTCCTCATCATCATCCCTTTACCAAGCTTGGATAACTTTTGCGATCTCTAGATAATGCTTAGAAACCCTCTTCTTCATATCATCATAGACGTCTATGAAGATGGTCACAAATACAATATTGTGATGGGTAGAAGCCTTGTACTTCTCCACACCTGTTTTCTCGACATAAAAAAGGCCTTCGTAGCTTTCCTAAAAGCTTCCTCCAGACTATTGATCTTGATGGTATTAGTAGAAACTTCATCCTTTAACTTCCTATTCTCGGCCTCAATGTTGCTCAAAGATTCGACATTCACTGTAATCTTCTCATCCTTATCTAGAAGCTCAATACATACTTTATTACTGTCAATATTACACATCCTTGACTTATCAGTTTGGTCCTCATTTTGAGTTAAGATATCATTATTGGTCTGCCTCTTAAACTCAAAGGCCCCCTAAATGCTTATTGCCTTTTCCTGTAAGATTGTGGATACCCAAACTCCATAAAATATGATAAGATTAGTCACAAGAAAAAAAATAACAAGGAAGGAAAAAAAATACTAGAAGTAAAGTAAACTTAACATATGCATCCTATGCTGAATGAAGTTACAGAAATTGCCAGAATTCAAAGACTTAAGATACTTGAAATTATCATACACGTGGTAGTCGAACACCTTCTTAACATTATTAGTGTTTCAAAAGATTAAATTATGATCCTTCTTAAGTTGCTTCAAAGGAATAGGATGATTAGGGCTATAAACAAAAGCTTCCACATCATCATATTGGAAAGAGGACCCCACATCTCGAAATAAATATTGAGAAAGTTGGTCTCTATACCCTCACCTTGGGCAGACTGGCCCATAAGTGCTTAGGATCATTCTGAGAAGGGGGATCTTACAACTAACTCCTTTTTAGAATTTAAGGGACGTCATCCAAGTCTTTAGAATTTGTGGGTTCTTTAGCCTTATCCTACTTACGAGCTATGCTCTCAATTTCTTTTTAGCTCTAAAACCCTTTTTTGTCATCATCTTTATTTTTTTCTTGAACATCAATATCAATTTTCTTTTTGGATAGGGACTCAATTTCCTTCTTATTCTGAAGATCAATGGTGTCCCTATGAAGATCTTTTATAGCCATACTAATCAACTACGAATCTTCTTGAAACACTGATGAGTAAGGGGTAGATGTTGGACAGAGACATAACATTTAACAATGGATTTAATAAGAGGATGGAAGATGAGATAGTAATAGAGTTTACCTTATTGAACCTCCCGCTCAACAAACTACTCCTTCAATAATTGAACACGTCAAGGTGGGTTATAATACCCAAGTCTTATGAATTTGACCAACGAGAAGATATTTTTTAATACAATAAGGTTAAAAGTAAACTTTTATAACACCATATGTTTTAAAATAGAAGGAAACATATGAGTTTTATTTATTACAAAAGATTAGATAATAGATAGAGTATTAGAATGGGATAAAAGGTAAAAGGAAACTATAAAGCAATAGAAAAGGTAAAATATCGATATGTTCTGGCCCATACCAATCGAGAGAGATGTTATGCAACATCTTGTTCTCAGCAGTATTAAACTCCTAATCATGAAATATGTACACAAACTAGTTTTTTGACTGATGGTTTCTTGTCTGGGAGACTTGTATTATATATATGTCGGACTTCCAAGGGGTAAAGTAATAGTATCTATTGGCCTTGGAATTATATTTTATTCCATGAAAAAATTTAAAAATGTACCTGATAAGTTCAAACCCAGCTTGGGTCTACCAGAGGACCATGGATGCTAAAATAGACCGATACGAGTTAGGAGGTAATTTGGTCAGAGGAAAACAAACTCCAACCTAAAGGGACCGAACTATAAATCATATCTCGTCGGCATTAGGTTGATTATAAACTTGCCCCTAGCAATCAGGAAATCTCGGGGAAATACTAATAGGGATGTCATAGCTATCCCTGAGCTCCTCAACTCGTCTTCAGTTATATCGCAATTATGATTCCTATTATAGTGTCATTTGCTTCTTAATATTCAAAACTCCCTAAAGTACTCTCCTCGTAAGAGGGCATAAGTATTGAGGATATGGAGACCCGAGGCCTCTCAAATATTGCCTTCTCGGGCGAGGAATCCATGTCAACAATGGACATATATGACACCATATTTACTAATTTATCACCACCCAAAGGTTGATTCATAATACTAACTTCCCAAAAATCTTCTCGCTCAGAAGAAGCATGATCCACGACTGTGGGCTATGAAGAATAACCAATATAGGAAGCAACCTGAGGAATGTACCGAGGATGACCAGGTTCGCGCTCAGGATGAATGACTTAGAGTGTATTGCGGAACATTTTGGAGATAATTCCAGGACAAGACTGTTCCAAATTAATCAATTTCTCTAACCACCTACGAACCTAAGGTTTATAGCTCAGTAAAGAGTAAAATATAAAAATTTGGAAAGTAATTCATTGAAGGGAGAAGTGGATTAGGGGGTAATAGTCAGAAAAACTTGAAAGAGAAAACCCTAGGCCAACCATCTAAATGTACACCTAAGACGTCTAGAACTCCTATTAAACTTCAAATAAACCAATAAACACCAACAACAGCAATGAATCACATCTCATAAGGGAAGAAAATACTCAAAAAACTAAAAATGAAATCCTAAGAAGATAAAAAGGTGAAAATTCATAAACAAAACTGTCAAAAGCCTTGGTAATGGAGGAAAATCAAAGAAAATTGTCGAAAAAGAATTCACAGTTAAGGATCCAGGCAGCAATGGTGGGGAAATGGGAAGTTTTCAATCGAAGAAGAAAGGTTTTGAGAAACGGTGACTTTCTCTCTCTCTAACTTGAAATAAAGACATTTGGAAAGTTGGAAAACAATTTGAAATTCGGGTTTTATACTTTTTAAGCAGTATTTAAATGCAACACATGACATCATGTATGGAAAAGTGGACTGGCACATGCACGCCATGATTGCACCAAACGTTATCCTTAGCATATGACACATGATAAGCTCATTTTCAAGTGAATAATGTCATAAGTCATACTGCTCGGCACACACCAAGGAGATTCAAAGATGAACATAATTGTTAAAGCCAATAAATTTTCAAAGATTAAAACTTCATTTGCTCGATTCTTCTCGATGCCGTAATATTACAGAGAATCCGTTGGGCACATTAATCATGAGTAAAGTATTGAGGGCTTCTGTTGTACCATAACTATGGTATTATATCTAAACTAATCAAAACAAAACACTCATACTCATTATTAACCATAATGAGATCGACTTAAGTAAACAATAAGATCGGCTCAGATATGATCAAGATTGACCTTAAGTATTCTGGTCGGCCTTGCTATCCCATACAACATACATCCAATTATATATGTCCACTAGAAAAGTATCAGACTGTGGGATAACGTCATAATTGAACTTAAGCACTAGAAACAAATGAACATTTTTAGCCCATGCTAACTTTATAATTATTCCTCCACTAACTTATAAAGTGGGTATTTATTTATTATATGAAGATAAAGTCCACGACATATTCTATTAAATCATCTATAATAGTACATAGAAAAATACTCCCACGCTCATATGTAAGTTGGTATGGAGTAATCTAGAAGGGATGGCTGACTCAGATCACATACTCTCATAATAATACCTACACTTTCACTGGTGGATGTAGGCACCCCCTTGAGTCGAACCACATAAATTCAGCTTCATCTCTTTTTCTCACATCTCATTCCATAACAAGTTTTAGACAAGTATTTCATTGATTTTCATCTCTTTATCTATTATCATTTTAGCGCGTATGCTTTAGCTAAGATCAAATTAGTATACTAGTTTTCGGCAATAACATTCCTGTAGACATGATTTTGAGTAGGGTCTTTACCTCTTTTCTTTGAAACACATTTTTAAGTTTAGTCCTCACCCCTCTTTGAAAATTTAGAGAAATAACATAAACTTTGCTTATAATTAAGCTAGGTTTTGGAATTAAATATCAACTTTTTTTCTGAGATATTCTAACCATGAAATTTCCACAACTAATGAAATGACTTGTTTTCTATAATCACATAATTAAACAAAAGGAATTAATAATTTGTTTGTATTTTGTTACTACAAGGACAATTGGTACTAAAAACTTTAATAAAATTTTCAAATTAATAAAATGACAAAATATATCTTTATAACTAAGTTAGGCTATAAGATATATATCAGGTTTTCTTTATATTATAACAAAGAGTGTTTTTTAATTTTAAGATCGTTACAACAAACTAATAAACTATCTTGAATTTATATATAAATAAACTAATATATTTAACTTAAACAATCGATAATAATAACTTTAAATTTAACATCAATATATAAAACTTAATAAATGTGTTAACTTATTGCCTATAGATTTGCAACTCTCACATATTATTTTTTTAATGAATATTTTAAGATTATTTTAGTTGTATTTCATTTACATTTTGGGTCTCTGGTTTATATATGTGGGATTGTAATTTAATATATGTTCAGGTAGTATTACAATCCATTTGTTATTGTCACTATTCATGCCCAGAACTTTTAGTATTATCTTCTCATTTATATGTAATAATTTGATTAACCTGCCATAATGAATGGATAAGATTAAATAAGGTCACGTGGCCTGAGCCACATGGATGAATACGTGGAAAATTATGGAAGGATGGCTTGCAAAGTAATCGGTTGCGATGGTTTAGATATGATCAAATCTATCAATATCGTTACAGAAAAATATAAGTACGAAGCAACTTGCAAGCGTAGGACACTAAGTTAATAAATAGGGGCGAATTATCCCACATTATCGTGTGAGGGAACAAACTCCCGTTCAAAATCCTCCTCTCCAACAACCATCAAAATTCAGAGGAGGTTCACCTACTAGGTTTGGACCCTGTCGACGGTATCGTATGTTTTCGATTGACCGAGCAGAAGGGAAATATGTCTCATATTTGGCCAATTTCAATATGTAAGGACAAATTTCCAATCGAGTTAATTTGTTTGTAATTGGCATAATTCTAGAAAAAAACATTTGAGTCATAGGATAGACTTAGATTTTATGATCCTATGAGCTTATGACGTTGTTTGATGAAGACGTGGCGGCAAAGCGTCGAAGAGTGAAAATTCTAATCCATGTTTACAATGACATGTTTGTCATCACATATGCCGAGGATCTCACATGTATATTGATGTATGAGTCCTTGAAATATTTTAGAAGGGTGTTCTATTTTTAAAACTGATTGGAACTTAATTTTTTCGAAAATATGTTTTCTAAAATACCGGTAGATGGAGTTATTAAAAGTTTAATTTTTCGTTTATGTCATTCAAATAATATCTTGAGGTCGTTTGATCCCTGATTCAAATGAGGCTTCAAACAAAGCTTACTGTTTAAGTTTTTTTGAGGTCGTTACTAGAGAGATCAAATCTCGTTCAAACGATATCTCTATCTCATTGGAATGACATTAGTAAATCGTTCAAACGACATGCTGCCTTAGTTTTTCTATTAAGGTTTTTCAAACTATGATTTTATTTTGAGAAATGATCTTTTGATGAAAATGAAAAACACACATGTTTCAAACGTTGCAACTCTAAAAGTTTCACCCTTTTGTTTATAAGATCCAAGATTCATAACTCGTTTATTTTGAGATCTTGTTTGGGCACTTTTTTGTTTTTCCATCACAAGAAGAACCTATTTTCGTGAAGTGGACTCCGTATGGACTGATTGTAATGAAGAAGTGGTGGACTCCGGTTCTGAATTATTGATGATTATCGATTTGTATGGATGGTTACTGAGGCACACGTGGACTCGTGTGTTATGGACTTGGCATAGGTGGACTCCCGTGTTGAACTTTGGAGGAGTGGTTGGAGATAGAAGAGCATCAAGGCTTGTGGGGGATCGAGTCGTTGTGTAATTATACTGTCTATTCTTTATAAAACCATATCATAGTGATTCTCCGTATGGTCTGAGTTTTTTCACTTTGTGGTTTCCTCGTACATTGGCATATTTCATGTGGTTTGGTTTATTTAATTTATCACCTATCATCTAGATGCATGTTTGAGGTTAAAAGATAAAATTTAGTGAATCGATTTTCATAAGAAAATTTTGATAGGTGCAAAGTTTAATTGTGAAAATTTAGTTCAAACGTTAAGATTGGAAAAACATAAAATTTTTGAACTTGTTGGTGTTTAGAACCACCTTTGGATTATTTGTGTTTACAAATTGGTATCAGAAATTTTTGCTCGGGGTTTTTCGTGTCTACAAATTGGTAACAGAGCGGGTGCACTAAGTTATTATGTTTAATCTTGTTTACCTACTTTTTGGGTGGTTGTGTTTTCATCGCTCATGTACTTGTTTTTTTTCTTTTGATGGATTCTCATTTGAATTTGAAGTTCGCCGAAAGAATTGAAATTCTTGAAAATCATTCTTAAAATGTTTTGGAACTTTTTCAAACTGTTCAAAGTCAAAGAGATATCATTCGTAAGACATTAAGTTCTTTATATTATGACTTGAAATCTTTAAAAATGGCCAAAAAGGAGAGTGATGATAGAGTCCTTGGTTTAGAAAAATAATTAGGGGACTTGAAAAATTCTAGGATTTGTCTTTGTGCAAAGGAGGATAAAAATATTTTGATTAATGATTTTATGGCACATGAGAAGACTGTTAGGGATAAGTTTTCTTTCATATTTTCGAGTTAGGTATACACTTGTTTGGGTTAGAAAATATATTTTGGAGACGCTAAATGTTAGATTGGTTGATTGTCACATGCTTGCACATGATACTTCACATGCTATTTCTTAGGATCATTGTTTGCATAATTTTGTTTATCATACGCTAGTTATGTTTCATGGCATATCCTTGCTAGTGTTATGACATGTGTACCTTTCGTATTATATTTTTCTTTGATTGAGTCATATTGAAAAATACAAAATAATTTTTGGTATAAATATGTTTTTGAAAAATACAAAAAGATTTTGTTTTTTGAAAAATTCAAAAATATTTTCGGTTCTCTGTGTATTTTAGTTTTATACATTTGGTGTGGCATATTGGGGTGTTTGGATTCAATTCATTTCGTAATTTCCATGTGGCTAGGACATTAAGTTATGACTTTAGATGCTTAGATTGATCTTAACCACATTTATGGAGTTGTTTAGAACTTGACTTGCTTTATGGATTTGACTTTCTAGACGCCTCCATACACACATGCACGAGCTTATTGAATTTTGTCATCTACATGTTTATTTGACTATGGAGGATTTGTGCATGTAATAATCGTTGCCCGTAATATTTTATTTACTATTGAAAAAAATGAGTGTACACGAGAAAGGTATATGAGAGTATAATGAACTCATCGTGAAAGACACCATTTGAAAAGAGCCTAAGGAAAAAATTAAGGCAATAAAAAGAATAATATACCAAAAAGGGGATAAATAGTTTAGCTTGATATGTTCATTGAAAAGAAAAGAAAAGAATTATATTTTGAGTGAGTTTCGATGGAAATATCAACGGGTTTACACAATGATAATGAATCCTAATTATGCTTATTTTGTCATGACACTATTGATTTGTAGAATCATTAATATTCTAGGATTGTGTGAATTGTGCTTGTTTAATTCATTAAGTTCAAATTTAATTGTCACTTGAGGCTAAAACTTAGTTTGATAAAGTTTTACGGTCAATTAGAACTTCTTGAACATATTTGAGTGTGGGTTATAATTGTTTATTTACTAGTTCACACCCATTCAATCCATTCCACATGTTTCGACACATCAATACTATTCTAGTGTGTAAAGCTTATGTGTTTTGTGTTATGTTTTGTGGTCGTTTATACCTATATACGTTCCATGTTTTATTTGATATATTTTGAATATATTATATATGGTATTGAGTTTTGAGTCTTTGCGGTTTCCATTTAGTCACGTGTTGGATCTTTTGGATTATTTATACTTGATTTGTCGTGTTGCGTGCTTGTTACACTCTACACCGTCGCATGATTTATTCTCATTTTCCTTTTCTTGGTTTTTATATCCTATGGTCACATATTTAGGGGGATTTTTGGGAGTATTTGTATATGCAATCTTACTTTATCTATTCCTGAACAAAAAGGGAGAGAAATGGTATCTTTCTTTTGCATGATTTGGATATATTTATCTTGGGGAGAGACATCTTACCTAGGTTGAGATTGATTTATACATTGTTATATGTCTATTCATTTGGGAATTTATGCCTGTTATATTTTTTTTCATTTGAAGGTGTGTTTAACTGAGCAGCATTACAGGTTTTCATCAAAACGGTGAAGTTTTCAAGCAAAAAGCCACTCATGTTTATGTGTATGTCGAGCGTCTGTACTTTTTCCTTTTTAGGGTTGGGGAATGAGTATTTTTAGAGACCTTAATAGTCCATATGATTTTTATTTGGTCTTGTCCCGGAATAGCCAAAGTGGGAGATTTGTATGGACAAATTACCAATCAAGTCAATTTGTTTGTAAATGGCATAATTTCTAACAAAACATTTGAGTCATAGGATAAACTTTGAGTTTATGATACCATGAGCCAATGACGTTGTTTGATGAAGAAGTAGCGACAAAACTTCGAAGAGTGCAATTATAAGTCATATTACGGTGCCACATTTGTCTTTACATATGCCAAGGATCGCACCGGTATGAACGTATATTGTTTTAGAAGTCCTTGGAATATTTTATAAGGGTGTTTTTTAATAAACATTTATTAGAACTTATTTTTTCGAAAATATTTTTTCTAAGATACCTATGGGTGGAGTTTTTAAAAGTTTAATTTTTTGTTTATGTTATTCAAACGACATGTCCATATAGTTCAAACGACATGTTGAGGTCATTCAATCCCTGGTTCGAATGAGGCTTTAAATGAAGCTCTACTATTTTAGTTTTGATGAGATCGTTACTAGAGAGATTAAATCTCGTTCAAACGAGATCTCTATCTCGTTCTAACGACATCAATAAATCGTTTGAACAACTAGCCACCCTAGTTTTTCTATAAAAAGCTTTTCAAACTCTGGTTTTATTTTGAGAGACAAAATTTTGACGAAAACGAAAAACAAACCCGTTTCAAAAGTTGCAACTCCAAAAGATTCACCCTTTTGTTTTCACAATGAAATATTCATAACTCATATACTTTGAATTATTGTTTGGGCACCTTTTTTGTTTCTTCCATCACAAGAAGAACGTTTCTTCGTGTAGTGGACTTCGTACGTGCTGATTGGGGTTAAGAAGCGATGGACTTCGATTTCTGAATCGTAGACAGTTGTCGAGTTGTATCGATGGATACCGAGGAGCACATGGACTCGTGTGTTATGGACTTGGCATTAGTGGACTCATACATTGCACTATGGATGAGTGCTTTAAGATAAAAGAGCATCAAGGCTTATGGGAGATCAAGTCGTTGTATACCTTTATTATCTAGTCGTTGTAAAACTATATCCTAGTGATTGTCTGGCTGGGCTGATCAAGGTTTTTTTCCTTTGTGGTTTCCTCATACATCAACGTGTTCTTATGGTTTGATTTATTCATTTGATGTACTATCACCTATATGCATGTTTAGGGTTAAAAGATAAATTTTGGTAAATCGGTTTTCACAAAAAAAATTAATAGGCGCAAAGTTTAATTGGGTAAATTTAGTTCAAAAATTATAATTGTAAGAACATAAAAAAAAATTGAACTTGTCAGTATTTGGAACCACCCTTAGATTATTTGAGTTTACAAATTGGTATCAGAGCTTTTAGCTCAAGATTTTTCATGTCTACACTATAGAGAAAAGATAAAAAAAAGTTGTGACTAAGAGATCGCCAATCTGAAAACAACTATCCCAACAGTCAAAGAGTGTCACCTCGGATTCATGTACTCGGTATCAGCATAGGAGAGGACCTCAACTGTCATCCCAATAGTTAGAGCGTGATACCTCATTAATCGTAGCACCATATAAAGGGACCTGTTCATTGAGGAAATCAACCCTACATGGATTCTAGTTCAATAAGCCTCTGTATGATCCATCGCCTTGGGAGGAGTTCCATCAATCATAGGAATATATTATCCCCGTCCAACGGAGTTGGCCCAAAGTAGCATGCAATCTCGCTCTGAACCACATCTGAACCAAGTAAAAGCAGACAAACTAATAGGACTCATCTGCAGGGATATGGAAGGAAGGACGAACCTATAACCTTCTTGGACCCTAAAGGACCTATCCAGGAAAGCACTAAGGCATGGAACATCCTTGCCATTCACTAAAAAGATAAAATCCTCTGAACCTCGAAAGAAGTTTTTCATGCCAAAAGTCACAACGTATAAAGGAAAAATATACCCAACTCATTAGATCAGTCATGAATAACTAACCGTATCCGTTTGGAGCCATCCCGATGCCTTGATGTGTAGGGAATTCCCATCAACCCTATGAGAGATCGGCCTGAAATGGTTTGAGAAACTTTTTTCTAGGTAAATCTCCACCTTTAGGGAGCTTATTGAGCAGTTCACAGCTTGGTTTATCACAAGAAGAAAGGTGGTAAAGGAGGTAAACTCACAAATCTCATAAGAAGAAGAAAGGAGAGACTCTTAAGAAGTACGCTTAGAGGTACTGGGAGATATACAATGAAATTGAGGATTGTAATGAGCAACTGGAGATCGATTCCTTGAAGTTCAATCTAGAACGGTCAGATGATCTTTACGAGTCTTTAAAAAAGAAGATAACTTCTTCGATGAATGATCTTATGTCCCCCATTGGGAAATACGCCAAGTTAGAAGATGAGCTCTCTAGTGCAGCTCCCCCCCCCCCCCCCCCCCGGCCATCCAAAACAAGAACAAGTTGAAAAAGTCCACCAAAGGGGGAAACCATCCATCGTGGACTGCGAATGGATTCCGAAATAAAGCTTCGAGAGGTCACTCTAAGCCTCAGGACAATGAGAGTAGCTATAAGCATTGGAAATAGTCTTCAAAGGGCTTATCTTTAGTCTCATCCAACAGATCAAAGACAAGCCTTTCTTCAAAAGGCCTCCCTAGATGGTAGATGACCCAGATGCTAGGGACACCAGTCTTAGACAGAACCATCACCAGGACCACGAGCACCTCATAGAAGGCTGTAAAATGTACAAAAACACCTGGAGGAGCTTATTCAAGTGGGGAATCTTAAGGAATACATCAGCATGTCGAAACCAAATGCAGTAACCAAGATTAAAGCCATTCAAAAAATGAAGGAGGATCTCTCGCCAGCAGGATTGGTCGTCGTCATCCATGACTATACCGACTTAACCCATCCATTGGAAATAAGCTAAGAGAGAAGGTGATGGTAGTAGCCAATGTTTAACAAGCATTCTAGGTGGACCCAACCAAGGAAGTCCAGATAATTAAGAAAAAAAGGACCTGGATACTGACCGAGCTATCATATTCAATGATGACGACCTGGTTGGCATAAACTTGCCTCATAAATATGACTTTGTCCACACCTTGAGAATTCCGAATTTTGACACTACACCAAAAAGGCTAAATTGACACCTTTTAGCCGGCTAGCCTGGTCACGATCATTGATCGTGACAAAAAATACGCGTTTCGTGTCACGGTCATTGACCGTGACAAGACCGTGATAAAGACTTGTCACGGTCAATGACCGTGACAAGGTCGTGACAACTGTACATGTCACGGACTTGTCACGGTCATTGACTGTGACAATCCTTATAATATTGTCACAGTCAAGGACCGTGAGACGTCCGTGATAATTTCTTCAGTAAAAAAACCTTACGCTTTCTTTTTTCCGTGATTTCGAGATCTCTCTCTCTCTCTCTCTCTCTCTCTCTCTCTCTCTCTCTCTCTCTCTAAGGTATGTTTTTTTTCCTCTCTTTCTCTTTCATTTCTATATGTGTGTGTATGTGTGTGGTGGTGTTTGGTGGGGGGAGGGGGCAGGGTGTGGGGTGGGGTGTGTGTGTATATGTGTGTGTGTGCTTGTGTGGTGGGGGGAGGGGGAGGGATAGGGGGCTAGGGAGGGGAGGGACAGGGGCCTGGGTGGGGGGTAGGTAGTGGTGATGTGTGTGCATGTGTGTGAGTGTGTGCATGTGGGGTGAGGGGGGGCAGGGGGTGGTGGGGTGTATGTGTGTGTGTGTGTGTGTGTGCAGATGTGTGCGTGTGTGTCTGGTGGGGGTAGGGGGTGGGGTGGGGTGGGGTGGGGGTGGGGGTGGTGGTGGGTGGGGGGGTGGGGTGGGGTGGGGTGTATGTATGGTGGGGCAATCTCAACAATTGAAACGGACAAATTGATTAATAAAATATGTATTTCCCCTTTCATATGCAAGTAGGATTTTCCCTCATTAACAGATAATTGTTGAGATTCGAAATAACTTTAATTGTATAGCTTTAATAAAATAAATTGTATAACTTTAATTGTATAGTTTTATATGAAAGTAAATTAATAATTAGTGCCCATTTCATATGAAAGTAGAATTTCCCCTCATTGCAAATTAGTAAATTAATAATTGTATACTTTAATTGTTAGTTTAATTGATGAAATGAATTAATTGTGTAGATAAATTAGAAGGAGTATGGGATACACATTTGTTGTTGCGGTTGGATTATAGTGGATCGATGTTGGGTTGGTTAATTTTAGAAATGGTATGACCACTGGATTAATGTCCATAAAGGGGTGGGATTTTTCAACTTTTTTTAAAAATTACTTTGTATCACGAACAATATATATATATATATATAGTATGATAATTAAATTAAAAGACGTGAAATTACATATAGTGCGCCTAGATACTAGCCTTCTAGTTCTTATGCATACACATTCAATAGCCCTTAGACCCGTTCGAGAGTCATTATCACTGTAATGAGATCTCTCAAATTGTCCCGTTTGAACAGTTTGGGACTGTATAATTTCTGTATAATATTCTTAGTGGCTTAAAGTTGTTACTTTTGGAGGAAGTTCTGCAGTCGTATCCTAATGTTCTCTGGGTACATACTAGATTGACAAGTGTGACTGTTATTTCAGTTGATCAATTGAAATAACACTCACACTTGCCAATCTATGTCGTGTACTTGGAGAACTACGGGGAGATGCTGCCGATTTTTTTTCAAATTGTAACAATGTGCATGAGCTGTTAAGTATATTACAAAAAAAATGCGGTTTTGAATGGGATAGGACCACTCACCCTTTAGAGGAGATGGAGGAAATAGAATTTTCTATTATAAATTGAATTTGAATATAAATAAGACATAATTAAATTAAACGTACTATAAATCTAAGTTTTGTTATACTAATCCATGATTATACGCTTCGTACCTTTAATAGGTGATTAGTTGTGGTAGCTGTGATGGGATATCCGAAGTACAAAGAGTGGATGGGTGGGACAACTAGAATGGGGATGTGTTTTGCATATGTGCTAACGAATTTGTGAAATATGCAAAGAGATGTCATAATGATGAAGAGTTTTCGTGTCCGTGTGCTAGGTGTAAGAATGGTAAGGTGTTTGAGTGGAAAATAGTTGAACAACATTTGTTAAGATCATGTATGCAAGATAGTTATCGATTTTGGAGTTTTCACGGTGAATTAAAAGTTCCTTTTGTACTCGACCAACCTTCACAACAACCATCAACAAGTATGATAGATGTACAAGGGGACGACATAGATCATAATATGTTAGAGGATTTAGTTGATGATGTGTACGGAGTTTATGAAGTAGAGGAGAATGAGGTTACTGATGATGTATAAGGTTCAAGTGCTCGTGAAGATATCAAGATAAAACTTGACGATGACTACCAAAGTTTAAAATTTAAGGTGATCCAACCATTATACTCTACCTGTGAGAAAGACCAAACAACGTTACATGCCATGGTTGGTTTGCACAGTTTGAAGACGCGGTACGATTTATCTAGTAATACCGTGGAGTCATCAATATATACTCGGAAATATATGCCTGACTCGACTAGCGTTGATGACACTGATGAGTTCGTCGATGATGGTGGTCATGTGATGGGAAAACGAGTGAAATTAAAGAGTTTGAAACATGAACAAGTAGCTCGTTATCTATTTGACACACATGGAAATGTCGAAGAATGGAAAAAGTAAGTTTCGATTGTTATAATGTTTAACATTATTTTAGATTATTTTATACATGATTAATTTTGTAATATGCAAAAAATATGAAGCCTGTGAGAACAATAAAAGACGAAAAACAATGGTACAATCAGACATCGAATTTAGATTGTGGTTGACACAAGAGGTAATTATAATGAAAATGGCCGTTATATAACCTTGCATTACACTCAAATTTTACAACTAATATAATTAATTTATCTATATTCTCAGCTCTTAAAGACGAGTGATGGGACGTCACGGCTTGCTCGTTTAGCCACTAAACATTTATTCATGGCACAAGAGTACAAAAAGTATCGATTGAATGGTTACATTTTCGGCGCTAAAGTGTACGAGGAAAGTACAAATGTACAGAACTCGTGCATTTCATACAAGGCTCTTACTTTCTTTCGAGCGAGCGCAAATGATAAAAACCTCGTTGAAGCTGAAATGACTTACTATGGTGTAATCTGAAATATATTTGAATTGGATTATATAAGATTTCAAAGAGGTTGTATTTTACTATGACTGGGTAAGAGTTGAGGATAAAAATGCTTGTAAAGTTGATACTGTCACCAATTTGATCATGGTTGACTTGTCCAAGTTGAAGAGTAACGACCACGTGAGCGATGAGCCGTTTGTTTGTGCATTTCAAAAGGCTAACCAAGTGTTTTACTCGAAGTATATCAACAACGAGCCGTGATTAATTGTCCAACACGCGCCAAAGCGTCTAAATAGTAGTGTGGATGACTTGGATGCTCCTACCAAATATCAATCCATTTTTTATGATAACCCGAATTTTCAACAATTTTTCAATTTGTAATAAATATTTCAATTTGTACCGAAACATCCATTTTTAATGTTTTTAATTGATTTGTATTTTATCATTTTCACTCTTGTGTAATGGGCATGTGTGTGGGCGGTAGGGGTGGGTGTGGGGATGTTTCACTCTTGTACATATTATGAGCTAGATGCTGTTGTTTTGGAATTCAGAATTGAGGTGTTTAATAGTAACAATTCATTTTTATTTGTAGTAATTGTACATATATGCATGTCTTCTTTTAATTCATTTTGATATGTACTAATAA
Source organism: Sambucus nigra (assembly GCA_949130495.1). Lineage (NCBI taxonomy): Eukaryota > Viridiplantae > Streptophyta > Magnoliopsida > Dipsacales > Adoxaceae > Sambucus > Sambucus nigra. The sequence goes on from OX422213.1 coordinate 539,479,092, forward strand.
CATTTTTTAACAGCAAATGTCTCCTTCAGGTATTAAGGTGAGGATGATGATGCTGGTTATGATGATGTCGTCTGGACTCGGTGGTAGCGTAGGCGACGAGGGCTCCTCGGCCCCTAGTCTCCCCAAATATGGCAAATTGGGGATGGCCATCGTGAATAAGTCGGGACTATTAGCGAGATCCCTCGAGATGGTAAAGACGATCATCGACCTGGGGTACATTAGTTGGAAGGAGGTGCTATATAAGCTCAAGTTAGCTGTTTGGGTGGCACTATAGGTAATGAATTTATATTTATATTTATATGGATATTTCAATTTCAATTTCAATTTCATTTTATATTTATATTTATTTACAACTAACATTGTATTTGTTGGACATGAACAACTTATCCTGGATCCAAAGCTACAGGATTCCGTCTTGGAGCAGTTGATGGAGCAACACAAGACGTAGAAGAAGAATATACGGACTGGTACTTTGGGAAGACACAAGAGTCCATTATCTAAGGGAGTGAATCCGTCCTGCCGAAGGAGCCGATCTCATTAGCACAATGAAAAAGGTTCATTGACAATGAGATCGGGGAGCAACAATTGCCATCTCTCCAATCGGGAAGGGAAAATCGGGCAAAAAAGACGGGCGTGCACTACTCTGACCGGATGTCTTATGCCGAGGTGGAGCATAGGATGATGGTAAGATTTAATTTTTCTATAAGTACATAAAATATATTGTTCTGCATTATTTTACTTTGTGGGGCCGATACTAATTTTACTTTATTTTATTTCAGGGGACAGGGAGTGGCCCTGGGGGTAGGCCACATAGACTCGATACTTATGTGACTATTCGGACGAAGAATGGGAAGGGTAAGGAGGTGTCCCTAAGCATCGTGTCCATGATTGTATGTAATCGGAGAGTTTAATTTTTGTTAATTACCTTATAATTTTTAATTTACGTATTTTACTAATCATGTGATTTTTCTCATTTCAGGCAAAGCTTAAGGAAGTGCATGAGTCGCAGTCTGATGCCGACAAGGCGTCTTTGTCCACAGATGCACTCAGCCAAGTGCTTGGCTCTAATCGCAAAAGGAGGATAAGGGGGTGATCTCGCGGGTGTCCAAATCTAGGATTATCGGATTGGAGACGAGCACACCGGGTTGGCACGAATGGTGGATTCACATGACACAAAGTTATCCCGTTTGGAGGCGACGGTCCAGGCTATGTTATCATTCGTGAAGCATTCGTTGGGTAGAAACCATAAGGGGAAAGGGAAGGAGAAGGAGAAGGAGAAGGCGACGGAGGAGGAGGTACGGGAGGACGAGGTGCGGGAGGATGAGGACGAGGATGTGGACTTCGCTGCTTCATCGCCGACACGTGCGAACTTTGATGATCAAGTTCCCTATTTGGCTCCCTTCAACAGACCGATATCGACACTTGGTTGGACGAGCGTGTTTATAATGGACATATTTGATGGCCAGCAGATAGGGTGGGGGTTGAGGGACCCGAATATCATTTAGGGTTCACTAGTTCATGGACGTGAGCTTCAAGACATCGAGTCCAAGGTGCTCGTCACGCATGTGATGCCCGGGAAGGAGAACTCCCCATTGTGGTTGTGCGAACAATGCGACACTGTGTATATTAGTGGGTGTGTTAATTCGTATATCGTGTGGCCTACTCACCTCCTCAGAGTTAACCATATCCCATACATTTAATAACATTGTTTTAAGTTTGAATTGAATTGTTTTAAGGTTGAATTGAATTGTTTTAAGTTGTTACATTTGAATTATATGATGATGCATATTCTCTCTATTTTAATTGTATATTTTCATTATCTCTATTTTATTTGGATAAATGATGTTTAAACAGGTACAACGTTTCTATAATAGGTATAAATACACTGCTGGACAGTGGCAGTGGCCAAACTGCCCATCATAATTTTTTTCAATTCTGCCCAAAATTGTCACGGTCAATGACCGTGACAAGTCCTTAATAAAGAAAGTTATCACAGTCATTCACTGTGACAATTTTTATAGAATGTCATGGGTTTGTCAAGGTCCTTAACCGTAACAAAACTTATCGCAGTCAGGGACCGTGACACGACTATTACAATTCTAATAAACTTGTCATGGTCGATGACCGTGACACGTCCGTGATAAACAAAGTTGTCTCGCCCATAATTTTCACGGTCATTAACCTTGACAAGTTGAACTTATCAAGGTCAATGACTGTGACAATTCACCAGAGTTGGTGTAGTGTGACGTGAGAAGGGTACTCATGGACTAAGAAAGCTCCTCCCAAGATCATGTACCTGACAGTTCTTTACAAGCTTACCTACTGAGTCAATAATCTGGATACTAATGTAGGCCCATTAATAGGCTTCGATGGGGACATTGAGTCACCCCTAGAGAAATTCAAGTTATCAATAAATATCGACCCAGGCAATAAGAAGGTTGAGTTACATGTAATCCAGAATCTACAATGCCATTCTGGGTAAGGTGGTTACATGACATGATGGCCACTCCCTCGTCGATTTATTAAAAAAAATCAAATTTGTAACAGACCGAGGGGTAACAAAAATTAGAGGAGATCAAGCAGCAGTATGAAGTTATTTTTTTAGCAATCAAGATAAAGTAGTATTAGTCCAAGAACAATCAAAGAGGAGACAATTTTAAAGATGACCAGCCCATGTAGCAAAGAAAAGGAGTTCGGCCAGGGGTTAAAGAAGCTTGATTGACCCCTACTGAATGTATGTTAGAGGAATTGATTTCATTTCCTTTAAATTCATCACATCTAGAGAATATCTTCCTCATCAGATCAAAGTTGCCCAAAGATGAAGTTAAACAACTTGTTCGGTTCCTTGAAACAAATTCAGATGTTTTTGCTTGGTAGTCTTATGATCTCCCAATAATAAACCCAGAGATTTCCTGCCACGGATTTAATGTGGATCCAAGCATTAAGACAATAGAGAAAAAAAATAGGAAATTGGTACTAGAAAAAAGTGGCAAATGGAGGTTCTGAGTTGATTTCCCCAACCTCAACAAACACTACCCAAGGGACAGTTTCCCAATGCCCCAAATAGATCAATTTTTGGATTCCATAGATAGGCATCAATGAATAAGATTCATGGATGCATACTTCTACTACCACCAGATACACATGTTCAGCCCGAATAAAGAAAATACCTCGTTCATCATAACCTTGGGGATTACTACTACAAGATAATGCCCTTCGGCTTGAAGAACGCGAAGGCAACATATCAGAGGCTAGTGACCAAGATGTTCAAGAAGTTGATCGTCTCTACTATGGAGGCTTATATATATCACATGATCATGAAGATAAGATATTCAGTCAATTATCTGAATTAACTTCCAAAGACATATAACATCCTCAGAGAATACAAGATGAATCTTAACACATCTAAATATGCATTCGGTGTAAGATCCAATAAGTTTTGGGGATACTGGTTACTCAGAGAGGCATCGAGGTGAATCCATATTAGATTAAGATGTCCAGGATATTAAAAGGTTGATCATTATTAAAGATAGTCAAGTTATCACTGGAATGATGGCGACCTTTATTCGGTTCATTTCAATATCCTCTGATAAGTGACGTCCCCTTTTCTAAGCCTTATAGAAGACAAGCCCCACAGTTTGGATAGAAGAATGTGATTAATCCCTAAAAGGGATTAGGAAGTACTTGGGATATCCCCATTGTTGTTAACTCCCAAGTATGGGGATGACATGTTCCTCTACCTAGTTGTTTCAAATCATGCAACTATCATAAATCTATCTATACGACAGGGAGCAAAAATTGATATACTATATGAGACACACTTTTGTTAAAGTAGAGAACAAATACATTCCCATACAAAATATGGTTTTAGCACTAGTGGCCATCGTAAAGAAGCTCAGACATTACTTTGATGCCCACACTATAGTCGTCTTGATTACATACCCTTTTAAGGATGCCCTCAGAAAGGCTGAAGTCTCTAATAGAATGACCAAGTGGTCACTTGAACTGACCTAGTTTGACATCAAGTATGAACCCAAAATAGAGATAAAGAGTCAAGTCTTAGAAGGCTTGATCGAATAATTCTCAGCATCGCGGAGAAAAGAGAATGTTCCACCCATCCTGGAACATTACTAGTCGTTGAGAGCAAGAATATGTGAAAATTCTTTGTTGATGGTTCATCAAATGAGAAATGAATAGGAGTTAGGATAGTCTTCTTGACCCCACAAGGTGAACTGATTAAGAAATCCATTAGACTAGATTTCAAAGTCTGAAAGAACGAAGTTGAGTATGAAGCGGTGGTGATCAGCATGTGCTCTCTCCACATCGTCGTGTTTTATGATTCCAAATTGATCGCAAACCATCTTACTAGAGAATAAAAAGTAAAAGATTCTAGGATGACATCCTATAGAAAGAAGGCCAGAGGACTACTCCAGCAGTTCAAGTTGGTCTCGGTAGAGCAGTTGTTAAGGAGCGAAAATAGCCATGCGAATACCTTAGCTACTTTAGCCTCTGCTATTGAAGCTAACTTAAAGAGAAAAATTGAGGTGGAATATATGGACTGACAAAGTACTAAATATATGCCGAGAAATTTCAATATCCTCCAAATTCAAGCATCCCTATTATGGATGGATCCTATCAACTTTTTTTTTTAAATCGGCGAGTTACCCCCAAATGATAAGGAAGCACACAAGCTCAAGATTAGATCGGCCAGATTTTGGCTCAACTCAAGCAGGAAACTCTATTTGGGATCATTTATAGGTCCACTATTAAAATTCATCCACCCAGATCAAGTAAAATGAATTTTGAAGGAGATGCATGAAGGAATTTGTATAGCACACACGGGTGGAAGATCTCTCCCTGACAGATCTATCTCCCATGGATACCGGTGGCCATAAATGCAAAAGGATTCAGCGAAGTTCACCAAAAAAGCCTAAAGTGCCAAATTTTCTCATCGATGATCACATAATTTGCTGAAAATCTTAATCCTCTTACAAGCCCATTATCGTTTTCCCAATAGGGCATGGACATTATAGGACCACTACCGGTGGTAGCTGAAATTTGAATGTATTTGTTAACGACGACCAACTACTTTACCAGATGGGTTGAGACCAAACCTCTAACTCACATTAGAGAGCTAAATGACAGGATATTCATTTGGAGAAACATCATGGCAAGATTTGACATTCTAAAAGTGCTAGTAATTGGCAATGGAACACGGTGTGCTAATGATCCATCTCGAGACTTTTAGGATGAATACGGAATCAAAATTCACTATGCATCAGTTGTACTCCCCCAATGCAATAGGAAATCAGAGATCACTAATAAAAACCTTTTATCAGGAATCACGCGGAGACTGGAAAATGCCAAGGGATAATGGGTAGACGAACTTCCTTGCGTTCTGTGGGAATATTGGATGACCCTAGGATTTTTGGCAAAGGAACCTAGCTTAATAGAGTATGGATCAAGCCCTGATCCATTTGGTCGCCTATCAGTAGGAACTAGCAAAGTAGCATGGCAAGAAAGTCAAGATCAGATAATTTTAAGTCAGTGATTTAGTTCTTCGGAAGTTTCTATCTGTTACAAAGAAACCATCAATGGAAAGTTGGTGACGAACTGGCAGGAATCTTACCACATATATTCAAAAGGGGTAGGGGTTCATATTATTTAGAAAAAAATAGATGAGAGGGTAGTCCCAAGGTCATGAAATGTCATGAGCCTTAGAAACTTTATCGTTAGATAATCAGTTAGTTGAACTCTTTTATTTATGCACAACAAAATGATTTGAGTTTGATTATCTTGAATTGTGTAAAATGCCTTAGTCGAAAATAAAAAACCCACTTGTGTAAGCAGTATGATCTGGGAAAGGTCGATTAAAACCAACTCTTGGGAATGGTATATTCTAAAATAGATTAGCCAAGAAGAAGCAAAAAATCCACTTGTATAAGTGGTATGGTCTAGGAAAGGTCGATTAAAACCCACTCTTTATAGTGGTATGATCTAAATTAGATTGGCCTATAAGAGGTAAAAAAAACCCACTTGTACAAGTGGTATGATGTCGGAAAGGTCGGTTGAAACTCATTCTTAGGTGTGGTATGATCTAAAGTAGATCGGCCTAAAAAATGCAAAAAAAAAATACTTGTGTGAGTGGTACGACTTGGGAAACGTCAATTAAAACCCATTTTCTAGTAGTGGCATGATTTAAAGCAGATTGGCCTAAGAGAAAGCTAGAGCAATTCAACCGATCACTTAAAATGGCTTTAACTAACTGTTTTATTAGTTAAAAATTATTTAAGGTTACTTTAGCGATCCCTTGAAATGTCTTTAGCCAACTTATTTTTTAGTTAAGAGTTATTTAAGGTTAACTAAGACGATCACTTAAATGGATTTAGCCAACTTCTTTATTGGTTAAAAATTATTTAAAGTTATTTTAGCCAATCATTTGAAATGGCTTTAGCTAACCACTTTACTGGATAATAGTTGTTTAAGGTTAAATAAACCAATCACTTGAAATGGATTAGGCTAACTACTTGGTTAAAAATTATATAAAGTTGGATTTGATCGGTTACCTAAGATTGCGTAGGCCAAATACTTAATTTGCTGAAGGATACTTAATGTTGATTTAGTTGATCCCCTAGGTTGGTATTTACCAGTTGTCTTGTTTACTAAATGTTGCTTAATGATTGATTTATTTACTTAACTAAGGTAATTTGATCCAATTACCTAAGAGTGCTTCATTTTTCGTAAGATAAAAACAAAAAGGCAAGAAAGCAAAATATAACAGAAATAGAACAGTAAAAATGAGAAGAAACTTTTCATTGATGAACAAAAGACCATTAACGGTCAACAAAAATACAAGGAATACAAAATAAAAAGAAGAAAAAGGCTCTATGTCTGGCCAGTATTCCTAAGAGCTCCCTTAGCGGAAAGAACGGGTGAGGCTGGGAGATTGGTGGGGGAGGGGGATTATGACTCCCCTGGAAGGACCATCAATGGGTTGTCCAGGGGAGTATTCGACGTAAGTTGGGTCAACCTCACCCACGTTCCCCTTTTTAAGGCTCTTTACCTAGCCTTTGTTAAAGGCAACTGACTCATGATAGTCCAGCTGGGAAGTGATATCCTAGACAATCACATCATAGCCTTTGTCAAAGTCCTGGTCTAGGTTGACCTCTATGGTTTTCTCCCTCTTGGCCCTCATCTTTGAAAGAATAAGCTTCTCCAGGAGGGTTCACTAGTGGAAGACCATAATCTTGGTGATCTGATTATCAACTTTGCTGAACTCGTTAGGAACTCGTTCAACCTCCTCCACCACCTTAGTGTGGGTGTCGGCTTGCTCCTTGAGCTTCTTATTCAGGTCATCTACCTGTTGGGCCTAATTATTCATTTGGGCCTTAAGGTTGATGTTCTCCTTTCCAGCAGCCTCAAGAAACATCCAGTATGAAGAAGTTCAGCTAGAAACCTCTTGATGAACCTCCATGCTCTGCACCAAAAGAGAGAAAGATGTATTAGAAAACTTGTTAAGAAAAGGATAAGAAAAATATTTAGATGAATGAACTTACGAACACACTGTGACGAATTCCTTCTTCATGAAACCTCTCCAAAGTAAATCTTCTTAGCTTCATCATGCCAAACAATAACATATTAGCCTGAAAAATGGAAAAATCCACCTTCATGACCCTTTCGTCCAAATCAATGCCCATCATAAGTTTCTTCTATTTAAAAAAGGTAGGCTCCCGCGGGTGGTTATAGTTTATAGGGAGATGAGGGGTCCTTGAATGTTTTCACTGGTCGGCTTCGTTGATAATCACTGGTCGGTTGGGTGGAGAGTGTGTCTTAGAACCACCACCGACCGAAGTTTTGTCAATTTTCTTTTTCTTAGCCTACTTAGCCTCTAATCTTTGCCGCTTAACAAAAAGGGATTCCTTCTCCCCAAGGGAGACTAACTTCCTATTCCTATGGTCATTTCCAGAAGGATCTCAGTTGCCATGTGCGTTGGTGGAAAATTTCTTTTTCAAGTTATCTTTGGCAGCTGCTAGGTCCATCGACTTCCTGGTTCGACTTATCATGTCTTTTAAGGAGGAAGGGATTAGAGAGAAAGTTAATTCTTGGATGATAAAATCCTCTTCATCCTCTACCTCCTCCTAAGGCTGACCTCACATACTCACCTCGTAAGAGAAGAGGGGATCAAAGACATCCAAAAGTGAACTAAAATACTCCTCTTCCCCCTTCTTCTTGTCTATCCTCTTACACTCCTTGTCCTTCATCCTCTTTCTATGCGTTTCCTTCTTCTTAATGCTCATTACCCTCATTGGAATCAATAAAGATAAGGTATGAAGCGATTGGGGTTGGACTTCCATGGACGATTAGTATGGTGATCTGGATGATTGAGAAACCAACTAGAATAACTGTGAAATTGGAAAGGGAGTGATAGGTAAGCTAGTAATTAAGGAGGATGTGGTCCGCTCTTTAGTGGGGGTGAACTCCTACTAGGGTTGATATTTTATAAATTATCTATAGATCTTTAAGGTTTACTTAATAGTCTGAAGGCTTGGTCTTCAAAAATCGATCTGCAAGTAAAAGTTCAGATTGGTCAGTAATAAGCAAAAATAGAAAAATAAAAATAAACTACTAGTCGGCACCCTACCAGGATCCCCCCTTATGGTAGGAACCCCAAGCCCCACATAGCCTTAACCATACATTGCCTCAAAAACCACAATGACCTTTTATCAGTGTCTTTTTGGATATGGGCAAATAAGTGACCAAATTATGCGCCTTGTCCCTAACTTGGAAATAGTATAATCCGATTCATGTCGGAGACCTCAGGTCGTAACAACACATAATCTCCTTAAGACCTGCAAATTTAGTTTATAGCCACTATACCCATTACATTCTGGTAGAAACTACCATTTTCTTGGGCAAGGGGTACTCCGTAAGAATGGATTACCTTTTCAGTAATGGGTGGAGGTAAAACTGTACTTCCCCCTTAAGTATAGCCATAGTCAAGAAATCCACCTCCCTATGGGGACGATAAAACATTTCTTCCTCCTTAGGAGATACTCTCAAGACAACGATATGAGGAATTCCATATTTATCATCTAATTTCTAAAAGATTTTCGCTGATGAATCTTCATACTATGGAGGATGAAGAAGATGACGAAAAATGTAAAATTGGAAGAATGGAAATAGAGAGAGAATAAAAGCTTAAATTACGTTGGAAACTGATGAAAGTGCCAAGGTATAAGGGATGAAAACCCTTATACTCTCTGGAGAAGCATCTTCTCAAAATCCATCACAATTCTTGGGAAAGCCTGTCATGCGCTGACGTGTTATCATTACTTCTAATGACGACACTCCACACACAACTTGATGATAAACATATGTGTAGAAACTTCATTAGAAATGATTGCTTCACGTGCCTCCAAAAATAACCTCGTATTAAAATAAAGACAAAATTAATGTACATGTGGCAGAATGTCTGGTCGAACAGCCTGGTCGACCGAACACTCATATAACAAATCAAAGTAAGGTTGATCAGTGTGTTTGACCGATCAAATTAAAGGATAAGATTAATTAAGGCCACGTGGTCGAACACGTGGCGAATTGTGAAAGGAGGGCATACAGAGTAATAAGATACGATGGTTTAGATATGATCAAATCTAAAAAGATCGTTACAAATAGAGATAAGTAAGAAGTAACCTACAAGTGTGGGACACTAAGTCTATAAATTGGGATAATCTAGCCCACATTAGAGGGTAATTATAACTAGTATCTAATAATATGGACTTTGAGCTAGAAACACTAGTATTATGAATTATTGTCATCCTTTTTCTTTAAAAAAAAAATACTCCCCATTTACCCCCGTATACCTAGGCTGATCTCACGATCGAATAATGTATATAGTTCTTTATTTTTATTTTTCTACATTCATAATGCTTTGGGGAATTTCTGAATTCTAATAATTATTTTACGAAGAATCTCCTATACATACAATATACGTGTATTTTTCTAAGATCAGAGTGAATACTTGGTTCCATAAACATAGAAATTATTTTAATATTTTTTAAAAGACAAAAATTAGATTCATACATTGATAATTAGTGAACCATATAGTTGTTGTTTTTCATTTGTAACTAATATAAAATTATGATATGTATGCAAAAACAAGATTAATGATGTTTTGCGTACTTAGTGTAACATACCACTGGCCAAACATGAATTCGATATCAATGTCAGTTCCAGGATAGCTAAACATGGTGATAGGATTTAACTTCCAGGTAAAAAATTTCTCATCATCAATTACTACCTCATGGTTGTAATATATCCATAATAATATCATACACTGAACAAAGACATAATGATACATATGCAATGCCCGTGTGCATTAACTAATATATCAACTATTGTTTTAATTAACATTTTCCCATATTTGGTATAAATCCTTCCCATTATTTTTTTTCATAAAAAAGACATTGTTGTTCTACTTTATGAAATAATTTCATATCAGCAAAAGAATATTATGCCTACAACCTTAGTTGTACACAACTTTTTTTATTCAATTTTTAACATATCAAATTTCCCTTGGTTTGTAATGATGGTTAAAAACATCGCTAGTATTTAGTAGCATGTTTTACCGACATCATAAAAATTCTTACATGCCATAGACACTAAAAAGGAGATGTAAAAAATATATGTCTCCAGTTTTTGCGATGGCTAAGGAGAGTATAAAAATAAGAGTTTATGTTTTAGTGACGTTAATAAAAAAATTGTCACTAAAAATCAAACACGCTTAAGTGACATTAATATAATAAATGCAACTAAAAATATCTTTTATAACAAAGTTTGTGACACTTATTAGTGTACTAACACACAATAGACTACAAACTTTGTTTTATTCATGTAACGTTAAAATTTTATTAACATAAGATCTAATTTTACGTATACATATTGTAGAAAATGGTATCTGCAATGTAATCTGTGTATTTTCACATGTCTAATCCAACACCCCCCCCCCCCCCCCCCAAATATGCTCAATTTCCTTTGCCAATATCTCATCTCCTGTAATACCCCGTATTTTTATGATATTTATTTATGGGATTAATAGAATTAAATGTGTATTAATTGGAAATTAATCCAGATAAAAATACTAGCGAGATGCGAGTTGGTATTTGATTTTAATGAGTATATATGGCTATATATAAATATTGAATTACGAAATTTGTCGTAAAAATGAAATACGGCAGTTTGGAAATTTTGTTGGGACGCGTGTGACAGTCGCATCAGGAATATAATTATTTTAATTAAAAAGTGAATTTTATTTCTATTAACCGTATGGTCGTTTTGAGAGCGCCAACGCGTCCGGAAGGGTCGAAATAGTCAGAAAACACTAGCCGGGGGTTTAGTTTGGGCCCCGGGGCATTTTTAGGCCATACCGGCAACGTAAAAGGATAGTTTGGTAATTTTGGAATTTTGGAAATTAAAACCCACGAAAATTAGAGTTAAAAATCTGACTTAGTCTTAACCCACTAAGCCATTTCCAACCCCAATCTAGGTAGTGGGCTACGGGAGAAGTTTAGAAACCTTAAACTTGCCAAAAACCAACCTCCACCTCCATTGTCATCCTTAGAGAAGAAATTTGTAGAGAGAGAAAGAGAAGAGAATTCTGTAGAGAGAGAGCGAGAGGCCAATTCAACCTTCAAGATTCAACCTCAAATTCAGAGAAAGATTAGAGGCAAGTGGTTTAATTATGTTATTTGCAAAGAATGTTTCTTCCATGCGTAGGAAATTTATACAATTGTTTTGTTCTTGGAGAATGATAAAGACCCATTGAATTGGAACTAGAGAATTACATTTTAATGAGGATATTGCATGTAGAATTGTGTTAGGGTGATTATTCTGATAGAAATACATCTTTTATATTACCAAAAACGGATCTAATTATAACTATGGAAGACTTTAAATTTCTAGGGTTCATGTTCTTGAAAATTGGGGAAATTGGAGAGATTTGATGATTAGATGTGGTTTGGGATGATTAGACCCCATATAAATATTGATATACGAATTTAATATGTTTAGGGATGATTAGAAACCTTGTTGTAATGACATTTAGATAAGATTAGAGGTGAAGAAAAGTTGGAAAAACGTAATAGGAATTTTCTGGGCTCAAACTGTCACCTCGTTAGATGACATGCCCAGGTCGTTCGAGCGAGCTTCTAACGAGTTGACAGTTTGCCTTCTAACGAGAGGGATGTTCGTTCGATGTCTTTCGTTCGAACGAGATCTCGTTAGATTCCCATTTCATTCTAACGAACTCTCGTTCGAACAACCTCATTCGAACGAGACTTCTAACGAGCTGACAGTTTAGGCTTTTTTGCCTGTTTTGATTTCGCCTGTCCCGTAACCTTATTTTATTGTAGAGATAACATTCCCTTGATGATAAATTGATATAGTTGGGATATTTGGGATATATTGAGGAGTAAAACATAGAAGTGTAATTTGAATTGAATGGAAATCATGGAATAGGACGTGAGTGACTATTACGATGCGAGAATTATTGACGGCTTAAATAATTGAATTAACCAGGAACATATGAATTGTGTAACATTATAAGTCGGTATGAGAATGAGAAGTGTACCACAAATAAATTACGGTGATTACTAAGATGTGTGTATACTTAGTATATGTATATTATTTTATGTGTATGGCATACCAACCATACTTGCTATCACAGGATGTTTACGTTCGCTTAGGGCCATCTAATCCTTGTGTTTCCCGGATTTAGATTGGTACCTCGAGAACATAGGTCAGAGAAGGACTTATTGGGATGTTAATAAGTCTGCTGATCGTGGGAGCGTAGGTATGTGCGTGACCCATGTGATGTGACTGTGTTCGCCTCCATTTTTTGTGATTTGCTATTATTTGAGAATGATTCCTGAGAGATTCGGAATGCGTGATCCTTATGAACGTGATGTACCGGGATGGATAGCAGAGTATGTGTGCACCACATCTTAGTCTCGGGTGCTTGTATTGTATATTTATGGCGTGACTAATATACACTTAAATTAATGAGAACTTTCATGTTGGTATTGTGCGTATAAATACAGAAACGCTTTGAGTAACTATAAAGGGATAACCTGTAATAAATTGTATTGCTAATAATTGAGAATCTGAGTTTAAGTAAAGCCCCTACTTAATTGATGACGTTAGAATGTATAATGAGAACCGAGTAGAAAGGATAGAACTCATGTCAGTTTAGCTAGAAAAATATCACTTAGATGGGTGCTATTCGTTAGGAGTGCACAATTAGTCGAGAGGTGAGTATTTTATGCGAGTGCACGTCCTAACATGTATTTTGCATTCATTGTTTAAATGTCATTAAAACACTTGATATTTATAAAATACTCTCCACTTTCGGGCTCTGACCCGTTTGCTTTCAAATCTATTTTTGTAAAAACCATTTTAGGTGCCTAGCCACAAGGACACCATGCTTAGGATCCTCATTCATGTGACGAGCTGTAGCTGTTTGTGGAAGTTACAGGACTTTTCTAGTAGACGCTTCATCTATATTGACTCTATTTAGATTTCATCAGTTGTAGGGCATGGCGCCCATTTCTATTAGAAACATTTCCTATTTCAGATTTTCAGACTTTTGGCATGTAATTAATTCAGGTTACATTGTTTTACTTAGTTCAGTTGTGGGATTTTTGTGAGGAGTTTTCCTCCGGACTTATTATTATTTTGTTGGTTATTCTATTGCTTCGTTATGGTGAATGGTTGTAATTCTTTCATTATCCTCTTATTGCATGTTAATCAGAGTTAACTTAAAATTTGGCAACTCACTTTTTAAATACTAGGTGGTTAGTAATCATTAAAATGTTTTCGACAGTGATGCTATTAACTAAACCAACTTGTCATTTTGGTATTAATTTAATAAAGGAGTAGCTACCCGGTATTTAATTAGTCGGGGTGTCACGGGTGGTATCAGAGCATCAGGTTCTACTGTCCTTTAGGATCTGTATGGCTTATTATGTTTCCGCTGAGCTTTCTTTGATGTAGAGCCCTATATTTTAGGACTGTTGTATTCTTTTGTTTATGCTACGTTCTTCAGCTATTTTGAGTTTATAACTACGAACTTATAGACTTTATTCTTGTTTCAGATGCCTCTACGACGTGCACAACGGGTTCCCAGGATGCAACGCCAGAACCACAGCCCGCACCAGTTCAGGGCACGAGAAATGCCGCCGAGGTTGCAGCCATTGTGGCCCAGGCGGTAAATGCCGCACTAGTCGTAGTTCAGCAGGCACCACCTCAGGCGCCAGTAGCCGTGCCAGTTCAGGCACATGCATTCCCGTCTGTTTGGGAACGTGTTCGAGATTCTTTTCAGAAATCACACCCACCGGAGTTCGCAGGCAGCTCTGATGTTGTGGTTTCGAGTCAGTGGAGGAAGGACATTCAACGGCACTTGAGGATGTATGAGTGCACCGATGTCCAGAAGCAGATACTAGCTACCTTCAAGCTAGTTGGATCTGCACTGCAGTGGTGGGAGTCTATTACCACCGTGGAGGAGAGAGATACTCTCACGATCCAGGAGTTTTGGGTGCGGTTCGACCGCAAGTACTTTCCGTCAGCTGTTCATACGAAAATGAGGAGGAAGTTGATGAATCTTAGGCAGGAAGGTAAGACTGTGGCCGAGTATGAGGCCGAATTCACAAATCTGTTGAATATTGTTCCGGATGAGATACCGACAGAAGAGAAGAAGATACAAAAATTTACAGGCGGGTTTACTTGGAGGATCCGTCAGCATTTGTTGGGGAACCTATCGTTGGAAACTTACTCTGATGTGGTTAACGCTGCACTGTTACACTGCCAGGATCACCGCTTTCACATGGCTGAGGGCAAGAGATTGGGAGAGTCTAGCCATCAGGGCAGGACTGGAGGACATGGTGCCAGTGGGGTAAAATCTGTTCAGGGGCAGAGGCAGGGTGACCAGGGTTCCCAGCAGGGGGATCACAAGAGGTTCAGATCGGAAAATTTCAGGCACGGACAGGGAGGTTTCCGGCAGGGCCATTAGGGTCCGAACGGCCAGCAGGGTCAGAATGACCAACAACAGTTTCAGCAGGGCCAGCAGGGCCAGGGGAGGAACGGTAACGGCCACCAGGGCCGGGGATAGCAGGGACAGAGAGATGAAACTTCCTGGGGAAGTTTTACGTTTGTGGCAAGACTGGCCATAAACGCCAGGATTGTCCGGATAGGGGCAGGGCCCTGCAGCAGCAGCAGGGTGCTCGACAGGAGCCGCAGAGGCCCATGTTTCCCGCCGCCCTCCCGGCGCCACCACAAATGGCAGCATTACCACCAATTCCAGCGGTCCCAGTTCAGCTGGGACAGCTGCAGTATGGGAGAGTATATCAGCTTCAGCAGGCCGCAGCCCCACAGAATCCACCAGCCATTGAGGGTATGTTCTCTATTCAGGGGACTATGGGGCGTATGTTATTTGACACGGGGGCTACACACTGTTTTATTTCTATGAGATTTGCACGCACCATTGGGTTGTTAGACACCGCCGAGAGTACGGTTACTTGTGTAGATTCGCCGTTGAGTAAGGGTTCCGTGATTTCACGTGTATGTAGAGGCGTGGGTATAGAGATCGGGAGGTTTACTTTACCCGCGGATATGTTAGTATTAGATATGACCGAGTATGATGCCATTATTGGCATGGATTGGCTAGTTGCGTACCAATCCGTGATTGACTGTTTCAGTAGGAGTATTATCTTTGCCATTCCCGGGCAGGAGATGTTTTTAGTGGCGATGCCTTGTCCTGAGGGAGGATCGTCCACTCATTTGTACTATATAGAGGAGGAGACCTCAAAGGAAGTGGTGATACCACTTGATTCGATTCCGGTTGTTCGAGATTTTGCTGACATATTTCAGGATATACCTGGATTACCTCCGAGTAGAGAGATAGACTTTGTGATCGACTTGACGTCGGGCACGCGGCCTATTGCCCGCACAACTTACCGTATGGCTCCAGTTGAGATGAGAGAGTTACGGGATCAGATTGAGAAATTGTTGGGTCAGGGGTTTATACGGAGGAGTACCTCGCCGTGGGGTGCCCCTGTGTTATTCGTAAAGAAGAGGGATGGATCGTTGAGGTTGTGTGTGGACTACTGAGAGTTGAATAAGGTCACGATACGGAATAAATATCCGTTGCCCCGAATCGATGACTTATTCGACCAGCTGAGAGGAGCTTCTTTCTTCTCCAAGATTGATTTGCGATCGGGATACCATCAGTTGCGTATCAGGGAAGAGGATGTCTCGAAGACTGCTTTCTTAACGAGATATGGTTCCTACGAGTTTCGGGTGATGCCTTTTGGTTTGACCAATGCTCCAGCCGTGTTTATGGACTTGGTGAATAGGGTGTTTAGAGAGTTCCTTGATCAGTTCGTCATTGTCTTCATTGATGATATTCTGGTTTACTCCCAGACAGAGAAGGAGCATGCAGAGCATTTGAGGCAGGTTTTGCAGACGCTACGTCAGAACGAGCTGTATGCAAAATATGAGAAGTGCGGGTTTTGTCTGAAGGAGGTTCAGTTTTTGGGGCATATTATTTCCGACCGGGGGATATCTGTTGATCCGGAGAAGGTATCCGCGGTAAGGGAGTGGGGATAACCCACGACACCAACGGAGATCCGTAGTTTCTTGGGACTAGCATGATACTACAGGAGGTTTATTCGGGGATTTTCAAAGATAGCAGGTCCTTTGACACATCTGACTCGTAAAGGTGTGCCGTTTATTTGGAGTGATGCCTGTCAGCTGGCATTTGATGAGTTGAAGGACAAGTTGACCTCAGCACCTGTGCTAGCATTGCCGAGACCGGGAGTTGAGTATCTAGTTTACACCGATGCGTCCTTACAAGGACTTGGAGGTGTTTTACAGCAGGAGAGTCAGGCCATAGCTTATGCTTCCCGAAGCTTAAGCCTCACGAGAAGAATTACCCCACTCATGATTTAGAGTTAGCGGCAGTAGTATTTTCCCTTCGGATTTGGAGACATTACCTTTTGGGGGAGAAGTTTCGATTGTTCACAGACCACAAGTCCCTGCAGTACCTATTCACGCAGAAGGAGTTGAATATGCGGCAGCGAAGGTGGCTTGAGTTTGTGAAGGATTATCAGTTCGATATCCAATATCACCCGGGTAAGGCTAACGTGGTAGCAGACGCGTTGAGCCGTAGGCCAGTGGATGAGGTGGTAGGGGTATGGAAGGCTAAGTGGAAGGAGTTGGGACACCAGGATGCAGTGGCCCGATCATTCATGTCGGTGATGACTGTTACACCGCAGATTGTCACGAGAGTGGTAAAGGCACAAGCAGATGACTCGTTCTGTCAAGAGCAGATAGTTCGATTATTAGCATAGGGAGCCGAATCCTATACCGTCAGTTCAGACGGGGGATTACGCTTCAACAGGAGACTGGTAGTTTCGAAAGGGGAGGAACTGCGACACGAGGTGATGGCAGAGTCGCACGGCTCATGGTTCGCGGTACATCCCGATGGGGACAAAATATACCAGGACATGAGACGTCAGTATTGGTGGAGCGGGATGAAGAGAGATATTGTCGTGTTTGTTTCTAAATGCGCCACTTGTCAGCTGATAAAAGTGGATCATTAGAGACCGACAGGACTTCTACATCCATTAGAGGTCCCGATGTGGATGTGGGAGAGCATATCCATGGACTTTATCACAAGGTTTCCTACGTCACAGAAAGGTCACGACTCCATTTGGGTAATTGTGGACAGGTTGACCAAAGTCGCTCATTTTCTACCCGTAAGGACAGACTACACTACGGGACAGTATGCACAGCTCTTTATTGCAGAGATAGTGAGACTTCACGGTGTGCCCCTAAATATCGTGTCTGACCGAGACAAGATATTTGTTTCACGGTTTTGGGAAAGTTTTCAGGAGGCCATGGGCACGGAATTGCGGTTGAGTACGACGTATCACCCGCAGACCGATGGGCAAACTGAGCGTACAAAGCAGATGTTGGAGGACATGTTGCGTATTTGCATCATTGATTTCGGGGGTGGATGGGAGCAGTATCTTCCACTGGTGGAGTTTGTTTACAACAACTCCTACCAGTTCACTATTGGCATGGCTCCATTTGAGGCATTGTACGGTAGACCTTGTCGTTCCCCAGCATGTTGGTTGGAGGTGGGGGACAACAAACTACTTGGGTCGGAAGTAATTCAGGATACTTCGGCAAGGATAGAATTGATACGGAGTCGCATTCGGGTAGCTCAGGATCGGCAGAAGAGCTATGCTGATGCGAAGAGGTTCTTCAGGGAGTTCCAAGTGGGGGGCCAGGTTTTACTCAGAGTATCTCCTATGAAGGGGATTATGAGATTTGGGAAGAAGGGGAAGTTGGCATCGAGATACGTGGGGCCATTCCCTATCATCGAGTGGATTGGGTCTGTTGCATATAGACTTGGGTTACCGGAGCATTTGCATCGGATTCATGATGTGTTTCATATTTCCTCGCTAAGGAAATATCTTAGAGACGACTTGGCTCATTCTCACATTGCTTTGTAGGACATCGATCTCCAGCCTGATAGCTCCTACGAGGAGGGGTCGACTACTATTTTGAACCGAAGTGAGCGAAAACTGCAGTCAAAGATAGTTCCGTTAGTGCGTGTTCAGTGGCGACATCATAATGTCGAGGAGTCCACATGGGAGCGCGAGGATGAGATGCGCGAACGTTATCCAGAATTTTTCTTACCAGGTACTTTCTAGTTTCGAATTTCGGGACGAAATTCTGTTATTAGGGGGGAAGTATATAATACCCCGTATTTTTATGATATTTATTTATGGGATTAATTGAATTAAATGTGTATTAATTGGAAATTAATCCGGATAAAAATACTAGCGAGATGCGAGTTGGTATTTGATTTTAATGAGTATATATGGCTATATATGAATATTGAATTATGAAATTTGTCGTAAGATTGAAATACGGCAATTTGGAAATTTTGTTGGGACGCGTGTGACAGTCGCGTCAGGAATATAATTATTTTAATTAAAAAGTGAATTTTATTTTTATTAACCGTATGGTCGTTTTGAGTGCGCCAACGCGTCCGGAAGGGTTGAAATAGTCAGAAAACACTAGCCGGGGGTTTAGTTTGGGTCTCGGGGCCTTTTTAGGCCATACCGACAACGTAAAAGGGTAGTTTGGTAATTTTGGAATTTTGGAAATTAAAACCCACGTAAATTAGAGTTAAAAATCTGACTTAGTCTTAACCCACTAAGCCATTTCCAACCCCAATCTAGGTAGTGGGCTACGGGAGAAGTTTAGAAACCTTAAACTTGCCAAAAACCAACCTCCACCTCCATTGTCATCCTTAGAGAAGAAATTTGTAGAGAGAGAAAGAGAAGAGAATTCTGCAGAGAGAGAGAGAGGACAATTCAACCTTCAAGATTAAACCTCAAATTCAGAGAAAGATTAGAGGCGAGTGGTTTAATTATGTTATTTGCAAAGAATGTTTCTTCCATGTTAGGAAATTTATACAATTGTTTTATGCTTGGAGAATGATAAAGACCCATTGAATTGGAACTAGAGAATTACATTTTAATGAGGAGATTGCATGTAGAATTGTGTTAGGGTGATTATTCTGATAGAAATACATCTTTTATATTACCAAAAACAGATCTAATTATAACTATGGAAGACTTTAAATTTCTAGGGTTCATGTTCTTGAAAATTGGGGAAAATTGGAGAGATTTGATGATTAGATGTGGTTTGGGATGATTAGACCCCATATAAATGTTTCTATATGAATTTAATATGTTTAGGTATGATTAGAAACCTTGAAACCTTGTTGGAATGACATTTAGATAAGATTAGAGGTGAAGAAAAGTTGGAAAAATGTAATAGGAATTTTCTGGGTTAGAAGACCTGCCCAGGTCGTTCGAACGAGCTTCTAACGAGTTGACAGTTTGCCTTCTAATGAGAGGGATGTTCGTTCGATGTCTTTCGTTCGAACGAGATCTCGTTAGATGCCCAGTTCGTTCGAACGAACTCTCGTTCGAACAGCCTCGTTCGAACGAGACTTCTAACGAGCTGACAGTTTAGGCTTTTTGGCCTGTTTTGATTTCGCGTGTCCCGTAACCTTGTTTAATTGTAGAGATAACATTCCCTTGATGATAAATTGATATAGTTGGGATATTTGGGATATATTGAGGAGTAAAACATAGAAGTGTAATTTGAATTGAATGGAAATCGTGGAATAGGACGTGAGTGACTATTACGATGCGAGAATTATTGACGGCTTAAATAATTGAATTAACCGGGAACATATGAATTGTGTAACATTATAAGTCGGTACGAGAATGAGAAGTGTACCACAAATAAATTACGATGATTACTAAGATGTGTGTATACTTAGTATATGTATATGATTTTATGTGTATGACATACCTACCATACTTGCTATCACAGGAGGTTTACGTTCGCTTAGGGCCATCTAATCCTTGTGTTGCCCGGATTTAGATTGGTACCTCGAGAACATAGGTCAGAGAAGGACTTATTGGGATGTTAATAAGTCTGCTGATCGTGGGAGCGTAGGTATGTGCGTGACCCATGTGATGTGACTGTGTTCGCCTCCATTGTTTGTGATTTGCTATTATCTGAGAACGATTCCTGAGAGATTCGGAATGCGTGATCCTTATATACGTGATGCACCGGGATGGATAGCAGAGTATGTGTGCACCGCAGCTTAGTCTCGGGTGCTTGTATTGTATATTTATGGCGTGACTAATATACACTTAAATTAATGAGAACTTTCATGTTGGTATTGTGCGTATAAATACAGAAACGCTTTGAGTAACTATAAAGGGATAACCTGTAATAAATTGTATTGCTAATAATTGAGAATCTGAGTTTAAGTAAAGCCCCCTACTTAATTGATGACGTTAGAATGTATAATGAGAACCGAGTAGAAAGGATAGAACTCATGTCAGTTTAGTTAGAAAAATATCACTTAGATGGGTGTTATTCGTTAGGAGTGCACAATTAGTCGAGAGGTGAGCATTTCATGCGAGTGCACGTCCTAACATGTATTTTGCATTCATTGTTTTAATGTCATTAAAGCACTTGCTATTTTTAAAATACTCTCCACTTTCGGGCTCTGACCCGTTTGCTTTCAAATCTATTTTTGTAAAAACCATTTTAGGTGCCCAACCACAAGGACACCATGCTTAGGATCCTCATTCAGGTGACGAGTTGTAGCTGTTTGTGGAAGTTACAGGACTTTGCTAGTAGACGCTTCATCTATATTGACTCTATTCAGATTTCATCAGTTGTAGGGCATGTCACCCATTTCTATTAAAAACATTTCCTATTTCAGATTTTCAGACTTTTGGCATGTAATTAATTCAGGTTACATTGTTTTACTTAGTTCAGTTGTGGGATTGCTGTGAGGAGTTTTCCTCCGGACCTATTATTATTTTGTTGGTTATTCTATTGCTTCGTTATGGTGAATGGTTGTAATTCTTTCATTATCCTCTTATTGCATGTTAATCAGAGTTAACTTAAAATTTGGCAACTCACTTTTAAAATACTAGGTGGTTAGTAATCATTAAAATGTTTTCGACGGTGATGCTATTAACTGAACCAACTCGGCATTTTGGTATTAATTTAATAAAGGAGTAGCTACCCGGTATTTAATTAGTCGGGGTGTCACATCTCCAAGCTTCCCTTCCACCTCCCATCAAATCAACAAATTGTGTGCCTCTTCATTTCTTATCAAATGTAATTAAAGATGTGTCCATATCCCTCCCCTAACCCATCATTATTTTGCCTGTCTAGCACCCAAAACCCTATCTATACTTATTACTAATTTGCACTTCAACTTTTATCCCTCTCTCTCCTAGCCTTTGCAGTGGTTTAGCAAATATTATTATATGAAGTTTGTTTTGTCCATTTCTCATCTTCTTTTCTTTACTTATGAATAGATTATAAAGATGGAAGATGTCTCATCAAAGTAACTTCATCATTTTATATAGTTGAAATCTTATAATTTGTTTCCATACTGTAATTAATTGGTACAATCTCTTTTGTTTTTTCATCTGAATTTCTAATACAAAATTTATTTTCTCACCAAACATTTTTATTGATATATCCAAACTAATTCGGTTAACTCAAAAAATTAGGCTCAATTACGGGTGATCAAAATCTATTCACATCAAAGTAAGTTCATCTTTTTATATAATTGAAATCCTATAATTTGTTCCAATATTGTACTTAATTGGTAAAATCTTTTGTTTTTTCATCTGAATTTTTAATTCAAGATTTATTTATATGTTAGAACTAATTCAGTTAATTCACGAAATTACGCTCAATTACTAGTGATCAAAATTTATTCATTTAGGGCATTATCAGAGCAACATTTTATCTTACGGAGTTTTTAGTTCAAAATTTATTTATTTCGTTAAATTTTTAATAAGAGGTTGTATTGATTTCTACTTTAGGTTTTGGATGTTATAATTAATTCGATAAACACATATCTTGCTCAATTCCCTTCTATAAATATGAATGACTGTTAAACTTTTTTTTTTTTTTTGGGGGGGGGGGGGGGGGGGGGGCGCTTTTCGGATTTGGCCCTTTATTATTTTTTTGTAAGCGATTTTCATTGAGAACATAGAAAACAAAATCAGTAGATTATGAAGAGAGTGGATGTCTCACCAAATTGGGGTTTTCCACTTACTTTTCTCAATTACGAAGATAATCTCTGAAGCTCTTCAATTTTTTTTTAATAAATATATTTACTTATTGTTATTTATGTCGACAAAATTTGTAACTATCTGCATCTATAAAACTTTGTGAGAGTTTTGTTTATGGGTTTTTATATGTATGTTTCAATACCAACTAATTTCACACCCATATTTTTGTTTAAAAATAGAGTAAATGGATTTTGTTTAACATTTCTTACTTTGATAATTGAATTTTGAACGAACCAAACATGGTAAAAACTCTTGCAAACTTCGGAGCATCTCATTTTTCTATCCTGAACTTCCAGTGACGATTTTTTTTTTATAACTAAATTGGATTATACATAAACATGAGATATTCAAGGTTCGATTTATTCCCAAGTTCAGAGTTGGAGGCTTAGCCAAACACTAAGGATATATTAGTTAGTCTAGTCCAGAGATTATATGAATAAATTTAACGTTTTCTAGGTACTTTTCCCCCCTATTTTACAGGTTCATGGGAGCCATTCTAAATCTAAATCTAAAAAGAAAAGAGTAGTCTGAGTTTTTAATTGGAAGGAGACTTGGAGTCGGGCGGGGGAGTGGGGTAACATACAATTGGAATTGATAGGTTCTTTTCATGAGTTTTCACTACTAGGTTCTCTTAATGTTTATTTGTTTGGATTTGATGCAAACCGGTCAAGATAGAGACCCGTATCAACTCTCACAAGATAAGAAAAAATAGTGTCCTTAATAAAGTAGAAAATTAAAAATTATTATTTTATTATAATTTAAACTCTATGAGAATAACACATATCAAACTGTAATCCCAAACTTTATATAAAAGGATACAGGCAAGTTATCAAAAGGCCACACATTTGTGGGTCTCAACAAAAAACAACAGTAATGAACCTCCTCTCCTAAAAATCATCTACCAAAGAACTTATCGATTTTCAAATTCACCAGATTTTGACTCTTGGGCCATAATGATCGCGGCACCTCAGCAAACCAATAAAATTCACCAGCTTTGGACACAAAGGTGCCATGAATCTGCAACTGCAATTTTCCCATTGCTGGTCAGCAGCCACGGTGTGAGGACAAGCGGTCCATTTCTGGTCGGCAAATCTACGTGAGGAGCAGATCAGTTCAATCGAAATAAAGAGGAAAGGCAGAGTTTGGCTGTGGGTTCAAGCTATATTTTTTGGCATGTTCTATCTCCTCGAAATTCCTCTCCTACCAGGACAGTCGCCAAGCCGACTAGAGACCCATAAATTTACTCTGAGAAAAGGACCGACCATGAGCGCTTGTCCATTTTTACCAGATATACCCTTTTCAATTTTGTTTTGCTCTCCGCTTCAACTTTCACATTGGGAAACTCACTTTAGGGGCCGTTTGATGGACTCTTTTTGTCGTGACAAATCAGTTTTGCTCATGTTTTTACTTAGTTTTGTGTTATTTGATAAGAATTTTTGCACTTACAAACGATCACGTGACTTGTTTTTGTTCAAAATTGTGGGCAAATTTTACTTTGCTTTGAGGCCGGAAAAAATTTACCGGGGCTTTTGGTTGCTCAAATTCGGCCAATGTAGGTTGATTGGATTAGATGTCAGAGCAAGACTTTTACATGACTACCAATGAAGAAAATGGTTCTCACTCAGAAGTAGCTGGAAGCAGAGCTCGAAAGGTGATTTTTTTTTTCGTTTTCTTTGTTCTGATGTTTTTCTTTTTTGACCCATATCTATGCATTTTTTTTTGTTTCTTACTCTGAAACTCGAAAAATAATTTTTGTTCCGAAGGTGTTTTTCGTTGTTCTTATTAAACATATTTTTGTTTCACACTCTGAAACTGGGAACGTACATCTGAAGAAACAATGTGAAATGCATTTTTTTTTTCGTTTTCTTACGCAGATGGTGAAACTATTCTAGGGTTCTTTTCTTCTAGTGTTAATATAAATGGATTTGTGTTACCCTTGTTTTGTTGTTTCAACAATGGTTCATTTGAGTTATCTAGGGTTGTGACTTTTGCTAGGTTTAATTTCTAGGGTTCTTTTCTTCAGGTATTAATATTCGGGTTTTTTTTCAATATATTTTTTATATGCTTGAAATATGGGATTTCATATAAAGTAAGTATAATGCATTTGTAGATGTTGAATTAAATTTACATGGGACATAATAAATGAGAAGTTAATAAATTAAATTTGTGTATTTTCGGTTTTATAAATTTGTGTATCTATGGTTGTATTCAACATCTAAAATTGAATTTTTTTTAATATATGTTTGATATGCTTGAAAGATGGGGTTTAATGTAAAAAAGCCATTTGGGGTTTTGAGTTTTCTAGGTTTAGTTGTATTTATGTTGATTTAATTTCTAGGGTTGTATTCAACATCTAAAATTGTGTTTTTTAATATATGTGTTGATATGCTTGAAAGATGGGGTTTAATGTAAAAAAAACTATTTAGGGTTGTGAGTTTTCTAGGTTTAGTTTGTATTTATGTTGCTTTAATTTTTAGGGTTGTATTCAACATCTAAAATTGTGTTTTTTAATATATGTTTGATATACTTGAAAGATGGAGTTTAATGTAAAAAAGCCATTTAGGGTTGAGAGTTTTATAGGTTTACTTTGTATTTATGTTGATTTAATTTCTAGGGTTGTATTCAACATCTAAAATTGTGTTTTTTAATATATGGTTGATATACTTGAAAGATGGGGCTTGATGTAAAAAAAGGGAAAATTACACATCTCATATTTCCAATTTAGGATTGTGAGTTTTCTAGGTTTAGTTTGTATTTATGTTGGTTTAATTTCTAGGGTTGTATTCAACATCTAAAATTGTGTTGAAATAAATAGATGAGGCATAATAAATGAGAAGTTAATAAATAATGTTGTATTTATAAATCATAACATTGTATTTTTTATGTGCATTATTTTGTGTAACACGCATTTTGTGTTTATATTACAGGGTCCGTCCTCTCCAAATTATTCGTTTGAATCAGTTTGTTCCGGTTAGTTTATACCTTTTTTCCATTTATTAATTGTTTATTTGATAACAATTATGATCATATACATGTTTTGCTATTTTATACAATATTTGAAATAATGAACTTGTGAATTAAATATTTGTAGGCGAAAATGCCTAAATATAATTCTTAGTTACATCGTAAATGAATTGGTGTCATTTGGTCGATGGTGATATGGGCAATAGTAATTTATCAACATATAAGGTCTTTAACGAACATTCCTAGGGCACCTCATTATAATTGGGATGAGCATCGTAAGCAATCCTTGTTCCGAATGTACGAGATGAGTGATCGGTTATGCCAAGACTCATTACGAATGAACATTGGTTCATTTAATAGGTTATGTGACCGTCTCAGTGCGTTTGGACTAACCGACAGTCGTTCAATTGATATTGCGGAACAAGTTGCAAGTTTCTTGAATATTGTTGACCATGATGAGCGTTGCCACTCCGAGAGTAACATTTTTTGTAGGTCAAGTCAAACCATTAGTTTCTACTTTCATAAAGTTCTTGGAAAGTGCCTAATGTTGTATAAGGAAATTGTCACAAATGCAACCACTGATAACTCTCCGGTTGATAGTCATGGCAACAGAAGTTGGTATCATTATTTTTCGGTAAGAAAATTCATTCTTAATAGAGTAAATAGTTAAAAAAAAATTAATGGATTTAATGAAATAACAAATATAGTATGTCAACAGGATGCCGTAGGAGCAATAGATGGTACACACATACATGCGGACGTCCCCCTTGTTGATCAAGCTAGGTATCGTAATCGAAAATAGGTCATCTCTCAGAATGTTCTAGTTGCATGCACATTCATTATGAAATTTACATATGCATTTTCCGGATGGGAGGGGTCCGCCCATGATGGATATTTACTTAGGGCGGTTATATAACTTGCAGGCCAAAAGTTGACCATTCCAGTTGGTATGTCGGTCTATTTCGTGTACTTAACTTGAAAAACCCTTGTATAAACCATATACGATCGACATATTTTTGATAAAAAAAAACACTATATTTATTGTTTTTAGGAAAATATTATCTTGCGAACTCCAGATTCCCCTTGGTTCCTGGTTTTTTATCATCGTATCGTAAGACACGTTACCATCGTAGAGACGTAGTGGGGCAACGTCCCGAAACTAGTAAAGAATTATTCAATTTTTGCCATTCATCTTTGCGCAATGTAGTCGAGCGCACTATTGGATTATTGAAAAAAATATTTGCTTATCTACGACATCAACCATTTCATGATATTGACACGCAGGCTAAGATTGTGTTAGCTTGTTATTCCTTGCATAACTTTTTGCGTGCCGATGGTAGGGATGACTTGTCCAATGACGATAGTGATAGTGACATCCTTAATATACCTGATGACATCCTTAATGAGCATATTACGTTCGCAACACAGGCATCTTGGACGGAGAAGCGTGATGCAATGGCTACCCAAATGTGGGCAGAAAGAGGAACAACTCAGCTTGAGCCTTTTGATTCTGTTGAAAATTTGATAATTTGAACCATGTTGTATTTGTTAATGTAATAAGGATCATTTGATAATTTGAACCATTTTATATTTCTTATTGATTTGCTAACTGATTCAATTTAGTTGGACTGCTGTGATATATAGGTTATTCACTGTATATTCACTTGGATAACTGATTCAAACCACATTGGATATTCACTACATATTCACTTGGATATTCACTTGATAACTGATTCAGTTGAATTTTGGATATTTATGATATATTAACTGGATATTTATGATATGCTTGATAAAGGAACCATTTATGATTCACTATATATTCACTTGGATATTTACATTGGATATTTATGATATGCTTTGATATTTACATTGGATATTTACGATATTTATGATATTTACATTGGACAGAGGAACCATTTATGATTCACTATATATTCACATTAGATATTTATGATATGCTTGGATATTTATGATTCACTATATATTCACTTGGATATAAACTTGCTTTGGTAATTGATAAAAGTTTCATGATATGCTTGAAAGAGGAACCATATGCTTTGGTAATGTGATAGATTCAATTTAGTTGGACAGCTGTGATATATAGCAAATGAACTTGATAATTTATAGTAGAGTTCAATTTAGTTGGTTAGTAGACTTCAATTTTGCATAGCAGACTTCACACCTTGTTGCAGACTTCACACCTTGATAATAATTCGCAGACTTAGAATCACACACTTGATTCACAAACTTCACAGATGTTGTATAACTGTTATAATATGCTTGGTATGCTTCACAGATGTTATATAACTTCACAAACTTGATTCACAGACTTCAATTTTCATGTTATGCTTGGATTCATTGATTCACATACTTGAATAACTGATATGATAACTAGATATCAAATATTATATTTTGGTATTTTGTTGGATAGTATCAGATATTAAATATTTAAATTTTATTATATAACTGATATGAAATTATTGTTTGACAGTATTTGATATCAGATATCATATATTAGATATTGATATTGATATTGAAATTATTTTGATTCATAGATGTTGTATTTAGTGGTATTCACATATGTTGAACCATGTTGTACAAAGATAATTGATTGTGTTATATCAATTTAGTTGTATTCACATATCTTGATTCAGATATCAATTTGATTCACAGATGTATTCAGATATCAATTTAGTTTTATTCAAATATCTTGTATTCACTGATAACTTGATTCACAGATGTTTTATTTAGTTGTATTCATAGATGTTGAACAATATTGTATTTGATAACTGATTATGTCATATCAATTTAGTTGTATTCAGATATCAAAGTTGTATAACTGATTAATTTTGATTCACTTGATTCATTTGATTTATTGATTCATTGATTCACAAAACATAGTTTTATAACTGATTTATTGATTCACTTGATTCAATCTTGGTTTATTGATTCACTTGATTCAATTTAATAGAGTCGTATAACTGATCGATTTTGATGTTTCTTAGAGATGGCCCAAAACAGAGTTAACATTCCATTTCGCGCTCCAAAACATACTGCTCCGGTCAACATCGGGACACCTGCTGCTCATGTTGAAGCACCGATCAAGAAGACACAAGTTCGTTAGATAGAGGCTATGGATGGATACCTGATTTCTGCTGTGATGAATGAGGTTCTTGCTGGCACCAAAAGGGTGGATAATGGATTCACATCCACCTATATGAAAACTGTGATTGATGCTGTTAGAAATGGCTGTCATGTTACCGTGGGTATTGCACATGTCCGCTCGCTTTTGAAGACGCTTAAAAAAGAGTACACGGAAGTCCATGAGCTACTTCAAGTTAGAGGGTTTGGGTTCGACCATAACACGTCCTCCGTAACAGCAGAGCCAAGCATATGGGCCGAGTATGTAAATGTATGGATTTTGAAGCATTTGCATTGCATACCATATAATATATCGGTTAATGTGTAAAATCTGTACAGGATAAGTCGGATGCTGCCAAGCTGAAGGGAAAAAGTTTCCTTTATTATGAAGAGCTAACCACTATTTATGGGAATAACACCGCAAATGGATCTAACTCGCAGTCTAGAGGTGATTACTTCCCATGAATGGAAGGTAAATATGATATTGTTTGTAATTGCCAAAATTATTACACAAGGCAAATTGCTAAATAAATATATATGCTCTTTTCAGGACTAGCTGACATATATATGGAGGAAGACTTTGTTGGCTTAAATGATAATGACTTTCCTGAAACTGAATCGCTTAACATGTCACCTCAATTGGGGAAATATAAAGCTAGTGGAGGAATACCAAGACCCACTGTAGAGCCGAAGTCGAAGCCGAAGCCAAGACGTAAGCGAGGTAATGTGTTAGAGGAGAGTTCACGTGCGCTGGCCTCAATTATCAAATCTTATTGGGTTATAGAAACGTCTATGGCTTCTGATGCCAACTTGAATGCCCTAAAGCATGTGAAATGGCAAGAGATTATTGATCGTTTGAAGTCAATGGATTTAAACAAAACTGATAGGTTGCGACTATTTTCGATGTTTGAGGCCGATCATGGACCAGCACATATCTTCATGGGGATTACGGAGGATGCGTTTGCAAAGGCATGGGCTTACAATAAGATCTATGCGAACTAAGCCACCGTTATCTATGCTCTTTTTGAAACATTGATCATAAAACTTTTATCGCATTTGACAATGAAACTTTTGTAATATTTTATTACGTTACGGTTCTATATTATGTTCAGTCATATTATACTTTTGGAATTTATGTCATAATTCATAGTATATTGCAAAAATAACAATATGTAATCTGACTTTTACTTTAGTGGGAACAACTTTAACATATACATAGACTTAACAGTTACACGTAAACATAGACTTAATAGTTACACGTAAACATAGACTTATTTGTTACATATAAAGTTACACATAGACTTATAAGTTACACATAAATAGACTTTAAAAGATATAGACTTAAACATATCCATAAAGTTACACACAAACAACTTCCTAATGCAAGAGTTGCACACAAACCAGAAAACATAAACTTAGTGGGAACATCTTCTTATACTCATATAAGCATCATCGTCATCGAAGCATAGAGGTTTCGGATCATCACTATAGACACTATTTCGGCAAAGATCAAATAGATAGTACTCCTTATACCTGATGGTTCGGTCGCGGGGATGTTTCGCACAAAAGCACTCCCATTTATCTTCGTCATCAATAATCAGTTTGTAGTTTTCACTGTCCCACCCAAAGCCGTAAGTTTTTGTAGCTTTGTAGTATAAATCGAACTTCATTTTTAAGGTATACCACCTGACACGACACTCGTTCGAAGTACGTCTCTATGGTGAATATGGGGAAATACCCCAATGGTGTGATACTAGATTGAAAGTAGAATTTTGAACCCTCAAACATAGATTGTAGTTCACTCCTGGGATGAAATAATTACCAGTGACTTTATTAATTAGTTGGACGTCTTCATTAATGATCCACTCTCTTGACTCCATTCCGTTTATTGATGAAAATAAATATTTTGTGTTTTCTATACAAGTTATTTCTCTCTTACGATACTAGTATTTATAGGATATAGTGCAACTACTTCCAACCATTCAGTTTATCGATGACAATTTAAGGCTTGCATGTGACTGAACAGTGCCCATGTGCTTGCCAAGTTAAAATTTCAAAGTTTGGTGCATAATAACAAAACCCATGTGCTTGGAAAGATAAAAGCCTCGAATAATGCAGTCCAACATTCGGAATCATCACAATGCACAATAATGGCACCTGCGTGCTTGAACAGTAAAGGCACCCGCGTGCTTGAACAGTTATGACACACTACATTGACCTCGATGTGTGTAATAATGCACAATAATGGCACCTGCGTGCTTGAACAGTAAAGACACCCGCGTGCTTGAATAGTATGACAAACTACATTGAACTCGATGTGTGTCATAATGCACAATAATGGCACCCACGTGCTTGAACAGTAAAGACACCCGCGTGCTTGAACAGTTATGACACACTACATTGAACTCAATGTGTGTCATAATGCACAATAATGGCACCCGCTTGCTTGAACAGTAAAATAAAGCCTATGATTTGACCACACATCACCTTTGTAATTATTACTTTACAACTAGCTGGTATTTTGATGGAACCCTTTCCAATAATATTTTGGTATTATTTCGGTATTCCTCCATATTTTTCCATATAAATATATGGTCTAACTTGGGTATTTCTCCACAACACTAGGTATACTTCCTTATATCATAGACTTCATAATGCATAACCAATCCAACATGCATGATGAAGATTCACCCTTCTTAACACATGTTCCTAGGAAAACTTTGTTCGAGGAAAAACTTCCATATAATAACCGGTCACCGACTAAAAGAGTACCTCTTAGCTGGGGGAGGGGGGGGAAGAAGGACGCAACAAGTCACTAAGACAAGGGGTAAGTCTAAAGCATCAACATCATTTGGAGTTAAACATATTGAGGCAACAACTACAAATGTTGAATGAGTATTGACTAACCCATAGATCTACTAAGATCCTCATGGAGGTAGTTGGTTTGGGGAGAAAAGAGTTTTTGAAAACATCCCTATTTTCACACTACATTCTTTAGGCGACGTTAATCATGTGATGAAATGGTTAACACCAAGAAAAGGAGATATTCCATGGGATAATCATTTGAAATGGCCTAGGTTATTTGATAGGCGTTGCGATTTGGAGTGCTACTGTCATTGACACTCTATACCCGTGCCACAAGCAAAATCGACAAGATATTGCAAAGATCGAAAGAAAAATAATGAAAAATGTATACATTTATTGCAACGCGAAATTGCACAGATGGAGAAAAGGCTAGAGCGGTGGCATGCTAAATATTTGATAAATACTGAACTTGACGATCCAATGTATGCATCGTATTCAGACCTGTCGGATTACAAAGGCGTCGAGTCAGACATGGATTTAGTACATCATCTACCAACCATGTTGATGGGGGATGGGCATGCCTTATGTTGTGTTCCGTGGTTTCCTAGGAAATAATTTAATTAACTAGTCATTAAAATGTAACTTTCATTTCTATGGCTCTTTTTAAAATAATTCCATAACATTGTTTTAATTTGACAACATTATCAATGGGTCTTTTTATAATAATTTTGTCCATAATGTTTTATCAACAAGTCATTTTAATTTTAATAGATTTTGTCCAAATAAATGTGCTCTTATCCAAAACAAATTTTGTCCAACTAAATGCTATTTTCAGAAGTTTAAAATAAATACAAGTGTACATGACAGTACCTATGCCCAACTAATTTTTTTTGGGTTCATCCATATTCAAAGGAGGCATCCGATTTGACTCGCCGCCGAAATTACATTGTCAATCCTGAAAATGAAAATAAAGACATAAGTAAGTTGAATTGGTTATAACGCAAATGTGAAAAATGGCATGAATTTGCCAATATTATGTTGGCAAAGTTTGTATTTGCCAGGATAAATTTGGACTATCAAACACTATGAGTAGGCAAATAAGTGTCTTTCAGCGTGCAAATAAAGTCTATCAAACACAAAAAGTTGGCAAATACAGTTTTTGCCAGCGTGCAAATAAAGCCTATTAAACAACACGAAATCATCTTTGCCACAACAAATTTTTCCCCAGACAAATTTTTCCAGGGCAAAATTTGTCATGCCAACACTTTTGCCTAATGTGTATCAAACGGACCCTTAGTGTTTCTTCCACATTTTTGGATTTTTTTTTCTCCCTAAAGCCAAGGTTGTTTGGATTTATACCCAACTTAATATGATGATGTCACTCCTTTCAAATTATTACCCATTGATGGTTGGTAATGGAATTTATTATTAACTTTATTATATTGTTAAAATTTTGCTCCTATAAATGGTGGAGCTTATTTGTAGACCACTCATGCCATTTTTTCTACCACTCCAATCAGATGGATTGCTAGTGTGATCATTTTTTAAGTATTCATTATGGCCATGATGGATGCTCGGGCACAATTGTATCTCAATTCAGTCTTACACTTAGTTTATCTAATTTAATCTGGACATAATTAGTTAGAGATGGATACATAAGTCTTACACTTAGTTTATCTAATTTAATCTGGACATAATTAGTTAGGCATGGATACATACTATTTGACCACTTAATATTGAATATTGTCAGTTAACTACAACAATATAACCCCAGTGAGGAAAGATTATTGATTATGGTCGATGGATGGTTAGTGTGGTAACTTCATAACTATTTAGTGTCGCGTCGACGGATGCTCGGGCACGATCATCTCATGTAGGTCCCATCATAAAAATTATTGGATCATTCATCCACTCATTCGATAGTGTGAATTTTTCCTCGACGGATAGTGGAGCGAATTCATATCATACATTATTGGGCTGAATAATTCAATCTCGTGATGTTTTTTTTAATTTAGCCCCAATAGATGGTTGGGCAATTTATTAATTTCCTGTGTTCAAATTCAGCCCCGATGGATTCTCAGGCATAATCTTAAGTTCTTGGAATGATCTGAAAGGTGGTTGAGCACAATATTGATTACTCAATTTTATTATATTATTGAAATTTTTCTCGGATAAATGATCGAGCATACATATCAATTTTTTGACAACTTTGTCCACTTCAATTTGAATATTGTCACTTGGCCATAACACTTTAGACCCGATGAAGGGTTGGGGCAAGATTATTTGTTATAATCGACAGATGCTTTGGCGTTGATATATTTTCAACTGTATTATTGATTGTGTTACTCTATGATTATTAACCTAACAGATGGTTAGACATATTCAAGATTTATCCCAGCGGATGATCGAAAAAATATTTATTATCATATATTTTTATCTTAATTTCAAAGATATCTTCCACAAAAGATTGCATTTGCCCCCTAACGGATAATTGTTCAAGCCCTATATCTTAGTGGGCAAGAGCTTTTAAAAGATTTTGATTGTACTTTGAAATAGAAATCGGGCAAGACCAATGTAGTGACCGATACTCACATCATATTTTTATTTCAGTGGTTCAGTGTTCTCCATTGGTACAGGTTGAAGGCGATATCTTCCAACATATTAGGGCTGAAACCGAGAAAGATGTGATGACTTCCTATCTATAATAAGGGAAGTCTTGGCTTGTGTACAGGTTGGAGGAAGAATAAGAGCAGCAGAGCCGAAGAAAACCTAAGAATAATTCTTATTTATATTTAGTCCCAGAAAATGGTCGGGGTGGTTGATTGTTAGTCGACATTATATTTATTGTTGTGATTAATCCCTAATGAATGGTTTGAAAATTTATTTTTCTGTAGAAATGTAGGATCATTCGTAATATCTACTCGATCCTTTAAAATTTTGCCTCGGCGGATGCTCAAGCATCATTTATTTTCATAAAAAATCTTATTAATGCTCCGACGGATGGTCGGCGATTATATTAGTTCACTAGATTTCTTATTAGCTTCGATGGATAGTCGACACAAATTATATCATGTGATCATTGTAGTTTACCCCCAACATAGGGTTGGGTAATATGATTCTTATTTAATTTAACCTTGGCTAATAATTGCATGGTTGTTCATTAGTCAACATATTTATTCTTCCTATTCAGTTCAGATAATGGGGCATGAATTGGTTATTTAACCTCATTTAATAAGCCCCAACACGTAATTGGGTGAGATTATTCTTATTTGTATCTATCTCGATGGATGATCGACGTGATTTTTTTTATTACAGCAAAAACTCGATGGACAGTCGGGCACAATTGTATCTCAATTCAGTCTTATAGTTAGTTTATCTAATTTAATTCGGACATAATTAGTTAGACATGGCTACATACTATTTGACCACTTAATATTGAATATTGTCATTTAACTACAACAATCTCCCCCAACGGGTCAAGATTATTGATTGTGACCGATGGGTGGTTAGTGTGATAACTTTATAACTATTTAGTGTCGCATCGACGAATGCTCGGGCACAATCATCTCATGTAGGTCCCATCATAAAAATTATTGGATCATTCATCCACTCATTCGATAGTGTGAATTTTTCCTCGAAAAATAGTCGAGCGAATGCATATCATACATTATTGGGATGAATAATTCAATCTCGTGATGTTTTTTTTTTAATTTAGCCCCAATAAATGGTTGGACAATTTATTAATTTCATCTGTTCAAATTTAGCCCCGATGGATGCTCGAGCATAATCTTAAGTTCTTAGAATGATCTGAAAGGTGGTTGAGCATAGTATCGATTACTCGATTTTATTATATTATTGAAATTTTTCTTAGATAAACGATTGAGCATATCTGTCTATTTTTTGACAACTTTGGCCACTTTAGTTTGAATATTTTCACTTAGCCACAACACTTTAGACCTGAAGACTGGTTGGGCAAGATTATTTGTTATAATCGACGGATGCTCTAGCGTTGATAAATTTTCAACTGTATTATTTATCGTGTTACTCTATAATTCTTAACCTAACAGATGGTCAGACATATTCAAGATTTATCCCAGCAGATGATCAGAAAAATATTTATTTTCATATATTTTTTTATCTTAGTTTCAAATATATCTTCCACAAAAGATTGCATTTTATTCCCCAACGGATAATTGTTCAATCCCTATCTCTTAGAGTCTAAGAGATTTTGAAAGAATTTAATTGTACTTTGAAATAGAAAGTGGGCAAGACCAATGTAGTGACCGATACTCGTAATAGATTTTTATTCCAGTGGTTCAGTGTTCGCCATTGGTACAGTTTGAAGGCGATATCTTCCAACATATTAGGTCATTCATTAGTCAATATTATATTTATTCTTGCTATTCAGTTCAGATAATTGGACATGTATTAGTTATTTAACCTCATTTAATAAGCCTCAACACGTAATTCGATGAGATTATTTTTATTTGTATCTAGCTCGATGGATGATTGACGTGATATTTTTTTATTACAGAAAAACCCTGATGGATGGTCGGGCATGCTTGTTATCACAACCATTCGAGATAACCGACATTATACCGAATCAAAGTACCGATGGATGGTCGATCTTCTTATCTTAGCCCTGATGGATGTTCGGGCATGATGAACATTTGATCTTCCCATTTTATCACCCAACGAATTCTCTACATAACTCGCATCCGATGGATAGTCGAGTGTTATCATTATTCATTCTTCTCTTCATAGCCTGGATTGGGGGATTCGT
This sequence comes from Sambucus nigra, assembly GCA_949130495.1. Taxonomy (NCBI): domain Eukaryota; kingdom Viridiplantae; phylum Streptophyta; class Magnoliopsida; order Dipsacales; family Adoxaceae; genus Sambucus; species Sambucus nigra. Next base: position 539,515,542 of record OX422213.1, read on the forward strand.
GGCAACATTAACATGTGAAAAAATTCACCGTAATATTAGTCAAGCAAGAAAACAAATTAAACATCACTCCGAAAAACCATAAGATTTATTTCCCCAAGACGAGTGGGTTCAAGAATTCTTAACTGCTAACAGTCATTAAAATAAAGCCTTGGCGCATGAGTGCTTAACAGGCCTATAGTCGGACTCTCCAATTGGACCATATAAAAATCCTAACACAGGGTGATACCCTAGACTAGGTGCACGACTGAGCAAGCCTCGGTGCACGAGTACTTAACAGGCATGTGATCAGCCTCTCCAATTGAACCATACAAAAATCTTAATACAAGCTGATACACTTAAATAGGTGCACGCTCGAATAAGCCATGGCATACGAGTGCTTAACAGGCCTATGGTCGAACTATCCAATTGGACCATACAAAAATTCAAATACAGGGTGATACCCTAAAGCTAGGTGCATGCCCGAGCAAGCCTTGACGTACGAGTTCTTAATAGGACTGTGGTCAGCCTCTCCAATTGGACCATATAAAAATCCTAATACAGGGTAATACCCTAGACTACGTGTACGCTCGAGCAAGCCTCAGTGCACGGGTTCTCAATAGGCCTATGGTCGACCTCTCCCATTAGACCATACAAAAATACTAACAGAAAGTTATACTATAGACTAGGTGCATGCCTGAGAAAGCCTTAGTGCACTAGTGCTTAATATGTTTGTGGTCAGCCTCTCCACTTGGACCATAATACGTAGTGATACCCTAGACTAGGTGCACACCTGAGCAAGTAGTAATACCCTATACTTTTATTGATATTTAAATTACATGAGTGGGTATAATTTGATAATTTGAGTATTCAAACTAAATAAGATGGACTGTTTTTATTTCATGTCGGAGGTGAACAAAAGCGGCAGGTGATATTATATTATTCAAAAAACACGTGTGGTGATGTGTTGGGTTTAAGACGTGAATTTTTATTCAGTGACTCGGATGAAAATTTGGAGTGCATAGTTGGTCTCAAAAGGGCCGAGATAATCATAATAGATAACCCGGGGTAGTGTTTGGATTTCGAGGACTTTTTGGACTAGTAGGGAGTCGTAATTGTGAATATGAGTCAAATTTTGGGTTTAATAAGGGATAACCCTTATTCTCTTCTCTTATAAGCCGATAAAAGAGAGAAGAAAGAAAAGAAAGAAAGAAAAAGGAAGAAAAAAATGGAGAAATATGAGATTTTCGACCAGGCTCCGGCGAATTCCGGCATGAGGTCGTCAGATTTATCAAACAAGGCAAGTGTTTAACTTGCTTCAATTATCTTAGTGTGTTTGTAATCCATATTATAGTTGGTGTGAAAATTATATAATTTTTGGTTTGGGATTCTTGTATAAAAATGGTTTTTTAAGATAAATCCATACAGGATTAATGTGATAATTATTTCTCATGAAATTTAAACTTAAATCCATGTTAATTGTATAATATTTGGTGAGAAATTGGAAGAAATGAAATTGGGGGTTTATTTGAGTTAGGGTTTAGCTCTTGATTAAATTTAATGAATGCCATAAATTAATTTTAGTTTTGGGCATGATAATGTGGGTAGATGTTATATTGATGTTAGGTGATGTTAGAAACCATGAAAATGGAGTTAATTGGGTGTTGGTTAAAGAATTGGAGAAGAAGGAGATCAGAAACCTGTAGGCTAAAGTAAAGAACTGAACCATCTAATCGATTCGGTCTAAATGAAGGCAAATGAATTCGACTAAAGACAGTGGTAAAGTAGAACCATTTCGAATCGGTTCAATGAAGTGCGAATCGATTCGGATCTTGCCGAATCAATTCGGCCCTGACAATTTTGAGAAATTTTCCTTGGGTTTTAAGGATGAAATTTGAGAATTGTCATTGGAAATAAATATTAGGGGATCATAAATAAAGTGTGAGGACCTATAGATGATTAATATGTGATGTGTGTACCTTGGGTTAGTGGGAATAAAATCTGAGGTATGAATTTTAGGAATGTTTGGGATAAACGACATTCGGGGAATTATATATATATATATATATATATATATATATATATATATATATATATATGAGAAAATCTTAAGGTGAGAATAGGATGGTTTAAGAATACTAGCTAGACGTGATAAGCTAATATTCGAGAAATTCTTTATGTGTTAATTATATCATAAGTGAGATAATACTTATGGGATTAAAAAAAATTGTGTGTATACAGGATGGTTTAAGAATACTAGCTAGACGTGATAAGCTAATATTCGAAAAATTATTTATGTGTTAATTATATCATAAGTGACAGAATACTTATGGGATTAAAATAAGTTGTGTGTATACTTATGAATTATTGCGAATTGGTATATTCGGGATTATAGGTTAATGCTACGGGGGATAGGCATAAATAGTCGGATTTGATGATATATATATCTGTGTGTGTGTGTGTGTGTGAAGCATACCCCTTTACTGCTATCATGGAAAGTTGCGCGACGTGGGTGAGGCCCATGGCTTGAGGAACGTGGAGCGTATAGTCTCCAGGTCATAGCGTCCATTCTTATTTGGTGTGACATTCATCAGGGGTGAGACGGGGTGGGTATATTTCGTTCTCATTTTCGGTGAGGAACTACGACTGTTCCCATACGTTGTGATTTGGATTTGGGGTCAATGTCAAATTTCGTCCCGGTTGCCCAGGTCGATGTGTGTTCTCCCTGGAGGATGATAGCATTGTAGAGACTGTATCCATTGAGTTATAGCTCTCAGGGATGGTTATTATACGTATATAGTCTGTGATATATAAGTATGGATATACTTGATGTGTATATTATATATATATATATATATATATATATATATATATATATATATATATATATATATATATATATATATAGGAAGGCTCACCCACATCATGCTCTATACATCACACCGTACATCACACCTAATTCTAGGCCCTTGAATTTTTTTTTCAAATTTTATATTTTCCCTTGAAATAAACCTTCCAATAAACCCATATGCAAAAAATTAGGTCAAAATACATTTTGTAACTATTTTTAAAAAATCCACAAAAAACTGCTGGCGCAGACCCTTATAAATAAGGTATTTTTAGCATGTTTTTGTGAATTTTTTAAAAATAGCTACAAAATGTATCTTGACCTAATTTTTTGCATATGGGTTTATTGGAAGTTAATTTCAAGGGAAAAATATATAATTTGAAAAAAAAAATTAGGGCCCAGAATTAGGCATGATGCATGGGTGATGTATAGAGCATGATGTAGGTGAGCCTTCTCCTATATATATATATATATATATATATATACATATGGGAAGAATAAGGAATGAATTTGTGTAATGATTTTTGGATCATCCGGGAGTATAAAATTGGGAATAAAATATGTGATATACGTATATAAAAATGAGAATATTATATACGAGATAAAAAACACTAAAATGTGAATAGTGTAAATAACTAGTGAAAGTTATTCATAATGTAAGGATAAATTACGAGTGAGAGTTTATAATGTATAAACTCGGGCGATAGCTATGGTGACTTAAAAGTTTTGCAGGGTGTTAGTTAGTCAGAGTAGCGTAACTAGAGTGTTTAAAATACATGAGTTAAGTGTGCACTGTTAGATGAGAGGCGAGAGGTATCTCATACAAGTACGACACCAGTTTAAATCTGGAGAATATCATTTTAAATATTAAAGTATGTTAAGCACTTGCTTAAAATGTTTTTTTAAAACCCGGGCTCTGACCCGTATCTATTTTTCTTTTTCTTTTCATTTGTTATACTATTTAGGTGTCAAGACACAGGGATGCCTGGATAACTATTCTTTCGAGTCAGACGTTGTTGCCGCAGCTGTGGATGTTGGCCAAAAATTATTTAGACGTTTTTATCCTTGTGATCAATATTTAGGCATGTTGCCTAACTGTTGTCTTTTATTTTATTTGCGGCATCTTTTATTTACGCCCATTCGATATGGTTGTATATATGTTTTACCGAGAGTTATCGGTTATTATTTATTCATTTGAGTTGTTGCTCATATCTTTGTATGAATGGTTTATTTGTGCTTAAGTTAAAAAGATTAGAAGGTTCAAAATTTGACACCAGACCTAATAGATTATTAGTAATTAAATGATTCTCGTCAGTGATGTTGAGAATGAAACCATTTGAGATTCCTTTTTAATTTGATATAGGATTGATCACCCGGTATTTAAATAGGCGGGTGTCAAACAAGTTTCGATGCCCGAATACTTAATAGGCATGTGGTCGGCCTCTCGAATTGGACAACACAATAAATAGAAGAACGAACTACGATCGATCTGATCACATGAGAGTACGTAGTCAGCTCGCTCGATTCCTGTTCACACATATATAACAGTATATATATAACTGTATATATATATAATAGTACATATATATAATAGTACATATATAACAGTATATATATAACTATTATATATAACTGTTATATATGTACTGTTATATATAACTGTTATATATAACAACATATATATAGACTTCTTTCTTGGAATATTAGGGGAATAGCCAAAAAATCTGCTGTTAGAAGGCTAAAAAAGCTGATAAGATCTCATAAAATTCCTATAGTAGCTATTATGGAGCCTAAAGTGAACAAAGAAAAATTGGACAAATTCATTCTCAGGTATGGCTTTGAAGGTGGTTGTTGCAACTCAAATGGCAAAATTTGGATCATGTGGAGATTTAATGTTCAATGTAAGGTGATTGATGATGATCTCCAACACCTGACAGTGAGCATTAGCCATCAATCCTTAAGCAAAGAATTATACCTAACTGCGATTTATGCTAAATGTTCTAAGGAGGAAAGGAGAGATATATGGGACCATTTAATCGCGATGTCCCAATTCTCTAGCTCAAAACCTCACATGATCATTGGGGACTTTAATGTTGTTTCAAGCCTAGAGGAAAAATTGGTGGTAATCACATTGATCACCTAGCTATTGGAGAATTTAATCAAGCTATTGATGATTGTCGTATTGTTGATTTGGGTTTCAAAGGTTCTAGGTACACCTGGTGTAATAATAGAGCTGCTGTAGAGGTTATCATGGCTAGGTTGGATAGGGGATTCATTAACAGCCCCTGGTCTAACTTTTTTCACAATACTTCTATTGAGCACCTTAACAGGAATGCCTCTGACCATGCCCCCCTTTTAATTACTGTGAAACCAGTTCAAGATAATGCTCCTAAATACTTTAAATTCCTTAATTTGGGGTCTTCCCATGTCACATTCAAGGATAATTTCCATCAATCTTGGAATGGTTACACTAATGCCACTGGTATGAGGAAATTTTCTATGAAGATGCAAAGGGTTAAAGGAGAGTTAAGGAAGTGGAGCAAGGATACATTTAAAGAAATTTTCCAATCAGTGAAAGATATGGAAGATGAGGTTCTTAGGCTAGAGGTTTTATATGAAGCAAATAGGACTGATGACATTAGAGAACAACTGAATCTGGGCAGATCGAACCTTTTAGCTTCTCTGAAGCAGGAAGAATCTTATTGGCATCAGAAATCCTCCATAAAATGGCTTAAAACGGGTGACTCAAATAGTAAATTCTTTCATTCTACTGTTAAAGCCGGTGTAGTAGCAGATGCTGCTGTCGTGGCAGCGAGGCAGTAGCCGGTGCTATCCTCCATCCAGCGAGGCAGTAGCCGGTGCTGTCCTCCATCCAGCGAGGCAGTAGCCGGTGCTGTCCTCCATTTTTGTTACTCAAATGACCTCACAGTCCATTTTTGTAGTGGAGATGCCTCTTTTATCTTTGTATCCTATCTAGGTCCCACAATATCATATCCCAGCAGCACTATGAACTCATTAACTATTATAATATGAACGGTTAACTGTTTTTAGTTACGGCAGTTTTTAGGGTGTTGGTCTCAAGGAAGCTGATCTTGTATGTTGAATTCAATAATGGATATGCTCTCAAGTGGAATTGACTAACCTGCGAGAAAGTCTTTAAATATCTATTTGAAATTCATACGATCAGGATAACATTATCAGGTAGGGATTTCATAATCTTATTTTTGCAAATTTACGTCGTACACTCAAATCGGGAGCCCCGTAACAATGCGATTGGCTCCTACGAGTCACATTGGCCCTGTGCGAGATGTTCGTGACTCTTACGGGACCGTTTTGTGGCTGTTTTATGTTTTCACCCTTCGATGGCATGTTTCTATGCTTAAGTCTTTTTTTGCAAATTTACGTCGTACACTCAAATCGGGAGCTCCGTGACTACGCGGTCGGTTTCTACAAGTCACATTGATCCCGTGCGACGTGTTCGTGACTCTTACCGGACCGTTTTGTCGCTATTTTATGTTTTCACCCATCGATGGCATGTTTTTATGCTTAAGTCTAATTTTTTGCAAATTTAAGTCGTACACTCAAATCGGTAGCCCCGTGACTACGCGATCGGTTCCTACGAGTCACATTGGTCCTGTGCGAGGTGTTCGTGACTCTTACGGGACCGTTTTGTGGTTGTTTTACGTTTTCACCATTCGATGGCATGTTTTTATGCTTAAGTCTTATTTTTCGCAAATTTACGTCGTACACTCAAACCGGGAGCGCCGTGACTACGCGGCCGGTTCCTACGAGTTACATCGATCCCGTGCGAGGTGTTCGTGACTCTTACGAGACCGTTTTGTCACTGTTTTATGTTTTCACCCTTCAATGGCAAGTTTTTATGCTTAAGTCTATTTTTTTGCAAATTTACGTCGTACACTCTAATCGGGAGCCCCGTGACTACGCGGTCGATTCCTACGAGTCACATTGGTCCCGTGAGAGGTGTTTGTGACTCTTACGGGACCGTTTTGTGGATGTATTACATTTTCGCACTTCGATGGTATGTTTTATTCTTAAGTCTAATTTTTTGCAAATTTAAGTCGTACACTCAAATCGGTACCCCCCTGACTACGCGATCGGTTCCTACGAGTCACATTGGTCCCGTGCGAAGTGTTCGTGACTCTTACGGGACCGTTTTGTGGTTGTTTTAAGTTTTCACCCTTCGATGGCATGTCTTTATTCTTAAGTGTAATTTTTCACAAATGTACTCGTACACTCAAACGGGGAGCACCGTGACTACGCGGCCGATTCCTACGAGTTACATCGATCCCGTACGAGGTGTTCGTGACTCTTACGGGACCGTTTTATGGTCGTTTTAACATTTTCACCCTATAAAAGTATGTTTGTATGCCTAATTCTAACGTTTGACAAATTTACGTCGTATGCTCAAAGCGGGAGTGCCTTGACTACGCGGTCGGTTCCTACGAGTCACATTGGTCCCGTGCGAGGTGTTCATGACTCTTACGGGACCGTTTTGTGTTTGTTTTACGTTTTCACCCCTTGATGGCATGTTTTTATGCTTAAGTCTAAATTTTTTGCAAATTTACGTCGTACACTCAAACCGAGAGTCCCATGACTACGCGGTCGGTTCCTACGAGTCACATTGGTCCCGTGTGAGGTGCTCGTGACTCTTACCGGACCGTTTTGTGGTTGTTTTACGTTTTCACCATTCGATGGCATGTTTTTATGCTTAAGTCTAATTATTTGTAAATTTATGTCGTACACTCAAACCGGGATCCCCGTGACTACGCGGCCGGTTCCTACAAGTCACATTGATCCCGTGCGAGGTGCTCGTGACTCTTACGAGACCGTTTTGTGTCTGTTTTACGTTTTCACCCTTCGATGGCATGTTTTCATGCTTAAGTCTAACTTTTTACAAATTTACGTCGTACACTGAAATCGGGAGCCCCGTGACTACGCAGTCGATTCCTACGAGTCACATTGGTCCCGTGAGAGGTGTTCGTGACACTTACGGGACCGTTTTGTGGCTGTTTTACGTTTTCACCCATTGATTCCAATTTTTTATGCTTAAGTCTATTTTTTTTTGCAAATTTACGTCGTACACCCAAACTGGGATCCCCCGTGACTATGCGATCGGTTCCTACGAGTCACATTGGTCCCATGTGAGGTGTTCATGACTCTTACGGGACCGTTTTGTCACTGTTTTACGTTTTCACCCTTCAATGTCAATTTTTTATGCTTAAGTCTATTTTTTTGCAAATTTACGTCGTACACTCTAATCGGGAGCCCCGTGACTACGCAGTCGATTCCTACGAGTCACATTGGTCCGTTGAGAGGTGTTCGTGACTCTTACGGGACCGTTTTGTGCATGTTTTACATTTTCACACTTCGATGGCAAGTTTTTATGATTAAGTCTAATTTTTTGCAAATTTACACCGTACACCCAAACTGGGAGGCCCGTGACTACGCGGTCGGTTTCTACTAGTCATATTGGTCCCGTGCGAGGTGTTCGTGACTCTTATTGGACCGTTTTGTCGTTGTTTTACATTTTCACACTTCGATGACATGTTTTTATGCTTAAGTCTAATTTTTTGCAAATTTAAGTCATACACTCAAATCGGGAGCCCCGTGACTACACAGTCGGTTCCTACGAGTCACATTGGTCCCGTGCGACGTGTTCGTGACTGTTACGAGACCGTTTTGTGGTTGTTTAACGTTTTCTTCCTTCGATGGCATGTTTTTATGCTTAAGACTAATTCTTGCAAATTTACGTCGTACACTCAAACCGGGAGTCATGTGACTAACCCGTCGGTACCTACGAGTCAAATTGGTCCCGTGCGAGGCGTTCGTGACTCTTATGAGACCGTTTTGTGGTTGTTTTACGTTTTCACCCTTCGGTGGCATGTTTTTATGCTTAAGTCTTATTTTTCGCAAATTTACCTCGTACACTCAAACCAGGAGCGCCGTGACTACGCGACCGGTTCCTACGAGTTACGTCGATCCCGTGCGAGGTGTTCGTGACTCTTACGAGACCGTTTTGTCACTGTTTTACGTTTTCACCCTTAAATGGCAAGTTTTTATGCTGAAGTTTATTTTTTTGCAAATTTACGTCGTACACTCTAATCGGGAGCCCCATGACTACGCGGTCGATTCCTACGCGTCACATTGGTCCCGTGAGAGGTGTTCGTGACTCTTACGGGACCGTTTTGTGGATGTTTTATATTTTCGCACTTCGATGGCAAGTTTTTATGCTTAAGTCTATTTTTTTATAAATTTACATCGTACACTCAACCCGGAAGCCCCGTTACTACGCGTTCGGTTCCTACGAGTCACATTAGTCCCGTGTGAGGTGTTTGTTAGTCTTACGGGACCGTTTTGTGCTTGTTGTACGTTTTCACCCTTCGATGACATGTTTTTATGCTCAAGTCTAACTTTTTGTAAATTTACGTCGTACACTCAAACCGAGAGCCCATGACTACGCGATCGGTTCCTACGAGTCGCATTGGTCCCGTGCGAGGTGCTCGTGACTCTTACAAGACCGTTTTGTGTTCGTTTTGCATTTTCACCCTTCGATGGCATATTTTTATGCTGAAGTCTAATTTTTTGTTAAATTTACGTCGTACACTCAAGCTGGGAGCCCCGTGACTACGCGGTCGGTTCCTACGAGTCACATAGTTCCCGTGTGAGGTGTTCGTGACTCTTATGGGACCGTTTTAAGGCTGTTTTACGTTTTCACCCTTCGATGGCATGTTTTCATGCTTAAGTTTATTTTTTTGCAAATTTATGTCATACACTCAAACCTGGAGCCCCGTGACTGCGTGGTCGGTTCCTAAGAGTCACATTGGTCCCGTGCGAGCTTTTTATGACTCTTATGAGACTGTTTTGTGCTTATTTTACGTTTTCACCCTTCGATGGTATGTTTTTATGCTCAGGTCTAAATTTTTGCATATTTAAGCTAATAAACAAATGGTTACCAATTAGTTTAATGTGAACCATTGCAGAGAAATTGACACGCCTTAAACCTAGAAAGTGCAATCCATTGGATAATGCCTTCTTTTTCTAGTGTTCACCCTAACTATTCTTTGTTCAAAATTTATGTTCTCCCCCCCCCCCCACTGGAAGTGACAAGAAATAAATGCGCCAACAATACCAAAGCTATAGGGGCACAAAAGAATTAAAATTACGGGGTTTAGACATAAATAGGATCCAAACCCAAAATAATTAAAAAAATTGAATCAATGCATATTTAACCTTAAAATAAAGTTCATCATAGGTCTATCCATTACCTGAATATTTTGTTACACCCAACGCCAATCAGAACCTTCTCTATGCCAGCAGCGATGCAATTTCAGATTATGTTTGATAGTAGTTTGACCCCAACATCAATGTATCCTATGACAGTGAAAAAATAATGAATTTTTTGCAAACAGTTATGTTCAATTAAAAAAAATGGTAGAACCAAAAAAACAAATTCAAAACCAAAGGAAGAAAACCAAAACTTGTTCTTGCGTCACTCACTGCCCCAACTTGACTCGTGGTAAACTTGTGTGAACTGAAATTCGTTAATCCTCATTGATATTTTCTTTCACGTATATAAGGATTACTACTGAGAAAAAATAAGATGCACACATATTGAGAAGATTACAATTGATTTTGATTACATTTCAAAATCCAATATTTATTCAATTTCAACAATTATATAAAATGGTATAACATGTATATCATAATATAACCAACACCAATCTAATTAAACCAGGTATATATCTATTCCTTTTTTTTTCACAAGGACAAATCTAAAACCAAATTGAAAATACCAAGGCCAAGAACAAAATTAACACTTACAGAATTCCTAAGGGACTATTTGTTGCATCTAACCCCCAACCCGATCTTCACCCGTCTCCACCGCATACTATTTAGGGTTTACTTAACCCTAATATTTTTTTTAACATAAATCTATACATACACACACACACATACAATCTATACATACACACACGTACAATATAAGGTTTATTGACAAAAAAATAATTTATTTGTTCATAGTTACACACATAAACATACATATACACATAAATCTATACACACACACACATATAACATAAATATATACATACACACACATACACACATACAAACGTAAATCTACACATACATACACCGAAATTAGAGTTTTAGATAGAAATTACAAATCCAAATGAAATCAAAATGAATCAATACATACCAGGGTTAATCCAAATGCAAACCAACTGAAATCGCTTAACCCTTGCAAATCCAACTCAAAATCGCACCGAGAAGCAGCGGCCTTACTCCAAATGAAATAAGAAGCAGCGGGGCGGGTCTTTTCTTTTTTTTTAAGACCTGGAACTGGTCACAGCCAACAGCTGTGACCCCATATGCGCGACCCTTAAAACGAAGGTGAGGCAGAGTTGGGTTCTTCAGACTTGGTCACGACCTAGAGCCGTGACCCACCATCCGCGACCTTTTTCCATGCTTGATTGAGGTATGGTCACGGCCCATAGTCGTGACCCATACCAAGAAATGGTCACGGCCCATAGCCGTGACCCTCAATCTGTGATGCGCGACCCTTTTTCATCAACCCTAGTGCTTGAATGAGGTATGGTCACGACCCATAGCCGTGACCCATACCAAGAAATGGTCACGGCCCTAAGCCGTGATGCTCAATCTATGTACCAAGAATTGAGGTACTATCTTCGTCACGCCATGGGTCACGGACTTGGACTGTAACCCCTCCGCGACCAAGCTTGGAGAGAATTTTGGCGCGAGTTTGGCGCCAAGATGGTCACGACCTGGTCACGGCCCAAGTTCGCGACCACCATGATCACGGACTTGGTTCGTGAACACTTCTAGAGCATCGATAATTTAGTGTGATAATAAATATGGTCACGCCAAATATTGAGAGGGTCGTGGCCCAAGTCCGCGACCAGCTGGTCGCGAACTTGGGCCGTGACCCACTGGGCGTGACCATTCACAGGAAATGGTGTAGTGTAGGGTCGCTAGAACATAATGGGAGATAAAAAGGACCAGTAGGGTCAAGATAGACCCCGTAAAGTGGAACTTTAATGTGAAGGGAAATAAGGGGTAAATGGGGAGACATTCATACTTAAGAAATCATACGTGCGTTGCTTAAATAATCGAAATGTCTAAGAAGTTGGATTAAAAGGCGAGTGGGGGCCTACTGAAATTGTACTTAGGTAAAGAGAATACTACGAGAGATGAGAAGTGGGTTTAGAATAACTTAATTACGAGCATAAAAGCAATGAGTCCGTTACACGAGATAATTGAGTAAAATGTGTAATAACGGATAATGATAATTATGGGTCGTGAGAGTACCTAATTTAATAATGTGGATGTGAATACATATTTATATATGACGGTGTGATTGTGCATATACTATTTTGATGTAAAAATCGTACCCGGGCTACTTGATATCATGGGGGTTTCCGAGCTGGGACAGTCTTATCTCGATAAGCCTTTATGGGGGATATTAACTTGTACCCTAGAAAATAGCATTTCCCTGGTACAGGCTATCTGATTGATAGTTCAGATGGGCCTAAGAGACGCGTGGGTATGTGCTGACCTCTTAGGATCGGGAACTATGCTTCGCCTCCATTTGTATGTGTTTGTGTTAATGCAGTTCGAGAGTGATTTCGAACTAGCATTTCCCTAAGTATGTGTGATATAGGGACTTGATAGCAGAGTATACCAGCACCATAGTTTTTATGTGGGGTGCCGTTAGTATATATGTATTATATGAGTGATTGGTATATATATACTTATTTATGGAAACTTTGCACCATAGATTTTATGTGGGGTGCTGTTTGTATATATATTATATGTGGCACTGATATATATACGTATATCTATATGAGAACTTTCTACTGAGCGAAATAGTAGTTAAGTAATGTATAAATTCTTCAGCTTCACTATAAGTATTCGGAACGTTATAACAATACGGAATTATTCTAAATAACGTAAGAAATCTTGAAGAGATAGATTTTTCTAAAGTGAATACCATAACCTTAATTTCATGTGTTAAAATTTATGGAGAATAAGTTAGAGAGATATATGGGATTCATTAGTACGGTAGACGTGCACACTAGATGAGAAGTGAGAATTCTCAAGAGAGTTTCGCATACTAATATGATTGTTGCATTAGTCGGTAAGCATTTTAAATACTTGCTAAACTATTTTTAAAACTGTTTTACATTCGGGCTCTGACCCGTTTGTTGTTATTCCTTCTCTCTTGTGTGTATATATATATGTACTACAGGTGCCCAGCCACAGGGGCGTCATGCTTAGGATTATTGGAATGAAACGCGCTGTAGATTTTGTGGGAGTTGCAGGCCATTGCTTAGACGACTTCATTGTTGACTCCACTTCTAGTTCAGTTTTACTCAGTGGGGCATGTGTCGCCCTTTTCCATTATTTAGTTGGTATTGTCAGAGATTGTAATTCTTTTACTTTCAGTATCTTTATTTCGGGATTTATTACTGTCAGGATGTTTTCCTTTAGTGTTTTAATGTTGGGATTTATTATTGATGGTTAAACTCTTGAATGTTCATTTTTATTCTTATATTTAACGTGTGACTCTTAATATGTTAATGGTTTAAGGTTTTATAATTGGATTTAATAAAATGGAAATAAGGTTTTGAATGGTTTTGACACTTAGCTTAATTATTTTGGGTGTTTAATTGGAAAAGTTATTTTTGCGATAGTGATGCTAAGAATGAACCAACTGTTCACCTTGATTTTAATTTAATAAAGGAGTGATCGCCCGGTATTTAATTAGGCGGGGTGTCACAGGTTGTATCAGAGCATCAGGTTCTAGTGTCCTTTAGGATCTGTGCGGCTTACTATGCTTTCAGCGTTGCTTTGTTTGATATAGAGCCCTATGTTTAGGATTGTCTAGTTCTTTGATGAGATTTCGTTCCCCTGCTATGACGTATACACATTAGTGAATTCTAATTTCGTTTGGATGTGTGCGCGTGCCGAGCGATGACGGATGTCAGAAGAGGACCGTTAAGCGGACATCAGGAGGCAGGGCTCAGTTGAGGTTGTAAAATATATCCAAGGATGATGACCGTAGTCGAGGTCACCTCCATTATGGCATTAGAAGCCAAGACTAGAAAGGTGACCAAGGCGCAGCCATGATTTCCAGATGCTGCTATAGTCAAATGAAGTGCGAGAGTAAACTCACCCAACGTATTACAAAACGTGTGGATAACTGTCAGTGGGAAATGCTATAAATGCGGGAATTGTGTGTGTTTACCAAAGGAGGTAAAATATCCAAAGGTTTAGATATAGGACGGAGTGTGGCTAACTGAAAGTGAAAATTCAGAGAAATTTTTTCTTGGTTATCGGAACGAAGTTATAATGATGGGAGTCAACCACCAATTTAGAAGTGGAACGCTATGTCTAAAGGAGAACCTTAGGCACAGTGTTGACCGTATGTTCCTTCCTCAACTGTTCAGGATTAGAAGTGAATGTTTTCCTGAACTCATCACAGGAGGATGTGACAGAAGTTCATTGGTGAATATGAATCTTAACCGTTAGCGAATTTTGTATCGGGAGATGTAGATACAAGTGGAGGAAACGACTCCAAGTGGGAGATCGACTCGTAATAATAATTGATAACACTCAAAGAGGAAATTCTGATGGACGGCCGATTCAGAGGTTGACAATGTCGTATTTTGTCAATAAAGATGTTAATTCTCCTTTGTGTAGGAAGCTAAAAGAATCGAAGAATTTGGTCGAGAATAAGACTGAACACAACGGTGGTGGTGTAGCACCACAAAAGGGTGTGGATACACATCAGGGGGCCCATTTAAATGATTCGGATAGTTAAATTTTTTTCCAAGAAATGATAAATTTAGTAAGGACTATTATAGACAGTGACATGTTCTTTAGAGCCTAAAAGGCTAAGGGTATAACCGGGGTAGCCAATAGGAATCGAGTCTACTAAAGTCCGAGAGAAGGATAATCCTAACATGGTTAGTAGGACAGGTAATAAGTGGATTATGTGTTGAAGTATTTTTGTGGGGAGTGAGATTGCTCGCGATAATATGTTCCGAAATGAGTAAAGGGACAGGAATACGGTGATTAGTAAAGGAAAACGATTAAAGTAGTTTTGTTTGGTTTGAGTAGACGTGTTACATCCAGAAACCATTTGTGCAGTCAAGACGACTGCCAAGGTGGAAGTATAAGTTGTATCCTCAGAGGATGAGGCGTGTTTATGTGGCACGAACGAGTCACTATATTTTGATCATTGCTAGATTAGCATATGAGACGAGTTTAATGCATATAATTATAAACGTTATTATTATGTGAATATTTTCCCTAGTGTAGCGGGATTTTTCTTTAGTGCTATCCGCGGAGGATGAATGAGTATATTAACAGTGTTTTGTACTTTATTGAGGTTACTCGTTGTAGTGATGCGATATGCGAGTATAATATTATCTTTGATAAAACTTTATAGAAATGGTTAGTACGATAGTGGGCATTTATTGCAAGGCTATCAGAGTGGTTGCATTAGTGCAACATATTTTATTTTTGTTCTGGCGAGGCTTCACCTAAAAGAAGGCCGGACTCGCACTTATATTATCTATCGTAGAGACTTCAGAGGGGATAGTGGGCTCGAGATATTCGATGCCAATGTATGTATAGACTTTATCATTATGATTTAATATGTATCGGGTTTACCATTGAGCGAAAAGATTTAATTCAATATTATGTTGAGCACTCAGGACTTGGTAATAGGAAGAGTGCATTGTTATATCTATCCTCTGGAGATGTGGGAGTTAAGAGTTATGACCCTATTATTAGGGAAAGGAATTTTGATAATTCCGATAGTATGTATTCGAGGTTTATAGAATGCAATTACCCCAAACCAATACTGAACGATAGTGAAATTGGTGAAATGTTCTTTGTTAAGCGTAATTTCCGGAGGAATTGTAACTTTTTCGTCAAGAGACGGAATAAAGGGGCACTTGCTATGGAGGGAGGACCTAACGGATTTCGATAAACAATAATGCTAGGCAGTAGTGTATCGGGAGGTTCCTTGTTTGGATTTCGCTTTGCGAGACATCCCACGCATGAAACTTAGCTTAAGGTTGGAAATAGGGAGACGTTTGGTCACTACTCCATGAGTTCGGTACCCCGGTCTAAATGGGATCAATTAATTACATATGTAAGTTGGAAGTTGAATCATGATTTAAGGCCAGTGGAGCCGGTTATGTGGTAAGAAGCATTGAAAGTTATCCCCACGAGTTGAGGGGTGGAACGATGATAAGGAGGAATTAAAAATTTTGATTTCTAGAATGATTGAGAGTACCCAAGTGTTGTGATCACGTTGCGAGTACTAGAGAAAATAAAGAATTGGGTGTTAGGTGTGTAACGTATGTGATGCTTACGCTAGCATGCACCGTTTATAGGGTGTGTGGGCATCCCGGTTATTTGATAATCGAATCGTCCGAGTTAAGGGGACGTGGTAATAGACATGTGAAATATATATTTGTGGGACTAGCATAATGAAGTGGAAGTGATGGAGTGGATTAAATGTCACATGAGGGGCGATAATCCATACATAAGTGTACAATTAGAATAGCACACCCTAATTTAATTGGAAGACCGTGGCCATGTAAGAAGGATTATTCCTTGAATAGAGTAGAATTTAATTATTATGAAGAACACTCAGAGCGGAGTTGTTAGTAGTCAAGTGAGAGAGAGACTTGCACATACAAAAAGTGATGATGTTAGTGTGAAATAAAAGATCCAGAAGTGCGCATCGTGGAGGAAAGATCACGGGTCGGAACTTTCGGCATACACCAAGGAAGGAAGGGGAGTATTACGTGTCACTTAATGAGAGACATTTCAAGAAAAAAAAACGATGTTTAGTGGGACGTAGTGAGTAGTCTCTACATGCACCGCCCATAGGTAAGGTTCGGTTGGAAGAGGAGAATCAACTAAAGAATTTTGTGTTTATCGGCAATTCCTGAAATTGAAAGAGGTAGGTAAAGTAAGTAAAGCTCTTGGATGGGTTACCATCCTCAAAACACAATCAAGGGTTCATCCGGACATGTGATTTAAGTCGCCCAAGAAGGAAGTGATTGATATTCCTTTGGGGTGGTTTACAATATTGACTAGTTAGCCCCAAATTTCCTTTGAAAGGAAGGATCGCGCCAGTACATGGTGCGGCATAGTATTAATTTCTGAATCGGGATGAGATTTGTGAATCCCACCTTTGATATGGGATTTCAGGAACCAGCGGAGATAAGGTTTCATTTCGAGTAGGATGTATCACCCTTAGCCAGGGAATAAGCGCACAGTGATTAAAGATTAGTGGAGCCACGTGAAGGAGATTTTGGAATCTTGGTACGATGATTTCAGGAATGCTCTGTAGAAGCACTCGTACCTGTTTGTCGCGTACGAGGTGCTTATTAAGGTTTTGGTATGGAATAACCTCGACTATTCTCCTTCCGTATGTTTAGAGGTGAGTAGATAATCAGAATTTTTGGATCGGTCGAGAAAAAAATCCGATAACTATGGTGGAATTCCACGATTGTTTTAGGCGAACAAGAGTGGTCAAATGTTCGTATGGTTTTCTCAGAATGGGAGTTTTGTATATGAATAACTCCGAGTAGTGGTCATATAGTGAGGCGTGGCCTCCTAATGATAGGGAGATAATGGAAATTTATAACGTATAGGCGTGACTTATGCGAATGTTGTCAGTTGGGAGCACCATGCGAAGTGTTTCCAATGAGAATGTTAAACAAGCTTGCTGTGAGGAAGGGGCTATAGTGATTGAGCGCCGTACTATGTAGATAGTTTGCGTACTGAAAAGGATATCCAGAATTGTGCTACCTGGTAGGCCTTATTTTCCGAATTTCGGGACGAAATTCCGTTATTAGGGGAGAAGTATGTAATACCCCGTATTTTTATGGCTTTTAAATTTAGGGATTTATTAAATTTAATTGAGATAAATTAATTTAATTTTAATCTGGAATTTTGTTTTAAAATATTTACTGGCGTGATGAGAGTTAGTAATTATTGGAAATTTGTTATTTGTTGAATGTTATTGGATGAGTATAGTAATATATGAGATTTATTTTATAAAATTGTCCCGTGTGAATAAAATGGCAATTATGGAAATTTAAGTCGGGACGCGCCCGTGTCGTGTCGGGACTAATGTTTATTAATAAAAGTGAATAAATTATAAGTTGCTTGTATGGTCGTTTTGAGTGCGCCAAAGTATCCGGAAGGATCGAGATAGTCAGAAAAGTATACCCGGGGGTTAGTTTGGGTCTCGGGGCGTTTTTAGGCCTATTTAGTACCTCGGGAGGGCATTTTGGACATTTCGTAATTATGGGTCATTAAGCCCACAAATTTGCAAGGTTTATGAGAGATGAGAATTCTCAAGAGAGTGTCGCATACTAATATGACTGTTGCATTAGTCGGTAAGCATTTTAAATACTTGATAAACTATTTTTAAAACTGTTTTACATTCGGGCTCTGACCCGTTTGTTGTTATTCCTTCTCTCTTGTGTATATATATATATATATATATATATATATATATATGTACTACAGGTGCCCAGCCACAGGGGCGTCATGCTTAGGATTCTTGGAATGAAACGCGCTGTAGCTTTTGTGGGAGTTGCAGGCCATTGCTTAGACGACTTCATTGTTGACTCCACTTCTAGTTCAGTTTTACTCAGTGGGGCATGTGTCGCCCTTTTCCATTATTTAGTTAGTATTGTCAGAGATTGTAATTCTTTTACTTTCAGTATCTTTATTTCGGGATTTATTACTGTCAGGATGTTTTCCTTTAGTGTTTTAATGTTGGGATTTATTATTGATGGTTAAACTCTTGAATGTTCATTTTTATTCTTATATTTAACGTGTGACTCTTAAAATGTTAATGGTTTAAGGTTTTATAATTGGATTTAATAAAATGGAAATAAGGTTTTGAATGGTTTTGACCCTTAGCTTAATTATTTAGGGTGTTTAATTGAAAAAGTTATTTTTGCGACTGTGATGCTAAGAATGAACCAACTGTTCACCTTGATTTTAATTTAATAAATGAGTGATCTCCCGGTATTTAATTAGGCGGGGTGTCACAATTTAGTGTAGGTAGGTTTTAGCAAAAGTCAAAAAATAACTTTTTTTAAATAACACAAATAGTATATTATATCAAAACAGTATTACAACTGTTGCATTAGTCGGTAAGCATTTTAAATACTTGATAAACTATTTTTAAAACTGTTTTACATTCGGGCTCTGACCCATTTGTTGTTATTCCTTCTCTCTTGTGTATATATATATATATATATATATATATATATATATGTACTACAGGTGCCCAGCCACAGGGGCGTCATGCTTAGGATTCTTGGAATGAAACGCGCTGTAGCTTTTGTGGGAGTTGCAGGCCATTGCTTAGACGACTTCATTGTTGACTCCACTTCTAGTTCAGTTTTACTCAGTGGGGCATGTGTCGCCCTTTTCCATTATTTAGTTAGTATTGTCAGAGATTGTAATTCTTTTACTTTCAGTATCTTTATTTCGGGATTTATTACTGTCAGGATGTTTTCCTTTAGTGTTTTAATGTTGGGATTTATTATTGATGGTTAAACTCTTGAATGTTCATTTTTATTCTTATATTTAACGTGTGACTCTTAAAATGTTAATGGTTTAAGGTTTTATAATTGGATTTAATAAAATGGAAATAAGGTTTTGAATGGTTTTGACCCTTAGCTTAATTATTTAGGGTGTTTAATTGAAAAAGTTATTTTTGCGACTGTGATGCTAAGAATGAACCAACTGTTCACCTTGATTTTAATTTAATAAATGAGTGATCTCCCGGTATTTAATTAGGCGGGGTGTCACAATTTAGTGTAGGTAGGTTTTAGCAAAAGTCAAAAAATAACTTTTTTTAAATAACACAAATAGTATATTATATCAAAACAGTATTACAACAGTTAGGTTTATCCACAAGCTTACTAACTATAATACTATTAATATCTGCCAACAGTGGTTTGTCGATAAATCTAGGTATTACATCAAAAACATTATTCATATAGTGAAAACTATTTCTGGTACTCGCAAAGACGTCAGCAATCGATTTGTCTCTCTATAACAAAAAGATATTCACACAGTATCGAATTGCTGCAACTCCTTACGGCAGTGCCGGAGTAATTCCTGAATATGGTGGCTCGAACATTGGGCCTACAGAAAAGTTGGTAAGTAGACAAAGAATTCGTTTCCACGTGTATATTACGAACACCTCTATCAATAGCAAATTTTAAACCCTCTTTTATTGCCCACATTTCAGCTCTAGCATTGGAATTAAAGTCAATATTTTTAGCAAATTCCCAAATAAAAATTTCCTTATCGTCTCTAAGCCAATATTTTGCATGATCCGTCAATATTAAGTTTAAAAATAATTTTTTCAATGCATGTTAATGTAATCCTCAAGTTTGTTGCACCGAAAACACAAAATTTTTGGCACCCTAACCCGTACCTTTGATTCCAATATTACCAATCAAGGTTGTCATATTCAATCTTTGTTAGACTCAACTCAACAGCATAAGTTATTCAGCCAGATCATCGGTTTTCCCAATTGTATATATTGAGTGATCTAACAGATCAACCACTTACCCCACACCCATAACTTTGATTCGATCATCAATGTTATTTTGATGGGGTCTTACCCTGGCGTTCACGTTACATATAATGCATATAGCATCATCTTCTGGTGGGGTCTTACACTAAACCGAAATTTTGGAAGAAAATATTTTTCTTTAATATCATGTTTTAGAGGTGGCACATTATATGAATTATTTTGTTGATGTGGCTGATCGACCTGTCAAAAACAATAGGTTTTTTCTTGCACGAAAGGTGAGTGGGGTTTAGGACATGGTTGGACATCATGGTGAGTCAATTTTCATCACTCTTTCTCAATTACCGTGGAATAACTCTATCCATCGGAGGCCAATGCTCTTTTTCCACGTTTTATGTTAAAATAGATCTCACTGATTTGGAGTGCCCTCCTTTCAGAAATGTCGTTGCATAACCTTCGGATATCAGATGCTATTTTCAAATCTCTTGGGAACTACAAAAAAAAAAAAAATTATAACAAATTATAATATATTAGTATTCCTTTATTGAGCACTGTTGGTTTTCTATTAAAAATACATTTTAAATGGATTATTTAAATTCATTAAAAATAACAGTTTTAATTACACCTCCTGAAATTTATTTTTATTTTTACTTTACCATCCGAACGTTCATTCTTTAAATTTAACCTCTCGAACTATAGAATTACTTCTTCAAATAACCTCTCTAATGTTAATACTTTTAATTTTTGGACGGAAGTAACTCTTTGAAAGAGTATTATGATATTTTAACATTCTTTAATTGCTAAAAAAAACTCATTTACTCATTCTTCTCTCTCTCTTCATGGCAGCCATGGATGCCTCCCCCCCACGCCCCTCTCTCGTCTCTATTCAACTCATGTTTCTCTTCACACACACAAAAATCTATACACAGACATTTCTACACACATGTTAAGCGGACTTCCTTAAAGAACGGATTAACGGACTTTGTCCTTATCCCCAAAGTAGTCCCCTCGTGGCCCCAAAGACTTTTGTTATTTACTTTAGATGGTCACCCTCTTGTCTTATACTAAAACCTTAATTTAAAACTATATATTTAACAGATTTATAGTTTAGACCCAAATTGGTATCAAGACCTTAAAGACTTTAGAAACTCACCAAATTCCAACCAAAACCCTAATTCTGGTATCAGAGCCATAAGACGCACCTTTTAGACTTATAGTATAAAGACTTTAATGCCGTTGGGATCTATCCCTCGTATTTATCAAGATATTTTTTGAACCAACCCAGACTACCATCCCATACCCATAGCTGATTTAGACCCAGTAGGATGTTTAACCTCTCACATAGACGGTTGTTCATACACTGAACACATCCCAGCGAAACACGCAGACAGTACGCAAGTTACTGCTAGTGCTATTAATAGCATAATAGACCAACATAAGTGTATACTCCTTATATTAAGACAATTAATAAAAGACACTCAAACCCTAGAGACAGAGATAAAAAATATCTATAAAAGATTACTAGAAATAGATAACCAAATCCCATTAGACCTTGTTCATGTTTTACACGAAATAAATATTAAGACTAATCATATAGAAGTCCTTAACAAAGACATCTTAGAAATTAAAACCTTAACTAAAAATCAGGACAGTGAGTTAATTAAACTTACTAAAGAACAAGCTAAGTTTATCCCTAGATTAGATAGTTATCTTCCTAATGGAGATAGTTAGATCAGATTGAAATGAGGTACTAAGAGACCTCTACATTAAGACTTTATCAGACTTTTATCAAAGAATTTGAGAAAAGATAAATGATGACAGATTTTATTATAAGATAAATGAAAATGAGATTGCCAACGCGGTTAAAGCAACTACACTCATATTAGAAAGATTAAATTTAATTTTTATATCTATAGCAGCTACCCAAGACTATAACAATAGCTTTGCTAAAGACTTGCAATTACACTTAAAAGCTAAGACGGAAGGATTAACCACCTTCTATACAGACTTTGTTAAATTCCAACAAAATTTAGCAAATTAACTTAATAATATGGAAAGCCATAACCTATCCAAGATGGATATTATTATTAATGAACTTAGACTAAATATGGCCCAAGTAGAAGAAAAATATGAAGAAATTATAAACGAAATTAAGGACGTATATAATAAATCTTCCCAAGCAGAAATAGACTCTCCTTTTATTCTAACTCGTTTAGATAAAATAGAAAGGACTGTAGAATCTATAGAAGCTAGATCTATGCAACAACAAGAAAAAGATAATGAAGTAAAAGACTATATTACAAATGTTGTAAAATTCCTAGTTAATTCTCTAGCTAGACATGGTGAAAAAATTTATGAGAAGACAAGAAAAGAGAATAAGAATTTTAAAGAAGAAATCCTTAGCCAGATAAAAAAACAAAAAGACTATTCATACTTCTTAGAAAGAATTGAAAAAAGACTTGAACAAAAACAGGTTGCCACCTATAAATTTAGAGAACCCCCATAAAAAAAACTAGAGAAAAGAATACCATAGGTAGACGGATTAGATAAGACTAGTAAGATAGTTAGCTCTATCCCAAATATTGGACAGAGTAATCATATGCTCCAAAGACTTAAGGATTCATCCTCCAATGTTAGGACATGGTGGAAATAGAGAAATTTCACCAATCCTCTCCAATGGAAAGAATGGGGAGAAGTTGACTAGAAGATTATTGAAGATTCCATTCATAATGGATTACTTCTAGCCGTTAGATACATAGATTTGTTTAAATAATGTGCCACTCCTAAGACTCCTAATTATAACATGACTTACCATTGTAGGAATCATGTGTTAGACAAATCATATATTGAGCTCCAAGGGTTTGACTCGGAATGGCTTAGATCTAGAGGAACTGATAGGAAGTTCCAATTCCTAACCTTTGGACTCTTTCAAGCAATAATCCAAGGATTACATAGACCTCAGAATAATATTAACATATTATGTTGTTTAGTAGATAAAAGATGGAAAGATTTTGAGAAAAGTCTTATTGGGATAGCCCAATTAGAAATGTCAGACAACATGGGATACTTTAATGTCATTCCGGCATTCACAGTAACCGTAGACACAACCAAACATTTTAAGTTAATCTTATATGCTAGTGGCTATGAAGACTATATTATCCTAGACGCTAATATAAATATAGAATTCCAAAGCTATGTGAAGTTCTCTCAATTTCCTTATGAAGGAATGTAATCGGGAATTCCTAGCGGTAGACTTAATGAAGAAATCTTAGTTAGAACCAATGTTTCAGACTATAATCATACTTACAGTATTAGGAATACTGGACTTATGAAAGAAAAAGCTAAGACCCTCTGGCAATTTCCAGAATTTTAAGAAACTAAGATTATAAAAAATAAACCTTTGTTTATTAATCAAGACGATGTCACTGGAAATGTTACCATCCATCTTGGTCCCCTTAAGATTGTCAATAAGTATATCCAGACCGAAGAAATTAGATTTAAGAATATGGGAGAAGCCATAATCAATGATCCTTCAGAAGGAAAATGTAGTAGTAAGACTAGTGCTAGTTTACTAAGACAAGCTCCGGTAATTATACCTAGAAGATCATTTGAACAAAAAGACTTAATTAAAGAAAAAGCTAGGATCTAAAACTTTGGACACGAACCCTCAGAATTAGACGTGAAGACATTTAAAGATCACTTTAATAAAAGTCATTTTGTTAGATTTCAAGAAAGAGAAAGATTTAATATGATAACTCAAGAGCGTATATTAAAATTAAAAGAATCTAAGAACACTAAGGAACTTCTTAGAAACCTAAGACTAATAGAAGAAGGAGAATAAAGATAAATTCCAGCTACACAAGTTGAACCTATTAAATAAGAGATGGGAAGTAGTAGTAGGCTAGAATATGCTCCTAGACTTTTTAGTAAACCAATAGGAATAAATATTCCTATATAATCAAGCACTGTAGTAAAGACTAAACCTGATTATATAAAATACTTTCCAACTACTGACAAGAGTTTCACTCCTTTTAAGACTATGGCAAGCCAAGCCATAAATCCAGTAGGTATATACCTTAACTTAGACAATGTTCAAGATAGGAAGAAGGCCTTAGATGAATGGCGTAATCAGATGAACATGTGTTTTGCATCTAATGAACAATGGGATGCAAGTTCATGTTAGCAGTACGCTGAGCAATCCATTAGAGTTATTGAAAAACATTACTTAGATAGTTTAAGAAAGGCTACAGATGAAGACTCCTTAGCTAAGATTGAGAAGATGAAAGAAAACTTAGAAGAAAGATCAATTGAAGAACATATTCAATTGTTTACATCAAAATTCATTGGAGCTGGACATATAGCTCAAATCAATGAATAAGACCTAGCAAAAGCTAAGTTAGCCCTCCTTAGCATTTGCAAATTAGATAAGATAAATGAATATAACAATAATTATGAGCAGCTATATTACAAAGTTAAAGAATTTGGAGAGACCTTAAAAGATGAATACTTTAGAAAGATACCTTCCATAAGACAAATCCTAATTAATGAATATTGGAATTGTCCAGGAGTAGCGGGAGTTATGAACAACTCCCTTAGTGAAAGAATCAATTTCGCCAAAGACTATATCATATCTAAGAGACGTGATTTAACTCAAGGAAAGTTAATAGAAGAAATTTCAAGCAGATCCCTCCAATCAAAGACGAAAGAGACGTCGCTCCAATCTAATGGGGATGTGGTAGTGAACCTAAGAAATTCAAAAAGAAATTAGAATGGAAACATAGGAAGTTTAAGACTAGACCTTTAGGATTTTCAAAGAAATATAAATTTAGACAATCTACTACCTTTAGAGAAAAACACCTAAGACTAAGAAAAATAAATTTAATCAAAGAAGATATTTTAAGAAGAACACTAGTAAGTATAAGAATGTTCCTAATTATAGGAAATAAAAAGATGTAGCTCAATCTAAGACCTCTATCAAAGAATGTTGGACTTGTGACAAAGAAGGACACTTTGCTAAAGACTGCCCTAATAACAAAGATAAATAAGGTATTAAGATTATTAATACAAGGTTAGACTATGCAGATCAAAAAGAGTTAGATATCCTATATCCTATAGAAATATCAGACATAAAAGATGATAAAAATACTATAATCTATAGTGCATATACAAATAGTGATTCAGAAGACTATAATGACACTGATGAGTATGAAGACTCTCAGGATACTCTAGACTTGTATATGATGCAAACTAATCAAGACGACTTAGATAATGAATATATAGACTTTAAAGAAGCTTGGTATAAGCGTATATTAAGCCCATTTTAAAAGAAATGATGAACATTTAGTAATCCTGAGTTACTAACCTATATACCTAGATTCTACTTTGATAAAAGACATTATTGCACATTTGAAATAAAATGTTGCAAGAAAGACTTTAGATGCATAGAGTGTTTTGAGATTATACAAACATAATTATTTATGGTATGTGTTATTTGTCAATTACACTATGTAAGGACACAAATTTCCAATTGAGTCCATATATAGTTTTGGCTCAATTCCGGACAAAAACATTTATTCATAGGGATAGTATTTATTTGTAATATTCTCAAGCCTATGAAGTATGTATTGAAGACGTAGCGGCAAAGAATTTAAAGCTTCATCAAAATGCCGGTTTGCGTGCCTCGTTTCTACGTCAACAACTAAGGTTCCATGCTCCCAAGGTATGAATGTAATTATATTTATATAGGAGCTTGGAACAATTTGTATTGGGTGTTAGGTGAAATAAAAACTGCATTTTATTTTCAGAAAGAATCAAATAGAACTTTAATATAAGTATATAAAAGTTTCTGGGCCAAAATCGAATTTTACAAACTTTCTGGTCATTCGTTAGAAATGTCGTTCGAACGAGTTTTGTCGTTCGAACCAGATTTCGTTCGAACGAGTTTTGTCGTTCGAACCAGTTTCGTTCGAACGAGTTTTGCCAACGACCCTAACTGGTCAGTCGTTCGATATGTCGTTCGAACGAATGTTCGTTCTAACGAGGTATCTAATGAACTTCTAACGAGCCCAGGCTGGTCACTCGTTAGAAGTCTCGTTCGAACGAGAATCAAGTTCTTTCGAACGAGATTCCAGCGGGAACAGTTATTTGGAAGTTTTTTGCAGTTTTTCCCCACTCCTCCACTTGGTTTTCAACCAACTTTTTTCATACATTATTATGTGCGGGAAACACATTTTCCAAGACAACTTTTCCATCCTAATACATCTCCTAAAGAGAGTTTGAGAGATCATTTTAGAAAGGAAAATGTTCATGTTTGAGTGTTCTTCAACTTAAAGAAAAATCTTTAAACACTTAGTTTACACCCATTGTTGTTTATTCCAAGTTCCATATATACATATCTTTACTTGGAGTTTTTGGCACCGGTTTTCTCTACCGAATTCAAGAGACGTTTCGGGTTTGCTTCTACACCCCATCACACAGAAGACTTTTGTTGAGATTCTACCCATGCTTGGGTGACGGTGACCATATAAAGTCCCATCGGTGGATTTCGAGACCGCGGTGGTGTTCCGAGGTTGTCCGCTAGGAAGAGGTTTCTACGAGAAGGAGCGTCGAGGCTTGAGAGGGATCGAGTCAGTCGTTGTAAGTCTATCTGTCTTGTAATTATAATTCCGTATCTAGTGGACTTGTGGCTAGGGCCGTTCGAGGTTGTTTCCCATCTTGGGTTTTTCCTCGTACATCTCGGCGTAGTGTGACATTGTTTATTTTATCTTGCTCATTAATTTAGAATCCATGCTTAAGATAATTTCAAGATAAAATTTGGTTTAATTATCACACTCAGTTAATTTGGGACTTAAATTAAATATTGGGTTAAATTGGTTTATTCAAGTCATTTGCTAAAATTGGTTTCGCCTAACTTTGGATAATTGTTAATTATGACTTAGGCATATTCTAGGACTTGAATTATGTTTTAATTTGTTTTGAGAAATTAAAACTTGTTGTTATTTTTGAAAGTTGAACCATCACCCCTTTTACAACGCTTCCGCATCATCTCTATTGTGTTTTAGATTGAAAAGGAAATTAAATATTTTAATCGAGTGAATTATTCAAAACCCGGGGATTCCACTTTTCAAATTGGTATCAGAGCCAGAAACGATAATTTATTTCGTTAAGATCCTTTAATTTTTGGCTAAAATGGATTTTTCCCCATTTTCAAAATTTCCTATTTTTGATGGTTCAGACTACGCGTATTGGAAAGCGCGAATGAGATCGGCACTAAAATCTATTGACGAGAGAGTTTGGATGTCTGTTGTTACCGGGTATTCCCCACCAACTTACTTAGTTGAAAATGAACGTGTTATCAAACATGGACTGAAAATGAGTTTAAACTTGCTAATTTTAATTCCCGTGGTTTAAATGCCTTGTTTAGTGCTGTCGCACCGGATGAATTCCGACGTATTATGACGTGTGAAACCGCTAAAGAAGCTTGGGACATTTTACAATTAACTCATGAAGGAACTAGTGTCGTTAAAGCTTCAAAACTCCAAAACCTCACCACTCAATTTGAAACTATCAAAATGGATGAAAAAGAAACTTTTGATAAATTTTATGCTAGACTTTCTGATATTGTTAATTCATCCTTTAACTTGGGAGAGAAAATACCTGACGACCGTGTTGTAAAGAAAATTTTAAGGTCCCTACCCGATAGATTTATTCCTAAAGTGACCGTTTTAAATTCTTTACCCACTTTAGCTTCTACGAAATTAGAAGAGCTTGTAGGTGATTTACAAACCTATGAACTGGATATGTTTCCCTCTAAAAATGAAAAGAAAATTGAAAAGGGTGTTGCTTTAAAATCCCGTAAAGAGGTCAAACAAGTAGTAGAGAGAGATAGTGATAGTGACTCGGAAGACATGGCTTTGTTTGCTCGTAAATTTAGAAAATTTCTTAAATTTAACAAAGATAAAGTTAAAAATGATTTTAAGAAATTTGATACTTCTAAACATGATAAAAGCGAGAAGATTTCTAAAGCCAAGAAAATCCCTAAACCTAGTAATGAACATTTAGATAGGGACGAGTCTAATAAGTGTTTTGGTTGTGAAGGTTATGGCCATAGGGCTTATGAGTGCCCCACTAAACTAAGGAAAGATGGTAAGCGACCTATTTCATATAATGCAACCCTTAGTGATAGTGATAAGTAAGAAAAGCCCGATTCCCCCACTAAGAAAAATTTTGTGGCTTTCATGGCTAGTCATGTGAGTGATAATGATAACTCATCGATTGATGACACGATAGCACATGCCACTTCCAAGGTCATTGTTCATGATTCCCTTGTTTTTAATGATAGTGAGAGTGAAGAAGAAAGTGAGAGTGAAAATGAAGAAGAGGTTGATGTGAGTGAACTTCAAAATGCTTTTCATGAATTATATAAAGAATCTATTAATTTGAAAAGAACTAATTTGAAGTTAGAAGCTTGTTTAAGAAAGAGTGTCAAGGTCGTTGATGATAGTGCCTTAATAGAAGACCTTAGGACACATGTGAGGACTCTTCAAGAGAAGCTTGATTATGTAGAAGGCGAAAGAGATAGCCTTAGGGGTTTAATGGAATCCTTGAAAAAGGAGCTTCTTGCTTTTGAAGAGCGAAATGTTTTACTAGAATCTAACATTGCTGAATTGGAAAATAAATTAAAAGATTCTAGTAATGTCAAATTTGATTTGGAATGTCGTTCGGAAAAACTTGATAAAATGTTAGGAACGATCCAAATTAAAAATGACACTTGTGGTTTAGGCTTCAATCCTTGTAATGAATTTACTCATAATGCCCAAACCAATGTTTTAGGAGAATCAACTAGGAATACTTTTAAAGATCACTCCTTAAGTAAATCTTTTCGACATGTTCTCACTTGTACAAATTGTGGTCGACAAGGTCATCTTAGGAAATTTTGTTTAGATCTTAAATGAATTCCTAGAAAACCCCATAGTAAAGTAACCACGGTAGTTAAGGTTCCTACACCCCAAAATAGTCATTCCTCATTAATTTGGGTTAGGAAATCCGACTTGGTTACCTTACAAAATAGGGTTGTTGATTCTCATTTACTTACACATGCTTCCTCCCTTGCTAAATCTAATGGATGAACGTGTTAGTGTTTGCATACTTTAGCATTTGTACTTCATGCTATATTCATATGCTAAATGTATGCTTGTTTAGTCATTTTCTAGTCATAACCTTATTTCATGTCACATGCTAGAAATCATGACTTGTTTATCTTTTTCTATTATATTTTGCGTTTGAATTAATTGAAAAAATATAAAAAGATTTTTGTTTATCATTTGTGTTTTATTTATTTCATTTATGCTTAATGAAAAATACAAATGATTTTTGTTTAGTCTTTTGAGTATATATCTTTCTTTTTGACTACAAATGTTAAAACTCAAAAAGATTTTGTTTGGTGTGTATTTTTGTTTGACACACTTTATGTGGCATATTCTTGTGTTTGAATCCCATCATTTACGCTCCCACGCGGCTAGAACTTTTGGTTTAGATTTTCAATCCTTATTATGTTCTTTACCATATTTTATGAAGTAGTTGGATTTTGTATTGTTTAAATGGATTCTATTTCTATATGCCTCTATTCACACATGCACAAGCTCTTTTGAAATCTTAATGTCACATGTTATATTTGAGCTTTTTGAGGTGTTCTCCTATCAATCTAGTCATCTACATATCTATGACCTAGGAGGACTAGTGCATGTCAAAATTCGTTGCATGTGAGATTTGTGTGAAAAATGAAAACATGATAAATTAATATATGCACGGGGAAGGGCTCTGAAAGGATGAATTAAATCCTTTGCGATAGTAAGCCACCGTTGATTGGATCTAAAAGAAATACGTGATCCAAAGGATTAAAAACAGAATAAATGGCATTTAAAAGAAAGCAATTGCCAAGGCCTATGTTTGTTTGATATATTCATTCAAAAACAAAAGAATATATATGCTCATTGAGGGAGAATTGGATGGTATATCAACGGTTTGCACAATGTCCGTTTATCCTAGTTGTCTTTTATGTCATGACTCTATTTGGTTTGTAGAATCATCATCATGCTAGGCTTGTATGCATTGTGTATGTTTGTTCATTGAGTTCAATCTATATTGTCACATGAGGTTATATTTCAATGTCATGAAGTTTGCAATCAAATGAGAACTCCGTGAACGTTTATTAAGTGTTTGGGTCTAAATTTAATTGTTGCTAGTACACAGCCCTACACTTCCGTTTCCATATGACACATTTTTGCCATACGAGTGTGCAAACTTATTGTATTTTGTGTCGTGTGTGTGTTTATATCTATCTATATATCTATATATATATATGCAAGTGCTCTATTGGTATTTTTTTTTTGTATCTGTATATATGATATTTGTTTGTCTTTGCCTTGCTTTTATTGCCCATATGCTGTCATGTCTTATCACTTTAAACTTTCACATGCTGTTTATTAGTTCTTTATCCTTTGCCTATTCCCGAACAAAAAGGGGGAGAATGATGATAGGGGGAGAAATGGTATCTAATCCTATTATTATCGTATCTTAGTTTGGGGGAGATTTATCTTATGCATTTGATGAGTTTGCTTAAGTGTGCAGGTATTCTACTAAAGCAGCATTGTTTAATGGCAAAGCGTTTGATCCTTGGGTTGTGTCAAGATTGGGCGGTTTATGTTTTGAGTCTAGTAGAGCTTGATGGCCCTTTAGGATTTTTGTTTGGTTTTTGTCCCGGAATAGCCAAAGGGGGAGATTTGTAAGGACACAAATTTCCAATTGAGTCCATATATAGTTTTGGCTCAATTCCGGACAAAAACATTTATTCATAGGGATAGTATTTATTTGTAATATTCTCAAGCCTATGAAGTATGTATTGAAGACGTAGCGGCAAAGAATTTAAAGCTTCATCAAAATGCCAGTTTGCGTGCCTCGTTTCTACGTCAACAACTAAGGTTCCATGCTCCCAAGGTATGAATGTAATTATATTTATATAGGAGCTTGGAACAATTTGTATTGGGTGTTAGGTGAAATAAAAACTGCATTTTATTTTCAGAAAGAATCAAATAGAACTTTAATATAAGTATATAAAAGTTTCTGGGCCAAAATCGAATTTTACAAACTTTCTGGTCGTTCGTTAGAAATGTCGTTCGAACGAGTTTTTTCGTTCGAACCAGATTTCGTTCGAACGAGTTTTGTCGTTCGAACCAGTTTCGTTCGAACGAGTTTTGCCAATGACACTAACTGGTCAGTCGTTCGATATGTCGTTCGAATGAATGTTCGTTCTAACGAGGTATCTAACGAACTTCTAACGAGCCCAGGCTGGTCACTCGTTAGAAGTCTCGTTCGAACGAGAATCAAGTTCGTTCGAATGAGATTCCAGCGGGAACAGTTATTTGGCAGTTTTTTGCAGTTTTTCCCCACTCCTCCACTTGGTTTTCAACCAACTTTTTTCATACATTATTCTGTGCGGGAAACACATTTTCCAAGACAACTTTTCCATCCTAATACATCTCCTAAAGAGAGTTTGAGAGATCATTTTAAAAAGGAAAATGTTCATGTTTGAGTGTTCTTCAACTTAAAGAAAAATCTTTAAACACTTAGTTTACACCCATTGTTGTTTATTCCAAGTTCCATATATACATATCTTTACTTGGAGTTTTTGGCACCGGTTTTCTCTACCGAATTCAAGAGACGTTTCGGGTTTGCTTCTACACCCCATCACAAAGAAGACTTTTGTTGAGATTCTACCCACACGGAGAAAGGCTCCATGCTTGGGTGACGGTGACCATATAAAGTTCCATCGGTGGATTCCGAGACCGCGGTGGTGTTCCGAGGTTGTCCGCTAGGAAGAGGTTTCTACGAGAAGGAGCGTCGAGGCTTGAGAGGGATAGAGTCAGTCGTTGTAAGTCTATCTGTCTTGTAATTATAATTCCGTATCTAGTGGACTTGTGGCTAGGGCCGTCCGAGGTTGTTTCCCGTCTTGGATTTTTCCTCGTACATCTCGGCGTAGTGTGACATTGTTTATTTTATCTTGCTCATTAATTTAGAATCCATGCTTAAGATAATTTCAAGATAAAATTTGGTTTAATTATCACACTCAGTTAATTTGGGACTTAAATTAAATATTGGGTTAAATTGGTTTATTCAAGTCATTTGCTAAAATTGGTTTCGCCTAACTTTGGATAATTGTTAATTATGACTTAGGCATATTCTAGGACTTGAATTATGTTTTAATTTGTTTTGAGAAATTAAAACTTGTTGTTATTTTTGAAAGTTGAACCATCACCCCTTTTACAACGCTTCCGCATCATCTCTATTGTGTTTTAGATTGAAAAGGAAATTAAATATTTTAATCGAGTGAATTATTCAAAACCCGGGGATTCCACTTTTCACACTACTATGAAACTTGTTGGAGAACTAGATTTAAAGCACTTTATACTAGCCAATATGACGCTCAAATAGACTTAGGTAATAAAACATATTATCAAGATGTTGATAGAAATATAGCCAAAAGATTGCAAGAAGATGAAGACTTTAAAGGAAAGGGAATTTCCTATGATTTGGAAGAATACCATTTTGATAGTAGTTCAGAAGACTAAATACCCTTAGATTTTATAGATTAACCTCAGAAAGGAATATCTATTTTAGAAAAGAATAATTTAGGAATTTCTACTAAACCACATGCTTGTTTTGTAGAATTATTTGTTCAACACAAGGACTATTCTAAAAGACTTTCAGCTTTTATAGATACAGGATGCTCTCAGAGTATTTGCAAGGCTAATGCATTCCCTGAAGACTATTTTTTAGAAAGTACTCAAGAAATCTATGGTAAGGTGGCTAATGGAGATCCATTTACCTTTATATTTTTAGACTATTCCAATTTATTTTAAATTAGGAAATCAGACAAACAAAACCGTTAATCATCGATTTTGGATAATGGATCCTCATCCTAGTTTCACAGGAAACATTATTTTAGGACAAGACTTTATTAGTAAATATCATCCTTATACTCAGTATAATGATAAGATATTAATTAGTGATAAAGAAAAATTTAATATTAAATCTCCTCTAATAGATCACAAGACTGCCTTTGACCTTATGCGGGTCAAACTCAATTATAGACCCATCAAACATCACAGTTCTTCAACTGAGCATGGTGGACCTAGACCTATAACCCAACAAGAAGCCTTAGAAATTACTAAGCCCTTACAAAAAGAATGTAAGTGTCCAGATCAAAAGTGTTATAAGAAAATAACGCTTATACAGCAAGACATTTTAGATCAATCCCAGAAGACCTTATTCCAAGTTCAAGCAATATCCAAACATAAGAAAATGGATATAGAAGTAGAAAAGGAAAAGATTAGGAAACTAGCAGAGCTTACTTTAGGAGAAAATCCCATTGCTAAGTGGGATAAAGACCAAAGTTATTGTGAAATTATCCCTATTAACCCAGACGCCACTATTAATGGTGGAACCTATAAGAAAGGATATTCACAAGAAGATAGAGAATAATTTAAAAAAGACATAGACGAAATGCTTATGTTAGGCATTATTAGAGAAAGTAAAACTAGACATAATAGCCTTGCCTTCTATGTTCAAAATGAATCTGAACACAAAAGAGGAAAAAGACGTATGGTTATAGATTATAGACAATTAAATAAGAATTATGAATTTGATTCTTATAAGATACCAGACAAGAATAATTTGATTAATTTAATTGAAGATATAATTATATTCAGTAAGTTTGATTGCAAATCAGGCTTATGGAAAATTAAGATGCATCCAGACAGTATTACTTGGACAGCCTTTAGTGTGCCCCAAGGAAAATATGAATGGCTAGTAATGTCATTTGGATACTTGAATGCTCCTCAAGTATTTCAAAGAATAATGGATAACATATTTAGACCTTATTCAGAATTTTGTCTTGTTTACATAGATGACATTCTTATAATCAGTAAGACTAAGACAGAGCATGTAGACCATCTTAAAAAGATTATTTTAGAATTAGACAAACATGGTTTTGTTATTTTCAAAAGGAAAATGCAATTATTTCAGACTGAGATAGACTTTGTGGGAATGCATATTAATAAAGAAAAAATATCCTTAGCATAACACTTAACTAAAAAGATTCTTGAGTTTCGAGATAAACTCAAAGATAGAAAATAATTACAATCATTTTTAGGATTGCTTAACTGTGCTGCAGACTTTATTAAAGACCCTGCTTCAAAAAGACAAAGCCTAAAATCCAAATTAAAAGGAACAAAAAAAACTAATCCTTTTTATTGGACCAAAGATGATTTTGAAATCATAAGACAAATTAAAGATGCGGTTAAGAACATTCCCTTTCTTGAACTGCCTAATGCAGGAGACAAGTTTATAGTAGAAATAGATGCCTCTGATAAACAATGCGGAGCAATATACATTGCCATTGATCATCAGACAAAAAAGAAGAAACTTTGTAGATATAGTTCTGGAACCTTTACAGACCCATAAATAAGATACACTGCCCATGAAAAAGAAGTTCTAGATGTAGTAAGGGCAATAGAAAAATATATGCTTTTTCTTAGACCTAAACATTTTACTGTATATATTGAATCTTCTTATGAAGTAAAATTCCGAGACTTAGACTTGTCCAAATCAAGGAATAATAGACTTATTAGATGGAAACAAATGCTTAATGGTTATGACTTATCTATTATAAATATTAAGGGAAGTAAAAATACCATTCCAAACATTATATCAAGAGAGTCAATGTTTTCTAACACTAATATGATTTCATATTTTATGTTGCAAATAGAAGACCTATACAGTATGAGTTCCTCTGGGATGAATAGACTGAACAAAGAAGACGTTGTAGACTATCTTAGACGCGTAAGGCCAAATGTCGGTATAACGTAAAGACAAACTCATATTCAAGACTCTCAAGAAAGACCAATCCTAGAGAACCTTGATGATATCTTAGTTCCTCCTAGAAAATCTAAACATGAGATAGTTTCTCAAAATAGACTCATTGGGAAGATATATTTTTCCCAATATAGACCTAATCAAAGATATCCAGACTTAATAAAATTTAGACGAGAATTTTCAGATGATGAAAATACTCTCATAGACGCTATATAGTGGAACGTGAAGAATAGACTATGGATTGAGTTCAAATAAAATTTGGTAGTCATTGCCAGATTCATGAGGACACAAAGACTTGCAATCACCCAACTTAGTGGTACTGCTATACCTAGACCTCAGATTCAGATTTATGCTCAGACTCTTGGAGAAACCTCTAAAGCTAGAACTACTGATTTTTACTATCAGAAAAAGACCTTTAAGACTAAGATTATTATACCGTTTGGTCATAATAATCTCCCATTAGCAAAAGACTTTCAAAAAGAAACTAACAACATTATTGATCATTTTAATATGTTATTGTCAGAAATAAATGGAGATGCTTTAATGATTAAAGGTTTCTTCAAAGACGTTCCAAAAATATATCTTTTTCGAAAATCAGATATGGCTCATATAACTCTAGCAGACCACGAGTTCATTGGACTCGTTCAGATAAAAGTTATTGAAGACTCTGTTTCCCTTAGAAGAATAGTCCATGAGTATGTTAAGAAGGTACAAGACTTTCTTCCTCAATATGCTAGAATCTATCAGATTGCTCCAAGTTCCTATAGAGGAATGAGAGTTGAAGGATTTTGACTTATTAGATTTTCCAATTATATATTCTAAGGCGTTGAGATTCTATCAGAAGATGAGACTAAAGATTTAATTATTGATAATTCCAAGCTCCCAATTGCTCATGCCATAGAGATAATAAAAATCATGGAATTATTGACAGGCGAAGACAGATGGTACACCGCCTACCACAAAGAAGACCTAATAATCTAAGTTGATGAGCCATTCAATGGAAGGCTCAAGAAAGAAGCCAAGGAATTGGTAGAGATACTTTTGTCAGCTAGCTTTAGAATTGTGGGCCTCATTGATGAATTTTTCAATAATACCCTCCCAAACCAAGATAAGGTAGAAGAAGACATAGATGGGACACAAACGGGCCCCTCGTTAGTCGAAGAATTATTGAGGACAGAAGATGCCCTCCTCTAGACCTATGCATTATTTACAAGACGACAAGACTCGTGATAAAGACTTGGCACGCCCCATAAGATGACCTTTATTTTAAAAAAGAAAAAGGTTCCCCAATTATCACAAGACATTAAGGGCCTATAGACCCAGCAGATAAGATTCTTAAGACAAAGTTGCTTTAATAATTTATATCTTTGCACCGGATTGCTTTTGGTAGCCAGTTACGAGTCATTTGTAGTGCCCTTGAGCTATAAAAGGGTGCGTCTAGTTGATTTTGAGATATGAGTTATTAGAGAGAAGTTTAGAAGCTAGAAAGAGTGTGTAAGCTTGTAGTAAGTAATATGTACATGAGTGAGTAAACCTCTCATAGTTATAGGAAAGGGGAGAGTTGTAACTATTTATGCTATGCAATAAAAGTATTTTCTTTTCTAGAAATCTCTTATGTTGAGTTGTTATTATTTTCTAAATTGTCTCTAACTTTTTGTTCATAGAGGACTATTGTGTGGAACCTCTGGTGTAGCACACAAGGTGTTATACCGGTGAACCGTTGTCAGGTGTCGATTAGCCGTGAACCGTTAGCCAGGTGGGCGTTAGGCGTGAAGGTGTACATGCAGGAAATGGGCTCAACGCCCAAATAATGGATTGAGGTGCGACACATAAAAAGAGAGTTGTAGGAGGGTGAGAATGGAGAAGAATAGTAGCAAGGCTGAAGAGAAGAAGGAAGGAAGATAAAGATATTGCAGACCAAAAGGAAGGTATAACTCGAACCAAACCCTTCACTATTTTACATATTATTGTTTTAAAAATAATCTTGTATGACCCTACAAATCACTAAAGACTTTTTAGGATTTGTTAATCAAACAAGTTTAGACTTAACTAGAGAAATTTACGATTGAATTCTTACAGACCCTAAAGATAAAGAACTTATAGTAACTTCTTTAACATACGCAGGTGGTACTTTCAAATATATAGATCAGATTATTGAGTGGTTAGGAAGAGAAGTACTTAGAATAGAAATAATTAAAATAGGGATCCGTGATCTCTTTTAACAAAAATTAAGAACTCAAGATTTTGCAGAAGAACTGTCAAGACCTGAAAAATATCAAGAATATACTAGGATACTTGAAGACAGTATAGACGTATTAAAATTTATTAGATGAAAAAGGTTAGCTGAAATGAAAGTTATTTTAATTAGAGCTGGAGGAATCCTCCATCTCCTTAAAAATGTAGAGACAGCTGCCCCAAAACATATCGTAGATTTTTGTCATATTATGGTGATAATAATTTAGACGAATTTATAGATAACGATATAATTAATATTGTTAATCAAATATATAAAGAAACTAGACTGATAAACCCAAGATACCGTATAAGGTATTTAAGACTAGAATATTTCCCTGCAAAATTGCTTGCAATTTCTAGACTCCCTGAAGAAACTATTTATATAGATAATCCTCATTATTCAGAACTCCAGTACGATAGTGACGGAAGAAGCTTAAGAAGTAGCAGTAGCCCTGAAACTTCTACACTTAGACTTCCAGATTAATTAGGCTTTTAAATAAGCTTAAAAGATCATAGAAATTATTGGGGTAGAAAATTTTATTCTTATAACATTAGAAAAAGACGAAGGTATAAAAAGACAAAGCGGTCGCCAACAGGTGGTCCAATAAATGATAAACGGTCCTAAAATCGTGTGGGAGATATTAAGCCCGCCATTTAAGCCTGTTAAATAAGCCCGTCGGAGAGACGTCCTGAATATATATATATATATATATATATATATATATATATATATATATATATATATATATATATATATATATATATATATATATATATATATAACTGCCCTTGTACAAACTGTCTCGTATTTTTGACCGTGCGAACAGGACATGTGTAATGGTGGACCCAAAATTTTGAGTCAGAGGGTGTGAAAAGTTATGATGAAGTCCGAGGATTTGGGGGCGGGAGCCCCCGAGGAGATTTTTGGGGGGTTGTTTTTACTTTTTTTTTGTGATTTTTAGCCCTAAAAATGTTGAGGTATTAATTCACTAAATTTGGGCTCTTACTTTGTTTGTGAATTTTTTTATAATATTTCAACATAATAATCCTAAGAAACCCAAAAATTAAATTACATTAAATATATTTAATTATTACCTTAACAATGTTAAAAATTAAATTATAGCATAATAACCCTAACAATGTTTTTACAATAAACTAATTTTAACAAACTAATTACCTTATTAACTTATTTTTACAATAAACTAAAAATGTCAAAAACTATTTTTTACAATAAACTAATTTCAACCAGGTAATTTTTACAATAAACTAACAATGTCAAAAAACTAATTTCAATAAACGAAGAATTACAATAAATTAATTTTTTCAATAAAAAAAATTTACCTGTAGGTTGTTGCGGAGAGGAGGAGCGAAGGGGGAGTTAGTTGTTCCTCGGAGCCAGAGGAGGGAGCTTGAAACTTGGGGTGCCGACGGAGAGGAGGAACGGAGAGGGATCTGCTCGAAGCCGGAGGAGGGAGCTCCTGTAGGCAGGGGCGGAGGCTGAAATACACAGGCTGTAGGTTGTTGTTGCCCTGTTGTTGTGTTATGAGGTGGCAAGAGAATAAAAGAGGGAGGATATAGATCGTGGAGTGAGGTGAGGGAGAAAGTGTGAGGATGGAGAGAGAGACGGTTAGGTTCAAACTTAAAACACATGTGTATTTCATATCAGGAAGCGTGTATACAAATTAGAATAACGTTTATTTGCATTTATGCCCCAAAAACATACTACCTTCTATTTTAAAACATTACACAAAGGTCCCAGAAAAAAACCAGGCTATACTCGAGAAAAAAAAAATTAAAAAACCTAGGTGGGCGGTCGCCCACCCTCGGGACCACCTAGGTCCACCCTTGGACGTGTGTCGCCTAGCGGTGAGTTCAGAAAAAGAGAGAGAGTACATATAATTTAGCCGATAATATATGGGATCACCGTCAGGCGACACATATTCGGTCTGCACTATTAAATTATGGGACAGTCCGAACAAGAGCATTATTATATCTATATAATAAGTTACAAAACTTATGTATGTCATAAGATAAGACTATGATGTCACAAGAAGAATTTTATTTACACTTCCTATTTTGCCCTTGAAATTTTTGAATTCACCCTCTTTTCTTTCTCCACACTTAATTCCCGCTCTTTCGCTTTAATTCAAACCTAAGGATGTTTTGGTAAATTACTTCTCTTTGTACTATCTCTAATCAAATGGATCTTTACTTTTCAAAGTTTGGACAAGAAGGACTAAACAATTTACAAATAATCTGATTGTAACTTTGGAAATTTTATTGCAGTAGTTTACTTTTCAACCATACCCACAAGTTAAGTTTACTTTTCACTTATTTTGTGCTGGTAAAACAGGTAAACGAGTGAACAATTTATCGTTATGAACATCACCATATATAATTTCCTCCGCAGTGTTTAATTTTCACATATGTATAGTTTTGGTTATTCCTATATAACATTCAGCTACAATAGATTTCTAATGTCACTTTATATACACACACACACACACACACACACACACACACAAATAAAACCAGGAATATTTTTGGTTATTCGTATTATTTGTTATTCCTAATGTCACTTTTTCATTATGAGCAACAATATAATCTAGTCAAAACAGATTCTAACTGTAGTAATTTTGTGGTAATGAACAGTTAATCTTCTTAAGATTATAATGCACTTGGTGATCGATTTTCGATTTATTCTTGCGATTGTCACAACTACAATTTACCTAGGTTATAAGGTATATTATTTTATATTGTTTGTTGGATCCTTTCACATCTAACAAGAACATTGTACATTCGATTTCAATGATTTCGTGGAAGATTTCTTGGTAAATTTCTATATTCGAGTTCAATACTGATAAAAAATTGATTATCTTCTCTTACTAATGAAATATTTTCAATCAAACACAGTCTATGGTCAAGTGTATATTGGAGTACCATTGGGATGCTTTGGAGCCACATATGAGCGGGGAGGCACTAGAGTACCATTGGGCAAAACACCGCAGAGGTTATGTGAAGAACTTAAATAATCAAATAGTTTGATGGAATGACATTTGAATACATTATAAATGTATTCTACAATAGAGGCAGTCCCATCTACCCTTCAATAGTGTTGCAGAGGTATATACATTTCATAATACTCCACATGCTTTACATTCAAACTGACTTTTATCTCCCAAAGTTCATTATTTTAACTTTGACCCTCATGTTATATAGTCCTATTAGTGGAGCATCACTGATCATATTAAATAAACAAAATGCCTAATTCTATATAAAATGGTGGGGGAAAATGTCTAAATATACAAAGGTCCTTTTGTAAAGTTCCTTTTGTAATTGACTCATAATATGGGGTGATATTCATTGTTTGCCCTCTTTATTCATCGCTGGAATTCAATTTGAGGTACTAATGTTACATTTTATTAAGAGAAAAACACTTTATGATGTGATTAATTAAAGAGTTTTGTGATTAATTAAACAGCGTGTTTGATGTGCAGAGATTCCAGTAGCTTCTTAATTCGTGATTTGCAGCAGGCTACACCCTTTTATTTGTGTGTATTTTTTAATTAATTTTTGTATGTTCGTATTTTTAATTTTGCTTTGCAAGATTTATAGATTTTTTGTACATGCATATAAATCGTGAAGGTTTGCGTTCACATTTATTATTTTCTGCTAAATCATGAACATTTGAATTCATATTCAATTTACTCTGTATTTAAGTTAGACAGAATGGGGTGATTTAATAATAGATCGGAAGTTAGTTTATAATTGTGAATGTTTGCATACACATTTATTTATTACTTCGAATAAATCGAAAGTGAGTTTGTAATAGACAGAATGAAGTGATGCAATTCAGAATCAAGCTATCAACAAATTATTGGATTCCTACAGTAGAAAACAACCACGAGTATTATGAACACATAACAATTTATGTTTGTTGGGTTGTAGATTTTAAGCTTAGTTGTGAATTCTTTATCGGTTTTGAAGTTGAAACTCAATTCAGTCCTACTCTTAAAATAGAAACTTTTTTTTCTTCATGCCTAATTTGAAATATTTAAACATCATTAGTTCATTTCTCCTCTGACTTTGATGTAATGTGTAAACTCTCGTTATGTGTTCTAACGTGTGAGTTCTATCATGGTGGTGTGGCATTATTGATATAACTACTATTTTTATAGGGTCAATTGCATTATATATTTTGTGAGACGCCAATTTCCTGTATTTCCCATATTATGTTCTGTTGTAGAGGTTATGCACTTTTTTTGCTTCTATTTCTCAGCTTTTTTCTCTCTCCTTATTTCGGAGCAGTGTTATACACTGTAGTTATTGTGATAGTTTTAGTTTATGTATTAGCGCTTGATTTTACTACTAATTTTATTTAGTTTGTTGGTCATTGTCCAGGTGTTCCCGTCAAGTTTCAACTATTTGGCACAATCAATATGATATTGGGACTGCACAGCTGATTAGATAAAAATGGTGTTTCTCATTAGAGGGTTTAAAGAGATAATAAATGTGTTCCTGTACCTATGGAAGGATATTTCATATTTGGTCGGGACGAATTGCTATCGAGAAAAATCAATGCCTTCATGAACTTATTAGACATGCTTTCTAGTTTGGACATCCCCTCGTGTTTTCACCCATTATGGTTTGTGAAATTTAAGGGTTGTGGGTCAAGATGCTCTATCCGTTTGGAGGACTTCAAGGTGGATTTTGAAGTTGATCGTATGGCAGGCTCGCACCTTTTTCACCATCACTGGATTGCGAAGTGGTTAAAGAGGAGTACTAAGTGTCCCCTACACGCACATTGATTTGCACATGTATGTGTTTATGTCCTGCATTTCTGGAAAAAAAATTCCGCAAGTAAAACAACATTATCAATTCTATTTATTACGTTATTATGGTGCTTACGCTGATATAATTCAATAAGTAAAACAACATTCCTAGCGCTGTTCTTGACGAAGAAGTCGAAGCAATCCTTCCTAATGTTGCTTATGCCCTTGGAAAGTTCACGTGGGGATGAGTGCATGCTTCTCTGCCCAGTTGGACAATGGATTTTAGTGCATACGTAGGCGTAAGGTGTGAGTTAATCGGAGTACTTGAATTCACTTTTTGAAAGTTTAACGTCTTTTGATGTAATAAATTTGTTATATATATTATTAAAGACCATCTTCGTTATTCTCTGGGCATTATTATCAAGCTTGATTGGAGATATGGATGTTGGAGATTAACCTGTTTAAAATAATATGTTGATGATGTCATTAGTAAGTCGGTGATTGTTAGGGGTGCACAATGAATCCGAAAATTCGATAAATCGAACCAAAATGGCTGCATTGGTTCGGTTTGGATCGGTCTTTTGCTCAATGGTTCAGTTTCGATTCTAAAAAAACAAAATTGATACTTCGGTTCGGTTCTCGGTTCCAGGGAAAAAAACCAATCCGAGACCAAACCAATTTATAATTACATATATATTTATTTTATATATTTAACACTTGTAATTTATATTTTGTGATTACCTAAGTTTCTAACTTATGTTACTGAGGATCAAGATTAATTTTGACCTTC
Organism: Sambucus nigra; assembly: GCA_949130495.1. Lineage (NCBI taxonomy): Eukaryota > Viridiplantae > Streptophyta > Magnoliopsida > Dipsacales > Adoxaceae > Sambucus > Sambucus nigra. The sequence goes on from OX422213.1 coordinate 539,558,732, forward strand.
AAAAAATTAATTATGAAATACATTAATCTTAAGATTTCAATAAGTTTGAAATATGACTTTGGAACCGAAAATCGATTCGATCCGATCCGGGAATCGTTGGTTCGGTTTGGTTCGATTCTGCATAACTGTCGGTTCGGTTCCGGTTCCAAAAATTTGGAACCGACCCATCTCGGTTCGGTTCTCATATTAGTCTCAAAATTGACCCAAATCGAACCGTGTTCACCCCTAGTGATTGTTATAGCGTATTCTCTGAATTTTTAACTCCGTTAAATATCAAACCTAACATGACCATTAAATCCTTAAAATATATATTTTTCCAAATAATTATGTAATCTTTGTTTTGTTGTTGATTTTATTTGCGTAAGATATGAATTAATAAACGTTAATACCCCTGAAGCCTATATGGATGCTTTTAGCTATGCATACTTTTTAAAGTTGGAGTCTTTACGTTTTTTCCTATAATCTATGATAGATCTACTTGCACTTGGTTATTAAGAGTCGTGAATCATTAGATGGTGAAAATACACGTTTTTTTTCATACCATTATGTCCGTTTCCTGAGTTTCATTCAAGGTTGATACAATGTGTGCTTATGAATGTTTTTTAATATATGTATGTTGACTCGCAATGCTCCTTGGCTTTGGATGTTTAATTGTTTATGGGAATTCTTGTGTTTGGATGTTTTTTTTAGATGAAGGAGAATAAATATTTTGTCCCGTTAAAATGGCACGACTAATTTATGTTATGTATTGCTATAAACGTTTTCGCCACAAGTCATTTTTTGGTCTGAAATCAAAGGTTAAGTTTCTCATATTGATTCCATAAGTGGCTTGTTTATTTTAGTGTTTCAATTTTTTTGGATAACTTTTGGTTTGGTGTTATATATTTTTGTCCTAATTTGAACTTTTTCTTTGATTTTGAATATTTTTCGTATAGACTATATTCCGTTTTTATTTATTGTTTTATAGAGTATATAGTTCTCTTTACTTGAACCCTAGTTTCATACGCATTCCAATCATCCCCTGTATAACACACAAACTCATCAATGGAAGAAAGTTGGACCTTTATGTGCACTGGAAAACTTGGGCAACTAGTAGAGTGTTTTGAGCATTTTGTTGAAAAGAAATTTACCGTGAGGTTCAAGCTCTGCCATGCTGGTATAGTGAGCTTTGTGAATGCAACTTTAGTCTTATTTCTTATTCCATTAAGGGATTTAAAACCTACAGCCGCCTTTTTTATTACTAGCGATTCCACAGGGTGTTGCCATCTAACCCTACATGAACTTATTATTGCATCCAATATAATATTATTATAGATGGGATATGTTGAATGCATAATATACTATTGAAGGTAACTTCTACTGTTTATTCGAACTTATTTTTAGTTATTATATTTCACTTCTTTTAGTAGATTGAGCTAATGTTATTAAAATCAAATATTGTTACCATCACCATTCGGCTATCTCTAATCAAACGGAAGTTTACTTTTCAAAGTTTGGACAAGAAGGTCTGAACAATTTACAAATGCTCTGATTGCAACTTTAGAAAGTTTATTGCAGGAAGTTTACTTTTAAACCATACCCACAAGGGAAGTTTACTTTTCACTTCTTTTGTGTTGGCAATAATTGTAAACGAGTGAACAATTTATCGTTATTAACATTACCGTATATAATTTCAGCCTCAGTGTTTAATTTCCACGAAAAATACAAACATGTATAGTTTTGGTTATTCCTATATAGCATTCAGCTAAAAAAAAATTCTAGTGTCACTTTATATATATACACACACACACAAATACAAATAGGTATATTTTTGGTTTTTTTTGTTATTCCTAATGTCACTTTTTCATTATGAGCAACAATATAATCTAACTAAAACAGATTCTAACAGTAGTAATTTAATGGTAATGAACAGTTAATCTTCTTAATATTATAATACACTTGGCGATCAATTTTGGGTTTATTCCTGCGATTGTCATAGCTACAATTTACCTAGGTTATAGGTATATTCTGTTATATTGTTTGTTGGATCCTTTCACATCTAACAAGAACATTGCACATTCGATTTCAATGCTTTCGTGGAAGATTTCTTGGTAGATTTCTATATTCGAGTTCAATACTGTTAAAAAATTTATTATTTTTTCTTGCTAATGAAATCTTTTCAATCAAACATAATCTAAGGTCAAGTCGTTACTGGAGTACCATTCGGGATGCTTTGGAGCCACATATGAGCCGGGAGGCACTAGCGTGCCATTGGGCAAAACACAACAGAGGTTATGTGGAGAACTTAACCGATCAAATAGTATGATGGAATTACATTTGAATACATTATAAATGTATTCTACAATAGAGACAAACCCTTCCACCCTTCAATAGTGTTGCACATGTATATGCATTTCATAATACTCCACGTGCTTTAGATTCAAACTCACTTTTATCTCCCAAAGTTCGTTAATTTAACTTTGACCCTCATGTTATACATTCCTATTAGTGGAGCGTTACTTATCATATTAAATAAACAAAATGCCTAATTCTATATAAAATGGTGGGGAAAAATATCTAAATATATCTGAAATAGTGGAATTCAAAGGTCCTTTTGTAATTTACTCATAATATGGGGCGATATTTGTTTTTTACCCTCTTTATTCATCACTGGAATTTAATTTGAGGTGTTACTGTTACCTTTTTATTAAGAGAACAACACTTCATGATGTGATTAATTAGAGTTTTTTGATTAATTAAACAGTGTGTCTGATCTGCAGAGATTCCAGTAGCTTCTTAATTGGTGATTTGCAGTAGGCTACGCCCTCTTATTTATGTGTATTTTTTACTTATTTTTTGTGTGTTCGTGTTTTTTTATTTTGCTTTGGAAGATTTATATATTTTGTGTACTTCTATATAAATCGTGAAGGTTTGCATACACATTTATTATTTGCTGCTAAATCATGAAGGTTTGAATTCATATTCAATGTACTCTATATTTAAATTAGACAAAATGGAGTGATTTTATAATATATTATAAGTGAGTTTATAATTGTGAATGTTTGCATACACATTTATTTTATATTTTGAATAAATCAGAAATGAGTTTATAATAGACGGAATGAAGTGATGCAATTCAGAAGCTACCTATCAACAAATTATTGGACTCCTACAGTAGAAAATAATCACGAGTATTATGAACATAAAAAAAATTATGTTTTTTGGGGCTGTAGATGTTAATCTTAGTTGTGAACTCTTTAACGGTTTTCAAGTTGAAACTCAATTCAGTCCTACTATGAAAATAGAAACTTTGTTTTTCTCCATTCCTAATTTGAAATAGTTAAACATCATCAGTTCCTTTCTCGTCTGACTTTTATGTAATGTGTAAGCTCCCTTTATGTGTTCGAATGTGTGAGTTCTATCATGGTGGTGTGGCATTATTGATATAATGCAGTTTTTACAGGGTCAGTAGCATTACATATTTCGTGAGACGTTGATTTCCCGTACTTATACTCTCTGTCTTTAGAGAAAATTCAGGGACACTGGTAGATACGTTTGACCATTGCTCAACTACTTGGTCACGATGATTATCTTTAAATTTTCTGAATGAAAAGACATATATTGTATTGCTGATGATTGAGTCGGTACTTATTTGGTAAAATTTATTTTGTATGAGTTTTTAGCCATGTTTTACAATAACATAAATTAACCTGTGATGATTGATATATATAGTTTGTTTGACTTAGTTGGGGTTTTCTATTATTGTTTATTATATTTGTTAGTATGATTTATTATATATGCATCGGTATAATATCTGGAGTCCAATTTGTTTTTAGATAACAGTATTTGATTAAGAGCAGATGGGGAAAGAGCTCGACAATGAGAAAATGGGGTGTTTAGTTACTAGTTCTCTTTTATATAATTAAATATGCCTTTGCAAATGGAGGTGAGTTCTGCTGTAGATGTTATACACTTTTTTTGTATCTATTTCTCAACTTTTTCTCTCTCCTTATTTCGGAACAGTGTTATACACTGTAGTTATTATGATTGCTTTAGTTTAGGTATTAGATCTTGATTTGATTACATATTTCATTTAGTTTTTTTTGTTATTATCTAGGTGTTCTCGTCAAGTTTCAGCAATTTGTTACAACCAATATGATATTAGGACCACGCAGTTGATTAGAGAACAATGGTTCTTCTGATTAGAGGGTTTAAAGAGATAATGCATGTGTGTGTATACGTATGTGCGGATGTTTCATATTTGGTCGGGATGAATTATTGTCGAGCGAAATCAATGCGTCCATAAACCTATTAGACATGCTTTCCAGTTTGGGCATCACCACGTGTTTTCACCCATGATAGTTTGATCGTATGCCTGCTCGCACATTTTTCACCATCATTGGATTGAGAAGTGGTCAAAGAGGAGTACTATGAGTCCGCTACGTGCACATTGATTTTCATATGTATGTGTTTAAGACCTGCATTTTTGGAAAAAAAATTCAGCAAGTAAAATAACATTATCAATTCTATTTATTACATTACTATGGTATGCTGCTACAATTCAGCAAGTAAAACAACATTAGCAACGTTGTTCTTGACGAAGAAGTAGAAGCAATCATTTCCAATGTTGCTTATGCCCTTGGAAAGCTTGCGTGGGGATGAGTGCATGTTGCTCTGCCCAGTTGGACTACGGACTTTGGTGCATACGTTAGCATAAGGTGTGAGGTAATCGGAGTTCTTGAATTCATTTTTTGAAAGTTTAACGTCCTTTGATGTAATCAATTTGTTATATATATTATTAAAGTCCATCTTTGTTATTGTCTAGGCATTATTATCAATCTTGATTACAGATATGGATGTTGGAGATTAACCTGTTTAAAAGAATATGTTGAAGATGTCATTAGTAAGTCGGTGATTGCTATAACGTATTCTCTAAAATTTTAACTCTATTAAATAACCAACCTAACATGACCATTGAATCCTTAAAATGTATATTTTTTTCAAATAATTATGTAAGCTTTGTTTTGTTGGTGATTTTATTTTACTAAGATATGAATTAATAAACGTGAATACCCTTGATGCCTATATGGATGCTTTTCGTTATGCATACCTTTTAAAATTGGAGTCTTGATGTTTTTTCCTATAATCTATGATAACTCTACTAAAATGACATTATTGTAACGTGCAACCTATAAATAAGTAAACAGTGGAAAAAAACGCAACCTATCATATGGGCTGAATTATGGTAATGAAAGTTTGATGTTTTAGGTACGTTCTTTTTTTGCCTTTTTACTTTTTTGTTCACATGGAATTTCTGAAACATCAAATGTTTATCTTTTCCACTGAAATACAATACTTCTCTACAGAGTTTTTTTTTTTTGAATCTATCTATTCAAAAATATCGGCCAGAAGAGCAGGAGACAAAACAAAGCAAAAAAGCATCTAGAGGACCAAGTTGTTCTAAAAGAACAACAAAAAATTCACGAGGCCAATCGTAGAAAAAAGCCTTTAGAAGAGGACTAAATTATTAGAGAAGAGCAACCAGAAGTAGGAGAGTTACAGAAAGCGAAGGGCCATTAATATGAATCTAAATGGCAGGAGGCATAGCAGGCCAAAAAGTCTCTACAAGAGGATTAAACTATTGGAGAAGTATCAGATTCTAAGCCATTGTTGCCAAAATGTAAAAAATACTAAAATTGCTTATGTGTTACAAGACGAGACACCCCGGTGAGCAAATTCTTGTAGGAGGGGTTTGAGGTTTAGTTGACTACACTGTAACCTGTATATAAATCAATATGTCCATCAATGAAAGCTTGATTTTTTGAGTTAAAAATGTTCGTTTTTTGCCTGGTTTATAGGTTTCTCAATGATTTTTTTTTATTTCTTGGTATTGTTAGGTTCTGTATTAATAATATTATAATTGATATTTTGTTCTTAAACTGGGCGAATTGTTCTATAAACAAAGGAAATTTTATCCAAAATTTTAAATTATTAGATTTAGCATTAATAATAGTATATTGGTATTGTTGTTCTTGAACATGGTGAATTGTCTTATAAATAAAGAAAACTTGCCCAATTTGAAGCTAATAGGTTCGTACCGTAGGTTATTTCAAAAATTATATATCTATTGCGAACTAAATACGACCTATGGTCCTATATACGACGTATACTTTCGAAAATTAGCGTTGTGCTTTCAGGCACGGGGATACCCTAGTGTGTGTGTGTGTGTGTGTGTGTGTGTGTGTGTATATATATATATATATATATATATATATATATGGGGGGGGGGGGCAGTATTAGTAAGGACACAAATTTCCAATTGAGTCCATATATAGTTTTGGCTCAATTCCGGACAAAAACATTTATTCATAGGATAGTATTTATTTGTAATATTCTCAAGCCTATGAATTATGTATTGAAGACGTAGCGGCAAAGAATTTAAAGCTTCATCAAAATTTCGGTTTGTGTGCCTCGTTTCTACGTCATCAACTAAGGTTCCATGCTCCCAAGGTATGAATGTAATTATATTTATATAGGAGCTTGGAACAATATGTATTGGGTGTTAGGTGTAATAAAAAAACTGCATTTTATTTTCAGAAAGAATCAATTAGAACTTTAATATAAGTATATAAAAGTTTCTAGCCCAAAATCGAATTTTACAAACTTTCTGGTCGTTCGTTAGAAATGTCGTTCGAACGAGTTTTTTCATTCGAACCAGTTTCGTTCGAACGAGTTTTGTCGTTCGAACCAGTTTCGTTCGAACGAGTTTTGCCAACGACCCTAACTGGTCAGTCGTTCGATATGTCGTTCGAACGAATGTTCGTTCTAACGAGGTATCTAACGAACTTCTAAGGAGGCCAGGCTGGTCACTCGTTAGAAGTCTCGTTCGAACAAGATTCAAGTTCGTTCCAACGAGATTCCAGCGGGAACAGTTATTTGGAAGTTTTTTGCAGTTTTTCCCCACTCCTCCACTTGGTTTTCAACCAACTTTTTTCATACATTATTATGTACGGGAAACACATTTTCCAAGACAACTTTTCCATCCTAATACATCTCCTAGAGAGAGTTTGAGAGATCATATTAAAAAGGAAAATGTTCATGTTTGAGTGTTCTTCAACTTAAAGAAAAATCTTTAAACACTTAGTTTACACCCATTGTTGTTTATTCCAAGTTCTATATATACATATCTTTACTTGGAGTTTTTGGCACCGGTTTTCTCTACCGAATTCAAGAGACGTTTCGGGTTTTCTTCTACACCCCATCACAAAGAAGACTTTTGTTGAGATTCTACCCACACGGAGAAAGGCTCCATGCTTGGGTGACGGTGACCATATAAAGTCCCATCGGTGGATTCCGAGACCGCGTTGGTGTTCCGAGGTTGTCCACTAGGAAGAGGTTTCTACGAGAAGGAGCGTCGAGGCTTGAGAGGGATCGAGTCAGTCGTTGTAAGTTTATCTGTCTTGTAATTGTAATTCCGTATCTAGTGGACTTGTGGCTAGGGCCGTCCGAGGTTGTTTCCCGTCTTGGGTTTTTCCTCGTACATCTCGGCGTAGTGTGACATTGTTTATTTTATCTTGCTCATTAATTTAGGATCCATGCTTAGGATAAATTCAAGATAAATTTTGGTTTAATTATCACACTCATTTAATTTGGGACTTAAATTAAATAATGGGTAAATTTGGTTTATTCAAGTCTTTTGCTAAAATTGGTTTCGCCTAACTTTGTTTAAATGAATAATCATGACTTAGGCAAATTCTAGGACTTGAATTATGTTTTAATTTGTTTTGAGAAATTAAAACTTGTTGTTATTTTGTAAGTTGAACCATCACCTGTTTTATAACGCTTCCGCATGCATCATCTATATTGAGTTTACATTAAAAAGGAAATTAAGTTTTTTAATCGTGATAAATTATTCAAAACCCGGGGATTCCACCTTTCAAATTGGTATCAGAGCCAAAAACGATAAATTATTTCGTTAAGATCTTTTAATTTTTGGCTAAAATTGATTTTTCCCCATTTTTAAAATTTCCTATTTTTGATGGTTCAAACTACGCGTATTGGAAAGCGCGAATGAGATCGGTCCTAAAATCTATCGATGAGAGAGTTTGGATGTCTGTTGTTAACGGGTATTCCCCACCAACTTACTTAGTTGAAAATGAACGTGTTATCAAACCTGCCGATAGATGGACTGAAAATGAGTTTAAACTTGCTAATTTTAATTCCCGTGGTTTAAATGCCTTGTTTAGTGATGTCGCACCGGATGAATTCCGACGTATTATGACGTGTGAAACCGCTAAAGAAGCTTGGGATATTTTACATTTAACTCATGAAGGAACTAGTGTCGTTAAAGCTTCAAAACTCCACAACCTCACCACTCAATTTGAAACTATCAAAATGGATGAAAAAGAAACTTTTGATAAATTTTATGCTAGACTTTCTGATATTGTTAATTCATCCTTTAACTTGGGAGAGAAAATACCTGACGACCGTGTTGTAAAGAAAATTTTGAGGTCCCTACCCGATAGATTTATTCCTAAAGTGACCGTTTTAAATTCTTTACCCACTTTAGCCTCTACGAAATTAGAAGAGCTTGTCGGTGATTTACAAAACTATGAACTGGATATGTTTCCCTCTAAAACTGAAAAGAAAATTGAAAAGGGTGTTGCTTTAAAAGTACGAAAAGAGGTCAAACAAGTAGTAGAGAGCGATAGTGATAGTGACTCGGAAGACATGGCTTTGTTTGCTCGTAAATTTAGAAAATTTCTTAAATTTAACAAAGATAAAGTTAAAAATGAATTTAAGAAATTTGATACTTCTAAACATGATAAAAGTGAGAAGATTTCTAAAGTTGAGAAAATCCCTAAACCTAGTAATGAACATTTAGATAGGGACGAGTCTAATAAGTGTTTTGGTTGTGAAGGTTATGGCCATAGGGCTTATGAGTGCCCCACTAAACTAAGGAAATATGGTAAGCGACCTATTTCATATAATGCAACCCTTAGTGATAGTGATAAGGAAGAAAAGCCCGATTCCCCCACTAAGAAAAATTTTGTGGCTTTTATGGCTAGTCATGTGAGTGATAATGAGAACTCATCGATTGATGACACGATAGCACATGCCACTTCCAAGGTCATTGTCCATGATTCCCTTGTTTTTAATGATAGTGAGAGTGAAGAAGAAAGTGAGAGTGAAAATGAAGAAGAGGTTGATGTGAGTGAACTTCAAAATGCTTTTCATGAATTATATAAAGAATCTATTAATTTGAAAAGAACTAATTTGAAGTTAGAAGCTTGTTTAAGAAAGAGTGTCAAGGTCATTGATGAAAATGTTTTAATGGAAGACCTTAGGACACATGTGAGGACTCTTCAAGAGAAGCTTGCTTATGTAGAAGGCTAAAGAGATAGCCTTAGGGGTTTAATGGAATCCTTGAAAAAGGAGCTTCTTGCTTTTGAAGAGCGAAATGTTTTACTAGAATCTAACATTGTTGAATTGGAAAATAAATTAAAAGATTCTAGTATTGTCAAATTTGATTTGGAGTGTCGTTCGGAAAAACTAGATAAAATGTTAGGAACGGTCCAAATTAAAAATGACACTTGTGGTTTAGGCTTTAATCCTTGTAATGAATTTACTCATAATGCCCAAACCAATGTTTTAGGAGAATCAGCTAGGAATACTTTTAAAGATCACTCCTTAAGTAAATCTTTTTGACATGTTCTCACTTGTATACATTGTGGTCGACAAGGTCATCTTAGGAAATTTTGTTTAGATCTTAAACGAATTCCTAGAAAACCCCATAGTAAAGTAACCACGGTAGTTAACGTTCCTACACCCCAAGATAGTCATTCCTCATTAATTTGGGTTAGGAAATCCGACTTGGTTGCCTTACAAAATAGGGTTGTTGATTCTCATTTACTTACGCATGCTTCCTCCCTTGCTAAATCTAATGGATGAACGTGTTAGTGTTTGCATACTTTAGCGTTTGTACTTCATGCTATATTCATATGCTAAATGTATGCTTGTTTAGTCATTTTCTAGTCATAACCTTATTTCATATCACATGCTAGAAATCATGACTTGTTTATCTTTTTGTATTATATTTTGTGTTTGAATTAATTGAAATATATAAAAAGATTTTTGTTTATCATTTGTGTTTTATTTATTTCATTTAAGCTTAATGAAAAATACAAATGATTTTTGTTTGTCCTTTTGAGTAAATATTTATTTTTGATTAAAAATGTTAAAAACTCAAAAAGATTTTATTTTGTGTGTATTTTGTTTGACACACTTTATGTGGCATATATTTGTGTTTGAATTCTATCGTTTACGCTCCCATTTGGATAGAACTTTTGATTTAGATTTTCAATCCTTAAAATGTTCTTTACTATGTTTTATATGGAGTAGTTGGATTTTGTATTGTTTAAATGGATTCTATTTCTATATGCCTCTATTCACACATGCACGAGCTCTTTTGACATCTTAATGTCACATGTTATATTTGAGCTTTTTGAGGTGTTCTCCTATCAATCTAGTCATCTACATATCTATGACCTAGGAGGACTAGTGCATGTCAAAATCCGTTGCATGTGAGATTTGTGTGAAAAATGAAAACATGATAAATTAATATATGCACGGGGAAGGGCTCCCAAAGGATGAATTAAATCCTTTGCGATAGTAAGCCACCGTTGATTGGATCTAAAAGAAATAAGTGATCCAAAGGCCTAAAAACAGAATATTTGGCATTAAAACAGAAAGCAATTGCCAAGGCCTATGTTTGTATGATATATTCATTCAAAAACTAAAGAATATATATGCTCATTGAGGGAGAATTGGATGGTATATCAACGGTTTGCACAATGTCCGTTTATCCTAGTTGTCTTTAATGTCATGACTCTATTTGGTTTGTAGAATCATCATCATGCTAGGCTTGTATGCATTGTGTATGTTTGTTCATTGAGTTCAATATATATTGTCACATGAGGTTATATTTCAATGTGATGAAGTTTGCAATCAAATGAGAACTCCGTGAACGTTTATTAAGTGTTTGGGTCTAAATTTAATTGTTAATAGTACACACCCCTACACTTCCGTTTCCATATGACACATTTTTGCCATACGAGTGTGCAAACTTATTGTATTTTGTGTCATGTGTGTGTTTATATCTATCTATATATGCATGTACTTATTTGTATATTTAAAGTATATATATATATATATATATATATATATATATATATATATATATATGATATCTGTTTGTCTTTGCCTTGCGTTAATTGCCCATATGCTTTCATGTCTTATCACCTTAAGCTTTCACATGTTGTTTATTAGTTCTTTATCCTTTGCCTATTCCCGATCAAAAAGGGGGAGAATGATGATAGGGGGAGAAATGGCATCTAATCCTATTATTATCGTATCTTCGTTTGGGGGAGATTTATCTTAGGGGGAGACATCTTTCTAAGTAGGTCATGTGTTTAAAGGGAGAATTAATTTAAGGGGAGTAATTAATTAATTGCATTTAATATTTTGATATTCCCTATGCATTTTATGAGTTTCTTAAGTGTGCAGGAATTATTCTAAAGCGGCATCTTTCTATGGAAAAGCGTTTGATCCTTGGGTTGAGTCAAGTTTGGGCAGGTTATGGTTTGAGTCTAGTGAGCTTGACGGCCCTTTAGGATTTTGTTTGATTTTTGTCCCGGAATAGCCAAAGGGGGAGATTTGTAAGGACACAAATTTCCAATTGAGTCCATATATAGTTTTGGCTCAATTCCGGACAAAAACATTTATTCATAGGATAGTAATTATTTGTAATATTCTCAAGCCTATGAATTATGTATTGAAGATGTAGCGGCAAAGAATTTAAAGCTTCATCAAAATGCCAGTTTGTGTGCCTCGTTTCTACGTCATCAACTAAGGTTCCATGCTCCCGAGGTATGAATGTAATTATATTTATATAGGAGCTTGGAATAATATGTATTGGGTGTTAGGTGTAATAAAAAAACAACATTTTATTTTCAGAAAGAATCAATTAGAACATTAATATAAGTATATAAAAGTTTCTAGCCCAAAATCGAATTTTACAAACTTTCTGGTCGTTCGTTAGAAATGTCGTTCGAACGAGTTTTTTCGTTCGAACCAGATTTCGTTCGAACGAGTTTTGTCGTTCGAACCAGTTTCGTTCGAACGAGTTTTGCCAACGACCCTAACTGGTCAGTCGTTCGATATGTCGTTCGAACGAATGTTCGTTCTAACGAGGTATCTAACGAACTTCTAAGGAGGCCAGGCTGGTCACTCGTTAGAAGTCTCGTTCGAACAAGATTCAAGTTCGTTCCAACGAGATTCCAGCGGGAACAGTTATTTGGAAGTTTTTTGCAGTTTTTCCCCACTCCTCCACTTGGTTTTCAACCAACTTTTTTCATACATTATTATGTACGGGAAACACATTTTCCAAGACAACTTTTCCATCCTAATACATCTCCTAGAGAGAGTTTGAGAGATCATATTAAAAAGGAAAATGTTCATGTTTGAGTGTTCTTCAACTTAAAGAAAAATCTTTAAACACTTAGTTTACACCCATTGTTGTTTATTCCAAGTTCTATATATACATATCTTTACTTGGAGTTTTTGGCACCGGTTTTCTCTACCGAATTCAAGAGACGTTTCGGGTTTTCTTCTACACCCCATCACAAAGAAGACTTTTGTTGAGATTCTACCCACACGGAGAAAGGCTCCATGCTTGGGTGACGGTGACCATATAAAGTCCCATCGGTGGATTTCGAGACCGCGGTGGTGTTCCGAGGTTGTCCACTAGGAAGAGGTTTCTACGAGAAGGAGCGTCGAGTCTTGAGAGGGATCGAGTTAGTCGTTCTAAGTCTATCTGTCTTGTAATTGTAATTCCGTATCTAGTGGACTTGTGGCTAGGGCCGTACGAGGTTGTTTCCCGTCTTGGGTTTTTCCTCGTACATCTCGGCGTAGTGTGACATTGTTTATTTTATCTTGCTCATTAATTTAGGATCCATGCTTAGGATAAATTCAAGATAAAATTTGGTTTAATTATCACACTCATTTAATTTGGGACTTAAATTAAATATTGGGTAAATTTGGTTTATTCAAGTCTTTTGCTAAAATTTGTTTCGCCTAACTTTGTTTAAATGAATAATCATGACTTAGGCAAATTCTAGGACTTGAATTATGTTTTAATTTGTTTTGAGAAATTAAAACTTGTTGTTATTTTGTAAGTTGAACCATCACCTGTTTTACAACGCTTCCGCATGCATCATCTATATTGAGTTTACATTAAAAAGGAAATTAAGTTTTTTAATCGTGATAAATTATTCAAAACCCGGGGATTCCACCTTTCAGTATTAGATATAGATTTGTAGTTTTTTTTGTTTACTGATATATAATATTTGATTTGGGATGTATTTGAAGGTTTGTTGAAAAGTATCATATCCCACGAAGTTAAGATCTCCTGTAAAGTCTTGCAGTAGAAACATATTTCAAGGTGTAATTTGTCATTATGTATATCTAGCAAGTGTATAAATGTTTAAACACTTATAAAAATAAGAAGCTATTTCTACTACAAGATTTTACCACGTGAATTTACCGCAGGGGTTTTTCTCTCTTGGTGAAAAGAAAGGATGTATTTTTTAAAATGAGTTTGTTGAAGAAGAATGTAGGATTCAAAGGTTTTGTTTTTAAGAAAAGGTGCATTTTTTGAAATAGGTATTTTGAAGAAGAAGAAGAAGAAGAAGAAGAAGAAGAAGAAGAAGAAGAAGAAGAAGAAGATAGGATTTGAAATGCTTTCTTTGTTTGTTGAAGAAGAAATATGTTTTTTGACTAAAAGTTATGATTTTCTTTTAATTTTTCTTTCTTTTTTGTGGAAAATTCATTTTTTTCTTCTATTTTTTTACCGCTTTTCTATCAAACTTGGAATTTCGGGAAATTAATTTTTTCCCTCAACACAGTTTTTTTAAAGAATCCTTTTTTTTGGTATAGATTTCTTTTTTTTTTCTATTTGTTTCTATCAATCTTGAAATGTAGTTTTTTTAAATCTTTTTTTTGTGTGTGTGGAAAGCTATGCTATCTTAGAATTATTTTTTGTGAAAATTGCATTTTTTGTCAATCCTTAAATGTTTTTTGCTGGAAAATATTTTGTTTTCTAGAATTATATTGTTGTAAATGTTTTTGTTCGTTGTAAATAAGAGTTTATTTTTTCGGGAAAATGTTGTTTGTTAATGGAAAATGTCATTTTTTCCTGGAATTATATTTTTTTCTTTATTTTTTGGGGTTTAGTCCCATCTCTAAAGATTTATTTGACTCCCTTCCCAAGTATTTTTAAAATGGTTGTAAGTACCATAGCCACCAAAACACGCTCTCTAACCTCCTATCTTCCTTTTCGAAGGGAATGACACTTATCTTATAGTTATTACAATAGGACCAATAACTAAAAAAAAAAAAACATGGGAGTTGCTAAAAGTGAATCTTTAAAAATGGGATTAAATACTTAAAATCCTACTTCTTTTTTTTGTAAATAATTTTTTTCTTCAAAAATGCTTTTTTTTCCCTTCTGAAAATAGCTTTTTTCAATGGAAATAATTTTTTCCAGGAACTCTGCCTTTTTGCCAGCAACAGTTTTTTTTGCTACTAATATTGTTTTTTCTCTAATATTTCTACATATTTTTCAATTTTTTATATTTTTTAAAAGTATTTTTCAATTTTTTCATATTTTTAAAATGTTTTTTAGTTTTCTTCAAACAGTTTAAAAAAGCTTATTATATTATTTATATCATTTTAAAAAAAAAATTCATTATTTCTTGTAATTTTAGGTTTTTCAGTTTTTTGTAATTTTTTAGTCATCTATAATTTCGAATTTTTTAAATATATTTTCTAATATTACCAGATGTTGTATGTAAAAATTATCTCCCCATGTGGATTAATGAACGACAGACACCTGTCATCCCAGGTGTCCATATATCTGTCTTGATCAACTTTAGAGGAACTACGTCAGCTCAAATGCTGATAACCTCCAGAATTTGAACCATCAGGAATAACAAAAGTTACTCGGATGCAAGGGTAGCCAATACTGAATACCATGAGTCACATTTATTGTATACAAATGTAAAATGTAAAGGCATTCCATCTTTAGGGTTTCGGACCCCTATTAATAGATAACATCCTTTAGTTCAAGGGGACAATTCAATCATTCTCAAGCACACTATATTGAGCTATTGTAATCATCATAAATAAAACTAATAGTGGATATAGGCTTTCTTCAGAATCGAACCACTTTAAACATATTTGTCCCTTGTAAGTTTGATTAGATTACTTTTGTTATTATCCGTGATTATAAAATGTGATCACTCCAGTTTGTGGGAACGATTTCTTATCATCATTCTCTGTCCCATATATTTATTTGTTCGTTCTTTAGTTTGAATAATGACTACTATTCCTGAAAGCAGATTAGCAGCTGCATGCAATAATCTAGAAGTGTCTGCTCCCCCTGGTGAAATAGACCTCCATAGGATCCTATTAAATTTTTCGAAAGGACAGAAGGCTATGAAAGAGTCAGTCAACCAATTGGCTCATGCAATGCAAGACAAATCCTCCAATTCTAGCAGAGATATGCCACTTCCACCAGCTAAGAACAAAAGGATTTATCATTCTCGGTATTCTCAAGACAGGTAATACCATTTTGGCATAAACTCTTCATTCTGATCAACAAACTACTATGACGGTAAATGTCTTTCCAAAGAGAGGCCCAATGTATTGAAGAGGCTTAGTAGGGAATCTTCTTTTAATCATTTGGGTCCCCGAGTAACCATATGTCATCAGAGGGAGAAATAAAATCACCGTGAGAATAGATAAGTATCTGTAAGATCAAGATAAATTAGGAGGGTCTATGTGTGTGCTGAGCAGACCTCTCAGGAGGAGAGTTCAGCACATAAGCACAACAAAACCACCAAATCCGATTTGTAAAATCCAAACAAGAAGAAAATTCTTGGAATGGATCCATGCAGCGACTAGAAGATTGACTAGGGAAAATGGCCAAGACAAAAAACACCTTTTGAAGGAGTTTTGTTAAAGGCTCATCCTTTGTTTAGGCTATTGTGGACTACCCTACACCTTCCAAATTCAAGCCACCAGTTGTCACTTATAAATATGATGGAAAAACATATCCAGTTTTACATATTGAGCACTACCAAGCTGTTGCTGACATTTATTATGTCCCCGACAAGATGAGGTGCAGGGCTTTCTCCTGTTTCATCACAGGTCCAGCCTAGATATGGTACAACAATCTACTTAGGGGTAAAATTTTCAGTTGTCACCAATTGGACAAATTATTCATTGATAACTTTTTCTTTGGGGTCAACACGATCAAGAGTGTTACTAACCTCTTAACCGTGTGCTAAAAACGTGGAGAGAGTACCCGAGATTATATTACACGATTTAATAATGAGTGGGTTACTAGCCATTGCAACTTTAATGAGTGGGTTACTAGCAAACGATCTTTACTACGCCTGGACAAAAAACAACCCAAGACTATAACTGAGTTAATTAATAAATATGGAAAGATCATATATCCTGAGGAAGACATGGAAGCGAAAGAAGCACCAAAAAGTGTGATTAATGGACAGAAGAATAATTCGTTCAAGAAAGATCAAAATGTTAAGAAGTCTGATAGGATCAAGAAGTTTGATGAGTATACTCCACTCACTAAGGGTGCTCATCACATCCTGGAAGAAATCAGAGGTAACAAATATTTGAACTGGCATGGGAAACTAAGGACGCCTCCCAACAAAAGAGACAAGTACAAGTACTGTGATTTTCATTGCGATCATGGACACATCACAGATAATTGCATAGATCTCAAGAATGAAGTTAAAACTCTTATCTTGCGAGGAAATATTGCAAAATTTCTTGATCGAAATGGTAGCCAAAATACCAGGAGAAGATCTGAATCACCCGACCGAGGAAAAGACGACACCAAAAGAGCAAGCAACAATGACTATGAAGATGATCCCGACTTTTCGAAGAAACTGATGAGCCATAAATGGTTGTTGGTATTATTTCTTTTGGTCGTCATTTTATCGCATGAGGAGACGCAGGTGGAGGAGATAGACTTGCTAAAAGAAAGGAGTACTTAAATGAAGCCAAAGCTTGTCCCACTATTTGGCATATTGATATGTCTGATAGCAGTGATGGTCGGCCTAGAAAATTCAACAAAGATAAATTGGTGATCGACTTCTCCAAAAATGATATGAGTGGGGTACTTTATCCTCATGACGATTCGTTAGTCATTACTTGCAGCGTTCACCCTGGTAGAGTGGCCAGAGTTTTGGTAGATGATGGCATTTTAGCTGATGTAATGTTCTACAACTATTTCCAAAGCTTAGGGATATGAGATAATAAGTTGAAACCGTATCATAGGCCTCCCATAACATTTTTTAGAGAAAGAGTATATCCCGAGGGAACTGTTAAGTTAAACGTACTGGTCGGCACTTGGGTGGCGAGCATGATGGTAAAAATTTGCATATTCGTATTGGACAAGAACGTACCTTCATCCTATAACATAATCCTTGGTCAAGTAGTGCTGAAGAAATCAGAGGCTGTACTGTATATTGTGCATCAATGCATGAAGTTCCCTACCAATTATGGAATCATCATAGTAAATGGTAATCATATGAAAGCACGGGAATGATATTATACCTCAGCCAACCAACCGAAGATAAAGAGGGGCATAACTACTTTCCACATTGATACTTTGAATCCTCGTAAAAAAGAGGACTTGGTGAAAGGACAGGTCATGGAAGAAAATAAAATATTGTGCTAGACGATGAGAAACTAGAAAGGAACACCCAGATTGGCTCGAGACTACCACATTCTATCAAATATGAATTAATTACATTCCTTAAAGATAGGAAGAATGTGTTCACCTGGAGTCATGAGGAAATTTCAAGGATTGATCCAAACTTCATCTGGAAGGAACTCAATATTTAAAAAGATACCAGGATGATCAAGCATAAGTGTTGAGTTTTCATCCTAAAGAAGATTATGGTGATCCATGAAGAGGTGGAAAAATTATAGAAATCATAGTTTATTGAGGATGTTAAATATCCTACATGGTTGTAAAATGTGGTAATGGTCACGAAGAAGAACAACAATTGGCAAATGTGTGTGGATTTACCGACCTTAATAAATCATGCCTAAAAGATTAATTTCCTTTACCAAGGATCGATCAATTGGTAAATTCAACAGTAGGTCATGAATTGCTCACCTTCATGGATGCCTATTCTCGTTATAACCAGATTAAGATAAAGCTGGAAGATAAGGATAACATGTCCTTCATTACTATCTGAGGAACTTACTTCTATAATGTGATGCCTTTTGGGCTCAAGAATGCTGGGTTAATATATCAGAGGTTGGTAAAAAAAGTTTTTAAAGACTAAATTGGAAAGAACATAAAAGTGTATATAGATGATATGCTCACTAAAAGAAAGTTCGTTGTCGACCACATTGTTGATCTGGCCTAAAAATTTGACCAACTATAAAAATATTAAATGAAGCTCAATCCGACTAAGTGCATATTTCGGAGTCCAGGATGGTATCTTCTTAAGGTATATGACAAATCAAAGGGTAATTGAATCCAAACCTAATAAAATAAAGTCTTTACAGGAAATGCAATCCCCGACTAGTAAGAAGGATTCACAAAGCTAACAGGAAGAGTAGCATCCCTAAATTATTTCGTATTGCGGGCTACAAATAAATGTCTTCCATTCTTTAAGGTGATTAAAAATTGGGCTACAAATAAATGTCTTCCATTCTTTAAGGTGATTAAAAATACCTTCGAATGGAACAACGAATGTGAGAAAGCTTTTTTGGAATTAAAGAAATATTTAGGGTCTCCCCTACTGCTCTCTCGACCAGTTTTGGGAGATAAGTTGTACTTATATTTGGCTATTTCAGGACTGTTGCAAGTTCAGCCTTGATCTTATTAGGGGAGAGTGTTCAAAAGCCAGTCTATTAAACCAGTAAAGCATTTCGAGGAGCCGAGATAAGATACCCACGCTTGGAGAAATTGACATTGACACTCATTTAAGCCTCAAGAAGAATGAGACCCACTTTTAGTCCCATACCATTGTAGTATACACTGATCTACCATTGCGGAAAAATTTGCAAAAACCAGAAAAGTCAGGAAGGCTAAGTCTTGGGCAATTGAACTGGGAGTGTATAAAATTGTGTACAAACCATTAACTTCATTGAAATGGAAAGCAGTGGAAGATTTCATAGCAGAATTCACTTATGAAGAGATAACCTAGCACAAGTTGGACTTCCGAGCAAACTTCTATAAAAGAGAGCTCAGCTCAATGGCAAACTGAGACATTTGTCGACCAACCAGACTCATCAGTTGTTCAATAAAGATCTCTCTGGCTAGCCGAGCAAAGAAGGAAGGTTTTTAAATATGAAGAGTTGATGGACAAAGACTTCAATAGTGATGCCCCAATTTGAAAAGTGTTAGTAGATAACTCTTTATGCACTGCGGGCAGTGGGGATGGAATCATTCTCAATATGTGAGATAATAGGACGTAGATTATGCATTAAGCTTTTAGTTTCTGTCTTCCAATAATGAAGTCGAATACGAAGCATTAATTACTGATTTAGAGCTAGCCTCATCACTAGATGCCGAGAAAGTGATATCATACAATGATTCTTCACATACTGTCCATCAGTTACCTTAAATATATGGAGTGAAAGGGGAAACAGTGGTGAGATACTCAAATAAGGCAGAGGAAGTTATTTCCTCATTTCGTACAATCAAGATGGTGTGTATTCCAAAAGTGGACAACACCTGGGTAAACGCCCTTGCTCGGATAGCCTCAAAATCTTCAATGGAGCTTAAAAGAACTATTATGATGGAGGTTCTCACCAGTAAAAACATTGATGGGGAAGCAGTCAGTGTTATTTCTATAGAATTGGGGCCTTCCTGGATGGATCCAATCTCTAATCAGGGACTACATATAGAAGGGACTGTTACCAGCCCAGTAAAAAGAAGCAAGGAAATAGAGATATAAGGCAGTTAACTACATCCTGGAAAATGGTATTTTATACAGAAGGGGATATATAGTCTCTTTACTAATTTGTGTCCATCCAATTGAGGTAAATGATCTGATTAAAGAGGTTCATGAAGGCTCATGTGGTGCCCATTCAACCAGAAGATCTTTAGTATAACAGGTAGCCACGTAAGGCTACTATGGCCAACAATAAAGACAGACTGTGTTTGATTTGCTAAAAGGTGTGACAAGTGCCAAAGGTCTGCTAATATTCATAAAAAACTAGTGCTTACCTAACTCCCATTACTTCTCCTTAGTTTTTTGCCATTTGGGGTATATACTTGGTAAGACCATTGCCGACTACCAAAGGAAGGTTCAAGTATCTAGTCGTCGCAGTGAATTACCTCACCAAATGGGTAGAGGCTCAGTACTTGATTTATAAGCCCTATCAAAGGGTGTTTCAGTTCATATGGAGGCATATCATATGTCGTTATGGAAGTCCCTATGCTTTTATCATTAATCATGGTACCTGGTTTGACAGTGAAGAGTTTGAGGAGTATTGCATCAAATCCAAAATACAGAAGTTGCATTCAGCACTAGGACATCCACAATACAATGGTCAAATAGAAATCACTAATAAAACTTTGCTTGATGGATTAAAGAATTGCTTGGATTATGTCAAGGGAATTTGGATCAATGAACTGCACAACATTTTTTTGGGCTTACATGACTATACCAAGATCTGTAATAGGAGTGACTCCACATATGCTGGCTTTAGGCAGTAAGGTAGTGGTACCAATTGAAATATGTCTGCTAACATATAGGATGCTGAATTTTGAATTCGCCAAGAGTGATCTAATGAAGCAATTGGATCTGAACATGGGTGAAGAGGTTAGAGAAGATGTTGTACTTTGAATGGTTGCCTACAAACAAAGGACTTCAAGGTTCTATAATCAGTGTGTCAAGCGACCAGCTTGATATGGGAAGACTGTAATACCCCGTATTTTTATGGCTTTTAATTATGAGATTAATTAAATGAAATTGATTTTAATTATGGGATTAATTAAATTAATTTGGGATAATTAATTGGAAATTAATTCGAATTTAAATAACTAGCGAGACGAAAGTTAGTTTTTGATTTTGATGATGATAATGTTGAATATTACTGAGTGATTATGGTAATATATGATTATTGAATTTATAAAATTGTCGTGAGTTGAAAATACGACAGTTTTGGATATTAAGTTGGGACACGCGTGTCAGTCATGTTCGGACCCAATTTAATGGATTTAAAGGTAATTTATTTTTATGTCATCCGTATGATCATTTTGAGTGCGCCAACACATTTGTAAGGGTCGATATAGTCATAAAACACTAGCCGGGAGTTTAGTTTGGGTCTCGGGGCATTTTAGGCCTAACTGGCAACCCGGGAGGTCATTTTAGTCATTTTTACTATTTGTGGAATAGTGACCCACGAAATTCAACAAGCTTTATCAGCCATCAGGTTAGAGCCTTAGGGTTACCATCACCTAGATTCACACACGGCTATTAGATAAGAATTGGAGGAAGTTACCAAAGGAGAACCATCACCTTTAGGCTTTTTGCACCACTGTCACCACCATCGGATAGATCGAGAAGAGAGGATTACTCCCGTATCATCGTCTCCAAAGGATCAGAACTTCTATTTCTAGGAAAGTGATTGAACTTGCGATAATTCAGTGCAAATATCATCCATGTTAGTTTAGGAATGAAGAATAACCTTGAAAAATAATGAATGAATGGATTTGAGAAATTTAAAATCGTAATATGGATAGGTTTTGCATGTAGTCTATCTTTTGGGAATATAGCAGCCATGAAATTATGATCCATGCGTAAAGAATCACGAATTTATACTGTGTTATATGAATATCTCAAATAAAATAGGAGAATAGGATTTTTAAGAAAAATATGTGATTTGATCCCAAAAACAGTTAACCCTTGTTGATTTAATGATTCTAATACATTAAAGTATATGAATATATGTTGGTTTGATGATTAGAATACTTGGTCGGGAATTTGGGACATTGTAATGGAGGATTTGGGTGTAAAATATAGAGACCCCTAATTGTTAATGGAAATTCGAGGCAGATACTTGTTCGATCGATCGATCAACTCAAGAATGTCGATCGATCGATCGATCGACCCCTTTCCATCCATCAAACGACCCCTTTTGATTTTAGTAAAATTGTTCCTTTTAAGGTTCGCCTAATCCCAAACTTGTAAGAAATTTAGTGTGACTTATAAAAGATTGGGGGACTAGTTTGAGGTCAGTAGGATCGTAATTAGTGCCCGGAATATGTTATACATTATGGGATCGAATGGAAAAATTAGGAGTGTTTACCGAGTGAGGTACGATTAGAGGTTTCATATAAATTGGGAATTAAAGTGGACGAATGTTAATTTAAGGTTAGGACCAGTAGAAGAGGGACTTTCAATTACTGAGATAACCTTAGACACTAGTGGGTGACTTAGTAACCTTATGAGGTAGCTTTAAGTATTCGAACTTATACGACGAGACTTGTTGCGCTAAACATATTACGTGGAATATTCGGGATGAAACGATGATACATATGAGACTTAAGATATAGGGCTGGTGTACAACTATATTAATGTGATGATTACCTAAGTTGTGTGATTACTTAGTATCTAGATTATTGTGTGTATGACATACCTACCATACTTGCTATCACGGGAGGTTGATTTTTGGAAAAGGACCATCTTATCTTTATGTCCCTTCGGGGGGGTTTAGATTGGTACCTTAAGGGCATGTGACTGTGAATGAGTTATTTGTGAGTTGATAAGTCAGCTGACCATGGGAGCTTAGGTATGTGTGTGGCCCATGAGTATGTGAACTATGTTCGCCTCCAATATGTGTGAGTTATATTGAGATGATTCATAAGTGATTCGAAACGCGTGATCCTTACGTACGTGGTGTACATGGATTTGATAGAAGAGTATGCATGCATCGCAGCTTAGCCTAGGGGTGCCATATATGTATATATGTACTGAGAGTTATTTATATATGTACTTGTAACTGGTTCACTGTTGCTTAGTAGATGTGAATAACTAAGATATTTGAATGAGTTAAAAATGTGAATATTTATAATAGCACTTGATATAAGAGATTTGATTAATGTAAATGTGAGATATAAATATGACTTATTTGAGTACGATGAGTCGGCACCCTATATTAGAATGTGAAAGAAGGAGTTAGTACGAACTAGTTAGGTAGTGGCATAATTATGATGGGTTAAGGGTATACGTTAGGCGTGCACATTAGTTGAGAAGTGAGAAACTCATGTGAGAGTACGCAACTAACATGTATATAATATATACTGTTTAATGCAATTAAACACTTGATTTTTTTTTAAAATTATTTTAACCTCGGGCTCTGACTCGTTTTCTTCCAAATCTATTTTTGTTTTGTAAAAACATTTTAGGTTCCCAGCCACAAGGATGCCGAGCATAGGAGTGCCATTCTGATGACGTGTTGTAGCTACTGTGGAAGCTACAAGATCTCGGTATTAGATACCTCCACATTTATCCTTTGTTCTTTCAGAGTCATTCATATCAGTTAGGTCATGTTGCCCATTCTTATTTAGAGTTTGTAAGTACAAACTTTCATTATTTTAGATATTGGTGTTTTTAC
The DNA here is from genome assembly GCA_949130495.1 of Sambucus nigra. Taxonomy (NCBI): domain Eukaryota; kingdom Viridiplantae; phylum Streptophyta; class Magnoliopsida; order Dipsacales; family Adoxaceae; genus Sambucus; species Sambucus nigra. The sequence continues at coordinate 539,582,447 of OX422213.1, forward strand.
ACAGACTCTTGTATTGGGATTTTATTTACTCTAGTATTATTATTAATGGAGTGTTTACTCCAGACTCAGTTTATTTCATTTCGCTGGTTATTCATATGAGATTGTTTTCGTTGGATTATTGTGTGTATGACATACTCCAGACTCAGTTTCTTAATTAATAAAATTTGGCATCTCTCTATTTTAAATATTAGGTGACTGGTAATTAACTAAATGTTTTCGACAGTGATGCTAAGACTTAACCAACTTGATATTCTATATTAATTTAATAAAGGAGTAGCTACCCGGTATTTAATTAGACGGGGTGTCACAAAGACCTTATGCTAAAGAAAGTTATTCAGAAAAAAAACAAGTTGGAACCCAATTCGCATTGTTCCTATTGTATCTCGGCAAAAATCCATCCAAGAACATATCGCTTGGAGGCATTTGAGGGCAAGGAGTTTAAGAACCCCTGGAACGCCGATCGTCTTCGAAATATTATCAGTAATTGTTTTTCAATGTAATCAGTCATTCAAGTTAATAAAATTGCATGTTTCTCCTCATTATATTTTCTTTCTGTGTTTTATTTTTCGGAGTATGGTGTGGTACCACCACCTTAAATTAAAATCTAAATTTTAATTTCAAACTTTTACAACTATAAAAAAGTTTAATTTCAAAGTTTTCCAACTTCAAACCAATTCTCTGTCAAACTTTTCTAAAATTTTCCAACTTCAAAAAAGTTCTTCGTCAAACTTTTCCAACTTCGAAAAAGTTCTTCGTTAAAATTTTCCAACTTCAGAAAAGTTCTTTATCCTTATCAAACTTTTCCAACTATAAAAAAAGTTCTTTTAAAACTTTTCTAACTCCAGAAAAGTTTATCATTGACAACTTCATGTAATATTTTGTAGTCGTGTGCGTTCGTGTGCCGAACATTGTAGTATGTTAGGCAAGGGAAGTTGGGCGGACAACTGGAGGTAAAGCTTAGTTAAGGTTACTTGTTATATTCAAGAATGATGACCGTAGTTGAGGTCATCCCTATTATAGCACGGAAAGCCAGGATGGTAAAGACGTCTAAGGCACAATATATGACTTCCAGGTACCATTATAGTAAAAAGTGGGGTCAAATTAGGCTCACCCAACAAGGTTGGATTGGGAGAGAGTCAGACGAAACATTGAGGAGAACTAGTAGTGGAAATTCTAAAAATGCATAAATGGCGTGTGTTAGTCAACGAAGGTAAAATATCCAAAGGCTTGGACATATGTCGGAGTGTGGCTTACTGGGAGTGAAAATTTAGGGCAAAATTTTTCTTGGCTCGTAAGAGCAGAGTTATAATGATGAGAGGCAACTACCTCACTTAGAAGTGGAATGTTATGTCAAGATAAGGTGCATAAGTATGGTTTGACCATAAGTTAAGATGTTCAGGATAAGATGCGAACGTTCTGAACTCACACAAGAGGGTCGGACGAAGGTCAATTTGTGAAAAGAAATTTAATTAATTAGCAAACCTAGCACCGAATGAAGTAGGTGCAATGGAGAAGAGTACTTTAAAGGGGAAAATTAACTTGCAAGAAGAATTGCTAGCAATTCTGGGTAATTCTACTTGGACGGTCAATGCTGATAGTAATAATGTCGTGTTTTATCAATGGATGTTAACACTTCCTTGTGTGGGGAGCTACATGAATCAAATAATTTAGTCAGAGAGTAAGACTGAGTGAAATAGAGTTAGTGAAGCACCACAAGGGGGAGATCCATTTAAATGATTCGGATAGCTGAATTTTACTGAGTGATGGTGAATTCAGTAAGGGGTGTTGAAGCCGATAGCATGTTCCTTAGGGCCAACAAAGCTAAGGGAACAACGAAGGTAGCTTGAGACTACCAAAGTTCGAGATAAGGTTAACCCTAACGTGGTCAGTATGATCGGAGATAAGAGGATTTTATGTACATGCATTTTGGGGGAGAGTAAAACCTCGTGTGTTAAATTTTCCCGAAGAAAGTAAAGGAACAAACATATGGTGCCTAGAAAGGGCAATAGTTAATGTAATTTTCGGTTTGGTTTGAACAAGCGTGGTATGTCTAAGAATCATTTAAGCGTCCAGGGCGATTGGCAAGGTAGAAGTATGAGTTTTACCCTAAGGGGATGAGGCGTATTTTTTGTGACATGACAAGTCACTACATTTTTATTATTTCTAGATTAACATGTATGACGAATTTAGTGCGTATATTAACGAAGTTATTATTATGTGAATATTTTTTTCCCTGGTATAGCGGGGTTACCTTTAGTAATATCCGTGGAGGATGAATGGGTTCATCGATAGTGGAATATACCTTATTAAAATTACTCATTTTAGTGATGTGTTATACGAATATAATATTATCCTGATTATGATTTTATAGAAATGATTAGACCGGTAGTGGGCGAATATCGCAAGTCTATCGGGGTTACTACCTTAGTTTAGGATGTTTTGTTATGAAAAACCTCACTTGCAAGAGGGTCGGGCTCACATATATATATATATATATATATATATATATATATATATATATATATATATATATATATATATATATATATATATATAGAGAGAGAGAGAGAGAGAGAGAGAGAGACTTCAAAAAGTTATACTGGTCTCGAGATATTCGATCCCGGTATGTGTAGGGACTTTATTGATATGATTCGGAGTGTATTGGGTTCACCGTTCAGCGGATAGATTTAGCTTGTTACTATGTTTAACGCTCAGGACTTGGTAATAGGAAGAGTGCATTGTTATATCATCCTTTAGGGACGTGAAAGTTAATACTCATAGTTATATGTCTGGGGATAGGATTTCGAGACCCGAGATTATATGTGCAGGATGTTTATGGAATGTGACTACCACCAATGTAAAGTGATAGTGTATTTCGGAGGCAGTTCTTTGTTTAAGTGTAATTGCAGAATTAAATTCAACTTTTGTGTCAAGAGACGGGAATATAGGGGTACATGTTATGGACTGAGGGCTTAACGGATTTCGATGACTGACAATGCTATGTAGTTGTGTATCGGGGGGGTTCCTTATTTAGATTTCTCTTTGTGAGACATCCCACGCATGAAACTTAGCATAAGGTTGGTAGTAGGGATATGTTTGGCCGTTCGTCTTTGAGTTCGGTACCTCGGTCATTATAGAGGTATGTAGTTATAACTTTAGATTAAAACGTAAATTACGATATACGGCTAGTAGAGCCAGTTGTGTGTTGAGGTAATGCTAAAAATTCTATTTTGTTACGGCAGGTTGAAGGATGGAATGATGTTAAGTAGGATTTAGAATTTCAAATTCTGGGGTGATTTAGAATGCCCAAGTGGTATAGTCACATTATGAATACAGGGGAAATAAAGAATTAGGCGTATGCATGAAGCATATATGATATTTAAACCCGTATGCACAGTTTATAAGGGGTATGGACACCTTGGGTTGCTGGTGTCAGAATCATCGAAAGAAGATAAATGGAAATAGATGGGTGAAATTTATGCTTGTGGAGATGATACGACAAAATGTAAATGGTAGAGTGGATTAAGTGTCGTGAGAGAAGGACGAGAATCCATATATTCATGTCCAATTAGAGTAGCACGTCCGAACTTGGCGGAAAGGCAGTGGGAAGCTATTTAAAAAGGGGGTATCCCTTGAGAAGATCAATATTTAACTATTATGGACAAATTGGAGCGGAGTTATACCCAGTAGAATATTGAGAGTGACTTGCGCATAAATAGAATGCTGATGTCAATAAGGTATAAAGAGTCCAGAAGTGCACATCGTGGTGAAAAGTGCACGAGTCAGAACTTTTGGTATATGCCGAGGGAATAAGAGGGTTATTAAGTACCACTTTATGGGAGGAATTATAAGTGGAAGTCGGTGTTGAGTGGGACATAATGAGTAGCCTCCACGTGCACCACTTATAGATAGAATTCGGTTGGAGTAAGAGTATTAACCAGAAAATTTTGTATCAAGCCGACGATTCTAGTAGTGGAAGAGTCAAGTTGGTAAATTTCTTTGATGGGTTGCCAACCTAAAAATAAGTAATGAGTTCCTTCGAATGTGTGGAACGGGTTGTCCATAAGGAATGTAATTGTTATATCCTTGGGTGATTTACATTATTCGATAGTGATTGCGCTAGTACGTGGTCCTGCCCAGTATTATTCTGAACTAGGATAAGATCCTTGAAACCCACCTTCAATATGGGGTATCAGGAAGTAGTGGCGATAACGTTTCGTTTTGAGCAGGTTGTATCACCTATAGCCCAAGGAGTAGGTGCAAGGTGGTTAACGACTGGTGGAACTATATGAAAGTAATTTTGGACTCATTGTGATCATTTCATTCCCACAACGGATATAACTAGTAAGTGAAGTATAATACGATAATAGGTAAAGGATATTACCTAATGGTAAAGTTATGTGAAAGCACCCGTACCTATTTATAGTGGAAAAGGTGCTTACTGAGGTCTTGTGTGGATAAACCTTACAATCCTTCCTCTGGATGTTTAGAGGTGAGCGAATTATTAGAGTTTTGGATCAGTCAGAAGTTAGAGTGCGATGACTATAATGGGATAACCACAACCCGTCTTAGGTGGATTTTTCCTTTTGTAAAAGTCACTCCATCGGGCACAAAGATTCGAAGAATGGATAAGAGTAGTCAGATGTTGTATGGTTTCTCCTAGGATGGGAGTTTTGTGTTTAGATAAACATGAGAATTTATACGAAGTGAGGTGCGACCTCCCAATAATATTGAGATAATGCGACCATTGATGTATTGGCTATTCTTATTCGAATGTTGTTTAGTAATAACACAAAGTGAGGTGCATTTATTAAGGTGTGACCTTATAAGTGATAAAGTGTCGAGAGTGTTCAATAAGCTTGTTGTGAAGTGGGGGCTGTAGTGATTAAGCTTTACTTTGACTTTTTTTTAATACTGGAGGATACCTATCTTTCTAGGTATGCCTTACTTTTCCGAATTTCGGGACAAAATTTCGTTATTAGGGGGGAAGTATGTAATACCCCGTATTTTTATGGCTTTTAATTATGAGATTAATTAAACAAAATTGCTTTTAATTATGGGATTAGTTAAATTAATTTGGGATAATTAATTGGAAATTTATCCAGATTTAAATGACTAGTGAGACTAAAGTTAGTATTTGATTATGATGATAATGTTGAATTTTACTGAGTGATTAGGGTAATATATGATTATTGAATTTATTAAAATTGTCGTGAGTTGAAATTACGGCAGTTTCGGTAATTAAGTTGGGATGCGCGTGTCAGTCTTGTTAGGACCCAATTTAATGGATTTAAAGGTAATTTATTTGTATGTCATCCGTATGATCTTTTTGAGTGCACCAACACATTTGTAAGGGTCGATATAGTCATAAAACTCTTGTCGGGGGTTTAGTTTGGGTCTAGGGGCATTTTAGGCCTAACCGGCAACCCGAACGGACATTTTAGTCATTTTTACTATTTGAGGAATAGTGACCCACAAAATTCAGCAAGCTTTATCAGCCATTAGGTTAGATCTTTAGGGTTCCCATCACCTAGATTCATAGACGGCCATTAGAGAAGAATTGGAGGAAGTTACCAAAGGAGAACCACCACCTTTAGTCTTTTTGCACCACCGTCACCACCATCGGATAGATCGAGAAGAGAGGATTACTCCCGTATCGTATTCTCCAAAGGATCAGAACTTCTATTTTTAGAAAATTGATTTAACTCGCGATAATTCATTGCATGTATCATCCATGTTAGTTTAGGATTGAATAATAACCTCGAAAAATAATGAATAAATGGATTTTCGTAATTTAAAATCGTAATCTGGGTAGGTTTTGCATGTAGTCTATGTTCTGGAAAACAGCAGTCACGAAATTATGATCCATGCGTAAAAAATCACGAATTTATAGTGTGTTATATGAAGATCTTGAAGAAAATAGGAGAAATAGGTTTTTTTTATTAAAAATATGTGATTTGATCCCAAAAATTGTTAATCCTTGTTGATTTAATGATTCTAATACATTAAAGTTTATGCATATATGTTGGTTTGATGATTAGAATACTTGGTCAGGAATTTGGGACCAGTAGAATAGGGACTTTAAATTACTGAGATAATCTGAGAGACTAGTGGGTGGCTTAGTAACCTTATGAGGTAGGTTTACGTATTCGAACTTATACGACGAGAGCTATTGCGCTAAACTTATTACGGGGAATATTCGGGATGAAACGATGATACGTATGAGCCTTAAGATATAGGGCTAGTGTATATCTATATTAATGTGATGATTACCTAAGTTGTTTGATTACTTCGTATCTAGATTATTGTGTGTATGACATACCTACCATACTTGCTATCACGGGAGGTTGATTTTTGGAAAATGACCATCCTATCTTTGTGTGCCTTCGGGGGGATTTAGATTGGTAACTTAAGGACATATGACTGTGAATGACTTATTTGTTATTTGATAAGTCAGATGACCATGGGAGCGTAGGTATGTGCGTGACCTATGGGTATGTGAACTATGTTCGCCTTCAATATGTGTGATTTGTATTAAGATGGTTCCTGAGTGATTCGGAAGGCGTCATCCTTACCTACGTGATGTACATAGATTTGATTGCAGAGTATGCGTGTATCACAGATTAGACTAGGGGTTCCATATATGTATATATGTACTGAGAGTGATTTATATATGTACTTATGACTGGTTCACTGTTGCTTAGTAGATGTGAATAACTAAGATATTTGAATGCGTTAAAAATGTGAATATTAATAATATCACTTGAGATAACAGATTTGAGTAATGTAAATGTGGGATATAAGTATGACTTGTTTTAATAAGACGAGTAGGCACCCTATATTAGAATTTGAAAGCAGGAGTTCGTACGGACTAGTTAGATTGTGGCATAACTAGGATGGGTTAAGGGTATACTTTAGGCGTGCACATTATTTGAGGGGTGAGAAACTCATGTGAGAGTACGTAACTGACATGTATATAATATTTACTGTTTAATGTAATTAAACACTTTCTTTTTAAAAAAAAAAACTGTTTTCACCTTGGGCTCTATCCCGTTTTCTTCCGAATCTATTTTTGTTTTGTAAAAATATTTTAGGTGCCCAGCCACAGGGACGCCGAGCATTGGAGTTCCATTCTGATGACGTAATGTAGATGCTGTGGAAGGTACATGATCTTGATATTAGACGCCTCCACATTTATCCTTGGTTTCTTCAGAGTCATTCATATCAGTTAGGGCATGTTGCCCATTCTTATTTAGTGTTTGTAGATACAAACTTTCATTATTTTAGATATTGGTTTATTTATTCAGACTCTTGTATTGGGATTTTATTTACTCTGGTATTATTATTAATGGATTGTTTACTCCAGACTCAGTTTATTTCATTTCGTTGGTTATTCATATGAGATTTTTTATGCGATTGATGGATGATGATTTAATTATTTGGTTAATTGTTAACTTAATTTATAAAATTTGGCATCTCTCTATTTTAAATATTAGGTGGCTAGTAATTAACTAAATGTTTTCGACAGTGATGCTAAGACTGAACCAACTTGATATTCTATATTAATTTAATAAAGGAGTAGCTACCCGGTATTTAATTAGACGGGGTGTCACAAAGACCTTATCCTAAAGAAAGTTATTCCGACAAATAACAAGTTGGAACCCAATTGGCATGGTCCCTATTGTATCTCGAGGAAAATCCAACCAGGAACATGTCGCCTGGAGACATTTGAAGGCAAGGAGTTTAAGAACCCTTGGAATGCCGATCGTCTTCGAAATATTATCAGTAATTATTTTTCAATGTAATCAGTTATTCAAGTTAATAAAATTGCATGTTTCTCCTCATTATATTTTCTTTCTGTGTTTTGTTTTTCGGAGTATGGTGTGGTACCACCACCTTAAATTAAAAGCTAAATTTTAATTTCAAACTTTTCCAACTTCAAAAAAGTTTAATTTCAGAGTTTTCCAACTTCAGACCAGTTCTTTATCAAACTTTTCTAAAATTTTCCTACTTCAGAAAAGTTCTTCGTTAAAATTTTCGAACTTCAGAAAAGTCCTTTATCCTTATCAAACTTTTCCAACTATAAAAAAAGTTCTTTTAAAACTTTTCTAACTCCAGAAAATTTTATCTTTAATAACTTCATGTATTATTTTGTCTTTAATAAATCATAAACTAGAAGTTAGTAAAATCTCTTGTAATACTCAAAGTCAAACATAAGAGGTTTTACCCTACTAAGTTTAAATACATGGATGATTATATATTCCTAACACACTTCGTCGCCACTGATAACTAATACTACAATTTAGTTCAATAAAACTATTCACAGTTTTATCTAAAAAAAGAATTAGTAGATCTAAGGCATTACAATAAGATTCAATCCCGAATAAAACACTCAACATTTAATCAGGACATTTTATCAATGAGTTGATTAACTAGTCACGGTACAAACTACCTAGTCAGAAATAAAATTAATAGTAACCACAAGTTTAGATATAAATGAAAAACGTGTCTCTAAGAACTTCATTTCATTCCATTGAACTTGAATTACAAAACAAAGATTGATCAGGTATAAGATACAAGTTATTCTATTAGGCATTTTTCATTAGCCTTGCTCATCTCAACAAGAGGTTCATAGAGGGTGCTCGGATGATTTATAGACCTAAAATCTCTCCTCTTAGTACGCCTACTACTGCTCAGTCGGTCAAGAAAATGAAAAGGGTATACATATTCCACTTCTCCTTCTAGACTATAATCCCTAAGGTATTTTCTAATCAGTCTTTAAGGAATGGCATAAGGAGGAATCCATCTAACATCAAAAGAGGAAGGAGGTTAAGGTCAATTCAAAAGTTCGGGATCATGCCAGGTCCATACTTCATTATTCTTTAGAATCTGTATCAAAGTGAGCAAGTTCATCCAACCCTATTCGTAGACCTTATTCTTGGCATGCTCTATGTGCTTATCTAAGTAAGTTATGGCCTCATCATTGAAATTCATCCAAAAAACTATGGGCTGCTTATAGAAATGGAATTTAAGTTAGTCCACATTATCTTGGATCTTTTTTATTGCCTTTTCATTCTCCTTTAGCTTACCAGTCTGGTCAGCCAGGGTTTTCTTGGTTCTTTCCCCATCAACAGTTAATCGAACAACTATACCTTTCCTTGGGGTTTGTCTAGGCATGGTTTTCTTCTTCTGCAAAGCTTTTAGCTCCTCTAACAGCCTGGTATTCTCAGTCCCTAAAAATGAAACTCTTTTATCTAGACCAGTGGTGGTTGATTTCTTCAAATTATCAAGTTCGTTCCTCAATGCATTATTTTATTTCTCCAACATAACAACAATTGATCGGGCATTCTCTAGTTCTTGGTTTAAGACCAATTCCTTCTTATTCAGGGTAGAAGTGATGTCTTGTAACTTCTTATCAAAGCCCCATCATTCACTTAATGCCTTATACTTATCCTCATAGTCAGAATGAAATAGGGCTTTGGAAAGTTTGTGATCTTCCTGTATCTGCTCAAGCATTTCATAACAACTTGCATTATTAGCTATAACTCTGCCTAAAAGGCAATAAATATGGATGTAAGACACCTTTGGTCAGAGACATCTGATTCGAGTAACCGTGATAAATCTTCCTTGAATAAAGAAACATCTCCAGCTTCAATTAACTTTTTGCACCGCCTAAGTCGATCAAATTCAGCAGAAATAATAACTTTCTTTCTAGCATGAAACTGGAAATTTACAATATAAGTGTATGGGGAAAATTTAGAAAGATAAACACCATTGAAGATACCAATTAACGAGAAATAAATTTCATTTAAAGATTGTAAATAATTGAGAAAAAAAAATGTTCTTTCATTAATCAAAGTCATGATTACAATGGTGCATACATTAGAAAGAACGAAGAAGAAAAAATAAAATACAGTCAAGAAAGGATAAAAGGAAACTTTCTAGAAATATCTAAACCTTCTCCTTATCTTTGGCTTAGTACTGGTTGGCAACAGGCAGGTCGACAATAGCAGATGGCCCTACTGAAGTATCAATAGGCACCATTAAGGATTCTCCAGACCCTTCCTCATCATCAAACTCTTCATCCAAATTAGAAGGAGTGATGGGGTCATAACTTTAAAAAATATCAGAGTTTGCCTCTGTGTCGACCACCTTCAATGCTTTTGACCAACCTTACTTGAAGGATAACTTCTTGGCATATTTGATTTGGGCCGAAGATGTAAAAAATTCCTTCTATCAACACTTGTCAAAAGCAGCCTCCTTATCTTTCTTGCCTTTAACCTTCAAAGAATTAACTTCAAAAGTTAAAACAACCACTTTATCATCAGTAGCTTTGGATAAGTTCCTGGTCTATGTTAGCTTGTCTTCTGTAACTTTGGCCCTATCTTCATCCTCCTTCAATTTGTTTTTGATAGCCCGGGCTTTCTCCTTAATATTTTTTGCCTTATTTTCTGTTGTAACTGCCCCGTCTATATTTTCCTGGATTTTCTCAATCCAGAGTTTTTCCTTCAATTTAAAAGCCTTATGGGAATCATTCAAGGATTGTCTTAGACCATCAAAGGCCACTTCTACCTCAATCGATGAAGATCTCAATCGATCGTCCTTCTCCAATATCTGATTAAAATCAACTAAAAATTGTAAGAAAATAAATACGTGACATCAGAAGAAGTTCAACAAAATGAAGACAAAAAAATATAGATAAGTAACAAAGCTAAATTTCGATAGCTCTTTCGATCAGTCTTGTCCTAGGCAGGGGAACTAACGTCAATCTGTCAGCTGGAAGAGTTTCATCCCTGAATAAAACTTTGACCAACCCAAAGTTGAGAGCTACGAAAGCTAACCCAATGTCACCAAGGCCGGCTTGAACTTTCTTTGCTACTTTAGAGGGTCAGGAAAGCCTTTCTTTAATCTTTTGTATTAAGTTTCAGTGGCTTAAATTTCTTTAGCACCAAAAACTTGAGGCCTCTTCTTTTTAACAGACCTCTTGCTAGTGTAAACATTCTTCTTGGTAGAGGGAAGAAAATTGGGGATCTTTCTTTTACTCATGTCAGCTCAATGAGAAGTAGGGATATCAGATATGTTAAGAGACTCAAATGAGGAAGAATTTACCCCTTGGATTAATTAAACCCCAGTTGATTCTCCAGCCGAGGAAGTGGATACTGGCTCTTCTTTAAAATTGATAGCAGCTTGGGGTAGTGCAAATGATGGACGATTAACAAAAGATGTAATTGATCTCTTGTACTCTAACAATATGAAAGTAGCTTTGGGGTGTTCTTATCCAACTCTTTGATTGAGACCCCACAGAAATTTGAGGCCTCTAAGTTGATTTCTCCCTCCTTGGGAGACCTTTTATTACTCTCCTTTGCAAATGTATACAAAGGAAAAAAAGTTAGTCGGTGAGCCTGTAAGTAGATGATAAACGCAAAAAACATTATAGGGGAAAGTTATAACCTATACCACTCCCTTATTGGGGGCACCTGGGTCTAGTGTAGGGTACCCCCTAGGAAGGGTCCAATTCTCGGCAATAAAACCACAATCCTAATAATCTTTATGGAATATGGTAGATTAACCACTAAAGCCCTATGGGCCAGCCTAGTATTCAAATAGTACATGCTCTCTCCGATGGTTCCCCACTTGTAACTAAACATTAATTCAAGGATCCTAATATGTCTCCCATAAATCCCTTTCAGCTTATGAACTCCATTTACTACCCTCCAAGTGTTTGAGACTATTCTAGTAGGTACTACATCAAAGTACTGACAAAATTGGAAAAATAGAGGATTTAGGTAAAAGTGATACAACACATAGCAATGAAGAGAGCAGGAATACAGTGACCCTATCCTAAATAATAAACATTTATGGGACCCTGAGCTATTTCTAAGTCTACACAGCCAGATATTTTTCTCTTTTCGCTAAACTCCTCCAACGAACCCTCATCCACAACATAAATCATAGTTGAAACAGAGAAAAGGGTGAAAACAGGGAAGAAGAAAAGAAAGCTTACAAGAATCCAAAGACAACAGCAAAGACGAAGAAACGGTGATGGGTAACAAACACCAAAGTGCTGCAAAAAGAAAATTTGAGAACGATAAAAAAACTCTAAGTGCAAAAAGTTTAAAATGAAAAGAAAGGGAGGAAAAATTCCACTTATTTATAGGTTGCCTCAATAATAGAGACAAAATAATTTGCGGTATGAACGATTGGACTACCGTCGGCTGCACACTTCTCGAAGAACCAAAAGACCAGCGTACCCTTTGGCGGTTCAAAAAAGTTTGAAGTATTTTAAAAAATGCCATTATTCACAGTGCCAGCAGAATTTTTTACAAGTCTGGAAGGTTGGCTGTCGACCAATGCCCAGATCACACTATTTAAAGACTTTTAACAAATGTTGTACAATGTGTTAAAAGTCTTTAAATATATTGAGACATTTTTAGCATTATTTTATAATTTTAATTTTTCTTTGTAATTTCCATATTTAAAATATATTTTTCTGTAATTGTCAATGTTTTAAAATATTTTTTTAGTAAATATCATATTCTTTAAATATTTTTCTGTAGTTTCTTTTTTAATTGACTTAGACCATAATACCCTCATGTGCATTTAATATTTAATTAATTCGGGATTTTAAATTACTGGTGTGTTGTAATTTTAATTGAAATAATTATGACTATATATATATTTAAATATTAATCGAGAAATAAATGGTTAATGTTTAGGGAAATTTATTTACTAAGTGAATAGTAATAATTTAATTACGTCATTTCGGGTATTAATGACGGGCTACGCATTTATCACAGCCGGGAGTCGGTATAGACTAAATGGGGTATGAGATAAGAATTTTTATAAATTAATTCGGATGTCAATTCTGACTGCGCGGTTGAGTCCGGATGGGTCGAGATAGTCAGAAAAGAGTACCCGGGGGTAGTAATTGGGTCTCGGGGTATTTTTGGGCATAGCCGGGCCCACACGGAGTGAGTTGGGCCACTTTAATTAAGCCCATTAGGTGAAAAACGGGATTAAGGGTTTTTAACCTAATGGGGAGATTAGGAAAAGGAGCAGCCAACATTATTCTAACCTAGGGTTTGAGAGGGAGATTGGGGGAAAACAATCAAAAGGCAAATTGGAGGTTATTGGAGCCAAATTAAGGGATGTCGATGACGGATCAGACCCTACGAACAATTCCAGGCAAGTGGTTAACTGTTATTACTTCTAAATTGTGATATCCAATTCATATTTTAGTGATGTGTATACTAAAATCCGTTTTGGGTGTAAATGGGTACAAAATGGGGTTTTTGTTTATGGGACACTTGAATGAGATTCAAAGTAAGATTTAGATAGGTGATTGATATCTGAATATGTATATATGATTTGGACGAAAATTTCAAAACATAAAAGAGTGGAAATTGAATCTGGAATTTGGGATTTAAAACAGATAACTAAATTTTATGGTGTAAGACCCATTTCGAAAATTATGAGATAATTAGAGAAGTTGATTATCTTAATGGTCTCTATGTTTGGATAGGATGTGGATTAACCATGTGTAGATGTTGGAATGATGTAATTAGAGGTTTAAATTCTGGTTTAGAAACCTTGAGGTTCGTTAATGGTGGAAAACAAGGGGGAGGCAGACCTGTAACGAAGGGGTCGATCGATCGATCGGGGGCATCGATCGATCGATGGTGGGAAATTTTGCCCAGTTCGGCCTGGGTGAGTTATAAGGGGAAATTAATTTATAAATTAAGTTTCCATATATTTATTAGTGATAAATAATTATGAAACAAATATTCCTAGTAATTATGGGAAAGAGTAATTGGGACTAGGATGAATTTATGTGGGACATTTAATGGATAAAATTGAGAGACTTTATTCCAAAATAGTGATGTACGGATCAAGTGAGTAAATCCGGGTATATTGGTAAAGCGACCCAAGGTAGTGAATTAAGTTTGGAGATAAACTAAATAATTTTGAGTCGGGATATAGACTCGGGAAATATTAAGTTGCGGGCCAAGTAAGTGAGTCCGGGGACAACGGTTGAGTGACACCAAGTTATTAAATTAATAAGAGTGATAATTAATTTAAAAAGAGTCGGATTGTAGACTCGGGTAGAATTAAATTAATAAAGGTGTTAATTAGTTTAATTAAAGTCGGTTTGTAGACTCGGGTATGATTAAATTAAGGGGTGGGATAATTAGTTTAATCAGGATCGGATTGTAGACTCGTGAAGGGTACTTATTAATTAATGTGATAATTAATTATATTAGAGTCGGACCACAGACTCGGAATTTGGGTTGATTAATTAATTTGTTAGCTAATTTGATTAGAGTCGGGAGATAGACTCGGGGATGTATTAAATTAAAATGTGTGTTAATTAATTTAAGGAGAGTTGGACCATAGACTCGGGGAAAGTATTATATTAATTAAGGTGTGAATTAATTATATTAGAGTCGGACCATAGACTCGGGCAGAGGATAAGTTATTAAGTGAGAAAATTAATTACATTTGAGTCGGGCCACAGACTCAGAAACTTACAGGCAGTGTATGGGATTTTGAGTACACGGTAAAGTCGGGATTATTAATATATATATATATACGGTGTAGTGGTAGTATATATATATATATATATATATATATATACTTGTATGTATTGTGTGTGACATTAAATTACAGGCAGTGTGCGGGAGTTTGAGTACACGGTAAAAACCAGGGGTTCATAATATATATATACGGGTAGTGATAGTATATATATATGTGTATATATTGTGTGTGATAGTAAATATCAGTGACTAGATATTTATTCAATTTAAATACTCTAATGCTATCAAGGGAGGTTGCGCGATGTGGGTGAATCCCCTAGCTTGAGGAGTAGGGCGAGTATATCCCCAGGTCATAGCGTCCGGTATATATGGGTGAGAGATTTATCTCACTTTCAGGGAAGGAATATGACCGCCTCCACTTCGTTATATTTTAGTCCAAGTTGGTGAGCGATTCTAACTTGGGGAAACTAGGTTTTGCGAGCACACCTAGTGAGATAGCATTTTAGAGGGAATCATCCGATGAGGGTATACTCGGAAGGATGGATACGCGTATGATATATGTGTGGATGTTAGTAAAGGTACGTATAATATAGTAGTAAATATTATATGTAGGTGATAATACAGTGCGTGATGTATTTACCTTATATAACTCGGGTTACAGTTATATGTTGTTAATTAATGAGAAATTAATTAAGTTAATTATTGGTGGAAATAATACAGTGTTTGACGTATGTACTTTATATAACTTGTGACACGGTTATATATGATTATTTAAGAGGAATTAATTAAGTTAATGGTGAAATAACTTAAAATTCAAGAATCATTATACTCGGGTTACAGTAGTATGGCAAGGGAAGGTTATACCAAGACTAGTTGGACGGGGTAGCACAACTAGGAGGGGTTAATGTAACCGGTAGGTGTGCACAATAGTGGAGGGGTGAGAATGTCCCCAAGGGAGTGCGACACTAACTTAAATATGAAGCGCATTCATGCATTTTAAATTACTGCAGTTAATTCACTTGCTAAATATTTTCAAAATGTTTTGGGTTCTAACCCTTGCTATAAAACTATTTTCAAAACCTTTTAGGTGTCCAGCCACAGGGACGCCAGGATTGATATTCTATTCCAGGGACACGGAGCTGCGGCATATGTGGATGCTAACAGGAGTTTGGATTAGACGCATCATTCATTCATTCCTAGAGTAGGAATCTTGTATCAGTTTTAGTTTTATTTAGGGCTTGTCTCCCAGACTTCTCGGTACGGTTTTCAGATGTTGAATATTTCTATTTGAATTATTTCTTTGGTGGCCGGTGATTTATTCGGCATGTTGTGTATTTATGATTCAGTTCTTTTTCATTCAGTTGTGTGAATGGTTTATATATTCCGCATGTACTGTTTTGGTTTTATTAAAAAATTAAAATTGGCACCAGTTTTTTTGAATACTAGGTGGTTAGTAAGTTTTAAAAAGTTTTCGACAGTGATGCTAAGGATGATCCAACTGGGATTCCTGTTTTAATTTGGTATAGGACTGATCACCCGGTATTTTATTAGGTGGGGTGTCACATAACATGCATGATATCTGGCCTCGTAGCTGTTACGCACAATAAACTTCCTATCAAACTTCTATAAATAGAAGAATCAAATTATTTGCTTCCATATTCTTTCAATAATTTTACATTTCTAACCAAATGTGTAGCCATCGATTTTCAATTCATCGTTTTAAATTTATCAAGAAGGGTTCTAACATACTTTTTGTGAAAATGAAAAAAACCATATTCTTGTTGATAAATTTTAATACCCAATATGTAATTTAGAAAATCCAAATCCCTCATTTGATTTTTTTTCATTATATCACTTTTAAAATCTTCAATCATTTTTGCATCACTATCGGTGAACACCAAATCATCAACGTAAAGAGATACAATAAGAATACATGTTGCCCAAATTATTTTGATGGAAAAAGTCATCTCGGTTTTGCTTCTTTTGAAGCCTCTTAAATTTAAGTATGCACCAATATCAATATACCATTTTTGAGGAGTTTTCTTCAAGCCATACAAGTCTTTTTTCAAGTTTTATACCTTCCTTCCTCACCGTTCATCGTAATTCCTTGAGGTTTTCAACGTACACCTGCTATTTCAACACACCATTTAATAATGAAAATTTGATATCAAGTTGATAAAAAAACCAAACTTTTGGGTGTCCGTGGATATACTATAACTTCTTGTGCCAAGCCTTGCCACAGTTTCAAATGTCTCTTAAAAATCAATTATAGGTTCTTGAAAACATCCCTATGCTACAAGTCCTGCTTAATTATTTTATATTGATTCATTCGAATTTAAATTTATTTTTTAACTTTATTTCACACCAATGAACCTTTTGCTTTTAGGCCTCTCCACAAACTCCTAAGTTTTTTACCTCAATCTTCCAGAGTTCTTCCTTTTTGGATTTTTCAAAGGTCTTCGGTTCAACTACACAGAAATTACAACTAACATACACATCATTTAGGATTCTCATTATTCTTGGAATTGAACTTGGATATAAGGAGTTTGAGATTAATAAAGTACTTTAGGATGACCGTGGACTTGTATTTGGAGACATTTTACGAGATTCTAAATCTCCCTCTTCATATTCTTCAACACTTTGTTATTTTTCATTAATGGTGATAACTTGATTTTGAGATTTATTTTCCTTACAATCCCAAGAGGCCTTCTCATCAAATATCAAATCCCTACAAATAATCACTCTATTCCTCTTAAAGACAAAGATTATATAGCCCATTTATTTTAAGGTATACCCTATAAAATACATTTTCATTACTTTCATCAAACTTGTGTCTCACATCTTTACGTACATAAGAAAATAAATGCAACCAAACACCTTCAAGTCACTACACCAAAAACTAGAAATGGTCACAAAAAATGGGTCATGATTTTGGACCATTGTGACACCCCGCCTAATTAAACCTTGGGTGATCAATCCTTATTTTAATATAAACAGGTTTCTTAAATGGTTCATTCTTAGCATCACTGTCGAACGCCTTTTTAAAATTTCTAACCACCTAAATGTAATTAAAACGGGTGCCAAATTTTATCTTTCTTACAACAGTAAATAATCCAAACCACACATAACCAAAACTAGATATGAATGCTCAGTACATAAAAATCTGAAAGCAAATAAAGTCTTGCCGTAAACCACGGTCCAAAGACAACTACAAATCCATAACTAGAATAAACTGTAATAGTAAAGGTGGAACGACATGTTCCAACTAGAAATAATAAAACTGAGATCCTGCACTAGAAATGAAAAAGAGGAAACGTCTAAACAATCCCTGCAACCTCCACACTAGCTGCAGCTCCCAAATCTCTGACATGAAATCAAGCTGGGTGTCCTTGTGGCTTGGCACCTAAAAGGTTTTTTAAAATTTACATAGCAAGAGTTAGTACTCAAAACATTTGAAAATATTTTGCAAGCGGTTATCACAATTAAGTTATTGATTACACACATTAAGATTTCGCACTCTCCCTTGGACTTCCTCACCTCTCTTACATAGTATATAACTATCGAGGAAACTTGTTCTACCTAGTTATACTGTCCATAACTGTAGTTAACTCAATAACTGTTCGTTACCTTATTCTTGTAATAATTACATCATGCTATAAATTATTACTGAGATATTTACTTATCATTTCATTGTCTACTATTCTCAATTTGTAGATTTAGCACATAAAACATTTTATCCCACAACAATGTATATAATATTAGTTACCACTAACATATCCTTTTATTACACACAAAGGACCCTTGGCTCGGAATAATTCATCGACTCCAAGTGAAAGTTGGTTCGGAATGGTTCATCGACCCCAACTATCTATAAATATAAATATAGACACATATTCTGGTTCGGAACTCTTTCATCGCGGCACCAGTTCAAAGTTTGGTTCGGCATTAAACATCGACTCCAAATTTATAATAGTCTTATGTTAGTTCGGAATGTCACATCGACCCTAACATAATTAATTTTTAGGTAATATTCTCTTAAGCCAAAACTATTTATATAAATTTAGTAGGTACGCACCCAACCTAGTAAATCATACCCGTACGTAATATATTTTTCTTATATTCTCCGTACTTATTAATTACAACATATCTCACTATTGTATTTATTCAAGTATTCGCGTAACTCTAAGGGTCCTAGTTACCCCTCCCTTAATTCAGTACTTAAGTTAACTCTAACCTACTAGTATTTTCTTTCCGGAATTAAGTCTCACTCTTTCCGTAATTAAATTAACCATTTCAACTCACGGCTAAGTCAATCGTTCTACCGTCATTCCATTTCTCCAACATTCCTACTCAATCATTAGTGGAGGAACCTAATGGTACACCTACTGGTAATTTACAAGTCCCCTCATAGGGAAAATATCAATTCTAAGGTTCCCAAGTAACGACAATTAAAGAAATTTCTACCCAACTTTCTATAGTTCAGACAGGGTCGATCGATCGAAGGAAGATGGTCGATCGATCGACTGCATCGATCGATCGATACTCCAGGGTCGATCGATCGATCAAGCAGTGACAGACCCAGTTCATCTTCTTCCTACGGGTTTCACCATTTTTACATCTCTAACTTTCATGATAAGCCATCAAATTCACAACCAACAATTTCTAATCATTCCTACATGTTCTGGGATGATTACTAACGATTTAAAACAATAAAATCATTATAAATCTTGGCTAAATTTATTGAAAATATCCATAATATTCAAGAACCCTAAAACTGCATTCTTTATATTTTTCATCAAAATACCAGATTTTCATACAAATTTCTCATCAGATTTTCTATGATATAAACCTACTTGGTAATTCAAAAACGTCCGACATGAAAATCCTAATCAATCATGGATTATTATCAACTGTTTATTCCCAAGAATATCATAAAAATCATGTTCTTCCTCAAGCTTAAACATGGGTATTATAACTCAATTATTTTGCAAATAATCACTTGCCTTAAGATTTGTAGGGTCTGATTTCGTGGTTGTTGATGATGATTGATGATATTGGTGTCTCAATCCTTCTTCCCAACAATCTTTGTGGTGAAATCTTCCTAAGATGGTCCCTCCTTCCTTCTTGCCTAAGGAATTTGCCTCTCTCTCTCTCTCTCTCTAATGGCTATGGTGTAACTCTAATTGTCTAACCCTAGCCACCACTCTTATAATCAGATATAGGGTTACAAAAATTCGTAGGTCTTCTTTCCCATAATTGTAAAGAGACCAAAGTGCTCCCGAATGGTCCCGGTTTAGCCCGAAAATGACCCGGCACTCAACTAGTACCCCCGGGTATACTATTTTGACTAATTCGACCCTTTTGGAATCAACCGTAGACTCTAAATTATCATTTGAGTCTCGTAAATATTTTTCTACTCTCATTCTTAATTTTGTCGAGTTATATCTGGTACGTCCATATAGTCACTAGACCGTACATATCAGCATTGAAAATTTCTACTCACCTTAGTAAATTTTCTGTAACACATATTCTTCTTTATTAATATAATATCTATTTAAATTACTCTACTCACCTAATTTAAATCAAACATATTTAATCACATTAAATTACTCTACTCACGTAATTTAATTAAAGCGTATTTAATCCCATTAAATTACGATCCAAAACTCAGACCCCTTAACTACTTATCGTAACCAATTAATTAATCAAGATTTTACGGAGGCTCACTAAATGGTTGGTCACGATTAGGAGATGTCATTAAAGGGGTCACAGACTAAAGTTGTATTGCCACCTAGCCCATTATGGCGCTAAGTTTCTTGTTTTATATGTCACAGTGGTGGTTATGGTCCACAATCATGACCCACCCATGACAATATATAGTGATAAGTATTAAGGTTCAAAGTCCAAAAATGTGACTCCTTGTGAACCATTATGGGGTTAAATACTGGTCACCATTTTTAACAGTGACCCCAAATCCATTTCAAAATGGTCACAATATATGGGTTACGATCCAAAACTGTGACCATATTTAAGCCATTAGTGAGATACAAATTGGGTCACAATTTTTTACCATGACCCCAGTTTGGTTATAAATGAAAACAAAAATCGAGTTTTCATTTCACCTTTTATATAAAAATCATCTTTTTTTCTCTCTCTCTCTCGAACCACGAGTGTCAGTCTCTATCTCTCTCTCTCTCTCTCCAACCTCCATTTCTGGCCATTTCCAACCTCCAACAAAGGTACATCTCCAACCCCTTATTTATTGTGTATGTTTTTTTTATTACATATATTTTAGTGTGTACTTATGTTTTTATTACGTGTGTGTATGAGAGAGAGGGGTTTAGTGTGTGTATGCATGTATCATTGAATGGGGTGGGTGGGTTTCATCATGCGTACGCGATTGTGTGTGTGTTTCAATATATGTGTGATAGTGTGTGTGTGTGTGTGTGTGTTTAATTTATGTAATTATTTTTACCACTAGACATTAGATATAAATTTAATTTTGTTTATCATTCAAAAAAGTGTTATACATAGTGATATTTAAACATTTATTTTAGTAATACATCTGCATTTATTATTTTATATCAAATTTGACTTTGTGTTTCTTATATTGATATTAATAATGTTCATATATAAATTGTTAATAACGTTGACATATAAAATTTCTAGGTTAGTAATGTTGAACGGGATAAACTTGTGCTAGAAATCAATCAAGTAGACAATTAACAAGGAGTACATGATATACTTGTATTGGATTGTTGGGTGGTTGTGGATTTTGTTAATGATCATGATTTTATATGGATGATGGATACTTGAAACTCTCACCCTATCTTAACAACTAAATGCTTATAATATAGACAATTAATTTGTTGTGGCCGTGTTCACCCCTTCCTTAAATGGTTGTTGTTTGGGTGAATACAAATTGTTGGAAGGGCATACACAATTGGTGAATAAATAGTAATTTTAGTTTTAATTAAATTAAAATGAACTTAAATTATTGTGTCGTATTGATCGCATGGAAAACCATAATTTGTTTAGGATTACTTAGAGATATAACTTGTTGTTTCTTCACCATTAAGACTCATATTCACCCACTTCTATATATATTTTCTCGAGAAAAATGAGTCACAGTAGTAATTACTGAAAACAAGAGTATGAGAGGGTAAAACTTTACAGCACTAAAACATGTTTCATTAGTGTGCGCCTTATAGAGGGAACTCCGATTTATAAGTATGGTAATAGGAAAATTGAATAATTTAATTACCTTACAAATTATGGAGTTCATTTATCTCAAAACTACCTATTCGATCATATTTTGTTTACATTACCAGAATTATAAGATGAGGTAGTAGAGAATATATTTATCATGCATAATCCCGACAAGGCAATGACATTGGTGACAGTGTTAGAAAAGATTGAAAAATTGTATATCTTATATGGATACAAATTCGTAAAGAGAGCATTCACCTAGATTGCGACGTCTCATGACACAAGCATATTAAAAATAATCTTGAAAATAAGTTAAAGAACAAAGGATTCTGATTTCATATCATGGACCTTTATACGTTGAGCATAGACACGCTTTTACCTACTTGGCCGCCTGCAAAATTTCATAAATATTTAAAAACAAATACTGATTGGATGCAAGTCAAACACATCAATCATTTTTTAAAATATGTCAAAAAGGTATATATATATATATATATAGTTGTAAACTGTATTTTCTTACATACGCTGCTAAAAAAATTATTGTAGGAAATGTCAAACATGAATGATAATAATTAATAAAATAGCAGAACATTGCCAAATGGGCGCTCTCCTACACCCCAAGCTCAATTCTCAATTCCTCTGGGATATCAATACTATACTCCTCCGCAGATTCATTTTACTCCATCTTTGAGTATTCAAACTCAAAACCCCCTTATCAATCCGACACCCCCCAACTTCTACTTCTGAGGGATCCCTAGCTAACCTTAAGAAGAGCATTGATTTTTCCATTGGCGGGGATAACCCAACCCGATGATAAAGGATATGTTAAGATTTTTACAATCCATTGTCTATCTCTGGGAAAGATTACTCTGGGCGTCGGGGGTGAAGACAACTATAAGAAGGTTGATCTTTCCTTAAAGGATTACATTTGGTAGTCATTTGATAAGAAATTTTCATTCCTACAATGTTCGAATTCAAAGATTCTTTTCAACGTAGCTTATGCTTTGAAAACCTATAGTAAGAACCTTCAGAATTATTTTTCCCCAAGGAGGCAATGAGTTACAATATTTTAGGGTTGAAAGGCAAAGTTCCCCAAAATTTTTAAATGACTACTGACCAATAAAACAACTTCTTGGAGAATGAGGCCAGGAAGGGAAAAAATAATAAAAATCTAAGACATAAGCAAAATAGATAAAAAAAGGTTGATGCCCACAGACTCGGGGAAAAATCTTATGATGACATTAAGGGTAAATGGGTAGAACGGACCAAGGGGACTCTGAAAGAAGGTAAAGAATCTAATTGCGTCATCTTGTACTTACATGCCTGATGGAAAAAATGGACCAATAAATTCCATGAAAAAGTGGCGCCGACTTTGGTGAGTTTTAATATAGTTATCATATATATACACGTTATTATATTGTTAATGTTAAAATCATAGTCATGGATATAATATTATGCTACAGGAAATGGTAGAGGGCATGTCCAGTAGTCAATCTGAGTGCAACCCCAATGACATTCAACCAGAGCGTTAAAGAGTGGAATACGAGAGGCATGGGCTAACATATGCCAAGTACCAAATGACAGTACAATGAATCTTTATTAGAAGATATCGCTTCAGTAAAGGGTGAGGTGGTGAAGGGGTCAGAAGAAGGTGCCCAGATAAAAGGAGAGGTGTTAGATCTTTGAAAGGACATGTCACTCCTAATGAATGAAATCCATAATTTACTCTGACTCTTATGTCAACAACATGGTTACCCCTCTCATAAACCACAAATATTCCCATATCTACCCTCGAACATTTCCCTCCCAAATGCCTCATCCCGAAACGTTCCCCTCTCAAATGCTTACACTTGGAACATTCCTTGCATCATCATCATCCATGCACGACAAATTTGGTGAGGAATATTATATATGAAACTTCACTAATACCAGAGTTATTGGCACGTGCAATCTCATTTCCATAATTCAAAGAATACATGTCCACGATCGGCCTTTAGTGATGGGTGAAGCTCAAATTTTGGTCGATAAAATACACTTTGGTTGTGGAGATGAGCCTTCATACTTTGACCATGGGGAAGGACCATTGTTATCAAATTATGTAAATTATTTTATTACTTTGCCAATTAATTTGTTGGTCAAGCCTAAGCATTGTGCAATGTTTTCTTTTTGAAGAAATTTTAATATTTTAATAAAGTATGTTACAATATATGTTTCTTTTGAATGGATTTTCTTTAAATTATTTTTTTTGTGATATTTATTTTTAATCGATTTTAATGAATTTTCTTTGAATTTGTTTTGAATTTTGAAGACTACTAATTGCTTTCCCACAATATAAGGAATGGATGGGAGAGAGTCACAAAGTATCTCCTAATCATGTGAAAGGTGTTTAGAAATTTATTAAATATGGAAATAGAAATCTTAATAGTGATGAGATTCCATGTCCGTACAACCATTGTCTAAACAAAAATTTTAATTCTTTGGAAGAAGTTAAATTGCATTTATTAATGTGGGATATGATGCAAGACTATAAGATATGGACATTCCATGCGGAAAAGAATGTACTTTATGTTTTGGAAGAATTTTCGGTACATGACAACATGATGGAAACCCACCGTGTGGAAGTGGTGAACAATTCTCCAAAACATCTTCCTTTAACCAACCTAATTAATGATGCTAATGGAGTCCACCATGATTAAAACCAGCAGTCTATGGATACAAATAATGTGTATTATGACCAAGTCAATGAACAAGTTGATGCTGAATTACTCGAAGATCGGGATTACATACGGTTAAAAGATAACACAGCTTGACCTTTGTATAAAAATTTCAAATAAGGTCAATTAGTATTATACGTAATGATCAATTTTCAAAATTTGAAGAGTCACTTTGGTTTATTAGGCAACAGTGTAATCGAAACTCTTAGGTGGGTTAAAGACATTCTCCCCAAAAAGAACACATTACACGATAATTACCCTAGCATGAAGAAGATCTTAAAAGGTAAGTGTTTGAAGGAAAAAAAAATTCATGCATGCATCTATGATTGCATTTTGTGCCGCAATGAGTACGAAGAGAAGGATGAGTGTCCTGTATGCAGTGAGCCTAGATATATTCAGTTGTGAAAATTAAAAAGTCAAATCCGGAAAATAGCATATGGTCTCACAAGTTTGACAAAGGTTTTGATGTTTTTCCCCTGGGCTAGGATTAAAGTGTTTTTTCACTGTACCATGGATAATATAGATTGATACGTCATGAATATTGCATAATAACACCCGTTATCTTTATGCATTCTAGCAATTTTGTCTTCATTATATCCTACTTTTACGCTCATTTATTAGTTAATCTCAGTTTATATATATATATATATATATATATATATATATATATATATATATATATATATGATTTGAACGGTTTATGTGAGCTTTTGTTGGTATTAGAATGCTTAACAGAGCAAGTCGGTAGTTGAATATCGAGGAAGTTCTATCTCTTAATAACAGAACTTCAAGGGCATATTAGACTTTTCATACTTTATGTCCTGACTAGTGGATCTCCATGCAAACGTATTTTATTGAGTTAGATTCGTGTAGACGCAAATGGCACGTCGTTTTGTGTCAGAATCATGAAGTTGTGGTCATTTCCTTAATGAAAGTTTCCTCCCTTGTGAAGTCCAAAGAGCCCCAAAAAACAGAGCACCGGTCGAGTGACCCCCAAACCTAGGTCGATTGGTATTTACTTTAATGCCTACGAATGAAGACAGTGGTTGGATTTAATACCCCCCGACGACTGGCCCCGATCGATCGGGCCCTTCTAATACAGTGTGATTTCCTGATTTGTTATTTTTTTAATTTTCTTTTTGCCGACTTACTATATATATGAAAGTAGGATTATTTTCTAAGATATCTAGTTTTTAGGTTTTATTTTTTGCACTACACCAAATAGGCTATTTTATAAGTGTTTTAAACACTTACAAAACAAACAGTAAGAATTTTAAATTGTTATAAAATAGGGGGTTATAATTTATTTGTAATTTTTCGAAACACTTACAAATAAAAATTAGTAACAGTTCAATCGGTTAATATTTTCAGATGAATGCATTCTCTAATTAACCCATTATAAGTTGTAAGGGAAAATTTCTAATCAAGTTTATTTGTAGTGTTGCTTAATTCTGGACAAAACTAATTGAGTCGTAGGATATTAGTTTGACATATCCTTTCAAGCCTACGACATTTTAGTTGACGATGTAGCGGCCAAGAGTTTGAAGATTACATCATTGTCGAATTATGTGCTAAGATTTTACGTCATTAACATTTTATTACTTCCAAGGTCTATAAAGGTATGAATGCATTTAATATATATAAAGACATGGTTATTTTTATGGGTGTCTTTTCATAAACTTTTGTCATAACGACTCTTTATTTTTCACCAAAAATCAATATAAAATTTGCATAAAAGTTTCTGGACTAAAAAAGCATTTTTGGATTTTCTGAAAAGTTGTTTGAACGACATTTTCTTCTCGTTCGAACGAGATGTCAAATGATCTTCTAATGACTTTATGCCATTATTTTCTATTTTTTCGTTAGAACTCTCGTTCGAACGAGGTTGTTCGAACGATCCGTTCATATGCGAAATCTTACAATATTTGGTCTTTTTAACTCTGTTTTCTCATTAGTAGTTCGTTCGAACCAAGTCATTCAAATGACATTGAAAATTCGTTCAAATGACCTAGACGCGGGAACAGTTTTTGACAGTTTCTTTTCATTAACTTCCCTCTTCCCCTCTAACTTTTCACCAACTTTTATAGTGCGGGAACTAACTTTTTTAGATGACTTTTTTCATACATCCTAATTGTTTTTTATGAGCAAATTTATAAACCAAAAATTCCTTTAGTTTTTGTGATTCAGAATGATTTGATCTTCAAAGAAAAACTAGTTTACACCCATAGTTTGTTTTGATCCATGTTCTAAGTATATACTTGCATTAAGATCACCATTGTTGGCATCGGATATTTTTCTCATCCCATAAAGAGAGGTTTTCTATGGAGGAGTCTGTTTTGTTGAAAATTCTTGGTGTGCATATGTTAGAAAGGCCTTCGTATGGTTTGACGATTGATTTGCCCCATCAGTGGATTCCGATATTGCTGTGGATTTTGGAGTTATCGGCTAGGTAGAGGTAAAAGAACAAAGAAGTGCCAAGGCTTGAAAGGGAGTCGAGTTATTGAGGTAAGTCTTTTCTCGTCTCTTATATAAAATCGTACCTAATGTATTTGAGGTTGTTCCGTCCGAGGTTTTTTTTCGTTGTGGGTTTTTCTCGTACATCGCGGCGTTGTGTGCTGTGATTGTTTATTTTATCTTGCAAAATCAATGAGATGCATGTATAGGACTAAAATGATAAAAATTGGTTCAATCACAACTTTAGTGTAATTTTGGTGCTAATTATGTTTGGGTAATTTTAGTTTAGTTTAATTCATGTTGGCATAGTTAATTTGGCAAAATCCATGCTTAAGTTTGTTTGGCATTATTTTAACTTGAATTGAATTAATTTTGTTTAAGTGAATATTTTATTAATTCTTTAGTTTAATTTAATTTCACTTTAATTTGGAACGAAATTAAAAATTTCTTTAGAATTTAAAATTTGGGATATTTCGTGGGCCATCACCTCTTTTTGAAATTGGTAACGAGCAGAAACGCTAAATTATTGTGTTAAGATCCTTTGTTTAATTTTGATTTAAAAATGGAAAATTTATCTTTTGCAAAATTTTAACTTTTTCATGGTTCCAACTACGCGTATTGGAAAGTGTGTATGAGGGCAGAACTTAAACCCTTAGATGATCAGGATTAGCTATCGGTAGTTAAAGGGTGGACCCCACCAACATGTCTATAAGTAGAGGTTTGTGTACCTAAACCCGTAGAAAGATGGAGTGCGATCGAACTTAAGTCCGCTAATTTTAATTCCTGAGGTTTAAATGCCCTTTTTAGTGTGGTCACACTGAATGAGTTCCTCCAGATTATGACGTGTGAAACGTCTAAGGAGGCATGGGATATACTCCAACTCACCCATGAGGGAACAAGTATCGTTAAAACTTTGAAACTCCAAAACCTCACCACTCAATTTGAAACCATTAAAATTCTAGAAAGTGAGACGTTTAATGAGTTCTATGCGAGATTGCCGGATGTTGTGAATTCAAGTTTTAATTTGGGAAAAATGATACCCGATAATTGTGACATAAACTTTTTTTTGAGATCATAACCCGATAGATTTATTCCAAAGGTGATAGTTATAAATTCCTTAGGCACTTTAGATTCTACCAAACTAGAAGAGATTGTAGGTGACTTATAAACCTATTAACTTGACATGTTTTCCTCCAAGAATGAGAAGAAGAAAGATCAGGGCATAGCTTTGAAAGCTTGAAAGGAGGAAACACCAGTTTCGGATGATGATTTTGAGATTGACTCGAAAGATATGGCTTTGTTTACTAGGAAGTTTACAAAATTTCTCATGACAAATAAAGAGAAACTTTAAAATGATTTTAAGAAGTATGAGAAGTCTAATCATAGTAAAGACGAGAGAATCCCTAAAATCATAATGGGGATCTTAATACGGATGAGTCAAATAGGTTTTATAGTTGTGAGGGTTATGGACATAGGGCGTTCGAGTGTCCCACTAAACTAAGGAAGGAGGGCAAGAGATTGATTTCATATAATGCCACCCTTAGTGATACTGAACCAGAAGAGGAACCCGATTCCCCCAATTGAGTGTAACTTCACCGCGTTCTTAGAAATTCATGTGATCATTGACAATCAATTTTCCCATGAATATATTTCTTTACATGAAACTTTAGAGGCCATTGTTTGTGAATCCCAAGAGTTTGATGGTAAAGAGAGTGGGAATGAATAAGATGTAGAGGAAAGTGAACTTCAAGTAGCCTTTCGTGAGTTGTATGCGGAGTCGTTGAAATTAAAAAGGGCAAACTTGATGTTAGATGCTATATTGAGATAACATGCCATAACTAGTGATGATAGTGTTTTGATTAAGATCTTAAGGCACGTGAGATAATTCTTCGTGAGAAGCTAGAGTACGTTGAAGGTGAAAGAGATAACTTAGAGGTTTAATGGAGGATGTAAAGAAAGAGCTTCTCGAGTTTGAAGAGAGTAAGTGTTTACTTGACTCTCCTCTAGTGGAACTTGAGAAGAAATTAAAAGACTCAAGTCAGGTCAAATTTGATTTGGAGTGTAAGTAGGAGAGATTAGATAAAAGAGAGATTAGATAAAATCTTAGGGACTGTCCAAATCAATTATTATAAGTGTGGTACTGGCTTCGATACTCAAGAAACTTTTTCTATAAGGGTAGTGAGACTGGGGTCTATGAATAACTGGAAAGGGTGGGGCGTGACCCACTCCAATGGACACTGCATTCAAGGTCTTCTGGTGCAACTTCTCAAGAAACTTTCTCCTTCTGGTAACAACGGAACTCAAGCTTCAACTCACTCCTTACAAGAAGATGAACTTTCACAGCAAAAATAGTAATTTTCTCAAGGGAAACACCTGAGAATGATGGATGTCAGTGGGGAGTGAAGGAACAAGGCACTCAGCACTAAGAGAATGCGCAGGGAGAGAATACTTAGGTAGTCTCGTGTGATTTTAGCAGAGTAGCTGTGCAATTTCAATTATCTGTCCATTGACCTCGCCTAGAGGTCTATTTATACTTGGGCATTAGGGATGAGCTGGAATTTTTGGGCACCAAAATTGAGAGGGTTAGTGGAGAACAATGTCTGAAGTGTACCATTTGTCCCTATCTACAGGCAGCCCTGCTTGTCCCCTCCTACAGGCTCCACCTGGCGCCAACCAAAGTCAAAAAGCACATATGTCTCCTAATGAAGACAAGATATCTGATTTGGTAATTATCTTTTGAAACGGTAACTTGTGGTGCAATTTCTCAAATCTTGAGAGATGAGGCCTTAAGGACCCCTCTCTTCTAAAATTATTATTTTTCTTGAGAGGGACCTCGAGGACCCCCTCTTCTGGAAAAGTCATTTTTTTATAAAGAGTTTATTCCTTGTGAGTAGCCAGCTCTTTGGCTGCTCACTTCACTTGTGACCAACTGTGAAGTGTGTGTAGTCTTGAGTGACTTCTGGGTCTTCCTACTAGTATTCTCTCAATCCTATAGTGCTAAGTGGTTGAGCTTGCTCAACATACCTTGTCCCTCAGTCGCCAAGAAAAAACTCTCAGGAGGTCCCTACTAGCCTATTTGAGCCCTGCTTGCTCAACTAGGCTACCTGTACAAGAAAGAAAAGTGTTAATACTGTTGTTCTTTTAAAGAATAACGTTTTATGATGAGGAGCTGCTCATGGTGGCCACTCCCTCACCCTGGCTTATTTTATGGAAGCTGAAGGGGAGGACATTGACTGCTCCTCGCCCTGACATTTTCTGTTGTTAAGGGACCTTGAGGGTTCCTTCTCAATATGAGTTTCTGTAGGGACCTTGGGTGAGGTTCTTTCTCAATATGATTTTCTGTTGGGACCCTGGGGTAGTTCCTTCTCAATATGAGTTTCTGTCGGGACCCTGGGGGGTTCCCGCTCAATATGAGTTTTTGTCGGGACCCTGAGGGGTTCCTTCTCAATATGAGTTTCTGCTGGTACCCTGTGGTGGTTCCTTCTTAATATGAGTTTCTATCGAGAACCTGGGGGTTCCTTCTTAATATGAGTTTCTGTCGGGACCCTGGGTGGGTTGCTTCTCAATATGAGTTTATGCCGGGACCGTGGGAGTTCCTGCTCAATATGAGTTTCTGTCGGGACCCTGGGGTGGTTCCTTCTCAATATTTTATTTCTGCAGTGGCCCTAACGCGACACTTCTCAAATGTCATTTCCGTAGTGACCCTTGCGGTGGCACTTCTCGAATGTCATTTCTGTAGTGACCCTTGCAGCGGCCCTTCTCAATCTTGGACTTCTGCAGTGGCATTTGCGGGGCACTTTTTCAAATGTCATTTCCGTAGTAACCCTTGCGGCGTCACTTCTCGAATGTTATTTCTGCAGTGACCCTTGCGGCGGCCTTTCTCAATCTTGGACTTCTGCAGTGGCCCTTAGGTGGTACTTCTCAAATGTCATTTCCGTAGTGACCCTTGCAGTGGCATTTCACGAATGTCATTTCTGCAGTGACCCTTGTGGCGGCCCTTCTCAATCCTGGACTTCTGCAGTGGCCCTTACGCGGTACTTCTCAAATTTTATTTTCGCAATGACCCTTGCGGTGGAACTTCACAAATGTCATTTCTGCGGTGATCCTTGCGGCGACCCTTCTCAATCCTGGACTTTTATAGTGGCCCTTATGCGATACTTCTCAAATGTCATTTTCGAAGTGACCCTTGCGGTGGCGCTTCACGAATGTCATTTCTGCAGTGACCCTTGCTATGGCCATTCTCAATCCTGGACTTCTGCAGTGACCCTTACGCAGTACTTCTCAAATGTTATTTTCAGAGTGACCCTTGAGGTGACCCTTCTCAACTTGGAATTCTGCAGTGGAGGGACCCTTGGGGTTCCTTATCCAATATGGAACTTTTGCGGTGGAGGGACCCTGAGGGTTCCCTCTCTAATATGGCACTTTTACGGTGGAGGGACCCTGGGATTCCCTCAACCTCATATTTTCTGTAAGCTGAAGGGGGGTCTTTGAGGGACCCTCACTCACAAATATAGTGGTGAAACTTGAAACACCCTTCTACATTAGCCCCTCATCCAAAGTCTTTTGTGTTAGGTAAACCAAAAGGCTTTGTATGCCATAAATTCGATTTTTTTATTTTGAGGGACCCTAGGGTTCCTTCATCATCACCGTTAGGGTTATTAAATATTATGTCACTTCATCCCAAGTTTTTTAGATGAGGCCACTTATAATTGACCTCCTTATCTAGGTATCAACTTGGGTGGAGGGGTTACTCTCGGTGAGCCCCCCGCCCTTGGTCTTCTTCTGTGGCCTTCTATCTTGGGCGGAGGGATTGCTGGCGGTAATCCCCTTGCCCCTAGTCTTCTATCTTGGGTGTAGGGATTACTCGCGGTGAGCCCCTCACCCTTGGCCTTCTTCTGTGGCCTTTTATCTTGAGCGGAGGGGTTAGTCGCGGTGAGCCCCTCGCCCTTGGCCTTCTTCTGTGGCCTTTCATCTTAGGCGAAGGGGTTACTCACGGTGAGCCCCTCGCCCTTGGCCTTCTTCTGTGGCCTTCTATCTAGGGAGGATGGGTTACTCACGATGGGCCCTCGCCCTTGGCCTTCTATCTTAGGCGAAGGGGTTACTCGCGGTGAACCCCTAGCCATTGGCCTTCTTATATGGCCTTCTTTCTTGGGCAGAGGGATTGCTCACGGTGAGCCCCTCATCCTTGGCCTTCTTTTATGGCCTTCTATCTTAGGCAGAGGGGGTACTCGCGGTGATCCCCTCGCCCTTAGCCTTATTATGTGGCCTTTCATCTTGGGCGGAGGGGTTACTCGCGGTGAGCCCCTCGCCCTCGGCCTTTATTTGTGGCCTTCTTTCTTGGGAAGAGGGATTGTTCGCGGTGAGCCCCTCGCCCTTGGTCTTCTTCTGTAGCCTTCTATCTTGGGTGGAGGGGTTACTCGCGGTGAGCCCCTCGCCCTTGGACTTTCGTCTTGGGCAGAGGGGTTGCTCGCGGTGAGTCCCTTGCCCTTGGCTATTTTTTGCCAAACTTACAATCTTGGACAGGTGGAGCCACTCTAAGTGGATCCCCACACTCCAGGCTATTTCACTATTTGTTCACTTGCTTGGGGACTTCTCAATATTAGCCCCCTCGTGCAGAAATGTCTTATAATGTCGAGAGACTTGTGCACGAAACTACCGTACCTTTCATTTATGCTTGACAATTGCTCAATGATTGTGAGTGCTCCGGCACCCTTGGGGCCTTAGGTACAAAACTGTCCTACCTGACATTATACTTGGCCTTTGCTCAAGCCTATGAGCGCTCCGGCTCCCTTGGAGCCTTAGGTACTAAACTTTCATACCTGACATTATACTTGTCCTTTGCTCAAGACTATGAGCGCTTCGACGCCCTTGGATCCCTAGGTGCTAAGCTGTCGCACTTTATACTTATACTTGACACTTACTCACTATTTTGAGCGCTCTGGTACCCTTGGAGCCTTAGGTGTTAAACAGTTGTACCTTATATTTATACTTGACATTTGCCCTATATTGTGAGCGCTCCGGTTCCCTTGGAGACTTAGGTACTAAACTATTGTACCTTATATTTATACTTGACACTTGCTCTATACTGTGACCTCTCCGGTGCCCTTGCAGCCTTAGGTACTAAATTGTTGTACATTATGTTTATACTTGGCCTTTTCTCAAGACTGTGAGCG
Source organism: Sambucus nigra (assembly GCA_949130495.1). Lineage (NCBI taxonomy): Eukaryota > Viridiplantae > Streptophyta > Magnoliopsida > Dipsacales > Adoxaceae > Sambucus > Sambucus nigra. The sequence continues at coordinate 539,615,531 of OX422213.1, forward strand.
CTCCGGCTGCCTTGGAGCCTTAGGTGCTAAACTGTTGCACATATACTTATACTTGACACTTGCTCAAAACTGTGATTTGCTCTATTTTCTGTGAGAACTTTGAGATGGAATTGCCCCTATTTTGTGGGGTACTTTGCTTATGATCTGAGCAAGTTGTCATTTTGAAGTTGCGCCCTAACTGCGGGGTACTTGTATATAACTGAGCAAGTTAAAATTTTGAAGTTACCCCTCTAACTGTGGGGTACTTGCATACAACTGAGCAAGTTAAAATTTTGAACCTACCCCTCTAACTGCGGAGTACTTGCATATAACTGAGTAAGTTAAAATATGGAAGCTGCCCTTCTAGCTGTGGGGTACTTGCATATAGCTGAGCAAGTTAAACTTTGAAGCTCCCCCTCTAGCTGCGAGTACTTGCATATTGGTTGAGCAGGTTAAACATTTAAAGCTTACCCTTTAACTGCGGGGTACTTGCATATAGGCTGAGCAAATTATTATTTCTGAAGCTTCCCCTCTAACAGCGGGGTACTTGCATATAACTGAGCAAGTCATATTTCTGAAGGTGCCTCTCTAATTGCGGTGTACTTGCATATAACTGAGCAAGTTGATATTTTGAAGTTGCCCTTCCAACTGCGGGGTACCTGTATATAACCGAGTAAGTTAAATTTTGAAGCTACCCCTCTAACTGCGGGGTACTTGCATACAACTGAGCAAGTTAAAATTTTGAAGCTACCCCTCTAACTGCAAGGTACTTGCATATAACTGAGAAAGTTAAAATTTTGAAGCTGCCCCTCTAGCTGTGGGGTACTTGCATACAATTGAGGAAGTTAAATTTTGCAGTTAGCCCTCTAGTTGGGGGTACTTGTCCATACCTATTCTTTTAGGCTTTTTTTATAACATAACTTAGAGGGAGGGGTAAGCCCCCCTCAACATTTTGTTTTTCAACATTTGAACCAAAACATAACTTAGAGAGGGGGGGGGGGGGGGGGGGTTGAGCCCCCTCAACATTTTTCCTTTTTTTACTCAAAGATAACTTAGAGGGAGGGGTGAGGTCCTCCCCTCTGACATTTTTTTTCAACATTTGAACCAAAACATAACTTAGAGGGTGGGTGAGCCGCCTCGATAGTTTTTTCATTTAAGCATAACTTCTAGGGAGGGGTAAGCCCCTCTCGACATTTTTCTTTTTCAACAAATAGGGGAAAGAAGATTTCTTTAAATCTTTTTTACTATGAGTGGTTCGGGTCCTCTCCTCCTTCTATTTTGTCTTTTTTCTTTTTGTTTTTTTTTATTTCCTTATCGAACAACCCTCTCAAGACTATTCTCTTGGATAAGTAGCCCACGCCAAAAATTTCTCCTTATCATGTCTCCCTTGTTAAAAGACAAACACGTGTGGGTTATATTCGAGCAACCCTTACTTTTGTTAAAAAAAAATAAGTTGGGTGATGTTGAGAGAACCAACTCTGATTAAAATTGATCTGAGAAGCTATCTTGCTCAAAAAAAAATTATCTCCCTCTTTATATATAATTAAACATTAGAGCAACTTCTGGACCCATTCTTTTTTTTTATAATGTATGTTGAAACATTCATCAGACGAGGGAGGGGGGCCTTAAAAAAACTTTGAAAACGCTCTATTTTTACTCGAAACAGGAGAAAAAAAAAACCATACATGTACGAATACCAATCGTTTTTCTTTTCTTTTATAACAAAGAAAGTAGAGGAAAGCCAGTGAGTCTACCCTATATTTTCCACCACTGAGTATCAACATACAAATACCTGGTGGACCAACTTGAAAAACTTTCGAGTAGAGTTTTCAAGCTACAAAAACCCACGGCATAATACCTCTTCTACCCTGGTTCCTCATCTTGTTTTTCTTGACAATTTTTGACGTCCTTCAAACGGGTTATTCGGACGTGAATTGATCAGACCCAATTGGATCATTATTGAGTTTGCTCGACAAGATGTATATCTAATATGCCTCTATTCAAACGATGTTGTGGCACACGAGCAGTAGTGGCCAAATGATTTTGACGAACAGGTGATTACTGTGAAGGCTTAGCCTATCCTGCCTTTGATTTTGATTTTTTTAGTGTGATTCAATGGAATGAGATAAACGTTTGGTTTTATACAAGGTGATGGCTTCATCTTTTGAAGCAGAGCAACTCATTTGGGTTTCTGTGTTTGAAGAGATAAGGAACTGAGGTGTTTGAAGAGATAAGGTAGCGTCTCATAATCTAGTGAGGATTTAGTCAGTAAAGTCAACTTCGTTTTGTTCTTTATATTTTTACATTCCCCTCTTTTTTTTCGGTTACTGTTAAGAAACGAGGGACACCGGGTCAAAATTTAGTGGTTCCTCGTAATAAAGCTACTTGAGGTTTCCTCGTAATAAAGCTAATCAAATTACTTGAGAGGTTCCTCATCCATTTTGTCCCAGATTTCATGGGTTCCTCATGCCCCGTCTCAAATCTCATGAGTTCCTCGTTGGAAATCATACCTACAATTAATTTCATCCGAGTCCCGAATTCCTCATGTTCTGTCCCAGATCTCATGGGTTCCTTGTGCCCAGTCTCAGATCTCCTAGGTTCCTTGTCTATTGATTCGTATTTTGAGAGTTCTTTGACTACTGCAAACGAGTCATTAGGTTATGTATGTGATGCCCCAATAGTTGGGGGTTCCTCCCCTACAGTTCAGTTAGCGGCGGAGACCTTGGGTCCCTCGTGCACTGACGATTTTGTACCAGAGGGCTTAGAACCCAGGGGTTCCTCGCCGAAAGGAATTCCAAACAGGGGGTCTTTGGACGCTACTCAACCAAAGGGCCATAAGTTGGCTTCCTCGCACGTTATAGGTTCCTCTTCGAGGATGGGTGTTGTTAGGGGTTCATCACCCATGGCTCAGACTAAGAGCTATTCACACGTTTCTTCTGCCGAGACTTTGGAACCTATTGATTCCTCGTCCAAAAATATTTTTCATGAGGGGTCCTCACGTGCCACTATTGATGGGGAGGTGAATTTTGGAAGTATGGGTTTTTTGCCCGTTACCGGTTCCTTGCGACATCAAAACGTTGGTAGGGCATTTAATTTTTTTTTTGCAGTATGGGTTATGTGCCAGCTACAGGTTCTTCACGAGTGCCATCAATTAATATGGCACTTGACTTTGAGTTGGAGGAAGGGAGTATGATTGCTGATTGGAATGAGGGGTGAGCCCTAGCATAGGGGTCCCTTGTCTGGGTCCCATTTTTTCATGAGGGTTCCTCGCGCGTCGACTTCTCATCTGAGGGTGTCTCGACCTCCTGCCTCGTCGAGGGTTCCTCGCCTGGTGGTACCGCGTTTGGTGAAACGGGTAATTTGCAACCAGCTTCAAGTGGGGGTATCTCGACTTCATGCTTCGTCCAGGGTTCCTCGCCTGGTGGTATTGGGTTTAAGATTCCCTCGCGCTTGGATTTACCATCTAGGGATGCTACAACTGAGGGTTCTTTATTGGCGACGAGGGACACCCAAGGTTCCTCGCCCATGGGTTTCTTGTGAGTTGGTGTTTCTAAAAGGACTGCTGTCGCGACTTCTTTGTTGGCAGCGAGGGACACCCAGGGTTCCTCACCCATAGGCTCCTCCTGAGTCGGTATTTCTCTAGTCGAGGCCTTGGAACCTATGGGTTCCTCGACGAAAAATATTTTTCATGAGGGGTCCTCGCGTGCCACTATTGGTGGGGAGGTACACTTTGGAAGTATGGTTCTTTGTAATTGTGGGTGTCTCTCCCTCTGAGAAGTGGAAAGTTTCTCATTTTGGTCCCTCCGCGACTGTGGGTTCCTTACTGTAACCAATGGCCGTTGGCACTACTCCGACCACCTCATCTTCTCCTCAAGCTTGGGATGACTATATGTGCACTTGTGGGTACGGGTCCCGTAACTCATCATACAGATGAGAACCGTCCCTCTGAGAAGAGGAGAGAGACTTCCTAGCCTCCTCTATAGTAAAAATTTTATAGGGTGATTCCCTTAAACCCATACCCTTGGCTGCCGGTGAACTTGACGGAACCACTACTTGCTCCGGCACCACTTTCAATGGCGGAGCTACTTCCGTCGGAATCATTGTAGAAGTGGTTGCCCCACCAAAGGGGGCAGCTGCTGGCATTACATAGCCTTGACCCAAATTTACCATGTCTAGGTTATTTTGTTTCAAAAACTCAAAACACATGCTCATAAGGTTGATACTTGTTGCCAAAGCCGCTGCCGATGAACTGGTCTGCCCTCCCTGAAGAGCAGGTACTCTAGCTCCGGTCACCACCACATCCTCCCGAGTGGTCTGGTCTCTTTGAGCTCCAATCCCAGATGGAATATCTTTAAACACTAGCTACTTAGAAACATTAAAACCTTCTTTGTCCATAGAAGTGAGGATACCTCTCAAGCGGAGTCGCCAAATGCAGGAGGGTAGTGAGATTGGGGTCTATGAATAACTGAGAAGGGTGACGCGTGACCCACTCCAATGGACACTGCCTGCAAGGTATTCAAGGTCTTCTGGTGCAACTTCTGAAGAAACTTTCTCCTTCTGGTAACAATGGAACTCAAGCTTCAACTCACTCTCTACAAGAAGATGAACTTTCATAGCAAAAATAGTAATTTTCTCAAGGGAAACACTTGAGAATGATGGTTGTTAGTGGGGAGTGAAGAAACAAGGCACTCAGCACTAAGAGAATGAGCAGAGAGAGAATACTTAGGTAGGTCTGGTTTGATTTTGACAGAGTAGTTGTGCAATTTCAATTGTCTGTCCATTGACCTTGCCCAGAAGTCTATTTATACTTGGGCATTAAGGATGAGTTTTTGGGCGCCAAAATTGAGAGGGTTGGTGGAGAACAATGTCTGAAGTGTACCATTTGTCCCTACCTGCAGGCAGCCCTGTATGTCCCCTCCTGCAGGCGCCACTTGGCCCCAACCAAAGTCAAAAAGAACATATATCTCCTAATGAAGACAAGATATCTGGTTTGGTAATTATATTTTGAAATTGTAACTTGTGGTGCAATTTTGCAAACCTTGAGAGAGGAGGACTTAAGGACCCCTCTCTTCTAAAATTATTGTTTTTCTTGAGAGAGGCCGATCCCCCCTCTTCTGAAAAAGTCATTTTTTTATAAAGAGTTTATTCCTTGTGAGTAGTCAGCTCTTTAGCTGCTCACTTCACTTGTGACCAAGTGTGAAGTGTGAGTAGTCTTGAGTGACTTCTGGGTCTTCCTACTAGTATTCTCTCAATCCTATGTGCTAAGTGGTTGAGCTTTGTCAACATACTTTGTCCCTCAGCCGCCAAACCAAAACTCCCAGGAGGTCCCAACTGGCCTATTTGAGCCCTGCCTGCTCAACTAGGCTACCTGTACAAGAAAGCAAAGTGTTAATACTTTTGTTCTTTTAAAGAATGACGTTTCATGATGAGGAGTTACTCATGGTAGCCACTCCCTCACCCTGGCCTATTTTTCTTGAAGCTGAAGGGGAGGACCTTGACTGCTCCTCGCCCTGACATTTTCTGTTGCTAAGGGACCTTGAGGATTCCTTCTCAATATGAGTTTCTGTAGGGACCTTGGGTGAGGTTCTTTCTCAATATGATTTTCTGTCGGGACCATGGGGTGGTTCTTTCTCAATATGAGTTTCTTCCGGGACCCTGGGGGGTTCCTGCTCAATATGAGTTTCTGCCGAGACCCTGGGTGGGTTCCTTCTCAATATGAGTTTCTACCGGGACCCTGGGGTGGTTCCTTCTCAATATGAGTTTCTGTCGAGACCCTGGGGGGTTCCTGCTCAATATGAGTTTCTGCCGGGACCCTGGGTGGGTTCCTTCTCAATATGAGTTTCTACCGAGACCCTGGAGGTTCCTGCTCAATATGAGTTTCTGCCGGGACCCTGGGGTGGTTCCTTCTTAATATTTGATTTCTGCAGTGGCCACCACATAGTCACGGGACTCCTGATTCGAGAATATGAACAAAACTTGCAAATAGTTAAACGTAGGCTTGAAAACATATTATTGAAGTGCAAAAATGGAAAATATCCACCAAACGACCCCTTTAGAGGCACTGACACCTTGTATGGGACCAACATAACAACTAATAATTGACAACGTAATCATGGGATGATCGATTCGATAATATGACCAAAACTTGTAAATAGTTAGAATTGGGATTGAAAACGTGATATTAAAGGGCAAAAATGTAAAAAAAACAGTCCCCAAATGGTACTACAAGAATCACAAACACCTCACATGGGACCATGGTGAAATGTAACAACTGACCACGTAGTCACAGGACACTAGGTTTGAGAATATAGACAAAAGTTACAAATAGTTAGACTTAGGCTTGAAAAAATGCCATTAAAGGGCGAAAATACAAGACAACCCCAAATGGCCCTGTAGGAGGCACGAACACCTCATACGGGGTCAACGTTATACGTAGGAACTGACAGCGTAATCAAAAAACTTTAGATTCGAAAATATGACAAAAAACTTGCAAATAGTTTTACTTCGGCTTGAAAATAAGACACTGAAGGGAGAAAATGCAAAATAGTCCCAAGACTTGTAAACACCTAGCAACTGATCACGTAGTCACGGGACTCTCAGTTCGAGAATATGACCAAAACATGCAAACAGTTAGACTTAGGATTGAAAACATATCATTGAAGGAAAAAAATATAAAACATCTCCCAATCGGCCACGTAAGAGGCACGAAAACCTCGCATGGGAGCAACGTGACACGTAGCAACTAATCGCGTAGTTCCGAAACTCCCAATTCTGAGAAAATGATAAAAACTTCCAAATACTTAGACTTAAGGCTAATAACATATTGTTGAAGGGAAAAAAATAAAATAGCCCACAATCATGAGATTCTCGATTCGAGAATATGACCAAAACTTGAAAATAGATATACTCAGGCTTGAAAATAGGCCGCTGAAGGGTGAAAATGAAAAATAGCTCCCAAATGGCCTCACAAGAGGAACGAACACCTCACACGAGACCACTGTAATACATAGCAAGTAAGTGCATAGTCATGGGACTCCCATTCGAGAATATGAGGAAACTTGAAAATAGTTGGACTTGAGCTTGAAAACATGTCATTGAAGGAAGAAAATGAAAAACAACCCCAAAACCACCCCACGAAATGTACAAGCACCTCGCAAGGGACCAACATAACACGTAACAACTGACCTCATAGTCATGGGACTCCCGATTTGAGAATGTAGCCAAAACTTGCTTATATTTAGACTTAGGCTTAAACACATGACATTGAAGGGAGAAAGTAAAAATAGCCCCCAAACAGACCTATAGGAGGCACGAACACCTCATACGGGACAAACATAATACGTAGAAATTGACCCGTAGTCACGGGACTCCTAATTTGAGAATATCACCAAAACTTGTAAATAATTAAACGTAGACTTGAAAACATGTTGTTCAAGAGAGAAAAATCAAAATAGGCCCCAAACGTCCCAACGAGATGCACGAACTTCTCACACGTGACCAATGTAATATAGAAACTAACTGCGTAGTCGTAGGACCCCCAATTCAAGAATATGATCAAACCTTACAAATAGTTATACTTAGGCTTGAAAACATGCCATTAAAGGGTGAAAAGGAAAAACAACCCCCAAACGGCCCCACAAGAGGTGAGGACACCTTGTACGGGACCAATGTAACATGTTGCTACTGAACTCATAGTCACGGGATTCTCGGTTCAAGAATATGACCAAAACTTGCAAATAATTAGACATTAGTTCTAAAACATGCCACTGGAGAGCGCAAAGGCAAAATTATCCCCAAACGACCCCGCTAGAGTGGCGAAAACCTCGCATATATAGCAACTGACCGCATTTTCACGGGACTCCTAGTTCGAAAATATGACAAAAACTTACAAACAGTTAGATTTAGGCTTGAAAGTATATCGTTAAAGGAAAAAATGTAAGACAACCCCAAATAGGCCTGCAAAAGGCATGATCACTTCCTGCGAGACAAACATAATATATTACAATTGGTTGTGTAGTCACTGGACTCCCGATTCGAGAATATTATTAAAACTTGCAAATAGCTAGACATGGGATTGAAAATATAACATTGAAGGGAAAAAATGCAAAACATCCCCCAAACAGCCTCGCAAGAGGCACAAACACCTTGCACGGGACCAATGAAATACCTAGAAACTGACCATATAGTCACGGGACTCCTAGTTCGAGAATATGATAAAAAATTACAAATAGTTAGACTCGAGCTTGACAACATGTCATTGAAGGGAAAAAACACAAAATCTCACCTAACGGGCTCGTATGATGCTGAAACACTTTATACGAGATCGATGTAACATGTAGCAACTGATTGCGAAGTCACAGGACTCCTGGTTTGAGAATATGATCAAAACTAGAAAATAGTTAGACTTAGGCTAGAAAACATGTCATTGAAGGAAGAAAACAAAAAATAGTCCCCAATTGGTCACGCAACAGGCACGAACACCTCACACAGGACCAGCATTACACGTACTAACTAATCGCATAGTCATAGGATTCCCGTTTTCTAGAACCTGACCAAAACTTGCAAATAGTTAGACTTAAGCTTAAAAACATGTCGTTAAAAGGCAAACATGCAAAATAGCCCCGAAATAGTCTCGTAAGAAGCACGAACACCTCACACAGGACCTACGTAACTCATAGCAACTGTTCGCATAGTTATGAGACTCTCAACTGGACGAAATGACCAAAACTTTAAAATAGTTAGATTTAGGCTTAAAAACATGTCGTTGAAGGACAAAAATGAAAAATATCCCCCAAATGGCTCGTAAGAGACACAAAATCTCTCACGAGACCAATCTAACACATAATAATTGACCTCATAGTCATAGGGCTCCCAGTTCTAGAATATGAGTAAAACTTGCAATTAGTTAAACTTAGTCTTGAAAACCTGTTGTTGAAGGGAAAAATTGAAAATAGCCCTAAAATAGCCCCACAAGAGATATGAACACCTGGCACGGGCTCAACATAATGCATAATAACTGAATGCATAGTCACGGGACCCCAGTTCGAGAATATAACCAAAACTTTCAAATAGTTGGACTTAGGCTTGAAAACATGTCGTCAAAGGGAAAAAATAAAAAATAGACCCCAAACGTCCCTAAAAGAGTAATTGACACCTTGTACAGGACCAACGTAACACATAGCAATTAAAAGAGTATTAGCAGGATTCTCAGTTTGAAAATTTGACCAAAACATGCAAATATTTACTTAGTCTTGAAAACATGTCGTTAAAGGGAGAAAACACAATATATACCCCCAATTGCTTCACAATAGGCATGAACGCCTCACACAGGACTGACATAACACATAGCAACTAACCGTGTAGTCATCGGGCTCCCGATTTGAGAATATCACGAAAATATGGAAATAGTTAGACGTAAGCTTAGAAAATATGTTGTTAAAGGCCGAAAATGTAAAAGAAAAAATGACCCTACAAGAGGCACAAATACCTCGTATGGGACCAACGTAACATGTATCAACAGACCACGTAATCACAGGACTCCCGGCTTGAGAATATGAAAAAAAAATTCAAATAGTAATACTTAGACTTGAAAACATGCCATTCAAGGGCGTAAATGCAAAACAACCCCTAAACGGCCGCACAAATGCACGAACACCTTACATAGGACCAACGTAATACATAGCAACTGACCACGTAGTCACGGGACTCCTGGTTGGAAAATGTGATAAAGAATTGCAAACAGTTAGACTTATTCTTGAAAACATGCCGTTGAAGGGAAAATATAGAAAACATCCCAGAAATGGCCTCGCAAAAGGCACGAACCTCGCGCAGGACCAACGTTACACATAACAACTGAGAGCATAGTCATGGGACTCCCAATTCTAAAATATAATCAAAACTTACAAATATTTAAACTTAGGCTTGAAAACATGTTGTTGAAGGGAAAACACAAAATAAACCCCAAACAGCCCCGCAACAGGCACTAGCAGCTCACACGGGACTTACGTAAGATGTAACAATTGACTGCATAATCATGGGACTCCTAATTCGAGAATGGGGCCAAAACTTGAAAATAGTTTGACTTAGCCTTGAAAACATATCGTTGAATTGCAAAAATGCAAAACATCTACCAAAATCTCCTGCAAGAGGCACGACATCTCACATGGAGCCAATTTAGCACGTAGAAACTGATCGCATAGTCATGAGACTCTTGGTTCGAGAATATGACCAAAACTATGAAATAGTTAGACTTCGGCTTAAAAATATGTCATTAAAGGGAAAAAAATGCAAAATAGCACCTAAATTTCACCGCAAGAGAAACGAGCACTTTGCACTTGACCATCGTAACATATAGCAACTGATCGCCTAGTCACGGGACTCTCGATTCGAGAATATAACAAAAACGTGCTAATAGTTAAACTTGGAATTGAAAACACTACGTTATAGGGTAAAAATATAAAATGACCCCAAAATGTCCCCACAAGAGGCATAAAAACCTTGCACGGGACTAACAAAATATTTTGAAACTGATCACATGTCACGAGACTCCCAGTTTGAGAATATGACCAAAAACTTGCAAATAGTTAGACTGAGGTTTGAAAACATGTCGTTGAAGGGCAAAAATACCAAACATCCCCCAATAGGCATAAACATCTCGCATAGGACCGACATAGCATGTAGCAACTGCTCGCGTAGTCATGGGACTCTCGATTTGATAATATGACCCAAACATGCAAATAGTTAGACTTCATCTTGAAAACATGTCGTTGAAGGGTAAAAACATAAATTAATCCCTTAATGGACCCATAAGGGTCACAAACATCTCGCACGGTACCAACTTATCCTATATCAACTAACAACGTAGTCACGTAACTCTAGGTTCCAGAATATGACCAAAACTTATAGATAGCTAGACTTGGTATTGAAAACATAACGTTGTAGTGAGAAAATGCAAAATAATCCATAAAAATGGCCCCATAAGAGGCACGAACACCTTTCATAGGACCAACGTAACACCTATCAACAAACCACGGAGTCATGGGACTCATAGTCTGAATATGAAAAAACTTACAAATAGTTAGACTCATGCTTGAGAGGATGCCGTTGAAGGATGAAAACACAAAACAACCACCAAACGGACCTGTAAGAGCCATTTACACCTCACATGGTACAACCATATCACTTAATGACTAATCACATAGTCACAGGACTCTGGTTCGAGAATATGACCAAAACTTTCAAATAGTTAGACTTAGTCTTGAAAACATGTCGCTTAAGGGTAAGATAATAAAATAGCCCCCAAACGGCCACAGAAGAGGGACTAACACCTCACACTTGACAAATGTGACACTTAGTAACTGATAGCGTAGTCATGGGACTCCCAATTTTGATAATATGATCAAAACTTACAAATAGTTAGACTTAGGCTTGAAAATATGTTGTTGAAGGGTAAAATGTGAAATAACACCCAAACGGCCCCGTAAAAGACATAAACATCTCGTACATGACTAATATAACTCATCTCAACTAATCAAATAGTTACGGAACTCCCGGATGAATGATATGACCAAAACTTTAAAATATTATGACTTAGACTTGAAAACATGTCGTGGATGGGCAAAAATACAAAATAGCCCCCAAACTTCCGGCAAGAGGCACTTACACCATGTACGAGACAAACGTAACACGTAGAAACTAATGATGAATTCATGGGACTACCGGTTCAATAATATGACCAAAACTTGCAAATAGTAAGACTTAGGCTTGAAAACATGATGTTAAAGGAGAAAATTAAAAATAACTCTGCAAGAGGAACGAACACCTCGCACAGGACCAACGTAACACATAATAATTAATCGCGTAGTCACGGGACTTCCAATTTGATAATATAATTGAAACTTGCAAATAGTTAGACTTCGAATTGAAAACATGTTGTTGACGACCGAAAATGCAAAGAGTTCCCAAATGGCCCTGCAAGAGGCACGAACACCTCGTACGGGACAAATGTAACACGTAGCAAATGATCATATAATCACGAACTCTCGATTTGAGAATATAATAAAAACTTTAAAATAGTTATACTTAGGCAAAAAAGTATCGTTGAAAGGAGAAAATAAAAAACAACCCCTAAACGGCTCCCTAATAAGCATGAACACATCACAAGGGATAAACGTAACATATAGAACCCAACCATGTAATCATGGAACTCCTAGCTTGAGAATATAACCAAAAGATGCAATAATTTCTTAGGCTTAAAAATATTTCATAGAATGGTGAAAATGTAGAACAACCCCCAAACGACCCCACAGGAGGCACAAACACCTCGCATGTGACAAACGTAACACATAGCAACTAACTACCTAATCACGAGACACCCGATTTAAGAATATGACAAAAATATGCAAATAGTTAGATTTAGTCTTGAAAACATATCGTTAAAGGGAGAAAATCCAAGACAGACCCCGAACGACCCCATAAGAGGCACAGAACAAACGTAACTTGAGCAACTGACCATGTTGTCACAAGACTCCCAGTTGGAAAATAGGACCAAAACTTGCTAATAGTTACACTTGGGCTTGAAAATAAGTCTTTAAAGGGGAGGGGAAGCCCCAAAATTACCCCGTTAGAGGCATGAACACCTTCCACAAGAGCAACGTAACACATAATAACCGACAGCCTAGTCATGGGAATCCCAGTTCGAGAGTATGACCAAAACTCGCAAATAGTTAGACTTAGTCTTGAAAACCTTAAATTAGAGGGGGAAAACATTAAACAACCCCCAAACGGCTCCCACAAGAGGCATGAACACCTCGTACGGGACCAAAGTTACATTTAGAAACTAATCGCATAGTCACATGTTAATGAATGGCTTCTTGTCATACATGAGACTACATCTCACATTTTTACTATAGGATAGTTTCAATATCTTTGATTGATATCCATTTTCTTACAGGATTTTTGTATTTTTTATCTTGGTGTGTGATTTTCAAGCTATCTTCACGGCTCTCAAATCTTGCTCGCCTACCTTGATTTGCACTTTAGCTTCCTCCATATTTATTAAACATTTTTCCAATCAGTCCGTACATTTATAAAGGTCTATTAAGTTGTAGTCTATGTATGATAATTATGTACCTTAGAGTTTTTAAATCAGAGGATGGTGTGGTGTTTATTCTCAAACTGGGCCATGTTACACTAACTTAGTTAGATAATTTTATTATGTCCTTTTGATTGAAGGTAAACTGCATGATGAGTTCCTCTTTGTCAAAGTTTTTTATGTGGATGTTAATATTTTTCTAATTGTATTGACAAGAACTAAAATATTCGAGAACAAAATTATCCTGATTATCCATATGGGTTGAATATTGGAATTCATTTTGATGTGAAAGTGATTTTTCTCTTAAGTAATAACCATTTTTAGTTTTGGTTAGCAAATAATTTTCCCCAAAACTATTTGGCTAAGGATTTTTATATTCTCAACAAGGTTGTGTCCTCTTTTATTTTGTCAACTTGGCACCCACACTAAGTTTCCTTTGAACATGCACATATGTTTTATGTAAATGGAAAGGGTGTAAATATGGACTTGGCCGCACAAACTTTAGACTTGATATTGACTCACTCAAAGGAAAATAAAAAGTCTCACACTATTCCCTTTATTTGTTTGATTGTGGACTTACTTTTGGAGTTTAATATTCCTATTCTTTAGGATGAATTTATTGAAGGCCTCAACCTCCATTGACTATTTAGTCTTATCATAAGATGATTACTCAGCATGATGACTATTGTTATCTTCTTATTCCATCTCATATTTACCCTTATCGTGCTCCACATCATACCCGTACATAAAAGAATTTTAGTTCTCGTTCTCAAGAAAAGTTAGGTGATATTATATCTCAAATATCAACTCAAATGAGTTTTAACTTATTTCCAACCTTTGATGACTCTTTGAGATTTTATTCTTCCTTTAGTTCGATTGGTTCATCCTCATTCAATATTTTTCGGCGCAACATAGACATTGATTTTTATAATGTTGGGGACGCCTTGTCAGATGGTCACATAAATGTTCAAGATATGTGTTGTATGAATAATATTATAAAGAAGAAATTATGTATTGTGGTTGTTTTGTTTTATGTTTTATTTATTTTAGAATGTTCAAATTTGATATTTAATTAATTCACATCTTTGTAATCCTTAAAACTCTTTATTTTGAATCAAATGTTTATTAATATTTAGCATAGCTTTGCATATATCTTTTCTTGATATGTTTTGTATCTTCGTGTGTAGTTAATAAATAGAGGTTCTTTAGTCTTTCTATTAACATATTATCTATTGTCTTGACGTCACTTTAATTGCCCACTTACTATATGGTCCATTCTTTTTTACTAGTTTGATTAACGTGTTTCAATCTCTAAGATTTTAGTTATATATTATCTCATTATATCTTTGTTCTTTCCTTTGTCTCTTTTAGTGATAAAAATAGAAAAGTTGCGTAGAGGGAAGTAATTAGTCTTATCCATGTTTAGAATCTAAGAGTGTTTCTTGCTATACCATGTTTATTGAGAGGGATTTCATAATTGAGAGGGGTTACTTTTTGATAATTTTATGATAATATGTACATATTGATTTATCCACATGATCATTTTGTGATTCATATTTTCTATGTGTTCTTATTCCATATTGATATTTTGATGAGTTTGCTAGTGCGTGACATGAAAATAGAAGTTCAAGAGGTCTTTGAGGAATCATGAGTGTCACACCCTTACTTGATTAAGTTAAAATCGTCATTTTAATGCATATAGTTTCCCTTTTTCAATAATTTAATTATAATATCTCGAAAAATAACACACGGATTTTTTTCAAAGGAAAGTTGATATGAAGCATAACTATATATACGTACAAATTAATAAATACAAAATAATAACATCATTACATTTACATATAGGTTACGAAGTACCACAAAACTTTACATAGACAGGATTCTTAATTTAACATTTCCAAAAAAAAAAGAAATGGATATTGAACCATATTACATATCCTTCACTCTCTAATTTTAATGTCCTAACTTGGCAGTGAACTCCAAACGATAGGCATACTTGAAAAAAAATATTATATAAGTGTAAGGTACATAAGCATAATGAATGACCTTATATACACACACACCACACATATAACAAGTTTGAATAAATACTTGAAATCTTATAACCCAAGTAGAAAGTGTGGACTCTCTTAAGTCTGGACCCATAGTAGTCCAATTAATCCACCACAGTTTATAGGAACCACCACATACCTTTATTTTGGCCCGAATACAGAAAATCTTAAGTTGGATTAACGAGACCATTATATCCCGTGTACCCCTCACCCCCCCCCCCCCCCCCCCCCCCACACACACACACACAGTTCATATAATTAGATAACTTTACTTAACATTTTCAATCATATGCATATGTATCATAAACACCACATCATTAGCTGAGTATCCTAAGACAAGTATTTAAGTTATACATTTCCATATGAAAGTATAAGTATCTACATTTCATAGGGCCAATCACTCACCTCAAAGTAAGTAATAAGAGTATTAATAAATCTACTTCTTTGGTATGGTAGTATTAGTTACTTCCCCACCTATCAATTCAACATCACTAGTATTTGAATAAACAAAATAACATTAACTCTAGTCACACACCACATTAGTTGGTCAATCTGAAATAACTGGAAAAGAATTAGATATTATACTTTACATTTCTCTAAAACACTATTCATTAAGGTTCTAACACAATTTACATAATGAAATTATGAATTTTCTAGAGAGAGTTATGCCCATTTACTATAACATATTTCAAATAGTTTTTCACAGAACAACAACAATAAAATTGTAACTTCCAAATCCCACTCAAGCTAAACTCGAAGGTATTTAATGATCATATTAGAGTATGTTATACTTATACATATTATCTAACATCTTCAACTGGAATCATTTGATTTCAGTAAGTATCCAATGAGTTATTCCACATTGAAAAAAACTAGGTACGAAATAGAATAGTAAAACATAACCTAACATATTTAAGAATGCATATCTCTACTTTGGGTTTTAATTCATGGAAACAACTACCTAACACACACACACACACACACACACACACACACACACACACATATATATATATATATATATCACGTATACAAATATCATAAAATAAAACGTTCACAAAATGATGATTCAAGTCTAGGTTTTTCAAGTTTCAGTTTTTACCAATCTGACACTAATTCTCGTCTATGGTGTTAACCTTTCTTCTCTCTCTCTCGGAATATTGGGACTCATTTAAATCTTTTCTAAATTAGAAATAAAAATATAAATTTTATATAATTCATTCATGTGACCAACTTTAACAAAGCTATAATTACCTTATAAGAAGTTATTGATTTATGATAATTTTTCCCAAGCAATCCTTCCATAAACCATTTTTATCTCTCCTCTATCTTATTTCCTTCAAAGATTATACTATGAAATGAATAATATGATAAAGATCATATTTTTAATTATAAAAATGTAGTCATTTGGTCATGTGGTCAATTTTAAGGTTGTTGTGTATGACTGGATGAAAGAGAGGTCCAATCAAAATATTTCAACTTATGACAGATTTGTCCCCTGTTCGTAAATCCACTTTAACTTACTATTTCGTCATCTGATTGAACTCCTATTTTCATCCACTCGTAGATAACATAAAGATATACATTGTTCCAAACTCATAGCTTTACTATGTTTAAACTGGGCTCAAATTTGAATATAGCAATCTGCCAAAAATTTTAAAACTTAAATATTTGGCAATTGAACCTCACCAAATTTCACCAACACCCCAATTTAGTTTCAAAAACATAATAATACATCCAAAACATAATTTATAATGCATTTATCCTCATAACTAATCATATGCTCTAAATATGTTATCACGAATCACAATCTCAATTATAATCTAATGCAAGCAACATATATATCACGTGAGTATGCATTCTCTAAACATGATAAATAAGATGTTTAATACCCATCATCAATCTTACCAATCAAAATTTATAATTAATCGTGTAACTAATATTCTAAATCATGTAACTTATATACTTAATCATTTTTAGGGCATTTCAATTCTATCCCTCATAAAAAAAAAATTATCCTCAAAATTTAATAATAAGAAACTTATCGAACAGATGAGGATATTAATTATTCATATCACTACACCAAAATGGGAAAATTGGCACCCTTTCAGCAGCTAGCCTTGTCACGGTCATTAACCGTGATAAAAAAAAAATACTCATTTTTGTCACGGTCAATGACCGTGACAATTATATAAAGTTTTCACGGTCAATGATCGTGACAAATATGTCAGCAAAAACCCTTTGCCCTCCTTTTTTCCTCCATGATTTCTTTCCCTCCAATTTCTCTCTCTCTCTCTCTCTATGCATTTCTCTCACTCTCTCTCTCTTCTTTTAGGTTGGTTTCTCTCTCTCTCTCTCTTCCATTTATATATGTGTGTGTGTGTGTATATATATGTGCATGTGTGTGTGTGTATGTGTGTGTGTGTGTGCATATGTGTGTGTGTGTGTGTGTGGTGGGGGAAGGGTGTGTGTGTGTGGGGGGGGGAGTGGGGAGGGTTGTTTATGTGGGAAGGGGGGAGGAAGGGGGTGGGGGGGAGGGGGCAGGGATGGGGGTGGGGGCTGCGTGTGTGTGTGTGTGCGCGCGCACGTGTGTATATATGTGTGTAGTGTGCATGTTTGTGCGTATGTGCGAGAGAGGCAAATGATGTGGGGTGTGGGGCTGCGTGTGTGTGTGTGTGTGTGTGTGTGCATGTGTGTGGGTTAATTTTAGTAAGTAGTGTCCCTTGTAAACGAATTGATTGATAATTAATTTTTTTAGTAAATTAATATATGAAAGTAGGATTGCCCCTAATTGTAAATTAGTAAATTAATAATTGTATACTTTAATTGTTAGTTTAATTGATAAAAATAATTAATTGAGTAGATGAGTTAGAAGGATTACAAAATACACATTTGTTGTTGACATTGTAGTTGGATTATAGTGGATTGATGTTGGGTTGGTTAATTTTAAAAGTGGCATGACCACTAGATTATTGTCCATATGGGGGTGGAATTTTTCAACTTTTTTTTAAAATTACTTTGTATAATGAACAATATATATATAGTATGATAATTAAATGAAACATACTTGAAACTATATATAGTGCGCATAGATACTATCCTTCTAGTTCTTATGCGTACGCATTCAATAGCCCTTAGACCCGTTCGAGAGTCATTACCCCTGTAATGAGATCTCTTGAATTGTCCCGTTTGGACAGTTTGGGACTGCATAATTTTTGTATAATAATATTCTTAGTGGCTTAAAGTTGTTACTTTTGGAGGAAGTTCTGCAGTCGTATCCTAATGTTCTCTAGGTACATACTAGATTGACAAGTGTGACTGTTATTTCAATTGATTAATTGAAATAACACTCACACTTACCAATCTACGTCATGTACTTGGAGAACTACAGGGATATGCTATCGATTTTTTCTTAAATCGTAACAATCTGCATGAGTTGTTGAGTATATTATAGAAAAATGCAGTCTTGAATGGGATAGGACCACTCACCCTTTAGAGGAAATGGAGGAAATAAAAATTTCTATTATAAATTGAATTTGAATTTGACATTTAAAAATCAAATATAAATAAGACATAATTAAATGAAACATACTATAAATCTAAGTTTTGTTTATACTAATCCATGAATATACGTTTCTTACCTTTAATAGGTGATTAGTTGTGGTACCTGTAATGGGATATCCGAAATACAAAGAGTGGATGGGTGAGACAAATATAATGGGGAATGTGTTTCGCGGAGGTGCTAATGAATTTGTGAAATACGCAAAGAGATGTCATAATGATGAAGAGTTTCCATGTCCGTGTGCTAGGTGTAAAAATGGTAAGGTGTTTGAGTGGAAAACAGTTGAACTACATTTGTTAAGATCGGGTATGCAAGATAGTTATCGATTTTGGAGTTTTCAAGGTGAAATGAAAGTTCCTTTTGTCCCTGATCAAACTTCACAACAACATTCAATAAGAAGGATAGATGTGAAGGGTACGACGTAGATCATAATATGTTAGAGGATTTAGTTGATGATATGAAGCAAGGGAGAATGAGGTTACTGATGATGTACACGGTTCAAGTGCTCGTGAAGATATCACGATAAACCTTGACGATGACTACCAAAGTTTAAAATTTTGGGTGACCTAACCGGTTTACTATGGTTGTGAGAAAGATCAAACAAATTTACATGCCATGGTTGGTTTGCACAGTTTGAAGATACAGTACGGTTTGTCTGGCAATAGCGTGACAGGAATTCTAAAATGGGTGAAGGGCTTACTACCCAAGGAGAATACGCTTCCAAATAGCTATCATGTTATAAAGAATAGTATGAAAGGTTTGGGAATGAAGTATAAATCGATTCATGCTTGTGTGTATGACTGCATACTATACCGAAAGAAGTATGAAAATCTCGATCGTTGTTCGGTATGCGATGAACCTAGATCTGTCCAATATACTAGTAAGGAAGGCGCAATCTTAAAAGTGCCTCAAAAAGTGTTGAAATATTTTTCCGTTGGGCCTAAATTAAAGCGATTTTTCACAGTACAATGGATAGCGATGGCAGTGACTTGGCATGCTAGGGAAGAAGTAAGGGTAATATCATGCGTCATGCCATTGATTATACAGCTTGGAGGAGGATGAATTATGAGTATCCCGATTCTGCTCGAGAACAGCGCAACATTCGTTTAGTTATATCAACAGATAGTTTCAATCCATTCAGAAATCTAAACACTAATCAGAGTGTATGGCCAGTGATCCTAGCCCCACTCAACCTCCCTCATTCACAGTGTATGAGACCTGAATTTTTTATGATGGATTTATTGATACCTGGTCCAAAGGCACCAAGTGATGAGATCAAGGTCTACCTGGATCCTTTGGTAGAAGAATTAAATGAGTTGTGGGAAGAGGATGTGCAATCATTTGACTCTTTTAGAAAAGAAGAGTTTACGCTGAAAGTTATGTTGATGTGGGCAATTCATGATTTTCCAGCTTATGGGACAGTATCTGGTTGTGTAGTACATGGTTATTTAGGGTGTCCTATTTGTGGAGAGGAGACTGAATCTCTTCGTCCATCCTTTAGCTCAAAAATGTATACCATTTCCATAGGAGGTTTTTACCCCCGGCTCGTAGTTTCAGATTTGAGAAAGGTTCCAATTTTTTACTGGGCGAGGTTGAACATAGGCTATCGCCGAGACAACTTTCAAGTTCAGAAATTAAAAGTAAATATTCTGAATATGGCCCTAATATGCCAGGTAAGAATCCCAAATTTAAGAATGCCAAGCATAAGAAGACCCCAGTTGGGAATGAAACTGAGACAAGAAATGCATGGTCTAGGAGGTCAATTTTATTTGACTTGCCTTATTGGAAGAATAACACGGTGTTCCATGTATTGGATGTGATGAATGCAGAGAAGAACTTTAATTAACATATTATGGGCATTTGACTTGGGGGGAATCATTCGAAGGATGGAGAAAATGCACGAAAAGACCTTAAATCGTTGAAACTTAAGCCACAACTATGGTTGAAAGAAGATAGTAGGGAAATGACAATAATTCCCCTTGGTGAGTTTACTTTGATGAGTGGGGAAAGAAAGGTGCTTTTAGACACAATATATAATTTGAAGGGCCCATCTAATTTTTCGTCCAACTTGCAAAGGATTGTGAATTATGCTACTCATGATTTACATAAGTGTAAGTTCCACGATTGACTTATGATCATGCAATTGGCTCCTCTATTGTTTAAGCACTGTTTCCCCAAGCACAAGGATTTGTGGAGGGCTATTATGCAAATTAGTATTACCTTCTCACTCTTATGTGAGAAGGTAGTCAATCGAGAACACATAGTGTCCGCAAAATTGGCAGTGACCGAAGTGATTTGTGTGTTAGAGAAGTACTTTCCCCCAGCATTCTTTGACGTAAGTGTTCACTTGTTGGTACACCTATGCGACGAGGCACTTCTTTGTGGTCCAGTTAGATATCGGTGGATGTATCCGTTTGAAAGATTGATGAAAGTTTTTAAAGATTACGTCAAGAATACGCGATACATTGCAGGATCAATTGCAGAGGAATAAATCACCGTGGAGTCATCAATATATACTCGAGAATATATGCCTGACTCGACCAGCGTTGATGATACTGATGAGTTCGTCGATGATGATGGTCATCTGATAGGAAAACGAGTGAAATTAACGAGTTTGTAACATGAACAAGTAACTCGTTATCTATTTGACAAACATGAAGATGTCGAAGAATGGAAAAAGTAAGTTTCAATTATTATAATGTTTAAAATTATTTTAGATTATTTTATACATGATTAATTTTGTCATATGCAGAAAATATGAAGCCTATGAGAACAATAAAAGATGAAAAACAATGTTACAATCAGACAGCAAATTTAGGCTGTGGTTGACACAAGAGGTAATTACAATGAAAATGGAAGTTATATAACGTTACATTACACTCAAATTTTATAACTAATATAATTAATTTATTTATATTCTCAGCTCTTAAAGACGGGTGATGCGACATCAAGGCTTATTCGTCTAGCCACTGGACCCTTGTTCGTGGCACAAGAGTACAAAACGTATCGATTGAACGGTTACATTTTTGGCGCTAAAGTGTACGAGGAAAGTACAAATTTAAAGAACTCGAGCATTTCATACAAGGCTCTTACTTTCTTTCGAGAGAGCGCAAAAGATAAAAACTTTGTTGAAGCTTAAATGACTTACTATGGTGTAATTCGAAATATATTTGAATTGGATTATATAAGCTTCAAAGAGGTTGTATTTTACTCTGACTGAGTAAGAGTTTAGGATAAACATGCTTGTAAAGTTGATCATGTAACCAATTAGATCATGGTTGACTTGTCCAAGTTGAAGAGCAACGACCACGTGAGCGATGAGACGTTTGTTTGTGAATTTCAAAAGGTTAACCAAGTGTTTTACTAGGAGTATATCAACAACGAGCCGTGGTCAATTGTCCAACATGCGCCAAAGCGTCTAAATAGTAGTGTGGATGACTTGGTTGCTCCTACCGAATATCAATCCATTTTTTATGATAACCCGAATTTTAAATAATTTTTCAATTTGTGATAAATATTCCAATTTGTACCGAAACATCCATTTTTAATACTTTTAATTGATTTGCACTTTTTCATTTTCACTCTTGTGTAGTGTGCGTGTGTGTGGGCAGTGGGGGTGGGGATGTGTAGTGTGAGTGTGTGTGTGTAGTGGTGGGGGGTGGAGCAGGGTGTGTGCACGTGTATGTGTGGTGGGGGTGAGGAGGGGGTGGGGAGGCTATTTGTGTGTGTGTGTGTGTGTGGTGGGGGAAGGGGGTGGGGCAGGGTGGGGGTGTGAGGGGGCCGGGATGGGGGAATGTTTAACAGTATCAATTCATTTTTATTTGTAATAATTGTACATATTTTCATGTCTTCTTCTAATTCATTTTGATTAGTACTAATAACATTTTGTTACAGAAAATGTCTCCTTCAGGTATTAAGGCGAGGATGATGATGTCGTCTAGGCTCGGTAGTAGAGGAGGCGACAAGGGCTCCTCGGCCCCTAGGCTCCCCAAATATGGCAAATTGGGGATGGCCATCGAGAATAAGTCGGGGATATTAGCGAGATCCCTCGAGCTGGTAAAGACGATCATCGACCCGGGGTACATTAGTTGGAAGGAGGTGTCATATGAGCTCAAGTTAGCTGTTTGGGTGGCACTACAGGTAAAGTATTTATATTTATATTTATATTTATATTTATATTTCAATTTCAATTTCGATTTCGATTTCGATTTTATTTTATATTTATTCATAACTAACATTGCATTTATTGGACATGAACAATTCAGCCTGGATCCAAAGCTACGCGATTCCGTCTTGGAGCAGTTGAGGGAACAACACAAGACGTGGAAAAAAAAATATGCAAACCCGGTACTTTTGGAAGACACGAAAGTCCGTTATACGAATGCGTGAATTCGTCCCGTCGAAGGAGCCGATCTCATTGGCACAATGGCAAAGGTTCATTGACAATGAGATCTGGGAGCGAAAATTGGCATTTCGCCAATCGGGGAGGGAAAATCGAGCAAAAAAGACGGACGTGCACTACTCCGACCGGACGTGCACTACTCCGACCGGACGTCTTACGTCGAGCTGGAGCATAGGATGATGGTAAGATTTTATTTTTCTATAACTACAGAAATATATTATTCTACATTATTTTACTTTGCAGGGGCGATACTAATTTTACTTTATTTATTTCAGGGGACAGGGAGTGACCCTAGGGGTAGGCCACATAGGCTCGATACTTATGTGGCTCTTCGGATGAAGAAGGGGAAGGATAAGGAGGTGTCCCCGAGCGTCGCGACCACGATTATACGTAATCCGACAGTTTACTTTTTATTAATTACGTTAGAATTTTTTAATTTACTTATTTTACTAATCATGTGTTTTACTTATTTTACTTATTTTGTCGTTTCAGGCAAAGCTTAAGGAAGTGCATGAGTCGTAGTCTGATGCCGACAAGGCATCTTTGTCCACTGACACACTCAGCCAAGTGATTGGTGCTGATCGCAAGGGGATGACAAGGGGGTGAGCTCGCAGGTGGGCAAATCTAGTATCATCGGATTGGAGACGAGTGACACCAGGTTGGCTAGAACGGTGAACTTGCATGACGCGAAGTTGTCCCGTTTAGAGGCGACGGTTCAAGATATGTTCTCATTCATGAAGCATTCGTTGGGCGGAGACCATAAGGGGAAAGGGAAGGAGAAGGAGAAGCTGGTGGAGGAGGAGGTGCTGCAGGACGAGGATGTGGACCTCGCTGCTTCATCGTCGACATGTTTGAGCTCTTATTTTGATGATCCACTTCCCTATTTGGCTCCCTTCGACTGACTAATATCGACACTTGATTGGCCGAGCGTGTTTATACTGGACATATTTGATGGCAGCAGATAGGGAGGGGATTGAGGGACCCGAATATCGTCCAGGGTGCACTAGTTCATGGACGTGAGCTTCAAGACATCGAGTCCAAGGTGCTCGTCATGCATATGATGCCCGGGAAGGAGAACTCCCCATTGTGGTTGCACGAACAATGCGGCACGATATATATTAGTGGGTGTGTCAATTCGTTTATCGTGTGGCCTACTCACCTCCTCAAAGTTAACCTTACCCAAGACATATAGTGATATTATTTGAATTGAATTGTTTTTAAGATGGTACATTTGGAATTATATTTGGATTATATCATGATACATATTGTCTCTATTCACATTTATATTTGCATTATCTCTATTTTATTTGGATATATGATGCTTGAGCAGGTACAACGTTGCTATAACAGGTACAAATATACTACTGGGCACTGGCAGTGGCCAAACTGCCCAGTAGATTTTTTTTTAATTCTGCCCAGAATTATTATGGTCATTGATCGTGACAAGTCCTTGACAAAAAACTGTCACGGACTTGTCACGGTCATTGATCGTGATAATTTTTAAACCATTGTCACGGGCTTGTCGCGGTCCTTAACCGTGACAAACTTGTCAAGGTCAAGGATCGTGACATGACCGTGAAAATTCTAACAAACTTTTCACCGTCAATGACCATGGAAAGTCCGTGAAAAAATAAGTTATCACCCCAGAAATTGTCACGGTCATTGACCTTGACAAGTTGAACTTATCAAGGTCAATGACCGTGACAATTCGACAGATTTGGTGTAGTGTATTATCCTCTCTTTCCCACATGGCATACTCTAGATTACCTTAACTGATGGAATAGTTTTATTATGTAGAACTTGCTCCTTTCGATCTAAAATAGCAATTGGTTCTTCCATGTAGGTCAATCCATCTTGAAGCTCTATCAGTTATGAAATAAGCACATGTGATGGATCTGGTACATACTTACGCAACGTTGATATATGAAAAACGTCATATATTCGAGATAATTCTGGTGGCAATGCCAATTTATAAGAAATGGCTCTAACTCGTTTCACTATCTTATACGGGCCAACGTACTTAGGACTTAAATTTCCATTTTTCCCAAATCCATAGCCCCTCTCCAAGGTGAAATACATAGGAATACTCGATCACCTTAATCAAATTTTTAACTCTTTCCTTTAGTTGTCCGCACAGCTTTCATGTCTACTTTGATCCATCTTCCAA
Source organism: Sambucus nigra (assembly GCA_949130495.1). NCBI lineage: Eukaryota > Viridiplantae > Streptophyta > Magnoliopsida > Dipsacales > Adoxaceae > Sambucus > Sambucus nigra. Next base: position 539,640,785 of record OX422213.1, read on the forward strand.
GTGATTATGAATAATATTTATCTTCTCATTAGTCTGTTGCACACTTCTGGCCCTATTAATTTTAATTCCCCTACTTCAGTCCAACATACTAGAGTTTCTGCACTTTCTCCCATACAAAGTTTCATGAGGATCCATCTTAATACTGGAATAATAATTGTTATTATAATCAAACTCTATTAGTGATAAGTGCGTATCCCAACTTCCCTTGAACTCTAATACACAAATTTGTAATATGTCTTCGAGTGTCTGGAACATTCTTTTTGACTTACCATCAGTCTAAGGATGAAAAGTTGTACTAAATTTCAATTTAGTCCCCAAAGCTTATTGCAAACTAGGACAAAAGTGAGAAGTAAACTTTGGATCTCTGTAAAAAAATAATAGAAACCGGTGCACCATGCAATCTATTTATCTCATCCACATAAATTTTGGCATATATATCCATGAAGTAGTTTTAACAGAAAAAATATGTGCGGACTTAGTTAGTCTACCAATAACAACCCAAATAGAATCAAACCCTCGTGATGATTTTGGTAAACCTATAATGAAATTTGTGATAGCATGTTCCCCATTTCCACTCAAGAATGGGTAAGGAGTGTAGTAAATCGCTAGACTTCTGATGCTCCTTCTTTACTTATTGGAAAAATAGACATCTAGCAGCAAAATCTATAATCTCTTGTTTTATTCCCGGCCACCAAAAACATTTTTTCAAATCTCTATAAAGTTCCGTGCTTCCTGAATTCGTAGCGTATAAAGAATAATGGCCTTCATCTAAAATTATTCTCCTTAAATTAGGTACATTAGCTACACACAAATGATTATCATACATAACAATGTCATCATCATGAATAAAAAATTCATTTGCTTTACCTTTTTCATATTATCTTTAACTTTCTCCGATATTGTATCTTCTGCATGTGATTGTCTTATCCAATCTATCAATGTAGGTCTAACATGTAAATGTGCTCATACTTCACAAGAATTATTTTAAATTAATTCCACCCCCATTAAAGATAACTCCTTCAGCAGGTCAACTCGAATATAATAAATACATGATACTCTATCTAGAGACTTTTTACTCAAATCATACGCAATAACATTAGCCTTACCCAAATGGTGATGTATTGTGCAGTCATAATATTTTTTAAGTTCCATCCACCTTCTTTGCCTCAAGTTTAAGTCTTTTTGAGTGAACAAATATTTTAAACTTTGATGGTTAGTAAAAATTTCATAACTAAGGCCATATAATTAATGCCTCCAAATCTTTAGTGCAAAAACTACTACGGCTAACTCAAGATCATGTGTAAGGTAGTTGTATCCATGTACCTTTAATTATCGAGAATAAAAAATACTTACCTTTCTATACCGCATTAATATACAACCAAATCCTTTATATGAGGCATCACTATAAATCACAAAACCTTTTGTACCTGTTGGGATAATCAATACCGGAATTGATGTCAACTTACCTTTTATATTTTCAAAGCCTTGCTCATAATCCTCATTCCACACAAACTTGTCTTCCTTCCTGATAAGCTTAGTCAATGGCAATGCAATAGAAGAAAACCCCGATATAAACCTCCTATGATAGCCAGTCGATCCCAAAAATAAAGAGGAATGCCGATTGGACTTAGACCTAATTGAGGAAAGGCGAGAGGATGTCCAGATAAGGCATGCAATAAGAATGTCACTAAAAGTAGGGGAATATGTCCTCAAGAAAGTAATATAGAAGAAGAACAAACTCCATCGACATTGGCATAAACCTTATAACCTTATGAAGGAGGTTTTCCCGGGGACCTTTTGTTTAGAAAACTTAGAAGGAGAGCTTTTTGCCTATCCTTGGAATGCAGAGCACTTAAAGAAATACTGACACTATAGGGTATAAGTACTCATGTAAATAGAAGTTGTATACGATGTATATACTTCACCTATATGATTAATGAGTGCAAATTTTCACTCATATCCATTATACTGTGTTGCTTTATTACTTCTTGAATAATGAACTTCGTCTATAACATAAATAGTGTTGCACAAGGAATTAAACTCATAGGAATTGCTAAAACTATAATAAAGACGATGATTTGACTCCTATAATAAGGGTAGACGAATGAAAACTTGGTCAACCCTCAAGACAGGAAATTAATTAATCAAGTCATGAAAAAGTTTAAAAGTCTCGTCTGAGTAAGCTAACGGCTAAACATTTCATACTCAAAGCCATGAGATATGTCGGTTAAAACCATGGTAATTATACAAAACATGGCAAATACAACATACTTGAAAGTCATATGTAAGAGTTAAAATTCATTTAATCCGACTTTTAAAGTGAAAAGTTGAAGCTCATTAGAACATTTTACTATTAAACAACTTCACAACGTTCATATGCATAACTAAGTTACAACTCATGATAGGCAAAAGGAAAGTTGATAATTACAACGTTGAACCTTATGTGGAGAAATTCTTGCGTTAATCCATGGTTCATTTGGCTAATTTTTAGAAGGTTAGTTAGAGAATGGACATGATAAAAGAATCTCAAGACTCCTCTCATACCTCATCATACGAGAGTGGAACAAAGACTTTTAAATAGTATCAATTATAAAAAAGGTTCCTCAAACATTTTTCAATACACATTTAGTCCAAGTCTTTTTATTTTGTTTCAAAAAGTCCCTCAAACACCCATTAATTCAATATTATCTTATTTTTAAAAGTCCGCGCTAGCGGCATTCCTGCCCCACCTCCCCCTACCCCCCAACTGCCGGAGCTCCGGCGACTCTCAACGGAGCTCATTTTTTTATTATTTTTATGTGGTGAGGGACTTTTTGAAATAAAATAAAAAGACTTGGACTAAATATATTTTAAAAAATGTTCGAGAGACTATTTAATATTTGCTCCTTTTAAATTTGATGATCTAACCTAGCACAAAATGTAATATATATTTTTGTTCCTTATATATAAATTATGCTTACCCAAAACACCATCATAGAAAGATAAAGAAGCAAATAAGGCGAGACAATTAACAAATTCCCAACATTCATCCTCAATACTATGCAAAAATAAAGCCATTCGCATAGATGCGTGAAGAAATGTGTTTCAACCCTGAGCTAGGGGAAATATTCAAGTACAAAAAAAAATTCCAAAAAATCTTTGGAGGGCGGTTTCATTTGGAGTACTTTGTAACAAATCATTAACTTTGAGATCCAGCCGTTTATGAGCTAAAATGAGAATCCGGTCATTAAGGGACTAAAAAAAATTGAAAAACAATTAGCATACATGAGAGAGAGTAGATATGGAAGAAGTGCTTTCAAATTCCCTGTAAAAATCACTTTTTTTTCAGATACGAGCCTGTTTACATACTACTTACCTTTACTCCTATCGTAATCCACCGGCTTATAAGAGACCATATGTTCATCTCTACTACTCCCTTTGCATACAAATGACAAAAGAAAAAAAAAGTTTTATTTTTTAACTTTATTCGAGAATTACTTCTCGTCTTGTTTTGACATCAACTATCTAGAACTTAAAGGAATGATCTTTATGACAAGGCCGGGAAAAACATCATCAGGGTCATGAATATGTGGATTGTTTTCAACTATATAAGGGTCCCGGCACTTTTCACTGATCGTGTTGAGTGTTTCTCCTTCTCTCACCACATATATTTCATCACAAGCTCGGTTCAACACCTGCTTTCCTCCTAAAGGCTCGCCCCCTGTGATGATCAAATAATTTCCTCTGAAAGAGCTCAATAACATAAGGGCCACTAAAACAATCGCACAGTACCATGAAATTGTATCTGCTATAGCTATTGATGCTTTCAAGGATTTGCTTTTCAAAGGAGAAACCATCTTAAAAAAAAAAAAGGGAGAGAGAGGGAATATTGAGGCAATTGATGAATTATGAACTTTATATGCAAACAGTAGCCGAAGAGGGAGACTTTTGGGCGTATTGGGTAAGGGCAAGTTGAGTCAGTGCAACGACAATTGGGCGTGTGCGTGGCTTTAAGGTTTGAGTGTCATTTCAGTATTCTTTATTCGCACCAAATAACATAATTCAACTTTTCTTGTGAAAAACAAAAAACGGGTTCTTTTTCTTTTCATAAAAATAGGTAAAGAGAGTTATGCATTCAAAGAGAGAGGACATTTAACATGTGTGAAATAGCTAGAGGGGAAAAAATGAAACCCTGCAATAAGTGCATGTATATAGTGGATTTCAAGGCAACCGAAAGTTCAATACCAGCCTAACTCGTTTTGTACAAATAATGTTATTTCCTCTCTCTTAGGCAGGGTCGGATCTGGATTCGGCCTCGATTTGAACCCGATCCGTATAATAGAATTTGAGCATACTTTTTTGAATTCGAAGATCTATTTATTACACGGGTAAGGTCTGAATCTTATACAAAACCTGAACCCGAATACCCGACCTGAATTGTACATTATATATATATATATATATAATGATGCTCTTGTGCGAACCGGTCCACATTTTAACAGAGCGGAGCAGACATGTGTCGGCTCACGATGAGTTTAGAAATTATCGCTTAAATTATAGGTGCACTCTCTCTCTTTTCTAGGGTCACCGTTAGGGAACACATGTTCAGTCCGCACTGTTAAAATGCTGACTGCTCCGCACAAGAGCAGTACTGTGTGTGTGTGTGTGTGTGTGTGTGTGTGTGTGTATATATATATATATATATATATATATTCACTATAAATTTATGAGTTTTTCACATATAAGTCCTATTAGACTTTTTTTTACTCATTTATTCCCACAATGTTTTTCCCCTATATATAGGTACTATTTCTAATTTTTTGGAACTTTTTTTTTACAATTATGCCATTTTAAAACCAACCACCCTAACTTCTTTTGGGAAGTTACATAAGTGATTGAATTTTTTTATTTAATTTTTAAATGATCATAACTTTTGATTGACAAATCCGTTTTTCAGAAAATTACTATTTTTGAAATCTCCTCGCCAAGATCTATCAAACAAGATCCATGAACCCTATAAAATTGCGAAGAGAAAAAATTACACAGACCGTAAAGTTTACTGTATGCACTAGAATGTGAAATAGTTTTATATCTATGACATTTTCACAAATAGTGATATTTTTTGTGTTAATATTACACAGACATTAAAATTTACTGATTAAATAAATGAATCAAATAATCTATAAACTCATATATATATATATATATATATATAGATACACACACACATTAATTGATCAACACAGTAAATTTTACTGTCTCGAAATAGTTTTATAGTTATATATAGGGGTGGCCATAGGCCCGAGGCGCGCCCAACCCGCCCAATAAAAAAATAGGGCTTGGGTAAAGTGAATAGGCCCGCAAAGCGGGCTTGGAAAAATTTTATAGCCCCGATTTTTTTTCGGGCGGGCTTGGGCATGAGTTCTTAAGCGCGATGAGGCCCGGCCCGAGGCCCGAAAAATATATATATATATATATATATGGGGGGGAACTTTTATAAATATAAAAACGTATACCAAGTCTTTTCATGTAGAGTGAGAAACTTTATATATGAACTTTGTAATATATGGAATTTAAAACAGATTTTTAATTAAAAAAATTGGTCTTTAAATAAAAAAATAGGTATTTTAATTTTTAAAAAAAATCTTTTAATTAACATAATAAGGCCCGATCGGGCGGGCCTGGGTAAAGAGCTTTCAAATCTGGACGGGCTTGGGATTACATAATAAGGCCGATCTGGGCCCGGGCAGGCTTGGGATAGCACTTAATTTTTCGAACCCGGAGCGAGCCCGACCGGGCCTGCCCAGACCCGGCCCACGGCCACCCCTAGTTATATATATAGAGAGAGACACACACACACACACACATTAATTGACCAACACAGTAAATTTTACTGTCTCGAATTAGTTTTATAGTTTTATATATGTATTATTTTCACAAACAGTAACATTTATTGTGTTGATATATATATATACTAGCGAAATGCCCGTGCCTGAAGGCACGACAAAAATTTCGAAAGTACATAATTGAAATACGACGAAAATTTTCAAAGCACGTAATTGCAAAATGAAAAAAAAAATCGTTCCCCAACAAAATAAAGTGTAATTTTAAAAAAATTAGCCGTAATTTCCTATATTTGTAGAACTATCCACCCCGTTTAACAAATAACACATAGTCCAATAATATTGAAATAATCTAAATTCATCAAACAGGTTCACATATAACATGAAATTTAAAAAAACAAAGTGTCAATTTTTAAAAAAAAAATTGAACATAACCTCCTTTATTTATTGAACTTCCACCCTTCTTAAGGGATAACCAATCAAAAAATATACAAAGACCCAAATTCATCCAACAAATTCTTTAACGCAAATTACACAAACCTATAATGTAATTATAAACAACTATGCATACTAAAAATGATGAAAGCATAGTTTGTTGTGTCCAACTATTTGAAATACAATTACCAAAAAAGAAATAACCCCCTTTTCGAAAAAAAAAACATGGAACAACGTGGCCATGCAACACCCTCCATCTCGAACTCCTTCCACTTTTTTGTTCAACCCGCAACTTTAAACCTCTCCAACTCGAGTTGATCTACAAAGCAACAATTTGATTGATAAGAATAAATAACTATAAATAAAAAAGTTAATGTGAGAAATATGTATCGGACTTATGTCTTACCACATTTGCATTTGTAATGCTTGCTCTGAAATAAATAAAGAGACCTGCCAACATAAATAATAAGAAAATGTGAACTAAACCATTAACTAATTATCCACTAAATGTCCATTTAACAAAATAATAAAAAGGCAATTGTATTAATCCAAGCCAATAACTAAATACATGCCAAATAAATTAAATTAGAACACAAAAATTCAAAAAAAATTGAACGTGAAAAATAACACAAACAACAAAATCATAATCAATCTTATGCAAAAAAAAAAAAATAACAGATTTAAGTTACAAAACTGAAAATAGAAAATAGTCGATCTAAAATACCAAATCTGGTGGAGCGGTAGCGGCGGATCGTCGTGGTCGTGGTCGTGGTAGAGCCGTTAGAATCTCACATATTGATCAAAAAAAATTGAACCTGAAAAATAACAAAATCCAGATATTATTTATCAAAAATGAAAATAGAAAATAGTATAGATCCAGATCTAATTTTTTTAACTTTTTTAACAGTTCTAAGTTACAAACATTCAAAAAAAAAATTAAACCTGAAAAATAACAAAATCCAAATATTATTTATCAAAAAAATAAATTGAACCCAAATCTAATTTTTTTTAATAGATTTAAGTTACAAAACTGAAAATAGAAAATATTAGATCTAAAATACCAAATCTAAATTTCGTATTACCCAAAAACATTAAATCTGTAAAAATTATCTGCAAGAACCGCATTCATACCCAAAGTTAGGTTCAATATTTTCAAAAAATAGAGAAAGCAACATGAATGGCACATAAGCAATACTATTCCAAAAATGTAGAAATTTAATGCAACAGTGTTATTTTCTTGACTATAAACTAAGTAGATGGTGTAATTAAAAATACAACATAGACAATGATCAAATTTAGATGTGCAAAAAAAAAACTTACCCAAAATCAAACCACGAATTTATTTCATATCACCCAAAAACATTAAATCTACAAAAAAAACACTAATTGATTTCGTATTACCCATAAACATTTAATCTGCAAAAAAAAAACATTAGATGTAAAAAAACATTAGACTCAAACCAACGAATTGATTTCGTATCACCCAAAAACATTAAATCGACAAAAATTATCAGAAAGAACCGCATTCGTACCCAAAGTGAGGTTCAAAATTTCCAAAAAATAGAGAAAGCAACATGAATTGCACATAAGCAATACTACCAAAATGCAGAAATTTAATGCAAGAGTGTTATTTTCTGGACTACAAACTAAGTAGATGGTGTAATTAAAAATACTACATAGATGATCAAACTTAGATGTGCAAAAAAAAAAAATTACCCAAAATCAAACCATGAATTGATTTCATATCACCCAAAAACATTAAATCTGCAAAAAAAAAAAAAAAAATCATTAGATCTAAAAAAATACATTAGATCTATAAAAAAAACAGTTATTTTCTTAACTACAAACTAAGTAGATGGTGTAATTACAAATACTACATAAACAATGATCAGATTTAGATGTGGAAAAAAAAAACTTACCCAAAATCAAACCACGAATTGATTTCATATCACCCAAAAATATTAAATCTGCAAAAAAAAAAAAATCATTAGATATGTAAAAAAAACATTAGATTCAAACCAACGAATTGATTTCAAACATCAGATCTGTAAAAAAAAAAAATCAGAGGTTTGTGCCTGTGTTCGTGTGAGGCGGATGGGGTAGGGAGGTTGAGGCAGAGGCGTTTGTGCCTGTGTGCGTGTGGGGCGGAGGGGGCGGAAAAGTGTTTGGAACTGTGTGCGTGTGAGGCGAAGGGGGCGGGAAGGCTGAGGGGGCGTGTAGGTGGAGGCGGAGGGGGCGTGGAAGCAGAGGTGTGTGTGCGTGTGCGAGTTAGAGGTTGAGAGAGACTACCTGAAGAAGGAAGCGCTGGAGGTGGAGGGCGGCGGTTGAGGGCGGCGGCGGGTTCTAGGGTTAGAGTGGAGGGATTTATGTTGAAGAGAGAGAGAAGAAATGTGTGTGAATGAGGGAGACGGGATTTGGTTTGGGGGAAAAGGGTTTTTTTCCTCATTTGCCACCTCATAATTTGTATAATCCTACGTGGCACAATCTGAAACCCTTAGATCGCCCAAAAAAATGAGATCTCAACCGTTAATTTTTTGGAACAGTAAAACACCCCCCTCTCATATAATATAGATATACTAGCGAAATGCACGTGTCTGAAGGCACGGCAAAAATTTTGAAAGTACATAATTGAAATACGACGAAAATTTTCAAAGCACGTAATTGCAAAATGAAAAAAAAAAAATCGTTCCCCAACAAAATAAAGTGTAATTTTAAAAAAATTAGCCGTAATTTCCTATATTCGTAGAACTATCCACCCCGTTTAACAAATAACACATAGTCCAATAATATTGAAATAATCTAAATTCATCAAACAGGTTCACATATAACATGAAATTTAAAAAAACAAAGTGTCAATTTTTTAAAAAAAAATTGAACATAACCTCCTTTATTTATTGAACTTCCACCCTTCTTAAGGGATAACCAATCAAAAAATATACAAAGACCCAAATTCATCCAACAAATTCTTTAACGCAAATTACACAAACCTATAATGTAATTATACACAACTATGCATACTAAAAATGATGAAAGCATAGTTTGTTGTGTCCAACTATTTGAAATACAATTACCAAAAAGGAAATAACCCCCTTTTCGAAAAAAAAAAAACATGGAACAACGTGGCCATGCAACACCCTCCATCTCGAACTCCTTCCACTTTTTTGTTCAACCCGCAACCTTAAACCTCTCCAACTCGAGTTGATCTACAAAGCAACAATTTGATTGATAAGCATAAATAACTATAAATAAAAAAGTTAATGTGAGAAATATGTATCGGACTTATGTCTTACCACATTTGCATTTGTAATGCTTGCTCTGAAATAAATAAAGAGACCTGCCAACATAAATAATAAGAAAATGTGAACTAAACCATTAACTAATTATCCACTAAATGTCCATTTAACAAAATAATAAAAAGGCAATTGTATTAATCCAAGCCAATAACTAAATACACGCCAAATAAATTAAATTAAAACACAAAAATTCAAAAAAAATTGAACGTGAAAAATAACAAAATCCAAATATTATTTATGAAAAAAAAATTGAACCTGAAAAATAAGAACAAACAACAAAATCAAAATCAATCTTATGCAAAAAAAAAAAAATTAACAGATTTAAGTTACAAAACTGAAAATAGAAAATAGTCAATCTAAAATACCAAATCTGGTGGAGCGGTAGCGGCGGATCGTCGTGGTCGTGGTCGTGGTAGAGCCGTCAGAGTCTCACATATTGATCAAAAAAAATTGAACCTGAAAAATAACAAAATCCAGATATTATTTATCAAAAATGAAAATAGAAAATAGTAGAGATCCAGATCTAATTTTTTTAACTTTTTTAACAGTTCTAAGTTACAAACATTCAAAAAAAAATTAAACCTGAAAAATAACAAAATCCAAATATTATTTATCAAAAAAATAAATTGAACCCAAATCTAATTTTTTTTAATAGATTTAAGTTATAAAACTGAAAATAGAAAATAGTAGATCTAAAATACCAAATCTAAATTTCGTATTACCCAAAAGCATTAAATCTGTAAAAATTATCTGCAAGAACCGCATTCATACCCAAAGTTAGGTTCAATATTTTCAAAAAATTGAGAAAGCAACATGAATGGGACATAAGCAATACTATTCCAAAAATGTAGAAATTTAATGCAACAGTGTTATTTTCTTGACTACAAACTAAGTAGATGGTGTAATTAAAAATACAACATAGACAATGATCAAATTAGATGTGCAAAAAAAAACTTACCCAAAATCAAACCACGAATTGATTTCAGATCACCCAAAAACATTAAATCTACAAAAAAAAAACACTAATTGATTTCGTATTACCCATAAACATTTAATCTGCAAAAAAAAAACATTAGATGTGAAAAAACATTAGATTCAAACCAACGAATTGATTTCGTATCACCCAAAAACATTAAATCGACAAAAATTATCAGAAAGAACCGCATTCGTACCCAAAGTGAGGTTCAAAATTTCCAAAAAATAGAGAAAGCAACATGAATTGCACATAAGCAATACTACCAAAATGCAGAAATTTAATGCAAGAGTGTTATTTTCTTGACTACAAACTAAGTAGATGGTGTAATTAAAAATACTACATAGATGATCAAACTTAGATGTGCAAAAAAAAAAAATTACCCAAAATCAAACCATGAATTGATTTCATATCACCCAAAAACATTAAATCTGCAAAAAAAAAAAAAAAAAATCATAAGATCTAAAAAAATACATTAGATCTATAAAAAAAATAGTTATTTTCTTAACTACAAACTAAGTAGATGGTGTAATTACAAATACTACATAAACAATGATCAGATTTAGATGTGGAAAAAAAAAAACTTACCCAAAATCAAACCACGAATTGATTTCATATCACCCAAAAATATTAAATCTGCAAAAAAAAAAAAAATCATTAGATCTGTAAAAAAAAAAAAAAAAATCAGAGGTTTGTGCCTGTGTTCGTGTGAGGCGGATGGGGTAGGGAGGTTGAGGCAGAGGCGTTTGTGCCTGTGTGCGTGTGCGGCGGAGGGGGCGGAGGGGGCGGAAAGGTGTTTGGAACTGTGTGCGTGTGAGGCGAAGGGGGCGGAAAGGCTGAGGGGGCGTGTAGGTGGAGGCGGAGGGGGCGTGGAAGCAGAGGTGCGTGTGCGTGTGTGCGTGTGCGAGTTAGAGGTTGAGAGAGACTACCTGAAGAAGGAAGCGCTGGAGGTGGAGGGCGGTGGTTGAGGGCGGCGGCGGGTTCTAGGGTTAGAGTGGAGGGATTTATATTGAAGAGAGAGAGAAGAAATGTGTGTGAATGAGGGAGACGGGATTTGGTTTGGGGGAAAAGGGTTTTTTTCCTCATTTGCCACCTCATAATTTGTATAATCCTACGTGGCACAATCTGGAACCCTTAGATCGCCCAAAAAAATGCGATCTCAACCGTTAATTTTTTGGAACAGTAAAACAGCCCCCTCTCATATAATATATATATATATATATATATTGAAAAAAAGACACATATTTTTAGTTTAACCCATTTAGTTGCTCAGACACTCATTTATCCAATATGCTCTTATTTTTAAAGAGTCTGTGCCAATGGTAAATGCCACCCCTACTCACGCAAACCGAAGCTCTCATAAATCCAAACTCAATTTATTTAATATTTTCTTATTTGTAAAGGTCCGCGCCAGCGGCAACCCATGTCAGCTCAATCCACCACAAATCGACGCTCCTGTTTGGGGTAATTAAGGGTGGCATGGGGTGCCGCTGACGCGCACCTGTAAAAATAAGAGATTATTAGATAAATGAGTGTTTGAGCGACTAAATGGCTTAAATTATATATATATATATATATATATATAGAGAGAGAGAGAGAGAGAGATGCGCACACATTAATTGACCAACACAGTAAATTTTACTGTGTTGAAATAGTTTTATATATATGTGTTGAAATTTTCTCGCCGAAATCTATCAAACAATATCCATGAAGCGTATAAATTTTCGAAGAAAAAAAATTACACAAACAGTAAAGTTTAGTGTATGCACTAGAATATGAAATAGTTTTATATCTATGATATTTTCACATACAGTAACATTTTTTGTGTTAATATTACATAGACACTAAAATTTACTAGTTAAATAAATGAGTCAAATAATCTATAAACTCATATATATATATATATTGAAAAATAGGCACATATTTTTAACTTAACCCATTTAGTCGCTCAAACACACATTTATCCAATATTCTCTTATTTTTAAAGGTCCACGCCAGCGGCAGCCAATGTCACCCTTACTCACCACAAATCGAAGATCTGGTGGATCCAAACCCAATTTATCCAATATTCACTTATTTTTATAGGTTCGCGCTAGCGGCACCCCATGCCAACTCTACCAATCACAAGCCGGAGCTCCTGTTTGGGATGAATAGGGGTGGCATGGAGTGCCGCTGACGCGAATCTTTAAAAATATGAGAATATTGGATCAACGAGTTTTTGAGTGACAAAATGGTTTAATTATAAATAGGTGCCTTTATATATATATATATATATATACACACACACACACACATTAATTGACCACCATAGTAAATATTACTGTATTGAAATAGTTATATATATGTGTTGAAATCTCCTCACCGAGATATATCAAACAAGATCCATGAAGCCTTTAAAATTTCGAAGAAAAAAATTACATAGATAGTAAACTTTATTGTATACACTAGAATATGAAATAGTTTTATATCTATGACATTTTCACAAACAGTGATATTTTTTGTGTTAATATTAAACCGACAATAAAATTTATGAGTTAAATAAATGGGTCAATATATATATATATATATATATATATATATATATATATATATATATATATATATATATATATATATATATATATATATATATTCACACACACATTAATTGACCAACATGGTAAATTTTACATATATTTTTAGTTTAACCCATTTAGTCGCTCAAACATTCATTTATCCAATATTCTCTTATTTTTAAAGGGTCGGGCCAATGGCACCAAATACCACCCCTACTCACTTCTAACCGGTAATCTGGTGGATCCAAACCTAATTTATCCGCAAACCATGCTAGCTCTACCCACCACAAACTGGAGCTCCTGTTGGGGTGAGTAGGGTGGCATGGGCTGTGCCGCTGACACGGAGCTTTAAGAATAAGAGAATATTAAATAAATGAGTGTTTGAGTGATTAAATCGTTAAATTATAAATAGGTGCCTTTTTTCATTATATATATATATATATAGATAGATAGATAAATAGATAGATAGATAGATTATTTGACCCATTTATTTAACCAGTAAAATTAATTGTCTATATAATATTAACATAAAAAATGTCACTATATGTGAAAATATCATAGATATAAAACTATTTCATATTCTAATGCATACAGTTAACTTTACTGTTTGTGTAATTTTTTTTCTTCAAAATTATATAGACTCCATGTATCTTGTTTGATAGATCTCGGCGAGAAGATTTCAACACATATATAAAAGTATTTCAACACAGTAAAATTTATTGTGTTGGTCAATTAATGTGTGTATGTGTGTGTGTGTGTGTATATAATAATGCTCTTGTGCAGAGTAGTCCGCAATTTAAAAGTGCGGACTGGACACATGTCATCTTGCGATGAGCCTAGAAATTATCGGTTAAATTATAGGCACACTCTCTCTCTTCTGAACTCACATTCGGGTGACACATGTCCGGTCCGCATTCTTTAAATGTGGACTAGTCCGCAAAACAACAGTATTGTATATATATATAATAAGGAGTAAAAATATTGACACTATGCAATAAAGGGATAACACAAGTAGAGGCAAGGATTGAATCACCAAAATCATCCATAACTAGATGAAAGGTTAGATTTTCACTTACACACTAATACAATGTACTATAGTACACCCCAAACTTATTTCACCTTTAATTTGAAATTCTACCCACTATTATCATACCCATCAATCACTCACGTCTCTCTCTCTCTCTCTCTCTCTCTCTCTCTCTCTCTCTCGCCATTCAACATCCCGCCCAAAAAATTTATCCTCTCTCTTACTTTAATTTGAACTACCCTCGATAATCTATCTACTTTTTCTCTGTCTCACCAGTCACTCTCTCTCACATGTTCCCTCTCTCAACAATGATGCCTGAGTTGGAATCTCACATGTTCACTCAGAAATCACGACCATCGCCATTCATTTTGGATGTGAGCTAACACACCATTTAGGCTTTCCGTAAAACTTGGAGTTAAGGTTATAATTTTTGTTCTTTTTTCAATCGATTGAATTAAACATGGGTAGTTATATTATTGTTTCACTTTTTAATTGTTTTGTAGATACCCACTATATAATACTACAAATTTTAATGGCTCAAAGGTATGCACATGTCTCTCTCACTACAAACATTTGTTGAAGTTTTTTTTAATGTTTAGACAATCTAGGTACTGACTTTGAAATTCAACTGAAGATATATTAAATTTTCCCACACTATTTTTATCAGGTAATATATCTCATTTTTTGTCAATTTGTTTTCGATATAGAAAAGTTAAATTTTGATTTTTTAGCAATTTTGTGTTTTCAGTTAAACTTATTACGATTTCATAGATTGGAAACCCTTAAGAACTTAAATATTTGACGTTTTCTCATTTGGGTGTCAGTTGTTTAAAAAAATGTCAATGTGAGATTTACTCATCTTAACTTATACTTTTAACTTGAAACTTTCATTGGTGATTACTGATCAATATTTTTATTGGTGATTATTGCATATTGGTCAATATTTTTATTGGTGATTATTGGTTCTTAATTCAAAGCTCAATATCTTGAATGATGCAGTGGCCAGGATCATATTTTGGCACAGAAAAAAAAACTGCTATCCTGCAACTGGAAAACCTACAGCGACTATTAGTAACCGTGGATTGTGGCCCTATAACATTGATGCATCTTACCCATCAAAGCGCACTGCAAGAACCCATTACGATCAACCTAATGTACATCGATATTTCTGGGAGCTCAGTTGAACAAGAAACAAGAGTAAAACAAATGCCATGGTTCCTCATAAATATTGTTTTAAATATACTTTACTCAATAAGAAGTTATCCATGAATCGTTTTCAGAGTGATATTTAGTTGTTGGCAATTACATGTGTGTAGATTTTGGTATGAACCGTTTAAAGAAAGTGTATGAGTTGTAATTTTTGGAGATTACACAGGGTTGTTTATAAGGGTGTGTAACTCTTTATAAAAGGATTAATCCATTTTAGTTATAAACTATAGTGACTAGATATTATTTGTACTGAATTTAAACCATGGTGACTTATATTTTCTTCAATGTGTTTGCTTTTGCTCATATTTTTTTCAATGTGTTTGCTTTTATTGCCTTACACATATATGTTACACGTGTCTATGTTTTATTATCCTCTGTAGACCATCTATTTGGGTGTGCTTATGAGTTATTTGCTAATATGTTTGCAAGATTTAAACATGTTTTGTGTATTGTTTGTTGTTAAAATATACATCACTTTGTTTCTTTTATCATTTTTTGTTTTATTATATTGACTCTAATGTGTTTAACACTTAGTTGTTTTGTATTTTTTTTCAGTTTCCCAGTAAACAAACAGGTCACAGCACTCAGTTGTGACAAATTTGGTAAAGTCTAAAGAGGCAAAAAATGTGCAGATTCATAAATTTCCAAGGCTGAGGAGTAAAGAAAGCTTGGAGAACTGAATAGAAGGAAAGCCTCAGAGGAAAAATGGTGTGCTGATCATTTGTCTCAATGGTTAGGAGAGGATATATGGATGATTGAGAAACTACATTAGGAAATAGTTGAACTGGCTTCCTTTAAAAAATGGTTGAGGCACCTATTCTACTATTTTAACTCTATGTATTTTTTAGGTTTGAATATGCTTCAGTGCTTATTCATGTATATATTTATGTTTATTTGGGTTTTCTCGTAATAATTTAGTGTTTGTATTTGCTTCTTGTATTCCAGACTATTAAAGAAAATGTGCAGCAAAAATTAAGGTATTTGGTATATTTGGGTTCTGGAATATATAGGGGGGGTCGTCTCAAGGTTGATGTGTGTTAAAAATATTTCATACCATGTATTTAAAGTGTCTTAGATGAATTTCAATTTGTTGCCTCCAGGGTGGCAGGGTTATTTTTGTGACATACTACTGGGAATGGATTATTAACCTTCGAGTCAAAAGGAATTGTTATGATTTATGTTTAATTTTTGGTGTCAATTTCTTATCTCAAAATCGGTACACCATTCTAAGCCCTCAAAATTAATTTCTAAATCATCACTCAGGTGAGTAAATCATGAGATGTCAAAGGATGTGCCACGGAGGCAGCATGTAACCGATGATACTTGAGATATCCAAATAACTTTCAAATTACATCCTTATGACGCAAACGCGTCACTTGAGAAGTTACAATGTTCAGTTTATGTTGAGAGTGTTCTCTTCAGATCCAAGGATGTACAACTCACAAATGATGTAGTAAAATTAATTAATGTCTTATGCAAACGGGATGCATCGCTGTAATTAGAAAGAATTGCAAGGTTAACTTTAGTTGCTCAGGAAAAGACCTCCACAGGTTTGAGTATTCATTAGCAGCTATACAGTGGCTGAAGAAACACTGAATAGAGTAGTTGTCATACAGTAGCTGATAATGGTAATGATATATTCAGCCAATGTATATCTGCTAATGCTAATGCTATACAGTAGTTATAGTGGCATCTATACATTCGTTGTTGGAAATCCCATTCGTTGTAATTCTATAAAATTCTGCAAATAGCCCATTCATTGTTGGAAATCGAGGTTGTGCTAGATTCGTCGCACTCCATGGATAAAGAGAGCACCACCATTCGAGTTTTGTGTCGTAAGCTGGTGATGATCAAGAACGAACCAAGCTTCTAATGGCTCATCGGCTCCCCCTTCTTCCCTCCACTCACAATAATCTCCACCTTTAAATGCATCCACATTCGAGTTTTGTTTTTATCTTTACCTAAACAGATAGTATTTATTTATTTGTTTATTATTCTCATTTCAGCAAAGTCAAGGAAGATTCAAGAAACTTGGTTTGTTTTATGAAGAGTGTTTATTAAAACATACTAAGGAAGCTTCAAATAAACTTCATGTCTAACTTTCACTTGGCAATGCGACATCTCACTTCAAATAAACTATGTCCGTGGTATTTTATATTGACTCTTATTTTTGTTTGCTTTAGACGAGTTTTAATTTCACATTCGTATGATTTTCATTTTAAATTTTGAGGTTTTGATTTCATATTTGTTCTTTTTATTTATTGGTTTGTAGTTTTTAGGTCTATGGTGCGTTGTTTAAGATCTATGGTGCGTTTTTTCCCAGATCTACAGTGAGAAAATATGGTGCCCTTTCAGGTCTATGGTGTGTTTTTTAAGATCTATGTTTGATTAATTTTATATTTTATTTTTGTGTCAGATCTATATTCACTTTTTATTTTTTCTTCATTTTTCCAAACAGGGTGTGAAGAGGTTTGATTTGTTCATTTGATTTGTGCATTTGATTGGGTTCAGATCTCTCAAGTAACCCCTCGTTCATGTTATGTTTTAACTTTTATTATGGTATCTGGGATAAGTATTTAGGGTTTTTATATTTAAAATAATCCATTATACTTAGAAGCCTAATTTGTGTGTTGGTTTTGGTTTCCCAGGTATTGCATTTGTTTCTCCTCAATTTGGTGGTCAACAAATTTCAGGTATACTCCCCCCTTCCTATCTTTCTCTCTATCTCACTCTAATTAATATTTCAATTCTTTAGATTTCTAAGGTCCAAATCTGCTTCAGAGCCTCCAAGACTTATAGTTGTTTTGGTTTAACATGGTGATCTTGCAAATTATCATAAATTAGTATATTTTATTTGCAGTTTCTAATTTGGGATGGTTTAATTGCTATTTCTATTCAGATTTATGGTAAAAGTGAGGTGTGCTTATTCTTCATATGGATGGATTATTTTTATAGTTTCCTATCATCAACATTATTACGTATGCTTTGTTTATAATAGGTATCTGAAATATTATTCAGAGTTGATAAAATGCATCTCTCATTGGTTTATACATAGTGTTTTTATTTTGATTAAGTTCAGTGTCAAAAACAGAATAGTTTCATTTTTTACGAATTGCATTACTTTTGTTTATACTAAATCATTAAGGTTTCATTTTTTTTTATAATACATACACAGTCGATATCTTAAGATGGCCTCAATCAAGTATCATTGTGGATGATCTCTACCATATAACCTATAACTAGGATCAAGTTTTATAAAATTGAAATTGAAATTGCAATTTCATTTATAAATTTATTTGATTTTCGTCTAGAGAGAGTGTCGTTTTGGGGGCGATCCTGGAAATCCCTAGGGTTTACAACGATCATGCCCTTTATTTGGTAAATCCCATCTTATTTTAGGGACTTGCCTTTAGATTCATAGATTTTTGAATTAGTTTATATTCAACGGTCTTGAAGATATGATTCATTTTTTTATTGATTTTCAAGTTTTGAGGTTTTTGAAAAACTGGAATTTTTATATTCCTTCCTGATTATGGATAAACAAGTTTTTTCATCATACATCTATGTTATTAGGAAATCAAAATCTCTCAAGTAACCCCTCGTTCATGTTATGTTTTAACTTTTATTACGATTTCAGGGATAAGTATTTAGGGTTTTTTATATTCAAAATAATCCATCCTACTTATAAGCCTAATTTGTCTGTTGGTTTTGGTTTCCCAGATACTGTATTCGTTTCTCCTCAATTTGGTGGTCAAGAAATTTCAGGTATACTTTCCCCCTTCCTATCTTTATCTCAATCACACTCTAATTAATGTTTCAATTCTTTAGATTTCTAAGGTCCAAATCTTCTTCAGAGCCTCCAAGACTTATAGTTGTTTTGGTTTAACATGGTGATCTTGCAAAATATCATAAATTAGTATATTTTATTTGTAGGTACTAATTTGGGATGGTTTGACTGCTATTTCTATTCAGATTTGTGGTAAAAGTGAGGTGTGCTTATTCTTCATATGGATGGATTATTTTTATATTTTCATGTCATCAACATTATTACGTATGCTCTGTTTTTTTTATAAGTATCTAAAATATTGTTCAGAGTTGATAAAATGCCTCTCTCATTGTTTTATATAGAGTGTTTTTGTTTTGATTAAGTTCAGTGTCTAAAACACTAAAGTTTCATTTTTTTATGAATTACATTACTTTTGTTTATACTAAATCATTAAGGTTTCGGTTTTTTATCATAAATACACAGTCGATATCTTAAGATGGCTTCAATCAGGTTTCATTGTGGATGATCTCTACCATATAACCTATAACTAGGATCATGTTTTATACAATTGAAATTGCAATTTAATTCATAAATTTATTTGATTTTCGTCTAGAGAGAGTGTCGATTTGGGGGCGATCCTGGAAATCTCTAGGGTTTGCAACGATCATCCTCTTTATTTGGTAAATCCCATCTTATTTTAGGGAATTTCCTTTAGATCCAAATATTTTTGAGTTAGTTTATGTTCAATGGTCTTGAAGATATGATTCATTTTGGATAGATTTTTAATTTTTGAGGTTTTTGAAAAACTAGAATTTTTATATTCCTTCCTGATTATGGATAAACAAGTTTCATCATCATACATCTACGTTATTAGGAAATCAAAATTTGTGGTAGCAGATTCAACGCATCATATATACTTCAATATGTTTCACTTCATTATATCTCGGGCCCACACAGTCATATTTTACGGTCGTCGCTGCAGATATTAAATTTGCGTATATATATTTTACATTAGGGATAATATCAATAATCACATTATTAGATTTGATTTACAATCAGGTTTTACGATCGCTGCAGATTTTGTTGAACTGCTGTAACTTATTTAGAGATAAAGCCCATGTGGAATTAGTTGGGTTACCACATGATTTGATTTTTTCAGGGTGTGTCTCTATGAATACACCTCTACAATAGGATAAGTGATGTGAAAACTTCACACTGAGGCAATTGTAAGTTTCCCCCCTTTTTTTATTAGAAGTAAAAGTTGCAAAAATATACACAGGTTCATGTGACACTAGCAGGGATCTAACACTGGGGGTGGGGTGGGGTGTAATGTACCTCCATATTTGGTTGGTGAGAATTTCATACCTTTTGCCTGGTGGGGTGAGGCGGGGATGATAATGAATCAAATTAAAAGTATATAAATTCTAAAAAATAATAACAATAAATAGATAATAAATGTTCTAAGATATTATGGTTTCATATGAATGGTTGTATATCCTATGGATGAATGATCTCCTATCATTGATGTCGATCCATCTAACGAAATCTTTTATGCTAGGATGATACATAAGCATTTAAAAAGGAAGGAGAAATTGAAGAATGAGAATGACAAGACATGCTTGGCCAATCTCGACATACCTTCAGGTATGACCTTCAAGTATAACCTTCCTCGACATCACATTAGTTCAGGAGCTACAAACATATAATATAAAAATAAAGTCACACAAGTTTCGGTTCATTAATTTTGAGCACATACATCGTTAGATGTACTATAACCAGTTATATTGATCGTTCGTATATAAACAATTATATTCAACAATTTAAACCTGAGCTTCAGTAGCATCAATTACATCAATTGCTCTCTTCTTTGTTTATATTGATCGGTGGTATACACGTTTCATTCTCATTCAGGTCCAGATTTATTACTTATACTAATTATATTTGACTTATATTTATTTCCCTTCCTAATATATGTTTATTTATTGCATGACTCATTGTTGGTTTTTGTACAATAGTTGTACTTATAAAAATTTGTAAATCAGATTCTTATTTGAGAGTAATGGATGGTATTTATCAAAACATTTATGCCTAAAAGTCATCTTAGAATAAGGTCATTCGAACACCATCAGGGTAGATCTTTACACAAGTAGAGGTTAAAGACTTTGTTGCGGTGAGGATAGGACAGTAGAAGGGAGATCATCCTGTAGCGAGCATATATGGGTAATTTTTTGAACAAAGTGTAATTCTTGATTTTAAATTCTGGTATAGAAGTTAAATAGTATGTCCACCCATAGGGGTATTGTTTTGTAAGAATGAAGTTATATTGGGTAATGGAGGTAAGCTATTCTTATATGTATACCCCTTTTATAATTTTTCCTGAAACTATGTTTCTTCTTTACAGTCCTGCAATAAATCTATATAATATGGATTGTTCAATATGGATTCTCACTTGTCGTCACTCGAGTTGCAGAGCAGAGAGAGATGGGGAGAGGCAGTGAAAATGAAGTACAATCCAAGGGTAAGCATCTCTAGGCGGAAGAACAGAAAGGCCCATTTCTCGGCCACATCAAGCGTCTGTCGCGTTCTTATGAGCGCACCTCTCTCAACTGATCTCCGAACAAAGTACAACGTTTCTTTCCATGCCCGTCCGCAAAGATGACGAGGTCCAGGTCGTTAGTGGCACCTACAAGGGTCATGAGGGCAAAGTCGTCCAAGTGTATTGTCACAAATGGGTCATCCACATCGAACGTATCACGCGTGAGAAGGTTAATGGCTCTACTGTCAACGTTGGAATTAACACATCCAAGTTGTCATCACCAAGCTTCGTCTCTACAAGGACCGTAAGTCCCTGCTCTATCGCAAGGCCAAGGGTCGTACCGTCGCTGACAAGGACAAGGGTACCAAATTCACTGCGAAGGATATCATGCAGACCATTGACTAATTATTATTGGTATATTTTTCTGTATTGCATTTCAGTTCAGTTTTGTTTCATTGATGTTTGCTAAAGGACGAGGATAGTTGTTTTTATGTTTTGGATCTTAGAATTTCTTAAGCTTGAGTTCTAGTCGTATTAATTATTATTGGTATATTTTGCTGTATTGCATTTTAGTTCGGTTTTGTTTCATTTCTGTTTGCTAAAGGATGAGGATAGTTGTTTTTATGTTTTGGATCTTAGAATTTCTTAAGCTTGAATTCTATTCGTATTACCTTTGCTTAAAAAAAAGTTCAAGATGGATTCTCACTTTAATTTGAAAGTGAACTATCTATGTCTTCTCATAATACCTCCTCACTTTAATTTTATGTTTATTCTTGCATTTTTCATTTGACATATTTGTTTTTAATTTCTAAATTAGGTTCACTTTCATGATTTCCTTTTTACAGAGAAGCCCTAGATTTCAGCTAGAAAGTTGGAATTCATTTAAAATCTAAAGTTACAAATGTCTTTGAATGCCAAAGAAGACTCATAAGATACACTCAAGAACAAAATTTGTTGTTTCCAAGGTAAACTGAAGAATATTGTTTCATTGATAAGAGCGCATGAAGATGATCCATTTGATATTCTTCGAGTGCTATTTGAGGGTGATGTGGTTGGAGCTGCCGCTGGGGTTGTTTTTAAAGAGGTTTTATATACAATAAAAACTCGACTATAAGTAGTTCACAATGTGTCTTCCCGGCATCAACCATATTTGTTGGCTTATATGAGCCTATAAAGAAAAAATTGTTGAAGACATTTCCTAAAAATTGCTGAAAGATTGGTAATTATTTAAAAAACAATGAGTTTCTTTTTACATGTTAATACAACTTACCTTTTCAAATATCAAGCTATTGAGACCAAAATTTTGAATATTTGCATTTTAATATCTAAATTTATTCATTTTTTTAATGTTGTTCTTTGCAGTTTGTGTGTTTTGTCTCATTTTCATGATGGTGTATTTTTTTAAGGAAGTCGAAGAACATGGTGCTTTGATTTTTATCTCACTTCGTATGTCATGCTATCCAAATAGTGGATGTATTAAATTAAGGATATAGGGTTGGTTTTTATTTTTAATAGAATGGAATGTGATAATTCACGACTAATGTTTCTCAAACACTTTATTTGAGTGTTAGCTCACTATGAGTGCAATAAGTTGTACAAGCATTAGTTTATCATTAGCCTATATTACTACTTTATTTGTTGTTTTATATATAAATTGTCATGTTTTAGGGGGAGAGTATTTTCAATAGCATTTATGTTTCTTTATTTTCATTTTTTTCAATTACATTTACCAACCATTACTGTTTCCAGAGACTGCAACCCATCTCAATATTGGAGGTTCGAAAAAAAATTCAAATGAGCTTCCATGTTAATATTATATATTTCATGTTATATGTAAATTTCTTTGATGAATTTAGACTATTTGAATGTTGTTGGTCTATTTGTTAAGTAGGGTGGATAGTTCTATAAACAAAGAAGACTATGACAATTTGTTTTAAACTTACACTTTGTTTTGTTGGGAAATGAAATTTTTTCCGTTTTGCAATTATTTACTTTTGAAAATTTTGCCGTTTTACGATTACGTACTTTGGAAATTTTTGTCGTGCCTTCAGGCACGGGCATTCCGCTAGTATATATATATATATATATATATATATATCAACACAATAAATATTATTGTTTGTGAAAATGGCACATATATAAAACTATAAAAGTATTTTCAACACAATAAATGTTACTGTTTATGAAAATGACACATATATAAAACTATAAAACTATTTCGAGACAGTAAAATTTACTGTGTTGGTCAATTAATGTGTGTGTGTGTGTGTGTCTATATATATATATATATATATATATATATATATATATATATATATATATATATGAATTTATAGATTATTTGACCCATTTATTTAACCAGTAAATTTTACTGTCTGTGTAATATTAACACAAAAAAAATCGCTATTTGTGAAAATGTCATAGATATAAAACTATTTCACATTCTAGTGCATACAGTAAAGTTTACTCTTTGTGTAATTTTTTTCTTCGAAATTTTATAGGATTCATGTATCTTGTTTGATAGATCTTAGCGAGGAGATTTCAAAAATTGGAATTTTGTGAAAAACGGATTTATCAGTAAAAAGTTATGATCATTTGAAAAAAAAAAGTTCAACTACTTATGTAACTTGCCAAAGGAAGTTACAGGTGGTTGGTTTTAAAAGGGCATAATTGTAAAAAAAAAATCCCAAAAAATTAGGAATAGGACCTATATGTAGGAGGAAAACATCGTGGGACTAGAATGAGTAAACAAATGTCTAATAAGACTTATATAAAATAAACCCTAAATTTATATATATATATATATATATATATATATATTATCAATATAACATGTAAGTATTATATATAAAAATATATATTTATGTATATAATAAATTTAAGTAATATATGTTTTATTTATACTAATCATATACTATAATATTTTAATCTAAGATTAAAAAATAAAAAAAGGGATAAAATAAAAATAAATATAAAATAAATGTATATATCTAGACACACTCGGATCGAGATCCGAAGACTCGTCGAATCCGAATTTAGATCCAATATTATATACCCGGTGAAGACCCGAACCCGAACCCGATGAGGTCCCGATTAAACGGATTTATATCTCCTTAAACCCGACTCGGCTCCGCCCGTTGATAGACTTATCTCTCACAATCTTTTTTTGAATATCCCAAATTAAACAATAGTAAACTTATCTTGATCTTGACAATTGATTGGGTATCTTTCTAAAATTCTGTCAGTTTTAAATAGCTATTATTAATTTGGGACGACCTTAATATGAATTATTCAAAATATAATATGTTAATTCTTTTTCATTTAGAATTGTATTTTCTATAAAAAGAACATGGTGTATTCTAATTGGTTTGAGTGTGTTATACAAAATTAGATGTTTTTTTTTTCTCAATTCTTAATATATACTCCCTCCGTCACAAATTAAGGGTATATATTTTTTGCATAGATTAAGGATACATTCAATGAATAATTAGGATCAACACTTGTTCACTATGGTGGAATTTAATTCATTGATTATATTCAAAAGGAAAAAAGGACTATTAATTGGTGGCAACACAAAATAAAATATTGAATTCGTAATTTGGAAAGGAAAAAGTACTAGTTTTTGTCATCATCCCAAGAAAATATTTATAAACAAATGGATCTTCTCCAAAATAAATATGAGTTCCTGGTGTTTAATATAAAATTTTATTCGTGATTACCAAATTGAGCCGGGATGCGTGTCAAGATGTCCCTTAAAGAATACTTGAAAAATCATTTTTTCGTAAAAAAAAGGGTAAATTCCTAGTGTTGTCCTTGATAGTTATCCTTCGCAAGGCGATATTGTTAGTTTAAAATTAACACTGGCGCTCCCAATATTTATCATATTGGAAAATTGAACTTAAGTTGGAATTAAAAAGATGTCCAGAATTTTTTGGAAAAAATTTTGAGCAACTTTGCGCTCAAATTTAGGTGGGACCCACACTATGATAATTGTAGGATCATATACGAACGCGTTCTCCTCCGCAAGGAGATTAACGTAGTATAATCATATGTCCAATTTTAATAAGTTATTAATGATAAATATATCCCCAAAGTGACTGACAAAGCAATAAAAGTTAATGAATTGGGTATGTTTTAACTCTTGTCCCACATTGAAAGAGTAGTGGAAAGCTGATGAGTTAATAAAACCCCAATTATGGATTAAGGCTTGAATGCCTTGGGGTATCCCAACTCTTTGAAGGGCAGATGACCTACACTATGCATGTGTTGGGCTTGGGCCAAAAGCCCACATGTGCGCGGCGTCCGGTCGACCGGCTCGGCTTGGGCTTATAAAATTCTCCTACATTTTTTTACCGAATTAATTAAACTTTCTGGGCTTTTATTAATTAATTACGGAATTAATTAACTGTTTGAGAGTTAATGCCAAAGGTCAACAAACAGTTAACAAATTAACTGTTTTTGACACTTAATTTCGATTTTGACTATTCCAACAGTCAACACAAAATCTATAAATACAAACCTTTCCCTCCTGTTTTATTTACTCAAAAAATAACCCTCCAGAAAAATTCCGAAAATGTTCTTTCATCCAGAAAAATATTTTCTTCATTTCTGCATATCATATCACTGTTCTGGTTGAGTATTAACACAGATTTGTGTTCGTTGGGATTAATTATTGGTGTGCTACACAATTAATTCAAAAAATCCGTTCTATCTTGTGAGACAATTATTCAATAACCTTTGAGCACGTTGGAGGGAATAAATTTGCCTTGAGAAAACTGTTCTTCAGGGCTCGGATTTATCTTTAATTCTGTTATTATTTCTGCAAATTCAAGTAAGTGTTAATTTCTGTAATTCCGTTTTATTTCTGTAATTATATTAATAGTTCATATTTCTGTAATTTGGTATTTATTAAACAGTAGACATAACAATCTTAAGGCAAATTTATTTTTGTTCTACTGTTTTGTAGTGTACATAAATTTTTATTTACAGAAATTTATTTGTTGAAAAATAAATTTGTTTTGATAGAAAAAATGAATTAAATTATTGCTTTATTGCAGAAATTAATAAAACAGTTTTGGTACAGAAATTAATTTCTATACTGTTTTTATATTCTGTTTTAGAAAATAAAATTTTATTTGTGATTTTTTGTTAAAATCTGTTTACGTAAAAAAAATTAATCTTAAAATTATAATTCTGTTTTGTACGGAATTCCTTTTATTATTAAAAATTAGTGTGACAAATATTTTATTTAGTATAAACTTCTGTTTATATTATAGTTTAATTCTGAATATTTTTTGGAATCCACTTATTGTGAATTATATTTGGAGGAAATTGGTGCACAGAATTCTGTATTCTGTTTTGATTAATTCATTTATATATGAATATTATCATTAATAAAAATTTTATTTTTATAACAGAAATGGAATTACAAAGTACGAACACTACTCCTACTAAAGGGACTGTCACCAACACAAATGTGACTACACCCGTATCTATGCCACACGGGGAGAAATCGAAAAAGTTCATTGGGGATGGCTTCAAACGTTGGCAAGGATAAATGTACTTTTATCTCACTACTTGCCAACTGGGTAGGTTTGTATATGAAGATTGACCTTCTGTTCAAGAGGGAGATGACTCTGAAAAGGTTGTTGCTGTTAATGCTTGGATGCACTCGGACTACCTATGCCGGAATTATATTTTGGCCTACTTGGACAAGACATTGTACCATGTCTACTGCACGATCAAGACATCCAAGGAATTGTGGAATTCTTTGGAAAAGAAGTACAAAACTGAAGATGCTGGGATGAAGAAATTTATCGTCGGGCATTTTCTGGACTTCAAAATGGTTGATTCTAAATCAGTGATCTCGCAAGTACGAGAACTCCAAGTGATCCTCCGCGACATTCATGCTGAAGGAATGTCACTTAGTGAAACTTTTCAAGTTGCTGCAATTGTTGAAAAATTGCCACCATCTTGGACTTTATTCAAAAACTATCTCAAGCATAAGCGAAAGGAGATGAATGTGGAGGAGTTAGTGGTCAGGCTGAGAATTGAAGAAGATAACTGT
The DNA here is from genome assembly GCA_949130495.1 of Sambucus nigra. Classification (NCBI taxonomy): domain Eukaryota; kingdom Viridiplantae; phylum Streptophyta; class Magnoliopsida; order Dipsacales; family Adoxaceae; genus Sambucus; species Sambucus nigra. Next base: position 539,668,468 of record OX422213.1, read on the forward strand.
GAGTCTCAAAAGAAAAGTGGGAAGAATCCAATGGAAATGAAGGTCCATGTTGTTAAAGGTCCTAAGAAGAACAAACGAAAGTATGATGGGGAAGGCACTTCCAAACAGAACAAGAAAAAGTTCAAAGGCAAATGCTACAACTGTCATAAACCTGCACACCTCTCAAGCGAGTGTAGTAAGACTAAGAAGCAAAATCGAAACAATCCTCAATCAAATATAACTGAGGGTGAGAATATCTCCAATGACTTGGCGGATATGAATCTTTTTGTCGTGGTCTCTGAATGTAACTTGGCTGGAAATCCCAAGGAATGGTGGGTGGACACTGGAGCCACACGACACATTTGTGCAAACAAATGGATGTTCTCCACCTATAAGCCTTTGAAAAATGAGGAGAACCTCTTTATGGAAAATTCTTCCAATTCTAAGGTGGTGGGACAAGGAAAGATAGCTCTAAAAATGACTTCTAGAAAGGAACTTACTCTCAACAATGTTCTTCACGTGCCTAATATCCGAAAGAATCTAATTTCTGGATCTCTCCTGACTAAAAATGGTTTCAATCTTGTGTTTGTGTCTGATCGCTTTGTATTGTCAAAGAATGACATGTATGTAGGAAATGGCTACCTAAATGAGGGGCTTTTTAAAATCAATGTTCTTACTGTAACCCCAAAAACATGTGTTTCAATGAATGAAATTGCTAGTTCTTCTTACTTGATTGAGTCATCTAATATTTGGAATGCTAGAATAGGACATGTTAATTTTGATACATTAATTTTGATACATTCCGTAGATTAATTAACTTGGAATTTTAGCTAAAATTTAATATTGATAAAAATCATAAATGTAAAATTTGTGTGGAATCTAAATTAGCTAGATTACCTTTCCATTCTATTGAAAGGATAACTGAACCTTTAGATATAATTCACACCGATATTGGTGATTTAAAATTTGTTCAAACTAGAGGTGGGAAAAAGTATTTTATTACTTTTATTGACGATTGCACAAAATATTGCTATGTATATTTGTTACATAGTAAAGATGGGGCTATTAATGCATTTAAACAATATAAGAATGAAGTTGAGAATCAATTAAGCAAAACGATAAAGGCTATTATGAGTGATAGAGGAGGTGAATATGAATATCCATTTGAGGAATTTTATTCTGAAAATGGAATTATTCATCAAACAATCGCTCCTTATTCTCCTCAATCGAACGGTGTTGCTGAACGCAAAAATCGTACTTTGAAAGAGATGATGAACCCAATGTTATTAAGTTCAGGAGCTCCACAAAATTTGTGGGGGGGAAGCCTTACTTTCTGCTAATTACATTCTCAATAAAGTACCTCACAAGAAGACTCACAAGACACTTTATGAATTATGGAAAGTTCAAAGACCTTCCTATAAATATTTACGAGTGTGGGGGTGCTTAGCCAAAGTGATGGTTCCTAAACCTAAAAAGGTAAGAATAGGGGCAAAAACCGTGCATTGTGTATTCATCGGTTATGCTACTAATAGCAGTGCATATCGATTTCTAGTTTGTAAATCTGAGATTTTGGATATTCATGTAAATATGATTATTGAATCGAGGGACGCTTCATTTTTTTAAAATGAATTCCCGTATAACATGACCCGAGAATCTGGTCCTTTTAAAAGGACAAATCAACTACTACAAGTGGTACTCATCAACCTATTGAACCAATAAAGGATGAACCAAGACGTAGTAAAAGAGCAAAAACCTCGACTTCTTTCGGTCCGAAGTTTCTAACATATTTGCTAGAAAATGAACCTCAATCGTATAAAGAAGCCATATCCTTACCCGATGCTTCCAATTGGAAAGAACCAATTAATAGTGAAATTGAATCCATATTACAAAATCATACATGGGAACTAGTGGATCTTCCACCAGGTTCAAAACCATTAGGTTATAAATGGATCTTCAAAAAGAAGTTGAAGGCCGATGGATCAATTGATAAATATTACTAAAGGTTATAGGCAAAAGGAAGGGTTGGATTACTTCGACACATATTCACCAGTAACAAGAATAACGTCCATTCAAATGTTAATAGCAATAGCGTTATTAATGGACTTGAAATACATCAAATGGATGTAAAAACCGCATTCTTCAACGGTGAACTAGACGAAGAAATTTATATGGAGCAACCTGAAGGGTTCAAGGCTCCTGAACAAGAAGGAAAAGTATGTAAGCTTGTTAAATCACAATATGGATTAAAATAAGCACCTAAGGAATGGCATTAAAAATTTGATAATGCAATGTTATCAAATGGTTTCAAAATTAATGAATGCAATAAATGTGTTTACTTTAAATACATTCAAAATGGATATGTCATTGTATGCCTCTATGTTGATGATATGCTTATCATGGGTAGTAACTTGGAAATTGTCAAAATTACAAAACAAATGTTGAGTAATATATTTAACATGAAAGATTTGGGAATCGCCGATGTTATATTAGGAATTAAAGTTTCTAGAACATCGGATGGACTTATATTATCTCAATCTGATAACATAGAGAAAGTACTTAAAAAATTCAAGAAGTATGATATTAGTCCTACCAAGACACCTGTAGATGTAAATTTACATCTAGCAAGAAATAATGGTGAAAGCATATCTCAACTAAAATATTCTCGTATTATCGGCAGTTTAATGTATATCCTGAACTGTACGCGATCGGACATAGCATACTCAATAAGTAAGCTAAGTCGATTTACGAGTAATTTAGGAAGAGATCACTGGAAAGCAATATTGAGAGTTTTGAATTATTTAAAATATACTCAAAACTATGAACTGCACTACTCAAATATCCAGCTGTTCTTGAATGACATTGCGATGCAAATTAGATATCCGATACAAAAGACTCTAAGTCTACGAATGGGTATGTGTTTACCCTTGGAGGTGCAGCCGTATCTTGGAAATCCTCAAAACAAACGTGCATTGTTAGATCGACAATGGAATCTGAATTCATTGCACTAGACAAAGCTGGAGAAGAAGCTGAATGACTTCAAAATTTCTTAAAGGATGTTCCAAATCGGTCTAAATCTGTGCCCGCAATATGTATACATTGCGATAGCCAATCAACGATTGGAAGGGCATAAAATCACATGTATAACGGAAAGTCACGACATATTCGTCATCGACACAATACCGTTAGACAACTTCTCTCAAATGAAATTATCTTAATTGACTATGTAAAGTCAAAAGATAATATATCGGATCCACTAACGAAAGGTTTAAACCGAGAGCAAGTTGAAAGATCATCGAGAGGAATGGGTCTAAAGCCTATAAATAAATAAGAATCAATATAGTGGCAACCCAACGTAGCTGACTGGAGATCCCAAGATCTAGGTTCAATGGGCAAACCGAACTACATTGTATTTAGTAAGCACTGGAGGAGATTTAATCATATCCATTCCAAAGATGAGACAGTGTATATCTGCCGCGAAATTAGGATAAGTTATGCTTTTAATGACATCCATATCTTAGTATGTCTAAGTGGGGTATTGCAGGATACTCTTTATGGAAGTCACCTACGTGAGTAAGAAGAGGACCACTTCTATGAGAATAATGAAAGGCATATTCTCTAAAATACTCACGGAACCAAGTGGTGTTCATGGCCAAAATGAACACAAACGTGAGAACCAACTGTGTTGAAGAATTGTTGTGTGAATACTGTTGTTTAGGTTTACAAAAACGGTTGACGGTTCAAAGACGTGAAGTCTACTGATTAGCCTAGTAAATCTGATAGTATATCACTAAGGAAAGTTCAAGGCCACTAGGCTACTTCTCCCAATAAAATAAGTCTTCAGTTTACTCAACCTATGTCTGCATCTGCATTAGCATCTGATTCTGTCTTATTTATAGCGATACATCATTCATGTGGGGGATTGTTGAAAAATTGGATTTAAGCTGGAATTAAAAAGATGTCCAGAATTTTTTGGACCGAATTTTGAGCAACTTTGAGCTCAAATTTAGGTGGGACCCACACTACGATAATTGTGGGACCATATACGAACGCGTTTTCCTCCGCAAGGAGATTAACGTAGTATACTCATATGTCCAATTTCAATAAGTTATGAATGATAAATATGTTGTGACACCCCGCCTAATTAAATACCGGGCGATCACTCCTTTATTAAATTAAATCAAGGTAAACAGTTGGTTCATTCTCAGCATCACTGTCGATAAAAATAAATTTTCCAATTTAACACCCTAATTAATTAAGCTAAGTGTCAAAACCATTTTCATACATACTTTACAAATTTTATTTAAAGAAAATCATTTCTTTTATTAACAACATTCAATAAGTATGAATCACACCACATTAAATATCTGCAACCTAGTCCAATTAATTTAAAACATTCGTCAATCGAATGTCAACATGCGAAATATAAAGTAACACAATCAAACTGAATAAAACCCATAGTAACAATACTGGAAATAACTGAAATACAAATGTCCAATAACAACGAAATAATGGAAAGAACTACACATTCTCAACTAAATGAAAGTACTAAGAGTGGATCCGAATGGACGAAGTCGTCTAATCAAGAGACCTGCAACTCCCACCTAAGCTGCAGTGCGTTCCTTCTAAGAGATCCTAAGCAAGACGCCCCTGTGGCTGGGCACCTGTAATACATACATATATATATACAAGAGAGAGAGAGAGAGAGAGAGAGAAACGGGTCAGAGCCCGAAAGTGTGTTTGATTTAAAATAAGTTTAGCAAGTATTTAAATTGATACAGGCCAATGAAACAACATATTAGAGCGACACTCTCTTGAGGAATTCTCACCTCTCTTCTAATGTGCACGCCTATCGTACTAACCTTCCCAACGGTTTATCTTATCATTGTATCATACTAACCTTCCCAAAAATTTTGCTTATCTTACTTACTCATAGAATTTCAAAATCGAACAATATCATTGTTTAAAAAGAATACTTCCAATTAGCAACACCACTCTCGTTTTAGCTTTATTAATTTATAAAGTTTCCCAGTGTCTTATTATACTTTCACAAAACAAGTATTTACTATTTGAGTCATCAACCATGTCCTACTTATCAATTCACAGTAGGTAGTTCCAAATCTCATAATTTCATATATATATATATATATATATATATATATATATATATATATATATATATATATATATATATATATATATTAATTACTCGTATAATATATATATTATAACAGCACCCCAAATAAATTATGGTGCGGGCATACTCTACTATCCAAAACCCCATATCACTCATATTAAGGGGAATACAATCGGAATCACTCTCGAATTGTATTAACATATACACAAACAAAATTGAGGCGAAGAATAGATTCCAAGTCTTTAAGAGGATGGCACATGCCTGCGTCTCTTAGGACCGTCTGAACTATCACGTCGATAGCCTGTACCAAGGACATCTATCTTCTAGGGTACAAGTCAATATCTCCCATAAAGGTCCCATCGAGATAAGACTGTCCCAGCGCGGTAACCTCAGGGATAGCAAGTAGCGTGGGCATGATTTTCACATGTATATAATATATGTACACACAATCATATAAATATACCACTTTTATCATATTAATGTAGGTTCCTCTCGTCACCCATAATTACAATATTTATCCTTAATTTCACATTATTAGTATTACGTATAAGGTTTCATCTCTAACCTTAACTCGAAGGGTTTTCTCACTTATTACGTGACACTTATGGACTTTATCCTTCCAAGTAGAAAATTCAGTAGGTACAACTCTATTCACTATCGTAGCTATTCGCCGTAATCTCTCACTTGAAATATGTAGTTTCATCGTTCATTATATAATTACTCCAAAAGTAAACTTCTCGTCTTATAATAAAGTTCCCAACACTTATTCATATGTCCTACTGGTCTTTCCTATCTCCCAAAATATTTTATTAAGAATACCCAAGAATTATTTCACGATAAATTTAGTTTAATTAATTAAACAAAGGAAATAGGAGTCTATCAGGAGGGTTCGATCGATCGAGGTCTGGGACTCGATCGATCTAACCTTCGATCGATCGAAGCTCTATGCTCAATCGATCGATCAAGCAGGTGTTTTGATTTCTGGAGAATTGCAGTTACGGGTTCTACCAATTTTCTTCATCCAAATACATGTTTTCCAACCCCAAACGTCCCAAGAATTCTACTACTAACATTATAACAATATACCAGACGTTTCTAACGCAAGGCATGTACATATTCATCATTTAAACATGGTCTTTCCACCCAAAATTACATCTAATTATCAAGAACCCTAGAATTTTCTTAAACAGTTTTCTAACAATTCTTTCTCCATAATTTATTTCTTATAATCATCAAAATTTCGTGGTTAATTTCCTCTACAAGGCAAGGGTTTCCAGAATCATCATATCAACCAATACTACATGGATTTTCCTATCACAAATTGGGTTTTCTTCCACATAATTCATCCCTAATCATTCCTAAACAAATATGGAGATTGCACCAACGAAAATAGAAAGATAAACACTTGCCTGGGATTTCCGACATTCTGATTTGCAGAAGTTTTTGGTGTGGTTGCGTAGCCCGTTGCGCGATCTACGTGGTGGTGGTGGTTGTGGTGCAAACGGATGACTTTTGGGGCCTTGGATTGCCTTGGAGCTTTCTTCTTCCCTCTCCTATGGTCGTCACTTGTGTTTAGAGTTTCTAAACCTAGATGACAATCCAGATATCTGATATAACCCTTGGTATTTTCGTGGGTTTAATTACCCAAAAAGGTAAAATGACCAAAATGCCCTTCCGGGTTACTAATTAGGCCTAAAAACGCTCCGAGACCCAAACTACACCCCCGGGTACACTTTTCTGACTGTCTCGACCCTTCCGGACGCGCTGGCGCACTCAAAACGACCATACAGGAAACTTATAAAATATTCACTTTCTATTTATCAAAATTTAGTCCCGACGCGACACGGGCACGTTCCGACTTAAATTTCGGAAATTGTCATTTAACTCACTCATGACATTCAATATAACCAACTGACAGGCATCACTCCAGCTGAATGGCACACCCTTACGAGTCAGATGTGTCAAAGGACCTGCAATCTTCGAGAATCCCCGAATGAACCTCCTGTAGTATCCTGCTAGGCCCAAGAAACTACGAATCTCCGTTGGTGTCGTGGGTTGTCCCCACTCCCTCACCGCGGATACTTTCCCCGGATCAACAGATATCCCCCGGTCAGAAATAATATATCCCAAAAACTGGACCTCCTTCAGCTAAAACCCGCATTTCTCATATTTTTCATACAACTCGTTCTGACGTAGTGTCTGCAAAACTTGCCTCAAATGCTTGGCGTGCTCCTCCTCTGTCTGGGAGTAAACCAGAATATCATCGATGAAGACAATGACAAACTGATCTAGGAAATCCCTGAACACTCTATTCATCAAGTCCATAAACACTGCTGGAGCGTTGGTCAAACCAAAAGGCATAACCCGAAACTCGTAAGAACCATATCTCGATAAGAACGCAGTCTTCGAGACATCCTCCTCCCTGATACGTAACTGATGGTATCCCGATCTCAAATCAATCTTTGAGAAGAAAGAAGCTCCTCTTAACTGGTCGAATAAGTCATCGATTCGAGGCAACGGATACTTATTCCGTATCGTGACCTTATTCAACTCTCGGTAGTCCACACACAATCTCAATGAACCATCTCTCTTCTTCATGAACAACAAAGGGGCACCCCATAGCGAAGTACTCCTCCGTATAAACCCCTGACCCAACAACTGTTCAATCTGATCCCGTAACTCCCTCATCTCAGATGGAGCCATACGGTACGGTGCGCGTGCTATAGGTCTCGTACCTGGTAATAAGTCTATAACAAAGTCTATCTCTCGACTGGGGGGTAGGCCTGGTATCTCCTGAAACACATCAGAATACTCCCTGACAACTGGGATCGAATCTAAAGGAATCACAACCTCCTTAGAGGTATCCTCCTCTAGGTAATACAAATGAGCGGTCGAGCCTCCCTCTGGGCGAGGCATCGCCACTACAAACATCTCTTGCCCCGGAATGGCAAAAACAATGCTCCCACCGAAGCAATCAATCATGGCTCTATAATCAGCGAGCCAATCCATACCGATAATCACATCGTGAACATGCATATCTAATACCAACATATCTGCAGGTAATACCAGACTACCAATCTCTACCCCTACTCCCCGGCATATAAAGAAAATAAGTGACCCACTCCCTAATGGTGAGTCTACACACGTCACCGTGCTCTCTGCTGTGGCTAACAACCCTAAGGCTTTCGCAAAATGTGTTGCTATAAAACAATGTGTTGCCCCTGTATCAAACAAAACCCGACCCATAGTACCATGGATAGAAAACGTACCCTCAATAGCGGGTGGTGCCTGCGGAGTTGCTGCCTATAGACACGTCCATATTGTAACTGTCCCTGCTGCACAGGAACTGTTGGAATGGCTGGAAGAGCTGGCACCTGGGCTGGAGCTGGGAGGGCTGGCGGAAAAAGTGGCCTTTGCGGCTCATGTCGAGCACCCTGCTGCTGCTGCGGGGCCCTGCCCCTATCAGGACAGTCCTGGCGTTTATGGCCAGTCTTGCCACAAATAAAACACTTCCCTGAGAAGTTCCCCCCTCTCTATCCCTGCTGCCCCCGGCCCTGGTGGCCGTTACCATTCCTCCACTGGCCCTGCTGAAACTGATGTTGACCATTCTGACCCTGCTGGTTCTGATGGCCGTTCGGACCCTGATGGCCCTGCCGGAAACCTCCCTGTCCGTGCCTGAATTTTCCTGACCTGAACCTCTTGTGATCCCCCTGCTGGGTACCCTGATCACCCTGCCTCTGCCCCTGAACAGATTGTGCCCCACTGGCACCATTTCCTCCAGTCCTGCCCTGATGGCTAGACTCTCCCGATCGTTTGCCCTCAGCCATGTGAAAGCGACGATCCTGGCAATGGAGCAATGCAGCGTTAACCACATCAGAATAAGTGGCTAACGAGAGGTTCCCTAACAAGTGCTGACGAATCCTCCATGTCAACCCGTCCGTGAATTTCTGTATCTTTTTCTCCTCTGTCGGTATCTCATCCGGAACAATGTTCAGAAGATCAGTAAATTCGGCCTCATACTCGGCCACAGTCTTACCCTCTTGCTTGAGGCTCATCAACTTTCTTCTCATCTCCGTGTGAACAGCTGACGGAAAGTACTTGCGGTCAAACCGCACCCAAAACTCCTGAATAGTGAGAGCATCCCTCTCCTCTACGGTGGTAATAGACTCCCACCACTGCAGTGCAGATCCCACTAGCTTAAAAGTAGCTAGTATCTGCTTCTGGACATCTGTGCACTCATACATCCTCAAGTGCCGCTGTATATCCTTCCTCCACTGACTCGAAACTACCACATCGGAGCTACCTGCAAACTCCGGAGGGTGTGCTTTCTGAAAAGCATCACGTACACGTTCCCAAGCAGACGGGAATGCATGATCCTGAACTGGCGCCTGAGGTGGTTCCTGCTGAACTACAGCTAGTGCGGCATTTACCGCTTGAGCCACAATGGCTGCAACCTCGACGGCATTCATCGTTCCATGAGCTGGTGCGGGCTGTGGTTCTGGCGTCGCGTCCCTGGGAACCCTTCGTGCACGTCGTGGAGGCATCTGAAATAAGAATTAAGTTTATAAGTTCGCAGTTATTAACTTAAAATAGCTGAAGAACGTAGCATACACACAAGAATACAACAGTCCAAAAATATAGGGCTCTACATCAAAGAAAGCTCAGCGGAAACATAATAAGCCGTTCAGATCCTAAAGGACACTAGAACCTGATGCTCTGATACCACCTGTGACACCCCGACTAATTAAATACCGGGTAGCTACTCCTTTATTAAATTAATTCAAAATGCCAAGTTGGTTTAGTTAATAGCATCACTGTCGAAAACATTTTAATAATTACTAACCACCTAGTATTTAAAAGTAAGTGCCAAATTTTAAGTTAAGTCTGATTAACATGCAATAAAAGAATAATGGAAGAACAACATAATCCATTCACCATAACGAAGTAATGAAATAACCAACAATAATAATAAGAACTCCGGAGGAAACTCCTCACCACAATCCCAACAAATGGAAATAATACTACAAGTCTGAATCCTGAATAATTACATGCCAAAAGACTGAATAACTGAAATAAATGAAATGTCTCTAAAAGAAATGGGCGACATGCCCTACAACTACTAACTGATAAATATCGAGTTAAGATCGATGAAGCGTCTACAAGCAAAGTCCTGTAACTTCCACAAACAGCTACAGCTCGTCACCAGAATGAGAATCCTATGCATGGTGTCCTTGTGGCTGGGCACCTAAAATGGTTTTTACAAAAATAGATTTGAAAGCAAATGGGTCAGAGCCCGAAAGTGGAAAACATTTTGAAAATAGCAAGTGTTTTAATAACATTAAAACATTAAATGCAAAATACATGTTAGGACGTGCACTCACATGAAATTCTCACCTCTCGACTACATGTGCACTCCTAACGTACATTACCCATCTAAAAGACACATCTATCTAACCAAAACGTAATAAGTTCTACCTCTTACTACTCGATTCCCATATTACATTCTAACGTTATCAATATAAATAGAAGGCTTCACTTAAACTCAGATTCTCAATATGTAATACATTTCACCATCGGTTAACCCGTTATGTTTTCTCAAAACAATACCATAATTTTATTCATAATATTCACATGAAAGTTCCCATTAATTAAATGTATATTATTCACATCATAAATATACAATATAAGCACCCCGAGACTAGCTGCGGTGCACACATACTCTGCTATCTATCCCGGTACATCACGTACATAAGGATCACATATTCCGAATCTCTCAGGAATAGTTCACAGATAACAACATCACAAATAATGGAGGCGAACACAGCCACATCACATGGGTCACGCACATACCTGCGCTCCCACGATCAGCAGACTTATTAACATCCCAATAAGTCCTTCTCTGACCTATGTTCATCTAGGTAACCACTCTAAATCCGGGAAACACAAGGATTAGAGGGCCCTAAGCGAACGCAAACCTCCCGTGATAGCAAGTATGGTAGGTATGTCATACACATAAAATCAATACATATACTAAGTATGCACACGTCTTAGTAATCACCATAATATATTGGTACATATCTCTTCTCGTACTGACATATAATACTACACCATTTATATGTTCCCGGTTAATATAATTAATTAGGCCGTCAATAGCTCACATCGTAATAGACCCTCACGTCCTACTTCATATTTTCCCTTAGGTTCAAACTACACTTCTAGGTTTGACTCATCATTATATCCCAAACATCCCAAATATATCAATTACTCATCAAGGAAAGGCTATCTCTACCTATACACAAGGTTACGAGGCACTCGGGATCAAAACAGGCTAAAAAGCCTAAACTGTCAACTCGTTCGAAGTCTCGTTCGAACGAGGCTGTTCGAACGAGACTTCGTTCGAACGAACTGAGTCTTCTAACGAGATCTCGTTTGAACGAAGTGGGCTTTTTAACGAGATCTCGTTTGAACGATCTCATCAAACGAACTTCACCCTCGTTAGAAGTCAATGGTCAACTCGTTAGAAGCTCGTTCGAACGACCTGGGCAGGTTTTCTAACGAGCGACCAGATTCGAGCCCAGATTCCTTACTTTCGTTTTTCCCATATCTCTACACCTCAAATCTCATCCAAACATCAATCTAACAATTGTTTAAGGTTCCTAAACGTCCCTAAACATCCTTAGGTCACATATTAACATGTTTGGAGGTGTTAATTCATCCTAACATCATTCAAATATCAAATCTCTACATATTTTCCCCAATTTCAAACACATGAACCCTAGAATTTATAAATCATCTACAAGTCTAATTAAATCCGTTTTTGGTTTCATACTAATTGTAATATCATCTGAATAATCATCAACTACCAATCTACATGCAATTTCCTCATCAAGAATGTAATTTCTATTTCCAAATCTAATGGGTTTTCATTAACTCCCAAGAACAAATCAGATTTTTCTCAATTCCTACACATGGAAGAAACATTCTCTATAAAATGAAATTAAATCACTTGCCTTAATGGTAACTCTGGATTTGATGATGAATTTGATGAAGTATTCCCTCTCTCTCTGCAGAATCCTTCTATCTCTCCCTCTACAAGCTCTTCTCTAATGGTGGCTATGGAGGCTAGGGTTTTGTCTTAGGAACAACTTTCAATAACCTCCGTAGTCTATTTGGGTATTAGTGGGCTTAGTGGGTTAATGCCTAATCAGATTTTAATTCCCAATTTTCGTAGCTTTTAATTCCTCAAAATTCAAAATTACCAAACTACCCTTATACGTTGCCGGTATGGCCTAAAAATGCCCCGGGACCCAAACCAAACCCCCGGCTAATGTTTTCTGACTAGTTCGACCCTTCCGGACGCGTTGGCGCACTCAAAATGACCATACGGATAATATAAATAAAATTCACTTTTAATTATCATAATTATATTTCATGACGCGACTGTCACACGCGTCTCAACAAATTGCCGTATTTCAATCTCACGACAAATTTCATAATTCAATATTCATATATAATCATATATGTACATATAATCAAATACCAACTCGCATCTCGCTAGTATTTTAACCCGGATTAATTTCCAATTAATACGCATTTAATTTAATTAATCCCTTAAAATAAATATCACAAAAATACGGGGTATTACATACTTCCCCCCTAATAACTGAATTTCGTCCCGAAATTCGGAACTAGAAAGTACCTGGTAAGAACAACTCTGGATAACGTTCGCGCATCTCATCCTCGCGCTCCCATGTGGACTCCTCGACATTATGATGTCGCCACAGAACACGCACTAACGGAACGATCTTTGATCGCAGTTTCCGCTCACTTCGGTCCAAAATAGCAATCGGCCCCTCCTCGTAGGAGCTATCAGGCTGGAGATCGATGTCCTCCAAGGCAATGTGAGAATGAGCCAAATCGTCTCTGAGATATTTCCTTAGCGAGGAAATATGAAACACATCGTGAATCCGATGTAAATGCTCCGGTAATCCAAGCCTATATGCAACCGGTCCAATCCTCTCAATAATAGGAAATGGTCCCACATATCTCGGTGCCAACTTCCCTTTCTTCCCGAAACGCATAATCCCCTTCATAGGAGATACTCTGAGCAAAACATGGTCCCTCACTTGGAACTCTCTGAAGAACCTCTTCGCATCAGCATAGCTCTTTTGCCGATCCTGAGCTACCCGAATGCGACTCCGAATCAATTCTATCCTCGCCGAAGTATCCTGAATCACTTCCGGCCCAAGTAGTTTGTTGTCCCCCACCTCCAACCAACATGCTGGGGAACGACAAGGTCTACCGTACAACGCCTCAAATGGAGCCATGCCAATGGTGAACTGATAGGAGTTGTTGTAAGCAAACTCCACCAGTGGAAGATACTGCTCCCATCTACCCCCAAAATCAATGATACTCATACGTAGCATGTCCTCCAACATTTGGTTTGTACGCTCTGTTTGCCCATCTGTCTGCGGGTGATACGCCGTACTCAACCGCAATTCCGTGCCCATGGCCTCCTGAAAACTCTTTCAAAACCGTGAAACAAATATCTTGTCTCGGTCAGACACGATATTTAAGGGCACACCGTGAAGTCTCACTATCTCTGCAATAAAGAGTTGGGCATACTGTCCCGCAGTGTAGTCTGTCCTTACGGGTAGAAAATGAGCGACTTTGGTCAACCTGTCCACAATTACCCAAATGGAGTCGTGACCTCTCTGTGACGTAGGCAATCCCGTGATAAAGTCCATGGATATGCTCTCCCACATCCACATCGGGACCTCCAATGGCTATAGCAGTCCTGCCGGTCTCTGATGATCCACTTTTACTAGCTGACAAGTGGCGCATTTAGAGATAAACTCGGTAATATCTCTCTTCATCCCGCTCCACCAATACTGTCGTCTCATGTCTTGGCACATTTTGTCCCCACCGGGATGTACCGCGAATCGTGAGCTGTGCGACTCTGCCATCACCTCGTGCCGCAATTCCTCCCCTTTCGGAACTACCAATCTCCCATTGAAGCGCAATCCCCCGTCTGAGCTAATGGTATAGGGTTCGGCTCCCTCTGCTAGTAATCGAACTATCAGCTCCTGACAGAACGAGTCATCTGCTTGTGCCTTTACCACTCTCGTGACAATCTGCGGCGTAACAGTCATTACCGACATGAATGATCGGGCCACTACATCCTGGTGTCCCAATTCTTTCCATTTGGCCTTCCACACCTCTGCCACTTCATCTGCTGGCCTACGGCTCAACGCGTCTGCCACCACGTTAGCCTTCCCCGGGTGATACTGGATATCAAACTGGTAGTCCTTCACAAACTCAAGCCACCTTCGCTGCCGCATATTCAACTCCTTCTGCGTGAATAGGTACTGTAGGGACTTGTGGTCTGTGAACAATCGAAACTTTTCCCCCAAAAGGTAATGTCTCCAAATACGAAGGGCGAAAACAACTGCCGCCAACTCCAAGTCATGAGTGGGGTAATTCTTCTCGTGAGGCTTTAGCTTACGGGAAGCATAAGCTATGGCCTGACTCTCCTGCTGCAATACACCTCCAAGTCCTAGCAAGGACGCATCGGTGTAAACCAAATACTCAACTCCCGATCTCGGCAATGCTAACACAGGTGCTGAGGTCAACTTATCCTTCAATTCGTCGAATGCCAACTGACAGGCATCACTCCAGCTGAATGGCACACCCTTACGAGTCAGATGTGTCAAAGGACCTGCAATCTTCGAGAATCCCCGAATGAACCTCTTGTAGTATCCTGCTAGGCCCAAGAAACTACGAATCTCCATTGGTGTCGTGGGTTGTCCCCACTCCCTCACTGCGGATACTTTCCCGGATCAACAGATATCCCCCGGTCGGAAATAATATGTCCCAAAAATTGGACCTCCTTCAGCTAAAACCCGCATTTCTCATATTTTGCATACAACTCGTTCTGACGTAGTGTCTGCAAAACTTGCCTCAAATGCTCGGCGTGCTCCTCCTCTGTCTGGGAGTAAACCAGAATATCATCGATGAAGACAATGACAAACTGATCTAGGAAATCCCTGAACACTCTATTCATCAAGTCCATAAACACTGCTGGAGCGTTGGTCAAACCAAAAGGCATAACCCGAAACTCGTAAGAACCATATCTCGACAAGAACGCAGTCTTCGAGACATCCTCCTCCCTGATACGCAACTGATGGTATCCCGATCTCAAATCAATCTTTGAGAAGAAAGAAGCTCCTCTCAACTGGTCGAATAAGTCATCGATTCGAGGCAACGGATACTTATTCCGTATCGTGACCTTATTCAACTCTCGGTAGTCCACACACAATCTCAGTGAACCATCTCTCTTCTTCACGAACAACACAGGGGCACCCCACGGCGAAGTACTTCTCTGTATAAACCCCTGACCCAACAACTGTTCAATCTGATCCCGTAACTCCCTCATCTCAGCTGGATCCATACGGTACGGTGCGCGTGCTATAGGTCTCGTACCTGGCAATAAGTCTATAACAAAGTCTATCTCTCGACTGGGGGGTAGGCCTGGTATCTCCTGAAACACATCAGAATACTCCCTGACAACTGGGATCGAATCTAAAGGAATCACAACCTCCTTAGAGGTATCCTCCTCTAGGTAATACAAATGAGCGGTCGAGCCTCCCTCTGGGCGAGGCATCGCCACTACAAACATCTCTTGCCCCGGAATGGCAAAAATAATGCTCCCACCGAAGAAATCAATCATGGCTCTATAATTAGCGAGCCAATCCATACCGATAATCACATCGTGAACATGCATATCTAATACCAACATATCTGCAGGTAATACAAGACTACCAATCTCTACCCCTACTCCCCGGCATATAAAGAAAATAAGTGACCCACTCCCTAATGGTGAGTCTACACACGTCACTGTGCTCTCTGCTGTGGCTAACAACCCTAAGGCTTTCGCAAAATGTGTTGCTATAAAGCAATGTGTTGCCCCTGTATCAAACAAAACCCGACCCATAGTACCATGGATAGAAAACGTACCCTCAATAGCGGGTGGTGCCTGCGGAGCTGCTGCCTATAGACACGTCCATATTGTAACTGTCCCTGCTGCACAGGAACTGCTGGAATGGCTGGAAGAGCTGGCACCTGGGCTGGAGCTGGGAGGGCTGGCGGAAAAAGTGGCCTTTGCGGCTCATGTCGAGCACCCTGCTGCTGCTGCGGGGCCCTGCCCCTATCAGGACAGTCCTGGCGTTTATGGCCAGTCTTGCCATAAACAAAACACTTCCCCGAGAAGTTCCCCCCTCTCTATCCCTGCTGCCCCCGGCCCTGGTGGCCGTTACCATTTCTCCACTGGCCCTGCTGAAACTGATGTTGACCATTCTGACCCTGCTGGTTCTGATGGTCGTTCGGACCCTGATGGCCCCGCCGGAAACCTCCCTGTCCGTGCCTGAAATTTCCTGACCTGAACCTCTTGTGATCCCCCTGCTGGGTACCCTGATCACCCTGCCTCTGCCCCTGAACAGATTGTGCCCCACTGGCACCATTTCCTCCAGTCCTGCCCTGATGGCTAGACTCTCCCGATCATTTGCCCTCAGCCATGTGAAAGCGATGATCCGGGCAATGGAGCAATGCAGCGTTAACCACATCAGAATAAGTGGCTAACGAGAGGTTCCCTAACAAGTGCTGACGAATCCTCCATGTCAACCCGTCCGTGAATTTCTGTATCTTTTTCTCCTCTGTCGGTATCTCATCCGGAACAATGTTCAGAAGATGAGTAAATTCGGCCTCATACTCGGCCACAGTCTTACCCTCTTGCTTGAGGCTCATCAACTTTCTTCTCATCTCCGTGTGAACAGCTGACGGAAAGTACTTGCGGTCAAACCGCACCCAAAACTCCTGAATAGTGAGAGCATCCCTCTCCTCTACGGTGGTAATAGACTCCCACCACTGCAGTGCAGATCCCACTAGCTTAAAAGTAGCTAGTATCTGCTTCTGGACATCTGTGCACTCATACATCCTCAAGTGCCGCTGTATATCCTTCCTCCACTGACTCGAAACTACCACATCGGAGCTACCTGCAAACTCCGGAGGGTGTGCTTTCTGAAAAGCATCACGTACACGTTCCCAAGCAGACGGGAATGCATGATCCTGAACTGGCGCCTGAGGTGGTGCCTGCTGAACTACAGCTAGTGCGGCATTTATCGCTTGAGCCACAATGGCTGCAACCTCGACCGCATTCATCGTTCCCTGAGCTGGTGCGGGCTGTGGTTCTGGCGTCGCATCCCTGGGAACCCTTCGTGCACGTCGTGGAGGCATCTGAAATAAGAATTAAGTTTATAAGTTCGCAGTTATAAACTTAAAATAGCTGAAGAACGTAGCATACACACAAGAATACAACAGTCCTAAAATATAGGGCTCTACATCAAAGAAAGCTTAGCGGAAACATAATAAGCCGTTCAGATCCTAAAGGACACTAGAACCTGATGCTCTGATACCACATGTGACACCCCAACTAATTAAATACCGGGTAGCTACTCCTTTATTAAATTAATTTAAAATGCCAAGTTGGTTCAGTTAATAACATCACTGTCGAAAACATTTTAATAATTACTAACCACCTAGTATTTAAAAGTAAGTGCCAAATTTTAAGTTAAGTCTGATTAACATGCAATAAAAGAATAATGGAAGAACAACATAATCCATTCACCATAACGAAGTAATGAAATAACCAACAATAATAATAAGAACTCCGGAGGAAACTCCTCACCACAATCCCAACAAATGGAAATAATACTACAAGTCTGAATCCTGAATAATTACATGCCAAAAGACTGAATAACTGAAATAAATGAAATGTCTCTAAAAGAAATGGGCGACATGCCCTACAACTGATAACTGATAAATATCTAGTCAAGATCGATGAAGCGTCTACAAGCAAAGTCCTGTAACTTCCACAAACAGCTACAGCTCGTCACCTGAATGAGAATCCTATGCATGGTGTCCTTGTGGCTGGGCACCTAAAATGGTTTTTACAAAAATAGATTTGAAAGCAAATGGGTCAGAGCCCGAAAGTGGAAAACATTTTGAAAACAGCAAGTGTTTTAATAACATTAAAACATTAAATGCAAAATACATGTTAGGACGTGCACTCACATGAAATTCTCACCTATCGACTACATGTGCACTCCTAACGTACCTTACCCATCTAAAAGACACATCTATCTAACCAAAACGTAATAAGTTATACCTCTTACTACTCGATTCCCATATTTCATTCTAACGTTATCAATATAAATAGAAGGCTTCACTTAAACTCAGATTCTCAATATGTAATACACTTCACCATCGGTTAACCCGTTATGTTTTCTCAAAACAATACCATAATTTTATTCATAATATTCACATGAAAGTTCCCATTAATTAAGTGTATATTATTCACATCATAAATATACAATATAAGCACCCCGAGACTAGCTGCGGTGCACACATACTCTGCTATCCATCCCGGTACATCACGTACATAAGGATCACATATTCCGAATCTCTCAGGAATAGTTCACAGATAACAACATCACAAATAATAGAGGCGAACACAGTCACATCACATGGGTCACGCACATACCTGCGCTCCCACGATCAGCAGACTTATTAACATCCCAATAAGTCCTTCTCTGACCTATGTTCATCTAGGTAACCAATCTAAATCCGGGCAACACAAGGATTAGAGGGCCCTAAGCAAACGCAAACCTCCCGTGATAGCAAGTATGGTAGGTATGTCATACACATAAAATCAATACATATACTAAGTATGCACACGTCTTAGTAATCACCATAATATATTGGTACATATCTCTTCTCGTACTGACATATAATACTACACCATTTATATGTTCCCGGTTAATATAATTAATTAGGCCGTCAATAGCTCACATCGTAATAGACCCTCACGTCCTACTTCATATTTTCCCTTAGGTTCAAACTACACTTCTAGGTTTGACTCATCATTATATCCCAAACATCCCAAATATATCAATTACTCATCAAGGAAAGGCTATCTCTACCTATACACAAGGTTACGAGGCACTCGGGATCAAAACAGGCTAAAAAGCCTAAACTGTCAACTCGTTCGAAGTCTCGTTCGAACGAGGCTGTTCGAACGAGACTTCGTTCGAACGAGACTTCGTTCGAACAAGACTTCGTTCGAACGAATTGTGTCTTCTAACGAGATCTCGTTCGAACGAAGTGGGCTTTCTAACGAGATCTCGTTCGAACGATCTCATCGAACGAACTTCACCCTCGTTAGAAGTCAATGGTCAACTCGTTAGAAACTCGTTCGAACGAGGTCGTTCGAACGACCTGGGCAGGTCTTCTAACGAGCGACCAGATTCGAGCCCAGATTCCTTACTTTCGTTTTTCCCATATCTCTACACCTCAAATCTCATCCAAACATCAATCTAGCAATTGTTTAAGGTTCCTAAACGTCCCTAAACATCCTTAGGTCACATATTAACATGTTTGGAGGTATTAATTCATCCTAACATCATTCAAATATCAAATCTCTACATATTTTCCCCAATTTCAAACACATGAACCCTAGAATTTATAAATCATCTACAAGTCTAATTAAATCCGTTTTTGGTTTCATACTAATTGTAATATCATCTGAATAATCATCAACTACCAATCTACATGCAATTTCTTCATCAAGAATGTAATTTTTATTTCCAAATCTAATGGGTTTTCATTAACTCCCAAGAACAAATCAGATTTTTCTCAATTCCTACACATGGAAGAAACATTCTCTATAAAACGAAATTAAATCACTTGCCTTAATGGTAACTCTGGATTTGATGACGAATTTGATGAAGTATTCCCTCTCTCTCTGCAGAATCCTTCTATCTCTCCCTCTACAAGCTCTTCTCTAATGGTGGCTATGGAGGCTAGGGTTTTGTCTTAGGATCAACTTTCAATAACCTCCGTAGTCTATTTGGGTATTAGTGGGCTTAGTGGGTTAATGCCTAATCAGATTTTAATTCCCAATTTTCGTAGCTTTTAATTCCTCAAAATTCAAAATTACCAAACTACCCTTATACGTTGCCGGTATGGCCTAAAAATGCCCCGAGACCCAAACCAAACCCCCGGCTAGTGTTTTCTGACTATTTCGACCCTTCCGGACGCGTTGGCGCACTCAAAACGACCATACAGATAATATAAATAAAATTCTCTTTTAATTATCATAATTATATTCCATGACGCGACTGTCACACGCGTCTCAACAAATTGCCGTATTTCAATCTCACGACAAATTTCATAATTCAATATTCATATATAATCATATATGCACATATAATCAAATACCAACTCGCATCTCGCTAGTATTTTAACCCGGATTAATTTCCAATTAATACGCATTTAATTTAATTAATCCCATAAAATAAATATCACAAAAATACGGGGTATTACATTAATGCCAAAGGTTAACAGTTAACAAATTAACTGTTTTTGACAGTTAATTTCGATTTTGATTGTTCCAACAATCAACACAAAAGTTATAAATACAAACATTTCCCTCCTGTTTTAATTACTGGAAAAATAGCCCTTCAGAAAAATTCCGAAAATGTTCTTTCATCCAGAAAAATGTTTTCTTCATTTCTGCATATCATATCACTGTTCTGGTTGAGTATTAACACAGATTTGTGTTCATTGGGATTAATTATTGTTGTGTTACATAATTAATTCGAAAAATCCGTTCTGTCTTGGAAGGCAATTATTCAATAACTTTTGAGCACGCTGGAGGGAATAAATTTGCCTTAAGGAGACTGTTCTTCAGGGCTCGAATTTATCTTTAATTCTGTTATTATTTCTGCAAATTCAAGTAAGTGTTAATTTCTGTAATTCCGCTTTATTTCTGTAATTATATTAATAGTTCAGATTTCTGTAATTTGGTATTTATTAAACAGTAGACATAACTATCACCAGTGGCGGATCCAGGATTTTGTGTGAACTGGGGCAAAAGTTTCGATAGTTGCCGGGGGTTCGGGGGCGGGAGCCCCCAAGGCGATTTTTTTGGGGGTTATTTCGAGTTTTTTCGAGCATTGTTTGGATTGTTTTTACTTTTTTGGGCATAATATTCATTTTCAACACTAATTGGAGTGGGAGATGATTGAACCTCGCTTCGCATACAATTGGTGCGTTATATCCTCTTTTTCGTTTAAAATATTTCTCCATTGATTCCCTATATTTACAAATTTAATTTAATTTCACATATAAATTTAATTTCATATAGGGTTTTTTTTTATTTGGTACGGGAGAAGAGGGAGTAACAGACTTAAGATTTTTTTTTTTTAGTTTATTACAGATTTTTTCCTGAACTTTGAATATAATTTCAAGTAACCTCCAGGTTTAATTTTTTACACAAAAATCCCTAAAAAATTTTTTTTTTTTTTTTTTTTTTAAATGAACTGGGGCGGCCGCCCCACTTCGGCCTGGGGTGGATCCGCCCCAGACTATCACCCTATGTCAATTCAACTCATATAAACACAAAATGTGTACATTTTGATTGAGTTTTAAGTCATTCTTTAATTCCATACACAGTTAGACAAATCAATGACACAAATTATATGTACACGTACACTACGCAAAACCCGAGCGAACTATGACTAGTTGACTACCAATGTACAAAATTTAAGCTATTTCAAATTTTATGTTACTTTAGCTTACCAACCCAGGATGGATAGAGAACTATAACTTCTCATAGTGTAATGTTGCATCATTTTTGCCAGTCCCGCTATTCACTTGTCAGAAAAAAAAGAAAAAAAAAATCAATAACTTAATTCTTCTAGTCATCCTTGTTATGTTTCAGTTTAGATAAACCTTATGACACTAAGGTAGCAAAGGTCAATGCTTGAAACTTAGCCTTCCTTTTATACAGATAAGAAAACTCTTTCACACGATATAGATGGAAGAAAAAAGGGGAAGAGTGGGAGTGGGAGTGGGAGTGGTATGGTGGGGACTAGAAAAGTGGTATTGCGTGAAAGAATAGTGGCCTCCCCACACTCTACCTTTGAAAGAAATCAAATCCCAACTGACAACCAAACTAACCTAAGCCCCAACAGAATGCCCAAGATATGAGGGAGCTCGATCATGGTCTACACGCTACCGCAATTGCTACCATATTCTTACCATCCGCGTGCTAAAAGAGTCGTGGTGGGACAAAAGTGGATGGATGTGATAAACCAGCTTGGCTTTTCTTATGTCCACAAATTTTTCCAATGATTATATTAAACCCGCAAAAGAATAGTCCTCCCATGCGAGCTAATTTTTTAAATGTTAAAAAATTAAATTTCTCAATAAACAAGAGGGAGATGATTTCCTAAATAGAAATTTCAGTTCCAAGAGATGTCAAATGATTAAATATGTGCATTTTCGGCCTATAAAATATATTATCAACATCTCATCACTGATTGAATATTTTTATCAAAATTTTTGTGATGATCATCTCGCTATTGATATCATCTAGCTATCGATATCATCTCATCAAGTTTTGTTTAAACTCTTTTAAGAATTTAAAAAAAATGATATGCGCGAGGTTTGAAAGTTCAGGTCGCGGACCGTATAAAATGATAAAATGCAACTATCATGTGTTTTTTAACACTCTTTTTAAGGAAATGGGAAACAGTATCCTAGACATAAGTAGTCGATGAACAATTGAGACCCCGGCTGCAAAATGGAGACATCATGGTACGTAATCTACTATCACATTGTGTTTTAAATAAGATATTTGGAAAAAAAGTGACAAAAATGGACTTTGAGAATTTTAGACTTGGATTTTTCGTTAATAAATAAATAATAGTTTTAAAGAGCACTACTGCTCATAAAGCGCACATAAAATCCTTCGAAAAACATGTGTTATTTCAAGATTCAATGACAATAGGATCATGAAACTGGTTTTTATTTCTTATGTGGTAGAGGGATTCCCCCAATTTTCGCACCCCGTAGTATGGTCAAACGTAGATCAACCATGCGGTAGGTAAATGTTTTTCTATAATTTTTAGATTTTCAACTATGTTTTAATTGAATTATTCTTTAATTTTCATTTATTTAAAGTTTTATATTGATTTGGACCAATATACGCTCAAAAGGGATCATGTGTAGTGCACGTGATAAAACTTTATATTCAAAAAGTTAATTAACGGTGTTAATGGTAGGTGGTTATTTGAAGTCATATTGAAAGTTCGGGGGGTTAGGTGCTGAAACTGAAAATTCAGGTGGTAAAGTGAAAGGAGAGTAAAGTTCAGGGGCCAAGTGTAATCAATCCAGTTTTTTTTAATATCTCTCGCAAAGATGGATTAATTAATTTAAACCATGTATATATTTATCAAGTTTTCAAATTATTCATACGTTTTCTTAAATATATTATTTTTCCATTAGATCATAAATATTTATAAAGTGAGAAATTGTGATGGTTCAACTTCGAATGAATTGAAATGTGATAGGTTGATTTGATAAAGAAATAGCTGGAAGTAGAAAATTTGTTTAAACAATTTTAGAAATCTAAGACTTTTTAAATATTGGAATCCTAAACTACATGATTTGTATCGTTTAAAGTATTGACATCCTATCTAGATAAAGGTATAGTCCAACTTATTTTAACAAGTAAAAGCAAAAAAATAAAGAAAAACACCTAAACAATCAACTGACCGAATCAATCATTTTAAAACTGCTCGTTTATGAAGTTGATTTGTACAAACAAACAAACACAAATTATTATCAATTCATATGGTCCTATAATACGGGAGGGTGCCTGAGAAAGAGTCTACCGTATTTTTTAGGGTGGAGATAATAATAAAAACGAATATTAAAAAATCCAGATATGGATCGTACATTGATTCAATAGATATCACCTAAAATCAAAGTCAAAAAGCATGACTTTGAAAAGAGGAATGTGTGTTAAAAAAGAGAAACTATTGAATATATACAACTTAAAAAGATATTAAAATAAAAAGAGACAATGCGGGGACCTAAAGAGATGACGACAGGTGGCCTTTCATTTCTCTTTTTGCTTAGAAGTACAAAAACATTTTGCTTGGTTTTTTTCGAGCTGCAAAATTGGTCTTCGTTTTTTTATTAATGTTAAAAAAAGCCTCGTTGATAGTACTTAGTGTTGTGTTTTGATGAAAAAGATTACCTCAAATGTATATCGTGATTTAGCAAAAGAAATATATGACGTTAAAAGTACTCGTTAAATATATTTCAAACTTGTTATACTGATAGAAAAGGGTGGCACTTAAATAAACATCGCATACAACATCTAAAGACACGTTTTAGTAACACTAGTAGAATCAATATGAGAAATAATTGTCGCAAATTTTCAGTGACTTGTTTTCGCAATGCAAAAAACTAAGGGTGTGTTTGATAACACTAATTTTTCATGAAAAATACAATTTATGGAGTCGTTTTCCATCTTTTGAATGTTTGGTAAACAAAAGTTTTCATGGAATTGATTTCCTTAAAACAACTCACATAACCACTTTTTTCAAAAAAATGTGGAATTAAAAAACCTCCTTCCACCTTATTATTCATTTTTCAGGGAAAAGAATTGTCACGCCAAAAAACTTGATAAAAAATCTAGAAAATTAGTAAAAACCCAAAAATAATGAAAACAAAATCAGAATGTGAATAAAAACCCAAAAAAAAATACAAAAAAGTGAATAAAATCACAAAAATAATGAAAAACTTTGAGAAAGTGAATAACCTCCCCAAAAAATCCAAAAAGTGAACAAAAACTTTAAAAAATTGAAATAAATCGAAAAAATTAATAAAACACCAAAAATAATTTAAAAAATCCAGAAAGTGAATAAAACCATCAAAAACAATGAAAAAAATACAGAGAGTGAATAAAATCCCAAAAAATGAAAAAAAAAATCCATAAAATGATTCAAATCAACAAATAATGAAATAAATACAAAAATTGAATAAACCCCCCCCAAAATAATGAAAAAAATCCAAAAAATGAATAAAAACTCAAAAATAATGGAAAAAATTACATATAGTGAATGAACCCCCCCAAAAAATGAAAAAATTCCAGAAAGTGAATAAAAACCCAAAAATATAGAAAAATTTCTAGAAAGTGAATAAAACCCCCAAAATAATGAAAAATATTCAGAAAGTGAATAAAACCCCCAAAATTAAAAAGCGTGAATAAACCCCCCCAAGAAAATAAAAATAATTCTAGAAAGTGAATAAAAACCTAAAAAAATGGAAAAAATTCTAAAAAGTGAATGAATTCTCAAAAAATAATTCAAAAAAGTTCAGAATGTGAAATAAAACCAAAAAATAATGAAAAAAATCCGGAAAGTGAATAAAACCCCAAAAATAAATAAAAAAATATAAAGTGAATAAAACCTCAAAAATAACTTAAAAATACAGAAAGTGAATAAACCCCCAAAAATAATGAAAAAAAATTCAGAAAGTGAATAAAAACCCCAAAAAATGAAAAAAATACAAAAAGTGAATAAAAATTTAAACATAATGAAAACAAATCAAGAAAGTGTATAAAAACCCAAAATAATGAAGAAAAAAATATAGAAAGTGAATAAAAAAACACCCAAAAATTTATTAAAAAATCTTAAATTTATTAATTAAGAAAACAAATAACATAAAATGCAAAAAATACAAAAAATGCAAAAAAATAAGTAAAATAATTATCAGTCCCTGAATTAATTTAAAAAAACAGAAAAAAAGAGAGAAATCAATAAAAACACAAAAAAAATGTTAAAAATACAGAAAATTAATAAAAAAATAGAAAACAAATTTTATGCCCTGAATTAATTTTAAAAAACACCTAGAATTTTATTAAAAAGTCCGAAATTTATTAATTCAAAAAAAATAAAAGAAAATAAAAAAGCGCTCAAAAAATTTAAAAAATGGAAGTGAATAAATACCTTAGAAAACTAATAAAAATGCAAATATTTGAAAAAAAAGAGAGAATTAAAAATAAGAACAGACCTGACGACACGAAGAGGACGAAACAGTTGGGGGTTGGGATGGGGGTGGAGGGGGAGCGTGGTGGATTTGATACCGTTTTGCATTTTTTATATTTAATACCGGGTTAATATTTATTTTCTGGTCTTTTATTCATTTTTGTGTTTTTTAAAAAAAAAATTGGTTCTTTTTTATTAATATTCTAGAATTTTATGCTATTTTTATTAATTTTCTGTTTTTATATATATTTTATACTTTTTTTCATGAAAAATATTGGAAATCAAACACACAAAAGATGAAAAATAGAACATTTTTCACCTGAAAAATAATTGCAATCAAACAACACCAACAAAAATTTTCAATTAAAAATATTTTCAAGTTTTCAATTCCATAGAAATTCTTATTTATCAAAGACACCCTAAATGCAATTAAAAATTTGCTTGTGACAAACTTTGCAACATTTTAATTAGCATCATTCATATGCAATAAACTACAATATATTCATGGTTAATTTGTTAATATAATATATTCACGCAACTTATTAGGAAAAGGGCCATTAAAATTGGTTTGAACCTTGTTTCTACTCATGTTATTACTTCCATTGACTTGAAAATCGATAGTCAAATTGTCTTCCATATGATTCACCGGAACAAGAATCCATCTTCATTAGCTTCCATTTTAGAAGAGAAACATTTTTCAGGTCTTTTTTTTCTTCTTTGTTTTCATTCTCCAACAATCCCTGTAACTTTGCAGGATATATACTTTTTTGTACCCTCACCTGAAAGTAATATCCCACAAATATCTAAGCTCCATTTGATGAGCTAGATAACGACTTATGATTGGATAATCAATCATCTTATGTTTATGTTTGGTGTTGACGTCATGAGTTTTAGAGTGGAAGGAATTAATATAAATAATCCTCTTTTCACATAAGTTCAGGATGAAAGGATGACAAAAAAGAAAAATGAGGCGCTAGAGTTTCACATTAATATAAAATTAAAATACAATACAATGAAAAGAAGAAAAGAGAATATATGTTCTACTATAATCATCTAACAATAAAAGAAAAATTATTAAAGTACCCTTAATTCTAAATAAAACTCTAACCCCCCCCCCCCCCCCCCCCCTCAAACTCACGATGTTGCAGCAAGGAGCATCGAGAGTTTGCCAATCAAAAATTGAAAATGCTAAACTGGATGGGACTTCATTAACAAATCAGCTACTTGTGCAAAAGAAGAAACAAAAGACAAAGTGATGACGTCATGCGTAAGATGATGACGAGTGATATGACAATCAATCTCGATGTGCTTAGTCCTTTCTTGAAAAATAGAATTGTGAGGAATTTAAATATCTCTCTTACTATCACTATACATATAAGTGGGTTGAGAGAGAGAGAGAGAGAGAGACCCCCATATTTTCAAGTAATCGACGTAGCCAAACAACCTCACGAGTAGTAGAAGCCATAGCACGATACTTGGCTTCCGTAGTGGACACGTGTAAGGACATTATTTTATTGTTCGACTTATATTTCAGTATGTCATATACCGCTACAACCGTCGAAGAATAATTCAAAGATCAATCATGCGTCAAGATGGATCCGAATATCAAAGTTCTTCAATATTCAAGCCTCCACGAGATTAATTTTAGGAAGGTTGGGTTTAAGTACCTTGACATTTCACTTAGTGTTGGGATATTTTTCACAAAATATTTTCTAAGTGTTAGAGCAAAGCTTATCATCAAATAATTTTTTCTAAGTGTTGAGGCGGACTATTTTCTCATGAAACAAAAAATATTTATTTTTACATAGCTCGTTCGAGCGACAGCGTATGTCATGCGAAGTCGTTTGAACAACACGTGTCATCGTTCGAGCGACACTGACAACTCGTTCGATCGATGCACCACTTTAAGTTTTTATTAAATAGCGTGTTAAATGGTAGCACCCAAAAGTGCTATATTTATACCTCAAATAGACGCATTTTACTTGCTAGTTCTCGATAAAATCGAACTTATATTGGTATTTGTTGGTTTTGTAGGTCAATAGGCATTTGGAAGTCAAACAAGCTTAATTTGAAGCAATTGCAATAAATAAGCGATCAGTAAATCAAATGTTGCAGTGACGCAGTTAAAAGTGGCTAAACCCAATTCCCATACCAATTACCCAAGCATAAACTGAACCCAAGCCATCACCTTAACCTTGTGTGTTTAGTTTATTTTTTATATGTGTAGATTGTTAGTTGAGTCATGTATAATTTTTTAGGATTTTTACATTTTAATTGTGTGCATTTAGTGTAAATAGTAGGGTCATTTACTGTGCGTCGAGTACTTTTCTATTTTATGTAAATATTATAGACGTGATTATTTTAATAGATTTTTCCTTATTTTATTAGTTTTAATTTTATTAGTATTATTTTAGTTTGAGTCTTTTATTTTTAGGATTAGAAATTTATTTTTTCAGTTTTAACAGAATTTATATTGTTTAGTTTTATTTTATAGATTTGTAAATAGGTTAGGTTTTAATTTTTATATATTTTAATTTTAGTTTTATTAGTTTTATTTTATTTAGTATTAGATTTTATTTTTAGGTTGTAAAAATAAGTTTTTATTTTTTGTTTTATTTGCAAACTAAACACTCTCACACAGACACCCTACACTACCATACACTCCAATACACCCAATCCCATCCACCACTATTCATCATCTTCTTACACCAAAACCATGCTCTCTCTCCTACTCCATAACCAAAACAACCGAACACCATCGCACCCTTCTTTACTCACTGTCATCCTACCTCCAACCTCCGGCGATTCCACCTCCACTTGCTCAAACTCTGTAGAATCGCTACAGCGAAAATATTGCGACTTCTCAAACAAAATTCAATTTTAATTAATTCCAAATTTTAGTTAAACCCTACAACATGCATCTAGATGATTTATCCAATAAAATAAAGTATGCAGGATAAAACAAACAATTTCAGGAAAAATCTCCCAAAGGGGCAAAACCTTTTACTTCACTATAATTTGTAAGAAAACGGCTTACACGGATTACAATGAAATAGGGTGACATACGAAATACCCGCAGGTGTCGGTTTCGATGTCTCGGCTAGAACTTTCCCTTTTCCAGGAGGGCAGCAGTGAAGAAGAGAAACGACTTCTCCACAAGATGTGAACTTTATAAGGACTCCCTCCACAATAGCACGAAGCTGTCGGTTGTAGAGCTTTCCCCACAAAGAATAAACAATAGCAAGGTGTGTTCTTCAACACCAAAACAATTAACTAAAGCATATGGGAGTTTTGTGAATTGAAAACAAAAAGGGATTAAAACCCTAAAGGAAGAAGCAAAAAAGGATTCTGCTTTTGCAGTTTTTCTGTTCGTCAAAACGTTGTGACTTCTTAATGAAAACGGAACCAAATAATGAGATTTTATAGAAAATCGCGCCCCCTGGAAAACAGAGCTCGTTCGAACGAGATCAGCAAGTCGCTCGAACGAAGGACAAAAGTTGTTCGAACGAGATCTGACGATATGCTATGTCGTTTGAATGACAATTACAGGACGTTCGAACGACCTATCAAGTGAGATTCCACGTAGCCCTGTAGAAAATTTCGATACGAACGTGTGGCCGCCACTTTCGTATCATTCTGATTTTTTATGAATTAGTTATGATTTTTCTACGAAAAGGTGTCCGAAAATAAAATCTTTAGAAAAATATTTTGTAAAAAATATCCTAAAAGCTCTAAGTGAAAAGTTAAGGTATTTAAAACATAACCTTACCAAAGTAAACTTCGCGGAGTCTTGAATGATGAAGAACTTGATTAATTCGGATCCGTCTTTGATGTAGATGTCTCTTGAATGCTCTTCGACGGTGTAGCGGTATATGACATAATAAATTGATAACGGGCCTATGAAAATATGTGCTTACAAATCTCCCCCTATGTCTATGCCGGCACATACATAAAAAAATCTGAATTATTAAAAAATCAAAATACCTATACAAATCTACCCTCCCATGAATAAATTTGCAAGATCTCAAACTGTTCTTCAAAAATCTTCATCAAAACTCAAAGCTTTTCTCATCAGGGTGTGCAACATCATAATCATCAGTCTTTGTACCTACACACATGAGATAAAGCAAAAACCTTCGTGACGCATCGAGTTTGAAATGATATAAGAATAAAGCATTAATAATCAAATCTCCCCCATAATGCAAAAACTCCCCAACAACATGATAATTCTTTCTCCCCCTTTTTATGATGTCCCCAAATAGACATATAAGAAGAAACAATCAAAACATGGAGTGTCACGATAAAATTGCATAGCAAACAAAGATCAAGCTAGCGCATGCAAAGGTATGTCCCCAAAACATCCACAAACTATTTTTAGATTTTTTAATTTTTCATACAAAAATAAGATACCAAAAAAATCACACCATGGATTTAAACTCAAACAACCAAGTCACGGAAACGTAATGAATGGGTGTGAACACATTCGATAGGTAAATAAACTCAATCAATCATATGTGCACGATGCATATGTGTACCCCTACCGAATGAACATCAAAAGAATCCTTAGGTGTAAAAATTGTTGAATTTAAATGACATCGTCTTAATCAAATCAACAAATCAAAGTCTAAATGATTTCCACACCAATAACGTCCAAAACTATTTAGTGCCGTTTCGAGAACTTTTCAAAGGACATGCAAACCCATTGATATATCCATCCAAAACTCCCTCATATATAATAATGCAATTCTTTATATCTGAAGAGGTACTAAATTCTCAACTTAGAAAACCTATTGGCCCAAATTTTTGGCATATTTCATCTTTTTATAGCCTTAATTTTTTTTTTGTGGGCTCTCTTTAAACGGTGGCTTTCACGACGTGATTATTATTCACTCGCAGCCCTTTCCCGTGTTCACTCATCATTTTTTCAAACTAAGCAATTTATTCCTCACGGGCAATGATTTTTACATGCACTACTTTTATTATTCTCGTATTATTGCACTTGGTTCATTTTAAGGACAAGATTGAGATGAAAAAATCCAACCAACATGTTATAAGTCAAGAACAATAATCAAACAAATCTGTGCATGTGTGCAATAAAGGAAACTATGAGTCAAACATGTAGGAAGCAACACTTAATTATATCTTAATGACTCCAAACATTATAAAGCACATGGATGAATTGACCTATTGTCTCAAAACACTTTCAAATAGTCACATGGATAAATGGAATGAAATTGTGATTCGGTCATCCAAGTGTCTATCCATAAACGGTATAGACAAAATAAAATAAAAAATGGGTTTTTAAAAATTTTATCAAAATAAAATCTTTTTGTATTTTTTTTTAATTTTGCAAACAGAAAAAAATATAACTACAAAATGATACAACCAGCAATAGGCATATAATATCGATATGCACAACCTCCTATGCTAGCAAACAGTAATCACACAAGAGAATCCACAATGAACGCATATGTGATAAATGAGTAATGCAGTGTTATCAATTAAGCATGGATACCAAGAATAACTGCATATAAACGACCAGAAGCAAACCCATCAGTACCAAAAATCTAAGCATATGAACACCGGGTACTAGATCAGAAGGGAAGCAAAAATAGAATATTCAGACAAGTCGCTCAAACGATATCGCTTTGTCGCTTGAACGACAAGGGCATGTCGCGAGATGAAACTTCGCGCGAGATAGATATGTCGCTCAAACGACAATACATCTCGCTCGAACGAGAAAATAAAAAATTCCCAGTATTCCCAAAAAATTATACAGTTTTGCCCAGTGCAAAAATTTCGTGAAAACAGTACCTGAAAGGGGCAAACAAATCCAAAACAGTGTTAAATCAGTAGCGAAACACACATATGCAACAAATATACCAATGTGCGCTACATCAAAGTGAGTCATAACACTAGAAAGAGTATAACATGATGCGTCGCTAGTGTATGATAAACATCCAACACAATCAACCGAAAGAATTCACATGGGGTGAATCACGTGCAAGCAAACGGGAATCGTGGACAAGTAAACCATAAGCCTCTAAATCCAATTCCCTGACCCAAATCGATGTGTAACGAGTGTGGGGGTGTGGGGAATCGAATTTATTCTTCTATTAACCATCCTAGGTTCATTTAAAAGCTTGTAACAAAATCGCCTAAGATGACCTTGTCTACCGCAATGTGTGCAAGTGTAAATCGGGCGGTGTGTGTTACCTAAAGGTGGCCCTCTCCTCAAATTTCTCGGTTGCTCTCTCCGAAATTGCCTAGGAGGTTCTCTCACGATGTTCATAGGGGGCTCTTTCCTAATAACCTTAGGTGTCTCTTTATTAACAATCCTAGGAGGCTCTCTCACACGTATGGGACTGGGTGCAACATGTTTTTCAAGACCAATCCCACCCCTATCCTTTTTTGTCTCGACGGTGCCTAAAATTTTATCAAGTTTTTCAGACCTAGACTCTAAATCACATTTCACTTTACTTGAATCTTTTAATTTCACCTCAAGTTCACATATCCTAGATTCAAGTACACGTCTAGAATCCTCAAACTCTAAAAGCTCCTTTTTCATAGTCTCCATCAACCCTCTAAGACTATCTCTCTCATCCTCAATAGACTTAAGCTTCTCTTTCAAAATTTTCTCATGTGCCCTAAGTTCTTCAACTAAAACATCATTATTTTTTAAGGCACACTCTTTCAATTGAGCTTCAAGTTTCAAGTTTGCCTTTTTTGTCTTTAAACATTCAAAATACAAATTATTGTAGGCAACTTGCAACTCACTCAATTCTTCTTCTTCCTCCTCACTCTTTTCACCCTCACTCTCATCACTAATCACACGGATGGGAAGCTCTCGCCTAGAAGCATAAAAGACTTCTTCTTCTGAATCACTATCACTAAGGGTAGAAACATGAGAAATCGGTTTATTCAATTTATTATTTAAATTTGTGGTACATTCATCTAACATGTGACCAACACCCTCACATCAAGGACATCTCTCAGATTCGTTTTCAACAGAAGATTTAAAACAAGAGTTCGTGTGAATTTTCTAATTAACTTTTTCAAAAATTTGACATCGAAGATCATCAAAACCATTAAAAGCCATTTTTGTGCAAAATCAGGATCAAAACACAATAACTTAGTGCAACAGCCTGCGATACCAATTTGTAGAATCTCTACAGCGGAAATATTGCGACTTCTCCAATAAAATCCAATTTTAATTAATTCTAAATTTTAGTTAAACCCTAAAACATGCATCTAGATGATTTATCCAATAAAATAAAGCATGCGGGATAAAACAAATAATTTCAAGAAAAATTCCCCAAAGGGACAAAATCTTTTATTTCACTATAATTTGTAAGAAAACGGCTTACATGGATTACAATGAAATAGGGTGACATACGAAATACCCGCAGGTGTCGGTTTCGATGTCTCAGCTGGAACTTTCCCTTTCCAGGAGGGCAGCAGTGAAGAAGAGAAACGGCTTCTCCAAGGATGTGAACTTTATAAGGACTCCCTCCACAATAGCACGCAGTTGTCGGTTGTAGATCTTTCCCCATAAAGAATAAAAAATAGCAAGGTGTGTTCTTCAACACCAAAACAATTCACTAAAGCATATGGGAGTTTTGTGAATTGAAAACAAAAAGTGATTAAAACCCTAAAGGAAGAAGCCAAAAAGGATTCTACTTTTGCAGTTTTTCTATTCGTCAAAACGCTGTGACTTCTTAATGAAAACGGAACGAAATAATGAGATTTTATAGAAAATCGCGCCGCCTGGAAAACAGAGCTCGTTCGAACGAGATCAGCAAGTCGCTTGAACTAAGGACAAAAGTCATTCGAACGAGATCTAACGACATGCTATATCGTTTGAATGACAATTGCAGGTCGTCGAACGACCTATCAAGCGAGATTCCACGCGAGCCGGTAGAAAACTTCGATACGAATGCGTGGCCGCCAGTTTCGTATCATTCTAATTTTTTATGAATTAGTTATGATTTTTCTACGAAAAGGTGTCCGAAAACAAAATCTTTAGAAAAATATTTTGTAAAAAATATCCCAAAAGCTCTAAGTGAAAAGTTAAGGTATTTAAAACATAACCTTACCAAAGAAAACTTCGCGGAGTCTTGAATGATGAAGAACTTGATTAATTCGGATCCGTCTTTGATGTAGATGTCTCTTGAATGCTCTTCGACGGTGTAGCGGTATATGACATAATAAATTGATAACGGACCTATGAAAATATGTCCTTACAAACTCCGTCCACAACATCATCGGCCAGCCACCTCACCCAACACATTAACCCCTTTCGCTCCATACCCAGGCATCTACAAACCCTTAACCCATAACCCAAACCCACTTCAGAACACTCACCCGATCTACCAATCCAACCCGCAAGCATCCCCCTCCCGACCTGCTTTCTACCTATAGCAGTTATCCATAAAATACGATAGTCAACCCAGTTTAATCCCCGAAGCTATATCCAACCCACCACCTGCGAAACACTCCGGCCACCTGTTAAAAAAAACTCGACCCATACCCAAATCCCTTGCAAATGACGGAGCCAAACCCGGTTATACCCAAATTCGATCCATTTACCTACTACGACCCAAACCCATTTCCAGTATGACCCAATTTGAAAACTGACCTCTTTAACCCAAAATCGTAACCCAATTCGACCTGTCTCCAAACTCGAGATTACCAAATATAGTTGCCTTAGCCAAAATCCGTACCTAACACCTCTGCCAAACTTTCTAATCCCAGCTACAAACGCATCAAATCCATTACCTACAACACCCAATATCTTCCCATTCTCCAAAAATTAAAAAAATCACATGTCTGAACCATTTTACCCCATTTTCCTAAACTACCCTCAACCCTAGACCCACATGCATCTTATAAAAGAAGACTTCATTTCAGAAAGGGAGATCCAACGGTGCAAGAGTGGAGAGAGTAGTGTAGTTTTTTTTTAATTTAGGAGCTCCATTTTTGGAGCTCAATTTTTTATTATGTTGTTATTTTTTTCCTTTTCTATTTTTTTATATAGTGACTTGAGTGTGAGGTAGATTATTTTTGTAAGATACAAATTGTGAGTTGAGTGGCATTTTGTTTAGTGTTGTAAAACTCAGATTTGTGGGTTACTATTCATATCCAGTTTGAAAAGTTAATATCAAACTCAAGGAGACTTGGTTTATTTATTTATTTATTCTCATTCTATTTTATTTATTATGCCTCTTATTATGTCATTATTACATTTTATATATAATAATACCAAAATGAGAGGCTAAATACCCCATTCAATGGGTGAGATAAAATCCTTAAATTAATTATTTTTATTTTCAGTTTCTTTATTTATTATGCTCCTTTGAATATTAATATTAAAATTTTACAATCTATATTTACGCCATTATTTTCGAGAGAAAATCACAAATTCAGATTATAATATTTATTTATTAATTAAACTAGAGATAGGAAATTTTTAAATAATGTTAGAGTTCGAATTTCTCTACTCTAAAATGTAATTTTTAATGATTTAAAATGCTTTAAGTAAATTTTTCCTAGCGAGTGATTTATTAAGAAAATGCTTAAATATAATTTTTTGTGAGTATGTGAAATTTAAATATTAATATTCTAAAAAAACTATATGTAACTTTACATTTGCAACAAGAGTTGATTTGTGAATTTATATATATTTTGGGGTATTTAAAATAGACAAACTAATTAATGAAAATAAATTGGTTAAGTGGTGAAGTTTAATCCCTTGAATTATCTCATAATTATTTCCTCCTCATATTTAACTCACTTTATAATTTCCTTTATTTATTAGTGCAGTTTTAATTTTAGTTCATAATTAGTAGTATAAATATCCCTTCATAATTATTTTAAAAATCATACTTGTTTTTACTTTGCTCTTGTCCACATTAAGGAGCGCGGATTGACCCCTTACTTGCCAATATACATTTTTAGTGTGTTTGTAGGTAACAAAAGGGATTTTTGATTGACCGTCTTTTACTTTACAACGACATATACACAAAAGGCGTGTTTTCAAATGGTGTCGTTGCCGGCTTTTTAAATCGTTGGATTTTGCTCAAACTTTGGCGATTGACTTTTCACAAAGTGTCGTTGCCGACTTTTCGAGTTGAGGAGCGTTTTGAAAACTTGTACATTTGTTCATTTGTATATATATTCTTTACTTTTCATAGATTCTTTGTATTAGGATATTGAGGCCTTGTACATTTATTCGTGATGCTTTGGACACCAATTATTTGTAATAATTAATCACAAAAAAACGAAAGGGAAAACGGGACAAGGTAGAGAGAGAGAGCCCTTGGAGTGGAATTTTGAAGTCTCTCTATTTTTGGTCCGTAGGACTCCCGGAGATGACTGAAATTAGGCAAACTTCCCCCCGATCGACTAAGCTCGGTCCTCACCCTACATGTGTAAAAGCCATAGGAGGTACATTTCTTTATCACTCGCGCATCTCTTATTAGCGAGTCCATTTATTGTTTGACTATATGCTCTTATGTGACTTTATTTTTTTTAATAGTCTTACTTTGAATGGTTTGATGAATTAATTGGACTTAAGAACTAAACTCGACCATTGGCACGAGAAGGGATTTCATCACCCGACTCAATCACTTAATTCCACTTGCTTGTTAACCCGTGTCATCATATAATTAAAATTAGCCAACTAGCAAGCCAAGTAGGAGCGCATTTTCCAAAGGCGGTGTATAAGACTCCGTGATTTTCTCGCCCGCTGATTAATAAAAATTTGACTACCCTATCACTTTATTGAAGATAAAAATTGGCTATGTGCTACTTAGGATTTTCCTTTGTGTGTATGTGTCTAATTCAAATCCTTTGGTAGTCGGTTTTTGTGTGCCTCCTTAGTGTGTGTTTCATACCGAGTCCAATTTATCCCTTTTCCAAAATTCAAAATTATTTTTTGTCCTTTTTCTTATTAAAAAAATATTTTTCATCCTTTTTCTTATTTAAAAAAAAATACTTCTCTCGTCATGGCCGACGAACATCCCTTATAGGACGACTTTGGCTATTTTTCATATTCGCATTGCACCTATTGTTACAATACCAATCACTTGTCCCATGAGTTCCCATATATTTCTTATTCATATGAACCCACCATGGAACCTGTATACCCATATGACACTGTTTCGAATCCGACTCCGGCTTATTATCAT
Source organism: Sambucus nigra (assembly GCA_949130495.1). Lineage (NCBI taxonomy): Eukaryota > Viridiplantae > Streptophyta > Magnoliopsida > Dipsacales > Adoxaceae > Sambucus > Sambucus nigra. Next base: position 539,705,727 of record OX422213.1, read on the forward strand.
GACTTATCTAATGTCGGGTGGTGTGAGCAACCAAGCTATTCGTGGCGGATTGATCACTCTCCCACGCAATACGAATTCCAACCCCTTGCTGTGGATTCTCACATGTTTCAACAGTCATCATGTCAACCTAGTGCACCCCATCCCGATCAGTCCCCTCACTACGCTATCCATGATTATCAACCTTTTGTCTCTCACGAAGGTCATCCTCTCGTGTATGACAAACTTGATTCCGCTCCACACACTTAGTACGAGTATTCTCCGTATAGCCATGATAATAGTGAGTTGTGTCCACCTCAACCACCGCCGCCACCCACCATGACTTCACCGCCATCATCGACACCCGCTCTCGAAAGCCTCTTACAAAACTTTATCCTCGAGCAAGAACAAGCTACTCAATTTCAAAATGAATCCCTTCAATGGCTTGAACAACGCTTAGCTGAAATTGAGTGTGCAAGAGAGTCGAATTTCACCCCAAGACAACCCATTATTGCACCTATATGGAGTGATGATGAGTCCTCTTATGACACCGATTTTGAGTGTGACCAACCCTATCACCCCAAGAATCCCGTAGTTGAGACCATCCCGTGGTCCAAACCCCAAGTTCACAATTGTGTTGACTTATCCCTAGAATGTGAGGTTAATCCATACCCTAATAATCTAAAAAAAACTAACACCGAGTTTCGCCCTTCCCTGCCATATCCAAAGGAACCCACCCTTGAGGTTCCCACTTTCAAAAAATCCAAAGAACCCACATCTGAGGTTTCCCCACTCGTTATATCCGAAAACACGCCCGATTTTATGCCTATTGTACCAATTGAGTGTGTTTTTTAGACACCAATTCCTTATAGGTTATCTCCGGCTACGAGTGATCCTCGATGCACCGCGATTGAATCAGAGATGGTTCCCACCTCCCTTGCTATGGATCCTCCCCAGTGATGTTTGGCTCACTTTGAGTCTGACATTAATGTTGATTCTTATATCTCGAATTTTAATGCCTCATTAGACCCTTTCACGATTATGGATGGTGACATATTGGTGGATAAGTTGATCTCTCCATCACGTGATACCACACTCCCTCTTCAGGAGGACCTTGACGACTATTTTGGCCCTCAAGATGAGTGTGTATCCCCTACTCTCGAGTTAGATCATTTTCTCCCACCCATTGTCCCTCACGACCCACCCATTGTCTCACCCTACCCTCCACCATGTTTGGACCCTATACCTTTACCATTGCCACTTATTTCTTTAGGTCCTTACTTTCACCCACCTTCCATCTTTGAACTTCATAAGCCATTTCGTGAGTTCTTCCTTCATCCCAACATCCACGAGAGCATATGTGGTGCACTCTCAATTTATGTGACACCGAGCTTGTTCCTCTATGCCCACCACTCTCCTAAAGTGGTGATTTTTCTTCCCATCATCTCTTCGATGTGTCACAGCGCGACCATTATCATCATCCATTTATAGAATGGTCGTGCAAGTTCTATGAGGCCCACCCCATCACTATTTCTACACCCTTTTGCCTTCCCATCCAATTAGAGCACTATGCTTATAGGGCCCTTGTTTCCCTCACCTTTCAGCTCAATAAGGCCCGTGACCGATGCTTATTCACCCTCACCCTTACCTTTCTTCCATATACCTTTCTACCCACCCATCCATGGTCCACCGATGCTTTGCATCGTGTGAAGCACTTTGCCATACAAGTACATTGACTCGGTGATATGTACAAAGTGCACCCTCTTGCTCAGAGCATCTAACCTCGGCCAGTCTCATAGACGAGGTGACCATAAGCCAATGGCAACCATCAGTAACCTCGGCCATATTCTCACATAATGTCGGCTATAGCCGACATTACATCAACCTCATACACCAACCTCGGATGATCAAGCAGAGCCGAGGTCATCAAGGTCTCGTGGGCTCAATTAGCTATCAACATTACTATCGGTCCTAGCCGACGTTACGGTCACCATCCTAAATCAGCATGTCGCATGGATTCAATCAGCTGCTAATATCATTGTGGGCCCTAGCCGACGTTACAACTACTCCATACCGAACCTCGGCCATCCCACCTAGCCTAGGTCATCATGGATATTCACCTCGGACAAAGCAATGGTCGGACCCCACCAACCTCGTATTCTTCCAGGGGGAGGTTGTACTAGTCAAAGATAGGGCCGAGCAATTACAAGCACATCTATGGTTTGGAACACATGGAAAAATATGTTATAACCGAATCATTCCCTCCACGTGAGGGAATATTGAGGTCATTATTACCTACTTTCGACCATCCAGGTGTCGTTATTATACTGGTTTAGTCCCCATGCACATGCTCATTGCATGCCCGGGGAGTACATTACACCCCCTAAGCACTATATATAGAGATCATCCTCAACCTTATAAAGGGATACATAATTATAACCCTAGTTGAAACTCTGTCATTTTACACAGTAGAGAGAGAAAGCTTGAGGGATTTTATCCATGGCCATTAGTGCCTTCTTACAGTGATATTACTCACACACACACAGTGGAAGTAGGCCAGATTGGCTAAACCACTTACATTCGTGTGTTCATCCCCTTCTCCTCACCTCATTCTATCATATATACATATACTCTTGTGCTGCCATTGTTACCACCTGTTTGAGCTTGTCAACACCTTACCTGGTGGTGCTATTTCCAGCATCATCATTTTGGCACCGTCTGTGAGAACGAGAAGCTATCTCTTCCTTTTTTTCAGCTTGACCTCACCAGATACTCTGGTAGTGAACTAGGCACCACCCTTTGTTTGGAGTTGTTTCACCATTGAAAGAGGTCCCTTAAGGTATCAAGGTCTCCAATATTCTTATTGCAAGCTTTGTAGTCTTAACATATGGCACCGGTGTTACCACCTCCTCCTCCTCCACCATCTAGTGTTGAGGACCCAGTTCCAGCCATGCGCCACCCCAGTCCGAGATGGCTGAGGTCGAGGCAACCTTAAAAGTCCTTAGTTGCATCATAACGAATTATGCAGGAGCAGTTCGCCCAGCTAAGCCAAAACATAATAAGACTACCTGGGATCTCACTACAGATGATTACTCCGGCGGCTTCTCAACCTCATCCTGAGGCCAGGGGACCACCCCAGGCACCATGAAAAGACCAACCTACTCCTCAATGGAGGAGGGACGTTGTTGACCCTAGGCGTTTACGCCTGGGGAGGCAAGGAAACCCTTACCCTGAGGATAGGTATGACGATATCGAGGGAGAGGATGCTCCCACAGACTGCTAGGAGCCATATGAGGTTTCGAACAACACCATACGTTCTATACAGTAGAGCCGAGGTTGTGGAGGAAGACGAGATGGTGATGCCCAACAAAGATGATCAGCTTTTGATCGCCTGAGTAGAGGGTCGGCCTTCAAAAGGCTCGACCCAGTTAATGATCTGAGGCAGAGGTTATCAAGGTCAAGAAGCGTAGAAGTCTCCAAAAGGGGAGATGGTGAACATCGACCTCATTAGGGACGACCTCATCAAGGCCGAGACTATGGTCAGGAGGTGAATAGCCGACGTTTTGCAGCAGTTGGGGAATCCTCAGTCCACCCCTTGGAGGTGGCTGGGGACAACCTCGGCCAGGACGACGTTGAACAACCATGGAACGATTCAATCCAACAGCTGGAAGAGAATATAGGTAACCTCATAAAAAGTCGAGACCCACTACAAAGAGGATTCTCAGAGGGCTCTCCATTTGTGGCAAGGATTGTCAACTTCCTAACCCCTGCCAAATTCAAACCACCAATGGTGTCTCCTAAATATGATGGAAATACCAACTCGGTACATCATATTGAGATGTATCAGTCTGCAGCAGACATTTACTAAATCCCATATGAGATGAGGTACTGGGATTTCTCAAGCACTTTGACGGAAGCTGCATACATTTGGTTCACTTCTCTTCCTAAAAATTATGTTGAGAACTTTAAGGGGTTGGCAGAGCGATTTATACACAACTTCTGTTTTGGGGTAAGACCTCAGAAAAAGACAACCCATCTCCTTTACGTAAAGCAAGGAAAGAATGAGAGCCTCGGGGACTATATTGCAAGATTCAATAAGGAGAAATTGGAGGTTGAAGATTACAAAGAGAATATAACTATGAAATCCCTTATTGGAGGACTTCAGAAGGGAAAGATACTTTGGAAGCATGCTGAAGACCCTCCTAATTCTATGGTCGAGCTATTAGCAATAGCTGGTAGGGTCATGAATGCTGAAGAAGCAATGGCTGCAAAGTATGAGGATGAGAACGAAAGTAGCTGTGGGAAATTCCAAAAGAAAAAAGGATGGAAAGAAGAGGGCTGCAGACAAAAGTTTGTGCACTACACTCCTCTAACTGTGATCTGCAAACACATCCTCAATAAAATAAAGAATAACAGGTCCCGGAGATGGCCAGAAAAGCTGAAGGCTCCTCCACATAAGAGGAATAAGAACCTATGGCGTGAGCTCCACCAAGATCTCGATCACCTGACCGACAAGTGTTTTTACTTGAAGTATGAGATTGAAAAGATGTTAAAATATGTAAAACTCAGAAAGTATGTAGATGGAAGAGCTTCTAAGGGAGGAAGAGACGACCCTAAAAGGAAGAGAAATGACAAGTCTCGGGAAGATTGCCCAACCAAAAGAGCTGAGGACTCAGTTGATGATGATGATGACCCTAACCTCCCTCCAAAAGATAACAATGTCCCAGTGAATAGGGTTGGAATGATCTCTTTTGGTGTTAACACCATCTGTGGAGGACTAGTAGCGGGAGGCTCGGAGGTAGCCGATCGCAAAGCTCACGTGGCATAGGCCAAGTCAGCAACCAAAGTAGAAGTTATGAATTTTGCATCTTCAGAGGTAAAAGACGAGAAGGGAAAGAAGGTAGATATGGATACTCTCATAGTTGTCTTCTCACGACTTGACTTCAAAGGTATCTTAGCTCCGCACGATGAGCCTCTGGTAATCACCACAAGGGTGCATGAGTGTGAAGTTCAAGGGAGACTCGTTGACGGGGGAAGTTTAGCTTAAGTAATGTTGTGGCCCTATTTTAAAAGCCTAGGCCTCAGCAGATCTAGGCTTGTCCCTTATCATTATCCTTTGATTGGCTTCAGCGATGAAAAAGTTCATCCATTTGGCATGTATTAGATGGATGTGAGGATGGGAGATGAGTGGCATAAGAGGTTGACTAGAAAAATCAATTTATTTATGATGGATGAGAACGTCTTCTCAGCTTACAACCTCATTATAGGAAGAGTATCCCTCAAGGAATTTGAGGCCGTGCCTTCAATGATCCACCAAATGCTAAAATGCCTGACTCCCTGTGGGGTAGGGGAAGTGCAAGGTGACTAAACATCAGCGTGTGAATGCTACTTCAACTACATAGAAGAGAGAGAGGCTCATAAGAAGGCAATAACCACTTACAACATCGACACCCTTGATCCTAGAGATAAGACAAAGCTCAAGAAGGAAGAGGCCACAGAAGAGGTAGAATCTATCATCCTCAATGCGGACGAGCCAGAAAAAATCGTCTAAATTAGCAAAGCCCTAAGAGTTGAGATCAAGGAAGAGCTGGTGAAGTTTTTGAGGAAGAGACAGGGCATTTTTGCCTGGAGTCGCGCTGACATGCCAGGTATTGATCCTAAGGTCATGTGCCACAAAATCAATATTATAGAAGACGCTAAGCCCATCAAGCAAAGTAGAAGAGTATACTAAAGAGAGAAGTATGATGTCATCAGAGAAGAGGTCAAAAATATTAAAGAGGCTAAGTTTATCAGGGATGTCATATACCCCGAGTGGTTATCCAACGCATTTACAGTGCCAAAGGCAAATGGGAAATAGAGGATATGCGTAGACTTCACTGATTTGAACAAGTCTTGTCCAAAAAATAGTTTCCTCCTGCCTCGTATTGATCAGATGGTAGATTCCACAGCTGGACATGAGCTCATGAGCTTCATAGATTCCTACTCCGAGTATAATCAGATCTTCATGAACTCGAAGGATTCAGAGAAGACAACATTCATCACAGACAAAGGCACCCATTACTACAAGGTCATTCCCTTTGGCTTAAAGAATGCAAGGGTTACCTACCAATGTCTGATAAATAAGATGTTTGAAGATCAGATAGGCAAGTCCATAGAGGTGTATGTGGACGATATGCTGACGAAGATCCTGATGGCCGACACTCACGTGGTCGACCTTGAAAAAACTTTTAACACTATGGACAGATACAGGATGAAGATCAACCCAACCAAATGTGTCTTCGAGGTAGGAGCAGGAAAGTTTCTGGGATTCATGGTCAATCAAAGGGATATAGAGGCTAACCTTGAAAAGATCAAAGCCTTGCTAGAGATAAAGACACCCAGATCTATCAAAGACGTTCAGAGGTTAACCGGAAGAGTTACTGCCCTTAACAGGTTCATCTCAAGAGCTTTAAACAAGTGTCTTCCTTTTTTCAAAATACTTAGAAAGTCCTTCAAATGGGATGAGGAATGCGATAAAGCTTTTAAGGAGCTTTAGTCCGACCTCGGCTCTCCCTTACTCCTATCTCAGCCCATTCAGGGGGAGAAGTTGTATGTGTATCTAGCTATTTCAGAATCAACCATTAGTGCAACTATAGTAAGAGAAGATGATGGGGTGAAGAGGCGAGTATACTTTAATAGTAAATCTCTTTAAGGGTCTGAACAGAAGTACCCTCGAATGGAAAAACTAGCCCATGCCCTGATGCACGCTTCCAGGAAGATGAAGCCATACTTCTAAGACCACTCTATTGGTCATCCTCATTGATTCCCTGCTCAGATAGGTCCTTTATAACCCTAAGAAGACAGGCAGGATGATGACCTGGGCCTTCGAGTTGGGGGAATATGACATATTTTATCAGCCTAGGGTTGCCATCAAAGGGCAGGCACTTGCAGACTTCGTAGTTGAGTTTACATGGGAAGATGCTGAGGCTGATATTGAGATTAGTCAAGAGGTTACAGATAAACCAGATAGTAATGTCTTCCAAAATTCAGACGAGATTGAGTCAGGACAAGCCATAAAGAGGATTGTTGAGAATGAGGAAGACATGTACCTCTTCAGGCAAGGGACCCTATCAGAGGGAAATTTCTCTTCAAATGAAGATGTTTGGAACCTCTTCATCGATAGGTCATCCTGTGATAATGGAAATGGAGCGGGGCTGATAGTGTCAGCACCAGATGGTACCGACGTCGAATATACGCTGAGGTTCAACTTCAAAGCTTACAATAATAAGTCAGAATACGAGGCATTGATAGCAGGTATCTCCTTGGCAAAAGCCCTTAGTGTTGGCCAACTCCTAGTCCATAGTGACTCAAGATTGATCATCAACTAAATCCTGGGAGTGTATGAGGCTAAAGATGAGAGGATGGCCAAATACCTGAAGACGGTAAGAGCAATGCTAGAAAACTTCAAGGAGGTGAAGATGAAGAGGATACCTCGATAAGACAACAGTCGAGCTGATGCACTTGTAAGGTTGGCCTCAGTAATAAGGACGGATATAAAAAGAATAGTACCAGTTGAAGTTCAGCTTAAGTCGACCATTAAAGAGGAGGGGGTTGCCAGACCTTACCTCAATTTGAATATGGGAGCCTCATGGATGGATCCTCTTATCAGGTACATCAGAGAGGGGGAACTGTCAGATTCAAAGTTAGAAAGGAGAAAGCTAAGGTTCAGGGTTGCCAAGTTGTCAATCGTAGGAGATGTCTTGTATAAAAAGGGGTTCCTACTTCCTCTAATCAGATGCGTCCACCCTTCAGAGGTTCCACACATCTTGCAAGACGTGCACAAAGGATCTTATTCCAATCACATAGGAGGAAGACCTCTAGCGAATAGGTAGTCACTCAGGGGTATTGGTGGCCGACCTTGACCAAAGATACTACTGCATATGTGAGAAAGTGTGATAAGTGCCATAGATTCTCCACTATACCTCATCAACCTATGACGTCAATCAGCTCACCTCGATCATTCATTGTATGGGGTATTAACTTGGTAGGACCCTTGCCAAGAGCTATAAGAAACTATCGATTCTTAATAGTGGCAATTGATTACTTTTTCAAATGGGTAGAGGCAGAGCCAATGATCACCATCACTGAACAGAAGACCTTCCAGTTCATCTGAAAGAACATCATATGCAGGTATAGTCTTCCAAACACCATCGTCTCAGATAATGGGACCCAATTCAAGAACGTTTCCTTAGAAAAATACTGTGAAAGAGTGGGGGTCAATAAGTTCTTCTCTTCTCCTGGCTGACCCCGAGAAAATGGGAAGATCGAGGTCACGAACTGAATAATCCTCGATGGGATAAAGAAGTGGTTGGAAGAGGCTAAAGGGATATGGGAAGAAGAAGTATATGCCGTGCTATAGACCTATAGGACAACGGCGAGGACACCAATAGGAGAGACCCCATTTATGTTAGCCCATGGCTCAGAAGTTGTCATCCCTACAGAGGTAGGACTTCCCACTCATAGAGTTCAGACCTATGACCCACAGAGGAATGAGGAAGAAAAAATACATGATATGGGTTTGATTAAAGAGAGAAAGGAAGATACAGAGATTAGATAGGCAGCCTACCAGCAGAGAACTACAAGGTTTTACAATCAAAGGGTAAAATCAAGGCCTATAGCTATGGGAGACCTAGTCCTAAAGAAGATGTTGCAAAAGGCATATAAGCTCCATTTAAATTGGCAAGGTCCTTACAAAGTAGTTGATGAGGTTGTTCTTGGTACCTACCGACTAGAAAATCTCGAAGGGGAACCTTTCTCCAACCCTTGAAATGCAGATCACTTGAAAAATTATTACCTATGATGTTGTAGTTATCCTTATAATGCATGTATCATTTTATGAAGAGGATGTTAATGAAAAAAAAGCAATGTCGTGATGTCACTTCTGTTATATTATGCTTGAACATCACCAGTTTGGTGAAATATATGAGGTGAAACATCATTATATGGTGACCTCAAACCCTAAAACATCATTAGTTTGGTGAAAATATGAGGTGAAACATCATTATATGGTGACCCCGGACCTTAAACATCATTAGTTTGGAGAAAATATGAGGTGAAACATCATTATATGGTGACCTCAGACCTTAAACATCATTAGCTTGGTGAAAATTATGAGGGTAAACATCATATTATGCTGATCTTAGACCTTAAACATCATTAGTTTGGTGAAAATTAGGAGGGTAAACATCATTATCTGGTGACCTCAGACCTTAAAGATCATTAGTTTGGTGAAAATAATGAGGGTAAACATCATATTATGGTGACCTCAGACCTCAAACATCATTTATTGGTGAAAATTATGAGGGTGAACATCATATTTTGGTGACCTTAGACCTTAAACATCATTTATTGGTGAAAATTAAGAGGGTAAACCTCATTATATGGTGGCCTCAGACCTTAAACATTATTAGTTTAGTGAAAATTTTGAGGGTAAGCATCATATTATGGTGACCTCAGACCTTAAACATCATTTATATTGAAGCCTCTCTCCAAACAAAACTAATTTTTCAATCTTGTTTTGGGGCGACTGTCGTCACCCACACCTTCTGCCACCCTGTGTTATCATCATTCATATCTTTAGAGGTGAGTACGGTTATGTCTAGTTGAAGACATTAAACTTAGCGCTACCGGGAGGTAGCCCGTCGTTTCTTATTTCTAATTACGAGTCTTATCCTGTTTGGGGGTAGTTTTTCTCACCACCTAATGCTTTACCACGTTTGTAGACTTGTACACATTTTTGTCTCATCACTTATTCAGGTTTCATATTGGATACGTACAGTGCAACTTCATTATCGATCGATTTTGGCATATTCTTTCATTCCCTATGCTTTAAAAAGTTTAAAATATGTTTTTAAACATCAAGGACGATGTTCTTCTTTGTTTTGGGGTGAGGTATTTCTCAAAATCGTACTATTTTGAAAAAAATTATCAAAAATAAGTTACATATTTCATTTTTTACACATTTTTCTTATCTGTGACGTGATTTATCTATCATCCACCATTAAAATTTTAGAATACTCTATGTTGAGCTTGAAGTCGATTTTCAAACTTATACGCTTAAATAATACTTCATAAGGCATATTGCACCATGAATTCCTAGACTCAACACTTCTTGTGCACTTATCACGCCACTACAGTCTAAAGTTGAAGAGTGGAAACATTTTTCACGAAAATAATAAAAATCATTTGTGGAGACTTAAAACCCGTGAGATTTTAGATTTTCATCATTTTTGAGAATTTTTATGCAATCTCTGAGTCATAAGTTGAATCAACGTCATTTGGATACCGTACTTTAAGTCGCTGCATGATCTCATTATTCTTTAAATTTTTGGCTTGATAACTGAGGATGACATCACTTTCGAGTTATAAGAAACACGTGTCTTCTAATTTGTCCCGAACACTAATAATTTACCTCATTTTCCATGTCCCACCATCCATTTTCCATATTACCACATTTTTTATACCATCCGTATATCGTTATTCCACCATCACCCTTGGTTCTTGAGAAAAAGAGTGTTTGAAATTATATATGGAAATGTCTTCATTCTTGCTCTAAAAGACCAATTGAATTGCATAAAAAAGCATCGCAAAAGAAGAAGAAGAAGAAGAAGAAGAAGAAGAAGAAGAAGAAGAGAAAAAAAATAAAAAATAAAAGCATGCGATCAAAATTTTGTGAAATGGAGATATTAATTGTTTAAAGTGCCTAGTCTTCTCAAAATCCCAAAAATCATTATATCATCTATATTACCCATCTCATTTTCCCTCATCCTTACATTAAATCCCATTCATACCTTTGGTGAAGTGTTAGGGCTATTAAAAAGTCTACGTGGTGAATTACTCGACATTCTCCATATAGTTATTGCATTCCTTCCTTGAGATCAAATTCATTCTTGTATCCACTCTTTCTTATATGTGTGTGAGACGTTTGAAGTTGTTTAAACTTACTCACATCCTCACACACAAGAGAGATACACTTACCCAAATCTTGAGAGATCATTTGAGAGAGATATATCCGATGAGATTTGGAAGTCGAAGCATTGGTTTTAAAAGGTGATCTTCAAATTACTCTTATGATACTTAAAACTATTTTAACTTATTCACACTACCCACATTGAGTTCTAGAAAGGATTTGCCTTGGGTATTAAGTGAGTTTACTTTAAAATACTTCATAGTTCATTAATCGTATTCCTTAAATGATGGATTGTATGATATTTCTCTGTCTTAAGATGAGATTAACTTCTTTTTCAAATAAAGAATTTTGTGAGTATATTCACTGCAAACCCTCATGAGACAACACTCGTCCTTTAAGGCAACCTAGAGTTTTAACGGCTTATTGTGCATGCTAAGTGCAATCGCTTGTACCCGCGAAAGTGGCACATTTTTGGTTTCATATCTTTGTTCTTTCTTTCTGTCTATTTTTGCCCGAGGACTAGCAATGTTATGTTTGGGGGTAGTGTGATAAGAACCCAAAAGTGTCATATCTATACCTCAAATAGATGCATTTTACTTTCTAGTACTCAGTAAAATCGAACATATGTTGGTATTTGTTGGTTTTGTAGGTCAATGTGCATTTTCAGTGTCAAACAAGCTTAATTCGGGGTAATTGCTATAAATAAGCGGTCAGCACATCAAATGTGGCAGTGATGCGAGTAAAAGTGACTAAACCTAATTCCCGCGTCAATTATCCAAACCTAAACCGAACCCAAGCCATCACCTTAACCTTGTGTGTGTTTAGTTTGTGTTTTTATATTTTTATATTTTAGTTGAGTCGTGTATAATTTGTTAGTTTTTTTACATTTTATTTGTGTGCGTATAGTGTAAATATTAGTGTCATTTACTGTGTGTCGAGTATTTTTCTATTTTATGTAAATATTATAGAAGTGTTTATTTTAGTAGATTTTTCTTTCTTTTATTAGTTTTAATTTTATAAGTATTATTTTAGTTTGAATCTTTTATTTTTAGGATTAGAAATTTATTTTTTTAGTTTTAATAGAATTTATATTGTTTAGTTTTATTTTATAGATTTGTAAATATGTTAGGTTTTAATTTTTATGGATTTTAATTTTAGTTTTATTAGTTTTATTTTATTTAGTATTAGATATTATTTTTAGGTTGTAAATATTGTTTTTTTATTTTTTATTTTATTTGCAAACTAAACTCACACACACACACACACACACACTCCACTACACCCAATCCCATCCACCACTATTCACCATCTTCCCACACCAAACCCACGCCCTTTATCCTACTCCACAACAAAAACAACCCTACACCATCACACCATTCTTTACTCACTGTCATCCTACCTCCAACCTCTGGATATTCCAGCTCCACCTACTCAAACTCCGGCCACAACGTCGTCGGCCAACCACCTCACCAACACCTTAAATCCCTTCGCTCCATACCTGGACATCTACAAACCCATAACCAAAACCCACTTCAGAACACTCACTGGATCTGCCAATCCAACCTGCAAGCATCCCCCTCCCGACCTGCTTTCTACCTGTGGCAACTATCAATAAAATTCGATGGCAGACTCGATTTAATCCCCGAAGCTATATCCGACCCACCACATGTGAAAAACTCTGGCCACCTATTAAAAAAAACTCGACCCCATACCCAAATCCCTTGCAAACTCCGGAGCCAAACCTGGTTATACCCAAATTTGATCGCTTTACCTACTACAACGCAAACCCACTTCCAGCGTGACCCAAGTTAAAAACCGACCTCTTTAACCCAAAATCGTAACCTAATTCGACCTATCTCCAAACTTGAGATTACCAAACATAGCTGCTTTAACCTAAATTTCTACTTGACACCACTGCCAAGCTTCCCAGCTACAAACGCATAAAATCCATTACCTACAACACCCAATATCTGCCCATTCTCCAAGAATAAAAAAATCACATGTCTGAACCCTTTTACCCCCTTTTTCCAAACTACCCTCAACCCTAGGCCCACATCCATCGTATAAAAGAAGCCTTCATTTCAGAAAGGGGGATCTTACAGTGCAAGAGTGGAGATAGTAGTGTAGTTTTTTTTAGTTTAGAAGCTCCATTTTTTTAGCTTAATTTTTTATTCCGTTTTTATTTTTTTTCTTTTCTATTTTTTTTATATAGTGACTTGAATATGAGGTAGATTATTTTTGTAAGATACAAATTGTGAGTTGAGTGGCATTTTGTTTAGTGATGTAAAACTCATATTTTTGGGTTACTATTCATGTCAAGTTTGGAAAGTTAATATCAAACTCAAGGAGACTTGGTTTATTTATTTATTTATTCTCATTCTATTTTATTTATTATGCCTCTTATTGTGTCATTATTACATTTCATATGTCATAATACCAAAATGAGAGGTTAAATACCGCATTCAATGGGTGAGAACACTTAAATTAATTATTTTTATTTTCAGTTTGTTTATTTATTATGCCCCTTTGAATATTAATATTAAAATTTTACAATCTATATTTATGCCTCTCGAAAGGGTGAATTATTTTTTAGAGAAAATCACAAATTCGAATTATAATATTTATATATTAATTAAACTAGAGATGGGCAATTTTTAAATAATTTTATGGTTCGAATTTCTCTACTCTAAAATGTAATTTTAATGATTTAAAATGCTTTTAGTGATGTTTTCGTGGCGGGAAATTATTAAGAAAATGTTTAAATCTAATTTTTGTGAGTATGTGAAATTTAAATATTAATCATCTAAAAAAACTATATGTAACTTTACATTTGCAATGAGAGTTGATTTGTGAATTTATATATATATTGGGGTATTTCAAATAGACAAACAAATTAATAAAAATAAATAGATTAAGTGGTGAACTTTAATCCCTTGAACTATCTCATAATTGTTTCCTCCTCATATTTAGCTCACTTTATCATTTTCTTTATTTATTCGTGTTGTTTTAATTTTAATTCATAATTAGTAGTATAAATATTCCTTTATAATTATTTCAAAAATCATACTTGTTTTCGCTTTGCTCTTGTCCACATTAAGGAGCACGGATTGACCCCTTACTTGCCAATATACATTTTTAGTGTGTTTGTAGGTAACAAAAGGGATTTTTAATTGACCATATTTTACTTTATAACCACTCCATTTTCGATAAGAAGCCCTGATGTTTTAGTTTCTGCAAACACTACCAATCGACAGAACACTTTGTCTTATTCGTTTAGGGTTTAATCATTTTTGTTTTCAATTCATAAAACGTCTCAATCTTTATATGAATTGTTTTGGAACCCAAGATACAACTTTAGTGAAGTGTTCTCTTGTAAAGAAGGTAAATTTACGGCTGACGACTGCATGTCGATTGGAAGTGCTCGAGGGTGTTCCTTGCTGATTTGGATTGTGTGTTCATGTGGGCTGTCGCGATTGTTCCATTGTTGATTCAAGACCGCGTGTCTTTGTGGATTCTTGTGGGAGATCATTGTAAATTTCATTGTAATTATTGTAAGTTGTGATTTACGTCTTTATAGTGAAATAAAGGTTTTGCTCGAAATCGATTTTTCCTGAAATCTGTGAGTTAGCAATATAATTTTGATTAGTTTTACACACACACACATAGTTGCATGTTTAAGGACTTAATTAATTTGGTTTGATATTTATCACTGATTAAATAAATCTAAATTGGAAACTTACGAATTTGGTTTAATCAGTATCGCGCACTTGTATTTTACAAATTGATATCAGAGTCTGTTGCGCTAAGTTACTGTGTTTGATCCAATTTTCGTAAAATTGTGTGATATTGATTTTTTTTAAAAATTTTGTCTCGTGAAAAATTATAATTTTATTAATGGAGCACCTATGTAATTGAATGGCCCCTTTGATGACACGAGTCACAATTTTAATGATTTAAATAATTTGAATTTGACGTTTGCCACAAGTATTAATTTTTTGAAAAAAGAAAATTGTCTTTTTAAATCCGCTATGGATCTTTTGCAAAGGGTTCAAAGTCAAAGAGATTTTTATCATGAGAAATTTGTTTCTTTGGACCATGATTTTAATGCTTTAAAATTTTCCAAAAAGGAGAGTGATGATAGAGTCCTATTTTTAGAGAAAGAATTTGAGGACTTTAGAACGTGTAGGATTTATGTTTGTGCCAAAGTGGATAAAAATATTTTACTCAATGAGTTTGTGTTATGTGAGGATACTTTTAGGGATAAGTGTGCATATTTTAAGAACAAACGTGATAACCTTCAAGGAGTTTTTCAAAATTAAAATTGGAAGAGTCTAATTCTTTGCTTTAGTAAAAAAATTTGGAGTAAAAAAATGATTTGACTAACTCGAGGAGTGTGGTAGCAATGGTAGTGGCTCATCGTGTTCTCATGTTTAGAGTGTTGAAGCCAAAACCATTATTTATTTTAGAGGTCCAATCAATTCCAATAACGTTAGAAAAGGTCAACCCATAAGTGTCGTTCCACCCGTTTACACATGTTCACATTGTGGTAAGAAAGGTCACCTTAGGCATTTTTGTTTCGATCTTCAACAAAGTCCTAGGAAGTTGTAGTCTATTGCTTCCTTGATTATCAAAACCCCTCTGCGTCGTTGCATACTTATTTGGGTTAGGAAATCACTTTTAAAGGCACTAGATGATAGACTAGTTGATTCTCGATCGCTTGCACATGATTCTTCTCTTGTTATATCATATAGATGATTGTGTTCACATGTTTGTCCCACGTTAGTTGTGCTTCATGATATATTCTTGCTAGTGTTATGACTTGTGTACTTTTTGTACTAAATTTTTGTTTTTGAAATTTTTTGAAAAATACAAAAAGATTTTATTTTGATAAAAACTTTTGGAAAAAGATAAAAAGAGTTTTGTATTTTTTTTCTTGCATCGTATATGAATGGACATTTAGGATGACTCACAATTTCATTCCATATTCATGTGACAATTTGATAATGTTTTGATATGCGTCATCATATGTGCTTTACAATGTTTGGAGTCATTGAGATGTGATTAGTTGTTACTACCTACATGTTTGACTCATGAGATGCTTTAATGCACACTTGTATGGATTTGTTTGATTATTGCACTTATTTATCACATATTGGTCAGAGTGTTGTCATCTCAATTCTATCTTTAAAACGAACCATTTGCGATAAAACTTGATAGTGGAAGTAATGCATGTAAGAACCGTTTACCGTGAAGATTTAATTGCAACAAAATATGATGAGTGAAACATGGGAAATGGCTGCGAGAGTACAAAATTAACTCGACGTGAAATCCATCGTTTAAAAGAGCCGGAAAAAATTTAAAGGTAATAAAAAGATAAATATGCCAAAAAGGGGCCACCTCAAAAGAAATATAAATGATTATTATTTATGAGGGTATTTGGATGGAAAGTAATGAAAAATGGGTTTTCACATCTTGATAGTGTCATGAAAAAGCATTACATAGTTTTAGACGTTATTGGTGTGGGAATCATTCTTGACTTTGATGTGTTGATGTATTAAGTCGATGTCATTTAGATTCAACAATTTTGACACCTAAGGCCGATTTTGAGATTCATTCGTTAGGAGTACACATATTCATCGTGTACATATGTTATGTTTAATTGCTTTGATTCGAATATGTTCACACCCATTCATTATGTTTCCATGATTTGGTTGTCTTAGTGTAAATTCATGGTGTGTGATTTTTGTTAACTTATTTTTGCATTTTTTGTATGAAAAATTGAAAAATAAAAAATAGTTTGTGGAAAGATTTTGAGTTACTCTTTGCATGAACTAGGTTGATTCACATTTGCTATGCATATTTATCGTGACACTCTATATTTTTGGTTTAATCGTTTCCTTGTCTAATTCGGTCAAATAAAAAATGGGAGAACGAATTATGGGGGAGTTTTTTCATTATGGGGGAGATTTGATTATTATTGATTGATTTATTCTTATATCATTGCAAACTCGATGCGTCACGAAGGTATTTGTTTTGTCTCATGTGTGTAGGTTCAAAATTGAAGATCATTATTTTGCACACCTTGATAAGAAAAGCTTAAAATTTTGAAGATTTTTAAAGTTGAAGATTTTTGGAGAAAAGTTTCAGACTTACATGTTTAGTACTTTTTCAGTTTTGGGTTCACGGGAGGGTATTAGATTTTTATGGGCATTTTGATTTGATAATTCAAATGTTTTTATTTTGTACCGGCATAGACATAGGGAAAGATTTATAAGGACATTATTTTATTGTCGGGATTACATTTGAGTATGTCATATACCACTACAACCATCGAAAAATAATTCAAAGATTAATCATGTGTCAAGACAGATCCGAATATCAAAGTTCTTCAACATTCAAGGCTCCGTGAGATTAATTTTTGTAAGGTTGTGTTTAAGTACCTTAACATTTCACTTAGAGTGTTGGGATGTTTTTTACAAAATATTTTCTAGGTTTCGGAAGGGAGTTTTCTGTCAATGAATTTTTTCTAAGTGTTGAGGCGGACTATTTTCTGATGAAACAAAAAATATTTAATTTTTAATAGCTCGTTCGAGCAACAGAGGGATTTCGTTCGAGCGACAGTGTATGTCGCGCTAAGTCATTTGAACAACACGTGTCATCATTCGAGAGACACTGACATGTCGTTTGTGCGACACGCCGCCTTAATTGTTTTATAAATAGCGTGTTAAACCATTCCATTTTCAATAAGAAGACCTGACGTTTTAGTTTCTGCAAACACTACAAATCGGGAGAACACTTTGTCTTCTTCGTTTAGGGTTTAATCCATTTTGTTTTCAAATCAAAAAATGTCCCAATCTTTATGAGAATTGTTTTGGAACCCAAGATACAACTTTGGTGAAGTTGTTCTCTTGTAGAGAGGGTAAATATACGGCTGACGACTGTGTGTCGATTGGGAGTGCTCGAGGGTGTTCCTGGATGATTTGGAATGTGTGTTCATGTGGATTGCTGCGGTTGTTCCATTGTTGATTCAAGACTGCATGTCTTTGTGAATTCTTGCAGGAGTTCATTGCATATTTCATTGTAATTATTGTAAGTTGTGATTTACATCTTTATAGTGAAATACAGGTTTTGCCCCAAATGGATTTTTCTTGAAATCTGTGAGTTTGCAATGTAATTGTGATTGGTTTGACACACACACACGCATGCAGTTGCATGTTTACGGGCTGAATTAATTTGGTTTGATATTTGTCACCGATTAAATAAGTCTAAATTGAAAACTTGTGAATTCAGTTTAATCATTATCGCGCACTCATATTTTACAACACAGAAATAGCAACTTGGTTTTTGCTCTTCCAAGAAATAAGAGAATCGCCTAGAAATGCACAAAATTCAGTAACTGACTTACGATATGTAGGATCACAAACCTAATCAGCATTAGAGTATGCACGCAACTCGTAAAAATAAGATGAGGGAGGTAAAAGACTTTGAAAGTGAGTGCCCATCAAGTATCACAATATATGATGAGAAGCTGCCTAACAAACCTTAGTAGGGGCAGTAACAAACTGACTACCAGCCTGGACCGTATGTGATATGTCTGGATGAGTAATAGTAAGACAAACCAAGCTGCCCACAATAGCGCGATATAAGGTAGGATCAGGAAAAAGAACATCGCCATACGGGGAAAGACGAACATTAAGCTTCGGAGGGGTATCAACAATCTTAGTATTAGTGAGGTGAGAACGTTCAAGAATTTCTCGATGTACTTAGACTGTGGGAGAAGATAACCCTTTGGAAAATGAGCTGCCTCAATACCTAAAAAGTAACGTAAGGGACCCAAATCCTTCATCTCAAAACAACGAGATAATTCAGACTTCAACGCTATAATTCCACTAACCTCAGACCCAGTAATAATCATACCATCAATAAACAAAGAGACCATAATACGACCACTCGAGGTGCACCTGGTAAAGAGATCTGAATCATGCTCACTTGGAAGGAACTCAAGAGAGGTAATCATGGTAGAAAACTTCTCAAACCAAGCCCGTGGTGCCTGTTTGAGACCATATAAGGCTTTCTTAAGCCTACAAACTTCACCAGGACCATGAGGAACACCTGAAGGAGGAGTCATGTAAACCTCCTCATGAAGATTGCCATTCAAGATCACATTTTTAACATCCATTTATGATATATGCCATTGACGGATAGATGCAACTGCAATAAGAGTACATATAATAGTCAATTTGGCAACAGGAGCAACGGTCTCGTCATAATCCATACCATATTGCTAAGAAATAACCTAAGCAACCAATCTTGCTTTATGACACTAAACTGACCCATATAACCTAGTTTTGATTTTATATACCTAATGAGATCTAATTACCCGCTTACCAGCAGATAAGGGGACCAAACTCCAAGTATTTATCTGATGCAAAGCACAGAGTTCCTCAGCCATGGCCTGCTTCCAAAGAGGATCAAGAGACGCCTCTCTATAAGACAAAGGCTCAGAGAGTCAGTGAACAGAGGATGTAATGAAGCAAAAGAATCAGAATAACAAGAATAAACAAAATCTGGTGACTGACTGGACTTATGTGGATGTTTCGAATAGCGAGAAGGAGGTTCCACCATTTCAGCAAGTGCTTGGGTGGCCACACGAAAAGGGGGAGCATCAGAACATCAGATGGCAAAGTACCTATATCAGTAAAAATAATACGATCAGGAGGAACATGGAGTGGCACATTATCGGTGGTGCAAGGTTCTTAAGATGGAACACTCTCGTCATTATCATAAAATGGATCAATATTAAAGAGATCAGATTTAGTGAGTTCATGAGGAGTATCGGGAATAGAAAACAAAGAGATATACTCAAAAAACACAACATGGCGAGAGATATATAATTTTTTAGTAACTAGATCATAATAATGATATCCCTCTTGACCCTAACCATAACTAAGAAAGACACAAATAGCTGACTTTAGAGATAATTTGGTACGTTCCACATGGGTCAAAGAACAAAATGAATACAACCAAATATCTTTAAGGAAGAATAATTAGGGGCAGACCCATACAACTTCTCAAAAGGTGACAAACTTGAGTAATGAGAGGTCGAAATCTTATTAATCAGATTGACAGCACTTAGGACAACCTCTCCCCAAAACTCACTAGGGACATATGCAGATGATAAAAGAGAGCTAGAAGTTTCAACAATGTGCCTATGTCTCCTTTAAGCAACACCATTTTTGAAGTCCCCGAATTTTAGATATTCTTTAAAAATAATTAATTTCCTTTTTATGAAACAGATGCGGAAGCGTAAAGGTGATGGTTCAACTTAAAACAAATTGTAATTTTTTTTTCAAATTAAAATTAAACCCAAGTGGAAATTAATTAAACACACACAAAAATTAATTTCACTTAAACCAATTAATCCAAGTCCTAGAATTTGCCTAAGTCATATTTTTCATTTAAACAAATTAGGCCAAACTATTTTTAACAAATGACTTGAATTAAATAAACTTTACCCAAATTTAATTATGCACCAAATTAAGTTGATAGTGATTTAAACCAATTTTATCTTCTTTACCTAAGCATGCGTTCTAGGTGATATTGCAAGATAAAATAAAACAAGAAATCACTACGCCGCGATGTACGAGGAAAAACCCAAGACGGGAAACAACCTCGGACGGCCCTAGCCTCAAATCCACTAAGTACGGAATTACATTTACAAGACAGATGACTTACTTCCTCAACTCGAACCCTCGCAAGCCTTGATGCGTCTTCTTGTAACCACCTCTTCCTAGCGGATAACCACGGAGCTCCACTGCGATCTTGGACTCACCAATCGGACAATAGGTACACCGTCAACCACACATGGTGTCTTTTACCACATGAGAATGCCGCAGCAAAACAAACTTTTCTTGTTTGAGGGATTTTGAAGAAAACCCAAACTTCTCTATAAACAAATGTAGAGATAAACTGGTGCCAAAATGCTCCAAGCAAAGTATATGTATATATGAACTTGGAAGAAACAAATATGGGTGTAACAAGAGTGGTAAATGATTTTCTCTTCGAAAATTAACACTCAAAACATGATCTTTTTCTTTAAACCATTTTTCTCTCAAAACACTCTCTAGGAGTTAGAAGGATATGAAAAAAGATTAGTTAGAAAAATGGTTTCCCGCACATAATAAAGTCTGAGAAAAATCAGTTAAGAAACAAGTGGGGAAGTGGGAGAAAAACTGCTTAAAACCGCCAATAACTTTTCTCGCCTGACATCTCGTTCGAACGACATTTCGTTCGAACGAAATCTCATTCGAACGAGACTTCTAACGAAGTTCTAGATTGAACTCGTTAGAAATCTCGTTGGATATCTCGTTCGAACATAAAGTTCGTTCGAACAACATATCGAACGACATTTCGAAGGCCTATACTGGGAACTCGTTGGCAAACTCGTTCAAACGACATCTGGTTCGAACGAAAAACTCGTTCGAACGACATATCGAACGAACTAACAGAATGTTCAAAAATACTTTTTAAGCCCAGAAACTTTTATATACTTTATATAAGTTTTAATAGGAAACATTCTGAAAACAACACACAGTTTTAAAAAACTAACACCCAATATAAACATGTTCGAAGCTCATATATATATATATATATATATATATATAAGTTTTATATATTTTATCTAAGTTTTAATAGGAAACATTCTGAAAACAACACACAGTTTTAAAAAACTAACACCCAATATAAACATGTTCGAAGCTCCTATATATATATATATATATGTAATGCATTCATACCTTGGGAGCATGGAACCACTGTTGATGACGTTTGAAACGAGGAACATAAACCACGGCTTTTGATGAAGCTTTATACTCTTTGCCGCTACGTCTTCAACAAACACATCATAGGCTTGAAACATGATCAATATACTCTATCCTATGACTCAAACGTTTTTGTCCAGAATTGAGCCAAAACTACAAAGGACTCAATTGGAAATCTGCGTCCTTACAAATCTCCCCCTTTGGCTATTCCGGGACAAAAACCAACAAAAATCCTAAAGGGCCGTCAAGCTCTACTAGATTAATAGCAAGTCCCACCCAAAATAAAAAATACAATGCTTGACTTAAACAACCCAAGGATCACAATCTTTGCCGTTGAAAGTTGCCGCTTTATAAAATAATTCCTGCACACTTAGGCAAACACATTACACGCATAGGGAGTATCAAAATAGTTAATGCAAGTAAAGTTAACTACTCCCCCTAAATTAATTCTCTCCCTTTATCAAGTATGATCAACTTAGAAAGACGTCTCCCCCTAAGATAAATCTCCCTTAAACTAAGATATGATAATAATAGGATTATATACCATTTCTCCCCCTATCATTCTCCCCCTTTTTGTTCAGGAATAGACAAAGGCTTAAAGAAGCAAAAATGTAATTGTGCATTTAGTGAAGAGAACATTAATGCATATGGGCAACAAAATTATAAATAATCTAACAAATAACAACTTAGACCAACTAGGATGCAAGAAAATGATACCAATATGATATATAAATTATTAAGCATATGACATCAACAAAGAATGCAATAAGATGGATACCAAGTATGAATCAAAGCATATAGGGATTAGAAATCAAAGCAAAGATTAAACAAAAATATCAAATATGTATACATAAGATGTAACTAATAGAAGTAAGTACACAGATATAGATATAAACACACAGATGACACACACAAAATATAATAGGAGTCTTTCACACTCGTATGGCAAAAATGTGTCATATGGAAACGGAACTATTGGGGTGTGAACTAGTAAGGATTAAATTTAGACCCAATCACTTAAAAACATGTTCACGGAGTTCTCATTTGATTGCAAACTTCATCACATTTGAATAAAACCTCATGTGACAATATAGATTGAACTCAATGAACAAACATACACAATGCATACAAGCCTAGCATGTTGATGATTCTACAAACCAATAGAGTCATGACATTAAAAATGCAACTAGGATAAACGGACATTGTGCAGACCGTTGATATACCATCCAATCTCCCTCAATAAGCATATATATTAATTTTGAATGAATATATCAATCAAACATAGGCCTTGGCAATTATTTTTTTTCTTTTAATGCCATATTTTCTATTTTTAGGCCTTTGGACCACATATTTCTTTTAGGTCCATTCAAAACGGTGGCTTACACTCGCAAAGGATCACTAAGTCCTTTCGGAGCCCTTCCCCGTGCACATATTATTTATCATGTTTTCATTTTTCACACAAATCTCACGTGCAACGGATTTTGACATGCACTAGTCCTCCTAAGTCACAAATATGTAGATGACAAGATTGGAAGGCGAACACCTCACATAGCTCAAATATACATATGAAGTTAAAATTTCAAAGACTCGTGCATGTGTGAATAAATGCATATAAAAATAGAATCCATTTAAACAAATCAAAATCCAACTACTCCATAAAAATATGGTAAAGAACATTTTAAGGATTGACAATCTAAACCAAAAGTTCTAGCCACATGGGAGCGTTAGAGGAGGGATTCAAACACAAGTATATGCCACTTAAAGTGTGTTAAACCAAAATACACACAAAATAAAATCTTTTTGAGTTGTTGACATTTTTAACCAAAAGTAAAAATATATACTCAAAAGACAAACAAAAATCATTTTGAATTTTTTATGAAGCTTAAATTCCAATAGATAAAAGCCCAAATGATAAACAAAAATATTTTTGTATTTTTCATTTAATGCAAACAAAATGAAGAAATAAAATACAAAAGATAAACAAAAATCATTATTCTAGCATGTGATTAAGCATGGGGCATAAACTAGAAAATGATTAAACAACCATACATTTAGCATGTGAATGTAGCATGAAGTACAAATGCTAAAGTATGAAAATACTAACACATTCATCCTTTAGATTTAGCAAGGGAGGAAGCATGTGAAAGTAAATGAGAATAAAAAACCCTATTTTGTAAGGCAACCAAGTCGGATTTCCTAACCCAAATTAATGAAGAATGACTATCTTGGGAGGAATTTTAAAAACATTGGTTGCTTTACATTGGGATTTTCTAGGAATTCGTTTAAGATCAAAACAAAATTTCCTAAGATGACCTTTTCGACCACAATGTGTACAAGTAAAAACATGTCGAAAAGATTTACCTATGGAGTGATCTCTAAAAGCTTTCCTAGTAGATTCTCCTAAAATGTTGGTTTTGGCTTTATGATTAGATTCATTACAAGTATTGAAGCCTAAACCATACATGTCATTTTTAATTTGAACCATTCCTAAGATTTTATCTAATTTTTTCGAACGACACTCCAAATCAAATTTGACATTACTAGAGTCTTTTAATTTATTTTGCAATTCTAAAATGTTAGACTCTAATAAAACATTTCTCTCTTCAACAGCAAGAAGATCCTTTTTTAAGGATTCCATTAAACCCCTGAGGCTATCTCTCTCGCGTTCTACATATTCAAGCTTCTCTTGAAGAGTCCTCTCATGTGTTCTAAGGTCTTCTACCAACATATTATTGTCAATGACCTTAACACGCTCTTTTAAACTAGCTTCTAACTTCAAATTAGCTCTTTTCAATTTAATAGATTCTTTATAAAGTTCTTGAAAAGCATTTTGAAGTTCACTCACATTAACCTCTTCTTCATTTTCACTCTCTCTTTCTTCTCCATTATCACTATCATAAAAACAAGGGAATAAAAAACATTGACCTTGGAAGTGTCATGAGTTTGAGTATCTTCATGAGAAGATTCACTTTCGGTGCTCACATGACTAGCCACAAAATTTGGCTTAGTGGGGGAATCGGGTCCCTCTTCCTTATCACTATCACTAAGGGTCGCATTATATGAAATGGGTCGTTTACCCTCTTTCTTTAGTTTAGTGGGGCACTCAGAAGCCCTATGGCCATAACCCTCACAAACAAAACACCTATTTGACTCGTCCCTATTTAATTGTTCATTGATAGGTTTAGGGATCTTCTCGGCTTTGTCATGCTTAGAAGTTTCAAATTTCTTAAAATCATTTTTAAATTTATCTATGTTAAATTTAAGAAATTTTCTAAATTTATGAGTGAACAAAGCCATGTCTTTCGAGTCACTATCACTCTCGTTCTCTACTACTTGTTTGACCTCTTTTCGGGCTTTTAAAGCAACGCCCTTTTCAATTTTCTTTTCAGTTTTAGAGGGAAACATGTCTAGTTCATAGGTTTGTAAATCACCTACAAGCTCTTCTAATTTCGTAGAGGCTAAAGTTGGTAACGAATTTAAAACGGTCACTTTTGGAATAAATCTATCCGGTAGGGACCTTAAAATTTTCTTTACAACTCGATTGTCGGGTATTTTCTCTCCCAAGTTAAAAGATGAATTGACAATATCGGACAGCCTAGCATAAAATTCATCAAAATTTTCATTATCATTCATTTCGATAGTTTCAAATTGAGTGGTAAGATTTTGGAGTTTCGAAGTTTTAACGACACTTTGTACCTTCGTGAGTGAGTTGTAAAATATTTCAAGCTTCTTTAGCGGTCTCACACGTCATAATGCGTCGAAATTCATCAGGTGTGACGGCGCTAAACAAGGCATTTAAACCATGGTAATTAAAATTAGAAAGTTTAAATTCACCCTCACTCCATCTATCGGCGGGTTTGGGAACGCGCTCATTATCTACTAAATGAGTAGGTGGGGACCACCCGTTAACAACAGACATCCAAACTCTCTCGTCGATAGATTTTAGTGTTGATTTCATACGCGCTTTCCAATACACGTAATTAGAACCATCGAAAATAGGAAATTTTGAAAATGAGGAAAATTCTATTTTAGCCAAAAATTATTTAAAGGATCTTTAATGAAATAAATTATCGCTTTGGCTCTGATACCAATTTGAAGTCCCTGAATTTTAGATATTCTTTAAAAACGATTAATTTCCTTTTTATGAAACAGATGCGGAAGCGTAAAGGTGATGGTTAAACTTAAAACAAATTTTAATTTCTTTTTCAAATTAATGGGTGATGGTTATATTCCCCACCCAAATCGCATCTAAAACATTTGACAATAGTAGAATGTTGAGTTTTGATAATGGCACGAAATTTATTATAAATATCAAAAAAATTCGAACGTCGTTTTATGAGAAAAACCCAACAGTAACGCGAATAATCATTAATAAATGAGACATAATATCGAGACCCTCCTCTTGTAATAATAAGAGAGGGTTCCCACACATCCGAATGAATGAGATGAAAGGGTGCAAAAGTAGAGGAAATACTTCTATTAAATGGTAAAGCTGAAAATTTTACAAGTTTGCAACTGCTTCAATCAGAGATATCATAATAGTGTAAATCTCCTAATATTCCTGTAGAAGCAAAATATTTTAATCATGACCCTGAGACATGACCAAGATGAGAGTGGCATAAATAAAATCTAGACAAATCTAAACTCAATCGAAAAGATGACACGTAAACACTGGAAGCTGTAGCCATTAGTACATTGAATTTCTCCACGATGTACAATCCACCTTGCCTACGGCCTGTCCCAATCACCTTCTGATCCTGCACATGAAAAAAGGTAGAAGAAAATAAAACTGAGTAACCAGCATCACATAGTTGACCAACAGAAATAAGATTCATTTTAAGATTAGGAATCTGGTAAACATTAGATAGAGATAAGTTGGGTGAGTCAATAGTCCCAACACTCATTGAGGGCATGGATATACCATAAATAGTCATAACGGGCAATGAAGAAGTGGGACAAAAAGAACCAAATGACGATAAATTTGGTGACATGTGATTAGAAGCGCTTGAGTCTATAATCCTAATACCTAAGGACTTATTGGGTAAAGAGATGGACATAGCGTGTGGCTGTGTGGCAAGAAAATTTTGAAACTGCTCAGCAAGAGAAGATATGGATGGAGTTGATAATGAAGAACCCGATACAAATGAGTCTAATGGCAGTACAACTGCTGCAGTATTAGGCTGTAAAGGCCTAGACGAATGCTGCTGAGATTGGTTGTTAGATTTCCAAGTAGAAAACTATTATTGAGGTGGTCAACTATTTGATTGTTTTTGTTATTATAGTACTCACAACTTAGGGCACTGAGACTTTCAATGAAAGTTCTCCTTACAGTAGCTACATTCATCAGTGGCAACTCTCGAATAAGGCTTATTCTGATTACTAGAAATTGGCCGAGAGGAGGCTGGGAAAACATATGGATTAGGGTCTGAAGAAATTACCTTCCTTGAATGAGTCTTGAGATAAATCTCCTTGACTAACAACTCGTGAACAATAGAATCAACAGTTAGAAGTGGGCTACAATGATGAATCGACCCATGAAGACCCTCAAAATCATCACGCAATGCCATCAGAAACTGGCTTTGTTCATCCCTATTAGAAATATATGATGCAAAGGCCCATAATTCAGCTGACTCTGTGAGAGCCAACTGATCCCAAAGATCCTTCATAACAGAATAAAACTCCTCGATACTCAATTATTTTTGCTCAAGAGCCCTAATATCTCTTTTTACGAAATTAGATTGTGTATATAATCTGTCCAAATGAACCCAAACTTCCTTTGCATAATCATACTTAACCAACGGCATACCTATGGAAGGCGTAACGCAATTGTTTATCCAAGTGATGATTTTGCCAGTTGTTTGCTTCCCAAACATCCAACAACTTTGCGTATTTTTCAATATTCGTCTTATCGTTACGCTTACTCAAATCGCTATTAATGTAACCCCGAAGCTTCTTCCCCCTCAAAATTTCTTCATAACATAACTAACTCCAATATGTATAATTCTTCCATATAATTTGGCACTAATCGATTGCAGCGAATCATCTCTTTCACCATCCATTGCGAAAATAAATAATCAAACAGTACCCAAATAGAACCAAATCAAACGAACTAAATAATTAATTGAACAAACGGGAGGAAAAATGATCATCAATACTATCAAAATAGTTAAGTGAACAGAAAACTCACCGCGAAGTTGGATCCGCGGACTGTGTTGATGAAATTAAGCTTTGATCCTTCTCTTATACCATGATAACATATTAAAGATCTACAATCAATAGAAAAGAGAAAATAGGGGCTGGGGTTTCATATTGATATAAAACTATAATACAATATAATGAAAAGAAGGAAAGAGAATATATGTCGTACAACAATCACCTAACAATAGAAGGGAATATGCTATAGTACCCTTAATGCTAAATAAAACTCTAATATAAAACTCTAATAAGGATGAAAAAAATGAGACTATTTAGATCTTTAGAATTGGAAAACTATTATCTTATGTATTCTTCTATATCAGACACATAAAATCGACACATTCGGTGCAACAAATTTACGTGTCGCACTTGTATAGACTCATGTTCAGACTTCACATGAGATCACTAGAGGTGGAGCTCCGAAGATAATAGAATTATCCTTTATATTATAGCACCATTTTATCTCACACCAAAAAAGATCTTTAGAGGATATTTCTAAATAAATTTTGTGAGAAGTCTAAACGAGTGATTTTTTTTAATTCTTTTAATATTTGATACGTAACTGTGAGAGTATTTTTAAATGATTTTGTAATTATGGACTAAAATTTACACCAGATTTACCGGATGCATAAAATCAAAATATAATTTTCGAATTGACCGGTAAAAACCAAAATTGTCGAAAGTTAAAAAAAGCCAAAATATCGAAATATTGGCTAGTTGGGTTTTGCTTTTTGTTTTGATGTACCAGTCGATAAATTCAGTACAAGCGATTTTACCATCCAAATTGTGGTTTTGGTATTAGTAAAGAGTCATTACGGACCAAACCATACCGCTTCCACCCATACTCTTGATTTATGAAAATACTCCAAGTTTCCCCCCAACTTTAATGGTGTTAATTATATTAATGAAAATGTGGACACGTGCATGGCACATGAGAGTTTATCCAATCCAATTTAGAATTTTTAGAAAAAGATATTCTAAAAATCTAATAATTAAAGAAACATCACATAAAAAATACTTAACTCAACTCAACAAAGACTTCTCCCGATTATTTGGGGTCCGTTACATGAATAGATTTTTTCATCATGCTTTGTTTAGGAAAATATTATCACTTAATCCATATAATATAATTTCCTTTTTTATAATAGCCGACCATGTCAAATTAGGTCTACATTTACCCCTAGCATTACCATCAATACTAACTAAATCACTATTTTTTACAGTCAATTCTATTGGTTTACGTTTAATGTGTACAAACCATCTAAATCGATTTATTGTTAATTTACCTTTTATAGGATCTAATTTAACTGTTTTACAAATTTGTTCATTTCTAATTTTATTCCTTCGAGTTTTACCACAAATTTATCTTAACATCCACATCTCTTTCGCGATCATCTTAGCACATTTTTTTTTACAAATACATTTTCTACTTTCTACGAATTTTTTGAAAATTGTTCAAATCAAGCAAAATATAATTTGCAAATTTTTCAGAACTTCTGAAATTAATTTCACTAATTTTTTCTAGGAAAGTGTACAAAATTTCATTATGGGTATAAACGAAAAGAAGTTTTAGTTTTGTAATCAAGTTTTGAAAATAATTAATTGGAAAAAGTCGCGTGTCACTTACACTTAACAATTTTTTTACGATTTTGGGCAATATCTACTTTTTAATTAAAATGGTATTCAAATCTATAATAAAAAATCAGTAATGTATTAAGGTAAACAAAAAAATTAATATTTTTATCATGAATTATATTCATTGAAAAATATGCAGCGAAATATAAATGCGGATTCTACAAAAATATAGTAAAAATAGAAAAGTAAATGAAAAAAATGTGAGCTCAAAAACATTTTTTATATTAGTGTATTAATCATACTATTAATTGAAATATATATTAAATACAGATTATCAATTAATAATATGGAATTTGAAAAGAAGTAAAAGAATATTTTAGTAAAAAAAATTGTAAATGTAATATAGATATTTTATGTGGAATGGACCCACTATTCAAAATATGCCTAAGGCTCCAACTTTCCTTAAGACGGTAGTGAATAGGTTCAGTCAAATCCTTTCCATTAAACAACATGTTTATACATTATTATAAATATATTGGGCGTCCTTTTAGGTCATCTCCAAGGCATTTGAGCATTTTTGCTTCCCCAAAATGCTAAAATATATTTTTGCTCCCCTCAAAAGGTGACTTACTCCAAGGTGATGTGTATAATGCACCTTCTCGCGACATTTCTTTCGTCGTGCGCTTCTTTCCTCCACGATAGTTGAAATGTCGCAAGAAAGGTAAGAATAATTTTTTAAAAAATCATTCTATATTGAAAATATAATGTCATGTTTAATAATAATGTTTTAAAAAGGATTGGAAGAACAAATTATTTTCATAAAAAAATGGGTGATAAGCATGAAAAAGTAGGTATTATTGTCAACTGGATTGAGCAGTTTATCGAAGATTTTGTAATAAACAGATTTGATGCGGTATTCTAACTGACACGCGTGACCCTCCCGCATTAGTTTGTCGTGCAAACAAACATTTGCTTCTCCGGGGTAAGCAAAATCAAGAGCATTTTGGTCCTGATTTTGCTTCCCCAAAATAAAAATATTAGTTTGTTTCTTGCTTGGGGAGATAAAATCATAAATTAGGAGAGCAAAAATAGCATTTTGTAATTATGTTAGTTGTCTTGGAGATGGTCTTAGTCAAGTCATTCTAGAAAACATATACAATTGCCTAGTTTTTAGTTTAACTCTTTAATTGCACATATCGTTTGTCTGGTATGTTCACATTTTGTAATTATAAAAAATTAAAGAATAATTCATTCGAACATACAAGTAATAGGGCGCAGATACTAGTACACTTACAATTAATAGTTTTTTTCTTTACTAAACCACCACTTTGCTAATCTATTTAACATACCCCTTGCACGAGGGGGTTATCTTAAAATATTAAAGAAAAATAGGGGGTTATGCCTGAGGTTTTATTTGACTTAGCCCCATATTTAAAATCTCAGATTAAACTTACCCCCTTGTGTTGGGAGGAAAAAGTAAAAAAATTATGAAAAGTAAGTCAGATAAGGCATTAAAATTTGGGAG
This sequence comes from Sambucus nigra, assembly GCA_949130495.1. Classification (NCBI taxonomy): domain Eukaryota; kingdom Viridiplantae; phylum Streptophyta; class Magnoliopsida; order Dipsacales; family Adoxaceae; genus Sambucus; species Sambucus nigra. Next base: position 539,736,766 of record OX422213.1, read on the forward strand.
TTAAGTTAAAATGACCCTTATATAAACATCATTCCTAGTTGGATTTATACTTAAGAAAATTGAGTTACATTGAAAATAATATTATTTGATTATGAATAGATTTTACAAATTGATTTGAATTTAGACCTCAAATCGCAATCGACTTCTTACGAGTTCTAAGGTTATGTTTGATTGAAAGTATTTACCATGACAAATGTGTAAGATTCCATATTTTTAACTTTAACAGTGTTTGGTTGCACAAACTTACCTTGAAAAAATTTCACCGTAAGGAATATACAACTTACTAAATCATGAAAATTTGCATTTATCAACTTTTATTTTCTTACCTCCCATCATAAGAAAGAATTTTCAAGTCAAATTTTAATTGTTTAAGTTCTAAATAAACTCATTATTTTCAAGCATTTTACACAACTATAATAAACTATAACACCTCGAGAAAATAAATCACTAGAGTGCCTCTAAAAATGTAAAAATGCATCCAATTTAAATCCTTTTTCAAAATTATTTAACAATGCCCGGTGATGAAATAAATATTTGTGGAAGCATAAATGAATAAATAAACTATTTATTCTCATTAAATCACAAAATTCATTTGAAATCATTTTTACAATAAAAATGTACAATCCTTTGAAAAATAAAGTACAAAGTTATGTATTTGTCCTTGTAACTCAAATCTTAATCACGGTGCAGCAATAAAAAAACAGACCAGTACTCGAATAAAAACATGTCACATATATATAAACTAAAGGGGGTGAGCGAGAAAACTCAATATGGTCATATAATTGCTCCAAGTGAACTACACATACTCGTGCGTGCACATATATAAGAGTGTATACATATGAACACTCATTATCATCCTAAAAATAAATATCACATCTTAGAATATCATTGTATATCACTACACATCAGAAGTCCCCTATATATCGAATTCCCTCCGCACTTCCCTCCACATGGCGTGGACTCTCGATCACCTTTCTTGCCAATTATCCTCCCAACACTTAATGGTCCCAAAATAGTATAATCACAATCATAGGGACGGATAGGGTATTTCCCCTCCTCGTCCCAATACAATAACTTAATAGCGCACAATGAAATCGAATTAATAGACCAACGGTTCCATGTCATGGCACACAAGATAAAAGATAAGAAATTAGCCCGAAAACACACCTAGTCCAGTGGGTGGTTTGGTTAAAGGATGTCTTAGAATCGTGCAACAACATTAATAGTATCAATATCACAATATATTATCTTTATCAATATTCCATAAATATGGTATTATCAATCTACCAAATTTTTTCCAACCCAACATATGCGTAAAATTATCTAATTAAGATTTTTTCCAATTAATCCACATGAAAACAAGATCACAAAAATATGTGCACGATAAGGATGATATTTACATACAAGTATAGCATATAAATATTCAACACATAGCATGGAATGTGTGTATAAAAACAAGGGTGAACATGAATAGTACAAAATATAACCACGGGAGAATGAACCTACTTTAATTTGCAACACAATCCAACAAATTTGTAAGAAGTTTCAGTCATGCACGCTGTTGGAAAGATATTCATGGAAACTCCAAGAATTGCGAAACTAACGCAAATGTGTTCCTAATTCAATTTAACTAGGACTCCAGTTGTCGAGAAAGTCATATTCATAGATATATGATGCCAAATATGTCCTGAAAATGGCGGGTTTGTCCAAGAAAATTGCAGCTCTGCGCATTGTTGGGAAAATATTCATAAGATATTCATTAAAGCAACAAAAATTACCAAACTAGTGCCAACAGGTTCTTAATTCAATTTAAGTAGGACCTTTAGTTTTCAAGAAAGTCAAATTTGTAGATATACTAAATTGAAAATGCCTTGAAAGTGAAGGGCGTGTTCTTGACAATTTTAGTACCACTTTTGCTCCTTTCATCTTCTTCTTTAACCCTTAAATTTGAAGAAATTTCTCTCTTTTTCATATTTCTTGTAATACTCCATATTTTATTCTAAAATAAATAATAAAATAATATTTTGGAATAAATAAAAAATTGCCAAAATTGGACTAAATTAAATATTTTTAATTTAATAATTTCATAGTTGAAATTTGTTATTTAGTTATATGTTATGTGTGATTGATTTTATGCGTATGAATGTAGCAATTGCATGTATTATACAAAAAATACATAATTAATGTGTGACACAAATTAAAAGGACCTATTATTGACATAAATAATTTGGAACATATTTTAGGACACATATGGGCTCGTTTAGACGATTTAGGCCTCTAAAAATAGTTTCGGGTAAATAGTATAGGGGTTGGAGAACTTTTGAGCTAGTTAGATTATGAATTCGGGTCCGTTTGGGGGTCCAAAAGTTTGATTTTAGGTCCAACTCGGGATTAGTCATTAATTAGTGTTTAAGTGGGGGTAAACCACTCCCCCACTATCATTCCAGAAGACCTAAAAATAATAGTTAGCGGGAGAGAATATGAGAGGGCCAAAAGAGTATAAAAGCGCAAGGAACCAAGGAAAAATCAAGGGGATTTCAAGAGACTATTTTTTATGAATCTTTAAGGCAAGAATACTCTTTCTTAATTTATGTTTTCAATATATTTCTTAATGCATCATAATTGTCCCTTAAATTTCTGGGATTTAGGTTTGAATATGGTTGATTTAATGATGAACAATGCATGTAGAGGATTGAATTTAATGTAGAAATTATCCTAGAAATTTAGGTATCATAAATCTGAAAAATTAACGGTAGAATCTAAAGGGTTTTGATAGTTAAATTTGGGATATTTGACCAATTGATGTAGAGGATATCTCTGTAAATTTTTGGACTGGAAAGTGATGTAGATTCTATGACAAATGCCATTTATTGTGAATTAATAATGGTTGAAAATATTTAACGTATCAATCGTATAAGCCTTGAACATATATAAAATTTTGGATTTTAATACATGGATTTTGGTTTGATTTTTGTATGTAGAGGTTGGTTTCTGTATAAGCATTTTATGGGTTTCGTATGAATATGTTTAAGGTTGGAAATTGAACCCGGGAAGAAGAATTGGCGAATCATCGTGAGGTAGAAGATGTCAGGTCGCTCAAACAATGTTGTGGGTTATTCGAACGACATGTCATATCACGCAAACGAGCCCCACTCTCGTTCGAGCGACATGATGGGGTTTTTGGCTTTTCGTTCCTTCAGGGAATTGGTTTGGTTTACTGGTTTTGGCTGGGTTGGTTTATTGTAAATGGAACTTAACATGAGAAATTATGAAAAACACTTATATACCCACATTTAATTGGTGCTAATTACAATTAACTAGTTGGTTGCATAATTATTATTATGGAATGGAATTAATAATTTATTAGATGGTAAATTATTAATAAATGAAAAATGTTGTGGACTTTAGTTGGGCTTTTAATGGTAATTATGGAGTAATTACCTATACGTATTATATGAGATAATAATATGTACTATTATGTATTTATGTGGACATACCATTATTCGTGGACTGTCCTATCGGCTGGGGGGTTCGTGTGTTCGGATCGGGTACCACACGTCGGCACATGTGGGCTTGACGTTGTGTAGGTCATATAGGTACTACGTGGAGGCACCATCTATGAGAGGTGTGTGTTATCGCTGACCTAGCCTGTGTCACCGCTATGTATGGACCGTAAATAAGTATCCTGTATAGGGATCGCCCCCAATTTATGTGTGTTTTGTGATGTCCGCTTAGGATAAGAGATATCTCCGAACTTGTCGATAGAGTACAAATTAGACACCAACGGTATATGCCTTTGTGTGTCAAATATATGAAAAGACGTATATGAATAATTACCCGAACTTGAATAAAATAAATTTAATTGTCTAAGAATGTGGACAATAACTATATTTGGACCCTGTAATGCATAATGGATGTTTATGACTTATATGGGTGTTGACAATTAAATGTAGTAATTACATTTAAATATTTAATTATTTATAGAACCATTTTGTAATTTTGAGCTGATGTCGTAATCATTACTTGGGACATATTAGGATGCGAATAATATCACACTTAGATGAGGGGTGAGGTGTTAGAGGCATGTGAGTGATGAAGGGGGAATATTTATCTTGCTTCGACTCTATTATTGCATCATAAATTAATTAAATTAATTCCTACACACCTCGGGCTCTGACCCAAATTTAAATGTTTCCCCCTCCCCCGGGTGCTCCTATATAAAGATAGCTGGATTGTGCTATAGCAGTCTTGCAGTCTCACTTGCTCTTTAGTTTCAGATCAGTCGATTCTTGAATAGGTGCTTTTTCTACCGTAGTTATTTAGTTATTTATTTATTTGGAACATTTGCAAGGGCATAAGCCCGATACTTCTTTACTTTATGTTGGTTGAGATTTTTGCACATTGATTGGATTTATTATTTCATTTGTTGTGGTTTGGATCTATTTAATAATGATGGATTTATTCTTAACATTTAGAAATGCGGGATTTTTAGAAAAATAATTATTTATATTTGCATTTGTGCTAAGGGTGGTATTAATTGACAAGCAAGCAATATCTTTGGCGTGTCGTTCCTGGCCAGCCTTTACGTCAGAAATTAGGGGTTGTTATAGTTGGTATCAAAGAACGGTTCTAGTTTCCTTAGGATCTGTGTCATGTTCATTATGTTATGCGTTGCGTTCTTTGATACGTAGAGCCTATACTTAGGGTTCATTGTATTCTTACATTGGTACTAATTTGAATCTTATTTTCTTTCAGATGGAAAATACATAGAGTGGCAAATCCAGGCGAGTAGTTCTACCAGTTGACGAGGAGGAGGTTCACCCGGAGCCACCACAGGACCCACCGGCCCCAACGTTGATCACCCACACTAAGGTAGCCACCGTCGTGTCTCAGGCAGTCTCTATGGCTATGGCAGCCATACTTCAGCACTTCCCACCGCCACGGGCACCTTAGTAGCCACCACCACCACAACTAGTGGCTATAGTACAGGCACCGGGTTATATATGGGACAGAGCGAGGGAGGCCTTAGTTAAGGTACGGACTCCAGAGTCCTCATGTGGTTCAAATATATTGGTGGGGAGCAGGTGGAAGTAGGGTATTGAGAGGCACTTACGTATGGTTGAGTACACATCGATTCAGAAGCAGATGCTAGCTTCGTTCAGATTGGTGGGGGGCGCTTTTCAGTGGTGGGAGGCAGTTACGACTATTGCTGAGAGGGATAGCCTCGCTATTGAGAAATTTTGGGAGAGATTTGAGGGGAAATACTTTCCCTTAGTTATGCAGTCTGAGATGAGGCCTATGTTCATAGAGCTGAAGCAGGAGGGGCGTACTGTCGTCGAGTACGAGGATAAATTCATCGCCATCTCGTACTTTGATAGAGAGGATGTTCATACTGAGCAGATTAGGATAGATAGGTTTATTGCGGGATCAGCATGGTACATCAGGAAGGCTCTTTGGGGGAATTCAGCCTTCACGACATACAACCAGTTGGTTAATGGTGCACTTCTCCATTTCCAGGATCAAGGGGCACTTTTAAAAAATAAGGGGGAGAAATGTCATGGAGGAGAGTCATCGATCCAACAGGGCAAGGTGAGTGGGAGAAGTGGATCTGGGGCCCAGTAGTATAGGGGAATCCCATCCGCTGATCAGAATAATAAGTTTAGAGGTGCAGATGATCGACAAAGGCAAGGCTAGGGTCAGACGGGATAGGGCCATTAATGCCAGCAGTACGGAGGCCAAGGCCAGGTACAGCAGGGTAGATACCACCAAGGCCAACGGTTTAAGTGGGGTCCCTTTCAGGAAAATTGTTATAAATTTGGTGAAAAAGGCCACACATCAAAAAAATTATCCTCGAGGAGACTAGGAAGCCCAGGGGCAGGGAAAAACAGAGGACACCAGGCGCCACATGGACAACACCCACCATTTTCGGCTCAGAGAGCCGCTGCACCAGCCATTCCAGCACTCATCCCCCCACCTCAAGCGCAACATCCATTGCAGTATGGGCGGGTCTATCATGTTGCAGCTGTAGATGGGCCAGCACCGCCACAGGCAGTCGAGGGTATGTTTCCCATTTTTGGCCATGTTGGTCGCATTCTTTTTGAAACGGGTGCATCTCATTCTGTTATTAGCACGGGGTTTACAAGGGAGACGGGCATGGAAGATTTCGCATCAGATATTGTTTTACATATAGACTCAGCAGTGGGTAGAGAGGAACCCATGCGATCAGTATGCCGAGGTATTGGTATTGCGATAGGTCGACTCACCTTTGTAGATGAGTTATTAGTACTTTACATGCACGAGTATGGCGTCATTTTAGGGATGGACTGGCTAGCTACGTATAGAGCATGTGTGGAATTCTATGAGAGGTCCATCGTCTTTTCCATTTAGGGGCAGGATATGTACCTAGTTGCAATGCCGCACCCCGGGATGGGTCGAGCATGCATTTATATTATATCAAGGATGATACTTCTTAGGAGGTTGTGGTGACGCTAGATTCCATCCCGATGGTGAGTGTCTGATATTATTGGGGAGATTTCGGGGTTACCACTTAGTCGGGATATCGACTTTGTGATTAACTTATTTTTTAGCACGAGACCTATTGCCCACACTACGTATCAGTTGGATCCGTTGGAGATGAGCGAGCGACTAGAGTAAATTGAGCAGTTACTAGGGTAGGGGTTTATCATGAGGAGTACTTCGCCCTTGGGTGCTCCAATGTTATTCGTCAAGAATAGGGACGGATCTTTATGGCTTTGTGTCGACTATTGGGAGTTGAACAAAGTCACTATACGGAATAAATACCCATTTTCACGTATATATGATTTGCTTGATCAGCTGAGGGGTGCTGTGTATTTTTTGAAGATTGATTTGAGGTCGGGGTACCACCAGTTGAGAGTACGGCAGCAGGACATCTCAAAGACAACCTTTCTTACTAGATATGGATCGTACGAGTTTTTGGTGATGCCATTCGGTCTAACCAATGCACCGACAATATTTATGGACTTAATGAACTGAGTTTTCAAGGATTATTTGGACCAATTTGTTATCGTGTTTATAGGCGATACCTTGATTTATTCTCGAACTACGGAGGAGCACGCAGAGCATTTATGAGTGGTCTTACAGACGCTTCAGGATGATCAATTGTATGAAAAGTTCAAGAAATGTGGGTTTGGGTTGAGAGAGGTATAGTTCTTAGGCCATGTTGTGTCCGAACGGGGGATATTCATGGACCCAGGGAAAGTTTCTACCATGATGGAGTGGGGACAGCCCACTACACCCAACGAGGTGTAAAGCTCCTTGGGACTGGCCGAGTACTACCGTTGATTCATCCAAATGTTCTCCAAGATAGTCGGGACCTTAACGAATTTGACGAGGAAGGGAGTACCGTTTATGTGGGATGATGCGTGCCAGTAGGCATTTGAAGAGCTGAAGACTATATTGACTATGGCATCGGTTTTGGCATTGCCTCCGGCAGGGGTTGAATACAGAGTTTATACAGATGCGCACTTAAGGGGACTTGGCGGGGTTTTGAAGCAGGGATCATTACTGTAAGGATATTTTTGTCCATTATCAATTTGTTATGTCGCACGCCGTTACACCGTTGAAGAAATTCAAGATTCATACAGTCATCAACGGATCCGAATATCAAAAGAAGCAGAGGAATCAAAATCTGACAGGCCGGACCGGTCCGCCCAGAATAAAAGAACCGATCCTCCTGCGGAACGGTCCGCCTCAGACCCGGATCGGTTCGCTCGCTGAAAACTAATATACCCCGGACCGCAAGCGAACCGAAGAAGCCTAAAATAAAAAGAACCGGTCCGACTGGGATAAACACAAACAGATCGTGCAGAGATCTTTTAGGCCCAGGACTTCTTTTATAAACCCACTACGGAAAGTGGTTTTCTAAGACTTACATACACGATTTTCAGAGCAACAAAAACTCTAAGTCTTCACCTATTGAGTACCAAGACTCTAGGTTTTTTGATTCACACAAATTTCCAAACACTTGTGAATCACTTTGCAACCCAGGAACGCACTTTTGCTGTTCATACCATTGTGGAGAAGAGCGTTCTTCTTCTTCATTGCAGCCCTACTGGAAAGGGATAACTCCATCCGCCGACTACAGAATCCGACACCTGAGGGTAATTCTTAGTCACTTGTATTTTCATTGTAATCCAAAATTGTACAGTTACAATATTATAATGAAAATAAATGGTTTTGCCCCTTTGGGGGATTTTTCCTCACAGGCATGTGTTTGAATGTTCTTGCTTAGTTCATTATCTTATTCATTCACATATTGTTGCATGTTTAGGGTTTGTTTGTGTTAAAAGGTGTTTAATATATAATTGTTCCATTTGAACGCAAGCACATACGTTTTCAAATTGGTATCAGAGCAGGTTACGCTAATCTATCGTATATTCCTATTTTCTGCAAATTTTTTCTAAAATATCAATTTTTTGAAAAAATTGATTTTTTGAAAAAGTGCGTGTTCAAATGGAGAAGTTATATAATAAAATGTCAATTTTGACGGGACAAACTATTCCTATTAGAAAGCCCGTATGAGGTCTGCATTAAAAGTCATTGATGAGCGTGTCTGGATTTTGGTTGAAAGAGGGTGGACACCTCCCTCCGTGACTGTTGATAATGTGATCAACTTGAAACCTGTCACTTCTTGGACCGAAGAAGCATTTAAATGGTCATCTTTTAATTCTAAGGGTCTAAGTGCTATTTCTGGGTCTATCACACCTGATGAGTTCAAACGAATAATGACGTGCACCACGTCAAAAAAGGCATGGGATGTTTTATAACTCACCCATGAAGGAACAAATGCTGTGAAAGAGTCTAAATTGCAAAATTTAACAACTCAATTTGAAACCATCACCATGCATGAATCTGAATGCTTTGATGAATTTTATGCTAGACTTTCTGACATTGTGAATACTAGCTTTAATCTTGGTGAACATATTCCTAATGCTAGAGTTGTTAAAAAGATTCTTCGTTGTTTGCCTAAGCATTTTATCCCTAAAGTCACTGTGCTAAATTCAATGGGTAATTTAAATACGCTAAAATTGGAAGAACTTGTAGGAGATTTGCAAACATATGAAATTGATATGTTCCCTAAAACTGCTAAATCTAAAGATAAGGGAATTGCACTTAATGCCCAAGAGAGAAGGAGTGAGGGGTCGGCTAGAAAGAGGGTAGAGTCATCTAGAAAGAGAAAGACTGACACGTCAGATTCTGAGTGTGATTTTGACTTAGATGATTTGGCTCTTTTTGCAAAAAATTTCAAGAGGATTCTCAAATTTAAGAAAAATGGCAATTTTAAAGATAAAAAGAAATTTGAGAAAAATAAGTTTGAAAAGAAAAATGAAAAAGTTTTTAAAGATCCTCCTAAGAAAGATAGTGAGAGATGCTTTGAGTGTGATGGTAGGGGTCATAGAGCCTTTGAGTGTGCCACTCGTCTTAACAGAGAGAAAGGGAAAGCTGTCCTTAATGATACCCTTAGCAACGACAGTGAGGTCGAGACGGTGGATTCAGGAGATGAGTCACCGCATGAGTGTAACTTCACTGCATTCATGGCCAGTCAAGTGATCACTCCTAGTTCTCTTCACGACGATGAGGATGATGCTTCACAGGGACACCTCGATAGTGAGATCGATGTGAGTGAGGGGGAGGATGACTTAAGTGAGAGCGAGAGTGATATTCAACGCACCTATGCTGAGTTATATTCTGAGTCTTTTAAAATTAAAAAACGTAACAAAGCGCTAGTTCTTAAGATCATCGGCTTAGAGGAAGATTTAAGAAAGGCAAGAGAGAGAGAGTCTTCCTCCTTCACCGCCCTGAGAGAGAGAGAATCTGCCTGTGTCGAGAAAGTGAGTTTGTTTAGAGAGAGAGAGAGAGTGTTTTAGAGAAAGAGAGAGGGGACTTAACTAAACAAGTGGCTAGTCTTACGAGTCAGCTCCATTCCTCCGTGGAGACTCGGAAGAAACTTGAAGCCCTGGTTGCCCAGCTGACTCATGATCTTGAGAAAGCACGGGAAGTCAAGGTACAAATCGAGGACAGATCTAGGAAGATGGGAAGATGCTCCTCGACCCCGCTTTAGGTTTTGGTGATCGGCAAGGAATTGGTTATGATGTTGCCTCCACGTCCCAAATAGCCCCTGGACCAGTTCCTGAGTTTACTACTACTCCTTATGGTCATCGTCAAAAACCTCGAAGGAGAGTTCGACCAAGAAAAGCAAACCAAGGTCCGCCTTTGACTATGATCTTCTGTACTTATTTCAAAAGAAAAGGCCACCTCAGGGAGTTTTGCTATAGCATGGGTCGGACACGACGTACTACTGCCCCACCACGTCATACTGATGAGTTTTCTAGTCTGAGAGAGCGAGTTGAGTTCTTAGCTGCCACATCTCAGAGTTTGATGGAAGAATTCCGACGGATGTCTTTGCCGTTAGTGAATGCTTCTCACATTCCAGCTAAAACCAACAACAACAAAGGCAAACAAAAGCTCACCACCTCTTGGGTACCTAAGAAAGATAAAAAGGCCTTCTTCGTTCATGTTGCTCTCAAAGAAGACAATACCTCACATTGGTATTTTGATAGTGGGTGCTCCAGACATATGACAGGTGATGCTTCATTTTTTACGACTCTTGAGAATTATCAGGATGGCAGAGTCACCTTTGGAGATGGGAGCAAGTATAGCATTATAGGACGTGTTACTGTCGAGTTACCTGGGTTCCCTAAGCTAGAAAATGTTTTGTACGTCAAAGGTTTGAAAGCAAATCTTCTCAGCATTAGCCAGCTGTGCGACACTGACTTTGCAGTAAAGTTTGACCGGGATGCGTGTAAAGTCTACAATCAATCCGGTAAACTTTTGATGCAAGGGGTGAGGACCGAGGATAATTGCTATGGGACTGAGCCCACATCCTCACTTGTCTGCAACAGCGCCACGATCACTCCTATGGATCTGTGGCACCAACGTCTAGGTCACATGAACGTTAGAGATCTCAACCTCTTAGCTAAAAAGGACCTAGTACGTGGCTTACCATCTCTCGAAAAGTCAACTTTGACCGTTAGTGGACCCTATCAGATGGGAAAAAAAATCCATAGTCCCCATAGGAAGTTGCATTCCATTACCACCTCTCGTGTTCTTGAGTTGATTCACATGGATCTTATGGGTCCCACTCGCACTGAGAGTCTAGGTGGTAAGAGGTACATCCTCGTGATGGTAGATGATTTCTCCAGGTACTCCATTGTAGGTTTTCTGAGAGAGAAATCTGATGCTGTAGAATTTTTAACGACCAAGTGCCGTGTCGTGCAAAACCAATACGGTGTCACTATTAATAGGATGCGTGGTGACAATGGCACTGAATTCACAGAAGCAAAGGTAGATCTTTACTGTGATAGCCTCGGGATCAAACATGAGTTTTCTGCTGTGAGAACTCCTCAGCAAAATGGGATTGTTGAGAGAAAGAATAGAATGATCCAAGAAATGGCTAGATCTATGCTTCTAGGTCGTAAAGTTTCTAGGAGATTTTGGGCAGAGGCAGTGTCTACTGCATGCCACACGGTGAATAGGGTTTATTTGCGTCCACACACACTTCAGACTCCTTATGAGTTGTGGACTGGCAAGAAGCCCAACCTGGCATATTTTCGTGTTTTTGGGAGTAAATGCTATATCCTACGGGATAGAGAGCAATTAGGAAAGTTCGACTCCCGGAGCGATGAGGGAATATTTTTAGGATATTCATCAAATAGCAGAGCGTGCCGAGTTTTTAACCTGAAGAGATCTAAGGTTATGGAATCAATAAACGTCACCGTGCAAGATGATGAACCTCCGACGGTTATTGATCCTAACGTTCAGTGTGAGGATGATGATTGTTCTGACAGTGATTTACCTGTTCCTCTCTCACACTCTGTGGACCCTAGTCTTGTGCTAGGGGACATACCTGCTTGGGTTCGCAAGAGTCATGACCCGTCTTCCATTGTTGGCGATCCCACTCTAGGGGTCAAAACTCGTGCTCAGCTAGAGAATGTTGTTAGCCATCTTTGCTACACGTCCAAAGTCGAGCCCAAGAACCATAAAGAAGCACTCAAGGATGAACAGTGGATATCTGCTATGCAGGATGAGTTGCTTCAGTTTAAAAAGAACAATGTCTAGGAACTAGTCCCCCGACCTAGTGAGACTAATGTGATAGGTACCCGGTGGATTTTTCATAACAAAATGGATGAAAATGGTACCATAATCAGAAATAAGGCTAGGTTGGTCGCTCAAGGCTACACACAGATAGAGGGTGTAGACTTTAGGGAGACATTTGCTCCTATTGCGAGGCTTGAGTCCGTCCGTCTTCTGCTCGCCATCGCATGTCATCTGCGCTTCAAGTTATATCAGATGGATGTCAAGAGTGCCTTTCTGAATGGCATTCTACAGGAGGAGGTATATGTGGAACAACCAAAAGGGTTTGAAGACCCTCAGCACCCAGAGCACGTCTACTATCTGAGGAAAGCCTTGTATGGTTTGAAGCAAGCACCCCGTGCTTGCTACGAGAGGCTTACTTCCTATCTCTTAGCTCGTGGCTTCAAGAGAGGGTGAGTAGATATGACGTTGTTCGTCAGGAGAGATGACGGTGCTATTTTGGTTGCCCAAGTCTATGTGGATGACATAGTCTTTAGCTCCACATGCTCCCAGCATGCTCACCACTTTGAGGAGGAGATGAAAAGTGAGTTTGAGATGAGCATGGTTGGTGATCTTACATTCTTCCTTGGTCTCCAGGTTCGTTAGCTAGAGGATGGGATGTTCATCTCCCAATCCAAGTATGCTAGAGACCTAGTGAAGAAATTTGGTTTAGACTCCGCTAAGCATGCACGTACACCTATGAGTACCACTACCAAGCTTAGTAAGGACACTTCAGGCAAGGACGTAGAGCAAACCTTATATCGGAGTATGATCGGTAGTCTTCTCTACTTGACTGCCAGTCGTCCCGACATCGCCTTTAGTGTTGGAGCTTGTGCGCGATATCAGGCGTCCCCGAAAGAGTCACATTTACTTGCTCTAAAACGTATTATTAAATACGTGAATGGGACTCTTTCATACGGTATTTGGTATGCATTTGATACCAATGACCATTTGTCCGCCTATTCGGAAGCCGATTTGGGCCGGGGATGTAGATGGTTGTAGGAGCACCTCTTGTGGGTGTTTCTATTTTGGTTCTGCTCTTGTCTCCTGGCTGAGCAAGAAGCAAAATTCCATCTCTTTGTCCACTGCGGAGGCTGAGTACATAGCCGCCGGGAGTTGTTGCACACAACTCTTGTGGATGAAGCAAATGCTGGAGGATTATGGGATTTCACAGGACATCATGACCATTTCCTATGATAACACGAGCGAGATACACATATCCCGCAATCCAGTTCAGCATTTGCGCACCAAGCACATCAGGATACGTGAGCACTTTATTCGTCAGTTAGTTGAGGAGAACACTGTATCCTTGAGTTTTGTTCCTACCGACCGTCAGTTAGCCGACATTTTCACGAAACATTTAGATGCCCTTAGATTTGAGAGTCTTAGGAAGTCTTTGGGGATTTGCACAGTTGACTGAGGGGTTGGTTTATGTCTAGAATAGGATGTTTCTTCATGTTCATATCATATGCTTCCTATTGCTAGTCTATTTTATATGTACCATTGCTTGTTGTACAACTATTTATTCATTCTTTTTGCTTTTTATACTTCTTTTGAAAAATACAAAAAAATTTTATTTTTACTAAAATTTTTGAAAAATCCAAAAAGATTTCTGTTTTTGCTCCTTTTATGGATGAGCATTTAAGATAACCAAGTCACAACTTCTTTCCATATATCCATGTGACTGTTTGATAGATATTTGAGAGGCTACATCATTTCATCCATGTGATTTACATTGTTTGGAGTCTTTGAGATGTAATTAGTGATATCTTCCTACATGTTTGACTCCTATATCCTTTATTGCACACATGCACGGCTATATTTGATAATTGCACTTATCTATCTCATATTGGCTTGAATGTTTCCATCTCAATCCTGTCTATACAATGTACAATATGCGATAAAACTTGACAAGATTGGAATGCATGTAAAAACCGTTTTGGTGAGACTATGTGTTTTTGTATAACGGGGAGGGGCTGCGAAAGGTTATCATCTATCCTTTGCGCAAAAGCCACCGTTAAAAAGGACATACAAAATGGAGGAATTTTAATATCCGAGGTCCAAAGAGGTTAAAAGAGCCCGAATTTTTTTTTTTACAGGCAATAAAAAGCCTTCATGCCAAATATGGGCCACTTAGGTTTCACCATCAATTCTCCAAAGTTTGAGAATTTAGAATGCCTCTATTCAAAATGATATCTGAGGGAGTTTGGTTGGAGAATCTTTAAACGGTTTTGCACTTCCTTGAAAGTCCTGAAAAAGCATAAATCGTTTTGGACGTTATTGGTGTGAAAATCACTTTGAGCTTTGATTTGTTGATTTGATTAAGTCAATTTCTTATATTGTCATTCTTTTACACCAAAGGACACATTTGAGTTCATTCGCTAGTAGTATCCAATATTCATCGTGCACATATGTCATGTTTGTATGCATTGATTTTCCTATCGAATTTGATCACACCACTTCATTTACGCTATCATCGTCTTGGCTGCTTTGTGTTCATTCATGGTGTGATTTTATCCTAGTGACACTCCATACTTGCTTATTTGATTTATTTCTCTCATTTGTCTATTTGGGGACATCATAAAAAGGGGGAGAATGAATTATCTTATTATGTGGGAGATTTAAAAGTTTAAGTTTTCTCATAAATTGGTATATATGTCTATCTCCTTTCAAACTCGATACGTCACTTGGTATTTTGTCTTTTCTCATGTGTGTAGGTACTACATGGATTATCATTGGATTGCACACCCTGATGAGAAAAGTGTTGAGATTTCTGAAGAGTTGAAGAGCAAACGTTGAAGTCTTATTCAATTGTATCTTTCCAGTTTTGGGTTCATGGAAGGGTAGATTTGTATAGGCATCTTTTGTTGTTTGATAATTCGGATGTTTGTTTTTATGTATGTACCGGCATAGACATAGGGGGAGATTTATAAGGACATTTTTGTCCATTATCAATTTGTTATGTCGCACGTCGTTACACCGTTGAAGAAATTCAATATTCATACAGTCATCAACGGATCCGAATATCAAAAGAAGAAGAGGAATCAAAGTCTGACAGGCCGGACCGGTCCGCCCAGAATAAAAGAATCGATCCGCCTGCGGACCGATTCGCCTGCTGAAAGCCAGTATACCCCGGACCACAAGCGAACCGAAGAAGCCTAAAATAAAAAGAACCGGTCCGCCTGGGATAAACACAAACAGATCGTGCAGAGATCTTTTAGGCCCTGGACTTCTTTTATAAACCCACTACGGAAAGTGGTTTTCTAAGACTTACATACACGATTTTCAGAGCAACAAAAACTCTAAGTCTTCACTTATTGAGTACCAAGACTCTAGGTTTTTTGATTCACGCAAATTTCTAAACACTTGTGAATCACTTTGCAACCCAGGAACGTGCTTTTGCTGTTCATACCATTGGGGAGAAGACCGTTCTTCTTCTTCATTGCAGCCCTACTCGAAAGGGATAACTCCAGCCGCCGACTACAGAATCCGACACATGAGGGTAATTCTTAGTCACTTGTATTTTCATTGTAATCCGAAATTGTACAGTTACAATATTATAATGAAAATAAATGGTTTTGCCCCTTTGGGGGATTTTTCCTCACAAGCATGTGTTTGAATGTTCTTGCTTAGTTCATTATCTTATTCATTCACATATTGTTGCATGTTTAGGGTTTGTTTATGTTAAAAGGTGTTTAATATATAATTTTCCCATTTGAACGCAAGCACATACGTTCTCAATTACCCCACCCACGACTTAGAGTTAGCAGCCATGGTTTTTACCTTGCGAATGTGGAGACACTATCTCCTAGGGGAGAAATTTTATCTTTTCACAGACCACAAAAGCTTGCAGTACTTGTTCACACAGCGGGAGTTGAACATGCGACAGAGGAGCTGGCTAGAGTTTGTGAAAGATTATCAGTTCGACATTCAGTACCACCTGGGGAAGGAGAATGTTGTGGAGGATGCGTTGAGCCGTAAGCCATTTTTGGAGTTAGCGACAGTGTAGAAGGAGAAGTGGACGTCACTTTATGGGGACGATTACCTGACCCGAGAACTTATGTCAGTTCTCACCATTACCCCCGAGATCATTATTCGGGTGGCAAAGGCACATGCAGGAGATCAGCTTTGCCAGGAGCGGGTGATACAGTTGTTAGCCGAGGGGGCGTAACATTTTTCAATTGGGTCGGATGGTGATTTAATATTCCAAGGGAGACTAGTTATTCCTTATGATGAGTTGAGGCGAGCCATCATATCGGAGGTTCACAGTTCACTTTTTACGATACATTCCGGAAGGGATAAGATATACCACGACATGCACCGTCAGTATAGATTGGCCGGGATAAAAAGGGATATAGTCGAGTTTGTGTACAGATGTGCTACGTGTCAGGTTATGAAGGTGGATACCAGCGTCCTGCAGGTGCTTTACAGCCTTTGGAAATTCGGGTGTGGAAATGAGAAAGCATCTCCATGGACTTCATCACTGGGATATGTACTTCGTAGAGGGGGCACGATTCGATATGGGTGATTTTCGACAGATTGACAAAGGTGTGTCATTTCTTATATGTCCGGATAGATTGCAGCTCCAAGAAGTACGACAGACTCTTCCTTACAGATATTGTTAAGCTGCATGGAGTGTCTCTCAACATCGTATCAGACAGGGATAGGACATTTATGTCCCACTTTTAGAGGAGCTTTCAACAGGCCTTAGGGGCAGAGTTGAGATTGAGCACGTTATATCATCCTCAAATCAATGGGCAGATGAAGAGGGTGAACCTAATGCTAGAGGACATGTTGCGGATGTGCATTTTAGATTTTAAGGGGAGCTGGGAGAAGTATTTATCATTGGTGGAGTTTGCCTACAATAATAGCTACTAGTTCACGATAAGGATGGAACCTTTTGAGGCACTCTACAGGAGACCTTTTTGGTCACCCTCATGTTGGTAGGAAGTGGGGGAGAATAAGTTGCTTGTGCCAGATTTTATTAAGGATAGGAAAAAGTTCTATGTGGATGCGGGCCAGAGGCACTTAGACTTCGATTTTGGAGATCAGGTGTTGATTAAAGTGTCTCCCATGAAGAGGGTGATGAGATTTGAGAAAAAGGGAAAGTTGGCTCCTAGATACGTAGGACCATTCCCTATTCTATAGAGGATTGAGCTCGTAGCATATCGCTTGGGATTACCAGATCACTTGCAGCGAATGCACGACGTTTTCCACATATCTTAACTGCGGAGGTTCCTTTGGGATGAGGTAGCATACCAGTACATTGATATCGATGAGATTGAGCTCCATCCAGACGCTACTTATGAGGAGAGGGCGGTAGCCATTCTGGACCGACGAGAGCTCTGACTTTAATCCAAGGTTGTTCCTTTAGTTCGGGAGGATGGATCGACTTGTGAGAGGGAGGGTGACATGCGCAAAAAATATCCCGAACTCTTCTAGCTAGGTATGTTCATTTCTTGATTCTGAGCACGGAATCCCGTTATTAGGGGAAAGAATGTAATACCCCGTATTTTAATCTAAAATAAATAATAAAATAATATTTTGGAATAAATAAATAATTGCAGAAATTGGACTTAATTAAATATTTTTAATTTAATAATTTCACAATCGAAATTTGTTATTTAGTTATATGTTGTATATGATTGATTTTATGCGCATGAATGTAGCAATCGCATATATCGTACAAAAAAATACATAATTAATGTGCGATACAAATTAAAAGTACCTATTATTGATATAAATAATTCGAGACATATTTCGAGACACATATGAGCTCGTTTAGATGATTTGGACCTTTAAAAATAGTCCCAGGTCAATAGTTTATAGGTTGGGGAACTTTTGGACTAGTTAGATTATGGATTCGGGTCCGTTTGGGGGTCCAAAAGTTGAATTTTAGGCCCAACTCGGAATTAATCATTAATTAGTGTTTAAATGGGGGTAAACCGCTTCCCCACTATCATTCCAAAAAATCTAAAAATAACACTTAACGGGAGAGAATAGGAGAAGGGCCAAAAGAGTAAGGAACCAAGAAAAAATCAACGGGATTTCAAGAGACTTTCTTCTACGAATCTTTATGGCAAGAATTCTCTTGGTTAATTTATGTTTTCAATATATTTCTTGATGCATCATAATTGACCCTTAAATTTCTGGAATTTAGGTCTGAATATGGTTAATTTGATGATGAACAATGCATGTAGAAGACTGAATTTAATGTAGAAATTGTCCCAGAAATTTAGGTATTGTAAATCTGAAAAATTGACTATAGAATCCGTAAGGTTTTGATAGTTAAATTTGGGATATTTGACCAATTGATGTAGAGGATATCTATCTAAATTTGTGGATTGAAATGTGATGTAGATTCCATGACAAATTCCCTTTATTATGAATTAAATAATGGTTGGAAATTGGAAAACATCTCAATCGTATAAGCCTTGAACAGATATAAAATTTTGGGTTTAAATGCATGAATTTTGGGTTGATTTTTGGATGTAGAAGTTGGTTTCTATATAAGCATTTTCTGGGTTTTGTATGAATCTGTTTTGGGTTAAAAATTGAATCTGGGAAGAAAAATTGGTGAACCAACATGAGGTATAAGACGTTAGGTCACTCAAACGACGTCGTGGGTCGTTCGAACGACATGTCATGTCGCGCGAATGAGCCCCACTCTCGTTCGAGTGGCTGGGTTGGTTTTCAGTAAATGGAACTTAACGTGAGAAATTGTGAAAAACACTTATATACCCACATTTAATTGGTGCTAATTACAATTAACTAGTTGGTTACGTAATTATTATTATGGAATGGAATTAATAATTTATTAGATGGTAAATTATTAATAAATGAAAAATATTGCGGACTTTAGTTGGGCTTTTTATGGTAATTATGGAGTAATTACCTATACGTATTATATGAGATAATAATATGTACTATTATGTATCTGTGTGGACATAACATTATCCGTGGACTGTCCTATCGGCTCGGGGGTTTGTGCTTTCGGATCGGGTACCACATGTCAGCACAGGTGGACTTGATGTTATGTAGGCCATATAGGTACTACGTGAAGGCATTATCTACGAGAGGTGGGAGTTGCCGCTGACCCAGCTTGTGTCACCGCTATGTATGGACCGTGAATAAGTATCCTGCGTAGGGACCGCCTCCAATTTATGTGTGTTTTATGATGTTCGCTTAGGATAAGAGATTCCTCCGGACTTGCTGATAGAGTGCGAATTAGACACCAACGGTAGATGCCTTTGTGTGTCAAATATATGAAAGGATATATATAAAATAAATTTAATTGTCTAAGAATTGGAATAAATGGGTGTTGAAAATTAAATATAATGATTGCATTTAAATATTTAATTATTGATAGATCCATTTTGTGAATTTGAGATGATGTCGTAATCATTACTTGGGCCGTATTGGGATGCGAATAATATCACACTTAGATGGGGTGTTAGACACATGTGAGTGACGAAGGGGGAATATTTATCTTACATCGACTATATTTTTGCATCATAAATTAATTAAGTTAATTCTTGCACACCTCCGGCTCTAACCCAAATTTAAATATTTTCCAACCCCCTCCTCCTAGGTGCTCTTAGATAGGGATAGCTGAATTGTGCTAAAGCAGTCTTGCAGTCTCACTTCCTCTTCAATTTTAGATCAGTCGATTCTAGCATAGGTGCTTTTCCTGCCGTAGCTAATTAGTTATTTATTTATTTGGAACATTTATAAGGGCATAAGCCCGAGACTTCTTTACTCTATGTTGGTTAAGATTTCTGCTACATTGGTTGGATTTATTATTTCATTTATGGTGGTTTGGATCTATTTAATTATGATGGATTTATTTGTAACATTTAGAAATGCGGGCTTTTTAGAAAAATAATTATTTGTATTTGCACTTGTGCTAAGGATGGTATTAATTGACAAGCAAGCCCTATCTTCGACGTATCGTGTCTGGTCAGCCTTTACTTGAGAAAATATGGGGTGTTACATTTCTCATGTTTTAGCATTATATCTAATGTTATCTGGCCTCATATGCCCTTATCTCAAACCTTAGGTGTTGTAAAATAGCATATATATATACTAAGGATGGGTTTGTTTTTTATCTGAATCTGAAGTATGAATATAAAATCTGAATCTGAAAAATATGTTTTTTTTTTTTATTTGAATGGACCTCTGAATGAATGTATTTAGACTGATTCAGACTTCAGAGGTAATGTTACCTCTTAATCATTCAGAGAAAAATATAACCATTAACGTCTTAATCATTTAAAGAAACAAACGCTATTTGGTACCTGCTAAGTCTGAATGATTCATATTCAAACTTGAGAGGCAAAAACAAGCAACCTGTAAAGGTGGATGACTGGGTTTTTAAAAATAACAATCCCATTTTTTCACTTGGGCCTCCAACAAGGTGTTCAAATGGGCGTCAAATACTTATATTTATCAACTAATAACTAGCATAAATGGGTACATAACGCATAAGCACTTATTTTTATTATTTTTATTGTGTTCTTCTTACTAACAAGTCCCCAAATTAAGTCGCCACCAAAATTCGTTAAATAAACCATAACAAAAGTCTTATTACATGTATTAAAACTAATTCACTTAACAAATTATGTTAATTCATAAGATAAATCAAATAATAAAACTCAAGCAATATATCTTAAATTCAATATAAATTCTAAAAAATGCACAATTAATTTTCATAAAATCGGTGCTGAAAATACGAGGTAGTACATCAAGCACATAAAAATCAAATTTTAATATGACAAACTTTTTTAAGGGAAATAATTAACTTTAAAATTTATAACTTTAAAAAATAGCCTTTTTAATCTTTTGTATCCAACACATCCTAACATTAGATGAGTGAGTAGTAATCGGGTGGAATTTCAACTTAACCCACCTGTGGCCCTCCACAAATATAGTTATCTCGAGGCTATGGAACCAAGTGCCAACCCCTACAAATCAAGGTTGGGTTGCCAAACAAAAATAAGTAGATTAGCTCCCGAGCTAGCAAGTCTAGTACCCAACTAAAGTTGGATTTGGACGTGGCAAGACTATCAAATTATTTCACGTATAGAGTTTAAATATAAAAAAATCGCAAGATGGTAGTATCCAACAAAATAAAAAATAAACAAATTGTTTAGTTAATTAATGTTTAAATCCTAAAAAAAGTTTCAATTAATTTTTAATCTAAGATAATTTAAAAAATTTATTTGTAAATTCAGGAAGTGATATTAGCATATAACACAAAAAATGACATTATGCGCTTTTATCACTCTGAGGAGCGAAAAATTATTATTACAAATAAATGGACTAAAAGTAAATCATGAATTTTTAATTAAATGCCCCTAAATTGCTTCTTTTTCATGGCGATCATATCCATCTATCAGGCTTTTGAGGGTTTAAAAACAAACTTGGCCTTTTTAAAACATGCATATATATATAGAGAGAGAGACAGACAGACTCCTGTGCACACTAAGTTTGCACAGTATTGGTGCACATCAATTTTTTTAAAGTATTAAAAAAAAAAATTTGAGTTGATTTTTTTATGTGATATTTAAACATTTCAATGGACCATGTAAAAAAAATCAGTTCAAAAAATATTTTTTTTACTATTCTTAAAAAATCGGTCAAACTTTCGCAGCTTTTAAAGTACCTAAAAGTAGCAAAAGTTTGACCGATTTTTAAAAATAGTAAAAAAAAAAAAAAAAAATTTAGCTGATTTTTTTTTACATGGGTTCGTTGAAATGTTTAAATATCACACAAAAAAAATCAACTCAAAAATATTTTTTTTACTATTTTAAAAAAATAATGTGCAAATTTAGTGTGCACAGGAGCCGGACTCTCTGTGTGTGTGTGTGTATACACACACACACACACACACACACAGAGAGAGAGAGAGAGAGAGAGAGAGAGAGAGAGAGATCTCATAAGGATCTCTATTTGCATACCACTCACGCGTATCAATTTTGATTAAAAAAAAAATATTTGTGGCGTAATTTTTTTTTCGTTTTTAAACATTTCAGTAAGACCATTATAAAAAAAACAGCTCAAAATGATTTTTTTTACTATTTTAAAAAAAACGGTCAAACTTTGTGAGTTTTTAACGACTTAAAAACTAACAAAGTTTGATCGATTTTTTTAAAATAGCAAAAAAATTAATTTTGAACTGATTATTTTTTTATGGTCATATTGAAATGTTTAAAAACCATAAAAAAAATCAACCCAAAAATATTTTTTTTACTATTTTAAAAAAATGGTCATCATTTAGGGTCCTCAAACTGGGACCTCACTTGATCGTTTCCCTATATATATAGTACTGTTCTTGTGTGAATTGTTCCGCATTTTAATAATGCGGACTGGACATGTGTCACTTGACAGTGAGCTAAAAAAAAAAGAGCGCGCCTATAATTTAACTAATAATTTCTAGGGTTGCTGTCAGGGGATACATCTCCGGTTTGTACTCTTAAAATACGGGATAGTCTGCACTCTTTTGTGAAATGTCTCGTATATTAAGAGTGCGGACCGGACATGTGTCACCTGATGGTAAGCTATGAAATTATCGACTAAATTATAGGGGCTCTTTCTCTCTTTTCTAGCCTCACCGTCAAGTGACAGATGTCCAGTCCGCGCTGTTAAAATGCGGGATACTCTGCACAAGAGAAGTATATATATATATGCAGGCAGGTTCATGTGCATACTAAGTTTGTTCACGTGCTGTCGCACACCTATTTTTTAAAAATATTAAAAAAATATTTTTGATTTGATTTTATTATGCGATATTTAAACATTTAAAGGGAGCCACATAAAAATCAGCTTAAAAAATATTTTTTGCTATTTTAAAAAAATCGGTCAAAAGTGAAAGTTTGATCGATTTTTTTTAAACAGTAACAACATTTTTTTTTAGCAAAAAAAAATCAATTCAAAAATATTTTTTTATTATTTAAAAAAAAAATGATGTGCAAACTTACTTTCTAATTATAGAACTTTCAAAAGTGGAGGAATCCATGCAACTGTATTCTTATCAGTTAAAAGTGATAAATAATCACCAATTAAAGTGATCAATGATCACCATTATCAGCCCTCAGATGAAATATTTAATTTTTGTTGAATTACACTTCATACTTTTCCATAAAATGCTCGAGTGGTGATGGGTTAGTTTCCTGGTCAACAGGATTGAAAGAGTCAGACCCAAGAGATTTCTCGAGCTCAGCCCAAACTAAGAGAGCATTTGGAAGCCCAAAGTCAGCCAATGTATGTATATATATAAATCTTAAGATTGGCATATGAAATCTTTAATTAATTATCTATTTAAAATTATCCATCTTAACTAAACCTCTCTTTAAAAAAACCACAATCTGCTCCTGCTCTCTCCTTTTCTACAACAAACCTTACATATATCTACACTACAACATATTCGTATTTCTTCCAACAAATTGTATATACCTCCATCAAATTTAGCAATTTTCTTTATACTTTAAACTTTATTCTGGATATGGAGGTACAATGACATCATATCGAATCTTGAATAGAAATCTACAACTAGGGCCGGCAATATGGGCTCTTGAGGATGAAACCGTCCATAATCCACCCAAAATAATGTGTCTGGATCCCATTAATTGTGTTTGTGGGTCAAAATGGTTTGAACGATCCAATAAGATGGTTTGTTGGCGGGTCATTAGCGGGTCAAAATGGTTTTGGACCCACACAAAAATAAAACTCAAATTACTAAAGAGTTAAAAGATTTTTTTTATTCAAGTATTTACTTGTATATTTTTTTTCAAATTTGTTATACCATATTTATTTGTATATGGCATAATAATTATTTTTTCAAAAAAAAAAAAAAAAGCGGGTCAACCCGACCCGATCCGGGTTTGACCCGACCCGGATTTAACCCGACCAAATCCGCCCAAATTATTATGTTCGACCCGCTTTTGACCCGCCTAAATTTATCCATATCCATTTTTTATCCATCCATAACCGCCCATAACCGCCCATTTGCCTCTACTATCTACAACACAAAACGGGGTGATGGACGGGTTCTTCTCAAAATTGAAGTGCACGTTGTGCTCTTTTTTTTCAAATGATTGGGGTACATTATTTTTAAAATTCCAGAGCAAGAGTTGGTTTTCGCCCCATTGGGCACATTTCCACACATATTTAGTGGACCATACCTTTTCTTTTCTTTTTTTCACTTCAATTATTTTTCCCTTTTCTTTGTAAAAAAACATTAGTTATGCTCTTACAAGACAAATAATATGTGCTCCTCACTCTTTACACACGAGAATATTGTAACTTTGGTTTTTAGATTTTTTTTCGAAGTTCATGAGTGCCCCTCATCTAATTTTTTATATGTAAATTACGCATTGTCATTGCTTATCTTCTTATCAAACTTAATTTTGCTCCTATTTGTATCCAAATTTCATTTGAACCGATTTGATTTAATTAGTATCTCTACAAAATATTAGTGATCTCAGACTAGTGTTGAAAATTAATATAATTTTAGCAAGGTTTTAAAAAATGCGGGGCGTGATCGAGACGTGGAGGCGAAGTCTTAAACCTTAGAAGCTTAGGCGGGTCTTAAGCGTAAAAAGGCGTGAAAATGCGTTTAGGCCTTCTTAATATATTTTAATATTTTTTAACCATAACAAGACTATTAAAATACTAAAATTGTACATATCGAAAAAATATGTCTGAATATATGCAAATTAAAATACTATTTGATTATTTTGGATGAGATAATGGTCTGGTTTGTAAAAAATCTTTAAAAGGCGATATCGTTTCACTAAAGGATTGTTGTTTTTAGAAAAAAAATGTGCCTTAAGGATTTTACCAAGAATAAGGAGTAAAAAGCTTAAAGCGAATCGTTTCTCCCAAGCCTCAACCCTAGGCGTGCTTATGCGGGTTTTTTAGAACAATGAATTTTAGTAATGGCAAAAATATACCTAACAATGTTTTATATTATTAATTACAATTTAGGTGTATTTTGGCTTTACCCACATTGTAGTCATTATTATTTGACTTACTCGTCGTTTTCTTTTTCTTTTGATTTGATCCCAATTTTATCCTTCAACGACATTTTTTTCTATTTTTTGTGATGTTGATGTTGATAAATGTCAAAATTGGGGTAATTGCTTATATTATTAATAAATGTTGTACACTTTATTATAATAATGATAGATCATAGTAATTTATTGTTAAGACACGTCATGTAGTAGTTCATTTGGGGGACTAAAATATTTATTTAATCTAATGAAAAGAGAAAAAATTTAACAACAAAAAAATTAAGGTCATTACTAACCCCGAAAAAAGGTAATAGCGTAACATAACATCAAAAAATTGATAGCAAAACATGAGGAAATTATTAATATCATTTAACCCCAATTTTAACTCTAAACATTAACTCTAATACCTCTAAAATAGAAACCCTAGCTAAATTCAAATTATAAAACCCTAGATAAATATATAATTAAAATCTCAATAGCCAAACAGACAAATACAACCAATCATATAAATTTAAAATATATAAAGATAACCAAACATAACAAAACAATAAGAGAAAGAATTCAAAAAAGAAAAATAAATATGTGTTTTTAGTTTTCATGTTGTTGTGAATGAGAAGCAGTAGAAAAGAAAAGAAGAGTTGGCCCCGGAGGTGACTCAATGAGGAGTGAAAAAGAGTTGAGAGTAGTGGGGTGGTTTGGGTTAAAGAAGTCCCGCTCTGTTTTTTGCTATTTTGTTTTGTTGTTAAGAGATTTAATTTTAAAGAATGGGTTGGCTTGATTAATTTATAAAAACACCCCCAAAAACTTTTCTAATTTAGCTTTTACTCCAAATATTTTTACATACCTACTTTTTCTTTTTCTTTTTAAAAATCCGTGGGGGCACAAACCCCCACTTATCCCTAAGTTGCTCAGTTCCTGGTTCTTATTGCATTACTCAACAAAAAATACAAATCATATATAATTTACAACAAAATTACTTATCCTTTTCCCTTTTTTATTTTTCTATAGAGCTACATGCACTGTAACAATGAGATTTTAAATAAATTAAACAATTTGATCTCCAATTTAAAAAAAAAACTAAAAAATAGCAATGGAAAAAAAGGAGTAATTTTGAAGTTATCCAACTTTTAATTGCCTAAAGGGGTCATAATATATGATTTGTATTATTTTTTTATAGTCATTAGGAAGGTTTTTTCTCCCTATTTTCGCTTACCTAATAAAATCTCATGAGGGATGCACCACTTCGACAAAATTTAAAAATAGGCAAGTAAATAGTTATGTTTATAGAAAAGTATAAATTGTTGTCTCATTCTTTTTCTACAAAAATTTTAAAAACTCTCAAATGGGATATTGGCCTAACTATTTATAAAATATTTTTGATTCCATTTTAACTTTGAAGGATAATTAAATGTGTATTTTAGAATAAACTTTATTGTACATATTTGTTGTATTTAATTTTGTTCACGAGTCATTGTTGTATTGTTTCAGTAATCTACATATAAACAATATATATATATATATATATATATCTTTTTTTAAAACGATCGTGCATCGTGCGAGTTGCATGCTTGCTATACCTCTAATACGAGAGTATTAAAGATTAATGAGGAGGATTTAATGTTAACCATTATTATCATTTCACTCTATAATTTCCAAGATAATTATTGATCATTGGTTTTCATTTTCTTGAAATAGCCCATTCTCTTTATCTATATTCACGTAGGATAGATTCCCAATTAATTTATCTCTTCTTTCTTATCTAAAATACAATTGTTGCTCTTTACCTACCCTCAATGACTATCCATGTCTAATTTGATAAGAAGGTTGCCATACTTCATTGTGTTTCATCAAGCTATGATGGGTATGCTACCACTCCTCTCATTTCTTCTTATATTTCGATTTTTTCTCGCATAACTGTAATTTATTTGATGTGTATTCTCATCTTTGTTTCGTAAATGCAGGGGGGTAGAGATATGTCGAAAAATGAAATCTCAATTTTACCATCGGAATCTCATAAAAATAGGAATATCAAGAAAGCCAGATTGTTTTTGAAAACGAATGTTCCTTCATCTTTTATTTTGTTTATTAATTTTTTTTAAATTGTTTGATTAATTTTATGAAACGGAGAGAGTTACCGGCAGGGTAGGGTAGGATTTTTTGTCAGTGAGTTTTTCAGTTGAATCCGGTGGAGAGATTTTAGGGCAAATGGGGATAAAAGTGAAATAATGGTGTTTGGTGGAGAGAGAGAAAAAAGGTTAGGTTAAGAGTTGGAAATGGTGAGTTACTGATATATTAACTTCGATGTCAAATTCATATTATTATTTTTCTTTTGAATGTTTGAACTATAAGAGTGGGTAAAGGAAAATATATAAGAGTGTGGAGAATGTTTTCTTCTCCAGAACTTCTTGAATAAATCAATTCAATAATTTTATTGCGAATAAACTCATCCCATATCTATATGGATTAATTTAAACTTTTATTGTTTGATTTGTTATTGGATTATGTGTCTAATTAGTTAAACTCCAAGTGAGCTTCTTATTTCCATTTCAGTGATGAATACGGATTCTTTTTTGTATCTTGAATTTGCTATCCCTTTTTTATTCTTTTAATGTTTTCAATGGTTAGTAGTTTGGCATTTTATTTTTATTTTCTTTTTTTTATTATCAATTGAACTATTCGTTTCTATATTAATATAACCCCATGAGCACGAACCATTTATAACAAAACTTTGCCAAATGCATTGCAATATCAATATGCCCATGTTAATCATTAAGAATTTTTGGGGCCTTATCTAATAAGACATATCTATAACAAAAGGTTTTTACTACTATGCACCCGATTTACATGTATAATAAATTCAAATATCCCTCCCTAAAGGTGTCAGTTCATGATTTTGGGTCGTGCTTTATATTGACGACATGACGCGCACAATTTCGACAAGGCATGTAATCAAGTTTTGATTACCCAGTAAGAACACGAACTATTTATGGTTCAATATTTTCTATTAGAAGTCTATTATAATGGTGGGTTTAAATTGAAACAAAAGTCATGACTACTCTCACAATTGTTGGTGGTGACAACCCTCTTTTCGGTATGATTTTTGTAGGACTATGATATCAAAAGCGGCTCCATCACTTTCATTGTCTACATGAACGACTTTGCTTATAAACATATTAGGCGGTCACCTAGGGCTCCCTACTAACCGGTGCCCCAAGTTAAGGCCTTCTCACACAATTAATTTATTAAATTCACCTCATATACAATGCCATAATATTCGAATCTTGATTGTTTTTTAGTCAAGTTGAATTATTTTACACTAAATCATCATCTTTTTTAATATTTAGCTTATGTTGATTCAATGTCCTCATTTTCTATGCGCAATAACTATTATTATTGCGATTCTGTATAAATTTTGGATCTTTATATAAATTCATTTCATTTCAATGAAAAAATTATATGTACTTTTTCCTTCCCCTTAATATACATGTTCGGTTATCATATATTACCTTACATCATTGGTTAACCAACTCATGTTATCACATAAATTGAGTTTAATAATCTACGTGTTTGGGTTTATATGGTGGGGCTCATGGGAATTTTCTTATGGGTTTAAGCACAAAGTATTGTACTTTGTGATATTTTGTCACATTTTTCGTATTAGTAATTGCATTAGTGTATTAATTTATAACTATGGTAAATTTTTATATATTCTATAAATATTTTGTATATTATTGATTTTTATCTTTATGGTTTATTGTTTACAATCTATAAATTAGGTTTTTCAATGATCAGTATAATTTTGCTTTAACTATAGTGAATTATAAGCAACTTATGTTGAAGAGTTGTATGCTTTCTTTATTTTTTTAATACAATAGTTATTTCTCTAAAAGAAGACGATTTTTATATGGTAATTTCTTATTTCTTTTTATAGAATTATTTTGTTTTTATCGTTTTGAACTCTTGAAAAAAGAATTATATTAGTTCATCAAATACACCCTGAACTCATATTTTTTTTTTCATATAGCATGTTTTTAAATAACCTGATTATATGCGTGATTAAACTAACAAAATTATTATATTTGTATTATTACCATTTTAAGTAGTTTTTTTTTATAAATCTCACGCGCATCGTGCAGGTCCCATGCTAGTACATATTAAAAACACTCCTCTCAAAATCAGTTCGCTCACTCTGACAGGTTTTGAGCTGAGTTTGTCCTTAGTTATTACGTTTCATAAATGCATTTCTTTTTACTCAGATAATTGCATAATTAAACTTAACATCAAGATGTTTACAAATTATATTGGTGTTAATTGAAATAATTAATTAATAATGAGACTCATCAATGATAGTTGAAGGACAAAAGTACTTTGTCTTATCCCTTTATCTTCCCAAACACGTAAAACATCTTGTTTTGAGAAGGATAATCTTGGATGCATCCACAAATTTTTTAAATCCATCCACTAAACAATAGTTTATAGTTAATCTGCTAAAATAAAATACTCACGAAGTGTATAATTAAAAATACATATTCCATTTTTTTTAATTAACTTAATAATATCTTTAAATGGATGTACAAAATTTGTGAATGAATCCAACATCACTTTAAAAGAATTCTAACCAATTACATAACAACATAAACAAGCACAAACCATATCCACCTCCACATTCATATATCAAGCAATTGGAAATATATGTGCTGAAATGATTCATTGTCAGAATCTCCATGATAATTGATTTTTTCTACTAAGTATTTGTACAAATTTAATTGAATGACTAAACATCGAAAAAGATCTCAAAACAATGGTTGATTGCGTGTGGATATTACATACTGGGGTATATATATACTAGGGTGTACCCGTACCGATGGGACGACGATAAATTTCTTTTCGTGATAAATTTCTTCCCGTGATGAAATTCTACGCCTAAATCGTTGGCAGGAAAAAGAAAAAAAAAGTCTCGAGTTGAGGCACAGAGTAGTTCATAAGTACCGATGGCTCGGTTGTAAAGTTCTTCAAGTTCACTTGACTATTAAACACAATGATGATGTGTTCACTACATGCTCGGTGTGTACTAATTATTAATATTGTTTATTGATTTTGATGATTCCAAACAATTATCCCTGTAGTATTATGTAAATATTTCTTAATAATACTTTTATTTGTACAATCTATACTCTTATTATCATTAATAATATATACATATACAACATATTTATTTTTTATGCCAATATCAATTATGTACATACTATTATTATTATCACTGTATTTATACACATTTCTTTTAAGTCATAATATTTGTTTAGTCATAAATTTCTAAATTTATATGCATCATATTTACGTACATATATTTTATACACATTCTTCTTAATATTTGTTTAGCTATATATTAAAAAAAAACTATATTTAGGTGTATATTTTCTTTTACTTTAAAAATATTTTCTTTTACTCTAAAAACTTTATTTACTCTAGGGTGTACCTGTGCCGATGACACGGTTGTAAAAACATTCTAGATATTTCGTAACAAATACGACACACGCGATAACATGATACAAATTGATACAACACAATAACAGACGTCAGTGGCGGAACCAGGATTTGATGCTGGGACGGGCTAACGTCGGGGTTCGGGGGCGGGAGCCCCCGAGCCGAATTTTTTTGAGGTTATTTAAAACATTTTGACGAAAATCATCAAAATTCCTATTAAGGGTGCGCTGAATTTAAATTTCGGATGGGCTGAATTTAAATTTTAACACTACTTTTTTTTTTTTTTTAGGGGCGCGCTGGAG
Organism: Sambucus nigra; assembly: GCA_949130495.1. Taxonomy (NCBI): domain Eukaryota; kingdom Viridiplantae; phylum Streptophyta; class Magnoliopsida; order Dipsacales; family Adoxaceae; genus Sambucus; species Sambucus nigra. Next base: position 539,767,739 of record OX422213.1, read on the forward strand.
CCCCCCCTAGCCGACCACTAGTTCCGCCATTGCGTCAAACTGATTCAAATTGGTATAAAATGACATATTTGTTATGGTGTGTTTGTCAAGGTACATTAATATGTACTTTTTAGACTAAATAATACATATGACCCTTAACTTTGACAATTGTAAAAATTTGGCCCTTATAGTTGCCGATCAACAAATTAAAAATTTCCCAAAACCTTTCAAACCTCTAATAGTTAAAATATAGTTGCTAATCTACAAATTAATTTGAAGTTTATTTTCCTCTAATTGAGTCAGTAATTGGTTTCAGTTGTAAAATTTTAAATTATTTATAAACATGACCACAACTTAAATCAAATATATTCCGCTTTACCCATATCTACTACCCACGAAAAAGTGTTGGCGTCTATGATAAATTTTCTTTTCTTTTCTACTTAAGAGAGTACAATAATTGAATTTTTATAAATTTGATATTATATTAACACTTGGGATTCTAAAAGTTATGTTAGATGGACCACTTTCTAAAAACGTTCATATATATATATATATATATGAATAATGCTTTGAGTCCCAAATAACTCCCCCAAATCTCCCTCAAATCCTATGTGGACGCCACGTCATTCTTCCACTTACCTGTCATCTATTACCATGTGATGGGGTCCCGCCAGGGCACAAAGCACAAATCATTTTGGGGGAGATTTAGAGAAATTATTTGGGACTCATAGCACTACTCATATATATATATATATATATATATATATATATATATATATATATATATATATATATATATATATTATTTTGCATGCATGTAAGAGATTAGTAAACTTTTAGTCAAAGAAGCCTGTCTTGGATTCAATAATTGTCAATATCATAATAGTAGATTATAAAATATGGGGCATCTGTGGATAGCACGGTGACAAATTTGTTCCCATATTTGTGGTTATAAAATATTACTTTTATGTATGGTATTTTGCACTTCAACAAAGACTTAAAAATACTTTAAAACATTTTTGTGATAAAAATTACCTTTTTATAACTGTTTTAAAAATATATATTCTTATAACTGTTTTAAAAACGTTTTTTAAGTAACCTTTTATTTATAATTAGTTTTGGTTCTAAAACTAATTACCAAGCAAAAATACCCAAAAAAAATAAAACACATAGTTTATTCTCTCTACATATCGCAGCGTTTTAAGAATTATTTAAATCAGGTATTGAAACAACCACCAAATCAAAGAGAAACATTATTGCAACTGGTATTATACCTGATATTAACAACCATGTGGTTGTAAGTCTTTCCCATAAACAAAACACAAATTAAACATACGGTGTTGTTTTCTAAATTACTTGTCTAGTTACTTTAATGTCGATTACATTATAGAAGAGATAATTTAAGAACTTTCAAAATAAAAAAAATAATTTAAGAACTTTCGTGTTATTTACAGTGTTGTTGCTTAATAACTCGATGACTCTCAACCATACAAAAACACAAAGCAACCATAATATACAGTTACACAAATCAACCATCTTATACCGTTACCCAGCATCCCAATTACCCAGTTACACAAAGCAACCTAGTTCTAGAGCTATTACACAGTTACACAGGACATCTTATACAGTTATAGAGCAATTTCATACGGATCATTGTAGTATGCATAACCCCAAATAAAGTTTCCATTACCATGTATAACAACTCTACCATATCCACTTTCCCATGGATTACCTTTGGATGCACCATATATATTAAGCTAACTTTATTAGCAAAAGGTTTAAACTATTACACCAATTAATTTCAAAGATATATGAAACAAATTGCTTCATAGAAAACAGAGCACATAAGTCAACTTGTGGGTGAACTTCAAACTTCTTCTGGGAGCAGATATATTGGACTGGTTGAATGACCTGCTTAATTACAACTTGAGAATTCATAGTAGTACCTTCATACAAAGCATTATTCCTACTCTTTCACAACTCCCAAATAATAGTACTGAGGAGAACTGCCATTAGAAGTTTAGTCACTGAGTTATTAGATAGTCTATGCCACCAACACATTCGCATAGACTTGAATGAAGAATAATTAAGCTTTAAGCAGATTAAACTCCCAATATATGACAAAACACAGTAGTTGTAGTGCCAGAAACAAATAAATGATTCAATTATTCCAGATTTTTTAAGCAACACCTGCACACTATTTGAGCTGAAAAAAGGCAGCAGCTTCAGCTCCATTAATCCTTCCATCTCTGGAAATGGGAATTAAATACCCCATTTAAGCTCCATCTAAACCAACCTTCATATGATACTACCCAACAAACCCAACATTTGGTCTCCTAGTTGCCAAGAAACTCAGTTACCTACATATTAACTTGGCCACATTATCGATCATTTTCAATGAACTTGTGCAACAAAGAGTTGAGTTCTTGCAGTTTAGTCACTTCACATCTGAAAACAAAATCAAAAGTAAAAACACTCCACCAATCACATAAATGCGACTCCATAAACAAAATATAAGAAAGTAACCGAATATCTACCCTTCCAGAAAATATCAGCAACCCAAATCCCATATTACAAACATTGTGTGCGAAAGTTAAAGATACAATATAATAAGCTATGTAGAGGAAAGCCACGGTGAGAGGGTGACAGACATGGGCGGAGCTACACTAGGACGAGTGGGTGCGGAGGCACCCACTGAAATTCTGAGATTTCTGATTTTTTTTTTTATACCTTTGTGTAATAACTTAATTGTTGAGGTGAAACTGTTAATTTCTGAAACCTTAATCATTTATATGAAAGAGACCTGCATTTTGTTAATGGAAAATATTAGGGAGACCCACTTCGTGGACATATTTCGTGGACACACTGCATTAAAAGCTTATACCTTATTGTTTTGGGTCCCGCCAGGGCATCAACCAATGCAATAAATACTTGTACATATTTTTGTCTTATTCACGGGTCCACGAAATGTGTCCACAAAGTGGCTCTCCCTAGCTTTACTCTTCCTTAATAGCCAGCTGGCCCTATTTTCCAAGAGAACTCTTCTTCTTTCTCTCCCTCGATTAAATTTATTTGACTTTTTATTGATTTATATTAGCTGATTTATGAATATTAATGCATGATTTTTTTGTTGAAATTTTCTTTAGTACTAGATTTATGCCCAAAAAACTAAAAATAGCTTCAAAAAATTCGCCTCGGGGGCTCCCGCCCCCGAACCCCCGGGAATCATCACACACTTTCGCACCCACTCACTAATAATCCTGGCTCCGCCACTGGTGACAGAGAGAGAAAAAAACACTTGAGGAAGATATGAGTAGCATAAACATATAAATTGTCTTCATAAAACATAGCAGAAGCACATATGTGGTAGCTTAAACATTCACACAAATTTGAATAAACAAATATAGAAGAACATACATGTTGAGGGTGAGATAAAGCTCCAATATTTCTCCGAGACTCATATCTTCATTATCAACTTCTCCAAATGTAATATCTAACAAAAACAATGAAAGCCAATACCAACACACAAATCCCAAAATGATAGCACGAGATAAATTACCAAAAAAAGGTCAAAACTTGAATGAGGCAACATTTTTACTTACCACCTTCCTATAAAATAACACTTCACATGCCAAAAATTAGAAATCCAACACCATTAGTAAAAAGGGAAAGAGAGGATCAAAAAATTATACCCGGATCTTTTAAGGCAGTGCAAATGTTCAATATATATATAAAAAAAACTGAATCATCTGTTCTACCTGAAGAAAATAACAACTAAAATAAATCATATGTTCTCTTACCAAAACAAAAAGAAAATCAGTTCAGAACCAATTAAAAATTGAAAATATTCAGATATGTTATCTTACCGAGAGGCCACTGAAGAGATAGGAAAAGAAGAGAGGAGAAGGAGAAAAAAAGGAGAGTATAGAGGAGAGAAATAGAATACCCAAGTTGGTACTTCCTACAGACTGTAGTAAGCACATATTTTTTTCTTGAGCCTTGTGCTGCATTTTTAAAGCAAAGCATTGAGCCTTAGGCAAAACCCATTGGCGACCAAAATGTGTAGATTTAGGTTTTTGATTCTCACACTAGGTAGGAAAAAAATGTTTAGATTTAGGTGAGAGAAAATATAGTGATCGTGTAAATTTAGATGGCTGAAACACAATGTCTAAATGGGCCCCACACGATGTGGGCGGATAAAATATAACTGTTCAAACTGGGCGTTTAAAAGATACCCGCCCAAATATATTGGCCGCATGACTTTTATCCGACCAACCCATTTTATTTATCTGGGGGTTAAACTTTTACCCCCCAAATCTGAGCGTTAAACTTTTATCCGCCCAAATCGGCCACATCAGATTTTTACATTGTCTTGCAGTTTTTCCAGTATAAAAACTCCTCTTAACAATGTAAGTCAAAAAACCTACATTTACAGTTTTTTACATCTTTTTACATTTTCCCACTACAGGTGCCCTTATGCTACAATTTGGCAGAATTGTTGTCCAGTTGGCAGAATTGTTGTCCAGCATCACATGTAGTTTGTAAAGTTTCAAATCTCACTTGCCATGATGTGGCGGACTTAACTTGTGACATGGAAAAAAAAATCCTCCTCTTTTATTATATAGATACAAAATCTGTTTATATACCTTATGACATAGCAAAAAGCCAATCTTCATTTATTTTTTATATATATATATATATACACATGCACACACACACACAAGGTTTTTCCCGTGTCTACGGCATAATAGTAAATTTTTTTGGGTGTATATATCTATCTGGAGCTCATGCACGAAAACGGTGCTATTAAAAATATTTTGTTGCACCTGCACTCCACTGACTCATCTTGTTCACACGCTACAACATATTACAACATACAATGCACAACGAAAGCTTGTATATACAAATCATCATATAAGATGATAAAATTAAATATTGCTGTAATAAAATAACATTGCAAGCCTGGTACAATAAGCAGATACCAATTACAAGTTTAGAACAAATTACAATGTGTGCATTTTTTGTATATCCAGAGTATTTTCTTATTTAGATTATACGAATCTAAAATAAAATTATAATGATCAATTATTTAAGATCTCAGTAACTCGTAGAAATAACTTCAATGAATTTTATAATGCTTATTATTTTAAGAATCCCATGTAGGCAACAAACTGGTTCAAATGAAATAGCACCATCATTTTAACACATGGGATGGACAAAGTTACCATCCATATACTGCAATACCAAAATGCTAGGCATATGTATTGAGTGTCGAGGATATAAGATCTTAGTCACTAATGTCTAATTAATATACTTATCATTAACAATCTACTTGATATTACATATCAAATTTTTTCTGAGTTTATTATCTTCTACATGTTAACATTTTCCTTAATATATACAAATTTGAGTCTTTAAAACCTTGTGATTTTATGGATGCTCATAAATAATCAAACTTCGGGTTTTACTTACATCTCATAAATCATATATCAAAATTATAAAAGTATTCACATAATGAATAATAACCCACAAAATTACAAATCAAAACTCAATACCAAAAAATTTGGTGTGGTTCAAACTGTTAATTTATATTGGAACACAAAAATTTTGAGGCTTGAAACTTCAAATACAAAAATCATTGTACAAGTTCAAAGAACACCCACCTAAATAGTGATCCAAAACACAACTTTTGATCAACCAACAGGATTAAACATAGCTGACCCAACGTGATGTTTGAAATTTTCATTATGTTCTCGGTACACTAAAATGTTCAATTAAATATCTTATAAAAACATTCATAATTTATTCCAAACTGCTACAGAGAATGCCTCAGTAAAGCCACTATGTGCAACTTGTTAAACCAAGTACCTACACAAAGCATATAAACAGTTGATTCAAAAAACAAAATCATGACTATTATAATAGAAAAAATTACTTAAATTATAATTCAAATTATAAGACAAATATTTACCTGTTTATATATTTTAAGATTTACCATTTTCGGGTCCATTTGAATAGTTGTTAAATCCCCATGTATATAGATGATTTGGTGTACCAGTGCACCAATACTCGAACCTTAACGGGCATGAAATTAGTTTTCGAATAATGATACGAGTCCCAAAAGATCTACCAAATCATCCCCAAAAAGTGGAGATAGCATTAAATGTTGTACTTATCCCCAAACCCACTTATTCATCTCATTTATTTATAAATACATATTAATCAAAGAAAGTTTTTTATTATTTTATTTTAAAAAGTGTTTTATAAAATATGAAAAAAAATTATAAAATTAAAAAAAAAATGTTGTACAAAACTAACAATAAAATTGTTTTATATAACAAATGCTTAATAAAACTATATAAAAAAACAATTTACTAAGAAAACTGTTTTCTTAACAAACAAATTTGAAAACTATTTTTTATGTATCTAAAACCATTTAAAATATTGTTCATTTTTAAATAAAATAATTTTAATTTTTTTTCAAATAACATCTAAATTCGTTTTAATACAGACTTTATTTTCAAAAAAAAAAATTAAAATCTTGTATAAAATTAAAAAAATATATTTTATAAGATATAAAAAATTGTTTCATATATGTATATTTAAACTGTGCAGAATTTTATTTAGTTGTTTTTTTAAAGTACACTTTTAAGGAATTTTAAATGTACATTTTAAAATTATTTTAATTTAAAAAAATAATAATTTTACCATTTTCACAGTTTTTATATATAAAAAGTGTGGTATTTATAAAAATGTTAAAAATTAGAAATATATAATGTACAATTTATTTTGTAGGTTATTTGAAAACAAAATTTAAAAAAAAATTGTGGTTTATTAAAAAAATGTACATTATCTTAAAAGTTTTTTTTATAAATAATAAAACTTTTTTTAAATTTTTTTGTTAAGAAAACAGTTTGTAAATAGTTTTCTTAGTAAAACGTTTTTATTATATTTTATAAGACATAGAAACAATTTTTTATAATTTTATTAAATAAATTTTATATAAAATAATTTTTTATTTAAAAAATAATTTTTATATTTTATAAAATAGTTTTTTTAAATAAACTTTCTTTTATTAATGTTTATGTATTTATAAATGGAAGATGAGTATGATTTTTTTTTTCATTTGGTAAGAGAAGAAGTGGTTGGGCCCTTTTTGTCTCATTAGAGGGTTAGAAATGAGGCTCATTGTAGCAAACTCAATTTAAAATAACCCTTATAGGTTCATATTTAAAGCTTAATAAACCCGAATATGACTTAAAATTATATTTAGAGACCCAAATCGCAAATATGACTTAAAAATAATAGTATAAAATCTAAACAAAATCTAAATATCAAAACTCGAGATTGCTAACAGAGATGGATACAAAAATTGTGGCTAATATGGTGGAAAAATTAACCAAAGTAATGAAATACTCAAGATATAGGCGCAAGTGTATAAATGGTAGGAGGAGTTAGTGCAGTGAGTTTGTGAACTTTGAGCTTCTTGGTGAAAACAAATCATGTAGAAAAGAACAAAAAATGGTTATAAGGCATACATAGATAATGAAAAACATAATAATGAATCAAACAACAATTATCCTCCTATGAGTGCAAGATTTATCAAAAGAAAAGATCTAGAAAGCAATACCAAGGAGAAAATAGATAATCATAAACACAACAACAAATGTACATGGTTCGACAACTTGCTTATGTCCACGGAGAGTTTAGTGTTCTTATTAGTGTCTCTCAATTGGTCGAAGTTACATACCATTGTCCCAGGTAAGGGTTTATATTTTATAGTTATAAAAATAAGTGATTGAATTGTATAAGTAACTCAACCAGCTTGTAGATAACTCGTAGGTGTCCCTGAATATCTCCTTTGAGATTGTTGGTAACCGTTTTGAATCTATCTCTATGCATTCTAGCATATGTTAAATACACAAGTCTAAATAAATATCACAGTTGGGTCGGGCAGTCCACTGCGTATACTGGGCTGGTCGACTGTGCTATGGGGCTTGAATAAATAAGCCCCCATAATAGCCCCTAAAATCTTTGGGCTAGCATGTTGGGTTAATAGATTTTAAGTGAGCTCTAAGATCAAGGCCCATAACTGTTTTAAAACCGACATGGAATATTTGTGAATTTGAGAGTTGTTGAGGGTACGCTCGTCTGAGGGAATTATCATGGAAAACTTGTAATATTCCTGAGCTGTCGAGGGCACGCTTATCTGAGTAGAGATTTGAAGCAATAAAATCCTCCTAGGACCTATTCGTCATTATTTGAGCGAGATTCAAACATAGTTCAGGTTCAAGTAATCGTCACTTTAGTGTTTCACGCTTTCCTTATGTGCGACCTCCAACTTTGAGAATTCTTTCTTGCTCTTCACACTTCTAGAGTTTCCTTGTATGTTTTTCTGATATGCTCCTTTTATTCACCATTTTACTTAGTCTTCTCTGTTACTTGAAGTCTTTATCCTCCATGGCTTTCCTTGATACCAAAACCGTTGTATAGTTTAGAAAATCTTACAATATCCCAGAGTGGGTGGAAATTGATTGTGCCCCAATGCCCCGAGATGTTCGAGACATAGAGGATGGGCACTGGATCCACACTATTCTAATTACACAGATATAACACCCCGCGCAAAACACGAGGCGCTAATACTATTAAAACTAAACTAAATCCTCAACAATTAGTATATAGCATCTATATTCCACAAAATAAATATAATGAATCCAAAATCTACACTTTCAAAATAATTACAATTAAATATCACTCGAAAATAATACTAAGCGCTCCAAATAAATTACACTGCCAAGCTATACAAAAAATATAATCCTCCAAATACATTGCTCTAAAATCCACCAAAAATCCGTAGTGTCCAAATCCACGCTAACCTGTCACTAAAAGAAAAATACGAGAAGTACACAATATGACAATAATAGATGCTCAAAACAATAGTGGTGAATAAATGCAACAATACAAATATGAATTCAAGTTCAATGCGACATCTGAGCATTATACCAATTTAATTTTTCAATAACACATCAATAGGTCACATGGCCTCACCTCACCTCACCTCACCTAATCTTCGTAAAGCCTCATCATGACCATTGAACTTTTGGACTATTAGCGGGTGACCATTCTCCGTGTCATATAAAAAAATTATGACACAATGCCCATCAACAAATAAAATATCTCAAATCGAATCAATATTTTAGATGCCATTAAACATCATGATATCAATAATATGAGTACAAATAACTGAGGAACAAAATGACTACTCTCGAGAGATTCAAGTAGCATATTACATAAACCCCATACCTTAAAATCATTACAAGAAACTCATAAGACTATGCTTCAAAATTCTGATCATACAACTGCGTTCTGTAAAGACCTAATGGTACATACTAATGTGTATTAGGTAATTAAAAAAACTCTTTTAACTCTTTGATATAAAATCTATTAAAATATATAAATTAAAACACTCACGAGAACTAATAAGAAAAAGTGGTGATGTTAGATATAAAAATAATACCCTTTAAGAATGAGATGAGGTAAAGTGGAAAGATCACAATATTTGTTCTTGAGAAAATCACCGAAATGGAAAATCCCGTGTTCTTTAGTCCCATGACAACTCACACACCCAAGTCCACTAATACCAATGTTTAAGTAGATATTACAACAATACAAGTGTAAATGAAATAGTTTGGCGAGTACAAAACCAGTACACCAAGGCTCAAACTAAATAACCCCACAACTGAATCTACTAAACAACTAGGGTAGTGAAAACTTGGAACACACATTCAAGTACACTAATACCAATGTTTAAATAAAGATTTCAGCAACACCAGTGTAAATGAAATAGTTTGGCCAATACAAACTAATGCACAATGACACAAACTAAACAACCCCACAATACTAAATCTTACTAAACAACCAAAGTAGTGAAAGCTTGAGACATGCACACTACACACTCAACACCAGAGAATCAGTGTAGTAGTACACAACACAAATAAATAATAATAAGATGAGATTGAATCAATTAGTACACAAAAAATAATGATTAACTATTAAGTCACAAGACACATGCAAGGTCTTCCTTAATAATTAATATTCAATGGTAGAGATTAATCCTAAAAACAAATCAGTTTTGTGTAAATGTCCACAAACAAATTAGGAAATAAACTTCCAAAAATTGTGTCACACTAACTGAAATAAAAATTAACTTAACACCAAATTTAGAATATGAAATAAATTAAGCCAGATGTTATGTTAAATTATAAAGTCCAAACAAAATAAGCAAAAGATAAAACGTATAGAACTTAGCTCATATAAATTAGGATGGAAAAAAGTCAACACAGACATTTACTAATATTTGAGTTAAGTCCAAAAGCAGAATTAGTAACAAAATAAACATAAAAGTTAGAGTCCAACACAGTAATATATAAATGGAAATCCAAACACCCAACTAGCCAGTAAATATAAACCCGGATCGAAACAGCCAAAAGTAGAAAATGGATCTAAATAGTAAAATATTTTGATTTTGAATAGAACAAAAAAAAACAGTCCCAACAAATATCTTGAACAATCAACAAACGAGTAAAAGAAAAATAACATGTACAAGTCTAAATCTCAAAACAACATGTGTAACTATATGTCAAGATGTATTATATATAGGTGATTTCCAACAACGCCCCTCCCATATATATATATATATATATATATACACGGAATCACTAGAGACAACCGAGAAAGAGCACGGAAGAGCAACTCGAGATCGAATATGGAGAGCCAAATCAAAAACATACAGAAGCTCACAAGTATCCAAAACCGAAACCTTAGTAGCTATGGTGGCTCAAACAACACCAACCCAAAATCAAAACAAAAGTCCAGCACCTCAAATTAATCAGTCGGCAAAGGTCCAACCTGTAAGGAAAATCAGATCGAAACCCTCTTCAAGGAACTTCAAAAACTCAAGAAGCCTCCAAGGAACAGTGACAAAAAAATGCCAAAGCAAACGAGATACTACCAAACCACAAACGTTCAAATCGTTTTGATATTTAAGAAAAAAATGTAAGGCAACGTTCACAGTTTAAAGAAGTGTAGAGAGGGAGAGAGACAAAATGCCGACAAAGCTCAAACATAAAAAGGACTAAAAACCCAGGCTCTTGAGTGAAATGGGACTCGATACCTTCAGCCTCGCTGGCCGAAATACTCTCGAAATCATCCCCATCGGGGGAGGGTCGCCACTCTTATTCTTCCCCTGAACAACTCTTCATAATACTGAGAAATAGCCCCCTAACCTCTCTATCTTCTTCGATCACCTCTCCCCCCCCCCCCCCCCCACTAATATTTTCCCAAAGTGATTACCTCTCCTATGAGAATTAGATACTATACCCTATCTCATTCGAATGCATTTTCAACTACAAATTGAACGACATTCCAAAGCCTGCCAAAAGACGCGATAATAAAACCCGTTTGAAGGAAAGTAGGAAGTGTCTAACGAGATGTATAATTCATTCGAACGACATAAAAGGTAATTCTAATGAAGAAAAAAATTCAAAGCTTTTTGAAAAATAGTTTAAATTTTTTAAGGTTCAAAGTAGCGGAAGGGGCTCTTCCTCCCTTAACTAAAGATTGGGGGTTCGATTCCCGCCTTGGGCATGGAGCAGCCTTAAATTCCTGGGCCAGCTGTCCCACCCATCGAGATGCCTACAAATCAGCGAAGGGATTAATCACTAAGTCGCTAGTGAATATCCTGGTGTAAACCAAAAAATAAATATAAAAAGGACTAAAGTCTCTTTTTTTTTTCAAAACCACACAACCCTTATTTATACGGCCAACCTAATCAATTCTAGGTAAAATCGTAATAGATCAAACCATATGGGTAAAATGGTAATAGGAAAAAAGAATCTAAGGGCATTATATCAACACAAAAACGAGAGGCAAAAGCGTAAAAGGAAAACAAGATAACAAGGGCAAAATGGCCAAGCCATTGGGGAAATCGCAGAAGGACAGATGCCCCAACTACCACCATAAGTTATCACCCCACATGCACACAAACAAAACCAACGGTTCTTAAACAAGTCTCAACAAAACCCACTGTATCACATAGAAAACTCTCATTTTTTAATGTTGTGTCAAACTTTAAAAATTAATAAAAAATATGTTTAGTAAAAAATATTAGTTTAACACTAAATAAATATTTAATCAGAGATTATAAAAAAATAATTAAAATTCTGAAAATTAAATAAAGCAAATAATTGATACTATTAAATTTACATAACTCAAAATACATACTAAAAAATATTTTATCAAAAAAATAGTTTATATATTATTGATATAAAAAAAATATGATTTAATGAATATAAAAATAAATATAAGAAAATATGATTTTAGAATAAAAATAGATTTTAATCAAACAAAGAAAAAAGCAGGAGCATATATATAATTTGTTTGTCTCAAAATTGAGTCAACATAAGAACAATAAGATGTTCACGTTCCTCGCGGGAAAAAAATAAAACTCGATTTAGCCCAAACTCGAGAAAACACAAAATAAGCATTCAAATTATGGGTGGAATATTGGTTTAAATGGGGCTAGGATTTTGTAGATGGAAGAAGATGAAAATAGAAGATGCTACTAATTTTTTAGAAGGCTAAAAGGTGTTTTAAAATTTCTAAACCCGTTACTTTCTATTTATATACCAAAAAGTGTTTGAGTCCTAATCAAACATAACACTTAAAAATTTATTACAGATAATTGGACCGTCAAAATTGACTGCAATTTTAGTATGTTGTAGCTGACGGCGAGACAGAGCTGCTGTAAAAAATTCAGCTCAATCGGGCAGTTAAATTTTTTTTTTGTCCTCCCCCGATTTTATATAAAGAGTTATATTTTCCAAATTTTAATCCCGATTTAAATTCCACTTAAAATATTATATATATATATATATATATATATATATATAAACTAACATCTTTTTTCATACCAAAATGAAATAGATTCCAAGAATTATTTTGTTTTCCAAAATTCGAGTTAATTTAATTAAAATAGATTCAAAAATCACATGTTGTTACATACTTCTCCACTAGCACATAATTTTTGTCCTCGAAATTCGACAAAGCCTAATGCTCAATATAAAATATGGTGCACAAATTCCTACCCATAAAAACCACGATTAGGCACCCATACACCCAATCATATTCGCATGTTTCCTCGCGCGCGCTCTCACGAATCACTACTCGGTTATCTCTAAACAATCATCACAATACTAAGGTCCTCAAATCAATTCTAAACATCCTCACATCAAGATTACTAATCCTAACCTCGATGTATACCACTTCTTCAACAAAAACTCCCTATCTCCAACGAAACACATCTAACCCGCATGCTATACCCAAACTCAAAGACCTGAGGGTTGTTGTATACCTAAGCTCTGATACCATCTGTTACACCCCGTGCAAAACACGAGGCGGTACTATGATTAAAACTAAACTAAATCCTCAATAATTCGTATAGAGCATCTATATTCCACAAAATAAATATAATGAATCCAAAATTTACACTTTCAAAATAATTACAATTAAATATCACTCGAAAATAATACTAAGCTCTCCAAATAAATTACACTGCCAAGCTATACAAAAAATATAATCCTCCAAATATCGTACTCTAAAATCCATCAAAATCCATAGCGCCCAAATCCACGTGAACCTGTCACTAAAAGAAAAATACGGGAAAGTACACAATATGATAAGAATAGATGCTTAAAACAATAACGGTGAATAAATGCAACAATACGAATCTGAATTCAAGTTCAATGCGACACCTGAGCATTATACCAATTTAATTTTTCAATAACACATCAATAAGTCACCAGACCTCACCTCACCTCAACTAAGCTTCGTAAAGCCTCATCCTGTCTATTGAACTTTTGGACTATTAGCGGGTGACCATTCTATATGTCATATAAAAATTTCATGACACGATGCCCATCAACAAATACAATATCTCAAACCGAATCAACATTTTAGATTCTAATAAATATCATGATATCAATAATATCACTACAAATAAATGAGGAACAAAACAACTACTCTCGAGAGATTCAAAGAGCATATCGTGTAAATTTCGTACCTTAAAATCATCACAAGAAACTCATAAGATTCTGCCTCAAAATTCTAATCATACCACTGCGTTTCTCAAGCGAAAAAATAAAAGCTCGTTCTAGCCCAAACTCGAGAAAACATTAAATAAGCCTTCAAATCATGGGTTGAATCTTAGTTTAAATGGGACTAGGGTTTTGTAGATGGAAGAAGATGAAAATAGGATACTGATTTTTGAGAAGGATGAAATGTGTTTTAAAAGTCCTAAACCTTCCACTTTATGTTTATATACCAAAAAGACTTTGAGTCCTAATAAAATACAAACACTTGAAAATTTATTACGGATGATCGGACCATCGAAATTGGCTGAAATTTTAATATGTAGTAGCTGACAGAATGACGGAGTTACTGTAAACATTTTAGCTTAATCAGACGGTTGAATTTCTTTTATTCTCCTTAGGTCGGATCCTACCCCGATTTTTATACAAAGAGTTATAATTTTCAAATTTTAATTATGATTTATATTCCACTTAAAATCTTATTTTTATATATAAAAATCAACATTTTTATACCGAAATGAAATAGACTCCATTTTTTTAAAATTCGAGTTAATTTAATTAAAACCAGTTTAAAAATCACGGGGTGTTACAACAAAGGGGTTTAACTTTTCCCCCGAACCCTCTTTTTCTGAATTTTTTCAAGAATTTTAATGTTGTTCCTTCCCAATGCACCCCAAATGTCGGGAAAATAGTGAATGGGATTCATAGAATCAACGAATTGTATGGGACTAACTTGGGGATCCCTAGTATTTGTTACTATTATGCCTGGTCGCGCACCAATGACGGTATTCTATACCTGAAAGCTAGAAAAATTGAGAGGGTTTTGGTTGTAAATCTGCTTGACTCCCACAAGGGTTACTGGGAGCAAGGTTTTATTGCCTAGAAATTGGGAGAATCCCCTCCTATTGGAGGGCGTGAAGTACCTAGGTCCATGGATTCCATACTAGGGAGAGGATCAAATAGGTCGTTGTCTCCTTTTCTTCTTTTTGCTTCCTTGCTTCCTCCTTTTATTACTTATATTCTAATTCATGTTTTCTTCCTCTATTTTGCAGCTCGTGATAAGAACCAAGAACCATCCTTTCGCGAGATGAGAGTTGTTGATCTCCTCAAGTCTTAGAGGGTTCGAAAAAGATTGCCCGACAGAAAGAACCCTCGTGATGTAGCTTACTTACTTGAGTACAAAAACACCACTACTAGTTTCATTGCTCAACCATTTGACAAAATACCTGGATTGGACTTCCTGAAGAAGGGTCCTCTGGTCCAATTGAGTTAGAAGAAGAAGAAGAAGAAGAAGAAGAAGAAGAAGAAGAAAAAGAAGAAGACATGCCCCCCTCCCCCCCCCCTCCCCCCCCCCCCCCCCCCCCCCCGTGTAAAGAGGAGAATGCTAAACATTGATGACGACGTCCAGAACGTACTGTCTGATTGGATAAAGTCTCTTAAAAGAGCTGAGGGTGATTCCCCTAAATTCAGTGGTTCCATCTTGGGGACCAAGGGGAAGGAGAAAGAGGTAAAGAAGAAGAAGAAAGAGGAGGAGAGAAGAGAGAGATAAAGAAAGAAAGAAAGAAAGAAATAGGACGAAAGAAAGAGGGAAGGAGAGGAAAA